>JASDDO010000031.1:557683644-560147240 GCA_030015575.1 Agapanthus africanus
AAGTCCGCGGCGGCGCCCCGGCCGTCGATCCGACACCGGAAACGCGGAAACAAAAAACTTTGCAAACTAGCAAACCGGCACCACCGCGCACTTTTATCCCGGATCGGGCCATTAACCTAGCTACTAGAAAACAAAAGGATGGGTGAAGAGATATACCAAGCGATCCGTGTCCTTCGGTCTTCGTCTCCACTCCAATCTCCCGCGGATACTTCGTCCGTTACGTCCTCGTCGGAAAGGGCACCACGTAGCCGAATACTTTTACGGGCTCCCACCTCTGGACCGAGGCAACTCGGACGCGAAGTTGGCTAGCCGACGCGTCCAAGAAGTGCTGTAGACTAGTGTAGAAAACTTTGTCTCTTGAGGTTATAGAAGTTGCCATGATGGAGATGAGAGAAAAATGCTTTGGAGGAAAATGGTGCTCACAATTTTTAGCAAGGAAATAAGATGAAGAAAATGCCACACACTCAAAAATGAAACTCTCTCATTCTTCCTCCTTGTGTGGCCGGCCCCTCCTCTAAAGAAATGGTGGAGAGAATCAAATTGAAACATGAAGGGAGGTGATGGTAGGAAAAGTAGAGGTTGACCACAACCAAAAAAGGCAATGATAACATAATCAAATCAACCTCAAATCCTTTCTCATCTCAAAAAAGCAAGAAATGATGATGATAAGAATGGTATCAAAAGATGCTTTCATAATCTCCCATTTCACAAATAAACCCTCCACAAAATGTTATTTGCACACTTGCAAATAACCCCCTCCATCGGAAAGTCCGGCCGGGAAGGAACAAAGAAAAACTGGCCGGAACGGAATGCAAACTGGCAACTTCAGAAAACTGATCCCGTAATAAATTACAGGAAAACTCCACGACTGCAAATACATGCCCACATTTGTATTCGCACTGAACACAAATGTAAAGAGACAAAATCTACACTATCTAATACTAGGATCCGGCTTAAGCCAAAACCGGCTAGTAAAAACCGTCCGATCACGATCCGTGCAATACCGCACGTATCTGATCGAACCCTGCCATATCTCCATACGACCTCTACAGCGTTTCGCCCGAAACTTGAGTAACTGTGTGTGGTGGACTCTAAAGACTCGTCAATACTATGGCTGTGGATTTAACAACTAGCACGTCAGAGGTATTAGCCATATGTGACGGGCCACCAGCTATTGACCAAAAGGGACGTCGATGAGCGCACTCATCCTGACACCCTACTGAGCCTATCAGTGACAATATCCGTACAGTCCGGTCCGTTCGTCTATGAGCATCGCATGGCGGGCCTAGGGGGTTGGTAAGTCAGACCCCCAAAAGCGGTACAAGTCGTGTCGTAGTGTAGCTCAGAACACCCTGAGATACTACTGGAATACCTATCAGCAAATCTCCTGCCTTGGCCAATGACTTTTCATGTACTGGCTCTACTAGACACAGCGCGACCTCACCCCCAATACCGGGAGAGACGAACCCCTGCAAATACGCTCACTGCCTCCATGTGGCTCGGGACTGTACCCAACTAAAACCTGTTTGCACGTCTCCTTTGAGCATGGTAGGGTAGTAATCAAAGCACAATGGGAACTCACACGAGACAAATGACGATCTCAGGTCGATGAACTAACCTGTACACATGTCACCAGGGAACTGCTATCTGACGTCAGGTATAATACCAACTAGCAGGTTTCCGGCGAGTCCTGTCCGGTGTACTCATAACCCAATGAGCACTTGTATACATCTTAGGTGAACCAACTGACACCAGTAGCTTGTGAGACCGGCCACCGCCCCTCGTCGGGGTCTCGACTGTATACACTAGTCTACTCTGGAGAATCGATGCCCTGTCTCGAAACTCCCACGACTAGGGACCTTTTAAGGATTTGCTTATAGATTCTAGCTCCCACGTATATGATCGCCTTCATACTGCTGGTAGTCAAGCAAGAATCCTAGGGGCTCTATCAACGTGTAATAGCGACTCGTAAGGTCACCTAAAGCAGTACACGATGATAAAGATAAACCAGATAGCATACTATATCTCGAGTAAGACTGTCCTACCGGGACAGGTCCTCCCTCAATCAATGCAATCACGTGCCTGTGATCCAATAATTGACTCTGAGGGCACTATCTCCAACAAGAACTTGCGATAGTTAGATCACTTTACTGTTTACGAATATCGTACATCGTGTTTATAATCATGTAAAGTTGACCCCTAAAAGCGACACTAAATCTGGAATGCACCGCACATGTCACGTCGAAATATATATATATATATATATATATATATAATTAAATACAGATTGGAATGTAATGTTCTATGGCTCATATCGAAACCGACTCGATAAGATAGAACCCTCTATAGTTTACCCTTCAATGCTGATAGACCACTGTAACGAGAATTGACTGGGAATGCGGCTCTGGACTGTAGTCCGGGGCAGCATTCTTCGAAGATACCTGAATTTAAGCGCCTACAAATCCCTACATAAAACTGAAAATGTGCGGAGTCCTATATAGTCGCGTAGATAATTTGGTTATCTAACTCATGGATCTAGTCTCGTTTAGTTTCACAGTCGTTTGATATTTTATTTGTATTTTAGAATGTCGACGTGTTCTGCAGTTTCTGCAGTGACATTTCTTTCACCTTCACACTAAACAAGACATATCTTCTAGTATAGAAAGGATATTATTAATTAATTTGATGCGTTGAAAACCTAACAGATAGCACTAGGTTTTATTCAACTGAGGCAATACCTGAATCTAAACACAATCCCTAGTAAACCGTGCAAGAAATTGGACTTCCAGTTCTGAAACTGGAATTCCAGCAATTGATCACTAATTTAAAATGATGATAAGTTCCCAACCTGAATTCCTATTGACTTGAAACTAATTTTACCGCTTAGATAATCAAGTACACTTCATACGCCTTTTGTATTGTTTTGACGATTCTATACGTGTGATTTAAGATGAATTTTCCGAGTCATGCGGCGTTGGCTGTCATAATTTAATAAACATCTGTTTAGTGCATTTCTACCTATTCTTGTGGTTGCTTTATACTTTATGCATAGCGATCGTTTATATTGGGACCTAGCGACTGTTTTGCATTGTCGATATATAATTGTTAATGATTGGGTTGTGGCAAATACGATAGTGAGCCAGTGATTGAAAGTGATATTGATAAGTGGAAGTGTGATTGAAAGTGAAGGTGATACGTATTTGTTCACAACCTATCAAATACCTGAACACATACTATAACCTGGGGAATGGGGAAATCAAGGTGGAATTGAACTCGTATTTAGCGAGATACAGTGGCTTAGAGGATGATCATTCGATATTAGTGATACACACACACATACATATACATCAGGTCGTGGGCCTAGCGGCACGGCTGCAGGGTTATGTTCCGGGCAACCGTGGATCGTAGTCTCGGACATGCACGGGGCCCTTGTTAAACACGGGTATCTTTTTCACCAATTGATTTCATTGACTTAGTGACTGATAAGTAGTGACATACACATTGCCTGATTTACTGACATGGTACATATATCACGCTGTGTATATTCAAATGATATTCATTATTCTCATGTTTCTGTATTCTGTCGCATCTTTCATGTTTAATAATATTGTACACACATCATATATTTATTGTTATATGTGTCGTCTTGACGACCTGAGTGTGCATGCTCAGAGAACGAAGTGGACCCAGTCAAGGAGCAGGACCTGCCATTCGAGATAGTGAAGGTCTAGACCGCAACATCAGCGCTGCTCTTTTGCTATAAGCACATTGTATTTCGCTGGTTAGTTATTTCCTTATGCAAAATAAATATATCCCGAACTCTTTTATTGTAATATAATAAAGTTGTGAACTGTGATTTCCTTTATTCTAGTACTGTTTACTGACTACCATATAATGCTAGAAGCCAAAATATGACTACGGCGGGATTATTCCCTGTCTGTAAGAGCATGGCCGGCCTAGTCACCCCTCGCATTCCGTATTTTGGGAAGCGGGGCGTGACATCCTTCAACACAATTTTCTTTACAGATTTCTCTCTCTTCTTCTGTTGATTTTTCGTTCTGAGTTTCAATGTGAGACAAGACAGATACATACTATCTTGCGACTTGTGCGAGTCCGGGATACCGGAAAGGCCGAGGGAACGTCGTACCTTGCAAACAACGCCGCTGAAAAACTGCATAAGAGGGAGGCAATTATGTTTTTACGGCAGTGTACTCAAGTGCGTGCTTCATTCCCATTCAGGCTTGTCCAATTTTATTACCAGTTTTTGTTTAATCATTTAAATCAAAATTTTAATTATTTTAGTGCATAATTTCTAACACCAAAGAGTTACATCCTTAATCCTTGCATTGCGGCGGCATAGCGTCAGGTCTCTCAGAGAGATGCTGTAGAGGCGTTCGAGCGTCAGACACAACTACAACTTCCAGGGATAGTCGTCGCCGGACCTGCAACCGCCTGAGAAGTTCAGCCCGTTGCACTTGAGGACACAACGAAAACCGAATGGACACAATCGCTAGCCTCTCTGCCGTGTTCGATCTCGCTATAGACATGGCCCAAACACTAACTGCAATACGGTAAGTCTACGTACCGAAAACGTATACATGAAAAGCATTTTCTAATTAATATAACTCAAGTTACATATTCATTTCAATTTTTTTCCCTGCCGAATTAAAGGGTTCTGTATAGAAGATATTATGAAGAAGAGTTAAAGAATAAGGTGGATCTTGTTCTCTACTTGACAAGTTTTTTTTTCCCTTCCACCATCATATATAGAGCCTATTTTGTTAGAGAATAATGGAGGAAAGAGACCATAGGAGGGAATTTCCTCCTATGACGTCGAAAAAATACAATCTCTACCATTTTTTCGGACAATTGGCACCCATCATCATCATTGTTATCATCTAGACGTACATATCCCGAATTTCATATGATTCCGCCACTTTTTCACCGTTGAATTACCAATGTAAAAAGTTCTATTGTCGGTAAACCATTAATTTTGCATCAACTAAATCAACGGTGAAAAAATGGTATAATCACATGAAATTTGGTGTATCCACATTTTAGATGATAAAGATGGAAGTGATATATGCCGATCGTCGAAAAAAAATCACGGAGCATATATATTTCCGACGCCATAGAAGAAAATTCCCTCCTATGACACTTTTCCTCCTTTAACCTCATTTTGTTAAGTCACATTGTTGCGGTGGCTAGTGTTATAAGAGTGCGTATGATCAATAAATATCAGTTACCTAACAATTGACTAGCTTTCACATTTACTTTCCTTTTCCTCTTTTAATTTCCTTTTTTACAAATGATTTTGTAAAATGTGCTGACATAACTTACGAATTTGAAGAGTTGATAGGGCCTTAGAATTATGGTCAGAATTTATGGCATAAGCTAAAGGCACACTTATTCACAATTTAATGAAGCTAAGGGATAAATAAATCATCTCTTTACCAAAAAAATTTAAGAAAGCTATGGCATTGCTAATCACTAGTGTGAATCAACAATAACAACCATCTCAGCCTTAAAAAGGAAGGCCCTCTTTGGGAAGGCAGGGGGTTAAATTTAGATAACCGGAGTTTCATAAATTTATGTGAACTTAAATTTAAAATCCTAAATACATCTTGTTTGGATTTTATTTTAAAGTTTAGAAAACTACAGTCATCTAAACTCAAAAGTTAATTAGATGATGCTAATTAAACATCAATCCAATCAAGATTTTCTGAACTCCAAAATACGAGGAGAAACACTTATTTCAGAGTTTAGATGACCACAAAATTAAATTTCGGAGTTTATATAACTCCAAAGCCAAGCGTCCATCAAAATTAAAATTTTAAGTGGTCGACATATGACCTTACAAACTAGAGCATGCATCATTTCTTCCACAACTTCAAATATACTTCAGTTATATACAGAAAGAGGGCCAAAAAATAGCCTTTTTACTCATCCAACGTCGTTTTTTTATATTTGAAGGTCGAGGTGTTGGCAGGACTTGAGAATCTTGATAAACAGGTTACAGATTCAAACATATAAAATGTATGAAGGTAACAAGCATATACAAAACCATGAATCATATACAAATCTAGCCTAAGATCAAAAGTCAAAAGTAATCATAAAGAATACAGATCGAGCCCTTGTTTGGGAATGGAGTTGATTTTTGATAACCAGAGTTTCATTAGATCTTATCTAAACTCAACTCAAAAATCTTGATGCTGTCATGTTTGATATGGATTTTAGAGATTAAAAAACTCTGGTTATCTGAACTCCAAAGTTGAGATAACCTGTGTGAGCTTGGTAGCCGTGCGCAACCTTAAGGTTACGCATTGCGATACAATAGGGGAGGTGCTAGAGTAATTGTATGTGCCCAGCATATTTGACACAATTCTTGTAATATCTGTTAGGTATTAATATGATTTTATAGTTGCACTAATAATAATTGGTTAACTGGATCATATGCATTTGTAATTGTTATAATATCCCTATAAATCTTATTGCTAAATCATGTACTGTGATGTGTCGCTTGCATGGAGACATGATCTAATCTAGTGATTTCTTCAATGAGTATTTGGCCTATAACAAGTATGTGATAGCTAGATTTATAATACGTTGTCATGCATGACACCGACATGTTAGATATGGCGATCTCTCCCAGTCTCCAAGAATGTGGATTCTTCATGTGTGTGTCATGAGCACGTATTGTGATACATATAGTACATGACCACGTTTGAATTCTCTAAGATATGTCACATATGAGATAAATAATTTAAACAGTTGCATAATCCCTTTCACTTGATGACATTGTTGTTTTCGATCTGTCGTTTAAGTAAACTTTGATATGATGTACTTCTTGTCGTTTGACATGAATAACAAATCTAAAATATTGGGCTACTTAAACATATTTTAGGAGTAAAATGGATGTCTAGATAGAATCCGGCATTCTCATGTTGATGAGAATACGTTTACAGTTCATTTTCGTGAAGGTGTAAAAATACTGTCGATAGGTGTTTTGAAATGTTTTTCAAAATTATATTATTAATATTAATATTTATTTTCGAAATGAATTTGTGTTAACAGGAAATGAAACTTTAGGCTTGAGCAATTAGGTGAATATATTTTGCTCATTTAATGGCTTAACGATAAGTAACTTGATATCGAAAAGGTTTGCATGTAAGTTGATATTTATTCCTATCTCACATTATGATAGAGCTTTTATGAACAGTTGACAAGATAGGCATTTGACTGTTAAATTAAAATTATTAATTAATTAATTATGAATTAATTTGGTCGATAGTTGGATCTTAATGTGAGACCCAATTAGTCCCGCCTATAAGCCTTTCCGTTGAAGATTTATACAAAACTATAAGAGGAATAATATTAATAATATAATTGTTATATTATAATATGTGGGTTTTTAGCCCCATGTCGGATATTAAGACTTGACATATCGTACAACAACCCTATATAAAAGGGGCAATGGTTTGCCTGAGAAAAAGATTTTGAATTATGAATATTTCGTTTTAAAACCATTTGGATGCCTATCAATTCATTGGGGGTGTCTCTTCCACAGAGGTTGATGGACTTCAGTTAGAGACTTTTGCATTTGTGGATGCCACCAAAAGATATTTTATTGATATGATTATATCCTTCATCGATGAGATCGAGATGAAGCAAAGATACGCATATAATTTTAAATAAAAATTTAATTTTTATTTAAAATTATATGCGTATATTTCCGCCATGCATACGTTTCCTTCAGAAGGTGGGCTCAATCGCAAATGCGTGAGCCCCCACCCGTATTTTCCCTTTTCTGGCAACCAAAGTTTACTAAACTATAGTACAACCAAAATTTTCTAAACTCCAAAATTGGCAAGGAAGCCATCCATTTAGGAGTTTAGGTAACTTTAAAACAAATGGCCATAAAGTTAGGTTTGAAGATAAAGGTTCACAAAGGGCCGATTTGTTTCATTGGAGTACTTTTTTAGGAGTTGAGTATTGCATAAAAACGAGTAAAGAGTTGAAATTCCATTGTTTGTTTGGAAGGATCTACTTGTAGTTAAAATTAAGAGTACGAATTTTGTGTTTGATAGTTTGATAGGACATTTTAAAACAATTAGAAGTTATAGGTGAAAATGGACGAAGGTATGACAGTTAAGAGAGAAGAAGCATTAAAAAATGAGCAATACTTTTCCTACCCGCAATTTGTCTACCCAAAAGTTTATCCAAGAGACAAAATTGTAGGGCCCACAATACCTAGATAATACTTTCAAATAAGTAGGCTTGTGGTGTTTGTCTCTTCGGTAAACTTTTGGATAGACAAATTGTGGTAGAAAAAATATTTTTGTTAAAAAAATTTAAAAAGTATTTGATGTGACAAACTCCAATCCAACTCAACCGAAAAAACTCCGACTTCAAAAACTCGAATTAGTACATGCCAATGAGGAAATCAGGATTTCGAAGTCATGGACTTTGTTGACAACGCAAACACGAAAGTTTGAACTTTGGGCTAAAATCAGAATCTCCTGATTTTGCAACTCCGGCCTACTCCGGTTAGACCCGAACTAGAATTTGGATACCTAAACTCTAGTTTTACTAAGTCCATATCCAAGGTTTGGGCCTAAATTTTGAAATCTTAAATGTGAGATTTAGAATTTAGAAATGAAACCTATTCATAAATACAAACGATTTAAATCATCACAGGCGGCTCTGCACTCGAGAACGAGATAAGGAAAAAAATGGCGGCTGCTCTTATCACAGAGCCATCGCTGCTTCTCTCATTTGTTTCTTCATCTCAAATATCAAGCAGAAACAACCTCAAATTCCATCGACTTAATCGATCCTCTCTCTCAATTTCAAATCACTCATGGCCGCCTCCAATCTCTTCTTCGTGTTCCTGCCCTTGCTCTGCTGGAACCCTAGAGCCCCAACCCATCGACGACGAGACTCCTAACCCTAACCCTAGTCCTAGTGCTGTCGGTGGTAAAGAGGGAGGAAAGGAGAGGCGTAGGGCGGTGAGGATCGCCTGGGAGAAGCTGGTTCGATGGTCGAGGTCGTGGCGATCCAAGGCCAAGACCGACGCCCTAGAGCGCACCAAAAAGGTATGATCTTTTTTCCCCCCTTCCCTGAAACAATTATGTTTTGTGCAATTACATTCCTTCAATTTGAACTTATTTAGTTTGTATATTGGCATGATTAAATTTCGGTAGAATGTTCGATTTTGATCAACATGCTGGACCTGCTGGAATTTTAATACCATTTTTTGGAATATAGCGAAATATTTCAACTTATATGTGGGTTAATTAGAAGCATGGCTTTACAATAGCGAAAGATTTCAACTTAGATGTCGGTTAAGTAGAAGCATGATTATACAATGTTAACTTGGTTTATGCTGCATCTTCATGACCAGGTTTCAATGTTGGACAGTTTTGCGATGTTGAGGCAAAATTGTAGCTAAAGTACGAATCGAATCACAATGATGTGATCAGAAGAAATGATTGCAGTAATTAAACTTTCTGCAGAATGATTTGAAATTTTTGAACACATGCACGCGCGTGTGCACGCAATGAATAATGAGTGTTATTTGAGTATATAAACTTATAGTTGCTTGCATAGAAGGCCGAATTATTAGAACGATACAATAATGAATAATGAGTGTTATTTGAGTATATAAACTTATAGTTGCTTGCATAGAAGGCGGAATTATTAGAATGTACCATGTACTTACACATGTTTTATAAGAGACTAACTAATACTTTATACATTATAAGAAACTGCCACAAACAATTTTAAATAATGTGTTTAAGTATATAACCTTATAGTTGCTTGCTTGGAAGGTGGAATTTTTAGAACGTATCATGAACTTACACATGTTTTATAAGAGACTAACTAATACTTTATACATTATAAGAAATTGCCCTAAATTATTTTAAGAAACAACCTTTAGATAGAAAAAAAATGCATAAGATATGTTTAGGACATTACCCCCTTTCAGTTTTTTTTGTTAAACCTCCTTCCTTCATCTTCGTCCCTCCACCTTCATTTCTTGCCAGATCCATGTCTCCTTAGTTTCATCCCTTCCAATTTCATATCCACTGGCTAATTTACCAGCATAGGAGTTGAGCTTTATTTGAATCGTTGAAATCAATAGATCAAATATGGTTATATAGATGAACTAGAAGTTCCAAACTCCGATTATAATTGAAATACCAAGCTACAAGTTAAGAGGGGAGAAGGGGGTGAATAGGATTCAATTAACAATCTTTATAATATAAGAAAACAACACAATCATTTCAACAATAACAATATGTAAATATAAGGATGTTATGTGTGCCTCACGTTCTTCCCTATTGATTTCCCTACTTGATCCGGCGTTGTCACGAAGTAGATTTGAAGTTACCTTCAGGACAGAAGTCCGTGCAGACGTCTGTCTCGCTCTGTCAATTCTGGGGTTTCGGTAAATACCCTACAGACGTCTGCCATTATGTAGCGGACGTTTGTAGTTCTGGACAGAGAAATGGAGTTTCGAGATATGCTCGGACAGACGTCTGCCCACAGGGGACAGACGTCAGTCGTCGGGCCGGATGCACAATTTTCGAAGTTAGGAAATTAGTTTTTTAAGAATATCTTTTGTATGCTATAAATAAGAAAGTTTGTAGCAACCCTAGATTGAAACCTTTGAGATAGCAATTTGATTATTTTGGTGAGAATCCATTGTTATTTTGAGAGAGTTAGGGTTTTAAGAGGGATTTGTATTCTCCATCGATTTGTACTCCTCCGAATTTGATAATTAATAAAGTCCCGCCTTTGCCTATTTGTTTTGTGGTTAGTATTCATATTTCTATCTTTCTTGTGGTTTGATACTCTTCTCTATATTGATTGATTTGTGCTTTGTGATTGCCTTATTCGCAACAAATTGGTATTGGAGTTATTGTTACGTTGTGAGATTTTTGGTTGAACCATTAGGTCTTTGATTTTGCGATCTAGGTCAACGGTGGGTAACGACAACCATTTCCTCTTCCCCATTTTCTTAGATCGTGATTTTGAAATTTAGGGTTCGTTAGTATTTAAGGTATTTTGATGTCACATCATGTCTCCGACAATCATGAAGTTCGATATCGAGAAGTTTGATGGAAATGCGTTTCTGGTTGTAGCAAGTCCGTATGGTTGCCGTTTTGATTCAAAACAATTTGAAGAAGTAATTCATGGGAAGG
This sequence comes from Agapanthus africanus, assembly GCA_030015575.1. NCBI lineage: Eukaryota > Viridiplantae > Streptophyta > Magnoliopsida > Asparagales > Amaryllidaceae > Agapanthus > Agapanthus africanus. Next base: position 557,694,852 of record JASDDO010000031.1, read on the forward strand.
AGAAGAAGCCTTTTATTATGACGAAGGAAGCTCGGGAGGAGATGGATGAGAAGGCCCTCACTGCTGAACACTTGTGTCTGACTAACGAAGTACTACAAGGTGTTTTGGTAGAGAAGACGATGACTGATTTATGGAATAAGTTGGAGGAGTAATATTTAAGAAAATTTCTCACGAATCGACTCCTGTTGAAGTAGCGTCTCTACACATTTCGCATGTCAAAAGGTTCTCCAATAAAATCTCATGCTGGTGAGGTTAATTCAATCATTACAAATCTGGGTAAGATTGATATTAAGATTGATGATGAAGATCATGATCTTCTTTTGTTGTGTTCGTTGCCATCCTCGTACAAGCACTTCTGTGACACCGTAGTTTATGGACGTGATACGATCTCAATCAAGATTGTCAAGGAGAATTTGATGAACAAAGTGAAAATATGCAAGGAGTTGACTTTCACTGAAGCGGATGGTTCATCGTCTGGCTTATTTGTTCGAGGGCGTGCAGAGAAGAGAGATCCAGAAGCAAATAGGAAGAAGTCGCGGTCAAAATCCAAGGCTAAGAACGTGACTTGCAATTATTGTAAGAATAAGAGGCACTTCAAGGTCGATTGCTTTAAGTTGCAGAACAACTAAAAGCAGGAAGACAAATCAAAGGAGTTTTCGGCTGAAGCGAGTATAGCGGAAGGAGATCTTGCGGTCCTCGACAACACACAACAATCCAAGAACGAGTGGATCATGAATTCGGGTTGTTCTTACCACATGTCTCCCAATAGGGATTTGTTTACCACCGATGAGTCTGTTGATGGAGTGATTTTGATGGGAAACAATAGCTCATGCCGAGCTATTGGCAAAGGGACAATCCAAATCAAGATATTCGATGGTGTTGTGAGGACATTGGCGGAAGTCAGGCACGCACATGACTTGAAGAAGAACATCGTCTCTTTAGGTGCACTCGACGACAAGGGTTACAAATTTTCCGCTGAAGATAGAGTTTTGAAGGTAACCAAAAGTACTCTTGTTGTGATGAAGGGCTTGAAAAAAGGGTCCTTATATTCATTGCAGGGTTCGACGGCTTCCGGATTGGCGGCGATTTTATCATCTAAATCTATAATGGATTCAGAAACTACCAGATTGTGGCACATGAGACTCGAGCATATGAGTAAGAGGATTATCCGAGTTGTCGAAGCAGGGTCTAATTGGTGAGAAGAGTACGACGAAACTGGAGTTTTGTGAACATTGCGTCTTTGGAAAGCAAATGCGTGTTAGCTTCGGTTCGGCGGTGCACAACACGAAATGTACTCTACATTATATCCATTCAGATAGTTAGGGACTCTCTCCGGTTGCTTCTAAGAGAAGCGGTGTCAAGTATCTGCTTATCTTCATTGATGATTTTTCGAGAAAGGTTTGGGTCTACTTCTTGAAGCATAAAAGTGACGTTTTTACTATATTCAAGCAATGGAAGACATTGCTTAAGAAGCAGGTAGGGAAGCAGATAAAAAAGACTTGGGATGGACAACGGGTTAGAGTTTTGTGGTGGATATTTTAACAATTTCTGCAAAAACGAAGATATAGTTCGGCATCATACCGTTGTCCATACACTACAGCAGAATGGAATTACAGAGTGAATGAACCAGACTCTTTTGGAGAAAAAGCGGTGCATGTTATCCAACACATGGCTCAGAAAGGAGTTTTGGGCAGAAGTGGTAAATACAACGTATTATATTATGAATCGGTCACCTTATACATCGCTAGGTTGTAAGACACTGGAGTAGGTATGGTCGGGAAAACACACCAATTATTCGACACTTAAGGTGTTTGTTTGCCCCGCTTATGCACATTATCATGAAGACAAGTTGGATCCTCGAGCAAAGAAATGCATATTTCTTGGTTATGCTACCGGTGTGAAGGGCTATAGATTGTGGTGTTTGGATCCAAAGTCGCCTAAATTTATGATTAGCAGAGATGCGACGTTTTATGAATCTGCTATGTTGAAACCGAACAACAATGAATTTCCAGTTGAAGACGATTCCAATAAGGATGAGCAGATAGTTGATATTGAGGTCGGTGATAGCTCGAGTTCGTAGAAGACCTCCTCTTCACCATCGTCTGAAGAAGCTCAAGATGAGCAGTCCCATGATGATGATTATTTGCTCGCTCGTGACCGACAGAGAAGGGACATTGGACCGCCACAGAGGTATGGCTATGATAACCTGGTGGCGTATGCGCTGTCTGTTGCAGAGAAAGTTGATAGTAGCGAGCCGACAAGCTATAAAGAAGCCATCTCATCTGATGAAGCTGCTCATGGCTAGTTGCTATGAATGAAGAGATTGAGTCTCTTCATAAGAACCAAACTTGGAAGCTCATGAAACCCGAAAGAGAAAAGATGATTGTTGGCTGTAAGTGGGTTTTCAAGAAGAAAGAAAGTGATCAAAGGGCGGTTGATACAAGGTACAAGGTGCGGTTGGTAGCTAAAGGCCACTCGCAGGTGCGGGGAGTCTACTTTACTGAGGTATTTTCTCCAGTTAAACACACATCTATACATGTCTTATTCGGTTTGGTTGCTATGCACGATTTGGAGCTTGAGCAGCTCGATGTGAAGACCGCATTCTTATACGACGATTTGGTGGAGAAAATCTATATGCAATAGCCCGAAGGTTTTGAAGTTGAGGGAAAAGAAGATCATGTTTCTTTGCTAGAGAAGTCTCTCTACGGTTTGAACTAGTCACCTAGATAGTGGTATAAGAAGTTCGACTTTTTCATGAAAGAAGTTGGGTTTACGAGAAGCATGTGCGACAGTTGTGTATATTCGAAGAAGCTCGCCGATGGTTCTTTCGTATATTTGCTACTCAATGTTGATAATATGTTGATATCAGTAAGATATATAGCTGATATTCAGATTTTGAAGGAACAGTTGAAAGAAAAGTTTGAGACCAAGGATTTGGAAGCGGCCAAGAAAATACTTGGTATGGAGATCAGGTGAGATCGCAAAAGAGGAAAGCTATATTTTTCTTAACAACGATATGCTGAGAAAGTTTTGGAGCGTTTTAGCATGGCAGATGCTAAATCTGTAAATACTCTGTTGGTAGCTCATTTTAAACTTTCAGCTCTTTCATCACCGCAGACAGAGGATGAGATTAGATATATGTCGAATGTTCCATATGCAATTGCGATGGGTAGCGTTATGTATGCCATGGCTTGTACACGACCCGACATTTCACAAGCCGTTAGTGTTAGTCGTTATATGGCATCTCCTGGCAAAAAGCATTGGCAGGCGTTGAAATGGATATTATGATACCTTCGAGATACGTCTGATGTGGGGTTAGTGTTTGGAAGGAACAACGAAAATTTAGTTTGATTCAGCGATTCCGATTATGCGGGTGATCTTGACACGTAGATCGATCATCGGTTATGTGTTCTCCTTGGGAGGATGTGCCATTAATTGACATGCTTCTTTGCAGCCTACAGTAGCGCTGTCTACGACAGAGACGGAGTATATGGCTGTTGTTGGGGCCGTTAAGGAGGCAATCTGGTTGAAGAGATTATTTTCAGAACTTGGTATTCCAAAAGATACCATAATAGTCTACTGTAATAATCAAAACGTTATTCACTTGTCGAAAGATCAGATGCATCATAATAGGACGAAGCACATTGATGTAAGGTATTGGTTTATACAGAAGATCGTTGAAAAAGAAAAGATAATTGTTGAGATGGTTGGCATAGCGGACAATCCGGCCGACATTTTGACGAAATCTCTTTCAGTTAAGTTTAAACAGCTTAAACTTAATTGGAGGTCGTAGCACTCATTGAGCCTTTGAGGGGTTTTGTGGTGAAGGTGGAGCTATTATTATTTTGATGGAGGAGTTTGTGGAATGCGAGATAAGGTGGAGATTTGTTATGCGTGCCCCACATTCATCCGTATTGATTTCCCTATTTGATCCGGCGTTATCACGAAGCAGATTTGAAGTTACGTTCAGGACAGACGTCTGTCTCACTCCATCAATTCTGGAGTTTCGGTAAATACCCTACAGACGTCTGCTACTTTGTAGCGGACGTCTGTAGTTCTGGACAGAGAATTGGAGTTTCGGGATATGCTCGGACACAGTCTACCCACAGGGGACATGCGTCTGTCGTCGGGCCGGATGCACAATTTTCTAAGTTAGGAAATTAGTTTTTTGGGAATATTTTTTGTATGTTATAAATAAGAAAGTTTGTAGCAACCCGATTGAAGCCTTTGAGATAGCAATTTGATTATTTTAGTAAGAACCCATTGTTATTTTGAGAGAGCTAGGTTTTGAGAGGGATTTGTATTCTTCATCGATTTGTACTCCTCCGAATTTGATAATTAATAAAGTTTTGCCTTCGTCTATTTGTTTTGTGGTTAGTATTCATATTTCTATCTTGTTGTTTGATACCCTTCTCTATATTGATTGATTTGTGATTTGTGATTGCCTTATTCGCAACAAAAGATAAAGCCAGTTGCAAGTTTAGACACAAATAATTTGAAGTGGTTTATCTTCTCAAGCCTACACTCTTAAAGATTCCCAACCCTTACGATTTTCGATACCTTTTCTATTATTCTCCTTTTACCTGGTAGAACTTTTAGTCTTTTTTCCAATGTTATGAGTACAATTTTGAGTTTCTTTCTATTAGATAAGAAATAAATTTGCTCAAGAATCTCATTCTATATAAGAACTAAGAGCTTTGGAACTTTAATATACTGGAGATGAAGTGTTAATGGAAGTTTGCATATAAGCTCTAAGAATTGCTTACGAAAATTCAAAAGTTCCGGTTATCGATCGATAAGTTTCAGAACTATATGCCATTGTTAAACTTGACAATTTAAGATTTTTTTGTAAAAAGTTGGTTGAACAATGCACTCAAAATAGAATGAATTTAAGCTATCATAAAGCTTTGGGTTTAGCTAAGTTAATTGAAAAGGAATAGGACAATCAAACGACTATCTATGATCAACTCTTGCTAGGCCTACAAGCATGTAGACATCTTAAACGTGCAAAAAAAAGGCGTGAAACTTTTTTGCTGCTAACATAAGTACATAGGCTAGTTGGGTGGACGGTTTTAAAATTTTAGTGACAATTATCAAAAAACCAAAGGGTCAAGACTAATCAATCTAAAAATAATTATCTCCCTTACCTTATAATACTGATAAATGCTAAGCATATAGTATACATTATATAGTAAAGTGAAAGTTGTTTATACAACCTAAATAAACATATTATCGGTCACTTATGATAGGTTTGAATATATATAAGGTTTAAGTTAATATTGAAATAAAACTAAATATTAGAAACTTATAATAAATTGAAAATATAGTTTCATAGAATTGTAAGCAAACAAAAATATTTTGTGTTATTTAATTGTGTGTTTTGATCTGATCTACAGATCCTAATTCCCTTACAGAGACAAAATAAAATACAAAGAAAACAAATCCAAAATCCCAAACGTGAATTTCACTTCAAGAGTTGATCTTGTGTAGCTTGTGAAGACTCCTATTAATTTGTGTGAGCCTCAAACTCTATATAAGAATTAAGCTTAGTGAAGTCCCATATCTGCTCCTCCATCCTTCATTGCATTAGATCATTTCTCTCTTGCCGCCAACCTTTATTAACTGTAAGGCTGAGCAATGGTTGGACGGGGCCAATTTATTTTGCAAAAATTGACCACTAGATCTATTTCGATCCTTAGAACTAATTGTCTGGTAGACCAATTTTTAGACTTGATTTGACATCCAACCGTGTTTGGGCCAATTTTCTATAAATGCTGAAAAAGATGGAGACTCGAGAATGAGGAGAGAGAATTCGAAATTAGGGTTTAGAAATTTAGGAGTGATGGAGTGATGGTGATTAAGATTTTAGATTTGTCAATTTAGGCTAAAGCTGTGAAAGAAAAATAGGATAGAACTTGAAAGTCTAGGGTTGGTGTTGGGGAAGGTACCACTGAAAAGAGTAAGGTTCGAAGTGGGGACTTAAAAAGTATTTATAAATTTTTCTTTTGAAGGGTGATTGGTTTAAGTCAGGTCGCCATTTTTAATTATCAAATATGTTACCGAACTAATGGACTGACATTTAGCGATTTCGGACACAGACCTAAACCATTTTCAAAACCTCCTGCTAGCTAGATCGGTTTGCGTTCGGTTCATCAATTCAAGTTTTAGTTGATTAGTCATAATTAAAACCTCCTTTTTCTATAATTCCGGAAAAGCTTAGTATAAGAACCAATTTGTTTGGCAATAATTAAAACATACTAAGGTGCGAACGGCAATATGAAGTTGAAAACTTATAAGATTGGCTCATTAAAACAAAGGTTTGAAATTTTAAAACTAAAATATAGTATTTCAAATAGTACATTTGGCACCACCTCATCATATCATTATGTAGCATCATAAATGTAACATTTCTTACTTACCAAGATCATGTGGAAAAATGAAAATCGAAAATTAGCTAATGTCTCATTGTACATGTCTTCTTCGAAGCGAAAGAATATAAGATTTCATTATCATTTTGAATTCTCACTTATGTAATCTTATTTTATGTAATTATAGTTAGCATGTGACGTTTATTGTTGTTGGGGAGAGAAAAATATAGAGAGGGAGCAAGTAACAATTATCTTTTCTACGCCTTCATAGAGTTGCCATGAAGTAAGGTTTAGAATCTCGGTATCAATAGCGGATGATCATTTTTAGGCTTAGGATTGACCATATCAGATCTATCTGTCTCTTGGATCGGAATTTTGGGATTATTTATCATCTGTTTAAAGAAATTTTAAATATTAATAATATTCTTAAATAAATATAGAAATAATTATATATAAAATTTGACATACTTTTTAACAATTATTGGTGTCTAGAATGACTTTAAATACATAATAAAAATAATTATTATTTATTGTGAAATTTTGAATTATTAAGGATGTCAAATAAACTAAATAACCTAACAATAAACTCATTAACCTATGAATAAGTTCACTTATCCATTAATAGACTCAATAATAGAACTTCACTAATCAATTGATAATCCGCTAGCAGTGTTTTATATCTTAATGTTAATCTTGATAACGATATTCGAACAATTATTTTTAGGATCAGGATTGACGGTTTCTAACCGAGATCACCCGAATAGAAAATCATTGTTCGGAGAATGGTTTTATGTGATAACAAATGAAATATGGATATCAATACGTAGTTAGGCACAATTAATGATATTTTGTAGTAGTAACCTATTATTGAAAAGTACTATGTAGTTTTTTTTAAAATGTATATAAATTCATATATGATATATTAGCCTTCATACCAGGGACCTACTAAAACTAGATGTATACTAGACAAAAGCCAATGATGTATTAATCTGCATAAAAAATTAATTACCTACTAGCCAAATAGCAACTTTTATTACATTATTTAAATATATCATAATTTATACAAGTAAAATGTAATTTCAATTTTGATGATTCCAGCTAAAGAACATCTATGCATCTATAGTTCCACAATATAAGATAAGTATTAACTTAGCAATTAGTTATTCTAAGTAATTTGAATGAAACAATTTAAATGCGAAGTAATGGTCTGATATTAAATTCTTAAATAAAAAATTCACTGCATGATCTTGCATAAGAATATTATATGAAGATTAGCTGAAATGTCTTACACTCTATATATATATATATATATATATATATATAAGAATAATGGAGGAAATGTGCCATAGGAGGGAATTTCCTCCTATGATGTCGAAAAAATATACCCTCCACGATTTTTTTGGACGATCGGCACCTATCATCATCATCTTTATCACATATACCAAATTTCATGTGATTTCATCACTTTTTCACATTGATTTAGTGGGAGCAAAATTAACGGTTTACCGAAAATAGAACTTTTTACATTGCTAATTCAACGGTGAAAAAGTGGTGGAATCACATGAAATTTGGTGTATCCACATCTTATATAATAAAGAAAGATGATGATGATGTGTGCAGATTGTCGAAAAAATCACGGAGGATATAGATTTTTGACACCACCTAACGAAAAAGCCTTATGTTTTGATTGCATTTGAAGGACAAACTTACGAGATCCTCTTGACTCGTAAGACCTCATAGGGCCTTTTTTTCATTATTCTCTCTCTCTCTCTCTCTCTATATATATATATATATAGAGAGAGAGAGAGAGAGAGAGAGAGAATATATATATAGAGAGAGAGAGAGAGACGGAGAGAGAGGATAAGAGCTGAGTTGTTAAGAGCCCGTTCCATTTGTATTAAACGAAAAAATTGTATCAACTACAAAATATGTTACAACCTCAACTGTGACAACAGTAGCTAATATACAAGATAGAGAAGAGCCAGAGGAAGAATTACAAAACAAGAATAGAAGAATGTTAGGGAAGATTTCAAATATGTTTACAAAAAGTCTGTCGGCCATATATCTTCGAGTCTTCTGCTACTTTTGAGATGCACTTGACTTTGTTCTTTTGTATCTCTCGTGTATCGTGCTTCTTTTCTTCTTACGTAGCTGCACGTTATCAAGTTTTAGCAATCTTCTACTTGTACTTGTATAGAGGAGAAGAGAGAATAAGACCAAATAAACAATTAGAAGAAGAGGAAGATATATTGAGGCTGCTTTTTTTTAGGGGGGGGGGGGGCATTATCTGTTCAACCAAGAAAGCAGTTTTAGAATAAAAGGAGAAGTTTGGGAATAGGGTATAATAAGAACCTGTGTATAAGAAACAACCATGTATAGAAGAATTTTCCAACTGCCAAAGTAAAGAGAATGTGCAGTTTTAAGTTTGATTTCAGCTGTTTTTTTAGTGCAGATCATTGTATAGTCATGAAATTTTGAAAAAAAAATTAGCATCCTGTTGAATGTGATTCTAGCTTATGCTACATAATTAAATAACAAAGTATGTTTGTGTTAAGTATCCAGCTTGATTAGGTCCAGGGAGATAATAAACCTGACTATATAGAGATATGTCACAAGAACTATATATCCTTACAATAACTGTAGGGGTTAATTTCTTATAGAACAAAGCATACTTATATCTCGAAGTACTATATTTTTAGTTTAGTGTTGAGAAGAAACCTAGGGACTTATCAGATTGTTATCAAACTAGCTCATAGAAGTGTGCAATTTACTACTAAGCTATTTAGGAGGAAGTTTTTGGGTGATCCAATTCAAAATCATAAGAGCCCCCTGAATACAGGCCCATCAAATTAGGAAGACCTAAAAAATAGGCATAAGATATCTTTTTTTCGTGGTAAAATATGCCACTTTAGTCAGAAACGTCTTTGATATTCATCATTACCTGTTATGTTGCATTCTCATCTCATCATAAGTTAAAATTTCGAACACAGGTCTTTGCTAATTACCAACTAACAATTTCCTCAACTTTCAATTTTTCGTAAATTACCGTTATCCCCCAAAAGTGGATAACAAGCTAAATATTCATGTTTTAAGGTGATTTGTACACAAAATTATAATCTATAGCTTCTGGCTCTTATAAAATTGGTAAACAATTACTTTATATTTTTTGTCGTAAATATGGACTAGGTTGTAGTTCTGGGTGGTGGATCCTTTGGCACAGCAATGGCAGCGCATATTGCAAATAACAAAGCTGAAATGGAAGTCTCTATGCTTGTCAGGGATGTCAATGTTTGCCGTTCCATTAATGAGACTCATTTTAACTGGTATGACGTTCATCTGTTCTTTCTTCATTTGTTTTCTGGATATATCATTCTAACCAGGGGCGGACCCACTTGAGGGCCAGAAGGGGCATGTGACCCCTCTCAAATTTCGGGAAAAACAAATTGAGTATTGTTGCAATTGAATGAGAGTATTTTTTGGATACATGGTATATATATTTACTTCTTCTAAATAATTTATAAGAAGATATAGCTTGAGTGGTAATGCGTTCGATCACAAGATAGGAGTTTATGGGTTCAAATCCCACAATACCCATTATTAATTTTGATTTTACTTGGTGTTTTTTTTTCAAAACGAAAATTTAAGGTTTTGGGTTCAAATCCCACAATACTCATTATTAATTTTGATTTTATTTAGTGTTTTTTTAACAACGAAAATTTAATCTCAGATTAAAGAGCTGTCCATGTTATGAAGGTTAGATATATAATATTGTAAAAATTATTATTCTCATATTAACTTAACATTGAATTAATTATCAAATTGTGATGGTGTAAATGTAGAATGCAATTGAACATTTTTATAAAAAAATTGGCATTTCTCAACAAAATTTTATTATGGATGGTTGTCATGTGCTCCCTCTGACCAAAATTCCTCGGTCCGCCATTGATTCTACCTCATAAAATACTACCATAATTAATAGGAAATAGAGACGGCACCTGCAACCTTATTCTCTCTGTTCAGTTTTGTTGGCATCTTGAGCTGTTTTCTTGAAAGTTTGGTTAATAATGTTTACAACTCAGGTCATTGAGCTATTATTACCTTTTCACTCAGGCCATTAAGCGGTCATTACCAAACTTCGCTAAATTGGGAGGTGACTCAAGGTCCATGGTTAACCCGGTGGCTACCACGTTTTGGAAACACGCCATATTAATAATAGAATAGCGAGGTCAGGGTCATTGGAAGGGAAAAGGTCCCCTGATGTGTAAAGGGAAAAAATGAAGATACGAGAACAGTTAAAGGGAATAGCATAAATAATGGAACGAGGGAAAAAAATCTATGTAACTAGATGCCAAGTAAAATAGAGAACTGCTATTGATGGAATAATAAAGATCAAGAATAAAGGAACATGTAAAAAATGAAAATGTAACTAGATGCCAAGTAAAATAGAGAACTGCTATTGATGGAATAATAAAGATCAAGAATAAAGGAACACGTAAAAAATGAAAATTGAGGGATGATGTAGAAAAGTATATGAGAGTATGAGGAACTGGTAGGCAAAGGTAGAGCCCTCAAAAAGCGTTGTTCCTTTGCTGTTTATGCAGTGAGGAAAAGAACAGAGGACGATAGGGAAAATGGAAAAGGAAAGGTAGTGAGAACCTTCTTTTAGTCAATTAGTATCTGACGGTTGATGTTCAATACAGAAATCCGGAAGTTGAATATGCTGTATTACTGAGAATAGATATGTATTCTTACAAACAGTTTAATGGGTATAAAATTGGGTTAATCCTCATACTACCCGTATTAGACATTTACTGATTCTTCTGCTTACAACTTTACTTCTCACGAAATGCTGGAGCAACAGAACTACTAAATCTTGACAAAATAGATGCAAGCAATTCTAACAGTACTTCGGCTTTCATTTCATTGCGACTTTCTATCAAAAGCATTTTTGTTTGTTTCTTCTGATCTAGCTCTGTCGACATCTATGTGTGGCGTATGCATGTCTGTCTCTTCTCTCTCCCCAGTCCACCCCTCTTCTGTGTGCGCGCGCGTGTGCGTGAATGCGTATGTGTGGGCTCATGCAATGCATGCACCTTCTTGTATGTATGTGTCTGTATGGGTGTGTTTTATGCATGTGTATGTGTGCGCATGAGCACGAAGCATCAATAGAAGTCAATTTAGGGAGTGAACCTCTGGGTTATCTAGTGTTTATGAAGTAAAATCCTAACCCTATCAGATTACTATGCTCTCATCACCAAATTTGCATTTCTTTAATTTATTGTGAAAATAGATAATGGAGTTGTTAATTTAGTAATTTTTATTCTATATGTTCACTGCAGCAATTACTTTCCTGAGCATATACTTCCAGAAAATATTATCGCAACAATGAATGCAAAGGATGCTTTAGTAGGAGCTGATTTTTGTTTACATGCTGTTCCTGTACAGGTAATCCTATACAATATGGCTAGTTTGCTACTGCCAAATGTATGCTTGAGCGATTTAGGAGAAAGTAGTTATATGGTTTTTACTTTCATAGTAAGATTTTTTTCCAAGCCATATGATATATAATATTTAAAAGAAATAATAGAAGGAAAAAGTCAGATGAGACGAGGAGGTGGTGGTGGATGTGATGAAGAGAAAATTGAATAAAGTAGTAGATGTGGGATTTAACTGTCTTTGATATCCTGTCCTCATCTCTGTATCATCTTTAAGTACGCTTCAATGAAAATATTTTAGATCTCTATGTAATCTGCAAGTACTCCTGGAAAATACTTTAGAGCCTTGTCTCCCTATTCCCTCTCACATGAGTATCTTGGGTTTCAAGAAAATGTTTAATCCTTTATATTTTTAGAATTCCTATATCGAAGTCTATCTAATCTTATAAATGAACATATAAACATCCAATTACCACCCAACTCCAAATACTCATTTCAAAATAAGGTGCATATCTAGGTATTATAAGTAGAGAAGGGACATTTGGAAAGGTAGATATGAAAATTATCTCAAAGACCCTTAACTTTGAGAAAGGAAAGCTATAAAGGTAGAATACTCAATCTAATAATAAGTTTACTAATATCAGCCGATTAAAGCTATTTTTACTCTTTTATCATTCCATTATCCACATGCATCTATACTTAAATTTTATCTATATGAGAGCGAGAACCTGCTAAATTTAACTCAACCGTGTTTTCAAGTAATTTCGAAAACTATGATGCATGGTGTCCCCCCCCCCCCCCCCCCCCCCAACTTTGAAACATGTCATAGGACTTCTCTTTGATCATTAAACAAGCAAGAGCTTAAGTGGATATTTTATACAAGGCATACTTATCAATGGAGAATGCTTCATTTCTATGGCTACAAATTTCAAGTATATATTTATGTGTGACAGGTGTTCCAAAAATTACAGTAATTAAGCCTGCTGCATTCCCTTTTGCATATCGACCCTTGTTATCATTACCAATCGGGCTTAGCTCGGCACCAATTTCCTCTCCAATGTGAGGTCATAAGTTCAGTCCCCAAAGGGGGTTGTTTCAAAAAATAACCCTTACTATCATTTACATTTATATAACTACTGCTTGATGTACCATTGGCACCTCAAGGAAGCACCCTAATTTAATTTATTTAATGGCAGTTCAGTTCATCTTTTCTTGAAGACATTTCGCAGCATGTTGACCCAAAATTACCATTCATTTCTCTAAGCAAAGGCTTGGAGTTAAATACCTTAAGAATGATGTCTCAAGTCATTCCACAAGCACTGAGAAATCCTCGGCAACCTGTTATTGTGCTTTCTGGGCCTTCATTTGCTCTGGAGTTGATGAATAAACTGCCCACAGGTTCGTTTGAATCAAACAAACTTATAGTGACTGTAAAAGCTTATATTTTTTAAGTTTTTAAACTCTAGATGATGGGCTATAAAGAATATGACTTGAACAAAACTTGTGGGCTGACAAGTTTAATTCCATTCACATTACTTTTGAATTTACTTTATTCTAGACACTAGCCAGACACAATTCTGCAACACCAACCAGCATAGGACTACAAGTCCTATTCTTTCAACGGCCTTTCTCACACATAATTTGGATCTCTGTAGCAATGGTGGTGGCATCGAAAGACAAAATATTGGCAGCCACAGCCCAGCAATTACTAGCGTCCCCCCATTTGAGAATAAGCTCGTCAAGGTTCGATAAGATCCCCTCATCTCACTTTTCATGCATGTTTGTATCTGTCTGTGGTCTGAAAATGGCACCATCAAGTAGTATCTTGTGCTTTTTCCCCCCATTACTTTTGTTCTATATAAATCCTTTCTCAACCTGTCATTGTTTCCATGCTATACTTCTTGTCCAAGGCCATAAGGAAATAATTATTACCATGTATTCCAGTGTTTGTATTTCAAACTAGTGAGATTCCATGGATTCATATACCTTTCTCGTGTGGCATATATGGTAGTAACTCATAGCTTATGGGAGCGGAGCATGATGGATGAAAGCGAATTTCATTAGAAGTGTATTTCCTGTTCTTGGAATTCCTAGTCATGAGCATTGGAATATTCTATTACAATCTTACATTACCCTCTGGATTACCATGTATCGAGTAGGGATTTGATATTAAAGAACCAGCTGTTTCAACCAAGAATGTTGCTTCCATAATGTTCCAACAGGGTCTAGTTCCATGGTGGATGTTAGCGCTTGTCCATCTTGAGACAGGGATACTAAGTCTGCAACTTTGCGTATTTCTTCTCTAATGCTTAGTCTGTTAATCACCCTTCTGGAAACTTTATTTTCTGCTAGTCGGCATAACAAGAAAATATGCCTCTGTTTCCTTGTCCCTATCGCAAATACTACATCATCATATATTCGATCTTTAGTCAGAATGAAAAAATCACATTGTTGACGAGTAGCCAAAGAAAGTAATTCATTTTTCCTAATTATTTGGGTCCTCCAGATGATATTTCGTCCTCCAGTTATAGCTCTACAAAGTTAATGAGGATACCACCTTCAAATTCTGCAACCATGATGATTGCTATTTCTGCCCCTAAAGAAAAAAAATCTAAAAATAAATTATTATTATTATTATTATTATTATTGCCTAGTATCACAATAAGTTGGTCATGTTGTGTTCTCACTATCAACGATCATGCAATTAGAAAGCATGTGTGTTTCTTGCTTCCACTGTTGTGCCACCAAAGCATCGTCATCCGCTGTGAAAATCCAAGTGTTTGGGTAACATGCACCTGAGTAAAACGTCTGAGCAACAAGGATCTTGCATAATCTCATTTCAAAATATTCTGTCCTTTTCTTTCTCATTCTCCTTTTGTTCTTTTCTCTTCGACCTACAGACTAATAATCTGATCATATCCAATACCTCTCAATCCTGACATATATTAGTTCATTGTATTAAGGTATTCCTATTTAACTGCACACACTTTTCAAAGATTCCTATATTCTATCAAGTTATTTCTATATATGATGTGCATGTGTATATAAATTTGTATATGTAAATCAGAACTTTTTATTAGGCCATCCTACGGATATGATCCACACCACTCTTGTTGAAGATCTTACACTTGAGCTAACAAGTTTCAAAATCATTTGGTTGAAATAAATCAATATGTTGATTGGAAATATTTATCTATCTATACATTTTAATATTTTTTTACCAGAAGGATGTTTAATTTTATTAATCATTATATCATTAGTATATGTTAGATGCAAACATATTTGTTTGGTTATTTTTTTAATTTCTGAGCTAATGCCTTGGGCAGATGCTGTTGAACTGTATAAAATTTTTAATATGTGCCTGTGATACTTCAGTGATGTTACAGGTGTAGAAATCGCTGGTGCACTAAAAAATGTGCTTGCTATAGCTGCTGGCATTGTGGAGGGTATGAATCTTGGAAATAATTGTATGGCAGCTCTTGTTGCACAAGGTTGTTCAGAAATAAGATGGTTGGCAACCAAGGTACTCTACTATCTTTAATTTGTCGTTCATTAATGCGTCTTGCAGTTGCCAAGATGATAATTAACATTTTTTTTCATCTTTTACCTGTCCCTATCCAGAGGGGGGAAATCACAGGAATATCTTAATAATGGTTATTAGACATTTCATGTCTCTACTATATATATATATATATATCATTTGTTTTATTTATTTGACTTTATAGGAAATGCCTTAGTTTCTTCTATCCAAACTATAAAAGATCGAATCACCAATGTGTGGTTCCACCCACTTTTTGCTAATTGATTTCCATTCATCTACCATCCTTTCTACTTTTCCAGTTATCTGATCATTTTTAATTCTTTACATGAAGATGGGAGCAAAGCCAACAACGCTAACGGGTTTATCAGGATCTGGCGACATTATGCTTACATGTTTTGTGAATCTTTCACGAAATAGAACCGTAGGACTTCGGCTTGGTTCAGGGGAGAGGCTTGAGGATATATTGAGCTCTATGAATCAGGTTCTTGGATATTCACTCTGTATGCTCTTCTGACCTTTCAACAATTGATTCCCTTAATCACTTGCTAATTTATCTTGTAACTTAGGTCGCTGAAGGGGTTTCGACTGCAGGGGCTGTTATTGCGCTGGCTGAGAAATACAATGTAAAGATGCCAGTCTTAACGGCAGTTGCTCGGATTATTGATAATGAATTAACTCCTAAAAAAGCTGTTATGGAGTTGATGAGCCTTCCTCAGGTTTTTACCTTTTCATTTAATCTCCATATCGATTATATGTTTGTTTGTCTTTAGCACAAAATTCATCTTTCAAATAAGACATAATGGATTAGTACTAATCTAAATGAAATAGCATAGATTCTATTTAGTGATGCTAACATGAGTTTGCAAGTAGTAGTGCAAATTTTTTACCCCCTCTCCCCTAATTATTTTGCATGATATGCACTCGACTTTCTTTTCTTTATACTTGATGAATGTAACAGTTGTGCAGTGCCTATATTCAAATGTAACAAAAAGACCGGGATTCTGATGACCTGGTTTTGTAGTTGACAGATGGAAAATGATACCATCTATCAATTTCTCGAAAGCTTTTCTTTCTTTACTTCTTAGTTTTCATTTTTTGTAATTTTAAGGAGCTTTCCCCTTATTAAAGGGAAAGGATATGAATTATCCATCTTAATTTCCTGATTCCAGGTTTTGTTGGTCAATGAAATGTCGATTCCTGTATTGTGTAGGTTGAAGAAGTGTGAAAAATGAAAATCTGACGGAGGTCCAATGAGCTTTTTGTTCGGTTCTTTATACGTTTTCCCACAAACAGGTAGAGGGAAAGCGTACTGCTTCGATTGAGAGTCCAAAAATGCGCTAATCCAAGAAGAGAGTATCATGTTACCATCAGCCAGTTAATTTCTTGCTTTGAGATCTTTCTCTCCCGTTTTGGTTTTCTTATTCTTGAAATTATTGAGAAACAGTGGAGATGATTTATATGTATGGAAAATCTGTTGTTGATTTATATAAGAACATAGATTTGTGAGATTGGTTGTGTAGCTAGCCAGCTGAAGCCGACCTATGCATATGAACTAAGATGTTTATATTGATCTCTTCAGTATGATATATCCGATTTTGCTGATCACACAAAAGCTAATTGAAGATTGTTGGTGGAGCAGATGCTTACCTGGTAGATACCTACTCTATTTCTTTTCGTTGTATTTTTTCATTTTGCGACTCTTCTTATTTCCTTTTCTTCAATGAAAATGAAATATCGTATTTGGATGGAGTTGCAAGGTCTTATAGGATTTATATACCTCGATATAAATAACTTTATGAAGTTAGTGGGCCTGCTGCCAGGCAATTTGGGGTATAGCAAACGGTACTCTGGTCCTGCCGACATATATATAAAATTCTTAGAATTCTTCCTCAAATATTTTACTGTTGTCCAAAATGTCAACATACACACACGTAGTAACGCTGATATTGTGACGTACATGCATGGGCAAAGACGTATGATTCCCTCCACTCCAACTTTGAAATCTTCACATCTCCTAACCGAAGAAGACCATCGAATTCTCAAATGCGTCATGTCTCCATCTCTCTACCCATCCTCACCAAACCCATCAACCCATCCAAACTCTCACCAGCTCCCAAATCTCGCTCCACCTCCAACACCACACGGCCGCCACCAACTTCTTTCTCACACCACAAACTAACCAAGTTCTCAATCCCTTCCCTCCTCAAGAACTTTGCATCCCAATAATCTCTAACCAGTGGCAAAGTGACCCATGACTTCATCCTCCAAATGGGCCTCCAATTTGACCCATTCACTGCTAGCTCCCTCATCAACCTCTGCTTCGAATGCCATTCCCCTCTTGATGCCCAATACCACTTTGCTCAATTGCCCCAAAGAGATGCTACTCTTTGGTACTCCATTGTTGGTGGGTACTTTCATTGCCACCAACCCGACCGAGCTCTCCTTTCGCTGCGCCAAATGCAATTCTTGAGCGTCAGACCCGACGGGCATACACTAACGGTTCTTCTGAAAGCCTGCAGCGATACCCTTTTGGGACTTGAGCATGGGAAACAGGCTCATGGATATATTGTTAGGAACCGGCCAGAGTTTGATCTGTTCCTGGCCACTGCTTTGATCAATATGTACTCGAAATGTGGAGATGTTGAGATCGGCTTCAACGTGTTTGATGAGTCGGTGGCTAAGAGCGTTTCGATGTGGAATGCGATGATTGTGGGGTTTTACCGAAATGGAATGTGGGAGAAAAGCTTGGAGATCCTCGTCCGCATGATGCTCGAGGGGTTCTTAGTAGAGTCTTCGACTTTGTCGAGTGTTTTACTGTCTTGCTCTATTAGCGAAGCAGTAGACTTTGGTAAAGGAGTTCATTGTTGTGGTGTGAAAATGGGTTCTTAGTAGAGTCTTCGACTTTGTCGAGTGTTTTACTGTCTTGCTCTATTAGCGAAGCAGTAGACTTTGGTAAAGGAGTTCATTGTTGTGGTGTGAAAATGGGTTTTGAGTCACATCCTTATCTGTATACTTCTTTAGTAGCAATGTACAGAAAGTTTGGATCGGTTGATTATGCTGAAATGCTCTTCTAGGGTGTGCTTGATAAAAGAAGAATCGAGCTTTGGAATTCGATGGCCTCGGTTTATATTAACAATGGTCATCATGTAGATAAAGCTCAGGGTATTTTTTCTCAAATGAGATTGAGTGGTGTGCTACCTGACTCATTCACAGTATCCAGCATGCTTTCTGCTTGTAGCAGCACAGTTGATTTTATAAAATTTCGAAGGATCCATGGAGAACTGATAAAAAGACCCGAACTAGTTAATTTACCAGTTCAAAGTTCCTTGATTACAATGTACATGAAGAGTGGGAGCATAGCGTATGCTGTTGCGATTTTTACTTCAACTAAGAATAGGGACCTTGTTACTTGGGGTTCTATGATCGCTGGGTTCTGCCAAAACTAAAGTTTTGATGAATCTTTGGTTTTATTCAATCAATTGAGGGCTGAAGGGCTGTCACCCAATGCACCGATCATTGCAAGTGTTGCATCGGCATGCGCTGGCTTTAATTGCTTAGAAATTGGGTACCTGATTCATGGATATTCAATCAAAGTTGGAATAATCTCTGATCTGTTCGTTGCGAGTTCTATTATAGACATGTACTCGAAACTAGGGTTACCGAAATTGGCAGGCAGCAACTTCTCTTCGTTGCCTTGTAAGAATCTTGTAGTATTGAATTCCATGATCTCAGGTTACGGCCGAAATGACCTTCTTAATGAATCCATTGGTTCTTTCTCTGAAATATTCAAACTTGGTCTCATCCCCGACTCAATATCCATAACAAGTGTTCTTTCATCAGTTTCATCATTTGCAGCACTCAAGAAAGGGAAGATGGTTCATGGCTATCAAATAAGAAAAGGAATCATATCCGACATCCAAGTCGAAAATGCTCTTCTTGACATGCACATGAAGGGCAGATGCTTAAGCTACGCGCAATCTATCTTCGGAAGATTACAAAACCAGAAACGTTATTTCCTGGAACACGATGATTTTGGGTTACGGGTCCCATGGGCATTGCACAAAGGCAATCCAGTTGTTTGAAGACATGGAGAGATCAGACAAATCAGCTGATGATGCCACATTTCTCTCTCTGCTGTCAGCATGCAGCCATTCAGGGTTAATAGAACAAGGGCTCTAAATATTCGAATTGATGAAAAGACACTATGTTAATATCATGCCGAAAATGGAGCATTATGCCAATGTGGTCGATTTGTATTCTCGTGCACGGCGGTTGAATGAAGCCTATTCTTTCATTCAAGCCATGCCCGCTGAGCCCGACGAGACCATTTGGCTCTGCTTGTTGAGTTCATGCAGAGCTTATCAGAATTTGAAACTTGGAGAGGTAGCAGCTGAGCCATTGATGAAGACGAAAAAGGGAAGAGAGAGCGGGGGACTGTTACACTCAAGTGTTGAAGTTTTATGAAGAGATGGGGATGCTGGAGAGGGCGGCAAGCGTTAGGATGGAGATGAGGAGGGTACTAGGGATGGCGAAGAATCCGGGGTGTAGTTGGATTGAGGGTAAGGGTAGCGTTCAAGTGTTCTATTTGGGGGATTCGTGCGTGGACATTCATGTTGTGTTGAAGAGTCTTAAAAAGACCATGAAAGGAGTTGATCATGACTTCTTATGCTTGCTTTGCTAAATCATGGAGTGGTATTTGGACGAAAGACCAAAGAAGGCAGAATGAGTAATAAAGGTTGCGATCTTTCTTTTTATTACTGTAAAGTACTGAAGATTTCATTAATAACAATTATCCCAAATGTATAGGAGGTTGTCAAGCTTCCTCTTGGAGAAGTTTGGACAATTACAGAGAAAATTTTGATATAAATATTACTCTCAAAAGCAAAATTTATGGAGCTACTTAGGGATAAAATCCCATCCTCTGACATCCCCAACAGGCTGCAACACAAATCTTAGCAAATCAGAAGTATAACTAAGAAGTGAACTCCCTATATCAAATATCGGCCGAGACATCGGCCGATGCCTCGGTATCGGAAGTCCACTGTTTTGATACATCTCGTTTTCACATAATGTTGTTTTCACATAATGTCGTTTTTGCATGATATCAATATTTTGAATATTGGCCGAGATATCGGCTTACCGGTGTCGGCTGCATATCCGCCGCTATTGAATCAAATATGTTCATTAACTTAAGTAATTTGGATATTGAATATTTGGTATAATGGTCTTTCATCATTCAAACCCATCAACCCAATTAGCCCCTTTAACATGTCACACGCTCCTCTCGCATCTCTTCCTATTCTCTCCTCTCTCGACTCTCGCCCCTCTCGACTCTCGCCCCAAAATCCCCAAAACCCCAATCGATAAAATCGATCTCGAACCCAAATCGATCTCAATCAAGCATGATGGATGGATCCCTCTCTCTCGATCTCTAATCAAGCCTCTCCTACGAGTCTTCTCTTCTCGAATCCTCTTAGCACAAGATCCCTAATCGAGATTCGAGCATGATCTAATTTCTATTCTCTTTTCTCCCTTGAGCAGGAGCAGCAAGTGAGCACACACCAACAAGAACAACAGCAGCAGCAACAGCAGCACCTCCTCCAAACACCTCTTCTCCTTTTCTTTGGTATTTAAATCTTCATATATATCGTTTCTCAAGTTGCAAGTAAATAAATTAATAAGTTTAGAATCATGTTATTTTAGTTATTTTGTTTTCTTATTTGAATATTTCTCCAGCATGATTTATTTCATTGTGCTTCTTTACATGTCACCACAGCTACAACATATGTTGATTATAGATAATATTTAAAGATTTTATCATAAATTTTATATTTATAGAATATATGCAAATAAGTTTGTATAACGTTGCAATTTGATATACCCAATATGATGTAAAATTTCCGATATAGACACCCGATACCGATACCCAGTGTTCTAAAAAGCGGTCTAGACGGCCGACTAGACGGAAGCGGTGCGAAATTGCTTCGCTTCAGCCCTAGACGGTTTAATTAAGCAGCTTAAACGCTTAAGCTGCCCAGCTCGTTTAAGCGGACGTCTAGACGGACCAAGCCCACTTAATGGAATAAAAATTAGTCTTTTTTGAAGTATCATGGGTCGGATTTGTTCTCTTTTCACCATACCCGACCCAAACTCATACTTAAAGAAATAAAAGTTAGTCAATTTTATTCACTTTTTCCGAATAATTGAATTATCATGCTAAATTATCAATATATTTATCTTTCTACCGCTGAAATTTTAATATATTGCTGAAATTTTAATATGTATATATATTAAATATAAGTTTACCTAAAATTAAAAAAGCCGTCTAGACGGGACCTTTAGACAGCTAGGTGCTAGGCGGTACCCCAAACGCCCAGCTCCGTCTAGTGCTTTTTACAACCTTACTAAAACCCGGTATGCTCGATACCGATAACCGATATGAACGTCCGATATGAACTCGTATCGCCGATATATCGTTCGCTATCCGCTATCCGATATGAAAACGTTAATCCGAGACGATATCCGATATTTAAAACCTTGAGTGAACTAAATACACTTTCCACCAAAAATCTACTTAAGGGAATTCCATCACACTAAACGGTGGAGGTGCTGGAGAGTAAGTTCATTAAATACTATGAAGTTGTTATATGGTTACAAGGTAAAACAGTTTATCTATGTACATGTATGAATCACAGCTATCATATACCCTAAAGATGTGGGACGCCACAACAAATCATCATCATCACACACACACACACACACATGTATATAGACACACACACACATCATATATGTATATATGTATGGAAAGTTATAACCATATGCATATATATCTTGTAGATTTTGATAGTTAGAACTAACCGATCACATATCGGATTCAATTCACATAACAATCTCAACACGACCCCTCAAACACGAGGGTCTCTGGAGACTAGTCATTGCTTGTCATGAAGGAACGAAAACGGTGACCACCAAGCGGCTTCGTCATAAAATCAAGCAATTTGATTCTGTAGTCGAAATGAAACACACATTGAGGCGACCCTTGGAGGTTAGATCTCGCACAAAATTAAAGTCAAGTTTGATATGCTTAGTTCGGGTATGAAATATTGGATTGGCAGTTAATTACATTACACCCAAGTTATCACACCATAGAATAGGTGGTTTTTGCGAAGGAAATGGAATCAAGCCAAATGAGTTTAGCAAGAGCACAATGTTCTGACTCAGTGGAGGGGTGTGCAACAGTTCGGTGTTTTTGAGTTGACCAAGAAATTAGATTCGACCCCATATAGATAGCATATGCACTATAAGATTTTCTATCCTCCGAGCAACTGGTCCAATCGGCGTCTAAAACCGACGATGGAGGATGAGAGATAATAAGTCCATGATATATAATAGCTTAAGATATCGAAGAATGTGTTTAACTACTTGTCAATGATCAACAATGTGTTGATTCATAAATTGCAAAAGCAAGATTGGGACGAGTCAACATGACATTTTCTAAAGCGCCAACAATATGACGAGAGAGAACAAGAGAATGAAATAAAGTGCAACCCTTAAGTTTTAATGAGCTTTGTGGAACTATAGAGAAGGCCCTGAACAGGTTTGGCATTATCCATAGCTGTCCGAAGATCAAAGATATGTTATATATTTTCTTTGCGAAAGAATTATTCCTTCGGGGGTGTGGAACAATTTCGAATCAGAGGAAATAGTTTAGAGGACCAAGGTTCTTAAGTGCAAACTAACGACCAAGGAGCATAAGCAGATGATCAATTTCAGTGAGCAAGATATCATATACTATACCAGAGCATATTTAGTTACACATTTATTAAAGTATATAAATAAAGAAGCATAGGTCCTAGAGGGATGGAAGCCAAAAGAGATAATAGAGGTGCTTCACTTGTGAAACCATCTTCGTGGCGTCTGCTTTAATCCATAGAGCGATTTATAACGCTTACAAACATAATTTGGATGAATCTTATCGGCGAAACCTGATTGTTTAGATATGTATACATTTTCATGAAGATCACCATGGAAAAAGACGTTATTAATATCAAGTGTACGAATATGACATCTTTTAGGGATAACAGTCGAAAGAATAACTTAGACGTTTATCATTGAACTAGACGTTTCAGTTTAGTAAATTCTCACTTGTTGGTGAAAGCCTTTTGCAATAAGGCCTTGTGACTATGAATAGAAAATTCAGTCCTGTATTTAATCAAGATGAAAGACCCATTTGCATCCAAGAACATTCATAGAGGGAGTTTGAGGGACGAGCATTAAATTTCCGTTGCCATCACAGTTCACCAATTGGGGTCTTTATTAGCATATATGTGAAGCATGTAGCAACAATTTATTAGGTCAGTAAATCATGCGAAAGTGGATGATTAGAGGCAAGCAAAGCCTTGGAATGTCAGAGCCCTGCCAACTCTCTCGGTAGTTAATAGCCGGCTTAGAACGGAGAACCATATGTCATGTTGAGGAGTAGAAGACATTGCACTTGCATTGTTTGAAGCTAGAAGAATGGAAATATTCTCCATCATGCATGTTCATTGACATTGTTATCAACTAATGGTACAACAAATATTCTCATGTTGGTCACTTGGTATATTGGTGGAGGGAGCACGTAATTGTGAATCAGATGGCCATGAGTTAAAATGAATGGTAATTTGGTTTGAATAAATAGCTGTAGAGAAAGGTAATGGATCGTGAGAATTGAAAGTACCTGTGCCGATTGGGGAGGCGGATTCTGGCACTATAGATGTTTCTTCGCCATTCCAAAGCATGAGGGGAGGACATGTATCCGTCTCTTCAATGAGGCCCATGAGGTCGAAGCTTCGCAGGAGAACAATAAATTGTGTCTTCTTGGAAAAGTAGTTGTTAGATGTAAATTTCGGTGAAATAAAATGATATGCTTTATCTAATTAGGAAGAGGTAGAATGGAGTAGAGTCAAGGGTGTTAGTGGAGGAGGATGTCTTAGCCATATGAAGAATTGATATCAGACTAGGATTGTGTCTGCTCTAATACCAAGCAACGGGAATTCTCTCACACTAAATGATCACTTCTATAAATGCGTGCAACAGTAACGAGTAATTGGTAGCAGTTCCAATCGTGACCAATTTCTCGTAACGGTTGCCATGGTTTTGGTAGCGGTTCCAACCGCTACCAATTCCAATATATGGCTTTGGCAACGGTCGCCGTGGCTTTGGCAACGGTTGCTGTGGCTTTGGTAACGGTTGCCATGGCTTTGGTAGCGGTTCCGTGGCGGTCACCTTGCTTCTGTAGCCCTCGCCTCGCCTCGCCTCTCGTGGCCGCCTCGAGCTCAAACTCGCCGCCGCCGATTGAGCTCATCAAAGCTTGCCGCCGCCGCTCTCGAGCTCAAACTCGCCGCCGCCGATTGAGCTCATCAAAGCTTGCCGCCGCCGCTCGAAGTTTGCTTTGCTCCATGATCGTCAAAAGGTAAGTACAAAACCGGTTTAATTTTAATTTTTTGGTTTGATTTGAAAAATTAGGATTTTGTTTGAGTTTGTTGCTGCGGCTGCGGCTGTTGTGTGAAGAATTAGGGTTCAGATAGGGGATATGGGTTAGGGGTTAGGGCCGGGTTAGGGTTAGGGGTTAGGGCTGATGGTTAGGGTTAAGTGTTAGGGTTAGGGGTTAGGGCCAGGTTAGGGTTAGGGGTTAGGGCTGATGGTTAGGGTTAAGTGTTAGGGTTAGGGTTTGGGTAATTTAGCGAATCTTTTTAGGTAGTTTAGTGAAAAGCAATAATAGTTAAGGGTATTTTAGTGAAAAAGTAACAATAGTTAAGGGTATTTTAGTGTAAAAAAATAAAATTGAGCAAATGGGGTTTTTAATAAAATTTTTAATGATAGTTTAGTGAAAAATAACAATAGTTATGGGTATTTTAGTGAAACTTATAGTAATTTAGTTAATTTAAGAAGGCGAATTGTTTAGTTAAATTATTAGTGAAAAACAACAATAGTTAAGGGCATTTTAGTGTAATTTAGTAAAATTAAAGAAATAAATTGTTTAGGAAAATTTTTAAGGTAGTTTAGTGAAAAAATAGCAATGACAAAGGGAATTTAGTGTAATTAGTAAAATTGAGCAAATTTATAGTGTTTAGGAAAATTTTTAAGGTATTGTGTCCCGTATCCGAATACATGCTACCTAGCATACACATACAGCTAAACTAAATCGTCAATTGAAACTAAATTTAACAAATTCATCAATTGAATACTAACACTAAAGCCATATATGCACCTAAACTAATTTGTTAATCGAAACTAAATTACGCGCCTTAGAACCCGTATATCGTCTAACATACGTTTGTTTTTGTTGTGATATAGAACTACACGAAAGTTGTCAACATCGAATGGTATCATTTGGTACTAACAACCGTCGTGTAGTTTATATAATGAAAATATTTATCGTATGATAACCGATAGATTTATTCAGTGTGGACAAATTAGGAATATATAAAGCAAACACGTACATTCACTTGTATTTTCATTCATTTCGAGATATTTCATTGGTATCTCTCCGTTGGTTCTCCGTGTACAAAAATAGATTAGATGTTCATTTCAATACTGTTTGATAGTATTGAAATGATCATCTTTTTTGTTACAGTATACTCGAAGAACAACGGTCTCGAAATGGATGAAAACACAAGTGAATGGGTGTATGCTCTATACCCCCGACAGCCATTACCCTCGACATAATATAAAGAACCATTAATATCATCATTTTTCTTGGAAGAAAAATCCAACTCCTGAGCTATGAGCATTTGCTCTCGGTCCCTGATTATCTTTATAGCCGTAGAGAATAGTCCCGGCTAATCTTCCTTTTAATCCTCGTTCTACAGTAAATTCTCTTCTTGCTCTTCATCCTCAGGATGGAAAAACGAAGGACAATTTGAACGCTCGTTGTGATCTGACGGATTTGGATGCTTTGTCTATTAGAGAAGAATTGCAATCTCATCCTGTGGCCGGTAAACCGGGTTATTACGAGATTCCACCGGCAATCTACAACCTGAGCAAAAGAGGAGAAGTGATGGTTCTTGTGGGTATTGAAAGAATTGGAAGTCCTCGACGGTTTCTCAGCAAACATTGCCAAACATGTATAGATAGAAAACGAAAAAATTGCAGGACTTAAAATCCACGATTACCACATACTGATACAACATCTTCTTCCGTTATGCCTCAGAGCTTTTAAATAACAATTGTAGTGTAGTTATCTATTGAATTTTTAGTTGTCTATTAAATTCTATTGAATTATCTAACAGTTTATTGTTTGTTGGAGCGTCTACCCTTACTGGCGGGATGTCGTCTGGCGTCGGTTCTAGCAGCATGTCAGGGACATCAGGGGCAGGTATAATCGTTATTGCTTAAAGATTTTAAATAACGATCGTAATTTAAAATTGTCAAATGCTATATATATACTCTGAATATTATAATATTGTATCCGTATATATATCTTTTTGCAGGCTCCAGCAGTGATAGTAAGAGGGGTCGTACTGGGCCCTCCTGCTCTGCCGATGGTGTTAGATCCTGGACGCTGATGTTCAATGCGAAGGGTGTGCTTGTTGGTCCTAACTCGACAAAGTGTGGGGATTATATGGGATTCGAGATCCATACATGTAGTCGACTAGTCGGTACCCGCTCCATCTTAGGTGGGACCCACGCCAGACCGCTAATATTCGGCATTTTTTTGAGTTAGACACAGTATCACATCCTTTTAAATATTTAAATTTCAATCCGCCTTATATATATAATTTTGTAATTTTAGACCCAACGATCGGCGTTCCCGGCGAGGATGGCGTGCATGTGTTATTTGATGCATATCGCGCCCTTACCTGGGTCATAGACGAGTGTCAGAATATTAAGAGAAGACCTCTTAATGAAGTAAAGAAACATTACAATATCTGGGTCATGGCGACTTAGGAGGAGCGAGGGCCGATGATGGATATCACAGCGTTGGATGTCTCGAGACCCGATTGGCCTCAACTGATTGAGTGCTATTCTCGCACCAATGTTCAGGTATAAATTTAATTTTTAAGATTATAACAATATAACATGAAATCATATTCAGAAATATAATATAATCTTTTTTATATTTGCAAGGCGGAGGCGGTTCGCAACACGCAGAACCGAAATAACGGTGTACGATCACGCGCTGTCCCGATCCAAGAGAAACACATGCAGGCCAGCACATAGTTCCTCCTCGTAAGTACTTCGACGCTAAAAAATATGTGTTTTCTTTGCTGTAAATTACTTATTAAAATAAATCCTAATTTTATCACAGAAACAGAAAAATCCCGTCAACTACACTCCTGCTAAGGGATGGGCCGCATAACATAAGGGCACTAGCCAGTACATGATAAGTTTCATATAATCAAGTCTATTATGTATTTTAAGCGCGCGCGCGCACAGACACATATATATACACACACACACACACACTTTATAGAGCCAGTTCCAAAAGAGGATGACCCTCTTAGGACTTGCCCTCGACGATCCGATTACTGCCATTGCCTCTGTCCTTAATGAGCTATCCGGCGGACATCACGGTGGTATGAGCGTGGGGTTGGTCCTGAGGCCCACCGACTCTTTGTCGGGCGTGAGGCCATCCATAAGTATGCCATAGCCCAGATGTGGACAGATGCGGCATCTGCGTTGGTAGAGGCGATTTGATTGCTCACGGAGCGGGTAGCACAACAGCAGGAGGTTCATCAGCAGACGCAACAGGAGCTGCAGGCGCTTATGGAGCGGGTCGAGTAGCTGATGCAGTAGCATGAGGATTCCATGCGGCGGGTGTTATGGGACGAGATAGGCACCCTCTTCAGGTCATGGGACGACGATGGAGGTGGATCGTCCCAACCATAGTCACATAATTCGCGAATTATTCGCCGAATTCGCGAATAATTCGCGAATTTTTGATCAAACGAATTATTCGCCGAATTATTCGCCATTGCCGAACCGGCCGAATAATTCGCGAATTATTCGCGAATAATTCGCGAATTATTCCCGAATTATGTGAATAAACAGCGAATAATTCAAAAAACTGTAAATAATTCACAAAATCAAAACCTAGCGTCTCATATATTAATTTATTGCTCGAAATCCTTCCCGAACATTTCCCGAACACTTACCGAATCTTTCCCGAATACCTGCCGATTTTTTCCGAATTGTTCTCCGAATCCGAATTTTCGACCTCGCCGAATTATTCCCGAATGGCGAATTTGTGACTATGGTCCCAACGACCTTTGATATAAATATTTATTTTGTTGATTTATTAATTATATTATTTGTACATATATCTTTTATAATAGCGTGCGATTTATTGATTATATTATTTGTTGATTATTATAATTGCGTGCAATCGAATCATATTATTTGTTGATTATTATAATTGCGTGAGATTTGGTGATATTATTATTTTTTATTGCTCGTTGTAAATGAAAGCAGCGCGCAAGATTTCAGATTTAAAAAAATATATATGTACAAATTGGTAACAGTTCTAACCGTTACCGATATCTCTTTGGTAACGGTTAGAACCGTTACCATATAGGTTGATAACGGTTATACTAGATAATGATATCTGAAATATATCAGATATCTGCTACATTTGGTAACGACAACTTCTATGGTAACGGTCAGAACATGCAGCAGATATCTGATATGTTTCAGATATCTGCTACATATTGGTTACGACAACTTATATAATAACGGTTCCAATCGTTACCAAATTAGGCTTATCATAATGGTTGTAACCGTTACCATACTTCTGGTGGGGTGGGTGGGGGGGTATTCGTAAAGGTAGTGTAACGGTTGGAACCGTTACGAAACCGTTACTAATATGGATTTGGGTAACGGTTCCAACCGTTAAGAAAGACCCACTCAGTAGTAGTGGTTGGATGGTAAGTTCATTATATATTCTAAAGTTGTTATAGGGTTACAATCCGTGTGTGTGTGTGTGTCTATGAGAATCACAACTATCAACTATATAATTAGAATGTAGAAACAAGGAGATAATGTATTTTGGGCTTTCTTTTATAAATTCTCTAATGGTGCACTTGGTTGGCGGTACTCTCGGTGGTAATCCTAAATTCACATGAAATATTACAAAGTGTGTTTTGATATAAAAAAATATTTCCGGGAATATAAATTATCATAGTAATCTCATGCCCCCAAATCTTAGGAATCCTAATTTCATCTAGATTGGTGTCTATCTGAGATTACCTCCAAATATTCCCACCTGCCACAAGATATGGCACAACTGTCGACGTTTACCTATTGCAACCTAGCCGCCGATCCACTGTTTGCCTCCTATCCCCGCCCTCCTCCGTCGGACGCTTGTTGGCCTCTACCAGTTGATCTTCCACCAAGGGTTGACCGCCGGCCGGCCTCCCCACGAGCCGATTGTCTGCCACTGGCTAACTCACGACCACCCTGGTCAGCCGCTCGTCAACCGTCCGCCATCGGCCTCCCTCTCTGGCTGGTCACCGGTTAGCCGTTCCTCTTTACGGGCCTCCACCCTTCGCCACCGGATTCCGCCATACCCGGTTGCTCGTCGGCTGTCTGTCGTTGGCCTCCACCGGTCAGCTTCCCTCTCTGGCCAGTCGTCAGTCAACCGTCCTTCACCGCGGGCCTCCACCCTCCGCCGCCCCCTTCACCGCTGGATACCGCTATCGCCGGCCGCTGCCGCCATCATCGGCCGTTGCAACTCTCCATTGTCTCCCTCCGTCATCGGTTGACGCCGCCGCACATACATATATTACCGAGCATCATTTTTGTATACCAAGCATGTTAATGCAAGATTCATTAGAATCAAATGCTTGAGAATCACATTCCCAAAAATATGGGGATTCATGGTAATCTTCAATTCCATGTATCAAGTGTACCCTAATAGTTTTACTTTTTAGCAAAAACCAACCCTAAAGATTTCAAATCTCAAAAAACTATTTTGACTTACGGCACTACGTCAGTATTAACAGCATCATGGTGCCACGTTAGCACAACCAGTTAAGTTGCCATGTCATTAAAAATTGCAAAAGGTCTTAAAAATACTCTCTTCTTCTTCATCCCTGTCCTAACCTTAACCCAACCACTATCGCTGCCGGCACCGTTCTTTGCGGAAGTTGCGCCGACATCCTCCCCATTAGGATCATCATCATCTTCTTCTTGTAAGTGTATGGTGCTTCTTGCTGTGACTACTACGGTTTTGCGAAATCAAAAACTTTAAAAATCTTGAGCACTACACACTAAAACCCTAAAATACAAGCCCAAACACTAAACTAAACTACACTAACTAGAGTTTTAGCTACTAGGTTAACGTAACAACCTTTGTAGACGGTCCTTTGGGTCTTAAAAGGTTCACTCCTTAAGCTCCCAGGGTTGATGGAACTAGCTCTCGAAGTCGATCTCCCGCATCGAAGACAATCCACCCGAGGATTCCGGTTTAAGCGATAGCTTCTATGAAACAACTAAAAATCGAGTCTTGCTAGAACAAGATGCTTAGAGGGTGTAGTTTATAAACAAGATACTCTCTTTTCTTTTCTCAAAACTCAAGAAGAGAAGTGAGGAAGAAGATGAAGAAAGATGGCAACTAGAGAAAAAATATCTATAAAGATAAAAACTCTCTCATCCTCACCATTATCTTTTTATATACTTTATAAAATAAAGTAATCAAAAGCCCTAGAAGAGATGAGTGTAGAGAATGGCCACCTCACTAGGTACACATATACATACACTTATATATAAATATAAATGCATGTATATAAACTAGTATATACCAAAACCCGTATTTATATAAATACGTATACCATATTTCTACCAAAATATGAATACCGTATTTGTACCAAAAATACAAAATACGCGTATTCATATTTAGAAAGAAATACATGTATTTGTATCAAAGCACAAATACCCGTATTTATACAATACACGTATTCGTATAAATACATTATTTGTGTTAAAATACAAATACCTAAAATAGAGAAATCCAATACTAGTATCAAAACCGACTATCTTTCAAAACCTGCTAGTACTACTAAACTGTCCGATTAAAGCACGTGTATAAATACACGTGTTCAATCGAACACTCGAGCGTATTGAAATATGCAAACTATACCGTTTCAAAATAGAGCAATCCAATACTAGTATCAAAACCGACTATCTTTCAAAACCTGCTAGTACTACTAAACTGTCCGATTAAAGCACGCGTATAAATACACGTGTTCAATCGAACACTCGAGCGTATTAAAATATGCAAACTATACCGTTCCGCCTAACTCGGGAAACCCTCTATGTGGAACTCTAAACACTCAACAATATGCTGACAATGGGTTTAACTACAAGCACGTCAGTGGCACTAGCTGTATGTAACGGCTATCCAGCTATCTGTCGAAAGAAAGATCAACAAGATAACTCATCCGAAAACCCTATTGAGCCTATAGGTGGCATTCTCCGTACAGTCCAGTCTGCTCGTATAAGAGTATCGTATATCGGGACTAGGGGATGGTAAACGTCAGACCCCTAATAGCGCGACAAGTTGTGTCGGTATGTAACCCAATATAACTTGATAAACTGCTGGTATACCTATCAGTAAATCTCACTTGCCCTGGTCAGGGACCTTTAGTATTGTTCAACCGTATACAACGCGATATCAACTTCCAATACCGAAAGAGACGAATCCCTTTTATCACCTACTACCTCCAAGTGGTTTAGGACTGCACCCAACTACTACCTATTTACACGACTCTTTAAATTCGTGGTAGGGTAGTAATCTAAGTACAGTGGAAACGAACTCGAGATGAATAGTGATATCAAGTCAACAGACTAACCGATACTCATGTCTCCAGAGAACTGCTATCCGACGATAGGTATAATAGCAACTAGCAGTTCCCAACAAGTCTGTCCAGTGTAACTCATAAGCTAATGAGCACATGTATACTATTTTTGGTACCGTATACTAATGGCTGCGGGACAGGCCATCTCCTATGACGGGGATAAGAAACATATACACTAGTCTACTCTAAGTATCGATGCCTAGTCTTGATAATCCTACGACTAGGGACAAGTTTAAGGATGTGCTTATAGACTATCCAGCCCGCACTAGTGTGACTGCTATCACAACGTTGGTAGTCAAGCAAAAGATCTTACGGGCTATATCAGCATGTATTAACGATACGTTAAAAGAAACATATACACATGTTAAGATAGATACAAACCAGATAGTATACTATCATATTGAGCAAGACTGTTATATATCTGTATATATTTCAAGCTTCTAAAATGTAATATACAATCCTGTACTATACTATAATCGCTAAGGCCTCTAGGGCATATATCACTAACAATCTCCCACTTGCACTAAAGCCATGTATTGGCGTATCGCAGACCTATCATCTCGAATAGCCTCTCGAACTGCGTCTGAGGGATAACCTTTGTGAGTGGATCTGCAGTGTTGTTCTCCGTGTCTACTCTCCGCACCTCAATCACCTGCCTGATTACGTGATACCGCCTCAAGATTTGTCTGGATCTCTGATGGGACCGTGGTTCCTTCGCTAAAACTATAACCCCGTTGTTGTCACAATACAAAGGTATTGGATCAACAATGGACGGAACCACCTGAAGTTCTGTAATGAACTTCCTCATCCATACTGCCTATTTGGCGGCGTCACATGCAACGATATACTTTACCTCCATTGTTCAGTCAGCAATAGTGTCATGTTTGGAGCTCTTCCAACAGACTGTCCCTCCATTGAGGGTGCAGACATAACCCGACATGGATTTGGAGTCATCTTTGTCACCTGCAAGCTGGAGTCGGCAAAGGCATCGATCTAAAGATTTTTACTGCCGTATACCAAGAACATCTTCTTAGTCCTTCTCGGGTACTTGAGAATGTTCTTTACTGCTATCCAATGGTTCTCTCCAGGGTTTGACTGATGCCTGCTTACCATATTCAGTGCATAAGCAACATTTGGTCTGGTACACAACATTGCATACATTATAAATCCTATCGCCGAAGCGTAGGGTATAATATTCATGCGATTCCTTTCCAAATCAGTCTTGGGAGATATCTTTTTGGAGAGGGTGACCCGTGACAAGCGGGTAGATTACCGCTGTCACGCCCCGATTCCCAAAATACGGAAAACGGGGGATGACTAGGCCAGCTATGCTCCTACAGTCAAGGAATAATCCTGTCGTAGTCACACTTCGGTTTCTAGCATTACATGGTAATCAGTAAACACAACACAAAAGTAAAGGAAATACATCACTAGTTATTACATCAATTTTTATTGTTCACAATTTACGACAAAACAAGGAAAAGAACTACTAACTAAGTGCGAATACAAGGTTTCTTTAGGGAAAGCAGTAAAGGTAATGGAGGTACTCCCAACTAAATCTCTGCAAGCTCGAAGGGTAAGTTCGACTCCTGTACTGGTTCTTCCTCAAGGTCTGAGCATGCATACTCAGGTCGTCAGAGCGACATAATAGCAATATTATAATAGTAACAAGAAACAAGAAAATGAAGATAATAACAGTGGAGATAAAATGCAGGTAGTCAATATGTCACTAACTGATGCAGCGTATGATCTGTGTCCCTATCAGTCTCTAAGTCATCTTTGAAATTGAGTTGTGGAAAGGAGGATCATGTTTAATGAAGGTCTCGTACATTCATGAGACTACGGCCCGCTATCGCCTGGGACATAACCCTGTCAGCTGGACCGCTAGGCCCAACCTAATATATATAAGAGTCGCTGTTCGAATGATCATCCTCTAAATCACTGTCCTTGCTAAATACAATTCCCTTTCCACTTCGATTTCCCCCTTTTTACCCAGGTTTACACTATTTATGAGTATGGTCTAGTCGTGTACAAGTACGCACCAATAACACGATTTTAGTCACTGTTCACTGTATTGTTCACTGTCACGAATCACTCACTTTTCACTGGCGTACTTGACACTCCTAAACCGATACCATTCACGCACGACAATGCACTATGCACTGAATAATAACGCGCACTATCACTAGAAGTATGGCAGTCGGGTAAAATATATGTATTTATGCAGTTGAACAGATCATGTGTAATACGAGCTATCATGCATCTTATGAACTTATAAAAATTGCCATAAATCATACATTCAAAATTCAGTAAAACGATACAAAGGCGATAGCAAGTAAACTCAGTCGGCAGTTCAACAAAATTAATTTCAGGACAATTGGATTTCGGGTGTGCAAGTTACATCCGTTTCATTTTAAGTGTTCGTTGCTAGAAATTCAGTTCCTGAACTGAATGTCCATTTCGCAACACAATTTTCACCCTGTTGGGATCAAAATCAGGCGATACTACAGTTGAACAAAATTTAGGTTTATCAATTAAGTTTCCAACGCACTAGACGGATTTTCAATCTCACCTCTACGTCAGAAGTTATGTACTGTACAACAATGGGGTATAAGTTCTGTCCCTGTTTGGGACTGCTATACGTCATGTTAATCTAAAATACAGTTTAAATAGTAAACGATAGTGGAAAGGGATGAGATCACTTTCATTAGTTAGCTAACTGTTTCATCTTCTCTATGGTATAGAGTTCCGCAATATAACATGTCCATGTGCAGAGTGTAAGCATTACAAAATGAGAATCAACAGCCAGTGCTGCTCTGGACTGCAGTCCAGAGCCGCACTCCGAACCAGTTTCCGTCATCTTTTTAGCATAGGATCAGATTAACACTATTATGGGGTTCTAGGTCGTCGAGTCGTCTTCGATTTGAGCCTTTGAATGCAACATTCCAATTTATAATCAATTAACTGTGATCTTTACAAGTTTCAGACGCGGAAAATTTCAGTTTTAACGGGCTTAAATGGGAATGATCGATCACGTCAGTAACGACTGTATTTTTCAGCCAAATTATAACACGATGTTCATTACTATACGGGCCAACCTATGTGATTAGTTTTCATCAATGTAACGGGGGTTTTCCCCTCGGGTTTGGCATAGAACACTTACATACTATTGATTCACACGAAAGTATTTACGAAATTCATTGGTATTAAGAATTATAATAGATAAATTTTAGCATGAAGCAAGTAGTGCACTTGCCTGATGACGCGTTGACGACGCACGGCAGCGGCAACGGCATGAACGCGACCCGAACACGACACGGCAACGACTAGGCTGGAGCCTCAGCTGCGACTGCGTCGAGGAGGTGTCGATGGTGGCGGGGTTGATTGCTGTGTGGTGGCCGGAAGAGGAGGCGAGGCGAACGGCGGTGGTTGTGGTGGTCGCCGGTGAGGGTGCAACGAGGGGGTCGAGGCTCGAAGCTTGGGTGTAGGGTGCAGTGAAGGGAGTGAAGTAGTGGAGGGGGCTCGGGGTAGTAGGAGGTGATGGTGATGATGCTGAGGGATCGACGAGGTGGCCGGCAGCGAGAGGGGACGGCGACGAGGAGGAGGCGGTGGTGGCTAGCATGGAGTCGGTGTGCAGGTGAGGTGGGGAACTCGGGGTTTTTCTGGTGAGGACAGAGGAGGGAGTTGCGGTGAGGTAGGCTCGGGGTTTTTCTGGAGAGGAAAGAGGCGATCACCGCCGGTAAGAGGGGATGTAGTGGGGAAGCTCGGTGAAGAAGTTGTAGTGAGGTGATAGGTCTCGGTGTCGGTTGGAGTGGAGGAGATGGCTCGGCTTAGTGGAGGGAGAGGCATGGGAGAGGGGCGAGCGCGCAAGATCGTGGTCGTGGTCACGTTGGGGAGCGGCGACGTGGGATGACGAGACGCGGGGCAAACGGCGACGTGAGCACGTAGGAAAATAAGCGGGAAAAGAATATGGCGAGTGGGGAAGAGAGAGGGACGGGTCGGGTACGGGTATGGGGCCGGGTCGGGCATGGTGAGGGATTGGGCAGGGCCGGGAGTAAGGGGTTTATTTGTTTAGGAAAAAATTAAATTTTGAGAATTAAAATAAACACAAGCATTCTAAATTCCTCCAAAAATAACGGGAAAAATAGCAAATATTCAGGGGACTTGGAAAATATGGAAAAAATTATAGAAATTTTATTGACGGAACCGAGAATTTACAACCGCGCTTGGAATCTTCCATACCGAATCTCTTCAGTATGGTGTCAATGTACCTAAACTGTGAAAGTCCCAACATCCTCTTAGATCTATCACGATAGATCTTAATCCCCAGAATGTAGAAAGTATCACCCAGGTCTTTCATAGAGAACATCTGCGACAAGAAGCTTTTGACTGCGTGTAGCATAGGAATGTCATTTCCTATCAAGAGAATGTCATCAACATACAAGACGAGAAATGCCATAGTTCTCCCTACAATCGTATTGTAAATGCATGGTTCATCTATATTTTTGATAAAATTAAATTTTTTGACCGTCTCATCAAAGCAGATGTTCCAACTCCGCAATACCTATTTAATCCATAAATGAATTTAAGCAACTTGTACACTCTTCCGCTGCTCCCACTCTCTATGAAGCCCTCTGGCTAATCCATATAAACACACTCTTCCAAATTTCCATTCAGAAAAGCGGTCATTATGTCTATTTGCCAAATTTCATAATCATGGAAGGCAGCAATGGTAAGTAGGATCCGAATGGATTTAAGCATGCCACTGGAGAAAAAAGTTTTATCATAGTCCAACCCAGGTATTTGATGAAAACCTTTTGCTACAAGTCTAGCTTTATAGGTTTCAACCTGTCCATCTGCACCAATCTTCTTTTTGAAGATCCATTTACAGCTTACGGGTTTTACCCCTATTGGTGCAACATCCAAAGTCCAAACTTTGTTGGTGTACATGGATTACATCTCGCATCGCATTACATCCGGCCACTTTACTGAGTCTTTGCTCGTAGTGGCATCCTGGAAACTAGTTGGCTCATCATCATCGATGATGCAATCCTCTCTATCCCCATCTACGAGAAAACCGTAGTATCTTTCGGGCGGATGAGACTGCCTACTAGATTTGCGGAGCGGCGTAGGGATGTCCGTTTATCTTGAAACTTCAGATTCCACCAAGCTTTCAGTAATAGATTGTGGTTCTGGAATGTCTTCCAGTTCTATTGCGCTCCTATTTATTTCTTTTTCAAGAAATTGAGTCTCCAGAAAGTGGGCATGCCGAGAAACAAAAACCTTTTGTTCCTCTGCGTAATAGAAAAGATACTCCATGAAATTCCTTGGGTATCCCACAAACTTACACAATACTGATTGTGCCTCGATCTTGTCTGCATACTGCATTTTGACAAAAGCTGGACATCCCTATATCTTAGGATACTTAAGATAGGATTTCTTTCATGTGGAGTGGTAGGCATTGACTTAGTTGGAATTTTGTTTAAAAGATATGCAGCAGATTCTAGTGCATAACCCAAGAAAGATCGCGGTAACTCGATATTACTCATCATGGAACGCACCATATCTAGTAAGGTGTGGTTCCGTCTTTCCGATACACCATTGTGTTGAGGTGTGTATAGAGGAGTAAGTTGAGAGAGAATTTCATTCTCTTTTAAATGTCTCAGGAACTCAGCAGTCAAGTATTCACCATCCCGATCAGATCGAAGCGTCTTGATATTTTTGCATGTTTGTTTTTCCAGTTCATTCTTGTACTATTGGAATTTCTCAAAGGCCTTGGATTTATATTTCATCAAGAATACATGTCCATATCTTGAGGAATCATCCGTAAAAGTAATGAAATAGAAATTACCACTTCTTGCATGTGTAGACATTGGACGACACACGTCATTGTATATGAGTCCCAAGAGCTCGGTAGCTCTTTCTCCGTGTCCAGTGAACGGAGTCTTTGTCATCTTTTTTTTATACATGATTGACAAATTGCATAAGAAAGATATTCAAACGGATCCAAATATCCCTCTTTATATAATTTCGTCAACCATATTTCATTGATGTGACCTAGTCTACAATACCATAAGAAATCTTGATTTAATTCCGGAGTCGTTCTTTTGAGTGTGTTCTGAACATTGAAAACTTGATGTTGATTTAATATGTATATACTGTTGTTTAGTGTACCAGACCCAATCAAGTTATGATTAAGGTGAATGTTTACAAATGTAAAATTATAACCTTCTTTAGATAGGAAAAATACAGAGGCGATATTACATGTCAAACTTGGTACATAAAAATAGTTACGCAAAATCAAAATATTTCCACTTGTCAATCCTAGGTGATATTGCCCTACGGAAACAGTATCTGTTGGATATGTATGCCCTAGAGGCCATTATTGTATAGTACTAGTTTGTATAATACATTTTGGAAGCTTGGGATATATATACGGGTTTACGACAGTCTTGTTCAATATAGTAGTATGCTACTTAGTTTGTTTCTATCTTAATATGTGTATATGTTTCTTTTAACATATCGTTAATACATATTGATAGAGCCCTTAGGATCTTTGCTTGACTACCGGCGTTGTGTGGCGATCACATTAGTGGGGGTTGGGTAGTCTATAAACACATCCTTATACAGGTCCATAGTCGTAGGATTATCGAGACAGGGCATCGATACTCCAGAGTAGACTGGTGCATACGCTTCTCGTCCCAGCAGGAGAGATGGTCTGTCCCACAGCCATCAGTACGTCGTACTGGAGATAGTATGCAGGTGCTCGTTAGGTTACGAGTACACTGGACAGGACTCGTCGGGAACTGTTGGTTGGTATTATACCTATCGTCAGTTAACAGTTCCCAGGTGACATGAGTACAGCTTAGTCCGTTGACTTGACACTGTCACTTCGCCTCGAGTGTGTTCCCACCGTTCTTAGATTACTACCCTACCACGGCTCTATTGAGTCGTCCAAATAGGTAGTAGTTGGGTGCAGTCCCGAACCAATTGGAGGCAGTGACGGTTAGACATGATTCGTTTCTCCCGGTATTGGGAGTTGATATCGTGCTGTGTCTAGGAGAGCCATTACACAAAGTCCCTGGTCAGGGCAAGCGAGATTTACTGGTAGTGTTTCCAGTAGTTTCTCAGGGTATTCTGGGCTACACTCCGACACGACTTGTACCGCTATTAGGGGTCTGACGTTTACCGCCCCCTAGGCCCGACATGCGATACTCTTAGACGAACAGACCGGACTGTAAGGAGATTGTCACATTCAGGCTCAGTAGGAGTTCAGATGGGTTCACCTCATCGGTCTTCTTATCAGCATCTACCTGGGGACCGTTACGTACAGCTAGTACCGCTTGCGGCCTGTGGTTAAACCCACTGCCAGCGTAGTGTCGAGTCTTTAGAGTCCCACACAGAGGGTTGTTCACCTTTGGGCGAAACGAGTAGAGGTCGTATGGTTTTACGACATGGTTCGTTCACATATGCGTACTTGTGCGTGTTTGGTGTTCGGATAGTTGATACTAGTGGGTTTTGGATTAAGCCGGATCCTAGTATTTGATTTTGGCTTGGTTCAGTCTCATTGCATTCGTGTTCTTCGGAACGCGGAAGCGGGTATGTATATACAGTTGACAGAGACAAACGAAGGAGACATCTCATTAGGGTTTTGACCGTTGACTTGATTAAGATCTTAATGAGATGATGGTAATTGATTAATAGTTTTAATTAGTGATAATTGTATTATGGTTATTTGGATTGACCATTTGACTTGTTGACCAAAGTTGACTAAGATATTTTTCTTAAGCAAAAAATTCTTTGCTTAGCATTAATGGTGACATGATAATGGTCAAATCAAATGAACCATCACAACTTTTTTGCTAATTAAAATTATTATTCTTTTATGCTAATATAAGAGCTATC
The DNA here is from genome assembly GCA_030015575.1 of Agapanthus africanus. Classification (NCBI taxonomy): domain Eukaryota; kingdom Viridiplantae; phylum Streptophyta; class Magnoliopsida; order Asparagales; family Amaryllidaceae; genus Agapanthus; species Agapanthus africanus. Next base: position 557,734,942 of record JASDDO010000031.1, read on the forward strand.
TTTTCATTCTATCATATTCATTCTCTCTCCTAGCTCTCTTTCCTTCATCCTCTCTCTCAAACCCTAACCTCTCATGTGTTGAGAATCAAGGGAAATTGAGATCAAAGCATAAAATCACTCTCTACTCACTCTAGGGTTCTTAGTCTAGCAAGCAAAGCACTTTAGTTACTTCATGGTTGAGGTAGGAGCTCAAGGTAGAGGCCTTCGGGTGGATCTTCTTCGATATAGAGAAGCCGGTAAGGAGGAGCCATCTAGATTATTCCAAGGAGCTCACAACAAGGAGAAGAAGGAGTTCAAGTTTAAGGTATAACTTTCTATCATAGTAGATAGAACTCTATTTAGTGCTAACTAGGTTTATGGTAAAGATCCGGTTAAGGTTTATTCTAGCGCCAAGTTCGTTATCTCTACAAAATTTTTGTTCCGCTTTTGGCCACGGAAGTTGGCCGGGGCGCTAGTGTAACCCTTCAGTATCCATGCTCGCTCCGTTCGCAACCCTGAAGGTCATATCACCTCCCTTTAAAAATCTACGGTTTCTCAGTGCCTGCAACGAATTACAGATATGAGATTCTGAATCAGTATCCAATACTCAGAAAGTAGAGTTTATTGACAAACAGTTTTCAATCATAAAAACACATGAAGCCGAAGTCACAACTTACTTCGAGTCCTGGTTCTTGGCTTTCTAAGCACTGCAGTCTTTCTTCCAATGATCTTTCTTACGACAATAGAAACATTCCTTTTTCTCTACTATTGGCCCCCCAACTTTTGCCTTATCCTTCCTTTGTATCTTAGCGACCATCTTCTTCTTCTCTTTGGCTTTCGCCTTAAATCTAGAGGAAGAAGATTCCCCAATAAGCAGAGCGGGTGTCTTCCCGGTTTTCTTTAGGATGCCCTCTGCACTCCTCAACATGTTGACGAGCTCTGAAAGCGTAACTTCCTTCCCTTGAATATTGAAATTCAATATAAACTGGGTATAGGTAGAGGGGAGGAACTATAGAATCAAGTCCGTGTATAACTCGTTTTCTAACGTAGTCCCAAGGTTCGCGAGCTCTTCAATGAAGCTGATCATCTTAAGGATGTGGTCCCATACAGATGACCCGATATCTAATCTCGCCTGAAATAGTTTCTTCGAGGTCTCGTATCTTACGATACGAGATTGCTCTCCATATAAATCCTTAGTACGGAGGAAGATAGAAACTAAGTCCATTTTCTCGTGCCATCTCTGGTGTTCATTATCCATAGAGGCCAGCATGAGACATTTGGCTTTCGCACTGTCTATTCCCATGTCTTACGGATCTCTTTATCCGCGATGGTGGAATCTGGACCTAAAACAGCGGGGGCTTTAGTAGTAAGGAGGCAACCCAACTTATCATAAGTAATGGCCATCTGGACATTGCTTAGCCAATTTTTATAGTTTGGCCCCGTCAATATATTTTTATCTAATGGTAACTTAAGCCTGGTCATCTTGGTCGCTGTAATTAGGAGAGAGAGAGAGAGAAGAAACACTCAGTATAGATACTCTTGTAAGTTTAGATTAGTTTTTAGTTTATCTAAACAAGATGACTTCCACTGTTTTCTCGAATCCTCCTTCAAACCATAAAAGAAGAATTAGTCAGGATTAATCGCATCCTACAATTCTTGCTTTAACCTATCAGCCATGCTAGTTTCGGTACTTCGAGAGAGGTTTTACAACTCTTTCGCGAAATTCCTTAATTAAATAATCTCTTTTCCTTAGAGCGTTGCTCCGCTAACACTGTTCTAGACACCTACCAGGTTTATATTATTGATTGTAAAGTGAAAAAGTCTCCCGAAGAGTAATAATCATTACTCACAGTGGGATCGGGATCCAACTATCATTGTGTGATAATTTTGAAGGAATTCTACCAAAATTATCACACTCCATATGGTATGCAAAACTAGCAAGTTTTCTTTTCCTTTGAAACTCCCGATATGGATTTTTGCCCCAGGCGCTTATGACCTTGACGAAAGCTAAAATATCATAAGACGCAAGTCAAGTTCTACCCGTCATTGTCCAGACTAACCTAAACCCATTCATACAAACCTTTGACGAAGGCCAAAATAGCTGTACGCCTGTTCTAGATTAACGTATCTATCTATACTACAGACATCTATCCAAATAGCTACCAATCATTGTACCTTGGCAAAATTTAAAATACATAGCTTGAATACTGTGGATACTCATCTGAAATGACGGAGGGCTACGGCTGGTTTTGGTGAAAACCGTGAACGTAATGAGCTTGATATATAGTGGAAGGAACCTGATAGCTTTTAAAAGGAGTGGTTTAGGCTCCACATTTAAAAGTTGTTTTTAAAAAAACCGAGTGGTTTTTAAATTGTTCCAACGATTTAATCTTTTGGTTTATTTTTTTTGCACTAATCAAAATTAATGCGGTCCCATCATTTAACCCTATCATTGCAGAAGAAACGAAAATAGAACGTACACTTATGCCAACCGTATTCGCCACGGTGCCCCGTGTCTTCACCGTAAGGTTAGTTAACTTACGGCAGGGCGGGGACATGGCTAGCGTGGGTGCAAAACATAAGCACCATATATATATATATATATATATATATATATATATATATAGCCATTCGTCTCACGCAATAATAGTCATCACAGATCACAGCTGAAGTAACACAGATGAAAATATTGGATATACTAGCATTTCCGTATTTTGTTTTAGCCTCTAACGAAAAACAGATTTTACGGTCGTGATGAATAGCCAAACTCTCATCCTAGATCCCTATTGGTGCGGCAAACTACCCACCAAATCCCCGAAATGAAGCAACCCATCTCAATGAGATGAGTAGGTCACAAGGCACTTCAAAAACCCGGTAGTTTGTGCACCCCATCTTTGGTCTATCCTAGGTGCATAAAAATTAAATGAATAATACAACGGTGGTTACAGCCTCAACCCGGATGTGACCCGCAAAAGAATATTACATCACTTTATAAACACATGAATGAAAGAAAAGAACACTCTTCTCACATCCCCTCGACTATTCAATCACGACGATCCAATATTTCATGTCCACAAACTAGCGCAAATAAGATACTTAATATGTGCAAACCCTACTAATCGACGTATAGCAATTAGTCGACGTTTAAAAACACATATACAAACACAGCTAATAAACGATGCTAAAATCTCGACTTCGAAACATTCCATGAAGCCCGAATACAAAGATAACACTATAGAAAATCTGGGCCAAAATTGCATATCACAAAAATCCTAATTCCAAGTGACTAAACCACTGCACGAAACACGACCCTATTGGCAGTAGTACGGCCGCAGATTGCGGTCAAAAGCAATAAATTTGCGGCCAACTTATTTCCAAATGGGTCCGTGTTTCTACAGTGGTAAACTACTAGTATATAGATCTCTCTGCAATAGGCAAAATAATTTTCAGAGATAAAAAAAAATTCGACAGAAACTTGGAATTTGGTTTTTCGATACTGAACTAGTTCGGTTTCGAGACTCTAAACATTGTCTATTCCATTAGTTAAGTATTTGGGTAGGCTCAGTGTATGGTGCTCCTTACCGTGACTACTACGGCTTTGCGGAATCAAAAACTTTAAAAGTCTTGAGCACTACGCACTAAAACTCTAGAATACAAGCCCAAATACTAAACTAAACTACACTAACTCGAGTTTTAGCTACTAGGTTAGTGTAACAACCTTTGTAGACGGTCTTTCGAGTCTTTAAATGTTCACTCCTTAAGTTCTTACGGTTGATAGAATGAGCTCTTGAAGTCGATCTCCCGCGTCGAAGATGATCCACCTGAGGATGATGGTTTAAACGATAGCTTCTACAAAGCAACTAAAAATTGACTCTTGCTAGGACAAGATACTTAAAGGGTGTAGTTTATAAACAAGATGCTCTTTTTTACTCTCAAAACTTAAGAAGAGAAGTGAGGAAGAAAATGAAGAAAGATGGCAAATAGAGAAAAAATAACTATCAAGATAAAAACTCTCTCTCATCCTTACCCTTATCTCTTCATATACTTTATAAAATAAAGTAATCAAAAGAGTGAGTAGGCTTGTGACTGAGTCACAAGCCCACACTCTTCATGTAAACCCTATAAGAGATGAGTGTAGAGAATGGCTTCCTCACTAGGTACACATATACATACACTTATATATAAACATAAATGCATATATATAAACAAGTCTACTAAAACCCGTATTTATAATAAATACGTATATCTTATTTCTACCAAAATACGAATACCATATTTGTACCGAAAATACAAAATACGCGTTCATATTTAGAAAGAAATACATGTATTTATATCAAAGCACAAATACCCGTACTTATACAAATACACGTATTCGTATAAATACCGTATTCGTGGTAAAATACAAATACCCAAAAGAGAGTAATATAATACTAGCATCAAAACCGGCTGTCTTTCAAACCTTCTAGTACTACTAAACCGTCCGATTAAAGCACGTGTATAAATACACGTGTTCAATCGAATACCCGAGCATATCGAAATACGCAAACTACACCGTTTTACCTGAACCGGGTGTGTGGGACTCTAAAGACTCGACAATATGCTGACAGTGGGTTTAACCACAAGCATATAAGTGGTACTAGCTGAACGTAACGGCTACCCAGGTATCTGTCGAAAGGAAGATCGACAAAATAACTTGTCTGAAAACCCTACTGAGCCTATATGTGACATTCTTCGTACAGTCCAATTTGTTCGTCTAAGAGTATCGCATATCGAGCATAGGGGGATGGTAAACGTCAGACCCCTAATAGCGCGACAAGTCGTATCGGTATGGAGCCCAATACAACCTGAGAAACTGCTAGTGTACCTACCAGTAAATCTCACTTGCCCTGATCAGGGACTTTTAGTATTAGCGAACCGTACACAGCGCGATATCAACTCCCAATACCGGGAGAGACGAATTCCTTTTATCACCTACTGCCTCCAAGTGCTTCGGGACTGCATCCAACTACTACCTATTTGGACGACTTTTTAAAGTCGTGGTAGGGTAGTAATCTAAGTACAGTAGGAACACACTCAAGACGAATAGTGATGTCAAGTCATTGAACTAATCTGTACTCATGTTACCGGAGAACTGCTATCCGACGATAGGTATAATACCAACCAGCAGTTCCCATCGAGTCCGTCCAATATAACTCATAACTTAATGAGCACCTGTATACTATCTTTGGTACCGTGCACCAATAGCTGCGGGACAGGCCATCTTCCATGACAGGGATAAGAAACATATACACTAGTCTATTCTGGACTATCGATACCCAGTCTCGATAATCTTACGACTAAGGACAAGTTTAAGGATGTGTTTATAGACTACCTAGTCCCTATTAGTATGACTTCCATCACAACGCTGGTAATCAAGCAAAAGATCTTACGGGCTCTATCAACATGCATTAGCGATACGTTAAAAGAAACATATACACATGTTAAGATAGATACAAACCAGATAGCATACTATTATATTGAGTAAGACTGTTATATATCTGTATATATCCAAAGCTTCCAAATTGTAATATACAATCCTCTACTATACAATAATGGCATCTAGGGCATATATCACTGACACTTCTTCCTCATTCTTTTTCCTGCACCAAACCCTAAATCCAATCTCAACCTCCACTCCTATCTTTTCCCTTATCTCGGACCAAAACTCCACCGCTCCATCACCATCCTTGCCTCGCCCTCATCTTGCCTGCCCTCGTTGCTTCACTCTTCTTCAACATCATCATCCTAAATCTAACCCTAACCCTAGTCGAAGACGCTATTTCGTTATTGGTGTCCGTGACCACTAGCCATCTAGTTAATAATTAATAATTGACCAGAATTGTTAATAAATTGATTGATATTAATTTAATTTAATTAATTATATTTAATAAAAGAATAAAATGATCTTTTGTATACATAACTAACACCGTTAAACATTGACGGTCGTTGATTGCTACTCATGATAGTTTTCTAGAGATTTGAATCTTTTGGATAGTTTCTTACCAAATGCTGAAACCTTAAAAAGCTCTATAAAAATAAGCTTTAAAAATATAAAATTAAAATAGCACTGCTACAGAGTATGGATTTGGTCACGGTTTTAACCGTGACCATAAATCTTTTGGTCACTGTTAAAACCGTGACACAACCGTCGTCTAAAACTCCGTCACGAGAACCCCAGTCATGCCCTTAAACGTGACCATATGATTTTTTAGTCACGGTTAAGACTGTGACCATATACATGGCGTTACCAAAAACGATTCAAACAACTAAATGAAATCTATGTGGGGTCCACATATATGGTCACGGTTATAACCGTGACCAAAAGGTTAAAGTGTAATGTAGGATATCTGCTGTAGCAGGTAACCATGACTATATAGTCCCTATGGTCACGATTTAAACCGTGACCATAATGGGAAACTATAGTGAAGGTTACCTGCTACTAGCAGATAACCATTATTATATCTTACGGTTAAAACCGTGACCAAATATATTATCAATTTTTTTTAAACTGAAATTTGCGCGCTCCACGCGCGCTACTTTCAATTACAACCAGCGATAGATAATAATTATATGATTAAATCTCACGCAATTTTAACAATCAAGAAATAATATGATTAAAATCAAACGCAATTATAAACAAAATATATACACCAAACGACATAATCAATAAACCAATAAAACAAATGTTTGTATAAAAAATTCAATAATGTATGGTCGTTGGGACGATCCAACTCCATCGTCCCGTGACCTGAACATACTCCCAAACCTGTCTCGTATGGCCTGCCTGATGGCCTCCGCGTTCGACCGCCTCAGCTCCTCGATCTGCGCCTGAAGTGTATCCACCCGCATTTTCTGCTGCTCCACCCGATCTTGGAGCCAACGAATCTCCTCCTGCGATGCAGCGGCCGTATCTGTCCGTGTATGGGCCACAGTGTACTCGTGGACAGGCGAATGCCTGGCAAAGTGTCGGTGGGCCCCGGGACCAACCCCGAGCTCATAGCCACCGTGATGTCCGCCGGATATCGAATCCAGAACAGGGACAATGGCGGTAATCGAGTCGTCGGGGCCAAGTCCTAAAGTGTCTGTCCTCTCTTGAAACTGGGTCTGTGAAGAAGATATATATATATATATATATATATATATATATATATATATTAACTTAAATACAATATCGACTTGATTATATGAAACTTACCATGTACTCGTCCGTGCCCCTGTGTAACGCGGACCATCTCCTGGCAGCAGTGTAGTTAGCGGGGTTTTTCTTTTTCTGCGATAAAATTAGGATTTATTTCAATAATTAATTTGCGACAAAGAAAACATATATTCTTAAACGTCGAAATACTCACGAGCTAGTGCTGAGCGCTAGCCTGCGACCGCTTCCCTTGGATCAGGATAGCACGTTCTTTGACGCCGTTGTTTCGGTTCTCCTTGTTGCGAATCGACGCCACCTTGCAAATATAAAGAAAATAATATTATATATCACAAAATATGATTTCATGTTATATTATTATAATCTTAAAAATTAAATTTATACCTGAACATCATCGCGCTCGTAATACGCATCCAGCTGTGGCCAATCCTCTCTCGGAACATCCCGAAAAATGGCATCCATCATTGTCTCCCACTCCTCAGTAGCCGCGGCCCAGGGAATGTAATGATATTTCCTTACTTTATATCGGTGTCTCCTCTTGATAGCCTGGCACCTGGATATAGCCAGTCTATGGCCCAATGTGCAACGAACGGCGTAGGAACGCCATTCTCACCGATGTCGCCGATAAATCTGTAATGTTCTTGGGTCTGAAATTAATATATATATATATATATATATATTTATTTATTTATATAACGACGCTTAAATTTAAATGTATAAAAGGTTATGTGATACCGCGGTCGCTGCAAAAAACTGTCGAACATAGTCGATTTGGCATGGGCTCACCTAATATGGAGTGGATACTTATAGTAGGTACGGATCTCCGCTCCCATATAATCCCCCCACTTGGTCGAGTACTCACTAACGGGCACACCTGACGCGGTCCACTCCAGCGTCCATGGAGCAGCGTCTGGGACTGGTCCGGAGGAGGAGGGCACAGTAGGACCCTTCATCCTAACACTGGTGGAGCCTGAAAAAGGATAGATATACGGACACAATATTATAATATTCAGAGTATGTATATAGAATTTAACAAATTTAAATTACAATCATTATTTAAAATATTTAAGTAATAATGATTATACCTGACGTCTCCGGCGTGGCGCTAGAACCGACGCCAGACCTCGTCCCGTCGGTACTATGCATGACTGCAAACAATAAACTATTAGATGATTCAATAGAATTATTTTAATAGAAAACTAAAATATTAATAGATAGCTGTATACCACGTCCTAGGATTCGATCTCTTGAGTATAGTTTTGTGCTCTCTGTTCGTTAATTTACAGTTATATAAGTTAGATTATACTCTATTTTAAATGGTTTAAATGGATGAAATTAGAAAAACTTACTCTGCATATTTAGCAACACATTCGTTGTTTAGCAAGATGAACACATGTAAACCGCCAATGAGATCGTAAGACATGTTTTTTAGCATTCCCGCTCTAATTAGACAGTCAGGAACACGCGGCGGTTTGTTCAGTTTTGTCCTAATATCATCGTTCAGGAAACGAGCACAGAAAGAGGTCCACTTCTTCCAAGAGATAACTGTCCACAATCGAACCTTCAGGATGATACTTGTTATGGATATAGTTTTTTAAACTTAATAAATATCTATTGAAAATAATAGATATTAATAATCCACAATAATGTTTTGCAATTTAAATGATTAATTATAAACATTTTCATACCTTTCGATGGGATACATCCAACGGTAATGCAACGGACCGCCAATTTTGATCTCGGTTGCCAAATGGACGGATAGGTGAACAATAATGTTGAAAAAGGAAGGTGGAAAGATAGTTTCGAGTTTGCAAAGGATCATAGGAATATCAATTTCGAGCCATGCTATCTCATTGACGTCCACGATTTTGGAACACAATTGTCAAAAATACATGCAAAAGTCGTTAAGAACGAGACTAACTTCGGATTTTACCGATGCTCTCAGGCATAAAAGAAGAAGATGTTACATCAATACGTGGTAGTCGTGGCTCTTAAGTCCTACGATTTTTCCATTTTCTACTTGTAAATGTTTGGAAATATTTGATGAGAAACCATCAGGGACTTTCAATTCTTTTAACACCCACAGGAACCGCCGCTTCTCCTCTTCGTTCAGGTTGTAGATTGCTGGTGGGATCTCATAATAACCTGGTTTATGAGCCACAGGCCGAGAATGCAATTTTTCTTTAATAAACAAACCATCCAAATTTGTCAAATCATGGCGGGCGTTGAAATTGTCCTTCGTTTTTCCATCCTTATAAAGCAGAAAATTGATGACGTGTTCAGAGGCACCCTTCTCGATATGCATAACATATAAATTGTGGTGGAGCGGTAGATCGGACCAGTACGGAAGTTGAAATAAACCACTTAACTTCTTTCAACTAGTTGAGCATAGCACTGCATCTTTGTTTTGTTTCTTTCCGAATATGATATTTTGATAAACTCTCCATTGCTGCAATATGTTGTTACCGGACAATAGTTTAGGAGGCCTACCGGTCTCTATCTTGCCGTTAAACAATTCTTTATTCTTTCTGAATCTGTGAGTTATAAGCAAGAAACGCCGGTGGCCCGTAAACGACTCTTTCCTGCTAAACTTCAAGTGTACGATGCTTGTATGAGTATGACAACTGGGGCAAGTAAGTTTACCTTGAGTTGTCCACCCTGATAGCATGTCGTAGGCTAGAAAATTATTAATAGTCAACAACAAAACAATCCGTATCTGAAAAAATTATTTACTGTCTGCGTCATAGGTTCTCACGCCAGGTTCCCACAACAACTTTAACTCATCGATCAAGGGTTGAAGGTACAGGTCGATATTTTTTCCAGAAGACGATGGACCATCGATTAAAAGCGCTAACGTAAAATAAGACTATGTCATAACCTTCCATGACGGCAGATTGTATATATTTACCACAATAGGCCAAGTACTGTGAGTACGCCCGCCGTGAACCATCCCAAATGTACTGAAACCGTTGCTCACAATTCCCAGTATCACGTTATGAGGGTCTGCGCCGAATGAAGGACGTTTTCCATCTAAAATTTTCCACGACATCGAATCTCTGGGATGACCCATTTTCCCCTCTTCACGAAGCATTTTATGGTGCCACTGAATTTCGGACGCCATCTCCTCACACATAAATAACCATTACAGTCTCGGTGTTAATGGAAAATGACGAAGAATTTTCATGGGCACATCACTCGATTGAGGGTCTTTCTTAGGCTTGAATCGGCTGGTTCCGCATACGGGACGGTTTCTGAGTGTGGCGTGTTCATCCCGGAACAAAACACAATCATTCTTACATGCATGTATCTTATGATACTTCAGGCTGATATTTGTGATTATCTTTTGCGCCTCGTACTAGCTCAGTGGCACTTCATTTCCGTCAGGAAAAACTTCCTTCAGCACTTCTAGTAGATCGGTGAAAGACTGGTCACTCCATCTATTCTTGCACTTGATCTGGAAGAGACGTGTAAAAAAGAATAGTTTTGAGAATCCTTTACAATTTGGATATAGCGGGATCCTAGAGTCAGCCTTGTACTTCTCCAATAACGAGGGTCTAGTGCTTTCCGTATCATAAGGAAGTCCAGCAGCATTTATAAGCTCATCCATATCATCGATCGACACGAATATAGCATCATCTTCTTCGATAGGTTCGTCTTCTTTAAATTGCCATCCCTCTTCCTCACCTTCTTCTACTATCCCTTACCACTCTGCGGATTCCGTTTCGATGAATTCGTTTTCCGTCTCTTGCATCCATGCCTCATCTCCCGTTACGACGACTTTTTCTCTGTGAAGTTCCCGCGTAGTGTAATCTCTAACGAAACTGAATCTCACGATGTGGAACTCAACTTCCGACTTCTTGAGCAATCGCTTATTCACACACTTAAACTAAGGACAATAGATTTCATGCTCTTTCGGTAACCCAAGACGTGCGTAGGCAAAATCGGTGAAAAATCTAACACCGTCAACGAAAAAGTGGTTGACTCTTAAGGAAGTATCGACGTACATCCAACTCTTGTCGTGGAGGTACGGAAATGCTATATTGGAACAGCCCGGACGAAACAAGGTTCCTATAGCAAGACGCATCGGATTAAGATTTCTTGAAAGATACGCGATAGATGGGATACTAAGAAGCGTTAGTGCTGGGTTTAATTGATGACTTGATTAATTTAAATTTCAATTGACGATTTAACTATAAAGATTATCAAAGACCGAGAGCAAATGCTCATAGGTAGGGAGTTGGATTCTTCTTCCAAGAAAGATGATGATGATGATATAAATGTTCTATACTGGATGTCGAGGATAGCGGCTGTCGGGGGTGAGGCATTTATCCCATTAAGAATGTATAAAGTATACACCCATTCACTTGTGCTTTCATCCGTTTCGAGAAAATTTCGGCAGCACCTCCCTGCTGTTCTCCGAGTACAATGTAATAGAAAAGGTGATCGTTTCAATACTGTTAAACAACATTGAAACAAACATCTAATCTATCATTGTATACGGAGACTCGGCGGAAACATACCGACAAAATATCTCGAATCGAATGAAAAACATAAGTGAATGCATGTGTTTGCTTTATACATTCCTAACTTGTCCACATGTGACAAATCTATCAGTTATCATACGATTGAATATTAATTCTCGTCACATAGATTACGCGATAGTTGTTAGAAACCAAACGATACCGTCCGATATTTAACAACTTTCGTGTAGTTTTATATCACGACGAACATCGCACGTATGTTAACCTATAGACAGAAACTAAGTCGCGTTTTGATTTTTGCATATGATTATCGATGAGAATATGAAAATTTCATATTATCATCGAGTTTCATACACTTAGTTTAAGATTTAATTTGGATTGGTTTTACGTTTACGTATCAATTTCAAGGTTTCGAAGTTTTGGGTTTAGGGTACAGTTTTTTAATGTTAAGGGTTTTCTTAATCGAGTTTACGATTTTGGATTTAGGTTTGGCGTTAAGGTGTGTGTGGGTGTGTGTGGGTGTGCACGCGTGCGCTCTTGTGTGTGCGCATGTTTGTGTGTATGCACACACACACGCACACCCACACCCCTAGGCAATCAATTTCTTCCATTTTACTAAATTACACTTAAATACCCTTAACTATTCTTGGTTTTTCACTAAACTATCTTAAATTAACTAAATTACTAAGAATTTGACTAAAATACCCTTAACTATTGTTGTTTTTCACTAAACTACCTTAAAATTTTAACTAAACGATTTATCTTAGTAAATTAATTAAATTACTATAAATTTCACTAAAATACCCCTAACGTTTGTTGTTTTCACTGGACAATCATTAAATTTTTTAATAAAAAACCCCATCTGCTCAATGTTACTTATTTACACTAAAATACGCTTAATTATTGTTGTTTTTCAACGGAAATACCTTTAATTGTTGTTGCTTTTCACTAAATTACCAACAAAAATTTGCTAAATTACCCTAACACTATCTCTAACCATAAACCATAAACTATTCTTAACCCTATCCCCTAACCCCAAACCCTAACTTAATCCTTAACCCTAAGCCAACCCAAACCCTAACTCTATCTGAACACCAACATCACCACCAACACCAACAATAACATCATCAACAATAACAGCGACAACGGCGGCAGCAAATAAAAACAAAATTGGGTATTCTGCAAAAATAAAAAATTAAACAAAAAAAAAATTAAATTTATCTCTTGATGTCTACGACGATCTTCGACGACGACGGCGACGACCTAAGGTTTCGATCAGATTCGACGACGGCCTAGGGAAGAAATTAAAATTAAAATTAAAATTAAACCCAAAAAGTTTAAAATTATCCTAATCCTAATCAATTCTACTTACCTCTAGACAACGGCGGCGAGCTTCGATGGCGGCCTAGCTTCGACGACGGCGATGACGAGCTTCGACGGCGAGCTCGATCGGGTCTGGGCCTTTGACGACGAGCTCAACCAGTGAGGCGAGGAATTCGAAGGGGACAGCCACGGCAGGCAGCTCTGGCGGCGGAAGAGGCGGCGGCGGCGAGTTTTTGCGCTTGGTGAAAAATTTGGAGGGAGGGGGGGCGGGGAGGAATTGATTGAGGGAAAAAATGGGATGAGATTTGGGGCTTTATCTTTAATACGTTGTTGGGCTCACTGATTTTTTTAATTAGTAGCGGTTAGAAACGTGACCAAATCTTTTATAATCTAGTCACGGTTATAACCGTGACGAAATGACCATTACGACTGGGCACTCATGAATGGAAAACATGGAATTTATTTGTATATGCAGTAATCGACTTTGAAACCAAAAGCTTGCAATTAATGTGGCATGTTCTAGTCTTAGAAATTGAATTAGTTTCAATCTAATTACTCCACTTCATTTGAGTTAAATAGTAGAGACACATACTACATAAAATGAATAATTGGAAAAAGATGCAGGGTACGAAGAAGAAGCTCCACAAGGGATTTAATTAGATTCTTCATCTTCTGAGAATATATATATGTAGCAAAGTCCTATAATTAGACAAATTTCTTTCTTGTTTTGACTACAGCTACCGCAGATATTCAGCATTTCATTAAATGAAAATTAAAAGAAAAACTAGGACCAAAATGAAGAAAAACAAAAATAGAAAGGGCCAAAAGCATGGGAACAAACCCTACCCAAAATGAAAAACTGTGAGAACTTGCCTCAGAGCCCAAGCCCACTTGAATTTGACCCTTCATCGGTAATGTCCTTTAAATTAGTCCTCAAACTTCTCATTACCAACCAAACAATTAAGTCATTTTCCAAAATTCATATTCCCTTCGTCCTTTTTTAGTTGTCATTTTAGAGAAATACATACCGATTAAGAAAAGTATTATTACTTTCTTAATATCAGCAATCAATCTACTGCCACATCACCACTAAAAAAATCATATCATTTCTGCCCTCAACTATTAAGGAACACATTATTATTTTTTTAAAAAGGGACGGAGGAAGTAATAAATTGCATGCCATAATATAACCGTTCCCACAAAATCATGTAAAACTCGCTAGGCCCACGACACGTGGGCCCATACATGGATGCATATGGGCTTTTAATACAGTGGGACTCCATCCAAAAGACTCGAGCCTTCTGGAGATTTATCCCAACTTATATTTTATACCCGTATATGCATCCCACAATTTTCCCAATGTGGGACTATGTTAACCATATTCTCAACACCCCCCCTCGCGTGCAAACATGTACGTGCAATGAGGACTTCACGTGCGAGGACTCAAATCTCATATGTGCAACGTGGAAAAATAAACACCCGAGCTCTGATACCGTGTGAAATATCCCTTTCACTACACCAAAACTTTGAAAACTTTGAAATTATGATGAGATTTGAGTGAATATATTTTATATTATGTTGAGAATGTGGTTAATACAGTAAAAAATCAGGAAAAATGTGGGATGCATATAGATATAAAATATAAGTTGGGATAAACCTCCATAAGGTTTGAGTCTTTTAGATGGAATCCTACTATATTAAAAGCCCATATGCATCCTTGCGTAGGCCCATGTGTTTTGTGCCCAAACTGAGTTTTACATCTTGCAGATGAAGAAGTCAATGGCGGGAATTGAGGGATTCAAATATGAGTTGTAGAATTTGGGGCGAAGCGGATATGAATCAAGCTGGATTTGTGTTCGACCCGGCCCAATAACAACCCGGCCCAATTACATTCCAACGAACTGAAAGAAAGGCGGGCCCACAGATGCCCGAGTTGTTAGAATCGTTTTAGGACTCGGCCAAATCGAGATCAGTTCTCTTTGCAAGGAGAAGGGACTCCTCAAACCCTAACTGCATCAATTAGAATTTCTCAGTTAATTCAAGTTCTCTTTATACAATTGTTTCGTTTTGTGTAAAGTGAGATCAAGTAATGGCTAAACCCAATCGCCACAAGGTCGCTGCCAATATCGCAGAGACATCATATTGGGAGCGATCCAGGTTTGATTCTCATCGGACACATATTTAAATGCAGATTTATTAAATTAAAAATACACATGCGCAAAAACCTAGGTTTCGGCCCGAAGGTTCTTCGAGCCGCGGTGATGTGTTAGAATATGAAATATATTCTCTCGACTCCCATCATAATTTCGGAATTTTGGTGTAGTGGAAGGGATATTTCACAGGATTGCACACCCATGCCGTTTTGAAAACTATCAGGAAATGCGAGTGTTGCTATAGTGTAGTTGTAAAAAAATTTTGCAGTTGAGAAAGAGGCCTGGAATTCAATCGTGTCCGCTTGCATAGGGTCAAGTCCTTTTTTCCAGAAAGGAGAATAACATCAAAAAAAAAAAAAACATGCAGAGAACTTAACTTGTGTTAAACAGGATGTTCAGCTAATTAATTGAGTGATATAACTTCAGACTACATCTTTCATTGCTAATGCATGGCATGGAAAATGTTCCAAAAACTAGTGTAGATTCAAATAACAAGCTTAATCTCCAGTGAACCATTTAGATCTCTAGCAAATTAAAGCAAAATTTTGTCTACAAATGCATGTCATTATTATGTCTTTAATCATTATTCAGCCTCTTAGATGAATCAACCTACTGTCCTTGAAGGGCCTTCTTCTAGATTTCAAATAGTTAACCTAATCTCTATCATCATATTTGATACAAGAACTGCCAAATTTCCCCTAAAGCAAACTAGCCTTAAATGTTTCATTAGCAGGTTTAATTACTTGACACTGTCATCATCTGATTTCCATGAGCATAATATTCCAAGCCTACCATACACTACACTGATAGTACACATTAATTCGTCAAGAAAACATAATGAAACACATTAATTAGATTGCAAGACTAGTTTGTAGGACTATATATATACAAAATTATACAGCACATCATCAAGAGAAGCACTCTTGCAATATGAGAAATAAATTAACTCGATTATTTCCATCCTAAGAAAAGTTGCCTGAGATCAAGGGAAATCTCTTCCTAAAACAATCGACATGATCACATCAGCGCAAGAATCCACAAATAGATATGCGAAGAAAAGAAGATTAAAAAAATCCAAATGGTATCAAAACTAATAACTTAATTGCTTGGATTTTCTATAGCAAGAACCCACCGAGCTCAAATTAAACCATACATATCATTAAACTCAAAGGACTGTTCCATGAAATCCCAGCTCAAATTCTCAGCAGAGGAGTGCAACCCCATAAATTCCGAAACCAAATTGTCTGTAGAACATCCTATCAATGTCCCAAGCTCTGGTAACTCAAAATTTTCCGATGAAGAGCATCCGCTGGCCGGAATATTATTAATGTTGCTGACAGTTTCTACATAACTTTCTTTATTTACTGAAGAAAAATCTATCATGCAATTAGTGTCTTCTTGAATGCAAGAAGACAAGACCTCGCTCATGCCTCTACAAGTGTGGTCTCCAAAGTATGTGATCAGAAACAAGGAAGGGTTTTCCTCGGAGCGTTGAACCTGTCTCATTGCAGGGCAATCTTGATCAAATTTGTGACTGCATCTAAAGTAGCTCCTACAAAATAATCAAAAAGAGATTTTGAGTAAGTTAATTTATCTTCGATATATGACAACAAAATATTTGGATTGATCAGGAAGTTAGTTATAATTAATATTAAATCTGTATATGTTTACCTTGGAAATTTAGCACTATTTATTACTTTCTGTCCATATTTCCGCCATGAATGACCATCATCAAGTGTCTTTGATTTCGTCCTTGTCCATGAACACTGGTGGGATCTGAAAAAATTAACAAGATCATCCACAATCAGAAATCGATGAGGGAGGCATATTAATTATCCCTTTGCGCAATACCGAATTGTTGAAGCTTGATCGATGTTTTTCTATCATACATATTGAGAGGTATTTTTCGGGATGTGTTCATATTCTTAAATTATTTTGTTACCTCTTGGATTAATTAATAACGCAAAATGAAAACTTAATTTGCAAAAAAAGAAAAACAAGAAGGGAGTAAATCACACCTTCTTTTGTAACCTCTACTTTGAGCAGAATGGCCCCTCTTCTCAATTCCATCATCATTATAACTCTGTCTCTTCTCATCTAGCGCCATGATCGCTCTTGAGAATGAGCTCATAACCTCTTCAACGAGCTCCTTACATGTCGTTTTCTCCTTCAACAAAGTTCCGATTTGTCTGGTCAATTCGCGACCTTTGACGAGCTCTTCGACCACCGCCGTTCGATTAACGTTCATTGATTCGATCAGTTTTCTTTCTGAATTTGGTGGTTTAGTTCAGTGGGGGAATATGGGAAGAGCCAATTAACTGGGTTTATTTTATATATATATATATATATATATATATATATATATATATATATATATGGATGGAAAGTGGGAACAGATGCGAACGTGCAGAAAAAGGAAAAGAATCACGCAACTTTGGAAAACGAGCCCAAAAATTGGGTACTGCAAACCTCCTGACGTCAGCCAATATCACGTAAGATCTCATGTCGCTGTCCTCGAAGCTTACCATGTGACAAAACCAAGTTGTTACGGATCCTGATCTCTTTTTAATAAATGACGACCAGCTGTCAAAAATACCCGAACCCAATTACTCGATCCGAACCCGTTTATTTTTTAACAGGTTAATCCGATCCGACCCATTTAGTAAACAGGTCGGATACGGGTTAGAACAACTGACCCGCTTGATCCAGATGGACCCATTTAGTCCATATATATGGAATAGTTTTTATAAAATGTTGGCCAGCTTTGTACTATGGAGTTGAGTAAGCTAATTGTTATGGGCTTTCAACATGAAGAATCCCAACACATCAATCCATAACTTTTACTCTTTTAGTTTACAAACCCTAGTTTTAACTCTTTTTTTTTATAATGAATATATGATCAAAGGATCACAATATTTGAATTACATATTTAATTTCTAATTTTTTTTTATATGAAATAGATGCAAAAATACTTTCCGACTACAATATTAAAAGGATTTTTTAAGGACCGTAAAAAGACCATGGATTGATTCATGGGTGGGTATCTGCAAAAGAAAAAAGAAAAAAAAATCATCAGTGGATCGGTTCGGGTTGACCCAACCCGTTTAATAAATGGGTCATAACCGTCAGCCGGATCGACCCGTTTATTTTCGGGTCGAGTATGGGTCTATATTTGCTGATCCGTTTATTAAAAGGGTCGGGTCAAACTGAATCCGTACATGACGGATCAATCTTGACCCGACTCGTTTTCAACCCGATCCGACCCGACCCGACCTGTTTGACGGGGCCTATTTCAGGATATTTATCTAGAGGTTAAAGTTGGAAAACAAAGGGAGGGGCGGTAGTGCAGTCACATTGGGTCGGAGGATCAGTCCAAAAACCCAGGACATCAAAGATTCTAATCCTCTTCAAGCCTACGAGAGACCAAGTTTTTCATATAAACCGTCCATTTATTCTGTACGGTGATGATGCATGTGGTTTAATACTTATCAGTCAAACCATCAAGTTGCCATATGTGTTGATAAATATAACAATATATTCATTATATGGAAATGGTATTTATTAGATTGTTATTACTAGAGATAATACTACTCCATATGAATAACGGATTATATTCTTATATTATTATGTGGGTATGTATTTAATTACCACCGGCAATGTGGCTTCCCAATGCAGTCTGCGCTGGATAAGCTCTTCTTTAGTTAAGGGTCTTTTTGGTTGTTCGAGAGTACTGGAAATGATATTGAAGTAGCGTCCAAAAAAAATGTCATGAAAGTAGATATAAATCTTATATCTAATATTTGATTATATGTTTTTGGAAGAAGGAAGTAAAAAAATAAAATAATTACCTATATTTCTTTCATAATAAAAGCAAACAAAAAATTATTTTTTAATAGTAATATAACATTATTTTGTGGAAGTAATATAGAGAATCATTAAATAATTAATACTTTTTCTTGTTCCTTATACTTCATGATTACTTCTCATACAAGAGAAGAAAATCTTGGAAGTAACTATGTCACATATGATTTATTTCATCATCATGAAATAACTTCCAACCCCTACTTCCGTTAAAATAAACACATGAAGTACCTGAAGTAAACCTACTTCTGATACTTTCATGTTACTCCCGTACAAACAAAATGTGATCGATAAAGATAATTAGTGAGTGACACCTTAGATATCATATATTCAATATCTTTACTCTTATAATTAGAAGTGATGTCATTAATCAATCAAATAAAATAGAAAAAATAACAAAATTTCAATAAAGTTGAGAAATAAAGATGTCCATCTCATCTATCACAAAAGACAAAAATAAGAAAATACGTCCTTCTCATCCATCACACAAGACAAAAAATAAGATAATAAAAAGTCAACAACGACCCTCTCTCTTTTTGATATGCTTTACAAATTTATGGGTAAGCTTTTATATCTTTTTTATTTTGTATAACTCATAAATTTCTCAATCCTAATATTTCCACTAACGATATTCATTTAATTTAAATTAAAAAAAACTATAGATATATTTAGAAATTTTCATGTAATGTTCAAGATAATTTTTTTTACACATGCCTCGTTATTATGCGGTTTAAAATGTACACGTGCATCGCACGTGCAAAATACTAATCCGTTCATTCCTTTTACTTGTCATCTTGGCGAGAAAAAAGTCTACCATTTTACTTGACGTTTTTGGAATAACGAGCAAATCATTAATGATAAAAATATCAATAAATAATATAATACCCAAAATAGTCTAGAAAATTAATTGCCGATATTAAAAAAGTGTAAATCTCCGGGTTCCCGTATATATTTTTCCAGATTTTTTTCCTTCCTATTTTTCCATTTTTAAAAATATTTTTATTATATTTTTAATAATTAATTCCTAACCTAAACTCTAAAACAAACCTTAATCAAACCCTTTACCTACCCTACCCGACCCGCTTCCCTCTTCTTCTTCCTCGTTCTTTTCCCTTTTCCCGCTTCTTTTCCCATCCAACGTTCCCCCTCTTCTTGCGCCCGCGACGACCGCGCCCACCTCCACGAGAACCGCGTCCCATCGCCAACGAACTCCCCACGATCCCTTCCACCAAATCTCCTCCCTCCAACGGCTCCCCCTCTCTCGTCCTCGCCGCGAGACTCGCTCCCCCACATCCTCGCCTCACCCACGTCTCGACCGAGCCCCTTCCCTTTCTTTTCCATCTCGCTCCTTCTCCATCGTCATCATTCTCTTCGTGCCTTCCAAGCCTTCTCCTCCAAACACCCGCCAACTCCTCCATCGATGATGAGCCCCGATTTCCTCATCGTTGGCCACCATCATGAACCCATCACCAGCCACACTTCTTTCTCCTCTTTCTTCACCTTCGACCGCCCCCAGCCATCGCCATTGCCTCACCTCCGTCGACCAACCACCGCAAGACCCAAACTCCAGCACCACCCCTGCATACCAAACTCCATCGCACTCGAGCGCGACCACCTCGGCAACCACCTTTGCACTGCCGCAGTCACCTCCTCACCACCATCGCCTTGATGCTGACGTGATCCTCTAAACAACCAAGCTCCTTCCCCAACATCGAGCCCACACCCACTGCACCTAAGCCCAAGCCCACTACCATACTCATCGCCGGATCCACGACACCGCTGCACCTTACCACCATTGCCACAGTACCTGTGCCCACCTCTGCAGTGCCGAGCCTCTCCAAGTCCTCACCCGAGCCCGTGCTAGTCACACGTATATCGTGTTGTGCCGTCTTCGCGCCGTGGTCGTAGACGCTGTTGCCATTGCTGTGATCGTGCCGCTGCTCTGTGCCGTGCTGCTATGCTGCCACCATTCGACATCGCTATCCCGACTACCGAGCCATCGCTAGGCAAGTGAAAACCCGATCACTTGCTTTACATGCCATTATTATTTTAAATGGATCGATAGGTTTTATTCGTAATGATATTATTGCATATATATCTACATCGTCATAATATCCACGTTGTGAACCTATAACCCATCGATAACACCTACAGTGGTCAGAACGTGAACAAGGAATAACTATTGTTTAATTGATTAGATTAAGCGGACCCCTCGTTTAATAACTGTACACTAGTTAAGTGCTCGACACAAATTCCTAGACCAAAACTTATCTTATTATGGCGGAACTTGCGATAGTTAGATTTCTTTACTGTTTACGAATAAAGTGTTGAAATTTGGATGCAAAATAGCATGTTTATAATAATGAAAGTCGCCCCTAAAGGCGACGCTAAATCTGAAATTTTACCGCGCATGTTATCTAATTAAAATCATTGTAAATTCAATAAAATTTGGAATGTAATGTTCTATGGCTCATATCGAATCCGACTCGATAATATAAAACAATCCATAGTTTATTTTCGATATCGATAGATTATTGTAACGAGAATTGGCTGGGAATGCGGCACTGGACTGCAGTCCGGGGCATCATTTCACGAGGATACCTGAATTTGAATACCTGCACATCCCTACTTAAAACTGAAAATTCATGGAGCCCCATATAGTCGACTAGATAATTTAGTTATCTAACACATGAATCCGGTACCGTGCAGTTTCACAGTCGTTTGATATTTAGTTTGTATTTTAGAATGTTGACGTGTTCTGTAGTTTCTGCAGTGAAATTTCTTACACCGCCACATTAAACAGGACGTAACTTCTACTACAGGAACGCTATTGATAATATGTTTGATGCATTGGAAACCTAATAGACAGAACTAGATTTTATTCAACTGGAGCAACAACTGAATCTGAACACAATTCCTAGTAAATTGCGGGTGAAATTGGACTTTCAGTTCTGAAACTGGAATTCAAGCAATCTATCTCAAATTTAAAATGATGATAAGTCCCTAACCTGAGTTCCATTTGATATGAAATTAATTTTATTTCTTGGATAATCAAGTGTACTTCGTACGCCTTTTATATTGTTTTTGGTTTATTTTATACGTGTGTTTTATGGTAATTGTGCAAGTTATATGTCGTTGCCTGTCATAATATAGTGAATGTCTGTTCAGTGCATTTTTGTCTACTTTTATGCTTGCTTTATACCTGCTGTATAGTGATTGTTTACATTGAGACCTAGCGATCATTTTGCGTTATTGATATATAAGTGTTAGTGATTGGGTTGTGGCAAATACGAAAGTGATATTGATAAGAGGAAACGTGATTGAAAGTGAAAGCGATACGTATTTGTTCACAACCTATCTAATACCTGAATTCATACTATAACCTGGGGAATGGGGAAATCAAGATAGAATTGAACTCGTATTTAGCGAGGTACAGTGATTTAAAGGATGATCATTCACTATTAGTGATATATGTTGGCTATAGCGCCCTCAAGTCAATTATTGGATCGCAGGCACGTGATTGCAATGATTGAGGGATGACCTATACCGGTAGAACAGTCTTACTCGAGATGATAGTGTACTATCTGGTTTGTCTTTATCATCGTGTACATGCTTCAGGTGACATTACAGATCACTATTATATGTTGATAGAGGCCATAGGGTTCTTGCTTGACTACAAGCAGTATGATGGCGATCATATACGTGAGAGTTGGGTGGTCTATATGTACATCCTTAAAGTGTCCCTAGTCATGGGAGTTTCGAGACTGGGCATCGATACTCCAAGAGTTGACTAGTGTATACGGTTGAGACCCCGACGAGGGGCGGTGGCCGGTCTCATAAGCCATTGGTGTTAGTTGGTTCACCTAAGATGTATACATATGCTCATTGGGTTATGAGTACACTAGACGGACTTGCCGGGAACATGCTAGTTGGTATTATACCTATTGTCAGATAGCAGTTCCCTGGTGACATGTGTACATGTTAGTTTATCGACCTGAGATCGTCATTTGCCTCGTGTGAGTTCCCACTGTGCTTTGATTACTACCCTACTATGGCTCAAAGGAGTCTTGTAAACAAGTTTTAGTTGGGTACAGTCCCGAGCCACATGGAGGCAGTGAGCAGATCGTCAGGAGATTAGTCTCTCCCGGTATTGGGGGTTGATGTCGCGGTGTGCATGGGTGGCCATCACCAGAAATTCTCGGCCAGGATAGACGAGAATTACCGATCTAGTATCGGAAGTTTCTCAGTTGGTGATAGGTTTCATGCCCATACTAAATGTCAAGTTATTAGGGGTCTGACTTTATCCACCCCCCTTGACTCGATACTCATAGACGAATGGACCAGATTGTACGGATATTGTCACTGTCAGGATCAGTAGGATTTCAGGATTAGTTTGCTCGTCGACCTCTTTTTCGCTCAATACCTGGGTAGCCGTTACGTACAGCTAGTGCCACCGATGCGCTTGTGGTTAAACCCACTGCTAGAGTATTGACGAGTCTTTAGAGTCCCACACAGACGGTTTCTCTGATTCTGGCGAAATGTTGTAGAAGCTGTATAGTTTTATGGCAGGGTTCGATCATATACGTGCACTTGTACATGGATCATGATCGGACGGATCATACTAGTGGGCTTTGGTTTAAGCTGGATCCTAGTATTATATTGTTGGATTATTTTCGTCTCGTTGTATTCGTATTCAGTCGGAATACGGATGCGGGTAATATATACGGATGAGGGGTATTCTTGTAATTCGTTACAAAATTACTTTAGTTGACGCCATTTCTTTTTTCTTTATTAAACATTTAGTTTTAATGTTTGATGATGGTGAAAAGTGCGAGTGTAAGTTTTGGGTTGTGAGTGTGAGTTTTGTCATGGATTCATTTATGATGCACATGTGCCATGCTTGATTGATTATTGGTTTGGTTATGAGATATTTGTTGAGGCAAGGCAGATATTTTTTCGGTGAAGGTTTTTCTTTAGTTGCTATCACAAATACCTCACAACTCATCAAAAAGAAAAAGGCAGCAAACACTCATTTTCTACACAAGCCAAAACTTGAGCTCACACTTTTACCTATGGCTTCTTCTTCAACTTCCACCCATTTCCTCTTATGAGTTGAGAATTCTTGGGTGTTTTGAGACAAAGTATTCATACACAATCTCAACTTCATCTTGGGTATCTAGGCTAGCAAACTGGATGCTCGAGTTGCTTCGGTTTTGAGACGGGAGCCCGTATTACTAATCCTCGACGTGGATCGTTTTCGACGAGGGAGACCGGAGATCGAACTTGATCGAGGAAGCCGCGAGGAGCTTGGGAAAGAGGTTGAAGACCGAAGGACACGGATCGATCGGTATAACCACTCTAAACTCTTTTCATAGGACTAGTATAAGGTTAATGGTACGATCCGTTGATTAAGGTTCCGTTAGTGCCGGTTTTTTAAAAGTTTTTGTTCCGCGTTTGGCCACGGATTGATGGCCGGGGTGCTGCCGTAACCCTACATGGTATCAGAGCCAAACTATTAACCACATACTAGTTGGTTTAGACGATGTTAAAGTATCAAAACCGAAACAACTCCGAAACAATACCCGATATATTCTAGTTTCTGTCATTTTTTTCCGAGTCTTCAAAAAATATTTTAGCAACTGTAGAAGACTACTTAGATGAAAACTAGAACATACCCCAAATACGAACCCATTTAACCTGAAATGACCCGGCCACATCAGGCAAAATTCTGTGCCGGCCGGCCAGAGAAGGGAATTGGGGTTTGAAATTTTGGGTGTGGTCTGGTCTCTGGAATATTGGTTCAGTGGTATTTCTTGTTTAGCCCAGTTTGGATATAGTTTTATCTAGTTGTTTAGGGGCTATTCGGGGTTATTTCGAACTTGAATGTCATTAGAGCGGTACAACTTGTCTAATTGCTATAGTTCTTTTAGACGGGTTTGCGAACGTGACATTCACGTTGATGTTCTGTGTTGTGCTGTGTTTGTTATGGAATGAACCAGGAGTTGTTCCCAGTGAAAAGGAATCGTCACGGTGGATAGCTTGGGTGAAATGATAGTACAGTTTAGTTTTATTTGTACATTTGATATCGCGGGGCGAGCGTTCGACATGTGGACGGCCGTCACTGCCTGTTTGTATATTATTTGTTTAGGGCACGACCGGGTTGAGGTTGATGTCACCGTTATACATATTTTTCTTTTCTGTACTAGGATTACCCCGCAATGGAGTGCACGGATAGCCGGGTTCTGGAGGGCAACGGGTCCGCATCTCATGGCATTGAGAAGGAAGGGGCCTCACTCTAGAATTGGCAGGCTATTTGCCGCACTCGTAGGGGGTACAGGTTGACTCAAGGAAGGGTGCTCAAGTTACCGGATTCCGTGAAGTGCCGGGTGGCCCATTCACTTTGATGAAGGGTCTGCCTCGCTTCTGGTTTTGGCGGGTAACTTGCCGCACTCGTAGGGGTCTAGCTTTCATTGCACAGGTTATCCACACGACTAGGGGAACGTCGGGTTTCACTTGCGGTTCAAAAGAAACCCGGGGCTCCCAGATTATATGTATTGTTCTGTGATGCTTATTGCTTATCTGTGATGTTGCATTTATCACGCCTGGAGCGATCATTATATATTGCTATATATATACTAGTAAATGTTGTATATGTTTTACACCCGCGCTAGTCCAGACCCCGCTCTGTCGTTAGTTAAGTAACCTAATGGGTGATGACGGGGCCTAGTGGCGAATGCGGATGGCATATACGTACATCATATTTTCGTTCTTTTATGGTATGATTAATTGATGGGACTGCATTGATTCGGATCAATGCAAAGAAAACAGACCTATTCGATATTGTTGGAACAATTTTTAAAAAACTGTTATTATAAGGACGTTTTCTTTTGTTTTGCACAGCAGTATTCGGTTATGAATATCCAGCATCTCATTCGACGAGGCAAGAGCCGAAATCCCCTCACCGGGAGTGACCTCTTGGGCAGAATTTTGCGTCAGGGTAATAACTTCACTATAGTCGATTACTTTTTGCTTTGCATCACGGTATTCAGTGGGAATACCCTGCACCTCATTCGACGAGGAAAGAGCCGAGATCCCTTCACTGGGAGTGACCTCTTTAGCAAAGGTTTTCGCCACTATATATTTATAAAAAGCTATCTTGTTCCTTCAACGATATCAAGTTCATTACGTTAAAGGTTTTTCGCCAAAAACCATTCGTAGCCTTCCGTCATTTTAGACGGGAAGCACCTAGTATTCATGCTATGTTTGTTGGCTTTCATCATGGCATAGTGTATGGTAGCTATTTGTTACTTTTCTGTTGCATAGATAGATGCGTTGGTTTGGGACAGTCGTACTACTATTTTGGCCTTCGTCAAGGGTATGTACGGGTGGGTTCAAATTAACCTGGACAATGACGGGCAGAACTTGACATGTGACTTATGATATGTTGGACTTCGTCAAGGTCATAAGAGCATGGGGGTAAAAATCACATCAGGAGTTTCAAACATACATGAAACTTGCCAGGCATGCGCATACCTTCTGGAGTATGATAGCTTGAGTGGATTCCATCAGATTATCATGCGATGATAGTTGGATCCCGATTCCCACTGATGAGTTGGTTTACTCCTCGGGTGATTTTAGATGATCCCGACTAATTCTTCTTTCAGGTTTGGAGGAGAATTTGAGGAAACAGTGGGAGATATCCTGATTAGATAAAGTGATTGACCATTCTGATCTAGGTTAGAGTGTACGCTGAGTGTTTCTTTGCTCTCTCTTTGGCAGCGACCATGACCCGACCCTAGACTATAACTCAGTAACTAAGTTAACCGGATCTTCTTAAAACACATTGGCTTTTGGATTGTCAGAGTTGCATACTTTATTGCCACTCCTACTTTTACCCTTTGCATTTCTCCGGAACATTCCGTATCACTACGAAAATCCATATTTATTGGATATGACCATCGTATGGTTACATGCGAACTCGAAAAAACTTGTTTCAGATTCGAGAATGGTTTCCAGTTCTGGAGAAATTGAATAGAACTATTCTGTTGCCTTTTCCTTTTACCTTCTCTCAGGTTGTGAGGGCTCCTAGGATTAGGAGAGGGTACACCTATTGCGCTTATTGGATAGTCTTCTTCCAAATCATAGGCAGGTGCCTAAAGATGGGGAAGGAAGAAAACCAATTAGCCTAAGTGTGGTGTACAGAAGGTAATAAGTAAAGACAAATAAAGAGATTAGAAAGAGGGCAAAGTAAATTGCGACTGTTATCATTCATGACGAAACTGCATATATCATCGCCACTCCTACTTCACCTTTGCATTTCTCTAGAATACCCCGTATCAGTATGAAGATCCACATTTATTGGATAATCCATCGTATAGTTATATACGAACTCAAAGGAACTTGTTCCAGTTCGAGGATGGATTCTGGTTCAAGAGAAATAGAATAAGGTTTATTCAGTTGTCTTTTATCTTTACCTTCTCTCAAGTTGTGAGTACTCATAGGATTGGGAGAGTACACCTATTACGCTTATTGGATAGTCTTCTTCCAAACCATAGGATGGTGCCGAACGGTAGGGAAGGAAGAAAACCATTTAGCCTAAGGGTGGTGTACAGAAGTTAACGAGTAAAGACAAATAAAGGGATTTGGAGAGATGACAAAGAAATATACGGTCACAGTCATGAATCTGGATAATGGAAGAGGCATTACTAGGAATACCCGGTTACCCCTTCGAAACATTTTCATGTTTCAGTTTCACTATGCGTTGTTAATTGAAAACTGATTTCCCAATTAGATCCTTACTCCAGAGTATGTATTTACCAGGTTAGATTCTCACATCTGTATGGTTTTACAGATGATGAGTGGGAGTATGTTATTGGAAATTAGGTGATTATATTCTCATTATATCGGAATTCGTTGTAATTGGTGATATTTGAGGAAATCCCCTGGGATTTTGCTTCACAGCAAATATTTGGTTTTGAATATCCGTTGTTATGCACCAATTTCAAACTGATATATTTGTACGTTTATTTTATAAAGTGAGATATAACTTTTTAAAATTATGTCTATGACATTTACCTATATCAGTTGATGATTGGGTAAAGAGCATTAAACAACAGTGTAATTCTTCTTAACCATAGTACAGTTTTCAACCTACGAAGCACAGGGTTTGAGTTATTCAACTCAGGGGACTTATACAAAGTATTGTATGTTGTCCAGTATCCATTAGGATAGAGGGGTTGATACTCGTACTATATTCTGTTTACTTGTGACTTCTCCAGTTTTAGACAAGTGTTTCGTAGAAATACAAGATCCAAGTTTTGAGAAGTTATAGATACAAGAATAAAGTAGAGAACTATACGTTGCAAGTATCAGGATTCTTCAAAGTAATCGAAGATGTAGATACTTGTGTTAGGTATTCAGTTGATAGTAATGGTTTTGAGAACTTACTTCTCTTTCACGTTACTCACATCTGGATGCACTCTTAAGTTGAGTAATGCTGATCGGCCTCCTTCCATTTACTTGACATGCATTGGAGACAGTTTCATAATTTGAATCTGGTTCCAATTAAATCAGTGCCTTTGTTTCTATATTGTATATAGAATGGTTCATACCTTAACGATGTTAAGGTATATGGAGTTGTCCGGCTTATGCTTAAAACCAGACTCTGGATAACTTAAGGTACGTTTCTGTAATGGCAGTTTGTGGGTAATCCCGGGCTATGACGAGGGGTAACTTTCTACAATCTGGAAGATCAATAGTGATATTGTTGACTCGCCACAGTTTTAGTAAAATGGATTTTTTCATAAAACAGTAGTGGGAGTATGGTAGAATTGGAAGTGATTCCAGAACTACAAACGATTACTGAAAATTTAATACAACCTAAAAATTCAATCAGGTTTGACATTCCATTAGCCACTCTGCAGATATGGTAGGTAACCTCAGGCGCCTGAAAGGTACTTCGGTATCCTCAAATACGGTGACAGGGAGGTTCTTGTTTACCCAGACTTGTCATTACTGCTGTTTTAGACTATGAGACCCGGCAAGAGGATGAATATAGCGTCGTTCTAAACTAGTTTTAGAAGTGCACGTTTATATGACTCTGCCAGAGGGTTGTTGTAGTCAGTAGGAGCAGCAGAAGTACAGTGGACAAGTAGCTTGTGTCTATTTATAGACTAAAGCAGATATAGCGGAGATAAGACCATCTATTTTTGATGTGACAGTTATAGGCTTTGACTTTATCAGAATAAGAGATGGATCTGTTAAGAAGGTAGTACGGTATGATGTCCTAGTATTTGGATGACATGCACTTTGTAGGAAGTGAAATTCCTATACTACGATCGGTTATACTGTGGTTGTCATACAGTGGTTTCTCCACATAGGATTTGGATATTATATCAGGCATTCTGGTTACTAGATTTATGGTTTTAGATCTAGATTTGGATAGTTTCCCAATCTGGGTACTTAGACAGTATTCTAAAAGTGGTTTAGAATAGACGACTCCTGTAATGGTGGTGTACCTGCAGGTGACGGAGTCACCATCTCTAAAGGTGTCTTACAGACTAAAGGGGAGATGGATGTGCATGATTGGCATATCACTTGCTTAGGAAATTGAGTCAATCATGAGATGTCAAGTACCACATCAGATGTTGTTTTTGCACTAGCTGCAATAAGTTTATATTAATCCAATCCTGGAGAAACGTTCGAAAGTAGTTTATGAACATAAGTAAATGTTCTAGGGATTTGGTAATGACAGCCTCCTTCGGGAGACGGTTATCATTCCAAACTTCTAAGGTGATCTGGATGACAGAGTGGCTATCAGAGTTATAGTTTTCCCTCTTTTGAGAGGCATTTATTTAGACAGGTGGTCCAAGCGGATACTGAAGGAGGCATGACGCAGGATACTGATTAAATTCAGTTGACGATACAGTCTAAGAAGTTTACTGGATTTGGAGTTCATTTGTGAACTGGGTCCCATCAGATATTCAGGCATATTCTAAGACAGGTATTGCTCATTTCGGGAGATGGTTTTCTCCACGAACGTGAGATAAAGAGAGACATAGAAAGAAATATTGGAGCGGATCCACTTACTGAGGCTATTTCTCGAACGCAATAGTTTTACAAACGAGCTTTGTGAAACTGATTAGTAGAGAAGTAGGGTGTTTGGTATCACACGGGCTGTGAATATACGACACCGCAATAATTGGCCTTAAGTGCAAGTGGGAGATTGTTGGCTATAGTGCCCTCAAGTCAATTATTGGATCGCAGGCATGTGATTGCAATGATTGAGGGAGGACCTATACCGGTAGAACAGTCTTACTCGAGATTTTATCATCGTGTACATACTTCAGATGACATTACAGATCACTATTACATGTTGATAGAGCCCATAGGATTCTTGCTTGACTACCAGCAGTATGATGGCGATCATATATGCGAGAGTTGGGTGGTCTATAAGCACATCCTTAAAGTGTCCCTAGTCGTGGGAGTTTCAAGACTGGGCATCGATACTCCAAGAGTTGACTAGTGTATATGGATTGAGACCCGGACGAGGGTCGGTGGCCGGTCTCACAAGCCATTGGTGTTAGTTGGTTCACCTAAGATATATACAGGTACTCATTGGGTTATGAGTACACCGGACGGACTCGCCGGGAACATGCTAGTTGGTATTATACCTATTGTCAGATAGCAGTTTCCTGGTGACATGTGTACATGTTAGTCTATCGACCTGAGATCGTCATTTATCTCGTGTGAGTTCCCACCGTGCTTTGATTACTACCCTACCACGGCTCAAAGGAGTCGTGAAAACAGGTTTTAGTTGGGTACAATCCCGAGCTACATGGAGGCAGTGAGCCGATCGTCAGAGGATTCGTCTCTCCCGGTATTGGGGGTTGATGTTGCGGTGTGCCCGGGTGGCCATCACCAGAAATCCTCGGCCGGGGTAGACAAGAATTACCGATCTAGGATCGGTAGTTTCTCAGTTGGTGATAGGTTTCATGCCGACACTAAATGTCAAGTTATTAAGGGTCTGACTTTATCCACCCCTCTAGACTCGATATGCGATACTCATAGGTGAACGGACCGAACTATACAAATATTATCACTGTCAGGCTCAGTAGGGTTTCAGGATGAGTTTTCTCATAGACCTCTCTTTCGCTCAATACCTGAGTAGCCATTACGTACAGCTAGTGCCACTGACGTGCTTGTGGTTAAACCCACTGCCAGAGTATTGACGAGTCTTTGGAGTCCCACACAGAGAGTTTCCCTGATTCGGGCAAAATGTTGTAGAGGCTGTATAGTTTTATGGCAGGGTTCGATCATATACGTGCACTTGTGCACGGATCATGATCGGACGGATAATACTAGTGGGCTTTGGTTTAAGCTGGATCCTAGTATTATATTGTTGGATTATTTTCGTCTCGTATTCGTATTCAGTCGGAATACGGATGTGGGTATGTATATACGGATGGGGGGTATTCTTGTAATTCATTACAAGATTACTTTAGTTGACGCCATTTCTTTTTTCTTTATTAAACATTTAGTTTTAATGTTTGATAATGGTGAAAAGTGTGAGTGTAAGTTTTGGGTTGTGAGTGTGAGTTTTGTCATGAATTCATTTATGATGCACATCTGCCATGCTTGATTGATTATTGGTTTGGTTGTGAGATATTTGTTGAGGCAAGACAGATATTTTTTTGGTGAAGGTTTTTCTTTAGTTGCTATCACAAATACCTCACAACTTATTGTTCCCCTCCGAACACAGAGACGCGACCGCACAGGTCCGTCTTGCCTGAAATTCGGGGCAAATGCTAATTGGTGCTATCCGTCCACCTCTCTGAAGATGCAAAGTTGATTTATGGCACCATATATCGAAGGTTTAAACGGATGCGGCCGATGTAGCAGACTTCGACAGATTCCCCCTCGTTTGAGGGTTTTTTGATTGTGTCGACGCTCTTCCCTGCAGGCGCAAGCCCATGCAGTTAATTACGCTACCGCATCGCGGTAAACTTTCTCCTTCTCCAAATGCTCACTTCGTGTCGTGGGTGTTTGTTTTGTGTTTTGTTGCCCGTGGATTGTATACAGAGACTAATTTATGTTGTCGCCCGTAGGGCGTAGACTAGTCCAAATCCGTATCTTTCTTAAATTTGGGTTTGGGGGGTTGGGTTTAAGGATACGTTAGCCTCATTTGAGACTAAGATCAACTTAAACGTTTGTTAATGATACGTTAGTCTCATTTTAGACTAAAATCAACTTAACGGGATCATTTAGATCCAACAAGAGAGCATTTGGGCTCTATTATTTAGTTTAATGACATTGCGATCGATTAGTTTAAGGACATGATGGTCTAACGTTAGTTTAAAGACATCTCGGTCCATTGTTAGTTTAAAGACATCGCGGTCGAGGTTAAGGACATAATAGTCCATGAGTTTAAGGACCCCACAGTCCGATATTAGTTTAAAGACATTACGGTCGAGGTTAAGGCCGTGGGTTTAAGGACCCCACAGTCCGATGTTAGTTTAAAGACATCACGGTCAAGGTTAAGGACATCATAGTCCATGGGTTTAAGAACCCCATAGTCCGATGTTAGTTTAAAGACATCACAGTCCAGGTTAAGGACATCATAGTCCATGGGTTTAAGGACCCCACAGTCCGATGTTAGTTTAAAGACATCACGGTCAAGGTTAAGGACATCATAGTCCATAGGTTTAAGGACCCCACAGTCCGATGTTAGTTTAAAGACATCACGGTCAAGGTTAAGGACATCATAGTCCATGGGTTTAAGGACCCTACAGTCCGATATTTAGAGACGTCATAGTCTATGAAATGTGTGGTTGTCGGGACCCGTCACCTCTTTGAAGACGTTGAGGAATTACAACGACTAATATCAAAGGAGTGAAGAGATGTACCCTTGAACCAAGGTGAGTTGGTTGAAAGAGCAGATGTGCTCAGTTCAAGATAAGTTGAGGACTTATGGACAGAATTGGGCTAAGTCCAATTAAAATGTTTGACATTTTTATTCTTGCTCTGGCTATTAAGCCTTTATTTGGGCTCGGCCCTTTTAATAATGCTAAGCATTGGGCTTTGACATTTTTTGTCTTTCATTGAATGCATAGCATTCATCAGAACAAAGTGTGTTCTGACAATGCGCCACGTGTTGCGCCAGGCGCTTTGCGCCAGTCAAAGAGCGCATTGCGCTTCTATCAGGTAGCACATGCGAAGAGGACACGTGTCGCGCTTAGCGCTAAGCGCTAGTTTATTAGCGCATTGCGCTTTTAATTTATGAGCGCTTTGCGTTGGTCTGTTGGCGGGCCAGTGAGTGACACGTGGCGCGTTTGACACTGAGTGCCAGCCCATTAGCGCAGTGCGCTGTTTCAGAAGCGCAGAGCGCAGATTGTGTCTTTGGTTGACACGTGGCATGTTTTGGGGCTGGGCGCCGGTCCAAGAAGCGCAAAAGCGCAATTCATGAGTGTAAGGCACTTTCTAATAGCGCAAAGCGCATTTGATCAAATTTAAGATTAAAGAACAAATTTATGTTTTTCTTAAAGGAGGCCTTGCCTCAAGATCCAAGAACAAAAGTTCTTGTTTTATAAAAGGGCTCTGCCTTTATAGATCAAAGATCTGTGAATGAAGTAAAATACTTCTTTTAGTTTTTTTTTATTTTTATAATTAGATCTTTTGATCTTTTTCCTTTTTATCAAAGACCTTGGTCTTTTGTAGTTCTATGATCTTTTTAGAAGATGGTTCTTCTTTTTACGAGATGGTTTCATCTCTGTTGTTCAAGAACATAGTTCTTTACCTTGAAGATGAATAAATGATCTTCTTTTTTCTAAGAGCTTGCTCTTCTTTCTCTCTGAGTTTTCTCAAAGTTTTTCAGAGGGTTTTTCTCTATCTCTCTGTCTGTATATTTTAGACTTGAAGTCTAGGGGCCTTTATATGGGGCCAATTGATTTGTTGAATCAGTTTTAAGAGATTTTTCTCTGATTGATTTGGGAATATTTCCCACCGTTGGATCTTTAATTCTAAGGCTTCTGTTTGACAGAAGATAATCTTCTTGTTTTAATAAGATTGGAAAGATCTTTCCATAACAGAATTTTAGTTCTGATTAATCAATAATTTATTATTAGTAGATCTTTTGATCTAACGGTGGAGGATTTTTAATTCCAGCGCTGGTGCACCTTGCGCGAGCGCAGCCGCGTTCGACACGTGGTGCGCAGCGCAACTGCGCTAGCGTACCCGTGTTTGACACGTGGCACGCAGCGCAGAGCGCAGCGCAACTGCGCTAGTGCTCCCGTGTTTGACACGTGGCGCGCAGCGCAGAGCGCTGGATCTGAAGCGTTGCTTCAACTTTTAAATTTTGAAACAGAGCTTTGCTCTGATTGGGGGTGCGCTGTCTAGGGCGCATCACACCTGGCGCTAGCACGTCTGTGTTTGACACGTGGCGCTCACCGCGCAGAGCGCTGAATCTGAAGCGTTGCTTCAATTTAAATTTTGAATTTTGAAACAGAGCTTTGCTCTGATTGGGGGAAACAAATGCCCCCCACCGTTGCGCTCACGTGGTGACACGTGAGTGCAGCGGTGGCAGCATCTGAGCCCTTGGATCAACTCAGAAGTTGAAGAGGCGGTTCAGTGCCTATAAATAGGACCTTTGGTCCCTTAGATGATTTCCATCTTCTTCTTGAGAATTTTATTCAGAACCTTGCTCTTCAGTTAAGAACTTTCAAGAGTCAGAACTCTTTCCAAACTTAGGTAAAATTAATTTTTTTAATAAATTAGGGTTTTTACCCATTAACAGAGCCTTTCTCTTCATAGATCTTTGATCTAAAGAAAACCCTTTTAGGGTTTCATTAATAGAGCCTTACTCTCATGAATCCATAGATCTAAAGAGATCTTTTCTTTGGGTTTCTTATCCCATGAATCAGAGCTCTGCTCTTTGATAATATATGGATCTTTTGATCTTTGATGAAGAACTCTTAAGAGTTTTTTCATGGATCTTGAAGATCCCAGAATTTTTAATTCTCAAAAATTAATTTTAATTAATCTTTGATGGATTTTCCATCATCATTACAGAGCCAGGCTCTTTAAGGAATTTTATTCCTTCATGACCAAAGTTTGACAAGTGTCACTCTGTTATAGAGCTTTGCTCTCAAAGGGAGATTTTCTCCTTTTCCCGAGGGATTTCTCATTCAATGAGAATTTCCTTGAGGATCTCCTCATTAATTAACAGTCTCATCCAATGATGAGGCTGTTTTATTAATTGATGCATTGTCATCTGGATTTTGTGGGTCCCCCTTTGGTCTCCTTTCCGCTGCATTGCAGCGTGGTACAAATTTTAAAGTGCCAAATGTCAGAATTTTAAAATTAAATTATAGTACTGACAATTGAATTCTGTCCTTTCTCGCAGGCGACATGTCTTCCGATCTCTCTTTCTCTTTTTTTCGTTCAGAGGGAGGATTCCTTGAGGCACCTGTGGACCGGGAGGTTCTCGCGCTCATCAGAGACTATGACCCGAAACACAAAAACATTCACCTGTGGGGTAGGTGGTATGACCAGATTATCAAAGGTCGTCAAAGCTTCTCTTGTGCGACGCCGTCGGAGCCGATGTCGTCGATTTCGTATGCAGATGCACCCCTGGTGAACTATGCCGTGGAGGTTGTCAATTGGACTTCGGAGGGTCTTCTTCAACCTTCGATTGCCGCCATACCCATGCAGCTGCCGGCAGCTTTGGATACTTTAGGGTGGCGCATATGCGAGGGCGAGTCGCGCCCTTGGGGACAACCCTGCAACATTGGGTTGACTCCTCGACATTCGGCCGGGTACTTGAAGTGGGCCAAGTAAATCTTGTCAGCGAAGAAAAGGCGGCTGTGGAAGCTCGGCCTATACCCTGTGGTTTATGCTTCGTTGTTCCAATATTCTGCTCCTCCGACATGGTGGATTAAGGCGTTCTTAGAGCAGTGGAACATCCCAACCTATACCTTTCTTCTGCTGGACAGAGAAGTCTCTATCTCCTTAGAAGAATTTGCTGAGATTTCCGGTCTGCCGGTTAGGGGGAGCACTATGAGGAGCTGCTTCCTCCGGATGAATACGTTTTTGCCACCAAGCTGGTGGTGATGGGCCTAACGCCAGAGAACGCCATTCAACACCAGTTTCCTAGTCTAATAAAGGTGCTGAACATGTACGAGAGTCTCTTCTTGGAATCCGAAGGCCGGGGGGTCAGTTTTGCAGACTTCATTGCCCGGTTTCTTCGCCCGGAGATTCTATCGCAACGAGGCGAAAAATTTGCCAAGGTCGACGACCCCTTCGGTTTTGGCTTGGACCGTCGACCAGCACTGGAAGATGATCAGAAGGGCTTTTTTCTTCCTGATGCCGCGATCATTCCTCTGTCAAAAATCGCCGCTCCAGATATTGACGAGGAGACTTTCTTTCTTGGGTTTCTTGGGCTGTGGTTGTGCTGGTTCGCGCTCCCTATGCACCCTTGCTATATGAGGCCGTCCGTCTTCTACCCAGCGCATCGAATGGTTGCCGGGATACAAGTGGCCATTGGGATTGCTCGGTTAGCCCACCTGTACCATGGTCTTAGCGTGGCGGCGGATACAACTGGACCGGGGGTGCATGCCGCCAACTTCCCGATGCATTACTTTACTTAGTGGATGGAAATGCACGTTCTTGGGGTATTCGGCATTCATAAAAGACCTTCGTTTTTCGAGAAATGCAAATTCCCGAGAATTATGCGGCTAGTTGACGCTTCTATCGTGAATCCGTCTCAGCGGGAAGCTAGGGGCTTGCTTCTTCGTCCGCGCACGGTCGGAGCTGGTATGTCTTTTACGGACAAAGTCCCGACGATCGGCCAGGAAACTTCCAAGACGGTGCTGGCATTGCGCGAGTTTTTAAGGACGGGGCTTTCGTGTTGAAAGCCCGGGAGATTCTGCATCTATACTCTATCAGGTCGGGCTTTCTCGTATTCAGGAAAAATGATGCGGCGCTTTTTATGAGATATAACCCCCATCATTTTGCCTAGCAGCTGAGTTATAACCAGGGGGTTCCACTGGAGGCGTTCTTGGAAGAATCTGCTGCCACCAAAGAGGGAATACGGGTTGCGCTGCATCACTTTATGCGCTTGAATACGGGCTCCCACTTCTTTATTAGCGAGCCGAGTTGCATTCCGAGGGCCCTTAACGTACACGGGGCTTGGTATCAACACGCGATGGGCGCTGTTATCAGGGAAGAGAGGCGGCTGCTGCTTGATCGCAAGAGTGCGGCCCCTGCCAGCGATCGCAACGTCCCTTTAAAGCGACGGATTGCTGTCCCCCCTCCGCTAAGAGGGGTTGCTGCGGTTGGGCCTCCACGTGTGGTAAGCCCCACTCGTGGATTGCCCCATGCTCCTATGGAGACGGTGGATGTGCCATCGGCGCCCCACGCTCCCGTAGAGACGGTAAATGTAGCTTCACCCGAATCTGGCGTGGGCTCGGATATCGGGACTCGCCGTCCCAAAGTGCCCACGAAGTGCAAGCTGGTTCTGGCTGCGACCGGAGCTCGCTCTCAGAAGAAGAAAAAGAAGTCGATCCTTTCTATCGATGTTGTACTTGGCCAGGAGCCTCACGCTCCTTACGGCGAGGGCCTGAGTGAGTATGGGATAAACGAGGGCTTATTCATGCCGCCAGACGATACTGATCTGGCGGCTGCCATTGCAGCTTCTAAACAATTGGCCAGCCACGAAGAGGGGTTGGCTATCCTTGCGCGATCAGGTACTCATTAGCTGTATTTTCCGCCATTGCATCATATTTCTATTATTGTGTTATGACTGACGTTTTTCCTTCTTTAACAGGCATTTCTACCGAAGAAGCTCTCGCTGCTTCTCTCAAGACTTTTGAGGAAGAGGAACGACTTCGAGCATTCTTAGGCATCGGTACATTTCGGTTCACCATGTTCTTGTTCCCGTTTCTTATGAGTAATCTGACCCTTTCTTTGTCTTATTGCAGGGACCACAACGTCGATCCCGCAAGCTGATGCGGAAATTCTTCCCGGGCCAGCTACCGAAGTCCCGGCCTCTTCAGCACTACCGAAAGAGGCCTTACTTAAACGATCGATGATGGAAGCCTTGACGGCTCCAGAGGTAACCCTGGATGCGGACGATGACGTCCTGTTGAAGGAGGCTTCTAGAAGGTCTGCTTTGACGGCCAGGAGGAAAGGAAGCGCCGGAGGCGCGCAGCAAGGGAGTGTAGTGCTGCTTTAGCTGCGGGAGCGGGTTCGAGGGCCGCTACCTCTGCTGCTACTCCTTTAGAGGAGTCTCCGGTTGCCTTGTCTACAGCTTATAGACGGGCGGCATGTGCGGCTCGGGAAGCAAACGGTAAATCAACTCCAGGTAATGTGCCGTGAGGTTCCGTTGTCAAAGTTTTAAATTATCAGTTCTCATATACCATATCTTGCAGGGCCGAGCCTTACCGAAGAAGTGGCGGCGACCGCTGAGCCTGAGGTAGGGGTGGATGAGACGGCTACAATTACTGAGCCCGAGGTGGTGGTGAGCGAAATGGGTACAATTGTTGGGCCCGAGGTGGCCGCTCTCTCTCAAGAGTCGGGCACCGCCCCGATCATCACTCTTCCCACCTACGGTTCTTTATCGTCTCTTGGCGTTGCAAGCGTGACGACGGCTCTCGTGGAGTCAGGGGATGAGGCGACGGGAGGTGAGACCACCCCGATGGAGGAAGGAGACGCCGTTGTTGTATCAAGTGACGCCCTCGTCACGGTTCCGACTGGCGACTCATCAGGTAGATTTTAGGTCACCGCCCTTCTTTTTATACTGCAATCTTTTTCAATCTTTCCTGACATGGTTTATCTTGTTTCTAATGCAGGTGCGGTTAGTGCTGATGTCGCGCTACCTGAGGCAGCGCCGTCAGTTACCGCCCTGACGGTGACCACCTCTCTACCTTCTCTCGCACCATCTCAGATGCTGGAAGGTATGGATTTGTGACCCATCAGTCTTATCTCCGGGATGTATAATTTATTTATTGACGTTGCATTATTGCGTCTTTGTAGGAGTCTTTTTTGACCACCTGTACCAGGCGCTGCACCCCTACTTCTCCTTCCCGTCGGAAATTGCTTTATCTAGTGGCGCTGGTGAATACAACCTTCAGTTAATGTTCTTTCTTTTACCAACAGTGAAATCATTTCTGATTCTTCTTTGCCTTGATTGTAGTACTACAGATTGAAGGAGGAGATGATAGAACAGTTACGCCACTGGTCCTTTCGGCTTTGCCACATGCTGCAGCTGATATAGTAAATCCCATTGTTCATGAACCTCTTATACTTCTTGAACCATCATCTGATTGTGATTTGTTTTGCAGCGGTCGCTTCGATTCCGGCCTCTTTCGAGTCTCGCATTATGATGCCGGCAGGGCCCTTTTCCAGACGTCCATCCTCAAAAGGTGCTGTGACCAGTCTGCATACGCTGAGCGAATAAGTCGAGGAGCTTGACGCGGAGGCTCCTACATCTGCCGCAGATTTCGCTGCCGAGGTCAATCCAATGCTGGCGACACTTGTGAACTTCCATAATGAAGGCGTCATCGAGTCTTGGGTTAATCATTGCAGGAAGATTGAGGCCTGTCTGCATGAGCTTGAGCTATGCGTCCTACCCCTGAGAATCAGGCTTTAAACTCCCAGC
This sequence comes from Agapanthus africanus, assembly GCA_030015575.1. Taxonomy (NCBI): domain Eukaryota; kingdom Viridiplantae; phylum Streptophyta; class Magnoliopsida; order Asparagales; family Amaryllidaceae; genus Agapanthus; species Agapanthus africanus. Next base: position 557,774,584 of record JASDDO010000031.1, read on the forward strand.
TGGCCGCGTGGGTTGAGCAGAGTGTTCCGTTCCTTCGCCATTTCGAACGAGAGGCAACCCTTAAGCGAAAGGAACGTGAGGCGACTGCTGCTGAATCTGTCCAACTGCGCGCTGAGGTTGTAGCTAATTCTGCCCAGCTGAACACCATTTTTGAAAACCTTCAACGATGTATCTCAGACGGGCTGGTGTTGAGGAAGAAGCATGATCTTAATGAGCAGGTCGCGCAGAGTCAGGAGGCTGCCCAGCAGGAAGTTGATCAGAAACTCTCATCCTGTTTGCAGCAACGGGCCCAAATTGAAGCAGAGCTGGCCGCGGCTGCTGATCGTGAGGAAGAGTTGAGAGGAGTGCGCGAGCAGCTAGCTGGTCTATTGAAGGCGCCTCCCTCCCAATAGCTGCTTTTGTATAGATTAAACACTTGTAATATTTGAACAACATGTATCCATTTTTTATTCTTTTATATGATTTGCCTTGTACTCAATTGAACTCATGAATAAAAGATACACATTTTTTTGTTATACTGTTGCTTTCTTCTCCTTGCTGTATTGTTGCCATGTGATTTTAGCAAGTGCGGTCTGTAGATAGTATATAGCTGTCAATCTTGGGCTCTTTGTAGGGTGGTGATGGCTTAGAAAACAGGGTTAGGATCTGTCACCAAAGACTTTTCAACTTTATGAGCCGTGAGGGTCTCATAAAGAATTTTCTCCCTACCGGTCGAGAAGATCCCGTAGGTGTAATTTCTCCTTAAGAATCGTGAGGATTCCTGAGTGTGTTTTCTCTTGAAAGTCATAAGGATCTCACAAGAGAATTTACTCCCTTACGAGTCGTGAGGACCCGCAAGTGATGTATGAAGTTGTCCTTATCCTCACTTCACGGAGTCAGGAGTTGCTCTGGATGCTTCCCACGGGTTCACTGCCGTGTTCTGCGAGGACCAGGCTCCGCTCTGGACGTTTCCCACGGGGTCAGGGTTGACATTATCCGCGTTCCACGTAGCCAGGAATTTTGCTCTGGATGCTTCCCACGGGTTCACTGCCGTGTTCGGCGAGGACCAGGCTCTGCTCTGGATGCTTCACACGGGGTCATTGCCGTGGTTTGCGAGGACCAGGATCCGCTCTGGACGTTTCCAACGGGGTCAGTATTGACATAAGCCGCGTTCCACGTAGCCAGGAATTTTGCTCTGGATGCTTCCCACGGGTTCATTGCCGTGTTCGGCGAGGACCAGGCTCCGCTCTGGATGCTTCACACGGGATCATTGCCGTGCTCTGCGAGGACCAGGATCCGCTCTGGACGTTTCCCACGGGGTCAGGATTGACATAAGCCGCGTTCCACATAGCCAGGAATTTTGCTCTGGATGCTTCCCACAGGTTCACTGCCGTGTTCGGCGAGGACCAGGCTCCGCTCTGGATGCTTCACACGGGGTCAGGATGACATAAGCCGCGTTTCACGTAACCAGGAAAGGTTGACTTTATTCGCATTTCACGGAGTCGGGGTTTGACTCTCGGTCATCTGTGCACCGCCGAGTCATGGAACTGGGGGTTGCCGGTGTTCCGCTTTGCTTGATATTGTGTCCGTTGTAATAAGACGAATGTTGAGATGATCTCTAGGCTGTCTGTGAACCATTGAGATTTGGCTTCTCCTTCTGAAGAAGCTTGGGGAGGAAGGGTGTGATTCCTTCTTTGTTTGCACCCCTGGATTGTATACAGGGATTGACATGATATCACCTGTAGGGCATAAATTTCATTTTTTTATTTCTTTCCGCGATGCTCTATCATTACAGTTTTTACATCACGAAGGTCGCGATTGCCCAATCATTTTGTCTATCTTTCGCGGTGCCCAATCATTTCGGCTATTTGTTTTATTTTTACTCGCTGCTTTTTATTGCGAGTTGCCCAATCATTTCGGCTATTTTGCATGCATACATTTTTACTTGCTGATTTTGTTTGCAAGTTGCCCCATCATTTCGGCTATTTTGTATGCATGTGTGGTTTGCTAGCTTCTTTCGCTGCAAGCTTGGAATTAGACACCGATTTCGGCATCAGCACTGCTACAATTGGGATATTGCCAGGAGCGAATCATCATTTGCCTCTGTTGATGTCGAACAAAGGCGGCTTAGTGATCAGGGTTAGGATCCCATCGACTAAGGCTTTTGACTTCATGAGCCGTAAGGGTCTCATAAAGGTATTTCTCTCTGCGAGTCGTGAGGATCTCGTAGGTGCGTTTTCTCCTTACGAATCGTGAGGATTCCTAAGTGCATGTTCTCCTGTAAGTCGTAAGGATCTTACAAGAGAGTTTTCTCCTTATAAGTCGAGAGGACTTACAAGGGCTGTTCACTGTGCAAACATATCCCTAGTCATGGATGGGACTTTGTTAGGGAAATGTTTATTCGCGCCCGTGGATTGTATACAAGGGTCAGCACTGAGCCGCTTGTAGGGCGGTATTGGAAGTCGTGGGGGTTGCTTAAGAACAGGTCCAGATCCCTGTAGCTTAAGACTTTTGAATCTTATGAGCCGTGAGGGTCCCATTAGAGGGTTCTCCTTATGAGTCGTGAGGATCTTGCAAATGTAATTTCTCCTTAGGAATCGTGGGGATCCCTAAGTGTGTTGCTCCCTTGTGAGTCGTAAGGATCTCACGCAGGTGGTTTCTCCGTACAAATTTAAGAGGACCTTGCAAGTGTCTTTTAACGTGATTGCACCCTTTCGGGTTTTCACAAAACTCGCCGGTAGCCCTGTTGTTTTTACTCACGGAGCCCTTTCGGGTTTTCATCCGTGCCCATTTTGCTTATGGACATACCGTTTTTTTTCTTTCTTTTTTTATTCTTTTTTATTCTTTTTTTTTTGTATCAGCTTTGGGATGCTGCAATCCACCGTAGTTTATCGATGTCTCGGTCAACGGCTAGTTTTAGGACATAGTGGTCCATCGTTAGTTTAAGGACATTTCGGTCCGTCGTTAGTTTAAGGTCGTTTCGGTCCATCATTAGTTTAAGGACGTTTCGGTTCGTTGTTAGTTTAAGGACATTTCAGTCCCTTGTTAGTTTTAAGGACGTTTCGGTCCGTTATTAGTTTAAGAACGTTTCGGTCCGTTGTTAGTTTAAGGACGTTTCGGTCCATCATTAGTTTAAGGACGTTTCGGTCCGTTGTTAGTTTAAGGACATTTCGGTCCCATGGGCCGGCTACTACTTATAGAGTTTGGGCTTAGGAAGATAGCAAGCGGACATAGTCGTCGTCATCTATCGTTGACCTAGGCCGTGACTCGTCAGGCGTAGTACTTCTTCAGGAAGCGACCATTTATTGGCCTGAAGGGCCTCTCGCCATGCATGTCCATGAGTAGATAGGCCCCACCCTGGTAGACCTTGTCTATGATATACGGGCCTTCATAGTTCGGCTCGAATTTCCCCCGCTCGGCGTGATTAGGGATCATAGGTCTTTTGACTACTAGCACGAGTTCGCCTTGGTGGAATGTTCTCGGCCTAGTTAATCTTTCATATGAGCGCATCATCTTTGCTTTATAAGTCTCCAGATTTTGTTGCGCTATGAGCCGAGTTTCATCAAGGGCATCGAGCTCCTCAAGTCGAAGGCGAGCATTCTCTTCGTCCGTTAGCTCATTGTGAACCGCCACTCGTAAAGAGGGTGACTCTATCTCGAGGGGGAGTACCGTTTCTGTACTGAATACCAACGCGTACGAAGTTGTGTTCATGGCTGTCTTGAACGTAGTTCGGTACGCCCATAGAGCTTCATGCAGTCTCTTGTGCCAGTCTTTCTTATTTCGTGACACCGTTTTTTTCACGATCTTCATCAAGGTCTTGTTGAAAGCCTCAGCTAGACCGTTAGCTCGGGGATTATAATCTGAGGAGTATCTCCAGTCTATATTGTGCTGTTGTGCGAAGCGGCTTATCTTGTGGCTTCTATAGGCCGGCCCGTTATCGGAGATTATCCGTCTCGGAGTGCCAAACTGATAAATGACGTGTCTTGAAGAAATGGAGGATATTCTCCGTCTTCACTTCCCTCAGCGGTACTGCTTCTGCTCATTTCGAGAAGTAATCAGTTGTCGCCAAAATGAATCGATGTCCTCTGGACGACGTTGGTTCGATGGGGCCGATTATGTCAGTTCCCCACATTTCGAATGGCCAGCTGGCCACTGTCGGATGTAGCGGATTCAGATGCTGATGGATAAAATCCTCGTGAATCTTGCACGAGTGGCATTGCTTCGCATACTTGAGGAAGTCCTGGATCATCATGGTCCAATAATAACCCATCCTTTTGATTTTCAGTTTCATCTTCGGCCCGGCTTGGTGAGAACCGCAGAGTCCGTCATGAGCTTCTTGGACGACTCTTTTTGCTTCTTCAGGTCCCAGGCATCTTAACTACAGAGAATCAAATGACCTCTTGTATAGAGTGTCATTGACGAAGGCAAAAGACAGAGCTCGTTTCATAAGTTGATGTCTTGAGGACGCATCTTCGGGCGTTCGACGGGATTTGAAGTAGTCTATAAAGACTTCTCTCCAATCCTCAACCGTTTCTTGGTCTTTTACTTGTAGAGCCGTTGGCTTGGTCGTTCCCTTTTTCTAGGACGTCTCTGGAAATATTTCCGCCGGTGTGAGGACTCGACGGCTTTGCACAACAATCCTCACGTCATCGAGGTTCTCATTGGCCAATTCTTTAGCAAGCTTGGCCAATGCATCCGCTTTGCTATTTTCCGTGCGCGGTATGCTTTCCAAGGTGTAGGAAGGAATTTGGGTCAGCAGTTGCTGCACTCTCTCGCCGTATTTCACCAACTCTGGTTTGCATGTCTGATAGTCGCCATTTACTTGACTAACGATTAGTTGGGAATCTCCGTATATAAGGAGGTTTTCGATTCCCATGTCGATAGCGATTTCAAGACCTGCTATCAAAGCTTCATATTCAGCTTCATTGTTTGTCCCCGGCTCTATTAAGGAGAAAGCAAAGCGCATTATCCCTCCTTGTGGAGTTACAAAGATGCGGCCTACCCCTGATTTGATTATAGGGGTGCTTTGTTTGCGCTTCTTCATGGAAGACGCTCCATCAAAATAAAGTTCCCATCGAGTGCCACTACCGTCGATCGTGTTAAATGCATGCTCATCTGGCAGTTCGCAATTCAAAGGGGAATCGGCAGGTATTGGATGCTCAGTGAGGAAGTCGGCGATGGCTTGGCCTTTCACTGCTTTAAGATGATGATAAGTTATTGAGAACTCCATCAGGACCAAGGCCCATTTAGCGAGCCGCCATGTCAATATGGCCTTTGACATCAAATATTTGAGAGGATCCACCTTCGATATGAGATGGACTTCATGCGCCAATGCATAGTGTCTGAGTTTCGTTATCGCGAAAATCAATGCCAGGCAGTGTTTTTTTTGATGGGAGAATAATTGCTTTCTGCCCCCAGTAGAACTCGACTCAAATAGTAGAGGGCTCTTTCCTTCCCTTGGTCGTTCTGTGCCCATAATGCGCCTAAGGGACCTTCAAGGGCGGTTGTATACAGAATGAGAGGCTTTCCTTTGACCGGAGCGGCCAGTACTGGCGGATTCTGTAAGTACTGCTTGATTTCGTCCAGCGCGCCTTGGCATTTGTGATCCTAGACGAACGGGGTTCCCTTCTTCATCAGGTGACTGTAAGGACGACACTTTCCTGAGAGATTAGCTATAAATCGCTGGATATACGCGAGCTTCCCGTGGAGAGACCGCAATTGTTTGAGAGTCCTTGGCGGAGGCATCTCCATAATTGCCTTGATCTTTGATGGATCTATCTCGATGCCTCGGTGTCGGATGATGAGTACTAGGAATTTGCCCGAGGAAACCCCGAACGCGCATTTGAGAGGGTTCATCTTCAAGTTGTATTGCCGAAGACGTTGAAATACGATCTTCAGATGCTCTAAGTGTTCCTCGTATGATTTGCTTTTAACTACGAGGTCGTCGATATAACATTCGACGATTTCATGTATGAGGTCATCGAAGATCTTCGTCATGGCCCTCTGATAGGTAGCGCCGGCGTTCTTTAGACCGAAGGGCATCACCTTGTAGCAGAATACACCCAAAGGGGTCCGGAAAGCGGTATGTTTCTGGTCCTCGGGGTGCATCTTTATCTGATTGTATCTTGATGAGCCGTCCATGAAGGAGAAAACTTCATGAGTGGACATATTGTCTATCATCAGCTCGGTGACCGGTACTGGGAAGTCGTCCTTCGGGCAAGCTTTATTGAGATCCCGAAAGTCTACGCAGATGCGCACCGTCCCATTTTTCTTCATCACTGGGACAATGTTAGCGATCCAGTCAGGATATTGAACCTCTTGGATGAAGCCGGAGTCGATTAGCTTTTTGACCTCGGCGTTGATGCTCATCTCAAGCTCGAGCCGCATTCTTCTCGGTGCTTGTTTTATTGGCTTGACGTCCGGAGATATCGCCAATTTGTGTACAACAATCTCTGGATCTAATCTTGGTATTTCGGAATAGTTCCATACGAAGCAGTATTTATGTTGGATGAGCACGTCTTTTAGTGTAGCTACCCTTTCTTCAGACAACAGCTCGCTGACGAACGTCGGCCGCGGGTCACTTGCCGTCCCCAAATCAATTTTCTTGAGGTTATCTGCAGTAGTATGTATCCCATCTTCCAGCTCTTTTAGCGCCGGTGGAAACACTGAGATTACCTCATCATCACCGTTTTCGAAGCACCGGGGGAGGTCATCCATATTCTCGGGCTCTTCTTCTGACAACATTATCATGTGACAGGTACGAGCTCGTTTCCAAGACCGATGTGGATCTGGTTCTATCCTCGTAGATTTGGGTTCATGTTTCTGTGGCGGGGTTACCCTCCAGCTGCTGGATAGAGCGAACCAGCCTTGTTGATATTGATCTTCGACCCAGTTCTTGAAGGTGAAGTAGTCTTCAATTGGATGTCCTATTGTCCTATGATAAGAGCAATAGTCCGGATGAGAGACTTCTCCTGCCTGCTCAGGGTGCTTGGACTCCGGGAGGGTAACCATTCGATGTTTTATAGCAAGATCAAGTATCTTCTTTGTCTTGTCTTGGGCAAAAGAGTACGCTCGACCCATCTTCTTTATAAGAGATGATTCCTGGTTGCTCGGTTCTTGATCGCGTGGCTTCTTGATCCCGTTTTGTCGCTGTCGAACGCTTTTCCCGTTCTTTGGTTTGTTTCTGCCTCTGCGTCGGGCCTTTTGTACAACGGGTTGACAGGGAGGAGCATTTTCATTTTTCGCAACCTGTTGAAGGAGGCGTTGCATCCTGGCTTTCTTGTAGATGGCCATTTCACGATTATGGTCGTCTCGAACCTTTTGACCCGCTTTCCTTATAAGCTTGTCCATTTGTTCTTCAAACGACGGACTGGGCATTTTCACGTCGGGAGCTCTTTCTGGTTCAGGGTTAGCATCTTCCCACAGAGCATCTCCCTCTTCATCAAAGTCATGTATGCCGTAGCAGCCGCGGAGTAGCTCCCGTTTCTTGGATTGAACATAACCAAGTCCGGTCGTTTCCATTCTCCCGTTGGGCAATTTTCGTTGAGTTCCAGGAACGTTCCAGATCCTGTTATAGAACCGTGCTTGTCGCGCAGTTTGCTTAAAGGGTACACCTTGGCGTCTCAAGAGTCTTTTTAGTCCGTTCGTATAATATCTGAGCAAACGGATGGGCTGGAGCCTGTCGAGTGTAGAATCCGCGCCATGCCAGATTTCTTTCTCCACTTTGGTTTCCCTGGATCGGTAGAACAGGATCGCCTTTTCACCTTCTCGCCTGGGAGGGACGTAAGATGTCTGCAGCTCTTCCACATTGTAGGTATCAAGCGTGTCTAGTTCTTTATGATGCTTGGGCGTGACCATAGAAACTTGCAAACTTTGCTCTTCATCAGCGAAGGTTTGTATTGAAGGCCGAGCAGAGAATACGGCATGGACCTCATCTTCTGAGTTGCTTCCGAAGATAAGCATAGGAGCGGAGGGTCCCGGCTTGTTATACCGGGGTGGGCCTGAATAAACTATCTCTTCCTCGGTATCACTCCCGAAGACCGGAATGGTAGGGATAGCTTTGTTCTCTGGTTTGTATAGCTTTGTTCTCCGGTTTGTGACATCTCTCCGTGTCCTCAAAGTCTGGTAAGAAGTGTTTTGCATCTTCGTACTTACGGACTTCGTTCATAGAGAACGGGTTTAGCTCTCCTGTCACAGTATACTTGAGACCATCCTGGAAATACTTCATACTCTGATGTTGTGTAGAAGGGATGATGTTGTACTCGTGCAACCAAGGCCGACCGAGTAAAGTGTTGTAGCATGTCTTGGAGTCAATGACGTGGAACTTGATATCAGTGACGAGCAGCCCGAAGCGCAACATCAGTATCACGGACCCAAGCGTCCGTGATGACTGGGAGTCAAATCCGGAGATGGTGATTTTATCCCGAGCGAGATGTTGGAAGCTCAAGCAGATTTCCTTTAACACCCTCACATTTAGGAGGTTGACGGAAGACCCATTGTCGACCAGGATTTTACCTATCTTGATGTCATGACAGTACCCGGAGACATATAAGGGGCGATTGTGCTCGCATGTTCCAAGGAGGAGATCTTCATCGCTGAAGGTGATATCGGCTGTATGTACTTCTTCCAGCTCGTCCTTCATCTTTTCTTCGGCGAGAAAAGCTTGGAATTGCTCTGGCTCTTGTAGCGCCTTGATTAAAGAATCTCTTGCTTCTTTTGATAGTAAAAGGGCATCGAGAATGCTGAGTTGCGGGGGTAACTTCCTTAAGTGCGCTAGAACGTTGTACTCCACCTTACTTTTCTTCGGTGGGTCCTTGGCTGTCAACTTTTCAATGACTTGGTCATCTAGGGCGATATCCTCAGAGGCCTTTTCTTTTCCTTTATCTTTTCTATTTGTGGGTCCGAGATTCTTCTCGGGCAGCGTACGATTGCGCAGCTGAATATTTTCGCAGGTCTTTGGCTCTTCCTCTTTCCCTGAGGTGGATTCTTTGAAGAGAGGGCCAAGAATCATCTCTTCGTCTGAGTCACTTCCGAAGATGAGAACTTGCGATCTCCCGGCGTTGACCATGCGACAGTCGCCGACAATTCTTTTACGCTCCACGATCGTATGTCTTTGCTCCCGACGAGTTTTGCGTTTCATCCGCTTGAAATGCTGCCGGTGAGCGACATATCCCTGCCACCATCTTGTAAAAGCGTTGCACTCTTCGGTGGGGTGCGAAATCTTTCGATGATATAGACAGTAGCTAGGATGTGTTTCTGCTTCACCAAGAGCGTTTGATCCGGAAGATGGCAGCTTCATTCCCATTGATATGGCTTTGGTGAACCTCTTCCTTGTCTTGAACCTGTTTTTATTCATGGCGGATGTGCTTTGTTCTGGCGGGAGTGTTTCAACTCTTTCGTCCAGTCGCCGGCGTTTGGCCTTTTCAAATATGGCCGTCTCACGCTCCCGATCATTTTTACTTTTCAGCAGAGCTTCATTTAGGAATGCGTCGATCATTCATATGATGGCCCTCGAAGTTCCGGTTCAGGACCTGCCCCAGTCTCTCGGTGCAAGGAGTTTCTTCATCGTTCATCGATGAGTGAGAGATCACATGGCAACTTGCTACGTAATCCTCAGATTCGTCCGACGATTCCTCTCCATCACCTTTGTCTTCAAGGACGTGGGCGAGAAACTCTTGGAGCGTGATTGGAGTCTGCGCCTTCTGGTTATATTCTTCCAGCGTGTCAATCTGCTTTTGCAGGTCCGTGCTCTTGTCATCGGGCTTCACGGGCTTCTTGGATTTCTTCTTCTTTTTCGAAGATTTTGACGGCTGGATGTGAATACTTTGGCTATCACCACCAATCTTTGGAGTTAGGCGTGGCTTCAGCATCCCTTCAATGATCTGGGGTTCCAGCGGATTCTTCTACCTGATCACCGGGCATGTCTGGAGATCATTCAGCATCCTTTTGGTTCTGGCCGAAAGAGCCACCTCCCATGGAGCTTCTTCAACAAAAGAGCACGTTTCCCCCAGTGTGTCCATCTTCTTAGGAGTGTGCGGTTGTGGTGGGCTTACTTTCCACTTCTCAGACAACGGAAACTTGCCTTGTTGGTACTGATCCTCGATCCATCCCTTAAAGACGAAACAATCTTCGATTGGATGGCTTACCGTTTGGTGGTAAGGGCAATAATTGGGATTATTCACTTCGCCGGGTTGCAATGGTCGCTTTGGATTCGGCAGATTGATAAGCCTGTTGCGCATCGCCAGCTCGAAGAGTCTCTTCGTTTTGTCCCGTGGGAACGAGTAAGGACACTTCATTTTCTCATTATAATAGCGCCGTCTCTCTTCCAGTTGATCCGTCAGTTTCGGGGCACTGGGCTGTTGTTGGGTATTCGCAACGAAGGTCGCCTTCCCTTTACCTTTTTCGTTCCGCGGCTCCGACTTTGGAGGAGACGGTCTATGCCCCATCTGGTCCATCTGGGCTAGCTTGTCGATTAAAACCTGGAACGCGGTCGGTTTGAAGAACATCATGAACTGTGAAATAGTTGCATGAAGGTCTAGGGTGCCTACGAACATGCCCACTGCTGGTGCTTCTTCGATGCGCTGTTCGCACTTCGACCACAGATTCCGCCATCGGATTGCGTATTGAACCCATGTCTCGCCTGGCTTCACCCTGGCATTGATCAATGCCGTTATTGGGGTGCGTTCACTGGCACTCGCGAATCGCTGGGTGAACAACAACTCCATTTCTACGAAAGTCTTGACGGAGTCGTTTGGAAGTTCGGAGTACAACTCAAATGCCGTCTCTGATAAGCTGCCGACGAATTGGCGGAGCAAAAGCTTATCATCGCCACCGGGGTTGCCACAAAGAGCCCTGAACTGAGCGACATGTTGATGGGGATTGTCTGTCCCCTTGTACACATGGAATTTAGGGATTGTGTAGCCCGGCGGGTACTTTATCTGATCATACCAGCCTGGTTACGGTCGCCCTGTTTTAACAATTTGCCCAGTCGTTTCATTCGCCCGGTGAACTCGTATCTGCTGAGCGATGTAATCATCTAGGGCAGCTTTGGAGATTGTCTCTTCCTTGGCTGTTGACAGAGCCGACAGAGGATTTGATGTTTCTCCTCTATCATCTTCAATTATTACTGGAGGATCTTCGGCTGGGGAATCCGGCTGGATCATCATGCCCACCATATCTTGGAATAGAAGGGCCATTTGTTTTATATTGGCCGCTTGTTCCGTGGCCTCTTTGTCCTTCTTCTCAAGCATTCTTCGAAGGAATTCGGCATCAGTTTCTTGCTCACGGCGCTGCTCCGCGGATGTTTCCGGGCTTTCTTTTAGCCCGGTGAGTGCGGCCATCGTAGTCATCATCTCCTGAAGCTTCTGCAGCTGCTCTTGGGCTTTTGTCACGGATCTCATAAGCGGCCGATGACCTGTGGAGATACGGCTATCCTCTTTTCCGGATGCCATATAGACGGTATGCACCACCATGCCCCCAGACTTAGGGCGTTTGGGCTCAGTGCCTTTGACATTTATCGCAGACATGGGGATTTTCTCTGGCCTTCTCCTCTTATGAGCGGTCGAAGTTGAGGGGGCCATTGCAGTGGGCACCCAAGTAGCCGTCGCCTTCTGTGGCTGGACATGATAGTTTTCTTCCTGTCGGACCTTCAGCTTCTTCTGCCGTAGAAGATAGTCTTGATCGATCACTGACTCTCGGACCCGTCGCCAAAGTTTGTAGACCTTGGAGGACAGCCGCTGAGGGGGCTGCTCTAACTTTATTTCTGTGACAGTATCCACCGGTGGCGGAGATCTTTTCAGTACAGAGGTAGGCGAGTTCCTGCGCACCTTATTCAGCAGCTCAAAGCTGTTCCCGGTTGGAACAGCAGCATTGACTTCGACCGTTGGGGCTGGTGGAGTTAGCCCAGAGGGGGAGTTACCTCCAGCCTTCCTTACTCGGTGCCTGTGGCGACGTCGAGCTGTTGGGGTTGGTTCGGCAATGGGGATGGCTTTGTCTTGCCCCTTGTTCAGCTGAGGCGCCGTCGGTGCCAGCCTCTTGAAGACTGACGTCTTTTGAGTAGCGGTATCCAATCTGTCAAAGATAGACCTTTGAAGAGGAACGGGAGCCGGGGTGGGAGCCGGAACAGTCAGTCTTGTAAAGACTGACCCTTTGGCAGGAGAAGCCGCCTTGATGACTTCAGGAGCAGGGATAGCTATCCTCTTCGGAACAACCTTCTCTGGGATTGTAGGCTTCAAGACGGGCCCACATGAACTTTGGCCCGGTCTGGCGAAGACCGAGGAGCTGGAGTTGGACGACCCGTTGAGAGGGGCCACGGTAGTAGCAAGCCGATCAAAGACCGACTTCTTGGGAGCTTTCGGCGCTGGCACAGGAACGGTGAAGCTCGTTGGTGGGAGTATGGTCCTGAAAAACAATCCAGCAGTAGCTTGAGTGACCTGTTCCACCGGCATCATGAACAGGGAATTCGCTTGGGGCCCGTAAGCTATACCTCCAGATGAGGCGGAGTGTGGGTTACAATTGCAGTTAGAACATTTTGCACAAGTGGACGCCATCGATCCTTCGCTTTCTGCACCAAGCAAAACGCCAAATCTTAGTATCTCGAAACCCAAGGGCAACCATTAGCAAACCGCGATTCGTTCGCAAACACGACACACGAAGTGTGGAGTGGAAAGAGGAAAATGTCCCACTGGGCGTGCCAGAATTTGTTCCCCTCCGAACACAGAGACGCGACCGTGCAGGTCCGTCTTGCCTGAAATTCAGGGCAGATGCTAATTGGTGCTATCCATCCACCTCTCCGAAGATGCCAAGTTGATTTATGGCACCGAATATCGAAGATTTAAACGGATGCGGCCGATGTAGCAGACTTCGTCAGATTCCCCCTCGTTTGAGGGGTTTTAGATTGTGGGGACGCTCTTCCTTGCAGGCGCAAGCCCCTGCAGTTAATTACGCTACCGCATCGCGGTAATAACTTTCTCCTTCTCCAAATGGTCACTTCGTGTCGTGGGTGTTTGTTTTGTGTTTGGTTGCCCGTGGATTGTATACGGAGACTAATTTATGTTGTCGACCGTAGGGCGTGGACTAGTCCAAATCCGTATCTTTCTTAGATTTGGGTTTGGGGGGTTGGGTTTAAGGATACGTTAGCCTCATTTGAGACTAAGATCAACTTAAACGTTTGTTAAGGATACATTAGTCTCATTTTAGACTAAGATCAACTTAACGGGATCATTTAGATCCAACAAGAGAGCATTTGGGCTCTATTGTTTAGTTTAATGACATTGCGGTCGATTAGTTTAAGGACATGACGGTCCAACGTTAGTTTAAAGACATCTCGGTCCATTGTTAGTTTAAAGACATCGCGGTCAAGGTTAAGGACATCATAGTCCGTGAGTTTAAGGACCCCACAGTCCGATGTTAGTTTAAAGACATCACGGTCGAGGTTAAGGACATCATAGTCCGTGGGTTTAAGGACCCCACAGTCCGATGTTAGTTTAAAGACATCACGGTCGAGGTTAAGGACATCATAGTCCGTGGGTTTAAGGACCCCACAGTCCGATGTTAGTTTAAAGACATCACGGTCGAGGTTAAGGACATCATAGTCCGTGGGTTTAAGGACCCCACAGTCCGATGTTAGTTTAAAGACATCACGGTCAAGGTTAAGGACATCATAGTCCATGGGTTTAAGGACCCCATAGTCCGATGTTAGTTTAAAGAAATCACGGTCAAGGTTAAGGACATCATAGTCCATGGGTTTAAGGACCCCACAGTCCGATGTTAGTTTAAAGACACATCATAGTCCATGGGTTTAAGGACCCCACAGTCCGATGTTAGTTTAAAGACATCATGGTCAAGGTTAAGGACATCATAGTCCATAGGTTTAAGGACCTCACAGTCCGATATTAGTTTAAAGACATCACGGTCAAGGTTAAGGACATCATAGTCCATGGGTTTAAGGACCCCACAGTCTGATGTTTAGAGACGTCATAGTCTATGAAATGTGTGGTTGTCAGGACCCGTCACCTCTTTGAAGACATTGAGGAATTACAACGACAAATATCAAAGGAGTGAAGAGATGTACCCTTGAACCAAGGTGAGTTGGTTGAAAGAGCAGATGTGCTCAGTTCAAGATAAGTTGAGGACTTATGGCCAGAATTGGGCTAAGTCCAATTAAAATGTTTGACATTTTTATTCTTGCTCTGGCTATTAAGCCTTTATTTGGGCTCAGCCCTTTTAATAATGCTAAGCATTGGGCTCTGACATTTTTTTGTCTTTCATTGAATGCATAGCATTCATCAGAACAAAGTGTGTTCTGATAATGCGCCACGTGTTGCGCCAGGCGCTTTGCGCCAGTCAAAAAGCGCATTGCGCTTCTATCAGGTAGCGCACGCGAAGAGGACACGTGACACGCGGCGCGTTTGGCGTTGAGCGCCAGCCCATGAGTGCAGTGCGCTGTTTCAGAAGCGCAGAGCGCAAATTGTGTCTTTGGTTGACACATGGCATATTTTGGCGCTGGGCGCCGGTCCAAGAAGAGCAAAAGCGCAATTCATGAGTGTAAGGAACTTTCTAATAGCGCAAAGCGCATTTGATCAGATTTAATATCAAAGAACAAATTTATGTTTTGCTTAAAGGAGGCCTTGCCTCAAGATCCAAGAACAAAAGTTCTTGTTTTATAAAAGGGCTCTGCCTTTATAGATCAAAGATATGTGAATGAAGTAAAATACTTCTTTTAGTTTTTTTTATAATTAGATCTTTTGATCTTTTTTCTTTTTATCAAAGACCTTGGTCTTTTGTAGATCTATGATCTTTTTAGAAAATGGTTCTTCTTTTTACGAGATGGTTTCATCTCTGTTGTTCAAGAACATAGTTCTTTACCTTGAAGATGAAGAAATGATCTTCTTTTTTCTATGAGCTTTCTCTTCTTTCTCTCTGAGTTTTCTCAAAGTTTTTCAGAGGGTTTTTCTCTATCTCTCTGTCTGTATATTTTAGACTTGAAGTCTAGGGGCCTTTATATAGGGCCAATTGATTTGTTGAATCAGTTTTAAGAGATCTTTCTCTGATTGATTTGGGAATATTTCCCACCGTTGGATCTTTAATTCTAAGGCTTCTGTTTGACAGAAGATAATATTCTTGTTTTAATAAGATTGGAAAGACCTTTCCATAACAGAATTTTAGTTCTGATTAATCAATAATTTATTATTAGTAAATCTTTTGATCTAACGGTGGGGGATTTTTAATTCCAGCGTTAGCGCACCTTGCGCACACGTGCGCAGAGCGTTGGATCTGAAGCGTTGCTTCAACTTTTAAATTTTGAATTTTAATATAGAGTTTTGCTCTGATTGGGGGTGCGTTGCCTAGGGCGCAGCGCACCTGGCTCTAGCGCGTCTGTGTTTGACACGTGGCGCTCAGCGCGCAGAGCGCTGAATCTGAAGCGTTGCTTCAATTTAAATTTTGAATTTTGAAACAGAGCTTTGCTCTGATTGGGAGAAACACTCATCAAAAAGAAAAAGGCAACAAACACTCATTTTCTACACAAGCCAAAACTTGAGCTCACACTTTTACCTATGGCTTCTTCTTCAACCTCCACCCATTCCCTCTCATGAGTTGAGAATCCTTGGGTATTTTGAGACAAAATATTCACACACAATCTATACTTCATCTTGGGTATCTATGCTAGCAAACTGGATGCTCGAGTTGCTTCGGTTTTGTGGCGGGAGCCCGTATTACTAATCCTCGACGTGGATCGTCTTTGACGAGGCAGACCAGATATTGAACTTGATCAAGGTAGCCGCGAGGAGGTTAGGACAGAGGTTGAAGACCGAAGGACACGGATCGATCAGTATAACCTCTCTAAACTCTTTTCATAGGACTAGTGTATGGTTAATGGTACGATCCGTCGATTAGGGTTCCGTTAGCGCCGGTTTTTAAAAAGTTTTTGTTCCGCGTTTGGCTACGGATTTATGCCTTTTATATTTTGCGTATTCTTTCACCCTTAGAAATGGACTCACTACTACAAATAGGGGTTGCCCCTATGGATTTAACCGTAGGAGAAAACCACCGTCCTTACGGATATAGCTATAGGGACTTGAAAATACACCGTAGGTGCACACACCGCAGGTGCATGTCTTAGCCTTAAACATGCCCTTACGGTTAAATACTTGCCCCTACGGCTTAATGCATAGGTCTATATGGCCCTACGGACATATCCATAGGGACAAAAAAGTTATTTAATTTATCGGTTTATAAAATAAAATAGTTGTCCCTACGGATAACTCCGTAGGGCCTACTTCTGCCCCTACGGCTACATGCGTAGGTCCAGATCCGTAGGGACAAAATATCAGGTATCCTGATATTTTTTCCCTACGGATACCTGTGTAGGGGCATGTTTATGCCCCTACGGTCCCCTCTTACTGAGATCATAGGGGCAAAATATCAGGTATCTTGATATTTTGCCCCTACGGATAAATGTGTAGGGGCAAAGTAAGACCCTACGGATTAATCCGAAGGTGCAACGTTTGGCCCTACGGATTAATTCGTAGGGACATATTATTAGCTTTTTTTAAAAAAGGCTGACCGTTTTTTCCTCGCCCCGTGCACAATAATATATACATCATATATAAAAGTAATCAACACGCAGAATATATACCGCAGTATTCATAATCAACATCTCACGCATAATATATAAAAGAAATCAACATGCAGAATACGATATCAATCTAAATCAATATGAACACGCAAACACCACCAATATCAATATCGTCCAAAATATATACAATATTATCATATACGTAAATACATGTTTAAAATATAAGAATCAAAAATCTACCCTAGCTTGGTCCAGCTCCATCTCTGATAAACGCCGTAATCTGGCGCGCCTGCTCCTCGGATATACCCTGAGTCAATACCTCGAGCAATGCGGAGTGTGCGGGAGTCTGAGCAGGCTGTAGAGCTGTAGGAGTGGTCTGCGCAACCATCGCCGAGGTAGTGGCTTGCGGAGCCGCAGCTGCGAGAGTCTGAGCGGGCTGTGGAGCTATGGGAGTTGTCTGCGCAACCGCAGCCGAGGTAGTGGCTTGTGGAGCCGCAGCCGAAGGAGATGCATGTGGAGGCTCAGCCGATGTACCCTGTCGCGTCTGTTCAATTTTGTGTGTAATAAACGAGTAAGAATTGTGTATTAGTCGAATTCATATCATTATCAGGTTATTGCGAAACCCCAATCTATGTATACTTAGGGACTTAGGCCTCATTTGGATATCTAGTTTGGAAAACCGTAGTTTATTTTAATTAGACAGTTCTATGTATATATGATAAATCAAAGCTACGTCTACAACCAAATAAGCTCAGGCTACGTACTAATATTGGATATGTTGCAATCTATAATATGACATAATATTTTACTATTAAGTAGTATACATACCAACATCTCCTTCAACTACTGGACGGTGGCCTTCAGGGCGTCCAGTTCTTGCTCGAAACGTCGCTCACGGGAGATAGAGAAAGTAACTGCCGGAGTGGAGTCTAACCTCATATGGGCCCTGCTAGGACCTAATCCCCGGCCTCTTTCCCAACCTCCGTGGTTGTAACAAGCCTAATTTTCCTATACAAATTTTTTCAAAATCCATAAAGGGGTATTTATTGCCTGAGCACAAGATAAGTAATTAATTAGCAATTTAATTATAAGAAGGAGCTTGTGGCTCATTGGTAATACCTTGCACTGCTGAACCAAGCCACCAGAGTTCAAATCTCATACCCCATATTATTTTTAATATTTATTTGTTTTAAATTTTTTAAAAGCCCAACAGTCAACACGAGAGATAACTCCAAATTTTTCCACTATACTTGAAAAACTGAATATACCAGAGGCTTAATCAGGCGACCCCCACCTCCTCAGCCCTCGACTCGGCCCGACTCGGCCGAGTCGTCAACACGAAAAAGATGCCTCTTCACCTTCTCAACATCCCTGCACACTCCATTTATTTGGATCGTTTACAGAGAGCCCGTTAACCACCATTTACTCCATTTTTAAATGATTTTCAATACATTTTTACATTTTTTAAATTAAAACCCTTCATCTACCCTAACCCTATAAATACCACCCCTACCCTCTACCCTCTCACCCCAAATTCTGAGCCAACTCTCAAAAATTTCCAACAAACCTTGTGTACTTTGAAATCGAGCACGAGGCGAAACTACGGCGAATTTTGAGGCGAACTTCCGACGATCATTCTAGGAGCTCCCGGGGACGAAGCGACGCACCGGCGACTCCTCCCATTCCACCCCCCTCTCCTTATTGTCCTAAACCCGTAAGTCTCCAAATTCTATCTCTCTATTCTTTTCTAGAAATACGGAATTATAAAACCCGACGGAATCGGAACAAATCCGATTTTAGATTCGGATTCTTTATAAAACCTCACTTTTCTTAATACAATCATGCTTAAACTAATTCATGTTGACTATTAAACACTAATCAACCAAATTGATCAAGTTTCATATCATAAAAATAATTGCTATTTCATTTTACCGTATTTTCATTTAAAAACCACATAATTTCAATTCTACATATAACATCACAAAACTTGCTATACCTTTAAGTAGATCACGAGGTAATGACCTACCTCCTCACACACTCATATGCAACATAGCACCATACCCTTGGGAACATAGAATACGGAAAAACGACACATTTTCATTTAAATACCATTTACTTAATAAAACCGCTTTCTAAAGGATTTAGTATTTATACAAATCTTTGCAAAGCGCCGCTACAACCCAATTTGGGGAACCCGACTCTGATGGTGTGGATTATCGCACATCCCCGAGCTTAGTAGTGCAAGATTCAGAGCTCCACAAGGAGCATTCGGTCTCGAAAGATTTAAAATATGAAAATCTAACGAAAATAAGATTTCTAGAATATTATATATATTAAAAATTATTTTCATATAAATATATGTATATTTATCCTTAAAATATCTATTTTATAATAATATAAATATTCCACTTTTTCTAAAAATATCACAAGAATCATTTTACACTAAAATACCATGAATTCCATACAAAACCAATATTACCAATAAATACCATTTATTATGAAAATAGGATATTTTCACTAGAAATATCATAATATAAAATCTACATTCATTATAACTCTAAAGACGATTAATAGATACTTGGGGTGTATTTTGAAAAGTATATAAACGTATTTTTACATAAAACCCCTCAAGTTCTATAATTTACCATTAGGACCCTAGTAAATATAGGTTTAAACGGGACCAATCTCTTGAGCCTCAGGGAGCCGGAGAAGTGGGTGCTTGCCTATCTAAGATAGACAACTTAAAAACGGTGTTATTGATACGGTAATCATCTTTGAAAAAGACACAAATCCTGCTGCCCATGTGCAATGGTTACCGATAACATCAAAACAATCAGGACTTCAATTTACTTTTCTAATTGTTTGACTTAGTTTGAGTCTCATTATAATCTGACTTGAATATGATTCAAGTACAATCTACAATCTTCAATATTACAATTCAATATGAATCCATGAATCCAATTATCAATCTATACAACTTGACCGAACCGAACCATGGATATACATTCCATTTACATGGTTCTCCAGTTATTCCATTTATATGATTCTACGGTTACATCCGTTTACTGATATCATGGTTTCGGTCAGTCATCCAATTATACAATCAATACAATTTACAAAATAATACAATACAAACAAGACATCTCGGGGTTTAAGGGGTAGATTGGTACGGAAGGTGTTAGAAGTGGCACGAGACAGTAAAACTTAATACACCTAACATGAATCCAGTTGCTGTTATACCGTGGCATAAACGGTTTCTTGTACTATACTTGCCTCTAGTCTCTGGCATATAGAGACTCCTCTCGTATACACTGGCATCCTTCTGACCAAGCTACAAACAACAGCGTTAATACAACATTACAACAATATAATACAATTTTAAAAGATACCTTCTTATTCTGTCTATTCTACTTTCCTCTTATTTTTGGGACTTACCGAGCGATCTGTTCGCTGACGACATTCTATTTTTTTCTTCTTTGAATGTCGTCAGGTGTTTTGGACCCGTCAGAGATCGAGCCCACTGCCGAGACTTGGACCAGTTCAGTGAAGACCCCGAGCTCTAGTCATTGTACACTTTCCATTCAGTACTTTCATTTCTGTTATGCCATTGTTTAGGCATTGCTTTTTATTCAGTTGTATTTACTTTTCATGCATTGTACAAAAGAATGTTAATAAATAAAGTTGTTGTTCAGTTTATATCTCTTGTTTCTTGTGCTTACTTTTAAATTGCTTAGATACGCTTAGCGTAATTACTTCACAGTAAATACGTAGCGGACCAGTCCCGTCCTCTTCGCCGTATACCGGGAAGCGGGGTGTGACAGTAGTGCCCTCCGTGTGCGGCGTCTAGGACTGGGGTCAACAGTATCGGATCGTTCTGTCCAGTAATATCGATCTCCGATATCTCCGCCTGCTCAACCACCCGCTTCTACACCCACATTAACCAGTAAAATATAAGTATATCATTTAAATTTGAACCTTTCAAAACAAAAATTTCAAATAGGGGTTGAATAAATATTAACACTTACGCAATACTCCTGGGTAGCGGTGTCGGGGTATCGAAGCTCGCCCGTGGCGGGATCTGTCGAGGTGCCATGGACGGCAAGATACGCGGACAGCACGCTCGGTGTACCACCCTGCGCCAGGATCTTAGCTCTGTGCAATTTGCCAAAAATTTACATATATTAGAAAATAATTCTTAATATTACATTATATCACAGTAGGTCTGTTCCTTGATTAAAAATCAGGAATTACCTCAATGAGGTATCACGTGTTCACACGTGACCAAGGGTCACGTGTTGACACGTGATCTTTTTTACATAATTAAATTCTAAGCAAGCAGATGTGTAAACAAATGGCTAAGGAAAGACTCCAATGGGGTGTCACGTGCTCACACGTGACCAAGGGTCACGTGCTGACACGTGATGGTCTTTAGCCCAGGTAAAATACAGAATTAAATTATGAATGAAGAGGAGTCACGTGCCAACACGTGATAGGCTTTAAAAGCCTTCTGAATTAATAGAATTAAATTCTAACTAAGGGAAATCAATGACCCTAACTGGGAATGTTTTTCTCCAAATCTTTCCAAACAAAAAAGGATTATGGGGGACCGTTGGATTAAAAATCTAAGGATGATTAAAAATCACCAATTTATGAAAAGATTTTAGACAAGAAAAGATTTCCCTAAATTTTACCAAAAATAACAAACAGAATATCTTTTGGATTTAAAATCCAATGGTGAATAAAATTCACTGAGTGATCTAAAAGATCACATTAGTTACCAAAAACAAATAAAATCTTTCAATGAAAGATTTACTAAACAAATTGATTCTTTTCCTTCTCCTATAAATAAGAGCCAAGAAGAGAAGAAAGATATAGAATTTTTGGATCTTGAAATTTTCTAAAGGCAAATAGCAGAGAGAAAAGAAACGAGAATTCTATTCTCAAGAAAGAAAAACCTAAGTGAGAAAGGGGAAAATGATCAAAACTTCAAAAAGAGAATTTAATTCTCAATCTAAGAGTTTAACTCTTCTGCAAAAAGAACATAGTTCTTCCTCTGGTTAAAAATCTGCAGAAGAAAATCTCCCCATAGGTTGAGAATTTAATTCTCATCGGGTTGAGATTCTGCCATGCAGATCCAAGACTTAGAGGGAGAATTGAGTTTAGAGAATTTAATTCTCCCAAATTCACAGGAATTTAATTCCTCCAAGATAAAACTAGGGTTTAACCCTATATGAGAATTTAATTCTCTCAAACTCACAGGAATTTAATTCCTTCAAGATAAAATTAGGGTTTAACCCTATATGAGAATTTAATTCTCTTAAAGTCATAGGAATTTAATTCCTCCAAGATAAAACTAGGGTTTAATCTTTATGAGAATTTAATTCTCTCAAACTCACAGGAATTTAATTCCTTCAAGATAAAACTAGGGTTTAACCCTATATGAAAATTTAATTCTCTTAAAGTTATAGGGATTTAATTCCTCCAAGACAGAACTAGGGTTTAACCCTATATAAAAACTTAATTCTTTCACATACATGGGAATTTAATTCCTCTAAAACGTAATTACGGTTTAACCCTACAGAGAATTTAATTCTTAAAAAATAAAGAGACATGAAAGATCCCCATGCATATAAAGAATTAGGTCACGTGTCCCCACGTGACCCCTGAAAAGATCCTCCGAAAATAAAGAAAACTGCTTAGAGGGAATGCCTCACGTGCTCCCACGTGACCTCCAAAACAAAAAGAATAAAAGCAAAGGCAGATTCTAATTTGGGCGCCTTCACGTGTCCTCACGTGACCCCTAATAAAAGCCTTAACAAATCAGTGCATGAGTGCCTATCACGTGCCCACACGTGATGGCCAGGAAATTAAAACTGTTTAACACTTATTAGCAGATTTGAGAATAAAACAAACGAGATCTGGCCCCACCTTTGGGCGCCCTCACGTGTCCCCACGTGACTCCTTCCTCTCCAGTGTTTAACACTAATTCGAGAGTTTTATTTCCAGTGTTTAACACTGTTGTCCTCTAGTATTTAACACTAATTTGAGAGTTTTATTTTCAGTGTTTAACACCGTTGTCCTTTAGTGTTTAACACTATTTTTTTAGCCAAATTGGCTAAGTTTCCAGAGGCAAAAACTCCCCCTTTGACTAAATCCCAAAGTTGAGTAAAACTCATAACTACAGTGTTTAATGCTCAGTCAAAGACTAAAATGTATCAGATCCCTCAAACTCTGGTTCAGCATTGCTAAATAATGTGGGCTTGAACCCAGACAAATGTTTAATGGTCCAACAAAGAGCCAATATTTCTAATCTAATTGGACTTAGCCCAAACTGGCCATAAGTCCTCAATTCAGATTTAACTGAGCCAATGAGCTCATAATCTAATTAACTGATCTTAGTTCCAAATTGGACTACAGATCCCAATCAACCTTGGTTCAAGGGTACATCTCTTCACTCCTTTGATATTTGTCATTGTAATCCCTCAATGTCTTCTGAGAGGTGACGGGTCCCGACAACCACACACTTAATAGACTATGACGTCTCTAAACTAGACTGTGGGGTCCTTAAACTCATGGACTATGATGTCCTTAATCTCGACCGTGATGTCTTTAAACTAACATTGGACTGTGGGGTCCTTAAACCTATGGACTATGATGTCCTTAACCTCGACCACGATGTCTTCAAACTAACAATCGACCGTGATGTCTTTAAACTAGCATTGGACTGTGGGGTCCTTAAACCCATGGACTATGATGTCCTTAACCTCGACCGTGATGTCTTTAAACTAACATTGGACTGTGGGGTCCTTAAACTCACGGACTATGATGTCCTTAACCTCAACCACGATGTCTTTAAACTAACAATGGACTGAGATGTCCTTAAACTAATAATAGACCGTGATGTCCTTAAACTAATCGACCGCAATGTCACTAAACTAAACAATAGAGTCCAATTGCTTTTTTGTTGGATCTAAACGATCCCGTTAAGTTGATCTTAGTCTAAAATTAGACTAACGTATCCTTAACATACATTTAAGTTGATCTTAGTCCCAAATGAGACTAACATATCCTTAAACCCAACCCCCAAACCCAAATCTAAGAAGATACGGATTTGGACTAATCCACGCCCTACGGGCGACAACATAAATTAGTCTCCGTATACAATTCACGGGCAACCAAACACAAAACAAACACCCACGACACGAAGTGACCATCTGGAGAAGGAGAAAGTTGTTACCGCGATGCGGTAGCGTAATTAACTGCAGGGGCTTACGCCTGCAGGGAAGAGCGTCCCCACAATCAAAACCCCCTCAAACGAGGGGGAATCTGACGAAGTCTGCTACATTGGCCGCATCCGTTTAAACCTTCGATCCATGGTGCCATAAATCAACTTGGCATCTTCGGAGAGGTGGACGGATAGCATCAATTAGCATTTGCCCTGAAATTTAGGCTAGACGTTCACCGCGTCTCTTGCCGCATCTTTCGGAGGGGAACAAATTATGGCACGCCCGGTAGGACCTTTTCCTCTTTCCACTCCACACTTCATGTGTCGTGTTCGCGAATGAATCGCGGTTTACTAATGGTTTCCCATGGGTTCGAGATACTAAGATTTGGCGTTTTGCTTGGTGCAGAAAGCGAAGGATCAATGGCGTCCACCTGTGCGAAGTGTTCCAACTGCAATTGCAACTCACGCTCCGCCTCATCTGGAGGCATAGCTTACGGACCGCAAGCGGCCTCCCTGTTCACAATGCCGGTAAACCAGGTGACCCAGGCCACCACTGGTTTGTTCTGCAGGACCATGCTCCCACCGATGAGTTTCAGCGCCCCTGTGCCATCACAAGAAGCTCCCAAGAAGTCGGTCTTTGATTGGCTTACAACTACTGCGGCCCCTCTCAACGGGTGGTCCAACTCCAGCGCCTCGGTCTTCGCCAGATTGGGCTAAAGTTCCTGTGGGCCTATGATGAAGCCTGCAATTCAAGAAAAGGTTATTCCGAAGAGAGGAACCATCCCTGCTCCCGAAGTCGTCAAGATGGCTTCTCCTGCCAACGGGTTGGTCTTCACAAAACTGACTGTTCCAGCTCCCACTCCGGCTCCCGTTCCTACTCAAAAGTCTGTCTTTGATAGATTAAACACTGCTGCTCAATGAACATCGGTCTTCAAGAGGCTGATACCAGCTGCGCCTCACTTGAACAGGGGACATGACGAAGTCACCCCTCAAGCTGAAACAATCCCAACAGCTCGACACGCTTGACGTCGCCACTGGCCCCGAGTAAGGAAAGCTGAGGGAAACTCCCCCTCTGGGTTAACTCCACCAGCTCCAACGGTGGAAGTTAATGCTGCTGTTCCAATCGGGAACAACTTTGAACTGCTGAACAAGGTACGCAGGAACTCTTTTACCGCCGTATTGAAAAGATCTCCTCCATCGGTGGAGAATGTTACAGAAATAAAGCTGGATCAGCCCCCTCAACGACTGTCCTCCAAAGTTTACAAAGTTTGGCGACGGGTCCGAGAGTCGGTGATTGATCATGACTATCCCCGTCGACAGAAGAAGCTGAAGGTCCAGCAGGAAGAGAATAGTCCTGGCAAGCCACGAAGGACGACAACCACCTGGGTGCCCGCTGCAATGGCCCCCTCAACGTCAACTGCTCAAAAGAAAGCCCCTATGACTCTGGCAGATCGCAAAGACGCTAAGCCCAAACGCCCCAAATCAGGGGGCATAACGATACATACTGTTTACATGGCTTCCGGAAAAGAAGAAAGCCGCACTTCGACGGGCCACCGACCGCTCACCCGATCAATAACAAGGGCTCAGGAACAACAGCAGCAGAAGCTTCAAGAGATGCTGACTGCAATGGCCGCACTCACCGGACCAAAAGAAATCCTGGAGGCGTCATCGGAGCAGCGTAACGAACAAGAAACAGACGCTGACTTCCTACGCAGAGTCCTCGAAAAGAAGGACAGAGAAGCTACAGAACAAGCTGCCAACATAAAAAGAATGGCGCTTCTCTTCCAAGACATGGTCGGGATGATATTACAGCCGGATCCCCCAGCTGAAGACCCTCCGATCATTATTGAAGACGACAGAGGGAAGACGTCGAATCCTCCTCCGGCTCTTTCAGCAGCCAAAGAGGAAACTATTTCCAAGGCCGCTCTGGATGACTATATTGCTCAGTAAATACGAGCTTACCAGGTAAATGAACCGGCTGGCCAAGTCGTTAAAACTGGGCGACCGTATCCAGGCTGGTATGACCAAATAAAGTACCCGCTGGGATACACAATCCCCAAATTCCATGTATACAAGGGGACAGGCAATCCCCATAAACATGTCGCTCAGTTCAGGGCTCTTTGTGGCAACACCGGGGGTGATGATAAACTTCTGCTCTGCCAGTTCGTCGGCAGCTTGTCAGAGACGGCGTTCGAATGGTATTCTGAACTTCCGAACGACTCTGTAAAGACATTTGCGGAAAAGGAGCTGCTGTTTATGCAAAGATTCGCGAGCGCAAGCGAGCGTACCACGATTACTGCATTAATTAACGCCAGGGTAAAGCCAAGCGAAACTTGGGTACAATACGCAATACGGTGGCGAAACTTATGGTCAAAATGTGAGCAGCGCATCGAAGAAGCGCCGGCGGTGGGCATGTTCGTGGGCACTCTAGACCCTCATGCAACTATTTCCCAATTCATGATGTTCTTCAAACCGACCACGTTCCAAGCCTTAATCGACAAGCTAACCCAGATGGACCAGATGGGTCATAGACCGTCTCCTCCGAAGCCGGAACCGCGGAATGAAAAGGGTAAAGGGAAGGTGACCTTCGTTGAGAATACCCAACAGCAGCCCAGTGGCCCAAAACTAACGGATCAACTGGAAGAAATACGACGCTATTATAATGAGAAAATGAAACGTCCTTACTCATTCCCGCGGGACAAAACGAAGAGACTATTTGAATTGGCGATGCGCAACAGGCTCATCAATCTGCCAAATCCTAAGTGACCACTGCAACCCGACGAGGCTAATAGTCCCAATTATTGCCCTTACCACCAAACGGTAAGCCATCCAATCGAAGATTGCTTCATCTTTAAGGGATGGATCGAGGATCAGTACCAACAAGGCAAGTTTACGCTGTCTGAGAAGTGGAAAGTAAGCCCACCACAACCACACACTCCTAAGAAGACGGACACACCGGGGGCATCGTGCTCTTTTGTTGAAGAAGCTCCATGGGAGATCGCTCTTTCATCCAAAACCAAAAGAATGCTGAACGACCTCCAGACGTGCCCGGCGATCAGGTAGAAGAATCCGCTGGAACCCGAGATTATCAAGGGAATGCTGAAACCGCGCCCGACTTCAAAGATTGGTGGTGATATTCAAAACACTCACACCCAGCCGTCAAAGTCTTCGAAGAAGAAAAAGAAGACCAGAAAACCCGTGAAGCCTGGTGACAAGCGCACGGACCTGCAAAAACAGATTGACGCGCTGAAAGAGTATAACCAGAAAGCGCGAACTCCAGTCACACTTCAAGAATTTCTCAACCACTTCCTTGAGGACGGAGATGATGGAGAAGATTCGTCGGATGAATCTGAGGGTTATGTAGCAAGCTGCCATGTGATCTCTCACTCGTCGATAGACGATGAAGAAGCTCCTTGCACCGAGAAACTGGGGGCAAATCCTGAGCCAGAACTTCTAGGGCCATCAGACGAAATGATTGATGCGTTCCTGAATGAAGCGCTTCTTGAAAGCAAAGCTGCTCAAGAGCGTGAGATGGCTATATTTGAAAAGGCCAAACACCGACGACTGGACGAAAGGGTTGAAACACTCCCGCCAGATCAAAGTGCCTCCGTTGCAGATAAAAACATGTTTAGGATGAGGAAAATGTTCGCTAAAGCCATATCAATGGGGATGAAGCTACGACCCTCCGAAGGAAATATTCTTGGTAAAGCAGAAACGCATCTTAGCTACTGCTCGTATCATCGAAAGATTGCGCACCCCACCGAAGAGTGCAACGCCTTTAAAAGATGGTGGCAGGGATATGTTGCTCACCGGCAACATTTTAAGCGGATGAAACGCAAAACTCGGCGGGAGCAAAGAAGTACGACCGAGGAGCTTAGAAGAACTACCGGCAACTGTCGCATGGTTAACGCCGGGGGATCGCAAGTTCTCACCTTCGGGAGCGACTACGACGAAGAAATGACTCTTGGCCCTCTCTTCAAAGAATCCACTTCGAGGAAAGAGGAAGAACCGAAGAGCTATGAAAATATTCAGCTGCTCAATCGTACGCTGCCCGAAAAGAATCTCGGACCCACGAATAGAAGAGATAAGGGAAAAGAAAAAGTCCCTGAGAATATCGCCCTAGATGACCA
This sequence comes from Agapanthus africanus, assembly GCA_030015575.1. Taxonomy (NCBI): domain Eukaryota; kingdom Viridiplantae; phylum Streptophyta; class Magnoliopsida; order Asparagales; family Amaryllidaceae; genus Agapanthus; species Agapanthus africanus. Next base: position 557,802,494 of record JASDDO010000031.1, read on the forward strand.
AGTCATCAAAGAGCTGACCGCCAAGGACCCGCCAAGGACCCGCCAAAGAAAAGTAAGGTGGACTACAACGTTCTGGCACACTTGAGGAAGCTACCGACGCAGCTCAGTATTCTCGACGCCCTTCTGCTATCCAAAGAGGTGAGAGATTCATTGATCAAGGCACTACAATAGTCAGAGCAATTCCAAGCTTTCCTCGCCGAAGAAAAGATGATGGACGAGCTGGAAGAAGTGCACACAGCCGATATCACCTTCGGCGATGAAGATCTCCTCCTTGGGACGTGTGAGCACAACCGTTGTCACGCCCCGCTTCCCAAAATACGGAATACGAGAGGTAGACAAGGCCAACCATGCTCCTACGGTCAAGGAAATGTCCCACCGTAGTCACACTTCGGCTTTTAGTTTATCATGGTAAACAGTAAATAATGCGCAGGTAATGAGAAATGCAGTAACTGGAATAAAACAGTAAAATGAACTGACCTGATGGGAAACAAAAGATATAACTCTGAATAGCTAAACAAGATGTCCGTGAAGTGCGTCTAATCCTGGTCCAGGCTAAATCTTCTCCTCACACTGAGCATGCATACTCAGGTCGTCAGAGCGACACAATAGCAATATAATATATATACATCATATGACAATTATAACAGTGGTAATAGATATGTGAAACAGTAAATCAATGACAGCATGAATATGAATGTGCAGTAATCAATGCAGCGGAACAGTAAAGCAGTAGAACGATATGTCACGTATATCAACACAGTATATAAGGTATATAAATGCCAGTATCCCTATCAGTCTCTAAGTTTCACTGCACAGGTCACTAAGCCTATCGTCAGTCCAAGTGTGAGAGTCAACCACTCGTGAGTGTCCTCCACCCAAGGGTAGAACCCAAGGGCAAGGGACCACGGGCCCAACATGTAACATGTATATCACGGTGAATATCACATACCCTGTAAATCTCCATATATCTCCCTAAATATATAAGCCGGCATGGGACTCCCGAGATTCTGTTGAACTCACACTTAAACTACCCCATACCCCGTGGTCTACATCGAACGCTAACCATAACCCTAAATACTAATCGATCCGTGACAAGTCTGCGCGAGAACTGGAGGCAGGACCTCCATCAAGCACGTCCCGACTAATACCTAAGATAAATGGCAGTGTCTGATGCCTTATCTGTGACACCCATGCAAGCGCTTCCATAAGTGTCCCATACCACTTATAGTCATACGTACACGCATCCCACAGACATCGACAATGCAATAGAATAATAGGGTCACTGATTGTGTACAAGTACGTATCACTTTCACCTATTCACGGATACACGAACGCTGAAGTACATGCACGATATCACTAGGTTATCACTACAATGATATGGGTATGATATGATATGTAGACAGTATATGAAGCATGATTAAGGTGTCATAAAAATAGTATTCTAACACTTGCACGATTTATCATGGAACGTGCATATATAGTTTAGCGAAACAATAAACAGGTAATAATTAGTATGTTCAGTTGTACATCCATCAAATTTAGTTTCAAGCCAATCGGGTTCCAGGATCAATAGTTATAACCATTTCATTTTAAGCGCTCGCGGCTGGAAATCCGGTTTCAGAACCAGAAATCCGTTTCGCAACGCATTTTAATCCCAGTTGGGATCAGATTTTAGCGACGTTACAGTTGGATGAAATCTAGGGTTTTCAGTAAGGTTTTCAACGCAATAGACGGATCTTCAATCGCATCTGTACATCAGGATATATACATTATTCAAAACTATTATGCCAGTTCTGATTCTGTTGGGACTGTTATGCGTCCCGATCTTTTAAATTACAGATAAAATAGTAAATGATGACGAAACAGGGTGAAACCACCTGTATTATCTAGATAACAGATTCACCTATAATAAGCAGTGGAGTTCCGCAATCTACGAGTTAAGGAGATCTTGTGGTACCCATTACGAAACAGCAAGCAACAACTGGAGTCGCTCTGGACTGCAGTCCAGAGTCGCACTCTGATCCAAATATCATCACAGTTTAAGTATAGTAATATCTGGAAACTAGCATAGGGTTAAAGTTCGTTGAGTTGGCTTCGATCTGAACCCTCGAACGCACCATTATAGTATGTATATGATTTATGGTGAATTTAACGGTTTTCAGGTACAATAAAATTACAGTTTTACGATTTAAACTTGGGGGTAGTTGTTTTGGTCATTAACGATCAAATTATCCAACGAAATTCATGCACTAGGTTCACAGCCATACGGGCCAAACAATACCATTTAGTTCCGTCAAGTTTAATGATAATTTCCTATGAGAACACACATCGAACAGTTTCGTTGTAATATTTAACACAAGTTAAAACATGGAATATATATACGATTATAATTTGTAAATTAATAAATAGTAGCATGTAGCAAGTGGGGACTTGCCTGGACACGTTGGGGCACCCGGCAGTGGCACGACACACGGGCGGCACGGCAGTGACACACGCGCGAGCGGCAACGTCAAGATTTGGCCTCGGCTTGAACTGGGTGACACGGGCTCGGTTGATAGGTGAGCGAGAGAGAAGGGATTGGAGTTGTAGAGAGAGAGATTGAGAGGGGCAGAGAGAGGGAGTGAAAGGGCCAGAGAGAGAATGAAGCAGTGAGAGAGAGGGGTTGAGAAACTCAGAGAGAGAAACTCAGAGAGAGGGAGGACACAGAGGGGAGAGTTAGAGAGAATTGAGAGAGAGAGAGTCGAGATACAGAGGGTGAGAGAGTTAGAGAGAGAGAGAGAGAGAGAGAGAGAGAGAAAGAGAGTGAGAAGGAGAGAGAGAAGTGTGAAAGAGAGAGAGAGAGAACAGAGAGAGAAGTGTGAAGGACAGAGAGGGAGAAAACAGAGAGAGAGAGAGAGAGACAGGGCAGAGAGATGTAGGGAGAGGGGAAGGGAGAGATCGAGAGAGAGTAAGATGGCGACAGTGATGATGTTGACGAGGAGGGTGAAGGGTGTCGATGGAGTTGGTGGTTGACGATGGTGGTCGTCGGGAAGATGGGGCGCCAGAAGTGAGGGTGCAAGGTGGTCGAGCTCGGTGCAGGGTTGGTATGCAGGGGGTGCTCGGTGGATGGAGGGTGGAGTCGTAGAGTGCGAGGAAGGGTGAGTGGAGGGTTGCCGAGGGTTGTTGACGACGGAGGGGCGACGAGCGGAGTTGGGTTGATGTGGGTTTGTGAGTTTCGAGAGGGAGAGAGGGAGTGGGGAGCTCGGGTTTAATGGTGGTCGACGGTGGAGGTGAGGGAGAGAGGAAGAGAGGTCGTGGTCGTCGCCGTCGGGGCGTGCGACGTTGTGTGCTCGGTGACAGAAATCGTGCAGGTGAACTTCGAGAGCTGCTGTGGTTGGGTGAGTGAGTAGGAGGCAGGAAGAGTGATGTGAGTTGGAGAGACGGGGAGGTGATTGCGAGGGTAACGGTGCATGGCGTGGCCGACAAGAGCGCGAGCGTGGGCGAAGGAGGCAGCGGAGAAGGCGGATCGCGCACGCGAGATCAGGAACTAGCCGTTGGAAGACGACACTGTAGTTGGCGGGTCGGGTAGGTGAGCGTTGCGGGCATGGGCTGAAGGAGAAAGGGCCGGGCCAAGAAAATAAAATAAAGGATTTAATTGGGGGAAAAGGAGCGGGCCGGGCCAACGAAAGAATTTCCTTCAATAGAAGAAATTGAGGAGGTGGGCTCGGGCAGCGGGCTTAAGCTGCGGTCCAAGGAAGTTTAATTAATTAATTTAACAAAATAGAGAAAGATTGGGCTGAGAGTTGGGGAATGAAGAAAAATGGTGGAAAAAGAAATGAGGGAATTGGTTATATCCGGTTTTGGGTTTAATTTTTGATAAAAGAAAATGGGCTGGGGCTTGTAGTTGGATAAAATAATATGGGCTTTTAAAATAAATTTATAAATAGAATTATAGAGTAACAGAATACAGATTTTGGTATAAAAGGGGCTGGGTATTACATCATATCACCTTTACAAAAATTTCATCCTCGAAATTTAAAGTAAACGATAGGTTATACAAACATAAGCGAAAGCTATTAGATTGCACACTAACACAAAAGATTTATTAGCAGCACATGGACGAAGAAATTTGAAATATATGTATAAGTAAGAACAACACACGGAAAGGTAGGTCTAATAGGTATAAGGCAAGAATAACTATAAGAACAACTACGAGTATACGAGAATATAGGTGCCAATAACGAACATTAATAATCAAAGTGCGTTCGATAAAAGTCGAAACCCACACATGTGCCCATCTAAGTCTATCAAAAGCAAGCAGTAAAATAAGTATAAGGTTCAACCATCTAACATAGTAATCATAGGCACACTACTCGAAAGGAAAGTAACGACAATAAAGTAGTGAAAGACTTGTCTGTAGTTTAAAACATTTTTGGATATTGTATCGATCAAATAGTTTTAAAATAATTGAAAACCCATATCGTGAAAATAAGAAACATGGGACAAAATATGCGCGGTGTAGGCTTGCTCTACTGAAAATGAGAATAATAATAATGTACTTAAAATACATAAAACGGAGTAATCAATAACACGTACTCTTTGATAAATACAAAATACTGAAAACTAAATTTTTGAATAACAGTGTCCCTAAATATAGTTAGGGTAACGGGAAAAAGAACACAAAGAGGTATAGGGCTAGCTAGGGTGATGATTACAAGAAAGTGTGGCTCATTCAAAAATTCGGAGTGTGGCGGCTTTAGGCTGAAGGTCAAAGGAGTTGGGATCGGGTCAGTATAGGAAGTAGAGATGAGCAACAAAGGACTATAAGGGTAAGTATGGGAAGGATAATGGTCGGTACATCATATGAATCAAAAGTTTGAAAAGTTAATGAACTCTGTATTTCATAAGAAAGGTCCCCCTCCCAGAAGGATCTCAAACAGGGTACAGACGAAGGATGAATGGTGGCTCATTCCAAGGATCAGGGTGCGGTACTTTCTAATCGAAACGAGGGTGAAAACTATACAATGAGTAGGGGTGGACAGTCAGGGAACTCAGCAGAAAAATAAATGGATATGAGCAATAAACAAGTATCAAGCGAACCAATAATCAAAAGGTTTACGAATTCAGAAGATTTATTTCATTCAAGAAAATTTGAAACAAGGTATTCCCAAAGGAGAAAAGGGGCCCTAAACTATACACATTTTATTTGGCCAGAAAGACAACATCAAAAGAAATTCCGTCAGTCGCGGTTGTGGAGATTCAGTAGTTTGCGGTAGGCTCGCGCACTCAGGTAGGGGCGTCCATTTCCATATCGCCTCGCGGGCATCGCCATTGGAAGTTCTTCTACAGCAGGGTCTTGATCTTCTGGTCCTTCTTCCTCGGATGGAGCTTCTTCATCGAGGTCCGATTCCATGTGATTCCCTTCTTCTGGATTTTCTTCCACGGGATTTTCCTCAACTGGATTTTCTTCTATCGGGTCTTCATCGGTTCTCCCTCTATCGGGTCTTCCTCTATAGGGTTCTCTTCAGGATCTCCTTCTTCTTCGTCGGAATCAGCTATCACGTTAAACTCTGGGGAGGCTACTCCTTCGTCCTCTGAATCGTTGTTTCCGAAGTTGATCTGGGGACCGTTGACCTCATCATCAGAACTCATCAGTGTGCGATCTAAGGAAACACATGACTGTGTATCCTCATCTAGATGCGGCGCTGCTTCAGGGTGGGCCATGGTCTGAAAAGAAAAGTCATGATTAGACAATAGAATACATCAGGAAAATGGCTAAGTGTACGGAATATGGGAAGGTATGCGGCGGCAGGAATTGGAAAAATCAAGATTAAAATGTTTTGCTAATGAATAGTATGAACAAGGGAAATGACAAGAGAATGATACATATTTTATGATTCAAGTTTTATTGCATTCAATCAAGAGTTCAGCGGATACAAGATTTCAAACTGAAAGAAATATTCATAAGAAGATGACAACATTATTACTGAAAGTAGATAACATGAAAAATCCTTCTTCGACTACTATAACGTTGCATTCTCGTCGCGTGAGTTGAATCCTGCGTTAGATCTGCCTTATAGTCGAAGTTCGAACTACGCGATAATCCTCACTTGGCAGAAGTGGGGAGTGTGGACGAGTTTCCTCCTTGTAGTTCTTTCCTTTCTGGGCAACCGTTGATGAGATATTCGCTGGATCCACAAATCAGACATTTCCCTTGGGCGCGGCGACAATCCCTCTGAAGATGTCCTGGCCTCCTACAGTACCCACAACATGGGATCTTCTGCTGCTTCTACCGCGGAGAAACAAATTGGCGCTTCATCTTCCTCTCTTTTCCTCGTCTAACGGGGATCCCTTTATGATTTGAGACTCCCGCTGGTGCCTGATTCACCTGTCTTCTCAGTCCTTCAGCCAACAAGTCGTTTGTTCGCTCCTGAGCTTCCTTTAGACCTTGCAGTATACTCAGAATCTCAATGGTCTGATTCTGGGGAGCGGATATAGACGAAGAGTCGTTGGAAGACATGATCCTGAAACAACAATTTTGAAGATGATATAAGGCACAAGTCATAGGATTCAAATATAATAAGGATTGGACAAAGATTCAAAAATACCAGATGCGATGAAATTTATTACAAGCGGAAAAATCATCTGTATGACTCCAAGTCGCTTAAACAAAGTATGGTAGTGTAATCGTGATGTAGTTCACCATTCCAACCACGAAACTTTGCCAAGTCATCTGAAACCCTAGTGAATGGATAGCTGAACACACGATGTGAATATGGATCAAGAATGACAAGTTTACAACCTAGACCAAGGAATGTCTTAGATTGCCAAGCTATACACGGAAAACTGCAATCCCAACCGAAGCAAAACCTGGGCTCTGATACCAACTAAACCATGTCACGCCCCGCTTCCCAAAATACGGAATACGAGGGGTAGACAAGGCCAGCCATGCTCCTACGGTTAAGGAAATGTCCCACCGTAGTCACACTTCGGCTTCTAGTTTATCATGGTAAACAGTAAATAATGCGCATGTAATGAGAAATGCAGTAACTGGAATAAAACAGTAAAATGAACTGACCTGATGGGAAACAAAAGATATAACTCTGAATAGCTTAACAAGATGTCCGTGAAGTGCGTCTGGTCCTGGTCCAGGCTAAATCTTCTCCTCACACTGAGCATGCATACTCAGGTCGTCAGAGCGACACAATAGCAATATAATATATATAAATCATATGACAATTCTAACAGTGGTAATAGATATGTGAAACAGTAAATCAATGACAACATGAATATGAATGTGCAGTAATCAATGCAGCGGAACAGTAAAGCAGTAGAACGATATGTCACGTATATCAACACAGTATATAAGGTATATAAATGCCAGTATCCCTATCAGTCTCTAAGTCTCACTGCACAGGTCACTAAGCCTATCGTCAGTCCAAGTGTGAGAGTCAACCACTCGCGAGTGTCCACCACCCAAGGGTAGAACCCAAGGGCAAGGGACCACGGGCCCAACATGTAACATGTATATCACGGTGAATATCACATACCCTGTAAATCTCCATATATCTCCCTAAATATATAAGCCGGCATGGGACTCCCGAGATTCTGTGTAACTCACACTTAAACTACCCCACACCCCGTGGTCTACATCGAACGCTAACTATAACCCTAAATACTAATCGATTCGTGACAAGTTTGCGCGAGAACTGGAGGCAGGACCTCCATCAAGCACGTCCCGACTAATACCTAAGATAAATGGCAGTGTCTGATGCCTTATCTGTGACACCCGTGCAAGCGCTTCTATAAGTGTCCCATACCACTTATAGTCATACGTACACGCATCCCACAGACGTCGAAAATGCAATAGAATATAGGGTCACTGATTGTGTACAAGTACGTATCACTTTCACCTATTCACGGATACACGAACGCTGACGTACTTGCCACAATCATCACTAAAATCTAACACTGGGTAAATGCACGATATCACTAGGTTATCACTACAATGATATGGGTATGATATGATACGTAGACAGTATATGAAGCATGATTAAGGTGTCATAAAAATAGTATTCTAACACTTGCACGATTTATCATGGAAGTGCATATATAGTTTAGCGAAACGATAAACAGGTAATAATTAGTATGTTCAGTTGTCCATCCATCAAATTTAGTTTCAAGCCAATCGGGTTCCAGGATCAATAGTTATAACCATTTCATTTTAAGCGCTCGCGGCTGGAAATCCGGTTTCAGAATCAGCAATCCGTTTCGCAACGCATTTTAATCCCAGTTGGGATCAGATTTTAGCGACGTTACAGTTGGATGAAATCTAGGGTTTTCAGTAAGGTTTTCAACGCAATAGACGGATCTTCAATCGCATCTGCACGTCAGGAGATATACATTATTCAAAACTATTATGCCAGTTCTGATTCTGTTGGGACTGTTATGCGTCCCGATCTTTTAAATTACAGATAAAATAGTAAATGATGACGAAACAGGGTGAAACCACCTGTATTATCTAGAAAACAGATTCACCTATAATAAGCAGTGGAGTTCCGCAATCTACGAGTTAAGGAGATCTTGTGGTACCCATTACGGAATAGCAAGCAACAACTGGAGTCGCTCTGGACCGCAGTCCAGAGCCGCACTCCGATCCAAATATCGTCACAGTTTAAGTATAGTAATATCTAGAAGCTAGCATAGGGTTAAAGTTCATCGAGTTGGATTCGATCTGAACCCTCGAACGCACCATTCTAGTATGTATATGATTTATGGTGAATTTAACGGTTTTCAGGTACAATAAAATTACAGTTTTACGATTTAAACTTGGGGGTAGTTGTTTTGGTCATTAACGATCAAATTATCCAACGAAATTCATGCACTAGGTTCACAGCCATGCGGGCCAAACAATACCATTTAGTTCCGTCAAGTTTAATGATAATTTTCTATGAGAACACACATCGAACAGTTTCGTTGTAATATTTAACACAAGTTAAAACATGGAATATATATACGATTATAATTTGTAAATTAATAAATAGTAGCATGTAGCAAGTGGGGACTTGCCTAGACATGTTGGGGCACCCGGCAGCGGCACGACACACGAACGGCACGGCAGTGACACACGCGCGAGCGGCAACGTCAAGATTTGGCTTCGGCTTGAACTGGGTGACACGGGCTCGGTTGATAGGTGAGCGAGAGAGAAGGGATTGGAGTTGTAGAGAGAGAGATTGAGAGGGGCAGAGAGAGGGAGTGAAAGGGCCAGAGAGAGAATGAAGCAGTGAGAGAGAGGGGGTGAGAAACTCAGAGAGAGGGAGGACAGAGAGAGGGAGGACACAGAGAGGAGAGTTAGAGAGAATTGAGAGAGAGAGTCGAGATACAGAGGGTGAGAGAGTTAGAGAGAGAGAGAGAGTGAGAAGGAGAGAGAGAAGTGTGAAAGAGAGAGAGAGAACAGAGAGAGAAGTGTGAAGGAGAGAGAGGGAGAAAACAGAGAGAGAGAGAGAGAGAGAGACAGGGCAGAGAGATGTAGGGAGAGGGGAAGGGAGAGATCGAGAGAGAGTAAGATGGCGACGATGATGATGTTGACGAGGAGGGTGAAGGGTGTCGATGGAGTTGGTGGTCGACGATGGTGGTCGTCGGGAAGATGGGGCACCGGAGGTGAGGGTGCAAGGTGGTCGAGCTCGGTGCAGGGTTGGTATGCAGGGGGTGCTCGGTGGATGGAGGGTGGAGTCGTAGAGTGCGAGGAAGGGTGAGTGGAGGGTTGCCGAGGGTTGTCGACGACGGAGGGGCGATGAGCGGAGTTGGGTTGATGTGGGTTTGTGAGTTTCGAGAGGGAGAGAGGGAGTGGGGAGCTCTGGTTTAATGGTGGTCGACGGTGGAGGTGAAGGAGAGAGGAAGAGAGGTCGTGGTCGTCGCCGTCGGGGCGTGCGACGTTGTGTGCTCGGTGACGGAAATCGTGCAGGTGAACTTCGAGAGCTGCTGTAGTTGGGTGAGGGAGTAGGAGGCAGGAAGAGTGATGAGAGTTGGAGAGATGGGGAGGAGATTGCGAGGGTAACGGTGCACGGCGTGGCCGACAAGAGCGCAAGCGTGGGCGAAGGAGGCGGCGGAGAAGGCGGATCGCACGCGCGAGGCCTGGAACTAGCCGTTGGAAGACGACACTGTAGTTGGCGGGTCGGGTAGGTGAGCGTTGCGGGCGTGGGCTGAAGGAGAAAGGGCCGGGCCAAGAAAATAAAATAAAGGATTTAATTGGGGGAAAAGGAGCGGGCCGGGCCAACGAAAGAATTTCCTTCAATAGAAGAAATTGAGGAGGTGGGCTCGGGCAGCGGGCTTAAGCTGCGGGCCAAGGAAGTTTAATTAATTAATTTAACAAAATAGAGAAAGATTGGGCTGAGAGCTGGGGAATGAAGAAAAATGGTGGAAAAAGAAATGAGGGAATTGGTTATATCCGGTTTTGGGTTTAATTTTTGATAAAAGAAAATGGGATGGGGCTTGGGGTTGGATAAAATAATATGGGGTTTTAAAATAAATTTATAAATAGAGTTATAGAGTAACTGAATACAGATTTTGGTATAAAAGGGGCTGGGTATTACAACCGTCCCCTTTATATCTCCGGATATAGTCACAATATCAAGATAGGCAAAATCCTGATTGACAATGGGTCTTCCGTCAATCTCCTCAACGTGCGAGTGTTGAAGGAAATCTACATGAGCGTTCAGCACCTCGCTCGTGATAAAATCACCATCTCCGGTTTCGACTCCCAGTCATCACGAACTCTCGGGTCTGTGATACTGACGCTGCGCTTCGGGCTACTTGTCACGGATATTAAATTTCACGTCATTGATGCCAAGACATGCTACAATACTTTGCTCGGCCGGCCTTGGTTACACGAGTATAACATCATCCCTTCAACACAACATCAGTGTATGAAATACTTCAAGGATGGTCTCGAGTATACCGTAACAAGAGAGCTAAAACCATTCTCCGTAAACGAAGTTTGAAAGTACAAAGATGCGAAATACTTCTTACCAGATTTCGAGGACACGGAAAGATGTCACAGACCGAAGAACAAAGCTATTACCACTATTCCAGTCTTCGGAAGTGATACTGAGGAGGAAGAAGAGATAGTTTATTCAGGGCCGCCACAACGCAACAACCTGGGACCGTCCACCCCTATGTTGATTTTTGGCAGCGACTCGGAAGACGAGGTTAACACTATATTTTCCGCTCGGCCATCAATACAAGCCTTCGCTGGTGATAATCAAAATTTGCAAATTACCATGGTTCCACAAGAGCACTATAAAGATCTCGATGCACTTAAAATTTATAGTGTGCAAGAACTGCAGACATTCTACGTCCCTCCCAGGCGAAAAGGTGAAAAAGTGATCCTATTCTACTGATCTGGGGAAACCAAAGTGGAAAAAGAAGTTTGGCATGGCGCCGATTCTACGCTCGACAGGCTCCAGCCCATCCGTCTGCCTAGATATTACACGGAAGGCTTGAAAAGGCTGTTGAGGCGCCAAGGTGTACCCTTCAAACAGACCACTCGACCAGCTCGGTTCTACAATAGGATTTGGGATGTCCCCGGAACTCAGCGCAAGTTACCCAACAGGAGAATGGAAACGATCGGGCTTGGGTATGTTCAATCCAGAAAATGGGAGCAAGTCCATGGCAGCTACGTCATACATGACTTCGATGAAGAAAGAGACGTTCTATTAAAAGATGCCGACTCTGAACTAAAACGAGATCCTACCATCAAAATGCTGAGTCCGTCGTTTGAAGAACGGATAGAAAAGCTAGTAAGGGATGCGGGTCAGAAGATCCGGGATGACCATAGCCGCGAGATGGCCATTTACGAAAAAGCCAGGACGCAGCGCCTCCTTCGACAGGCCGTGGAGAATGACAATGCTCTTCCTTATCAACCCGTCATACAAAAGTCCCGACGCAGAGGCAAAAATAAATCAAAGAGCGTGAAAGGCGTTCGACAGCGACAAAGCAGGACCAGCAAGCCACGCGATCGGGAATCGAGCAATCCGGATTCATCTCTTATAAAGAAGATGGGTCGAGCATACTTTTTTCCCCAGAACAAAACACGGAAGATACTTGATCTTGCCATAAAATATCAAATGATTACACTTCCGTAGTCCAAACACCCCGATCAAGCAGGCGAAGTCAATCACCCAGATTATTGCTCCTATCACCAAGCAATAGGACATCCTCTCGAAGACTGCTTCACCTTCAAGAACTGGGTCGAAGACCAATATCAGCTAGCCAGGTTTGCTCTATCCAGCAGTTAGAGGGTAACTCCACCACAGAAGCATGAACCGAAAGCCACGCATACAGCGAGAGTAGAACAAGATCAACATCGGTCTTGGAAGTGAGCTCGTACTTGTCATATGATAACGCTATCAGAAGAAGAGCCCAAGAATATGGATGACCTTCCCTGGTGCTTCGAAAACAATGATGATGAGGTGATCTCAGAGTTTCCACCGGCACCGAAAGAGCTAGAAGATGGAATACACATTACTGCAGATAACCTCAAGAAAATTGATCTGGGTACGGCAAATGACCCGCGACCGACCTTCGTCAGTGAGTTGCTATCTGAAGAAAGGGTGGCTACACTAAAGGATGTGCTCATGCAGCATAAAGATTGCTTCGCATGGAACTATTCCGAGATTTTAGGACTAGATCTAGAGATTGCTCTCCATAAATTGGCAATATCTCTGGACGCCAAGCCGATCAAACAAGCACCGAGAAGAATGCGGCTCGAGCTTGAGATGAGCGTCAACGCCGAGGTCAAAAAGCCGATCGACTTTGGCTTCATCCAAGAGGTTCAGTACCCTGACTGGATCGCTAACATCGTCCCGGTGATAAAGAAAAATGGAATGGTGCGCATATGTGTGGACTTTCGGGATCTTAATAAAGCCTGCCTGAAGGATGACTTCCCAGTACCAGTCACTGAGCTGATGATAGATAACACGTCCACTCATGAAGTTTTCTCCTTCATGGACGGCTCATCAGGATATAATCAGATAAAGATGCATCCCGAAGATCAGAAGCACACCGCTTTCCGGACCCTTTTGGGTATATTCTGCTACAAGGTGATGCCTTTCGGTCTAAAGAACGCCGGTGCCACCTATCAGAGGGCCATGACGAAGATTTTCGATGACCTTATACATGAAATCATCGAATGTTATATCGACGACCTCGTAGTTAAAAGGAAATCATACGAGGAACATTTAGAACATCTGAAGATCGTATTTCAACGCCTTCGGCAATACAACTCGAAGATGAACCCTCTCAAATGCGCGTTCGGAGTTTCCTCAGGCAAGTTCCTAGGATTCATCGTCCACCACCAAGGCATCGAGATAGATCCGTCAAAGATCAAGGCGATTATAGAAATTCCCCCGCCAAGGACTCTCAAGCAACTGCGGTCTCTCCAAGGAAAGCTCGCGTATATCCGGCGATTTATAGCCAATCTCTCCGGCAAGTGCCGTCCTTACAGTCACCTGATGAAAATGGGAACCCCTTTCATCTGGGATCGCAAATGCCAAAACGCACTGGACGAAATCAAGCAATACCTACAGAATCCGCCAGTACTGACCGCTCCCGTTAAGGGATAACCTCTCATTCTGTATACAACCGTCCTTGAAGGTTCCTTAGGCGTGCTATGGGCACAAGAGAACGACCAAGGGAAGGAGAGTGCCCTCTACTATTTGAGTCGAGTTCTACTGGGGGAAGAAAGTAATTATTCCCCCATCGAAAAACACTGCCTGTCATTGATCTTCGCGATAATGAAGCTCAGGCACTATGCGTTGGCGCATGAAGTCCGCCTCATATCGAAAGTGGATCCTCTCAAGTATTTGATGTCAAAGGCCATACTGACAGGACGGCTTGCTAAATGAGCCCTGCTCTTGATGGAGTTCTCTATAACTTATCGACCTCTTAAGGCAGTGAAAGGCCAGGCCATCGCCGACTTCCTCGTTGAGCATCCGATACCTTCCGATTCTCCTTTGAAATGCGAACTGCCAGACGAATATGCATTTGACACGATCGATGGGGATGATACCCGGTAGGAACTCTATTTTGATGGGGCATCTTCCATGAAGAAGCTCAAACAAAGCACGTCCATAATCAAATTAGGGGTAGGCCTCATCTTCGTAACTCCACACGGAGGGATAATGCGCTTCGCCTTCTCCTTGACAGAGCCGAGGACAAACAATGAAGCCGAATATGAAGCTTTGATAACAGGTCTCGAGATCGCCATCGACATGGGAATTGGAAACCTTCTCATATACGGAGACTCCCAACTGGTCGTTAGTCAAGTAAACGGTGACTATCAAACGTGCAAGCCAGAGTTGGTAAAGTACGGTGAGAGAGTATAGCAGCTGCTGACTTAAATTCCTTCCTACACCTTGGAAAGCATACCGCGTGTGGAAAATAGCAAGGCGGATGCATTAGCCAAGCTTGCTAAGGAACTGGCTGACGAGAACCTCGATGACGTGAGGATCGTTGTCCAAAGCCGTCGGGTTCTTGCTCCGGCAGAAGTATCCCCGGAGTCGTCCGAAGAAAGGGGAGCGACCGAGCAAACGACTCTACAAATAAAAGACCAGGAAAAGGCTAAGGAATTGAGAGAAGTCTTTATAGACTACTTCAAATCCCGTCGAACACCTGAAGATGCGTCCTCAAAACATCAGCTCATGAAACGAGCCCTATCTTTTGCCTTCGTCAATAATACTCTGTACAAGAGGTCATTTGATTCTCTGTGGTTAAGATCCCTGGGACCTGAAGAAGCAAAAAGAGTCGTCCAAGAAACTCACGACGGACTTTGCGGTTCTCACCATGCCGGGCCGAAGATGAAGCTGAAGATCAAACGGATGGATTATTATTGGCCTATGATGATCCAAGACCGCCTCGAATACGCGAAGCAGTGCCATTCGTGCCAGATTCACGGGGACTTCATCCATCAGCATCCAAATCCACTACATCCGACGGTGGCTAGCCGGCCGTTTGAAATGTGGGGAACTGACATAAACGGCCCCATTGAGCCAGCATCGTCCAGAGGACATCGATTCATTTTGGCGACAACTGATTACTTCTCCAAATGGGCAGAAGCAGTACCTCTGAGGGAAGTGAAGACGGAGAATATCCTCCATTTCTTCAAGACACACGTCATTTATCGGTTTGACACTCCGCGATGGATTATCTCCGATAACGGGCTGGCCTACAGAAGCCACAAGATCAGCCGCTTCGCACAACAGCAAAACATAGACTGGAGATACTCCTCGGTTTATAATCCCCGAGCTAACGGTCTAGCTGAGGCCTTCAACAAGACCTTGACGAAGATCATGAAAAAGACGGTGTCCCGAAATAAGAAGGACTGGCACGAGAGACTGCATGAAGCTCTCTGGGCGTATCGGACTACGTTCAAAACGGCCACGAACACAACGCCGTACGCATTAGTATTCGGTACAGAAGCAGTACTTCCCCTCGAGATAGAGCTACCCTCTTTACGAGTGGCAGTTCATTATGAGATAACGGACGAAGAGAATACTCACCTTCGGCTTGAGGAGATCGATGCCCTTGATGAAACCCGGCTCATAGCACAACAAAATCTGGAGGCTTATAAAGTAAAGATGACGCGCTCATACGAAAAATTGACTAGGCCGAGGACCTTCCGCCAAGGCGAACTCGTGCTAGTGGTCAAAAGACCTATGATCCCCAATCGTGCAAAATGGGGAAAATTCGAGCCAAACTATGAAGGCCCGTATACCATAGACAAGGTCTACCATGGTGGGGTCTATCTACTCATGGACATGCATGGTGAAAGACCTTTCAGGCCAATAAACGGTCGCTTCCTGAAGGAATACTACGCTTGACGAGCCACGGCCTAGGTTAATGATAGATGACGACGACTATGTCCACGCGCTATCTTCCTAAGCCCAAACTCTATAAGTAGTAACCGGCTTCCTTTACTATGGACCGAAACGTCCTCAAACTAACGACGGACCGAAACGTCCTCAAACTAACGACGGACCACTATGTCCTAAAACTGGCCGTTGACCGAGATGTTGATAAACTACGGTGGATTGCAGCATCCCAAAGCTGATATAAAAAAAAGAAAAGAAAGAATAAAAAAAGAGAAAAAGAAAACGGTATGTCCATAAGCAAAATGGGCACGGAAGAAAACCCGAAAGGGCTCCGTGAGTAAAAGCAGCTGGGCTACCGGCGAGTTTTGTGAAAACCCAAAAGGGCGCAACCTTGTTAGAATAAAAAAAGAGAGAAAAAAGAAAACAGTATGTCCATCAGCAAAATGGGCATGGATGGAAACCCGAAAGGGCACCGTAAGTAAAAACAGCAGGGCTACCGGTGAGTTTTGTGAAAACCCGAAAGGGCGCAATCTCGTTAAAAGACACTTGCAAGGTCCTCTTGACTTTGTAAGGAGAAACCACCTGCGTGAGATCCTTACGACTCACAAGGGAGCAACACACTTAGGAATCCCCACGATCCCTAGGGAGAAATTACACTTGCGAGATCCTCACGACTCGTTAGGAGAACCCTCTTATGAGACCCTCACGGCTCATAAGATTCAAAAGTCTTAAGCTACAGGGATCTGAACCTGTTCTTAAGCAGCCCCTATAACCTCCGATACTGCCCTACAAGCGGCTCAATGCCGACCCTTGTATACAATCCACGGGCGCGAATAAACATTTCCCCAACAAGGTCCCATTCGTGACTAGGGATATGTTTGCATGATGAACCCACTTGTAAGCCCTCTCGACTTATAAGGAGAAAGCACTCTTGTAAGATCCTTACGACTTATAAGAGATCATGCACTTAGGAATCCTCACGATTCCTAGGGAGAAAATGCACCTACGAGATACTCACGACTTGTAGGGAGAAATATCTTCATGAGACCCTTACGGCTCATAAAGTCAAAAGCCTTAGTCGACAGGATCTTAACACTGTTTACTAAGCCACCTTTGTTCGTCATCGACTAAGGAAAATGATGGTTCGCTCCTGGCAATATCCCAGTTGTAGCGATGCTGATGCCGAAATCGGTATCTAATTCCAAGCTTGCAGTGAGAAGCTAGCGAGCCACACATGCATATGAAATAGCCGAAATGATGGGGCAACTTGCAAACAAAAGCAGCAAGTAAAAATATATGCATGCAAAATAGTCAAAATGATTGGGCAGCTCGCAATAAAAAGCAGCGAGTAAAAATAAAAAAAATATAGCCGAAATGATTGGGCACAGCGAAAAATAGCCGAAATGGGCAATCGCGACCTTCGCGATATAAAAGATGAAATGATAGAACCTCGCGGAATAAAATAAAAAAAATAATATGAATGAAATTTATGCCTACAGGTGATATCACATCAATCCCTGTATACAATCCAGGGGCGCAAACAAAGAAGGAATCACACATTTCCTCCCCAGGCTTCACCAGAAGAAGAAGCCAAATCTCAACGGTTCACAGATAGCCTGGAGATCATCTCAACATTCGTCTCATTACAACAGACACAACATCAAGTAAAGTGGAACAACGGCAACTCCCAGTTCCATGATTCGGCGGTGCACAGATGGCCGAGAGTCAAACCCGACTCCGTGAAATGCGGATAAAGTCAACCCTTCCTGGTCACGTGGAACATGGCACTGACTCCGTGGGAAACGTCTAGAGAGGATCCTGGTCCTCGCAGAGCACGGCAATGACCCCGTGTGAAGTATCAAGAGTGGAGCCTGGCCCTCGCAGAACACGGCAATGACCCTATGGGAAGCATCCAGAGAAAATTCCTGGTCACGTGGAACACGACACTGACTCAGTGGAAAACGTCCAGAGAGGATCCTGGTCCTCGCAGAGCACGGTAATGACCCCGTGTGAATCATCCAGAGCGGAGCCTGGTCCTCGCAGAATACGGCAATGACCCCGTGGGAAGCATCCAGAGCAAATTCCTGGTCACGTGGAACGCGACTTATGTCAATCCTGACCCCGTGGGAAACGTCCAGAGCGGATCCTGGTCCTCGCAGAGCACGGCAATGACCCCGTGTGAAGCATCCAGAGCGGAGCCTGGTCCTCGCAGAATACGGCAGTGAACCCATGGGAAGCATCTAGAGCAAAATTCCTGGTTACGTGGAGCGCGGCTTATGTCAATCCTGACCCCGTGGGAAACGTCCAGAGCGGATCCTGGTCCTCGCAGAGCACGGCAATGACCCCGTGTGAAGCATCCAGAGCGGAGCCTGGTCCTCGCAGAACACGGCAGTGAACCCGTGGGAAGCATCCAGAGCAAAATTTCTAGTTACGTGGAACGCGACTTATGTCAATCCTGACCCCATGGGAAACGTCCAGAGCGGATCCTGGTCCTCGCAGAGCACGGCAATGACCCCGTGTGAAGCATCCAGAGCGGAGCCTGGTCCTCGCAGAATACGGCAGTGAACCCGTGGGAAGCATCCAGAGCAAAATTCCTGGTTACGTGGAACGCGGATTATGTCAATCCTGACCCCGTGGGAAACATCCAGAGCGGATCCTGGTCCTCGCAGAGCACGACAATGACCCCGTGTGAAGCATCCAGAGCAGAGCCTGGTCCTCGCAGAACACGGCAGTGAACCCGTGGGAAGCATCCAGAGCAAAATTCCTGGTTACATGGAACGCGACTTATGTCAATCCTGATCCCGTGGGAAACGTCCAGAGTGGATCCTGTTCCTCGTAGAGCACGGCAATGACCCCATGTGAAGCATCCAGAGCGGAGCCTGGTCCTCGCAGAACACGGCAGTGAACCCGCGGGAAGCATCTAGAGCAAAATTCCTGGTTACGTGGAACACGGCTTATGTCAATCCTGACCCCGTGGAAAACGTCCAGAGCGGATCCTGGTCTCGCAGAGCACAGTAATGACCCCGTGTGAAGCATCCAGAGCAGAGCCTGGTCCTCGTAGAACACGGTAGTGAACCCGTGGGAAGCATCTAGAGCAAAATTCCTGATTACGTGGAACGCGGCTTATGTCAATCCTGACCCTGTAGAAAACGTCCAGAGTGGATCTTGGTCCTCGCAGAGCACGGCAATGACCCCGTGTGAAGCATCCATGTAACAACTCCATTTTTAATGTACAAAGAATTAATTTAAATTCAAAATATACTTGGAGTATTTAATATTGCTGATATCTCTTTAAGTATTTATTTCACACCATAATTGAAAGAAGGAGCTCGTGGCTCATTGGTAATACCTTGCACTGCTGAACCAAGCAACCAGAGTTCAAATCCCATACCCCACATTATTTTTAATATTATTTTGTTTTAAAATTTCTAGAATACCAACAGTCAACACGTGTTTTCTCACAAAAACCCCACTACCCATGAAAAGTTAAATGTTCAAGTAGCTACCCTCGGCGACCCCCCACCTCCCAAGCGCCTCACTTGGCCCGACTCGGCCGAGTCGGCCGGCGGACCGGCCGACTCGGGCCTGCGCCGCCGGCCGGACTCGGCCGGACGGCCTAGTCATCAACTTGGGAAATGTGCCTTTTGACCTTCCCACTTTTCCTGCATACTCTAATTTTTCAGACCACATCCAGAGAGCCTATTAACACATATTTACTATATTTTTCCTATTATTTTTACATTTTTAATTAAAAACCCTACACCTACCCTAACCTTAGCCTAACCCTATAAATACACCCCTACCTCCTACCCTCTCATCCCAAAATTCTGAGCCCACTCTCTCAAAATCTCAAGAAAATATTGTGTACTTTGCAAACGAGCGAAAGGCGAAGCTCCGACGAAATCGATGGCGAAATTCCGGTGATCGTGCTAGGAACTCTCGGCGACGAATCGACGCACCGGCAAACCCTCTTCTTTCTTATCACTCTCGTGTTTGTCCAAACCCGTAAATCCCATTCTAATCTCTCTCTTTTTTTTTCTAAATACGAATTTACAAACCCGACGGAATCGGAACAAAACCGATTTCCGATTCGGTTTTCTTATAAACTTCACTTCTCACTAATACAATCATGATTAAACTTCCTCATGTTGATTATTAAACACTAATCAAATAAATTGATCAAGTTTCAATTCATGAAATGATAACTTTTCCATTTATCGTATTTTCCCCCACTTAAATACCACATTGTTCCAATTTCACATTGAACTCCATTAAACTTGCTATAACTATAAGTAGAGCACGAGGTAATGACCTACCTCCTCACACACTCCCATCTAAACATAGTACTATAATCTTGGAAATTTAGAATACGAGAAAACAAACCTTTTCATTAAAATACCCTTTACTTAATAAAACTTTTAGTATTGATACATTTTTATAAATACGTAACTTTTGAAATAATAAAATATATCTAGACTCGTCTAATTAAGGACTGTCGCATTCATTAGGAAAGTCGTGAACTTTCAGTCGTTTATCTAAACCTGACTTTGTAGGCTAGACAAGTGAGAAAGGTAACTTTAAAAGGCCCGTCTCACAGTGATTCGTGAGCGGATCCCTCCTTTCTTCACTTGTACTTACCTGGCCACAATTGGCAGTGAAGAGGCGATTTGAACTTGTCACTAGAACATAGAATACGGAAAAATCGACATCTTTACAAATAAATACCATTTACTTAATAAAACCGTCTTCTAAAGGATTAGTATTTATAAAATCTTTGCAAAGCGCCGCTACAACCCATTTTGGGGAACCCGTTCGGGATGGTGCGGTTTATCGCACATCCTCGGGCTTAGTAGTGCGAGATTCAGACCTCCGCAAGGAGCATTCGGTCTCGAAAGATTTAAAATACGACAATTTAAGAAAATGAGATTTTAGAATATAAAATATTTATTAAAATTAATTTTGTATAAATATATGTATATTTATCATTAAAATATCTATTTTTTATGATATAAATATTCCACCTTTTTTTTTAAAAATCACAAGAACAAATTTGACACTAAAATACCATAAATTCCACATAATTCAATATTACAAATAAATACCTTTATTTATGGAATTAGGATATTTTCACTAGAAATATCACAAAATAAAATTACACTCATTACAACTATAAAGATGAATAATAAATACTTGGGGTGTATCTTGAAAACTATACAAAAGTATTTTTACATAAAAACCCCTCAAGTTTTATAAATTACCCTAAGGACCCTAGTAAATATAGGACTTCGATTTACATTTCTACCGTCTGACTCGGGTTTGAGTCTGATTATAATCTGACTTGAATATGATTCAAGTACCATATAAATCTATAATATTACAATTCAACATGAACACACGAATCCATGAATCCAGTTATCAATCTATTCAACTTGACTGAACCAAACCATGGATATACATTCCATTTACATGATTCCAGTTTACATCCATTTCATCCGTTACTGATATCCTGGTTTCAGTCAGTCATCCAACTATACAACTTATACAATACAATATAACAATACAATCAAAACACTATGGGGGTTTAAGGGGTAGATTGGTACGGAAGGTGTTAAAAGTGGCACGAGACAGTAAGATTAAGACACCTAACATGAATCTTGTTGCTGTTGTACCGTGGCATAACGGTTCCTTGTACTTTCAGTTTGCCCTGGTCTCTAGCATATAGAGACCCCTCTCGTATACACTAGCATCCTTCTGTACCAAGCTACAAACAACAGCGTTAACACAATATTCTACAATATTATACAACTTTAAAAGATACATTCTTATTCTGTCTTTTCTATTTCTCCCTTAACTTTGGGACTTACCGAGCGACCTGTTCGCCGATGACATTGTATTTCTTTCTTCTTTGAATGTCGTCAGGTGATCTGGACACAGCAGAGATCGAGCCCACCAGTGAAGACTTGGATCAGTTCCTCGAAGACCCCGAGCTCTAGACATTGTGCTTTTCCATTCAGTGCCTTTAATTTCCTGTTATGTCATTGTTTAGGCATCGTTTTTACTTTAGTTGTATTTCCTTTTCATGCATTGTACAAAAGAATGTTAATAAATAAAGTTGCTGTTATTTTTATATCTCTTGTCTCTTGTGATTACTTTTATATTGCTTAGATACGCCTAGCGTAGCGGACCAGTCGCGTCCCCTTCGCCATATACCGGGAAGCGGGGCGTGACAATCCAGAGTGGAGCCTGGTCCTCGCAGAATACGGCAGTGAACTCGTGGGAAGCATCCAGAGCAAAATTCCTGGTTACGTGGAACGCGGCTTATATCAATCCTGACCCCGTGGGAAACGTCCAGAGCAGATCCTAGTCCCCGCAAAGCACGGCAATGACCCCGTGTGAAGCACCCAGAGCGGAGCCTGGTGCTCGCAGAAAATGTCAGTGAACCCGTGGGAAGCATCCAGAGAAAAATTCCTGGCCACGTGGAACGCGGATAATGTAAATTCTGACCCCATGGGAAACGTCCAGAGCGGAGCCTGGTCCTCGCAGAATACGGCAATAAACCCATGGGAAGCATCTAGAGCAACTCCTGATTTCATGAAATGTGGATGATGATAACCTCACCCATCACTTACGGGTCCTCACGACTCGTAAGGGAGCAAACTCTCTTGTGAGATCCTTACGACTTTCAAGAGAAAACACACTTAGGAATCCTCACGATTCTTAAGGAGAAATTACACCTACGGGATCCTCTCGACCGGTAGGGAGAAAATTCTTTATGAGAACCTCACGGCTCATGAAGTTGAAAAGTCTTAGGAGGCAGATCTTAACCCTGAATCCTAAGCCATCGTTGTCCTGCAAAGAAGTTGAGATAAACTATCCACAGAATACATTTAATAAAAGGGACACACCATTGTGAAGAAAAATATGTCTTTTATTCATGAATCAAAATGAATACAAAGTACAATTCGTAAAAAAAATATACTCTTATTCAGGAGTATGTACAAAGGAAGAATAAAAAAATATATGTATACAATTCTTCAAGTCGGCGGGTGATTTAGCAGATTTGCCAGTTCATCCCTCTTTCGCTGGGCCTTGCCTTCATGTTTCAGTATCGCCAAAAGATGGGCCTCCGCCCGAGCCTGCTGGGCCTGGTATGAGGCAAGCCGGCCTTCAAGCTCTTTTCTCAGTAGCCTTATGGGCCTCAACCATTTCACGAGTGAACCCGGCGGCTTTATCGATGGCTATCACCTCCTTGATGGCCTCTTGAAGCACTCGCCAAAGTTCATACGCTTTATTGTCCTTGGCCGTAAGGTTGGCTTGAAGCTCCCTCAGCGCTTTAGAAGCCAGCTCCCTCTCTGAAAACTTGCGGCCGAGCATCTTCTCACATGATATCATATTCGTCGCACATCACTCAATTAGACCCCGTATGCTCGCCTTCGCCCCCACAACCTCCGAAGAAAGGCGTGTACATTCTAGCACATGCAAGCAAGCCTCCACCTGCCGACAAAATTCAACCCAGACTTGCACCACTGCTTCACTATGATAGGTGGCAAGAAAGGGAAGAGAGCCGTTAGCTTCAGCAGAAAACGCTTCGGCTGTGATTAGACTGCCAGCGCGAAGTTCCTCAATTAGGGATGACAGAGAGGCGAGGCTTAGCTTGGCCATCCGTTCTGAGGCACGCAGAGCATAAGGGCCTGGTGGAATGGCGATACGTGACTCCAGCGCGGTGAGAACTGGCAGGGCTGTTCAGATTTATAAACAGTCAGCGAAACCTGTAAGCAGAGAACAAATGGAACAACATTAAGACTTTACTTACCCACAGTCATGCAAGAGGGATCTGAAGGCTCCCCAGGCCCATCAAGAACATCAACCTCATCGTCGGCCTTCAGGACTGTAAAAGACGCCGGTGTCATTTTACGAAATAGTGATAATGTTGTGAAAAGAGGGTAAAACAACACTAACCTTGTCCGAAAGATAGGACGATACGCTGAGGAGATATCACCTGCGGGGCAGCTATCTCTAACAAGCGCTGAAAGGACTGCCTGGGAGATAGATCGGCAATAGATGCCGCCAATCCGCGCAATTCTGAAAAGACAGAAAGGTTCAGATAATGGAGAAGTTATTAATGAAAAAATATAGAGGGCTACCCTTGACGCTCCTCCTGTTCTGAGCTGGAGGGATAGCTTCGTCAGCCTCCTCCGTGACCTCGGGCACATCATCGGGGACGTCGACCAATGTAGCTACTTCTGAGCGAAGAGCGGCAGCTGCCACCGTAGGCTCCAGCGGAAGGACGGTAACCTCGACTACCTCCCCCTAGTCTCCGAGCCGCCCCCAGAAAGATCCATTAGAACGGCGACCGACGAAGATGCCTCCCTCGAAGGAGCAAGTGCTTTGGGAGCGGGGACCACCGAGGGAGACTCTATCGCAAGAGCAATAGTTGCATCGACCCCCTCCACACTGATTTGTGTTTCACTGGGGACATCAGCAGAATCCACGGTCAAAGCGTGACTCAGAGCCTCCGCCGCCGCCGAAGTCCCTGCAAAATTTGTACAAGGATAAGGATACATATATATGTATGCAAGCAACATGAAATATTACAAAGAAATACATGAACATACCGATGCGCAAGGGAGCTTCCAGTATGGCTTGTTCAAGCCGACGCTCCTTCCTAAGGAGGTGTGCTCGTCGAGGTCTGAGGGTGGACTCGTGGCCACCGGTCCACAGTGAAAGCGCGTCCTCGGCGTCGGCCGAAACAGCTTGTTTAAGGGCCCTTTCACCCCATTCTTCCAAAGGGCCTATAAATCGTCACCGTATCCACGGAGGGTCCTCGTAAAAGATGATGGTAGGGTAGGGCTTCTTCAGAATCCTTACGTTCTCTGATTCATCTTGCGAGCGTCTTATAGCCTCAGCCAATTATGCGGCCTCCTCGGCAGATGAACTCGGGAAAAGTAGGCCATCATCTGACTCTTGCATAGCTAACGGTTCATCCTGAAGAATAGGCTCAGACTCTATTAAAGAGTCGAGCAGATTGGTAGCCGTCTTCCTCCGCCGCTTGGATCCAGAACCAACCGCCGAAGACGACCGTTTCCTCCCCCGTGGAGCTTTGGCACGACGCTGACTCACTTCACCTTCGACGCCCTCGCTTGGCGATGCTACCGAGGACGACACGGCCATTTTCGACGCTGCGGACGATGATACTGCTACCGGCGTCCTATGAGCCCTTGATTGAGCCCGAGTATCCAGTGGCATACCAGCTTTGGGAGTAAAGTCCACGTCCGCCGCCTCTGGAATAAGCGCAACACTGGTGTCCCTCAGGGGAAAGCAAACCGGTGCACGCGGTCGCGGCGGAACTCCCGTGGCTTGAGCCGGAATGGGAGCGTTGTATCCAAGAAGCACCCTCTTCTCCTCAGCAATAATTGGACTGACCCGATGAAGGTACCAGCCCGTGAAGGATCCCACACATAGGGGAATATGGTCAGCTTCAGGAATCATGAAGCGAGAACCAGTGTTCAGCCTCACAAAATGATGAGCAGCGTCACGAACAGCTTCAGGTGATGGGTTGGACGCAACTGTAAATGCCTCGAATGGGACGCCATGATCATATCCAAGTTGCCGGGCGAAGCGGTGTGGGTTATACCGCATAAAAAGGGCCGCACTGTTCTGACGAAATACTAGGTAACCTGGTCTGATCGCGTACAGGTGCATGGCCTCCCTGGGCTTCAGAGAAGGTACCTCCTCTTTCCACAAGTCGCAGTGTTGTTGAATCGGACCTGTAGGAGCAGACAGGGCCCGATCGACGAATACCATTCCGCCCGTATTAGCATAGGGAGCGATCAACACACGAATAGCCCCGAACTGAGTCAGGTCAGGAGCAGAAGCGTCCACCAGCCGCATGAGTCGCGGAAAAGTGTAGGCATCATAAAATTTGGGTCTCTGGTGCGCAGCAAAGGCCCCCAACATGTGCATCTCAATCCAAGATGTGATATAATGAATAGAAAAATTTACCACATCCACACCTGGAGTTGAGGTATTAGCCGTGACGCCTAACCCATGATAAAGATGCGCTAGCGCTGGCATGCCCACAACTAGCCGTGTTCCCTCAGCAATACAATGAGCAGGGTAGATAACCGAGGCTCTCATGAAACGGCGATGCATGGGAATGACGAACCAGCTAAGCCAAACGCTGATGAAGCCCACCAAGAAAGTCTCCTCAGCGATGCCGGGAGCTGCAATCGATTCAAAAGATACCGCCGACATGATAGGAATGTAATACTGCGGCAGGTCCTCTTCCTTAGTCGGCCGCCTGTTCAAACCAAACCAAAAGGGATCATTAATGTTCGCAAATTTCGGAGCCGTCTTCGATATGACACCCTCGCGAAGGAAGCAAGCGATAAAACTTTTAAAAGTGACGCCCTGCTCCTCTGACTCTATGAACAGTTTGTCAAAAATGCCCAGGGTCTTGATCAAACTCGGGTTTTGTGGCGGACGACGCTCTCGGTAGACAGGCCGTCAAGCATTGCAGGCTCGGTTTCAAAGACGTACTTGTCGGGAGGCAGCAATTCTTCATAAAGTGTCCCCCTGATCGGCAGCCCCGAGATCTCGCGAAATTCTTCCAGAGAAATTGAAACTTCGCGGTCCCCTAGAAGGAAAGTGTTGGTGGGGAGATTCCATTGGTTCAAGAAGGCCTTAACCCACCATATATGAGGAGATTGGTAGTGGAAGAGGGATGCATATATCGTCTGATAAAGACCAACCCTTTGCAGTCGCGCGCGATGGGTGGACAAGATGTAACGAGCCCAAAGAAGGTAGCCCGTGGGGTGTCGAGGGGTAAGCCCTATCTTATAAATCTGCCCCCATGGTTGGGCTTCGCCCTGACAAATACGGCGCCCCAAAATATCTATAGCCGGCACCGGATGGTTTGGAATACCAGTCGTTGAAGGCTCAAGTCGTCCTATAGGGGTCCAATTCGGCATCTCCATGGCAAAGACAGTCTGTGGAGGATCCATCGGCAGGAATGGATAAGTAGGCTCCGTCGGTATCTCGCAAAGAAAACTTCGGCGACCGCGGATGATATGACCGTACCAGGTCCCCCCACAAGAGCAAGTTGGTGCGATTCGGGTCATGAGCCCTGATCATAGCCATTACTTCCTCGTCAGACAGTGACTGAGGAAAAGCAGCTTCCGAGCGAGTGAAAGAGAAGTATGGAATAGAAGTCATTGTACCTGAAATAAAAGAAGGGGAAACTGTTAAAGCGAAGCTAACAGTGTATATATATATGTTTATAAATGTATATATATAAAAAGACAGTGGAAGAAAGCAACAGGGGACTCATTTTATGGGACCATTAGTTACAAAATACACGGGTCCCACAAAATCGAGATGGCGGCTTGCTAATGATGAGGCAAAGCAATTACAATGAGACAAAAAGAAGATTCTCAATAAATGAGCAGTGGATTTTAAATGACCCTACACATTCCTCAAAAAGAAATCCATCTTGGACTCTGCAACAAATCAAGCAGAAGCTAGGGAATTAAATTCCCAGAAAGCACCACTGCAAACCTCCTCTTCTTGGTTGCAAAGAGACAACTCAGAGCAAGAAAACCCCAAGAAGCCCCCTGGAAAGAACTAAGTTCTTCATAGGAATTAAATTCCTTTTGAAAAAGGGGAATTAAATTCCAAGAGACAATTCTTCAGAGCCAAAACTCTTTGAGATGGAATTAAATTCCATGGAAAAGACAAACACCAACAATGACCCGTGAAGACCGGAGAAACCCTAGCGAGGTCTATTGTTTAAGGATTGGATGGTTTTCTTTTTAAAGAACTTTAAAAAAAAATGGGTTCTTGTTAAAGGGAAAAACCCTTGATGCGGATTTAAAATCCAATGAAGATTTCTGCAAAGTTCTTCAACCGTTCAAGATCATTACCTGAGAAAAGGGAATCTTTTGACAGAGTTAAACTCTGAAAATTTTCAAAGCAGAGAACTAAGCTCTGGAAAAGAGAATTAAATTCTCAAAGGGAAAAAGTTAACATGGAAGAAGATGAAAGAGTGGAGGAGCTTCTGAAGAGACACCTGCATTTATAGGATGTGATGGGAAACGTTTCATCTACCATATTCTCTAGACAGATCCAACGGTCACAAAGGTGACAGCGTTGCACTTACGTGCAGACACGTGAGAGCAACGCTGTGGGGGCATTTGTTCCCTGATTAAAAATCAGGAATTACCTCAATGAGGTATCACGTGTTCACACGTGACCAAGGGTCACTGTTCCCCTCCGAACGGCGGCCTGGACTCGGGGGTCCGTGCCTGAGGTTCGGGACAGATGCTAATTGGTGCTATCCGTCCACCTCTCCGAAGATGCCAATTTGTTTATGACACCGTGCATCGAAGGTTTAGACGGATGCGGCCGATGTAGCAGACTTCGTCAGATTCCCCCTCGTTTGAGGGGTTTTTGATTATGGGGACGCTCTTCCCTGCAGGCGCAAGCCCCTGCAGTTAATTACGCTACCGTATCGCGGTAACAACTTTCTCCTTCTCCAGATGGTCACTTCGTGTCGTGTGTGTTTATTTTATGTTTTGTTGCCCGTGGATTGTTTACGGAGACTGAGTTATGTCGTCGCCCGTAGGGCGTGGACTAGTCCAAATCCGTGTTTATCTTAGATTTGGGTTTGGGGGTTTGGTTCGAGGATACGTCAGCCATACTTGAGGCTAAGATCAACTCAAACGTTTGTTAAGGATGCGTTAGTCTAATGTTGAGACTAAGATCAACTTAACGGGATCATTTGGATCCGACAAGGGAGTGTTTTTAGGCTCCATTGTTCCAGTTTAGGGACATAGTGGTCCATCGTATATGTGGCCGTCGGGACCCGTCACCTCTCTGACGACGTTGAAGGATTACAACGACGGATGTCAGAGGAGTTCAGAGATGTACCCTCGAGCCAGAGTTAATTTGGGGGATTCATAGTCCAGTCTGTTTGAAGGTTTAAGGATACGTTAGCCATCTTTGAGGCTAAGATCAACTTAAACGGGACCGTTTAGATCCGACAAGAGAGCATGCGGGGCTCTATTGTTCTAGTTTAAGGACATTGCGGTCCATGGGTAGTTTAAGGACATTGCGGTCCACGGGTAGTTTAAGGACATTGCGGTCCATGGGTAGTTTAAGGACATTGCGGTCCATTGTTAGTTTTAAGACATCTCGGTCAAGGTTAAGGACCTCATAGTCCGTGGATTTAAGGACTCCACAGTCCGATATGTGCTCTGGATGCTTCACACGGGTTCACTGCCGTGCTTGGCGAGGACCAGGCTCCGCTCTGGGCGTTTTCCGTGGGGTCAAAGAGTGACGTTATCCACGTTCCACGTAACCAGGAATTTTGCACTATATGCTTCACACGGGTTCACTGCCGTGCTCGGCGAGGACTAGGCTCCGCTCTGGGCGTTTTCCGCGGGGTCAAAGAGTGGCGTTATCCGCGTTCCACGTGACCAGGAATTTTGCATTAGACATGGGTTTAAGGACCCCACAGTCCATATCGATGTGTGGTCGTCGGGACCCGTCACCTCTTTGAAGACATTGAGTGATTACAATGCCAAGTATCAAAGGAGTGAAGAGATGTACCCTAGAACCGGGATGGATTAAATAGTCCTTGGTCCAATTTGGGATCAAGACCCATTAATTATATTATGAGCCCATTGGCCCCAGTTAATTACGGATTGAGGGCTTATGGCCAGCTTGGGCTAAGTCCTATCATGTCTGGAATATTGACTTCTTGTTGGTCCATTGAGGGAGAGGCTTTGCCTCCATCCACTTGGCCAATTGGGCCAAAGCCTAGTGTTAAACACTACAGAGCAATCAGTGTTGAACACTGGGAATGAGATTGACAAATTAGTGTTTAGCACTAAAGATAATTGGTGTCAAACACCCGCAACAGGGCTTTCAAATTAGTGTTAAACACTAAAACAGATCAGTATCAAGCATTGGCAACAGAGCTCTCAACTTAGTGTTAAACACTAAGGTAGTCAGTGTTGAACACTGCAAATAAAGTTCTTTGATTGGTGTTGAACACTAAGGCCCAACAGTGTTTCAATACTAGATTCGAGAGTTCCAATTTAGTGTTAAACACTAAGGTAAAAGGGGTCACGTGGCAACACGTGAGAGCGCCCTCTCTTCATTCATTCTGCTGAGATTATCGCATCTTTCAGAGCATCACGTGCCATCACGTGACGGGCATTCATATGCTTATGTGTTAGAGCTTCTGTCAAGGGTCACGTGGGTCACGTGGGGGACTGCCTCAAAGGGCTTTCTGTAGATCTTTTGAGGGGGTCACGGGGTGGCACGTGACCCTGCCTTCATGTATGTTGTTTATAGGCTTTGTTAATCTTTTTTCAGGAATTAAATTCCTACTTCCTTTTGAAGACTTATATTCTGGAGTAGAGTTGAACTCTGAATCTTTTGTAGGAATTAAATTCCTCGTATATATGGAGAACTGAATAGGGTTAAACCCTAATAAAAGCTTTTTAAGGAATTAAACTTCCATTCCCTGTTAAATTATGATTAAGGGAATTAAATTCCCGTTGTTTCAACAGAACTAAGTTCTTAATTAGGGTTAAACCCTGTTTCTCTCTGTTTTGAAGGAATTAAATTCCCATAACACAGGGTCAAGCCCTACTTTTATCTTAAAGGAATTAAATTCCTATAGTTCTGTGAGAATTAAATTCTCATGTTTCCATTCCCTCTCTATGTTTTGGATCTGCATGGCAGGATCTCAACCCATTGAGAATTAAATTCTCAACCTAAAGGGGAGATGTGCACTTTGCAGATCCTCTATCAAAGAGAGAAGAAATATGTTCTTCTGTTTTTATATTATCAGAGTTAAACTCTGTTGAGAATTAAATTCTCCTTCTTTCAAAAAGCCTTCCCTTTCTTACCTAGGGTTTTCTTTTGCAGAAGCTCCAAATTCCTCAAAGTATCAAGGCTCTCTCCTTTTTTTTTCCTCCCTCTGCGTATATGTCTCTTTTTTGTGTCTCTTAGCTCCTATTTATAGGAGAAGCAGCCGAATCAATTAGTTTTTGATGAATCTTCATTAAAAGATTTGATTTGCATCCATCATTCGTTTTTGACCTTTGGATTATTAGGTGAATTTTATTCACCATTGGATTTCAAATCCCCGGGATTCTCCTTTGTTATTTCGGTTAGATTTAAAGGGGAAATCTTTCCATACTCGAGATTTTCCCATAGATAGATGGTATTCAATCATCTCTGAATCTTTAATTCGATCTGCTCCAGATAATCACTTTCCTTCGGGAAGATTTGATTCTCCTTCAGAATTTAATTCTGTTAACAAAACGGGCTTTGAAAGCCGGTCAAGTGTAACCACGTGACCCATGGTCACGTGTGGACACGTGACTCTCTTGGAACGAGCCTTCCTCTTTCTTTCTGAGCTTTGCTTTCTGTTATCTGTTTAGCTGTCACGTGCCACCACGTGACAACTGGTCACGTGTGAGCACGTGACCTCTTCTGAAGCCTTTTTCTTGATTCGATCAGGGAACTGTTGTGTCTTTGCCGCTTGCATTTAAATGTCACGTGTCGACACGTGACCCTTTCTGAAGTCCCTTTTCTTCAGCGTAGTCAGAAAACTGAACTTGCCTTGATGATGCGTTTAGGTGTCACGTGCCAACACGTGACTGCTGGTCACGTGTAAGCACGTGACCCTCTTCTGAAGCTTTTCCCAGAAGCTTTCCTGATTTTAAATCAGGAAACAAATGCCCCCACAGCGTTGTTCTCACGTGTCTGCACGTGAGTGCAACGCTGTCACCTCTTGTGACCGTTGGATTCCTCTAGGGATCTGGTGAGATGAAACGTTTCCATTGCCTTCTATAAATACCTCTGTCTCTTCATAGGAGCCTTTACTTTGCTCATCTTCTTTTTCTGAGAATTTCTTCCTCGAGAATTTAATTCTCGTTTTCAGAGCTTAGTTCTCTGTCTTGAAGCAATCTTCAGAGTTTAACTCTGTTTGAAAAGAATCCTTTTTCTCAGGTAATGTTCTTGGACAACGATGGACCTTCACATTTCTCTGGATTTTAAATCCAAAACAAGGGTTTTCACCCTTTTTCCTTCATATTTTCCATAAGAACATGAAACCGCTTAACCTTCAAACTGTAGATCTCTTAGGGTTTAGATGATCTTTGGGGAGATGATGATGGCGTTTCAACCCCATGGAATTTAATTCCATCAAAAATGTTTCCGGGAATTTAATTCCCTTTTCTCAGAAAGGAATTTAATTCCAATGAAGGACTTGATTTCTTCACACGGAGGCTTCCTGGGTCTCTTGGCCCTAGGTCATTCTTCCTGCCATTAATGCAATGGGGGCTTTGTAATGATTCTCGTGACTTTTATTTCAGGTATCATGGATGCCCATCTGTATAGTCTTGACGAGATCATTTCCTACGGGAATATTCGTGCGCTGGGCCGCAGTCAGAACCAGGAGTTCACCGATGCTCAGTGTGCCGAGATCATGAGCCGCTTTGACGAGTACAACCATCGGCTACTCCCCCGTCGCTCTTCTCTTCTGAGGCTGATCGTGTTGGCGATCAGAGAGGCTCTCCCTTTATTTTGTGCTGGTGTGCCGCTTGGGTCATTGGACGCCGCCGAGGATAAAGTACACTCGGTGTATCTGATGCACTTGATTTCAAAAAGGAAGCGAGATAATCTCATTGATCTCCTGCATCAGATTTTTCAGCAATCAGCCATACTTGCCGCCTACCGGAGGGTAGAGGACATCCGCGGGGACCCCGATGCTTGTGACCGTGAGAGAAAGCATACTAGGGAGGTTCGAAATGCTTGGAAGATTTTGAATAGAGTTAATTTCGAGTTTCTCAACCCATGCCCTGCGTCTGAAGCCTTGCCATTGTAAAAATTTTCTTTTTATTTTGTATGGCCTTCTTGAAGTCTGGATGATAAGTTCTGTTGTGTCTTTGTATGTTTGCATGCTTTTTCTCTGGGATTTTATTATTTTGCTACTATTGTTGTTTGTGCTTTTTAATATGCAGGGTACTACTCCATATTTTTCCTTTTAAATGCACATTAGGTTTAGGCCTCACGTGTTCTACACGCGGGATCCCTTGATGTGGTTGTTCACAAGATTTTCCCCATGCCATATTTTCAGTGCACAATGTTAGATGCAGAAAAAAGGGGCTTGGAAATAGTTCCATCTCCTTGATTTTCGATGCCTTTCCTTTTTTAGGCCTTGGAAATAACTTCACCATGCAAGATTTTCCGCGCACAGCACTTAATGCACTTCATTATATATGAGGCTATATCTTTCTTTTCCTTTCACAGAGAGATTTATATCATATATATTTTTTTCTTCTTGAGGGAGAAACGAGTGCCATGGCTTGTAATCGCCCTCATGCTCGTCGACAGCCATGGGAAGTTCCTCTTGAGGAGATGATCCCCCGCTTTGCTGCTCGGTTGGTGGACCCCCTCCTTTCCGACAGCGAATGTGACTTAGCCATGCATGAGCTCTCGATCCGTAGAGGGTCTCCCCTCCCGATGGGTTCCCTCTGGCTCCAGATGATTCTCGCGGCCGTGCTTGCCGACATCCCTCCTCACCCGGCAGAGATGACCTTGGCGATACTCGACGCGGCTGAAGAAAAGCTCGAGGGCTTTCATGAAGCGTGCCTGATTACTCAGGCTTTGAAGGATCGCTCGATTAATCTGCTGAGCCAGATAAAGGCCCGGCGAGCTGTTATATCTGCTTTCGCAGACGAACACGGCGCCAATCGATGGGGAGCGACTCTTCGTGAGAACCGTCGCTTTGACGTGCTGGAGAGAGCGGAGAGAGAGATGGAGAACCTTGTCCTTTGTTTTGTTAACCCTTGTGCCGTCGATCCCGTGTTTGGTGACCTTTTTCCATTAGCGTAGCATTTTTAAATTAGTCCCTCCTTTTTGTATGCTTTATGTTGAACTTCCATGTAGGCTTGGTACTCGTATGTATGTTTCCGCTTGCATAAATAAACTTTGTATTCTTCTCATGAGAACTTTTTTTAATTGCAAATGCTATCATCACTTTCCTGCGCATCAGACCTTTTTGGGCATTATGAATGTTCATGCGATTGCAAATGCTATTATATTTTTTTTGAATACTCATATGATTGCGAATGCATGCTTGAAATATGTCGGAAATCTTTCTTGCTGCCTTTCACGTCAGGTGATGTGAGCGCGTTTAAGATCGATTATCCACATAGACTGGAAGCCCATTTATACGGTCTTGTAAATGTCTTGTTTCCAAGGTTGCGGTCACGAAGGCGAGCTTACGTGGCCTGATAGAGGGACATGTGGCGAACATATTGTTGTGCGAGAAGAGGGCTCGGCCGTAAATTTTCGGAGAGGGAGTTGGCTTCTAAGGCGCTGAGCGAGCTTCATGCCAGCCTCACAGCCAAGGTCAACAAAGCATACGAACTCTGGCGGGTGCTTCAGGAGTCCATAAAAGAGGTGGTGGCTCTCGATAAAGCTGCCACGTTTACTCGTGAGAGGGTCGAGGCTCATAAAGCCACCGAGAAAGAGCTCGAGGCTTGGCTTGCTTCTTATCAGGCTCAGCAAGCTCAGGCGGAGGCTCGTCTTCTGGAGATCTTGCGTCATGAAGCCGTGGCTCAGCAACAGAATGATGAGCTGGTAAAATTATTGCACCGCCCGCCGGCTTGAGGACTTGTATCTTTTTTTTTCCTTTTTTGTACATACTCATGGATGAGAGTATCCTTTCTTTTTTTGTTTCTTTCATAAATTGTGCTTTGTATCCATTTTGGTTTATGAATAAAAAGATACAATTTTCCTTTCAATGATATGTCCTCTTTTTATTGAATGCATTCTGCGGATACTATATCTTGATCTCCTTGCAGGACAGCGATGGCTCAGGGTTCAGGGTTAAGATCCGCTTCCTAAGACCTTTGCATTTTATGAGCCACGAGGGTCTCATAAAGAGTTTTTCTCCCTACAGGTCGAGAGGATCCCATAGGTGTAAGTTCTTCTTAAGAATCATGAGGATTCTTAAGCGGGTTTTCCCTTGAGAGTCGCAAGGATCTCACAAGAGAAATTTTTCTTCCTTACAGGTCGTGAGGACTTGTAAGTGCTGGGTGTGGTCGCCCTTATCCGTGTTTTACGGAGTCAGGGGTTTCTCCAGGTATTGTAGTTTAAAGACGTCGCGGTCAAGGTTAAGGACCTCATAGTCCATGGATTTAAGGACTCCACAGTCCGATGTTAGTTTTAAGACATTGCGGTCAAGGTTAAGGACCTCATAGTCCGTGGATTTAGGGACTCCACAGTCCGATGTTAGTTTTAAGACATCACGGTCAAGGTTAATGACCTCATAGTCCGTGGATTTAGGGACTCCACAGTCCGATGTTAGTTTTAAGACATCACGGTCAAGGTTAAGGACTTCATAGTCCGTGGATTTAGGGACTCCACAGTCCGGTGTTTGGTTGCAGGGACCCGCCACCTCTTTGAAGATTTTGAGGAATTACAACGCCAGGTATCAAAGGAGTGAAGAGATGTACCCTTAAACCAAGACAGAATCCGTAGGGAATCGGGGTGGTTGATCGTTAGTTTTAAGACATCACGGTCGAGGTTAAGGACGTTATAGTCCGTGGATTTTAAGGACTCCACAGTCCGGTATTTGCTCTGGATGCTTCACACGGGTTCACTTCCGTGCTTAGCGAGGACCAGGCTCCGCTCTGGATGCTTCACACGGGTTCATTGCCGTGTTCTGCGAGGACCAGGATCCGCTCTGGACGTTTTCCACGGGGTCAAAGAGTGACATTATCCGCGTTCCACGTAACCAGGAATTTTGCGCTAGATGCTTCACACGGATTCACTGCCGCGTTAGGCGAGGACTAGGCTCCACTCTGGATGCTTCACACGGGTTCACTGCCGTGCTCTGCGAGGACCAGGATTCGCTCTGGACGTTTTCCACGGGGTTAAAGAGTGACATTATCCGCGTTCCACGTGACCAGGAATTTTGCACTAGATGCTTCACACGGGTTCACTGCCGTGCTCGGCGAGGACTAGGCTCCGCTCTGGATGCTTCACACGGGTTCACTGCCGTGCTCTGCGAGGACCAGGATCCGCTCTGGACGTTTTCCACGGGGTCAAAGAGTGACATTATCCGCGTTCCACGTGACCAGGAATTTTGCACTAGATGCTTCACACGGGTTCACTGCCGTGCTCGGCGAGGACTAGGCTCCTCTCTGGATGCTTCACACGGGTTCACTGCCGTGCTCTGCGAGGACCAGGATCCGCTCTGGACGTTTTCCACGGGGTCAAAGAGTGACATTATCCGCGTTCCACGTAACCAGGAATTTTGCACTAGATGCTTCACACGGGTTCACTGCCGTGCTTGGCGAGGACTAGGCTCCGCTCTGGATGCTTCACACGGGTTCACTGCCGTGCTCTGCGAGGACCAGGATCCGCTCTGGACGTTTTCCACGGGGTCAAAGAGTGACATTATCCGCGTTCCACGTGACCAGGAATTTTGCACTAGATGCTTCATGCGGGTTCACTGCCGTGCTCGGCGAGGACTAGGCTCCACTCTGGATGCTTCACACGGGTTCACTGCCGTGCTCTGCGAGGACCAGGATCCTCTCTGGACGTTTTCCACGGGGTCAAAGAGTGACATTATCCGCGTTCCACGTAACCAGGAATTTTGCTGATTGTATCCGCATTTCACGGGATGGAGGTTTGACTCTTGGTGATATGTATCGCCGAGCCATGGAACTGGGGGTTGCCGCTGTTCCGTTTCGCTTGATGTTGTGTCTGCTGCCATGAGACGGACGTCGAGATGATCTCTAGGCTATCTGTGAACCGTCGAGATTTGGCTTCTCCTTATGATGAAACCTGGGGAAGGAGTATGATCCCTTCTTTGTTTGCGCCCCTGGATTGTATACAGAGGTAGATGTAACATCACCTGTAGGGCGAGGATTTCACTTTTATTTTATTTCTTTTTCCGCGATGCTCTATCATTTCAGCTTTTATATCGCGAAGGTCGCAATTGCCCCATCATTTCGGCTATTTTTCGCGGT
Organism: Agapanthus africanus; assembly: GCA_030015575.1. Classification (NCBI taxonomy): domain Eukaryota; kingdom Viridiplantae; phylum Streptophyta; class Magnoliopsida; order Asparagales; family Amaryllidaceae; genus Agapanthus; species Agapanthus africanus. Next base: position 557,839,404 of record JASDDO010000031.1, read on the forward strand.
GCCCAATCATTTCGGCTATTTATTTATTTTCTGCTCGCTGCTTTTTATTGCGAGTTGCCCCATCATTTCGGCTATTTTTCATGCCTTCATTTTTACTTGCTGTTTTTTTATTGCAAGTTGCCCCATCATTTCGGCTATTTTGTAGGCATGTGTGGCTTGCTAGCTTTTTCGCTGCGAGCCTGGATTTTAGGCACCGATCTCGGCATCAGCACCGCTACAACTGGAATATTGCCAGTAGCGAATCCTCATTTGCCTTTGTCGATGACGAACAAAGGTGGCTCAGCAAACAGGGTTAAGGGTCCTGCCGACCAAGGCTTTTGACTTCATGAGCCGTAAGGGCCTCACAAAGGTATTTCTCCCTACAAGTCGTGAGGATCTTGCAGGTGTATTTTCTCCTTAGGGATCGTGAGGATTCCTAAGTGTGCGCTCTTCTGTAAGTCGTAAGGATCCTACAAGAGGGCTTTCTCCTTATGGATCGAGAGGACCTATAAGGGTTGGACTTTGCTGGGGAAATGTTTATTCGCGCCCGTGGATTGTATACAAGAGTTAGTATCGAGCCTCTTGTAGGGCAATATCGAAGGTTGTGGGGGATCTGCTTAAGAACAGGTTTAGGTTTCTGTAACTTAAGACTTTCAAATCTCATGAGCCGTGAGGGTCCCATAAGAGAATTCTCCTTACGAGTCGTGGGGATCTCGCAAGTGTATTTTCTCCTTAGAAATCGTGGGGATCCCTAAGTGTGTTGCTCCTTTGTGAGTCGTAAGGATCTAACGCGGGTGGTTTCTCCTTACAAGGTCGAGAGGACCCTATAAGTGTATTTTAACGAGGTTGCGCCCTTTCGGGTTTTCACAAACACTCGCCGGTAGTCCTACTGTTTTTACTCACGGAGCCCTTTCGGGTTTTCATCCGTGCCCGTTCTGCTTGTGGACGCACCGTTTTTTTTTATCTCGTCAGCCTAAGGATGCTGCGGTAGTAGTTTAGGGACGTTTCGGTCTGTCGTTAGTTTAAGGTCATTTCGGTCCGTCGATAGTTTAAGGACGTTTCGGTCCGTCGTTAGTTTAAGGACGTTTCGGTCAGTCGATAGTTTAAGGACGTTCCGGTCCGTTGTTAGTTTAAGGACGTTTCGGTCCGTCGATATGGGAGGGTCAGCCGCTGCTTGCAAAGTCTGAGCCTAGGAAGATAGCGAGCGGACATAGTCGTCGTCATCTATCATTGACCCAGGCTATGGCTCATTAAGCGTAGTATTTCTTTAAGAAACGGCCGTTTATTGGCCTGAAAGGTCTTTCACCATGCATGTCCATGAGTAGATAGGCTCCACCCTGGTAGACCTTGTCTATGATGTAAGGACCTTCGTAGTTTGGCTCGAATTTCCCCCGCTTGGCACGATTGGGGATCATAGGTCTCTTGACCACTAGCACGAGTTCGCCTTGGCGGAATGTCCTCGGCCTGGTCAATCTTTCGTACGAGCGCGTCATCTTTGCTTTGTAGGCTTCTAGATGTTGTTGCGCTATGAGCCGGGTTTCGTCGAGGGCATCAAGCTCCTCAAGCCGAAGGTGAGCATTTTCTTCGTCCGTCAGCTCGTGGTGGACTGCCACTCGCAGAGAGGGTAATTCTATCTCGAGGGGGAGTACTGCTTCCGTCCCAAATACCAACGCGTACGGCGTTGTTTTCGTGGCCGTCTTGAATGTAGTTCGATAAGCCCAAAGGGCCTCTTGCAGCCTCTCGTGCCAGTCTCTCTTATTCCGGGAAACGGTCTTTTTTATGATCTTCGTCAAGGTCTTATTGAAAGCCTCGGCTAGACCGTTAGCTCGTGGGTTGTAAACTGAAGAATATCTCCGGTCTATATTGTGCTGCTGCGCGAAGCGGCTAATCTTATGGCTTCTGTAGGCTGGCCCGTTATCGGAGATAATCCGCCGCGGGGTTCCGAACCGATAGATGACGTGCGTCTTGAAGAATGGAGGATATTCTCCGTCTTCACTTCCCTCAGTGGTATTGCTTCTGCCCATTTGGAGAAGTAATCAGTCATCGCCAGGATAAAACGATGTCCCCGGGATGATGCTGGCTCGATGGGGCCGACTATGTCAGTCCCCCACACTTCGAATGGCCAACTAGCCACCGTTGGGTGTAGTGGATTCGGATGTTGGTGGATAAAGTCTCCATGAATCTGGCACGAGTGGCATTGCTTCGCATACTCAAGGCAGTCCTGGATCATCGTGGGCCAGTAGTAACCCATCCGTTTTATCTTCAACTTCATCTTAAGGCCTGCTTGGTGGGAACCGCAGAGTCCGTCGTGAACTTCTTGGACGACCCTTCTCGCTTCGTCAGGTCCTAGGCATCTCAGCCACAGAGAATCGAATGACCTCTTGTATAGAGCATCGTTGACGAAGGCGAAAGATAGAGCTCGTTTCATGAGTTGATGCCTTGAGGATGTATATTTGGGCATTAGGTGGGACTTAAAGTAGTCTATGAAGACTTCCCTCCAGTCCTCGGCCTTCTCATGGTCTTTTATTTGCAGGGTCGTCTGCCCAGTCGCTCCCTTCTCTTTATATAATTCCGGAGGTATTTCTGCCGGGGCAAGCACTCGACGGCTTTGTACCACGATTCTTACATCATCGAGGTTTTCGTCCGCCAGTTCTTTAGCAAGTTTGGCTAACGCGTCTGCTTTACTGTTTTCCGCGCGCGGTATATTCTCCAAAGTATAGGAGGGAATTTGGGTCAATAGTTGTTGCACCTTTTCGCCGTACTTTACCAACTCCGGTTTGCACGTTTGGTAATCACCATTTACTTGACTAACAACCAGTTGAGAATCCCCGTATATAAGGAGGTCTTCAATTCCCAGGTAGATGGCGATTTCGAGGCCTGCTATCAGAGCTTCGTATTCAGCTTCATTGTTTGTCCTCGGCTCTGTTAAGGAGAAGGCGAAGCGCATTATCCCTCCTTGTGGAGTTGCAAAGACGAGGCCTATCCCCGATTTGATCATTGGGATACCTTGTTTCTGTTTCTTTACGGAGGACGTTCCATCGAAATAGAGTTCCCATCGGGTGCTACCGCCGCCAATCGCATCAAATGCATGCTCGTCCGGCATATCACAGTTCAAAGGAGAATCGGCCGGTATCGGGTGCTCAGCGAGGAAATCGGCAATGGCCTGGCCTTTCACTGCCTTGAGAGGTCGATACGTTACCGAGAACTCCATCAAGAGTAGGGCCCATTTAGCGAGTCGTCCCGTCAATATGGCTTTTGACATCAAGTATTTAAGGGGGTCCACTTTTGAAATAAGACGGACTTCATGCGCCAACGCATAGTGTCTGAGCTTTGTTATCGCGAAGATTAATGCCAAGCAATGTTTTTCAATGGAAGAGTAGTTGCTTTCTGCCCCCAGCAGAACTCGACTTAAGTAGTAGAGTGCTCTCTCTTTTCCCTGATCTTTCTCTTGCGCCCATAATGCGCCCAAGGAACCTTCGAGGGCGGTTGTATAAAGAATGAGGGGTTTTCCCTTGACCGGCGCGGCCAACACCGGAGGGTTCTGCAGGTATTGCTTGATCTCGTCTAGTGCACCTTGGCATTTGTGATCCCAAACGAACGGAGTTCCCTTTTTCATCAGATGGCTGTAAGGAAGGCATTTGCCGGAAAGATTGGCGATAAATCGCCGGATGTATGCGAGCTTCTCTTGGAGAGACCGCAACTGTTTGAGGGTTCTTGGCGGAGGCATTTCCATGATCGCTTTAATCTTTGAGGGATCTATTTCGATACCTCGGTGTCGAACGATGAATCCCAGGAATTTGCCCGAGGAGACTCCAAACGCGCATTTGAGGGGATTCATTTTCAAATTATATTGCCGAAGGCGTTGAAATACAGTCTCCAAATGGTTTAAATGCTCTTCGTATGACATGCTCTTTACTACGAGGTCATCGATATAGCACTCGACGACGTCATGTATGAGGTCGTCGAAGATCTTTGTCATGGCCCTTTGATAGGTAGCGCCAGCGTTCTTTAAACCAAAGGGCATAACCCTGTAGCAGAATATACCCAAAGGGGTCCGGAAAGCGGTGTGCTTCTGGTCTTCGGGATGCATCTTTATCTGATTGTATCCTAACGAACCGTCCATAAAGGAGAAAACCTCGTGAGTGGACGTGTTATCTATCATCAGCTCGGTTACCGGTACTGGGAAATCATCCTTTGGACAGGCTTTATTGAGATCCCTGAAATCCACGCATATGCGTACCGTCCCATTCTTTTTCATTACCGGGACGATATTGGCGATCCAATCGGGATATTGGACTTCTTGGATAAATCCAGAATCGATCAGCTTCTTGACTTCGGCGTTGATACTCATCTCAAGCTCGAGTCGCATCCTTCTTGGCGCTTGCTTGACTGGCTTGATATCTGGGGATATTGCTAATTTATGCACAGCAACCTCCGGATCTAATCCTGGCATCTCAGAGTAGTTCCACGCGAAGCAGTCTTTATGTCGTAGAAGCACGTTCTTTAACGCGGCCACCCTTTCTTCAGAGAGTAGCTCGCTGACAAATGTCGGTCGCGGGTCATCTGTCGATCCCAACTCAATCTTCCTGAGGTTATCCGCCGTAGTATGTATACCATCTTCCAGTTCTTTCGGAGCTGGCGGAAATTCTGAGATCACCTTGTCATCGCTGTTCTCAAAGCACTGGGGAAAGTCATCCATGTTCTCGTGCTCTTCTTTTAATATCGTAATCGTATAACAAGTGCGAATCCGCTCCCAGGACTGAGGTGGATCCGGTTCTACTCTTGCGGCCTTGGGTTCATGCTTTTGTGGCGGCGTTACCCTCCAGCTGTTGGATAAAGCGAATCTGTCCCGTTGGTACTGGTCCTCGACCCAGTTCTTGAAGGTGAAGCAGTCTTCGGTAGGATGTCCTATGGCTTGGTGATAAGAGCAATAGCTCGAACGAGAAGCCTTGTTAGCTTGCTCAGGGTGTCTAGACTCTGGAAGCGCGATCATTCGATGTTTTAAAGCGAGCTTGAGTAACTTCTCCGTCTTGTCTCGGGGGAAGGAGTACGCTCGACTCATCTTCTCCATGAGGGACGAATCCGAGCCGCGTAGTACCCGTAACCCTCTAATCCTGCGTCGTTGTTGTCGGCTCCTTTTCCCACTTCTTAATTTATTTCCGTCTCCGCATCGGGCCTTTCGCACAACGGGTTGACAAAGATGAGCATCTTTGTCTTTTGGAGCCTGTTGAAATAGACGTTGCGTCCTGGCCTTCTCGTAGATGGCCATTTCGCGGTTGTGGTCTTCCTGAGCTTTCTGACCCATTTTCCTGATAGGCTTGTCCGTTCGTTCTTCAAATGACGGACTCGGTGCTTCAATCGCGGGGTCTAGTTTTGATGAGGGGTTGGCATCTTTTGACATGGCGTCCTCTTCTTCATCAAAGGTATATATAGTGTAGCTGCTGTGAGCCCGTTCCCGTTTTCCGGCTCTCGCGTATCCAAGCCCAAGTGTTTCCATTTTCCTGTTGGGCAATTTGCGTTGAGTCCCAGGGACATCCCAAATCTTGTTGTAGAACCGAGCCTGCCGAACAGTTTGTTTTAAGGGCACTCCTTGGCGCTTCAATAGCTTCTTTAATCCATTTGTGTAGTATCTGGGCAGACGGATGGGTTGGAACCTGTCGAATGTAGCATCCGCGCCATGCCAAATCTCTTTCTCTATTTTCGACTCTGAGGATCGGTAGAATAGGATCACCTTCTCACCCCTTTGCCTGGGAGGGATGTAAAATGTTTGCAGGTCCTGCACATTGTGAGCTTGAAGCGTGTCGAGATCCTTGTAGTGTTCTCGCGGTACCATGGTGATTTGCAAACTATGGTCATCGCCGAGGGGTGCTTGTATTGACAGCCGATTGGAGAATACGGCATTAACTTCATCTTCTGAATCACTTCCGAAGACCAACATGGGGGCAGGCGTCCCCAGGTTGTTGCGTTGAGATGGCCCTGCATAAGCTATCTCTTCCTCTTCTTCGGTATCGCTCCCGAAAACAGGGATGGTGGCGGCGGTTTTTTTCTCCGGGTCGCGACACCTTTCTGTATCCTCGAAATCTGGCAAAAAGTACTTCGCATCTTCGTACTTGCGGACTTCATTCACGGAAAATGGGTTTAACTCTCCTGTTACGGTGTACTCGAAACCATCTTTAAAGTACTTCATACACTGGTGTTGCGTAGAAGGGATGATGTTGTACTCGTGTAGCCAAGGACGACCGAGCAAGGCATTGTAGCAGGTCTTGGCGTCGATGACATGGAATTTGACGTCTGTGACGAGAAGTCCAAAGCGTAATGTTAGTATCACAGATCCGAGAGTCCGTGACGATTGTGAATCGAAACCGGAGATAGTAATTTTGTCACGAGCGAGGTGTTGCACACTCATGCAGATTTCCTTCAACACCCGAACATTAAGGAGATTGACGGAGGATCCATTATCCACCAGGATCTTGCCTATCTTGATATCATGGCAGTATCCGGAGACATATAGGGGGCGGTTGTGGTCGCACGTCCCGAGAAGGAGGTCTTCGTCACCGAAAGTGATGTCGGCCGCATGCACTTCCTCCAGTTCATCCTTCATCTTTTCGGTGGTGAGGAAGGCTTGGAATTGCTCAGGTTCTTGTAACGCCTTAATTAGTGAGTCTCGCGCTTCTTTTGATAATAGGAGGGCGTCGAGAATGCTAAGTTGAGAAGGTAGCTTCCTTATGTGCGCGAGGATGTTATAGTCCACTTTACTCCTCCTAGGAGGGTCTTTGGCAGCCAGTTCTTTCATGACTTGGTCATCTAAAGTGATATCTTCAGTGACCTTTTCTTTTCCCTTATCTTTTCTACTCACGGGCCCGAGATTCTTTTCTGGGAGTGTGCGATTGCGCAGCTGAATGTTTTCGCAGGCTTCTAGTTCTTCCTCTTTCTCTAAAACGGATTCTTTAAAGAGAGGGCCCAGAGCCATTTCTTCATCAGAGTCGCTCCCAAAGGTGAGAACTTGTGACCCCTCGGCGTTAACCATGTAACAGTTGCCAGTAGTTTTGTTGTGCCCTTCGACGGTACTTCTTCGCTCCCGACGGCTCTTGCGTTTCATGCGCTTAAAATGTTGCCGACGAGTAACATATCCTTGCCACCATACTTTAAAGGCGTCGCACTCCTCCGTGGGGTGTGAGATTCTCCGATGATATGCGCAATAATTAGGGTGCCTCTCCGCCCCATCGTGTGTATTTCCTTCCGAGGGTGGTAGCTTCATTCCCATTGACATGGCTTTGGCAAACCTTTTCCTCGTCTTGAATATCTTCTTGTCTACTTCGGATGCCCTTCGCTCTGGTAGGGGTAGTTCAACTCTTCCATTCAGTCGCCTGCATTTGGTTCCTTCTGACGTCGCCATCTCACGCTCCTGATCCGCTTTACTTTTTAGACGAATTTCGTCTAGAAAAGCATTGATCACTTCATTTGTCAGCCACGCACGTTCTGGTTCAGGCTCTGTCTCCAGCTTCTTAGTGCCAGGAGTTTTCTTATCATCGGTAAACGAGTGGGAGATTACGTTACAACTCGCCACATACCCTTCGGATTCATCCGATGAGCTCTCTCCATCATCTCCCTCTTGAAAGATGTGGTTGAGGAACTTTTGCAGTGTGACAGGAGTTCGCGCCTTTTGATTGTACTCTTTCAGCGCGTCGATTTGCTTCTGCAAGTTTGTGCGCTTGTCTCCAGGCTTCACGGGCCTCTTGGATTTCTTCTTCTTTTTCTTTGAAGATTTTGACGGTTGGGCGTGAGTTCTTGGGCCATCACCACCGCTTTTTGTAGTTGGGCGCGGTTTCAGCATCCCTTCGATAATTTGAGGTTCGAGGGGGTCCTTCCATTCGATCGCAGGGCACGCGTGAAGGTCTCTCAGCATTCTTTTGGTTTTCGTTGATAGCACGACCTCCCATGGAGCTTCTTCGATAAAGGAACAGGTTTCCCCCGGTGTATCTGCTTTCTTAGGAGTATGCGGCTGTAGTGGGTTCACCTTCCACTTTTCGGACAGTATAAACTTCCCCTGGAGGTACTGATCTTCAATCCATCCTTTGAAGATGAAGCAATCTTCAATCGGATGACTTACCGTTTGATGGTAAGGGCAATAGTTAGGGTTATTCACCTCGGTGGGTTGCGGTGGTCGCCTTGGATTTGGTAGGTTTATAAGTCTGTTGCGTACTGCCAGCTCGAATAACCGTTTCGTCTTGTCTTGTGGGAACGAGTAGGGACGTTTCATCTTCTCATTATAATACCGGCGTCTTTCTTCCAGATGATCTGCCGGTTTCGGGGCGTTAGGTTGCTGTTGGGCATTCGCGACGAAGGTTGCCCTTCCTTTACCCTTGTCATTCCGAGGTTCCGACTTCGGGGGAGGTGGTCTATGACCCATCTGGTCCATCTGAGCCAACTTGTCGATTAAAGCCTGGAATGTGGTTGGCTTAAAGAACATCATGAACTGGGAGATAGTTGCGTGGGGGTCTAGGGTTCTCACGAACATGCCCACTGCGGGTGCTTCCTCAATGCGTTGTTCGCATCTCGACCACAAATTCCGCCAGCGTATAGCATACTGGACCCAGGTTTCGCCTGGTTTAACCCTGGCGTTAATCAATGCAGTTATTGGAGTGCGTTCGCTGGCACTTGCGAATCGCTGAGTAAACAACAGCTCTATCTCAGCGAACGTTTTGATAGAATCGTTCGGGAGTTCCGAATACCATTCGAACGCTGTTTCTGATAAGCTGCCTACGAACTGGCGGAGCAACAGTTTATCATCACCGCCGGTGTTACCGCAGAGGGCCCGGAACTGGGCGACATGTTGATGGGGATTGCCGGTCCCCTTGTACACGTGGAATTTTGGTATCGTATAGCCTTGCGGGTATTTGATTTGGTCGTACCAGCTTGGATACGGCCGCCCCGTTTTCACGACTTGACCAGCTGCCTCAGTCGCATGATGGACCCGGATTTGCTGGGCTATGTAGTCAGCCAAGTCAGCCTTAGAGATTGCCTCCTCCTTGGCCGTTGAGAGGGCTGGTAGTGGATTTGACGTTTCTCCTCGGTCGTCTTCAAGAACTATTGGGGGATCCTCGGCGGGTAAGTTCTGCTGGATCATCATGCCTATCATATCTTGGAAAAGAAGGCCCATACGTTGTATGTTGGCTGCTTGTTCAGCAGCCTCTTTGTCCTTTTTCTCCAGTATCCGGCGAAGAAATTCAGCGTCGGTTTCTTCCTCCTGGCGTGCGTCTGAGGGCGTTTCTAGGCTTTCTTTTGGCCCGGTAAGTGCGGCCATAGCATTCATCATTTCCTGAAGCTTTTGTTGCTGCTCCTGGGGTTTCGTCACGGATCGGGTAAGTGGTCGGTGGCCTGTAGAAGTGCGGCTCTCCTCCTTTCCAGAGGCCATGTATACGGTGTGGACCATCATGCCCCCAGACTTAGGGCGTCTGGGCTCAGTGCTTTTAGCTGTCGTGGCGGGCTGGGGGATCTTCTCTGGCTTCCTCCTTTTGTGAGCAGTGGAGGTTGAGGGAGCCGTTGAGGTGGGCGCCCAGACAGCCTTTTGGGGTTCAGCCTGGTGACCAGCTTCCGGTTGGATTTTCAGCTTCTTGTGCTGGCGGGAGGAGTTTGGATCGATGATCGAGTCTCGGGCCTGCCTCCAAACCTTATAGATTTTGGAAGACAGCCGTTGAGGGGATCGGGGCTGTTCTGATTTTATTTCCGCAACCCTTTTTAATGGGGGAGGAGACCTCTTCAGCACTGCAGTAGGAAAATTTCTTCGCACCTTATTTAGCATTTCGAAGCTGTTCCCAGTTGGAACAGTAGCATTAACTTCTGCCACCGGGGCTGATGGAGTCAACCCAGAGGGGGAGTTGCCCCCAGCCTTCCTTACTCGGCGCCAATGGCGACGTCGAGCGTGTCGAGCGGACGGCGTTGGGTCAGCGGTAAGAATTGTTTCGTCTTGCCCCCTGCGTGGGTGGGGGGTTGCTGTTGGTGTTATCCTATCAAAGACCGATGTCCTTTGGGTAGCAGGAGCGGGAGCTGAAGCCGTCAATCTTGTAAAGACCGACTTTTTGGCCGGAGAAGCCGCCTTGGCGATTTCGGGGGCAGGAGCGGCCACTTTCTTAGAAGCAGCCTCCTCCGAGATTGTAGGCCCTATGATGAGTTCGCAGGATTTCTGGCCCAATCTAGAGAAGACCGAGGCGTTGACGTTGGGCGACTCGTTGAGAGGAGCCGCGGCAGGGGTGAGACGATCAAAGACCGACTTCTTGAGAGCTTCCTTTGTCAGCACCGGCGCCGTGAAGCTTGTTGGCGGGAGTATAGTCCCAAAGAACAATCCGGTAGTGGCCTGAATCACCTGCTCCACCGGCATTGTAAATAACGAAGCAGCTTGGGGTCCATAGGCTATACCTCCTGGCGAGGTAAAGCGTTGGTCGCAATTGCAGTCTGAGCAGTTGGAGGGTTTCGCAGAAGTAGAAGCCATCGATCCTTTGCTTTCTGCAATAAGCAAGGCGCCAATTCTTAGTATCTCGAAACCCAAGGGCAACCATTAGCGAACCGCAATTGGTTCACGAATCACGACACACGAAGTGTGGAGTGGAAAGAGGAAAAGGTCCCACCGGGCGTGCCAGAATCTGTTCCCCTCCGAACGGCGGCCTGGACTCGGGGGTCCGTGCCTGAGGTTCGGGGCAGATGCTAATTGGTGCTATCCGTCCACCTCTCCGAAGATGCCAATTTTTTTATGGCAGCGTGCATCGAAGGTTTAGACGGATGCGGCCGATGTAGCAGACTTCGTCAGATTCCCCCTCGTTTGAGGGGTTTTTGATTGTGGGGACGCTCTTCCCTGCAGGCGCAAGCCCCTGCAGTTAATTACGCTACCGCATCGCGGTAACAACTTTCTCCTTCTCCAGATGGTCACTTCGTGTCGTGTGTGTTTATTTTATGTTTTGTTGCCCATGGATTGTTTACGGAGACTGAGTTAAGTCGTCGCCCGTAGGGCGTGGACTAGTCCAAATCCGTGTTTATTTTAGATTTGGGTTTGGGGGTTTGGTTCGAGGATACGTCAGCCATACTTGAGGCTAAGATCAACTCAAACGTTTGTTAAGGATGCGTTAGTCTAATGTTGAGACTAAGATCAACTTAACGGGATCATTTGGATCCGACAAGGGAGTGTTTTTAGGCTCCATTGTTCCAGTTTAGGGACATAGTGGTCCATCGTATATGTGGCCGTCGGGACCCGTCACCTCTCTGACGACGTTGAAGGATTACAACGACGGATGTCAGAGGAGTTCAGAGATGTACCCTCGAGCCAGAGTTAATTTGGGGGATTCATAGTCCAGTCTGTTTGAAGGTTTAATGATACGTTAGCCATCTTTGAGGCTAAGATCAACTTAAACGGGACCGTTTAGATCCGACAAGAGAGCATGCGGGGCTCTATTGTTCGAGTTTAAGGACATTGCGGTCCATGGGTAGTTTAAGGACATTGCGGTCCACGGGTAGTTTAAGGACATTGCGGTCCATGGATAGTTTAAGGACATTGCGGTCCATGGGTAGTTTAAGGACATTGCGGTCCATTGTTAGTTTTAAGACATCTCGGTCAAGGTTAAGGACCTCATAGTCCATGGATTTAAGGACTCCACAGTCCGGTATGTGCTCTGGATGCTTCACACGGGTTCACTGCCGTGCTTGGCGAGGACCAGGCTCTGCTCTGGGCGTTTTCCACGGGGTCAAAGAGTGACGTTATCCACGTTCCACGTAACCAGGAATTTTGCACTAGATGCTTCACACGGGTTCACTGCCGTGCTCGGCGAGGACTAGGCTCCGCTCTGGGCGTTTTCCGCGGGGTCAAAGAGTGACGTTATCCGCGTTCCACGTGACCAGGAATTTTGCATTAGACATGGGTTTAAGGACCCCACAGTCCATATCGATGTATGGTCGTCGGGACCCGTCACCTCTTTGAAGACATTGAGTGATTACAATGCCAAGTATCAAAGGAGTGAAGAGATGTACCCTAGAACCGGGATGGATTAAATAGCCCTTGGCGCAATTTGGGATCAAGACCCATTAATTATATTATGAGCCCATTGGCCCCAGTTAATTACGGATTGAGGGCTTATTGCCAGCGTGGGCTAAGTCCTATCATATCTGGAATATTGACTTCTTGTTGGTCCATTGAGGGAGAGGCTTTGCCTCCATCCACTTGGCCAATTGGGCCAAAGCCTAGTGTTAAACACTACAGAGCAATCAGTGTTGAACACTGGGAATGAGATTGACAAATTAGTGTTTAGCACTAAAGATAATTGGTGTCAAACACCCGCAACAGGGCTTTCAAATTAGTGTTAAACACTAAAACAGATCAGTATCAAGCATTGGCAACAGAGCTCTCAACTTAGTGTTAAACACTAAGGTAGTCAGTGTTGAACACTGCAAATAAAGTTCTTTGATTGGTGTTGAACACTAAGGCCCAACAGTGTTTCAATACTGGATTCGAGAGTTCCAATTTAGTGTTAAACACTAAGGTAAAAGGGGTCACGTGGCAACACGTGAGAGCGCCCTCTCTTCATTCATTCTGCTGAGATTATCGCATCTTTCAGAGCATCACGTGCCATCACGTGACGGGCATTCATATGCTTATGTGTTAGAGCTTCTGTCAAGGGTCACGTGGGTCACGTGGGGGACTGCCTCAAAGGGCTTTCTGTAGATCTTTTGAGGGGGTCACGGGGTGGCACGTGACCCTGCCTTCATGTATGTTGTTTAGAGGCTTTGTTAATCTTTTTTCAGGAATTAAATTCCTCGAGCTTTAAATTTCAGAGGAATTAAATTCCTACTTCCTTTTGAAGACTTATATTCTGGAGTAGAGTTGAACTCTGAATCTTTTGTAGGAATTAAATTCCTCGTATATGTGGAGAACTGAATAGGGTTAAACCTTAATAAAAGCTTTTTAAGGAATTAAACTTCCATTCCCTGTTAAATTATGATTAAGGGAATTAAATTCCCGTTGTTTCAACAGAACTAAGTTCTTAATTAGGGTTAAACCCTATTTCTCTCTGTTTTGAAGGAATTAAATTCCCATAACACAGGGTCAAGCCCTACTTTTATCTTAAAGGAATTAAATTCCTATAGTTCTGTGAGAATTAAATTCTCATGTTTCCATTCCCTCTCTATGTTTTGGATCTGCATGGCAGGATCTCAACCCATTGAGAATTAAATTCTCAACCTAAAGGGGAGATGTGCACTTTGCAGATTCTCTATCAAAGAGAGAAGAAATATGTTCTTCTGTTTTTATATTATCAGAGTTAAACTCTGTTGAGAATTAAATTCTCCTTCTTTCAAAAAGCCTTCCCTTTCTTACCTAGGGTTTTCTTTTGCAGAAGCTCCAAATTCCCCAAAGTATCAAGGCTCTCTCCTTTTTTTTTCCTCCCTCTGCGTATATGTCTCTTTTTTGTGTCTCTTGGCTCCTATTTATAGGAGAAGCAGCCGAATCAATTAGTTTTTGATAAATCTTCATTAAAAGATTTGATTTGCATCCATCATTCGTTTTTGACCTTTGGATTATTAGGTGAATTTTATTCACCATTGGATTTCAAATCCCCGGGATTCTCCTTTGTTATTTCGGTTAGATTTAAAGGGGAAATCTTTCCAAACTCGAGATTTTCCCATAGATAGATGGTATTCAATCATCTCTGAATCTTTAATTCGATCTGCTCCAGATAATCACTTTCCTTCGGGAAGATTTGATTCTCCTTCAGAATTTAATTCTGTTAACAAAACGGGCTTTGAAAGCCGGTCACGTGTGACCACGTGACCCATGGTCACGTGTGGACACGTGACTCTCTTGGAACGAGCCTTCCTCTTTCTTTCTGCGCTTTGCTTTCTGTTCTCTGTTTAGCTATCACGTGCCACCACGTGACAACTGGTCACGTGTGAGCACGTGACCTCTTCTGAAGCCTTTTTCTTGATTCGATCAGGGAACCGTTGTGTCTTTGCCGCTTGCATTTAAATGTCACGTGTCGACACGTGACCCTTTCTGAAGTCCCTTTTCTTCAGCGTAGTCAGAAAACTGAACTTGCCTTGATGATGCGTTTAGGTGTCACGTGCCAACACGTGACTGCTGGTCACGTGTAAGCACGTGACCCTCTTCTGAAGCTTTTCCCAGAAGCTTTCCTGATTTTAAATCAGGAAACAGTCACGTGTTGACACATGATCTCTTTTACAGAATTAAATTCTAAGCAAGCAGAAGTGTAAACAAATGGCTAAGGAAAGACTCCAATAGGGTGTCACGTGCTCACACGTGACCAAGGGTCACGTGCTGACACATGATGGTTTTTAGCCCAGGTAAAATACAAAATTAAATTCTGAATGAAGAGGAGTCACGAGCCAACACGTGATAGGCTTTAAAAGCCTTCTGAATTAATAGAATTAAATTATAACTAAGGAAAATCAAAGACCCTAACTGGGAAAGTTTTTCTCCAAATCTTTCCAAACAAAAAAAGGATTATGGGGGACCGTTGGATTAAAAATCCAAGGATGATTAAAAATCACCAATTTATGGAAAGATTTTAGACAAGGAAAGATTTCCCTAAATTTTACCCAAAATAACAAACATAATATCTTTTGGATTTAAAATCCAATGGTGAATAAAATTCACTGAGTGATCTAAAATATCATATCAGTTACGAAAAACAAACAAAATCTTTCAATGAAAGATTTACTAAACAAATTGATTCTTTTCCTTCTCCTATAAATAGAATCCAAGAAAAGAAGAAAGATATAGAATTTTGGGATCTTGAAATTTTCTAACGGCAAATAGCAGAGAGAAAAGAAAGGAGAATTTAATTCTCAAGAAAGAAAACCCTAGGTGAGAAAGGGGAAAAGGATCAATACTTCAAAAAGAAAATTAATTCTCAATATAAAAGTTTAACTCTTCTGCAAAAAGAACTTAGTTCTTCCTCTGGTTAATGATCTGCAGAAGCAAATCTCCCTATAGGTTGAGAATTTAATTCTCATCGGGTTGAGATTCTGCCATGCAGATCCAAGACTTAGAGGGAGAATTGAGTTTAGAGAATTTAATTCTCCCAAATTCACAGGAATTTAATTCCTCCAAGATAAAACTAGGGTTTAACCCTATATGAGAATTTAATTCTCTCAAACTCACAGGAATTTAATTCCTTCAAGATAAAATTAGGGTTTAACCCTATATGAGAATTTAATTCTCTTAAAGTTACAGGAATTTAATTCCTCCAAGATAAAACTAAGGTTTAACCCTATATGAGAATTTAATTCTCTCAAACTCACAGGAATTTAATTCCTTCAAGATAAAATTAGGGTTTAACCCTATATGAGAATTTAATTCTCTTAAAGTTATAGGTATTTAATTCCTCCAAGACAGAACTAGGGTTTAACCCTATATAAAAACTTAATTCTTTCACATACATGGGAATTTAATTCCTCTAAAACGTAATTACGGTTTAACCCTACAGAGAATTTAATTCTTAAAAAATAAAGAGACTTGAAAGATCCCCATGCATATAAAGAATTAGGTCACGTGTCCCCACGTGACTCCTGAAAAGATCCTCCGAAAATAAAGGAAACAGCTTAGAGGGAATGCCTCACGTGCACCCACGTGACCTCCAAAACAACAAGAATAAAAGCAAAGGCAGATTCTAATTTGGGCGCCCTCACGTGTCCTCACGCGACCCCTAAGAAAAGCCTTAACAAATCAGTGCATGAGTGCCTATCACGTGCCCACACGTGATGGCCAGGAAATTAAAAGTGTTTAACACTTATTCGCAGATTTGAGAATAAAACAAAGGAGATCTGGCCCCATCTTTGGGTGCCCTCACGTGTCCCCACGTGACCCCTTCCTCTCCGGTGTTTAACACTAATTTGAGAGTTTTATTTCCAGTGTTTAACACTGTTGTCCTCTAGTGTTTAACACTAATTTGAGAGTTTTATTTCCAGTGTTTAACACTGTTGTCCTCTAGTGTTTAACACTAATTTGAGAGTTTTATTTACAGTGTTTAACACTGTTGTCCTTTAGTATTTAACACTATTTTTAAAGCCAAATTGGCTAAGTTTCCAGAGGCAAAAACTCCTCCTTTGACTAAATCCCAAAGTTGAGTAAAACTCATAACTACAATGTTTAATGCTCAGTCAAAGACAAAAATGTATCAGAGCCCTCAAACTCTGGTTCATCATCGCTAAATAATGTGGGCTTGAACCCAGACAAATGTTTAATGGTCCAATAAAGAGCCAATATTTCTAATCTATTTGGACTTATCCCAAACTGGCCATAAGTCCTCAATTCAGATTTAACTGAGCTAATGAGCTCATAATATAATTAATTGATCTTAGTTCCAAATTGGACTACAGATCCCAATCAACCTTGGTGCAAGGGTACGTCTCTTCACTCTTTTGATATTTGTCATTGTAATCCCTCAACGTCTTCAGAGAGGTGACGGGTGTCGACAACCACACACTTCATAGACTATGACGTCTCTAAACTGGACTGTGGGGTCCTTAAACTCATGGACTATGATGTCCTTAACCTCGACCGTGATGTCTTTAAACAAACATTGGACTGTGGGGTCCTTAAACCCATGGACTATGATGTCCTTAACCTTGACCGTGATGTCTTTAAACTAACAATCGACCATGATGTCTTTAAACTAGCATTGGACTGTGGGGTCCTTAAACCCATGGACTATGATGTCCTTAACCTCAACCGTGATATCTTTAAACTAACATTGGACTGTGGGGACTTTAAACTCACGGACTATGATGTCCTTAATCTCGACCGCAATGTCTTTAAACTAACAATGGACCGAGATGTCGTTAAACTAATAATGTACCGTAATGTCCTTAAACTAATCGACCGTAATGTCACTAAACTAAACAATAGAGTCCAATTACTCTTTTGTTGGATCTAAACGATCCCGTTAAATTGATCTTAGTCTAAAATTAGACTAATGTATCCTTAACATACGTTTAAGTTGATCTTAGTCCCAAATGAGACTAACGTATCCTTAAACCCAACCCCCGAACCCAAATCTAAGAAGATACGGATTTGGACTAATCCACGCCCTACGGGCGACAACATAAATTAGTCTTCGTATACAATCCATGGGCAACCAAACACAAAACAAACACCCACGACACGAAGTGACCATCTGGAGAAGGAGAAAGTTGTTACCGCGATACGGTAGCGTAATTAACTGCAGGGGCTTGCGCCTGCAGGGAAGAGCGTCCCCACAATCAAAAACCCCTCAAACGAGGGGGAATCTGACGAAATCTGCTACATCGGCCGCATCCGTTTAAACCTTCGATCCATGGTGCCATAAATCAACTTGGTATCTTCGGAGAGGTGGACGGATAGCACCAATTAATATCTGCCCCGAAATTCAGGCTAGACATTCGCCGCGTCTCTTGCCGCGTCTTTCGGAGGGGAACAAGGTCTATTGTAATTTACTGATAACTCTATGGCACGAGTAATATTTCTTGAGCCACCTGTATAAGTGGGGCGACCCCTTTTCGCCGACTTCCTATTCTCTTTATTTTGATCGGCCTGTTTCTGCACAACACATTCAGATTTAGTTTTTTAATTAAGTAACACAAAAAAATAAATTATATACTAAACAATGAATTAAATTTAAAATACATACCTGTTTGCGCTGAGAGTCGAAATATTGGCACAATAGAGGCTATGTCTCTACGTCAACTCTCACAAAGGCCGGAGTATGTAGGAGGGCCGCTCTCTCTGCCTCGAGAGTCGCCATCCACACGGAATAGCAGTCGATCTTCATCTCATTCCTATTGTATCGGACCTTCGATTGCATGTTCTTCATCAGGCCATGGTACAGAGTGTGAAGATCGAGCACCCTCCCAGGATGATCAGGGTCGGGTACATGCTGAAAATCGTAATCCAACAGAAAATACAAAAAAAAAACAATATTATTAAATTACAAGTGTTAATAATAAATATATTGGATAAATCAAATGAAAATATATATTAATACCCGAGCCTGATCCCAGAAGAGGGCGAATGAGCACCGGTACTGGTCGCCCCACTCAACGTGAAGTGAATAGTTCTTCACGAGGCGGCTCTCATCCCCCATATACCGGCCGAACCTCTCGGCATAATCGCCGGTATAGTGATAATCAGGGGTAAAAAAGAGGGGGAATGCTGCCTCCCCTCTAGCTCTGTCGGGCCTCAGCCTGTGGGACTGATTCGGGCCTCGAGTCCCCCTTTCGGGATGGGGAGGCCCTGCGTCTACAAGAAATATCAAGACAATCAATATTAAGACAAAGTGGTATTAAGAAATCAAGGTTTAACGAAAATTGATGTGTGATATATGCCTCCGGCGACTAAAGAACGAGCCTGGGCCCGGGCAGCAGCACGAGCGGGACGATAGTTCCTCCGGTGAGGAACAGCCGGTGACCCGGACGTGGACGCATCTCCAACTAGAAAATAAATATCGATAAAATTACATGATGTTCCTGTTTATTCTTAAAGGATATGTAAAATGAATAAATATTTTATACTTATTCATACAAACCTGCATACTGAGCGGAGGGTATGGAGTGACGGGAGTGGCCCCTGCACCAGACGAGCACGCACCACCTATAATTAGACAATCAAGTATCAGCTATATAAGTAATTGCAAAAAGAATGTGTATATCAATAATATAACATTCTAAATCAACATGTATACACTATATGATATATAAACATATCTGGAGGTGCGGTGGTGGGCTCTGCCCCTGATGTAAGTACGTAAGAGCAAAAAGAATGTACGTATATTTATGTTATAGCATTTTAAATCAATATACATGCACTATATGATATATAAATATACCTGGAGGTGCGGGAGTGGCCTCTGTCCCTGATGTGGACACACCAGCAGCTAAACAATCAAACATTGACTATGTAAGTAATTTTGACATGATATGCATGTATATTTATAATATTACATTCAAAATGAATATGCGTGCAACATACCTGGAGGTGCGGGAGTGGCCTCTTTTCCTGATGTGGACGCACCACCACCAACTAGACAATCAAACATTGACCATGTAAGTAATTTTGACATGAATATGCATGTAAATGTATAATATTACATTCAAAATGAGTATGGGTGCAATATACCTGGAGATGTGGCAAAGTCCACATGGAAGGAGGCATCCGAAGGGGTCTCTGATCGGGGTGCAAGACCAGCCCTCTGAAACTCCCTATGCAGCTCTCCGGGCGGCAGAACAGCTCTGCTTTTGCCTCTGCCTCTGCCGGTGCCGCGGCTGGAGCTCCTGCCGCCCCTCGCTACTCCCGTCGTCGTCATCAAATCTAGATAAAATGGTTCGTGGACGCATTAGACAATCATTACATATACATGTTATATATGTATAGATCGTAAAATATGAAGTAATAATATAACATTACTGATAACCTTTTTCGTTTCGTGGACGCATTAGACATATCTACTTGGATTTCATCATCCATATCATTTCTAACCCACGTAACTTCATGATCAGCCGAAGACAACCCGTCTTTCGAAACAGACGGTCGGAGCACTGTAAGTCTTCTCTCTTCTTCATCCTCATCGCTGTCCTCGAATTCTGGGACATCGTAGACATCCCTGGGTTTCCAATGGCATACGACACTCCATCCCGGATTCTTCAAACACTGTGAGTAGTATACTTGGAACGCTTGGTTCGGAAAGATAAACGGATCTTCCTGACCGTAAAATCGAAGTGTGTTCACACTAGACAATCCATATTCATCTTTCCAAGTCTCGAGATTGCTTCTCCACTTATCCGTAGTGGTTCGCGTATCGTACACTGAAATATATAAAAGGGTTCTGATCGTCCGGGATATTGGATGCCGAGTATACAATTTAAGTATCTATAATAAATCAAACCATCCGATCCTACCGTCGCAATCCCACTATTCTGAGTGGTTCTAGATGTTTCTATGTCCTTCACTTCGAATTTGTATCCAAGGACACCAAATCCTTTATAATATGCAGCCTCCATACTAGGAAATTGCGCTAAATATCTTGAATCACTCTCTAATGATGCAGACAAGTTCGGATCGTGGATCTAACAAAACAAAATTTATGACAAATACATAACGATATAGATTTAGATTAAAACTGATAGCAATAATATGTTATTCGAATAATTTACAAGATCTGCAACCCAATCGCAAAAATTATCCTGATGATATTTTTCCAATTGTTCATCGTTCCAATCAGGATGCCCCTCACGTACCTCGTTAAAATGAATTCTGTTCTCGACAATAAATTATGACATTAATATTATATCATTTCATACACACACAAACACAAATATAACAATTAATCCAAAAAAACTTACTCTCTAATTTTTTCAAGACATGCACTATTGAGCAAGATAAACCGGTATATCTTGTTAATAAACATAGTGTCTACCCTCTTATAATCGGCTTTACCTTATGGCCCGTCTTGAATTCTTCGAGGCCGGTTAAGTCTCGTATCAATGTTCTCATCCAGATAGCGGGAACAAAATGTGGTTGTTTCATCTAGAAGATAACCTTGCATGATAGAACCCTCTGGTCGATTTCTATTGCATATATACTTTTTAAGAGTGTAGAGATACCTAAAGAAAATATGTTGAATAAATAAATACGGGCATACAAGACAACAATTATTTTAAAAATTGCGCGAAACAAAAAATTCCACATACCTCTCGACGGGATCCATCCATCAATATTGTACTGGTCCGACTAACTTAGCCTCAGTTGCAAGATGAACCGTCAGGTGTATTATGATATCGAAGAATGACGGTGGGAAAATACGCTCAAACTTGCAAAGTATCAACGCAATAGAATTTTCTAGTTTCTCCAGCGTCACAACATCCAGTGTTTTAGCGCATAACTCTATGAAAAAGCAACATAGGTCGTTGATTACTAGTCCAACCGATTCGGGAAGGGAAGTCCTGAGGGCTAATGGAAGAAGGTGCTCCATGATAACATGGTGATCATGACTTTTCAGCCCATCGATCTTGCCTTTCACAATTTTTATCTTCTTGCTGAATGATCCTGAGAAACCTGTGGGAACTTTCAAATCATGCAACACCTGCAGGAATCTTTTCTTCTCCGGTTGTGACATATGATAAGCGGAATTGGGAAGTACAAATTTGCCTGGATTACCCACTGCCGGTTTAGGATGCAATTCACTTCTAATTTCCCAGTCCTGTAGATCCATCCGAGCATTGGGGTTGTCTTTCGATTTCTCGTCTTTACAAAGAAGCAAGTTGAGTATGTGCTCGGATACTCCCTTCTCTATATGCATGACGTCCAAACAATGACGCACTAAATTTGTTGACCAGTATGGAAGCTTGAAGAAAATGCTTAACTTGTTCCAGAATGGTGGTTTGACCTGTTTTGTTGGATCCATCCCGAAGGTCACATTATTGTAACCATCCCACTGAGCAGTCACGTCCTCTCCGGACAATGGGGCTGGAGGTCCAAGAAGCTCCTGATGACCATCAAAGTTAACATCGTTTAACCTGTAGGGGTGGTCTAAAGGTAGGAAACGTCGATGGCCGCAATAACAAACCTTCCTTCTAAAATTCAAGAATTTCGATGTTGTATATTGATGGCAATGAGGACATGCCTATACTCAAGAAAGTCATTAATTGTCCACATTAAAGCCGCACGCAGTATGAAGGTTGTATTTGTGTTTACATCGTAAGTCTCTACACCATAAATGAACAAAGATTTTAACTCCTCGATCATAGGTCGGAGATAGACGTCGATATTGTTTTCCGGTGAGTTTGGTCCGTCGATAAGAAGAGGCATCATAAAGTATGATTGTTCTATAGCCAACCAAAACGACAGATTATAAATTATCATTACAACGGGCCATGTGTTGTGGTTTCTAGCCATATAGTTGAATGGGCAGAAACCATCACTAGCCAGTCCGAGCCTGACATTGCGAGGATCGCTACTGAATATTGCGTGCCTCCTATCGAAATCCTTCCATGCCGGTGAATCTCTTGGATGACTCATTTTTCCATCTTCACTTGGAGGAGCACGGTGATGCCAAATCATTGCCTCGGCTGTTTTCTTGCACCTGAATAGCCTCTGCAGCCTCTGTATTATGGAAAAGTATCGTGCTATCTTGACAGGTATATCGGGCTTCTTATCAGAATCTTTCGGCTTATACCTGGCCTCTCCGCATGTTGGGCACTCTTTTAAATCTGAATTCTCTTTCCGGTACAACACGCAATTTTTAGAACATGCTTGAATCTTCTCACACTTCAGACCCAAATCGGACATCATCTTCTGGGCTTCGTACCAGCTGTCAGGTACGTTATTTCCCGAGGGCATGGAATCTTTCAAGAACGAAAGAAGTATTGTGGATGACTTGTTGCTCCATCCATTTAGGCACTTAATCTGGAAAAGTTGGACGAACCATGAGCGGGTGGAATAGTTTGCATTCTCATAAATTGGTTTTCTAGCATCATTCATGAAATTTTTATATTTATCCGCATGCGGTCCTTGACCGGAAGGAATGTCATCTTCGGTATGAATAGATTCACCTAGGGCAGTCTCTACCATATCCTCCATTTCTTATGATGGAAAAAAATTACCGTCTTCTTCTTCTGCCGTATTACCGTCTTCTCCTTCTTCTCCTGCCGTATTATCGTCTTCTCCTTCTTCTTCTGCCGCATTACTGTGTTCTTCTCCTTCCTCGTGATATAGCCAAGTTGTATAAAGTCTAGTAAAACCATTTTTTACGACATGAAGCTCTGTCAATTCTACCTTCTGCCAGTACTTATTCCCACATCTATCGCACGGGCAGAGAATCTTCTCTATCATGATCTTATTATGTGTACGTGCAAATTCAATAAAAGCAGCAACTCCTGCGACAAACTTAGGTTGCATACGTTGTTGCCAATCCACATACATCCAGTCCTTAACTCTGACGTACTCATGGGCCATGCTAGACTGTATAACATATAAATTATAGGTTATGATAACTATATTGAGAAATCTAAGAACGGGATGGTTACTGACAAAGGAGAAAATCCGTGTATATGCTTTGTGTGTTCGTTTGTCGTTGAGAAGAATAAATTATCGATAATCAAAGTTAGATTTGAGGATATTCATGTGTGAGTTGTATTCTATATATGTGTGTTTCAATTTATGATTTCGCTTAAGTGTAGGGTTGTTAGTGTGTATGTGCTGTGTGTGCGTTTGTTGTGTATTCGTGTTGTATGTGTGTGTTTCGGCTGTCGGGGGTAAGGCTTCTATCCCATTAAGAATGTATAGAGCGGACACCCATACGCTTGTGTTTTCAACCGTTTCGAGTAAATTTCGGCAGTACCTCCCTGCTGTTCTCCGAGTACACTGTAATAGAATAGATAATCATTTCAAAGCTGTAAAACAACGTTGAAATGAACATTTAATCTATCTTTGTACACGGAGAACCAGCAGAAAAGTATCGACGAAATATCTCGAAACGGATGAAAACACAAGTGAATGCAGGTGTTTGCTTTATACATTCCTAACTTGTCCACACAGGACAAATCTATCGGTTATCATACGATTGAATCTTCTCGTCACATAGACTACACGATGGTTGTTAGTACCGAGCTATACCGTCCGATATTTAACAACCATCGTATAATTCTATGTCACGACGAACATCGAACGTATGTTAACCGATAGACGTGTACTAAGTGGCGCTTTGAGTTTCATATATGAGTATCGATGAGAATATGAAAGTTTTATATTATCATCGAGTATCATATATTGGTTTTAACTTGAACATCTTGAATCACTCTCTAATGATGTGTTTGTTGTGTATTATTGTCGTATGTGTGTTTCGACTGTCGGGGGTAAGGCTTCTATCCCATTAAGAATGTATAGAGCGAACACCCATTCGCTTGTGTTTTCAACCGTTTCGAGTAAATTTCGGCAGCACCTCCCCGCTGTTCTCCGAGTACACTGTAATAGAATAGATAATTATTTCAATGCTATGAAACAACATTGAAATGAATATCTAATCTATCTTTGTACACGGAGAACCAGCGGAAAAGTACCGACGAAATATCTCGAAACGGATGAAAACACAAGTGAATGCAGGTGTTTGCTTTATACATTCATAACTTGTCCACACGGGACAAATTTATCGGTTATCATACGATTGAATCTTCTCGTCACATAGACTACACGACGGTTGTTAGTACCGAGCTATACCGTCCGATATTTAACAACCTTCGTATAGTTATATGTCACGACGAATATCGAACGCATGTTAATCGATAGACGGGGACTAAGTGACGCTTTGAGTTTCATATATGAGTATCGATGAGAATATGACAGTTTCATAATTATCATCGAGTATCATATATTGGTTTTAATTTGAACATCTTGAATCACTCTCTAATGGTGCGTTTGTTGTGTATTCTTGTTGTATGTGTGTGTTTCGGCTGTCGGGGGTAAGGCTTCTATCCCATTAAGAATGTATAGAGCCAATTTAATTTTTTTCTCATTTCTTGAATTTTCGTTTTGTCTTGAAGAAGAGAGAGAGGCCAGAATTTGCATAATAAGAGGGGGAAAATATGGTTGAAAGAACATTCCTCATGATAAATTGGATTATTCATGAAAGCAACCTAAACCTCATCCATATGCAACTCCAACTCTATGGGAAACCACACGTTAGGTCCTACCATTTTAGATTTATTTTTCAAATTGTGAAAGATCTTAGTCTACATCAATCTTGGATTGTTTAAGAAAGATACCCTATAATAGCTTGTTTTTCAGAAAAAATCTATGTGTCATCCTCGTCAAAATCCAGAGAGCGGAAGTGAACACAATATAACGATTCAGGTCAAGTTTGTGGTTCCCCTTGTATGTGTAGTGTGTGATGTGTGTGTGGGTGTGTTGTTTGTTAGGCTTACGGGCGGGCGGTCCAAAAAAAAATCATAATATCATAAAAATTGTTGAGAAAATATAATGGCTAACTGAAGATATTATTCTACAAGTAATGATCTTGACAGGGGCATCAAACAAATGACACAGGAACAAAAAATATTCATGGGTCCTATTGAAACAAACTTTGCTATCCAATATCAAACCCCAATCGAACCCCAACCCCAACCTAACCCTAGCCCCAGCCCCACTCGAACCCCAACCCAAACCCTTACCGAACCCTAACCCTAACCCCAACCCCAACTCCAAGCCCAACCGAACCCTAACCCTAACCCTGAACCCGATGCCTAACCTTAACCCTCACCCCTACCAAAACCCTGAACCTTAGCCCTAACATCATCAAAATTAAAAATAATTGGAGATTTACTAACCTGTAGCGGGCGGTGGAGGAGACGACGGAGGAGATCGGTGATCGACGACGCAATCAGCGACGAATCGCAGGCGGTGGCGACGAGGAAGTCGATGAAGAAGTTTTGGAAACGAGGGCGGTGGCGGGCCGCGGGCGGAGGGCGGTGGCGACGAGGAGAAAATTCGAGATGCGGGAAGGAGATCGAGACGCGCGCGGGAGAGATTGAGAGAGAATTTTGGGAACGATCGAGATCGAGGTGTAGGGTTTTTCTGTGCCTTTTTTTTATTATTAAATACCCATTTATATGCCCCTGCGGACTTCACCGTAGGTCATTTGTTTGCGGCTCCGTAGGGCCAAACAATAAATTACGATTTAATATTTTTAAATTAAAACGCAGGGTACTGTAGGGACAACCATTAGGATCTACGGATTAGTCCGTAGGGGCAAGAAAAATTTGCCCCTACGGAAGGAATCCGTAGGGGCAACCCCATATTTTAGTAGTGACTATTGCCGAAAGAATATTAGCAACAGGGAAATTTTTTTTGGTAATGTACATATTGCCGAGGAAAATTTGTCTCTCACAAATGTTGCCTCTCGCTATTGCATTTCTTTCTACTAGTGTAAAACCATCAACTTCCTTAAAATCAATATCTCGCTATTGCATTTCTTTCTACTAGTGTAAAACCATCAACTTCCTTAAAATCAAAATCAGAACCAAAACCATAAAAATCTTGAAGCCCGGAAGGACTTAGGGGAAAGTTATGATTAATCATAGAAGTAGAATTACTTAAGCCCACCTTCGTAATTCCGTTGGTTAGATTCACCATTAATGATGGGCATTCTCCTTTTGGTCCTCAGTTCTCGGGTTGAGGGGGAAAAGCTTCTCTTGGTTGCATATTGTTGAATTTTTCATTTTGGAATGTAATTATTTTGGAGAGTCGCCATGGAAGTTTGGCAGGGCATTTCGAGACAAGACCATTGGTTTGGTTGAGAAATATTTTGTGTGGCCAAAATTATTAGCAAGAGATATGGCGGAGCACGTGGAGCGATGCCGAATCTGTAAAGTGGCCAAAAGCATATTGCAGAATATGGGTCTCTATATGTCACTACCGGTGCCTGAAGCTTCATGGGAGGACAACCGATACTTTGTCTTGGTTTGTTGAAAACACAAAGAGTATGGATTCTATCTTGATTGTTGTCATCCAATTTTCAAAAATGACACATTTTATTCTATGCAACAGAACATTCGATACCTCTAGAGCAGTCAAATTATATTTTTAGAGAGATTGTCAAGTTACGTGGGATTCCCAAGACGGTAACATTAGACACATATACAAAGTTTGTGGGGCATTTTTGGAGATTATGGCGATATATAAGAATATTGTTGCAGTTCAATACTTCAGCCGTAAACCGATGGGCAAACTGAAGTAATGAAAAGAACATCGGGGAATTGCTAAGAAACAATGTGGGAGCTAACAAGAAAAGTTGGGAGTCTGTATTACCCCAAACCGAGTTCTCCTACAACCGATCGACATCAAGATCAATGTGGAAGAGTCCTTTTGAGATGGTGTATTGGAGAAATTCGAATAATACTCTTGATCTTGTGCCGATTCCCATCACTACGAAATTTAGAGGAGATGTCGATGACATAGTCGAACAGATTAAGAAACTTCAATAATAAGTTCTTGCGAAGATATAGAAGTTGAATAAGAAGTATAAAGTGACTGCGAACAAACATCGAAAACCGATCGAACATCGAAGGACCAAGCCATGTACCATTTAGAGTGCCGTAAAGAATTAGAGAGAATGCTTATAAAATTAAGCTACCATGCAATTATAGAGTTTCGGCAATCTTCAATATTGCAGAACTAAAATGCTACGTGGAGAGCCGAACTTGAGGTTGAAATATTTCCAACCAAGGGAAAATGATGCAGGAGTAAGAGCCGAAGTAGATTAGAAGTAGGTTATAGAAGATTTGGAAAGAATAGCAGAAGATTTGATTGTAAAATTATCTTTTTCTTTTAGTTAAGGTTTATTTGATTTTAGTTAAGAATTCCATTCTCCTGCTTAAAGGATGAAGGTTATTGTAATCGGGTAGTTGAATCGATTATCGAAAATGGTTGTTTTTTAGCATTAAAGCTGTGGTTTTGTTATTGAAGAAGATGCTATCATAACCCATCCTTGTTTATCTTGAGTTTTGTGTTAGTATTTTCTATCGGAATTTAAAGATCATGCTAAGTATCTTTTCTTCTTTGACCAATCCTCACTAAAATATTCCATGCTAGTTATTTTAGAAATAGAGAAAGACAGGGGGGGCCAAATTTATATATTAAATTGCTCTCGCATGCTACATCAGGAATGGGTTCCAAATGAAATATTCCAAGAAATTCCTCGGGGGCTTATTGGTTCACGACTTTTCATTTGGAATTTGACTTTTTTGTGGACTTTATCTTTTTGTGTTATTGGTTCTGAACTTGAATTTAGACTTTAACTTTTTGTGTTATTGGTTGCTTGGACTTGGATTTGGGTTGAACTCTTAAAATCCGAGTTTTCCGCACCAGTATATAAACTCTCTTTCAAAGAAAGTTCAAGGAAAAAGGAGCAAACTTGCTCGGACTCTCTCAATTCTCCCTCATCAGCCCTAGCACCCGACTCCTTCATCATCCCTGTGCCTCCCTCCACCAACCCCGCTCCTCTGTGCCTCCTCCATGTCAGCGCGGTAGAGAGAGAAAGCGCAGTGAGGAAATCGAAAAGGTAAGATTCTGAGCTCGAATTCGACAGAAAAAGGTAAGGCGACGGGTACGAGAGGAGCAAGAGGATGCGGATGTGGCGCTTGTGGGGCGTTGACAGCGGAGAAGAGACATGGTGGTGAGAATTAGAGTTAGGGTTAAGGCTCGGATCGATCGATTTAGGAATTGATGATGCTCGATATCGGTGACCTCCCAGATCATGACACGTGGCAGATGACGTGTCCCAGAGCATGCAAGAAATGACCTACATGGGCCGACCAGACTGCTCCTATGTCTGACCTACCGACGAGGCTGGCTCGCCTCCGAGCCCCAGCACAATTGGCCTCCTCGGCCTCACAGCTCGTTCCCGAGCTACCGCAGAAACTAGATACATCGGCTCTCCCGCTCGTCCGCAAGCTCTCCTGCCGAGGTCATCTTCCTCGGTCTCATCGACCGACCAACATCACCGCTTGCAGGCGTAACCGCCATCCCGCGAATCTCTCCATCCGCGAGATCTCCGCCGGCCACATCCCATGTTCCACGCCACCATGATCCCCCATTAACGAGCATGTCTCGCCATTAATGGGAGGTCCCGCTCATCACGCGGATGTGACGTCGGGAGCGAAACGGCCGGCGTGATTCTCACGCCTGCTGCACCTGCTGCCGCCGCTACTTAAACTCCTCTTTCAGACGGTCAAGGTAAGCCAATTCTACTCCACTAAGTCGTTACTCTGCTCGGATCTCTAGACTAACTTGATCGTCGGAGGGTCCTCGGTGGTTCAACCACCCCGAGACTTCCCTGCAGATAGCTCGGCAACCACAACCTCAACCCATTGAGATCCACACGCTTCAGGAGCGACAGCCTCCAGATCCAATCTCAACCACACATCGCAGCCATCCGCAGATCAACGGGAAGCAACATATGAAGGAGACAACACCCTCCATCAGCTGGTGCCGTCTGTGGGAACGTAGATTCCACAAAAACCAAAGTTCGCCTCCCGATCTCGCTCCAATGGCGAGCGATCATCAAGACGATCCAAGCGCCAACCGCCGCCTCCCTCTCAATGGTGGCATAGATGAGCCTCCTCCACCGAATGCCATCAACGCCCTCGCCGGCCGGATAGACCGACTCGCATCCTTTGTGGAGGCGCTCGTCCGCGTCCAAACAGCGGGGCAAAATCCCCAGGTCGCTGCTCCCCCGCCTCGGGACCAGGACCCCTACGAGGGAAGAGAAGACTCAGTCCGCGTCGGCACGGCCGACCGCCGCCTCGCTGCCTCCCACGGCCGCGGATCCCCCGGGCCAGTACATTCTACGACCCGCTGGGCGCCCAACAGCTCGACACCGAGGTCCGTCGCTAGAGCGCCCCGCATCGAGATCTTTCGCGTGCCTGTCCCTCCTGAGGAAATGCCGGTCAGCTTGCCTGTCACCAGGCATGACCGACACACCCTCCCCCGACGGGGCCGCGCAGACGGGGCTCGTCAAGGCAACTCAAGGGCCACCTCACCTAAGGATTTGAGGAACCTCATTGAGAGAAACCGCGGCCGAGGCCAGACGCAGGCCGCCAACAGCAGGGGCCTGGGATTAGAATGCGCTGAGTCATCAGGGTACCATGGCCGACTCGACGCCCTCAAGAAGAAGATCGAGAGTCTGTATCGGGAAGGTCACCGTTCGAGCGACAGGGCTAAGTATGCCGCCGACTTGCTCACAAAACCGTTCACCGAGGAGCTGCTCGCCGTCCACATCTCCTCCCGCAACAAGCCCCCAAAGGTCTCCCTCTTCGACGGAAAATCCGACCCGAAGGACCACTTGGATGCGTTCACCGCGGGAACGAGCTTCCAAGACCACTCCGATGCCGCCTAGTGCCGAGCTTTCCCGGCCACTCTCATCCGTGCCGGGCGAGACTGGTTCTGAGGACTCGAGCCGCGCTCGATCTCAATCTTTGACGAGCTAGCCACACAATTCCTCGGCCACTTCGTCAGGAACAGGCGGCAGAAGCGCACAGTTGACCACCTCTTCACGATCAAGAGCAGGGACAGGGAGACGTTCAAGGCCTACGTCACTCATTTCTACAACGCCCTTCTCGAGGTCCCAGAGCACTGGGACGAGACGGTCATCACAGCTCTAAGGTCCGGTCTTAGGCACAAGGAGTGGTTATGCACTTTTGCACTGGCGCAACCTAAGACCATGGCCGAGGTAAAGGCCTGGACCGAGCGCGAGGTCTAGCTCGAGTCCGAGGTGAGCGCAATCCTCCCTCGAGAAGAGCAAGCCGACCAAAAAAGGAGGGTCAGGGACGAGAGAAGAGGACCGGAACAGCAAAAGCCCTATCCCCAAAAGTTCCAGGAGTACACGCCGCTTAATGTCTCCCAGACAATGCTACTTGAGGATGCCAAGGGCGAAGGGTTCTTCAAGTTCCTCCCGATCCCGCGCTCGGCTTCAAAGCGAACCCAGGGCCTCTACTGCGGCTTTCATAGGTCGCTGGGCCACTCAACGGAGAGCTGCAAACAACTCCGAGATTACATCGAGGAGCTGATCCGTTCGGGGAACCTCGCGGCGTACCTGAGGGACAAGCGGCAAGCTGACCGCGAGCATGAGCAGCGTCCCCCTCCAACCGAGTAGACCATCGGCCAGATCATGGTAGTGTCAGCAGAGCATGCACCTGGTACCCCCGAAGCGCGGTACCCCATGCTGAGAACAGATACCAGCAGACGTATGGGGGGCTCAAGCTGCATGAATAAAAGCATCTACTAGCATGTATTTTCTTTTCAAAGCAATGTACCATCTTCCTAAGATCTTTTGTTTATACAATAAAAGGATCAATAGAGCATTGCAGAAAGGAAAAAAGAATCTTATTCATTCAAAAGGTACTGTCGGCTCCTCAGCCGTACACAAAAAAAGAAAAATTTATTATTACAACATGTAACGTTTTAGAAATCGTTATGCGAATTTTTCCGTTTTAGGGTAAAATTGTCGGTTTTTCCCGTTTTAACCCGACTGTGATCAAACGACCATATAGACTTGCCAGCACCTAGTTTAGCTAAAATAAAGCTAGTGCGCGAGCTTTGGGGGCATATGGGACGTTTTGGTTCAATTTGAATTTTTCCCAATTTTAATGTTTTTTTAATGCGGTATTCGCATTTTGGGAAATTTCTGTTAAGTGAACTTCTCATTAATTAAGTTTGAGTTAAACCAAAACCTTCTCACATATCTAGATATTTGTTGTGCAAATGGATTTAAGTTTTAAAGAAAATAAAAGAAAAGAAGAGGTGCATGCATGTGTGCATGTGTAGTGTGAATGCAATTGATGGCATTTATTGTTGGTAATTGCTAGGAAACCCTCACAAAACTCTCCCTTCCTCCCCTTGGCCGAGATCCTCTCTCCCTCTACTGCCCTTATGCTTTTCTCTTTCATTTCTCTTCAATCCTAACTCAAAAATCCCAAAATATTTCACAAAATACCAAAAGTTCTTGATTTTTGCTCTTGGATCACTTGGAGTTAAGGAAAACTTGGATCTTGTGAGCAAGATTGTTAGGTATATTTCCTACACTGTTAATTAAGAGTTTGTATGTTGTTTTGCTCGTTGGTTGTAGCGTAGAACGCTTGTTATATCGATTAGTGCGATATCGGGTTTTTAGTGTCTTTTTAGAAGTTTTATATCTGCTGTGATCTGGAGAATTTAGTGTTTGACCAAACAAAATTATAGAGATGTGCTAGTGAACCTGAGACACCACCTGAGAGACGGAGACCACCTCACCGGCCGGGGCCGGTGACCCCTAAGGCGAAATCCGGCGAACCCGGTTTGGTAGGAAGGGGATGGGGTTTGTCTTTTGTCAGTAGTTGTCTGCTGTTGTTTAGGTGTTTGGTACTGTTTACTTTTTTAGTAAATTCAGTATGCAAAATCTAGGATCGATTACCTATAATCTAGTGTTTTAAGTCCGCGTGTTACGTTTTGCGACACGAACCGTGATCTGGTGCAGCTGCTGTGTTTGGGTAGGTTTTGTGGTATCGTGACGCGTGTTAGCCACTAGAGATGTGCTGTGTTGGTGCGTTATCTAATACGCAGTTTTACGTTATATTGATCGTTTCTGAGATGTTTGCATTATTTCTTGTATTTGTGGAAATATAACGTCGCAAGCGGGGCCTTCAGACGCTGCGAACAAGGGGAAGTACGTGGTCGGATTTTCATAGCTGGAGACCTTTGGTGAGTAGATTTAATATCTACGGGGAAATCGCCCGTATGGTGTTATGCGTCGGGGCGAATATGATATGATAGCTGCAAGTATTTGCATATTAGTTACTTTCATATGAATGTCATTGCATAGAATTATCTGTAGTACTTGACTCGTACCTTTAGATATAACACATTACTGACGGTTCATGTTGCACGAGCACCAAATTTTATGCTACACCCACATCGTCAGTAATTGCCATGACACGCACAAACACCTACATACGGGATATGGTAGTGGATAGGAATGATTGGAGTAGTATCTCTTATTCCATCGTGCATATGAAATATTGTGGGCACATACATACGTGATATTGCATTATGCAGGAATAGTTGAGGTAGTGACCCTTATTCCACTTCACGTATATCTTACTATAGCTGCTTGTACATTATGCATACATATTGACATGTACACTACATACTCGATTTCAGTTACTTGTACATTATGCATACATATTGACATGTACACTACATACTCGATTTCAGTTACTTGTACATCATGCATACATATTGATATGTACACCCACATAGTCTATTACAGCTACATGTACATCATGCACACATACTGACATGTATACTGCATATGCTTGCTATAGTTGTATATACCCTAAGAGGTATTGTTTTTATATGTGATATTGAGTTGTTGATCATTGCGCTTATGAAATGCATCATACCCACTTGCTTACATGTAGATATTTAAACCTTGCTACAATTACATGTACACATCATATGATGCTGCATTTGTTTTCGGAGGATTTGGGAACCACATGATATGTTTTAAAGCTAGATTCAATTTAAAGAGCGGTTTTCCCTGGATATGCTCATATTGTTGTCTTATGTTGCATATATCGGTTTTCATGGTTTTACGCATTGAGATATGGATTTTATATGATTTATGGATTTGAGAACCGTGGGGGTATTTCAAGAAAACTATGTATTGTTTGAAAACCCGGTTTCTCTTGATATGATATTTCAGTGCGTCCACCATGTGATTTCTCAGTTCTGAGGTTTGGCTTGTGATACCCGATTCGAGGAGCGGGAGGCACCGTCTGCGGGTACATGGTGGACCCGGTATGGTACCCCGGGGCGAGTGGTGATTTCGTGGTGTAGACAATAAGCCTGGCGGTGGGACCATTACCTACCGGTGATTGTATTTGGACTCGGCGGTTATCGTGGGGATACCGATCGGAGTGATTTATGACATATCGTCAGGGCCAGTCATGGTGACAGCGCCTGAGTTATGAGGATTTACGTGTCGATGTTAGACACGGGTTTCATGATGTGTCGAGTGTCGGTGTTAAACACTCAGGTTTTCATGATTTTTCGTATCGTCGGTAGACATACGGGGTTGATATCCTTATATATATATATACTTACAGGTATATGTTTTCATGATGTTTCGGGTGTCGATGATGGACACTCAGGTTCCATGAGACTTACAGGATGTGAGGGCCGATCTGAGGATGCGGTGCCTGAGGATTTGGGATTTGATGTGTCAGTGAGGGACACTGGTGTTTTTCCATGCTGATGATTTTGCATCAGATTTTATTGTATCATCCCACACACTCAGGATTATTGTTGTTATGCATTGTTTCATGTAGTTGTAGTACCCTGATGATGTACCTTTACATGATTGCTGCATATTCACTTATCATACTTATGCTATCAGATTACATGTGATAGATAGATCGCTGTTCGTGCATACCTGCGATTACAGTATGATATTATTTACTATTCACGAGTTGGCAACTCACCCCCATTGTGCCACAGTGTTTTGCAGGACTTACCCTCAGAATAGTCGCGGCAGGGCATCTTATCATCTCTACTTTTGCGGATACCGCTACGTTAGGCAGTGAGGCCTTTGCTTTTAGGTGGGTTTTTGGTTATCTGCCTGTACATTGTATATATTTTTGTTGGATATAGTATTCTCCATCTACCACTGTTTGTATATGACTTAGAGACAACTTGTGAGGATTCAGTGTTGTATTATTTTGGTGACTTTGTGTGCCGTGCTCGTGGGAGCCGGTTATGTTGGGAAAGTTTACTTCTTATTGCAGTCTTTCCTTTGTTATTTCCTCGCTTCGGCGTCGTATACTTGTTATGGTGATTGTTTCCGCCGTTAGGCGTGATTTTTCTCCCGTTTGGGATACTTTATATATTATCTATGCTGTACCCGTTTTCGGGGCTAGTTTTTACAAAGGAGGTGCTGCCGAAATTTTCAAGAAAGAAAACTAGAGTTAGAGATTTTACTTGTGATTTTCCAAGTATTAAAAACTATGTTTTTCTATGTTGAACCAGATTTGGGTGGTTTAGATTTCTGGGTTTCGGCTTACTTGAGTTGCGTATGCCTGTAGACGTTACGTAGTTTAAGTGCCGGTTATGGGCCAAATTTCGGGTCGTGACACAACAGCGGGGGAAAGGGGTGCAGAGAGCACTGCTCGTGGTACTCTAAGCATATCTCCTCCAGCTGATCCCTCGCAGCGTCTAACCTCTGCCTACGATCCCCCCCGCGAGCTTCGGTGTCGAGCCTCAACTGGTAGCACTCACGGACGAGCGCTTCCGAGCGGTTTAGCCGGCTCGCGGAGATCAGGCCGAAGCGCCTCAAAGACCTTAGCTTGCCTATGGCCTCATCGAATAGCATTTCGGATAAGGGGTTGTAAAGCCCTGGCGACGCCCTCCAGATGGAATACATCAGCAACTGAAGATGGGAAGACCCCCGGGGAAGCAATCGGCCGAAGTGGTCCTCGACCCTGCCTATTACTAACTGCATCGTGTCCTCAGTGCAGTACGGATCATATAGGTAGGCATCCTCGAAGCTTACGATGTCTTCGATGGTGAAGGGGAAGTCCTGCATTTTTGCATTTCGGATGCAAGGAAAAGAGTAATCAACAATACCAAACAATTCCATCTTATAGCCAAAGACGCCTGGGAATCCAACAGTCACCCGTTTCATACGCAACGCAGGCACTACGCGGCAAGCGTCACGCCTCCCCATGCGAAACTAAAACGATGAGACTCCAGTGCTTCGCCTTCACAATGCCCTCAGGACGCGTGTCTTTGATGCCGTCCCACTCTTCGGTGCTCACATGGGAAAGTCGGACAGAGCCTCGCCAAGAGGCAACCGAGCAAAGCCCTCAACAAGAGGCAGCCGAGCGGCTGCCCTGCTCGACTATCCCTGGCTGGTAGCTTCCCTACACTACGACGCCAGGGATCAAAGCTTTCGCCAAGAGGCAGCCCTGCAGCTACCTTGCTCGGCTATCCCTGGCCGGTAACTTCCCTACCCCATGACGCCAGGGATCAAAGCTCTCGCCAAGAGGCAGCCCCGCAGCTCCCTGCTCGGCTATCCTTGGCTGGTAGCTTCCCTACCCCATGATGCCAAGGATCAAAGCCCTTACTAAGAGGCAGCCCTGCAGCTACCCTGCTCGGCTATCCCTGGCCGGTAGCCTTCCTACCCCACGACGCCAAGGATCAAAGCCATCACTAAGAGGCAGCCCTGCAGCTACCCTACTCGGCTATCCCTGGCCGGTAGCCTCCCTACCCCACGACGCCAGGGATCAAAGCCCTCACTAAGAGGTAGCCCTGCATCTACCCTACTCGGCTATCCCTGGCCGGTAGCTTCCCTACCCCACGATGCCAGGGATCAAAGCCCTCACTAAGAGGCAGCCCTGCAGCTACCCTGCTCGGCTATCCCTGGCTGGTAGCTTTCCTACCCCACGACGCCAGGGATCAAAGCCCTCGCTAAGAGGCACCGGGCAGCAACCCTGCTCGGCCATCCTTAAGGACCCAAAAGCCCTCGAAAGAGGCAACCGCTTAGCACAACCATGCTCGGTTATCCCTGGCACACCACCAGGGATCAAAGCCCTCGCCATGAGGCACCGAACGGCAACCCCGCTCGGGCATCCTTAGCAGGCCTCCCACGCCCCTCCCATGCTAAGGATGAAAAGCCCTCGAAAGAGGCAACCGCTTAGCATGATCCGTGCTCTGTTATTCCTGGCACACCACCAGGGATCAAAGCCCTTGCCAAGAGGCACCGGGCGGCAACCCCGCTCGGGCATCCTTATGGATGAAAGCCCTCGCCAAGAGGCACCGAGAAGCTACCCTGCTCGGCCATCCTTAGCAGGCTCTCATGGCCCCTACAGCGTTAAGGATCAAAGCCTTCACCAAGAGGAACCGAGCAGCTACCCTGCTCGGCCATCCTTAGCAGGCCTCTTACGGCCCCTCCAACAGCTAAGGATCAAAGCCCTCGCCAAGAGGCACCGAGCAGCTACCCTACTCGGCAATCCTCAGCAGGCCTCTCACGGCCCCTCTCGCGCTAAGGATCAAAGCCCTCGCCACGAGGCATCGAGCAACTACCCTGCTCGGCCATCCTCAGCAGGCATCTTACTGCCCTTCTTACGCTGAGGATCAAAGCTCTCTCCATGAGGCACCGAGAAGCTACCCTGCTCGGCCATCCTCAGCAGGCCTTTTACGGCCCCTCCAGCGCTAAGGATCAAAGCCCTCGCTAAGATGCACCAAGCAGCTACCCTGCTCGGCAATATCCTCAGTTGGCCAATTACGACCCCTCCAACAACTAAGGAACGTGAACTCAACAAAGAGGCACCCAATATATCAACGTCTTAGTGATCTACACTTCGACTTCGGGGCCATGGAGACACCGTCTTCCCGCCGGTCCTCGCACACTCGGCAAACCGGCCTTTGCACACTCGGCAAATGATCAGAGTCAAGTCAATGCGTAATCTCCAGACAAAGATACGACACAACAGAAAGGCAGTCCCACGCAGATACAAGTGTTCACACAACAAGAAGAAAAATACGCGTGCAAACAAGACTGCAAGAAAAATACCTTTATTCGCAAAGTTAAATCTTTTACCAGGTATTGTGGGCTCCCCAGCCTTACAAAACACCTGGAGGCCTACAAAACTCCCGCGGAAACAAATAAAAAGAAAAAGAAACAAAGGTCGACGGGCCTTGGGCCTTACGGCCGGGCGCACCCCCGGGAAGCCCAGCGCCCGCCGTAGGGGCCTCCGCGTTGCCCTCACCGGGTATCTCCTCCTCGGCCTCGCCCCCGAGGTCCACCCCCTGCTCCTCGTCCCCACGAGGATATTCGGCTCGGAGATCCTGGTCGGCGAACTCCAGCATCTGAGCCTTGACGGCATCAAGGGTGTCACGTCCCGCTTCCCAAAAGAAAGAGAAGGATGATGTGGCATGGTCCGCAACCTAACTGTATTGAAGGTGGTATATTCAATACAGTTACGTTAAGCGTAGGAATATTTAACATGTAGGATGTGTACAAAAACAAAAATAATAAAAGAGAAAGGCATTTATTTCCATTAACCAAACTTTATTACATCCCAAAAGAAAGAGTAAAATAAACTAAGTAGTTTAATTACATCGAGGAGAAACAAAAGCCTTAAACATATGGGCAACAACAAAAATCTAGCTAATCTTCCATCGTTCAGTCTGCATAATCTTCATAAGTTGGCTTCATACCTTGATCCTCGCCATAATACTCATTCTTATTTAACGGACATTCCAAAGATAGAGGAAGAAAAGGAAGGTCCGTCGGCGAGTTATACTCGGGCATGATTGCTTCATAAGGAAATAGGAGTATAAAAATGAACAGGTGTATATAAGAGTATGATGTATGCATGCAGACATAAGGTAAGGGGTGAAAATGTTTGAAATGCACAAACTTAAGACGTTTTGAAGAGAGGTATATATGAGCATGAGTATGTTGTAAGTTATATGTAGATAAGTAGTAGGGAGTATAGGTGAAGGTAAAAGTTCGTATTAGTTTGTTAAATAAGGGTCCGGATACTTGCGATTATTCCGTTGTGGCCACGGAACAACAACTGAGGAAGTGAAATGTACTGTTTCACTTCCCGGGATCATGATCGAGTAGTAGGGGAATCCGAGTTCTGAATCTCCTTGCCTAATCAAACTACCCATCCCCGTGATTCAGTATAAAGGTTCGGACGAATTAGAGTTAGTGCGTATACCTCTAGGCATGAAATTTCCACATTGTATAGTCGTCCACATTTTGGATTGGTCACCCGGAATATCGGGATCTTTATATTTGTATAGCCGTCCGTATTTTGGACTGGTCACCCGGAATATCGGGATCTTCATATTTGTATAGTCGTCCATATTTTGGACTGGTGACCCAGAATATCGGGATCTTCATATTTGTATAGTCGTCCATATTTTAGACCGGTCACCCAGAATATCGGGATCTTCATATTAAGTATTCCATACCTAGGTCCGCGCATTCTAACCCTAACCGTATCATATGTCAGGTATGTCATAAACTTTAAATTTTTAAAAAGTATTGATCTCGTTTAATATGGCCTTCCACAACCGCTCGTTTTATTTTCTAAAGTTCGTAAAGTACTTCGTGTCATCTTAGGGAATGCTTAGTAAAAAGAATAATAGTGTTTAATTATCTTTTATTTCTTCTAAGAAAAACCATGAGGTTTGGAATATTTATCATTTTGGAAAAACATAATGTTTTACGGAAAAATATCCTTTCTATAAAAGGTTGTGGTGTTTATTTGAAATTCTTTTGCAAGAGATTTTTATAAGGACAAGTTGCAAGAGGTTTTTATTTGAAAAACTAGACTGCTCCTAACTGTTCCAAAGGGCAAGTTGTAAGATCCTCAAATCGCCTCTTCACCGCCAATTGTGGCCAAATAAGAACAAGTAAGAAAAGGAGGGATCCGCTCACGAATCACCGTGAGACGGGCCTTTTAAAATTACCTTTCCCACTTGTCTAGCGTAGGCACCACAAAGTCTGATTTAGATAAACGACCGATGCCTACAACCTTTCCTTTGTCCTAAATTGGTGTTATTTGAAAATTTCCTTTTAATAAGGT
The DNA here is from genome assembly GCA_030015575.1 of Agapanthus africanus. Classification (NCBI taxonomy): domain Eukaryota; kingdom Viridiplantae; phylum Streptophyta; class Magnoliopsida; order Asparagales; family Amaryllidaceae; genus Agapanthus; species Agapanthus africanus. The sequence goes on from JASDDO010000031.1 coordinate 557,878,539, forward strand.
ACTAAATATTCCTTTTGAAAAGATATCGTTATACGGATTATGGTCCTTGTGGAAAATGGCCCTTCAATAAAGGTCGAGATATTTAAATGAAATTAATAATTTTATGAAATTATAGTGTTTTAGATTCAGGATGACGTTTTAGAAAATACGTTCGTTTTGGAAAAACCATAAACCGTTATTTAAATTTAGTATTTTCTTCTTTAAAAAGGTTGAAGGGAGTTTAACAACATTATAGTAGTTGATGAAAAAGTGTAAGTAAAATATATGTATGTCGTATCTAAAATATTTATTTCACATATCTTATCTCTTATGGATATTTTAAACAAATATGACATTTTAATTAAATGAGGGTATTTTGTGGAAGTAACCTATTTCGAGATCATTTTGATAGTATGGGTAAGTGTGGGTATGTCAGAGGTGAATTGACAATTCATGGGTTATGACATTAAGCATATTAGATTCCAGGTAGTATGAGAGTGCAATATATTTTTGCGTACAGAGGAAATTAAACACCGTTTTAAATCATGGGTTAACATTATCATCATTAGGGTACAAATAATAGGCATGCACGAATATTATAACATCTTTTTAATACGGGGGTTGATGATTAGAAGTTAGAATTAGGTTATTGAGAAAGGAAGAAGGCGACAGAAAGAAGGGAGAGAGTCGGATCCTACCTTTGATTAGAGTTTAGACGTAGACGGTTGAAGACGTAGGCTTGTGCAAAGTTCCTCAAAAGCTCTGCGTCCCGATTTTTCCTCGGCAATTGGGTGGAGCCGTAGCGTCGGGGTCGTCGATACGAAGGCACTGGTATTTTTTTTTCAGAATTTTTGGAGTTCTGAGGTGTGAGAAATCAGTGTTTGAAGTGCCTATTTATAGCGTTTTTTCACCAACCATAAAATCCAAAAAAATTCAGTTAAAATATACGAAAATCCGTGCCGGCCAATGATTGCGAATCATCAAGTGATGATTGCGCCCGCCGCCAAAGGATCATGGCCATTGGATCTGCATCCAACGGCCCAGGGTGCACCGTCACGTCGCTGCCCAGCGCCACGTGTTGCCACGCGACGCGCGTGCAGCTGCGTGTGGAGACCACACGTTCTCGCGTGGTCCCCACCACGTGGGCGCCGCCGCGAGGCTCTGGGCCGTTGGATCTTTTGATCCAATGGTCCAGGTTAAATTGAATTTAAATATATTTTTTTATAAATAAAATAATAATCTGTTTATTATTTTAAAAATTGAATTTGGTTTTAAAAAAAATGTTAAAAATAGTTAAAAATACTGGAAAATTATGGAAAATTTTCATAAAATATATTTTATTGTTATCTTTAGTATAAAAATAATTTTGGGCTAAAACTAAATAATATATCCATTCCTATGGTTTTAGCTAGTTATTAAAATTATATAATATCTAGTTTATCCTTTAAAATATTTTTAATTACGAATTAATTACTTTAATTGATAATAAAAAGATGTAGATTATTTTAAGGCGTTATAAAATCTTACTAAAACATTTTAAGCCTATAAAAACAATAAATAGATTTTTGAAAATTCCTTTAATCATATTTCGATGCTTTGAAAATTATTAACATTACTTTAAAAATTATTCTTCTATTAACGAAACACATAAATAATTATTTGATAGTAGAAATTTAAATAAAATATATTTTATTAGGTATTAGAAAACACGGTCGTTACAAAGGGCCTCATGCCAGATGGCGGTAGTGGCCGAGGCTAGGATGGTGTAAAATTCTTCCGATTTCTGGAATTTCTCCACCGCCTTCGCCGCCAAGAGGTCGGCCTATTTCGCCGCCTCTACCGCCGCCCCCATCTCCTTTCGGAGGGTGCTCACCGACTTCTTCATGGTGTCGACGAGCGCCGTGGAGTCCTGAAGCTTGGCCTTGGCAGCTTGGGTAGCTTCGCGGATCCTGGCAGCCTCTTACTTCGCCGCTGCCACTTCCTGCTTCACAGCCGCCGCCTCCTGCTTCGCTGCCGCTAGCTCCTACTTCCCGTCCACCACCTCGGCCTCGAGAGCGACGACCCTCGCCGTCGTCGCTTCCAGCGCCCGCCTCGAGCTCTCCCTCAGCGAGGAGGACTCGCCCGAGGCTCGGATCGCCGGGCCTATCTCCTCCTCCTCCATCCGAATAGAAAGTGCGACGTGGTGGAGGACCTGGGGAAACAAGAAAGGGGTAAGAAAGAAGAAGGATCACTAAGTTTCACGAAAGATGAAATGAGCAAAGTACGAGCACTAACCTGCACGGCCTCTTGGGCGATGGACGCCAGTTTCCCCTTCAGACTTCCTCCGGGGACCCTGCCCCCGGCCGACCTCTCCATGTCGTGCAGAAGGCTGTCGGCAACAGAGAGCCCCGAGGGCACCTTAAAGCGGAGCTCCCCATCGTCCACCAAGATCGGGGAGGCTGGGTCCTGCGGGGCTGCACGGGTGGACCTCTTGAGAGCCGACGGAGACGGACAGGTTTCTGCCTTCGAGGCCGGGGCTTCCTGCCTTCGAGCCCTCTTTCGGGTCGGCACCCTGCTGGACTCCAGGGCCCGATCCGTGCTCGAGCGCTGGTGCTGGACGGCTGCCGGAGGAGCCGGGGTCGGCGCCTGACGGGAAGAGCTGGCCCCTCCAGCCCTCGACCCCTTCTTCGGCTTGCGCATAGCCGCTCGAAGGTAGCTCAAATCCATGGGTGCTGCACAAGACGGGATAAAATGGGGTCAGGGACTCAAGAAAAAAACAAAATAAATACAAGCCTAACTTACCGACGAACTGGACAGGGCTGAGCCTGGCCCAAATAAGGGCCCGCTCAGAAAGCAACACATTGGCCCAAGGAATGGGCTCCCACGCCGCCACTCTCACCGCGTTGGGGTCATTGGACGGGTTTCCCTGTCAGCACTTATCCCTAGACCACTGGACGGGTACGGGCCAGTCCTCACCTTCTGGAGGCCCGACGAAGAAAAACTTCTTCTTCCAGTCGTGGATGGAAGAAGGCAGGACGACGACTCCCGACCCGGGCGCACTCCCTCGACGTTTCCTAAAGGAGAGATAGACCCACCTCTGCTCGCCAGCATGAGAGCCAGGGTGACTTTTGTAGATGAGAGAGGAGGCAAGGATGGACAGACCGAAAGGGACCATCTGTAATTTCAAGCGGACCAGAAACCCAAGGAGAATCCTCCAGGAGTTCGACACTAACTGGCCCGGGGCTAACCCGAAGTAAGACAGCGCTGCAGCGACCTCGGGAGAGAAGGGCAAGCGCATTCTGGCCTAAAAGGATTCCAGGTACAGGGAAATCTCTTTATCCCGCACCTGATCTGCCCTCTCTCCTTCCTCGGCCAAGCGCAGAGTATAGCCAGAAGGGATATGGAAGCGGGCCCAAGCGGTAGCAAGATCTCCTTCGTACCTCACCAAGGAAGGCATGCCGGGGGCTTCTGCTACCTCCACCCAGGGATCCGCTCCTGACAAACGACCACGAGGAGAGGATCTGATCCCATCTCCCCGGGAAGACCCCGACTCAGCAGAAGAATCCCTAGAATCTACCCCTGTGACATCTACAGACTCCCCAGAAAAAGACTTCTAACCTGATTGAGAAGCCCTCGGGAAAGCAGAAGATCCGACCTAAGATGAGAGCGCCGAGCTTACGAGATGAATGATGAGGAAAATATGAAGAGAGATGGGCCCCGAAGAGGGCCAACCTATGGCCTTCAGCGCCCCCATCCAATGGCGACCGTCGACTCCCGCCAAAAACAACCCTTCACATTCGACGACCCAGAATGATCCACCTGGTGTGCGCACATTGGACAGCAGCCCATCAGACGCCAGAGGCCTGCGGCCCGTCACGTCCACCAACCAACGCTCGACACGTGGGCCACCGCTTCGTCAAAAGTGCACGCGATTTGGCGCCCCTCTTTAATGCAGAAGATCTCACCTTGATTCACCAACGTCACCTAGAAAAAGACAACGGATTGCCTGGGGACACGCCCGATGATATCTTCGGAAGAGAGCTCACCTCGGGTGACCCGGCAGACCACTCTCGACCCGACCCATCAGCTGGTCGGGATGAGAGTGGAGGGATAATGATGATGCTCGATATTGATGTCCTCCCAGATCATGACACATGGCAGATGACGTGTCCCAGAGCATGCAAGAAAGGACCTACAGGGGCCGACCAGACTGCTCCTATGCCTGTCCTACCGATGAGGCTGGCTCGCCTCCGAGCCCCAGCACAATTGGCCTCCTCGTCCTCACAGCTCATTCCCGAGCTACCGCAGAAACTAGATATCCCGGCTCTCCCGCTCGTCCGTGAGCTCTCCTGCCGAGGTCATCTTCCTCGGTCTCATCGACCGACCAACAGTACCGCTTGCAGGCATAACCGCCATCCCGCGAATCTCGCCATGCGCGAGATCTCCGCCGGCCACATCCCACGTTCCACGCCACCACGATCCCCCATTAACGAGCCTGTCTCGCCATTAATGGGAGGTCCCGCTCATCACGCGTGCGTGACGTCGGGAGCGTAACGGCCGGCATGATTCTCGCGCCTGCTGCACCTGCTACCGCCGCTAATTAAACCCCTCTTTCAGACGATCAAGATAAGCCAATTCTACTCTACTAAGCCGTTACTCTGCTCGGATCTCTAGACTAACTTGATCGTCGGAGGGTCCTCGGTGGTTCAAATACCCCGGGACTTCCCTGCAGGTAGCTCGACAACCACAACCTCAACCCATTGAGATCCACACGCTTCAGGAGTGACAGCCTCCAGATCCAATCTCAGCCACACATCGCAGCCATCCTTAGATCAACGGGAAGCAACATCTGAAGGAGACAACACCCTCCATTAGGGATCGAGACATGGATGTGAAGCGGAGACTGAGGATTGAAATCGGAGGAGAGACCGAAGCTTTCCTTACCGATCTGAGCTTCTGATTTCTTCTTATGCATTTACAACGATCTCGGGCTTGTCGCCGATCTCGAGCTTCGTCTTCATCCCCAAACACCAGAACCCAAAAAAAATTAAAAAAAGTTGGGATTTTTATCTGGGATCAATTAATTAATCAATCTCTTAGCTGATTTCTTAAGCTTGAGTACAGGTTTAATGCTTTCAAACATTAGAATTTAGGGATTTGATTTTTGATTGAGATTGAATTTGAGGATTGAGATTGAGATTTGGGAAGGGGGGAGATGGGTCTTTTTTCGAAGTTATTTCTTCATTTATTAATATGCATTAAATAATAATATATAATAAATAATATTATTTAAATAAAAATATTACTCAATTTATAAAATTAAAATAGAAGAATAATGCTATGTTATATAAAATTTCTACAATATTGTCCAAGTTCAAGTTCAAAAAAAAATCAAATCCAAGAAAAAGTCCAAGTTCAGATAAAAGTATTATTACGACAATCGTCCAATTAGGACTTATGAATTCAGAACCAATAACAGTCCTAATAGCTCAATCTTAGCAAAAGAATATTGCCCAAACCAGATTTTCAATAATTTTATTGCGGAAAAGGGCTTGTTTGTAATTTTCCGAAGAAAAGACTTAGGGCTGCAATTAATTATCCAACCAGTTGCTGCAAAAAAGAAGCTGGAATATTTATCGGAATATGCTTCCAAACCGATTTAGTATATATAAAAAACCATTAAGTGCCCTGGCGCATTATGCGGGACAAGATGTCAAAAAAAAGTAGGTAAATTTTACTAAATCTCATCCTCTTTTGGAATTTTTGAGATAACCAAATTGAACTTTTAAAAAGCTATAAAACCCCACTGAACTATCAATATTGTATGAAATCGTTAGTTTGATTAACTCGTGCAAATCATAATTGGATAGAATAACCCAAAATGTCTTATAGATAGATAGAATAGACTCGAAAAGAACGGAATATGATATTTCCGACAAAAATATTTTCCAATTTTTTTTATGAAAACACCCTTCAATAAAGTTTTATAGTATTTTTAAAGTTTAATAGGGTTATGTTAAAAATCTCAAAAGATGAATGGGATTTAGTAAAATTTATCCAAAAAAGGATTAGCCTAAGCCTAAAAACTTGATGTATATTGATGATTGTATTTAACTATAGTTTTGGAAGCAAGAAAATTGTTTTTTCCCCCAAATAAATAGAGATAGAATTAGTAAATATATCATGCAAAAAGACAATCAAAAGCCAGATTGTTGCGGCAAATACGATCATGAGGCAATAAACAAACGATAAAGAGAAGAAATAAATAATCAAAAGTGATAAAAATAAAGCACAGATCAAAAAATATAAGATTTAAGTGGAAAACCCTTACGGGAAAAACCACGGGCGAAGGAGAAGTTTTACTAATTGAACAAATATGGAGGATTACAACGGTGGATCAACTATCACAAAATCCCTAATAAAGAACCCCAGCCTCCTCTCTCTTAATTCTGATTACAAAAAGGTTAACCCAATTAGGATTACAAACTACAATATACATAGTATGAAACAAATCAAATTAGAAAAAGGACTCCCGAAATAGTTCAGAATTCGGCGCAACAGATTTCGAGACAGCTCAAACTTACTTTGAATCGTCTCATGTGAACAAAGAGAAATCTATAGTTCCAGACATATTATGAGCCGTCTCATGCTTCACTTGAGACTTCTCCTCATAGGGTCGAGCCGACTCAAGATTGTCCTGAGTCGTTGTTCCCACCAATAAAATTGATCAAATTGGACATAAGTCCAAATGCCAGAAGACCCCTGAAGCTCCTCCACATGCGAATCACGTGGACATGCACCAATAAGTTTTGGCGCTGATAATATTCGAAGCTCTCACTCATATAGCTTATGCTATATTTGGAAGTTAATTTCCTATATCTTTTCTTAAACAGAAAGATATATCAACAGAAACTTAAACTTCGAAAATCTTTCTTAAAACAGAAAGATATCATTGTTAATTGATAAAACTGAATAGCTTAAGCTATTTTGAGAAAATATTTTATTTATCTTTCTAAAACAAGAAAGATCAAAATCAATAACAAGAAATTGATTATATATTTCACAAAATAAAGAAATATATAATATTGGTTAATATTATTAACCCTTGGATCCAAAATCCAACGGTGTTTAAGCACCCAAGCTAATATTAACTCTTCTTATTATTCTTTTAAACCAAAAGAATCGATTGAATATCTTATTTAAATAAGAAATATATTAATCATATCAGCAGATAACCCTTGGATCTAAAATCCAATGGTGCTCAAGCATTCGGGCTTGATCTTAAGAGTAATCAGATCAATCAGAGAGATCTCAAAGAGAGATTGTCTCTACTTGCCCAACAATATTCACACCCTATATAAAAGATCCTAGAGGTAAAAAAAGATACATACGAAAGAGGAAATCGACTCCATAAGTTTTGATCAAGAACTTAAGTTCTCTGCGATAAAGTTTTTTTTCCCTTCATCTCACCAAGAACCGAGACAAGGTAAATAAAAAGAGAGAGAGAAAGATATCTTCTTCAAAAGAGAAGCTTAAACTTCGTTTAATAAAGAAGGTTAATCTTCATTGATAAAACTTAAGTTATTTTCTCAAATCTTACGATCTCTAAATCAAGATCGTTCCTTTTTCATAAAAAACTTAAGTTTCAAAAAAGAATCATTTTGATCTTAAGATTTAGAGTTTGAGAAAAGAGTCAAGCCCCTCTCATAAAATATGGCGCAAAAATGACGAACAAAAAACCAAAAAGATCGATTCTTTGTAAAATATATGATCCCAGATTTTTAAAGTAATGATCTTGGTGATCGTTAATGGTGATATAACCATTAATAGAAATTTAAACTTCATGAAACTTAGGTTTCAAAAGACAAAGAGATTAAGATCAATCTTTAAAGGAAAGGGCCTGTGGGGATGCGCCAGAGACAGGAACGCCAATAGGCATGCGCCACGTGACAAGCGCCAACGACAAATATGATAAATAGATTTAAGTTCAGAAGCGCCACGTGGCAAGTGCCAGCGGCATATGCAATAAAAGAACTTAAGTTCTAACCACCAACGGCCTAAATATAAGGATATCTGAGCTAGTGGCAAAACGCCATCCCTATAAGCGCCAGAGGCATTTTACAAGCACCAGGACTCTATATACATGTGCCCAAGTCTTACATACATGTTTTTATAGCTCAATATTGACTAAGTTATCGCTCTGAAGCTTAAGCTTCTGGGCTCAGTTCTTAGCACTGTTGGGTTATGTAAAGCCCAAAAAAAATATGGCCTATTGTTTAGCACTGTTGAGTAATACCGAGCCCGACATTTAGTCTAAAATTAGAATAATTTTCTGAAGTTTTAGACTTCTCTGATTTTCAAAAGAAAACCAATCATGATCATACATATTTTAAGTCGACCTTAATCTAAAACAAGATTAATGGTCCTTAACTACATTTTAAGTCGATCTTAATCTAAAACTAGATTAACGATCCTTAAACCGTTCGAACTGATGATAGAAATTACCTAAGTTCATCACAGATATGAGATTTACGGATTTGGACTAATCCGCACCCCCACGGACGATAAAATTAGTCTTCGTATACAATCCAAAGGCAACCTCATAATAAACAATATAATACGACACGAAATGACATACTGGAAAAGGAGAAAGTTGTTATCGTATTGCGATAACATAATTAACTACAGGGGCTTGCGCCTATAGGAAAAAACGTCTCCACAATCAAAAACCCCTCAAATGAGAGGAATCTGATAAGTTTGATATATCGGTTGTATCTATCCAAACAACTAATAGACGGTGCCATAATTCAACTTGGTATCTTTGGAAAGGTGGATGGATATATTTCATATAGCATCTGCCCCTAATTCAGTCCAGACATCTCCACGTCTCGGTCCAGTTTTCGGCGGTAAATAGATTCTGGCACGCCCGGGACATTTTTTTCTTTCCACTCCACACTTCGTTTGTCGTGTTTCGCGAACCAGTCGCGGTCTATCATGTTTATGGTTGCCCTTAAGTTTCGAGATACTAAAGCCGGTGTTCTCTTCCCTATGCAGATCAATGGCCTCATCCAGCAACATCAAAAGCAATGCTAGCTCCAATGCCACTCCGGCCAGAATAACTTGGTGTCACGATCAGGAATTTAGCTCGTGACCGGCACTTAAATCACGCAACGTCTAAAAGCGTAACGCAATTCAAGTACGCCGAAACCCAGAAATCTAAACCTTTTTGCGAAAAATAGTGGAGGTGCAGTTTTGAAATAAAAGTATAATAAAATCAGGTTTTTCTTTAAATGCATAGATAATGAAGCATGAAAATGCAAGTGGATTATACTATAGTTGAAAACATTTTTTTCGTCTCTAAAAATTTAGGCAGCACCTCCCTTGTATATTTTGATCCAAAAACCACATACAAGAAATATATATAGGTATCCCCAAGCGAAAGTTAGCTCTTCGCCAATCAGCGGAAACACAACCACGCAAGTAAGCAAGAGATATATACGACACCCAACGGCGAAGATCAACACAGAAGGAATAAATAAGCAAGAAATCAACAACACACAAAAGTAAATATACACTTATCGCTCTATGTCTCGCTAAACAAGTCTGACTAGGTCTACCAATATACAAAGTCTAGTTTCTGATTGATGGAATTTATTTAGATACAATAGAAATAAAAATACAAGAGTGTGCACGATCCAATGTGTCCGACCTACTGTAGCAAGTCGCCCTGAATGCAAGCTGTGTGCCAGCAATACCGCTACTGATCCAAGCGGTCAAACCTGCAAGAAAACTGTGGCACAATGGGGGTGAGTTGCCAAATTGTGAGTAGAAAACATCAGCAGGTAGAAATCGAATAAAACAACGAGTTCCTAGGTCATACTATATTATAAAGGTAATACTATGATATTTAGGGTGGCCATATATGCATATATGTCAACAATGGAGTCAATGCCAATAGCATGTAGAAATAAACATCTGACATCATATGCATGTATGCAGGTGGATATCATCCACGTGTGTCCATCAACGGCACAATCAATATCATGGAACCTGAGTGTCCAACACCAACACTCGAAACATCATGAAAATATATACCTGTATGTATGAGGAAAATCAACCAATCCATCAACGACACATTAACATCATGGAACCTGAGTGTCCAACACCGACACTCAAAACATCATGAAACCCATGTCCAACATCGACACGTAAATCCTCATATCTCGAACTCCGTCAGTCTGGATCAGCTCATGGGCTCCGTCAGTCCGGATCGGCCCATATCCATCTCATGACTCTGGTCGGTATCCTCCGGATAACCGTCAGGTCCAAACTATCACCGGTAGGTAGTGCTCCCCTATCAGGCTCATCGTCTACATCTCGAGCTTTTTGCCCTGGAGTACCTTACCGGGTCCACCATATACCCGCAGACGGATCATTCAACTCCTCGAATCGAATCTCAAAAATAAGCTCAGAACCGAGAAAACTCATGGTGGACGCCTCGAAATCACATCACGAGAAACCGCATTTTTAAAACAATTCATAATTTCCTTTGAAATATAACCGCGGTTCTCAAATCCAGAAATCTTATAAAAACCGCATCTCAATGCATATAACCATAAAGTACGATGTATGCAAATATAGAACAGTAATATGAGCATATCAAGTATATCATGTAAGCATGTCAAGTGATAGTACTGAACAATGAATGTACTTTTACGGTTAAGATTAATATCATGATATGGCAATTCTACTGTGCAAGTGGCATGGCAATTACCGATGATGAATGTGTGTGAGCCGACAAATCTATGTAAGTGTAACATGCGCATCATCGGTAATTGTGCAAGTGTACCAGCAGATGAGATCATATAGCAATAAATACTGGAACATGGTATGTACATCACGAGGGATAATCCTACACAAACATGAACAATCAACGGTTATATCTATCTATACATGAACCATACGGTCGGCTTTTAAAAGATACGAATCGTAGTTTTGAAAGTGGGGGCTACGGTGTTTTAAGGAAAATACACCATTTGAAATTCCGTAGCATCCCTTGAGATTTTCATTTAACAGTGCATACGATTTGTCGGTTTGGAAATAAGTATGGTTCAGGTGACATCTTTACGTCGGCGATCCAGCCCCCTAGTATCCGATATGGAAATATCCTCGATCATCATCCTCAAATCACGAGTATGGATCATTCATCTGGTATAACTCATCGCGTACGGTAATCTATCGTACGGCGGCATCAAACAGAATAAGGATCCTATCGTCCTATTCATCAATAAGGGTACGGACTTATGGTCTCGTACGTCATATCTTATCGATCTCATAACACCTCGATATCGATCTCATATCATATCACTATAATTTTCATACTTGTCCTCTTTCAATACTTATACATCACTATTCACATTCATATATATATATAACATCAATCTCATGTCATCGCTATATTAATCTCACTATATATCTTGGCATACGTCTTTGTGCATCTATACCGTTTAACATTCTCGTATCAATCGTATCCGCTCGTATCATCTTATATCGTCACATTGCTATCTTAATTCTCATCATCTTGCATTAGTTATAAGATCTCATACTAACTCTTTTGACCATATCCATAAGTTTCTAACATGGTTTCTCCGACTATATTCTATATATCAGTTTCCATTTTATAAATGCGGGAGTGCTATACGCCATCCACCTGACTTCTTCCGTAGATATAAATCTACTCATCTGCAATACTCCTTGCTTAGCCGAGGTCGATGTGCTTCGTCGTCTCGGAGTCCACGCGAAGGTACCTACAACCAAAACACATCTAAAAGCTATTAAAACCAAGTCCGAAAACCAATACGGCACACGAATTGCTTATAGGTTAGAACCTATAGCTTACGCATGCAAAAACAACAAAATAACCCTCGTCGTTGACGTACAAACGTCCAACGACCAAATCACATCAAGATATTCATAAATCCAAGTTTCAAATATTAGAAAACATAGCCACAACCAATTCAAAATGCTCCCAGATTTGTGCTCATGTATATAGGAACAAATCTAACAATACAGGGGCTAGGTTATAAGGTAAGTGAGCTATAGGCCAAACCCTAACACCAGAAGCTAAAACTTGGCCGGCCAAACTGCTATAGTAACCGTCCCTGCTGGCCCTACCTTGGAGTTTTGGTCTCATTCTTGTGTGGTGGTCTTCAAGTTTTCTAACTAGGTCAATGTAGTTGTTTATTTTTCTTATGAACATCCCAGGTTGCTCCAGATTCCATTTTGAGCATCAAAAATCAATGAAAACCGACACGGGCAAATTCTGGGTTCGTGTGCAGGGGTTTCTAGTCTCTGATCTAAGTCTGCAGACATCGCTAAGGTCATGCAACATACACTACACCTCAATTACACACTCAAAATTCCAAGAGTCCTCTAGCCTTCATCTAGGAAAATTCTAATATCGCTAATCTAAACAAGTTTAACTCTAAACTACACTAAGATGCTAGAAAATCTAAAAACTAAACTAAAGACATAGGATTTACCTCATTTGGCAACTCAAGAAATTTCTTGAGTTGCCCAAAGTCTTTAAAATCTCTACTTGATCACACCATGGTTTTTGTGAGAAGCTTGTGCGCATTTTTTGTAAAGAGGATATAAGGTTTTGGCTAAGATTTGAGGTGGTTTATGGGTAATAGTAAGGTAGAGGTAGAGGACGATGAAGATGATGAAGGAATAAAGGAAAGAATGCAAATGAAGGAGGAGGAATGATGGTGGGGGATGCCATGGTCAATATGACCTCTCTCTTTCTCTCTCACACTCTCATGCCCATACCTCCTTGTCTCTAAATATCTATCATATCCTTTCTTTTTCTTTTTTTCAAAAAACAAAACAAAACCCATTAATATGCAAATGAAGCATGGTTCATAAAAATGCAACAAGTGTTTGTAACATGTTATGGTGCATGTTGATCAGTCGAAAATATTGCATTCTTAACACATCAATTTCCCTACTCTTTGTAATCATCTAAAAGTGTTTGGTATAAATATAGCACATATTAGCAATTCGTCTGCAAAATATCAAATAACATGTGTTATATATTATAACCGGCATTATGAGGGAAATTGTGTGTTTATTACTACACGCATGATCTTTTGTATATCAACACTTGTCTCGAGATTGTGTGTAGGAAATTCTCCAGGGTAAAAAGCCGGAATCACAAAAGTGCTGATAAAACGCATCAAGTCCAAGACTTGAGATCTGGCAGTAAACTAGAAAGAACTATAAGATTCCAGACATCAGGAAACAACCCTAAAGCCAACACTAGAATACCCTGAAGATTCCATGCAGAGATCACCTAAAACGGCCGCGGATCAGCGGCCGAGTCAGGACGATCCGCCGCGGATCCATGGCCGATCCGACTCATCGACGACTGAAATTTCTTCACGTGGCTTTCTTTTAACGGCCAAACTTCTTCAAGACGCTTCAAAGTCCCTAGAAATCTCCAGAAGCTTCCCTCCTAACAGCCAAGCTTCTTGTGCAAGTTTGATACCTACCAAGCTTCTCATGCAAGCTTCATAACAACCTAGCTTCTAGTAGAAGATAAACCAAGCTTCTAGGGGAAGCTAAAGGGAAAACTATAAAAGGGGACCTAGGGCTTCATTACAAAGGTTGTTCATCAATTAGAAAAAAAATTCTAGCAAAGATCCAAATCAATTCAAACCAAATTGGGTAACACAATTTGAGCCAAATCAAGATTCATTGAGTACCGACTCAAGCAAGCCTTCAACGAACCTTTGAAGCAACACCGATTTTCATCCAAGCAAGAGATCCACGACGATCTGCGACTCAAGAAGACCGAAGCGAAGCTAGTTTCGACGATTTAGTTCTTCCTCAAATCTTGTAATCTTTGAGTGAATTGTACCTAAGCGTTGATTAATTAAAGGTGAAAATTCTAAATCTTGTTTTTCTTTACATTCTTGCATTATGAAGAGTTATAGATTCTTGATTCTTTTCTTTTTTATGATATTTGAGTGAAAACTCCGCTTGTAGCGGAATCGAGAGAATCGGTAGATGATGATGATGAAATTCTTGAACAATTCTTAAGTCTTGTGAGTTTTGTAAACTTTAGGAGATTGAATCATCGAAAACCTAATTTGAGCGATATCTCTTGAATGTTTTCGCTCCAAATTAGAGATCAACGATCGGTGATTTAATTTGCTAGAGGCTAGAATTTGAATGATAATCAATGAAAGAACAAGGGATGATGATGGAGAAACCCTAGTTTCTTCAATAGATCCCTAAAGCTCATTGATCGTCATCGATCTAGGAACACATCTTCAATAGATAAGAATTAGTAATCATTAGTATTCATCATCACTATCAATTGGATCGATTCCTACAAGCTACTTTACAAATCTTGATAACTAAATTGATTGGGGCATTTCTTGATTCTTGATTCTAGATCTTTATTTTCTTTATGTTTCTTGAAATGAAAACTCACAAATCTTGAATCAATTTTCGTGAAATTTCTTTTATCTTTTCATTTCGACTCAAATAAAACGATTTCGAACAAATCACACTTTCTCAGTGGACGATCCGTTCTCATTGACGAAATTACAATAGACACCGTCAATTGATTGCGGTATAAATTTCTTTGGTTGTGAAACATTTCTAAACACACACGAAGATGATCAATCAAATGGCGCCGTTTCAGGGGATCGTGTGCTAATTTGTTCGTTTTTGTAATTTGAGTTGGAAAATTTATTATTCCATCAGAATTTTTAGATCAAAATTCGCAACAAGCGCTTAACGATTTGTTGTGATTTTGCGAGGGAATCTGGATTCATCGGAGCAAAGGGAAAAATATTCAGATTATTTCAGGAAGTCCAGTGGAGTAAAAGGAGCATCTGTACCAAATTTTGTGCAGAGATCTCATCAACGCACCGCGGAACTGCGGCAATAGCAAGCATTTCGCTGCAGATCCGCGGTGATCTTGAAGCTTCAGAATTCCATTTCTCTGTAGTAACTTCTATACTTTCTTATCTCCTCCCTGCTCTATCCAATAACCAATTTCTATAGGATTCTTAGCAAAAATTCGCAGCGCCACTAAAAAGAAAAATTGTGCGTGTTTGATCTTGGTTGTTTGCATATTTTAACATGGAAATTAAGGGGTAAAGACCAAATTCAGATTAGGTGGGGAGTTCATTACCCTTCCAAAAATCACAAACTTGCATCCGCATCACCCTCATTAACTAAAAAATATCTAGACATGACTCTAAGGACCATCGTGCTCACTTAGGACAGAAGGAGGTCGTAGGTAATCTATTGCTTATCCGCGTTTCTTTTGTGGTGTCTAAGGCAAGTGGTTACTTAATTAGGCCCACTACTTACGTAGTGGAGAACCTCACACTTACCTGACACTTGCCTGGCCATAGGAGTGGCAAAGAGGCAGTAGAGGATCTATTTTGCGACTTGTCTTTTGGAAGTCTAGGAGCGGTCTAGAGCCTTGACCTAGGTGACCATTAGATTTAGGGTTGCTTGTGCATTGTTTGTGTGATTTTTCAAAAATCCGTATTTTTTCAAACCAAACACCAAACTCATCTTTTCCTTAATTATCACTTAATGCTGCCACTTGTGCTAAACTATTTAGTGCATGCTCGGCTGGACACGGGATTCTAGTGTCCGTCTTGTCCGCGTTCCTCCTATCGACTCTAAAGTCGGTATTTCTACATCTACTTTTTCTTCACCCACTACCACACCCACTTCAATGGACGGTTCTCCATCGAACTTCTTTAACACTACTCTGCCATCCTCCGCAGGTGCACAGAATCCTTCCCGCGTCTCTCTCCAAGAGAGATGTTACCCTATGCGAGGTCCTCTTTCGACCTGTCTCACCATTCCATCAGTCAATGGGGACAATTTTGAAATAAAACCACAATACATCAATCTTTTACCGAAATATCACGGTCTCGAGTCTGAAGACGCATACGTCTTTATTACCAAATTTGAAAATGTATGCGCTATGATAGGTACTTCACAGCTTTCTGTGGATGCTATGAGATTGCGTCTTCTCCCATTCACTTTGTACGATATAGCCGAGAAGTGGCTTTATAACACAGCCGTACATTCTATTTCGAACTGGGGAGAATTCGTAACAGCTTTCCTAAAGAAATTCTACCCTAATAATAAGACAGCTCGAGTCCGTAGCGAAATAAATCAATTTACCCAGCTTCCAAATGAACCATTCTCGAAGTGTTTTGAACGCTTCAAGGATCTGTTAGTTCAATATCCTCATCATGGAATTCCTAGATGGAATATGTGCAGAATCATATATGAGAGCATTAATCTTACAACAAAACAGACCCTTGAATCCATATGTCAAGGCACCTTCATGAATAAAGATGATGGTGAAGCCTGGAGATTTTTAGAAGATTTCGTTGAAAGAACTTTACAGTGGGAAAGTGTAAACCAGTCATCGTCTAGGGGTGGCATTCATCAACTTGATATTTCCATAGGTGTTAGAGCTGAAATTGCAGCAATGCAAAAAAAACTCGAAGCTATGGAACATAAATTTTTAGCAGCCTCCCTAAATCAGATGTCACTCTCCAAAACTGTCTGTGGATGCTGTTCTAATCCATCTCATCTTACGGAAGAATGTTCATTGAATTTTCCGTTTCAGGGTCAAGAGCACACCAATGCTACTTTCCAACAAAGACCTAGGAACGATCCTTATTCTTCCACTTATAATCAGGGTTGGAGGAATCACCCTAACTTTGCTTAGAACCAATCACAAACTCAAAACACGGTTCCAAACCAAAATAATTTCCAAAGGGGTCCTCCACCACAACAGCAACCACTTCAAATAAGTCAGCACCCCTACCAATCACAAAGCTTTCAAAATCTGGTCAACACACCTGCACCGTATAATCCTTTGCAGTTGACCGGTACTGATGAATCCTCTTCACTCGCACAAACCATGAATTTGATTCTGAAAAATTTCATGCAAGTTTCGGCTGAGGTTCAGTCTTCTGTCGATGATATAAAGAAAAACTCCACCTCCCAAGCTGAGAGTATAAAATCGATGGAAGCACAAATTGAACAATTAAAAGCCGAAATGAGTGCTAGAGAGAAAGGGAAACTTCCGTCTCAACCCCTACCGAATCCTGGGCATTCACAACACTACAATGTGAATGCCATTACAACGTTGAGATCTGGAAGAGTGCTGAATAATCAAGTTGGGTAAGAGATTGATAATCATGATGAATTAATCAATAATACCCCGGCTTCTACTTTCACTTTTCCTTCCACATCCACTTCTACGTCTAATCCTACTCTGTCTACCCCACCACCTTCTTGCGAGCCTATTCTTCATTTTCCTCAAGGCTCGACACCTCAGCATACTTCTTCTAGTCCACCAAAGATGATCCCCACTTCTATTCTGGGATCAGTTACACACACACCACCTTTTCCAATGATGGACCCAGCTATTATTGCTAAAGCTCCTTATCCGAATCGGTTAAGGAGTAACAAATCGAGTCCACATATGGAGAAGATTATGGAAATGTTTAAACAGGTTAACATCAATATCCTTCTCCTAGATGCCATACAACAAGTCCCGGCTTATGCGAAAATTCTCAAGGACTTGTGCACTAGGAAAAGGAAGACTCAAGTGCCAAAAAAGGTGTTCATGTCAAAGACTGTAGACACAGCTTTTCCCCAACAATTACCTAGAAAACGTAAGGATCCTGGTTGTCCTATAATTTCTATTTCTATTGGGGGTAAACACATTAACCGTGCTCTACTTGACCTTGGCGCAAGTGTTAACCTGCTTCCTTACTCGGTTTATGAGCAGTTAGGGATTGGAGAGTTGAAACCAGCTCACTGCACTCTCCAGATGTCCGACCGATCAATCACCAAACCTAGGGGTGAACTAGAGAATGTGCTGATAAAAATCGGGGAATTTGTATTCCCTGTGGACTTTATTGTTCTCGATACAGAGCCTGTAGTGAACCCACGGAATCAAATTCCGGTGATCCTTGGTCGTCCCTTTTTGGCCACTTCCAATGCTATAATCAACTGTCGTAATGGCTCTATGATCCTATCCTTCGGGAAGATGTCAATTGAGCTGAACATTTACAAGTTGGGAAGTGTACCCTCTGAACCTACTGCTCAAGCATGTTCTATCGAATTAATGGATGTCGTCAGCAGCGAATTTGATCAGCCTCATGATACTGATCTAGACTCTTTTCATATGTTGTTGTTTGACCCAACTATGTATCATACACATACGGAATCTTCCACCGAGTTGTCCGGGTCAACAACTAATACTGATTATGAACCGTTTTTGGAGTCTGAAGATCACCCTGTGCTTTTTGATGACATTATTCTTCGGGGTATCGATAAAAGCTTCGAGGAAATTTTCGCTGATGAACTTGCATTTTTAGCAAACACAGGTGTTGAGATGAATCAATTCCAAAAAGAAATTGAACCTCCACCCTTTCTTCTGGACTATAATGAGAATGCGAGTAATCCATCACAATCACTATGTCGTCTCTCCAAAACGAGACGCAGACCCTTTCTATCACACCACTTATCTTTTCCCCACTTCTTCCTGGCTCCATATAACATGTTCTTCCACCAACCGATGCACTACACTGATAATTCTTCGAATGGTAAGTGTTGACTTTCGGTCTTTACAAAGCTTAGCATTGACCAGTAACTTTGACCCCCTCTTGTGATTTTCAAAGATTAACATTGTTTAACTCAAGTTTGGGGGGTATATTTTTGGCTCTTGAAAATAAAAGTTGTCATCAAAATTGTGAGCCAAAAATAAGTTTGGGGGAGATTTTCACGTCCATGTTTCTTGACCCCGCTAATAAATTTCCTCCCAAGCTTACAGATTTTTATGATCTAGCAGAAGACAACAGTGAGGATACTGTTGTAAACAGGTTTGGGGGAGGTTTGTGCTTATTTACGCATCACTTTGCATCATACTTTGCATAAGCACAAAACATATAATAAAAAAATTGTACATAAATAAGATAATAAAATATTAGATGGTGAAAAATTACATCCAAAAGATTGGAAAAATTTAAGAAAACCAAGAAAATTAAAAGTTTTCTTAAACGAACTAGTAATAAGTAGTTATGAGCTGTTGTCCCAAGGGTTAGTAAGACGAAAGAAGTCACTAATCTGAGAATAAAAATAAGTCTGAAAAATAGTTCCTATTCTGGAAGCCAAACATTTGAATGTTGATACCTGATTAATAAGAGATTTTAGTTAACCGCAATCAAGACGGTGTCGTTTTGGAGCTAGCCGCCTGAGCACGGGTCGATCCACAGGGAGACGGAGCTTTCTATGTTCTTGTTACGACGAGTTAACGCGCGTGGGCGGAATTGTTCAAATCTAACCTATGTATTATATGCACAGGTAAAGTTTGTTAGGAATCGATATGATAGTGTAAGTTAATGGATTCCGTATTCAAGTCCTTTGAGCCGAACTTAACAAATGAAGCTAGAACAATCGACAACAACGTGGATTAGGGGATTTAAGCACGGTATTCGTGGAATCCGGCTTATTGACCCTTGTCCGTCCATTCTTGTCTCTTGCTTTCGCCTCCGGCTAATCCGAACGCAACCGGTCGCGGTTAGAAATCACTGTTACCTTGGTAGGGTAGGGTGCCTAACGGAGCACTTGCATAAGGTTTGGGCGGAGTTTCAAATGGAAAAGACGGGAAAAGGAAACGAGGAACGAAACGTTAACTTACAATATCTTTCTCTTTTCCTAACAACACATATTAACAATCATTCACAAAACAAATTAAAAAGTGCAAAAGAAAAGATAAACAAAGAGAAGAAAAGATTACAAGCAAGTAATTAAAGTGCATGGAATTTAAGTGTATGAAAGTAAAGCATGAATGTAAAGCAAGTAATAAAAAGAAAAAAAAGAAATAAGCAAGAAAGAGCACTAGGAACCATGGAACAAGACACAAGACATGGATTCAATAACCCACACTTAAACTTGCAAGATCAATAAAGAGGTTGCAAGATCAAGTGATGGCAAAGAACTCATGGTGAAAATGAAGCACAAAAGAGACTCTTTATTAATTCCACAAGAAGATACAACCCTTGAGATCAATTGCCAAAACTTAAACTTGCAAGATCAATAAAGAGGTTGCAAGCTCAAGAGAAGGCAAAGAACTCAAGGGGAAGCTATGTACAAGAACTAAAGAAACAAAGAGAGTTACAAAGTGAAGAACAAAACTTGGCAAAGTGAGACTAAAGAATGGCCATGAACCCATGCCCACTGCCTGCTATATATAGGGAGAAAAGAAACGAAAATAAACAATAAAATTAGGGCTACGTGGCAGAAGAGGACAAGCTGTAGAAATTTGGGACATTCTGGAGCCTGTGGGGCCGGCCACACCGGATTTTCTGGTTATGTGGCCGGCCCAAATCCGATGGATGATGCCCGTACTTATGGTGTGGGTTTGTGTGTCCCCTCACATCATTTTGGAGCAGTTTGCTTAATCTGTTTTGAACTTGTGGTGCACCAGGATTTGAAGGGAACTTGGTAGATATAAATCACATCACTACTTTTTACAATAAATGCATGTCACACCCATATCACCTCATGCCCACTTATGCCTAGCCATCATGCCATGGCTGCCCCTAGGTCCATGTTCCAAGAGTTGTGTGCAACATGTATTATGTTGGACCAAAAGTATGTGCACACATATTATTTACAAAATAACTCTTGGGATATCGGTCGGTTCTCCGTTCTGATTGCAGTGTCGGCTCACAAATGATATATCCGTAATTCTGAATGTATTTCAAGTATTTTGTCACGGATACCTGTAATCTATATTTCCGAGCAAACACCGGTTAATAGTACCGATATATACAAAAAATAGATAATGAATGGGCGGTATTAAAATGCAATATTCTGTTCTGAACAAATACCCCTAAACTTATCTTTTGCTTGTCCCGAGCAAAACAAAATCCTAGCCTCACTATCGCGGGGAACGCGATTGCACTGAGCACGTGCAACAAACTGTTAAACCTTTAGGTGTCCCTAGTAGGAGGAGTGTTGTCTCCTGAGGGTTTTCAGCGGATACTACCCACAAAATCACATCAAGCTAGTTTCATAAGTTAACATCGATTCTACTCCTACAGTTTAGTATCTACGTTAGAAATTCTATCATCCTAAGTTAGAAATATTCAACCCTTATGTTTCACGCCTCTAATCTATTTAACCTTAGATCCTATACGTTCCAAAAAAGTTTAGAAAGATGTTGGTTCTCCTAAGTTTTCCTTCTAAAAGTGCGGTCTCAAATCAGGGATTTTTATCAACTTTACAGAAAACATAAGTCTTATTCTTCATTTCTATCTTTTATCCAAACATCGATTGTATACCCCTACGTGTGTGTAAATTTGCACCCCTACACTCAAGAATTCAATTCAAGCTATAGTACCCTTGTCCTAATACCTAATACTACTTCTTTTCATTAAGGATGGACGGATTTGCTCACACACCTTTCATGCGACTATTAATGCTTCTTGAGGCACTAACGGCCGATTACTGAATGTGTGAGCATAAAGCGTAAATAACAGTTTTCAGGTCTTGACTTTATTTCTTTTTCTTTTTCTTTTTCTTTATTTTTCTTTTTCAAGACCGGATATATTTTTCTATGATGCTCTTTTGGTGGTTAGCTTTAAATACCGTTTTTTCTTTCATACTAGGTTTTCAGGCAAGAGTATTTCTAGGTATTCTGTACTTTCCCAAGTTTCAAGGTGCGTGTAAGTGCAGTTTGTAGGGTATATACTTTCTAATTTTGGGCTCAAGAATAGAAACTATTCTTCAGACTTATCATTCAGTAAAGCATCAATACTTTCCCTTCATCTTGACTTAACTCAAGAACTGAACTCAAGATTACATATTTCTCAAAAAAAACATACTTATCAAGGTTAAGCAGAATGAGGGTTATTTTTAGGGTTTTCAATTCCTAAGCCTAGGATTTAGTTATTTCTAACGTATCAACTAAACTTTTGGAATAAAAATCTAAGTTACCCTATTAGCTAACTTGACGATAAAGTTTTTATATTTTTTGAGAAATTTTTTGATTTTTGTGGTTTTTTTTAAATAGGTATGCAAATGCAGAATATACAAATGAACGCGATGGATGAAAGCTTACCGAGCACACCCCCAAACTTAAACTTGACAGTGCCCTCACTGTCAGGCTACACCAAGAGGGTCAAAATTGTCGGCGCTCCCCAAAAGAAAATTTTATACAAAACCGAAAAAAGAAAACCAAAAATATATACACCAAAAGGATCTCCCCTAGACTTAAGTAAAGCAGTGTTTCCACTGTTAAGCGTTGAAGTTCAGGATTATGGGGGAAAGAGAACAGTATCAAGCTATACAAGGCCTTACAAAGGCCAAAAGTGAGCACCAACCATTCAAAAAATTTATCGTTATAATGGTGTGGTTGGTGAAAGAATACGGAGAGGAAAGAAATGGAGAATACGCGAGACCGTATGTGAATGGAAGCGGAATACGGTCTCGGTATACGAGAAGAAGAATGGCGGAAGGAAGAAAGAAACGGAGTACTATCTTGAGGGTGAAAATGGAGTGAATAGATTAGCACAATTTGTGATGACCGATGTGTAAAAAACGATTGTGCTAATCTATCAACCCGTCGAGAAATGGGGTCAAATCCCTCAAGATTCGTGAGAAAACATGGGTATGCCGAACTTGGTAAACCAGACATAGGAAATAAAACTGATACGGTGTCTTGCAATGTCGGAACGATGATGGAGGGAAGTGACTGAGGAGGGGTCAAAATTAAAGGATCAGGAGGGTGTACACAGTCAATGACAGGGATAGGATGAATTGGAAAATCTGACCCATCAATTAAAACTGGTTCATCCTCAAAGATATCCTCAAAATTTTCCTCAAAGTTAAACTCATCCATGCATTTATCCTCAAAATCCAGATGCATATGGGGTTCGGGAAAAACATTTAATGACTCGGGATGATGAATTGGGGAGAAAAACTCAGCCAAATCTACGGGTTCATCATCCGAAATATTCCCAGCGTCAATATCGTCAATCAAGTGAAAATCAATATTCTCAGACACCTCAACAAAAGCATGGATATCAATCAATTCAGGTTCTATAATCCTGGGATACTTCCCAAACTGAATTCAGGTTCTATAGTGGAGGTGCAGAGTGCGAGACATTTTCTAAGTTTGATCGGGATCATGTCATCATTGTTGCGGGTTCAGAGTGATGACATTCCGAAGACTGCCTTATGTGTGCTACGGGCTTTGTGTGTTTTGGTGGTGTCGTCGGACTCACCAATGCCCTAGCGACATTCGTAGACATGATGAACCAGATTTCTTCAGGCCGTTCCTCGACCAGTTATTGTTGTGTTATTGACGACATTCTGGTCTATTTAATGTATTTTGAGGAACAGGAACAACACTTGAGGATTTGTTTTGCAGATACTGGGAGAGCCCCAGCGGTTTGCTAGGTTCTCGGAGTGTTTCTTAAGGCTTGTTTGTGTTGACTCCTAGGTCTTGTAGTTACGGGAGACGGTTTTCGTATGGTTCCGAGGAAGATCGAGGCCATGCAGCTTAGGCCCAGACTTTTGTGCAGGACGGAGGTTCGCAGATTTTGGGGCTTAGCAGGTTTTTACTGCCGTTTCGTGCAGTATTACTAGTGTAATGCTGTACCGTGGACTGGACTGACCGGAAAGGAGGTTTCTTTTCTTTGGATTGAGGCATGTATGCGAAGTTTCGGCAGTTGAGGACTCGGTTAACAACTGCATCAGTTCTTTCTTTTCTTTCTGGTTTAAGCGACTTTGTTATTTAACTATGATGTTTCGTGAGTGGGGCTCGAGTGTGTACAGAGGTGACATTATAGAGTTATCGCTTTTGCTTCCCTACACTTGGAGGAAGTACTGGCATAATATCCCACTCATGATCTGGAGATGGCCGCGGTGGTTTTGCGTTGGAGATTTGGAGACACTACTTGTTCGAGAGTTGTGTCAGATTTTCATGGACCACCAGAGCTTAATATACATCTTCCTGCAGCGGGTGTAGATTGTTGAGACAGTCTTCTGCAGATTTACAGTTCTTTTGCGATCGTTGAGTATAGCTTAAGTTCACCTCTACTGAGGGGACAGCTTGCTCATGTCCGCGCCCGACCACTATTCCTTAATCTCTTTCGCGAGGCACTGCCCGCCAATGCTCGTTCGTCAAAGGTTCTTGAGCATACTTGGTTGGGTAATGATTCGGAGTCCTTAATTTGTGACAAGGGTGTGCTAAGTTTAGGGACGTGTTTGTGTACCTGATACTATTAGGTAGAGACGTGAAATCCTAGAGCAGGCACATCTGTCAACTCTCTGTACTCATTCAAGTTCCACCAGCATTTGACATGACTTGTGAGATAGTTACGGGTGGGCAGGGATGTAAAGAGAAGTTTCGGATTTCGTTTCGAGGTGGTTGTCTTGTTGTGTGTTAAGGTTGAGCATCTGAGACCGGCTGGAGAGTTGCAACCTTTAACCGTTCCGGAGTGGGAATGGGAGCAGGTCTCCATGAATATTCGTTGTGGCGTCTACCCAGGTTTAGTCTGGGTGTGACTCCATTCGGATACTAGTTGTCCGGTTATACTCAGGTTACTCAGTTGTCCTTGGTTAAGTTTGTGCGTTGCACGGAGTTCCTTCATGGGTCATATCCAAATAGGGCACCCTATTCGCTTGCCGTCTTGGGCAGGTACTTCAGGAAGCCTTGGGTACTGGTTGAGCTTTAGCTCCGTTTTTCCATCCGCAGGATGATGGTTTTGTGAGAGCGGGCTATACCGACTCTGGAGGATATGCTTGTGCGTACGTATTAATTGTTGTCGGCAGTTGGGATCGTCACTTACCACTGTTCGGATTCTACTTCTATAGCTGTTATCAAGAGGCACTCCAATTGACAACCTTTAAGTTTTGTTTGTTAGGTGGTGTCGATCTCCAGTCTGTTTTTCTGACTCTGTGTAAGTAGGATTTTTGGACCCCAGCTAGTCTAGAGATTTCGGAGATGATCCAGTTGGTTCAGGTCAGGATGAGAGTGGCCCAGTGCAGACAGAGGTCTTATGCCGACCGTAGTGGTCGCAGACTTGAGTTCGTAGTGGGAGATCATGTATTCCTACGGGATTTTCCGATGAATGACGTGTTGAGTTTGGGAAGTATCCCAGGATTGTAGGTCCTTTTGAGATCCTTGAAGCGAGTTGGTTCCGTTGCCTATAATTTGGCACTTCTGCCCAAATTTTGAGTATTCACCCCGTATTCCTTGTGTCGATACTTCGCAATTACCTTCATGAACTTTTTCACATGATTCAGTATCAGACCAATTAGCTTGGACGCGATCTTTCATTCAGCAGCAGCCGCTAGTTATAGTGGATCAGCAGGTGGAGGAACTTCGGTCAAGGGTCTTGCCGTCTGTGAGGGTTTTTTGGCGTAGCTGAATAGTGAGGTGATCACTTGGCAAACTGCGAGCGAGGTTTGAGAGTTTTGTGCTCATCTTCTTGAAGGTACGCGTAGATGAATTTTAATTCGGGGACTGAATTTCTTTAAGGAGGGAAGATTGTAACGTTTCAGAAATCGTTTTGTGAATTTTTCCGTTTTAGGGCAAAATTGTCGGTATTTTCCGTTTTAACCCGATTTCGATCAAAAGTCCGTAGAAACTTGCCGACACCTATTTTAGCTAAAATAAACCTTGTGCACGAACTTTGGGGGTATTTGGAAGGTTTTGGTTCAGATAGAATTTTTCCCAAATAAAATATTATTTTAGCCGGTAAAATATGCACGTAAATCGAGAAATTTCTTCTAAATGAAAATTCTTGGAAATTATCACTACAATTATTTTTGGAAGCTTCTTTTTAAATATCTAGATTTTTTTTTGTGCAAAAGGTTTTGAATTAAAAAAGAAAAGAAAATGAAAGAAAATGTGGCATTTTGCATTTAATGTGCATTAATTGAATTTTTCTAGATCTTTCTTCACAAAAATTCATAAAAACACCCCCGCACCCTCATGGCCGGCCACTTCTTGTTCTTGGCTGCCCCTTTCTTTTCTCACTCCATTTTCATCATTTCTTGCACAAATAAATCATGAAAAATCCAAATAAAATCACAAAAATTCAAATATAATCATTTTCCTTCATTTCCTTAACCCTAAACCATGCTTGGTTCTTCATGAAGTCTTGATTTTGGAGGCTAATCTTGGTTTTCTTGTTGCAAGTTTTTGAATCATTTGGAGGTATAAAACCCTAACCCCAATGCTTAATTCTTGTTTTAAATCTTTATGCTAGCTTAGTTAGATGTTAATTTAAGTTTTAAATTTCATGTTTCAAAATTCTAGAAATGGTTTTAGAAATTCAAGTTAAGTTTAAAACTTGATTTATGTGTTTAATGTTTTATTGAAGTGTTAATTTGTGATTAGGAAAAGCTTAGCCTAGTAGAAATGTTAATTATTGTTAATGAATACTTTGTTTAATTATGCAATTTTGCTTACTAGGTTTTTGCTAAAATTTATTTAGCAAGTGTTAAAAATTTAGAAATGATTTAGATAGCTTAGTTAAGCTATTATAAGGTGTTTGTAATCGCTAGATATGTGTTAGCTTGAAACTAGTGCGAAATATTGCGATAAGTTGCTTACTAGGTTTCGGGGTTTTTCCGACGTGGGTTTGATTGGTCGTTGCGGGGTTATATCTATTTTATTCCTCGTAATTGTTTGTGTTGTGTTGCGCGATCGGGACGATCGGGGTCTAGACTTGGTGTTTTGTAGTTTAGCGACCCCAGTTAGGGTTTTTGGCCGATGTCGTGCGCGATAGATGCGCTAAACGCGCAGTGTAATTTTCCAGGCGTTTTCATCGCGTTTCGTTGTCTTTTCGTCATTGTAGGATGTTTTGCTTATGTGTTGTGTTTGTGAAATTTTAGGTTCGCATGCGGGGACTACGGACACTGCTACAAAGAGAAAATAGGTGGTAGGATTTACCTAGCTTAGAGCGTTGGTGATTAGATTTAACATCTACAGGGGAATCGCCCGCATGGCGTTATGCATCTGGGCTAGAGATGCTATTTCTGTCGCATATTCTATGTCATATTTAGAATTGCGCATTTACCCTATTACTTAGATATTGTTGTGCTTGTACTAGTATCCTTAGGACACTGCACATATTATTGACGATTCATGTTGCACGAGCACTGATTGTATGCTACACACACCGTCAATAATTGCCATGTCACGCACAACCCACTTATAGATATGATATTGCTTGGTTAGGGACATTGAGACTTTGATTCATATTTCTTTATGCATTGACTTATAGCATACCTGTATACCTACATGCTTACACATATGCTCTGACATACTTACATGCTAGTTACCTGTATACCTATAGAGTGTTGTACCATTAGTGATAGGTACATGTACACTTTATGACATAGCTACAGGTATACCTTGCACACCTATTTCACTTATACCCAGGGGGTATACTACATCATTACTTATAGGTAGATACATATATCTTGCTATACCTTTATGTTTTCACATACATCTGGTTATAGCTACATGTTTATCTTTACCTGATGTTATTTTAAAATTGGAGAAAATTAGGAACCGCATGATATTTATATTAACTTGTTGCAGTTAATTAGCGGCTTTTCCTTTATATGCATACATTTCCGTTTATGTTGCATATATTATATTCATGGATTTTCGCACTGTGATATGGATTTTTCATGATGTTTTTTGGATTTGGGGACCGTGGGAGTTCATGAAATTATGCATTATTTGAAAAACCCGGTTTCCCTTGATTTGATATTTCAGCAGCCACCATGAGATTTATCGGTTCTGATATATATATACCCCACGCGAGGAAAGGAGGGGTCTGTATGCGGGTACATGGTGGGGCCCGGAGGTACCCCGGAGCAAGAATTTTGTGGAGCTAGACGATGAGTTAGTAAGGGAACCATACCATCCGGTG
The DNA here is from genome assembly GCA_030015575.1 of Agapanthus africanus. NCBI lineage: Eukaryota > Viridiplantae > Streptophyta > Magnoliopsida > Asparagales > Amaryllidaceae > Agapanthus > Agapanthus africanus. The sequence goes on from JASDDO010000031.1 coordinate 557,906,525, forward strand.
ACATTACCAATGACTCAACGGTTATCATGGGGATACCGACGGGAGTCATGTACGTATAGATACGTGGAAAGACGAGGGTCAGAGCTAGACACTCGTGCTTTTCAGATGGCGTGTGATACGTACCTATCAGGGTGCCAGTCTTGGTGACAGCATCTGATAGATCAGTATTTCTGTGTCGATGCTTGACACATTGTTTTCATGATATTTCTTTTTACTTCTTTGTATATATAACAGTGGCATGGGACGCTGTTATATATGCCCTTACACCAATATTAGTGGAATGGGACGCTAATATATGTGTATTGACATTAAATTATATATATCATCATATTTATTCATGCAAATATCTTTAGGATGTTAGATTTTTACTTGATAATTTGATTTGGGATATAGGTGATTCATTTGATATTGGATACAGGATATTTATGAGATTGCTGATTTGTACATTCAGGATATATGAGATTTATTCGATATTGTACATTCAGGATTTGTGAGACTTATATGATATGAGAGCCAATTTGGGGGCTGATTTGAGAAATTAGGATTTGGATTTGTCTTGATGGATTGTGATCCTACCACGATATCAGGATTCCGTGGAAATGACATATTTCATTCCATACTCCACATTTATTGTTTATGCACTGCTTCATGTATAAGTAGTACCTGTTAGAGTACCTTTCATGACTGTTGCATTTACATACCTTTATTTATATGCATTGCTTCATGTATTAGTTGTACCTGCTAGTGTACCTTTCATGATTATTGCATTCATATGACTTTTTATTGCTATTAATTGCACATGTTAGATTCACGCTGTACGTGCATACTTGCGATTACCTGGATATGTTATTTACTATTCACAAGTTGGCAACTCACCCCCGTTGTGCCACAGTTTGTTTTGCAGGGTGCTCCCCAGAGTAGTCGAGGCGGGCCATTCTTCTATCATCTTTTGCTACGGATACCGCATCAGCTCACAGTGTGCAGTTTGCTTAGGTGGGTTTTGTGGTTATTCGTTTGTTGTATTGTATATTCTTTGTATCCTTGTACTCTCCATCTACTATATTTTCTTGTTGATTCAGAGACTTGGTGAGGGCGATATTGTATATTATTTGTGACTTATAGTCTTTTATATAGTTTCCTTTCTATCGTCTTTTATTTCTTCGCTACGGCGTCGTATATTTATTGTGGTGTTTTTTTTCCACCTTTGGGCGTGTATTTGCTCCCGTTTGGGGATGCTTTACTTTATATTTATGTTGTACTCATTTTTGGGGCTAGCTTTTACAAAGGAGGTGCTGCCAAAATTTTAAAGGAAATAAAGTTGGACTTTTAAAGAATTTGGGTTGTGATTTCAAAGACTTTTAAACAATATTTCTTATCTTTTCTTGTCTTTTAATGGTTTAGATTTCTGGGTTTTGGCTTTCTTTTACTGCGTTACGCCTGTAGACGTTGCGTAGTATTAGGGCCGTCACGTGCCAATTTCGGGTCGTGGCATATATATAGGCAGAAAAGAAACGAAAATAAATAATAAAATTAGGGCTACGTGGAAGAAGAGGACAAGCTGTAGAAATTTGGGACATTCTGGAGCCTGTGGGGTCGGCCACACCGGATTTTCTGGGCATGTGGCCGGCCCAAATCCGATGGATGATGCCCGTACTTATGGTGTGGGTTTGTGTGTCCCCCCACATCATTTTGGTGCAGTTTGCTTACTCTGTTTTGAACTTGTGGTGCACCAGGATTTGAAGGGAACTTGGTAGATATAAATCACATCACTACTTTTTGCAATAAATGCATGTCACACCCATATCACCTCATGCCCACTTGTGCCTAGCCATCATGCCATGGCTGACCCTAGGTCCATGTTCCAAGAGTTGTGTGCAACATGTATTGTGTTGGACCAAAAGTATGTGCACACACTTTATTTGCAAAATAACTCCTGGGATATCGGTCGGTTTTCCGTTCTGATTGCAGTGTTGGCTCACAAATGATATATCCGTGATTCTGAATGTATTTCAAGTATTTTGTCATGGATATCTGTAATCTGTATTACTGAGCAAACACCGGTTAATAGTGCCGATATATACAAAAAAAATAGATAATGAATGGGCGGTATTAAAATGCAATATTCTGGTCTGAACAATACCCTACTATACGCACTTACACACGTCTTGAAACTCGGGATAGTAGAGGATACCTTGAAATGCTCTTGTCTAAAAGCCAAAGTATGAAGGAAATAATGAATGAAAAATAAAAATATAAAATGGTGAAGAAAAATGAACACTGGTTTTGCAATCACCAAGGCAGCAATAAAAAAGTATAGCGAGGGTGCTTCATCACCTAGTGCCTTAGACCAACTGGTTTGGGATGTAGGGTTACTAGGCACTCTAAGGAGGCTCTACAAGGCATCGACCATGCCGGATTAAAAAATTTAGGTGCCTAACAACCCGAAGCAAGATCGTTAACTAGATATTAGGCGAAAACTATGGCAAGTAAATCACATTTACACTAAAGGAAAGGGACTACAACCTTTGTAGATCCGGTCCTCCACTTCCAAAGCTCCATGACGACGTACCTTCACTGCGATCATCCAACTCCCGGACTCTCGGACGGCTCCTTGAGAAGTTGCAACGGGATCGCTTGAAGTCTTCGATGCCGAAGATGATCTACGTCGAGGAAATACGGACTCAAGCTTCTACCTCACTAACCATAGAATTAAAGAAGCAAACACCCTAAACTAAAGTGCTGGTCTAGTAGAGGATGGTGAGATAGGAAGTGGGTACTCTTTAGATTTTGATTTCTCACATGGATTCATCACATGATAATTTTGTAGCAAGCTTTTCCTTTTCTTCAAGAAGAAAAAGAAGAGAAAAGAATAAGAATGAATATATCAAATGAATTATCAAGTGATGTTTATCATAATGCAACCATGGATGAGTTAAACCATTGTAGAGACTAAATTTGAGTTTTGGTTAATGGTTAGGTTAAGGAAAATGACAAGCAAAACAAAATGGTGGACTTTGTCAAAGATGCTTGAAAGCTTCATGAAGCTTCAAGCAAAGACAAAACAATCCACCATTTTATTTTACCAAAATAAATAAAAACCCAAACCTTTAACCTAAACATGGTGTAAGTCATACACACACCCAAGTTTGCATGTATCATCAAACATGATACAAACTTGTGCACAAAAATATATCACATATACAACTTGTGCACATTAAGTGAGAAAATCAATCTTAAGTGAACCAATAGTAGTTAATGTAAAGTAATATATCAAATATATAATTATACATTAAATCATTAAATCAACACTTGATTTAACGATCTGGTCATATCGCATACAACCGACTAATATCAATGTATCGACTTATCGAATCAACACTTGATTCGATAACTAGGTTATATCGCATACAACCAATCGATACAATCATCGCGAGAATAGAATACGGTATCACATACTCGTATCATTCTCGGTCCCGCACATATCACATATGCGCTCCTATCTCGTTTTGCCTGAGCCAGTATAACCTCTATGTAGGACTCTAAAGACTCGTCAATACGCCGGCAGTAGGTGATGATCATATCAAGCACCCACAAGCCGTCAGCGGTACTAGCTGGACGTAACGGCTGCCCGGGTATTGAGCGATCAGAAGATCAGCAAGCAAGACCGCTCCAACTCCTGCAAAAAGCCTGACAGTGACACTACCGTACAGTCCGGTCTCCTCGTCTGATATGTCGCATATCAAGTCTAGGGTTGGTAAACGTCAGACCCCAATAACCAATAAGTCATGCCGATGAGAGGCTCATAACGGGTCAAGAAACTACTGGTAACACTTACTAGTAAATCTCTAAACCATCCCTGGCCAGGGACTTCCCTGTTATGGCCAATCGAGCACAGCGCAACATCAACCTCCAATACCGGGAGAGACGAAACCCTCATTGCCTCTATGTGACTCGGGACTGTACCCAAAAACCACCGTTTTGCACGCCCTCTTGGACGTGGTAAGGTGGAAATCAAAGCACAGTGGGAATCACACAAGACTCTTTGACGATCTCGGGTCTACAGACTAACCTGTACCAGTGTCACCAGAGAACTGCCATCTGACGTAAGGTATAATACCATCTGGGAGTTCTCGGCGAGTCCTTCCAGTGTACCCAGTCTCCACTGAGCACCCGTATATCATCTCTGATGTCAAACATCAATGGATATGGGATCATCCATTGCCCATCTGAATGGGTCGCGAAGGTATACGCTAGTCTACTCTGGTATATCGATGCCCCGTCTCGATATACCCACGACTAGGGATCTTGAAGGATGTACTTATGGACTACCATGTCCCCACTAGTATGATCCGCATCACAGTCCAGGTAGTCAAGTACACATCCTAAGGGCTTTACCAACATGTAACAGAGAGACAATCAGCGTACACGTTAAGGTAAAGAGTAACCAGATAGCATACTATCATGTCGAGCAAGAAAGTCCTCCCTATATATGTCCAAGCATCCACTACAATATACAACACATGTATAGTAATGGCCTCTAGGGCATACATATAACTAACAATCTCCCACTTGCACTAGGGCCATCTGATAACAGTAGTTGTAGTATCTCATACTCAACCATCCCAAAACTAGTCTCTCTCTGGGAAAAGGCCTTTGTGAGTGGATCCTCCGTGTTGTCCTCTGAGTCTACTCTCCTAACCTCGATCCCCTGGAGATCAACCATCTCCATGATCAGGTGACACTGCCTAAGAATTATGTCTGGATCACTGATGGGACAGACGTTCCTAAGAATAAGCCACAACTCCATTGTCACACAATGGTAGGAACGAAGTTCATCTTATGAACTAATATACATCCAGACTGCCTCTTTGGTAGCATCTTAAGTAGCGATGTATCCAGCATTTATCATCTAGTTTGCCATGGTATCTAGCTTGGAACTCTTCCAACATACCGTACCTTTACTGAGGGTAAAGACAATGCCTGTGACTGACATTCAGTCGTCCTTATCACGCTGGAACCTTTCCAGTGATTCTTCCCAAGATCAATTGATACCTTCTCACTACAGCTAGTGAGAATCCTAACATCCAGTTAGATCTATCTCATAGATCCTTAACTTAGGATTTAGGAGGTATCACTTTGATCCTATATGGAGAATCCTTGTGATAGGCGGAGATTGACCGAGCGTAGCATAGGAAACTTTTTCCCCATCAAGAGTATGTCATCCACGTACTCTACGAGGATTACTACCATACTCCCTACTACCTTTTTATATATACAAGGTTCATCTACCATTTTGATGAAGTCAAACTCTTTGACTAACACATCAAAACAGATGTTCCAACTCCGCGATGCCTGCTTTATCACATAAAACATCTTGCACACGTTTCCGCTGCTCCCACTGTCTACGAAGCCCTCTGACTGTGTACTTATAGATTCTCTCTTCTAAATCTTTATTTAGAAAAGCAGTCATGACACCCAACCGCCAGATATCGTAGTCATGGTATGTAACCATGGCAAGTAGGATCTGGATGGACTTAAGCATAGGTACTTAGAAAAGGTTTCATCACAATCCATACCTGGTCAATGATGCAAACCTTTAACAAGTCTAGCTTTGAAAGTCTCAACCTTTCCATGTACACCAAGTAATCTTCTCAAGATTTACTTGCTCCTGATGGGAATTTAACCCTTCAGATAAAGCAACCAAAGTCCATACTTTGTTGGTGTAAAAGGATTCCATCTCAGATCGATAAGCATCCAGCCATTCTTACAGAGTCCTACTCCTGATGGCCAGCTCGAAACTAGTTGGGTCATCATCTCATGATGCAATCCTCGCTCCCACTGTCGCATCCTCGCTCCCACTGTCTTAGAGAAACTGAAGTAACTCTCAGGTGGGTGAGGAACCCTGCTAGATCGGCGGAGAGGTTGAGGTTCGTTGGAAACTATTGAATCCTTCGGTTCTACCAAATCATTAGCTGCAGTTTGTATAGCTGGAACTTCTTCCAGTTCTACCTCATGTCTACTAATTTCTTCACAAGAAATTCCCTTTCACAAAGGTGGCATGCTGAGAAACAAAACATTTTTGTTCCTCGGTTAGGTAGAAGATATTCCCTTGTGTATGCTTGGGATATCCAACAAACTTCTGCAGAACTGACTTTGCCTCGAGCTTGTCCGGATTATGCTTTTAGACATAGGCTGGACAACCCCAAATCTTAACTGACTTAAGAGATGGGCTCTTCCCTTTCCATATCTCATATGAAATGGTAGGTTTCTGATTTGATCGGAACCCTATTCAATAGGTATGCAACTTCATAAGTGCATAACTCCCTCAAAGGAAATAGGAAACTCAGTAGTACTCATCATAGAGCGCACCATATCATATAGGGTGTAATAGCTCCGCCCCGATACACCGACGTGCTGTGGTGTATACGGAGGAGTAATGCTGAGAGAGAATCTTATTCTCCTTTAGAATAATCCAGGAATTCCGTGCTCAAGTATTCTCCTCCTTGATCACATCAAAGGACATAATACTTATACCCGTTTTGGTTCTCTATTTCTAACTTATATTCTGTGAATATCTCAAAAGCTTCGGACTTGTATTTCAACAGAAACATATGTCTGAATCTTGAGAGATTATCAGAGAATGTAATGAAATACAAAGAACCGGTCTTGGTATGTGTAGACAGGGGACCTACATACATCAACATGTATCATCCCAAGAGTTCACTAACTATTTCTCTGTTTCCAGTAAACGGAGCTATGGTCATCTTATCTCTGTGACATGACTGGAAAGTTTCACAAGATGTAAATTCAAACTGATTTAAATATGCATCTTAATGTAACTTGAGCTAGTCGGGTCGCATTGATATGACCTAGTCTACAATACCTCAAGAAGAATTTGTTCATTTCTGAACTCTTCCTCTTGTGTGTATTCTGTATACTAAGAACTGTAGTTTGATTTAGAACATCAATGCTTTTAGATAACGTGCCTGAACCAATCAACTTTTGATATAGGAAATGTTCAAAATATTATCCAACAATACAAAATTGTATCCTTCTTTAATAAATAAAGAGATTGATGCGATTTTGTATATCAGGTTCGGTATCTAACAGCATTTGTTCAGAATCAATGTATTCTGGTAATACAGGGTGACAGTGACAAACAGACTTGGCTGCAACACTTGCACTGTTTTCTGCCTCATGAAACTTATCACCCGTTCTCAGTTCTCTACCTATCTATAGCCCATGTAACAGATTACATATGCGGGATCCTGATCCGGTATCATATACCCAGGACGTAAAGGACATTGAGAAACAGTTCTCTATAATGAACACACACCCGAAGATGATGCATCAGCATGCACTTTCTTCGTTTGGGCGGCACGGGAATTATGGTAATCCCCAATTTCCTGCTCTGTCTTATAACAATTATAAGTTGGAGCGGGACCAAAGTTCCCCAGCTCAGTATAACAAGCGGGTTCGGTCAAATATCCGTATTATTATCTTGATTAAGGCGTGATATGGTCGCTACCTGGAGAGAGAGAAGAAAATACTCTGCGTGTGCTCTTGCAAGATCAGATTGGTTATTATTTTATCTAATCAGGATGGCTCCCACTGTTTTTATCAAATCTTCCTTCAAACCCTAAAAGGAAAGACTAGCCGGGATTAATTACACACTATAAGTTTGCCAATCTTTCAGCCAGGCCAGTGTCGGTACTTTGAGGGAGGTTCCCCGTGCTTTCGCACGGACCTAATTACAGTAAACCTTATTTTCCCAGAGGCGTAACCCCGTTGACACCTTTCTAGACACCTACTTAATCGGCTAATTGTAATGTGTAAAATTCTCCCAGGAGTAACAATTACTCGCAGTGGGTATCGGGATCCAACTATCTCATAGAAGGTATGCAATCTCATTGCAAATTTCAACACTTGAAATTCCCGATAATTTTGCCCCTAGCAGCTATATGACCTTAACATAGTCAACAAATCATAAGTGCTAGTCAAGTTCAACCCGTCATTTCCCGATTGAATTAAACCCACCCGCACGACCCTTAACATAGTCAACAAAGTCGCACAACTACCCTAATCCAATCGCATCATATGCTTATACAGATAAGCACTAATTAGCTACCGCACACTACGCCTTAACATAGTCAACAAATGTAGCACGAATACTAACTAGTACTTATCTGAAATGACGAAGGGCTACGACAGATTTTTCTGAAAACCTATTGCGTAATGAACTTGATATCGTCGTAGAATCAAATGATTTTAAAATGGAGTGTTTTTGAGGCTTTTCTAGTTTTGCTAAAGGGGTCACTCCCGGTGAAGGGATCGTCGGCCCTTTCCTCGTCGAATGAGGTGCAGGATATATCATATACATCACTGTGCAAAGCAAGAACTAGAGAAGCAATCAAAAGACAAACCGAGGGTTGTAGCATCTGCCAGTTATTGCTAAAGGAGTCACTCCCGGTGAAGGGATCTCGGTCCTCTCCTTATCGAATAAGGTGCAGGATGTTCTACAAGGAACACCGTGATGCAAAGCAAGAACTGTAGTTACCTGTTTTTGAAAATTCGATTCCACAACATCTTTAGGTTTCTTTTCTTTCATTAATCATATTAATGAAGTCCCATCATTTAAGTTACCTAAACATCACAGATAAATACGACGTACACTTATGCCATCCACATTCGCCTCGATGTCCCCTCGTGCACTGTTAGGTTAGGTAACTAACGGCAGAGCGGGGCAGGGCTAGCGCGGGTGTAAAACATAAGTAACGCCTATATAATATATCATATATACTATATATAGTATTTATCACAGAATATCAAATGATCACATCACAGATATCGCAGCAGAAGAATCATATGAAATATTGGATATACTAGGACGTCCGTGTTTTCAATACAAGCCTGTATAAAACACGGATTCCACGGTCGCGATGAATAGACAAATCCACACCCCTAGACCCCTACGAGAGCGGCAAGCAACCCCACCATTTCTAGAGTTAGGAGACCCGGACTCGACTCCTCGAGTTGGTCTCCCACTGGACTCCAGAACCCGGTTACTTGTGCTCTCCTCCTTGGGTCTATCCTAGTGCGGAAAAGTAAATAATATACAATGATGACATCTTCCGCAACCTGGAAGTGCCCCAATAAAAGAATATTACATACAAGTTTTTACATGAATGAAAATGAAAAACACTCATCTCACATAAAACCCCCGGCTATTCAAAACGTGATGATCCAATATAACATATCCAGCAACACATAACATCACATGTCATCAACGTAAGTAAATATGCGCATCTCAATTGTCGTTGACATATAGCAACGAAACCGGCTATATCACATATTACACTTACGGTCGCAGAAAAGAAAGTGTAAAACTACAATAGTTGGAATCCGCAACCTCCTTAGACATCGCGTGCCTAACAGTTATAAACCCCGCATTTTAGTCTCTATATCGAAAACACTTTTCAATATCTAGTCGGGCAATTCAACAAGATTCCCGATAAACTGATCGAATGCTCGTCGCAAACTTTAGTAGACGGCCGCACCCCCGGATGCCGTCGATGAAGTCCACTAAGGCGGAACTCCGCTGCCGCGAGCACCCAAACGGATGCTTTTGGCTACGAGGTTCTCCTACAGTCACTTGGTCAGGGCTATGGGGTATGGCTGTCTATTAAGTTTACCCGGCGAGTATCCGCGTACGCTACGTGATTGCGACGGACTTTTGATCGCATCAAAATTCCGTGGCAACCGATCAATTGAGACTAAACTGCTATGTTCATAACATCCAAATTAATTATTTCATAACTACTTTTGGATTCCAAATATTGTATCACATTCCAGATAAATAGAAAATGTCAAACTTTCCGATCGAACATTCAAACTCCCAAGTTTTTCCGAAACAGCTCAACACATGAAATAAGTCTAAAAACATCCATTTCATGCCACAGTACCAACGGTCCAGCCGTAGAAGGGTCAAGCCAACGCCTCACATGTGGCACGCCGTACTGCCCCAAACCCTAAGGTTCAAAGGGCAGTTCAAGACGGTCACATAATCGAGTTAGGGTTTGTTGTCTTCTAGAGGGTCCATCGCGTTACTTGCACTACTTAGAACGTTTTCAAACTATGGAAAAATCCAACACTTGGAAATTTTCCGGCAGGGGAAAAATTGGGTATTTATATCCGGTCGAACTTTTTAACATATTCAAAAATTATCCAGAAAAACACATAAACGAAGTTAAATAAACCGATCGAATCATCGAATCCCCAAAACAACCCAGAAAATTCAACTGTTGAATGAAAATTAAAAATTCCAAGAATATACAGGAATAATATTAAGACATTACTGTGCAAACAGTTCTCAAGGAAGTGACCGTACGGCCGCGGAACCGCCGCACGAGCCATGCTCGTGCCGTGGTTCCGCGGCGCATTGATCGATTTAGGGGCACGTTTTGTACAGTAATTCTAAGAAAACCCTGCTTATTTTTCTGCATATTTTTAATTCACAAAATACCACAGTTTTGAAAAATGTACAGAGAGTGGTATTCGATTAGGGTTTCGGGTTCGATCGGACTTCTAACATCGTCTACACATCGCCTAAGGCTCTAGCTAGGCTCTGATACCACTGTAGGGTTACTAGGCACTCTAAGGAGGCTCTACAAGGCATCGACCATGCCGGATTAAAAATTTTAGGTGCCTAACAACCCGAAGCAAGATCGTTAACTAGATATTAGGCGAAAACTATGGCAAGTAAATCACATTTACACTAAAGGAAAGGGACTGCAACCTTTGTAAATCCGGTCCTCCACTTCCAAAGATCCGTGACGACGTACCTTCGTTGCGGTCATCCAACTATCGGACTCTCGGACGGCTCCTTGAGAAGTTGCAACGGGATCGCTTGAAGTCTTCGATGCCGAAGATGATCTAGGTCGAGGAAATACGGACTCAAGCTTCTACCTCACTAACCATAGAATTAGTGAAGCAAACACCCTAAACTAAAGTGCTAGTCTAGTAGAGGATGGTGAGATAGGAAGTGGGTACTCTTTAGATTTTGATTTCTCACTTGGATTCATCACATGATAATTTTGTACCAAGCTTTTCCTTTTCTTCAAGAAGAAAAAGAAGAGAAAAGAATAAGAATGAATATATCAAATGAATTATCAAGTGATGTTTATCATAATGCAACCATGGGTGAGTTAAACCATTGTAGAGACTAATCTTGAGTTTAGGTTAATGGTTAGGTTAAGGAAAATGACAAGCAAAACAAAATGGTGAACTTTGTCAAAGATGCTTGAAAGCTTCATGAAGCTTCAAGCAAAGACAAAGCAATCCACCATTTTATTTTACCAAAATAAATAAAAACCCAAACCTTTAACCTAAACATGGTGTAAGTCATACACACACCCAAGTTTGCATGTATCATCAAACATGATACAAACTTGTGCACAAAACTATATCACATATACAACTTGTGCACATTAAGTGAGAAAATCAATCTTAAGTGAACCAATACTAGTTAATGTAAAGTAATATATCAAATATATAATTATACATTAAATTATTAAATCAACACTTGATTTAACGATCCGGTCATATCGCATACAACCGACTAATATCAATGTATCGACTTATCGAATTAACACTTGATTCGATAACTAGGTTATATCGCATACAACCAATTGATACAATCATCGCGAGAATAGAATACGGTATCACATACTCGTATCATTCTCGGTCCCGCACATATCACATATGCGCTCCTATCTCGTTTTGTCTGAGCCAGTACAACCTCTATGTAGGACTCTAAAGACTCATCAATACGCCGGCAGTAGGTGATGATCATATCAAGCACCCACAAGCCTTCAGCGGTACTAGATGGACGTAATGGCCACCCGGGTATTGAGCGATCAGAAGATCAGCAAGCAAGCCCGCTCCAACTCCTGCAAAAATCCTGACAGTGACACTACCGTACAGTCCGGTCTCCTCGTCTGATATGTCGCATATCAAGTCTAGGGGTGGTAAACGTCAGACCCCAATAACCGATAAGTCATGCCGATGAGAGGCTCATAACGGGTTGAGAAACTACTGGTAACACTTACCAGTAAATCTCTAAACCAGCTCTGGCCAGGGACTTCCCTGTTATGGCCAATCGAGCACAGTGCAACATTGGCCAATCGAGCACAGCGCAACATCAACTCCCAATACCGGGAGAGACGAAACCCCTCCTATCGCTCATTGCCTCCATGTGACTCGGGACTGTACCCAAAAACCACCGTTTTGCATGCCCTCTTAGACGTGGTAAGGTGGAAATCAAAGCACAGTGGGAATCACACAAGACTCTATGACGATCTCGGGTATACAGACTAACATGTACCAGTGTCACCAGAGAACTGCCATCTGACGTAAGGTATAATACCATCCGGGAGTTCTCGGTGAGTCCGTCCAGTGTACCCAGTCTCCACTGAGCACCCGCATATCATCTCTGATGTCAAATATCAATGGATATGGGATCATCCATTGCCCATCTGAATGGGTCGAGAAGGTATACACTAGTCTACTCTGGTATATCGATGCCCCGTCTCGATATACCCACGACTAGGGACCTTGAAGGATGTACTTATGGACTACCATGTCCCCACTGGTATGATCCGCATCACAGTCCAGGTAGTCAAGTACACATCCTAAGGGCTTTACCAACATGTAACAGAGAGAAAATCAGCGTACACGTTAAGGTAAAGAGTAACCAGATAGCATACTATCATGTCGAGCAAGAAAGTCCTCTCTATATATGTCTAAGCATCCACTACAATATACAACACATGTATAGTAATGGCCTCTAGGGCATACATATAACTAACATGGGAGTCACTGCTAAGCTTTAGTAGTTGCAAAACGAGGAAAATACTAAATACGCCTAATCAGCAAGCACATGAGTAATCAGTCAGTTAGTACCTCAAGAAGTATTAACGGTCGCATAAAAAATGTGTGAGCAAATCCATCTAAATATTCACCGATTAAAAAGTACTGAGGTCGATGGACAAGAGTATGATAGCTTGAATTGAATTCTCTGAGTGTAGGGATGTTCTTTACACACGCGTAGGGGTATATGATCGATGTTTGGAAGAAAGGTAGGAATGAAGAATAAAGGCGATATTTTATTGAGGGATGATATGATTTCTAATATCTTTTCATGACTATTAAGATATGGCTCATGACAACCGAAAAGCTAATGTAGTTGGAAACTCTAATTTTAAAGTCTTTCTTTTACAATTCTTATTTTTATATGTAACTTTCACGGTCTTCCTTTTATTATGGGATTTTGTGGGTGCAATCCACTGAAAACTCTCAGGAGACAACACTCCTCCTACTAGGGACACCTAGAGGTTTAAAGGCTTGTTGCACGTGCTCAGTGCAATCGTGTTGACTACGAAAGTATGCTAGTTAGTTTTTCTTTCTCTTTATATTTTCTCCTTCTCTTGAATAAAACAAGTTTGCTCGAGACGACCAAAATTAAGTTTGGGGGAATTTGATTAGTTGAAAATATTGCATTCTTAACACATCAATTTTCCTACTCGTAATCATCTAAAGGTGTTTGGTATAAATATAGCACATATTAGCAATTCGTCTGCAAAATATCAAATAACATGAGTTATATATTATAACCGACATTATGAGGGAAATTGTGTATTTATTACTACACGCATGATCTTTTGTATATCAACACTTGTCTCGAGATTGTGTGTAGGAAATTCTCCACGGTAAAGAGCCGGAATCACAAAAGTCCTGATAAAACGCATCAAGTCCAAGACTTGAGATCTGGCAGTAAACAAGAAAGAACTATAAGATTCCAGACATCAGGAAACAACCCTAAAGCCAACACCAGAATACCCTGAAGATTCCATGCAGAGATCACCTAAAACGGCCGCAGATCCGCGGCCGAGTCAAGCCGATCCGCCGCCGATCCTCGGCCGATCCGACTCATCGGCGACTGAAATTTCTCCACGTGGCTTTCTTTTAACGGCCAAACTTCTTCAAGACGCTTCAAAGTCCCTAGAAATCTCCAGAAACTTCCCTCCTAACAGCCAAGCTTCTTGTACAAGTTTGATACCTACCAAGCTTCTCATGCAAGCTTCATAACAACCTAGCTTCTAGTAGAAGATAAACCAAGCTTCTAGGGGAAGCTAAAGAGAAAACTATAAAAGGAGACATAGGGCTTCATTACAAAGGTTGTTCATCAATTAGAAAAAAAATTCTAGCAAAGATCCAAATCAATTCAAACCAAATTGGGTGACACAATTTGAGCCAAATCAAGATTCATCGAGTACCGACTCAAGCAAGCCTTCAACGAGCCTTTGAAGAAACGCCGATTTTCATCCGAGCAAGAGATCCACGACGATCCGCGACTTAAGAAGACCGAAGCGAAGCTAGTTTCGACTATTTAGTTCTTCCTCAAATCTTGTAATCTTTGAGTGAATTATACCTAAGCGTGATTAATTAAAGGTGAAAATTCTAAATCTTGTTTTTCTTTACATTCTTACATTATGAAGAGTTATAGATTCTTAATTCTTTTCTTTTTCATGAAGTTTGAGTGAAAACTCCGCTTGTAATGGAATCGAGAGAATATGTAGATGATGATGAAATTCTTGAACAATTCTTAAGTCTTATGAGTTTTGTAAACTTTAGAAAATTGAATCATCGAAAACCTAATTTGAGCGAGATCGCTTGAATGTTTTCGCTCCAAATTAAAGATCAACGATCGGTGATTTAATTTGCTAGAGGCTAGAATTTGAATGATAATCAATGAAAAGACAATGGATGATGATGGAGAAACCCTAGTTTCTTCAATAGATCCCTAATCCTCATTGATCGTCATCGATCTAGCAATGAATCTTCAATAGATAAGAATTAGTAATCATTAGTATTCATCATCACTATCAATTGGATCGATTCCATAAGCTACTTTATAAATCTTGATAACTAAATTGATTAGGGCATTTCTTGATTCTTGATTCTTGATTCTAGATCTTTATTTTCTTTATGTTTCTTTAAATGAAAACTCACAAATCTTGAATCAATTTTCGTGCAATTTCTTTTATATTTTCATTTCGATTCAAACATAACGATTTCGAACAAATCACACATTCTGAGTGGACGATCCGTTCTCATTGACGAAACTACAATAGACACCGTCAATTGATTGTGGTATAAATTTCTTTGGTTGTAAAACATTTCTAAACACACACGAAGATGATCAATCACATGTCAAGCACATAAACCGGATTAATGTATAATTAGTGAAATAATAATCGAGTTTAGTATTAAACTCATATACAAATAATTGTATAAATATTTATAAAATATCCAAATCGTATAAATTCTTTCAAAAACAATAATTCATATTAATTTTCCAAATATTTTCCAAATATTGGTATATACCTATACCATTTTACGAAAAACCCCTATTTGCAAATCGAATAGTTTTCGTGAAATATATTATTTTATTACTTAAATTCCAAAAATAATATTTTATATTTCTGAAATGTTACAATCTTCCCCCTTAAATAAATTCGGTCCTCGAATTTAAATTTAAACCCCCAAATACTAAAATATTTCAATAATCAGTTTAATTAACGAGGCTCCGAAATCATGGAATACTCAGAAATACCATAGCGCATCGAATGCGCATGAAAACGAGCGCAAAACTCAAAATCAAACTCCATCAAGTATCACGCAATCACTGGAATTATAATAGAAATACAAATCTCGAAATTCACTGCTGAAAAATTCAACATACTATAGTCAAAATCGTACTACGTATATAGTATGCATCCTTTTAAAACTATTTTAAAAGCTTAATGAAACGCATGCAAAATCTTTCTCTAATCTCCGTGCAATGCGTAATTCACGATACAAGTGGCGGACGCTCATTTGTAAAGTAGTAAATATACTTTTGTATATGTTTTGCTCAAAATATACGTCCCGCCTTTTTGAAATATCCCAAAAGGTTTTCCTTTAGAAAAGTTCGTGTCACTTACGGACACGTAGGAATAACGAGACTAAAGCTCCTTTTTGAAAACCTCTTGGTAAACTTTTTATGCATGCAAAAATAGTCAGGTACTGTTCTCAGATCAGTCTTGCTCGACTACTATATAATATAGCACCCACAACAAAATATGATGCTCAAACGTGAAAATCAGCCTCGAAAGGCGCATCTAACATCACGTGCGTCTGGTGCGCACGGAATCAAATCCAAATACAAGTGCCATGAATGTGCACAAAAGCCTAAGTGCAACGGGTGTGTACGAAAGCATCTGTCAAGTGCAACGGGTGTTCACGATAACAATATCAAGTGCATATAGAGTGCACGAAAAGCTCAATCCAGTGCAACTATCATGCATGAATAAAAATCTCAATCGAGTACATCCAGTGTGCACAAAATCCCATACCATGCGCCCAATATGCGCGTAATCCAAATCAAGTGCGTCAGGTCCGCACAAAACGCCTAGTGCAGTAAATCATACGAAAACGAACGTCAAGTGCAACGGTGCACGAAAACATAACCTCGGGTGCACTAGGTGCCCAAAAACTCATCAATATCTCAAATAAACACAAAAACAACACCGAGCATGCCAAGGTGTATTAAAATCATAAACGTGTTCAACTGCGGGCACAAAAATCCATATCAATGCACTGCAAGCACATATAAACTATACCGAGTGCATAAGTCATGTCGAGTGCATATAGCATGCACGAAATCAAATCGATTGCGTCGAAAACATAGAGTCACAAATACGTGCAGCCAAGACACAAAATCGATATCAAGTGCAATATATTCTGCATATAGGGTAGGTCTACATATCAGATAAGTGAACAATGGACCAAGAACCAACTCCAAACTCCACAATGTGGCCGCAATTTGCGGCCATTCCTATTAAATCTACGGCCTGCACATAAAGATGGGGGCTTGGGTTTCTAGGGAAATCTCTAGGTAGCCTACACATCTCACTGTGATGGCAACTTATTTTTCAGAGCTCTCGAGTGATACCAGATTCTATATAATCACCACAAACTGTCAAAAACCGATGTCAGGAAAATTCTAAGTTCGTGTTTTGAGGTTCTGGTCTCAAGTTTGTCCAGAATATCATCACTAATGGCTTAGGGTCACTAACTAAACCTCAATTATATCTCTACAAAAAATAATCCACTAAAATCATCCTAGAAATTTCCAAGATCACTCATCTAGTTTAATCGAACTCTAAACATAAATAGGAAGTTAAGAAACTTGATAATATGAAGGAAAGTGAAGGGTTTACCTCTTGAAGCAACTGAAGAAAGTTCCAAGATGGTTTAAAGTGCTCAAAATCCAAACTTGAGTTCACCATGTGGTGTAGGATGAGATGGTGCACATTTTTTATGAAGGAAGCCATGGGTTTTGAGGTGGTTTTTGAGATGATTCTCATGGGGCAGTGAGGATGGAAGATGGGGAGAAGGAGGATGAAGATGAAGGATGAGATGAAGAAAATAAAAGATGAAGGAAAATGTGATGAGATGGGGTCCATGGTCAAGAGATGACCTCTCTCTCTCGCCCATGCCTTTTTGTCCCCTCTCACAAAATATCTTTTCTTTTTCTTTTCTCTTTTTTCTCTCACATAATAAACCACAAGTCCACAATACAAATGAACTATGCATAAAACATGAAATGTATCATGGTGCACTAGCCATGATTATTAACAAAAATGGATTTGGCTTAATACAAAATTAATAATGCACTAATCAAGTTTAGCATAAACTTGCATATAATTAATTGCATAATTATTTATAAAATATCCAAATACAATAAATACCTTTTGGATTAATAATTCATATTAATCTCCAATTATTTTCTAAATATTGGTATATAATTATACAATTTTACGAAATCCCCAAATTCATACTCGAATAGTTTTCGTGAAATTTATTATTTTATTATCTAAATTCCAAAAATATTATTTTATATTTCTGAAATGTTATATTAATTTTATGAATTATGACATATAGATGAATATTTTGGATTGTTTTGATATTATTTGATTATCAAATGTACGAGTTTGTGTGATTTATATCTATGTATTTGCACAGTTGCATTTCTGTAATTTGCTTTAGATTGTATGTGGCTCTATATTGCTAATTTGACCGTTTTTTAAATTATAATTGGTTCTATACATAATTACTTCATTATTGTAACAGAAAATTATATTTTTTATGATACAAAACATGATATGATACACGATATAATAAATAAGAAAACAAAATACGAAACGTATCACGATTTGACAACTATGGTCACAAATTAGAAACTAATTCAAGGTAACATGTATTTTGTAGCATAAAACATAATAAGACATTGCCAGGTCTTGTCATGAATTTCGTTGACTTAATTATAAAATTATATGCAGTTGTTAAATCTTGACCAGTATTCTTTAGAATTAGAAAAGAGGATATTAATGATCAAGCTTGAAATTCCTCATCCACTCGTATTATGATCCCGATATTCCATAACAAATATTGGGCGTTGTTTTATAGACTTCACCGAAAAGGAATTGCGGTACTATTCTTCACTTGAGTGCGACCCCCCTTAGGAGCAAGAGGCTAGGCTATATTTACATTACATATTCAATTTTGGAACAAAGAGGTTTGATAATCATGGGGGTTTCAATGCATTTCACTTTATTAGTGTCCCCTACCCGATATAAAAGAATAAGTAAGCAGTATTTCATTTATTTAGAAGTGATGTTTTAACATTTCTGATTGTTAAGGATTATAACAATATGCGTTTTTTAACCGTGTTGTTTAACAGTTCTGATTGCGGCGTATTTGTCAACTTATTCATGAAGGAATTGATTGAGGGTCGGTGGATTTCAGATGTCCTGGAGGGAAAAGGGTCGTTGCAGTAGCGGCCGATACTTGCGGCACAAATTCTTTTAGCGAACGAGAAAGAAATGACTTGATATTGTTTCAGCTTTTGTTTAGCCGAAATTTGAACTCTTTGTTATTCGTACATGTAATCATCTATTTATATCTGGCTGATGTTCGCCAATATTGTTACTTGTTTTATGAATGATAACAAATTGGTTAGATGCTACTGGTTTTACTTCGCCGAGATTGGCCGATGAAGAGTATTTTGGAATGAATGTCAAAAATTATTGACGTATTTATTTTAATATCATCGATATTGACCGATGTTGTGAATGATATTTTTGTTGATATTATCAGTTTTATATACCAATGTTGGTTGATACTGTGTTATGAATAATATTTTATTAATTTTATCAGTTTTATATAACCGACGTTTGCCAATACTGTGTTATGAATGATATTTTTGTTGATATTATTAGTTTTATATAGCTGATATTGATGTATTTTTGTTGATGATGTATTTTAGTTGATGTTAAAAATTGTTGATGTATTCTTGATGATATTAAAGGTTAAAGGCAACTGCTTAGAAATTACATGCAACTGATTAGAATTACATGCAAGTGTTCAGAAATTACATGCAAGTGCTTAGAACTTACAGGCAAGTTATTAGAACTTATAGGCAACTGTTTAGAAGTAACATATAGCTTATTAGAAGTTACATGCAGTTTATTAAAAGTTATGGGTAATTGCTTACAAGTTACATCTAACTTATTGGAAGTTACAAACAACTAATTAGAAGTTACATGTAAGTGGTTAGAAGTTAAAGGTAAATGTATAGAAGTTACAGGCCTGCTTATAAGTTATAGGCAATTTATCAGAACTTACAAGCAAGTGCCTAGATATTACAGGCAACTACAAATAAAGGAATTCATAAAACAGTTTTTAAATTTCATTCAGATGTATACTTAACCAATAGAAAAAATTACAGCAAAATTATAACGAACGTCATAATACTTTAGTACAAAAGATCCAAAAAGGAGCATGCATACACACTCCATAGACATCCTTTATCCCTTTGGAAACATTTCACTATTACTCTAGAGCCATCATTCTTTATGTAGTCGAACTTGAATTGTTTTACAATAGCAAATTGATAAAGAGTCATCCTAACTTTGTAAGCATCCTTGAATATTTGAAATGGGCCCTCGATTGCGTCATGCCATGCAACCGGGATATTGTTCCTCATCATTTGATCTTCTTGCCTCAGCGATAGCAAGCTTGACTCCAATTTAAGTAATCGGTCATACGTAATTACTAGAGCGGAAGACAATGATGTGTGATGACTGTTACATAAAAAACGTTTTTATTAACATATTATTACTTGCATCCATTTAGACATTACAAACAACTTATTGGATATTAAAGGCAAATTTTCTTAGATATTAAGGAAATGCCACTGCTTAAAAGTTACAGACAACTTTTTTAGAAGTTACAGACAACTGTTTAGAAATTACAGGCAACTGCTTCTAACTTAAAGGCAAGTGCTTAGATATTACATGCAACGGCTTATAAGTTGCAGGCATCTAGCATATATATTTCTCTAAACAAAAATCAAGTCAAATAAAAACAAATCTGCTCATTATGGCTAGAGTATCAACAGATTCTTGCATATAGATGATCTTCTCGTTCGTCTCTTGATAGATACAGACCATATTTACATAATCATATTCGGTTATTATCCTAACCATATGAAAGTAGAGTAAACGAGAGAAGATAATGGATAATTGGACTACCTTTCAATTCTTCTTCATAAAAGCTCTTCCTTTATACACTTGTTCTTCTGATTCTTTTGTTTTAAGTATATGCATAATAATTTGTGTAATTTTTCCTTTTCTGATTTTAGATGGTTTAAAAGAAAGAAGCAATTTTTAAAAAAAACAAAACATGTCCAGTTTCTGTTAACTTTAAATTGAATTTTTCAAATCAAGTGAATGGGTGGAAAAAATTAGTCCTATTGGTATCATTTTGATTTTATTGTGCAGTCCTGTTTTCCTGGTTTCTGGTTGTCTGAGATGACAACTGAATTATACAAAATTGATGTTGAGATCCAACACACATTTTTCTATCTCATCTTTTCGGAAAACTTGAGGCATGGTGAATCAAAGATATTTGAGGAATTTGCAAGATGCTGACTGCCCAATATAATTTTCATGTCATTTGGTTAGTTCGGTGCTTGTATCGCATCACATCGCATTCATAGGCAACTATTTAGAAGTAACAAGTAACTTAGTAGAAATTACAAATTATATGCAACTGCTTAGAAGTTGCTGGCAAGTGGTTAGATATTACAAGAAAGTACTTAGAAGTTACATGCAACTGTTTACAAGTTGTAGCCAATTTCCCCTAACAAAAATCAAGTCAAATAAAAACAAATCTGCTCATAATGGCTAGAGTATCAACAGATACTTGCATATGGATGATCTTCTCGTTCGTCTTTTGATAGATACAGATCATATTTACATAGTCATCTTCGGTTATCATCTTAACCATATAAAAATGGAGTAAATGAGGGAAGATAATGGATAATGAATAATGGAGAATGTGAATGTGATAATTCTTATTCTGTTGGCGACATAGGGTTTTTTTTTTTGGGGGGGGGGGGGGGGAGGGGGGGCAATGGTGAATTTAGAGGGAAAAAGATTTGGTTAGAGCATTTATTACCTACATCCATGCAGATAATTGCAGGCAACTGTCTTGTATATTCCTCTAAACAGAAATCAAGTCAAATAAAGACAAGCCTGCTCATAATGGCTAGAGTATCAACAGATACTTGCATATGGATGACCTTCTCATTCGTCTTTTGATGGATACAGACCATATTTATATAGTCATCTTCACTTATCATCATAACCATATGAAAGTGGAATAAATGATGAAAAATAATGGATATTAGATGACCTTTCGATTTTTCTTTATAAAAGCTCTTTCCATATACACTTGTTCTTCTGATTCTTTTGTTTTAAGCGTTTGCATAATAATTTGTGTAAGTTTTCATTCTCGTTTAAATAAAGAAGCAATTTTTTTTTAAAAAACAAAACATGTGCAGTTTCTGTTATCTTTAATTTGAATTCTTCAAATCAAGTGGATGGGGGGAAAAATTAATACTAATCGGTATCATTTTGATTTTTTTGTGCAGTCCCTTTTTCCTGGCTTCTGGTTGTTTGAGATTACACCCTAATTATACAAAATTGATGTTGAGGTAAACTTGTTTTATCTCCCGATTTTTAATCATTTGTTCTAATTTTAGGTGTATTGTTTCTACCTGAGATCTAACACACATTTTTCTCTTGTTTTTTTCAGAAAACTTGAGGCACGGTGAATCAAAGATATTTGAGGAATTTGCAAGATGCTGTCTGTCCAATGTAATTTTCATGGCTTCGGTTAGCTTGGTGCTTGTATCGCATCGCATCACATCCATCGGCAACTTTTTAAAAGTTATATGCAACTGGTTAGAAATTACAAGCAACTGCTTACAAGTTAAAGACAAGTGCTTAGAAATTAGACGTAAGCGGTTAGATGTTACAAGAAAGAGCTTAGCTGTTACATGCAACCGTTTACAGGTTGCAGGCAACTGTCTTGTATATTTCTCTAAACAAAAATCAACTCAAATAAAAACAAATCTGCTTATAATGGCTAGAGTATCAACAGATTCTTGCATATGAATGGCCTTCTCGTTCGTCTCTTAATGGATATAGACCATATTTACAGATTCATAATCGGTTATCATTCTAGCCATATGAAAGTGGAGTAAATGATGGAAGATAATGAATAAAATGAATGGGATAATTCTTATTCTGTTGGTAACATAGAGATTTGGGGTTGGGAAGTGGGGTGGGGGAGCGGGAGGGGGGTTGGAGGGAAAAAGGCTTAGTTAAAGTATTTAATACTCAGTTCTTTAAGGAAGAATCAACAAAACACAATTACGATTAGAAATTACAGGCAACCTGATAGAAATTACAGACAGCTAAAAATCAGAATTTTTCCCAAAAAATACAGCTGTCAACTTGTACTTAGGCAGATAGGTCTCTGAAGGCATTCTTGAGATATGCTAAGATATATATAGTTGTTTGTATTGCGTGAAATAAGTGATGGACCTAGGGTTTTTTTTCACATGATGAAAAAGCTCAGGAGCTTTTGACGGTTTTTTTTGGGTCCGGAGGCTTTTCAACAATTTGCCTATAATTTTATTGCGGAAAAGGAGTAGTTTGCAATTTTCCGAAAATACTTAAGGCTGCAATTAATTATCCAAACAACTGCTGCCAAAAAGGCTGGAATATTCTTAGAACATGCTCTCATACCAATTTCGTATATATAAAAAACTAGTGAGTGTCCCTGTGCATTATGAGCTGGACAAGATGTCAAAAAATGAGATTAAATTTCACTAAACCCCATCCATCTTTTGGGATTTTTGAGATAACCTATTAAACTTTAAAAAGTCTATAAAACATTACTGAACTATCAATATTGTATAAAATCGTTAGTTTGATTAACTCGTGCAAGCCATAATTAGATTGAATAACCCAAAATGTCTTATGAATATATAGAATAGATTCGAAATGAACGGAATATGATATTTTCAACAAAATTTTCTTCCAATTTTTTATATGAAAATACCCTTCAATACGATTTTATAGTATTTTAAAAGTTTAATAGGGTTATCTCAAAAATCTCAAAAGATGAATGGGGTTTAGTAAAGTTTACCCAAAAATGAATTAGCCTAAGCAATAAACTTAATGTATATTGATGATTGTATTTAACTATATTTTTGGACGCAAGAAAATTGCTTTTCTCAAATAAATAGATATAGAATTAGTAAATATATCCTGCAAAAAGACAATCAAAAGCTGGAGAAATACAATACAACAACTTACGCAAGAAAATTGCTTTTTTCATGTTTGCTCCAGTTATAATGATAATAGGACTTGCCACATGATATTCATATCAAACTTCTACGAATCATTGTATGATATATAGTTATTTAAAATTCGAAATGAATAGAAGATATAAGTATAGTATTTGCAAACTAAAATTTTCATAATTTATTTGTATTTCATTACTCGGATGCATAATATAACAATTAAGTATCTATAGACCAACAATAATGATCTTGTCTCCGGATCAATGAGGGCATCTTTCTTTCCGCTTGGTTTGATCCACACACACACCATTGCCATCAGGATCATGTATGCACCTCTGCATCCCATGAAAATTTATTTAATTGTATATTGGCGGGGTTTGTATTACCAATATTATTGTTTGGTATATTGTTATTTTATGATAAGCTCACCGTGAAAAATTTACCGTGGGTAATCGTCTGAGTTATATTACCAATATTTACTGCTTTGTATATTAGTATTTTTTAATAAGTTAATATATTTATATTAGAAAGTTGACTGTGAGGTAAATATAGTTTTAAATGAATCTATTTATTATTAATTATATTAACATTATATTAACCAGTATTTGTACAATGTAGATCTATAATATTTAACTGGTATCTATTGATATGCATAATCAAGTGTCCACAAATTCCTCGAAGTCCAGATTTAATTATCCAGCACAAGAATATTACTCAAGCCCATGTAGCAAAAGATTTTTCTCTCGTGCTAATATTCTTTCGGCAATAATCTATTTATAACGGTGAGAGAATAAACTACCGGGGGAAAATATAAAACACGTACTTTCACCCTTAGAAATAGATTAAGGACTGGATGTTTGTGAATTGGCAACAACGTATGCAACCTAAGTTTGTCGCAGGAGTTGCTGCTTTTATTGAATTTACACGCGCACATAATAAAATCGCGTTAGAGAATATTCTCTGCCCGTGCGATAGATGTATGAATAAGTACTGGCAGAAGGTAGAATTTACAGAGCTTCATCTCGTTAAACATGGTTTTACTAGACTTTATACAACTTGACTATATCACGGGGAAAGAGAAGAAAACAGTAATGCGGTAGAAGAAAAAGAAGAAGACGGTAATGCGGCAGAAAAAGAAGACGGTAATTTCTTTCCAGGAGAAGAAATGGAGGATATGGTAGAGGCCGCCCTAGGTGAATCTATTCGTACCGAAGATTACATTCCTTCCGGTCAAGGACCGCGTGTGGATAAGTATGAAAATTTCATGAATGATGCTAGAAAACCAATTTATGAGAATGCAAAGTATTCCACCCTCTCATGGTTCGTCCAACTTTTCCAGATTAAGTGTCTAAATGGATGGAGCAACAAGTCATTCACAACGCTTTTTTCGTTCTTGAAAGATTCTATGCCCCCGGGAAATAACTTGCCCGACAGCTGGTACGGAGCTCAGAAGATGATGTCTGATTTGGGTTTGAAGTATGAGAAGATTCAAGCATGTCCTAAAAATGACGTGTTGTACCGGAAAGATAATTCAGATTTGAAAGAGTGTCCAATATGCGGAGATGCCAGGTATAAGCCGAAAGATTCTGATAAGAAGCTCGATATACCTGCCAAAATAGCACGATATTTTCTCATAATACAGAGGCTGCAGAGGCTATTCAGGTGCAAGAAAACGGCCGAGCCAATGATTTGACATCACCATGCTCCTCCAAGTGAAGATGGAAAAATAAGTCATCCACGAGATTCACCGGCATGGAAGGATTTCGATAGGAGGCACGAAATATTCAGTAGCGATCGTCGCAATGTCAGGCTCGGACTCGCTAGTGATAGCTTCTGCCCATTCAACTATATGGCTGGAAGCCGCAGCAAATGACCCGTTGTAATGATAGTTTATAATCTGTCACCTTGGTTGGCTATGGACTAATCATATTTTATGATGACTCTTCTTATCGATGGACCAAACTCACCGAGAAACAATATCGACGTCTATCTTCGATCTCTGATCGGTGAGTTAAAATCTTTATTCATTGATATTGTAGAGACTTACGATACAAACATAAATACAACCTTCATACTGCGTGCGGTTTTAATGTGGACAATTAATGATTTTCTTGCGTATGGAATACTATCAGGTTGGTCCGTACATGGTCACAAAGCATATCCTTATTGCCATCAACATACAACATTGAAATTCTTGAATTTTACCAAGAAGGTTTGTTATTGCGACCATCGACGTTTTCTACCTCTAGACCACCCCTACAGGTTAGACGTTTACTTTGATGGTCATCAGGAGTTTCTTGGACCTCCATCCCCATTGTCCGGAGAGGACGTGACTGCTCAGTGGGATGGTTATAATAATGTGACTTTCGGGATGGATCCGACAAAACATATCAAACCACCATTCTGGAACAAGTTAAGCATTTTGTTCGAACTTCCGTACGGGTCAACAAATTTAGTGCGTCATTTTCTGGACGTCATGCACATAGAGAAGCGAGTATCCGAGCACGTACTCAACTTGCTTCTTTGTAAAGACGGGAAATCGAAAGACAACCTCCATGCTCGGATGGATCTACATGACTGGGAAATTAGAAGTGAATTGCTCTTAAACCAATAGCGGGTAAACCAGGCCAGTTTGTACTTCCCAATGCCGCATATCATATGTCACAACCGAAGATGAAAAGATTTCTGCAGGTGTTGCATGATTTGAAAGTTCCCACAGGTTTCTCAGGATCATTTAGCAAGAAGAAAAAAATTGTGAAAGGCAAGATCGATAGGCTGAAAAGTTATGATCACCATGTTATTATGGAGCACCTTCTCCCATTAGCCCTTAGGACTTCCCTTCCCGAATCGGTTAGTCTAATAATCAATGACCTATATTGTTTTTTAGAGAATTATACGCTAAAACACTGGATGTTGTGACGCTGGAAAAACTAGAAAATTCTATTTCGTTGATACTTTGCAAGTTTGAGCGTATTTTCTCACCGTCATTCTTCGATATCATAATACACCTGACGGTTCATCCTGCAACTGAGACAAAGTTAGCCGGACCAGTACAATATCGATGGATGTATCCCGTCGAGGGGTACGTGGAATTTTTCGATTCGCGCTATTTGTAAAATTATTGTTGTTCTGTATGCCCGTATTTATTTATTTAACATATTTTTATTTAGGTACCTCTACACTCTAAAAATGTATATACGCAATAGAAATCAACTAGAGAGTTCTATCATGCAATGTTATCTTTTAGATGAAGCAACCACATTTTGTTCCCGCTATCTGGACAAGAACATTGAGACGAGACTTAAGCGGCCTCGAAGAATTCAGGACGGGCCATATGGTAAAGTTGATTATAAGAGGGTAAACACTATATTTATCAACAAGATATACCGATTTATCTTTCTCAATAGCGCATATCTTGAAAAAATTAGATAGTAAGTTTTTTTGGATTAATTGTTATATTTGTGTTTGTGTGTGTATGAAATGATATAATATTAATGTCATAATTTATTGTTGAGAACAAAATTCATTTTAACGAGGTACGTGAGGGGCATCCTGATTGGAACGATGAACGATTGGAAAAATATTATCAGGATAATTTTTGCGATTGGGTTGTAGATCATGTAAGTTATTCGAATAATATGTTATTGCTACTAGTTTTAATCTAAACTTATATTGTTATGTATTTGTCGTAAAATTTGTTTTGTTAAATCCACGATCCGAACTTGTCTGCATCATTAGAGAGTGATTCAAGATATTTAGCTCAGTTTCCTAGTATGAAGCTTGCATATTATAAAGGATTCGGTGTCCTTGAATACGAATTCGAAATTAAGGACATAGAAACATCTAGAAACACTCAGAATAGTGGGATTGCAACGGTAGGATCGGATGGTGTGATTTATTATGGATACTTAAATTGTATACTTGACATCCAATATCCCGGACGATCAGAACCATTTTATATATTTCAGTGTACTTAGTACGATACACGAACCGATACAGATAAGTGGAGAAATAATCTCGGGACTTGGAAAGATGAATATGGATTGACCAGTGTGAACACACTTCGATTTTACGGTCAGGACGATCCGTTTATCTTTCCGAACCAAGCGTTCCAAGTATACTACTCCCAGTATTTGAAGCATCCGGGATGGAGTGTCGTATGTCGTTGGAAACCCAGAGATGTTTACGATATTTCAGAATTTGAGGACAACGATGAGGATGAAGAAGAGAGAAGACTTAGAGTGCTCCGACCGTCTGTTTCAAAAGACAGGTTGTCTTCGGCTGATCATGAAGTTACGTGGGTTAGAAAAAATATCGCTGATGAAATCCAAGTAGATGTCTAATGCGTCCACGAAACGAAAAAGATTATCAGTAATATTATATTATTACTTCATATTTTACGATATATATATATATATATATATATATATATATATATATATAGCATGCATATGTAATGATTGTTTAATGCATCCACGAACCGTTTTATCTAGATTTGATGACGATGACGGGAGCAGCGAGGGGTGGCAGGAGCTCCAGCCGCGGCACCGGCAGAGGAAGAGGCGGAGCGGTTCTACCGTCCGGAGAGCTGCGTAGGGAGCTTTACTGGGCCGGTCTTGCACCCCGATCGGAGACCCCTTCGGATGCCTCATTCCGTGTGGACGTTCCCACACCTCCAGGTATATTGCACGCATATTCATTTTGAATGTAATATTATAAATATACATACATATTTATGTCAAAATTACTTATATAGTCAATATTTGATTGTCTAGCTGTTGGTGGTGACTCCACATTAGGGACATAGGCCATTCCCGCATCTCCAGATATGTTTATATATCATATAGTGCATGCATATTGATTTAGAATGCTATTTCATAAATATACATACATTCTTTTTGCTCTTACGTACTTACATCTCGGGTAGAGGCCATCACCGTACCTGCGGGTATGTTTATATATCCTATAGTATATACATGTTGATTTAGAATGTTATATTATTGATATACACATTCTTTTTGCAATTACTTATATATTCAATATTTGATTGTCTAATTATAGGTGCTGAGTCCACGTCTGGTGTAAGGACCACTCCCGTCATTTCCATACCCTCCGCTCAGTCTGCAGGTTTGTATGAATAAATATAAAATATTTATTCATTTTACATATCCTTTAAGAATAAACATGAAATTCATGTAATTTTATCGATATTTATTTTCTAATTGGAGATGCGTCCACGTCCGGATCACCTGCTGTTCCTTAGCGGATGAACTATCGTCCCGCTCGTACTGCTGCCCGGACCCGGGCTCATGCTTCTATCGCCGGAGGTATATATCACACTTCAATTTTCGTTAAACCTTGATTTCTTAATACAACTTTTTCTTAATATCGATTGTCTTGATATTTCTTGTAGATGCAGGGCATCCCCATCCCGAGAGGGGGACTCGAGGCCCGAATCAGTCCCATAGGCTGAGGCCCGACAGAGCTAGGGGGAGGCAACATTCTCCCTCTTCTTTATCCCTGATTATCGCTGTACCGACGATTATGCCGAGAGGTTCGGCCGGTATATATGGAATGAGAGCCGCCTCGTGAAGAAGTATCCACTTCACGTTGAGTGAGGCGATCGGCACCGGCGCTCATTTGCCCTCTTCTGGGATCAGGCTCGGGTAGTAATATATATTTTCATTTGACTTACCTAATATATTTATTATTATTTAACACTTGCAATTTAATAAAATTGTTATTTTTGTATTTGCAGTTGGATTACGACTTTCAGCTTGTACCCACCCTGATCACCCTAAGAGAGTGCTCGATCTTCACGCTCTAGAATATGATCAAAGGTCCGATACAATAGAAACGAGCTGAATATCGACTGCTATTCCCTGTGGATGGCGACCTCCACGACAGAGAGAGCGGCTCTCCTACATACTCCGGCCTTTGCGAGAGTCGACGTAGATATATGGCCTCTCTTGTGCCAATATTTCGACTCTCAGCATAAAACATGTTTGTATTTTAAATTTAATTCATTGTTTAGTATATAATTTAATTTTTTTGTTGCTTAATTAGAAAACTAAATCTGAATGTGTTGTGCAGAAACAGGCCGATCAAAATAAAGAGAATAGGAAGTCGGCGAAGAGGGGTCGCCCCACTTATACAGGTGGCTCGAGAAATATTACTCGTGCCATGGAGGCATCGGTAAATTACAATAGACCTACTGTGATGTAATGTAATATTAAGTGTTATTTTATAATATATGTAATTTTTTTATGAATTGCAGAGAGCTCAGACCCTGGCGTAGGATGGTACACCGAGCGTGTTGACCGCGTATCTTGCCGTTCACGGCACCTCGATAGATCCCGCGACGGGCGAGCTTCGATTCCCCGACACCGCTACCCAGGAGTATTACGCAAGTGTTAATATTTATTCTAACAGGTTTGAAATTTTTGTTTTGAAAAGTTCAAATTTAAATGATATACTTATATTTTACTGGTCAATATGGGTGTAGGAGTGGGTGGTGGAGCAGGCGGAGGCATCGGGGATTGATTTTACTGGACAGAATTATCCGATGCTGCTGACCCCAGTCCGAGACGCCGCACACGGAGGGCACCATGGAAGTTGGGAGAGAGGCCGGGGACTGGGTCCTAGCAGGGCTCATATGAGGTTGGACTCTACTCCGGCGATTACTTCTCCTACCCCCCGTGAGCGACGTATAGAGCAAGATGTTTCCACCTTGAAGACCACCGTCCAGGAGTTGAAGGAGATGATGGTATGCATACTACTTAATAGTAAAATATTACATCATATTATAGATAGTAACATATCTAATATTAGTAGCCTGAGCTTATTTAGTTGTAGACTTAATTTTGATTAATCTTAGATTAGGGTTTCGCAACAACCTGATAATGAAACTAATTCGACTAATACAAAGTTCTTACTCGTTTATCACACACAAAATTGAACAGATGCGACATGGTACTTTGGCTGCGGCTCCACATGCATCTCCTTCGGCTGCGGCTCCGCAAGCCACTATCTCGGTTGCGGTTGCTTAGACCACTCTTGCTGCTCCACAGCCCGCTCAGACTCCTTCATAGTCCGCTCCTTCATTGGTCGAGTTTTTGACGACTCAGGGCTGCACCGAGAAGCAGATGCGCCAGATTACGGCGATTATCAGAGGTGGAGGAGCTGGACCAAGCTAGGGTAGCTTTTTTTATATATATTTTAAGCATGTATGTACCTATATGATACATATGGTATATATTTTGGACGATATTGGTGGTGTTTGCGTGTTCGTGATGATTTAGATTGATATCATATTCTGTTTGTTGATTTCTTTTATATAATATGCGTGAAATGTTGATTATGAATACTGCGGTATTTGGTTATATGATGTATATATTATTGTGCACATGGCGAGGAAAAAACAGGAAGCCCTATTTTTATAAAAAAAACCCTGATATTTTGTCCCTTCGGATTAATCCGTAGGTTCATATATTGCCCCTACGGAGGAATTCGTAGGTCTATATTTTTCCTCTACATATTTATCCGCAGAGACAAAATATCAGGATACCTGACATTTTGCCTCAATGGACTCAGTAACAGGCACTTCACTTGTCCCTACGACTATATCCGCAGGGGCTTATTTCTGGACCTACGGCTAACTCCGTAGGGACAGGAAGGTGCCCCTACGGATAACACTGGAGGGGCAAGTATTTTATTTTATAAACCACTAAATTAAATAAATATGTTGTCCTTATGGAATACACCGTAGGGATATGAGTACCTACAGATTAAACCGTAGGGGCAATTATATATCCGTAGGGGCATATTCAGGGCGAAGACTTGCACCTGCGGCCATTGCACCTACGATGTATTTTCGAGTCCCTACACGTATATCCGTAGGGGCAGTGCTTTACCCCTACGGAGAAAGCCACAGGGACAACCTTTTATTGTAGTAGTGTAATTATCCAGCACAAGAATATTACTCAAGCCCATGCAGCAAAAGACATGGCCTAGCCCTGACTTTCAACGATTCTAAAGTAATTACGAAGCGTCAAAACCAATTTGGGGCTGTAGTTAATTATTGCGGAAAGAAATAGATTATTTCCGAAAGAATATTAGCAAGAGGGAAAATTCGTTTGATAGTGTACACATTGCCGAGGAAAATTTGTCCCTCGCAAATGTTGCCCCTTGCTATAGCATTTCTTTTCCACTGGTGGTAGTTAATTATCCAGCCACATGTTGCCAAAAATATATAGAAAAAAGGCGACATATAAGAGGGAATTTCCTTCTGTGACGTCGTCAATAAAATACATCCTCCATCATTTTTACCGATGATCGGCACTCATAATCTTCATTATCTAAAATGTGGATACACTAAATTTCATATGATTCTAACACTTTTTCACTGTTGATTTAGTAAGTGCAAACCGACAATAGAACTTTTACATTGCTACTTTAACGGTCAAAAATGGTAGAATCATATGAAATTTGATGTATGCACATCTTAGATGATAAAAATGAAGATGATGAATGTAGATCGTCGGAAAATTTTTGACGCTATAGAAAGAAATTCTCTCCTATGCACCTTTTCACCTCCGTTATTCTTTATATAGATAGATAGATTGCATTACCTTACCAAGCATTAATGTTGGTGTTGTGATTATAATGAACTCGAATTTATGTACATGTGATGCACATAAAAGATAAGAGAATTAAATCATTATAGGCAATATGTATAAATTAATAATTATTAAGGGACCGGTCATAATTTAACATTTTAAATTCTAAAATACATAAATATCTACTTTAGCTATCACCCACCATCTCGGTGACTTATATGGAATCTACTGGGTTGGTAAGTAAAGTATTTCGGGACTTAATTTTTTGGGACGGAAAAAAAGAAAGGGTGAGACAGATATGTGGATAACTTTTGAATTTAGAATAAATTAATTGTTAAGATTTTAATTTTTTTTTGAATGTTTTTTAGAACAAGGAAGGTGCAGCATGCTCACGTCCCCCTTCTCCTTCTTGGGTTTTAATATGCTTGAGGGATCATATTTGTTTTTTTTTATCCTCAAATGGTATCTTTTAATTACGAAGATTCATCGCTTCTGTTTTGCGAATTTCTAAGAGAGACGATCTTTGTTTTCCCTCCTTTTTCAGGACTGCTTGAACCTATAATCTTTCATTTTGAAGAGGAAAATGCTGTCACCGAGTAATTTCGTTTGGTAAGGAGAGCCTCAATTAATATAAACTAGAACATTTTCTTAAATGGAGATAACGAAACAAGAAAAGAAAATCCCTTAAATGCATGTGCCCACAACTAACTAAATTATTGAGGTCCCTTGTCGCCCCATTATATTTGCAGGGGAGATCAATTTATCATTAAATTATATATTAAATGCTAATTAAGGAATATGTTTGTACAATAATAATGATCAAGTTGCATGTGTTGGGGACCAGCTGCTGTGGGGATAATTTATTCCAAGTTGGAAATAATAGGAGAAGCATGGATTCCTCTGATTGCTTCAATTGAATGTCCTGACACTATTAATTAATTGCTTCCGCATACTGTTGTTTCTCGTTGGCAGATTTATTTCTGATATTGCAAATAAATGCTGCGTGATCGATCACTGCATGCGTTGCCCTACAATGTCTGTTACTGTTAAGGATATGGGAGATTTCAGTTCACAAGTTCATGTATACTGACAACTAATAAAAGCAGAACTAAGAATACAATCTATCAACCATACCTTTAGGAAAAGCAGCTTCTCATATATATATATAGTCACACATGTGCTACTTTTCTTTTTGTTAATTTCTTGGTTCGATGGTATATTACCTCGCATATGGGGCAATATCATGGAAGTGAGTGAACGACAAACCTGCTAGTTTAGAGCTCGAGAAAGATCAAGTGGCATGTTTTTTGATAATGTGAGGGGATGCACATTCATAAGTGATAGGCAGAAACTTGGTTCTTAATCACTCTCTTGAAAGCTATTGGTTTTGATAATGTGAGGGGATGCACATTCATAAGTGATAGACAGAAGGTAAGTTACATATGTTTGTCATTACCTATTCTATTGTTTAACTTTAATATTTGTTGTTTCCCTTTGTTAATTATCTTAGCTCTTATATATAATTTTTTCTATCTGTCAATGTTAATTATCCTAGGACTTGATACTTTAACTGTTAAACGGTACTATTTACCAATGTTGATTATCCTATGCAACACTGCTAACTAGTACTGTTAAGCAGTACCCTACAACTCTGTAGTCATATTTCTATTAATTGTTTTTGTCGGTCCATTCGTAACAAATTCTGCTCTGCTTGGTACATATCCTAGAGCTTAACTTGCATTTCCTTTTTTCGTTTTGTTTTTGATAACTTCTAGCCCGAACTGACCAGCATGCTATTTAGCCATCTAAATAAAGTACAACTATGCTCATATCGGTAGAATTTGAAAATAAATCCTACATATTTCTAAATCATGAGATTAGACTTGAGATGTGTTGATGGAGCTCCTTTTCGGGCCTCCGTCAGATGTTGTCTTCCGTCGATCTCCCAGTGGATTTTGAAGGTGATCTCCTGTTGCGTGTGGGTCTCAATGGGTTTGAGAAGATTGGTGATTTGAGGTTGTACGAGGAGTTTGACGCCGAGTACCTGCAAAGAAGTCCCGGGGTAGTTTGGTACCATCGAGGGCCCTCCGACGATCAAGTTAGTAATGATATCCGAGCAGAGTAGCGGCTTAGTAGAGTAAAGGATGGCTTACTTGACCCCTCTGTGATAGGGCTTTTTATAGTGGCGGTAGCACGCAGTAGAAGGCACGAGAATCTCGCCGTCGGTTACGCTCTCGACGTCACGCCCGCGTAAAGAGCGGATCGCCAATTAATGGGGATCGTGATGGCGTGGAACGCGGGATATTACTGGCGGAGAATCTGCGCATGACGAGATTTGCGGAGCGGCGATTACGCCTGTGAGTGGTGGAGTTGGTCGGTCAGAGGGACCGAGGAAGATGGTCTTGGCGGGAGAGCTCGGGAACGAGCGAGAGGGCCGAGGTATCTTGGTCCTGCGGTAGCTCGGAGGCGAGCTGAGAGGCCGAGGAGGCCAATTTGCAGGGGCCCTGAGGTGAGCCAGCTTTGTGCTTGTAGGTCGGGTACAGGGGTGACCTGGTCGGCCCTCGTGAGCCCTTTCTTCTGAGTTCTGGGACACTTCATCTGCCACGTGTCCTGATTTGAAAGGTTGCCAATATAGAGCATCATCATTAGCCCCCCACTCTTGTCCCGACCAGCTGGCGGGTCGGGTCAAGAGTTGACTGCCGGGCCGCCCGGGGAGAGCTCCCTCCTAAGATTTCATCGGGACGCGTCCCCGGGCTGTCAGCTGTCTTTTCTGCCATCAAATCAGGGCGAAATCTCTGCATTTAAGGAAGGTGCGCCGGTTCGTGGACCCCGTCACTGAAGCGACGGTCTGCGTGTCAAGCGTCGATTGGCCGACGCGACGTGTGCAGACCTGCGGCGTCTGTTGGGCAGGAGGATGCCCGCCGGGGATGCGCCGAGCAGGAAGGAACTCGGCGGCCTCACGATGAGGGCTTCAGACCATCAGCGTCTGATGGGCAGGAGGATGCCCGCCGGGGATGCGCCGAGCAGGAAAGAACTCGACGACCTCGCGATGAGGGCTTCAGACCATCAGCGTCTGATGGGCAGAGGATGCCCGCTGGGGATACGCTGAGCAGGAAAGAACTCGGCGGCCTCGCGATGAGGGCTTGAGATCCTCAGCATCTGATGGGCAGGAGGATGCCTGCTGGGAATGCGCCGAACGGGAAGGAACTCGGCGGCCTCGCGATGAGGGCTTGAGATACTTAGCATCTGATGGGCAGGAGGATGCCCGCTGGGGATGCGCCGAGCAAGAAGGAACTCGGCGGCCTCACGATGAGGGCTTGAGATACTCAGCATCTGATGGGCAGGAGAATGCCCGCTGGGGATGCGCCGAGCAGGAAGGAACTCGGCGGCCTCACGATGAGGGCTTGAGATCCTCAGCATCTGATGGGCAGGAGGATGCCTGCTGGGGATGCGCTGAGCAGGAAGGAACTCGGCAGCCTCACGATGAGGGCTTGAGATCCTCAGCATCTGATGGGCAGGAGGATGCCCGTTGGGGATGCGCCGAGCAGGAAAGAACTCGGCGGCCTCACGATGAGGGCTTGAGATCCTCAGCATCTGATGGGCAGGAGGATGCCCGCTGGGGATGCGCCGAGCAGGAAGGAACTCGGCGGCCTCACGATGAGGGATTTGATCCTTGACGCTGGAGGGGTCGTGAGAGGCCTGCGAAGGCTGGCCGAGCAGGGTAGCTGCTCGGTGCCTCTTGGCGAAGGCATTGATCCTTGGCGCTAAAGGGGCCACGAGAGGCCTGCGAAGGATGGCCGAGCAGGGTAGCTGCTCGGTGCCTCCTGGCGAAGGCTTTAATTCTTGACGCTGGAGGGGCCGTGAGAGGCCTGCGAAGGATGGCCGAGCAGGGTAGCTGCTCGGTGCCTCTTGGCGAGGGCATTGATCCTTGGCGCTAGAAGGGCCACGAGAGGCCTGCGAAGGATGGCCGAGCAGGGTAGCTGCTCGGTGCCTCCTGGCGAGGGCTTTGATCCTTGATGCTGGAGGGGCCGTGAGAGGCCTGCGAAGGATGGCCGAGCAGGATAGCTGCTCGGCGCCTCTTGGCGAGGGCTTTCTGATCCCTGGCGTTGCGGTAAGGAAGCTACCCGCCAGGGATAGCTGAGCGAGGGATTCTCGGGCTCGACTGCCTATGGGAGGACTTTTGATCCTTCAGGACGGGGACCGACCAGGGTTACTGCCCAGTGCCTCTTGGGGAGGACTTTTATCCCTGTCGGTTATGGTAGGAAGCTACCAGCCGGGGATAGCCGAGCAAGGACCCGACTGCCTCTGGGAGGACTTTGGTGCTTGGTGCGGGAAGAGCTATAGGGCTGTAAGACGCCTACCAAGGACCCTTGGCCGGGCAGGGTTACTGCCCGGTGCCTCTTGGCGAGGGCTTTTGTTCTGAAGGTTAGCCGATCGAGGGATCCTCGGACTCGACTGCCTCTGGGAGGGCTTTCTGATCCCTGGAGTTGCGGTAGGGAAGCTACCCGCCAGGGATAGTCGAGCGAGGGATCCTCGGGCTCGACTTCCTCTGAGAGGGCTTTCTGATCCCTGGAGTTGCGGTAGGGAAGCTACCCGCCAGGGATAGCCGAGCGAGGAATCCTCGGGCTCAACTGCCTCTAGGAGGACTTTATGATCCCTGGCATTGCGGTTGGGAATCTACCCGCCAGGGATAGCCGAGCAAGGGATCCTCGGGCTCGACTGACTCTGGGAGGACTTTCTGATCCCTGGCGTTGCGGTAGGGAAGCTACCCGCCAGGGATAGCCGAGCGAGGGATCCTCAGGCTCGACTGCCTCTGGGAGGACTTTCTGATCCCTGGCGTTGCGGTAGGGAAGCTACCCGCCAAGGATAGCCGAGCGAAGGATCCTCGGGCTCGACTGCCTCTGGGAGGACTTTTTGATCCCTGGCGTTGCGGTAGGGAAGCTACCCGCCAGGGATAGCCGAGCAGGGTAGCTGCTGGGCTGCCTCTTAGTGAGGGCTTAGATCCTTGGGCGGGGTGGCCCTCGAGCCGCCGTGGCGAGTCCCCTCTGTGCGACCCCGTCAAGGGAGGGGGTGTCGGTCTATTCGGCCGGCGAGGGCGTTGATGACGGTCGCCGGAGGAGGTTCACCCGCGCCTCCGGTGAGGGGGAGGCGGCGGCTGGTATCTGGATCTTCAGGGTGATCGCTTGCCATGGGGATAGAGATCGGAAGGCCAACTTTGTTTTTTTTTGTGGAGTTTCGTTCCCACAGACGGCGCCAACTGATGGAGCTCCTTTTCGGGCCTCCGTCAGATGTTGTCTTCCGTCGATCTCCCAGTGGATTTTGAAGGTGATCTCCTGTTGCGTGTGGGTCTCAATGGGTTTGAAGAGATTGGTGATTTGAGTTTGTACGAAAAGTTTGACGCCGAGTACCTGCAAAGAAATCCCGGGGTGGTTTGGTACCACCGAGGACCCTCCGACGATCAAGTTAGTAATGATATCCGAGCAGAGTAGCGGATTAGTAGAGTAAAGGATGGCTTACTTGACCTCTCTGTGATAGGGGTTTTTATAGTGGCGGCAACACGCAGTAGAAGGCACGAGAATCTCGCCGTCGGTTACGCTCCCGACATCACACCCGCGTAAAGAGCGGATCGCCAATTAATGGGGATCGTGATGGCATGGAACGTGGGATGTTGCTGGCGGAGAATCTGCGCATGGCGAGATTTGCGGAGCGGCGGTTACGCCTGTGAGTGGTGGAGTTGGTCGGTCGGAGGGACCGAGGAAGATGGTCTCGGAGGGAGAGCTCGGGAACGAGCGAGAGGGCCGAGATATCTTGGTCCTGCGGTAGCTCGGAGGCGAGCTGAGAGGCCGAGGAGGCCAATTTGCAGGGGCCCTGAGGTGAGCCGGCTTTGTGCTTGTAGGTCGGGTACAGGGGTGACCTGGTCGGCCCCCGTGGGCCCTTTCTTCTGAGTTCTGGGACACTTCATCTGCCACGTGTCCTGATCTGAAAGGTTGCCAATATAGAGCATCATCATGTGTGCTAGTAATTATGGAGAGAATCTCTTATTTTTCTAATTAATCACATTATTGACATCACACGTTCTAAAGTAAATCTAATGGTTAAGAAATAAATAGGATTTATTTTCAAATCCTACCGATAGGAGCATAGTTGTACTCCTAATATATTAGTAATATATGCTTTCCTATTTAAATGGGTATTGGTCGAGACGATGAAATCAATGATTCCAAATGGTATTGTTAGATTTTGTATGAGACTTCTGTAGAACAATTCTAAAAGGAAGTATTAGGGTCTTTAGGTTAAATTAAAGATTACCAGCTAGCATTTTTCACATAAGATGCATATATATATGCGCGCGTGCGTGAAATATAAGCACAAAATACAAAATACATAGTATAATTTTTCTAATTCTTGTATTTAAGAAATTTAATTTCGACAAGGAATAAATGTTTTTTGCATTTTACAGCTAATTATGTTTTTGGTAATAGTGCAAAAATCTAAATTTACACTAATTTGATTTTTTGGAACTATTGTATTACATATAATAAACGGAAAAGTCATTAGAAAAGTTTTATTATAAATGTAATTATATATAAGATATTTATGATTATTTTAAAACTTAATATGATTCATTCGCATGTTATATAGAAATATTAGTCACGAATTTTTTTAAACTATTTCTTACAAATATGTTAATTATTGGGGGATTTTCGAAAAAATAATTGGACCACTTTATCCAACTATTATTGTATTTAAATGTTAAAAGGATAAAAGATAAATTCATTAGTTAAGTATATGGGTTGGCATGCTTTGAAACTAGAGTTTCATGAGGGAGTTTTCTCGTTTTTTTTAATTTATCTTATTGAAAAAATGGAGAAACTTGTTGGATACCCTATGTGTTCTAGTTATAATAGCGATGAAGATTCACTACTACAGAGTATGGTTTTGGCCACGGTTTTAATCGTGACCAAACACACTTTTGGTCACGGTTAAAACCGCGACACACCTGTTGCCTAAAACCCCGCCACGAGAAGCCTAGTAACGCCTTAAACCGTGACCATAGGTTTTTATAGTCACGGTTAAGACCGTGACCAGATACTTGGCGTTACCAAAAAGGGTTTAAACAACTAAATCAGATCTGTATAGGATCCATATATATAGTCACAGTTATAACCATGACCATTTATCTGGTCACAATTTAAACCATGACCAAAAGATTAAACCGTAATGAAGGATACCTGCTACTAGCAGGTAACCGTGACCATATCGATCCTATGGTCACGGTTTAAGCCGTGACCATAAGGTGAATCTATAATGAAGGATACCTGCTAGTAGCAGGTGACTGTGACTACATCCTATGCTCACGGTTATAACCGTGACCATATAAGTTTGATCATGGGTAAAGCTGTGACCAAATTATTATCAATTTAAAAAAAACAGAAATCTACGCGTTCCATGCGTACTGCTTTCATTTACAACAAGCAATAGTTAATAATAATATGATCAAATCTCACACAATTATAATAATCAAGAAGTAATATGATTAGAATCGCACACAATTATAAACAAAATATATACACCAAACAGTATAATCAATAAACCAACAAAACAAATATTTGTATCAATAAATCAATAATTTGTGGTTGTCGGGATGATCCAGCTCCATTGTCCCATGACCTGAACATACTCCCAAACCCTATCGTATGGCCTGCGTATAGGACTCCGCGTTCGTCCGCCTTAGCTCCTCAATCTGCGCTGCAAGCGTATCCACCTGCT
The DNA here is from genome assembly GCA_030015575.1 of Agapanthus africanus. NCBI lineage: Eukaryota > Viridiplantae > Streptophyta > Magnoliopsida > Asparagales > Amaryllidaceae > Agapanthus > Agapanthus africanus. The sequence goes on from JASDDO010000031.1 coordinate 557,946,734, forward strand.
TATTCTGCTGCTCCATCTGATTTTGGAGCCGATGAATCCCCTCCCGCGACGCAATGGCCACATCTGTCCGCGTCTGGGCCATAGTATACCCGTGGACGGACGAATGCCTAGCAAAGTGTCGGTGGGCCTCGGGACCAACCCTGTGCTCATACCCACCGTGATGTCTGCCGGATATCGAATCTAGAACAGGAACAATGGAGGTAATCGAGTCGTCGGGGCCAAGTCTTAATGCGTCCGTCCTCTTCTGAAATTGGGTTTGTGAAGAAGATATATATATATATATATATATATATATATATATATATATATATATATATATAAACTTGTTAACTTAAATACATAATCGAATAATTATATGAAACTTACCATTTACTCGCCCGTGCTTTTATGTAACGCGGACCATCCTTTCACAGCCGTGTAGTTGGCGAGGTCTTTCTTTTTTTTTTGCGATAAAATTAGGATTTATTTCAATAAGTAATTTGCGGAAAAAAAATATATATTCTTAAACGTCGAAATACTCATGAATTGGTGCTGAGCGCTAGCCTACGACTGCTTCTTTTGGATCAGGATAGCGCGGTTTCTAACGCCATTGTTCTGGTTCTCCCTGATGCGAACCGACGCTGCCTTGTAAATATAAAGAAGATAGTATTATATATCATAAAATATGATTTCATGTTATATTATTATAATCTTAAAAATTAAATTTATATCCAAACATCATCGCGTTTGTAATATGCGACCAATAGCTGGTAATCCTCTCTCGGGACATCCCGAAAAATGGCGTCCATCATCGACCTCGCTCCTACTTAGTCATCACGGCCCAGGGAATGTAATGATCTTTCTTTACTTTATATCGGCGTCTCCTCTTGATATCCTGACACTCGGATATGACCCAGTCTATGACGTGATGTGCATTGAGCGACGTAGGCATGCCATCCTCGCCGATAACGCCGATGAATCTGTAATGTCTTTTGGTATGAAATTACAAAAATTTAAATATATATATATATATATATATATATATATAACTAAGATTAAATTTAAATGTATAAAATGGTATGTGATAATGTGGCCGCTGCAAAAAACCGCCGAACATTGTCGGTCTGGCGTGGGCTCCATCTAATATGGAGCGGGTACTTATAGTAAGTATGGATCTTCGCTACCATATAATCCTCCCACTTTGTCGAGTAATCACCAACAGGCACACCTGAAGTGGTCCGCTCCAGTGTCCATGGAGCAACGTTTGGGGTTGGCCTGGAGGAGGAGGGCCTGGTAGGACCCTTCGTCCTGACAATGGCGGAGCCTGCAAAAATATACATATACAGACACAATATTATAATATTCGGAGTATGTATATAGCATTTGACAAAGTTAAATTACAATCGGTATTTAAAAGTTTTAAGTAATAACGATTATATCTGGAGTCCATGGCATGGCGCGAAAACCGACGCCAGACCCCATCCCGTCAGTACTATGCGGAACTGCAAACAATAAACTGTTAGATGATTCAATATAATTATTTTAATAGAAAACTAAAAATGAATAGATAACTATATACCATGTGCAGGAGGAGTGACTGGGATAGGAGGATCTGCTATCCCGCTAATAGGGATAGGCAGCGGGTCCTGTGGTGCTGGGGCGGTTGGGGGTGGTGGGGGTCCTGTAGGAGGGGCGCCGGTAGGAGGGGCCATGGTAGGAAAGGCGGTAGGAAGGTCGCTGGTAGGAGGGGCGCTTGTACAGGGGTTGCGGGCAGGGATAGACGCTGGTGCTGCTATTGACATCCTTCCAATCTCGTTTAGATGTCATTTCCCATGACGTTTAGAGCTTGATCCACAGCCTCCCATCAGACCCTATATATTTATTGAAATATTAAAAATTTACTTATAATTATTATACAATTTAAAACATTTAGTTTAATTTCAATACTTAGCACGTTTTTTCGGTGCATTAACTGAAGATTCGTTAGGTGGATTATCGAAATCTTGATCTGTGACAATCACTTGGCCGATGTCATGTCTTACTAACTTATTGATAGACGATAAAGAATAGTTTGGATCGTTGGTACGTTTAATAGAAAGACTGAGACATGTTATCTCCTCTTCCTTGTCACTCTTATCTTCATCAATATCGGCACATTATAACAATCTCTTGGTTTCTAACGACAAACAACACTCCAGTCAACTTTCTTCAAGTCCCAAGAATAATATATTTGTGTTTCCATTGAGGAAAAAATAAAGTCATCGTATTCGTAGGTTGTCCGTTTAATGTGTACCAAAGAGAGTTTGTATTCATCGACCTTCATACCCCGTTCAGACTTCGTATTGTACCATCTGCATTGGAATATAAAAAAGGGGACAACCTTATGCCTGTATAAGACCGCTATTATCCGCTCAAGAAAACCGTAGTAAGGATTTCCTCTGACGTCGGAGGTTGCGACGCCGCTATTTTGCGTAGCTCTAATACATTCCGTCATTTCGATCTTAAATTTATAGCCGAAAACCCCGTACCCGTTGTAAAACGTAGCTGCAACCGATGGACCGATTATAAGGTCCTGGACCTCTCTATCAGTCTGCTTTACACGATTCATTTATCCCTCGACTTCTTCTCTACACCAAGCAATGAAGTGCGTCTCTGTTCTTCTTCGATTCTATCATCCGACCACATCCTAAGATTCGATCTCTTGAGTATAGTTTTGTACGCTCTGTTCATTGATTTACAGTTATATCAATTAGATTATAATTTATTTCAACGGTTTAAATGGATGAAATTAGAAAAACTTACTTTGCATATTTAGCAAAACATTCGCTGTTTAGCAAGATAAATGCATGTAAACCGCCAATGAGATTGTAAGACTTATTTTTTTAGCTTTCCTGCTCCAATTGGACCGTCAGGAACATGCGGCGGTTTGTTTAGATTTTTCCTGACATCGTCGTTCAGGAAACAAGCACAGAAAGACGTGACTTCTTCTAAGAGATAACCTTCAGGACGATACTTGTTGCAGATATAGTTTTTTAAAGTTAATAGATATATGTTGAAAATAATATATATTAATAATCCACGATAATGTTTTGGATTTAAATGATTAATAATAAATATTTTCATACCTCTCGAGGGGATACATCCAATGGTACACTACTACAATAGGGGGTTGCCCCTACGGATATTGAAATCCGTAGGGGCAGATTTATTTTGGCCCTACGGATTAGTCCGTAGGGCTAGACGGTTGCCCCTACGGTCCTTACATATTTATATAAAAATTATTAAATTTTAAATTGTTGTTTGCCCCTACGGAGCCGCAAACCAAGAACCTACGGACTTATCCGTAGGGGTATCTAAATAGGGATTTAAGTTAAAAGCTCAGATCGATCCCTACGCTCATTATTCCCAATTCTCGCGCGAACAAAAAATTCCCAAACCCTCGTTCCCGCCGATCGATCGTCGTTCTCGTCATCGCCAGCGCCGCCGATTCGTCGTAGCCACCGCCTGCTTTCATCGTAGCCACCACCTGCTTTCGTCGTCGCCAGCGTCGGATCATCGGAGTTCTCGTCGTCGCCTCTGCATAGGTAAGGAATTCTTCAATTACTCAAATTTTTGATTGGGGGTGGGGCTGGGGCTGCGGGCTGGGGCTAGGGCTGGGGCTGGGGCTAGGGCTGGGGCTAGGGCTAGGGTTGGGGCTGGGGCTCGGGCTGCGGCTAGGGTTGTGGTTGGGGTTGGGGCTCGGGCTCGGGCTGCGGCTAGGGCTGTGGTTGGGGTTGGGGTTGGGGCTCGGGCTGCGGTTAGCGTTAGGGTTGGGGCTGGGGCTGGGGCTGGGGCTGCGGTTGGGGTTAGGGTTCGGCAGGGGGTTGTTGTTGGGGTTGGGGTTAGGGTTAGGGGCTGCTTTAGTTGCTCTTTTCTGAGTTATAGTCTTAAAATAATGGCTGCGAGTATGCTTTCTATTTATAATTATGAATAATGAAAGGATAGTATAGCATTCTCGTTTCAGCATATATTGTACCCTCTGGGCTCTGGAGTTATAATTGTCTGCTCGTCTATGTGAAAAACAGTTTCCGATGCCCGACCCACTTGATTACTGGGTAATTGCTCTCTATGATGGTGAAGAAGATGGAGATGACGATGATAGTGAATGCAATAATGATGAAAATGATGGTGATGACTCTGATAACATATCTCGATGTTACATGGATAAATAAGCACAAGTCAAGAATCTGGTGCATATAGCCAAGCCAGTTTGAGGCGTTAAGCTGATGCGGTTTGATTGCTATAGAATGTGGCATGGCGTTTCCGAATATATTCTAAATTATACTTAGTATACACTAAATTATACTGTATATATATGGTGATGGCTTGATGATGAATGCAATAGCTTGGCTCTTGGCTTTATTTTTTACCTAGAGTTCAGAGGGCAAAGAAATCATCTTTCTGATATTGTTAGTTTTCTTATGCAGCCATCACAATCCCCATATATATAATTTCTTCAGGCGGTCCACTTAGCCGGTACCTGAAAATAGCATAAGTGTCACACGACAACAGTTAATTTCTATCGGTTAACATACGTTCGATGTTCGTCGTGACATAGAACTATACAAAGTTGATCTTAGTCTAAAATAGCATCTGCCCCGAAGTTCAGGCCCGGACGTCCTAACGTCCCGGTCGCGTCTTTCGGCGGAGAACATATGTGACATGTGATATGTATGCATGTGTTTATGTGATATGTGCGTATGTATGCATTTAAGTAAAAACAACCCTACGCTTAAGCGAAATCATAAATTGAAACACACATATATAGAATACAACTCATACATGGGTATCCTCAAATCTAACTTTAATTATCGATAATTTATTCTTTTCAACGACAAACGCACACACAAAGCATATACACGGATTTTCTCCTTTGTCAGTAACCATCCCGTTCTTAGATTTCTCAATATAGTCATCATAACCTACAATTTATATGATATAGTCTAACATGGCCCATGAGTACGTCAGGGTTAAGGACTGGATGTATGTGAATTGGCAACAACGTATGCAACCTAAGTTTGTCACTGGAGTTTCTGCTTTCATTGAATTTGCACGCGCACATAATAAGAAGGAGAAGACAGTAATGTGGCAGAAGAAGAAGGAGAAGACAGTAATGTGGCAGAAGAAGAAAAAAATGGCATTCCTTGTTCTCTGTTTCAGCATCAATCTTCTGATATGAACTAATGATGGCTTTCACATTTCCTTTTCCTTTTAGAGACTTCTTAGTGTCCAATGGAAAGTATACATCAGATTTGTGCAGGTCAGGTTCTTCTATTACTTTCAAGAGTTTCAACTGATTCTGTAAATTACACTCTAGTTGGGTGATACTTTTACCACTTCTCACTGCAGGTGCGCTCTCTAATATCCATTTTGAATGTAATATTATAGATATTCATGCATGTTTATGTCAAAATTACTTATATTGTCAATGTTTGATCATCTAGTTGTTGGTGATGCGTCCATATCAGGTACAGAATGCTATATCATAAATATACACACATTCTTTTTTCTCTTACTTAGATAGTAATTTTTATTATTGTCTAGCTGTAGGTGGTGACAGTAGTTGACAATAAAATTTGTCATCCTAGAAACTATGATTTTTATATGTGCTCGCATGCGGGAATGATTGTAAATCGTGGACCTGTACAATAAATTCTTATTTGGTATTTGTTTAAAATCAAATTGAATACTATATAATTGATAAGTTTATTATATTTGTATTTAGTTTGGAGATTGATTATAAAAGAAATAGAGAGAAGAAAATAGAAATTGTAGATAGTAGAATAGCACACTCATTTCAAAAATTGCACTTTGATCTTTATGTCTACCTTTTTTTTTAATTACCAATGTGTCTCGATTTTATTCGCAAAATATCCTTTTCTGTCCGGCGGCTGGCTGGCTAAATTTCATACAACATAATAATTGCGCCGGGCTTGAAGTTTCACATTGCCCTCAACTTTAATCACCACTAATTTATGGTTTCGCAACTTTGTAGTAATTCCGAAACATGATTTATTTTCTGCAAATGCTAGGAAATTTCACTCAAATTTTGCATCTTTACTCTATTTTTCACAACGGTTAATTTGTTATGTTTCACCACTTGGGTATTTGAGGAAACATCTTCTATTTTCTACCATTTGACTGAAATTGCATGTTTTTATTGAAAATAATACAATTGCATAACCTTAAGAAAAACAACCACCCCCTTTTTAATGAATTTGGACGGGTAATTATTCCAATTTTTTTTAAAACAAAAGAAAAACAGCGACCTATATACAAAATGGATAAATGTCGTGGCTCCTATAGCTCCACTGCCCGCTCAGACTCCCGCAGCCGCGGCTCCGCAAGCTACTACCTCGACGGCGGCTGCGCAGACCACATCGCCAGCTCCACAGGCCGCTCTGACTCCTGCACGTGCCGAATTGCATGGTTTATTGACCGAGGAGTAGGCGCGCCAGATTCTATCGTTTATCAGAGGTAGAGCTGGACCGAGCTAGGGTAGCTTTTTGATTCTTATTTTTTGAAACATGTATTTATTTATATGATACATATTGTACTACATTTTGAAACGATATTGATATTGATATTGGTTTATATTTATATCATATTCAGTTTTTGGGTTTCTTTTGTATATTATATGCGTGAGATGTGATTATGAATACTGCGATATATGTTGCGTGATGATTAATTTTATATTTTATTTTTATATATATTATTGTGCACAGGGCGGGAAAAAATCAGGCAGCCCTTTTTTAAAAAAAAAATACAGATAATGTGTACCTACGGATTAATCCGTTGGTACACATGTTGCTCCTACGGATATGTCCGTAGGGGCAAAATATCAGCAGTAACTGATATTCCCCCATGATCTCAGTACCAGAGGGGTTGGGAGTGCCTCTACGGATATGTCCGTAGGGGCCATTGATTAGCCCCTACGGAGTTATCCGTAGGGGCAAAATATCAGAATTTCTAATATTTTGCCCCTACGGATAAGTACCTACGCATATATCCGTAGGGGATATTACGTGGCCCTACGGCTATCTCCGTAGGTGTTCCCCTCCGAAAGACGGCGTGCAAGGCTGCGATGTCTTGGCGCTGAGATTCGGGGCAGATGCTAATTGATGCTATCCGTTCACCTCTCCGAAGATGCCAAGTTGGTTTATGGCACCATGCATCGAAGGTTTTGAGCGGATGCGACCGATGTAGCAGACTTCGTCAGATTCCCCCTCGTTGAGGGGTTTTTGATTGTGGGGACGCTCTTCCCTGCAGGCGCAAGCCCCTGCAGTTAATTACGCTACCGCATTGCGGTAACAACTTTCTCCTTCTCCAGATGGTCACTTCGTGTCGTGGGTTTTGTTTTATGTTTTACTGCCCGTGGATCGTCTACGGAGACTGAGTTATGTCGTCGCCCGTAGGGCATGGACTAGTCCAAATCCGTATTATCTTAAATTTGGGTTTGGGGATTTGGTTTGAGGATACGTCAGCCATGCTTGGGGCTAAGATCAACTCGAACGTTTGTTAAGGATACGTTAGTCTAACTTTGTGACTAAGATCAACTTAACGGGATCGTTTAGATCCTACAAAAGAGTGTTTGGACTCTAATGTTCCAGTTTAGGGACATGGCGGTCCATCGTATATGTGGCCGTCGGGACCCGTCACCTCTCTGACGACGTTGAAGGATTACAACGGCGGATGTCAGAGGAGTTCAGAGATGTACCCTCGAGCCAGAGGTAATTAGGGGGATTCATAGTCCAGTCTGCTTGAAGGTTTAAGGACGCGTTAGCCATCTTTGAGGCTAAGATCAACTTAAACAGGACCGTTTAGATCCGACAAAAGAGCATATAGGGGCTCTATTGTTCTAGTTTAAGGACGTTGCGGTCCGTGGGTAGTTTAAGGACATTGCGGTCCGTGGGTAGTTTAAGGACATTGCGGTCCGTGGGTAGTTTAAGGACATTGCGGTCCATGGGTAGTTTAAAGACATCTCGGTCAATGGGTAGTTTAAAGACATCTCGGTCAAGGTTAAGGACGTCATAGTCCATGGGTTTAAGGACTCCACAGTCCGGTATGTGCTCTGGATGCTTCACACGGGTTCACTGCCGTGCTAGGCGAGGACCAGGCTCCGCTCTGGATGCTTCACACGGGTTCACTGCCGTGCTCTGCGAGGACCAGGATCCGCTCTGGACGTTTCCCGCGGGGTCAAAGAATGACGTTATCCACGTTCCACGTAACCAGGAATTTTGTATCATGCATGGGTTTAAGGACCCCACAGTCCATGTCATGAGTGGTCTTCGGGACCCGTCACCTCTTTGAAGACATTGAGGGATTACAATGCCAAATATCAAAGGAGTGAAGAGATGTACCCTAGAACCGGGGTGGATTAGATAGTCTTTGGCCCAATTTGGGTCAAGATTGATCGATTATGTTATGAGCCCATCGGCCCAGTTAATCACAGATTGAGGACTTATGGCCAGCTTGGGCTAAGTCCAGTCAGGTCTGGAATATTGACTCTTTGTTGTTCCATTGAGGGAGAATGTTTGCCTCTATCCCTTTAGCCAATTGGGCCAAAGCCGGGTGTTAAATACTTCAGAGCAATCAGTGTTGAACACTGGGAATAAGATTGATGAGTTAGTGTTCAACACTAAGAGATAATTGGTGTTAAACACCAGTAATAAGGCTTTTTTCAAATTAGTGTTAAACACTAAAACAGATCAGTGTTGAACACTGCCAATAAGGCTTTTTAACCAGCATTGAATGCTAAGGCCCGACAGTGTTTTAACACTGGGCTTGAGAGTTTTAATTTTAGTGTTAAACACTAAGGCAAGAAGGGTCACGTGGCAGCACATGAGAGCGCCCTCCCTTCAGTTGTTCTGCTGAAATTATCACTTCTTTCAAAGCATCACGTGCCATCACGTGATGGGCATTCAAATGCTTGTGTTTTAGAGTTTCTGCCAAGGTCACGTGGATCACGTGGGGTGCTGCCTCAAAGGGACTTCTGTAGCTCTTTTGAGAGGGTCACGTGGTGACACGTGACCCTACCTCCATGTATGTAGTTTGGAGAATCTGTTGATCTTTCTTTTCAGGAATTAAATTCCTCGGGCTTTAATTTTTAAAGGAATTAAATTCCTACTTCCTTTCGATCCCTGAACCTTCTGTAGGAATTAAATTCCTTGTTTATGTGAAGAACTGAATAGGGTTAAACCCTAATGAAAGCTTTTAAGGAGCTAAACTTCCCGTTTTAAAGAAAGGAAATTAAATTCCTGCTGTTTCAACAGAACTATGTTCTCAATTAGGGTTAAACCCTGCTTCTTTTATTTTGAAGGAATTAAATTCCCATGATATAGGGTCGAGTCCTAATTTTATTTTAAAGGAATTGAATTCCTACAGTTCTGCGAGAATTAAATTCTCATGCTTGCATTCCTTCTCTATGTTTTGGATCTGCATGGCAGGATCTCGACCCATTGAGAATTAAATTCTCAACCTAAAGGGGAGATGTGCACTTTGCAGATCCTCTATCAAAGAGAGAAGAAATGTGCTCTTCTGTTTTATGTATCAGAGTTAAACTCTGTTGGGAATTAAATTCCCCCTCTTTCAAAAGGCCTTCCCTTTCTTACCTAGGGTTTTTGCAGAAGATCCAAGTCTTTTCCAAGTATCAAAGCTTTTCTCCCTTTTTTTCTTTTTCTGCGCGTGTCTCTCCTTTTTGTGTCTCTTGGCTCCTATTTATAGGAGAAGCAGCTGAATCAATCAGTTTTTGACGAATCTTCATGGAGATATTTGATTTGCATTCATTGTTCATTCTGGACCTTTGGATTATTAGGTGAATTTTATTCACCGTTGGATTTCAAACCCAGAGATTCTCCCTTTTTATTTTGGTTAGATTTAAGGGGGAAATCTTTCCAAACCCGAGATTTTCCATAAATAAATGACCTCTGAATCTTTAATTTGATTGGATGCATATAGTTGCGTTCCTTTGGCAAGATTCGCATTTCTCTCAGAATTTAATTCTGTTGACAAAAAGGGCTTTGAAAGCCGGTCACGTGTGACCACGTGATCCATGGTCACGTGTGAGCACGTGACCCCCTTTGGAATGAGCCCTTTCCTTTCTTTTGCGCTGTCTTCTGATCGTTGCTTAAACGTCACGTGTTACCACGTGACCCCTGGTCACGTGTGAGCACGTGACCCTTGTTTGAACTTTCTTTCTTTCGTTGTTCTGAAGAATGCGTTTGCTGCCTTAAACGTCACGTGCCAACACGTGACCCTGGTCACGTGGGAGCACGTGACTTCTTCTGAAGCCTTTTTCTTGACTTGGTCAGTTAACCGACGTGTCTTTGACGCTTGCATTTAAACGTCACGTGTCGCCACGTGACCCTGATCACGTGGGAGCACGTGACTCTCCTTGAAGCTTTTCTTTTTCTTCTTCGTAGTCAGGGAATTGAACTTGCCTTAATGACGTTTTTAGGTGTCACGTGCCAACACGTGACTGCTAGTCACGTGTAAGCACGTGACCCTCTTCTGAAGCTTTCCACAGAAGCTTTCCTGATTTTAAATCAGGAAACAGTAGGTACAGGTAATATATTTTAAAAAACCGTAAATAATATAACTTTTTTTACCCTACGGCTTACTTCGTAGGTGCAACTGGCCCTACACATAACTCCGTAGGGGCAAGTTCAGGGCTTCAACTTGCACCTGCGGCCTTTGCACCTACGGGGTCTTTTTTCACCCCTACGCACATATCCGTAGGGGCAGTGGTTTGCCCCTACCGACAAATCCGTAGGGGCAACCCTTATTTGTAGTAGTGGTAATACACCAGACTGCTAATCTTGACCTCGGTTGCCAAATAGACGAACACGTGAACAATAATGTCGAAAAAGGAAGGTGAAAAGATAGTTTTAAGCTTGTAGATGATCAAAGGAATATCTTTTTCGCGCTCTACTACCTTATTGACGTCTACGTGTTTTGAACACAATTGGCGAAAATACGTACAAAAGTCGTTATGAATGAGACCATTTTTGATTTATTGATGCTCTGAGGCATAAAGGAAGAAAATGTTGCATCAATATATGGTAGTCGCAGCTCTTGAGTCCTACGATATTTCCATTTTCTACTTGTACCTATTTGAAAACGTTTGATGAGAAACCATCGAGGACTTTCAATTCTTTCAACACCGCAAGAACCGTCGCTTTTCCAATTTGTCCAGATTATAGATTGCCGGTAGGATCTTGTAATAACCTGGTTTACCAGCCATATGCCGAGAATGCAATTCTTCTTTAATGGAAAACCATCCAAATCTATCAAACCACGACGGGCATTGAGACTGTCCTTCATTTTTCCATCCTTACACAGCAGAAGATTGATGACGTGTTTAGAGACACCGTTCTTGAGATGCATAGCATCTAAATTGTGGCGCAGCGGTAGATCGGACCAGTACGGAAGTTGAAATAAACCACTTAATTTCTTCCAACCGATTGGGCATAACATTTCATCTTTGTTTTGTTTCTTTCCGAATGTGATATTCCGATAACCTCTCAATTGTTGTAATATGTCGTTATCGGAAAATGGTTTTGGAGGCCTACTGATCTCTGTCTTGTTGAACAATTCTTTAGACTTTATGAATTTGTGAGTTATATGCAAGAAACGTCGGTGAACCATAAACGACTCTTTCCCACTAAACTTTAAGTGTACGGCGCTCGTATGAATATGATAACAGGGACACGCAAGCTTACCTTGAGTTGTCCATCCCGACAATAAGCCGTAGGCAGGAAAATTATTAATAGTTCACACCAAAGCAGCCGCATCTGAAAAAATTGTTTACCATCTATTTCATAGGTTCTCACGCCAGCTTCCCACAACAACTTTAACTTATCGATCAAAGGTTGAAGGTGCATGTCGATATTTTTCTCAGAAGACGAGAGACCGTCGATTAAAAACACCAACGTAAAATAAGAGTGTGTCATAGCCCTCCATGACGGCAGGTTGTATATAGTCACCACAACGGGCTAAGTACTGTGAGTACACCCACCGTGAACCATCCCAAATGGACTAAAACCGTCGCTCGAAATTTCCAATCTCACGTTATGAGGATCTGCGCTAAATGAAGGATGTTTTTCATCTAAAACTTTCCACGATATCGAATCTCTGGGATGACTTATTTTTCCCTCTTCACGAGGCGTTTTATAGTGCCACTGTATTTCGGATGCCGTCTCCTCACACATAAATAATCGTTGCACGCTCGGTATTAATGGAAAATGATGAATAATCTTCACGGGCACATCACTTGACTGAGGGTCTTTCTTAGGCTTGAATCGGCTGGTCCCGCATATAGGGCAATTTCTGAGTGTGGTGTGTTCATTCCGGAACAAAACACAATCATTCTTACATGCATGTATCTTATGATACTTCAGGCCGATATTTGTGATTATCTTTTGTGTCTCATACCAGCTCGGTGACACTTCATTTCCGTCAGGAAAAGCTTCCTTTAGCAATTCTAGGAGATCGGTGAAAGACTGGTCACTCCATTTATTCTTGCACTTGATTTGAAAGAGACATACGAAAAAGGACAGTTTTGAAAACCCTTTGCAATTTGGATATAGTGAGATTCTAGAGTCAGCCTTGTACTTCTCCAATAACTAGGGTTCAGTGCTTTCCGTATCATAAGGAAGTCCAGCGGCTTTTATAAGCTCATCCATGTCATCAATCGGCGCAAATACAACATCATTTTCTTCGACGGTTTCGTCTTCTTCAAACTGCCATTCCTCTCCATCCTCTTCTTTTACTATCCCTTACAACTCTGCGGTTTCCGTTTCGATGAATTTGTTTTCCTTCTCTTGCACCCATGCCCCGTCTCCTATTAAAACGACTTTTTCTCCGTGAAGTTCCCATGCAGTGTAATCTTTAACGAAACCGTATCTCACGATGTGTAACTCAACTTTCGACTTCTTGAGCAATCGCTTATTCATACACTGAGAACAAGGACAATAGATTTCATGCTCTTTTGGTAACCCAAGACGTGCGTTGGCAAAATTGGTGAAAAGCTAACACCGTCAACGAAAAAGACATTGACTCTTGAGGGAGTATCGACGTACATCTAACTCTTGTTGTGGAGGTACATAAGTGCCATATTGGAAAAGTCCGAACGAAGCAAGATTTCTCTAGATGAGAGTCATGAAATTAAGATTTCTTCACAAATATACAATAGACGGATAATAAGAAGCGTTAGTGTTAGATTCAATGGATTGGGGTCTCCTCCAACTCTTATTGAGAACTTTCTCCTTCTAATCTCCTCCAACTCCTATTAAGAACTTTCTTCTTTTAATCTTAAAGCTCGAGAGTTAAATTCTTCTTCCAAGAAAGATAATGATGATATTAAATGTTCTATATTGGATGTCAAGCGTAACGAATGTAGGGGGTAAGGCACCTATACCATTAAGAATGTATAAAGTATATACCCATTCACTTATATTTTCATCCATTTCGAGAAAATTTCGGCCGCACCTCCCCGCTGTTCTCCGAGTACACTGTAATACAAAATATGATCATTTAAATACTGTCAAACAGTATTGAAACGAATATCTAATCTATTATTGTACACGGAGAACCAGCGGAAAGATACCGACAAAATATCTCGAAATGAATGAAAACACAAGTGAATGCAGGTGTCTACTTTATACATTCCTAACTTGTCCATACGGGACAAATCTATCGGTTATCATATGATTGGCTATTAATTTTCGTCACATAGACTACGCTATGGTTATTAGAAACTGAATGACACCGTCCGATATTTAACAACTTTCATGTAGTTTTATATCACGACGAATATCGCACGTATATTAACTGATAGACGAGAACTAAGTCGCATTTTGATTTTCACATATGACTGATTATCAATGAGAATATGAAAATTTTATATTTTCATCGAGTATCATATATACACTTAGTGTAAAATTTAACTTGAATTGGTTTTATGTTTACATTTCAATTTCATGATTTTGAAGTTTTTAGTTTAGAGTGATGTTTTTTAAAGCTGAAGGTTTTCATAATCGATTTTAAGATTGTGGATTTAGGGCTGAAGTTAGGATGGGATTTGACATGAGTTCAATATAGAGGAGAATGATGATGGATTAAGGTTTAGACTTGTTAGTATGTGTGTGTGTGTATGCGTGTTTGTTGTGTGTGTGTGTAGTGTGTGTGGGTGTGCGTGTGTGTATGTGTATGCATACAAGCATACACACACACACACAAACACACACACAAAAGCATACGCACACATACACTAAAATACCCTTAACTATTGTTGGTTTTTCACTAAACTATCTTAACAAATTTAAATAAATTCATCTTCTTAAATTACTATAAATTTCACTAAAATACACTTAACTATTGTTGTTTTTCACTAAACTATGATTAAATTTTTTTGTAAAAAAACCCTTGCTCAATTTCATCCCGTGGTAACTAAAATACTCTTAACTTTTATAGCTTTGTCATTAAAATACCTTTAATTATTATTGCATTTCACTAATTACTTATCCGTGATCCCAACCCTAACCCCAACTCAATCCCTAACCCTAAACCCCCTAACCCTAACCTTCTGCCTAACACTAATACTAACCTACCATAACCCTAACTCAATCCCTAACCCTAACCCACTACTACAAATAAGGGTTGCCCCTACGGATTTATCCATAGGGGCAACCCACTGCCCCTACGGATATATGCGTAGGGGCGAAAAAATACCCCGTAGGTGCAAAGGCCGCAGGTGCAAGTTGAGGCCCTGAACTTGCCTCTACGGGCAAATTCTTGCCCCTACGGATTTATGTATAGGTCATGTTGCCCCTACGGAGTAATCCGTAGGGTATAAAATTTTATATTATTTATGGGTTTTTTTAATATATTACATGTACCTACGGACATAACCGTAGGTCCATGTACTACCCCCTACGGTTATCTACGTAGGTACCTATCCGTAGGGGCAAAATATCAGGAATCCTGATATGTTGCCCCTACGGATATATCCGTAGGGGATAGGCAGTGGCCCCTATGGATATGTCCGTAGGGGCACTCCCAACCCCCTGGCACTGAGATCAGGGGGGAAATATCGGTTACTGCTGATATTGTGCCCCTACGGATATATCCGTAGGGGCAACATGTGTACCTACGAATTAATCCGTAGGTACATATTATCTGTATTTTTTTTTAAAAAATGGGCTGCTTGATTTTTTCCCGTCCTGTGCACAATAATATATACATCAATCAAATATAAAATTAATTATCACACAACATATATTGCAGTATTCATAATCACATCTCACGCATATAATATACAAAAGAAACCCAAAAACTGAATATGATATAAATATAAACCAATATCAATATCGTTTCAAAATGTAGTACAATGTGTATGATATAAATAAATACATGTTTCAAAAAATAAGAACCAAAAAGCTACCCTAGTTCGGTCTAGCTCCACCTCTGAATAACAATAGAATAACGCGCGCCTGCTCCTCGGTCAATAAACTCTGCAATTCGGCGCGAGCGGGAGTCTGAGCGGCCTGTGGAGCTGGCGATGTGGTCTGCGCAGCCGCCGTCGAGGTAGTCGCTTGCGGAGCTGCGGCTGCGGGAGTCTGAGTGGGTGGTGGAGCTACAGGAGCTGTCTGCGGAACCGCAGCCGATGTAGTGGCTTGCGGAGCCGCAGCCGAAGGAGATGGATGTGGAGGCTCGGCCGATGTACCCTGTCGCGTCTGGACCTAACGTGTGTAATAAGCATGTAAGAACTGTGTATTATTTGAATTCGTATCATTATTAAGTTATTTCGAAACCCCGTTTGGATATCTAGTTTGTTGTTTATTTTAATTACATCTGTATGTATGATTAATCAAACTTAAGTCTAAAACCAAATAAGCTCAAGCTACGTACTAATTATGGATATGTAGATATCTATATAATATGACATGATATTTTACTATAAAGCAGTATACATACCAGCATCTCCTTCAACTCCTGAACGGTGGCCCTCAAGCTCTCCAGTTCCTGATGGACACGTCGGTCACTGGAGACGGATGAAGTAACCGCCGGGGTGGAGTCCAACATCATATGGGCCCTGCTAGGGCCCAGTCCCCGGCCTCTCTCCCAACCTCCGTGGTGCCCTCCGTGTGCGGCGTCCAGAACTGGGGTCAGCAGCCTCGGATCGCTCTGTCCGGTAAAATCGATCCCCGAGGCCTGGGCCTGCTCAACCACCCGCTCCTACACCCACATTAAGCAGTAAAGTATAACTATAAAATTTAAACTTGAACCTTCCAAAACTAAAATTTCAAATTTGGGTAGAAAAAATATTAACACTTACGCAGTACTCCTGGGTAGCGACGTCGCGATATCGAAGCTCGCCCGTGGCGGGATCTGTCGAGGTGCCGTGGACGGCAAGATATGCGGACAGCACGCTCGATGTACCACCTGACGCCACGGTCCGAGATGTCTGCAATATTAGAAAGTAACTCTTAATATTAGAAATATTAGAAAATAACTCTTAATATTGCAGAATATCACAAAGGTCGGTCTATTGTAATTTACCGATAACTCCATGGCTCGAGTAATGTTCCTCGACCCACCTGTGTAAGCGGGGCGACCCCTCTTCGCCGACTTCCTGTTCTCTGTATTCTGAGCGGCCTGTTTCTGCACAAAGCATTAACATTTAGTTTTCTAATTAAGAAACACAAAGAAATAAATTATATCATAAATAATGAATTACATTTAAAATACATACCTGTTTACGTTGGGAGTCGAAATAAGCGCACAATAGAGGCCATGTCTCTACGTCGACTCTCGCAAACGCCGGAGTAGATAGGAGGGCCGCTCTCTCTGCCTCGGGGGTCGCCATCCACAGGGAGTAGCAGTCGGCCTTCAGCTCATTCCTGTTGTATCGGACCTTGGCCTGCATGTTCTTCATCAGGCCATTGTACAGAGCATGAAGGTCGAGCAGCCTCCCCGGGTATCAGGGTCGGCTACAGGCTGAAAATCGTAATCCAACTGAAAATACAAAAAAAACATTGTTATTAGATTGCAAGTGTTAATAATAAATATATTGGATAGATCAAATGAAAATATATATTAATACATACCCAAGCCTGATCAAAGAAGAGGGCGAATGAGCGCTGGTGCTGCTCGCCCCACTCAACGTGAAGTGGATAGTTCTTCACGAGCCGGCTCTCGTCCCCCAAATACCGGCCGAACCTCTCGGCATGAGGACCGGTATAGCGATAGTCAAGGGTAAAAAAAGGGGGAATGCTGCCTTCCCCCTAGCTCTGTCAGGCCTCAGCCTATGGGACTGATTCGGGCCTCGAGTCCCCCTCTGGGGATGGGGAGGCCCTGCATCTGCACGAAATATCAAGACAATCAATAATAAGACAAAGTTGTATTAAGAAATCAAGGTTAAACGAAAATTCAAGTGTGATATATACCTCCGGTGACTATCGCACGAGCCCGGGCCCGGGCAGCAGCACGAGCGGGACGATAGTTCCTCCGGTGAGGAACAACCAGGGTCCCGGATGCGGACGCATCCCCTCCAACTAGAAAATAAACATCGACGCTAAATTTCCATGAAGTTCATATTTATTTTATAGAGCATATGTAAAATGAGTAAATATTTTAAATTTATTCATACTAACCTGCAGACGATGCGGAGGGTATGGAAGCGGTAGGAGTGGCCCCTGCGGAAGATGTGGACATATCACCTATAATTAGACAATTAAAAATAGATTATATAAGTAATTGCAAAAAGAATGTGTAGATCAATAATATAACGTTCTAAATCAATATGCAAGCACTATAGGATATATAAACATACCCGCAGGTGCGGTGGTGTCACCACCTACAGCTAGACAATAATAAAAATTGCTAAGTAAGAGCAAAAGGAATGTGTGTATTTATGATATAGCATTCTAAATCAATATACATACACTATATGATATATAAACATACCTGGAGGAGCGGGGGTGGCCTCTGTCCCAGATGTGGACGCATCACCAACAACTAGACAATCAAACATTGACAGTATAAGTAATTTTGACATAAACATGCATGAATATGTATAATATTACATTCAAAATGGATATGCGTGCAGTATACCTGGAGGTGTGGCAAAATCCACACGGAAGGAGGCATTCGAAGGGGTCTCCGATCTAGGTGCAAGACCGGCCCTCTGAAGCTCCCTACGGAGCTCTCCGGGAAGCAGAACCGCTCTGCCTCTGCCGCGGCTGGAGCTCCTGCCGCCCCTCGCTGCTCCCGACATCGTCATCAAATCTAGATAAACGGTTCGTGGACGCATTAGACAATCATTAAAAGTATTGACTATATATGTATAGAGCGTAAAATGTGAAGTAATAATATAACATTACTGATAATCTTTTTCGTTTCGTGGGCGCATCATACATATCTACTTGGATTTCATCGTCGATGTCATTTCTAACCCACGTAACTTCATGATCGGTCGAAGACAACCCGTCCTTCAAAACAGACGGTCGGAGCACTTTAAGCCTTCTCTCTTCTTCGTCCTCATCGCTGTCCTCGTATTCTGGGACATCGTAGACATCTCTGGGTTTCCATCGGCATACAACACTCCACCCCGGATGCTTCAAACACTGTGAGTAGTATACTTGGAACGCTTGGTTCGGAAAGATAAACGGATCGTCCTGACCGTAAAATCGAAGTGTGTTCATACTGGTCAATTCATATTCATCTTTCCAAGTCCCAAGACTGCTTCTCCACCTGTCCGTATCGGTTCGCGGATCGTACCAAATACACTGGAATATATAAAAGGGTTCTGATCGTCCGGGATAGTGGATGCCGAGTATACAATTTAAGTACCCATAGTAAATCACACCGTCCGATCCTACCGTCGCAATCCCACTATTCTGAGTGGTTCTAGATGTTTCTATGTCCTTAACTTCGAATTTGTATCCAAGGACACCAAATCCTTTGTAATATGCAACCTCCATACTAGGAAATTGAGCTAAACACCTTGAATCACTCTCAAATGATGCAGACAAGTTCGGATCGTGGATCTAACAAAATAAATTTTACGACAAATACATAACGATACAAATTTAGATTAAAACTGATAGCAATAAAATGTTATTCGAATAACTTACATGATCTGTGACCCAATCACAAAAATTATCCTGATGGTATTTTTCCAAACGTTCTTCGTTCCAATCAGGATGCCCCTCACGTACCTCGTTAAAATGAGTTCTATTTTCGACAAATAATTATGACATTAATATTATGTCATTTCATACACACACAAACACAGATATAATAATTAATCCAAAAGAACTTACTCTCTAATTTGTTCAAGACATGCGCAATTAAGCAAGATAAACCGGTATATCTTGTTGATAAACATAGTGTCTACCCTCTTATACTCGGCTTTACCATATGGCCCGTCTTGAATTCTTCGTGGTCGGTTAAGCCTTGTCTCAATGTTCTCATCCAGATAGCGGGAACAAAATGTGGTTGCTTCATCAAGAAGATAACCTTGCATGATAGAACCCT
Source organism: Agapanthus africanus (assembly GCA_030015575.1). Taxonomy (NCBI): domain Eukaryota; kingdom Viridiplantae; phylum Streptophyta; class Magnoliopsida; order Asparagales; family Amaryllidaceae; genus Agapanthus; species Agapanthus africanus. The sequence continues at coordinate 557,966,291 of JASDDO010000031.1, forward strand.
CTGGTCGATTTTTATTGCGTATATACTTCTTAAGGGTGTAGATGTACCTAATGAGAATATGTTGAATAAATAAATACGGGCATACAGGACAACAATAAATTTATAAATTGCGTGAAACGAAAAATTCACGTACCTCTCGACGGGATACACCCATCGATATTGTACCGGTCCGGCTAACTTCGCCTCAGTTGCAAGATGAACCGTCAAGTGTATTATGATATCGAAGAATGACGGTGGGAAAATACACTCAAAGTTGCAAAGTATCAACGCAATAGAATTTTCTAGTTTATCCAGCGTCGCAATCTCCAGTGTTTTAGTACACAGCTCCCTAAAAAAACAACATAGGTCGTTGATTACTAGACCAACCGAGTCGGGGAGAGAAGTCCTGAGGGATAATGGAAGAAGGTGCTCCACGATAACATGGTGATCATGACTTTTCAGCCCATCGATCTTGCCCTTCACAATTTTTATTTTCTTGCTGAATGATCCTGAGAAACCTGTGGGGACTTTCAAATCATGCAACACCTGCAGGAATCTTTTCTTCTCCGGTTGTGACATATGATAAGCGGCATTGGGAAGTACAAACTTGCCCGGTTTACCCGCTACCGGTCTAGGGTGCAATTCACTTCTTATTCCCCACTCTTGTAGATCCATCCGAGCATTCATGTTGTCTTTCGATTTCCCGTCTTTACACAGAAGCAAGTTAAGTATGTGCTCTGATACTCCCTTCTCTATATGCATAACGTCCAGACAATGACGCACTGAATTTGTAGACCAGTACGGAAGCTCGAAGAAAATGCTTAACTTGTTCCAATATTGTAGTTTGACCGGTTTCGTCGGATCCATCCCGAAGGTCACATTATTGTAACCATCCCATTTAGCAGTCACGTCCTCTCCGGACAATGGGGATGGAGGTCCAAGAAGCTCCTGATGACCATCAAAGTGAACCGTGTCTAACCTATAGGGGTGGTTTGGAGGCAGAAAATGTCGATGGCCGCAATAACAAACCTTGTGTGTTCATGGCAATGAGGATATGCTTTGTGACCATGTACGGACCAACCTGATAGCATTCCATACGCAGGAAAGTCATTAATTGTCCACATTAAAGCCGCACGCAGTATGAAGGTTGTATTTGTGTTTGAATCATATGTCTCTACACCATCAATGAACAAAGTTTTCAGCTCCTTGATCAGAGGTCGGAGATAGACGTCAATATTGTTTCCCGGTGAGTTTGGTCTGTCGATAAGAAGAGGCATTATAAAGTATGATTGGTCCATAGCCAACCAAGACGACAGATTATAAATTATCATTACAACGGGCCATGTACTGTGACTTCCAGCCATATAGTTAAATGGGCAAAAGCCATCGGTAGCCAGTCCGAGCCGGACATTGCGATGATCGCTACTGAATATTGCGTGCCTCCTATCGAAATCCTTCCATGCCGGTGAATCTGTTGGATGGCTCATTTTTCCATTTTCGCTTGGAGGAGCACGGTGATGCCAAATCATTGCCTCGGCTGTTTTCTTGCACCTGAATAGCCTGTCTAGCCTCTGTGTTATAGAAAAGTATCGTGCTATCTTCACAGGTATATCAGGCTTCTTATCAGAATCTTTCGGCTTATACTTGGCCTCTCCGCATGTTGGACACTCTTTCAAATCTGAATTCTCTTTCCGGTACAACACGCAATTTTTAGGACATGCTTGAATCTTCTCGCACTTTAGACCCAAATCAGACATCATCTTCTGGGCTTCGTACCAGCTTTCGGGCACATTATTTCCCGGAGGCATAGAATCTTTCAAGAACGAAAGAAGCATTGTGAATGACTTGTTGCTCCATCCATTTAGGCACTTAATATGGAAAAGTTGGACGAACCATGAGAGGGTGGAATACTTCGCATTCTCATAAATTGGTTTCCTAGCATCATTCATGAAATTTTCATATTTATCCGCACGCGGTCCTTGACCGGAAGGAATGTCATCTTCGGTACGAATAGATTCAACTTGGGCAGCTTCTACCATATCCTCCATTTCTTCTGATGGAAATAAATTTCCGTCTCCTGCCGCATTACCGAATTCTTCTTCTTCTCCTGCCGCATTATCGTGTTCTCCTTCTTCTTCTACCGCAGTACTGCATTCTTCTCCTTCCCCGTGATATTTCCAAGTTGTATAAAGTCTAGTAAACCCATGTTTTACAATATGAAGCTCTACCAATTCTACCTTCTGCCAGTACTTATTGCCACATCTATCGTACGGACAGAGAATCTTCTCTATTATGATCTTATTATGTGCGCGTGCAAATTCAAGAAAAGCAACAACTCCTGCGACAAACTTAGGTTGCATACGTTGTTTCCAATCCACATACATCCAGTCCTTAACTCTGACGTACTCATGGGCCATGTTAGACTGTATAACATATAAATTGTAGGTTATGCTGACTATATTGAGAAATATAAAAACGGGATAGTTACTGACAAAAGAGAAAATCCGTGTATATGCTTTGTGTGTGCGTTTGTCATTGAAAAGAATAAATTACCGCACGTATGTTAACCGATAGACGGGGACTAAGTGGCGCTTTTAGTTTCATATATGAGTATCGATGGGAATATGAAGGTTTCATATTATCATATATTGGTTTTAACCCGAACATCTCGAATCGCTCTCTAATTATGCGTTTGTTGTGTATTCTTGTTGTATGTGTGTGTTCCGGCTGTCGGGGGTAGGCTTCTATCCCATTAAGAATGTATAGAGCGAACGCCCATCACTTGTGCTTTCAACCGTTTCGAGTAAATTTCGGCAGCACCTCCCCGCTGTTCTCTGAGTACACTGTAATAGAATAGATAATCATTTCAAAGCTGTGAAACAACGTTGAAATGAATATCTAATCTATCTTTGTACATGGAGAACCAGCGGAAAGGTACCGACGAAATATCTCGAAACGGATGAAAACACAAGTGAATGAAGGCGTTTGCTTTATACATTCTTAACTTGTCCATACGGGACAAATCTATGGGTTACCATACGATTGAATTTTCTCGTCGCGTAGACTATACGACGGTTGTTAGTATCGAGCTATACTGTCCGATATTTAACAACCTTCGTATAGTTCTAAGTCACGACGAGCATCGCACGTATGTTAACCGATAGACGGGGACTAAGTGGCGCTTTTAGTTTCATATATAAGTATCGATGAGAATATGAAGGTTTCATATTATCATATATTGGTTTTAACCCGAACATCTCGAATCGCTCTTTAATTATACGTTTATTGTGTATTCTTGTTGTATGTGTGTGTTCTGGTTGTCGGGGGTAGGCTTCTATCCCATTAAGAATGTATAGAGCAAACGCCCATCACTTGTGCTTTCAACCGTTTCGAGTAAATTTCGGCAGCACCTCCCCGCTGTTCTCCAAGTACACTGTAATAGAATAGATAATCATTTCAAAGCTGTGAAACAACGTTGAAATGAACATCTAATCTATCTTTGTACACAGAGAACCAGCGGAAAGGTACCGACGAAATATCTCGAAACGGATGAAAACACAAGTGAATGAAGGCGTTTGCTTTATACATTCTTAACTTGTCCACACGGGACAAATCTATGGGTTACCATACGATTGAATTTTCTCGTCGCGTAGACTATACGACGGTTGTTAGTATCGAGCTATACTGTCCGATATTTAACAACCTTCGTATAGTTCTAGGTCACGACAAGCATCGCACGTATGTTAACCGATAGACGGGGACTAAGTAGCGCTTTTAGTTTCATATATGAGTATCGATGGGAATATGAAGGCTTCATATTATCATCGAATATCATATATTGGTTTTAACCCGAACATCTCGAATCGCTCTCTAATTATGCGTTTGTTGTGTATTCTTGTTGTATGTGTGTGTTCCGGCTGTCGGGGGTAGGCTTCTATCCCATTAAGAATGTATAGAGCGAACGCCCATCACTTGTGCTTTCAACCGTTTCGAGTAAATTTCGGCAGCACCTCCCCGTTGTTCTCCGAGTACACTGTAATAGAATAGATAATCATTTCAAAGCTGTGAAACAACGTTGAAATGAACATCTAATCTATCTTTATACACAGAGAACCAGCGGAAAGGTACCGACGAAATATCTCGAAACGGATGAAAACACAAGTGAATGAAGGCGTTTGCTTTATACATTCTTAACTTGTCCACACGGGACAAATCTATGGGTTACCATACGATTGAATTTTCTCGTCGCGTAGACTATACGACGGTTGTTAGTATCGAGCTATACTGTCCAATATTTAACAACTTTCGTATAGTTCTAGGTCACGACGAGCATCGCACGTATGTTAACCGATAGACGGGGACTAAGTGGCGCTTTTAGTTTCATATATGAATATCGATGGGAATATGAAGGTTTCATATTATCATCGAGTATCATATATTGGTTTTAACCTGAATATCTCGAATCGCTCTCTAATTATGCGTTTGTTGTGCATACGTGTTGTATGTGTAACATGATTTTAAACCATTGAGATCAAGATTGATAGAACTGATCATCCTACATTGCAATAGCATTCATCAACCAAAAACTATTATTGTAATGGTATTCATCTATAACAATCAACAATTAAAACTACAAATGTAGGATACTGATATCATAAAGCGTTATACGCAACATTGATCGGTATTCATCATTTTCTTCGTTATCATCTAAGATGTGGATACATCAAATTTCATGTGATTCTATAACTTTTTCATCGTTGATTTAGCAATGTAAAAAATTTTATTGCCCTTAATTTTGAACCCACTAAATCAACGGTGAAAAGTTGTAGAATCACATGAAATTTGTTGTACCCACATCTTAGATGATAACGAAGAATATGATGTATGTCGATCGTCGGAAAAAATAAGGAAGGACGTATTTTTTCGACGCCATAAGAGAAAATTCCCTCCTTCATTATATATATATATATATATATATATATATATATATATATATATATAATTTTCCAACAAGGGATTAGGATATCATCAAGTCATGTGACACTAGATAAATTAATCTTAATGGAGTTTTTGTCTAATCAAATTCCACTCCAACCATCATTTTAAAAGAACGAACCAACATCATTAAAAAAATGTAAATACCAACTCCAAATTCCCAAAAAAGTAACGAGTAGGATGAAAATAAAGCCTATCCATGCTTTTTGTTCTCTTTGTAAGCAGTATTATAAATGGCCGAGTTACGAAATATGTTGTTAGGCATGAGTTAAGCCGATAAACAAATTCAGATCATTTAATCATATTTATCTTCCTAAAAACCCGTCATTGATTAAAAGTTGATAGCAATGATCAAGCAACACGGGAATTTAACCAACACTGTTCACGTATAATCAATCTTGCACCACTAATCATTCCTACGACAACCGTTAGTTGACAATCAGATGGATCTCTCTCTAAATCATACCCTGCTGTCAAACGTTTTTCTCCAATCAAATCAATTATACTAGTATAGGTCGCGATGAGTACAACCGTCAAAACCAATCACACCGCCCACACACGAAAACTAGCCATGCTCATAACATTTACATATCCTCAACTAATCCATTAAAACTCTCTCCAAGTTGGATATTAGTTGACCAACCACCATTAAACTGCCCACACACGAAAACTAGCCATGCCCACCCTAGCCCCAGCCCCAGCCCCAACCCCAACTTAACCCTAGCCCCAGCCCCAGCCCCAGCCCCAGCCCCAGCCCAGCCCCGCCCCAACCTAACCCTAACCCCAGCGCGGCCAGCTAAACCCCAGCCCCAACCCTAAGCCAAACCCTAACCCCAGCCCCAGCCGCAGCCGAACCCCAACCCTAACCCCGACCCCGACCCCGACCCCGACCGCGACCCCTGCAGAACCCCAACTCGCGCGCGCAACCCCAGACCCAGCCATGAACCCTAGCCCTAAATAATCAAAAAATTCTTTAATTTACATGAAGATTTACTCACCTGAACGGAGGTGGCGACGACGAGAACGGTGGCGACGAGAACGGCGGTGGCGACGAGGAGAACGGCGGTGGAGATTTGGGGATTTTCTTTCGCGCGCGATCGAAAGAGAAAGAAAGTGAGCGTAGGCGATCGATCTATGCCTTTATTAAATCGATATTTAGTTGCCCCTACGGATTTGTCCGTAGGTCTTTGGTTTGCGGCTCCGTAGGGGCAAACACCAAATTAAGAATTAATATTTTTATTCTTGGACGTCTGGGCCCGTAGGGGCAACCTTTTAGCCCTACGGATTAATCCGTAGGGCCTACTTAAATCTGCCCCTACGGATTTCAATATCCGTAGGGGCAACCCCCTATTTTACTAGTGACCCTAATCCCTAACCCTAATCGGCCAACGGCTCTAAACCCTAACCCCTAACCAGATTTCAAAAAATTAACCAAATTAAATCAAAGATTAACACTAACCTGATGATGATCCAACAAGCGGCGCCGGCGACGAGAGATTAGGAGGTCGACGACGAGAGTAGGCCGGCGAAGAGATGAGCTAGGGAAAAAAAATTAAAATTTTAATTACTGGGGAGCAAAAATCAAAACTTAAATGAAAAAATTAAAATCAACTAATTAAACTTACCTTTTTAAGACGTAACGATGAACTAATGTTTCGATCGGCTTCAATCGACGGCGATGATGACCTAGGGCTCCGATGAAGAGCTCAATCGACTGGGCCGGGGATTTGAGAGGACCAGGGAGGAGAGGGCTTCGACGGTAACAAGGTTTCGGTGGTACTAGGGAGACGAGGTGGCGAGGCGGAAGGGGTGGTGGGGCGAAGGCGGGGGAATTAGGGAGACGACGAGGGAAGGAAATTTTCTGGGAAGGGAGAGCAATGAAAGGATCGAGGCCGGGGGAGGGGAAAATTTAGGTTTTAATCATGAGTGGGTATGGGGCCCGCCATATTTTTTGTTTGGTAGCAGTCTAAACCGTGACCATAATTTGGTCACGAGTCAAACCGTGATCAAATACCCATTACTACAGGGCACATTTGTAGTAGTGATTGTGGAGAAGTGCTAGAGTCTATAAGAAGTACGATCATGAAGTGGCAATATATGAATGCAATGAAAAGTCTGAATGAAAATGCATACAAGTAATTGATGGAAAATTAATAGATGTGGACTATGATGCCGCCCGAAACATCCTGGGAGTGCAGTTTGTTATGAAACGGAACAAGAATAAGGGGTAGGATCTATTACTCCCTAAAATCATTATTCATCAAAAAAATCTGCAGTTTCTTTGCGGCCAAAACCTACAATATTCCTAAATCTTTAGTCTTGGATTGGTATTCGATCTACCCATGGTATTTGATCTACTCATGATTGCTGGTAGCCGGAAAATGCAATGCATTCCATAATAGTTTGAAGAAGAGGACATAATTTTCCCTAGATGAAAACAAAAAGAGAAAAAGAATATGAAAAATAAGAATTACAATAGAGAGGGAAAGGAGATAGACTATTTTAAAACGTAACTAGATGAGAGTAAAATGGAGAGAACACTTAATAAATTGATGGTGTGGCATTTTGGAGTAACATTTGCGAACGTTGAACAATTTAAAAGTAATTTTCTATGGTCAGGGGCGGTAGATCAAGAGATGGAAGTGTTGATTTTGATTTAAATTAGCTAAAATTTGGCCCAATATTTGAATCCTAGATCCAGTAGGAGTCGATAATTAATATTTAAATTAATCCTTAATTTTAAATTATAAGCTTATCTCTTTGTAACCCTAGTTTAAATCTAAGTGTTATCTCTAAATTGATGTAGATTATAAATATAAAGCCAAGTGGTCTAGGGTTTTAAAAGTGGGCTGCTGATATTTCTCCACAATTAAAAGGGGGTAGCCGTAAAAACCGAGAGAGGGAGATAAAAGAGTGGTTTTTGTGAGGGTTAGAGATTTGTATTGGGCGGTGATCAGAGAGTGCAGTTACCATGTAATCCTTTCTTGATAATGGAAGTTCTCGTCATCAGATTACAGGATTAGGTACAATTGCGCTGAACTTGGGCAAAATCTTGTGTTTGTATTGTTTGGTGTGTGTTTCTGATAACTTGCGGTGGTTTGATAGTTGTTCGGTTAATATTTTTGAAGTATATTCGATTCACGCGGTCCTGAAAAAAATTTCGTTGTGACTCTTGGTTTTGTTTGTGATTCCCTTGATGATAACAGGTAGAAAAATTATAATAAGTAGTATCAGATCTAGGTTTCGATGTTTTAAGATTAATTGGAGAGATGGAATCTACGCAGTACAAGAAGGACAAGTTTGATTGGCGGAACAACTTCAGCCTTTGAAGGTTAAAAATGACAGTGAGTCTCAGGCAGCAAGGGTTTATAAGATTGCATTTGCGAAAGACAAGATTCCAAAGATGATCACAGATGATAAAAAAGAAGAGATGGAGAACAAAGCCTTCAGTGCGATAACTTCACTTGGCTGACGAAGTTCTTGCGAGGTCGAGCAAGAGACTACTGTAGTGGGGTTATGGAGTAGGTTGTAATCCCTATACATGAAGAAATCACCCACAAATCGTCTCTACCGTAAGCAACAATTGTACATGTTAAAGATAAAGTAAGGGACATCTGTCAAAGACCACGTGGATGAACTCAACCCGATCATGATGGACTTATAGAATATGGAAGTGAAGATAAAGTATGAAGATCAAGCGATGATTCTATTATGTTCGTTGATCTCAAAGTACGGGCAGTTCGTCAAGTTGATGGTGTATGGCCGAGACAAGGTTTTCTTAGAGAATGTTAAGGCGGGTTTACGTAGTGAGGCATTGAGGAAAAAAGTGGCAGGTGACAGAGTAGTCAGGATGATGCGTTGTCCGTTAGACCATTCAGATGGAGGCTTCAATGGAAAATCAAGAAATCGCAAGAATGACAATGACTTTATTTGCAAGGAGAACACGCATTGGAAAATGGATTGTTCGAAGTTTAAGGAGAAAGGCAAGCAGGATTCTTCCGGTGTTGAAGTTGCGGTGGAGGACTCGGATGAGAGCAGTGATGGTTCGATTCTATCGGTATGCACAACTTCAGATGAACATAGATCGTTGATATTGGAATCCGAGAGTTCATTCCATGTGACTGTTCATCATGGATTATTGCATTATATATCACCCATTTTTATCTCCTTTGTATATAAATAAATGCTATTAACCCTTGACTACTACCTAAGTATAGGAATGTCTAGAAGCCAAAAAGACTGAATCTGGGCTAAAAACATCGTATCTGAGTTCAATCGTCAAATACAAGACACAACCTCTGGGCTAAAAACATCGTATTTAATTGATTTCAAGTAGACACATCTTTCTCCTTAGTTCTTGCCGAGAGTGGTGAGGCTAAATGATTATGTGATCTATGTAAGGATTAATTAATCTTAATTAGGGTAGAGATTAGACAAGACTCGGAAATGTTGTTAAGGGTTCTAAAGTGACACATTTGAATGAGAGAATGGCTATGCCTCCTCATCAAACAATTCCACCGATGTCCCTTAACATCGTCCCCAAACATTGGTTTAGCATAATCCACTTCAACTAGGACTTGAATTTAGGCGTCTAATTTAACATTTCATGCTTCTTTACCCGTTATGGTGTATATTTGATGATTTGTACTCATAATGCTTAGATCAAGCCTAGATTGAGTTTTTACTACATCAATTATAAGGGATCGACCATTTGATAGATCATGCTCTACCACTTACATAGTGAGTATTTGATGGTTTATACTCTTGGAGATTATTCGTTTTTGTTGAAGAAAATCAAGAGAGGGAGAGTAAATTTGGTTAACTTGAGATCCTTTGCTAACTTCGTTTCCTTAGCAAATCCCCTTCCCTTCGCATTCTCATATCTTTTCAAAAAAATCACAAGAATATTTCACAACCAAATCCCTTATAACTCGCATTGATAGCATGATCTTCTCTCTCGATTTCTGTTGGAACGACATGTGATTAACAATTCCGCTCACAAAGCGAAGTTGCTAATTGCAATACTACACTATACTACGAAACACGATTCCGATTTCACTCAAATCTCTTTCCTATTACTTTAAGAGTGTGATCACGATTGTGGTTCCGCTTAGATCACGAACAAGGTTTTAGCGCCGTTGCCGGGATCAAAATTCATAGAACGTGTTATCAATTCTTGTTATTCTTCTTTCTCAAAACTTCCTGTGAATAGTAAAATATTTTTAAAAAACTCATAAAAATCTGAATTTTTGTTATTTTTGATGAATTTGGTGGCTGTATAGTGAATAAATTGAGCTAGTATGCTACTAAAATTTTTCGGGGAAGTTTAAGGAACTCTATAGGAGAAGTAGAATACAGTGCTAGAGACGGTGGTAGATAGACCTTCGATCCACCGCAGTTCCGCGGTCGACAGAGAAGGAATCCACCGCTATTTCGCGGTCAAACGGGGATTTCTTAACCCAAACTTTTATGAGCACATTTTTGCATTTGTCCTTGTTTTGGAATGTTTTGGATTTTAAAAGTGTGTGCATTCATATTAACACGAATTAATTAAGGAGCACAGCCAAATCAAGATTAAGTGGGAAGTTCATTATCTTTCCTAAACCCGAAAAGCCAACCTAGCATCGAGCATCATCTTAAATTAATAAAAAAAATCTAGAATTGACTCTAAGGGCTGTCGCAATCAATAAGAACAAAAGAACTTTGAGGGTAATCTATTTCTCATCCTAACTATTCTTGAGGTTTCTTAAGCAAGTATTATCGAGTACGAAAGTCTCACAAAGTAAGGGTTTTATAATTAAGGAACTTGGCGAAAACCTTCCTTCATTTGCTTGCACTTACCTGGCCGAAAGATAGTGAAGAGAGTTATAGAGAATCAATCTTTCAAATTGTCTCTTGGAAGCCTAGAAGTGGGTGATTGACCTAGGTGACCCTAGAAGCGAGGTGATTGGTTGTTTTCTTTCTTCTTGATTGGTTGAATCCATCATTCGTGCATTCTATAACCACTTTTGATTTAATACTCTTTAGTCACACTACACTCACTTTATTTCATTCTATTACACATTCTTATACTCTATTTTCATTTCTTTACCCCTATTTTTACATAACACTATCTCGATTAGTGTATGTGAACGTTGACTAAGGACCCAAAATCCCGATTAGTCCAAATTCTACCCGTTTCTTCTGACTCATCTACGATTTCGAAATCGGTATTTTCGACGATTCTACCATACCTACTATTCTTTATTCCGATCTTACGATGACCGACACGGCTAATCCTACACTCAAAGATCTTTGTTACCCTAGCCGTGCCGCTATTCCTTTCATGTATATGTTTGCCTCCCTTCAATGACAACAATTACGAAATCAAATCCAACTACGTCAACATGCTTCCACGTTTTTCCGGACTCGAATCCAAGGATGCCTATGTGTTCATTAGTGATTTTGGTGACGCTTGTCGAATGATGTGTTTGCAACACCTTACCGAAGATGCCGTGAAACTCCTTTTGCTCCCTTTAACGCTTCGCGATCTAGAAAAACGTTGGTTTCTTTGCATACCCACCAACTCTATTTCTACTTGGGACGAATTTGTCAAAGAGTTTCTTAAAATTTTTTTACCCAAATCGCAAAATCTCAAGGTATAGACTTGAGATAAACCAATTTAGACAAATACCGGGTGAAACTTTTTGTAAATCTATTGACCGTTTTAAAAACCTTTTGATTCAATGTTTACATCATGGAATAGAGACGTGGCGTTTATGCCAAATTTCTTATGAATGGTTAGATCAATATTCTACCGCTATCTTGGAATTTATATGTAACGAAAACTTCATGAAAATGTATCCTGACGCAACTTGGAATTATCTTGAGGAATTGTCCGAAAAATCCATACAATGGAAAAGCAACTCTTCACCGATCGCTTCAAAAAACGGTATTCATATTGTCAATTCTTCAATTACCTTCAAAGCTAAACTTGCCGAAATTACGAGACGATTAGAGGCTGTTGAAGGAAAAGTCATTTCACCACCCGCTTCTATCAATCAACTTTCTCGCTCATCTTGTTTGAATTGTGTGGATCCATCTCATCTTACGGATGGATGTCCTTAAGTATCAAAACTTCTTGGACCTGATCAAGTCAATGCTTTCTATCAAAAACTAAGGAATGATCCTTTTTCATCTTCTTATAATTCGGGATGGATGGGTCGTCCAAATTTTGCTTGGATTGACCACAATAATTTTCAGGAAGGAAAATATTCAAATCCTTTATCTTAATTCCAACAACAAAAACTCTTCTAAAAGACTCCTCCGCAAACTCAAAATTGCATTCATCCACAAAATCAAAACTTCAATATACCTTTCAACAACAATGCTCTATTGAATACTTCTTTTTCTCAACAGGGGTATGGAAAATTGTCATCTTTGGAGAAAAGTTTTGAAACTTTTACAAAACTTTCTATTTCCAAAACCTATAATCTTTCATCCACACTTTAAAATTTCTTGCAAGCTTCAACCAACTTTGCTAATACTCAATCTCAATCCATAGCCCGTCTTGAAGATCGAATGAAGAAATTAACCGCGACTTTGAGTGTGAGAGAAAAATGTCAACTACCAAACCAACCGGTCACAGATCCGAATATGCAACGTAGTGCTCACATGGTCGCCGACGAAAATATCAATCATGTTGCCGCTATTACCACTCTTCAATCCAGAAAACAAATTGACAACATTGTTAGCATGCCTCAAACTTCATATTCATCATCTTCTTATTCTACACCTTAGTCTTCCACTACGAAGCCTTCATCTTATCGACCACTGGCGTTGAGATCGACTCCGCCTATCTTATCTTCTCATCCACTTGTTTCAACCACATCTTTGTTGAGTCCAGAACCGACTTCCTCTTCAACATCTATTCCTAAACAAACTGTTGACCCAATTATGCAACCTACGGCTCTATTCCAAATAAGTTGAGGTCTAACAAGAATAATGATCAATTGGAAAAGATGCCTGAAATGTTTAAATAAGTCAAGATCAATATCCCACTTTTAGGTACGCTTCAACAAGTTCCTTCTTATGCTAAATTCTTAAAAGACTTGTGCGGTAAGAAATGCCGAGCGCAAGCACCCAATAAATTTTTTCTGACGGCTAGTGTGTCGGGAGTTCTCTTTAATCCATTGCCCGTGAAATATAAGGATCCCAGTAGTCCTACTATTACATGTACAATTGGTGAAAAGATAATTAAAAATGCATTGCTTGATTTGGGTGCTAATATGAATCTGTTATCCTACTATGTCTACAAGGAACTTGGGCTAGGCGAGCTCAAACCTACAAAGGTCACACTCCAATTAGCCGATCGATTGCTTAAGAAACTTTTAGGGGAAATCGAAAATGTGTTGATCAAAGTTGACGACTTCATTTTTCTTTTCAACTTTATAGTTCTTGAAACACAACTTATGACGAACCCTTGCAATCAAATCCCGTTGATATTGGGCTGTCCTTTTCTTGTGACTTCTAATGCGTTGATAAATTGTCGAAATCGTTCAATATCTCTCTCCGTTGGAAACATGAAACTTGATGGAAACATCTTTCGCGTTGAAAATCAACCTAGAGACTCTCTTGATGATACCTTTGAAATCAATGCGATAAATGAAGCATCCACGGATGAGAAAGACTTTGAACGGTTTTTGTTTGATGTGACTTGTCCCGAGGATTAGTGTGATAATTAGATTTTTCCAAGTACCGAGGAACCACACTCCGATCTTACGAGTTTTGATGAGTTAACTTCTATATGTATTGATGAGCCACAATTCGAATTGAATCCTTAACAAACGAGTTTAATGAATTCTCTAAGTTTTTGCATGACACCAATTTTGAACCCCATATTAATTCTTTCACTGATGTTCATGGATAAACTCATATTTCACTGATGTATGCAAACGTTGACTTCTCCAATGATATTTTTGAAGAGATTTTCATGGATAAACTCATATTTCTTGATGAGTTGGATATTATGCTAAATCACATACCACCCCCACTTTGAGAGCATCCTCGTGAGCCTGAAGAATTTGATCCACCTTCTCCTATGTCCCCTTTTGAGAAAACAATCTGCTTATCCATATCTTATCATACACCTTTCCGTTTTCTTTCACACTCTCTTTTCCGTAATCACTAGCTGAGACATACTACTATTCATCCACAATCCCGATTTTTCCTTTCATTCCGCCACACCTTCTTCCACAAACTTTGGCCACATCGTGATATAATTTTTGAGTGGTTGGTTCTCACTTTCGAGATTGTATATGGTTATCATTTTAATTTTCTAGGTTTTAAGATTTTTTTAATATTTCTTTTCAATGGATTTCTTCCCTTGTGAAATTCTTCTTTTAAAAAAACAAAACAAAACAAAACAAATGTATGTATCTCTAAAATAAAGAAAACAAAAGAATAAAAAGAGAGATGAAAAAAAGAGATTGTAAAAATATTTGAATAAATCTCTTATAAAAAATAATAATAAAGAAAAGGAGATATAAAAAGACTGGGGAGGATTGAGACGGATGTTGCCGCGTTTCGAAGATCCAAATCATATGGCGGTGATGCGAGTAGATTGAAGAGAGGCCGTCATGGGTAGTGAGGACACTACCTTTGATAGGTTTGGGGGTAGGTATCTTAGCTAGGTTGCATTTGCATATAGATATGTTGCATCATGTTTATTTTCCGTATTGCATTCACATGTTTTTTCTTTTCTTTTGCATATTTAAATTCCGTATTGCATCATATTTATATTCCACATTGCATTGCATATATATAGAAAACCCATAAAAAATATAAAACCCATAAAAATTGAATTTTTTTCCGAAAAACTAAAAAAAGTTTTTCATGTCAAGTTAGCTAGAAGGGTACGCTTAGATTCGAAATCCGAAGGTTTAGCATGATAGATTAGAAATAATTGAAAATTAGGATTAGAAATGGATACCCGAAAGATAACCCTCCTTACAAATTTAACTGTAATGAATACACACTTTTACCTACCCTAACAATACATCTCTAAGTTTTGGGAAATAAAGGAAGGGCTTGAAATATCTCCTATAATATGAATAAAAAAAATAAAGAAAAATATAAAATATAATAAAATACTTGTTTTCTCGATTTCTTGAAGCCATAGGGAGATTTTAAACCCCGATAACATAAGCCAACTGGTTTAGGATCCATTGCCGAGAGAGCAGTAGGAAAATCAAGTATAGTCTTTATTTTGAAAACTCGACAACTTGAGTTCTTAGGTCGTTGGGGTGTTTCATCACCCAATGTCCTAAAAACCGTTTGGTTAGGAGTCATCATTGAAAGTGAAAAAATATATTCAAAAAACATATAACAATAAGCCAAGGGATTGGAGCCAAGATTAAATAAATGAAACACACAGAGTAACCGGTTGATCTAGGCCTAAACAAGCCCGGGTGATCGCGTAGAAAAATGTTGTTTCATATCGTCTAAATAAAATAAAATGGAGATACAAAAGCTTTGAATTGAAATATCTTAACTAAAAGATAATTTACACGAGCACAAAAGTGTATAAGTGCTTAAATTAAGTTGATAAGCGAGGAGTGAAAAATAAGAATTTAAGTTTCTACCATAGGCGAATAAAGTTTCTAATTCTTGATACTAAATCCTAGAATTAGAATTGAACATGAAACCTACAAAACTAGTTTGACTTGGGGATTTTGTAGATGCAATCCGCTGAAAACCCTCACAAGACGAGACACCACTCATCCTTTAGGGCAACCTAGAGATTTAATGACTTGTTGCATGTGCTCAATGTATCGTATTGCCAACGAAAGTGTGCTGGGATTTTCTTTAGAATAACATGACTTTGCTCGAGGGCGAGCAAAACTTAGGTTTGGAGGTATTTGTTCATCATGGATTATTTTATTATATATCACCCATTCCTATCTCCTCTGTATATAAATAAATGCTATTAACCAACCCTTGACTGCTACCTAGATACAGGAAACAGGTCTAGAAGCCAAAAAGACAGAATCTTGGCTAAAAATATCGCATCTGAGTTCGATCATCAAATACAGGATACAACTTCTGGTGCAAAGTCACAAATGACATGGCAATATTTTTCAGAGCTGAAATAGAGTTCGCATAACAACAGAAGAACCCAGGCCAATAAAGACCAATTGGTTGCAATTCGACCGCGTTTCCACGGTCAGGACAGTTTATCCGGACCGCAGTTCTGCGGTCTCGTTGCAACCGATTGGGCTTGATTTTGGACCAATTTCTCGTCATCAAACGGTTACGCCCTCAAGCTTTTAGACTCTCAGTAGCAAATCTATATATAGAGCAGATTGAAGGGATCATGTAGAATTGAATTTTTCCTCTTTTAATTTCTAATTTTAATTTTCATTTTATGATAGCTTTCTTCTTTCTCCTCTCTTGTTAGATTCCTCATAGCTATCAGTGGAGGTTGGATCTTAGGTTAGAATATTTTTTTCCACTTCAAAAATCATAAAAATTTGTAATTAGATTATGCATCAAGACTTGGATCAAAGGTAAATTTGAAGATCATTGGTGTTCTTCCCCCTTTTCTCTCTCTTTTGCATTTAAATACCTTGTATTCTGTGAAGTTCCCATTCTTTCTCTCTTATTGTTTCTTTGTGATGTTGATGATGATTAATTGTGAGTAATTGTAATTTGTTGAGAAAATGAGGAGAGTGAATGGTGATTAAGTGATCTAATTCACTCTCTCTCTTGATTATATAATTGTTATGAAACTCTATCTTAATTGATTCCAAGTAGACACATCTTTCTCTCTAGTCCTTACCGAGAGTGGCGAGGATAGATGATTTTGTAATCTATGAAGAGATTAATTAATCTTAATTAAGGTATAGTTTAGATCAAGTCTTGGGAATGTTGTTAATGGTTCTAAAGTGATGAATTTGAATGAGGGAATGGCTATGCCTCCTCATCGGACAATTCCACCAAAGTCTCTTAATATCGTCCCCAAGCATTGGTTTAACATCATCCACCTCAACTAGGACTTGAATTTAGACGTCTAATTTGACATTCCATTCTCCATTACCCGTTGTGGTGTATGCTTGATGATTTTTACTCATAACACTTTGATCAAGGCTACATTGAGTTTTTACTTCACCAAATGCGAATGATTGACCATTTGATAGATTATGCTCCACCACCTACATGATGAGTGTTTGATGGTTTATGCTCTTAGAGATTGATCGTTCGTTTTTGTTGAAGGAAATCAAGAGAGGAAGAGTAAATTTGGTTAACTTGAGATCCTTCGCTAACTTCGTTTCCTAAGAAAATTCCCTTTCCTTTGCATTGTCATATCTTTTCAAAAGAATTCACAAGAATATTTCACAACCAAACCCCTTATAGCTCGCATTGATTTCATGACCCTCACCCTCGATCTCCATTAGAACGACATGTGATTACAATTCCGCTCACAAAGTGAAGTTGCTAATTGCAATACTACACTATACTATGAAACACGATTCCGATTTCACTCAAATATCTTTCCTATTACTTTAAGAGTGTGATCACAATTGTGGTTCCGTTTAGATCACGAACAGTGACTCCGAATCCGAGTTGGTTTGCTACGTACTATTTAGTTGATATAGGTTCGGTCTTTATTGGGAATGGTGCGGTGTGCAGAGTTGTTGTGATTGATACAGTTCAAATCTGCATGCATGATGGGAGTGTTCGGACATTGACAGATGTCAGGAATGTGCCAGATCTAAGGAAGAACTTGATTTCATTAGGTTCTTTAGATGGGATCGCTTTCTAGTGTGTGATCGACAGAGATTCCATGATGATTTCCAAGGATGCTCGTATTGTTATGAAGGCGAAGATGAGGGGAACCTATATTTTCTTCAGGGATGGACGGTCGTAGGATACATGAAAATCTCAAAAATCTCAAACCGCGTGAAGAAGCAGTTCTTGAAAATCTCGAAAATCTCAAACTGCATGAACTAGTAGAAACTCTTGTGGAGAAGCAGTTCGAGAACCGCGTGAAGGTTCTTCATTCGAATCATGGTGGAAGGTTTCATAAGTCAGGGAGGAGGATCATGCATCATTACACCACTTTTGATCCGAGTTATATTAGTGAAGAAAAACAGATTGACCGGGCGACGTTTTGAAAGAACGTGTATTCATGGCTTATGGCTTGATTTCCGAGAGAGTTTCGGCAGAGTCTCTATCTACTGCCGAGTATCTCATCAATCGGTTACCATCGATGGCGATAGACAGGATAATTCTCAAGGAGTTATGGACTGGAGGGGTTAGGAATTACTCAGGGCTTATGGTTCTAGATATGGAGCAAAAAGGTATAGGTCGTGATGTCCTAATATTAAGGATGGAGTAATCAGGCGATATTTTATATTCGTCGAGTTTGCGATATCTTGGAGAAAACAGATTCAGGAAGACGGTGAGAAGAAAACAAGGCCATCGAGCAAGTTGTTGTTCGTGGCTTCAGTCCAGGTTATAGGTACAGATGAGGTGGTCGATACTTCAATTTAGTAGGGGAGTCCGGTATAGCCAGTTGTGTGCATGCCTATAGGAGTTAGGGGCACGAGAGAGGCTAGGGAAGAGATTCTAAGGATATAGGATCAGGAGTTCGACGGAAAGGTTGCATGGGAAATTCGTAGCATAGATATTGTCATGGATAAGGAGTTGCGTCAGTTGCAACAGTTTATCGAACATGTTCTCCCTCGATATGGAAGGTAGAAGACTCACCCGTGTCTTCTTAGTTAGTGGCACATTTCAGATTGGTGTCATCATCAGGATAGTCGGCGATGTGGACAGTTGGAGGTCGAGGATGGGTTACAGGGGAACGGATGCATTGTCCGGTAGATCGACGCTTCAGATTGTTATCTCGGCATCAACAAGGGAGGTAGGGTTGTTAATCGTCTTGGAGACAGTTAGGGAGACCAAGTATTTGCTGAGATTGTCTGATTTTAGGTGTTCTATAGAAAATGAGAGTGTTCTTCTTGGAGGACAGGACGAGAGTTGTGCCTTTTACAAAAGTTGGTACCCATAAGAGTCTGACAGTTGCATTTACGAGAATGGTTCCAGATATCGAGTTCAAGCAATGCTTGGACTTGATCTACCTAGTTGATTGATGAAGGCACGGCGACGATGAGAGAAAGAGTTCCAAGGTTTTCAAAAAAGTGTAGAAATTGTGGCGAATTTAAATTAAGGTGGAGATTGCTAATTTTGATTTAAATTAGCCAAGATTTGAAGCCCAGATCGAGTAAAATTCGATGATTAAGATTTTAATTAATCCTTGATTTTAAATCTTAAACTTATCTCTTTGTAATTCTAGTTTAAATCTAATGCTTATCTCTAAATTGATGTAGCCAATTAGCCCAGGGTCTTAAAAGAAAGTTGCCAATATTTCTCCACAATTATAAATGGGTAGCCGTAAAAACCAAGAGAAAGGGATGTAAAGGAGATATTTTTATGAGGATTAGAGATTTGTATTGGGCGGTGATCGGAGAGGGCAATTCCTGTATAATTTTTTCCTGATAGTGGAAGTTCTCATTGTCGGATTATAGGATTAGGTGCGGTTGAGCCGAACCGGGGAAAAATCTTATGTTTGTGCTGTTTGGTGTGTGTTTCTATAACTTGCTGTGTTTTAGTTGTTATTCGGTTAATCTTTTTCAAGTATATTCGATTCAAGTGGTCCTAACTGACACTACTAGAATATCCACTTTCCCCTATGGATTTAGCCGTAGGGGTAAACTATAGCCTTTACAGATTAATCCGTAGGAACATAAAATATCTCCGTAGGTCCAAAGGCTGTAGGTGCAATTCTTTGCCCTGAAAATGCCCTTCTGGAGTAAATATTGTCCTTATGACGTAATCCGTAGAGGCCGTTAGCCTTACGGATTATTCCGTAGGGACATAATCTTTTTTTAATTTATCTGTTTATAAAATAAAATAATTGTCCCTACGGAGTTATACGTATGGCCTTCTAAATGTCCCTACGGATCACTTCGTAGGGACAAGTTTTGACTATATTATTGAGTCCATAGGGAAAAAATATCAGATATTCTGCTATTTTGTCCCTACGGAGAAATGTGTAGGGGCAAAACTTGCCCCCACGGATTAATCCGTAGGGGCGATTGTTTCCTCTACGGATTACTCCGTAAGGACATTATATCAGTTTTTTTTAAAAAGGTACTTTCCGTTTTTTCCCGCCATATATATATATAGCCAGATACAGAAATATTCATAAAAAACATCTCAAGCATAATATATAAAAGAAATAAACAAACAGAATACGAAATCAATCTGAAATCATCGTAAACATCCAAACAACTACCGATATCGTCCAAAACATACAATATGTATCAAATAAGTAAATACATCCTCAAAAATATAAATAAACATATCCTATCTCGGTCCAGCTCCCCCACCTCTAATAAACACCTTAATCTGGCGCATCTGCTCTTTGGTGCAGCCCTGGGTCGTCAAAAACTCGACTAATGAAGGAGCGGTCTGTGCAGGAGTCTGAGTGGTCTATGCAGGAGTCTAAGTGGGTTGTAGAGCTATAGGGGTGGCCTGCGCAGCCAAAAGAGAGGTATGTGGAGCCGCAACAAAAGTAGCCTGCCAAATATATAAAATTTTGTGTTTGTGTAATAAACGAGTAAGAACGGTGTATTAGATTTTATTCGAATTCGTATCTTTATCGGATTATTGTAGAACCACGAATTTATATATGCTTTGTTGAGATTCCACGCATTCTGTTGAAATTCATATATTATGTATGAGAATATATACATGTTGAAATTCCACACATTTAAGGCCATACTTTTTTTCCCCCAATCTAAGAATACTCAGGGACTTAGGCCTAATTTGGGTATCTAATTTGGAAAACCGTAGTTTATTATAAGTGGAGATAGAAATGATGCTTACTCTAATTTGTATGCCTGTATTTCTTCTTAATTGTTTAGTTTTGATTGGATACTTGATTTTGGAGTTATCTAATTTATAAAGTAATATTTTCTTCTCAAGTATTGTGTTTGGATAATCATAACTTTTTTAACTCCAAATTGAAGAAAGATGTGGCATATTTATGATTATAGAGTTCAGTTTAATTAGATAGTTTTATACAAGTCTGATTAATCAAACTTAAGTCTAAAACCAAATAAGCTCAGGCTACTAATATCGTATATCCTACTATCTATAATGTGATATAATATTTTACTAATAAGTAATATACGTACCAATATCTCCTTCAACTTTTCGAAGGCGGCCTTCAATGCGGCAACATCATGCTCCGGGCGTCACTTACGGGAGGTAGGGGAAGTAACCACCGGAGTGGAGACCAACTTCATATGGGCCCTGCTAGGACCAAGTCCTCGGCCGCTCTCCCGACCTCAATGGTGCCCTCTGTGTGCGGTGTTTAGGACCGGGGTCAATATGATCGGATCAATCTGTTCACTGAAATCTATCCCCGATACCTCTGCTTGCTCCACCACCTGCTCCTACATTCACGTTAACCATTAAAACATATGTATATCATTTAAATTTGAACTTATCAAAACAAAAATTTCATTTGGATTAGAATAAATATTAACACTTACGCAATACTCCTGGGTAGCAATGTCGGGGAATCAAAGCTCGCCCGTGGCGGGATCTGTCGAGGTGTCGTAGATAATAAGATACGCGATCAATATGCTCAGTGTACCACCCTGCGCCAGGTTCTGAGCTCTCTGCAATTCGCCAAAAATTTACATATATTATAAAATAACTCTTAATATTGCATTATATCAAAATAGATCTATTGTAATTTACCGATGCCTCCATAGCACGAGTAATCTTTCTCAAGCCACCTATGTAAGTGGGACGAGCCCTCTTCGCCAACTTCTTATTTTCCTTATTTTGATCGTCCTGTTTCTGCACAACACAATCAGATTTAGTTTTCTAATTAAGTAACAAAAAAATAAATTATATACTAAACAATGAATTACATTTAAATTACAAACCTGTTTGCGCTCAGACTCATAATACCGGCACAAGGGAAGCCATGTATCTACGTCGACTCTGGCAAAGGCCGGAGAATGTAGGAGAGCTACTTTCTCCACTTTGGGGGTCTCTAGCCATAGCATATAGCAATCGATCTTCAGCTCGTTTCTATTATATCGGACTTTAAATTACATGTTCTTCATGAGGCCCAGGTAAAGAGCGTGAAGATTAAGCACTCTGTCAGGGTAATCAGGGTGGGGTACAGGCTGAAAATCGTAATCCAACTGCAAATACAAGAAAATAATGTATTTAAATTATAAGTGTTAAATAATAATAAATTTATTTGATAAGTCAAATGAAAATATATATTGATACCTGAGCCTGATCTCAGAAGAGGGCAAAAGAGTGCCGGTGTCGATCGCCCTACTCAACGTGAAGAGAATACTTCTTTTGGATGAGACTCTCATCCTCCATATACCGGCCGAACATCTCGGCATAATCGCCGATATAGCAATAATCGGGGGTAAAGAAGAGGGGGAATGGTGCCTCCCCTAGCTCTATCAGGCCTTAGCCTGTGGGATTAATTTGGCCCTCGAGTTCCTCTCTCGAGGTGGGGCTGCTCTTCATCTACAAGAAATATCAAGACAAGCAATATCAAGACAAAACGGAATTTAGAAATCAAGGATTAACGAAAATTGAAGTGCGATATATACCTCCAGCGACAACCGCATGAGCCTGGGCCCGGGCAGCAGCATGAGCGGGACGATAGTTCCTCTGGTGAGGAACAGCCGGTGATCCGGACGTAGACGCATCCCCTCCAATTAGAAAATAAACACAGACGATAAAATTAGATGAAGTTCATGATTATTCTTAGAGGATATGTAAAATGAAAAAAACTAATTTTCATAAAAATAAAGGCTGACTACATCCACCAAAAAGATAAAACTAATTGAGAGCTTAAATCATTTGCATTTGGGCTCTTTGGATAAGCTACCGTGTCAAAGTCATCGTCTCTTTTGTGAAAAAGATTTTATATTTAAGAATACTAACCTGCAGACTGTGCGGAGGGTATGGAAGTGGCCGGAGTGGCCTTTGCGCCAGATGTGGATGCACTACCTACAATTAGACAATTAAAAATAGATTATATAAGTAATTGTAAAAAGAATATGTGTATATCTATAATATAATATTCTAAATCAATATGCAATATAGAATATATAAATATACCTGCAGGTGCGGTGGTGGCCTCTGCCCGGAATATGGAGGCACTACCTACAGCTAGACAATCAAAAATTAATTATATAAGTAATTGTAAAAAATTGTGTGTATATATATAATATAACATTCTAAATCAATATTCATACAATATAGAATATATAAACATACTTGTAGGTGTAGTGGTGGCCTCTGCCCGGGATGTGGAGGCACCACCTACAGTTAGACAATCAAAAATTGATTATATAAGTAATTACAAAAAGTATGTGTGTGTATCTATAATATAACATTATAAATCAATATACATGCAATATAAGATATATAAACATATCTGCAGGTGCGGTAGTGGCATCTGCCTCTGATGTGGACGCACTACGTATAGCTAGACAATTAAAAATTGACTATATAAGTAACTTTAAAATAAATATGCGTGTATATAAATAATATTAAATTCGAAATGAATATGCGTGCAATATATCTGGAGGTATGGCAAAGTCCACACGGAAGGAGTCATCTGAAAGGGATATAGATCGGGGTGCAAGACCAATCCTCTGGAGTTCCCTACGCAGCTCCCCGGACGGCAGAACCGCTCTGCCTCTGCCTTTGCCGCTATCACAGCTGGTGCTCCTGCCAGCCCTCGTTTCTCCTGGCATCGTCATGAGACCTAAATAAAAGTACAATCATTACATATGCATGCAATATATGTATAGATCATAGAAATGTAAAGTAATAATATAACATTACCGATAATCCTTTTTGTTTCGTAGACGCATTAGACATATCTACTTAGATTTCATCATCGATATCATTCCTGACCCACGTAACTTCACGATCATCCGAAGACAACCTGTCTTTGGAGATATACGGTCGGAGAACTCTAAATTTTCTCTCTTCTTCATTCTCATCGCTGTCCTCCACACGATTCCCGAATTCTGGGACATCGTAAATATCCCTGTGTTTCTAATGGCATACGACACTCATCCTGGATGCTTCAAGCACTGTGAGTACTACACTTGAAACGCTTGTTGCGAAAAGATAAATGGATCGTCCTGACCGTAAAATCGAAGTGTGTTTACACCAATCAATCCATATTCATATTTCCAAGTCTCGAAATTGTTTCTCCACTTATCCTTATCTTTTCATGTATCGTACCAAATACACTGAAATATATAAAACGGTTCGGATCGTCCGGGATATTGGATTCCAAGTATGCAATTTAAGTATCCATAATAAATCACACTATTAGATCCTACGGTCGCAATCTCACTATTCTGAGTGGTTCGAAATTTTTTTATGCCCTTAACTTCAAATTTATATCCTTTATAGCATGTAACCTCTATGCTAGGAAACCGAGCTACACATCTTGAATCTCTCTTTAATGATGCAATCATGTTCGGATCATGGATATGACAAAACAAATTTTACAGTAAATACACAACGATATAAGTTTAGATTAAGAATGGTCATAATAACATGTTATTCGAACAACTTACATAATCTGCAACCCAATCGCAAAAATTATCCTGATGATATTTTTCTAATCGTTCATCATTTCAATCAGAATGCCCCTCACGTACCCTATCAATATGAATTCTATTCTCAACAATAAATTATGACATCAATATTATATCATTTCATATATATATATATATATATATATATATATATATATATATATATGAATTCTATTCTCAACAATAAATTTTGACATCAATATTATATCATTTCATACAGACACACACACAACAATTAATCCAAAAAAATTTACTCTCTAATTTTTTCAAGAAATACGCTATTGAGGTGGATAAATCGATATATATTGTTGATAAACATGGGGTCTACTCTTATATAATCAGCTTTACCATATGGTATGTCCTGAATTCTCCGAGACCGGTTAAATTTCATCTCAATATTCTTGTCCAGGTAGCGGGAACAAAATGTGGTTATTTCATCTAGAAAATAACTTTGTATGATAGAACTCTTAGTTGATTTCTATTGCGTATATACTTTTTTAGAGTGTAGAGGTATCTAAAAAAATATGTTAAATAAATAAATATGGGCATATAAGACAACAATAATTTTACAAAATGCGCGAAAAATTCAACGTACCTTTCGACGGGATACATCCATCGATATTGTACCGGTCCGACAAACTTAGCCTCGGTTGCAAGATAAACAGTCAGGTGTATTATGATATCAAAGAATGACGGCGGGAAAATACGCTCAATCATGTAAAGTATCAAGGAACTAGAATTTTCTAGATTCTCCAGCGTCATAACATCCATGGTTTTAACACACAGTTCCCTAAAAAAGCAACAAAGGACATTGATTATTAGACTAACTGATTCAGGAAGAGATGTCCTGAGGGCTAATGGGAGAAGGCTCTCCATAATAATATGATGATCATGACTTTTCAGCTCATCGATCTTATCTTTCACAATTTTTATCTTCTTACTAAATGATCTTGAGAAACCTGTAAGAACTTTCAAATCATGCAACACCTGCAGAAACCTTTTCTTCTCCGGTTGTGACATATGGTACGCGGTATTGGAAAGTACAAACTTGCATGGTATACCCGCTATCGGTTTAGAATGTAATTCACTTCTGATTTCCTAGTCCTGAAGATCCATCCGAGCACGGAGATTGTCTTTCGATTTTCCGTCTTTACAAAGAAGCAAGTTAAGTACGTCTTTGGATACTCTCTTCTCTATGTACATGACGTCCAGATAATGATGCATTAAATTTGTTGACTAGTACGGAAGCTTGTAGAAAATGCTTAATTTGTTCCAGTAGAGTGATTTGACCTATTTTGCCGGATGTATCCCGAAAGTCACGTTACTGTAACCATCCCACTGAGAAATCATGTCATCTTCGCACAATGAGGCTGGAGGCCAAAGAACCTCCTGATGACCATTAAAATAAATATCGTCTAATCTGTAGGGATGGTCTAATGGAAGAAAACGCCAATGACTGCAATAACAAATCTTCCTGCTAAAATTCAATCATTTTGATATTGTATCTTGATGGCAGTAAGAGGATACTTTGTGACCATGTATGGACCAACCTGATAGCATTCCATATGCAATAAAATCATTAACTGTCCACTTTAAAGCCGCATGCATTATGAAGGTTGTATTTTTATTTGCATTGTAAGTCTTTACACCATCAATGAATAAAGATTTTAACTCATCGATCAGAGGTCGGAGATAGACGTCGATATTGTTTCCCGGTGAGTTTGACCCGTCAATAATAAGATGCATCATAACATAGGATTGATCCATAATCAACCAAGATGATAGATTATAAACCATCATTACAACGGGCCATGTGCTGTGGCTTCCAGCCATATAGTTGAATGGATAGAAACCATCACTAGCTAGTCCGAGTCTAATATTGCGAGAATCACTACTGAATGTTTAGTGCCTCCTATCGAAATCCTTCCATGCTGGTGAATCTCCTGGATGGCTCATTTTTCCATTTTCGCTTGGAGCAGCACGGTGATACCAAATCATTATCTCGGTTGTTTTCTTGCACCTGAATAGCCTCTGCAGGCTCTGTGTTATGGGAAAGTATCGTGCTATCTTGACAGGTATATTGAGTTTCTTATCAGATTCTTTCGGTTTATACTCGGCCTCTCCGCATATTGGACACTCTTTCAAATCTGAATTATCTTTCCGGTACAACACGCAATTTTTGGGACATGCATGAATTTTCTCACAGTTCAGACCCAAATCAGACATTATCTTCTGGGCTTCATACCAGCTCTCGGGCACGTTATTTTCCGGGGGCATAGAATCTTTCGGGAACTTCAGAAGTATCATGAATGACTTGTTTCTCCATCCATTTAGGCACTTAATCTGGAAAAGTTGGACGAACAATGATAAGGTAGAATACTTTGCATTCTCATAAATTGATCTTCTAGTATCATTCATGAACTTTTCATAGTTATCCGCACGCGAGCCCTGACCGGAAAGAATGTCTTCTACGGTAGGATTACTATCACCAAGGGCAGTCTCTACCATATCCTCCATTTTTTATCCTGGAAAGAAGTTATCGTTTTCTTCTTCTTCCGCCGCACTACCGTTTTCTCTTTCTTCTACCGCCGCATTACCGTCTTCTTCTTTTTTTCTTCCCCATGATATAACCAAATTGTATAAACTCTAGTAAAAGCATATTTAACGATGTGAAACTCTATAATTTCTACCTTGTGCCAGAACTTATTTCCACATCTATCGTACGGATAGAGAATCATCTCTAACACGATCGTATTATATGTGCGTGCAAATTCAATGAAAGTAGCAACTTCTGCGACAAACTTAGATTGTATGCGTTATTGCCAATCCACGTACATCTAGTTCTTAACTCTGATGTACTCATGGGCCATATTAGACTGTATAACATATAAATTGTAAGTTATGGAAGATGGTTTTTCATATCGAATACATTGAGAAATCTAAAAATGAGATGGTTATTTACAAAGAAGAAAATCCGTAGGGCTAAGTTTGTCGTTGAAAAGGATAAATTATCGATTAACAAAGTTATGTTTGAAGATATCCAAGTATGAGTTGTATTCTGTGTATGTGCGTTTCAATTTATGATTTTGCTTAGGTGTAGGCTTGTTAGTGTGTATGTGCTTTGTGTGTGCGTGTGTTGTGTATTCGTGTTATATGTATGTATTTCGGCTGTCGGGAGTAAGACTTCTATCCCATTAAAAATGTATAAAGCAGACACCCATTCGCTTGTGCTTTCATCCGTTTCGAGAAAATTTCGGCAGCACCTCCCCGCTGTTTTTCAAGTACGCAGTAATAGAATAGATAATCATTTCAATACTGTAAAAAAAATTGAAATGAAAATTTAATATATCTTTGTATATGGAGAACCAGCGGAAAAGACCGACGAAATAACTCGAAAAGAATGAAAACAAAAGTGAATGCAGGTGTTTGCTTTATACATTCCTAACTTGTCCAAATTGGACAAATCTATCGGTTATCATACGATCGAATCTTTTCGTCACATAGACTGCACGACGGTTGTTAGCACCGAATGATACCGCTCGATATTTAACAACATTCGTATAGTTTTATGTCATGACGAACATCGAACGTATGTTATCCGATAGACAGGGACTAAGACACACTTTGATTTTCACATATGACTATCGATGAGCATATGAAAATTTCATATTATTATCGATTATCATATATACACTTATTATAAGATTTAACTTGAATTGATTTTACGTTTACGTTTCAATTTCAAGAGTTTGAAGTTTTTAGTTTAGGATAAAGTTTTTTAAAATTAAGGGTTTTCTTAATCAAGTTTAAGATTTTTGATTTGGTTTTGATGTTAAGTTTAAGATTTTGGATTTAGTTCTTGTGTTAAATTTAAAATTAGGGTTTGGCCTTGTTTAATATGAGAGATTATCATCATCATTATCACAAACACACAAACACACATATATCATCAACATTATCATACCCCCCCACACACATATCATCATCTACATTATCACACACACACACACACACACACACACACACACACACACATCAATGAATTACCCTTACCCTAACCCTAGATCTAATTAATCCTAACCCCTTATAAATTCTTCAATGAACTACTCTTATCTATTTTTTCACTAAATCCTAAACCTAACCCTGATCCTAACCTTAATCCTAAACCTACCCCTAACTATTAGCCTTAACCCTAATCATAACACTAAACAAACCAAACCAAACCCTCACCCACAACCAATCTTCTTCTTCTTCACCTTCCTCCTTTCACCATCATCGCCAATCTCATCTAAAAGACAGAAGATGAATGGGGAGCCGATTAGAAGACAAATAAAGGAGCAGGCTTTAGGATAAGGCAATTTAGTTGAGCCCCTGCTCTTGACTGAAAGCCTTGTTGAGATAAGGGAGAAGTTCGATTATATTACTTGTTCCGACCCCTTACCTAACTTACCCGGTCCCCGTCAACCTTCTCCAAAAGGTTTCCACCATTACTACAATAATCGTTTGCCCCTACGGATTTAGCCGTAGGGGAAAACCACTGCCCTTACGGATATATACGTTGGGACATAAATTTCCTCTGTAGATCCAAAAGCCGCAGGTGCAAATCTTCATCCTGAACATGCCCCTACGAAGTAATAATTGTCCCTACGCCTTACTCCGTTGGGACATTTATCCCTACGTATTATTTCGTAGGGACATAATCTTTATTTAACTTATCTGTTTACAAAATAAAATACTTGCCCCTATGAATTTATCCGTAGGGCCTGATAAATGCCCCTACGGATTAATTCGTAGGGGCAAGTTTTACCCCTGTTACTGAGTCCATAGGGATAAAATATCAGATATTCTGATATTTTGTCTCTTGCCCTTACGGATTAATCCGTAGGTGCAACAGTTGCCCCTACGGAGTAATCCGTAGGGACATTATATCAGGATTTTTTTTCTTCTAAAAAGCGGTTTCCCGTTTTTCTTCGCCCTGTGCACAATAATATATATCATATAACCAAATACAGAAATATTCATAATCAACATCTCACATATAATATATAAAAGAAATAAACAAACATAATACGAAATCAATCTAAATCATCGTGAACAAGCAAACAACCACCAATATTGTCCAAAATATATACAATATGTATCAGATAAGTACATACATCCTCAAAAATATAAATAAAGCTACCATAGCTCGGTCCAGCTCCTCCACCTCTGATAATCGCCGTAATCTGGCGCATCTGCTTCTCGGTGCAACCCTGAGTTGTCAAAAACTCGAATAATGAAGGAGCGGACTGTGCGGAAGTCTGAGTGGGCTGTGGAGCTGTAAGAGTGATCTGCGTAACCGCAGCCGAGGTAGTGGCCTGTGGAGCCGCAGCCGAAGGAGAAGTATGTGGAGCCGCAGCCGAAGTAGCCTGCCGAATCTGTAAAATTTTGTGTGTGTAATAAACGAGTAAGAACGGTGAATTAGATTTTAGTCGAATTCGTATCATTATCAGATTATTGGGAAACCCCAATCTAAGAATACTTAGGAACTTAGGCCTAGTTTGGGTATCTAGTTTGGAAAATCGTAGTTTATTTTAATTAGATAGTTTTATGTAATTATGATTAATCAAAGCCAAGTCTACAACCAAATAAGCTCAGGCTACTAATATTGCATATGTTACTATCTATAATGTGATATAATTGTAACAACTCCAATTTTAGTGTATATAAAATTCATTTAAATTTAATGTATACTTGGGGTATTTACAATTCCTGAGAATACTATAAGAATTTGATTTACTTTTGAAGAAAGAAGGAGCTTATAGCTCATTGTTAATACCTTGCACTACTGAACCAAAGCACCAGAGTTCAAATCCCATCCGGCACACATTCTTTTTATTTAAAATTCTTTCAATCTTTTAGAAGCCCAAGAGTCTATACGTGCACTACACGTAATAGGGTAAGTTATAAAATAAACAAACGTGTCCACGAGGCTAGACCAAGCGTCAGGGACACATGGCATCAAGACGAGCCCCGACTCGGGCCGGTGAAACGCTTGACTTGGCTGGCGATGCCGGTCCAACTCGGTCCGAACCCTAATTTTCTTCAACCCCCTGCACTCTTTGGCCTACCCCACTCCCCCTACACTGTTTAAATTCTCTGCAATTAACCAGAGAATTAAAATACTCCCCTTTAATCTTTTTTAATGCAAATTTAAATGCATTTTTTATCACACCCTAACCCTAATTTTCCCTATAAATACCCACTCTATTTTTACACCCCTTCACACTGAAATTTCCTACAAAAACTTTCAAGAAAATTCCAAGATGTTTTTGTGTGCAAGTGGAGTTAGCAAAATGGCGAAGCTCCGACGAACTTCCGGCGACAACTCAAAGGAGTTTTTGACGACGAAACGACGCACTGGCAACTCCCACCTATTCCTCTTTCTCTCCTCTAGCCAATAATTCAGTAAATCCCTACTTCTCCATCTTTTCTCTATTCTAAAAATATTCAAAACTAAGACCCGACAGAAGCGGAGTTAGTCCGACTTCCGATTCGGTTTTCTTTAAAAACTATAATTTTTCTTAATCAAGATACCTTCATATCATCACATATTGTTCATTAAATACTAACAAACTTAATAAAACAAGTTACACATCAAACTAATTATTTTTTTTAACTTTTATTATACTTTTTCAGAAAAATACCATATAGTTTAGTTTTGACATAAACCATTATAATTCCTTGTTATACCTATAGATAGCTCACGAAATAATGACCTGCCTCCTCACACCACTAATATCTAATATAGCACGATAGAATTTGGAAACATAAATTCGGAAAATACGACTTTACATATAACTACCTTCAACTATTAAAACATTTTTCTACAAGAAATGTATTTTAACAAATCTTTGCAATTGCGCCTCTACAACCCATTTCGGGGAACCCGTTCGTGATGGTGCGGATTTTTGCACATTCTCGGGCCTAGTAGAGTGAGATGCAGACCTCCGCAAGGAGCATACGATCTCGAAAGATTTAAAATACAATTTTCTTTAAAAAATGTGATTTCTATTATTAATAAAACTTATACTTTTTTATAAATAAATATATATGTAATTAATATCAAAATATCTATTTTTAATATTTATAATATTACACATTTCCAAAATTCAAGAAAAACATCTTATTTACAAGAAAATACCATACAATTCCAATATTACAAATAAATACCTTATATTATGAAATTAAGTTTTATTCAGTAGACATGTCACATTGATAAAATATACATCCATGAAAACTCTAAATACGATAATAAAATACTTGAGGTGTTTTTTGAAAATTATACAAAATTATTTTTACATAAAACCCCCTCAAGTTATACTAAATTACAATAAGGACCCTAGTAAACATATGTTTAAGCGGGACCAGTCTCTTGAGCCTCAGGGAGCCGGAGATATGGGTGCTTGCCTATTTAAGGTAGACAACTTAACAAACGGTGTTATCAACACGGTAATTATCTTTGAAAAAGACATAAATCCTTCCATCCATGTGCAGCAGTTACCGATAGCACCAAAACATAATTCAGGATTCAATTTCTTTCTAATTGTCTGACTCAGACTGAGTCTCAATATAATCAATCTGACTTGAATATGATTCAAGTATCAAACTACAATTCAATATGAATCCATAAATTTATATATTCAATCTGTTCAATCTAATCAATCTATATTGACCGAACCAAACCATAAATTTACATCCATCTATATGATTCTTCAGTTACATCCATTTACTGATATCATGGTTTCGGAAAGTCATCCATCTACATACAATATAAAATTCAAACAATACAAATAATACAATGAAGACATCACGGGATTTATAAGGGGTAGATTAGTACGAAAGGTGTTAGAAGTGGCATCAGACAACAACCATAAAGACACCTACCTTAATTCAATTGCCGTTGTACCGTGGCTGAACGGTTCCTTGTATTCCGTATACCGTAGTCTCTGGTCTAGTTAGACTCCTCTCGTATACACTGGCATCTTCTGTACCAAGCTACAAACAACAGCGTTAACACTAAATACAATGTTATAACAATATATACTCTATTCTGTCTATTCCATTCTTATCTATTTACGGGACTTACCGAGCGATTTTTTTGCTGACGACATTCTCTTTCTTCTTCTTTAGAATGTCATCAGGTGATTCGGACCTTCATGAGATTGAGCCCGCCTTCGAGGACTTGGATCAGCTAGCCTTTGACCCGGAGCTCTAGTTACTTGTACACATTTACATTCTGTATTTTCCATTTCTGTTATGCCACTATTTGGGCATTGCTTACGATTCCATGTATTTACTTTTTAGATGTATTGTAAAAAGAATGTTAATAAATAAAGTTGATGTTCAATTATATCCATTGACATTGTCTCTTATGCATATCACTTATAGTGCTTAGATACGCTTAGCGTGTTTACTTCAGAGTAAATACATAGCGGCCTCGTCGCGTTCTCTACACGTATACTGGAAAGCGGGGCGTGACAGGTTTTGTTGGTGGCCCATGCAGGTTAGATCTATATGGAACCCTACCATGCAGTTCAACACTGTATGGACGTGCCTAAGCAATATAACATAAGAACCAACAACTAAAACATTTTTTACAATTCATATTCCTTGAATCTGTAAGCCCATGTTACCCTTCCCCGGTTCTTTGGGGTTGCGGAAATGGTGAAAAACGATTTTTCTTTGGTGGTAACATGGACTCAAAATACGGATCTTTGTTAAATAACTATCTAACAACCTAACTAGGAGTTTTACCTACTCGGTTAGGGGGTTATACCTTAACTTGAACTCCTTCTCTTCGACTCCTTGTGGTGGTCGGATGGTTCTCTCCTCGTCGTCTTCTTGTGCCGAAGATGGATCCACCTGAAAGCTTCTACCTTTGGCTCCAACCTCAATCTTGAGGAAACTAGAACACTTGGTTTGCTAGACCTTGTATACTAGGATGAGTAGAGAAGTGTTTTGGGTTTTATCTCTATGGTTCTTGCTTCTCAACACATGAGACAATAGAACCATGAACTAGAGAGAGAGCAAGAGGAAGAGGGAGAGCTTGAGGATGAGAGAGAATGAGAATGATAGAATGAGCAAGACTTTTCTCACCCTTGCTCTCATAATCCAAAATAATCATAACAAATAATAATAATTGAGTATTATGTGATGGTTGTTATCATATCAAAATGGCAATATCATTTTATGCATTAAATGCAATTTGTGAACAAACAAGCAAGCAAAGGTCAATGCCAAGAAATGATAGCCATTGTCATGATGATGGTCAACAAGTCCAACCTAGTCAACCGGTCAACTAAGTCAACAAGTCAACCTTTCAACCCAACCATGGCATAATAATACTTAATTAATATTATCATTAATCATATTTCTTATTCTCATTAGGGTTTAGAAAAAGTTAACAGTCAACAACCCTAATGAGAATCCTCTGCCTCTGTCTCTATCAACCGTGCATACACACCCGCATCCGCGTTCCGAGGAACACGAATACAAACGAGATAAAACCAATCCCAAAACGTACACTAGGATTTGGCTTAAACCAAAGCCCGCTAGTGATAACTGCCCGGACACTAAACGTGCACAAGTGCGCGGATGTGACCGAACCCTGTCTCAAAACCATGCAACCTCTACTCTTTTGCCTAAAGACGAATAGCTCTCTGTGTGGGACTCTAAAGACTCGACACTACGCTGGCAGTGGGTTTAACCACAGACCGCAAGCGGCACTAGCTGTGCGTAACGGCCCCCAGGTAGATGCCGATAAGAAGACGGACGAGGTGAAACCCATCTGAACTCTTACTGAGCCTGAATGTGACAATCTCCGTACAGTCCAGTCTGTTCGTCTGAGAATATCGCATGGCGGGCCTAGGGGGCGGTAAACGTCAGTCCCCTAATAGCGGTACAAGTCGTGTCGGAGTGTAGCCCAGAACACCCTGAGATAGCACTGGAAATCTACCAGTATATCTCGCTTGCCCTGGCCAGGGACTTTGTGTAATGGCTCTCTTAGACACGGCGCGATATCGACCCCCAATACTGGGAGAAACGAATCCTGTCTAACCGTCACTGCCTCCAAGTGCTTCGGGACTGCACCCAACTACTACCTGGTTGCACGACTCCTTTGAGCCGTGGTAGGGTAGTAATCAAAGTATAGTGGGAACACACTCGAGGCGAAGTGAAAGTGTCAAGTCAGCGGACTAAGCTGTACTCATGTCACCTGGGAACTGACAACTGACGATAGGTATAGTACCAACAAACAGTTCCCGACGAGTCCTGTCCAGTGTACTCGTAACCTAACGAGCACCCGCATACTATCTCAAGTACGACGTACTGACGGCTATGGGACAGACCGTCTCCCCTGCTGGGATGAAAAGCGCATACGCTAGTCTACTCCGGAGTATCGATGCCCTGTCTCGATAGTCCTACGACTAGGGACCTGCATAAGGATGTGCTTGTGGATTACCCAGCCCCCACGAGTGTGACTGCCATCACAACACTGGTAATCAAGCAAAGATCCTAAGGGCTCCACTAATGTGTATAGGTGATATACTAAAAGAAATATATGTACACATTAAAGTAGAAACAAACCAAGTAGCATACTACTATTTTGAGCAAGATTGTCTATACAAGGTGAATATCCCAAGCTTCCATTAAGTAATATACAAACTAGTATAATACAGTAATGGCCTCTATGGCATATAGACTAACAGAATCTAATAATTTCATATATTTTGAATCTGTCCTAACCCAAAATTTTCTTTCAAGGTTATGGATTCTCCAAACAACATCAGCACGAATGTAAACAACACTCCCCCACCACTACCACTCACACCTGTCGTCGCTGCTCCGATCAACGAGCAGGCGGTTCTGCTTGAGGCAATCCGCAGCCTCCTGGAAGGACAGCAGCATCAGACTGCTATCCTGATGAACCGACTAGAGGCAGAAGCACCTGGAGTGAATCAATTCAGGGCCTTGCACCCTAAGCAATTCTCAGGAAAAGAGAGCCCTCTAGAAGCTGAGGAATGTGCTTAAAGCATTGAAGATAACCTGGTAACGGCACAAGTTCCAGAGATAGCTTGGGTTCGTGTTGCGAAGCTGCAGCTCACGGAAAATACATGGGTTTGGTGGAAGGCGGAAGAAAGCCGTCTTGATCAACCCATCGAATGGAAGACTTTCCGTGACATGTTCGACGCAAAGTACTTCCCTGAGACTTCCAGGTTCGACATAGAATAGCGGTTCATCCATCTGCAACAAGGTTCAATATGGAACAAGTCGGTAGATGAATATGATGCTGAGTTCACCATGCTCAGTCGGTAAGATATGTCTCAATAATTCGATTTTTCAATAAATCACATACTACATAGCTAACACAATACTTTAACAGATTTGCGGCACACCTAATACCGACGGATGAGATCAGAGCCCGTCGATTTCAACAAGGGTTAGATTCGGAGATCCAGGCTGCACTAGCCACAGGAGATTTTCCAACTCATGAATCAGCTCTGAAAGCTGCCCGCCGTTATGAGGTGGTGGTAAAGATAAGGGGCAGATCTCAGTCTGCCAGAATGAAGTACCCTGCCAACCAGATGGCAGGAGGAGCCTCATCAAGACCACCATTTATGCCTAGGAGACCGGGAGTACCAATCAACCGGTCCAGCCCAGCCTTTTGTACTTACTGCAGGAGAGATGGACATTTTGCGAAAGACTGCCGGTGAGCCAACCGTCTTTAATTAATCCGCGGCTCAGCTACTCATGACATTGGACCTTGTCCCCGAAGACACAACCCAATTGCTGCACCCAGGCCAGCAATCACTTACCAGCAGAGACCAGCCCTTCAGGCACCTGCTCCAAGACTCGCTCTCCCTGCTCCACCACCTAGAGGACTACCGACTGCACCTCCTCCTCGTCAGTTCCATCAAACTCAAAGGAACGTTCAGAGGAATGCTCCTCCGGCCAGGAGGAATGTACCACGGCGACAGGCTTTCACGATGACCGTGGAAGAAGCTGAGGCCACTAGCCAAGTCATCACTGGTAACCCTTTCTTCTTAAGATTTTCTTTCAGTCTTACTACTTATCTACATACTTTTCCCTATACCTAAAACATATCCCACATATACCTTAGGTACAATCTTAGTAGCCTCACTTTCTGCACTGGCACTCTTCAATACTGGAGCATCTCATTGCTTTATGTCGCAACAGTTTGTCCGAACTCATGCGATCCCAGTCACACCGCTTGTATCCAGTTGGAATGTCAGTTCAGAGAAAGGCGTTCTAAAGGCAACAATGGGATACAACTTGTGTCCAGTAGTCGTCTGTAACAGAGAATTCTATGCTGACTTCAAGGTGCTGGACATACCGAACTTCGATGTGGTTCTGGGTATGGATTGGCTCGGAATATTTTATGCTACCATTGACTGTCGTCAAAGGAGTGTAGTATTCGAGATTCCAGAGCATCCGGTTTTCTATTTCAAAAGTGGATACCGTACCCTGGAGCCAAGTACTTACAAGGCGAAACCAAAGAAGGCAATGATTGCGGCAATTCAAGCGGAGGAAGGATCAAATCCAGAAGTGGTTCGAGAGTTCAAAGATGTGTTTCCTGACGATATATCAGGTTTGCCTCCTGATCGAGCTCTTGAATTCAGCATTGATTTAGTACCAGGAGCACAACTGGTAATCAAGGCACCGTATCGACTAAGTCTGGAAGGTTTGAAGGAGGTCCAAATTATTGGCGAAATGATGGATTCGTCCCAGCACTTAAAGTTGGGGATCTCCAGTTCTACATGTGAAGAAGAAGGAAGGTTCATACAGAATGTGCATCAATTATAGAGTCTTGAACGAAGTAACGATAAAGAACAAATATTCGCTACCGTGCATCGACGATCTATTCGATTAGCTAAATGGATCTTGTGTTTTCTCTAAATTAGATCTTCATTCAGGTTATCATCAGGTGAAGGTCAAGGAAGTTGATATTCATAAAACAGCATTCAGAACTTGCTATGGTCATTACGAATTTCTTGTGATGCCATTTGGAGTGACCAATGCACCAGCAATATTCATGAACCTGATGAATCAAGTTTTCCGGGAGTACTAGACATGTTCGTTGTCATCTTCATCGACGACATCCTGGTGCATTCTAAGAGTCGGAAAGAATATGCCGAGCACCTACGAAGTGTCCTGGAAACTCTACGATAACATCAACTCTATGCCAAGTATAGCAAATGCGAATTCTGGCTAAATCAAGTTGGTTTCCTCGGACATATTCTATCAGGCGAAGGAATCTCTGTGGATCCAGCGAAAGTTTTAGCAGTAAGAGAATGGCCGACACCATAGTCAGTGAAGGACATTCAGAGTTTCTTGGGTCTAGCTGGATATTACAGAAGGTTCATTGAAGGATTTTCTAAGATAGCAACATCCATGACCAAGCTCACACGTAAAAATGAAGAATTCATATGGTTAGAAGCATGCGAACAAGCTTTCATAGAACTCAAGTCAAGGTTGACATCAGTACCTATTCTCGTTATACCGGACCAATCTGGAGGTTTCAAAGTGCATTGTGATGCATCCGGTAAGGGATTAGGATGTGTTCTACATCGGCACGGAAATGTTGTGGCTTATGCTTCAAGAGAGCTAAAGATTCATGAGCGCAATTATCCGACGCATGATTTGGAATTGGCAGCTGTTATCTTTGCTCTTAAAATTTGGCGCCATTATCTTCTTGGTGAATGAGTGAACATATACACATATCACAATAGTCTGAAATATGTGTTTACTCAGAAGGAGATTAATATGCAGCAGAGACGACGGTTAGAACTCATGGCGGACTTCGACATCAACCTGGAATATCATTCAGGGAAGGTGAATGCGGTACCTGATGTCCTTAGTCGCCAACTATTAGCAATGAATCTCACCACCCAGTGGAAGCTTCAACAGGATTTGCATCAGATGGAGATTGAAATAGTTATGCCAGGTAACGCTTCAAGCTTGATGAGTTTACAAGTTCAATCAACAATTGTAAATCAGATCAAAGCAGCTCAAGTAAGTGATACTAAGTTGCAAAAGATCAGAGAACAAGTGGAGAATGGACTCAGAACAGATCATCATCCATGAAGACGGATTTTTGAGATATGGCAGCAGATTGTGTGTGCCAAAAGGTTCTGTTCGGGAAGAGTTAATGAAAGAAGCTCACAGCTCTCCCTACTCAGTATACCCTGGAGGTACTAAGATGTACAAAGATCCGCGTCAAAATTATTGGTGGTATGGAATGAAGTGTGAAGTATCTAGAAGCGTCGCTAAATGCTTGGCAGCAAGTAAAGACTGAACATCACAGGACTGCTGGATTACTTCAACCGTTACCTATCCGAGAATGGAAGTAGCAACACATCACAATGGATTTTTTGACCGCACTCCCTGCAGCATAAAGGGTAACGATGCGGTATGGGTTATTGTGGATCGACCCACAAAGTCGGCTCACTTCATCCCATTTCGAGTTGGCTAATCTACTGAGACATTAGCAAAGAAGTACATGGAGGTAAGAATCTACTTAAGATTTAAATCCTTCATAGTGTACTATCTCTGATACCCATGAACTCATATAGGAAATCGTGAGACTTCATGGAGTACCAGTCTGCATTGTCTCCGATC
This sequence comes from Agapanthus africanus, assembly GCA_030015575.1. Classification (NCBI taxonomy): domain Eukaryota; kingdom Viridiplantae; phylum Streptophyta; class Magnoliopsida; order Asparagales; family Amaryllidaceae; genus Agapanthus; species Agapanthus africanus. The sequence continues at coordinate 558,005,659 of JASDDO010000031.1, forward strand.
GTGACACTAGTTTCCGATCGCAATTTTGGCAAAGTCTGCAAGAGAGCTTGGGAACAAGTCTTAACTTCAGCACAGCTTATCATCCACAAACAGATGGTCAGTCTGAGAGAACTAATCAGATCTTGGAAGATATGCTCGGAGCGTGTATGTTAGACTTCGGAGGATCGTGGGAAGATCACCTACATCTTGTGGAGTTTTCATACAACAACAGCTACCAAGTAAGCATAGGAATGTCACCCTTTGCAGCACTTTATGGAAGGAAGTGTCGATCGCCATTAAGTTGGGACAACGTCGGAGATAGAGAACTCCTTGGACCTGAGATGATAGTAACAACTGTTGATGTGGTTCATACTATCAGGTAAAGAATGCGTATAGCTCAAGATCGACAGAAGCACTGGGCTGATGCAAAACGCCGTCATTTGGAGTTCCAACCGGGGGATCATGTATTTCTGAAGATATCTCCGAACCACGAAGTGATTCGATTTGGAAGACGGGGTAAGCTAAGTCTAAGATCCATTAGACCGTTCGACATACTCGAACGAGTCGGTGAAGTGGCTTATCGCTTGGCACTTCCATCTTCATTGGAAGGAGTGCACAATGTGTTCCACATATCCTAACTCAGAAGGTATGTGAGTGACCCCAGCCATATTCTTGATCATTCCGAGCTCACTGTACAGCCCGACTTATCTTGTGAGCAACAACCTGTTGAGATCCTGGACAGAAAAGTGAAGTCACTTCGGAACAAGGAAGTCAACTTGGTTTGAGTGATGTGGAGAAAAGACACTCCAGGAGAATCGATACGGGAAAGGGAAGATAAGATGCGTGCAAGATATTCTCACTTATTTGTAAACTAGTCCTTAAAATAAATTGTAAATTTCGAGGACGAAATTTTTATAAGGAGGGTAGACTGTAACAACTCCAATTTTAGTGTACATAAAATTCATTTAAAGTTAATGTATACTTAGGGTATTTACAATTCCTGGGAGTACTATAAGAATTTGATTTACTTTTGAACAGAAAGAAGGAGCTTGTAGCTCAGTGGTAATACCTTGCACTGCTGAACCAAAGCACCAGAGTTCAAATCTCATCAGCCATACATTATTTTTATTTAAAATTCTTTTAATCTTTTAGAAGCCTAAGAGTGTACACGTGCACTACATGTAATAGGGTAAGTTACAAAATAAACAAACGTGTCCATGAGACTAGATTAAGCGTCAGGAACACGTGGCATCAAGACGAGCCCCGACTCGCTCGACTCGGGCCGGCGAAATGCTTGACTCGGCCGGCGCCGCCGGTCCAACTCTGTTCAAACCCTAATTTGCTTCAACCCCCTACACCTTTTGGCCTACCCCACTCCCCCTACACTGTTTAAATTCTCTGCAATTAACCAGAGAATTAAAATACCTCATTTTAATGAAAATTTAAATGCATTTTTATCACACCCTAACCCTAATTTTCCCTATAAATACCCACTCTATTTTTACACCCCTTCACACTGAAATTTCCTACAAAAACGCTCAAGAAAATTCCAAGAGCCTTTTGTGTGCAAGTGGAGTTAGCAAAAGGGCGAAGCTCCGACGAACTTCCGGCGACAACTCAAGGAGTTTTCGACGACGAAACGACGCACCGACAACTCCCACCTTTTCCTCTTTCTCTCCTCTAGCCAATAATCCAGTAAGTCCCTACTTCTCCTTCTTTTCTCTATTCTAAAAATATTCAAAACTAAAACCCGACGGAAGCGGAGTTAGTCCGACTTCCGATTCGGTTTTCTTTAAAAACTATAATTTTTCTTAATCAAGATACCTTCATATCATCACATATTTTTCATTAAACATTAAAAAACTTAATAAAACAAGTTGCACGTCAAACTAATCATTTTTTAACTTTTATTATACTTTTTCAGAAAAATACCATATAGTTTAGTTTCGACATAAACTATTATATTCCTTGTTATACCTATAAATAGCTCACGAGGTAATGACCTACCTACTCACAATACTCATATATAACATAGCACGATGGAATTTGGGAACATAGATTCGGAAAATACGATTTTACATAGAACTACCTTCAACTATTAAAACCTTTTTTCTACAAGAAATATATTTTAACAAATCTTTGCAATTGCGCCTCTACAACCCATTTCGGGGAAACTGTTCGGGATGGTGCGGATTATCGCACATCCTCGGGCCTAGTAGAGTGAGACCAGACCTCCGCAAGGAGCATACGATCTCGAAAGATTTAAAATACAATTTTCTTTAGAAAATGTGATTTCTATTATAAATAAAACCTATATTTCTTTATAAATAAATATATATGTAATTAATATCAAAATATCTATTTTTAATATTTGTAATATTCCACATTTCCAAAATTCAAGAAAAACATCCCATTTACAAGAAAATACCATACAATTCCAATATTACAAATAAATACCTTATATTATGAAATTAGGTTTTATTCAGTAGACATGTCACATTGATAAAATATACATCCATGAAAACTCTAAATACGATAATAAAATACTTGAGGTATTTTTTGAAAATTATACAAAATTATTTTTACATAAAACCCCCTCAAGTTATACTAAATTACAATAAGGACCTTAGTAAACAAAGGTTTAAGTGGGAACAATCTCTTGAGCTTCAGGAAACCGGAGTTATGGGTGCTTGCCTATTTAAGGTAGACAACTTAACAAATGGTGTTATCAACACGGTAATTGTCTTTGAAAAAGACACAAATCCTGCCATCCATGTGCAGCAGTTACCGATAGCACCAAAACATAATTCAGGATTTAATTTCTTTTCTAATTGTCTGACTCAGACCGAATCTCAATATATCAATCTGAATTGACTATGATTCAAGCATCAAACTACAATTCAACATGAATTCATAAATCTATATATTCAATCTGTTCAATCTATATTGACCAAACCAAACCATGGATATACATCCATCTACATGATTCTTCAGTTACATCCATTAACTGATATCATAGTTTTGGAAAGTCATCCATCTACATACAATATACAATCCAAACAATACAAATAATACAATGAAGACATCGTGGGATTTATAAGTGGTAGATTGGTACGAAAGGTGTTAGAAGTGGTATCAGACAACAACCATAAAGACACCTAACCTGAATTCAATTGCCGTTGTACCATGGCTGAACGGTTCCTTGTACTCCGTATACCGTAGTCTCTGGTCTAGTGAGACTCTTCTCGTATACACTGGCCTCTTCTGTACTATCCTACAAATAACAGCGTTAACACTAAATACAACATTTTAACAATATATACTCTATTCTGTCTATTCCATTCTTGTCTATTTACGGGGGTCGCCAGCCATACCAAATAGCAACGATCTTCAGCTCATTCATATTATATCGGACCTTAGATTGCATGTTCTTCATGAGGCCCAGGTAAAGAGCGTGAAGATCGAGTACTCTGTCAGGGTGATCAAGATCGGATACAGGCTGAAAGTCGTAATCCGACCGAAAATACAAAAAAATAATGTATTTAAATTACAAGTGTTAAACAATAATAAATTTATTTGATAAGGCAAATGAAAATATATATTAATATCCGAGCCTGATCCTAGAAGAGGGCAAATGAGCGCCGGTGCGGATCGCCCCACTCAACGTGAAGTGGATATTTCGTTTGGATGCAGCTCTTATCCCCCATATACCGGCCGAATCTCTCGGCATAATCGTCGGTATAGCGATAATCGGGGTTAAAGAAGAGGGGGAATAGTGTCTCCCCCTAACTCTATTGGGCCTCAGCCTGTAGGACTGATTCGGTCCTCGAGTCTCCCTCTATGGATGGGGCTGCTCCGCATCTACAAGAAATATCAAGACAAGTAATATTAAGACAAAACGATATTAAGAAATCAAGGATTAACGAAAATTGAAGTGCGATATATACCTCCGGCGACAGTAGCACGAGCCTAGGCTCGGACGGCGGCACGAGTGGGACGATAGTTCCTCCGGTGAGGAACGACCGGTGACTCAGACGTAAACGCATACCCTCCAACTAGAAAATAAATATTGACGATAAAATTACATGAAGTTCATGGTTATTCTTAGAGGATATGTAAAATGAATAAATATTTTATATTTAAGAATACTAACCTGCAGACTGAGCGGAGGGTACAGAAGTGGCGAGAGTGGCCTCTACGTCAGATGTGGATGCACCACCTATAATTAGACAATTAAAAATAGATTATATAAGTAATTGCAAAAAGAATGTGTATATCTATAATATAACTCTAAATCAATATGCATGCAATATAAGATATATAACATACCCGCAGATGCGGTGGTGGCCTCTGCCTGGGATGTCGAGGCACCACTTACAACCAGACAATCAAAAATTGATTATCTAAGTAAGAACAAAAAGAATGTGTGTATATTTATGATATAACATTCTAAATCAATATGCATGCACTATAGGATATATAAACATACCTGCAGGTGCGGTAGTGGCCTCTGCCTCTGATGTGGACGCACCACCTACAGCTAAACAATTAAACATTGACTATATAAGTAATTTTAAAATAAATATGTGTGTATATCTATAATATTACATTCAAAATGAATATGCATGCAATATATCTGGAGGTGTAGCAAAGTTCACACGGAAGGAGTCATACGAAGGGGATACGGATCGGGATGAAAGACCAGCCCTCTGTAGCTCCCTACGCAGCTTCTCGGGCTGCAGAACTGCTCTGCCTCTTCCTCTTCCGCAGCTGGTGCTCCTGCCACCCCTCGCTGCTCCGGACGTCGTCATCAGACCTAGATAAGAGTAAAATCATTACATATGCATGTAATATATATAAATCGTAAAAATGTGAAGTAATAATATAACATTACTGATAACCTTTTTCATTTCATAGACGCATTATACATATCTACTTGGATTTCATCATCGATATCATTTCTAATCTACGTAACTTCACGATCAGCCTAAGACAACCCGTCTTTTAAAACAGATGGTCGGAGAACTCTAAGTCTTCTCTCTTCTTTGTCTTCATCGCCATCCTCCATACGATCCTCAAATTATGGGACGTCGTAAACATCCCTGGGTTTCCAACGGCATACGACACTTCATCCCGGATCCTTCAAGCACTGTGAGTAGTATACTTGGAATGCTTGGTTCAGAAAGATAAATGGATCGTCCTGACTGTAAAATCGAAGTGTGTTCATACTAGTCAATCCATATTTATCTTTCCAAATATCGAGATTATTTCTCCACTTATGTGTATCGATTCATGTATCGTACCAAATACACTGAAATATAAAAACGGTTCTGATCGTCCGGGATATTGGATGCCAAGTATGCAATTTAAATATCCATAATATATCACATCATTCGATCCTACCGTCGCAATCCCACTAATCTGAGTAGTTCAAGATATTTCTATATCCTTAACTTCAAATTTGTATTTAAGGACACCGGATCCTTTATAATATGCAATCTCCATGCTAGAAAACTGAGCTAAACATCTTGAATCTCTCTCTAATGATGCAAACAAGTTTGGATCGTGGATCTGACAAAACAAATTTTACGGTAAATACATAACGATATAAGTTTAGATTAAGACTGGAAGCAATAACATGTTTTTCGAACAACTTACATAATCCGCAACCCAATCGAAAAAATTATTCTGATGATATTTTTCCAATCGTTCATCATTCCAATCAGGATACTCCTAACGTACCTCATCAATATGAATTCTGTTCTTGATAATAAATTATGAAATTAATATTATATCATTTCATACACACATAAACACAAATATAACAATTAATCCAAATAAACATACTCTCTAATTTTTTTAAGACATACGCTATTGAGGAGGATAAACCGATATATCTTGTTGATAAATATAGTGTTTACTCTCTTATAATCAGCTTTACCATATGGCCCGTCCTAAATTCTCCGAGGCCGGTTAAGTTTCGTCTCAATGTTCTCGTTTAGATAGCGGGAACAAAATGTGATTACTTCATTTAGAAGATAATCTTGCATGATAGAACCCTCTAATCGATTTCTATTGCGTATATACTTTTTTAGAGTGTAGAAATACCTAAAGAAAAATATGTTAAATAAATAATACGGGCATATAGGACAACAATAATTTTAAAAAATGCGTGAAACAAAAAATTTAACGTACCTTTCGACGGGATACATCCATCGATATTGTACTGGTCCGGCAAACTTAGCCTCGGTTGCAAAATGAACCGTCAGGTGTATTATGATATCGAAGAATGACGGTGTGAAAATATGCTCAAGGTTGTAAAGTATCAATGAAATAGAACTTTTTAGATTCTCCAGCGTCACAACATCCAAGGTTTTAGCGCACAATCTCTAAAAAAGTAACAAAGGTCATTAATTACTAGACCAACCGAATCAGGAAGGGAAGTCCTGAGAGCTAATGTGAGAAGGTGCTTCGTAATAATATGGTGATCATGACTTTTCAGCCCATCGATCTTGCCTTTCACAATTTTTATCTTTTTGCTAAATGATCCTGAGAAACCTGTGGAAACTTTCAAATCATGCAACACTTGCAGAAACCTTTTCTTCTCCGGTTGTGACATATGATATGCGGTATTTGGAAGTACAAACTTGGCTGGTTTACCCGCTATCGATTTAGGATGCAATTCATTTCTAATTTTCCAGACTTGAAGATCCATCCGAGCACGGAGGTTGTCTTTCGATTTTCCTTCTTTACAAAGAAGCAAGTTGAGTACGTGCTCGGATATTCCCTTCTCTATGTGCATGACGTCTAGACAATGACGCACTAAATTTGTTGATCAGAACGGAAGCTCGTAGAAAATGCTTAATTTGTTCCAGTATAGTGGTTTGACCTGTTTTGCCGGATCTATCTCGAAAGTCATATTATTGTAACCATACCACTGAGCAATCACGCCCTCTTCGAACAATGAGGCTGGTGGCCAAAGAAGCTCCTGATGACCATTAAAGTGAGCAGTGTCTAACTTGTAGGGATGGTCTAATAGCAGGAAACGCCGATGACTGCAATAACAAATTTTCCAGCTAAAATTCAACCATTTCTATATTGTATAATGATGGTAATAGGGAATGCTTTGTGACCATGTACGGACCAACCTGAAACCATTCCATATGCAGGAAAGTCATTAATTGTCCACATTAAAGCCGCACACATTGTGAAGGTTGTATCTGTGTTTGCATCGTAAGTCTCTGCATCATCAATGAATAAAGATTTTAACTCATCGATCAGAGGTCGGAGATAGACGTCGATATTGTTTCCCGGTGAGTTTGGTTCGTCAATAAGAAGAGGCATCATAAAGTAAGATTGATCCATAACCAACCAAGGCGACAAGATTATAAACTATCATTACAATGGGCCATATGCTGTAACTTCCAGCCATATAGTTGAATGGGCAGAAGCCATCACTAGCGAGTCTGAGCCTGACATTGCGAGGATCACTACTGAATATTTGGTGCCTCCTATCGAATTCCTTCCATGCCGGAGAATCTCTTGGATGGCTCATTTTTCCATCTTCGCTTGGAGCAGCACAGTGATGCCAAATCATTTTCTCGGCTGTTTTCTTGCACCTGAATAGCTTTTGCATCTGTGTTATGAGAAAGTATCGTGCTATCTTGACAGGTATTTTGGGCTTCTTATCATATTCTTTCGGTTTATACCCGGCCTCTCCGCATGTTGGACACTCTTTTAAATATGAATTTCCTTTCCGGTGCACCACGCAATCTTTGAGAAATGCATGAATCTTCTCACACTTCAGATCTAAATCAGACATCATCTTATAGGATACATACCAGCTGCCGGGCATGTTATTTCCTGGGGGCATATAATCTTTCATGAACTTCAGAAGTATCATGAATGACTTGTTGCTCCATCCATTTAGGCACTTAATCTGGAAAATTTGGAAAAACCATGATAGGGTGGAATACTTTGCATTCTCATAAATTGTTCTTCTAGCTTTATTCATAAACTTTTCATACTTATCCGCACACGGTCCTTGACTGGAAGGAATATCATCTTCGGTAGGAATACTATTACCGAGGGCGGTCTCTAACATATCCTCCATTTCTTCTCCTAGGAAGAAGTTACCGTCTTTTTCTTCTTCCGCCGCATTACCGTCTTCTTCTTTTTCTTCTGCCGTATTACCGTCTTCTTCTTATCCTTCCCCGTGATATATCCAAGTTGTATAAAGTCTAGTAAAACCATATTTAACGATATGAAACTCTACGATTTCTACCATCTGCCAGAACTTATCCCACATCTATCGCACGGACAAAAAATCTTCTCTAACACGATCTTATTATGTGCACGTGCAAATTCAATGAAAGCAGCAACTCCTATGACAAACTTAGATTGCATGCGTTGTTGCTAATCCATGGACATTCAGTTCTTAACTCTGATGTACTCATGGGCTATGTTAGACTGTATAACATATAAATTGTAGGTTATAGTGACTATATTAAGAAATCTAAGAACGAGATGGTTACTGACAAGGAAGAAAATCCGTAGAGGCAAGTTTGTCATTTAAAAGAATAAATTATCGATTAACAAAATTGGATTTGAAGATACCCAAGTATGAGTTGTATTTTGTGTATATGTGTTTCAATTTATGATTTCGCTTAGGTGTTGGGTTGTTAGTGTGTATGTGCTTTGTGTGTGCGTTTGTTGTGTATTCGTGTTGTATATGTGTGTTTCGGCTGTCGAGGGTAAGACTTCTATCCCATTAAGATTGTATAGAGCAGACACCCATTCGTTTGTATTTTCTTCTGTTTCGAGTAAATTTCGGCAGCACCTCTCCGCTGTTCTCCGAGTACACTGTAATAGAATAAATAATCATTTCAATACTATGAAAAAACGCTGAAATGAACATCTAATCTATCTTTGTACACAGAGAACCAGCGGAAAAGTACTGACGAAATAACTCGAAACGAATGAAACCACAAGTGAATGCAGGTGTTTGCTTTATACATTCCTAACTTGTCCACACTGGACAAATCTATCGATTATCATACGATTGAATCTTCTCGTCATATAGACCACACGACGGTTGTTAGCACCGGACGATATCGTCTGTTATTTGACAACTTTCATATATTTGTATGTCACGACGAATATCGAACGTATGTTAACCGATAGACGGGGACTAAGCCACGCTTTGATTTTCACATATGACTATCGATAACAATATGAAAGTTTCATATTATCATCGAGTGTTATATATTGGTTTTAACTTGAATAGGTTTTACATTTACGTTTTGATTTTAAGGTTTGAAGTTTTTAGTTTAGGGTAAAATTTTCTTACATTTACGTTATCATCGAGTATCCTACTGAAGGAACTAATGCACTCTAAGCCCTAACCCTAATTAACCCAAATTAACCATAATCATCACCCTAACTTAAATCATCCCTAATTAATCCAAAATTAACTTAATTAAACCAAATTAAGCCTAATCAACACTCTAACCCAAATTAACAATATTTTACCTAATTAACCCAAATTAACCCGAACCCTAACCTTAATCATCACTCAAACCCTAACCCAAATTAACTCTAATCCAAACCAAAATTAACCGTAATTAATCTAATTAACTCTAACCCTAACCCTAATCATCACCAGCCCTATTTTACTTAATTAACAAAAAAATTATAAATTAAATTCTTAATCAATTTACAGAAATAAAAAACATAACTAAGGAAAATTTAATTTCAAATTAAATAAATTCACTTCACTGCCAAAAATTGGTCGGCGGCAAAAAGCTCGAGGAGGTGGAGGCTAAGAGCTCAACGAGGCGGAGGAGGCCGGAAAGATGGAGCTCGAAGAGGTGGAGGCGGCGACGAGAACCTCGATGTCGATTGGAGGCGACGAGGAACTACACGACGAGCTCGATCGACGGCGATGGAGGAGGAACTCGCCGACGAGCTTGATCGGCGAAAAGGAAGTCAACGACGAGGGGCGAGGAAGTTGACGACAAGATCGACGACGAGGGACGAGCTTGATCAACGAGGGTGTGTGAGAGATAAGGTTGGTGGGAAATTTTGGGGGACAGTGGGAAATTACTTAGCTTAATTTTTTTAAATAACTCCTTATTACCCCTACAGTTCAATCCGCAGGACTTTCTTTTGCGGTACTGTATGGCTAAATAAAGAAATTACATTTTAATATTTTTTTAATTTATTTATGCCCCTACGTTGGGCATTGTAGGGACATTTTTTGCCCCTACGGTGTAAACCGTAAGGGCAATAAAAAGTTGTCCCTACAAATTTCTATATCCGTATAGGCAACTCCTAATTATAGTACTGTCCACAACCACAGCCGCCGCCGCTCACCGCATCCACCACCACACCGCTACCCACATCCCTACCGCCGCCATCCGCATCCCCGGATAACCCCAACCAGCCACCACCACCCACAGCTACAGCCATCCACATCCCCAAACAACCATAACTAGCGACCACCACCCACCACACCGCCACCCACATCCCCACAACGGCCACCACGGCCACCCACAATCCCTAAACAACCCCAAATAGCCACAACCATCCATCACCACAGCCACCACCACCCACCACCACCACAATCCAAAATCCCCAAATTAAAACCCTACCCACCAAATTCAATTTAGGAAAATAAATTTTTAAATTGAATAAATTAACTAACCGGTTGAGCATTTCGACGATGACGAGGAGGATTTCGACGGTGACGACGACGACGATCGAGGCGGCGCTGGAGGTGATAGAGGCAGTGCTGGAGGTCATAGGAGGTCCAAGGAGGCGGCGCTGGAGGTTGTAGGTCGGAAGAGGCGAAAAGAAGTCGGAGGAGGCGACGAGCTTGTCGGATGCGACAAGGAAAATTTTGGAGGGAAATTTTTGGGAATTAGGGTCATAATGGGGAGGATAAACTTTTGGGTTTTTATTTTTTCTTAAAAATCCCTTTCTTTTTCCCTCCGGATATATCCGTGAGTTCTTATCTTGCGGCATCGTAAGGGCAAATGCATATATTAAATTTTAACAAATTTTTATTTATATATATCCCTTCGGTCTAATTCGCAGGGGCATTACTTGACCTTACGGATAAATCCGTCGGGACAACATAAAATTGCCTTTACAGATTTTATTATCCGTAGGGACAAGCCATCTTTGTACTAGTGTGATTTTCCGCTATGACTATCGGTGTGGTTTGTGATTCTTTCGAGGATCACGGATAGAAATATTACTAGAGGAATTAGTTATCACAAAAAAAGATGAAGGTTGATATTTTAGTGCAATTTAGCCAAATTGGTTATTGTAGTTGTGTTTATTTAACACTATAATGTTTACAGTGTCTGTACCGATTCAAAAGTTGTAGCGAACCATACAGTTCTCCGCCACTAGCTAAAAGTCTTAGATTTTAGATATCCAGCTCACAAAATATACACATATCACACCAATGAGCGCACAAAACCAAAACCAAAACCAAAACCAAACCCAAACGGGCGAAGTCTCTTGGTGGCAAGGACAGAGCGGAGACTCATTATTGGTGATAGAAATAGTACTACTTGGGTCCACTTCCGTGCTCTTCTCTGTCAACTTCGCCATCAATGAAGGCCAACTCTCCTTTGGGATCTCATTATTTGGGAGGGAGAAAAGCTTCTCTTGGTTGCTCATAATATTCTTGAATCTAGAGCGCGAATTCTGAGATTCAAAGATGAAGAAATTATTCGACTGGGGTTTATCGGAAGGAGAGTCGAAAATAATTAGTGGAGTAGTTTGTAGTATGCAAGTGTTGCATGAGTGTTGATTGCTGTAGACGACTTGGAACATGGGCGACGCCTCACCATCACAATCCTTCTCCTGTTGCTGCACTAGTTTGGAAGCAACCTTGATCGTCTCTATGCGTGCATCTGTAGTAGGTCCTGCGTAGGATAATTTGTGATTTTAAGATACCCATTCCTAATTATATGTCGTACATATATCTAGAATCGTGAGCCCAACGGCTCATTCTTTGGTGGCTATGTCTCTAACACATCACGAGTTTGGTCATTGGGAAGACCTGAATTTCCTGCCTCCTTTTGTAATGTTTTTTTGTATCTTTACAAACTTTAATTGCATGATTTAATAAAGATTAAGGGCCTTTTTTCCCGAAAAAAAATAAAAAATAACAAAAGGCAAATTTTACACATTAAATTAGAGTGCATCTACCCCACTCTAAACTGTAATGAGATTAAATTATCAGCCTATAATCTACCCCATATTCTACTTTTAGGTCTTGCGGCCATGTGTATTATTACATGAGGAAGTTACTATATATCTTGAGTTAAATCATAGTGAATATGGATATATGGTTATTTCTAAACTCCTAGATTTATGTGTATTATTTTAGCCCATAGCAACTATATATATCTTGAGTTACTTATATCATAGTGAATATAATTCATGTCTTTTATTACATGAGGAAGTAACTATATATCCTGAGTCAATATGGATTTTTGTTTATATTATTTTAGCTGAACCTAGATTTCACTCCTTTAATTTCTCAATCTACGCATTGATTAAGTTTAATAAGAATTAAAAGATATATTTTATAAATAATCAAGAAAACAAAAACGCAAGTTTTCACATATATATAAAGAAAGCAAGTTGTAGCAAACCTCGGATGCTTGGAATTATTAATCATTTTCTGCCCATATTTTCTCCACTGATGACCATCATGATAGGGCGCCGGAGTAACTACTGTCCATGAATTTTTAAGTTTCCTGTTTGAAATTAAATAAGAACTAAATTTTAAAAATACACATAATAGGGCACCAAACCTCTGAGTTATATACTGCAAAGATAAATAGATATTAGTGCATCCTACACACATAGCTTTTATGAACCGAAACTTGGGCTTTTTTGCCAGTTACAGCTTTCGAATTCGCTTTTCAGAAGGCACATTTTATAGGATTTCAAACTCAATTCTTCTTAACTATGGAGGTCAGCTAATTAACCTAGAAAAGGAAAATATTCTATATTCGACAAAAGCCAACTATTCAATACTTTTCGACGATCAGCAAGCAACATGAATTCGGATCTTCATATTCATTCGACATAAGCTTAAGAAAAATAAAATGAATTCAATTTTCCTTGTTCTTTCACCATAGGGTTGTGACGATGCTCAGAAGTGGGAATTCCCAAGATCACGACACGTAGTAGATGACGTGTCCTGAAGGCTGCGGAGCTGGAGTAAATACGATACTTTGGGGACATACCTTGGGACCTCGTCTCCGAGACCTCCCTGAGTACCTTCCATACTTACCTAGCAAACGGCCAACAGCTCGCCTCCGAGTAGTCCAGCAAGCTTCCTCGACCTCCAGGCTTGTCTCCGAGCCTCCTGACATGCCGAGCTTCCTAGGCCTCCCTGCTCGTCTCCAAGCCTTCTGACATGTCGAGCTTCCTCGGCCTTTCGGCTCGTCTCCGAGCCTCACGAGCTTCCTCGGCCTCCCGGATTGTCTCTGAGCCTTCCGTCTTGCCGAGCTTCCTCGGCCTTCCGGATCGTCTCCGAGCCTTCCACCCTGCCGAGTTGGGCCTTCCCGGCTCTCCCGATCACCTGAGAGCGCAGAGCCCTAGCGCTTCTGCAACGGCTCCACGTATCTCGTCAAAGCGAGATATCCGCCGTCCCACGTTGCCACATCCCCATTAATGAGCGTATCCCACCATTAATGGACGGATCCCGCCGATCACGCGGGCGTAACGTAAGGGCGTAATTGACGGCGAGGATTTCGCGTTTTCTCGCTCCATGCGACTACTATATAAACTCCTCTCTCCAGACGACTCAGGTAACTCAAACTCATTCCAATACGCCACTACTCTGCCAATATTTCTTGGCACTAATTTGATCGTCGGAGGGCCCATCGATGGCACAGCCATCCCGGGACTTCCTTTGCAGGTAGCTCGGTGCAACACAATCCCATTAAGATACACACGCTCAACAACTCCCAGACCAAATCTCAGCCGCTAAAACCCGTCATCACAGGATCGACGGAGGACAACATCTGAAAGAGATCACAACCTCTATTAGCTGGCGCCGTCTATGGAAAACGACTCGAAAGTTTCTTCCAACCATCAAAGTTGATCTTCCGCCCTCGACCCGATGGCGAGCGAAAACCGCGACGATCCGAATACAAGCCGCCACAATGGAGGCGGGAGCGGCTCGTCTCCCCCTCCTAACGTCATCAACGCCCTATCCGTTCGGATAGACAGGCTCACATCACTGGTGGTGCTCTCGTTCGCGTTCAAGCAGCGGGCCTTACCCATCAGACCGCAGTTTCCCCTTCCCGGGATAACGAAGCCCGCTGAAGGAAGGACGGCTATGCTCAGGCCTGTTCCCTTATGAAAAATAAATAATAAATATAAAAAGCAATGGGAAAAGTCCCCAAATGGAGTATCTCATGCCCACACGTGATAGGCATTGCGCTTGACAAAACAAGGCTGAAATTGAGCCTCACGTGCAGACACGTGACCTTTATATACAAAGTATATAGGCGCCTTCTTAAAACAGATAATTAGCCAGAAAAATTTACGTGATAGCACGCGACGCTCTTTAGTGGGCTTAACTTTGTAGGGTCACGTGTTATACGTGATGGGCTCTTATGCCTTCTAAACCGATAGAATTAAATTCTAAATAAAAGGGATCAAAGCCCTATTTGGAAAATATTTTCTTAGATCTTTCTAAATAAGAAAGATTGCGCTCTGTAAAGCAGAGCACCGTTGGATTAAAAATCCAATCGTGATTAAAAATCATTAATTTACAGAAGAAGATTCTGTATAGGGAAATATTTTCCTAATCTTGTAAGAAATATTTTCTGTAAAATAGAAGTCTTTGGATTAAAAATCCAACGGAGAATAAAATTCACCGATTGATTTAAAAGATCATTTTTGTTGATCAAAATCCCTCAATGAGAGATTTTCTGAATAAATTGATTCTTTTCTTTCTCGTATAAATAGGAGCCAAGAGACACAAAAAAGAGCATATACAGAAAGAAAGAGAAAACCCACTGATAAACTATAAGTTCAAGAGAAAAGAAGAAACCCTAGCTAAAAAGGAACAAAACACAGAGAATATCTTACTTCTTCTTCGTCTCCACAAGGG
The DNA here is from genome assembly GCA_030015575.1 of Agapanthus africanus. NCBI lineage: Eukaryota > Viridiplantae > Streptophyta > Magnoliopsida > Asparagales > Amaryllidaceae > Agapanthus > Agapanthus africanus. Next base: position 558,020,792 of record JASDDO010000031.1, read on the forward strand.
TTTAACCCTTCATTTAAGAACTTAGTTATTTCTTCAGGCAAAAGATCTGCGGAAGCAGATCTCCCCACAGATTGAGAATTTAATTCTTATCAGGGAGATTCTGCCATGCAGATCCAAAATCTAAGGAAAGATCTAATTTCAGAGAATTTAATTCTCCCAAAAAATATATAGGAATTTAATTCTTCTGATAAAATAAGGATTTAACCCTTCATATAAGAACTTAGTTCTTCCTTATGGTGAAAGATCTGCAGAAACAGATCTCCCCACAAGTTGAGAATTTAATTCTTATCGAGAAGATTATGCCATGCAGATCCAAAAGCTAAGAGAAAAACTAAGTCTTAAGAATTTAATTCTTACAAAACAGTGGGCTTAAAAGTCTCAAAACTCAAGGTCTCCATGCACGTAAAAAGATTAGCACCCAACATGATAACGGCCGATCACGTGCTCCCACGTGAGCACCCTTGATGAACAAAAGAGGACAACTGAGATTGGTTCACGTGATCCCATGTGATCCCCAATTAGTGATTAGCACTTATAAAACAAAAGGAGAATAAATCAAAGGCGGTTTCCATTTGGGGCGCTTCACGTGATCCCACGTGACCCAATAATGCTCAACGCTCAGAAAAGAACCAAGAGAATAAACCTAAAGAACAACGCCTCAAATTTTTAGTGTTTAACACTATTTCAAGCGCCTCACGTAACCCCACGTGAGCGCCTCAAATTTTTAGTGTTTAACACTACTTCAAACGCCTCACGTGGGAGCACGTGAGCACTGAGCATTGATTTAAAAGAGTTTTATTATCAAAAATATTTGTTAACCGCAATCAAGAACGGTGTCGCTTGGTAGCTAGCCGGTGAATACGGGTCGGTCCACAGGGATGATGTATATTTCCCAGTTGTTCTAACGAGCTAATTCCAAAGGGTGTTTGGATCTTTTATCACAAAAACTAATTTGAGTTATACTAGGATTAGGAAACTTGCTAGGATTATGTTTAGGTTAAGTTTGGTAAAATAAAATTTCCCATCTCTTTCAATGCCCTAAATTAAATCTTTTTAGGAGTTATGGTAATTATTAATAAAGGGGATTAGGATGATCGGGAAGAAACGATGTTTCTTTCTCTAGATCCTTGTCCGTCCTTTCTTAATCCTTACCCTAACCTCCATGGAAAACATGCATATCCGGTCTTTTATACTACGGTATCATCGTTACCTCATGGGTAGGGTGCCGTAGGGAGCGGAATATGAAAGTATGCATGGAGTCCTAATTATTCATAAGTGATTGGGCAAGAAAGGGGTAAGAGATCTTCATCTCTCAAACCCTTCCCTATTCCTAACCCTAACAAGCGAGGAAACTACTCGCTCATTTAGAGATCTACAAAAGACATGATTTTTTATTTTTTTTTAGGGTTAAGAGATTAATTAATTACTGCAGATTAATAAAAATTCTAATCTAGATTAAATTAAGGCAAATAAGAATTTATTTAGGGCAGAAATTGAAACTAAGAACTAAGGCATAAAATAAAACCTACTTACAAATTGATGCTCTCCAAAACTTCAAGAGAAATCTGAATTTTATTAATGAAAGAAGGCATGACCTAATACAAGAATTTGGGTCTCTATTTATAGAACATAGAAAACTCTAGGTTTACAATCGCCGCATGTATGCTTTTACAAAAATACCCCTAGGAAGACTAGTCAGCGCTGCCACAGAATTTTGGTAAATTTTTTCGCCTCTACGTGCTCTACCCGGCCGCGGAACCGCGGCCATAGGCCAGGTTTGGCCGCGGTTCCGCGGTCAAATGATGAGCTTGGGTCTTGAAATTTCTTCTGCTGGCTCTGGTCTTGTTGGTCTTCCTACTTCTTTAGTTCTTTTCTCAGGTTGGTTTCTAGGTTTCTTCCAGATCTCCATAGTGAATAATTGTAGTGGACTTTTACCGTTGCTTCGTGATGAAGTCTTGAACCTTGCGCTGCTTTTGTTCTTTGTGAACTGATTTTCGTGTAGGCTTGATCAAGATTCCACCATTTATTGGTCGTAGTCTCATTCTGTATCATCTTTTTCATCAATTTCACTGTTTTTGCTCCGAGAACCTGTAACTAAGTAGCAGACATAGGTCAAAAGCACCTTTTTATTTGTAAAATGCATAAGAATGGGGAATATAATAATGCAATATTATGGTATGAACAAGCATATACTAGTGTTTAACACTATGAAAGACCAATATTAGCCAAACTCAGACCAAATCTCCCAAGGACAATCAATTAAGCCCCTCACGCTCAAGGTCCCCAAAACCGATCTCAGTCCCAAAGATAGCTAATGAGATCCTAACAGATGGCATCTAAAATGATGTTCATCTCATTCCTCCTCAGTCGGGACATTGGTTAAAAGGTACATCTCTCCACACCTGTGATACATATCTTTGTAATTCCTCAACGTCTTCAGTGAGGTGGCGGGTCCCGACAACCAACAACTTTTTAGTACATTTTCAAACCTGTGGATACACTCCAATGTACCGTAATGTTCTTAAACTAACTATGGACCGTACTGTCCTTAAACTAACTATGGACTGTAACGTCATTAAACTAATCTTTATGGACTATAATATCCTTAAACCCAATGGACCGTAACATCCTTAAACTAATGATGGACCGCAACGTTCCTAAACTAAACTCTATGGACTATGATGTCCTTAAACTTTATGGACCATGATGTCCTTAAACTCCACCGACTATGATGTCCTTAAACCCAATAGACCGCAACGTCCCTAAACTAAGACGATAGAGTCCAAATTCTCTTTCGTTGGATCTAAGTGATCCTGAAAGCTCGTTAAGTATCCTTAACAAACATTTAAGTTGATCTTAATCCCAAATAAGGTTAACGATTCTTAAATCAACCAAACCCAAATTTAAGAAAATACGGATTTGGACTAATCCCCGCCCTACGTGCGACAACATAAATTAGTCTCCGTATACAATCCACGGGAAACCAAAAATAAAACACACACACGGCACGAAGTGAACATCTGGAGAAGGAGAAAAGAATGGGTACGGATTTTCCTAACTTACACTGACTTATCTCTATCCCCAACAAGCTTATATTTCATTGCATATACAAACACATAGGTTAGAATTGAACTATTCGGACCTTCGGCTTAACTCGTGAGAACAAGAACTTAAAACGCACCATCTCCCTGCGGACAACTCGTACTCATCGCGTCTAGCTACACGCGACGCCGTCTTGATTGCGGTTAATTTCAAACTTTAAAATGACACGCAAAATACGTATCAATCAGGTATCATGAGCATATGGTCTCAACTGATCTTAAGATCAAAGAAGCTTAAGATTCAGGGAATTGGCTAAGGAGTATGGTGTGGCGCATTTATGTTGGCGCATGCTTTATTGGTGCACATCATCACAGGCGCATAACCAATGGCTCATGCCTATTGGAGAATGGGTCTCTGGCGCATATGCCACGTGACGCGTTTATATTGGCGCATGCATATTGGCCTATGAAGTAATGGCGCTAGGAAATCGGAGCATATTTAGATTGGTGTATGCTGCGTGTCTCTATACAATGGCGGAATGCATCTGCGCATATGGGTTAATGGCGCATATTTACATTGGCGTGTATCCACGTGGCGCGCATGGCAAAGAGATCAACCTCCATCTTTCAGAAAGCTTAAGTTTTCTGAAGTTTAAGCTTCTGCTAATGGTCTTTTTACCATTAACAAACATCAAGAATCAATCTTTATGATCTTAAGTTATATTTTTATGCTTGGTTCATACCATATGATTTTTGAAGTAAAAACTTCATCTTTCCTTCATGATGGTCTTGAGATCTTGATATTCTTTTATCGTTTTAGTTAAGAATTCTTACAAACCCTAGATCTTAATATCAAAAACGCCTTCTGTAAAACTCAAGTTTTTTGCATGGATGAATTTGACTTAAAGATCTTAAAATTCAAGAAAGAACTTAAGTTCTTATGAAACTTAAGCTTCTTATAAATGAAGCTTAAGCTTATTTTCAATGGAGATTAATCTCCTTTATCTCGGTTTTTGTGGAGGAGTAAGATGGCAGAAAGTAAGTAAGCTTAAACTTTTGATCTCAAATTTATGGGGAGTCGGCTGTACTGAGAATTGATTTCTTGGGGTCTGATTGATATAATTTCTGTGTTTGTAATAAATCGAATCAAATAGTCCCCGGCAACGGCGCCATTTGATTGAAAAGAATTCTCGATGTGTAGTATGGAATTGTAAAGAAATCACAACCAAAAATTATTTGACCGCAATCAACTACGGTGTCGGATTGTAGATTGTTAGTGAGTGCGGATCGTCCACAGGGAAAGTGCAATCGTTCGTCTTTTGAATTAGATGAATTGAAACTTTAATAAAAAGAAAACAAACAATTCAAGATTTATAGTTGAAGTTCAAGAATGAGAAAAAACTAGATCTAAGAAAGCATTAAAAGATAGAATCAAGAATTGATCGTTTGTTGATTTTTCCAAACCAAATCTCAAGAATCGAAATGAGGCTCGTAGGAATCGATCGGATCTATAGATGTGATGTAATCTTACAATTACGTATTCTTATCCTTCGATGAATTGATACTAGATCGATGATAATCGATCGAGAATTAGGGATTTCTTGTGAAACTAGGGTTTCATCTTATCCCTTGTTCTTTCGTCGATATCATTCACATTCTAGCCTCTAGTAAATTCAAGAAACGATCGTAGATCCCTAATTTCGAGCGATCGCAATCAAGAAAGCATCGCAACGAAACTAGGTCATCGATTCTTGAACTTGCTAGGTTTTATAAAACTCGTAGGACTTAAAAATCGTATTAAGATTTGTTACATCATCATTCTACAATCGTCTCGACTCCTTAACGAGCGGAGTTTCACTCAAACATCACAACAAGAGCAACAATTACAAATTGAGATCTAATCATGATGCAAGAATTAAAAGAAAGCAAGATTAAAGAAATTCACCTTTTATTTATATCAACAATTTAGTTACATTCGCTCAAGAACTACAAGAGGAAGAACTTGATCGTCGACTTGGCTTCGCTCGTCTCCGTGGATCGCGGATCGGCTTGGATCACTTGCCCGATTGAAGATCGGCTCGGCTCCTAAAAGGTTGAAGGCTTCTCGCTTGATTTGGTACTCAAGATCTTGGATTTGGAGTGGAATTAGGGTTAGGGTTTCGCACAAGCCTTGTCACGAGACTTGTGGAAGAAGATGATGTAGAATGAACCAATGGTTATTGATTATTTTATTAAAGATTGATTAGCCTTTTAACCCTAGGTCTAGGTTCCTATTTATAGACAACTAACCCTAGATCTAGGATTTCAAATTCTAAGTTTCCCTCCAAAAGTTTGTTGAGGGAATTCAAATTTCCCTCCAAAAGTTAGTTAGGGGAGAAGGTTCTAGATGTAATTAGTTAGGAGGAGCTTCTAGAAGAGGATTAGTTTAGGAGCTTAATTAGGATTAGCCTTCCTTAATCTTCTTTTCTGATCTGGCAGTAGGTTCGAGATAGTTCTGGACTTTGAAGTGTCAGAAAGCAATGTGGGACCAGAGCTGAGGATTATGCTGTAAAAATGTAATGCTGACGTGGCAGAAGCGCCGCGGTTCCGCGGCTTAAGCCATCTACTGCCGCGGAAGCGCGGCGCTCTTGGAGCCTTGGGGCTTGGGCTTTCAGGTTTGGTCTTGGGCTCATTTGTGGGACTTCTTTTGATATATAGAATTATCTAATTCCTTCTGTACTGCTACCAGATCTCAGGGCTTTGAGTTGGCGTACTTTTGATCAGCTCTTTTGCTTTTTCTTCCGTATTTCCTGCACAGACTCAAGACAAGTGTTGCGCAAATACAGAAATGATACGATGCCATGAAATGCGGTTAATTTCCTTTAAAGCGTCGGTTTAAAAGTCTAACACATGCAATCTCATATTTTGTGATAGATTTGCTAATATGTAGAATATGAATGCCGAACACTTCTAAATGTATGTAAAAGATGGGGAAATTGCCGGCTAAAATATACAATATTTTCGACTGATCAGGGTCCCTTATATAGTGTATAGAAATTGTTGGGTAAGTAGAGAAAATATCTCAATTGAGATTTCTCTAATTGATCTTAAGATCAATCTGGATGCTTAAGCATCGTTGGATTTTGATCCAAGGGTTTTTATTAACCCAATTGGTATTTTCTTTGTTTAGAAAAATACCTGATTGATTTATTTGTTGATATCATGTGTATCTTACTGTTTAAGAAAGATATGGAAAATTAATTTCCAAATATAGCTTAAGCTATCATGAAGCTAGGGCTTCAATGTTCTGGCGCATTTATGCTAGCGCCAGAGGGCATTGGTGCAAGCTTTAGGCAGCGGCAAACAAGCATTTGCGCATGGTTTAAATAGCGCCAAAGAACTTAAGTTCTTATATGAAATATTTTGGTGGGAACAACCATCATACCTCATACTTGGTTATTTCGGGTTTTGTTCTTGTGATTTCTCTTGAGAGCGAGTAAATCATGCTGAGCATCGAGTCTTCGTATGTCGATCATCATTAATTGGTATCAAAGCATAGACATCACGTATTCTTGGTGGAAGACGAAGAACTGATGGTGCACCGTGGGCATGGGCGTGGTGCACAACAACGTGAGTAAGAACCGCGAGATGTTGAGATCGAAGAACTTTAGAGACAGGTTCAATGACTAATGGCGACTATTGAGTACGCCAAACTTCGGGGGCCAGGTGATGACAGTTTGGGGTCCAAAATGAAAATCCTTTTCATCATTTGGGATCCGAGGATGAAAGGAGTATCGGGTGTAGAGATCGGTATCCAACCGACCACTACAGGGGATCTGATATGAAGTTCGAGTTATCAGAGTTTTCGGGTTGTATCAATCCGGAGGCTTTCATCGACTGGTTGCATACCGTCGAGCGAGTTTTCGACTATAAAGTTATGTCCGAGGAGAGAAAAGTGTAGGCAGTCATATTCAAGTTGAAGGGTCCTGCTTCAATTTGGTGGGAGTCTTAAGATCAAACGCGTCCAAGCCGGAAAATCCAAGATCTCAACTTGAGTGAAGATGGAAAAGAACCTTCGCGAAAAGTTTCTATCGAAGAATTATGTGCAAAAAACCTACATCCAGTTACATACCCTTCGGTAAGGAGACCAATCCGTTGAAGAGTAAACCAAGGAGTTCGATCAATTAATGATGAGATACGGAGTCACCGAGGTCGAGCAACAAACAATTGTTCGATACTTAAACGGGTTTCACGCCGAAATCAAAGGCATCGTCGAACTTCAACATTATATTTACTACAATGATTTGTATAAGTTGGCGGTCAAACTAGAGAGATAATTGAAGGCCAAAATGTGGCCGATGAAGAATCATGAATTCAACTGACGAAATTCCTCATCGGCAGGAAGTGACCGATCAGAAATGACCGATACACAAAAAAAGAGCGAGTTGCAGAGAAAGGACGATAGTCCAAATTCGGCCATGGAGTTGCAAACAAAAGACGATATTACAATTTCGGCCAAGGAGACACCAACAAGTTCAAGCAAACCAAGTGGTGTAAGAGGAAATGTGGTCCAATGCCATGAGTGTCAAGGTTTTGATCATTATCAAATCGATTATCCAAATCGATGAGCCACAGCGATCTTCGAAGGAATTTATTTTTGAAAAAGAAGAGGAAGTGAAACCTCTTGTTTATGATGAATATGATGATGAGGTTTATGAAATTATTTATGGTGATCATGGAAAGTCTCTTTTGATTCGGTTAGATATGAATTGCCGAGAGAGAAGGGGAATAAAGATGGTTGGATAAAACTCGAAGAAAAAGGCCGCAGTAATTCGGCTTATACTAATTTTCTAAATCACGCCGATTCGTTGAAGGGGCTAAGCAAAATTGTGAGATATATATTTTGAAGATGTTGGAGGATAATAAGGGGACTTTGTGTTATCTATCAAACTTGAAAATTCTACTGGATTTTTCTGATAGCATGCCAAGATTACAGCCTAACCGAGTTCTGCATGAACGAGTTATTCAAGAAGTTCGAGATAAGAAAAGAAGACCGACTAAGTTTGCAGTTAGTCGACAAGAGGTATTGTTCACGATGCACATCAAGAGCATTGCATTTGGGACATTAAAGAACTTGTACAAAGAAAATCCGTATTTTTACAAGACCTGGTCTCGAGACAGAGATGAATTTTCTGAAAGATTCGGGCTTCATGATGAGTGTCTTTTCAACGGAAGGCAACATTATGTATTTGAATTACGGCTTTATTTATCTATCATTCAAGAGAGCTATAGTGGAGGCATGATGGGTCAATTTGGTCGTGATAACACCATAAACTTGTTGGAGAAGTCAAATCGTAAATATAAAGCCGAAGTTGACAAATGTAGAAAGCTAACAGGTTTCAAGAAAGAGATATGTCGAGGATAAAGATAAGCCGAACTCAAGGTCGAGTACTTTCTAATCAGGGGAGTCTGATGCAGGAGCATATGACCTAGTATATGGCCAAGATGTAGACCGAATAGAAGAAGCAAGAGTTGATTCGGCATGAGTGGTTTCGGAAAGAATGCGAGAAGATTTCATAGAAAATTTGGGATTTAATTGAAAATTTGGTTGAGATTTGGAAAGATTCGATAAAACTTTCGTTGCAATTTAAATTGAGATTAGATTCAAATTGTTTTTTATTTAGATAAGAATAGATTTAATTAATATTTTTTGTATGTTTTTATATTTTTAGTTAAGATTTATATCTTTAGGGTTAATATTTCTATCTCCGGGACAAGAACGATTGTATTGGAGAGTTGAATTGATTATTGAATAAATATTGCTTGTCAACAAAGGAAAAACTGTGGATTTTGTGTTTAAGGAGAGGTCATCATATCTCGTTCTTGGTTATTTCGGATTTTGTTCTTGTGATTTCTCTTAAAAGTGAGTAGATTGTGCTGAGCATCGAGCCTTCGTAGACCGATCCTCATCATAATTAATCACCAGTTCCATTCCCAAAGGGTTGTATCCAATGAGGAAAAAGATTTGTGTCGATTTGGATGGTAAATGGATGTTTAGAATTATTACTTGCAGTTTTCTTTTTTTATCTGCTCAAAGTTTATGTCTCGCTCTTCTAAACATCCACTTTAATTTCTTAAGTGGATGTTTAGAAATAGCAGATAAAATTTATTTCTTCGCATCATATATTTTTGTTTAAATATTTTCGTTCAATGAAGGTGGGATGCTAACTTCATTTTGGTCAAAAATAAAAAATAAAAAGATAATATCCATTTCAACTTACCTATCTTATTTTTATTTTTATTTTTATTTTTGTTGAGGAAATTAAAGAGTAGACTTAGTAATTGTTGCTTTGAGATACAAGAAACAATATAATTGACTTAATATTCTGACTCCGCGGTCTCTCAGTGTGAATATTGAGGCTTTGAATGAAGACTTTACCAAGACTACAATGTGAATGCTCATTTAATTTGTTCCCATTAATTGTCTCGTTTGCTAGCTAGTAATCAGTCACATAACTTGGAGAGAGGGTTAATTGTTTTTCGTTGACATTTCCATGTAAATATAATTAAATAAAGGCACTGGCTATATTATAATTCTAATAATTAATGTTGCACGACAGAGATTTGAATATCGACGTACGTAAGATACATGATGCATGACGTTGAAGTGGTGACTTCAGCACAACTTGACATTAATGAATCCTGATTTGACCTATTCATGTCACGTAATTAATGTTTGTCAGTTAGTGGAATATTATAAAATTTAACATTTATTAGACAATAAATTAATTTGGCTCCGCCAGAAACAATTATTAGAGCACAATGTATTGTAAATGATTGGATCTCAGTTTTCCAAAATATATTTACGTGATCCAATTGAAAAACAGCAACTAGCGATGATAATTTTGTCTGGTCCCGTGGGTGTCCGATAGGGACGGAGATTTTGACCGTTGATCGGGACACGGGACAGAAATGGTATTAGATTTTCCGTCCTGTCCCGCCTCGCAATATAGATAATTGCTAAAATATCATTTTTCATAATATTATTTACAATGCGTAGCTCCGATATATATAAATACTCGTTATCCCATTATAACCCAAAACGTCTCCCTAGTTCTTACTTTTACACTGTACAGTTTTCAGTTCTCACATATATAGTCTTAATTTTTCTTTCACTCTCACAACTGATCTGCGATCGGACCATCGTTATCTCTCTCTCTCTCTCACTCATAGTAAGCAATGATTAACAACATACCACCATTCTCACATTTTTCTCTCTCAATCTCGCACTATATATACACACATGGTTTCTAACACAATATGATGGGATGGGACGGGTCTCCGCAGGGAATTGAGTTCCTCGGTAGGGCAGGGATGGGGTGTATTTTCCCAGGACTGGTAGAACATGGGGTGGGGGCAGGGACAGGGACGGAGCAACCTCCGGATTCGTCCCGCCCTATTGCCATCACTAACTACGACCGGCTAAAAACACATGGCTTATATGTCCTGGTCAGATTTTCAGAGTAATTTACTATGGTTGCGGTAACTTAGCGTTAAGGTATATTACGACAGAGTTAACTGATTGTGAGTGAACTAGGACTTGGTCTAAATTTAAATTGTGAAGCTGCTAAAGGATGAAAAAAAAACAGAGAGTGTTTTGAATATAGAGGCATATATAAGGGTTAGCGTTTTAGGGTTGAATCTTAAAACAAAAGCTGAGGTACTGTCCTCACAAGAATATTGTGTATAAATATAGAATAAACAAACAATGCGGCACTCTTAGACTCCCCTGGATTAGATATATCCCCGAAACACTTTAAATATCATCGTCCCTCTTTCGCTGTTTGTTTATGTTCTTTGTATTACTATTTACTTCTCGGTTGCTGTTTGCAATTTTGATTGATCCTCAAAAGGAGATCCATATATAGTTTCTGCTGTGATGATGCAAAACATAAGGGCACCCCTTCAAATCAGCAGCATTGTATCTCTTATCTTGAACCTTTTTAGTTTTATTTTAGATGTAGTTTTTAGCACCTTTTTTTCCCTTCTCTATTTCAAATTATTAATCCTTTTATGATATCAAAAAGAATGTTTTAGAATTAATATGTTTACATAAGCGATACAATGTGAATAGCTAATATAATCATATAAATTTTCGCAAGAGTGAAACTCTATTATTCATAATTCCCAAATCATAATACATCATAATTCAGAAATTTTACATTCCTATCTCTAGAGATGGCAATTTTACCCGCCCAGTGAGTACCGTCATGTCCCCATCCCGCACGGAACGTGGATAGGGAAAACCCGGTCTATAATTATTACTTGCATAGCGTACCTCTATATATAAATTCCCCTAATTAATTCACCAAACTTATAAAACCATCAACATCCTTAGACTCAAAATCAAAATCAAAGCCATAATAATCTTGAAGCCAGGAAGGACTGAGCGGAACAGGATTACTTAAGTCCGCCTCCGCACTTTCCGTGGTTAGATTCATCATCAATGAAGGGCAACTCTCCTTTGGGTCCTCAGTTTTCGGGTTGAGGGGGGGAAGCTGCTCTTGATTGTTCATAATATTGTTGAATATAGAGCGCGAACTCTTAGATTCAAAGATGAAGAAGTTATTTGAGGTGTCGTTGGGTGGAGGCTCGATGACAACCTGCGGGGTATTGTGTAAAATGCCTGTGTTGTTGCATGTGTGTCGATTGCTGTAGACGACTCGAAACATGGGCGGTGCATCATCACGATCCTCCTCTTGCTGTTGCACTTGTTTAGAAGCAAGGCAGCCTTGATGGTCTCTATGAGTGCATCTGTAGTAGGTCCTGCATATCATAATTTATCATCGATCTCTTAGATACATTTTGCCAATTTTAATGCAAATCTTAATCTTCAAATATTATTAATTTAAAATGCATTTGCGCCGCTCTAAAGTAGCAATGAGCAAACCCAAACCCGAGATGATGCTTAATTTTGTCAGTTATGAGCATAATTTCACTACATGAACATATAGCTCGGATACCTGCAGAGAAAAACGAATAAAAAGCGCCTTTTCCCCCTACGTGCTTCCTAAGCATGTATATATGTTCCAAATGTTGTCTTAAGAGAAATTTCTCAAATGAAAAAGTTAGTTCTAGTATATATGTAACTCTTGGTTATCTACTTTATGTGTAGATCGACTTACAAGAGAATATCTCTACAGGCTAGCATACATGAATTATCTATAATTCTCTCCTTTCCTCGATCTGCATGCATATCGATTATATATGATGAATAAAGTCAAATTATAAATTTATATAAAACCAAGTCCTAGCAAACCTTGGATGCTTAAAATTGTTAATTGTCTTATTCCCATATTTTCTCCATTGGTGACCATCAAGATCGGGCACTGGAGTAACTCTTGTCCATGCATTTGTAAGTTTCCTGTTTGAAAATAAGAAATAAATAGAGTAAGTTCGAATGATTTTAATGTCTCTAAGTACTACCGCACCAAACATTTGAAGTCATACATATTGTAAAGTCAGAGTAAACGTTTTTGCATTATACAAGCACGCGTGCGGCTAATTCACTTTTCAACTTGCATATTTTATAGGATCGATCCTTAACCGAATTCTTCTCGAAGATTAATTAATATGGTTTTAACATAAAAGGAAATTATTATCCTACTAGGGAAAAAACTACACCTTTTTTGTTTTTTTTGTTTGTGGAATAATCAGGAAGCGCTTTGCATCTTGATGATTTAATTTAATTTAATTTCAATATTTGAAAATAATTCATAATTTAATTTCAATATTTGAAAATAATTGATAATCTTCAGACAAAATATAATTTCGTGTTCTATATATACTCAGATGATTTAATGATTTGAAAATAATTGATAATTTTATAAAGGCAAATTAAGAGTATCAAAATAACATAAGGAGAAAATTTTGCTCCTAATGTTTTGTGATGCCGAATTTGCTCATTCTTTCAATGCGCGCCATCTCGCTGTATGGAAACTTGATAGTCGCGGTGATATATGGTTGAGAAATATAAATCTTGTTAAATTTTACAAACCGAAGTATTAATTACCTTTTCTTCTTATCTTTCTCATCATTAATGATCTGATCATCTGCGGTCATGACCAGCTGCCTTCGCTTTTTATCAGAACGCGTGGAGTTGTTGAGCTCGGCATCGGTCTCTTTAGGTTTGAGCAAAGCAAGGGCAGTTGCAAGTGCTTGTAAAACTTTTTTGGAGAGATCATGAGTCTCTTGAGTTGGTTGATGGAGATGGGACTGGAGACTGTTCATGAGTTTTTCACCTCTCTTTAGCTCTTGAACTGCTATCTTCATTGCTGATGGACGAGAAGGCGCCATTCTAATTACCACTCTGCAACCTCTTTTGATTATTATGTGATTAATGACAGGTGTTGATTCTTTGCTTCCAATTAATATATAGTGAAGAGATGATTAACAGGAACGATGGAAGAAGCTGAGAAGCTGTCTAAATATTTAATGATCTCGACACCCTGGCAATTGGAACATCATCCAATCTCTTTGTTTACGTAGTGAGATTAATTCACCAAACCGCCCCATATGACCACACGCTCATTATTGACCGAACTTGTATAGTTTTAGACATTGATCAATCAAGTTATTAAGAATTTTTTAAATCGAGAGAGGAAGAAAATATTATTAATGATTGATCAAAATACAATATACAATATGCCTTTCTGTATATACCCTATATCTAAGATTAAATCTCAATACTAAGAGATAAGATTAAATCTCTCACTAGTAAAATAGGAGGTTGCCCCTACGGATGAACATATCCGTTGGGGCAGATTTTACTTGGCCCTACGGATTAATCCGTAGGGCTAAAAGGTTGCCCCTACGGGCACAGACGTCCAAGAATAAAAATATTAATTCTTAATTTGGTGTTTGCCCCTACGGAGCCGCAAACAAAGGACCTACGGGTATATCCGTAGGGGCAAGTAAATATCTATTTACCAAAACCCCAGATCGATCGCCTACGCTCACTTTCTCTCTCTCTCTCAATCGCGCGCGAGAAAAAACCCCAAATCGCCTCCGTCGTCGCCACCGTCGCCTCCGTCGTCGCCACCGTCGGTTTCGTCGCCACCGTCATCGCCAGCGCCTGTTTCGTCGCCACCGTCGTCGCCACCACCGGTTTCGTCGCCAAATCGCCACCGTCGTCGCTCCAGCCCACCAGCAGCCGTTCAGGTATAAATCTCGAGGTAAATTAAAGCATTTTTGGATTATTTTGGGCTTAGGGTTCATGGCTGGGTCTGGGTTGCGCGCGCGAGAGTTGGGGTTGGGCAGGGGTCGCGGTGGCGATCGGGGTCGGGGTCGGGGTTGGGGTTCGGCTGCTGTTACGGTGGGGCTGGGGTTAGGGTTACGGTGGGGCTGCGGTTAGGGTTACGGTGGTGGGGCTGGGGTTAGGGTTACGGTGGGGCTGGTTGAATGGCTATTCTGATTAGTTGACAAATATAATGTTAATTATAATTTACTCGACACAGATGGTAGAAAATCAGAAAAAGATAAATAAAAATATAATCGATTTTGATTTTAACATGCAGGGTGTTGATACAAGATGTAATATCTAGTAGCAGATGCTAGGTATATAGACTAAAGAATAGTTGTAAATGAACCGCTAGCAAGAAAATCCTATAATTATACGTACACATCGCTTGACTCATGAAGCCTGAAGCTCTTTCTTTTGGGGGATAAAACTAGTTATATTCCTGCATTGCCTAGAAATAGCAGTGAGTTGATTAAAACTTTTCAAACACAACCCCCCACCCCTCAAAAAAAGAAAGAAAGAAAGGACAAGGAAAAAAAAAGAATAGAAATAAGCAATACAAGCTAGCAACCGTAAATAACTGCTGAGATTATGTCTACCTTGGCAATTTGAACAATGATGGTCTTGTCTGGATTGTTAAGATCCACTTTATGGGGGTGAGGAACACATTTTGCAACTGTATTTATGATTTTCATTCTGTCAAGTGTTGAAATAAAAATCAACACTTGACAATCAATCCAAGATGCTCAATAACTTGCTTCAAAATCATAATCTAATCTTGATGATGCTCAATATTAGCGATTTCCATGATCACGACACGTGGCAGATGACGTGTCTCATAACGCTTTATGATATCAGTATCCTATATTTGTAGTTTTAATTGTTGATTGTTATAGATGTATACCATTGCAATAATAGTTTTTGGTTGATGAATGCTATTGCAATGTAGGATGATCAGTTCTATCAATCTTGATCTCAATGGTTTAAAATCATATTACACATACAACACGAATGCACAACAAACGCATAATTAGAGAGCGACTCGAGATATTCAGGTTAAAACCAATATATGATACTCGATGATAATATGAAACCTTCATATTCCCATCGATACCCATATATGAAACTAAAAGCGCCACTTAGTCCCCGTCTATCGGTTAACATACGTGCGATGCTCGTCGTGACCTAGAACTATACGAAGGTTGTTAAATATCGGACAGTATAGCTCGATACTAACAACCGTCGTATAGTCTACGTGACGAGAAAATTCAATCGTATGGTAACCCATAGATTTGTCCCGTGTGGACAAGTTAAGAATGTATAAAGCAAACGCCTTCATTCACTTGTGTTTTCATCCGTTTCGAGATATTTCGTCGGTATCTTTCCGCTGGTTCTCCGTGTACAAAGATAGATTAGATGTTCATTTCAACGTTGTTTCACAGCTTTGAAATGATTATCTATTCTATTACAGCGTACTCGGAGAACAGCGGGGAGGTGCTGCCGAAATTTACTCGAAACGATTGAAAGCACAAGTGATGGGCGTTCGCTCTATACATTCTTAATGGGATAGAAGTCTACCCCCGACAGCCGGAACACATATATACAAACGCATAATTAGAGAGCGATTCGAGATGTTCGGGTTAAAACCAATATATGATACTCGATGATAATATGAAACCTTCATATTCCCATCGATACCCATATATGAAACTAAAAGCGCCACTTAGTCCCCGTCTATCGGTTAACATACGTGCGATGCTCGTCGTGACCTAGAACTATACGAAGGTTGTTAAATATCGGACAGTATAGCTCGATACTAACAACCGTCGTATAGTCTACGCGACGAGAAAATTCAATCGTATGGTAACCCATAGATTTGTCCCGTGTGGACAAGTTAGGAATGTATAACGCAAACGCCTTCATTCACTTGTGTTTTCATCCGTTTCGAGATATTTCGTCGGTATCTTTCCGCTGATTCTCCGTGTACAAAGATAGATTAGATGTTCATTTCAACGTTGTTTCACAGTTTTGAAATGATTATCTATTCTATTACAGTGTACTCGGAGAACAGCGGGGAGGTGCTGCCGAAATTTACTCGAAACGGTTGAAAGCACAAGTGATGGGCGTTCGCTCTATACATTCTTAATGTGATAGAAGCCTACCCCCGACAGCCGGAACACATACATACAAACGCATAATCAGAGAGCGATTCGAGATGTTCGGGTTAAAACCAATATATGATAATATGAAACCTTCATATTCCCATCGATACCCATATATGAAACTAAAAGCGCCACTTAGTCCCCGTCTATCGGTCAACATAACGTGCGATAATTTATTCTTTTCAACGACAAACGCACACACAAAGCATATACACGGATTTTCTCCTTTGTCAGTAACTATCCCGTTCTTATATTTCTCAATATAGTCAGCATAACCTACAATTTATATGTTATTCAGTCTAACATGGCCCATGAGTACGTCAGAGTTAAGGACTGGATGTATGTGGATTGGAAACAACGTATGCAACCTAAGTTTGTCGCAGGAGTTGCTGCTTTCCTTGAATTTGCACGAGCACATAATAAGATCATAATAGAGAAGATTCTCTGTCCGTGCGATAGATGTGGCAATAAGTACTGGCAGAAGGTAGAATTGGCAGAGCTTCATATTATAAAACATGGGTTTACTAGACTTTATTCAACTTGGAAATATCACGGGGAAGGAGAAGAATGCAGTACTGCGGTAGAAGAAGAAGGAGAACACGATAATGCGGTAGGAGAAGAAGAAGAATTCGGTAATACGGCAGGATACAGAAATTTATTTCCATCAGAAGAAATGGAGGATATGGTAGAGACTGCCCTAGGTGAATCTATTCGTACCGAAGATGACATTCCTTCCGGTCAAGGACCGCGTGCGGATAAATATGAAAATTTCATGAATGATGCTAGGAAACCAATTTATGAGAATGCGAAGTATTCCACCCTCTCATGGTTCGTCCAACTTTTCCAAATTAAGTGCCTAAATGGATGGAGCAACAAGTCATTCACAATGCTTCTTTCGTTCTTGAAAGATTCTATGCCTCCGGGAAATAATGTGCCCGAAAGCTGGTACGAAGCCCAGAAAATGATGTCTGATTTGGGTCTAAAGTGCGAGAAGATTCAAGCATGTCCTAAAAATTGCGTGTTGTACCGGAAAGAGAATTCAGATTTGAAAGAGTGTCCAACATGCGGAGAGGCCAGGTATAAGCCGAAAGATTCTGATAAGAAGCCTGATATACCTGTGAAGATAGCACGATATTTTCCCATAACATAGAGGCTACAGAGGCTATTCAGGTGCAAGAAAACAGCCGAGGCAATGATTTGGCATCACCGTGCTCCTCCAAGCGAAAATGGAAAAATGAGCCATCCAAGAGATTTACCGGTATGGAAGGATTTCGATAGGAGGCACGCAATATTCAGTAGCGATCCTCGCAATGTCCGGCTCGGACTGGCTGCCGATGGCTTCTGCCCATTCAACTATATGGCTGGAAGTCACAGTACATGGCCCGTTGTAATGATAATTTATAATCTGTCGCCTTGGTTGGCTATGGACCAATCATACTTTATGATGCCTCTTCTTATCGACGGACCAAACTCACCGGGGAACAATATCGACGTCTATCTCCGACCTCTGATCGAGGAGCTGAAAACTTTGTTCATTGATGGTGTAGAGACATATGATTCAAACACAAATACAACCTTCATACTGCGTGCGGCTTTAATGTGGACAATTAATGACTTTCCTGCGTATGGAATGCTATCAGGTTGGTCCGTACATGGTCACAAAGCATGTCCTCATTGCCATGAACACACAACATCAAAATTTTTGAATTTTAGCAGGAAGGTTTGTTATTGCGGCCATCGACGTTTTCTGCCTCCAGACCACCCCTATAGGTTAGACACGGTTCACTTTGATGGTCATCAGAGCTTCTTGGGCCTCCATCCCCATTGTCCGGAGAGGACGTGACTGCTAAATGGGATGGTTACAATAACGTGACCTTCGGGATGGATCCGACGAGACAGGTCAAACCACAATATTGGAACAAGTTAAGCATTTTCTTCGAGCTTCCGTACTGGTCTACAAATTCAGTGCGTCATTGTCTGGACGTCATGCATATAGAGAAGGGAGTATCAGAGCACATACTTAACTTGCTTCTGTGTAAAGACGAGAAATCGAAAGACAACATGAATGCCCGGATGGATCTACAAGAGTGGGGAATAAGAAGTGAACTGCACCCTAAACGGTAGCGGGTAAACCGGGCAAGTTTGTACTTCCCAATGCCGCTTATCATATGTCACAACCGGAGAAGAAAAGATTCCTGCAGGTGTTGCATGATTTGAAAGTCCCCACAGGTTTCTCAGGATCATTCAGCAAGAAAATAAAAATTGTGAAGGGCAAGATCGATGGGCTGAAAAGTCATGATCACCATGTTATCGTGGAGCACCTTCTTCCATTAGCCCTCAGGACTTCTCTCCCCGACTCGGTTGGTCTCGTAATCAACGACCTATGTTGTTTTTTCAGGGAGTTGTGTGCTAAAACACTGGAGGTTGCGACGCTGGATAAACTAGAAAATTCTATTGCGTTGATACTTTGCAAGTTTGAGCGTATTTTCCCACCGTCATTCTTCGATATCATAATACACTTGACGGTTCATCTTGCAACTGAGGCGAAGTTAGCCGGACCGGTACAATATCGATGGATGTATCCCGTCGAGAGGTACGTGTAATTTTTCGTTTCGCGCAATTTATAAATTTATTTTTGTCCTGTATGCCCGTGTTTATTTATTCAACATATTCTCATTAGGTACCTTTACACTCTTAAGAAGTATATACGCAATAAAAATCGACCAGAGGGTTCTATCATGCAAGGTTATCTTCTTGATGAAGCAACCACATTTTGTTCCCGCTATCTGGACGAGAACATTGAGACAAGGCTTAACCGACCACGAAGAATTCAAGACGGGCCATATGGTAAAGCCGAGTATAAGAGGGTAGACACTATGTTTATCAACAAGATATACCGGTTTATCTTGCTTAATTGCGCATGTCTTGAACAAATTAGAGAGTAAGTTCTTTTGGATTAATTGTTATATCTGTGTTTGTGTGTGTATGAAATGACATAATATTAATGTCACAATTATTTGTCGAAAACAGAACTCATTTTAACGAGGTACGTGAGGGGCATCCTGATTGGAACGAAGAGCGTTTGGAAAAATACCATCAGGATAATTTTTGTGATTGGGTCACAGAGCATGTAAGTTATTCGAATTACATTTTATTGCTATCAGTTTTAATCTAAATTTGTATCGTTATGTATTTATCGTAAAATTTGTTTTGTTAGATCCACGATCCGAACTTGTCTGCATCATTTGAGAGTGATTCAAGATGTTTAGCTCAATTTCCTAGTATGGAGGTTGCATATTACAAAGGATTTGGTGTCCTTGGATACAAATTCGAAGTTAAGGACATAGAAACATCTAGAATCACTCAGAATAGTGGGATTGCGACGGTAGGATCGGACGGTGTGATTTACTATGGGTACTTAAATTGTATACTCGGCATCCACTATCCCGGACGATCAGAACCCTTTTATATATTCCACTGTACTTGGTACGATTCGCGAACCGATACAGACAGGTGGAGAAGCAGTCTTGGGACTTGGAAAGATGAATATGGATTGACCAGTGTGAACACACTTCGATTTTACGGTCAGGACGATCCGTTTATCTTTCCGAACCAAGCGTTCTAAGTATACTACTCACGGTGTTTAAAGCATCCGGGGTGGAGTGTTGTATGCCGATGGAAACTTAGAGATGTCTACGATGTCCCAGAATACGAGGACAGCGATGAGGACGAAGAAGAGAGAAGGCTTAAAGTGCTCCGACCGTCTGTTTCGAAGGACGGGTTGTCTTTGACCGATCATGAAGTTACGTGGGTTAGAAATGACATCGACGATGAAATCCAAGTAGATATGTATGATGCGCCCACGAAACGAAAAAGGTTATCAGTAATGTTATATTATTACTTCACATTTTACGCTCTAGATCATATATAGTCAATACTTTTAATGATTGTCTAATGCGTCCACGAACCGTTTATCTAGATTTGATGACGATGTCGGGAGCAGCGAGGGGCGGCAGGAGCTCCAGCCGCGGCAGAGGCAGAGGCAGAGCGGTTCTGCCGCCCGGAGAGCTCCGTAGGGAGCTTCAGAGGGCCGGTCTTGCACCCATATCGGAGACCCCTTCGGATGCCTCCTTCCGTGTGGATTTTGCCACACCTCCAGGTATACTGCACGCATATCCATTTTCAATGTAATATTACAGATATTCATGCATGTTTATGTCAAAATTACTTATATTGTCAATATTTGATTATCTAGTTGTTGGTCCTACGTCCACATCTGGGACAGAGGCCACCCCCGCTCCTCCAGGTATGATTATATATCAAATAGTGTATGTATATTGATTTAGAATACTATATCATAAATATACACATTCCTTTTGCTCTTACTTAGCAATTTTTATTATTGTCTAGCTGTAGGTGGTGACACCACCGCACCTGCGGGTATGTTTATATGTCCTATAGTGCATGCATATTGATTTAGAATGTTATATTATTGATCTACACATTCTTTTTGCAATTACTTATAAAATCTATTTTTAATTGTCTAGATGTTGGTCCTGCGTCCACATCTGGGACAGAGGCCACCCCCGCTCCTCCAGGTATGTTTATATATCATATAGTGTATGTATATTGATTTAGAATGCTGTATCATAAATATACACATTCCTTTTGCTCTTACTTAGCAATTTTTATTATTGTCTAGCTGTAGGTGGTGACACCACCGCACCTGCGGGTATGTTTATATGTCCTATAGTGCATGCATATTGATTTAGAACGTTATATTATTGATCTACACATTCTTTTTGCAATTACTTATAAAATCTATTTTTAATTGTCTAATTATAGGTGGTGCGTCCATACCTTCCACAGGGGCTACTCCTGCCGCTTCCATACCCTCCGCATCGTCTGCAGGTTAGTATGAATAAATTTAAAATATTTATTTATTTTACATATGCTCTATAGAATAAATATGAACTTCATGGAGATTTAGCGTCGATGTTTATTTTATAGTTGGAGGGGATGCGTCCGGGTCCGGGACCCCGGTTGTTCCTCACCGGAGGAACTATCGTCCCGCTCGTGCTGCTGCTCGGGCCCAGGCTCGTGCGCTATTCACCGGAGGTATATATCACACTTGAATTTTTGTTTAACCTTGATTTCTTAATACAACTTTGTCTTATTATTGATTGTCTTGATATTTCGTGCAGACGCAGGGCCTCTCCATCCCCAGAGGGGGACTCGAGGCCCGAATCAGTCCCATAGGCTGAGGCCTGATAGAGCTAGGGGGGAGGCAGCATTCCCCCTATTTTTTACCCTTGACTATCGCTATACCGGTCCTCATGCCGAGAGGTTCGGCTGGTATTTGGGGGACGAGAGCCGGATCGTGAAGAACTATCCATTTCACGTTGAGTGGGGCGAGCAGCACCAGCGCTCATTCGCCCTCTTCTTTGAACAGGCTCGGGTATGTATTAATATATATTTTCATTTGATCTATCCAATATATTTATTATTAACACTTGCAATCTAATAACAATGTTTTTTTTTTTGTATTTTCAGTTGGATTACGATTTTCAGCCTGTAGCCGACCCTGATCATCCGGGGAGGGTGCTCGACCTTCATGCTCTGTACAATGGCCTGATGAAGAACATGCAGGCCAAGGTCCGATACAACAGGAATGAGCTGAAGGCCGACTGCTACTCCCTGTGGATAGCGACCCCCGAGGCAGAGAGAGCGGCCCTCCTATCTACTCCGGCGTTTGGGAGAGTCGACGTAGAGACATGGCCTCTATTGTGCGCTTATTTCGACTCCGAACGCAAACAAGTATGTATTTTAAATTTAATTCATTATTTATGATATAATTTATTTCTTTGTGTTTCTTAATTAGAAAACTAAATGTTAATGCGTTGTGCAGAAACATGCCGCTCAGAATACGGAGAACAGGAAGTCGGCGAAGAGGGGTCGCCCCACTTACACAGGTGGCTCGAGGAACATTACTCGAGCCATGGAGTTATCGGTAAATTAAGAGTTATTCTCTAATATTCTGCAATATTAAGAGTTATTCTCTAATATTTCTAATATTAAGAGTTACTTTCT
The DNA here is from genome assembly GCA_030015575.1 of Agapanthus africanus. Lineage (NCBI taxonomy): Eukaryota > Viridiplantae > Streptophyta > Magnoliopsida > Asparagales > Amaryllidaceae > Agapanthus > Agapanthus africanus. The sequence continues at coordinate 558,043,363 of JASDDO010000031.1, forward strand.
AATATTGCAGACATCTCGGACCGTGGCGTCAGGTGGTACACCGAGCGTGCTGTCCGCATATCTTGCCGTCCACGGCACCTCGACAGATCCCGCTACAAAGTGATAAGGATAAAAAGATATATGAACGATTTATGAATATCTTAACACAAATATTTGTTGTTGCGAAGATTAGGGTTGAAATCAATGAAAAGAAAAACACAAACACAATAGATTGGGTTAAGACACGTTTGACTCTTTCTTCAAAGCAATATTCGCTCCCTTACAATACAACGGGGATTGATGCGATTTGTTTTCAGGACCTTGTGTTTACAATCCAACCTTGTGTTTACAATCCTCCACGTTGCACCTGCAGGAAATTGCCCGAAGAACTTGATCGTTAATTGATTGAGTACCAAATTAGAGAGAGAGAGAGAGAGAGAGAGAGAGAAGAGATGAAAATAAATTGTTATGTATATGGAAGAAGGAGAAGTTGGTATATATAAATAAGAGTTAAAGGGGTTTTAGTAACACTCGCTGTTGGAGTACTGTGATGTCAAGGTTCGCATTTGCCAGAGGTTGCTACCGTTTATTTTCAAATAATTAAAAAACCCATCCCTATGAATGGCGGCAATAAACAGCCATTGCTTAGACCAGTGAAACTAAGTGAAGGCTAATCAAATTAGCCATCAAATTGCTAAGCGCCAGTTTGCGCCATGCATGCATCCAGTTTCTAAGAGAATTATATCCCATTTTTTTCCTTGCATCTCTTCAAGCTAATAAACATGACTAAGTCAACTTAGTCAACGCGGCACTTGATAAATTCTTACTTATATTCAAAATTGAAAACTAAATCATATAAGTCAAAAATATAAATATTTTAATTTATTAAAATTATATATAAATATATATTATACATAAAATATAAAAGAATACGGTTAACAATATAAAAGGTATAGGTACTATAAATGTAAAACATATCGATCGAATTAGCTTGGAATATATATACGAATAAAACTGTCTGTATCTATAGATGGGTGCCAAAATAAAACTCAATTAATTAGCATCCCTTACACTGCTGTGATAGACAATAATATCACTCTACTCGTTATGTTAGGATGAAAGAGGATATGATAAAATGTAAGTTCGGACAATACTACAAATAGAGGTTGCGTCAAGATAAAGCCTTAAATTGATAGGAAGGGTAATAATATCACTAATGCTCGCTAGTTTAGAGAGAAATAGAATATATAGGAAGATTGTAAATTCGGATTTGGATGGAAGATACTAAAACTCACAGTTTGTTGTTTCTTCCTTTCGACATTCACGAAAGACCCTGATGGAGGTCTGGATCTCCTTCAGATGTTGTCTTCCGTCGATCTGCCGTGTACGTTGATGAAGGGTTGAGATTGGGTTGAGGGTTGCCTCCTGAAGCGTGTGGATCTCGGCGGGCTTGATTTGGAATGAAACCGAGCTACCTGCAAAGAAGTCCTGGGATGGTTGTACCACCGTGGACCCTCCGACGATCAATTTAGTCGAGATATTTGGACAGAGTAGTGGCCTATTGGATAAAAATTGCCTTACCTGGGTCATCTGAGAGAGGGTTTATATAGCGGCTGCCATGGGCTAGCTGGCGTGAGATCCTTGCCGGCCGTTACGCCCCTGGCGTTACGCCTACGTGAATGGCGGGATCCCCCATTAATGACGAGATACGCTCGTTAATGGAGGGATGCGATGGCGTGGAACACGGGATCGTGGAGCGGCGGATATCTTGCGTCTGGTGAGATTCGCGGAGCCGTGGCGGAGGCGCATGTGACCAACGTTTTAGGTCGCCTGATAGAATCGAAGAAGCCTAGCTCAGCGAGAGGCCTAAACGAGGGCGGGAGACCGAGCTAGTTCGGTTCCGTGATAGCTCGGAGGAGAAGGGCCAAGGAGCGCGGTGTATAGGAGGGCTCGGAGGCGAGCCAATGGCCGTTTGCATGGTGAGTGTAGGAACGTTCAGGGCATCCTCGGAGGTCGAGTCCAAGTAGCGGGACAATAGTCCGGAGGACGCCTCCAATGCTTGGTCCATGCACTATTTCCGTGTGCCTCGGGACACGTCATCTGCCACGTGTCATGATCTGGGGAGTTCCTGATTATGACCATCATCATTAGCCCCCCACTCTCGTCCCGATCTATTTATGGGTCGGGTCGAGAGTGGTCTGATCGGTTCCTCGGGCTCAGTTCGTAGTTACGAACCTCGTTAGTGAGGATTTCCAAGGCGGTTAGGCGTATCCCCGATGACGTCAGCGGATCAGAGAGGAGATCATGCATTAAAGAGGGAGCGCCAATTCGATCGTATGTCCTTTGGGGCGCAGGCCACGTATCCGACACCGATTGGCCGACGTGACGGGTCGTCACCGTCTTCTGCGCTCGAAGGGACGTCTCCAATGGTTGCGCGACACGTGGAGTGTCGACGGCTGGCGAGCGCTAAGCGTCGTTTTGGCGGGAAACGATCTGAGCAGTCGGATGTGTTTGCAAAAACACTATAAATAGAGGTGGGATCCCCCAGGGTCCACACTTCGCCATCATTTCCCTATTGCTGCGAGAGATGGCTCAGCGCTCTTTCCTTTAAGTCGGATCTCTCGCGCTCTTTTCTCGGAGGACTCTTTCTTTGAATCAGGCTAGATGTCTTCCTCTGAGGAGTCTGTTGAGATAATTAGGGTAGAGTTTAGGGAGTCTTCTTCTGCTTCCTTCTCTGCCTCATCCGAATCGGATTCCCCTCGTAGAGTTAGGGTTACCCGCGCCGCCCGTGGTTAGGCGACGGGGAGGGTCCCTAAAGCGCGCATCGGGAATGCTCGCGATGCGCCCTCCCTCTTAAGGAATGTGGACGAGCTCACCACGATTCAGGCTCGCTTCCACATTCCCCCTAGCTATTCGCTTCGTTTTTCTAGGGAGGGCGAGAAGGCGGATCAGGTGCAGGGCAAGAAGATCGCCCTGTACCTGGACACATTCTGGGATGGACTGCGTCTCTCCTTTCCCCTGAGGTGTGCGGGGCGCTACATTGCTTTCAACTAGCCCCGAGCCAGCTAGTGCCAAACTCATGAAGAATTCTCTTCGGGTTTCTGGTCCGGTTGAGACATGAAGAAATCCCCTTCAGCTTGACCCTTCTCCTTTCCTCTCTTTATTATAAAAGTCACCCCGGCAATCGTAAGAACGAGCTGAGCTGGGTCTACGTTTCCTTTAGAAAATGCAAGGGAGGGACGGCCGGGTCAGGGGTCGTAGTAGTTCCTTCTTCCATCCATGAATGGAAGGAGAAGTTCATATTTGTCGAGCCACCCGAGGGTGAGGATTGGCCTGTGCCTGTACAGTGGCATAGGGCCGACTGCCCCGCGGGTGAAGCAGTCGTCCTCTCTCGAGGAGAGGGCGGTGTCGATGTGGAAGCCTATCCAACGGGCTGATGTTTTGCTTTCCGAGCAGGCCTTCTGTTGGGCCGGGCTCAGCCCCGCTCGTTTCATGGGTAAGTTAGGAGCCTAGCCGACCTGTCTAGACTTGTATTTTCTTCTGTCTTTTCTGGCGTCACTAACCCCCTTTGTGTATTTTCCTTTTTGCAGAACCGATGGACCGATCCAAATTCCTGGATGCCATAGCCGTGAAGAAGGAGAGGAAGACCGGGGGCGCCGACTCATCCTGCCCCGCTTAGAGTCCGGCCCCACATGAGGCCGCACCGGCTAGGCGTTCCATTACGCCCCGGGCTTCAGAGACTAGCCGCGGGGAGAGCCATAAACATGCTCGGGAGCTGGAGCCCCAGGTGAGGGAGGTGGAGGATGAGACCGACCCCCCTCCGAGGTCCTCCTTAAGAGGTATAAGAGGACGGTATCCCGATCTCCGTCCTCCCCGATCTTTGTGCAGGAGGGAGACGTCTTCTTTGAGGTGCCCTCAGGGGTTTCTGTCGCCGATAGTTTGCTCTCGGAGATGGAACAATCGGTCGGTGCCAAAATCCCCCGGGGGACCCTCAAGGCCCAAGTCGCCGCCATTGCTCAGGAGGCTGTACAGGTCAGCATCCGCTTTCCGTTAAGGATCGGATGCTTTTTAACCCCTTTTTTTTTTATCTTCCTCAGGTCCTCCAGCATTGTGCCTTCATCGCCAACATGGCGCACGGGGAGATTGCTCCGGCGATGCAGAAGGCGGGCGAGTCTTCTTCGCGGGAGGACGATCTGCGGCAGGCGAAGGAGATGATCGCCGCCCTCAAAAACTGGGTGGCCGCCGAGGTGGTGATGAACTCCAAATGCAAGGAGTCCATCCGGATCCTGAAGGAGTCTAACAAGGCCATCGAGGATATGTTAGAGGAGGCCAGGATGCTGAACTCCATGATGAAGAAGTCGCTTAACGCCTGCAAGAGGGAGACCGAGACGGCGAAGGAAGCGGCGAAGATCGCCGACCTCCGGGCTGTGAGGTCGGTCGAGAGGTACAAGGAATTGGGACATTTCTATGCCGACCTTGCCGATGCCTCGTCCATTTTCTGGCACCAGGCTCTCGATGCCGTCAAAGCGTTGATGCCACAGTTTGCCAACGATGAGCTCCGGCTCGAATACCTCCCCCCCCGAGGATGAGCCACAGGAGGAGGCCGCCGGTGGGAGTGCTGGAGATAAGGCGATCGCCCCGGCTCCGAGCTCCGAAGCTCCTGGTGGGGGCGCCGACCCTAAAGCCACCACCCCGGCTACCGATGCTGGCGTTGAGCAGATCGAGGTCCTCCCAACTCCCGAGGCCCTCCCAACTCCCGAGGCCTGAGCCTTTCTGCCTTCTTTCCTTTTTTGTTTTTGAATCTTATAAGCTTTCGGGCAATTTTGTAAGGCTGAGGAGCCTATAATACCTTTTGTAAAGACTCCCAAGTTGTGAATAAAGCCATTTTGTAATTTTTTTGGCGTGGCAATGTTTTCTTGTGTGAGCCTGTTAGCGTTTTCCTTGTCTGATGAGTCAGACCGTAAGTCGGTGACCGGTCCTTTAGATGGTTATCGCGCGTCGAGTGAAATCCAATTATTTTTCAAGTATACAAAGGCCGGTGTAAGGCCGGTGTCCTTATGTCCCCGAAGTCGAGATAACGATCGGTCACTTAATGTACGTCGGTTGGCCCCTTCGAGTAGAAAGGTATAGATTTACCCATTCCTTTTAGTTGGACCGGCGACCATTTCTCTTAGAATAAGTTAGACAAAAGCCTAATTTGGATTGATCAGCGCTTGCCGAGGTTGAGGGCTCTAGATCCTTAGCGTAGATGGACATAAGCTACCCGCTAAGGATGGTCCGAGCAGGGAAGCTGCTCGGTGGCCTCTTGATGAGGGCTTTGATCCTTAGCGTAGATGGGAAGGAGCTACCCGTTAAGGATGAACCGAGCAGGGAAGCTGCTCGGTGTCCACTTGATGAGGGCTTTGATCCTTAGCGTAGGTGGGAAGGAGCTACCCGCTAAGGATGGACCGAGCAGGGAAGCCGCTCGGTGGCCTCTTAATGAGGGCTTTGATCCTTAGCATAGATGGGTAAGAGCTACCCGCTAAGGATGGACCGAGCAGGGAAGTTGCTCGGCGGCCTCTTAATGAGGGCTTTGATCCTTAGCGTAGATGGGCAGGAGCTACTCCCTAAGGATGGACCGAGCAGGGAAGCTGCTCGGTGGCCTCTTGATGAGGGCTTTGATCCTTAGCATAGATGGGAGGGAGATACCCACTAAGGATGGACCGAGCAGGGAAGTTGCTCGGTGGCCTCTTGATGAGGGATTTTGATCCTTGGCATCAGTGGGTAGTAGGCTACCAGCCATGGATAGGCTGAGCAGGGAAGCTACTCGGTTTTGCGAGGCGTCGCTCGATCTCCCCTGGTGTGTGAAAATCTGGAAGAGTGACCGTCGCAGGCGACACGTGGCAGAAACGCATAGGCGAGGCGAGGCGTTCCAAGATCCACGTCGTTCCGACTTCGGTTGGCCGTGAGACACGGGATGCCCGCCACGTGGCAGTTCGGTATTGTAAAGGATGACAATATCCCAGGATTCATGCCCATGCGCATGCAAATTTCGGTCCCTGGGGATTCTGTTGAGGCTATAAATAGGGAAGGAGATGGGTTTCTTTCAGCGTTGCTTTTCTGAGATGGCCGGGCACATCTACACGATTGAAGAGATCGCCACTCTCGATGACGTCTATTTGTACAACCAGTCCTTCTCTGAGTAGACATACCGGGGTGTGGTCCAGCGCATCGAGGACCATTTCAGCCGTCTACTTTCTCGTCGGTTGTCTCTCATCCAATTGCTGATGTATGCAATTTAGAGGAGATCTCTAGGGCTGTACAACCCCCTCTCCAAGAAACTGCAGGATGAGGCGCTTGATAACCTACACACGCTGTTTGTCCTCGGCCTTATCTCGAAGAACAACCATGATCGGTTAGCGGTCCTTCTTCTGGAATGTTTCCAAAGGAGGCAGATCGCAGACTCTTGCTTGGCGGATGGGAGTTTCGGTGCTTCTGTGGCATCCCGGGTATGTGGGCAGTATCAGAGGGAGCAAGCTGAAGGGGCTAGGGTTCGACTGGTGGAGATCTCCACCGAAAACCATCAGCAATGCTTCCTCGACCCCGTACCCTCTCTGTTGTAATTTTAATTTTTGTGTAAAGCTGAGGAGCCCATAATACCCATGATAAATAAAATTCTCCTTTTGCGATGCACTATTGTTTCCTTTTTGTCTTCTTTGCGTGTTTGAGTATTTCATAAAACGAAACCAGTGATCTTTGAACCGGAGAAGAAGGAAACACATAGGAGAAGTTTCTTCTGGCTCAAAAGACTTAAGGAAAAATACCCGTGAACTTTGAACCGAGAAAGAGGGAATTACATAGGAGAAGTTTCTTCTAATTCAAAAGACTTAGAAAAATTTACATCGCTTTGGTAAAGAAGAAACATATGTTCATAGATACAATTTTTAAATTCACTTGTACAACTTGAGCTTTTCGGCGTTGTAAGGTCGTAGAAACTTACGACCCGCCGCGTCTTGCAAGCGATAGGCACCGCCGGGCAGTACTTCGGAGACGAGGAATGGGCCATCCCACTTCGGGGAAAACTTGTGCAACTTGCTTTGGTCCACGAACTCGTTCCGCCTTAGGACCAGATCCTCAGTCTTGAAGGTGCGATGCTTGACTCATGCGTTATAGTAGCGAGAAGTTTGCTGTTGGTAAGCGGGGACTTTGATCTGTGCCCGATCCCGCTTCTCTAGCAAGATTAGTTTGGAGTGCCAAGGTATTAGCTTCGTTATCGAAGTGCTCGACTCTGTAACTGGGCAGCCCGATCTCTGTTGGGACCATCGCCTCGGTGCCGTAGCAGAGGCTGAAGGGGGTCTCTCCAGTGGGGGTCTTCTTTGATGTGCGTCAAGACCATAAAACTCGGGGTAGTTCGTCGACCCAACTGCCCTGCCTTCCTTCCAAAGGAGTTCGAAGACCTCGGATTACATCCCGGTTAGCAACCTCGGCCTGCCCGTTGCATTGAGGATGCGCGACCGCAGCGAACTTCATGAGTATGTGGTATCCATTGCAGAATCCCTTGACCTTGTCAATTTTGAAGTTCGTCCTGTGGTCGGTAACGATGCACCTCGGGATCCCGAACTGGGATATTATATTGTTCTGCAGGAATTTGATGGTCATGGTGGCGTCTGGTTTTTTGATGGGGACAGCCTCAATCTACTTCGTAAAGTAGTCTACCGCGACGAGGATGTATTTGTACCCGCCCGTACCTGTAGGGAGTCGGCCTACCATGTCCATTCCCCATTAGGCAAATGGCCATGGGGAAGTCAGGGCCGTTAGCCCAGTAGCCAGAAGATGGGGTATGCTTCCATGGAGTTGGCAACTCTTGCATCTTCTGACGAGCTTCTGAGCGTCCTGATGAATGGTCGGCCAATAGTATTCTTGGAGTAGCATCTTCTGGACTAAGGTGCGGGCCCCTTGATGTGCTCCGTCGACCCCTTCGTGAACCTCACGGAGGACGTAGTCAGCCTCATGGGGGTTGACGCACCGAAATAGAGGTTGCGTGAAGGATTTCTTGTAGAGATTCCCACTGCTCCAAACGAAATGGCGGGCTTTGGCTCGGAGGCGGTGTGCTTCCCCTTGATCTTCTGGGAGCGTACCCTCCTTCAGGAATTCTACGAGGGGCTTTCTCCAATCTTGGTCTTCTTCTCGGGCAGCGTAAACTTGAAGTGCCGTCGCCCTGTCTTCCACGTTAGGCCGTGGCAAGACCTCGAAGAGGATATTTCTTTTGTTGTTGGCCATATAGGAGGAAGCTAGCTTGCTCAGAGCGTCGGCCTGGGTGTTTAGGTGCCGGGGGATCTGCTCCACTTGAACTTCATCGAAGTCTTTCCGTAGTCTTCTTACCTCGGCTAAATATTTCACCATTAGAGGCTCCTGTACCTCAAAACGTCCGGTCACCTGGCCTACGATCAGGGCGGAGTCGTTGCGGATTCAGATCGTCTTCAGCCCCACTCCGGAGGCGATTCGTAGTACAGCTAGGAAGGCCTCATACTCCGCGGCGTTGTTTGAGGCTTTGAACCCGAGCTTCAAAGAATACTCCATCTCTGCTTCGTTCAGGCCTCGAATGATGAGGCCGGCACCACTCCCATCCTCTATAGATGATCCATCGACGTAAAGGACCCAATCGGGGACGGAGTCGGGCCTCTCCTCGATCGAGGGTTGAGACCTGGGGGCTGGCACCGGCACCGGCACTGCCTCCTTGTTGGGGATAGTGCATTCGATAATAAAGTCGGCCAGAACTTGCGCATTGATAGCCTGCCTTTGGCGATATTTGATATCGAATTGAGATAACTCCCACCTCCATTTCTCCAAGCAACCAGATGACTCGGGGGAGGTGAGAATAGCACTTAAGGGATGCTCGGTGAGGACAAGGATGGTGTGCGCCTGGAAGTTATGCCGTAGTTTCCTTAAGGCCATGATAAGCACCAAGACAATCTTTTCTATGGCCGGATACCTTGTTTCCACGTCCTTAAAGACGTGGCTTATGTAGTAGAACGGCTTCTGGACTCCTTCGACTTCTCGGATGAGCACTGAGCCTGAGCCTGATCGGACACTGCTAGATACATTGATAGCTTGTCTCCTTCAATTGGCTGGGTGAGCACCAGGGGAGTTTCCAGATGCATTTTCAATTGCTCGAAAGCGACCTGACACTCCTCCGACCATTCGAACCTTGGGATCTTTCTCAGGGCTTTGAAGAATGGGAAGCACTTTTCTCCGGACCTTAACATGAAGCGACTCAGAGCGGCTACTCTCCCCGTGAGCCGCATGATTTCGACGTTAGTCTTCGGCGCGGCCATGTTGAGAATGGCACTGATTTTCTCCGGGTTAGCCCCGATTCCTCGGTGGGTAACCATGAACCCGAATAATTTTCCACTAGTGACCCCGAACGCGCACTTGGCGGGATTCAGCTTCATTTTGTATTTGCGGAGGATGTCGAAAGTCTCGCCAAGATCTTTGGCGTGCTCATCTGACGAGGTCGACTTAACGAGCATGTCGTCGACGTAAACCTCCATGTTCCTCCCGATCTGTGGTTTGAACATCCTGTTGTCCAAGCGCTGGTATGTAGCTCTGGCATTTTTTAGGCCGAAAGGCATTACTTTATAGTAGTATACCCCCCGGTTCATTGTGAATGTGGTAAGATCTTCGTCTGCCGGGTTCATATGGATCTGGTTGTAGCTGGAGAAAGCATCCATGAAGCTGAGTAATTCGTGGCTTGCCGAGCTGTCGACAAGCCGATTTATCCGAGGGAGGGGATAGTTGTCTTTCGGACAGGCCTTGTTGAGATCTGTGAAGTCGACGCACATGCGCCACTTCCCGCTTGCCTTTTTAACCATGAACACATTCGCCAGCCATTCTAAGTAGGCCATATTTCGAATGAAGTTGGCTGCAAGCAACCTGTCAACTTCGTCCTCGAACGCCTTTTGTTTGATCGAAGAGAAACTTCGTTTCTTCTGCCTAACGGGTCGGACTGTCGGATCAACCCCGAGCTTATATGAGATTACTTTGAGGTCGATTGCGGGCATGTCGGAGGGTGCTCAAGCGAACACGCTCGAGTTTCCTTTGAGGAAGTGGATCAAGTCGTCGCGCCGGGCCCTTGTTAAGAGTGACCCGATCTGGACGGTTCGTTCATTGTCACCTTCGACGAAGGGGACCTCGGTTAGCGTCTCCACCGAGGCCCCTCAGATTTCTTTTTGTTCGTCCTGAGTATCCAAAGACCCCTAGAAATCACCCGTGCTTTCAAGGTCGTCACTTCGTTCCTCGGGTGTAGATGTCGCTGCGAAGAAAATCTGTGTGGTTTGCTTGTTCCCGTAGGCCCGGCCTATTCCCCCTTGGTCGGATGAAAACTTGATTGCGAGGTGGTAGGTCGAGATCTGGGCCTGAAGGGAGTTTAGTGTTGGGCGTCCCAGGAGAATATTGTAGATCGATGGAATCTAGCGACGATGAACTCTACTGGTACGGTTCTCGTACGGCCCGCCTTCCGATGTGAAGAGGAGGGAGACCACTCCCTCTGCCGGGATAGAGTGGTTAGTAAACCCCGACAGAATGTGGGCGGTCGGCCTCAGGTCCGATGGGCCGAGCCCCATACGTAAAAAGCAGTCGTAGAAAAGGATGTCTATTGAGCTTCTCGAGTCGACCAATATCCTTTGAACCTCGTAGCGGTGGCCCCGTGCTGTAATCACCAGGGGGTCGTTGTGAGGAAAGGATATCCCGTGGAGGTCCTCGTCGGTGAAGGTGATGGGCTCGACTTCTTTGCTTTTCTTCTGGGGCTGGCTATAGTCCCCTCGACCGTCAGGAGGCGTCGAATCTCGCCGGCTCCAGGCGCATTCCCCGGTGATACGACCATGATTTAGCCAATCGTCAATTCGCCGGGAGGGGATGTTTCTTTGGCTCCCGGTCTGCTTTTCGCTTCTCCCGCAAGTACTTTGCAAGGTGCCCCGAGCGAATCAACTCCTCGATATAGTCGCGGAGCTGTTTGCAGTTTTCGGTGGGGTGTCCCTGCGACCTGTGGAAGGCGTGGTAAGGGCCCCGTGTCCGTTTGTCCGCTCTGTTGGTGACCGGAGAGAGCTTGAAAAATCGCTCGCCCTTTGCCTCCTCCACCAGCTCAGTCTGGGAGATGTTGAGCGGAGTATACTCCTGGAACTTTGGGGAGTATGGCTTTTGCCGGTTAACCTTCTTCTTCTCTTCTCTACCCTTCTTCTTTTGATCGGCCTGGTCGCTCCGGGGTAGGTTCGCATTTACCCCGGACTCGAACTGGATTTCTCACTCGATCTAGGCTTTTACCTCGGCCAAGGTCTTTGGTTGCGCTAATGTAAAAGAGCAGAGCCACTCCTTGTGCCTAAGACCCGACCTAAGGGCCGTGATGACAGTCTCATCTCTGTGCTTTAGAACCTCAAGAAGAGCGTTGTAGAAGTGAGTGACGTATCATTTGAAGGATTCCTTGTCCCAGCTCTTTATAGTGAAGAGGTAATCGACGGCCCGCTTCTGCCGTCTGTTCCCGACGAAATGCCCGAGGAACTGGGCGACCAGCTCATCAAAGGTAAAGATGGAGCATGGCGTGAGTCCCCAGAACCAGTCTCATCCGGCGCGGATGAGAGTGGAGGGCAATGCTCGGCATTGGGCGGCATCAGAGTTGTCCTGGAAGCTCATGCCTGCCGTAAACGCGTCCAAGTGGTCTTTCGGGTCGGACTTCGCGTCAAATAAGCCACCTTTGGAGGCTTGTTTCTGGAGGAGACGCGGACATCGAGCAATTCTTCTGTGAAGGGCTTCGTAAGCGAGTCGGCGACATACTTGGCCCCCTCGCTTGAAGGACGACTCTACCGATGTATACCCTCGATCTTCATTTCGAGGGCATCGAGACGGTCGTGGTACCCTGAGGATTCGGCGTATTCAGAGTTATGGCCTCTCCCGCTGGGGGCCTGCGCCTGGCTGTGACCCCGGATCTGTTCTATGAGGTTCCTCAGGTCCCCTGGCAAGGTTGTTCGTGAGTTATCACGGTAAGCACCGTCCACGCGACCCCGTCGAGGGAGAGGGTGTCGGCCATGCCTGGGAGCAGGCGAGCTGACCGACACCTCTTCAGGAGGGACAGGGGCGCAACGGGTTTCAGGGCGGGGCGCTCTTTCACGAGATCCCGACGTGGAGCTGTGAGGCGCCCAGCGGGTCATTGAATTGGTCTCCACGGGGTATCTGTGACCGCCGGAGATAGCGAGACGCTGTTCAGTCGTGCCAGCGTAGGCAGTGTCAACTCCTCCTCTACGGAGGTCGCGATCCCGAGGTAGGGGAACAGCGACATGGGGGGCTTGTTCGGTTGTTTGGACACGGACAAGGGCATCCACGATGGACGCGGTCCTGTCGATCCGTGCAGACAGGGCGTGAACGGCGTTAGTGGGAGGAGAGGATCCGTCCGCGCCTTCATTGTGGGGAAGGCGGCGGCTTGTGCTGGGATCGTCGCGATGATCACCCGCCATCAGTTCGAGATCGAAAGATCAACTTTCGATGAGGGAATTTTCGAAATTCCCACAGACGGCGCCAACTCATGGAGGTCTGGATCTCCTTCAGATGTTGTCTTCTGTTGATCTATCATGTGCGTTGATGAAGGGCTGAGATTGGGTTTAAGGGTTGCCTCCTTGATGGGGGTCATAGGCCTCCTTCAGATGTTGCTTTCCGTTGATCTGCTGATAGTGGCGATGGATGGCTGAGATTGGATCTGAAGGCTGTCGCTCCTGAAGCATGTGGATCTCAATGGGTTTGAGGTTGTGGTTGCAGAGCTACCTGGAAGGAAGTCCCGAGGTGGTTGTACCACCGAGGACCCTCCGACGGTCAAGTTAGACTAGAGATCTGAGCAGAGTAACAGCTTAGTGGAGTAAAAATAGCTTACTTGGACCGTCTGAAGAAGGGGTTTATATGGCGGTTGCAGCAGGCAGGGCAGACGCGAGAATCACGCCGGCAGTTATGCTCCCGACGTCACGCCCGTGTGATGAGCGGGATCTCCCATTAATGGCGAGACAGGCTCGTTAATGGGGGATCGTGATGGCGTGGAACGTGGGATATGGCCGGCGGATATCTCGCGCATGGCGAGATTCGCGGTATGGCGGTTGTGCCTGTAAGCAGTGTCGTTGGTCGGTCGATGATACCGAGGAAGATGACCTCGGCGGGAGAGCTCGCGGACGAGCGGGAGAGCCGAGGTATCTTGGTTCTGCGGTAGCCCGGAGACGAGCTGTGAGGCCGAGGAGGCCAGTTGTGCAGCGGGCTTGGAAGTGAGCCAGCGTTGGTCGGTATGATGGGCATAGGAGTGGTCTGGTCGGCCACTGTAGGTCCTTCCTTGCATGCTCTGGGACACGTCATCTACCAGGTGTCATGATCTAAGGAATTACCATTATCGAGCATCATCATTAGCTCCCCACTCTCGTTCCGATCTATTTGTGGGTCGGGTCGAGAGTGGACTGCTTGCTTCTTTCCGTGCGGCTTGGTACTGGTAATTTCTCATGGTGGATTGTTCGGGGACGACACGGCGTTCTTGTAGTCGCGCATCGAGTATAAGTCGAACGAAGGACGAGTGTGGGAAGGTCGGTATCCTCCCTTCGCCGGAGTTGAGGCGCTGATCGTGCGTTGAGTATGAGTTTATTCGGCGGGCCTTGGATTCGTGTCTTTGTAGGGTAGAAAGCTACCCACTGCGGATGCGCCAAGCAGGAAGCTATTCAGAGGCTTCACGAAGAGGGCTTTGGACCCACCGCGTTGAGGGGCAGGAGGATGCCTGCCGGGGATGCGCCGAGCAGGAAGGGACTCGGCGGCCTCGCGATGAGGGCTTCAGTTCCTCAGCGTCTGATGGGCAGGAAGATGCCCGCTGGGGATGCACCGAGCAGGAAGGGACTCGGCGGCCTCACGATGAGGGCTTCAGATCCTCAGCGTCGAATGGGCACGAGGTTGCCCGCTGGAGATGCGCCGAGCAGGGTAGCCTCTCGGTGGTCTCACGATGAGGGCTTCAAATCCTCAACGTCCGATGGGCAGGAGGATGCCCGCTGGGTATGCGCTGAGCAGGGTAGCTGCTAGGCGGCCTCACGATGAGGGCTTCAGATCCTCAGCGTCTGATGGGCAGGAGAATGCCCGCTGGGGATGCACCGAACAGGAAGGGACTCGGCAACCTCACGATGAGGGCTTCAGATCCTTGGCATCTGATGGGAAGGAGGATGCCCGCTGGGGATGCACCGAGCAGGGTAGCTGCTCGGTGGTCTCCTGGCGAGGGCTTTAATCCTTAGCGCGGGAGGGGGCGGGAGTGGCCTACTAAGGACGGGACCGAGCACGGTAGCTTCTCGGTGGTTCTTGGCGAGGGCTTTAATCCTTAGCGCGGGAGGGGCCGTGAGTGGCCTACTAAGGACGGGGCCGAGCAGGGTAGCTGCTCGGTGCCTCTTGACGAGGGCTTTGATCCTTAGCGCGGGAGGGGCCGTGAGTGGCCTACTAAGGATGGGGCCGAGCAGGGTAGCTTCTCGGTGCCTCTTGGCGAGGGCTTTGATCCTTAGCGCGAGAGGGGCCGTGAGTGGCCTACTAAGGATGGGGCCGAGCAGGGTAGCTGCTCGGTGCTTTTTGGCGAGGGCTTTGATCCTTAAGGACAGGCCGAGCAGGGTTACTGCCCGGTGCCTCTTGGCGAGGGCTTTGATCCCTGGTTTGGTAGGGAGTTACCACCCAGGGATAACCGAGCAAGGGCGGGCCCGGTTGCCTCTTTCGAGGACTTTTCATCCTTAGCGCGGGAAGGGCCGTAAGTGGCCTGATAAGGATGGCCGAGCTGGGTTGCTGCCCGGTACCTCTTGGCGAGGGCTTTTTGTCCTTAAGGATGTCCGAGCAGGGTTGCTGCCCGGTGCCTCTTGGTAAGGGATTTGATCCTTGGCGTTGTGGGGTAGGGAAGCTACCAGCCAGGGATAGCCGAGCAGGGTAGCTGCTGGGCTGCCTCTTCGTGAGGGCTTCGATCCTTGGTGCTGGAGGGGCCGTGGGAGGACTGCCAAGGATGAACCAAGAAGTGAAGCTGCTCGGTCGCCTCTTTGTGAGGGCTTAGACCCCTGGCGTTGTGGGGGTAGGAGAGCTACCGGCCAGGGATAGCAGAGAAGGGTAGCTGCAGGGATGCCTCTTGATGAGAGCTTCGATCCCTGGCGCTGTGGGGTAGAGAAGCTACCAGCCAGGGATAGCCGAGCGGGATAGCTGTAGGGCTGCCTCTTGATGAGGGCTTTGATCCTTGGCATTGTGGGGGTAGGGAAGCTACCAGCCAGGGATAGCCGAGCAGGGTAGCTTTAGGGCTGCCTCTTGGTGAAGGCTTCGATCCCTGCCGTTGTGGGGTAGGGAAGCTACCAGCCAGGGATAGCCGGGCATGAGCCTCCAGCTGTCGAAGAGGGAGAACTTTGGGGGCTTGTTACGGGAGGAGACGTGGACGGCGAGCAGCTCCTCAGTGAATGGTTTGGTGAGCTAGTTGGCGGCATACTTAGCCCCGTCGCTTGAACGGTGACCTTCCCGATGCATACCCTCGATCTTCTTCTCGAGGGCGTCGAGTCGGCCGCGGTACCCCGACGACTCGGCGCATTCTGATCCTAGGCCTCTACTATTTGAGGTTTGCGTCTGGACGCGGCTCCGGTTCCTCTCAATGAGGTTCCTTAGATCCCCCGGCAAGGTGTCCTTCAAGCCGCCGCGGCGAGTCCCATCCGCATGACCCCATCGAGGGAGGGGGTGTCGGTCATGCCTGGTAACAGGCGAGCTGGCAGCCATCTCCTCGGGAGGGAAAGGTGCGTGGAGGACCTCGGGGTGAGATGCTCAGGCGACGGACCTCGGTGTCGAACTGTGGGGTGCCCAGCGGGTCTCAGAACGTATAGGTCCGGGAGATCCGCGGCCGTGGGAGGTAGCGAGGTGGTGGTCGGAAGTGCCGACGTGGACGGAGCCTCCTTTCCCTCTGTAGGGGTCCTGGTCCCGAGGCGAGAGAGCGGCGACTTGGTGATCTTGCCCTACTGTTTGGACACGGATCAGTGCCTCCACAACAGACGCGAGTTGGACTATGCGGCCGACGAGGGCGTTTATGGCATTCGGCGGAGGAGGTTCGTCTGCGCCTCCATTGAGGGGAAGGCGGTGACTGGTGCTTGGATCGTCGTGGTGATCGCTAGACATTAGGTTGAGATCGGAAGGAGAACTTTTTTTTTATGGAATCAAGAGTGTTGTTTCCCACAGACGGCGCCAGCTGATGGGGGACGTAGGCCTCCTTCAGATGTTGCTTTCCGTTGATCTGCTGATGGCGGCGATGGATGACTGAGATTGGATCTGGAGGATGTCACTCGTGAAGCATGTGGATCTCAATGGGTTTGAGGTTGTGGTTGCAGATCTACCTGCAAGGAAATCCCGGGGTGGTTGTACCACCGAGGACCCCCCGACGGTCAAGTTAGACTAGAAATCCGAGCAGAGTAACGACTTAGTGGAGTAAAAATAGCTTACTTGGACCGTCTGAAGAAGGGGTTTATATGGCGGTGGCAGCAGGCAGGGCAGGCGCGAGAATCATGCCGGCAGTTACGCTCCCGACGTTACGCCCGCGTGATGAGCGGGATCTCCCATTAATGGCGAGACAGGCTCGTTAATGGGGGATCGTGATGGCGTGGAACGTGGGATATGGCCGGCGGATATCTCGCGCATGGCGAGATTCGCGGGATGCTGGTTACGCTTGTGAATAGTGCCGTTGGTCGATCGATGAGACCGAGGAAGATGACCTCGGCGGGAGAGCTCGCGGACGAGCGGGAGAGCCGAGGCATCTTGGTTCTGCGGTAGCCCAGAGATGAGCTGTGAGGCGGAGGAGGCCAGTTGTGCAGGGGGCTTGGAAGTGAGCTAGCATTGGTCGGTAGGACGGGCATAGGAGTGGTCTGGTCGGCCACAGTAGGTCCTTCCTTGCATGCTCTGGGACACGTCATCTGCCACGTGTCATGATCTAAGGAATTACCGTTATCGAGCATCATCACTCCTGAAGTGTGTGGATCTCAGTGTGCTTGATTTGGAATGAAGCCGAGCTACCCGCAAAGAAGTCCCGGGATGGTTGTACAACCGTGGACCCTCCAACGATCAAGTTAGTCGAGGTATTTGGGCAGAGTAGCGGCCTATTAGGTAAAAATTGGCTTACCTGAGTTGTCTGAGAGAGTGTTTATATAGCGGCTGCCATGGGCTAGCTGGCGCGAGATCCTCGTCGGCCGTTACGCCCCTGGCGTTATGCCTGAGTGAATGGCGGGATTCTCCATTAATGACGAGATATGCTCGTTAATGAGGGGATGAGATGGCGTAGAACGTTGGATCGTGGGACGGCGGATATCTCGCGTCTGGCGAGATTCGCGGAGACGCCTGTGACCCGCATTCTAAATCTCCTGATAGAACCGAAGAAGTCTAGCTCGGCGAGAGGCCTAAAAGAGGGCGGGAGGCTGAGCTAGTTCGGTTCCGTGATAGCTCGGAGGCGAAGGGCCGAGGAGCTCTGCATGTAGGAGGGCTCGGAGGCGAGCCAATGGTCGTTTTCTTGGCGAGCGTAAGAACGTTCAGGGCATCCTCGGAGGCTGGGTCCAAATAGCGGGACGATAGCCGGGGGACGCCTCCAATGCTTGGTCCATGCCCTGTTTCCGTGTGCCTCGGGATACATCATCTGCCACGTGTCATAATCTGGAGAGTTTCCGATTATGACCATCATCAGACCCCATTGGAGGTACTATAAATGTAAAACATATCGATTGAATTAGCTTGGAATATATATACGAATAAAACTGTCTGTCTATAGATGGGTGCCAAAATAAAAGTCAATTAATTAGCATCCCTTACACTGTTGTGATAGACAATAACATCACTCTGCTCGTTATATTAGGATGAAAGAGGATATGATAAAATGTAAGTTCGGAACGGATGAAGGAGTCAAGATAGAGTCTTAAATTGATAGGAAGGGTAATAATATCACTAATTCTCGCTAGTTTAGAGAGAAATAGAATATATAGGAAGATTGTAAATTCGGATTTGGATGGAAGGTACTAAAACTCACCGTTTGTTGTTTCTTCCTTTCGTCATTCACAAAAGACCCCATGAGTATATGTGGTCTTTATACACAATCCGCAAACTATCTAAAGCATTAGGTGGTCAAGTATGACAATTGTATCTATCTAAATAACTTTGCAATAAATGTTGCATTTCCTCATGTATTTTGTTCAACCAAACATTCTTTGTATGTGGATTCCAACTGCAAAAATTGAAAACAACTCAACAAAGAATGTATATATAGGATGTTTTTTGTCATGCAACATTTGTTTTACTTCTTCATCTTGCAAACCAAACAACCTCTAAACATGCATTTACCAAAAAAGGACACGACTCTTCGTTAAATAGACAATTGAGTAATATTACTTAAAAGAACTATTTCAAGTTTATTTTTAACATAGATTACAAGTCTTCATTTATGTAATTATTAGGTTAAATTGGATGAAAGCCAACAGTCAAAACACTAAGTACATGTCTATTTGAATTGAACAATCAAAAATAAGAAAATACAATTTTTTAATTTTTTCGGTAATTAATGGGTACAACCATTTGCGCAATGCAATTTTATAACTTAAACAAATTTAAGAAATTTCATTTTCTTTTACTAACTGTTACAACTCTTTGTGCAATTCAATTTTGCAGTTTATAAAAAAATTTAAAATTCAATGTTGTTTTAAACAACGGTTATGGCTTTTGGTGCAATTCAAAATTAATTTGAACCAGCATGTTCATCGCATGCCTCTTAAATTTAAGAATTCAATTTTGTAACCTTTTCCTTTCAAAAAATCTCAATTCATGATCCTCGTTCTATGATTTGAGAGAATTAATATTCTGCCCAGTGCAAGAAAACAAGCAAGAATACTTAATCATATTTATAAGTTGACAACTTTATTAATAATGGGTGGTAGATAGGACAACTTATATTCTTATTCCATGTATTTATTCCATGTATTAGCTAATGTTAACTATTTCTCGTGGCAAAACATTTTAGGATATAAACAAGAATCCACTTGCACACCTGTTTTCAAGAATTGAATTAATTATGGGTTTTAAATAACATATGTATACAAGGAAATGCAAAGGAAAGGAAATTTAGATTCCAGCATTGGATTTATATAGAAAACATGCATTTGGGTCTTACACCTGTACCCACCTGGCAGGAGATCTAAAATATAGTAGTCAAAATGTAAACATAAATATTCTAATCACTCCATGAACATACGAATGGGCGGTAAATATAGAAATATAATAATATGATGTTCAAGATGTTGTAAAGATTATGTATCTATGCATAGCGGAAATTCAAGACCTTTGTTTAGGATAAATTGAAAAGGAACCGATAATGCTCAATATTGGCAACCCTTAAGATCGGGACACGTGACGGACGGCACGTCCCAGAACTCAGGAGAAAGGGCCCACAAAGGCCGACCATGCCACCCCTGTACCCGACTGGCCAGCGCGAGCTAGCCCCTCTCGGGGCTCCCCGCAGATTGGCCTCCGCGGACCCTCAGCTCGCCCCGAGCTGCCACAAGACCAAGTCTCCTCGGCCTACTCGCTCGTCCCCGAGCTCCTTGCCGAGGCCGTCTTCTTCGGACATCCGACCAGTTCCGCCGGTCACAGGCGCAACCGCAACTCCGTGAATCTCGCCATGCGCGGATTTTCCGCCAGCAACATCCCACGTTCCACGTCTTTACGATCCCCATTCATTGGCGATCTCCTTTCTACGCGGGCGTGACATCGGGAGCGTAACTGCCGGCGAGATTCTCGCGCCTGCTGCTGCATGCCTCCACCACTATATAAACCCCCATCACAGAGGGGTCAAGTAAGCCATTTTTTTCCACATAGCCGTTACGATGCTCGGATCTCGTACTAACTTGATCGTCGGAGGGTCCTCGGTGGCGTCAAACCACCCCGGGACTTCTTTGCAGGTACTTGGTGTCCAACTCCTCCAACTACCAAATCTCTTCTAAACCCATTGAGACCCCCATACAACAGGGGATCCCCTCCAGAATCCACCGGAAGATCGACGGAAGACAACATCTGAAGGAGATCTGAAAAGGACTTCCATCAGTTGGCACCGTTTGTGCAAAACGCAAACTCCACAAAAACAAAGTTGGCCTTCTGATCTCCGTCCACATGGCAAGCGACCATCCTGAAAATTCGGGTACCAGCCACCGCCTCCCCCTCACCGTAGGCGCGGATGAACCCCCTCCAGCGACCATCATCCATGCCCTCGCCAGCCGAATAGATCGGCTACAGTCCCTTGTGGAGAAGCTCGTCCGCGCCCAAACGGCCGGGCCTGGGCCCCAGATCGCCGCTCCTTCGCCTCCAGAATGCTCTGCCCCCATCGGCACGGCCGACCACCGGCGGGCAGCGACTCCCGACCACGGATCCCACGGACCTATACTCCCTGAGGCCCGTTGGGCGCCTAGCTGCTCCACCCCCAGGTCCGCCGCCGGAGCACCACGCCTCGAACCTCTTCGCGACCCTTGCCCCCCTGAGGAGATGTCGGTCACCTCGCCTGCCCACAGGAATGACCGACACCCACTCCCCTGACGGGGTTGCACAGAAGAGGCTCGCTACGACGGCTCGAGAGCCACGGAACCCGGGGATCTGAGGAACCTCATCGAGAGGAACCAGAGCCGTGCCCAGACGCAAGTCTCCCACAGCAGAGGCCAGGGATCCTGAGGCGCCGAGTCCTCGGGGTACCACGACCGACTCGACGCCCTCGAGAAGAAGATCGAGTGCATGCGTCGGGAAGGTCACCTCTCGGCCGACGGGGCCGAGTACTCCGCCGACTCGTTCACCAAGCCGTTCACCGAGGAACTGCTCGCTGTCCACGTCTCCTCGCGCAACAAACCCCCGAAGGTCTCTCTGATCGACGGGAAAACCGACCCCAAAGACCATTTGGATGCTTTCACCGCGGGAATGAGCTTCCATGACCATTCCGATGCCGCCCAGTGCAGGGCCTTCCCTGCCACCCTCATCCGTTCTGGTCGGGACCGGTTCCAAGGACTCGAGCCTCGCTCGATCTCGACCTTCGACGAGCCGGCTACTCAGTTCCTCGGCCACTTCGTTGGGAACAGTCGGCAGAAGCGCACGGTCGACTACCTTTTCACAATTAAGAGTGGAGACAAGGAGATGTTCAAGGCTTACATCACTCGCTTTTACAACGCACTCCTCGAGGTTCCCGAGCACCGGGACGAGACCGTCATCACGGCGCTCAGATATGGCCTGAGGCATAAAGAGTGGCTACGCTCCTTTGCGTTAGCATAGCCTAAGGCCATGGCCGAGGTTAAGGCATGGACCGAGCATGAGGTTCAGTTAGAGTCCAAGGTGAACGCGAGCCTCCCCCGGGCAGAACGATCCGACCAGAAGAAAAGGGCTTGGGAGGAGAGGCTGGAGCGTCAGCAGCCCTATCACCCGAAGTTCCAGGAGTACACCCCGCACAACGTCTCCCTCGCAGTGTTACTAGAGGAGGCCCAAGGCGAGGGGTTCTTCAAGTTCCCTCCAATCCCGCGTCAGGTCTCAAAGTGGACCCGGGGCCCTTACTGCGCCTTCCACCGGACGCTGGGCCACGCCACCGAAGATTGCAAGCAACTCTGGAATTACATCGAGGAGCTCATTCGATAGGGGCACCTCGTCGCCTACTTAAGGGATAAACGGCAGGCCGACCACGAGCAGGAGCAGCGCCCTCCTCCCTCCGAGCTGACCATCGGCTAGATCATGCTTGCTTCCGCGGAGGACCAGTCCGGCACCCGGAGTGCCCTGTACCAGGCGCCAGGCACGGAGACCAGCAAGCCTCCAGGAAGCTCGGGCCACGCTGATAGGGTCATCTATTAGCCTGTACTTTTCTTTCGAGGCAATGTAAACTCTCCCTAAGACTATTGTCAATATAATAAAGATCAGCAGAACATTGCGAAGAAAGTAGAAAAGTTCTTATTTATTCAAAAAAAGGCGGGAGGGAGGGGGGGGGTATTATGAGTTCCTCATCCGTACATACAAAAAGAAAAAAAATTATTATTACAACAACAGGGGAAGGGGTGCAGAGAGCACTGCTCATGATACTCGGTGAAGATCTCCGCCAGCCGAGGCCTCGCGAGATCCAACCTCTCCCCTCGGTTCGCCCCGCGCACATTGATCCCGAGCCTCAACTCATAGCATTCGCGGACGAGCGCCTCCGAGCGAGCCAGCCGGTTCATAGAGATGAGGTCGAAGCGCCTCAAAGACCGCAGCTTGCCCACGGCCTCATCGTAGAGCTGCTCGGACAGGGGGTTGTAAAGCTCCAGCGACGCCTTCCAGATGGAGTACATCAGCAGCTGCAGCAGAGAAGAACGTCGGGGGAGCAACCGGCCGAAGTGGTCCTCGATGCTCCCGTACACCAACTGCACCGTGTCCTCGGTACAGTTCTGGTCATACAGGTACACATCTTCAAAATTGATGATGTCGGGGATGGTAAAGGGGAAGTCCTGCATTCTCAAAGCTCTGTTTGTAAGGGAAGGATGGTCTAGTACTCCTTCAGCCTTATATAGCCCGCTGCGCCCCCATAGGAACTCAACGGTCACCCACTCTCGTCCAAGGAATCGCCGCCACGCGGCGATCATTAAGCCTCCTCCGACGGAACTGAAGCAACGCGGCCCTGGCGCTTCACCTCCCCCCGCATTCAATGCGCATGCTAACTGTTCCTATTCCCCAGGTGTATGGTCGGGCGAAACCTCTTGAAGATTCAACCGAGTAGCTGCCCTACCCGGTTATCCTCAGCCGGCCTCCTCAGGTTCCCCTAGCGCTAAAGGTCAAAGCCCTCACCAAGAGGTAACCCAGCAGCCACCCTGCTCGGTTATCCCTGACGGGTAGCTTTCCTACCGCAACGCCAGGGATCGGAAAGTCCTCCCAGAGGCACCTTAGCAGCTGCCCTGCTCGGTCATCCCCGGCGGGTAGCTCCCCTACCGCAATGCCAGGGATCAAAGCCCTTACCAAGAGGCAACCCAACAGCTGCCCTGCTCAGTTATCCCTGGCGGGTAGCATCCCTGCCGCAACGCTGGGGACCAAAGCCCTCACCGAGAGGCAGCGCAGCAGCTGCCCTGCTCAGTTATCCCTGGCGGGTAGCCTCTCTGCCGCAACTCCAGGGACCAAAGCCCTCACCAAGAGGCAACCTAGCAACTGCCCTGCTCTGTCATCCCTGGCGGGTAGCTCCCTAACCTCAACGCCAAGGATCAGAAATCCATCACAGAGGCAGTCGAGCCCGAGGATCCCTCGCTCGGCTATCCTTCAGGACGAAAGCCCTCTCCAAGAGGCACTGGGAAGTAACCCTTCCCGGCTAAGGGTCCTTAGTAGGCTTCTATAACCCCTCCTGCGCTAAGGACCAAAGTCCTCCCAGAGGCAGTCGAGTCCTTGCTCGGCTATCCCCGGCTGGTAGCTTCCTACCACAACCGACAGGGATCAAAGTCTTCGCCAAGAGGCACTGGGCAGTAACCCTGCTCGGTCCCCGTCCTGAAGGATCGAAAGCCCTCGCAAGAGGCAACCAGGAAGCTACCCTGCTCGGTCCAGATAAGGCGGGCAACCCTTCGCCCACCACACACAGACGGCCCAAGCTGCCAACCAGGGGCATCAGGTCTATCTAAGTCTTGAGCGATCTGTTAGTTATATGTATGCCCTAGAGGCCATTACTGTACATTGGATATATATTGTAGTGGATGCTGGGACATATATAGATAGGACTTTCTTGCTCGACATGATAGTACGCTATCTGGTTGCTGTTTATCTTAACGTGTATACTTTCTGTCTCTCTGTTACATGTTGATAAAGCCCTTAGGATGTGTACTCGACTTCCAGGACTGTGATGAAGATCATACTAGTGGGGCCTGGATAGTCCATGAGTACATCCTTGAAATGTTCCTAGTCGAGGGAATATCGAGACGGGGCATCGATATTCCAGAGTAGACTAGCGTATATCTTCTCGACCCATGCGATGGGCGATGGATGATCCCATATCCATTGGTGTTTGACATCGAAGATGGTATGCGGGTGCTCAGTGGAGACTGGGTACACTGAACGGACTCGCCGAGAACTCCCAGATGGTATTATACCTCACGTCAGATGGCAGTTCTCTGGTGACACTGGTACAGCTTAGTCTGTTGACCCGAGATCGTCATAGAGTCTTGTGTGTCTCCCACTGTGCTTTTATTTCCACCCTACCACGGCTCTACTGAGTTGTGCAAACAGGTGGTTTTTGGGTACAGTCCCGATTCACATGGAGGCAATGAGCGATAGGAGGGGATTCGTCTCTCCCGGTATTGGGGGTTGATGTTGCGCTATGCTCGACTGGCCATAACAGGAAATCCCTGGCCAGGGTTACAGTGATATACTGGTAAGAGTTATCAGTAGTTTCACACATGTCATGGACTTCACGTCGGCATGACATATCGAGCTATTGGGGTCTGACGTTTACCACCCCTAGGCGAGATATGCGACATATCAGACGAACAGACCGGACTATACGGTAAGTGTTACTGGTTGGATTCACAGGAGTGTGAGCGGGCTTGCTCGTCGATCTTCTGATCGCTCAATACCCGGGTGGCCGTTACGTTTAGCAGACCGCTTGCGGCTTGTGGGTGTTTGATATGATCATCATCTGTTGCCGGCGTATTGACGAGTCTTTAGAGTCCTACACAGAGGTTTCCTGGCTCAAGCGAAACGAAATAGGAGTGCATATGAGATATGTGCGGGACCGAGAATAATGTGTGTATGCGATACCGTATTTCATTCTCGCGATGAATGTGTCGAATGGTTGTATGCGATATAACCTAGTTATCGAATCAAGGATTGATTCGATAAGCCGATACATTGGATACTAGCCGGTTATATGCGATATGACCGGATCATTGAATCAAGTGTTGATTTAATGATTTAATGTATAATTATATATTTGATATATTACTTTGCATTAACTAGTATTGGTTCACTTTAAATGGATTTACTCACTTGGTTTTTGCACATTGTATATGCGATATATTTTGTCCACATGATTGTATCATGTTTGATGATACATGCAAGCTAGGGTTAGTGCAAAGAATTAAACCATGGTTAAGTTTATGATTAGGGTTTTCTTTTTTCTTACTTATTTATTTGTTTATTTATTTTTGGAAAAGATGAGAAAAGAATGGTTGCTATTTTTGTTTTTAGTTGAACATTCATGAAACTTTGACTAAGTCACCATTCTTGTCTCATGCTTAACCCTAACCATATGAACTAACCATAGTAAATTCTCTACACTTAACCAAGGGTTAGTAAATGATAAGTATTGATTTATTTATCTAATTTACATAACTTAATATATCTTCTTCTTCTTCTTCATCTTCTTCTTCCATGAAGAAAGCTTGCTACATCAATGGTGATTGATGAAAAAGTGTGAGAAATCCAAATCTAAAGTCTACCCACTTCCTATTTCTTCATCCTCTACCTCTTGCCAAGTAGTATAGGGTGATTCCTTCACAAGTTTTCTTGACTTGGTGAAGTTGGAGCTTGATCTAGCGATGCCTCGACGTAGATCATCTTCGGCATCGTCGTCGATGACCTAGCCCGCTTTTTCTCCAATGAAGCCGACGCTAGAGCCCAAGATACGATTTGGACAGCGAGGGGACTTCATCACGGAGCCTAGGAGGTGGTGGACCAGATCTACAAAGGTTGTAGCCCCTTCCCTTTAGCTATATTTCCGTTTACTTGCTTGCTTCGCCTATACTTCTAGCCAACGATCCGTTCTAGGGTTTCTCGGCACCGTAATTTTTAGAAATTGGCATGGATGATGCCTTGTGAGACCTCACTAGGATGCCTAGGAACCTTTCACTGGTATCAGAGCCTAGCTAGAGCCTTAGGCGAAGTCTAGACGGAGTTTGAAGTCCGAACGAACCCAAAACCCCGACTTTAACATGCTCTCTGGACATTTCTGTAAAATGTGGATTTTTGTAGATTAAAAATATTCAGAAAAATCAGCAGGGGATTGTAAGGGTTACTGCAAAATTCGATGGCCTAATTCCTTAAAAGCGCCGCGGATCCGCGGCAGTTTTGTCTTGTTGTGCATCGAAGTTTGCACCGTAATTCTTAGTAAGCAGTGCTGGTTTTCCTGGGAGTTTTTAATATTTTTTTCCAGAGTTGCATTTTCTGGGTTGTATTGGGGACTCGGTGTATCGATCGGATTGTCTAATTCTGTTTGTGTGCTTTTCCGGATAATCTTAGAATATGTTAAAAGGTTCGACCGGATATAAATACCCACTTTTTCCTTTGCCGGGAAATTTCCAATTGTTGGATTTTTCCGTAGTTTAACGACGTTCTAAGTAGTGCAAGTAACGCGATGGTCCCTCTAGAAGACAACAAACCTTAACTCGATTATGTGACCGTCTTGAACTGCCCTTTGAACCTTCGGGTTTGGGGCAGTACGGCGTGCCACATGTGAGGCGTTGGCTTGACCCTTCTACGGCTGGACCATTGGTACTGAGGCACGAACTGAATGTTGTTAGACTTATTTCATGTGTTAAGCTGTTTCGGGAAAACTTGGATGTTCGAATGTTCGATCGGAAAGTTTAACATTTTCTATTTATCCGGAATGTGATACAATAATTGGAATTCACAAACAGTTATGAGATAACGGAATGAATATTATAAACATAGCAGTTTAGTCTCACCTGATCGGTTGCCACGAAATTTTGATGTGATCAAAAGTCCGTCGCAATCACGTAGTGTACGCGGATACTCGCCGGGTAAACTTAATAGGCAGCCTCACTCCATAGCCCCGACCAAGTGACTGTAGGAGAACCCCGTCGCCGAAAGCATCCGTCCGGGTGCTCGCGGCAGCGGTGTTCCGCCTTGGTGCACTTCGTCGACGGTATTAGGGGTGCGGCCGCCTACTAAAGTTTGCGACGAGCATTCGATCAGTTTTTCGGGAATCTTGTTGAATTGCCCGACTTAATATTGAAAAGTGTTTTCGATAATGAGACTGAAATGCGGGGTTTATAATTGTTAGGCATGCGATGTCTAAAGAATTCATTTGATTAGGCATGCGATGTCTATGCAGGTTGCGGATTCCAACTGTTGTAGTTTTACACTTTCTTTTCTGTGACCGTAAGTGTAATATGTGATATCGCCGGTTTCGTTGCTATATGTCAACGACAATTGGGATGCGCATATTTACTTACGTTGATGACATGTGATGTTATGTGTTGCTGGATATGTTATATTGGATCGTCGTGTTTGATTAGCCGGGGGTTTTTATGTGAGATGAGTGTTTTTTATTTTCATTCATGTAAAAACTTGTATGTAATATTCTTTTATTGGGGCACTTCCAGGTTGCGGATGATGTCACCTTTTGTATATTATTTACTTTTCCGCATTAGGATAGACCCAAGGAGGGGAGCACAAGTAACCGGGTTCTGGGGTCCAGTGGGAGACCATCTCGAGGAGTCGAGTCCGGGTCTCCTAACCCTAGAATTGGTAGGGTTGCTTGCCGCTCTCGTAGGGGTCTAGGGGTGTGGGATTGGCTATTCATCACGACCGTGGAATCCGTGTTTTATACTGGCTCGTATTGAAAACACGGACGTCCTAGTATATCCAATATTTCATATGTTTCTTCTGCTGCGTTATCTGTGATGTGATCATGTGATGTTCTGTGATAGATATAATATATAGTATATATGATATATTATATAGACGTTACTTATGTTTTACACCCGAGCTAGCCCTGCCCCGCTCTGCCGTTAGTTACCTAACCTAACGGTGCACGAGGGGACATCGAGGCGAATGCGGATGGCATAAACGTACGTTATATTTATCTGTGATGGTTAGGTGGAATTAAATGATGGGATATTCATTAATGTGATTAATGAAAGAAAATAAACCTAATTGATGTTGTGGAATCGAATTTCAAAATAAAAACAGGTAGCTACAGTTCTTGCTTTGCATCGCGGTGTTCCTTGTAGAACATCCTGCACCTTATTCGATAGGGAAAGGACCGAGATCCCTTCACCGGGAGTGACTCCTTTAGCAATAACTGACAGATGCTACAACACTCGGTTTGTCTTTTGACTGCTTCTATAGTTTCCGCTTTGCACAGTGATATATATGATATATCCCGCACCACATTCGACGAGGAAAGGGCCGACGATCCCTTCACCGGGAGTGACCCCTTTAGCAAAACTAGAAAAGCTTCAAAAACATTCCATTTAAAAACCATTTGATTCCGCAACGAGATCAAGTTCAAAGCGTTAAAGGTTTTCACAAAAACCAGCCGCAACCCTCCGTCATTTTAGGAAGTAGAGTACTTAGTATTCGTGCTGTGTTTGTTGACCATAGTCAAGGCACAGTGTACGGTAGCTAAGTGATGTCTTCTTACACCGCATATGATGCGATTAGTTAGGACAGTCGCGTGACTTTGTTGACCTTAGTTAAGGGTCATGTGGGTGGGTCTAATTAATCACGAAATGACGGGTAGAACTTGACTAGTACTTATGATTTGTTGACCATAGTTAAGGTCATAGATGCTAGGGGTAAAAACCTTTATCGGGAGTTTCAAGTGTTGAAATTTGCAATGAGGTTGCATACCTTCTATATGATAGTTGGATCCCGATACCCACTGCGAGTAATTGTTACTTCTGGGAGAGTTTTGCACTTTGCAATTAGCCGATCAAGTAGGTGTCTAGAAAGGTGTCAACGGGGTTACGCCTCTGGGAAAACGAGGTTTACTGTAATTAGGTCCGTGCGAAAGCACGGGGAACCTCCCTCAAAGTACCGACACCGGCCTGGCTGAAAGATTGGCGAACTTGTAGAGTGTAATTAATCCCGGCTAGTCTTTCCTTTTAAGGTTTGAAGGAAGATTTGATAAAAATAGTGGGAGCCATCCTGATTAGATAAAATAAATAACCAATCTATTCTTGCAAGAGCGCACGCTGAGTGTTTTCTTCTCTCTCTCTTCAGGTAGCGACCATATCATGCCTTAATCAAGATAATAATATGGATGAATTGACCGAACCCGCTTGTTATACTGTGCTGGGGAACGTTGGTCCCGCTCCAACTTATAATTGTTATAAGACCGAGCAGGAAATAGGGGAATGCCAGGATTCCCATGCCGCCCAAACGAAGAAAGTGCATGAGATGCATCTCCTTCGGGTGTGTTCATTACAAAGAACTGTTTCTCAGTATCCTCTGCATCCTGGGTATATGATACCGGATCATGATCCCAGATATGTAATATGTTACATAGGGCTACAAAAAGGTAGAAAAACTGAGAACGGATGATAAGTTTCATGAGGCAGAAAATGGGGCAAGTGTTGCAGCCAAGTCTGTTGGTCACTGTCACCCTGTATTACCAATACATTGATTCTGAACAAATGCTATTAGATACCGAACCTGATATACAAAATCATATCAGTCTCTTTATTAGTAAAGAAATGATATAATTTCGTATTGTTGGATAATGTTTTGAACATTTCTTATATCAAAAGTTGATCGGTTCAGGCACGTTATCTAAAAGCATTGACGTTCAAAATCAAACTACAGTTCCTTGTATACTGAACACACACAAGAGGAAGAGTTCAGAAATGAACAAATTCTTCTTGAGGTATTGTAGACTAGGTCATATCAATGCGACCCGACTAGCTGAAGTTACATTTAGATGCATATTTAAATCAGTTTGAATTTACATCTTGTGAAACTTGCCAGTCATGTCACAAAGATATAATGACACCAGCTCTGTTTACTGGAAGCAGAGAAAGAGTTAATGAACTCTTGGGACTGATACATGATGATGTATGTAAAGTCTCCTGTCTACACATGCCAGAACTGGTTCTTTATACTTCATTGTATTCTTTGATAATATCTCAAGATTCAGTCATATGTTCCTGTTGAAACATAAGTCTGAAGCTTTTGAGGTATTCACAGAATATAAGTTAGAAGTAGAGAACCAAAATACGGGTATAAGTATTATGTCCTATGATAAGATCAGGGAGGAGAATACTTGTGCATGGCATTCCTTGACTATTCTAAAAGAAAATGAGATTCTCTCTCAGCATTACTCCTCCGTATAAACCATAGCACGATGGTATATCGGGGCGGAGCAATCACACCCTATATGATAAGGTGTGCTCTATGATGAGTACTACTGAGTTACCTATTTCCTTTTGGGGTTATGCGCTTGAGAAGCTGCGTATCTATTGAATTAGGTTCGAATCAAATCAGTTGCCTACCGCTTCATATGTGATATGGAAAGGGAAGAGCCCATGTCTTAAGCTAGTTAAGATTTGGGATTGTCCGGCCTATGTCAAATGCAAAATCCGGACAAGCTCGAGGCAAGGTCAGTTATGTAGAACTGGAAATGTTCCAGCTATACAAACTGCAGCTGATGATTTGACAGAACCAAAGGATTCAATAGTTCCCGACGAACCTCAGCCTCTCCGCCGATCTAGCAGGGTTCCTCACCTGCTTGAGAGATACTTCGGTTTCTCGATGACAGTGGGAGCAAGGATTGCATCATGAGATGATGACCCAACTAGTTTCGAGCAGGCCATCGAGAGTAGGGACTCTGTAAGAATGGCTGGATGCTTAGTGATCTGAGATGGAATCCATGTACACCAACAAAGTATGGACTTTGGTTGCTATATGTGAAGGGTTAAATCCCCATCAGGAGTAAGTATATCTTGAGAAGATTACTTGGTGTAAATGGAAAAGTTGAGACTTTCAAAGCTAGACTTGTTAAAGGTTTTCGTCATTGACCAGGCGTGGATAATGATGAAACCTTTTCCAGTACCTATGCTTAAGTCCATCCAGATCCTACTTGCCACGGCTACATACCATGACTACGATATCTGGTGGTTGGGTGTCATGACAGCTTTTCTAAATGATGTTTTAGAAGAGTGCGTCTATAAGAACACAGCCAGAGGGCTATGTAAACAGTGGGAGCAGCGGAAACGTGTGCAAGATGCTTTATAGGATAAAGCAGGCATCGCGGAGTTGGAACATATGTTTTGATGGATTAGTCAAAGAAGTTGACATCATCAAAATGGAAGATGAACTTTGTATGTACAAAAAGGTAGTAGGGAGTATGGTGGTGATCCTCGTAGAGTACGTGGATGACATACTCTTGATAGGAAAAGAGTTTCCTATACTACGATCGGTCAATCTCCTATTATCACAAGGATTCTCCAAATAGGATCAAAATGATACCTCCTAAATCCTGAGTTTTCATCTATGAGATAGATGTAATTGGATGCTAGGATTCTCACTAGATGAAGTGAGATGGTATCAATCGATCCTGGGGAGAATCACTGGAAGAGTTCCAGGGTGATAAAGACGACTGAATGTCAGTCACAGGCATTGTCTTTACCCTCAGTAAAGGGACGGTATGTTGGAAGATTTCCAAGCTAGATACCGTGACAAACTAGACGATAAAGGCTGGTAACATCGCTATTAAAGATACTACCAAAGAGGCAGTTTGGGTGTATATTGGTTCATAAGATGAACTAGGTTCCTACCATTGTGTGACAATGGAACTGTGGCTTTGGCCAAGGAACCATGGTCCCATCAGTGACCCAGACAAATTCTGAGGCAGCATCACCTGATCATGGAGATAGTCGATCTCCAGGTTGATTGAGGTTAGGAGAGTAGACTCAGAGGAAAACACGGCGGATCCACTCACGAAGGCCTTTTCCCAAAGAGAGACTTTTAGGGGATGGTTGAGTATGTGATACTGCTACCACTGCTACAGATGGCCCTAGTGCAAGTGGGAGATTGTTAGTTATATGTATGCCCTAGAGGCCATTACTGTACATTGGATGTATATTGTAGTGGATGCTGGGACATATATAGATAGGACTTTCTTGCTTGACATGATAGTACGCTATCTGGTTGCTGTTTATCTTAACGTGTATACTTTCTGTCTCTCTGTTACATGTTGATAAAGCCCTTAGGATGTGTACTCGACTTCCAGGACTGTGATGAAGATCATACTAGTGGGGCCTGGATAGTCCATGAGTACATCCTTGAAATGTTCCTAGTCGAGGGAATATCGAGACGGGGCATCGATATTCCAGAGTAGACTAGCGTATATCTTCTCGACCCATGCGATGGGCGATGGATGATCCCATATCCATTGGTGTTTGACATCGAAGATGGTATGCGGGTGCTCAGTGGAGACTGGGTACACTGAACGGACTCGCCGAGAACTCCCAGATGGTATTATACATCACGTCAGATGGCAGTTCTCTGGTGACACTGGTACAGCTTAGTCTGTTGACCCGAGATCGTCATAGAGTCTTATATGTCTCCCACCGTGCTTTGATTTCCACCCTACCACGGCTCTACTGAGTTGTGCAAACAGGTGGTTTTTAGGTACAGTCCCGATTCACATGGAGGCAATGAGCGATAGGAGGGGATTCGTCTCTCCCGGTATTGGGGGTTGATGTTGGGCTATGCTCGACTGGCCATAACAGGAAATCCCTGGCCAGGGTTACAGTGATATACTGGTAAGAGTTATCAGTAGTTTCACACATGTCATGGACTTCACGTCGGCATGACTTATCGAGCTATTAGGGTCTGACGTTTACCACCCCTAGGCGAGATATACGACATATCAGACGAACAGACCGGACTATACGGTAAGTGTTACTGGTTGGATTCACAGGAGTGTGAGCGGGCTTGCTCGTCGATCTTCTGATCTCTCAATACCCGGGTGGCCGTTACGTTTAGCAGACCGCTTGCGGCTTTTGGGTGTTTGATATGATCATCATCTGCTGCCGGCGTATTGACGAGTCTTTAGAGTCCTACACAGAGGTTTCCTGGCTCAAGCGAAACGAAATAGGAGCGCATATGAGATATGTGCGGGACCGAGAATAATGCATGTGTGTGATACCGTATTTCATTCTCACGATGAATGTGTCGAATGGTTGTATGCGATATAACCTAGTTATTGAATCAAGGATTGATTCGATAAGCCGATACATTGGATACTAGCCGGTTATATGCGATATGACCGGATCATTGAATCAAGTGTTGATTTAATGATTTGATGTATAATTATATATTTGATATATTACTTTGCATTAACTAGTATTGGTTCACTTTAAATGGATTTACTCACTTGGTTTTTGCACATTGTATATGTGATATATTTTGTGCACATGATTGTATCATGTTTGATGATACATGCAAGCTAGGGTTAGTGCAAAGAATTAAACCATGGTTAAGTTTATGATTAGGGTTTTCTTTTTCTTACTTATTTATTTATTTATTTATTTTTGGAAAAGATGAGAAAAGAATGGTTGCTATTTTTGTTTTTAGTTGAACATTCATGAAACTTTGACTAAGTCACTATTCTTGTCTCATGCTTAACCCTAACCATATGAACTAACCATAGTACATTCTCTACACTTAACCAAGGGTTAGTAAATGATAAGTATTGATTTATTTATCTAATTTACATAACTTAATATATCTTCTTCTTCTTCTTCATCTTCTTCTTCCATGAAGAAAGCTTGCTACATCAATGGTGATTGATGAAAAAGTGTGAGAAATCCAAATCTAAAGTCTGCCCACTTCCTATTTCTTCATCCTCTACCTCTTGCCAAGTAGTATAGGGTGATTCCTTCACAAGTTTTCTTGACTTGGTGAAGTTGGAGCTTGATCTAGCGATGCCTCGACGTAGATCATCTTCGGCATCGTCGTCGATGACCTAGCCCGCTTTTTCTCCAATGAAGCCGACGCTAGAGCCCAAGATACGATTTGGACAGCGAGGGGACTTCATCACGGAGCCTAGGAGGTGGTGGAACGGATCTACAAAGGTTGTAGCCCCTTCCCTTTAGCTATATTTCCGTTTACTTGCTTGCTTCGCCTATACTTCTAGCCAACGATCCGTTCTAGGGTTTCTCGGCACCGTAATTTTTAGAAATTGGCATGGATGATGCCTTGTGAGACCTTACTAGGGTGCCTAGGAACCTTTCATGATCTCCCCTCGACATCGGGGCCGTGGAGACGCATGGAGACGCCTTCTCCTCAGCAGTACTTGAATCAACTCGACGGACGATCGCTAGGCAGATAGCCGACTTGACATGGAGGTCCAACAGCGCAAGAAGAAATTTTTTACAAGCATTCTTCATGAACAAAAGATAAAAGCGCAAATCAAGGAAACCAAAGAAAGAAAAAGTTTTATTACTAAAAGGCGGTCTTTACAGAGGGTATTTTTGGCTCCCCTGCCTAACAAAATGCCAGGAGGCTTACAAAGTTCCAGACACAGCAAAATAAAAAGAGGCGGAGGACGGGGGCTTTAGGCCTCGGGGCCAGGAGCGACCTCGGGGCCCTCGACATCTACCACGAGGCGAGCTGGGTCCTCGGAGACTTCCTCATCATTAATCTCCTACCCCTGCCTGCTGGTGTCCGCGAGGGGGTACTGGGCCCGGAGCTCTTCATCGGCGAACCCCGGCACTCGGGCTTTAACAGCGTCGAGGGCCTCATGCCTGATGAGGGTCGTGGTGACGGCCAAGTCATCATAGAAGTCTTTCGACTTCTTGTAGCCCTCCACCGCCTTCGCCGCCGAGAGGTCGGCCAACTTGGCCGCCCTCAGATCGGCCGACTTCGCCCACTCGGCCACCGCCCCCAGCTCCTTCCGAAGGGTTTTCACTGTCTTCTTCAGGTTGCCGGCCAGCACCTGAAGGTCCCCAAGCTTGGCCTCAGCGACCGTGGTGGCCTTGCGGTGCCGGGCAACCTCCCGCTTCCCGGCCTCCACCTCACCCTCTACCCTCGCCTTCATCGCCTCCAGCTCCCGCTTGGAGCTCTCTTCCAGCGAGGCGAGCTGGCCCGCAGTTTTCATCGCCGGGGCTACCACCTCGGCCTCTATGCGCAAGGCGAGGGCGACGTGCTGAAGGACCTGAAAGGCAGAAGAGAGATTAGGAAGATGAGAGAGGCACCGAACCTCAAAGAATAATAATAATGAAAGAAAAGCGCTTACCTGCAGAGACTCCTGGGCGATGGACGCCAGCTGAGCCCTGAAAGTCCCCCGAGGGACTCTACCCCCGGCCGATACCTTTATCTCATGCAGCAGGCTATCCGCGACGGATAGCCCCGAAGGTACGGCGAACTGGAGACCGTTTTCATCCACCGTGATCGGTGAAGACGGTCCTCGGGTAGATCTCCTCTTGAGCAGCCTCGAGGGAGAGCCGGTTTCCTCTTCCGAGGCCGGGTCCTCCAGAATTCGAGCCCGCCTCTGACCCGATGTTCTGCTGGGCCCTGGGGCGAGATTTGCTTCCGAGCGCTCGCGGGGCACTACCACCGGGGGAGAAGGATCCGGGGCAGGCTGTGAACAGGAAGAGCCGACGCCCCCAACCTTCGCAACCGGCCTCAGCTGGTGCATTGAAGCCCGGAGCAAGTCTATGTCCATGGGTCCTACATAGAACCAAGTGTAGAGGGAGTCAGCGACACGGGCAATATACGAACCAAAAAAGAAAACCTAAAATTACCGACGAACTCAACGGGGCTGAGCCCGGCCCAACTCAGAACCCTCTCAGACAACAGCACGTCGAAACGGGGGATGGGCTCCCACTACGCCACTCTCACCGCAACGGGGTCACCGGACTGGTTCCCCGGCAAGTGCTTCTCCCTCGACCACTCTGTAGGCAAGGGCCAGTCCTCGCCCTCGGGAGGGGAAACGAAGAAGAACTTCTTCTTCCAGTCGTGAATGGAAGAAAGAAGGGCCACAACCTCCGTCCCGGCGGCGCCCCCCGGTCGCTTTCTGAAAGAGAGATAAACCCACCTCGGGTCGCCCGCTCGACCACCGGGGTGATTTTTGAAGACGAGGGAAGAATCAAGGAGGGAAAGGCTGAATGGGATCTCCTGTAACTTCAGGCGGACCAGGAACACGAGGAGAATCCTCCACGAGTTTGGCACCAACTGATCAGGGGCTAACCCGAAGAAGTTCAACGCTTCAACGACCTCAGGAGAGAAGGGCAGACGTATTCCACCCCAAAATGCTTCCAAATACAGGGCGATCTCCCTGCCCCGTACTTGGTCTTCCCTCTCTCCCTCCTTGGCCAGGCGGAGCGTATAGCGTGAGGGGATGTGGAAGCGAGCCCACGCGTTGGCAAGCTCGTCCTCATGTCTTATCCAACACAAGGAGCTAGGGGCAGTATCTACCGCCTCCTTCCTGGGAGCTGCCCCCGCCACATAATCCAAGGAAGAGGGGCCAACCCCTGCCTCCCGGGAGGACTCAGGCTCACCTAAAGGGTTTCTAGAACCTACCCCAATGACATCAACCGACTCGACAAAAGAAGACATCTAATCTTAGGAAGAATGATCCTCGGGGAACGAAAGTGGAAGGAAGAAGACGAGCGCCGAGCAACCGAGACTTGGAACGGGAAATATGAAGGAGTAGGGACCCCGGAACGGGCCCTACCCCTATTTTATTGTCGCAAGCAACCTCATCCGACGGTGCCCTTCATCTCCCGCCAAGACGCCTCCTCGCATCTAACGTCCCCGATTGCTCCACTTGTCGTCCCCACACTGGACCGCACCCTTTCAGGCGTCGCAGGTCTGCACACGTCGCGTCTACCAACCGACGCTCGACACGTGGGTCGTCACTTCAAAGGAAAGATACACGAACCGGCGCACCCTCCATAAATGCGGAGATCTCGCCCTGATTCGCTGACAGAAAAGACAGCTCGCGGCCCGGGGACGCGTCCCAACGAAACCTTAGGAGGGAGCTCACCCCGGGCGGCCCGACGGTCCACTCCTGACCCGACCCGCTGGCTGGTCGGGACAAGAGTGGGGGGCTAATGATAATGCTCAATATTGGCAACCCTTAAGATCGGGACACGTGGCGGACGGCATGTCCCAGAACTCAGGAGAAAGGGCCCATAAAGGCCGACCATGCCTCCCCTGTACCCGACTGGTCTGCGCGAGCTAGCCCCCCTCGGGGCTCCCCGCAGATTGGACTCCTCGGACCCTCATCTCGCCCTAAGCTGCCACAAGACCAAGTCTCCTCGACCTACTCGCTCGTCCTCGAGCTCCTTGCCGAGGCCGTCTTCTTCGGACATCCGACCAGTTCCGCCAGTCACAGGCGGAACAGCAGCTCCGCGAATCTCGCCATGCGCGGATTCTCCGCCAGCAACATCCCACGTTCCATGCCTTTGTGATCCCCATACATGGGCGATCCTCTCTCTACGCGGGCGTGACGTCGGGAGCGTAACTGCCGGCGAGATTCTCGTGCCTGCTGCTGCATGCCTCCACCACTGTATAAACCTCCATCACAGAGGGGTCAAGTAAGACATTTTTTTTTCCACTTAGCCGTTACGCTGCTCGGATCTCGTACTAACTTGATCGTCGGAGGGTCCTCGGTGGCGTCAAACCACCCCGGGACTTCTTTGCAGGTACTTGGCGTCCAACTCCTCCAACCACCAAATCTCCTGAAAACCCATTGAGACCCACACACAACAGGGGATCCCCTCCAGAATCCACCGGGAGATCGACGGAAGACAACATCTGAAGGAGATCTGAAAAGGACCTCCATCAGGAACTATCCGACGGATGCCAAATCATACGAAAAGAATACACCAACAACAACACACAAGATTTAGTTTGGTTCGATGCAACTAACACCTAATCTTGCAACCCATTACGAGAACTTCCACTACGAGAAAGAATTACAAGAGATTATATCGTCTTCTCACTCTACTTTACAAAGATATACCTATCTTACAGAACCTCTCTCTGTCCGGCGACCGTGCTTGACTCCCACTCTAATTAAACCCTAGGTTATTAGAGCATTATGGATACAAAAAAACCAAGAGAAAGTATCATATTTATAAGGTAAATAAATATTAGGAGATAAATCCATCCTTAAACCAGAGGTAAATATGAATTTAATCTAGAAATTATATTTAAATCTAAACTAAAGAGATAGGATTTGAATCCCTAAATAATCCCGAATTTAAATCAAATTCAACACAAGAAACCACTTGATGATTCAAGTTAGAGGCTGTTTGGTTAGACCTCCATGCAATTGCAACTACATCGAAATATAAAAACATATGTTTCATTACTAGTAGTTGTTTCTTTAACATATAGTTATAGTCGGAACAAGTCGAGCTAGAAAAACATGTGGTTGCAACTATATTCAAATTAAACATTTTTGCAACTATATTTGTGAAACACCAAAATAAATGAAAAGATAATTATAGTGCTGCAAATATATTTGACCAAACACTAGTTTTGCAAAACATATAATTAGAATCATGTCTACCAAACAAAGAAATAGTTTTGTAACAACCCTCGTCAAATCTACATGCAGTGATAAATGCAATGATTTCTGAATACAAGCAACCAAACGCACAGCTAGAAAATTAACGGAGGACAAAGGGTATGGAACTCCTTTATACTTGATATTTTAAGAAACCACATTCAATATCTTTTATGCAAACCGAATAAATTTCACTCACTTGAGTAATGTCATGCCCCGCTTTCCAAAAGAACGGTAACGGATACATGATGATGCCCACAATATATTTATTCCGATAAGATCATTTCTCGCAACAAATACGCTAAGCGTTTATAAGCAATATAAAATGCGACAAGAAAAATAATAAAGTGAAAATCCAACAACTAGCTATTATATTAAAGCTCTACAGAGTTCAAAACAGAGATACAATATTTGAAACAAATACGATAACAATGATAAACCATAAACATGAGGCATACAGAAAATAAAAAAAGATGAAAAGAACTAGTTTCCCGTTTGCGATATAAGTTGAGAGTACTTCTCTTCCGTAGATTTTATCTTCTCTATTTCAACGTCACTTGACGAATAATTCAAGGAAAGAAAAAAAAACCATGATCGAATTCCCGTCAGCTAACTTGTGCTCGGTAAGCCCCCAAAGAGGTGTGAATTATATAAAAGAAATGGAAAACAGCATGTAATACAACATGAATAGAAGTCATGAACATATGAACAATTGTAACATGGCAATGTACATGGCAACTATATGATATATAAGCATGACAATATAGTGTAGCATGTGTTGAACAACATAAGTATGTAATAAGTGTATATGGTGAATATGAAGTGAATGTCAGTATGCCTTAAAAGGTCTTTACATGGATAATTTAACTAACGATAGTTCAAGTGTGAATGCCAACCAATCTCAAGAATCTTCTCGAACCTAAGGCTGTAATTCAGGGGCAAGAAGTCACGGGCACAAATCAAATGTGTTAGTAACGAGACTTCAATCATTATTGAAGTATTCACAAACCCAAGATTATAATTCAGGGGCAAGAAAACATAGGCCCTCATTATTGTAAATTGTGTTAGTATTCATGAATTCATATACTATAAGGACTCCTGAGATTTCATTGGATTCATACTCAAACTATCCCAACACCCCGCGTATTTTAATCTACAGTTAATGTAACAAGTGTTGATCGAATTCATGCATACAAGAGAGAGTGTACGAATTTAATGTCAAGTTGAGTTCATGTCAATTGTATGTATTCAAGTCAAGTTCAAGTATTCATGTGATATTCAAGTATTCGTGTTAAGTCGTATTCATGGGTCGAGTCGAGTCAAGTCAAGTTTAGCATGTAATATGTTTATTCATGTAAAACATGTGGATATAACAACTTGAAGATCAAGAATAAAGTACACATGTTCGCAAGCATAAGATGCGATATTTATAATATTCAGGCAATAATTAACAATAACATGGTTACATGAAACCTATTATAAAACTAGTATAGTCAAGAGTAGCATGATCAAATAATTAATATATCCGTATTCTATCATGTTATATGTCAATCAACATGTATAGGCAATATGACTTATGTGTATGGATCAAATTATCATATAAAATTCCATGTCCGGTTTCCTATCTGTTTGAGACGGTCAAATATGCTTGAGCCGGGTCACAAGTTTTCTCTAATTATGATTTTGTTCTCTGGTGGCATGAGACGGTTTAAAAAGTTATTGAGTCGGCTCGACAAGAATTTGAGACAGTTCAATACAAATTGAGACGGCTCAACAATCACTAGATTGTCACGTTTTTCTCTCGAAGTTTAAAAGACTGTAACGACCCTAAAACTCCTATACACTTTTATTGATCCAATATTAATAGAAGAGTGTAATTATGTTCTGCTTTTGAGTTATAAGTTATTATTTATAAGTTATGTACAAGAAACAAGTTGAAGCTCATGGGTTAAGCCTCTCCATTGCTCTTCTTTAGCATGCAAGTTTGAATCCCATCAGTTTTTATTATTTTTAATATTTTTATTTTTAATATTTTTGGAAACCCAAGAGTTGCACGTGCATTACACGGAGAAACGAAGAGTTGAAAATAAACCAAACAATATAAATGATACATGAATACCCAGATGAATGCACTGCACGAACCCCGAGACCCAACTCTTCATCTTGGCTTCCAGTTTTTGCCATATGGACGCTACCGGCGGTTGGATTTTTCCCAATCAACTCCGTGCTTCGCCCGTGCATCCCTATAGCTCCCCTCTACTCCTTTTTCCTATTTTATTTTTCTGAAATTAAACAGAGAACTCTCAACCTTTCATATACCCTATTAACACTCGTTTATATCATTTTAATTTCTCATTTTAATTCACCATACTCCTCACTTTTTCTCTTATAAATACCTAGACCAGTCATATCTCTTTCCCTAAGCAACCAATATCTCAAATCTATATTCTCACTCAAATTCTCAAGACTCAAGTTCCCTCAAGGACTCGAGCACGTTTCTTCCATCTCGCATCTCCATTCCCTCAAGCTCTTTCCTCCCTCTCCGTTGCTTCACAACTCGTCCAAGTGACGTCAGTAGATCGAGCTCACCCTCTAGCCGCATTCATAGGCTCGGTTCTGCAAACCAAGGCTATTTCTCTCCATTCCATCGCTCGTATGAGTACGAACGGTTGTCGAGTAAGTCCACATCCTTATCTCCTTTATCTTTCCTCTCCTACAACTAGATTCATAAGTTCCAACCCTCTTGACTCATCCTTTTTCTTGTCTCTTTTTACATCACCATCAAAATATGTCTTTACTGGGTAACTTCACTTTTAAATTAATTGTTGTAAAACCTTGAATTATCCATTATAATTCCATGTTAATATTAACAAGGATTATCATTTACCATCATAGCATCATTACATGTCATGCTTCACCTACATATCATATCAATTTAAAATAAGTTTTATTATTGTTAAAACTACCCTAGAATGCATGCAATGCTAAAATATCATGAACTTTTCTTATACCCTTTTAATTTTATCATGAATTATAATTCTAGAAAATTCATGGGGTAACGATCTACCCCATACGCCCACATGGAAAACATAACACGATCATTTTTTGTGATAAAGAACAATATTTCGCTAAAATACTCAAAATACGTAAATCAACGATAATTCAAATTCTTTGCAATTACGCCTCTACAATCCTTATTAGGGGACTCTTTTGTGGATGGTGCGGGTTATCATACATTCTTGGGATAGCAGAGTGAGATGCAGAACTCCTCACGGAGAATTGGATAAACCCTCAAATCATAAGCTCTTATTTCTAAATAAAATAGTTTATGAACTAATTTTTAAATGAATGATTAAAGTTTCAAGAAAATACTATCAAGTTTCCAAAAGTATAGTTTTCATTAAAATGCCATAAACTTTAAAAAGCTAGGTTTCATCATTAAAATACCACTAAAACTAAAATATATTTTTATAAAAACTCTTGACATTCTAATTAATATGTTTTTATCAAAAATACCCTCGATGTTTATTTTTAAAACATTTTACATGAAACCCACTTGAGAAATGCAAACATGCAGAATACATAACAAACAATTTGAACAAATCTTTAAGAACTTTAGACTAATATAGTGTCACGACCCGAAAGAGCACGTGACTGACCCTTGAACCATATGAAGCCTATAGGACTCCATCTGATCCAAGTAAGTCAAAAGCCCAGAAATCTAAAACCATTTTGAAGAATAAGTAAAGAAAACTGGTTTAAAGAAGTGAAGAAAACATGTTTGAAATCAAGGTTTTTAAATAACTAAGCCGAATGTGCATTTTAAAAACAGTAAGTCTTTTCTAAAAATTTCGGCAGAGTTTCTTTTGTAAAATTGGCCCCGAATGGGGTACAACAAGGATAGCAATATATAAGAAATGATAAAGGC
The DNA here is from genome assembly GCA_030015575.1 of Agapanthus africanus. Classification (NCBI taxonomy): domain Eukaryota; kingdom Viridiplantae; phylum Streptophyta; class Magnoliopsida; order Asparagales; family Amaryllidaceae; genus Agapanthus; species Agapanthus africanus. The sequence continues at coordinate 558,085,569 of JASDDO010000031.1, forward strand.
ATCCCCAAGCGGGAGCTAGCTCTCCGTCAATCGACGGTCACAACCACACATGCAACAATAATATACAACGCCAAGTGGCGAGGATCAAATCCAAAAGAAAGCTCAAAAGCAACAAGAAAACCGCAATACTACTAAGCGCGACTCTAAGGTCGAAATAATAAACAAGTTTTGGTTGATGGAAATTCTAGATACAATGAAATAAATAAATACAATGGTGGTTCTTGATACGAAAGAATCCACCTACCCAAGCAAATCACCCGCAAGAAGGAAGTGTGCCAGAAATGCCGCAATAGAACCTGTACGGCAGAACCTGCAAGAACTGTGGCACAACGGGGGTGAGTTGCCAACTCGTGAATAGAAACATCTACAAGCAGAAACCGAATGCAAGACATAATCCTAGGTCAATACGATCAGTATAGAAAATCCTCAATATAAAACATGCAGCCTATAGCAAGGCTAGGGTAAATATCTAACCCGAGTGCAATCTCATGTGTCTGTGTCAGTGCCTCAGATAACAATATAGCATATGAATGAGATATGAATGCGAGAAAACAGAATACATTTACATGAGGCAACTGTTTTCATACTTTAGTGAGATTTCCCTTGTATTTTTTAAAATGAGGTACCATAATGAAATCAGCATAAAACTGTGCCTAGCATCGGCACAAACGAAATCCCAATATCTCGATATCTCAAAGTCTCAACCACAATATCTAGGACGCCGTCAGTCCAGACCGGCCCCTACCATCCATCTCAAGACCACGACGGTATCCTCCGGATATCCGACGCGTCGGGTAAAATCACCGGTAGGTAGTGCTCCCCTGCCAGGCTCACATCGTCATCACCACGCGCTTCTTGCCCCGGGGTACCTTACCGGATCCACCATGTACCCGAAACGGTTCATCCGTCTCCTCGAATCGGTTTTTCAAATCCATCAGCAAACTCATGGTGGACGACTCATACATCATGGGAAAACCGCACCTTTTTATGTTAAAAGAGAGAATAAGATTATTTGTGCCTTTGCGGTTTTCCCCCAAATCCAGAAAATCTCATAGAAATCCAAATCCAAACCTCAATAGCACGTAAAATAATGAATATATGCATGAGAATCCATGAATGCGGCATAACAATGAATAACAGTGTGCAGGAAGTAGCAGGTAATAACTACAATGTCCAATCTAGCATATAAGGCGAGTACACTTACAACCTGTCTAAATTATTAGCTAACAACCTATATCAATGCACTAGTATTTCTAAAGTGTACGTGGCATGGCAATTACCGATGAAGATGTGTGTGAGCCGGCAAGTAAGTGTACGTGGTACATACGCATCATCGGTAATGGTGCTGGTGTCCTATCAGCATGATATTAATAATGGAGTATGAAGCATAAAATAAGAATGCGATGCAAACCGAACCACAAAAAGGGAGTGGGAGCTGAAACTAGACGTAACCAAAACTTATCTGCATTAATCTAATATAAGTCCTACGAATGGTGCCTTTTGAAATAACACGAATCATGGGGTTTTGAAAATAGGGGCTACGGTGTTTTTATGAAAAGATACGTCGTTTTTGAAATATCCGTAGATTCCCTTGAGCTGTCTTTAAAAATACCCACGATTCGTCAGTTTTTGAAATAGGTAAGAAGTCTAAGCTACTCTAACAACTACACTAAACTATACGGCTGAACTAGCAAGCTGAACTACAGGTAAGGAAACCGCCTAACATCTAAGTCGATATATATAAATATATATAAGTCGGTGATCCCGCCTCAATAGTATCGCGTACGATACAGTATATCATCTGACATCCTCGAATCATGAGCGCGGATCTATCATCAATATAGGCTCGTACGGTAAATCGTCGTACGGCATCCCAATAGCTGGGAACGGGTCAACATCTCATTATCTCGTCACATAACAGGTATCACTATCATCAGATCATATAGTCTGGGGGTACTACTCTATGTCTAGTACAAATCGATACCATCAATGAAGTATGCATGCGGGGGTAAACACATATCCCAAGCCCGCAAGAATCACATTTCGTATCCCAAATACGAATCATATCAAATCACCGATCTCGCGGCACAAAGCCCACATCATCGACTCATCTCCAAAGTCATCCCATATCATCAACCACAGTGCAAGTACAAGAAACACACAAGTGTATACGTGTGGGTGCAAATCTATCCTATGGTTCGCAACTAGGAGCTATGCTAGTTATTTCTACCCCTAACTAACCAAAACACACTAAAGCTATCACACAGATAAATATACTACAAAGTACTAGATACGGACTGCGGGGGTGCTATACGCCATCCACCCGACTTCCCCCTGTAGATATAATCTACTCACCTGTATCCTGCGTGTCGGTGTTGATGTCACCGTCATCTTCCGCATCGTCTCGGATCGTCGCGGTGTACCTACACATATCACACGTATCGCATCGCATCAAAACCAATTCAACACTTGAAACGACACACTAAATCCAATACGACACGCTAAAAACAACACGATACGCTAAAAGGCTTATAGGTTAGAACCTACGGTTAACCTTCGCAAAACAACCCGGAATCACTCGATATAGACGTACAAACGTCACACGATCGAGATAACACACAAATACCAAAATCACCAAATCAAAATACGCAAAACCAAAACTGAACTCAAAGCAGCAACTCAAGAAAACGATCCCAGATTTCGTCTCAGGCCAAATCAGCTCAAATAAACAACTCTAGGGTGCTATGCAGGGTGTATATGAGGTATAGAATCAACATGGGCACCTAACTCCACAGTGTGGCCGGCCACACCCCCATAAAAACCGGCCTCGCCGACCCCCCTATGCCCAATGGGGTCCGTTTGGTCAGGGTGGCCTCCTATGGTCTCAATTTGGTCCCTGGTATTGTTGAATTTGCCTGAAACAGTCCCAGTACATTCCAGATTTCCCTGCACACTCTAAACACTCACAAACCGACATGAAAGTCCCGTAATTCCGTATTTTTAGTTTTCCAGTGGACTTGGTCTGGTTTTCTAATCAATATAGGGTCTAAGGTCACTTTTTAAACTCAATTGCAAGGTCAAAGCTCAACATTACCCTAATTTCCTCTAATCTTGCTCAAAGTGCACCAATTCACCCGATATCGATATGAAACTTCAATTAAAGCCTAAACACAATATTAAACACTCTAAATGCAAAGAAATTACCTCACAAGAGACTCATGAATCCTCAACAGCACCAAAACACCATCTTTCTTGGTCCATCCTCTAGCTTGTGAGCTTGTGTGCATGTTTTGTGAAATGGGTGTGAGGTTTTGAGCTAGATTTAATGGTGACTTGAGGGATTGAAGGTGGAGGGAGAGGAAGAAGGGAGCAGCAGCAGCAGGAGGAGGAGGATGAGGAGGGAGGGAAAATGATGGGAGGAAAAAGGCTAAGTCTCAAGGTCAAATGCAACCCATACCCCTCTCTCACCTACCCTCATTTTCTTTTCTTTTCTTTTCTTTTCCCTTTTCTTTTTAAAACCATAATCCTTCTCATCTAAATAGTAAACCCAAAAGATAAATCATGGCTAGAAAATGTAACACAAGTCCAAAATGATATGTGCACAATTTTGCACAAAAACCCAAAAATTCCGATTAGCGATTTTTAATCGCGATTAGCACTAAATTAGTGTCAAACTAATCACAAAAACTTAAAAATGTCATAATTCCAATAAATAACCCATTTTAAAATTTTCCATAATTTTTTCATAATTTTCTCCATTTATTTGCATTAATTATTAATTTAATATTAAAATAATCAATAAAATAATATTAAATCATAAAAATTCCCAAAATTAATATTTTATATTTCTGAAAATGTTACATATAGGTTTAAGCGGTATCATTTCTCTTGAGTCTCAGAGAGCCGGAGAAAGTGAGTATTTGCCTATTCAGGTTAGACAGTACTACAAATTAACGGGGTTATCAATGGCAAACGTCTTGGAAAAAGACACAAATCCTGCCGTGTATGTGCAGCGGTTGTCCGATTATTCCTAAACTTAAGAATTTACAAGATTAAAGCTATTCAAAACATTTAAATCAAGTAATATGAAATGACTATAACTCGAATCCAAATTCGAACCTAAACTTGAATTTGAACTTGAATTCGAACTAGAAATTAAACATGAATCTAAACTTGACACTTGAACTTAACATGAATATCTGAACCCAATGTCTACTCTTGAACTGACTTGACATTAAACCATGAATACAACTTGACATGAATACATGAATACTTGACACGAATACTTGATTTTGACATGAATTCAATCTTGCAACTTGATATATTCATGGATTCGAGCAAAACTGGTAATTTTAACTATAATCTAGAATACACGGGGTGTCAGGGTAGTTCAAGTGTGAATCCAACGAAATTTCAAGAGTCCTCCTAGATCATGAATCCATATCTACTAACACAAGCAATCTATTATGAGGGCCCGTATTTCCTTACTCCTGAATTATAGCCTGTTGAGTTTGGAATACTTCATCACTGGGTTGAAATCCCGTTACTAACACTTGATTCGGACCCATGATTTCTTATCCCTGAATTACAGCCTGTTGAGTTCGAGAACACTCTTAAAATTAGTTGACATCCACCCTTGAAATTACGTTAGATTAGTTTACCCTTATAGAGACCTTTTAGGACACTTACATGCACTTCATGTTCACTATAGCTACACTATACAACCATGCTATACTATACTCATGTTACTTTTCCATGAAATGTAGAACTGTATGTTATATAGAATTGCCATGCTTATATTAAATGACATGTTTAAACGTCATATCTCCTAATCCATTACTTCATGATATCCATTTCCAACTTGTTATTATACTTTTATACTTCACACCTTTTCTTGGGGACTTACCGAGCGAAAGTTCGCTGATGGGCATCCACCCATCTATTTTTTTTTTTGGATATTCGACAGGTGGTCTAGAGACTGAGGAGATAGAAGAGAGTGCAGGGGATTACGACCAGATCACTACTCAAACATAGCTTAACTCATCTCTTCTTTCAGTTTATGTATGCCACCTGTTTAAACATTTCTTTTCTTATATTTCCTTTTCAGTTGAACTCATATATTGTAAATGTATCAAGTTGAATGTAAATTGTTAGTTATGTGTATGCCCTAGAGGCCATTATTATACATGTGATGTATATTATAGTGGATGCTTGGACATATATAGGGAGGACTTTTTTGCTCGACATGATAGTATGCTATCGGGTCACTCTTTATCTTAACATGTACACTTATTGTCTCTCTATTACATGTTTATAAAGCCATTATGATGAGTACTTGACTACCAGGATTATGATGCAGATTATACTAGTGGAGCTGAGGTAGTCGGTAAGTACATCCTTCAATTGTTCCTAGTCGTGGGAGTATCGAGACAGGGTATCGATACTCCAGAGTAGACTAGCGTATGTGCTTCTTGACTCATATGATGGGCGATGGATGACTCCATATCCATTGGTGTTTAACATCAGAGAAGGTATACAGATGCTCAGTGGAGACTGGTTACACTGAACGGACTCGCCGAGAACTTCTAGATGGTATTATATCTATCGTCAGATAGCAGTTCTCTGGTGACACTGGTACAAGTTAGTCTGTCGACCCGAGATCGTCATGGAGTCTTGTGTGATTCCCACTATGCTTTGATTTCCACCTTACTACGTTCAAGAGATCGTGCAAAACGGTGGTTTTTGGGCACAGTCCCGAGTCACATGGCGGCAATGAGCGATAGGAGGGGATTTCGTCTATCCCGGTATTGGGGGTTGATGTTGCGCTATGCTTGATTGGCCATAGAAGGAAATCCCTGGCCAGGGCTGCTGAGATCTACTGGTAAGTATTATCGGTAGTTTCTTGAACCGTTATGGACCTTGCATCGGCATGACTTATCAGGCTATTGGGGTCTGACATTATACCACCCCCAGGCTGAGATATGCGACATATCAGACGAAGAGACCGGACAGTACGGTAGTGTTTCTGATTGGATTCGCAGGAATAGGAGCCGGCTTGCTTGTTGATCTTCTGATCGATTAATACCCGGGTGTCCATTACGTTTAGCAGACCGTTTGGGGTTTGTGGGTGACTGATATGATCACCACCCACTGCCGGCGTATTGACGAGTCTTTAGAGTCCTACACAGAGGTTTTCTGGCTCAAGCGAAATGAAGTAGGAGCACATATGTGATATGTGCGGGGCCGAGATTAATGCACCTATGTGATACCACATTCTATTCTCGCGATATATGATATTGATCGGTTATATATGATATAACCGGGCTGTCGAATCAAGTGTTGATTCGACAGGTTGATACATACGATATTAGTCGGTTGTATGTGATATAGCTGGATTATTAAATCAAGTGTTGATTTAATAATTGAACGTATAATTATATATTTGATATATTAACTTACATTAACTAATATTAGCTCACTTAAAATTTCTTTTTCTCACTAGTGCACACTTGGTATATATGTGATATATATTAAGGTATATTATTTTGTGTCATGTTTGATGCCACATGCTACATGGGTGTATGAGACTCACACCATGCTTATGATAATGATGGATTTTATTTATTTAAAGTAAATCAAATTAGTTGGTAATTAGTCACATGGTTGAAACTTGTAGAAGCTTGTGGAACCATTGATCAAGCCCTAATTTTGTTTTACTTGTAGATATTTATTAACCTAACCATTATTGTTACCATAGTTTAGTCTCTACATTAGTTAGTGTATGACACTAAGTCATCCATGGTTTCTATTCCCACCTCATGAGTTTCATTCTCTTCTCTCTTTATCTTCTTCTTCATCAAGAGCTTAGCTCTCGAGGTTTATGGGAGATGAAGAAAAATAGTGAGAAAATTAAATCTAAAGTGAGCAGAATTCCTACTTCATCATCCTCTAATATATTAGCCATTTAGTTTAGTGTGTTTGCTTCATTAATCCCAAATTAGTGAAGAGCTAGCTTGAGTTGGTGTCTCCTCGACGTAGATCATCTTCGGCCTCGAAGACTTGTAGCAAGCTTGTTCCGTTCATCTTGTGGAGCCTTTCTAGAGTCCGGGAGTTTACTACTTGGAGCGAAGGGACTACTCTCGGAGCTATTGAAGTGAAAGACCGGTCTACAAAGGTTGTATTACTTTTTCACTTTGTATGCAAAGTTATTTGCATGTTGTATTGTTTAATTCTCTAGTTAAGATTCTAGATTAGGGTTCTTTAGTACGGCAAATTTTTAAAATTGGCATGGACGATGCCTCCTGAAAACTTGCTGCCGCCCTGGGGAACCCTAAAGTGGTATCAGAGCCATGCTAGAGAATTTGACGATATTGTATAATTACAAAACCGAAATAACTCCGAAACACCCGATATATAAACCCAGTTTCTGTCGAAATTTCCAGAGAGTCTAAATTTTTTTTAAGCAACTGCAGAATGTTATATGCGATGTAACATGAACATAGTAGAAATTTGAACCCTCCCTACCTGTTTTTGGCCGGCCACAAGCCATGAAAATCCGAGCTCACCGGTTCTTCTGGGGTATTTTGGCTTCAAATTTTTCCTGTGTTCCAGTCTCTGGATTTTGGTATTTCAGGTGTTGCTTATTTTTGCTAAAATTGCATGAGATGTTAAGTTTCTGTAAAGGCAATTCGGAGTGTTTCGTAATCGTAATTCTAACACCTATTCGGGTTATTTAGACGACGTTAAAAAGTTCGAACGGATATCAATAACCCAATTTTTCCCCTGCTGGAAATTTTCCAAGAGTTGGATTTTTCTGAGTTTAAAATCTTCAGAAAATCATGTAAGCGATTCTGTGGACCCTCTAGAAGAACGATACTCAAACTCGACTTTTTGGATCGCGAAACCGTGGTCATACCCTAGGGTTTGCGCCAGTTCCACGGTGACATGAGTGAGGCTTGGGTCGGCCCTTCTACGGTTGGTTCATAGGTGCTGTGGCATGTTCTGGGTACTTTTTAAACTCCACTCAAGTGTTGAGCTCTTGGGAAATTTTGGGTTTTTGTTTATTCGATCGAAAAGTTTAACATCGTCTAGCTATCTGTGATTGTGATACAATATTTGGAATCCACAATAATTAGTTATGTGATAACTAGTTTGAATTTTATAAATCTAGCAGTTTATTCCCATTTGATCGGTTGCCGCGGAATTTTGATGTGGATCCAATGTCTGTCGCAATTACGTAGTGTACGCGGATACTCGCCGGGTAACCTTACTAGATAGCCACGCCCCATAGCCCTGACCAAGTGACTGTAGGAGAACCCCGTCGCCAAAAGTATCCGTTTGGGTGCTCACGGCCGCGGTGTTCCACCTAAGTGCACTTAGTCGACGGCATCGGGGGTGCGGCCGTCTACTAAAGTTTCCGAAGAGCATTCGATCAGGTTATCGGGAATCTTTTTGAATTACCCGACAGGTTATTGGAAAGTGTTTTCAATATCGATACTAAAATGCGGGGTTTATAATTGTTAGGCATGCGATGTCTAAGGAATTCATTTGGTTAGGAATGAAATCCAAAGTATGTGATACATTGGATTTATGATGTCTAAGGTGATTGCGGATTCCAATCGTTGTAGTTTTTCATTTTCTTTTCTGCGACCGTAAGTGTAATATATGGTGTATCGCCGGTTTCGTTGCTATATGTCAACGACAATTGGGATACGCATATTTATTTACGTTGATGACATGTGATGTTATGTATTGCTGTGATATGTTATATTAGATCGTTGTGTTTTGAATAGCCGGTTTTTTTATGTGAGATGAGAGTTTTCCATTTTCATTCATGTAAAAGTTTGTATGTAATATTCTTTTATTGGGGCACTTCCGGGTTGAGGATGATGTCACCATTGATGTATATTATTTACTTTTCCGCATTAGGATAGACCCAAGGAGGAGAGCACAAGTAACCAGGTTCTAGAGTCCAGTGGGAGACCATCTCGAGGAGTTGAGTTCGGGTCTCCTAACTCTACAATTGGTAGGGTTGCTTGCTGCTCTCGTAGGGGATTAGGGATGTGGGTTTGGATATTCATCGCGACCGTGGAATCCGTGTTTTATACTGACTTAATTTAAAACACGGAATTCCTAGTATATCCAATATTTCATATATGTTCTTCTGCTGCTGATATTATATGATGTGATCATTTTATATGTTGAGACGAATGCTTATATTATATATATGATATATAATAACTATTGATGCTTTCGTTTCTTCTGTGATGCTTAGGAAGCATAATTGATGGGACTTCACTAATGAGATTAATTAAATAAAAGAAAACTAAAGATATTGTAGAAACTTGTTTTAAAAACTGGTAGCTCTAGTTCTCGCTTTGCATAGCGGTATTCCTTGTAGAATATCCAGCACCTTATTCGATAAGGAAAGAGCCGAGATCCCTTCACTGGGAGTCACATCTTTAGAAAAACCGGCAGATGCTATAACCCACTCGGTTTGTCTTTTGATTGCTTTTTTAGTTCTTGTTTTGCATAGCGGTATTTGTGAAATATCCAGCACCTTATTCGATAAGGAAGGTGCCGAGATCTCTTCACCAGGAGTGACCTCTTTAGCAAAAATAGTAAAAGCCTAAAAAACACTCCTTTTAAAATTCACTCGATTCTACAACGATATCAAGTTCATTACTCAAAGGGTTTTCTTGAAAACCTGTCGTTACCCTTCGTCATTTTAGGAAGTAGAGTACTTAGTATTCGTGCTACGTTTGTTGACCATATTTAAGGCGTAGTGTGCGGTAGCTAAGTGATGTCTTCCTATACAGCATATAATACGATTAATTAGGACAATCATATGACTTTGTTGACCATAGTTAAGGGTCATGTGGGTGGGTCTAATTAATCAGGAAATGACGGGTAGAACTTGACTAATGCTTATGATTTGTTGACCATAGTTAAGGTCATAAGTCACTAGAGGTAAAATATTATCTGGAATTTCAAGTGTTGAAATTTGCAATGAGATTGTATACCTTCTATGAAATAGTTGGATCCCGATACCCACTGCGGGTAAGAGTTGCTCCTGGGAGAGTTTTACACATTACAATTAGCCGATCAAGTAGGTGTCTGGAAAGGTGTTAATGGGGTTATGCCCCTGGGAAAATGAGGTTTATTTTAATTAGGTCCGTGTGAAAGCACGGGGAACCTCCCTCAAAGTACCGACACTGGATTGGCCGAAAGATTAGCGAACTTGTAGGGTGTAATTAATTCCGGCTAGTCTTTCTTTTTAGGGTTTGAAGGAAGATTTGATAAAAACAGTGGGTGCCATCCTGATTAGATAAAATAATAACCAATCAAATCTTTCAAGAGCATACGCTGAGTGTTTTCTTCTCTCTCTCTTGGTAGCGACCATGTCACACCTTAATCAAGATAATAATACGGATGCGTTGACCGAACCTGCTTATTATACTGAGCTGGGAAACATTAGTTCCGCTCTATCTTATAATTGTTATAAGTCCGAGCAGGAAATAGGGGAATATTCGGACTCTCATGCCACCCAATCGAAGAAAGTGCATGTTGATGCATCTTCTTCGAGTGTGTTCATTACCGAGAACTGTTTCTCAGTATCCTCTACGTTCTAGGTATGAGATACCGGATCAGGATCCCACATATGTAAGAGTTACATGGGCTATAGAAAGGTAGAGAACTAGGATTGGGTGATATGTCTCTAAGTGTTAAAGAATGGTGCAATTGTTGCAGCCAAATCAGTTTGCAAATATCATCTTGTATTACCAAATGGTAATTACTGTTGTCTATAGTGCCCTCAAGGCAATTATCATAGTCGCGGACTTGTGATTATGATGATTGAGTAAGGACCTATACCGATAAAACGGTCTTACTCAAGATGATAGTATGCTATCTGGTTTGTCTTTATCATCATATTGATAAAGCCTATAGAATTCTTGCTTGACTGCCAGCATTATGATGGCGATCATATATGTGGGAGCTGGGGTCTATAACCACATCCTTAAATGTCCCTAGTCGTAGGAGTATCGAGACCGGGCATCGATACTCCAGTGTAGACTAGTGTATACTGATCGAGACCCCGACGAGGGGCGGTGGCCAGGTCTCACAAGCCATTGGTGTTAGTTTGTTCACCTAAGATACTATACAGGTGCTCATTGGGTTATGAGTACACTGGACGGACTCGCCGGGAACCTGCTAGTTGGTATTATACCTATTGTAAGATAGCAGTTCCCAGGTGATATATGTACAGGTTAGTCTGTCGACCTGAGATCGTCATTTGTCTCATGTGAGTTCCCACTGTGCTTTGATTACTACCCTACCACGGTTCAAAGGAGTCGTGCAAACAGGTTTTAGTTGGGTATAGTTCCGAGCCACATGGAGGCAGTGATCGGATCGTCGCGGATTCGTCTCTCCCGGTATTGGGGGTTGATGTCGCGTTGTGTACGGATGACCATCACCACAAATCCATGGCCATAATAGACGAGGATTACCGATCCAGGATCGATAGTTTCTCAGGAGGTGATGGGTTACATGCCGACACTAAATATCGCATTGTTAGGGGTCTGACTTTATCCACCCCCTAGACTCGATAATCATAGACGAAAAGACCAGACTGTACGGCTATTGTCACTGTCAGGATCAGTAGGGGTTCAGGATGAGTTTGCTCGTCGGCCTCCCTTTCGCTCAATACCTGGGTAGCCGTTACGTACAGCTAGTGCTGCTGACGTGCTTGTGGTTAAAACCACTGCCAGCGTATTGACGAGTCTTTAGAGTCTCACACAGAGGGTTTTCACGGTTCAGGCGATATGGTGTACATGGCGTATGTTGGTACATACAGGTGTCCGATTAAATATGTGCATGCTGCGCAGAGTTTAATCGGATGGTTGATAATACTAGCGGCTTAGGATTAAGCCAGATTATTAAATCAGGTTTTTGATTTAATAATTTACATATGTATTTATATATATGTATTCTAGTATTATTGTTCACTATTCGTTTTCTCTCTCGGCTATTCGTATTTTGGTATGAATACGCGTATATGTATTTCGATACATGTACCGGGAAGTATTCCGTATTTTCTACGGAATAGCTTCTAGAAGGTGCCACCTCATTTGCATGAATTTCCATTTATGGAAATTCATTTGATTAACAAATGAGGTGGAGGTATAAGGTGGCATGAACATGGACAAGGTATGGGCTTGAAGTATGGTTGGATTTGTTTAATGGTAAATTGTAAAAAAAAATGATTTTTTGTGTGAAGGAGAGAGAGGGAGAGCCGGCCACATTTGGGAGTGGGGGTTCATTTCATTTTGGTGATTACATGAAACATGACATGCTAGCCCACTCTCTCACTCTCTCATGCTTCAAAAATACTTAGCCATTTTCTTAGTTCATGCCAAAGTATCCTCACTCCATTCATCTTCTATGGATGCTCTCGTGAGCTCAAGGGTAGAGAGAAAAACATAGTAACACACTACTACACCTCGACTCTCCATCGCTAGCGACTTTGGAGCGTCGGTTATCTCGTTCGTCGAGGTTGGAGCTTGCACCGTTTCTCTCAGGTGAATCATCGGGGATGGAGGAAGACCGGCAACCAAACATCATCAAAGGATCACTAGGAGCTTCGAGTGAAGACCGAAGGACTCGGATCAACTCGATATAACGATTCTAACTCTTAGTTAGTTTGCTAGTTTAGGGTTTAAGGTCGATCCGGGATTCGGGTAGCGGTAGCGCCAGTTTAGAAATTTTTGTTCCTCATTTTGGCCGCGTTTCGATGGTCGGGACGCTGCCGGAACCCAACATGGTATCAGAGCCACCCTTTAAATCCCTTACTAGCTTGTTTAAATGTTCTTGAAAGATCGATCGACGGAAATTTCCAAAATCACGATTCCATTTTTCTGTTCTCTGCCGTTTTTCAAAAGTTTTCAAAAAATATTTTCCAGTGGCTTAAAAATCCGTGCAGGCGATTTTATGGGCACAGAAAAAATTTAGGCTTCTGATCCCTCTAAAGCGCCGAGGAACCGTCGCACTTACCCCCTATTAGAGGCGTATCCGCGGCCATTTAGTGGTGACGGGTTTCGAAATTTTTCCTGTAGCCCCCTGACTTGGAATTGTGATTTTTGTAATATCCTGTTTTGGCCCAGGTTTCTGTGAAGTGTTGGTTTTGCTATTGGGGCCAATTTGGAACTTAGTCGATCGATATTTTAAGCGTGCGTTTGATAGTACATACATTATAATCTGCGACCGTGAATGTCATTTGATCGGTAAACCCGTCTAACTGCTATATGTTCCTTTAGACGGGTTTGCGAACGTGACATTCACGTTGATGTTCTGTGTTGTGCTGTGATGTTGGTTGGATCGTCGTGGTGGATAGCCTGGGTGCAGTGGTAGTACAGTTTTATTTCATTTTTACTTTTGATATTGCGGGGTGAGCGTCCGACATATGGACTGCCGTCACTGCCGGTTTGTATATTATTCTTTTGGGGCACGACCGGGCTGAGGTCGATGTCACCCTTGTATATTATTTTATTTTCTGTACTAGGATTACCCCGAGGTGGAGTGCACGAATAGCCGGGTTCTAGAGGGCAACTGGTCCGCATCTCAAGGCATTCAGACGGAGGGGGCCTTACTCTAGAATTGGCGGGCTATTCGCCGCACTCGCAGGGGGTATAGGTTGACCCAAGAGGGGTGCTCAAGTTACCGGATTCCGTGAAGTGCTGGGTGGTCCATTCACGTTGCTGAAGGGGGATGCCTCGCTTCTGGTTTTGCGAGTAACTTGCCGCACTCGTAGGGGTCTAGGTTTTCATTGCACAGGCTATCCACACGACAGGGAACGTCGGGTCTCACTTGGGGCTCAAGTGAAACCCGGGGCTCCAGATTATCCACCATTCTGTGTTGCTTCTGTGATGTTGCTTTATATCATGCCTGGGACGAATGTTATATATATATTTATATATATTATTAGATGTTGTATATGTTTTGCACCTGCGCTAGTCCCTCCCCCGCTCTGGCGTTAGTTAAGTAACCTAACGGGTGATGACGGGCCCAGTGGCGAATGCGGATGGCATGTACGTATATTTTATTTTCTTTCTTTTCTGGTGTGATTAAATGATGGGACTGCGTTGATTCTTATCAATGCAAGGATAAAACAAACCTATATATATATGATGTTGTTGGAACCAAGTTTTTTATAAAAAAAACTGACATTACAGACATTCTCTTTTACTTTGCACAGTGGTATTCAGTTTGGAATATCCTGCACCTCATTCGACGAGGCAAGGGCCGAGATCCCTTCATCAGGAGTGACCCCTTGAGTAAAAGTTTGCGTCAACATAATAACTTCACTATAGTCGTTTCCTTTTGCTTTGCATCATGGTATTCAGTTTGGAATATCCTGCACCCCATTCTACGAGGAAAGAGCCGAGATCCCTTCACCGGGAGTGACCTCTTTAGCAAAATTTTTCGCCACTATATATTTATAAAACCACTTGGATTCCTTCAACGATATCAAGTTCATTACGTTAAAGGTTTTTCGCCAAAAACTAGTCGTAGCCCTCCGTCATTTCAGATTAGTATTGCTTAGTATTCGTGCTGCGTTTGTTGACCTTGTCAAGGCGCAGTGAGCGGTAGCTCTGTAATACTTTTCTGTCACAAGCAAATGTGGATTGGTTAGGACAGTCGTTCGACCTTATTGGCCTTGTCAAGGGTCTGTGCGGGTGGGTCTAATGCAATCAAGATAATGACATGTTGAACTTGACTAGGACCCTTTGACTTGTTGTCCTTGTCAAGGTTACTTGGATCCTATGGGTAAAAATCATATCGGGAGTTTCAAACATACAGGAAACTTGCCAGGCATGCGCATACCTTCTGGAGTGTGGTGACTTGAGTGGCTTCCATCAAGTTATCATGCGATGATAGTTGGATCCCGATTCCCACTGATGAGTAGGATTACTCCTCGGGTGATTCCGACTAATTCTCCTTTTAGGTTTGGAGGAGAATTCGAGGAAACAGTGGGAGCCATTCATATTAGATAAAATGATTAACCATTCTGATCTAGGTTAGAGTGCACACTGAGTGTTTCTTCTCTCTCTCTCTCTGGCTGCGACTATGACCCGGCCTTTGACTAAAACTCAGGAACCCAATTAACCGAACCTTCTTAAAACATTTTTGCTTTTGGAATGTCATGTTGTCGCATATATCATTGCCATTTCTATATCACCTTTTCTTTTCTCCAGAACACCTCGTATCACTACGAACATCCACTTCCATTGGATAAATCCATCGTATGGTTATATACGAACTCAAAGGATCTGATTCGAGGATGGATTCTGGTTCTGAAGAGATTGAATAGGATTATTCGGTTGTCTTTTCTCTTTACCTTCTCTCAGGTTGTGAGGGCTCCTAGGATTAGGAGAGGGTACACCTATTGAGCTTATTGGATAGTCTTCCTCCAGACCATAGGCAGGTGCCGAACGGTAGGGAAGGAAGAAAACCAACAAGCTTAACTGTGGTGTACAGAAGGTAATAAGTAAAGACATATAAAGGGATTAGAATAATGGCAAAGAAAATTGTGATCACCATCATTCACGACAAAGATCGTGTATACCCCTGCCACTCCTACATCCACTTTGCTTTTCTCTAGAACACTCCGTATCACTACGGATATCCACTTCCATTGGATAAATCCATCGTATAGTTACATACGAACTCGAAGGAACTTTTTCGAGGATGGATTCTGGTTCAGGAGAAACAGAATATGATTATTCAGATGTCTTTTCCCATTACCTTCTCCCAGGTTGCGAGGGCTCCTAGGATTAGGAGAGTACACCTATTACGCTTATTGGATAGTTTTCTTCCAAACCTTAGGCTGTTGCCGAAGGGTAGGGAAAGAAGAAAACCAATTAGCCTAAAGAAGGTGTACAGAAGGTAATAAGTAAATGCATAGTAAAGGGATTGCAGTGAGGGCAAGTAAGTATATGGTTACTGTCATGATTCAGGATAATGGAAGATGCATTACTAGGAGTACCATTTAACCCTTTTGAAATTTTTTTCATGTTTCAGTTTCGCTGTGCGATGTTAATTGAAAACTGTTTTCCCAATTGGAATCTAACTCCAGTGTATGTATTTACCAGATCAGTTTCTCACATCTGCATGTTATTACAAATGGTGAGTGAGAGTAAGATATTGGGAATTGGGTGATTGGATCCTATTTATATCGGAATTCGTTGTAGTTGGTAATATTTGAGGAAATCATCTGGATTTTGCCGAATGACAAATATTTGGTTTTGAATATCCTTTGTTATGCACCAATTTCAAACTGATATATCCGTACATTTATTTTATAAAGTGAGATATAACCTTTTGAAATTATGTCTGTGACATTTACCTATATCAGCTGGTGATTAGGTAAGGTGCATTCAACAGCGGTGTAACTCTTCTTAACCAAAGTACAGTTTTTCAACCTACGACGCACAGAGTTTGAGTTATTGGACTCAGGGGACTTATACAAAGTATTTTATGTTGTCCAGTGTCCATTAGGACAATGGGGGCTGGTACTTGCCCTATATTCTGTTTACTCATAACTTCTCTAAGTTCTAGACATGTATTTCGTTGAAATGCAAGATCTAGATATTGAGAAGTTGTAGGTATAAGAATAAAGTACAAAACCATCTGTTGGAAGTATCAGGATTCTTCGATGAAGTCGAAGATGTAGATACTTGTGTTTGGTATTTCATTGATAGTGATGGTTTTGAGAACTTGCTTCTTTTTCGAGTTACTCATATATGGATGCACTCCTAAATGAGTAATGCCGAATGGCCTTTTTTCCATTTGATTGATATGCACTGGAGACAGATGCATGATTTTGAATCTGGTTCCAATTAAATTAGTGCTTTTGTTTCTATATTAGTTTTATATAGAATCAATTTATATCTTAACGATGTTAAGGTATAGGGAGTTGTCCGGCTGATGCTTAAAACCATAATCCGGATAAACTCAAGGCACGTTTCAGTAATGGTTGTTTGTGGGTTATCCCGGGCTTTGACGAGGGTTAACTTTCTACCATCAGGAAGATCAATATTTATATTGTTCTTGACTCGCCACATTTTTAGTAAAAATGGACTTTTTTAGAAAACACAAGTGGGAGTATGGTAGAACTGGAAGTAATTCCAGGACCACAAACGATCACTGAAGATTTAATAGAACCTAAGGATTCAATTGGATTTGATGTTCCATTAGCCACTCCGCAGATTTGGTGGGTAACCTCAGGCACCGAGAGGTACTTCGGTTTTAGAGACGGTGACAGGGAGGTTCTTGTTTACCCAGACTTGCCGTTTGCTGCTGTTCTAGACTATAAGACCCGGCAGGAGGATGAGTATAGCGTCATTCTAAACTAGCTTTGGAAGTGCACGTGTATATGATTCTGCCAGAAGGTTGTTGTAGTCAGTGGGAGCAGCGGAAGCGTAGAGGGCAAGTAGCTTATGTCTATTTATAGACTAAAGCAGGTATAGTGGAGATAGACCATCTATTTTTTGATGTGATAGTCATGGGCTTTGACTTCACCAAATTAGGATGACATACACTTGATAGGAAGAGATATTCCTATACTACGATCGGTTATACCGTGGTTGTCACAAAGTTGTTTCTCCACATAGGATATGGAAATAATATCAAGTTTTCTGGTTACTAGATCTATGGTTTTAGATCTAGATTTGGGATGCATCCCAATTTGGGTGCTTTGACATTATTCTAAAGATATTTTAGAATGGACGACTCCTGGCATGGGGGTGTACCTGCAGGTGATGGAGTCACCCTCTCTAAAGGTGTCTTACAGACTAAAGGGGAGGGGGATCTGTAAGTCCATGTCACGCACCCCACGAACTTGCGGGGATGCGGAATATATGAAAAACGATTATCAAAGCTTCGTAACACGGACTTGAGCGTATGAATCGTTATCTAAAGCATTGCTAACAAAGTACTAGAGGTTTAACTACTCGGATACGAAGTTATACCTCACGTTACTTGTCCTTCGGGTCTTCATCGCGATCCTCCACTCCTCGTAGGCTCCTTGGAACTTCGGCATCTCAACGGCCTCCTTGAATCAAAGACGATCCACCCGAAAGCTCCTACGCCAAGCTTAATCTCAAACTTGAGATAACTAGGTTGCTTAAAGTGCTAATCTAAGCTACCTAGGGGATATAAAGTGAGGTTATGGATGTATTAGTCTAGCTAACCCTTGATCTCAACACATGAGAGGTTAGGGTTAGGGTTTGAAGAGAGAGTGAGCTTGAGGAGAGAGAAGGTGAGGATGATAATGAAAAGAATAATGAACTCATATGAATATATCAACCATAACAATTAATCAAATAAATAATACAAAATGATTTATCATCATGGTTAGATTCATTCATCTAGTGTGATTCATCATATGACTCATTAACTCATTAATGAATCATTTAATACAAAGCATGAATCACACAAATGAGTCATTAAGCAATTAATACTCATGCCACCTTGACCCCTTAGTCACCACTCTTCTAGAACCTTCCCGACAAATTACGAGAACGGCCCTCTAATCCGTGAAAACACGGAAAAACTTTAGACTGTATAAATCCAATAACCCGATACTAAAAACTGGCTTAAACCAAAGCTGACTAGTATATACTGTCCGAAAAGTAGTACGTGCGTAAACACACGTACGCATCCGAACCCTTGTCGTAAAACCATACGACATCTATATCGTTTCGCCTGGAGTAGGGAAACTCTCTATGTGGGACTCTAAAGAATCGACACTACGCTGGCAGTGGGTTTAACCACAGACTGCAAGCGGCACTAGCTGTACGTAACGATCCCCAGGTAAATGTCGATAAGAAGGCCGATGAGGAAAACTATCCGAACCCCTACTGAGCCTGATGTGACAATCTCCGTACAGTCCGGTCTGTTTGTCTAAGACTATCGCATATCAAGCCTAGGGGGCGGCAGGCGTCAGTCCCCTAATAGCTGTGTAAGTCGTGTCGGAGCGAAGCCCATTACACCCTGAGAAGCTACTGGAACCTACCAGTATATCTCGCTTGCCCTGGCCAGGGACTTTGCGTAATGGCTCTCTGACACAGTGCGATATCAACTCCCAATACCGGGATAGACGAATCCTATCTAACCGCCACTGCCTCCAAGTGCTCGAGACTGCACCCAACTGCTACCTGTTTGCACGACTCCTTTGAGCCGTGGTAGGGTAGTAATCTAAGAACAGTGGGACACACTCGAGGCGAAGCAGCAGTGTCAAGTCTGTGGACTATGCTGTACTCATGTCACCTGGGAATTGATAACTAACGATGGGTGTAATACCAACCAATCAGTTCCTCGGCGAGTCCTGTCCGGTGTACCCGTAACCTAACGAGCACCTGTATAGTATCTCCAGTACGACGTACTGATGGCTGTGGGACAGACCATCTCCCCAACTGGGATGAGAAGCGTATACACTTAGTCTACTGTGGAATATCGATGCCCTATCTCAATAATCAAACGACCAGGGACCTGTATAGGATGTTGCTTACAGACTACCCAGCCCCTACTAGTGTGACTGCCATCACGACGCTGGTAATCAAGCAAAGATCCTATGGGCTATACAAATATATATAAGTGATACGTTACAAGAAACATATGCACATATTAAAGTAGACTCAAACCAAGTAGCATACTACCATATTTAGCAAGACTGTTATATACATCCGTGAATATCCTAAGCTTCCATTAAGTAATATACATGCTAGTATGATACAATAATGGCCCCTAGGGCATATACACTAACAATCTCCCACTTGCACTAGGGCCATGAGCTGGCATATCGTAGACCTATCATCTCGAATAGCCTCTCGAACTGCGTCTGAGGAAGGGCCTTTGTGAATGGATCAGCAATGTTATTCTCTGTCTCTACTCTCTTCACCTCGATCTCTTGGCGATCTACGATCTCCCTGATCAGGTGATACCGTCTTAAGATGTGTCTGGACTTCTGATGGGACCTGGGTTACTTCGCTAAAGCTATAGCGCCGTTGTTGTCACAATACAGAGGTATTGGACCAACACTGGTAGGAACCACCTGAAGTTCTGTGAGGAACTTTTTCATCCAGACCGCTTCTTTTGCGGCATCGCAAGCAGCTATGTACTCTGCTTCCATCGTTGAGTCAGCAATGGTCTCCTGTTTGGAACTCTTCCAACAGACCGCCCCTCCATTGAGGGTAAAGACATAACCCGACATGGATTTAGAGTCATCTTTTTTACTCTGGAAGTCGAAGTCGGCAAAGGCCTCCATCTGGAGGTCTTTTCCGCCATATACCAAGAACATCTCCTTAGTCCTTCTTAGGTACTTGAGAATGTTCTTTACTGCTCTCCAGTGATTCTCCCCTGGGTTTGCCTGATACCTGCTTACAACGCTCAATGCGTATGCTACATCTGGTCTGGTACATAACATCGCATACATTATAGAGCCTACCGCAGAAGCGTAGGGTATAATCGACATGCGATCCCTTTCCAAATCAGTCTTGGGAGACATCTCTTTGGAGAGGGTGATTCCGTGACAAGCCGGTAGGTTACCGCGTTTAGAATCATCCATACTGAATCTCTTCACTATGGTGTCTATGTACCTGGACTGTGAAAGTCCCAACATCCTCTTTGATCTATCACGATAGATCCGGATTCCCAGAATGTAGGTGGCATCACCCAGGTCTTTCATGGAGAATTTATGTGACAAGAATCTTTTGACTGACTGTAACATAGGAATACATTTTCTATTACGAGAATGTCATCCACGTACAAGACGAGGAATACTACAGCTCTCCCTACAATCTTACTGTATATGCATGGTTCATCTGGATTTTTGATAAAGTCAAATTCTTTGAAAGCATCATCAAAACAGATGTTCCAACTCCGCGATGCCTGCTTTAGTCCATAAATGGACTTAAACAGCTTGCATACTTTACCGCTGCTCCCACTCTGAATGAATCCCTCTGGCTGATCCATATAGACGCTCTCTTCCAAATTACCATTTAGAAAGGCCGTCTTTACGTCCATCTGCCAGATTTCATAATCGTGGAAGGCAGCAATAGTAAGAAGAACCCGAATAGATTTAAGCATAGCCACTGGAGAAAAGGTTTCGTCATAGTCCAAACCAGGTCTTTGACGGAAACCCTTTGCAACAAGTCTAGCCTTATAGGTTTCAACCTGTCTATTTACACCAATCTTCTTTTTGAAGATCCATTTGCATCCTACGGGTTTTACCCCATCTGGAGCAACGTCCAAAGTCCATACTTTGTTAGTGTACATAGAATCCATTTCGGTCCGCATTGCATCCAGCCATTTTACTGAGTCACCGCTCTGAATGGCTTGCTGGAAGCTAGTAGGGTCATCTTCATCAATGACACAATCCTCTCTATCCCCATCTATGAGAAAACCGTAGTATCTCTTAGGCGGATGAGACGGCCTACTACTCCCGCGGAGTGGCGTTGGGATGTCCTGTTCTTCTTGAACTTCTGGTTCTACCAAACTTTCAGTAGTAGTTTGTGTTTCTGGAATTTCTTCCAGTTCTATTTCGCTCCCACTAGTTTCCTTTTCTAAAAACTGATATTCTAGAAAATGGGTATTACGAGAAACAAAAACCTTTTGTTCCTCTGCGTAATAGAATAGATATCCGCTGGAGTTCTTTGGATATTCCACAAACTTACATAGTACTGATCGTGCCTCGAGTTTGTCCGCATGCTGCTTTTTAACATAAGCCGGACATCCCCAAATCTTTAGATACTGAAGATAGGGTTTCTTCCCACTCCATATCTGATATGGTGTGGTAGGCACAGTCTTGGTGGGAACCTGGTTCAAAAGATATGCAGCTGATTCTAGTGCATATCCCCAGAATGATCGTGGTAACTCAGCGTTACTCATCATGGAACGAACCATATCCAATAGGGTTCGATTCCTCCTTTCCGATACACCGTTATGTTGTGGTGTGTATGGAGGAGTAAGCTGAGAGAGAATTCCATTCTCTTTTAAGTAACCCAGGAACTCGGCACTTAAGTATTCACCACCTCGATCAGATCTTAGTGTCTTTATACTTTTGCCCATTTGTTTTTCCACTTCATTCTTGTATTCTTAGAATTTCTCAAAGGCCTCGGATTTATGCTTCATTAAGAAGACATATCCATACCTAGAGAAATCATCCGTAAAAGTAATGAAGTAGGAATAACCACCTCGCGCATTTGTAGACATTGGACCGCACACGTCACTGTGTACGAGTCCTAAGAGCTCGCTTGCTCTTACTCCGTGTCCAGTGAACGGAGTCTTTATCATCTTTCCTTTGAGACAAGATTCACAAGTAGCATAGGATTGATATTCGAACGGATTCAAATATCCTTCTTTATGTAACTTAGTCAACCTTCTCTCATTGATGTGACCTAGTCTACAATGCCATAAGAAAGCCTGATTTATTTCTGGAGACTTTCTTTTAAGAGTGTTCTGGACATTGAAAACCTGAGCTTGACTTAATACGTATATAGCGTTTTCTATTGTACCGGACTCAATCAAAACATGATTTAGGTGGATGTTAACTACATCGCTTAAGAATGTAAAATCATATCCCTCTCTCGAAAGTGAGGACTCTGATATGATATTACAAGTCATATTAGGTACATATAAACAGTTATGTAAAATCAATATATGCCCACCTGTCAAACCTAGGAGATATTCTCCCAAGGATTCAGCGTTCACTGTCATTCCGTTTGCAACTCTGAGAGACCAATCACCTACTTTTATAACTCTACTGTTTCTCAAAGTATGTAATGAATTACAGATATGAGATTCTACTCCGGTATCTAGTACCCAGGAAGTAGAGTTTATTGACATACAGTCTTCAATTACAAATACACTTGAGGCTGAAGCCACAACATGCTTCGTATCCTGACTACTGGCTTTAAAAGCCCTGCAATCTTTCTGCCTATGCCCAATCCCATAACAATAGGAACGTCCCACTTTTACTATATCCAGTCCCAAAACTTTTGCCCTTCTCTTTCCTTCTACTTTCCTGGTTTCCTTTAGGATAGAAGGTAGAGACTGTAGAATCAAGTCAGTATCTGACCCGTTTCCCAACGTGGTCTGCAGGTCCTGGAGCTTATCAATATAGCTAGTCATTGTAAGGACATTGTCCCCTACAGATGACCCGTCAGCCAACCTCGCTTGAATTAATTCGTTCGAGGTCTTATATCCTGCGATATGAGATTGCTCTCCATTTAAATCTTTGTTATGGAAAAAGATGGAAACTAAGCCCATCTTCTCGTGCTGCTCCTGGTATACACCATCAACTGAAGCTAACACGAGGCACTTGGCTTTCGCTTTATCCTTTTCCCTGACGGATATTCATATCCGCGACAGTGGAAACTGGACCTAGGATGGCGGGATCTTGAGTAGTAATAGGGTGGTCCAGCTTGTCATAGGCAATGGACATCTGGACAGACTTCTGCCAGTTATATAAGTAAGATTCAGTCAATTTGTTGTCTAGATGTAACCTATGTGTGGTCACAAGGTCGCTGCAATTTAAGAGAGAGAAGAAAATACTATTAGCATGATGCCCTTGCAAGTTTAGAGTGGTTTTAATTTATCTAAACAGGATGGCTCCCACTGTTTCTCGAATCCCTCCTCAAACCATAAAAGAAGAATTAGCCAGGACTATTCTCACCGTACAATTCTTGCTTAACCATTCAGCCAGGTCAGTGTCGATATTTCGAGGGAGGTTTTCCAACGCTTTCGCGAAGTTCCTTAATTAAATAACCTCTTTTCTCTGGGGGTGTAACCCCGCTGACACCTTTCTAGGCACCTACTTGGTTTATAGCATTGATCGTTAAGTGACGAATCTCCTGATAAGTAGTATATACTCACAGTAGGATCGGGATCCAAAATATCATCGTATGATAATGTTGAAGGTATCCTACCAGCATTCATCCAACTCCAAAATGGTACGCTCTCTCTGCAAATTTCAGTTTCTTTAGAAATTCCTGATATGGATTTTTGCCCCATGCTCTTATGACTTTGACTAAGTGCCAAATATGTCATAAGTCACATGTCAAGTTCTACCCATCATTATCCAGGTTAATTTGAACCCACCCATACATACTCTTGACTAAGGGCCAAGAAAAGTAATACGACTGTTCTAAACCAACACATCTATCTATGCAACAAATGAATACCCCAGCAGCTACCAAATACTATGTTTTGACTAAGGGCTAAATATACATAGCTTGAATACTACTGAATACCCAAATGAAATGACGGAGGGATATGAATGGTTTTGGCAAAACCGTGAACGTAGTGAACTTGATGTAATCGAAGGAACCTGATACTTTCTAAAAGGAGTGGTTAAAGCTCCGTAATTAAACAATTCTGCTCTTTTAAAATAACCGAGTGGTTTCTTTTAAATTTGTTCCAACGATTTAAACTTTGGTTTATTTTCTTTGCATTATAATAATGCGTCCCATCAATTATCCTATCATTGCAGAAAACAACGAAAATACCACGTCCTCTTATGCCGTCCGCATTCGCCACGGGGTCCCGTCATCACCCGTTAGGTTACTTAACTAACGACAGAGCGGGGGCTGGGCTAGCGCGGGTGTAAAACATAAGTGACGTCTAATAGCTATCATATATAGATATTGTACATTCGTCAGACGCAATAATAAGCATTCCAGATCACAGATGAACTTTATTGGATTTATTAGCAATCCGCATTTTCTTTGAGCCTGCGATAAAAGACGGATTACACAGTTGTGATGAATAGCCATTACCCCACCCTAGACCCCTACGGGTATGGCAAACTACCCGCCAAGTACCCGAAGTGAAGCGGTCTCCCTCAACAACGTGAGTAGGCCACTAAACACTTCGACATACCCGGTAGTTTGTGTACCCCGCCTTGGGTCTATCCTAGGAGCAAAAAACAGTGAAAAGAAATAATACAACGGTGGCTACAACCGCAACCTGGATGTGCCCCGCAAAAGAATATTACATCATTTTACATTTAAATCGAATGAATGAATATTAAACCCATCCCAAACCCCGGCTAATTATCACAACAGTCCAACACAGTTTATATACTCAAACAGTAAACATTTCAGAAATGTGCAACCCCCTGCCAACCGACATACTAGTAGTTAGGGGAGGTTTACGAACACATTAAACATTACAGATAAAGACCCAGTTAGCAAATATCTTAGAACATCGATCGAATACCATATTCCGTGTCTACCCCAAAAGCAAACCTGCACTGAAGCAACCTGGGTAGAAACAGAGCATACAGGAAAACAAAAAACACCAAAATATGAATTACTGTGAAAATCCGAGTCAACTCGGCGTTGACTCGGCAGCGGATCTACGGTCAAAAGCACCTTATTGCCGCGGATCCACGGTCGTCTTGCTGAGTTAGGGGTTCGTATTTTCCCAGTTTTCTTACAATTCCCTGCTGTGAATTTTAAGGTATGTCAAATTATTTTTCAGACACTTTTAAAATTAACAGAAACTAGGAATATCCGGGTTTTTGTTTTCGTGTTTTCCGTTGATCGAACTTCTAATCAGTTGCTAACAAGCTAGTAATGGTTTAGCTGGCTCTGATACCACTGTAAGTCCATGTCACGCACCCCACGAACTTGCGGGGAGGTGGAATATATGAAAAACGATTATCAAAGCTTCGTAACACGGACTTGAGCGCATGAATCGTTATCTAAACCATTGCTGACAAAGTACTAGAGGTTTAACTACTCAGAAACGAAGTTATACCTCACGTTACTTGTCCTTCGGGTCTTCATCGCGTTCCTCTACTCCTCGTAGGCTCCTTGGAACATCGGCATCTCAACGGCCTCCTCGAATCAAAGACGATCCACCCGAAAGCTCCTACGCCAAGCTTAATCTCAAACTTGAGATAACTAGGTTGCTTAAAGTGCTAATCTAAGCTACCTAGGGGATATAGAGTGAGGTTATGGATGTATTAGTCTAGCTAACCCTTGATCTCAACACATGAGAGGTTAGGGTTAGGGTTTGAAGAGAGAGTGAGCTTGAGGAGAGAGAAGGTGAGGATGATAATGAAAAGAATAATGAACTCATATGAATATATCAACCATAACAATTAATCAAATAAATAATACAAAATGATTTATCATCATGGTTAGATTCATTCATCTAGTGTGATTCATCATATGGCTCATTAACTCATTAATGAATCATTTAATACAAAGCATGAATCACACAAATGAGTTATTAAGCAATTAATGCTCATGCCATCTTGACCCCTTAGTCACCACTCTTATAGAACCTTCCCGACAAATTACGAGAACGCCCCTCCAATCCGTGAAAACACGAAAAAACTTTAGACTGTATAAATCCAATAACCCGATACTAGAATCTGGCTTAAACTAAAGCCGACTAGTATATACTGTCCGAAAAGTCGTACGTGTATAAACACACGTACGCATCCGAACCCTTGTCGTAAAACCATACGACATCTATATCGTTTCGCCTGGAGCAGGGAAACTCTCTGTGTGGGACTCGAAAGACTCGACACTACGCTGGCAGTGGGTTTAACCACATACCGCAAGCGGCACTAGCTGTACGCAACGGTCCCCAGGTAGATGTCGATAAGAAGGACGATGAGGAAAACCATCCGAACCCCTACTGAGCCTGATGTGACAATCTCCGTACAGTCCGGTCTGTTCATCTAAGACTATCGCATATCAAGCCTAGGGGGCGGCAAGCGTCAGTCCCCTAATAGCTGTATAAGTCGTGTCGGAGCGAAGCCCATTACACTCTGAGAAGCTACTGGAACCTACCAGTATATCTCTCTTACCCTGGCCAGGGACTTTGCGTAATGGCTCTCTGACACAGTGCGATATCAACTCCCAATACCGGGAGAGACGAATCCTTTCTAACCGCCACTGCCTCCAAGTGCTCGGGACTGCACCCAACTACTACCTGTTTGCACGACTCCTTTGAGCCGTGGTAGGGTAGCAATCTAAGAATAGTAGGACACACTCGATGCGAAGCAGCAGTGTCAAGTCTGCGGACTATGCTGTACTCATGTCACCTGGGAACTGATAACTGACGATGGGTATAATACCAACCAATCAGTTCCTCGGCGAGTTCTATCCGGTGTACCCGTAACCTAACGAGCACCTGTATAGTATCTCCAGTACGACGTACTGATGGCTGTGGGACAGACCATCTCCCCAACTGGGATGAGAAGCGTATACACTTAGTCTACTCTGGAATATCGATGCCCTATCTCGATAATCCAACGACCAGGGACCTGTATAGGATGTTGCTTACAGACTACCCAGCCCCCACTAGTGTGACTGCCATCACGACGCCGGTAATCAAGCAAAGATCCTATGGGCTCTACTAATATGTATAAGTGATACGTTACAAGAAACATATGCACATATTAAAGTAGACTCAAACCAAGTAGCATACTACCATGTTTAGCAAGACTGTTATATACAACCGTGAATATCCCAAGCTTTCATAAAGTAATATACATGCTAGTATGATACAATAATGGCCCCTAGGGCATATACACTAACAGGATCTGCATGATTAGCATATCACTTGCTTAAGCAATTGAGTTAATTATGAAATGTCGAGTACCACAACAGATATTGCTTTTGCACTAGATGCAATAAGCAGATATATTAATCCAATCCTGGAGAAACATTGGGAAGCAGTTATTGAACATAAATGGATGTTCTTGCGATACGGTAATGACAGACTCTTTCAGGAGACGGTTATCATTTCAGGCTTCCAAGGTGACCTGGATGACAGAGTGACTGTCAGAGTTATAGTTTTCCCTCTTTTGGGGGACAGTATGTTGGACAGGTGGTCTAAGCGGATACTGTGGAAGGCATGGCGCATGTTATTGATTTGGAGTTCTTTTGTGAATTGGGTCCCAACAGATATCCAGACAAATTCTAAGACATGTATTGCTCATATCGGGAGATAGCTTTCTCCGCGGAGTTGAGATATAGAGAGATATAGAAAGAAACATTGGAGCGGATCAACTCCCTGAGGCTATTTCTCGAACGCAATCATTTTCATAAACATGTTTTGCGAAACTGATTAGTAGAGAAGTTGGGTGTTCGGTATCACACGGGCTGTGAGTATGCGACATTGCAATAATTGGCCTTGAGTGCAAGTGGGATATTGTTGGCTATAGTGCCCTCAAGGCAATTATCATAGTCGCGGACTTGTGATTATTATGATTGAGCGAGGACCTATACCGATAAAACAGTCTTACTCAAGATGATAGTATGCTATCTGGTTTGTCTTTATCATCATGTTGATAAAGCCTATAGGATTCTTGCTTGACTGCCAGCATTATGATGGCGATCATATATGTAGGAGTTGGGGTCTATAAGCACATCCTTAAATGTCCTTAGTCGTAGGAGTATCGAGACCGGGCATCGATACTCCAGTGTAGACTAGTGTATACTGATCGAGACCCCGACGAGGGGCGGTGGCCAGGTCTCACAAGTCATTGGTGTTAGTTTGTTCACCTAAGATAGTATACAGGTGCTCATTGGGTTATGAGTACACTGGACGGACTTGCCGGGAACCTTCTAGTTGGTATTATACCTATTGTCAGATAGCAGTTCCAAGGTGACATGTGTACAGGTTAGTCTGTCGACCTGAGATCGTCATTCTCGTGTGAGTTCCCACTGTGCTTTGATTACTATCCTACCATGGCTCAAACGAGTCGTGCAAACAGGTTTTAGTTGGGTACAGTCCCGAGCCACATGGAGACAGTGATCGGATCGTCGGGGATTCGTCTCTCCCGGTATTGGGGGTTGATGTCGCGTTGTGTACGGGTGACCATCACCACAAATCCATGGCCATCGTAGACGAAGATTACCGATCCAGGATCGATAGTTTCTCAGGAGGTGATGGGTTACATGCCGACACTAAATATCGCGTTGTTAGCGGTCTGACTTTATAGACTCGATATGCGATATTTATAGACAAACAGACCGAACTGTACGGCTATTGTCACTGTCAAGCTCAGTAGGGGTTCAGGATGAGTTTGCTCGTCGGCCTCCCTTTCGCTCAATACCTGGGTAGCCGTTACGTACAGCAAGTGCCGCTGACGTGCTTGTGGTTAAACCTACTGCCAGCGTATTGATGAGTGTTTAGAGTCCCATACAGAGTGTTTTCACGGTTCAGGCGATATGGTGTACATGGCGTATGTTGGTACATACAGGTGTCCGATTAAATATGTGCATGCTGCGCTGACTTTAATCGGACGGTTGATAATACTAGCGGCTTAGGATTAAGCCAGATTATTAAATCAGGTTTTTGATTTAATAATTTACATATGTGTGTGTGTGTATATATATATATATATGTATATGTATATGTATATGTATTCTGGTATTATTGTTCACTATTCGTTTTCTCTCTCGGCTATTCGTATTTTGGTATGAATACGCGTATATGTATTTCGATACATGTACCGGGAAGTATTCCGTATTTTCTACGGAATAGCTTCTAGAAGGTACCACCTCATTTGCATGAATTTCCATTTATGGAAATTCATTTGATTAACAAATGAGGTGGAGGTATGAGGTGGCATGAACATGGACAAGGTATAGGCTTGAAGTATGGTTGGATTTGTTTAATGGTAAGTTGTAAAAAGAAAATGATTTTTTCTGTGAAAGAGAGAGAGGGGGGCCACATTTGGGAGTGGGGGTTCATTTCATTTTGGTGATTACATGAAACATGACATGCTAGCCCACTCTCTCACTCTCTCATGCTTCAAAAATACTTAGCCATTTTCTTAGTTGTTCATGCCAAAGTATCCTCACTCCATTCATCTTCTATGGATGCTCTCTTGAGCTCAAGGGTAGAGGGAAAAACATAGTGACACACTACTACACCTCGACTCTTCATCGCTAGCGACTTTGGAGCGTTGTTTACCTCGTTCGTCGAGGTTGGAGCTTGCATCGTTTCCCTCAGGTGGATCATCGGAGATGGAAGAAGACCGGCAACCAAACATCATCAAAGGATCACCAGGAGCTTGGAATGAAGACCGAAGGACTTGGATCAATTCGGTATAATGATTCTAACTCTTAGTTAGTTTGCTAGTTTAGGGTTTAAGGTCAATTCGCGATTCGAGTAGCGGTAGCGCCAGTTTAGAAATTTTTATTCCGCATTTCGGCCGCGTTTCGATGGCCGGGGCGCTGCCGGAACCCAAAAAATACATTGATTCTGAATAAATGTTATTAGATACCGAACCTGATATACAACATTACATTAGTTTCTTTATTCAGTTAAAGAAGGATATAATTTTGTATTGAAGGATAATATTGTGAACATTTTCCTGAATCAAGAGTTGATTGGATCAGGTACGTTATATAATGGCATATACGTTCTAAATCAAACCACAATTCAAAGTATATAGAACACACACAAGAGGAGTAGTTCAGAAATGAACGAATCCTTCTTGTGGCATTGTAGACTAGGTCATATCAATATGACATGACCAACTAAGTTACATAAGGATGAATATAAGAATCTGTTCGAATTTTCATCTTATGATACTTGCCAGTCTTGTTTCAAAGGTAAAATGACCAATACTCTATTTACTGCAAACAGAGAAAGAGTTACTGAACTCTTGGGACGGATACATGATGATGTATACGGTCCTATGTCTACAAATGCCAGGGTTAGTTCTTTGTACTTCATTATATTCACTGATAGTCTCTCGAGATTCGTACATATGTTCTTGTTAAAACAAGAGTCTGAAACTTTTGAGAAATTCAAAGAATATAAGCTTGAAGTTAAAACCAGACGGGTAGAAGTATTAAAGTCCTTCGATGTGATCGAGGAGGCGAATACTTGGGCATGAAGTTCCTGGATTTTCTAAAAAGAAGAATGAGATTCTCTCCCAGCTTACTCCTTCGTATACACCACAGCACAACGGTGTATCGGGACAGAGGTATCACACCATATGAGATATGGCGCGCTCTATGATGAGTACTCCTGAGTTACCTGTTTCCTTTTAAGAGTTATGCACTTGAGAAGTTACATACCTATTGAATGGGGTTCCAACTAAATCAGTGCCTACCACTCCATATAAGATATGGAATGGGAAGAGACTGTGTCTTAAACGAGTTAAGATATGGGGTTGTCCGGCCTATGTTGAAAAGCAAAATTCGGAAAAACTCAAGGCAAGGTCAGTTCTGTATAAGTTTGTTGGATATCCCGAACATTCGTGAGGGTATATCTTCTACCACACTGAGGAGCAAAAGGTGTTTTGTTTCTCAGCATGCCACCTTTTTAGAAAAGGAATTTCTTATGAAGAAATTTGTGGTCATATGGTAGAACTAGAAGGAGTTCCAGCTAAACAAACTAACAGCTGATGATTTGGTGAAACCAAAGGATTCAATAGTCTCCAACGAACCTCAGCCTCTCCGCGAATCTGGTAGGGTTCCTCATCCACTTAAGAGATACTACAGTTTTCTTGGTGACAGTGGGAGCGAGGATTGCATCATGGTAGATGATGACCCAACTAGGTTCAGGCAGGCCATCACGAGTGGGGACTCTGTGAAAAGGCTGGATGCTATGCGATCAGAGATAGAATCCATGTACACCAACAAAGTATGACTTTGAATGTTGCGCCTGAAGGGGTAAAACCCATTGGAAGCAAATGGATCTTAAGAAGATTCTTGGTATAGATGGAAATGTTGAGACTTTCAAAGCCATGCCTAAGTCCATCAGGATTAAAGCAAGTATCGCGGAGTTGGAACATCTGTTTTGATGTGGCAGTTAAAGAGTTTGACTTCATCAAAAAGGTAGATGAACCTTGTATATACAAGAAGGTAGTAGAGAGTAAGAACGTCTTCCACGTATTGCACGTAGATGACATACTCTTGATAGGAAATGGTTTCCTATGCTACACTCGGTCAAGCTCCACTTATCACGAGGATTCTCCATGGAAGATCTGGATGATACCTACTACATCTTGTGGATTATGATCTATGATGATATATCCAAGTAGATATTGAGAGTGTCCCAAATCCAGGTACATTAACACCATACTAAAGGGGTTTAGTATAGAGGATTCTAAGCGTGGTGGTTCGCCTACTTACTCATAAATCACTCTCTCCAAAAATAAGTCTCCCGAGACTGATTTGGAGAGAGCTCGCGTGCAAGGGATAACCTATGCTTCGGCAGTAGGCTCTATCATGTATGCGATGTTATGTACCAGACCAGATTTAGCTTACTCACTAGGTGTTGTGATCAGGAATCAATCGGACCTTGGGAGAATCACTGGATAGCTGTGTAGGACATTCTTAAGTACTTGAGAAGCACTGAAGAAATGTTCTTGGGGTTTGTTAACAGTAAACTCCAGTGGGAGTCCTTTACCAATTTGAGCTTCCAGAGTGATAAGGTCGACCGAAAGTCAGTCACTGGCTTTGTCTTTACCCTCAGTGGAGGGACGGTATGTTAGAAGAGTTTCAAGCTATATACCATGGCAAACTAGACGATAAAGGCTGAACACATCGCTACCAATGATGCTACCAAAGTGGATGTATGGATATTTCTTGTTCATGAGATGAACATGGTTCCTACCATTGAGCGTCCAATAACTGTTATTGTGACAACATTGGAGTTGTGGCTTTGGCCTATGAACGCCGGTCCCATCAGCATTCCAGACAAATTCTGATGAAAGTATCACATGATCAGGAGATGGTTGATTTCTACGGGATCACGGTAAGGAGAGTTGACGCGAAGGATAACACGGCGGATCCACTCACAGAAGCATTTCTCTAGAGAGACTTTTATGGGGCGTTGAGTATGAGATACTACAACAAATGACCTTAGTGCAAGTGGGAGATTATTAGTTATGTGTATGCCCTAGAGGCCATTATTATACATGTGATGTATATTATAGTGGATGCTTGGACATATATGGGAATGACTTTCTTGCTTGACATGATAGTATGTTATCTGGTCGTTCTTTATCTTAACATGTACACTTATTGTCTCTCTACTACATGTTGATAAAGCCCTTAGGATGAGTACTTGACTACCAGGATTATGATGCAGATTATACTAGTGGGGCTGAGGTAGTCGGTATGTACATCCTTCAATTGTTCCTAGTCATGGGAGTATCGAGACAGGGCATCGATACTCCAGAGTAGACTAGCGTATGCACTTCTTGACCCATATTATGTGTCACGCCCCGCTTCCCGGTGTACGGCGAAGGGGACGCGACGAGGTCCGCTACGTATATACTTAGAAGTACATACGCTAAGCGTATCTAAGCAATATAAAAGTAAATCACAAGAGACAAGAGATATAGAAATAACAACAACTTTATTAATAACATTCTTTTGTACAATGCATGAAAAGTAAATACAACTGAAATGAAAAGCAATGCCTAAACAGTGGCATACACAGGAAATGAAAATACTGAAAAGAACAAGGTACAATATCTAGAGCTCGGGGTCTTCGTGAAACTGCTCCAAGTCTTCACCGGTGGGCTCGATCTCTGCTGGGTCCAAAGCACCTGACGACATTCAAAGAAGAAAGAAATAGAATGTCGTCAGCGAACAGGTCGCTCGGTAAGTCCCAAAGATAAGGAAGAATTAGAAAGACAGAATAAGAGTAATTTGTTAAAGTATTATGTTGCCGAATATTATGGAATATTGTGTTAACGCTGTTGTTTGTAGCTTGGTACAGAAGGATGCCAGTGTATACGAGAGGGGTCTCTATATGCTAGAGATCAGGGCAAACGGAAAGTACAAGGAACCGTTAAGCCACGGTACAACAGCAACGGAATATAGGTTAGGTGTCTTAATCTGACCACCTCGTGCCCCTTTTAACACCTTCCATACCAATCTACCCCTTAAACCCCGTAGTGTTTTGACAGTATTGTTGTATTGTATTGTGTAAGTTGGATGACTGACCGAAACCATGATATCAGTAAACAGATTGTAACTGCATAATCAGGTAAATGGAATAACGGAATAATGGATGTATATCCTGGTTTGATTCAGTCAAGTTGAATAGATTGTTAACTGGATTCAGGGATTCATGAGTTCATATTGAGTTGGAATATTAAAAAATATAGATTGACTTGAATCATATTCAAGTCAGAAATAGTCAGACTCAAACCCGAGTCAGACTAAAAGAAAATTAATTTGAAGTTCTGTAATTGCTAGGGTCCTTTTTGTAATTTATAAAACTTGAGGGGGTTTTATATAAAAATACTTTTGTATAGTTTTCAAGATACATCCCAAGTATTTATTATTCGTCTTTATTGTTATAATGAGTGTAAATTTTATTTGTGTTATTCTAGTGAATATATCCTAATAAAAGTATTAAATTATAATATTGATTTATTTGAAATTCATGGTATTTTAATGTAATTTTTAATCTTGTAAATTTTAGGAAAAAAGTGGAAACTTTATCTTATAATAAAATAGGTGTTAAAATGATAAATATACATATGTTTATACAAGAATAATTTTAAATAAATATTTTATTTTCCAAAATCTCATTTTTCTTAAATGTCGTATTTTAAACATTTTGTGACCGAATGCTCCTTGCGGAGGTCTGAATCTCGTACTACTAAGCTCGAGGGTGCACGATAAACCGTACTATCCCTAACGAGTTCCCCAAAGGTGGGTTGTAGTGGCGCTTTGCAAAGATTTAATAAATACTAATCATTTAGAAAACGGTTTTATAAAGATAAGGTATTTATTTGTAAAAGGTGTAAATTTCCGTATTTTAGTTTCTAGGGTTTCCTAAGCCAACTAGCCTATTTTTAAAGGTCTCAACGACAAGTCATTAGAAGCCTCAAATCGCCTCTTCACCGCCAATTGCAGCCAGGTAAGTACAAGTGAGGAGGGAGGGATCCGCTCACGAATCGTGGGCGGGACTTTTAAAGTTACCCAAGCTCACTTGCCTAGCTTAGACACCACAAAGTCAGTTTAGATAAACGATCGATGTCCATGACATATCGTATTTTCCTATTAAAAGATTTTGTTTTAAAATTGTAAACAACTTAGAACTTTTAGAAAAGGTTTATAAAGAAAATGGTATTTTAATGAAAAGTCTTGTATTATCGTATTCGA
Source organism: Agapanthus africanus (assembly GCA_030015575.1). Taxonomy (NCBI): domain Eukaryota; kingdom Viridiplantae; phylum Streptophyta; class Magnoliopsida; order Asparagales; family Amaryllidaceae; genus Agapanthus; species Agapanthus africanus. Next base: position 558,120,737 of record JASDDO010000031.1, read on the forward strand.
AGTTTTGATGATATCAATTAGGGTTGTATTTGCGTGTGTGTAGAGGTAGGTCATTATCTCGTGATCTACGTTAAGGTATAGCAATTGTTAAGGGTTAAATGTGATAATTAAACATTGTGGTATTTAAGTGAAAGAAACACGATAAATGGAAACGTTATCATTTCATGTGAAAAACTTTATCCAAATTGATTTTTAAGTGATTAATAGTCAACATGAATATGTTTAAGCATTATGGAATTTATGACAAGTGAGTTTTGATAGAAAACCGAATCGGAAATCGGTTTGTTCTGATTTCCGTCGGGTTTTAAAAAGTCGTATTTTTGTCTTAAAAGAAAAGAAAGATAGAAAGAGGGGGACTTACGGATTTGGACAAGCTAGAGAGTGCTAGGGAGGTAGTGAGTTGTCGGGCGTCGAAACGTCGTGAAGGGTCCTAGTACGATCGCCGAAACTCGTCGTCGATTTCGGCAGCGCTTCGCCTTTCGCTCTTTTTCTAACGTACCGAGTTTTCTTGAATTTTTTAGAGAGTGGACATAGGAATGTAGGGTGAAAGGGTAGAGGGTAGGGGTGTTTATATAGGGTTAGGGTTTTAATTAAAAAATATATAAAAATATATAAGAAAAACATTAAAAATCATTAAATTTTGTAATGAAAGTGATTTATTGAAATTCTTGTAACCGATCAAAACTTTTAAAGTATGCAGGGGGAATGACCAGGTCAACACGGAGAAATTCCGTGTTGACGACTCGGCCGTCCGGCCGAGTCTGGCCGGCGGCGCCGGCCAACTCGGCCGAGTCGGGCCGAGTCAAGGGCTCTTCGGGTGGGGGATCATCTGGGGGGAATTTTGGTGCATCTAACTTTTTATGTACAGTATAAATTTTTTGAGTTATGGCTGTTTGACTGTTGACTTTCCAAAAAATTAAAACAAAATAATATAAAAAAATAATGTGGGGCATGGGATTCGAACTCTGGTGGCTTGGTTCAGCAGTGCAAGGTATTACCAATGAGCTACAAGCTCCTTCTTGTAATTATGGAGTGAAATAAATACTTAAAGAGATATCAGCTGTAATAAATACTCCAAGTATACATTGAATTTAAATCAATTCTTTGTACATTAAAAATGGAGTTGTTACATTATGGGTGATGGATGATCCCATATCCATTGGTGTTTGACATCAGAGAAGGTATACAGGTGCTCAGTGGAGACTGGGTACACTAAACGGACTCGCCAAGAACTCCTAGATGGTATTATACCTATCGTCAGATAGCAGTTCTCTGGTGACACTAGTATAGGTTAGTCTGTCGACCCGAGATCGTTATAGAGTCTTGTGTGATTACCACTGTGCTTTGATTTCCACCTTACCACGTTCAAGAGATCGTGCAAAACGGTGGTTTTTAGGCACAGTCCCGAGTCACATGGAGGCAATGAGCGATAGGAGGGGATTTCGTCTATCCCGGTATTGGGGGTTGATGTTGCGCTATGCTTGATTGGCCATAACAGGAAATCCCTGGCCAGGGCTGCTGAGATCTACTGGTAAGTATTATTGGTAGTTTCTTAAACCGTTATGGACCTTGCATCGGCATGATTTATCAGGCTATTGGGGTCTGACGTTATACCACCCCCAGGCTGAGATATGCGACATATCAGACGAAGAGACCGGACTATACGGTAGTGTTTCTGATTGGATTCGCAGGAATATGAGCAGGCTTGCTTGTTGATCTTTTGATCGCTTAATACCCGGATGGCCATTACGTTTAGCAGACCGCTTGCGGTTTGTGGGTGACTGATATGATCACCACCCACTGCCGGCGTATTGATGAATCTTTAGAGTCCTACACAGAGGTTTCCTGGGTCAAGCGAAATGAAGTAGGAGCATATATGTGATATGTGCGGGATCGAGATTAATGCGCGTATGTGATACCGCATTCTATTCTCGCGATATGTGATATCGGTCGGTTATATGTGATATAACCGGACTGTCGAATCAAGTGTTGATTCGACAGTTTGATACATATGATATTAGTCGGTTGTATATGATATGGCCGGATTATTAAATCAATTGTTGATTTAATAATTTAATGTATAATTATATATTTGATATATTAACTCACATTAACTAATATTTGCTCACTTAACATTTCTTTTTCTCATTAGTGTACACTTGGTATATATATGATATATATTAATGTACATTATTTTGTGTCATGTTTGATGCCACATGCTACATGGATGTATGAGACTCACACCATGCTTATAATAATGATGCGTCTTATTTATTTAAAGTAAATCAAATTAGTTGGTAGTTAGTCACATGGTTGAAGATTGTGGAACCATTGACCAAGTCCACTAATTTTGTTTTACTTGTAGATTGTTATTAACCTAACGATTATTGTTAGCCATAGTTTAGTCTCTACATGAGTTAGTGTATGGCACTAACTCACCTATGGTTGCTATTCTCATCTCATGAGTTTCATTCTCTTCTCTCTTCATTTTCTTCTTCATCAAGAGCTTAGCTCTCTAGGTTTATGGGAGATGAAGAAAAATAGTGAGAAAATTAAATCTAAAGTGAGCAAAATTCCTACTTCATCATCCTCTACTATATTAGCCATTTAGTTTAGGATGTTTGCATCACTAATTCCAAATTAGTGAAGAGGTAGCTTGAGTTGGTGTCTCCTCGACGTAGATCATCTTCGGCCTCGAAGCCTTCTAGCAAGCTTGTTCCGTTCATCTTATGGAGCTTTTCTAGAATTCGGGAGTTTACTACTTGGATCGAAGGGACTACTACACGGAGCTTTTGAAGTGAAGGACCAGTCTACAAAGGTTGTATTCGTTGTTCACTTTGTATGCAAAGTTGTTTGCATGTTATATTGTTTAATTCTCTAGTTAAGATTCTAGGTTAGGGTTCTTTAGTACGGCAAATTTTTAAAATTGGCATGGATGATACCTCCTGAAACCTTGCTGCCGCCCTGGGGAACCCTACATAAATAAAATTGTTGAAGTTTAAAGCTCATGTTTTTTCTTGTACATTTTATATTGCTTATTTTACGCTTAGCGTATTTGTTACGAGAAAGGATCTTCCCAGAATAAATATGTCGTGGGCTTGTCACGTGTCATCACCGTCTTTTGGGAAGCGGGGCATGACAGATTTTATTGGTGGTCCATGCAGGTCAGTTCTGCATGAAGTCGTAAGCAATATATCACAAGAAATATGAAATTCAACAACTTTATATTCCTTACATTTTAATTTCCGTTGAATCTTTCCTAATCATTCTTCTCTATCTAAGGTGATGGATTCTCCCAACAACACTAGCACCAACGTCAATGGCAGTATACCACCACCACCTTTCCTTACCATTCTATCACCTCCACCTACCGTAGCTGCTCCACTCAAAGAACAAACGATATTTCCGGAGGCTATCAAAAGCCTACTTGAGTGTCAGCACGCTCAAGGCACGATTTTGCAGAAGCAGACTGCTCTCATTGAATAGAGTATCATCCACTCTAAAATAGAAGCACCGGGAGTGAAATAATTTCGAGTATTACACCCAAAGAACTTCTCAGGAAAAGAGAACAGCTTGAAACCGGGAAATGGGCTCAGTGCATAGAAGAATACCTAGCAGCAACCTAAGTTCCAAAAGTGGTTTGGGTCAGATTAGCAAAACTTCAACTTACTGACAATGCCAGAGTTTGGTGGAAGGCAGAAGAGAGCCATCTTGAGTAGCTGATCGAGTGGAATACTTTCCGTGATCTATTCGACGCCAAGTAATTTCCGGAAACTGCACACTTCGAGATGGAACAGAAATTCATTCACCTACAATAAGGATCCATATGGGGTAAGTCGGTAGATGAGTATAATACCGAGTTCACCATGCTTAGCAGGTTCGTTGCTCATCTGATCCCAACAGCAAAGATTCGTGCTAGATGTTTCCAACAGGGATTAGATCCCGAAATTCAGGATGCCCTAGCAACGGAAGAATACCTAACACATGAAGCAGCCTTGAAGTTAGCCCGTCATTATGATGCCGTTATTAAAAAGAAATGAAGGCTACAGTCGGTCGGTATGAAACATCCCGCCAGCCAAATTACCGGAAGGCCCTCTTCTAGGCCAACTCTTTCAGTACCACCCTTGAGGCCAGGAGGATTATTTTCCAAGACTGAACCAAGCTTTTGTATCTATTGGAAAAGGACCGGACACCAGGTAAAGTAATGCCGTCGAGCCTATGGTCTTTGTTTGATATGTGGATCACCTTCTCACACTGTAGGAACTTACCCACAGAATCGAACTGGCCCAGCCCCCGCTGCTAAACCAGTTATTCAAGCTCTATCTACTCGTTTAGCTCTTCCTGCACCACTTCCGCGCGGACCGTCCTTACCTTGTCAGCCATCAATGCACCAGCATGCACAGAGAATGTGCCGAGAAGCCAGGCTTTCACTTTGTCGGCCGTACATGATGAAGCCATGGGTCAAGATAACACCGGTAAATTTTCCTTCCATCCTTTTCAAATCCTTGCATCCTTTTGTTCTTTTATCTCCCTGAACTTTTTTCATGCACTTTCGGTAAGATATTAGTAGTCCCTACCTTCACCACTGCTTTAACCTAATTTTTTGTTGAATCTGTTACAACACCCACCTTGTGTAAATTTCAAGAACGTAATTTTTCTAAGGTGGGTAGGATGTAACAACCCTAAAACTTCTATATACTTTTATTAATCCAATGTTAATAAAAAAGTGTATTTCTGTTCTGGTTTCAAGTTATAAGTTATTATTGATAACTTATGTACAAGAAACAACTTATAGTCATTGGTTAAGCCTCTCCATTACTGTTCTTTAGCCTACAAGTTCGAATCCCATCAGTTGCAATTATTTTTAAAATTTTTCTTTTTAATATTTTCGAAAGCCTTAGAGTTGCACGTGCATTACACGGAGAAACGAAGAGTTGCAATTAAATCAAACAATATAAATGATATATGAATACCTATATGAATACACTACACGAACCCTGAGACCCAACTCTTCATCTTGGCAGCCAGTTTTTCCCATATGGACGCTACCGACGGTTGGATTTTTTCTAATCAACTCCGTGCTTCGCCCGTGCACCCCTACATCTCCCCTCTACTCCTTTTTCCTATTTGATTTTTTCTGAAATTAAACAGAAAACTCTCAACCTTTCATATACCCTATTAGCACTCATTTATATCATTTTTATTCACCATACTCCTCACTTTTTCTCCTATAAATACTTAGACTAGTCCTAGCTCTTCCCCTAGGCATACCGCTCTCTCAAATCTATATTCTCTCTCAAATTCTCAAGCACTCAAGTTCCCTTAAGGAGTTGAGCACGTTTCTTCCATCTTGCGTCGCCGATCTCTCAAGCTCTTTCCTCTCTCTCCGTTGCTCCACAACTCGTCCAAGTGATGTCAGTAGATTGAGCTCTCCCTCTAGAACCATTCACGCTCCATTCCATCGCTAGTACGAGTATGAATGGTTGTCGAGTAAGTATCCATCATTATCTCCTTTCTCTTTCCTCTCTTACATCAAGATTCGTAAGTCCCAACCCTCTTGACTCATCCTTTTTTTGCCCCTTTTTACATCACCATCAAAATACGACTTTTAATGGCTAACTTCACTTTTAAATTAATTGTTGTAAAACCTTGAATTATCCATTATGATTTCATATTAATATTAACTAGGAATTATCACTTACCATCATATCATATAAATTTAAAATGAATTTTGTTATTATTAAAACTACCCTAGAATGCAAGTAACGCCAAAATACCATGAACTTTGCTTATACCCTTTTAATTTTATCATGAATTATAACTCTATAAAATTCATGGGGTAACGACCTACCCCACACGCACGTATGGAAAACATAGTACGATCATTGTTTGTCACGAAGAAAAGTATTTCGCTAAACTACCCTCAAGTTCAAAATACGATAAATCAACGATACTTCAAATCCATTGCAATTACGTCTCTACAACTCTCGTTAGAGGACCCATTTGTGGATGGTGCAGGTTATCGCACAATCTTATGATAGTAAAGTAAGATGCAGAACATCTTACGGAGAATTCGGTCTCGAAAAGAATAAAATACGGTTATAAAAGAAAATATGACTTTTTAAGAACAAGTTAAATAATTGGATAAACTCTCAAATCATAAACTCGTATTTCTAAATAAAATAGTTTATGAAAATTGATTTTTAAATGAAAGATTAAATTTCAAGAAAATACCATCAAGTTTTCAAAAGTATAGTTTTCATTAAAATACCATAAACTTTAAATAGCTAGATTTCATCACTAAAATACCACTAAATTAAAATATATTTTTATAAAAACTCTTGACATTCTAATTAACATGTTTTTATGAAAAATATTCTCGAGATTTATTTTTAAAACATTTTACATGAAACCCACTTAAGAAATGCAAACATGCAGAATACATAATAAACAACTTGAACAAATCTTTAAGGACTTTAGACTAATATAGGTTTAAGCGGTATCATTTCTCTTAAGTCTCAAGGAGCTGGAGAAAGTGAGTGCTTACCTTTTCAGGTTAGAAAACACTGTAAATTAACGAAATTATCAATGGCAATCGTCTTGGAAAAAGTCATAAATCCTGCCGTTCATATGCAGCGGTTGTCCGATTATTTCTGAACTTAAGAATGTATAAGATTAAAGCTATTCAAAATATTTAAATTTAGTAATATGAAATGACTATAACTCGAATCCAAACTCGAACTTAAACTTGAATTTAAACTCGAACTCAAACTAGAAATTAAAACTGAATTTGAACTTGATACTTGAACTTAATATGAATACCTGAACCCAATGTTTACTCTTGAAACTGACTTGACTCGAACCATGAATAAAACTTAACATGAATACATGAATACTTGATTTTGACATGAACTCAATCTTGCAACTTGATATATTCATGGATTCGAGCAAACTGGTAATTTTAACTATAATATAGAATATACGGGGTGTTGGTGTAGTTCAAGTGAGAATCCAACAAAATCTCAAGAGTCCTCCTAGATCATGAATCCATGTCTACTAACACAGGAAATCTATCATGAGGACCCGTGTTTCCTTACTCTTGGATTATACCCTATTGAGTTTAGAATACTTTAACATTAGGTTGAAATCTCGTTACTAAAACTTGATTCGGGCCTGTGGTCCTTACCCCAGAATTACACCATGTTGGATTCGAGAACACTCTTAAGATTGGTTGATATTCACCCTTGAACTTGTAGTCACTACTACAATAAGGGGTTGCCCCTACGGTTGAACATATCCATAAGGGCAACATTTTATTGCCCCCGCAGATTAATCCGTAGGTCTCCATGGTTTCCCTTTTGATGCCTTATGTTTTAATTTAAAAATATTAAAACGTAATTTGTTTTTGGCCCTACGGAGCCGCAAACGAAGGACCTACGGATTAATCCGTAGGGGCATTATATGGGTTATTTTATAATAAAAAAGCCCAGAAATTTCCCTTTTCTCACAACTTCCTCGCTCTCACGTCGCCACCCGCCCGCGCCTCGTCGCCACCACACTCCTGCGCGCGCCTCGTCATCCTCAACATCACCGTCGACTTCCTCGTCGACATTAGGAACTCTCTCGTTGCCGATTGCGTCGTCGACCATCTCCGGTCTCCTCCATCGCCGGCCAGGTTACTAAATTTCTTATTTTTACTTCTAATTATGCATTTATTTCTATTTTTGTTGATTATTGGGTTGCTACTTGGGCTAGGGTTAGGGTTCAGGGTTAGGGTTTAGGGTTCGGTTAGGGTTAGGGTTAGGGTTCAGTTTAGGGTTAGGGTTAAAGTTAGGGTTCAGTTAGGGTTAGGGTTAGGGTTAATTAGTTGGGGTTAGGGTTAGGGTAGGAATTGGGCTAGGGTTAGGGTTAGGGTTCAGTGTATGGTTAGGGTTAGAGTTAGGGTTAGGGTTAGGGTTCAGTGTATGGTTAGGGTTAGGGATTGGTTCAGGTTAGGGTTAGGGTTTGGTTCAGGGTTAGGGTTAGAGGCTAGGGTTAATTTGGGTTAATTACGTAAAATAGATAGGGTTAATTGGGTTAATTAGTGATAAATTGAAAGGGTTAGGGTGTTGATTAGGATTAATTAGGTTAATTTGGGTAAATTGGGTTAAGTTTGGGTTAATTAGGGATAATTTGTGTTAGGGTAACGATTATGGTTAATTGGGGTTAATTAGTTTAATTTAGGTTACTTAGGGTTAGGGTTTAGGGTGCACCATTTCATTCAGTAGGATACTCGATGATAACGTAAACGTACAACTTTACCTTAAACGCAAGAAAAATTTACCCTAAACTAAAAACTTCGAACCCTTAATAACGAAACGTAAATGTAAAAGCTATTCAAGTTAAATGTTCAAGTTAAAACCAATATATGATACTCGATGATAATATGAAACTTTCATATTCTCATCGATACTCATATATGAAAATCAAAGCACGACTTAGTCCCCGTCTATCGGTTAACATACGTTCGATGATCGTCGTGTTATAGAACTATACGAAGGTTGTTAAATATCAGACGGTGTAGTTCAGAACTAACAACCGTCGTATAGTCTATGTGACGAGAAGATTCAATCGTATGATAACCGATAGATTTTTCCAGTGTGGACAAGTTAAGAATGTATAAAGCAAACACCTGCATTCACTTGTGTTTTCATCCGTTTCGAGTTATTTCGTCGATACTTTTCCACTGGTTCTCCGTGTACAAAGATAGATTAGATGTTCATTTTAACGTTGTTTCACAGCTTTGAAAAGATTATCTATTCTATTACAGTGTACTCGGAGAACAACGGGGAGGTGCTGCCGAAATTTACTCGAAACGGTTGAAAGCACAAGCAAATGGGTGTCTGCTCTATACATTCTTAATTGGATAGAAACCTTACCCCCGACAGCCGAAACACACATATACAACATGAATACACAACAAACGCACATACACACTAACAACCCTACACTTAAGCAAAATCATAAATTGAAACACGCATATATAGAATACAGCTCATACATGGGTATCCTCAAATATAACTTTGTTTATCGATAATTTATTCTTTTCAACGACAAATGCACATACAAAGCACATACACGAATTTTCTCTTTTGTCGGTAACCATCCCGTTCTTAGATTTCTCAATATAGTCATCATAACCTACAATTTATATGTTATACAGTTTAACATGGCCCATGAGTACATCAGAGTTAAGGACTGGATGTATGTGGATTGGAAACAACGTATGCAACCTAAGTTTGTCGCAGGAGTTTCTACTTTTATTGAATTTGCATGCGCACATAATAAGATCGTGTTAGAGAAGATTCTCTGCACGTACGATAGATGTGGGAATAAGTACTGGCAGAAGGTAGAATTTGCAGAGCTTCATATCGTTAAATATGGTTTTACTAGACTTTATAAAACTTGGCTATATCACACGGAAGGAGAAGAAGACGGTAATGCGGCAGAAGAAGAAAGAGAAGACGGTAATGCGACAGAAGAAGAAGGAGAAGACGGTAATGCGGCAGAAGAAGAAGACGGTAATTTATTTCCAGGAGAAGAAATGGAGGATATGGTAGATGCTGCCCTAGGTGAATCTATTCGTACCGAAGATGACATTCCTTCCGATCAAGGACCGCGTGCGGATAAGTATGAAAATTTCATGAATGATGCTAGAAAACTAATTTATGAGAATGCGAAGTATTCCACCCTCTCATGGTTCGTTCAACCTTTTCAGATTAAGTACCTAAATAGATGGAGCAACAAGTCATTCACAATTCTTCTTTCTTTCTTGAAAGATTCTATGCCCACGAGACATAATGTGCCCGACAGCTGGTACGGAGCCCAGAAGATGATGTCTGATTTGGATCTGAAGTGTGAGAAGATTCAAGAATGTCCTAAAAATTGCGTGTTGTACCGGAAAGAGAATTTAGATTTGAAAGAGTGTCCAACATGCGGAGAGGCCAGGTATAAGCCGAAAGATTCTGATAAGAAGCCTGATATACATGTCAAGATAGCACGCTACTTTCTCATAACATAGAGGCTGCAGAGGCTATTTAGGTGCAAGAAAACAGCCGATGCAATGATTTGGCATCACCGTGCTCCTCCAAGTAAAGATGGAAAAATGAGTCATCCAAAAGATTCAACGTCATGGAAGGATTTCGATAAGAGGCACGAAATATTCAGTAGCGATCATCGCAATGTCAGGCTCGGACTCGCTAGTGATGGCTTCTGCCCATTCAATTCTATGGCTGGAAGCCATAGCACATGGCCCGTTGTAACGATAGTTTATAATCTGTCGCCTTAGTTGGTTATGTACCAATCATACTTTATGATGCCTCTTCTTATCGACGGACCAAACTCACCGGGAAACAATATCGACGTCCATCTCCAACCTCTGATCGATGAGTAAAAATCTTTATTCATTGATGGTGTAGAGACTTACGATGCAAACACAAATACAACCTTCATACTGCGTGCGGCTTTCATGTGGACAATTAATGACTTTCTTGCGTATGGAATGCTATCAGATTGGTCCGTACATGGTTACAAAGTATGTCCTTATTGCCATCAACATACAACATCGAAATTCTTGAATTTTAGCAGGAAGGTTTGTTATTGCGGCCATCGACGTTTCCTGCCTCTAGACCACCACTACAGGTTAGACGCTATTCACTTTGATGGTCATCAGGAGTTTCTTGGACCTCCAGCCCCATTATCCGGAGAGGATGTGACTGCTCAGTGGAATGGTTACAATAGTGTGACCTTCGGAATGGATCAGACAAAACAGGTCAAACTAGAATTTTGGATCAAGTTAAGCATTTTCTTCGAGCTTCCGTACTGGTCAACAAATTTAGTGCGTCATTGTCTGGACGTGATGCATATAGAGAAGGGAGTATCCGAGCACGTACTCAACTTGCTTCTTTGTAAAGACGGGAAATCAAAAGACAGCCTCCATGCTCGGATGGATCTACAGGACTGGGAAATTAGAAGTGAATTGCATCCTAAACCGATAGCGGGTAAACCGGGCAAGTTTGTACTTCCCAATGCCGCGTATCATATGTCACAACCGAAAAAGAAAAGATTTTTACAGGTGTTGCATGATTTGAAAGTTCCCACAGGTTTCTCAGGATCATTTAGCAAGAAGATAAAAATTATGAAAGGCAAGATCGATGGGCTGAAAAGTCATGATCACTATGTTATTATGGAGCACCTTCTCCCATTAGCCCTCAGGACTTCCCTTCCCGAATCGGTTGGTCTAGTAATCAATGACCTATGTTGGTTTTTCAGAGAATTATGCGCTAAAACACTGGATATTGTGACGCTGGAGAAACTTGAAAATTCTATTTCGTTGATACTTTGCAAGTTTGAGCGTATTTTCCCACCGTCATTCTTCGATATCATAATATACCTGACGGTTCATCTTGCAACTGAGGCTAAGTCAGCCGGACCGGTACAATATCGAAGGATGTATCCCGTCGAGAGGTACGTGGAATTTTTCGTTTCATGCAATTTGTAAAATTATTGTTGTCCTGTATGCCCGTATTTATTTATTTAACATATTTTTCTTTAGGTACCTCTACACTCTAAAAAAATATATACGCAATAGAAATCGATCAGATGGTTCTATTATGCAAGGTTATCTTCTAGATGAAGCAACCACATTTTGTTCCGCTATCTGGACGAGAACATTGAGACGGGACTTAACCGGCCTCGAAGAATTCAGGACGGGCCATATGATAAAGATGATTATAAGAGGATAGACACTATGTTTATTAACAAGATATACCGGTTTATCCTCTTCAATAGCGCATGTCTTGAAAAAATTAGAGAGTAAGTTTTTTTGGATTAATTGTTATATTTGTTTTTGTGTGTGTATGAAATGATGTAATATTAATGTCATAATTTATTGTTGAGAACAGAATTCATTTTAACGAGGTACGTGAGGGGCATCCTGATTGGAACGATGAACAATTGGAAAAGTATCATCAGGATAATTTTTGCGATTGGGTTGCAGATCATGTAAGTTATTCGAATAATATGTTATTGCTACCAGTTTTAATCTAAACTTATATCGTTATGTATTTGTCGTAAAATTTGTTTTGTTAGATCCACGATCCGAACTTATCTACATCATTAGAGAGTGATTCAAGATATTTCGCTCAGTTTTCTAGTATGGAGGTTGCATATTATAAAGGATTCGGTGTCCTTGGATACAAATTCGAACTTAAGGACATAGAAACATCTAGAACCACTGAGAATAGTGGTATTGCGACGGTAGGATCGGATGGTGTGATTTATTATGGATACTTAAATTGTATACTTGGCATCCAATATCCTAGATGATCAGAATCATTTTATATATTTCAGTGTACTTGGTACGATACACGAACCGATATGGATAAGTGGAGAAACAATCTCGGAATTTGGAAAGATGAATATGGATTGACCAGTATGAACACACTTCGATTTTACGGTCAGGACGATCCGTTTATCTTTCCGAACCAAGCGTTCCAAGTATACTACTCACAGTGTTTGAAGCATCTGGGATGGAGTGTCGTATGCTGTTGGAAACCCAGGGATGTTTACAATATTCTAGAATTCGAGGACAGCGATGAGGATGAAGAAGAGAGAAGACTTAGAGTGCTCCGACCGGCTGTTTCAAAAGACGGGTTGTCTTCGGCTGATCATGAAGTTACGTGGGTTAAAAAGGATATCGATGATGAAATCCAAGTCGATATGTCTAATGCATCCACGAAACGAAAAAAGTTATCAGTAATGTTATATTATTACTTCACATTTTACGATCTATACGTATATAGCATGCATATGTAATGATTGTCTAATGCGTCCATGAACCATTTTATCTACATTTGATGACGATGACGGGAGCAGCGAGGGGCGGCAGGAGCTCCAGCCACGGCACCGACAGAGGCAGATGCAGAGCGGTTCTGCCGCCGGGAGAGATGCGTAGGGAGCTTCAGAGGGCCGATCTTGCACCCCGATCGGAGACTCTTTCGGATGCCTCCTTCCGTGTGGACTTTTCTACACCTCCAGGTATATTGCATGCATATTCATTTTGAATGTAATATTATATGTATACATGCATATTTATGTCAAAATTACTTATATAGTCAATGTTTGATTGTCTAGTTGGTGGTGGTGCGTCGACAACAGGGACAGAGGCCACTCCCGCACCTCTAGGTATGTTTATATATCATATAGTGCATGCATATTAATTTAGAATGCTATATCATAAATATACATACATTCTTTTTGCTCTTACGTACTTACATCTCGGGTAGAGGCCACCACCGCACCTGCGGGTGTTTTTATATATCCTATAGTGTATACATGTTGATTTAGAATGTTATATTAATGATATAGACATTCATTTTGCAATTACTTATATAGTCAATGTTTGATTGTCTAATTATAGGTGATGCGTCTACGTCTGGTGCAGGGGCCAGTCTTGTCACTTCCATACCTTTCGCTCAGTCTGCAGGTTTGTATGAATAAATATAAAATATTTATTCATTTTACATATCCTTTAAGAATAAACATGAACTTCATGTAATTTTATCGATGTTTATTTTCTAGTTGGAGATGTGTCCACGTCCGGGTCACCGGCTGTTCCTCGCCGGAGGAACTATCGTCCCGCTCGTGCTGCTGCCCAGGCCCAGGCTTGTGCTTCTGTCGCCGGAGGTATATATCACACTTCAATTTTCGTTAAACCTTGATTTCTTAATACCACTTTGTCTTAATATTTATTGACTTGATATTTCTTGTAGATGCAGGGCATTCCCATCCCGAGAAGGGGACTCGAGGCCCGAATCAGTCCCAAAGGCTGAGGCCCGATAGAGCAAGAGGGGAGGCAGCATTCCCCTTCTTCTGTAACCCAGATTATCTCTATACCGGCGATTATGCCAAGAGGTTCGGCCGGTATATGGGGGATTAGAGCCGCCTCGTGAAGAAGTATCCACTTCACGTTGAGTGGGGCGACCAGCACCGGCGCTCATTTGCCCTCTTCTGGGATCAGGCTCGGGTATTAATATATATTTTCATTTGACTTACCCAATATATTTATTATTATTTAACATCTGCAATTTAATAACATTGTTTTTTTTTGTATTTGCAGTTGGATTACGACTTTCAGCCTATACTCGACCCTGATCACCCTGAGAGAGTGCTCGATCTTCATGCTCTGTATCATGGCCTGATGAAGAACATGCAATCAAAGGTCCGATACAATAGGAACGAGCTGAAGATCGAATGCTATTCCCTGTGGATGGCGACCCCCGAGGTAGAGAGAGCGGTTCTCCTACATACTCCGGCCTTTGCGAGAGTCGACGTAGATACATGGCCTCTCTTGTGTCAATATTTCGACTCTCAGCGCAAACAGGTTTGTATTTTAAATGCAATTCATTGTTTAGTATATAATTTATTTTTTTGTGTTGCTTAATTAGAAAAATAAATCTGAATGTGTTGGGCAGAAACAGGCCGATCAAAATAAAGAGAATAGGAAGTCGACGAAGAGGGGTCGCCCCACTTATACAGGTGGCTTGAGGAATATTACTTGTGCCATGGAGGCATCGGTAAATTACAATAGACCTACTGTGATATAATGTAATATAAAGATTTATTTTATAATATATGTAAATTTTTTGCGAATTACAGAGAGGTCAGACCCTGTTGCAGGGTGGTACACCGAGCGTGCTAACCGTGTATCTTACCGTCCACGGCACCTCGACAGATCCCGCCATGGGCGAGCTTCGATTCCCCGACACCGCTACATAGGAGTATTGAGTAAGTGTTAATTTTTATTCTATTAAATTTGAAATTTTTGTTTTGAAAAGTTCAAATTTAAATGATATACTTATATTTTACTGGTTAATGTAGGCGTAGGAGCGGGTGGTGGAGCAGGCAGAGGAATCGGAGATCGATTTTACTGGACAGAACGATCCGATGTTGCTGACCCCAGTCCTAGACGCTGCATATGGAGGGCACCACGGAGGTTGGGAGAGAGGCCGGGGAATGGGTCCTAGCAGGACCCATATGAGGTTGGACTCTACTCCGGCGGTTACTTCCCCCACCCCCACCCCCCGTGAGCGACGTCTAGAGCAAGATGTTGCCACCTTGAAGACCACCGTCCAGGAGTTGAAGGAGATGATGGTATGTATACTACTTAATAGTAAAATATTATATCATATTATAGATAGTAATATATTTAATATTAGTAGCCTAAGCTTATTTGGTTGTAGACTTAACTTTGATTAATCTTAGATTGGGGTTTCGCAATAACCTGATAATGATTCGAATTCGAATAATACACAGTTCTTACTCGTTTACTACACAAAATTGAACAGATGAGACAGGGTACTTCGGCTGCGGCTGCACATGCATCTCCTTCGGCTGCGGCTGCACATGCATCTCCTTCGGCTGCAGCTCCGCAAGCCTCTACCCCGGCTGCGGTTGCTCAGACCACTCCAGCAGCTCCACAGCCCGCTCAGACTCCCACACTGTATGATCCTTCATTGGTTGAGTTTTTGATGACTCAGGGTTGCACCGAGGAGCAGATGCGCCAGATTACGGCGATTATCAGAGGTGGAGGAGCTGGATCGAGCTAGGGTAGATTTTTTTTATATTTTAAGCATGTATGTACTTATATGATACATATTGTATATATTTTGGACGATATTGGTGGTGTTTGCGTGTTCACGATGATTTAGATTGATATCGACTATGTTTGTTGATTTCTTTTATATATAATGAGTGAGATGTTGATTATGAATACTGTGGTATTTGGTTATATGATGTATATATTATTGTGCACAGGGCGAGGAAAAAACATGAAGCCCTTTTTTAAAAAAAAACCATGATATTTTGTCCCTACGGATTAAGTCGTAGGTCCATCTGTTTCCCATACGGATTAATCCGTAGGTCCATAATTTACCCCTACATATTTGTCCGTAGGGACAAAATATCAAGATACCTGACATTTTGCCCCTATGGACTCAGTAACAGGTGTTACATATGCCCCTATGACTATATCCGTGGGGGCTTATGTCTAGACCTACGGCTAACTCCGTAGGGGCAGGAAGTTTCCCCTACGGATATCTCCGGAGGGGTAAGTATTTCATTTTATAAACCACTAAATTAAATAAATATTTTGTCCCTACGGAATACATCGTAGGGACACGAGTCCCTGCAGAGACAACCATAGGGGTAATTATTTATCTGTAGGGGCATGTTCAGGGAGAAAACTTGCACCTGCGGCCATTGCACCTACGGTGTATTTTCGAGCCCCTACAAATATATCCGTAGGGGCAGTGCTTTGCCCCTATGGCTAAAATCATAGGGGCAACCCCTTTTTGTAGTAGTGAGTGTTCCCTAGTGCTCGCGGCGCAGCGGAAACGCATGGGCGAACAAAAATTTCTAGCTAACATGAACGAACCTTGAACCATAGAATCGATTCAAACACCTATAACTAGAAAACCAAGTATGCAAATATACGGAATACTAACTTCGACGTGTGTCCACCCAATCGTGGAAGACCCCTCCATACTCCATTTATGCTATCCGGATCAAGCTTGAGTGGCGATCGTCCTTGCTGAAGATGATCCACTTGACGGAAACCGATCCAAGCTCCGGCTTCACCTATTGAAGCAACCGACGCTCCAAGCACGCTACGAATGGAGAGTGGGGATATAGAAATATTTTCACTATATTTTCTCTTTTCTCTAAGCTCAAGTGAGCTACCAAGAAGAAGGAGGAGGAGGTGAAGAAGAAGAAGCCATAGAAAAATTGGAAAAGTCTTTGTGAAGGAAAAAACCAAGTGTAGAAAGGAACGGCTCATCATTTTGCAACCATGGAAAAATAGTAATCACAAATGATTTTGCAATATTTTAAAACCAAGATCATAGCTCTCTACCATATTTCTTTACACCTCATCCTCCACCTCATTTTTTATTTTCTATAAAAGAAAAATAAAAAAATGAAGTGTCCATTTTCTAGAACAAATTCCGTATAAATACGGAATACAACCCGATATACGTATCGAAATACATATACGCGAATTCGTATAAAAATACGAATATCCAAGAGAGGGAAAATGAATAGTGAACAATAATACTAGAATATACATATTAAAAAAATATATAAATTATTAAATCAAAACCTGATTTATTAATCTGGCTTAATCCTAGACCACTAGTATTATCAACCGTCCGATTAAAGTCCGTGTAGCATGTACACGTATTTAATCGGACACCCTGTATTTACCAACATACGTCATCTATATCATATCGCCTGAACTGGGAAAATCCTCTATGCGGGACTCTAAAGACTCGACAATACACTGGCAGTGATTTACTGGATAAATCCAAAAATCACAAGCACGTCAGCGGCACTAACTGTACGTAACGGCTACCCATGTATCTGTCGAAAGGAAGTTCAACAATCAAGTCCGTCCGTACCCTACTGAGCCTGAATGCGGAATCTCCGTACGGTTCGATTTCTTCGTTTAAGAGTATCGCATATCGGGTCTAGGGGGTGAAGACGTAAGACCCCTAATAACCCGATAATTCTTGTCGGAGTCAAGCTCATCACCAACCGAGAAACTAATGAACTCTTATTAGAAAATCTCATCTTCCATGGCCATGGATTTAAGATGATAGCCTAACAAACACAACACGACATCGAATCCTAATATCAGGAGGACGAATCCCTGACAATCGCTCACTACCTCCATGTGTCTCGGGACTGTACCCAACTAAAACCTGTTTGCACAACTCCTTTGAGCCGTGGTAGGGTAGTAATCAAAATACAATATGAACTCATACAAGACAAATGACAATCTCAGGTCAAAAGAATAACATGTACTAATGCTACTTGAGAACTTCCATCTGACGATAGATATAATACCTTCTAGAAGTTCTCGGCGAGTCCGTCCAGTGTACCCACCTCCAGTGAGCACATGTATACTATCTTAGGTGACATAACACCAATGGCTTGTGAGACCAGCCATCGCTCCTTGTCGGGGTCTCGAAACGTATACACCAGTCTACTTCGGAATATCGATACCCAGTCTCGATACTCCAACGACTAGAGATATTTAAGGATGTGCTTATGGACTATCCGGCTCTCAAGTATATGATCGCCATCATAATGCTGATAGTCAAGCAAGAATCTTACGGGCTTCATCATTATGTATTAGCGACACGTAATAACAAGTAAAATGTATACACATCAATGATAAAGAAAAACTAGATAGCATACTATCATTTCAAGTAAAATTGTTCTACATGTATAAGTCATTCCTCAATTATCATAATCGTGTGCCTGCAATTACAATAATTGCCTTGAGGGCAATATATCCAACAATCTTCCATTTGTATTTAAGGCTAATTATTGCGGTATCACATACCTACATCCCGTGTGCTATCGAATACCCAATTTCTCTACTAATCAGTTTCTCAAATCTCGTTTGAGGAACATCCGTGTTCGATAAATAGCCTCGGTGAGTAGATCCACTAAAATATTCCAACTTCCTCTCTCTTTATCTCAACTATGCGAAGATCAATAATCTCTCGAACTGAGCGATACCCCGCCTCAAGAATTTTTTTGGGATACATGAATGAACAACTTTATCCTACAAACTACTTGGGTGTATCCTCCGCTGAGTCATAGTCAGCATCCTGTACTATTTCTACCTCAATATCCCTATTGGAACCCTATCTAATATACTGATCCTCAGAAGAGGCAAAACTCAAAAAAAACTCTGACAGTATCTCTATCATCCAGATCACCTTGGAAGTCTAAACCGATAACCGCCTCTCGGAGAAGGCCGTCGTTATCATATACCAAGAACATCCTCTAATGTTCATAACTGCTTCCCTTTGTTTCTCCAGGATTAGATTAATATCTGCTTACTACAGCAAGTGTATAAGAAACATCTGGTTTTGTACAAGATATTGCATGATTGACTCATTTGCCTAAGAAAATGATATATCATTCATGTCAGTCCTTCACCTCATTAGTCTAGAAAACATCTCTTTAGAAAGGGTGACTCCATCACCTGCGGGTATACCACCACGCCAGGAATCATCCATTCTAAAATACTTTTAGAATGTTGTCTAAGTATCCGATTGGGAAACTTCCCAAATTTAGATCTAAAACCATAAATCTAATCACCAGAATCCCTGATAAATTATTCATATCCAACGTGGAGAAAACACTATTTGACAATCAAAGTTTGACTGATTGTAGTATAAAAACATCACTTCCTATCTGGAATATGTCATCAAAATCCCCGGACAGTACTCTCTACACCCTTCTTACTAGGTTTATTTATTGTTTTGATGAAGTCAATCACCTTGACCGTCACATCAAAAATAGATGATCCGTCTCCGCTATGCATGCTTTAGTCTATGAATAGATATAAGAAACTTGCACACCTTCCGTTGCTCCCACTGACTATGATAACCCTCTGGCAGGGTCATATATATTGGAAATACGTTATAGTCATCCACCTGCCAGATATCACAGTCATGAATAGAAACAGTGGCAAGTCATATCCGTATAGACTTCAGCGCAGACACTGAAGTAAAAGTCTCATCACAATCTACAATGGGTATTTAATGAGAATATTTACAACAAGTCTAACCTTATTAGGTCAATATCTTTCCATATGCATAGATCTCGAAAGATCTACTTACTCCTAATGGGTTTTACCCCTTCAGGAGCACCCAACAAAGTCCAAAATCCAAAATCCAATATTTACTGAAGATCATGGAGTGTTAGTGATATGTATTCCCTAGAGGCCATTACTATACATACGATGTATATTGTAGTGGATGCTTGGACATATACATGGAGGACTTTCTTGCTCGACATGATAGTATGCTATCTGGTTGCACTTTATCTTAACCTGTACACTGATTATCTCAATATTACATGTTGATAAAGCCCTTAGGATGAGTACTTGACTACCAGGACTATGATGCAGATCATACTAGTGGGGACAAGTAGTCGCTAAGTACATCCTTCAAATATTCCTAGTCGAGGGTGTATCGAGACAGGGCATCGATATACCAGAGTAGACTAGCGTATAGCTTCTCGACCCATATAGATGTGCGATGGATGATCCCATATCCATTGGTGTTTGACATCAGATACAGTATACGGGTGCTCAGTGGAGACTGGGTACACTGGACGGACTCGCCGAGAACTCCCAGATGGTATTATACCTCACGTCAGATGGCAGTTCTCTGGTGACACTGGTACAGGTTAGTCTGTAGACCCAAGATCGTCATAGAGTCTTGTGTGATTCCCACCGTGCTTTGATTTCCACCTTACCACGTTTAAGAGAACGTGCAAAACGGTGGCTTTTGGGTACAACCCCGAGTCACATGGAGGCAATGAGCCATAGGAGGGGTTTCGTCTCTCCCGGTATTGGGAGTTGATGTTGCGCAGTGCTCGATTGGCTATAACAGGAAGTCCTTGGCCAAGGCTGCTTCAGAGATATACTGGTAAGTGTTATCAGTAGTTTCTCGACCAGTTATGAGCCTCATATCGACATGACTTATCGAGTTACTGGGGTCTGACGTTTACCACCCCTAGACGAGATATGCGACATATCAGACGAAGAGACCGGACTGTTGATTAGTGTAGGATTTTAACGATCAAAGATATTTTACCGTAATAAAAAACGGCGTCGCTTTGCAGCTAGCCGGTGAGTACGGGTCGGTCTACAGGGATGGTGTTAATTTCCTAAGTGTTCTTATGAGCTAATTCCAATGGGTGTTGGATCTTTTAATTAAATCTAAAAACTAAGTTGCACGAGAGTTAAGAAACTTGCTAGGATTAGGTCTAGGTGGAGTTTGGTAAGATTAAATTTCCCACCTCTTTCAATGCCCTAAATTAAATCTTTTAGGAGTTATAGCAATTATTAGTAAAGTGGATTAGGATGATTGGGAAGAAACAAAGTTTCTTCCTCTAGATCCTTGTCCGTCCTTTCCTAATAATTGCTATAACCTTCATGGAAGTCATGTATGTCCGGTCCTTTATACTACGGTTTCACCGTTACCTCGTGGGTAGGGTGCCGTAGGGAGCGGATCATGCATGCATGCATGAAGTTCTAATTCTTACAAATGATTGGGCACGAAAGAGACGAGAGATCTTCATCTCTCAACTCCTCCCTATTCCTAACCCTAACAAGCGAGGAAATTACTCGCTCATTAGGGGATCCGTTAAAAACATCATTTTTGTCGTATGTATTTCTTTGGGTCTAATAGATTAGTTACCTACTGCAGGTTAAAAGATTTTACACTAGATTAAACTAGGGCAAAGGAAAGATTTATCTAGGGCAAGAATTTAATTAGAAAACTAAGGCAGAAAATAAAAATGAACTTACAAGAATGATGCTCTTCCCAACTTCAATTGAATCTGAATTTTTATTTATCAAAAAAAGGCATCGCTCATACAATCTTTAGAATACATTTTTATAGGGAATAGGAAAATTAGGGTTACAATTGCTCGCACATGTGCTATTACAGATATACCCCCTAAAAATCCCAACAAAAGCACCGACGCACCGCCAGGAGATTTCTGCACCGACACGTGCAGCAGATGGTCGCGGAACCGCGGCATGGGTGGGGGTAGGGCCGCGGTTCCGCAGCCCATTGGTGAGATCATCTGATCAATTTTTGTGGGCTGCTTCTCTGCTGTTTGGGCTTTTTATTTTTGTATTTCTTTTCTCTATTTAGCTTCTCGGTCTTCTCCAGATCTTCAGTGAAAACTTGTAATGGTCTTTTAACCGTTCACTTGATATTTGGACCTTGCGTTGCCTTGTACCTTTGTGAACTGTTCTTCGTCTAGGCTTGACTAGGACCCTTCTACTTGTTGGTCAAAAGTCACTCTTTTGTATCATCTTTTGTCTTTTTCACTGTTTTCGCTCTAAGAACCTGTATCCTGTAATATGTAGCAGACATGCGTCAAAAGCACCTGTTTATTTATAAAACGAATAAGAATGGGGAATATAATAATGCAATATTATGGTATGAACAACTGTACGGTAGTGTTACTGATTGGATTCGCAGGAGTGTGAGCAGGCTTGCTTGTTGATCTTCTGATCGCTCAATACCCGGGTGGCCGTTACGTTTAGCAAACCGCTTACGGCTTGTGGGTGTTTGATATGATCATCACCTGTTGCCGGAGTATTGACGAGTCTTTAGAGTCCTACACAGGGGTTTCCTGGCTCAAGCGAAACGGAGTAGGAGCACATATATGATATGTGTGGGACCGAGATTAATACGATATGCGATACCGTATTCTATTCTCGCGAATTGTGACATTGGTAGGTTATATGCGATATAGCCGGGTTATCGGATCATGTGTTGATTCGATAAGATGTTACATTATGATATTAGTCGGTTATATGTGATATAGTCGGATTATTAAATCATGTGTTGATTTAATAATTTAATGTATAATTATATATTTGATATATTACATTACATTAACTAATATTAGCTAACTTAAGATTTCTTTTCTCACTTTGGATACATTGATGTATATGTGATATATGTTAAATGTATCATGTTAGGTTACAAATGCAACTAGGGTTAATTACGGTTAAACCATGCTAGGGTTAAGATTAGGGTTTAAATTTTATTATTAAGTAATTCAAAAATTATAGATAATTGTCATGATTGATATTTATTGAAAACTTCTAGAAGCTTGTAAGCATCTTTGACTTTGTCCATTTTCTTTGTCTAGCTTAAGATATTTTTTGACCTAACCTTTAGCCCTACCTCATGGTTAACTCTCTACAAGGGTTAAGCATGACATGCTTAACCCTTGGTTGCATTTCTAAGCTCACACATAATTCATTTTCATCACAACTTGTTCTTCTTCTTCTTCTTGACAAAAGCTTTCTAGCTTTTTCAAAAGTGATGATTTTGAGTGAGAAAATGATTTCTAATGTGAGCAAAATTCCTACTTCATCATCCTCTACTACTTGCCATTTAGTATAGGGTGTTTGCTTCACTAATTCCATGATTAGTGAAGAGATAGCTTGGGTTAGTGTCTCCTCGATGTAGATCATCTTCGACCTCGAAGACTTCGAAGCAAGCATGTTCGTTTCTTCATCGAAACCTCTCTAGAGTCCGAGACTTCTAGATCGCAGCGAAGGGGACTACTACACGGAGATATTGAAGTGAAGGACTGGTCTACAAAGGTTGTATTCCTTGCTTACTAGACTTGCAAAGTGTTTGCATTTTCATTTCCTTCGATTTCTAGTTAACGATTCTTTGTTAGGGTTAGCTAAAACGATAAATTTTTGAATTTGGCATGGACGATGCCTCCCGAAACCTTGCTGCCGTCTTAGGTAATCCTACAGTGGTATCAGAGCCATGCTAGAAATTTATACGGATTTTGTTAAGATTACGAAACCGAAATACTCCAAAACTTGAAACCGAAAAATGAAGTTTCTGTCGAATTTAAAAGTTGTTCAAAAAAAATTTCAAACAAGTACAGAGTGATGTATGAGATCTATCCTGAACACCATAAAAATTTCAGGGGATTTCAAAAATTTTTGGCCGGCCATATGTATGGTGATCTCGGCCAAATCCGAGCACCCCCCTGAAAAGTTTGGTATGTTCCAGTGGCTTGGTTTTGGTGTTTTAGGTGTTGTTTGTTTTTGCTAATTTTGCATGTGATATAATCTTACACTATAAACAATTCGGATTGTTTCGTATTCGTATTTTTAATATTGTTTCGGGTTATTCGTATGTTGTCTAGACGAAGTTAAAAAGTTCGATCGAATGTCAAAAACTCATTTTTCCAAGTTTAACGTATTCGGAAAAATATGCAAGTGATCCTATGAACTCTCTAGAAGAATGAAACCCTAACTCGATTTTTTGGATCGCGGAACCGCGTTCAAATCCTAGGGTTTGCCGTAGTTCCGTGGCGACATGAGTGAGGCTTGGGTTTTCCCTTCTATGGCTAGTGCATAGGTACTGTGGCATATTCTGGGTATTACTAAAACTGTGCTCAAGTGTTAAGCTGTCGGGAAATTGTGGGACTTTGATGAATCGATCGAAAAGTTTAACGTTCGTCCGGGTATCATTTGATGGGATACAATATTTGGAATCCACAAGTAGTTATGAGATAACTAATTTGAATGTTATAAATCTAGCAGTTTAGTCTCAGATGATCGGCCGCCACGGGATTTTGATGAGATCAAAAGTCCGTCGCAATCACGTAGCGTACGCGGATACTCGCCGGGTAAACTTAATAGATAACCACGCCCCATAGCCCCGACCAAGTGACTATAGGTGAATCCTATCTCCAAAAGCATCCGTTCGGGTGCTCGCGGCAGCGTGTTCCGCCTAGGTCCACTTCGTCGACGGTATCGGGGGTGCGGCCGTCTACTAAAGTTTCCAACGAGCATTCGATCAGAATGTCGGGAATCTTGTTGAATTGCCCGACTAGATATTGGAAATTGTTTTCGAGATCGAGACTAAAATGCAGGGTTTATAATTGTTAGGCATGTGATGTCTAAGGAATTCATTTGGTTAGGCATGGAATCCAAAGTATGAGATACATTGGGTTTATGATCTCTAAGGTGGTTGCGGATTCCAACTGTTGTAGTGTTTCACTTTCTTTTCTATGACCGTAAGTGTAATATGTGGTGTATCGCCGGTTTCGTTGCTATATGTCAACGAAAATTGGGATACGCATATTTACTTATGTTGATGACATGTGATGTGTTGTTGTGATATGTTATATTGGATCGTCGTGTTTGAATAGCCGGGGGTTTTATGTGAGATGAGAGTTTTTCATTTTCATTCATGTAAAATTCATTCTATATAATATTCTTTTATTAGGGCACTTCCGGGTTGAGGATGATGTCACCATTGTATATTATTTACGTTTCCGCATTATGATAGACCCAAGGCGGGGAGCACAAGTAACCGGGTTCTAGGGTCCCGTAGGAGACCATCTCGAGGAGTCGAGACCGGGTCTCTTAACTCTAGAATTGGTAGGGTTGCTTGCCGCTCTCGTAGGGGTCTAGGGGTGTGGGATTGGCTATTCATCACGACCGTGGAATCTGTGTTTTATATAGGCTTAATTTAAAACCCGGAAATTCTAGTATATCCAATATTTCATATGTTTTACTCTGCTGCGATATTCTGTGATGTGATCATTGATTATATTCTGAGACGAATGCTTATATATATATATATATATATATATATATATATATATTATATTGTTGCTTTCGTTTCATATGTGATGCTTAGGAAGAATAATTAAATGGGAATTCATTAATGTGATTAATGAAGTAAAAGAAACCTAAAGATGTTGTAGAAACTTGTCTCGAAAATTGGTAGCTCTAGTTCTTGCTTTGCATAGCGGTATTCCTTGTAGAATATCCAGCACCTTATTCGATAAGGAAAGAGTCGAGATCCCTTCACCGGGAGTGACCTCTTTAGTGAAACTAGCAGATGCTACAAACTCGGTTTGTCTTTTGATTGCTTTTTTAGTTCTTGCTTTGCACAGTGGTATTTCTGAAATATCCTGCTTGTTATTTGATAAGGAAAGAGCCGAGATCCCTTCACCGAGAGTGACTTCTTTAGCAAAACTAGTAAAAGCCTAAAAAACACTCCATTTTAAAATCACTCGATTCTACGACGATATCAAGCTCATTACGCAAAAGGTTTTCTTAAAAACCTGTCGTAGCCCTCCATCATTTCAGATAAGTACTACTTAGTATTCGTGCTGCGGTAGTTTGGCATGCGTCAAGGAGTAGTGTACGGTAGCTAACTAGTGCTTATTTTCTAGCATATGATGCGATTGGATTAGGGTATTCGTATGGCGTTGTTTGGCTTGCGTCAAGGGCCGTACGGGTGGGTTTAATTCAATCAGGAAATGCACGGGTTGAACTTGACTAGGGGACTATGATTTGTTTGGCATGCGTCAAGGTCATAGGACGCTACGGGTAAAATACTATCGGGAATTTCAAGTGTTGAACTTTGAAATGAGATTGCATTCCTCCTATGAGATAGTTGGATCCCGATACCCACTGCGAGTAGGAGTTACTCCTGGGTGAGTTTTACACATTACAATTAGACAATCAAGTAGATGTCTAGAAAGATGTGAACGGGGTTGCGCCCCTAGGAAAACGAAGTTTATTTTAATTAGGTCTGTGCGAAAGCACGGGGAACCTCCCTCAAAGTACCGACACTGGCCTGGCCGAAAGATTGGCGAACTTGTAAAGTGTAATTAATCCCGGCAAGTCTTTCCTTTTAGGGTTTGAAGGAAGATTTGACTAAAACAGTGGGAGCCATCCTGAATAGATATATTAATAACCAATCTAATCTTGCAAGAGCATACGCTGAGTGTTTTCTTATCTCTCTCTCCAGGTAGCGACCATGTCACGCCTTAATCAAGATAATAATACAGATGTATTGACCGAACCCGCTTGTTATGCTGAGCTGGGGAATGTTGGTCCCGCTCCAACTTATAATTATTATAAGACCGAATGGGAAATAGGGGATTACCAGGATTCCCGTGCCGCCCAAACGAAAAAAGTGCATGCTGATGCATCATCTTCGGGTGTGCTCATTATAGAAAACTGTTTCTCAGTATCATTTACGTCCTGGGTATGTTTTACCGGATCAGGATCCTGCATATGTAATCAGTTACGTGGGCTACAGTAAGGTAGAGAACTGAGAATGGGTGATAGGTTTTTAGAGTTGGTTTTTAGAGTTGGGAACGGTGCAAATGTTGCAGCCAAATCAGTTGGCAGTTATCATCCTGTATTACCAAATACATTGATTCTGTACGAATGTTTTTAGATACCGAACTTGATATACAATATCATATCAGTCTCTTTACTTAGTAAAGAAGGATATAATTTTTATTGATGGATAATGTTTTGAACATTTCCTATATCAAGAGTTGATCGGTTTAGGCACGTTATCTAAAAGCATATACGTTCTAAATCAAACCACGGTTCTTAACGTACAGAACATACACAAGTGGAAGAGTTCAGAAATGAACAAATCCTTCTTGAAGAAGTGTAGACTAGGTCATATCAATGCGACCCGACTAGCTAAGTTACATTTAGATGCATAATTAAATCTGTTTGAATTTACATCTTGTGAAACTTGCCAGTCATGTCACAATGAAAAGATGACCATGTTCCCCTCCGAACGGCGGCCCGGACTTCGCGTCCGTTGCCTGAGGTTCGGGGCAGATGCTATTTGGTTTTACCCGTCCACCTCTCCGAAGATGCTAAGTTGGTTTATGGCACCGTGTATCAGAGGTTTAGACGGATGCGACCGATGTAGCAGACTTAGTCAGATTCCCCCTCAGGGTGAGGGGTTTTTGATTGTGGGGACACTCTTCCCTGCAGGCGCAAGCCCCTGCAGTTAATTACGCTACCGCGTCGCGGTAACAACTTTCTCCTTCTCCAGAATTTCACTTCGTGTCGTGTGTGTTTGTTTTGTTTGTGGTTGCCCGTGGATTGTATACGGAGACTGAGTAATGCCGTCGCCCGTAGGACGTGGATTAGTCCAAATCCGTATTTACTTAGATTTGGGTTTGGTGTTTTTAGTTTAAGGATACATTAGTCGCTTTGCGACTAAGATCGACTTAAACGTTCGTTAAAGATACGTTAGTCTTGTTTTAGACTAAGATCAACTTAACATCATGATTGATTTAATTATCCGGCCGTCGGGACTCGTCACCTCTCTGACGTCGTTGAGGGATTACAACGACAGGTGTCTGAGGAGTTCAGAGATGTACCCTTGAACCAAAGTTGGTTTGGGATTTTATTGTTTATTTAAATATCTAAGGACACATTAACCGTATTTGGGGCTAAGATCAACTTAGACGGGACCGTTTAGATCCGACAAAAGAGCGTTTGGGCCCTATTGTGTCAGTTTAGGGACGTGGCGGTCCATATTCCAGTTTAGGGACGTGGTGGTCCATTATTAGTTTAGGGACGTTTCGGTCCGTCGTCAGTTTAGGGACGTTTCGGTCCAAATTAGTTTAGGGACGTTTCGGTCCGATATTAGTTTAGGGACGTTTCGGTCCGATTTTAGTTTAGGGACATTTCGGTCCATCATCAGTTTAGGGACGTTTCGGTCCGATATTAGATAAGTGGTCGTTGGGACCCGTCACCTCTTTGACGTCGTTGAGGGATTACAACGACAGATGTCAAAGGGGTTCGGAGATGTACCCTCGAACCGGTCGTAAATTGGTTTGGGAGAGCCATTTCGCTCAATCAATTTAATTTAAGGACTTATAGCCAGGATTGGGTTAAGTCCAATTTTTTTATTTATCTTAGGCTCTGCCTGACTAAAAGAATCAATCCGAACAGGGCTCTGCCCTTTTTTTATTTTGCAATCTGATTTGGGCCAGGCCCTTTTAAATAATGAGTTACAGAAACTCAAGAATTTTCCAAACAGGGCTTTGCCCTTTTATTATTTTTGCAATTTGATTTGGGCCAGGCCCTTTTAAATAATGGGTTGCAGAAACTCAAGAATTTTCCAGATTTAAGAACAAAAGTGCATGGCACCTTTAATCTAAATTTGGATCGAAGGAAAACAAGTTTTTCTTCTTGTTTTCCCTGATTTCACAGAACCAAGGGTTCATATCAAGTGCAAGGCACTATTTATTTCTTACTTTTTTTTTATTTAATTATTCATTTTTTTCTCCTCTGTTCTTCAGAGATTTTTCTTTTCTTCCGAAAGAAGTTTTTACCTCTTTTTTTTTTTGTTCTTGAATAATCTTCAAGAGTTCTTTCTCTTCTCTTTTTTTTTTGCCAGAAGTTAATTCTTCTCTTGATGATGATCCTTTGAATGAGGTCTGGGGTCTTATTTATAGTGCTCACAAATTTGTTGAATTTGTTATCAAGATCTTTCCTGAATAATTTTGGGAATTTTCCCACCGTTGGATCTCTGATCCAAGGGTCCCTGTTTTACAGAAGAACAGAAAAGATTTACTTAAATTTTCATTCTGTTGCTGCGCAACTCACCAGCGCGTGACACGTGTCGCGCTGTCGTGCGCTTGCGCAGTTGCGATTGCGCAACTGCGCAGACACGTGTCGCGCATCCGTGCGCTTGCGCAGTTGCGATTGCGCAAGCGCACTTGCGATTGCGCAAGCGCACTTGCGATTGCGCAACTGCGCAGACACGTGTCGCGCATCCGTGCGCTTGCGCAGTTGCGATTGCGCAACTGCGCAGACACGTGTCGCGCAGCCGTGCGCTTGCGCAGTTGCGATTGCGCAACTGCGCAGACACGTGTCGCGCTGCCACGCGTTTGCGCAGTTAAGTCTTAATTATGTTTTCTGAAGAGCCTTGCTCTGATTGGACGCATTGTCTTGGGCGTTACGCTGCCGAATCAACTTCCGCCATGTGGCAAATTGCGCGCTGCGCACGGGAACCGAAGCGTTGCTTCGAATTTTGAATTTTCAAAATTTAAGTAGAGCCTTGCTCTGATTGGGGGAAACAGATGCCCCCCCACCGTTGCGCTCACGTGGCGCGCGCGTGAGTGCAGCGGTGACAAGATCCTGACCGTCGGATCGAGGGGTCAAGTGAACAGGCGCAGGCGCCTATAAATAGGACCCTTGGTCCTTGGTAATTCTTTACCATTCTCAAGAAATTGAATTTCAGAGCCTTGCTCTTACTTGAGAACTTCCAGAGCCTTGCTCTTGTGATTTCCTAAAGAACTTCCAAGTTCTAACCTTAGAACCATTCTAGGTAAAATTAAATTAATTTAATTTAAATTAAATTTAATTAACAGAGCCTTGCTCTTATAGATCTTTGATCTAAAAGAAACCCCTTTGGGGTTTCTTCAACAGAGCCTTGCTCTCAAAATTTACAGAGACTCTGTTCCTGGGTTTTAACCCATGAACAGAGCCCTGCTCACAGATCAACTAGAAAACTTTTTAAAAGTTTCCATGGATCTTTAAGATCCCAAAATTTTAATTCTTAGGAGTTATAAATTTTTATTACTACTACAGAGCTAGGCTCTTTTTTAAGAAATTTTATTCCTTTGAAACAGGAGTTTGACAAATGTCACTCTGTGGCAGAGCTTTGCTCTGAAAAGAGGAGATTTTCTCCTTGTCTCTAGGGATCCCCCCAATGAGGATATTCTCTTGGGGGTCTTTTTTATTGACTGATAGTCTCATCCAATGGTGGGATTGTCTCATCAAATGATGCGCCGTCATCTTGATTTTGTGGGTCCCCCTTTGGTCCCCTACCCACTGCATCACAGTGTGGAGCGAGATTTTTATTTATTATTATTTTTTTTATTATATATATTATTCTTTTTTAAATGTTAAGTGTCAGGCCACTAATGATATATATATATTTTATGCAGAAAAGATGTCTGACGACTTGTCTTTTCCCTTCGTTCGCTCAGAAGGAGGGTTCCCACATGCACCAGTGGACCGGGTAGTGTTCGCCTTGATTAAAGATCACGATCCTGAGTTCAAGAGACTTCACCTATAGGGAGGTGGTACAGTCAGATTATCCAAGGCCGTCGCAGTTTTAGTTCCGCCTCGCCTTCCGAACCTATAGTTACGATCCCCTATGCGGACAAACCCCCGGTGGAGTATGCCGTAGAGGTTAAAAATTGGAATTCAGACGACCTCCTCCAGCCTGCAATCGGCGCTATTCCGGTGCAGCCGCCGCCGGCCATAGATATCTTGGGAAGGCGAATCTGTCAGGGTGAAGCGCGCCCTTGGGGACAGGCTTACAACATTGGATTGAATCCGCGACCGCTTGCTGGATACCTGCCATAGGCCCGGTACATTTTAGCGGCGAAAAGAGCTCACCTGATGAAGATTGGTTTATACTCCGCCGTCTACGTCTCGCTTTTCGAGTATCCTACTCCTCCAACGTGGTGGACAAAGGCCTTCATTGAACAATGGAATATCCCCACACATACTTTCCTAACAGCGAATAGGGAAGTTTCCATTTCTCTAGAGGAATTCGTTGAACTTTCAGGTTTACCGGCGAGGGGGGAGCACTACGAAGAGCTGCTTCCTCCTGACGAGTACGTCTTTGCCACCAAGCAGGTGGTATTCGACTTAACTCCGGAAAATGCCATTCAGCATCAGCATCCGGGCCTGGTGAAGGTATTGGAGATTTACGAGGAGCTTCATTTGGAATTGGGCGACCGGGGCGTTAGTTTCGCGGACTTCATTGCTCGTTTTATTCGCCCGGAATTTTTATCAGAGCAGGGTGAGAAGTTCGCCCAACTTACTGACCCTTTTGGTTTCGGCCTGGACCGCCGACCTTCATCGGAAATTGATCAGCGAAGTTTTTACCTTCCCGGCACTGCTAGCGTCCCTTTCTCAGAGATCGCCGTTCCTGGCATGGATGAGGAGACCTTCTTCATAGGGTTCTTAGGTCTGTGGCTGTGCAGCTTCGCGCTTCCCATGCACCCACGCCTTATGCGGTCTTCTGTCTTTTACCCGGCGCATCGAATGGTGGCCGGTCTGCAGTTATCAGTGGGGATCGCCGGGTTGGCTTACCTCTACATAGCGGCGGACGCTAATGAGCCTGGGGTACAGCCTTCTAACTTCCCGATGCACTACTTCACTTCTTGGATGGAGCTGCATGTTCGAGGAGTGTTTGGTGCCCATAAAACTCCTCCATTCTTTGAGAGATTCAGACTTCCAAGAATCATGCGATTGGTCGGGGCTTCCATTGTGTTTGCACCTCCGCGGGAGTCTAGGGGATTGCTTCTGCGTTCGCATCTATTCGGGGCGAAGACCTCTTTTGTGGATAAGGTCATCACCATGGGTTCTGAGACCACTAAGTCGGTGGTGCCACTGCGTGATGACTTTAAGGGCGGTGTTTCTGTGTTGAAGGCTCTGGAAATCCTCCACCTTTACTCCATTCGGCCGGGCTACTTGGTATTTTGGCAAAATGAAACGGCCCTCTTCATGAGGTATAACCGGCATCGATTTGCCCGGCAATCGAGTTACAACCAAGGGGTCCCATTGGAAGCCTTCTTGGGAACACCTGCAGTCGGCCCAGAGGGGGTACGGAATGCGATGCATCACTTCATCCGGCTCAATACAGGCTCCTACTTTTTTATTAGTGAGCCCAGCTGTACCCCTAAGATACTCAATTCGTATGTGGCCTGGTACGCGCACGCGATGGGCCCAATCATCTTGATGGAGAAACGCCTACTGGTCGATCGTAGGGCTGCATCTCCCGGCGGCGATCGCAAGGCTCCCTTGCAGCCCAGGGTTCAGGTTATCCCTCCGACGAAAGATGCCAGAGCTGATCGACCACGCGTGTTGGCCCCTCCGCGTGGATTGCCACTGTCTACTACGGTGGATGAACCAACGGCGCCCCGTGCTCCGACAAAGACGGTTAAAGCGGCATCGCCGGAGTCGGGTGCAGGAGCGGACATCGGGACTCGCCGCCCGAAAGTGACTGCCAAAACTGGCAAGCGCAAAGCTGTTCCGAGTGGATCCAAGGCTGGCGGACAGAAGAAGAAGAAGTCCACCTTATCCCTCGACGCGATCCTTAACTTAGAGCCCGCGGTTCATCCTGCCGGGGCCATATGCGAGTACGGCAGCAATGAGGGTTTCGTGGTGGACCCTGAGGACACCAATCTAGCTGCCGCCATTGCAGCTTCGGAGCGATCGGCGAGGCTTGAAGCGATGTTGAGCAAACTCGCTGAGTCCGGTAATCATCAGACGCGTTATTTATTATTTCATTGCACTTTGTATCATTGTATTTAACTAACATTTGCTCCATTTTTAACAGGCGCTTCTACTGAAGAGGCTATCGCTGCCTCCCTGAAAACCTTCCAAGAGGAGGAGGAGAAGCGTACCCTAGCAAGCGTCGGTATGTTTTACCCTTTTCTCTTTTATAAGGAAAGTTTGTTGTCTTTTTATGATAGTCAACCTGACCTTCTTTTGTTTCTTTGCAGGGGTTGTATTAATCGACGCGAGGATCCTTCCCAAGCCCGTCATCGAAGTCCCGGCTTCGCTGCAGTTGCCACAAGAGCCTCAGCTTGATAGAGCGACGAGGGACGCCTTGAAGAATCTAGAGGCATCCCTGTATACGGGCGAAGAAGCCTCCCTTAAGGAGGCTCTGGTGGCATCTGTCTCATCGGCTCAAGAGGAGCGGAAGCGGTCAAGACGCGAAGCTAAGGCGCGCAGAGCTGCTTTGGCCGTAGGAGCGGGCCCTAGCACTATTCCTCGTACCGACACTCCTTCTGAAGAGGCCCCTGCCGCCCTGTCTACTGCTCATAGGCAGGTGGCGCGCACGGTCCGGGATGTAAACGATAAATCCTCTTCAGGTAACTTTTCTTTCAGGACTTTGTTGTAAGAATTATCAAATCGTTGACTCATACGCACTCCTCTTTGCAGGGCCAAGTCCGACTGAGGGGGAGGCGGAGACCGTCGAACCCCGGGGAGCGGAGGAAGCGGCGCCTGCCGAGCCTGAGCTGACAGTGAGCAACATCATCGGGGCCACGGCGCCTGAAATAGAAGTTGAAGACTTCGCTGCCGAGAAGGTCATCGATGCCGCATCGGAAATGGCGGCAGGTGAGATGATTGTCGAGCCCGAGGCAGTAGAAATCGAGGCGCTTGAGGCTGGAGATGTCGCGGTGCCGATGGATGAGGCAACTGTGACCGTAGGACCCGAAGGAGTAGTGGGTGAGGTGGCCACGATTCCTGAGGAGGAGCCAGCCGCTCCTTCTCTGGAATCTGGCAATACTCCAATCATAGCCCTCCCTGCGTATGGTTCCTTGCCGTCTCCCGGGCTTGCGAGCACAACAACGGCTCCCATCGAGTCAGGTGATGAGGCTACGGGTGGTGGCCTGATGTCAGTGGAGGAAGGAATTGCCTCCGTCTCGGCTGGCAGTTCATCGGGTAAGTTTCGGGTTACTATCGTTTCCCCCCCTTTTTTATATATATCTTGCAATCTCTTCTAACAAGCTTGTCTTTGCAGGTGCGGCCAGTGCCGACGCTCCATTGCTTGAGGGAGCACCGTCAACTACTGCTTTGGCGGTAGTCATTTCCCCATTTTCCCTCGTGCCGTCGCGGATGTTGGAAGGTATGGACCTGTGACTCACCAGTTAATCTCTTAAACGTATAGTTCATGGACTAATGCCATACCATCGCGTCTTTTCAGGAGTGCTCTTTGATCATCTATATCAGGTGTTGCTCCCACACTTCTCCTTCCCATCCGAGCTTACCTCCCCTTCTAGTGGCGCTGGTGAGTGTACGTTCAATATAATATCTTCATTCATCCCCTTTTCCTAGTAATTGAATGATTTTTGACCTTTCCCTTTCTTTATTGCAGTGTCACAAATCGAAGGAGGGGATGCCAGACCTGTCGCGCTACCGGCCCTCCCGGCTCTGCCGTCCGTTGCTGCTGGTATAGCAAACACCCCTCCTTTTTTTTTGTAATCCTTAAATATCTCTTGAACCACCGTTTAACCATGTTTTGTTTTGCAGCTATTGTTCCGGCTCCGATCCCCTTTGAGTCGCGCGTCCTTATACCGGCAGGCCCTTTCTTGAGGCGCCCGTCTTCAAAGGGTGCTGTGATGAGTCTAGGCATGCTGAGCGGGTATATCAAAGAGCTCAGCATGGATGCTCTCCCTTCCGCTGTAGATTTCGCTGTGGATGTTAACCCAATATTAGCGGCGCTCGTAACTTTTCACAACGAAGGCGTCGTCGAATCTTGGGTTAATCACTGCAGGGAGATCGAGGCCTGTCTGAACCGGCTGGAGTTGACGCGCCCTTCTCCCGAAGTTTTAGCTCTGAGCACCCAACGCACAACTTGGCTCGAGCAAAGCACTTCGCACTCCCGCCACTTGGAGCAAGAAGCAGCTCAAAGACTAAGGGAATGCCAAAAGACCTCGAACGAAACGGCCCATCTGCGCGCTGAGGTTGAGGCAAATGCTGCCCAAGTGAAGACTATCTTTGAGGGTCTCTTGGAGCGCATCTCCCATGGGCTAAACTTAAAGCGGAAGCTTGACGTGGCTGAGCGCAATGTCCCCAGTCGGGAGGCTGCTTATCAAGTCGTGAGGGAGCAGCTTGCATCAGTCTTGCGGCAACGAGCCCAAGTGGAGGCAGAGTTGACGGTGGTAGCCGAGCAAGAGAAGGCGTGGAAGGACATATGCGAGCGATTGCTACATCTGTGCAAGACGCTCCCTTCCCAGTAGCTGCCCTCGTATCAATATACTTGTAATTTTCTTTTTTGAATAAGATGTATACATTCTTTATTCTTTTGTACGATTTGCCATGTACTTGATTGAATTAATAAATAAAGATACACTTTTTTTTTTAATGTCTCGTATCATTTCTTTGCTTTCTCCCTTCTTTTATTATCAGCATGCTGTCTTGATAAACATGATTGACAGGTAATAGAGTAAGCATCTTGGTTTCTTCAAGAGATAGCATGGCTTAGGCCGCAGGTTCGGATCTGCTGCCTAAGACTTTTCAACTCTATGAGCCGTGAGGGTCTCATAGAGACTTTTCTCCCTACGGATCGAGAGGATCCCGTAGGTGGATTTTCTCCTTAGGAATCGTGAGGATTCCCAAGTGGGGTTTTCTCTCATAAGTCGAAAGGATCCTATGAGAGAATTTCTCCCTCCTACGAGTCGAGAGGGCTCGTAAGCGGTTGTTTCCCTCTTTGTCGAGAAACGACTTCAGAGAGTGAGACCCGTGAATAGTATGCAAGAGACCATTTAGGATTGACTTGCAGGGTCCCATTGCCCTCTTACGAGTCGAGAGGGCTCGTAAGCGGTTGTTTCCCTCTTTGTCGAGAATCGACTTCAGAGAGTGAGACCCGTGAATAGTATGCAAGAGACCATTTAGGATTGACTTGCAGGGTCCCGTTGCCCTCTTACGAGTCGCGAGGGCTCGTAAGCGGTTGTTTCCCTCTTTGTCGAGAATCGACTTCAGAGAGTGAGACCCGTGAATAGTATGCAAGAGACCATTTAGGATTGACTTGCAGGATCCCACTTGTTCAGGAAGCAAGTTTTTGAATCCTTACTGCCCAAGATGTGAGTCAGAGAAGCTCTCGTCACGGAGTGTTTGTATCCGTGAGTTGAGAAGTTTTGCGAGGGATTATTTGTTTCCCAAGCGCCAAGGATTATTTGTGTCCTTGGGGTTTGAAACGAGTCGATAGTTCCCACAGAGGCGCTGGTGGCTCTGCGAGTCGACGCGGATCAGAAGGCTCTCGTCAAGGAGTGTTTGTATCCGTGAGTTGAGAAGTTTTGCGAGGGATTATTTGTTTCCTAAGTGCCAAGGATTATTTGTGTCCTTGGGGTTTGAAACGAGTCGATGGTTCCCACGGAGGCGCTGGTGGCTCTGCGAGTCGACGCGGATCAGAAGGCTCTCTTCAAGGAGTGTTTGTATCCGTGAGTTGAGAAGTTTGCCGGGATTATTTGTTTCCCGAGCGCCAAGGATTATTTGTGTCCTTGGGGTTTGAAACGAGTCGAGGGTTCCTACGGAGGCACTGGTGGCTCTGCGGGTCGACACGGATCAGGAGGCTCTCGTCATGGAGTGTTTGTATCCGTGAGTCGAGGAATTTGCCGGGATTATTTGTTTCCCGAGCGCCAAGGATTATTTGTTTCCTTGGGGTTTGAAACGAGTCGAGGGTTCCTACGGAGGCACTGGTGGCTCTGCGGGTCGACGCTGATCAGGAGGCTCTCGTCAAGGAGTGTTTGTATCCGTGAGTCGAGAAATTTTTGTTGAAGTCACTGGCTTCTTCGGTTGAAATGAACCGTTGAGGTTTGGTTTCATCGTTTGACGGAATCCGCTGGGGAGGTATGGTTCCTTCTTTGTTTACGCCCTTGGATTGTATACAGGGATCGATGTGATCTTAACTGTAGGGCCGAAGTTTTATCATTTCTTCTTTTTATTTTATTTCCGCGATGCTCTATCATTTCAGCTTTATATCGCGAAGGTTGCGATTGCCCAATCATTTCGGCTATTTTTCACGGTGCCCAATCATTTCGGCTATTTATTTTATTTTATTTTTACTCGTTGCTTTTTTATTACGAGTCGCCCAATCATTTCGGCTATTTTGCATGCATACATTTTACTTGCTGCTTTTCATTGCAAGTTGCCCTATCATTTCGGCTATTTATTTTATTTTATTTTTACTCGTTGCTTTTTTTATTACGAGTCGCCCAATCATTTCGGCTATTTTGCATGCATACATTTTACTTGCTGCTTTTCATTGCAAGTTGCCCTATCATTTCGGCTATTTCGTATGCATGAGCGGCCTATTGGCTTTTCGCTGTAAACCTGAAACCGGACACCGATTTCGGCATCAGCACCGTTACAACTGGGATATTACCAGGAGCGAATCATCATTTGCCTCTGTCGTTGTCTAACAAAGGAGGCTTAGCGACCAGGGTTAGGGTCCTGTCGGCTAAGGCTTTTGACTTTATGAGCCGTAAGGGTCTCGTGAAGGTATTTCTCCCTGCAAGTCGTGGGGATCTTGTAGGTGTATTTTCTCCTTAGGAATCGTAAGGGTTCCTAAGTGTTTTGTTCCTCTGTAAGTCATAAGGATCCTACAGGAGGGTCTTCTCCTCACAAATCGAGGGGATTTATAAGGGTTGTTCACCATGCGAATGTATTCCCAATTACGGATGAAACTTGGCTAGGGAAACGTTTATTCGCGCCCGTGGATTGTATACAAGGGTCAATATTGAACCACTTGTAGGGCAATATTGGAAGTTTGTGGGGGTTTGCTTAAGCGCAGGTTTAGGTCTCTGTGACTTAAGACTTTCAAATCCTATGAGCCGTGAGGGTCCCATAAGAGAGTTCTCCTTACGAGTCGTGAGGATCTCGTAAGCGTATTTTCTCCTTAGGAATCGTGGGGATTCCTAAGTGTGATGCTCCTTTGTGAGTCGTAAGGATCTCACGCAGGTGGTTTCTCCTTACAAGGTCGAGATGACCCTATAAGTGTTCTTAACGAGGTTGCGCCCTTTCAGGTTTTCACAAACACTCGCCGGTAGTCCTGCTGTTTTTACTCACGGAGCCCTTTCGGGTTTTCATCCGCGCCCATTTTGCTTATGGACATACCGTTTTTTTTATTTTATTTATATATATATATATATATATTTTATTTATTTATTTTTATTCATCTCGTCAGCCCAAGGATGCTGCAGTATTAGTTTAAAGACGTTTCGGTCTGCTATTAGTTTAAGGACATTTCGGTCCGTCATTGAGAGGGCTGGCTACTGTTTATAAAGCTTGAGCTTAGGAAGATAGCGAGCGGACATAGTCGTCGTCATCTACCATTGACCTAGGCTGTGGCTCATCAAGCGTAGTATTTCTTTAGGAAGCGACCGTTTATTGGCCTGAAAGGCCTTTCACCGTGCATGTCCATGAGTAGATAGGCTCCACCTTGGTAGACCTTATCTACGACGTACGGGCCTTCATAGTTTGGCTCGAACTTTCCTCGCTTGGCGCGATTGGGGATCATGGGCCTTTTGACCACTAGCACGAGTTCGCCTTGGTGGAATGTCCTCGGGCGGCTCAATCTTTCATATGAGCGCGTCATCTTTGCTTTATAGGCTTCCAGATTTTGTTGTGCTAGAAGCCGGATTTTATCAAGGGCGTCAAGCTCTTCAAACCGAAGGTGAGCATTTTCTTCGTCCGTCAGCTCGTAGTGGACTGCCACTCGTAGAGAGGGTAATTCTATCTCGAGAGGGAGTACTGCTTCCGTCTCAAATACCAACGTGTATGGCGTTGTGTTTGTGGCCGTTTTAAATGTAGTTCGATACGCCCAAAGAGCCTCTTGCAATCTTTCGTGCCAATCTCTCTTATTTCGTGACACTGTTTTCTTCATGATCTTCGTCAAGGTCTTGTTGAAGGCCTCAGCTAGACCGTTAGCTCGCGGATTATAAACTGAGGAATATCTCCAGTCTATATTGTGCTGCAGTGCGAAGCGGCTAATTTTATGACTTCGGTAGGCTGGCCAATTATCAGAGATGATCCTTCTCGGGGTTCCAAACCGGTATATGACATGCGTTTTGAAGAAATGGAGGATGTTCTCCGTCTTCACTTCCCTCAGTGGTACCGCCTCTGCCCATTTGGAGAAGTAATCAGTCGTCGCCAAGATGAAGCGATGTCCCTTTAACGATGCTGGTTCGATGGGGCCGACTATGTCAGCTCCCCACATTTCGAATGGCCAACTAGCAACTGTTGGATGCAATGGATTGGGATGTTGATGGATGAAGTCCCCATGAATTTGGCATGAATGACATTGCCTTGCGTATTCCAGGCAATCCTGCATCATCGTGGGCCAGTAGTAGCCCATCCGTTTTATCTTCAACTTCATCTTAGGGCCCGCTTGGTGGGAACCACAGAGTCCGTCATGAACTTCTTGGACGACCCTTCTCGCTTCGTCAGGTCCTAGGCATCTCAGCCACAGAGAATCGAATGACCTCCTGTATAGAGTATCGTTGACGAATGCGAAAGACAGAGCTCGTTTCACGAGCTGATGTCTTATGGACGCTTCTTCAGGCATTCGGTGGAATTTGAAGTAATCTATGAAGACTTCTCTCCAGTCTTCGGTCTTCTCATGGTCTGTTATTTGCAGGGTCGCCTCCTCGTTCGCTCCTTTTTGTTCGGATGATTTGGGATGTATTTCTGCTGGGGCGAGCACTCGACGGCTTTGTATCACGATTCTAACGTCATCGAGGTTCTCGTCAGCTAGTTCTTTAGCAAGTTTGGCCAGTGCGTCCGCTTTGCTGTTTTCCGCGCGCGGTATACTTTCCAACGTGTAGGAGGGAATTTGGGTTAGCAATTGCTGCACTTTTTCACCGTATTTTACCAATTCCGGTTTGCATGTTTGGTAATCGCCGTTCACTTGACTGACAACCAGTTGGGAGTCTCCATATATGAGGAGGCTTTCAATTCCCATATCAATGGCGATCTCGAGGCCTGCTATCAGAGCTTCATATTCAGCTTCATTATTCGTTCTCGGCTCTGTTAAGGAGAAGGCGAAGCGCATTATTCCTCCTTGGGGAGTCACAAAGATGAGTCCCACCCCCGATTTGATCGTTGGCATACTTTATTTGTGCTTTTTCATAGAAGACGCCCCATCGAAGTAAAGCTCCCAACGGGTATCACCACTGTCGATTGCGTTAAATGCATGTCTGTCCGGCAAATCGCAATTTAAAGGAGAGTCGGCAGGTATGGGATGCTCAGCAAGGAAGTCGGCGATGGCCTGGCCTTTTACTGCCTTGAGAGGTTGATACGTTATCGAAAATTCCATCAGGAGCAGGGCCCATTTAGCGAGTCGTCCTGTCAATATGGCTTTTGACATTAGATATTTAAGAGGGTCCACTTTTGAAATTAGACGGACCTCGTGCGCCAACGCATAGTTCCTAAGCTTTGTTATTGCGAAGATCAATGCCAGGCAGTGTTTTTCAATGGGAGAGTAGTTGCTTTCTGCCCCCAGCAGAACTCGACTTAAGTAGTAGAGCGCTCTTTCTTTCCCCTGATCGTTCTCTTGTGCCCATAATGCGCCTAAGGAACCTTCGAGGGCGGTTGTATAAAGAATGAGAGGCTTCCCCTTAACCGGAGCAGCCAACACTAGCGGGTTCTGTAGGTATTGCTTGATCTCATCCAGTGCGCCTTGGCATTTTTGATCCCAAACGAATGGGGTTCCCTTCTTCATCAGGTGGCTATAAGGACGGCACTTTCCTGAAAGATTGGCTATAAATCGCCGTATGTATGCGAGTTTCCCTTGGAGAGACCGAAGCTGTTTGAGAGTCCTCGGCGGAGGCATTTCCATGATCGCTTTAATCTTTGACGGATCTATTTCAATACCTCGGTGTCGAACAACGAATCCCAGGAATTTGCCCGAGGAAACCCCGAACGCACATTTAAGAGGATTCATCTTCAAATTGTATTGCCGAAGGCGTTGAAATACAGTCTTCAGATGCTCGAGATGTTCCTCGTATGATTTGCTTTTAACCACGAGATCGTCGATATAGCATTCAACGATTTTGTGTATAAGGTCGTCGAAGATCTTCGTCATGGCCCTTTGATAGGTGGCACCGGCGTTCTTCAAACCGAAGGGCATCACTTTATAACAAAATATACCAAGAGGAGTCCTGAAGGCTGTATGCTTCTGGTCTTCTGGATGCATTTTTATTTGATTATACCCTGACGAGCCATCCATGAAGGAGAAAACCTCATGAGTGGATGTATTGTCTATCATCAGTTCAGTGACTGGCACTGGGAAATCATCCTTCGGGCAAGCTTTATTAAGATCCCGGAAGTCTACGCATATGCGCACTGTCCCATTTTTCTTCATCACTGGGACGATGTTGGCGATCCATTCAGGGTATTGAACTTCCTGGATGAAGCCAGAGTCTATCAGCTTTTTGACTTCGGCGTTGATGCTCATCTCAAGCTCGAGTCGCATTCTTTTCGGCGCTTGTTTGACTGGCTTGATGTCCGGGGATATCGCCAACTTATGTACAGCAATTTCTGGATCTAGTCCCGGCATTTCGGAATAGTTCCACGCGAAGCAATCTTTGTGCTGTAGAAGCACATCCTTTAACGCAGCCATCCTTTCTTCAGATAACAGCTCGCTGATGAATGTCGGTCGCGGGTCATTTTCCGTCCCCAACTCAATTTTCTTAAGATTATCTGCTGTGGTATGGATTCCATCTTCCAGTTCTTTCGGAGCTGGGGGAAATTCTGAGATTACCTCATCGCTGCCGCTTTCAAAGCACCAAGGGAGGTTGTTCATGTCCTCGGACCCTTCATTTAATATTGTTATCACATGGCAGGTGCGAATTTTCTGCCAATCCCAATGCGGAGTTAGTTTTATTCTTGTGTTTTCGGGTTCGTGCTTTTGCGGCGGCGCTACCCTCCAACTGTCAGACAACGCGAATTTGCCAAGCTGATATTGGTCCTCAACCCAATTCTTAAAGGTAAAGCAATCTTCAAGCGGATGCCCTACTACTCGATGGTAAAAGCAATACTTTGGGTTGGAGACTTCGCCTGCTTGTTCAGGGTGTTTAGACTCTGGCAACGTAAGCATTTGATGTTTTAGAGCGAGATCGAATATTTTCCTTGTTTTGTTCCGAGGAAATGAGTATGCTCGACCCATTTTCTTCCTGAGGGCTAAGTCAATAACGCTCGATTCTCGGATGCGTGGCTTCTTAGCTCTGCTTTGTGGTTGTCGAGCGCCTCTCTTGCCTTTCGACTTGTTTTTGTTTTCGCGTCGAACCTTTTTTGTAGCAGGTTGACAAGGAGCGGCATCTTCGTTCTTTACTTCCTGTTGAAGGAGACGCTGTGTCTTAGCTTTCTCATAGATTGCCATTTCACAATCGTGATCATCTCGGGCTTTTTGACTCGCATCCCTTATAAGTTTGCTCATCTGGTCTTCGGACGATGGACTGGGCGGTTTTGTATCAGGAACTTTTGCTGGTTCAGGATTAGTATCCTCCCATTGAGCGTCCGCCTCTTCATCGAAGTCATACATGACATAGCAGCTGTTTAATAGCTCTCGTTTCTTTGTCCGGATGTATCCGAGCCCGATCGTCTCCATCCTCCCATTAGGTAGCTTGTGTTGAGTTCCGGGGATGTTCCAAACCCTGTCATAGAATCTGGCCTTCCTAACAGTCTGTTCGAAGGGTATCCCTTGGCGCTTTAACAGTCATTTCAAGCCTTCCGTATAATACCTAGGTAGACGAATGGGTTGAAGCCCGTCCAGCGTTGGATCTGCTCCATACCAGATTTCTTTCTCCACTTTATTTTCTTCAGAGCGGTAAAGCAGAATTGCTTTCTCTCTCTTTCTTCTGGGAGGGATATAGAATGTCCGCAACTCTTCTACACTGTAGATATTAAGTGCATCCAGTTCTTTATGGTGTCTAGGCGGCACCATGGCTATCTGTAGACTTCGCTCTTCATCAGCAGAAGTTTGTATTGACAGTCGAGCAGGGAATACAGCATGAACTTCATCCTCTGAATCACTACCGAAGATCAGCGAAGGAACGGATGGTCCTGGCCTGGCAAATTGGGATGGACCTGAATAAATTATATCCTCCTCCTCGGTGTCACTGCCGAAGACAGGGATAGTGGCATTAGTTTTGTTCTCCGGTTTGTGACACCTTTCCGTGTCTTCGAAGCTCGGCAAGAAGTATTTGGCATCTTCATACTTGCAAACTTCGTTCACGGAAAACGGATTCAACTCTCCGGCCACAGTGTACTCGAGGCCATCCCTGGAATACTTCATGCACTGATGCTGTGTAGAAGGGATGATATTGTACTCGTGTAGCCATGGTCGGCCAAGCGGAGCATTGTAGCACGTCTTGGCGTCTATAACATGGAATTTGATGTCTGTCACGAGCAACCCGAAGCGTAGCGTCAATATCACAGATCCAAGAGTCTTTGAGGATTGAGAGTCGAAACCGGAGATAGTGATCTTGTCTCGGGCGAGGTGTTGTATGCTCATGCAAATTTCTTTTAA
The DNA here is from genome assembly GCA_030015575.1 of Agapanthus africanus. Lineage (NCBI taxonomy): Eukaryota > Viridiplantae > Streptophyta > Magnoliopsida > Asparagales > Amaryllidaceae > Agapanthus > Agapanthus africanus. Next base: position 558,164,257 of record JASDDO010000031.1, read on the forward strand.
CACCCGTACATTGAGTAAATTGACGGACTATCCGTTATCGACCAAGATTTTACCTATCTTTATGTCATGGCAATATCCTGAGACATAAAGGGGGCGATTGTGTTCATACGTCCCGAGGAGGAGGTCTTCATCACCAAAAGCAACGTCGGCTGTGTGCACTTCTTCTAATTCGTCTTTCATCATTTCTTCGGCTAAGAAGGCTTGAAACTGGTCCGGGTCTTGTAGCGCCTTAATCAAAGAGTCTCTGGCTTCCTTTGATAGTAACAAGGCATCAAGGATACTGAGCTGAGAGGGCAGTTTCCTCAGATGTGCCAGAACGTTGTAATCCACCTTACTTCTCTTCGGCGGGTTCTTGGCGTTTAGCTCTTCCAGAACTTGGTCATCTAAAACGATGTCTTCAGAGACCTTTTCTTTCCCTTTATCTTTTCTATTCGAGGGTCCGAGGTTCTTTTCAGGCAGTGTCCGATTCCGCAGCCGGATATTTTCGCAAACCACTGGCTCCTCTTCTTTTCCCGAAGTTGACTCTTTAAAGAGAGGGGCAAGCTCTAGCTCCTCATCAGAGTCGCTCCCAAATGTAGGCACTTGTGACCTGGTAGTGTTAACCATGTGACAGTTGCCGACAGTTCTTTCAAGCACTTTGGTCGTGTTTCTTTGCTCCCGACGAATCTTACGCTTTTCCCGTTTAAAGCGTTGTTGATTAGCGACGTATCCTTGCCACCATCTATCGAACGCTTTGCACTCTTGGGTAGAATGTGAGACCTTCTGATGATATAAGCAATAAGAGGGGTGCATTTCTACCACGCTAGTAACTTTTTCTTCTGAGGGTGGTAGCTTCATGCCCATCGATATGGTCTTAGCGAACTTCTTTTTTATCTTGAATTGGCTTTTGTCAGCGGTGGAGGCATTTTGCTCCAGTGGGATCATCTCAGCTCCTCCCTCAAGTCGCTGGCGCTTGGCCGTTTCGAATATAGCCGTCTCGCGTTCTTGATCAGCTTTACTTTTCAATCGAGCTTCATTAAGAAACGCGTCAATCATTTCTATTGATAATTCCGGAACCCTTGACTCAGCATTTGCCCCCGGCGTTTTGGTGCCAGAAGTCCCTTCATCGTTCGAGGTCGAGTGAGAGATCATATGACAACTCGCCACGTATTCCTTGGATTCATCTGACGAACTTTCCTCCTCATCTTCTTTTTGAAAGACGTGATCAAGGAAATCTTGGAGCATAACGGGAGTCTGCGCCTTCTGGTTATATTCATCCAGCGCGTCGATTTGCTTTTGTAAGTCGGTGCGCTTGTCGCCAGGCTTCACGGGCTTCTTAGATTTCTTCTTCTTCTTTTTCGAAGATTTTGACGGCTGGTTATGAACGCTTGAACTACCACCATCGGTCTTCGGAGTCGGACGTGGCTTCAACATCCCCTCTATAACCTGCGGCTCCAAGGGGTTCTTCCACTTGACCGCTAGACAGGTCTGAAGATCATTTAGCATTCTCCTCGTTTTGGCCGATAATACGACTTCCCAGGGAGTTTCTTCAACAACGGAGCATGTTGCCCCCGGCGTATTTGTCCCCTTAGAGGTGTGGGGCTGCGGGGGATTTACCTTCCATTTGTCGGATAGCGCGAATTTGCCCTGGCGGTACTGGTTTTCAAGCCAATTTTTGAAAACGTAACAGTCTTCGATCGGATGTCCTAGCACTCGATGATAAGGGCAGTAATTAGGCTCATTGACGTCACTTGGTTGCGACGGACGTTTTGGATCTGGCAGATTTATGAGCCTATTGCGCAATGCCAGCTCAAATAACCTCCTCGTTTTATCACGGGGGAAGGAGTAAGCACGTCCCATCCTGTCCTCAAGGGGTACGTATGGGCGCGTATTATTTGGACGAGCAACCGACTTCGAGTCGTTCGGTTGTTGTTGGGCATTAGCGACGATGATCGCTTTTCCCTTTCCTTTATCGTTTCGAGAGTCCGGCTTCGGGAGAGGGGGTTTATGGCCTATCTGGTCCATCTGCGCCAATTTGTCGATCAAAGCCTGGAAAGAAGTCGGCTTGAAGAACATCATAAACTGCGAAATGGTTGCTTGTGGATCAAGGGTTCCAACAAACATTCCCACCGCAGGGGCTTCTTCTATACGCTGTTCACACTTAAACCATAGATTACGCCACCGTATAGCGTACTGGACCCACGTCTCGCCGGGCTTTACCCTGGCGTTAATCAGCGCCGTCATCGGAGTACGCTCACTGGCACTTGCAAAGCGTTAGGTGAAGAGCAGCTCCATCTCTGCAAAGGTTTTAATAGAGTCGTTGGGGAGCTCGGAATACCACTCGAACGCCGTATCTGATAGGCTTCCAACAAACTGGCGCAGCAAAAGCTTGTCGTCGCCGCCGGTGTTACCGCAAAGCGCTCTGAACTGGGCGACATGTTGATGGGGATTGCCGGTCCCTTTGTAGACATGAAACTTGGGAATTGTATAACCTGGCGGGTACTTGATTTGGTCATACCAGCCCGGATACGGTCGCCCCGTTTTTACGACGTGGCTGGCTGCTTCGGCCGCGTGATGAACCTTTATTTGCTGGGCTATATATTCGTCCAGATCATTTTTAGAGATTGTGTCTTCTTTAGCCGTCGATAGAACGGGCTGAGGGTTTGATGTTTCTCCCCTATCATCCCCAAGGACGATCGGGGGTTCTTCAGTCGGGGGCTCTGGTTGTATCATCATCCCTATCATGTCCTGGAAGAGGAGGCCCATACGCTGTATATTGGCTGCTTGTTCAGCAGCCTCTTTGTCTCTCTTTTCCAGTACTCGGCGGAGGAACTCGGCGTCGGTCTCTTCCTCTTGGCGTTCATCTAAGGACGTCTCAGGATTCTCTTTTGGCCCCGTGAGTGCAGCCATTGTAGTCATCATCTCCTGGAGCTTTTGTTGCTGCTCCTGAGACTTAGTCACTGACCGGGTAAGTGGTCGGTGACCCGTAGAAGTACGACTTTCTTCCTTCCCCGAAGCCATATAGACCGTATGAACTGTTATGCCCCTTGACTTGGGGCGTTTAGGTTCACCGCTTTTAAACTTTGTCAGTGTCACGGGAGCTTTTTCTGGCCTCTTTCTTTTATGGACCTTTGAGGTTGAAGGAGCCGTTGAAGTGGGCATTCTACAATTTGTTGCCCCCTGCTGTTTAATGGGGCGGTTCTTGTCTTTTTCCACTTTTGCTCTTTTCTGGCGACGGAAGTGGTCTGAGTCAATCACGGAGTCTTGAACCCTCCGCCAAACTTTATAAATTTTCGACGACAGCCGTTGAGGGGGCTGTTCCTGTTTCGTCTCCGGAGCTTTTTTCATGGGTGGAGGAGACCTTTTCAACGTAGCAACCGGGGAGTTCTTTCTCACCTTCCTCAGCAATTCAAAGCTGTTCCCAGTTGGAACAGCAGCATTGACCTCCACCACTGGAGCAGGTGGGGTTAGCCCTGAGGGGGAGTTGCCCCCTGCTTTCCTTACTCGCTGCCAATGGCGACGTCGCGCACGACGAGCCGTTGGGACTGGCTCGGAAATCGAGATGGTTTCCTGCTGCCCCCTGTTTGAGCGTGGGGTAACTGCTGATGTCAGCCTATCGAAGACTGATGCCTTCTGACCAGCTGGGGGAGGAGTAGGAACCGTCAATCTTGTGAAGACCGACTCTCTGATGGGAGAAGCCGCTTTAACGACTTCCAAAGCAGCGGCCGTTGCCCTCTTTGGGACAGCCACCTTATAGTTCTGACCTAGCCTGGTGAAAACGGAGGCTGTTGGTTCAGTAGCAGGCGACCCGTTGATAGGTGTCGTGGTAGCAGTGAGCCGGTCGAACACCGACTTTTTATTCATTTCCGGTACAGGTGTCGGCATAGCGAAGCTTGTAGGTGGGACCATGGTCCCGAAGAACAGGCCGGTGGTGGCTTGGGTCACCTGGTCTACCGGCAGAGTCAAGAAGGAAGCCGCTTGGGGTCCATATGCTACACCTTTCGGTGAGGTGGAACGTCCGTTGCAGTGGCATTTCGAGCAGTTGGTGCAGTTGGTGGCCATTGAATGCTTGAGTTCTGTACCAAACAAAAGACCAAATCTTAGCAACTTGAAATCCGAAGGCAATCATTTAACAAACCGCGATTGGTTCGTGAAGACGACACACGAAGTGTGGAGTGGAAAGAGGAAGAGGTCCCACCGGGCGTGCCAGAATCTGTTCCCCTCCGAACGGCGGCCCGGACTTCGCGTCCGTTGCCTGAGGTTCGGGGCAGATGCTATTTGGTTTTACCCGTCCACCTCTCCGAAGATGCCAAGTTGGTTTATGGCACCGTGTATCAGAGGTTTATACGGATGCGACCGATGTAGCAGACTTAGTCAGATTCCCCCTCAGGGTGAGGGGTTTTTGATTGTGGGGACACTCTTCCCTGCAGGCGCAAGCCCCTGCAGTTAATTACGCTACCGCGTCGCGGTAACAACTTTCTCCTTCTCCAGAATTTCACTTCGTGTCGTGTGTGTTTGTTTTGTTTGTGGTTGCCCGTGGATTGTATACAGAGACTGAGTAATGCCGTCGCCCGTAGGACGTGGATTAGTCCAAATCCGTATTTACTTAGATTTGGGTTTGGTGTTTTTAGTTTAAGGATACATTAGTCGCGTTGCGACTAAGATCGACTTAAACGTTCGTTAAAGATACGTTAGTCTTGTTTTAGACTAAGATCAACTTAACATCATGATTGATTTAATTATCCGGCCGTCGGGACTCGTCACCTCTCTGACGTCGTTGAGGGATTACAACGACAGGCGTCTGAGGAGTTCAGAGATGTACCCTTGAACCAAAGTTGGTTTAGGATTTTATTGTTTATTTAAATATCTAAGGACACATTAACCGTATTCGGGGCTAAGATCAACTTAGAAGGGACCGTTTAGATCCGACAAAAGAGCGTTTGGGCCCTATTGTGTCAGTTTAGGGACGTGGCGGTCCATATTCCAGTTTAGGGACGTGGTGGTCCATTATTAGTTTAGGGACGTTTCGGTCCATCGTCAGTTTAAGGACGTAGTGGTCCAAATTAGTTTAGGGACGTTTCGGTCCGATATTAGTTTAGGGACGTTTCGGTCCGATTTTAGTTTAGGGACATTTCGGTCCATCATTAGTTTAGGGACGTTTCGGTCCGATATTAGATAAGTGGTCGTTGGGACCCGTCACCTCTTTGACGTCGTTGAGTGATTACAACGACAGATGTCAAAGGGGTTCGGAGATGTACCCTCGAACCGGTCGTAAATTGGTTTGGGAGAGCCATTTCGCTCAATCAATTTAATTTAAGGACTTACAGCCAGGATTGGGTTAAGTCCAATTTTTTTATTTATCTTAGGCTCTGCCTGACTAAAAGAATCAATCCGAACAGGGCTCTGCCCTTTTTTTATTTTGCAATCTGATTTGGGCCAGGCCCTTTTAAATAATGAGTTACAGAAACTCAAGAATTTTCCAAACAGGGCTTTGCCCTTTTATTATTTTTGCAATTTGATTTGGGTCAGGCCCTTTTAAATAATGGGTTGCAGAAACTCAAGAATTTTCCAGATTTAAGAACAAAAGTGCATGGCACCTTTAATCTAAATTTGGATCGAAGGAAAATAAGTTTTTCTTCTTGTTTTCCCTGATTTCACAGAACCAAGGGTTCATATCAAGTGCAAGGCACTATTTATTTCTTACTTTTTTTTTATTTAATTATTCATTTTTTTCTCCTCTGTTCTTCAGAGATTTTTCTTTTCTTCCGAAAGAAGTTTTTACCTCTTTTTTTTTGTTCTTGAATAATCTTCAAGAGTTCTTTCTCTTCTCTTTTTTTTTGCCAGAAGTTAATTCTTCTCTTGATGATGATCCTTTGAATGAGGTCTGGGGTCTTATTTATAGTGCTCACAAATTTGTTGAATTTGTTATCAAGATCTTTCCTGAATAATTTTGGTAATTTTCCTACCATTGGATCTCTGATCCAAGGGTCCCTATTTTACAGAAGAACAGAAAAGATTTACTTAAATTTTCATTCCGTTGCTGCGCAACTCACCAGCGCGTGACACGTGTCGCGCTGTCGTGCGCTTGCGCAACTGCGCAGACACGTGTCGCGCATCCGTGCGCTTGCGCAGTTGAGATTGCGCAACTGCGCAGACACGTGTCGCGCATCCGTGCGCTTGCGCAGTTGCGATTGCGCAACTGCGCAGACACGTGTCGCGCTGCCACGCGTTTGCGCAGTTAAGTTTTAATTATGTTTTCTGAAGAGCCTTGCTCTGATTGGACGCATTGTCTTGGGCGTTACGCTGCCGAATCAACTTCCGCCATGTGGCAAATTGCGCGCTGCGCACGGGAACCGAAGCGTTGCTTCGAATTTTGAATTTTCAAAATTTAAGTAGAGCCATGCTCTGATTGGGGGAAACAGACCAAAGCTCCATTTACTGGAAACAGAGAAAGAGTTAATGAACTCTTGAGATTGATACATGTTGATGTATGTAGGTCCCCTGTCTACACATGTCAGGACTGGTTCTATGTACTTCATTACATTTACTGATGATCTCTCAAGATTCAGACATATGTTCCTGTTGAAACACAAGTCTGAAGCTTTTGAGAAATTCAAAGAATATAAGTCAGAAGTAGAGAACCAAAACGGGTATAAGTATTATGTCCTTTAATGTGATCAGGGAGGAGAATATTGAGCACGGATTTCCTGGAATATTCTAAAGCAGAATGAGATTCTCTCTCAGCATTACTCCTCCGTATAGACCACAGCACGTTGGTATATCGGGGCGGAGCAATCGCACCCTATATGATATGGTGTGCTCTATGATGAGTACTACTGAGTTGCCTATTTCCTTTTGGGGGTTTTATGCACTTGTGAAGCTACATACCTATTGAATAGGGTTCCAATCAAATCAGGTGCCTACCACTCCATATGTGATATGGTATGGGAAGAGCTCATCTCTTAAGGATGTTATGATTTGGGGTTGTCCGGCCTATGTCTAAAATCAAAATCCGGACAACCTCGAGGCAAGTTCAGTTCTGTGGAAGTTTGTTGGATATCCCAAGCATTCGCAAGGGAATATCTTCTACCGCACTGAGGAGCAAAAGGTGTTTTGTTTCTCAGCATGCCACTTTTTGGAAAGGGAATTTCTTGTGAAGAAATTAATGGTCATGAGCTAGAACTGGAAGGAGTTCCAGCTATACAAACTGCAGCTGATGATTCGGTAGAACTAGAGGATTCAATAGCTCCCGATGAACCTCAGCCTCTCTGTCGATCTAGTAGGGCTTCTCACCTACCTGAGAGATACTTCGGTTTTCTCTATGACAATGGAGCGAGGATTGCATCATGAGATGATGACCCAACTAGTTTCGAGCAGGCCATCAAGAGTGGGGACTCTGTGAGAATGGCTGGATGCTAAGCGATCTGAGATGGAATCCATATACACCAACAAAGTATGTACTTTGGTTTCTATATCTGAAGGGTTAAATCCCCATTAGGAGCAAGTATATCTTTAGAAGATTACTTGGTGTACATGGAAAAGTTGAGACTTTCAAAGCTAAGGCTTGCTGCAAAAGGTTCTCGTCATCGACCAGGAGTGGATAATGATGAAACCTTTTCTAGTGCCTATGCTTAAGTCCTTCCGGATCCTACTTGCCATTGCTACATACCATGACTACGATATCTGGCGGTTGGGTGCCATGACTGCTTTTCTAAATGGTGATTTAGAAGAGAGCGTCTATAAGTACACAGCCAGAGGGCTTCGTAGACAGTGAGAGCAGCGGAAACGTGTGTAAATTGCTTTATGAGTTAAAGCAGGCATCGCGGAGTTGGAACATCTGTTCTGATGTGTTAGTCAAAGTGTTTGACTTCATCAAAATGGTAGATGAAACTTGTATATACAAAAAGGTAGTAGGGAGTATGGTGATGATCCTCGAATTGTACGTGGATGACATACTCTTGATAGGAAAGGGGTTTCCTATGCTACGCTCGGTCAATCTCCTCTTATTACATGGATTCTCCATATAGGATCAAGGTGATACGTCCTAAATCCTAGGTTTTGGATCTATGAGATAGATCTAAATGGATGTTAGGATTCTCACTAGGTGTAGTGAGATGGTATCAATCAATCCTGGGGAGAATCACTGGATAGCTTCCAGGGTGGTAAGGACGACTGAATGTCAGTCACAGGCATTGTCTTTACCCACAGTGGAGGGACGGTATGTTGGAAGAGTTCCAAGCTAGATACTGTGACATACTAGACGATAAAGGCTGGATACATTGCTACCAAGGATGCTACCAAAGAGGCGGTCTGTATATATATATAAGTTCATGAGATGAACTTCGTTCCTACCATTGTGTGACAATGGAGTTGTGGCTTATGCCTAGGAACCCACGTCCCATCAGTGATTTAGACATATTCTTAGGCAGTATCACCTGATCATGGAGATGGTTGATCTCCAGAGAGATCGAGGATAGGAAAGTAGACACAGAGGACAATAGCGTGGATCCACTCAAAAAGGCCTATTTCTCAGTAGAGACTTTTATGGGATGGTTGAGTATGAGATATTTCAACCAGTACTGATTGTTGGGTATGAGATACTACAACAGATGACCCTAGTGCAAGTGGGAGATTGTTAGTGATATGTATGCCCTAGAGGCCATTACTGTACATACGATGTATATTGTAGTGGATGCTTGGACATATACAAGGAGGACTTTCTTGCTCGACATGATAGTATGCTATCTGGTTGCACTTTATCTTAACATGTACACTGATTGTCTCTATATTACATGTTGATAAAGCCCTTATGATGAGTACTTGACTACCAGGACTATGATGCAGATCATACTAGTGGGAACAGAGTAGTCGCTAAATACATCCTTCAAATGTTCCTAGTCGAGGGTGTATCGAGACAGGGTATCGATATACCAGAGTAGACTAGCGAATAGCTTCTCGACCCATGTAGATGGGCGATGGATGATCTCATATCCATTGGTGTTTGACATCAGAGACAGTATATGGGTGCTCAGTGGAGACTGGGTACACTGGACGGACTCGCCGAGAACTCCCAGATGGTATTATACCTCACGTCAGATGGCAGTTCTCTGGTGACAATGGTACAGGTTAGTCTGTAGAACCGAGATCGTCATAGAGTCTTGTGTGATTCCCACTGTGCTTTGATTTCCACTTTACCACGTTTAAGAGAACATGCAAAATGGTCGCTTTTAGGTACAGCCCCGAGTCACATAGAGGCAATGAGCGATAGGAGGGGTTTCGTCTCTCCCGGTATTGGGAGTTGATGTTGCGTAGTGTTCGATTGGCTATAACAGGAAGTCCTTGGCTAAGGCTGCTTTAGAGATTTACTGGTAACTGTTATCAGTAGTTTCTCGACCCGTTATGAGCCTCATATCGACACGACTTATCGAGTTACTGGGGTCTGACGTTTACCACCCCTAGACGAGATATGCGACATATCAGACGAAGAGATCGAACTGTACGGTAGTGTTACTGATTGGATTCGCAGGAGTGTGAGCATGCTTGCTTGTTGATCTTCTCATCGCTCAATACCCGGGTGGCTGTTACGTTTAGCAGACCGCTTGCGGCTTGTGGGTGATTGATATGATCATCACCTGCTGCCGGCGTATTGACGAGTCTTTAGAGTACTACACAGGGGTTTCCTGGCTCAAGCAAAACAGAGTAAGAGCACATATGTGATATGTGTGGGACCGAGATTAATACAATATGTGATACCGTATTCTATTCTCGCGAATTGTGACATTGGTCGGTTATATGCGATATAGCCAGGTTATCGGATCATGTGTTGATTCGATAAGATGTTCCATTATGATATTAGTCGGTTATATGTGATATAGCCGTATTATTAAATCAAGTGTTGATTTAATTTAATGTATAATTATATATTTGATTTATTACATTATATTAAATCTTATAAGCTAACTTAAGATTTCTTTTCTCACTTAGGATACATTGATGTATATGTGATATATGTTAAATGTATCATGCAAGGTTACAAATGCAACTAGGGTTAATGAGGGTTAAACCATGCTAGGGTTAAGATTAGGGGTTAAATTTTATCATTAAGTAATTCAAAAATTATGGATAATTGTCATGGTTGATATTTGTTGAAAGCTTGTAGAAGCTTGTAAGCATCTTTGACTTTGTCCATTTTCTTTGTCTAGCTTAAGATATTTTTTGACCTAACCTTTAACCCTAACTCATGGTTAACTCTATACAAGGGTTAAGCATGACATGCTTAACGCTTGGTTGTATTTCTAACCTCACACATAGTTCATTTTCATCACAACTTTTTTTTCTTCTTCTTCTTGACAAAAGCTTTCTAGCTTTTTCAGAAGTGATTGATTTTGAGTGAGAAAATGATTTCTAATGTGAGAAAAATTCCTACTTCATGATTCTCTACTACTTACCATTTATTATCGGGTGTTTGCTCCACTAATTCCGTGATTAGGGAAGAGATAGCTTGGGTTAGTGTCTCCTCGACGTAGATCATCTTCGGCCTCGAAGACTTCGAAGCAAGCATGTTCGATTCTTCATCGGAGCCTCTCTAGAGTCCGGGACTTCTCGGTCGCAGTGAAGGTGACTACTACATGGAGCTATTGAAATGAAGGACTGATCTACAAAATTTGTATTCCTTACTCACTAGACTTGCAAAGTGTTTGCATTTTCATTTCCGTCGATTTCTAGTTAACGATTCTTAGTTAGGGTTAGCTAAAACGGTAAATTTTTGAATTTGGCATGGACGATGCCTCCCGAAACCTTGCTGCCTTCTTAGGTAACCCTGCATGGAGTAGAACTTGGATATCAAGCATCCGATCACATGAAAGTTACCATTTCCTATGCCTTACAGATAACTAGTAGGGCCATCATAACCATGATGCTGACCTCGTTGCCACCATCTACGACAAAACAGAAGTATCTCTCAGGAGACCGATGTCACCTAATAAAATATGCGGAGTGGCTAATGGAATGTCAAGTACAATTGAATTCTTAGGTTCTACTAAATTTTCGGTAACCGTTTGTGGTTTTGGAACTATTGATATTGAAAATGGTAGAAACAAAATCGTAGAAAATGCTTTGGATAATTCATAAACAGCTATTACCGAAGCGTGCCTTGAGTTTGTTTGGATTCTGCTTTTAAACAGTTACCGGGCAACTCCATATTTTAATAACCTCAAGATATGCAACCAATCTATGTCCATATAGAATCAAAAGCACTAATTTAAATGGAATCAGATTCAAATTTCATGCAGCTGTTTCCAGTGCATATCATCTAAAAGGACAAAAGGCCAATACAACATTACTCATCAAGGAGAGAACCCGCGGATGAGTAACCTGAGAGAGAATCAAGTTCTCAATATTACTATGATGGAATACCCAACATAAGTATTTATATTTTCGATTACTTTTAACAATCCTGATACTTCCAACGTATGTTTATCTACTTTATTCTTATACCTATAAACTTATCAAAATCTTTAGACCTTACATTACAACGAATGCGTGTCCGAAACCAGAGAACTCATAGGTAAACCTGAATGAAGTAAAAGTACCAACCCCTTGTCGTGAAAGACACTGGAAAACATACATTTTCATGTATAAGTCCCCAGAGTATACTAACTCAAATTTCGTGTTTTGTAAGTTGAAAACTGTATTTTATTTGAGACTGTCTTACACTGCTATTCAATATACCTTATCTTATCCTTAACTGATGAAGGTAAATGTTTAGAACATAATTTTCAAAATTTATATCCCACTTTATAAAATAAAGGTACAGATATATCATTTTAAAAATTTGTGCATAACAACGGTTATTCGAAACCAAATAATCGTCGTTAGGCAAAACCAGGCAATTTAATCCAATGTCACAAATTACAAAGAATTCCGATATTGAGAATCAGATCGCCCATTTCCCAATATTCTACTCCTTCCTCACATCAATAATGCCGTACAGATGTGAGATCCAAATCCAGTAAATACATACCCTGGAGTCAGAATTAATTGGGAAAATGGTTCTCATTTACATGTACACAGAAATTCTGAAACAGAAATGTTTCAAGAGGGTGGCCGGGTATTCCTAGTAATGCCTTTTCCCGATCCAGATTCATGACAGTACTCGCAATTTCTTTTTCCCTCATTTCAATCCTTTTATATGTCTCTACATCTTACCTTCTGTACACCGCACTTGCGCTAATTGGTTTTTTTCCCTTACCTTTCGGCACCGGCCTAAGGTTTGGATAAAAACTATCCAATAAGCGTAATAGGTGTACTCTCCTAATACAAGGAGCTCTCGCAACCTGATAGAAAGTAAAAAGAGGAGACAACCGAATAATACTATCTAAATTCTCCAGAACCAGAGGTCATTTTCGATTGAAATAATTTCTTTGGGTTCGTATGTAACTATACGATAGCTATTTCCAAGCAATATGGATCATCATAGTGATACATAGTGATTGAGAGAAACTCAAAGGGAAAGTAGCAGGAGCAGGGATATTTGTGACTTTGTCTTGAATTATGACAATCCAAAACCAACGTGTGTTAGAAGGTTCGGTTAACTTTGTTAATGAGTTTTAGGTAACTCATGGGTCAATGTACCAGAGAGAGAAAAGAAACAATCAACGTACACTCTATCAAGATTAGATTGGTTATCATTTTATCTAATTAGGATGGCTCCTACTATTTTCTCGAATTCTCCTTCAAACCATAAAATGATAACTAGTCAGGATCATATACACCTTACAAGTTCGCTAACCGTTTAGCCAGGTCAGTGTTGGTACTCAGAGGGAGGTCCTCCGTGCATTCGCACGGACCCAATCAATAACCCCATTTCCGCAGAGTCGTAATCTCGTCAACACTTTCTAGACACCTAATAGGTTAGCTAATTGTGAAGTGAAAATCTCCTAAGGAGTAATACCTACTCATAAGTGGGAATCGGGACCCAACTATCATCGTATGATAATTTTAACGGATGCCGACCAAAACTACCACACTCCAGAAGATATACGCATGCCTGGCAAGTGTCCCTTATATTTGAAACTCCCAATATGGGTTTTTCCCCTTGGACCCAAGTGACTTTGACATAGTCAATAAATCAAAAGGTTCTCGTCAAGTTCAATCCGTTATTATATTGATTTTATTAAACCCACCCACACGAGCCCTTGACACAGTCAACAAGGCCGCACGACTATCATAACCAATCGCATTACATGCTATAAACAAGCACCACTTAGCTGCCGCACACTACGTCTTGACACAGTCAACAAACGCAACACGAATACTAAGTACTATTCATAGGAAATGACAGAGGAATACGGCTGGTTTTTGGCGAAAAACCTTTAACGTAATGAACTTGATATTATTGTAAAAACTCGAGTGGCTTTGAAATGGAGTGGTTTAGGCTCCGCATTTTAAAACTAATAACATAAAGTTTTGCTTAAGAGCGAACTCCCTGTGAAGGGATCAAGGCTCTTTCCTCATAGAATGAGGTGCAAGATATTCCAAACCGAATACCTCAATTCAAAGCAAACGAATATGACGGTTGTTTTGAAGAAAACCGAGTAGTTTTAAAAGTTGGTTCCAACAACATCAACTAGGTTTGTTTTCTTTGCATTAAACATATAATGCAGTCCCATCAAATCTAGTTTCTAAGCCAAAATAGAAACAACCAAAATAGCATGCTTTTATATGCCATCCGCATTCGCCGCGGGGTCCCGGGTCTTCACCGTAAGGTTACTTAATTTACGGCAGGGTGGGGATAGGGCTAGCTCGGATGCAAAATATATAGAAACATCTACTAATATATATATATATATATATATATATATATATATTAACATCGCAGGCAGATAATAGTCATTACAGGAAGATAATAGTCATCACAGGCATGCGAACAACAATATGGAAGAGCGGATAAACTTGGAGCCCCGCGTTTCATCTGAGCCGCAAATGAAACGTGACGTTCCCTGGTCATGTGGATAACCCGTACAAAATAGATCCTAGACCCCTATGAGTGCGGCAAGCCACCGCCAATTCTAGAAACTGGGTAACACGCCCTTAATAAAATAATTTGATCACCCGTCGCTTTCTAAAATCCGGTAACTTGTGCACCCTTCCACGGGTCGAATCTTATAACCTATACAAGTGCGGTGAGCAACCCGCTAATTTTATAGCGAGGTGGCCCGGTCTTAACCCCATGAGATGGCCACCTGCTGCACTCTAGAACCCAGCTACTCGAGCACTTCTCCTGGGTTAATCCTAGTACAGAAATGAAATATATACTATGGTGACATCGAACGCATCCTGGTCGAGCCCCAATAAAAGAACATACAAAATACGGAAACGGTGGCCACATGTTGGAGCTCGTCCCGAACAAATGAATACAACAAAGTAAATAAAACAAATACAAGAACGCATGAGGGGCTATCCGACATGACAATCCGACTAAACCATAACCAAAATATATATCCACGGAAACAAGTAACCGAAACAAATGTGCAATCCCGTTTAATTGAGCGTATAGCAATTAGAAGATATTCAACAACGCATACACGCACGCAAACGAAGTCATGACATTTGAATTCAATACACAAATAACGCACATCCCAAATATACCAAGGGATCAAAAACCAAGTGCACTAAACATCCAAAAAATCGAGTTTTGAGCCAATTCAGAAGTCTGAATCAAAACAAAACACGCCCAAACCTTCACGGGGAGTTAGAGCACGAATTAACGTTGAATCGGGGGGTCCAGGAAGGTACCCCATGTTAGTGTTTATGCCCTAGAGGCCATTACAGTATCATACTAGTTTGTATATTACTTAATGGAAGCTTGGGATATTTACAGTTGTATTGAAAGTCTTGCTAAAAATGGTAGTATGCTACTTGGTTTGTGTCTACTTTAATATGTGCATATGTTTCTTTTAACGTATTTCTTATACATATTAGTAGAGACCTTAGGATCTTTGCTTGATTACCAGCGTTATGATGGCAGTCACACTAGTGGGGGGCTGGGTAGTCTATAAGAAACATCCTATACAGGTCCCTGGTCGTAGGATTATCGAGACAGGACATCGATACTCCGGAGTAGACTGGTGTATACGCTTCTCATCCCAGCATAGGGAGATGGTCTGTGCCACAGCCATCAGTACGTCGTACTGGAGATAATATGCAGGTGCTCGTTAGGTTACGGGTACACCGGACAGGATTCGCCGGGAACTTCAGGTTGGTTTTATACCCATCGCCAGATAGCAGTTCCCAGGTGACATGAGTACAGCTTAGTCCGTCGACTTGACACTGCTACTTCACCTCGGGTGTGTTCCCACTGTACTTAGATTACAACCCTACCACGGATCAAAGGAGTCGTGCAAACAGGTAGTAGTTGGGTGCAGTCCCGAAGCACTTGGAGGCAGTGGCGGTTAGACAGGATTCGTCTCTCCCGGTATTGGGGGTTGATATCGCGCTGTGTATGGAGAGCCATTACGCAAAGTCCCTGGCCAGGGCAAACAAGATTTACTTGTAGGTTCCAGTAGTTTCTCATGGTGTAATGGGCTTCACTCCGACACGACTTATACCGCTATTAGGGGTCTGACATTACCGCCCCCAAGGCCCGATATGCGACAGTCCTAGACGAACAGACCGAACTGTACGGATATTGTCACATCAGACTCAGTTGGAGTTCGGATGGGTTTCCTCATCGTCCTTCTTATCGACATCTACTTGCGAACCGTTACGTACAGCTAGTACCGCTTGCGGCCTATGGTTAAACCCACAGCCAGCGTAGTGTCGAGTCTTTAGAGTCTCACACAGAGAGTTTCCCTGCACCGGGCAAAAGGTGTAGAGGCCGTACGGTTTTACGGCAGGACCGCGATCACTTACGTACACTTGTGCACGTATTATGATCGAGCAGATAATACTAGCGGGATTTGGTTTAAGCCAGATTATAGTATTATACAGATGGATTTATTCAGTCAAAGATTATCCGTATTTTTAGGAAATACCGATGGGAGGGGCAGTCTCGTAATTTGTCGGGAAGCTTCTAGAAGAAGATGACTCATTTGTATTTATTTCTTTTGGATTAAACGCAATTGAGGTGGAGAGATGAGGTGTAAGTTTTCATTAAATGCTTAATGACTCATGAGGTGATTCACCCTTAGGATTAAATGAAGCTCACAAGATATTTCTAGATATTTATAAAGAGATATTTGCATGCTTCATTATATTCTTTCATGAGTATTATTCATATTGATTATCACAAAAGCTTTCTCTCTCCTCAAGTCTTCATCTTCTTCCTCAAAACCCTAAAAGCTCTCATTAGTTGAGAATCCTAGGGTTTTAGTGACTAAGTAATCCATCTTAATACTCTACACCCTCTATGACTTCTAGATTAGCAAACTAGAAGTCGTAGTTATCTCAGATTTGATATTAGAACTCGGACTATAGACTCTCGGGTGGAACATCTTTGACTCGAGGAGGCCGTTGAGGTGCCCATGTTCCATAGATCCTACGAGGTGTGGAGGACAGCGATGAAGACCCGAAGGACAAGTAACGTGAGGTATAACTTCGAATCAGAGTAGTTAAACCTCCCGTAGTTTGCTAGTAATGGTTTAGACACGATCCGTGTGCTCAAGTCCGTGTTACGAAACTTTGATAATTGTTTTTCATATATTCCGTCTCCCCGCGAGCTCATGGGGTGCGTGACATGGACTTACAGTGGTATCAGAGCCTACTAAACCTTTACTAGCTTGTTAGCAACTTATTAGAACTTCGATCGTCGGAAAAACACGAAAACTTAGCCCCAGACCCCTCAAGTTTCTGTCGATTTTAAACCTGTCGAAAAAATTATTTCAGAGGTATGAAAATTCACAGCAGGGAATTCTAAGAATACTGGAGAAATACGAGGTGCTAACTCGATAAGAAGGCCGCAGAAGCGCGGCAGATTAGTGCGATCCGCCGCGGATCCGCGGCCGAGTCAACTCCGAGTTGACTCATATTTACACAGTAACTGTTATTTTTGGGTGTTCTGTTTTCCTGTATATTTTGTTTCTGCCCAGGTTTTTTCAGTGCTGGCTTGCATTTGGGGTAGAGACGGAAAAAGGTTGTCGATCGAAATTCTAAGTTATTTTCTAATCAAGTTTTATCTGTGATGTTTAATTTGTTCGTAAACCTCCCCTATTTGCTAGTATGTCGGTTAGCAGGGGGTTGCATATTTCTGTAATGGTTTTTACTGGTTTGTGTATATGAACTTCATTGGATCGTTGTGATGATTAGCCGGGGGTTTGAGATGAGTTTTTATATTCTTTCATTCGATGTAAATTGTAAAATGATGTAATATTCTTTTGCGAGGCACATCCGGGCTGAGGTTGTAGCCACCTTTGTATTATTTCATTTACTGTTTTCTGCTCCTAGGATAGACCCAAGGTGGGATGCACAAACTACCGGGTACTTTGAAGTGTTTAGTGGCCTACTCTCGTTGTTGAGGGAGACCGCTTCACTTCGGGTACTTGGCGGGTAGTTTGCCGTACCCGTAGGGGTCTAGGGTGGGGTAATGGCTATTCATCACAACTGTGTAATCCGTCATTCGTTGCAGGCTCAAAGGAAACGCGAATTACTTGTATATCCAATAATGTTCATTTATGATCTGGAATGCCTATTATTGATGAATGTACAATATCTATATATGATATCTAGTAGGCGTTGCTTATGTTTTGCATTCGCGCTAGCCCAGCCCCTGCTCTGTCGTTAATTAAGTAACCTAACGGGTGAATGACGGGACCCAGTGGCGAATGCGGATGGCATAAGCGGACGTTGTATTTTCATTGTTTTCTGCAATGATAGGATAATTGATGGGACGCATTATTTTAATGCAAAGAAAACAAACCAAAGTTGAATCGTTGGAACAAATTTAAAAGAAACCACTCGGTTATTTTAAAAGAGCAGAATTTTTAATTGCGGAGCTTTAACCACTCCTTTTAAAAAGCTATCAGGTTCCTTCGATTATATCAAGTTCACTACGTTCACGGTTTCGCCAAAACCAGTCGTAGCCCTCAGTTATTTCATATGAATGGTCAGTAGTATTCAAGCTATGTTTGTTGGCCTTTGTCAAGGCATGGTGTTTGGTAGTTGCTGGGGTATTCATATGTAGCCTAGATAGATGCGTTGGTTTGGGACAGTCGTATTAATTTGTTGGCCTTCGTCAAGGGTATGTACAGGTGGGTTCAAATTAACAGGAATAATGATGGACAGAACTTGACTTGTGACTTATGATTTGTTGGCCTTCGTCAAGGTCATAAGAGCATGGGGCAAAAATCCACATCGGGAGTTTCTAAAGAAACTGAAACTTGCTAGTGTTGCATACCATTTGGAGTTTGATAATGTTGGTAGGATTCCTTCAGCATTATCACACGATGATATTTGGATCCCGATCCTACTGTGAGTATCCGCTACTCATCAGGAGATTCGTCACTTAACGATCAATGCTATAAACCAAGTAGGTGTCTAGAACAGTGTCAGCGGGGCTACGCCTCCAGAGAAAAGAGGTTATTTAATTAAGGAACTTCGCGAAAGCGTCGTCAAACCTCCCTTGAAGTACCGATACTAGCCTGGCCGAACGGTTAAGTAAGTATTGTACGGTTAGATCAGTCCTTACTAATTCTTCTTTTATGGTTTGAGGAAGGATTCGAGAAACAGTGGGAGCCATCCAGTTTAGATAAACTAAAAACCACTCTAAACTTGCAAGAGCATCATGCTAAAGTGTTCCCTCTCTCTCTCATTGTAGCGACCATGTGACCATGACCAGGTTACATCTAGATAACAAAATGACTGAATCTGACTTTTATGATTGGCAAAGGTCTGTCCAGATGTCCATTTCCTATGAAAAGCTGGACCACCCTATTACTACTCAAGCCCCCACCGTCCCAGGTCCAGTTTCCACCGTCGCAGATATGGATATTCGTCAGACAAGGGAAAAGGATAGTGTGAATGCCAAGTGCCTCATGTTGGCTTCAGTTAATGGTTTATACCAGAAGTAGCACGAGAAGATGGACTTAGTTTCCATCTTCCTCCATAACAAAGATTTATATGGAGAGAAATCTCGTATCACAAGATATGAGACCTTGAACGAATTTTTTCAAGCGAGGTTGGCTGTCGGGTCATCTATGGGGGACGATGTCCTTACGATGACTAGTTATATTGATAAGCTCACGGACCTGGAGACTACGTTGGGAAACATGTCATATGCTGACTTATTTCCACTGTCTCTGCCCTCTACTTACACCCTGAAAGAAACCAGGGAGACACCCGCTCTGCTTAATAGGGGACCTTCTTCTTCTGCATCCAGGACGAAAGCAAAGGGTGAAAAGAAGAAGACCTCCATAAAGCCGATATACGGTGTCAGTGAAGTAGAAGGAAAGGGAAGAGCAAAAGTTTCGGGACTTGGTGTAGGTAAGGAGGGATGTTCCTACTGTTATGGGAACGGGCATTGGCAGAAGGATTGCAGGGCTTTGGAAGCCAGTAGCCAGGATTCGAAGCATGTTGTGGATTCGGCCTCGAGTGTGTATGTAATTGAGAACTGTTTGTCAATTAACTCTACATCCTGGGTACTAGATACCGAAGCACGATCTCATATCTGTAATTCATTACATACTTTGAGAAACCGTAGAGTTATCAGGGTAGGTGATTTGTCTCTCAGAGTTGCAAACGGAATGAGCGTGGACGCTGAATCCGTGGGAGAATATCGCTTAGGTCTGACAAGTGGGCAGATATTGATTCTACGTAACTGTTTGTATGTACCTAATTTGACTTGTAATATCATATCAGTGTCCTCACTTTCAATAGAGGGATATGATTTTACATTCGTAAGCGATGTGGTTCACATCCACCTAAATCAAGTTCTGATTGGGTCCGGTACATTAGATGACGGTATATACGTATTGAATCAAGCTCAGGTTTTCAATGTCCAGAACACACTTAAAAGAAAGTCTCCGGAAATAAATCAGGCTTTCTTATGGTATTGTAGACTAGGTCACATCAATGAAACACGGTTGAATAAGTTACATAGAGAAGGATATTTGAATCCGTTCGAATATCAATCTTATGCTACTTGTGAATCTTGTCTAATGGGAAAGATGACAAAGACTCCGTTTACTGGACACGGAGTAAGAGCGAGCGAGCTCTTGGGACTCATACACAGCGATGTGTGTGGTCCAATGTCTATATATGCGCGAGGTGGTTATTCCTACTTCATTACTTTTACAGATTTTTTCTCTAGGTATAGGCATATCTTCTTGATGAAGCATAAATCCGAGGCCTTTGAGAAATTCCGGGAATACAAGAATGAAGTGGAAAACCAAACATGCAAAAGTATCAAGACACTAAGATCTGATCGAGGTGGTGAATACTTAAGTGCCGAGTTCGTGGGTTACTTAAAAGAGAATGGAATTCTCTCTCAGCTTACTCCTCCATACACACCACAACACAACGGTGTATCGGAAAGGCGGAATCGAACCCTATTGGATATGGTTCGTTCCATGATGAGTAAGGCTGAGTTATCGTGATCTTTCTGGGGTTATGCACTAGAATCAGCTGCATATCTTTTGAACAAGGTTCCAACCAAAACTGTGCCTACCACACCATATCAGATGTGGAGTGGGAAGAAACCCTATCTTCAGTACCTGAAGATATGAGGATGTTCAGCTTTTGTAAAAAAGCATCATTCGGACAAGCTCGAGGCACGCTCAGTACAGTGTAAGTTTGTGGGATATCCAAAGAACTCCAAGGGGTACTATTTCTATTACGCAGAGGAACAAAAGGTTTTTGTTTCTCATCATGCCCACTTCTTGGAAGCTGAATTTTTAGAAAATCAGAAGAGTGGGAGCGTAATAAAACTGGAAGAAATTCCAGAACCACAAGCTGTTACTGAAAGTATGGTAGAACCAGAAGTTTCAGAAGAAATGGACATACCAGCGCCTATCCGCAGAAATTGTAGGCAGTCTCATCCGCCCAAGAGATACTACGGTTTTCTCATAGACGGGGATCGAGAAGATTGCATCATCAATAATGATGACCCTACTAGCTTCCAGCAAGCCATTCAGAGCGGCGACTCGGTAAAATGGCTGGATGCAATGCGGACCGAAATGGAGTCCATGTACACCAACAAAGTATGGACTTTGGACATTGCTCCAGATGGGGTAAAACCCGTAGAATGCAAATGGATCTTCAGAAAGAAGATTGGTGTAGATGGACTGGTTGAAACCTATAAGGCTAGACTTGTTACAAAGGGTTTTCGTCAAAGACCCGGTTTGGACAATGACGAAACCTTTTCTCCAGTGGCTATGCTCAAATCCATTCGGGTCCTTCTTTCCATTGCTGCCTTCCACGATTATGAGATCTGGCAGATGGTCGTAAAGACGGCCTTTCTAAATGGTAATTTTGAAGAGTGCGTCTATATGGATCAGCCAGAAGGATTCATTCAGAGTGGGAGCAGCGGTAAAGTGTGCAAGTTGCTTAGATCCATTTATGGACTAAAGCAGGCATCGCGGAGTTAGAACATCTGTTTTGATGATACTGTCAAAAAATTCGACTTTATCAATAATCCAGGTGAACCATGCATATACAGCAAGATTGTAGGGAGAGCTGTAGTATTCCTCGTCTTGTACATGGATGGCATTCTCCTAATAGGAAATGATATTCCTATACTACAATCAGTCAAAGGATTCTTGTCACAGAAGTTATCCATGAAGGACCTGGGTGATGCCACCTACATTCCGGGGATCCAGATCTATCGTGATAGATCAAAGAGGATGTTGGGACTTTCGCAGTCCAGGTACATAGACACCATATTGAAAAGATTCAGTATGGAAGATTCTAAGCGTGGTAACCTACCGGCTTATCTCGGAATCACCCTCTCCAAAGAGATGTCTCCCAAGACTGATTTGGAAAGGGCTCGCATGTCGATTATACCCTACGCTTCTGCGGTAGGCTCTATAATGTATGCGATGTTATATACCAGACCAGAAGTAGTATACGCATTGAGCGTTATAAGCCGGTATAAGGCAAACCCAGGGGAGAAGCACTGGATAGCAGTAAAGAACATTCTCAAGTACCTGAGGAGGACTAAGGAGATGTTCTTAGTGTATGGTGGAAAAACCCTCCAGATCGAGGCCTTTGCCGACTCCAGCTTCCAGAGTGACAAAGATGACTCCAAGTCCATGTCGGGTCATGTCTTTACCCTCAATGGAGGGGCGGTCTGTTGGAAGAGTTCCAAGCAGGACACCGTTGCTGACTCAACGATGGAAGCGGAATACATAGCTGCTTGCGATGCAACAAAAGAAGCTGTCTGGATGAAGAAGTTCCTCACAGAACTTAAGGTGGTTCCTACCAGTGTTGATCCAATACCTCTGTATTGCGACAAAAACGGCGCTATAGCTTTAGCGAAGGAACCCAGGTCCCATCAGAAGTCCAGACACATCTTAAGGCGGTATCACTTTATCAGGGAGATCGTAGATCGCCGGGAGATCAAAGTAAAGAGAGTAGATACGGAGAATAATACTTCTGATCCATTCATAAATGTCATTCCTCAGACGCTGTTCGAGAGGCTATTCAAGATGATAGGTTTACGATATGCCAGTACATGGCCCTAGTGCAAGTGGGAGATTGTTAGTGTTTATGCCCTAGAGGCCATTACAGTATCATACTAGTTTGTATATTACTTAATGGAAGCCTGGGATATTCACAGTTGTATTGAAAGTCTTGCTAAAAATGGTAGTATGCTACTTGGTTTGTGTCTACTTTAATATGTGCATATGTTTCTTTTAACGTATCGCTTATACATATTAGTAGAGCCCTTAGGATCTTTGCTTGATTACCAGCGTTGTGATGGCAGTCACACTAGTGGGGGCTGGGTAGTCTATAAGCAACATCCTATACAGGTCCCTGGTCGTAGGATTATCGAGACAGGGCATCGATACTTCGGAGTAGACCGGTGTATACGCTTCTCATCCCAGCATAGGGAGATGGTCTGTCCCACAGCCATCAGTACGTCATACTGGAGATAGTATGCAGGTGCTCGTTAGGTTACGGGTACACCGGACAGGACTCGCCGGGAACTGCATGTTAGTTTTATACCCATCGTCAGATAGAAGTTCCCAGGTGACATGAGTACAGCTTAGTCCGTCGACTTGACACTGCTACTTCGCCTCGGGTGTGTTCCCACTATACTTAGATTACTACCCTACCACGGCTCAAAGGAGTCGTGCAAACTGGTAGTAGTTGGGTGCAGTCCCGAAGCACTTGGAGGTAGTGGCGGTTAGACAGGATTCGTCTCTCCCGGTATTGGGGGTTGATATCGCGCTGTTTATGGAGAGCCATTACGCAAAGTCCCTGGCCAGAGAAAACGAGATTTACTGGTAGGTTCCAATAGTTTCTCAAGGAGTAATGGGATTCACTCCGACACGACTTATACCACTATTAGGGGTCTGACGTTTACCGCCCCCTAGGCCCGATATGCGATAGTCCTAGACGAACAGACCAGACTGTATGGAGATTGTTATGTCAGACTCAGTTGGAGTTCGGATGGGTTTCCTTATCGTCCTTCTTATCGACATCTACCTGGGGACCGTTACGTACAGCTAGTACCGCTTGCGGCCTATGGTTAAACCCACTGCCAGCATAGTGTCGAGTCTTTAAAGTCCCACACAGAGAGTTTCCCTGCACCGGGCAAAAGGTGTAGAGGCCGTATGGTTTTACGGCAGGACCGCGATCACTTACGTACACTTGTGCACGTATTATGATCGGGCAGATAATACTAGCGGGCTTTGGTTTAAGCCAGATTCTAGTATTATACAGATAGATTTATTCAGTCAAAAATTATCCGTGTTTTTCGGAAATACGGATGGGAAGGGCAGTCTCGTAATTTGTCGGGAAGTTTCTAGAAGAAGATGACTCATTTGTATTTGTTTCTTTTGGATTAAACACAAATGAGGTGGAGAGATGAGGTGTAAGTTTTCATTAAATGCTTAATGACTCATGAGGTGATTCACCCTTAGGATTAAATGAAGCTCACAAGATATTTCTAGATATTTATCAAGAGATATTTGTATGCTTCATTATATTCTTTCATGAGTATTATTCATATTGATTATCACAAAAGCTTTCTCTCTCCTTAAGTCTTCTTCTTCCTCCTCAAAACCCTAAAAGCTCTCATGAGTTGAGAATCCTACGGTTTTAGTGACTAAGTAATCCATCTAAATACTCTACACCCTCTAGGACTTCTAGATTAGCAAACTAGAAGCCGTAGTTATCTCAGATTTGAGATTAGAGCTCGGACTATAGACTCTCGGGTGGATCGTCTTTCACTCGAGGAGGCCGTTGAGGTGCTCTTGTTCCATCAAGCCTACGAGGTGTGGAGGACAGCGATGAAGACTCGAAAGAAAAGTAACGTGAGGTATAACTTCGAATCAGAGTAGTTAAACCTCCCGTAGTTTCCTAGTAATGGTTTAGACACGATCTGTGTGCTCAAGTCCGTGTTACGAAGCTTTGAAAATTGTTTTTCATATATTCCACCTCCCCGCGAGCTCGTGGGGTGCGTGACATGGACTTACACCCCACCCCCGAGGCCACCATGAGGTGGCCAGGGGAGTGAGGCAGACCCGAGACTACCTATAGGGGCAGTCTCGGGTCCCCACCCCCAAGACCACCACATGGTGGTCTTGTGGAGTAGGCCTAGCCCTTCGGGCCACTCTAGGGGTCTCTGCGGGGTGCCCACACTCTACCCCGTGGCTTCTCGGTTCAAACCGTGAGCCCGCGGGGTGTGCAAATATCTCAAAACTCAAAATTTCGGGACTGTTTTTCGACAGTTTTCGATGCCAAAAAACGCGATTTCTAGTGTCGCAACTAGCTAGTTTAAGGTGTTTGGGAGGCTCTGATACCACTGTAGGGTTCCTTTGTGCTCATGGCGTAGCGGAAGCGCATGGGCGAACAAAAATTTTAAGCTAACACGAAGGAACCACGAACCATAGAATCGATCCAAACACCTATAACTAGAAAACCAAATATGCAAAAATACGGAATACTACCTTCAACGCGTGTCCACTCAATCGTGGAAGACCTTTCCATGCTCCGTGTATGCTGTCATGATCGAACTTGAGTGGAGACCGCCCTTGCTGAAGATGATCCACTTGACGGAAACCGATCCAAGCTCCGGCTTCACCTAGTGAAGCGACCGACACTCTAAGCTCGCTATGAATGGAGAGTAGGGATGTAGAAATATTTTCACTATATTTTCTCTCTTTTCTAAGCTTAAGTGAGCTATCAAGAAGAAGGAGGAGGAGGTGAAGAAGAAGAAGCCATAGAAAAATTGGCTAAGTCTTTGTGAAGAAAAAAACCAAGTGTAGAAAGGAACGGCTCATCATTTTGCAACCATGGAAAAATAGTAACCAAAAATGATTTTTCAATATTTTAAAACCAAGGCCATAGCTCTCTACCATACTTATTTACACCTCATCCTCCATCTCATTTTTGATTTTCTATAAAAGAAAAATCAATAAATGAAGTGTCCATTTTCTAAAACAAATTCCATATATATATGGAATACAACGCGGTATACATATTGAAATACATATACGTGTATTCGTATAAAAATATAAATAGCCAAGAGAGAGAAAATGAATAATGAACAATAATACTAGAATATACATATTAAATATATATATATATATATATATATAAATTATTAAATCAAAACCTGATTTAATAATCCGGCTTAATCCTAAACCGCTAGTATTATCAACCGTCCGATTAAAATCCGTGTAGCCTGTAACGTATTTAATCGGACACTCTGTATGTACCAACATACGTCATCTACATCATATCGCCTGAACAGAGAAAACCCTCTATGTGAGACTCTAAAGACTCGACAATACGCTGGCAGTGATTTACTGGATAAATCCAAAAACAACAAGCAGGTCAGCGGCACTAGCTATACGTAACGGTTATTTAGGTATCTGTCAAAATGGAGGTCGACAATCAAGTCCGTCTGTACCTTACTGAGCTTGAATGTGACAATCTCCGTACAGTCCGATCCTTTTGTCTAAGAGTATCGCATACCGGGTCTAGGGTTGGAAACGTAAGACCCCTAATAACCCGATAAGTCGTGTCGGAGTCAAGCTCATCGCCAACCGAGAAACTACTGAACTCATATCAGTAAATCTCATCTACCGTGGCTAAGGATTTAAGGTGATAGCCTACCGAACATAGCACGATATCGACTCCTAATACCAGGAGAGACGAATCCCCGACAATCACTTACTGCCTTCATGTGGTTCGGGACTGTACCTAAATAAAACCTGTTTGCACGACTCGTTTGAGCCATGGTATGGTAGTAATCAAAGTACAATAGGAACTCATGCAAGACAAATGAAGATCTCAGGTCAAAAGACCAACCTGTACTAATGCTACTTGAGAACTTCAATCTGACGATAGATATAATACCATCTAGAAGTACTTGGCGAGTCGTCCAGTGTACTCACCTCCAGTGAGCACCTGTATACTATCTTAGATGACATAATACCAATGGCTTGTGAGACTAGCCGTCGCCCCTCGCCGGGGTCTCGAAACGTACACACTAGTCTACTCCGGAATATCGATTCCCAGTCTCGATACTCCCTGGACTATGGACATTTAAGAATATGCTTATGGACCACCCATCTCTCACGTGTATGATCGCCATCATAATGCTGGTAGTCAAGCAAGAATCCTATAGGTTTCATCATTATGTATTAGCGACCCGTAATAACAAGTAAACCGTATACACCTCAATGATAAAGAAAAACCAGATAGCATACTATCATTTCAATTAAGATTGGTCTACCTGTATAGGTCCTCCCTCAATTATCATAATCGCGTGCCTACAATTAAAATAATTGCCTTGAAGAAACTATATCCAACAGAACTTACGTTAGATTAGTTTACACTTATAGAGACCTTTTAGGACACTTACATGCACTTCATGTTCACTATAGCTACACTATACGACCATACTATACTATGCTCATGTTATCTTTCCATGATATGTAGAACTGTATATTACATAGAATTGTCATGCTTATATTAAATGACGTATCTAACCACCATATCTCCTAGTCCATTAATTTATGATATCCATTTCCAACTTTTCATTATACTTTTATGCTTCACACCTTGCATTGAGGACTTACCGAGTGAAAGTTCGCTGACGGGCATCCACTCATCTCTTCCTTCTTTTGGATGTTTGTCAGATGGTCTAGAGACTGAAACGATAGAAGAGACTGCAGGGGATTACGACCAGATCACTACTCAAGCTTAGCTTAACTAATTTCTTCTTTCAGTTTATATATGCCACCTGTTTAGACATTTCTTTTCTTATATTTCTTTTTCAGTTGAACTCATGTATTGTAAATGTATCAAGTTGAATGTAAATAAAGTTGTTGAAGTTTAAAGCTCATGCCTTTTCTTGTACATTTTATATTGCTTATTTTACGCTTAGCGTATTGGTTACGAGAAATAACCTTCCCGGAATAAATATGTCATGAGCTTGTCACGTGCCGTCACCATCTTTTGGAAAGCGGGACATTATAAAGACTGCTCAAAATAAGGTTGAGCCGGCTAGACTATGACTTCAGACGGCTTAAATCCAAACTTGAGACGGCTCACGACATGTCCAAAAGTGGGTTTTTCTCTTTGTGGGTTGTTCAGTCGAAAATATCGTACGTTTGATATAACATTTTCCTTACTATTCTTAAATATTTAAAGGTGTTTATTATAAATATAGAATATATTTGGGTTTATCTGCAAAATACTATTTACCATATGTTTATATATTATAATTAATATTATAAAGGAAAATATATGCTTGTAATATTTATATCATATTTTTATTATGCATATCATATCAAATAATCTTAATCAAATTGTTTAAAAGATTTATTACCATATAAAATGATTAAGATTATATCTCTATAACAAATATGTTAGTGTATATGCCTTAGAGGCCATTATTGTATCATACAGGTTTGTATATTACTTAATCGAAGCTTGGGATATTCACAGTTGTATTGACAGTCTTGCTCAAAATGGTAGTATACTACTTGGTTTGTTTCTACTTAGATATGTGCATGTGTTTCTTTTAGCATATTGCTTATACATATTAGTAGAGCCCTTAGGATCTTTGCTTGATTACCAGTGTTGTGATGGCAATCACACTAATGGGGGCTGGGTAATCTACAAGCACATCCTTATACAGGTCCTAAATCGTAGGATTATCGATACGGGGCATCGATACTCCGGAGTAGACTAGTGTATACGCTTCTCATCCCAGCAGGGGAGATGGTCTGTCCTACAGCCATTAATACGTTGTACTGGGGATAGTATGCAGGTGCTCGTTAGGTTACGAGTACACTAGACAGGACTCGTCGGGAACTGCTGATGGGTATTATACCTATCGTCGGATAGCAGTTCCCAGGTGACATGAGTACATCTTAGTCCATCGACTTGACACTGCTACTTCGCCTCGAGTGTGTTCCCACTGTACTTTGATTACTACCCTACCACGTCTTAGAAGAGTCGTGCAAACAGGTAGTAGTTGGGTGCAGTCCCGAAGCACTTGGAGGCAGTAGTGGTTAGATATGATTCATCTCTCCCGGTATTGGGGGTTAATATCGCGCTGTGTTTGGAGAGCCATTACACAAAGTCCCTGGCCAGGGCAAGTGAGATTTACTGGTAGGTATTCCAGTAGTTTCTCAGGGTGTTCTGGGCTATACTCCGACACGACTTATACCGCTATTAGGGGTCTGACGTTTACCATCCCCTTAGGCCCGATATGTAATACTCTTAGACGAACAGACCGGACTGTACAAAGATTGTCATATTCAGGCTCAGTAGGAGTTCAGATGAGTTAGCTCATCGACCTTCTTATCGACATCTACCTGGGGACCGTTACGTGCATCTAGTACCGCTTGCGGCCTGTGGTTAAACCCACTGCCAGCGTAGTGTCGAGTCTTTAGAGTCCAGAGTTTCCCTACATCGGGCAAAAGGTGTTGAGGCCATATGGTTTTACGGCAGGGCTTCGATCACTTACGTGCACTTGTGCACGTACGATGATCGGGCGGATAATACTAGTGGGCTTTGGTTTAAGCCGGATCCTAGTATTATACTGATGGATTTATTTCATCTCTTTGTATTCGTATTCTTCGGAATACGGATACGAGTATGTATATAAGGATGAGGGGCATTCTTGTAATTTGTCTGGAAAGCTTCTAGAAGGAGATGACTCATTAAGGTTTTTATCTTTTGATTAAAGCTTAAATGAGGTGGAGGAAATGAGGTGTATGTTTACATAAAATGAACTATGATTCATGGAGATGATTCATCATATGAATTAAATGAAGCTTACTTGATATTTTGCTAGATATTTTGGTAAGATATTTGTATGCTTCATTATTATTCACAAATGAGTAATGCTTCATTATGATTATCACAAACACTCTCATTCTCTCAAGTCTTCATCTTCTTCTTCCTTTAAACCCTAATAGCTCTCATGTGTTGAGAATTCTAGGGTTCCATGAGACAAAGCACTCCATCTTCATACTCTACACCCTCTAGGACTTCTAGTTTAGCGAACTAGAAGCCGTAGTTACCTCGGATTTGAGGTAGGAGCTCGGACTATAGACTCTCGGGTGGATCGTCTTTGACTCGAGGAGGCTGTCGAGATAGCCGCAATCCGTTACGATCCTTGGAGCCGAAGACGAATGGAGGACAAAGATGAAGAGCCGAAGGACTTGTATCGTGGGGTATAACTTCGAATCCGAGTAGTTAAACCTCTTTTGCTTTGCTAGCTAGGGTTTGTGTTCGATCCTTGGTTGCAAAGCTCGTAAAAATCATTTTTTGCTATTTCCGCCTCCCTGCGACCACGTGGGGTGAGCGACATCGACTTATAGTGGTATCAGAGACACTCATAAATCTTAGATAGCTTGTAGCGATGTAGAATTCTACCGTTTTTGTCGGGCAAAATTGTCGACAAAAACAGTTTTCAAAAGTGAGGTTTTGAGTTGTTTGCACACCCCGCGGGCTCACGGTTTGACCCGAGAAGCTGCGGGGTGGAGAATGCGCACCCCGAGGATAGCTCGGGAGGACTAACAGCAGACCACCATTTGGTAGCCTTGGGGGCTGGTGACCTGAGAGCACCACCAAATGGTGCACTCGGGTCTGCCCACCTTATGGGGCCACTTCGTGGTGGCCCCCCGGGGTGGGTACTCCGCCTGAGGCCCCCTGTTCGACATTAATTTTGGTGTCTTCGCCTCCGCAAAGATTTGGGTGGGTTTCGAGTTCGTTTCGACTCCCAGATTGGCTCAAAACTATCAATTTTGGAAGTTTAGCTCACTGGATTTTCAAGCTTTGGAAAATTGGGTATGTTTGCTAATTGCGTGCGGAATTCTAATGTCGTAGTTACTTTACAAGCTTTAGGATATTTATATGTGTTTGGAAATGTCGACTAATTGCTATACGACAATTAGTCGGGGTTGCACATATCTGTGATGTTGATACATGTTGGTTTGTGTATATAAACTTATTGGATTGTCGTGGATGAATAGCCGGGGTTGTGAGATGAGGGTACTTCATTCTTTCATTCAAATGTAAATTGTAATTTGTTGTAATATTATTTCGCAGGGCACATCCAGGTTGAGGTTGTAGCCACCATTGTATTATTTCATTTACTGTTTATTGCTCCTATGACAGACCCAAGGTAGGGTGCACAAATTATCGGGTACTTTGAAGCGCCGAGTGTCCTACTAACTTTGTTGAAGGAGTTGCTTCACTTCACGCATTTGGCGGGTAGTTTACCGCACCCGTAGGGGTCTAGGGTGGAGTTTGGCTATTCATCACGACCGTGGAAACCGTCTTTTGTTGCAGACTCAAACGAAACACAGACTTCCTAATATATCCAATGTATTCATCTGTGATCTGGAATGCCTATTATTGCGTCAAACTAATGTACATATATATATATGATATCTAGTAGGCGTTGCTTATGTTTTACATCCGCGCAAGTCCAGCCCCCGCTCCGTCGTTAGTTAAGTAACCTAACGGGTGATGACGGGCCCAGTGGCGAATGTGGATGGTATAAGCGTACATTGTATTTTCGTTGTTTTCTGCAATGGTAGGCTAATTGATGGGACGCATTATATTAATGCAAAGAAAACAAAACCAAAGCTGAATCGTTGGAACAAATGTTAAAACCACTCGGTTATTTGAAAACAGCAGACTTTTAATTGAGGAGCTTAAACCACTCCTTTTAAAACCTATCAGGTTCCTTCGATTATATCAAGTTCACTACGTTCACGGTTTCGCCAAAACCATTCGTAGCCCTCCGACATTTCTTATGAATATTCAATAGTATTCAAGCTATGTTTGTTGACCTACGTCAAGGCATGGTGATTGGTAGCTGCTGGGTGTTCATATGTAGCATAGATAGATGCGTTAGTTTGGGACAATCGTATTACCTTGTTGACCTTCGTCAAGGGTATATACATGTGAGTTCAAATTAACTTGGACAATGATGGATATAACTTGATATGTGGCTTATGATTTATTGACCTTCGTCAAGGTCATAGGAGCATGGGGCAAAAATCCACATCGGGGGATTCTAAAGAAACTAAAACTTGCTAGTGCCGCATACCATTTGGAATTTGATAATGTTGGTAGGATTCCTTCAGTATTATCACACAATGATATTTGGATCTCGATCCTACTGTGAGTATCCGCTACTCCTTGAGAGATTCTTCACTTAACGATTAATACTATAAACCAATTAAGTGTCTAGAAAGGTGTTAACGGGGCTACGCCCCCAGGGAAAAGAGGTTATTTAATTAAGGAACTTCGCGAAAGCGTCGTAAAACCTCCCTCGAAGTACCAACACTAACCTGGCTGAACGGTTAAGCGATTATTGTACGGTGAAACTAATCCTGACTAATTCTTCTTTTCTGGTTTGAGGAAGGATTCGAGAAACAGTGGGAACCATCCTGTTTAGATAAATTAAAAACCAATCTAAACATGCAAGAGCATCATGCTGAGTGTATTCTTCTCTCTCTCCTAATTGCAGTAACCAGGTGACCAGATTAGGTTACAAATAGATAATAAAATGACTGAGTTATACTATATTGACTGTCAAAGGTTTGTCCAGATGTCCACTACCTATGACAAGCTGGACCACCTCATTACTACTCAAGCCCCTGCCGTCCCAGGGCCAGTTTTTACTGTCGCGGATAAGGATATCCGTAAGACAAGATAAAAAGACAGTGCAAATGACAAGTGTCTCGTGTTGGACTCAGTGGATGGTGTATAACAGAGGCAGCATGAAGAGATGGACTTAGTTTCTATCTTCCTCCATAACCAAGGTTTATATGGAGAGAAGTCTTATATCGCAAGATACGAGACCTCAAAGGAATTGCTTCAAGCGAGGTTGGCTGTCGGGTCATCTGTAGGGGACAACGTCCTTATGAGGACTAGCTATATTGATGAGCTCACGGACTTGGAGACCATGTTGGGAAACGGGTCATATGCTGACTTGATTTTACAGTCCCTACCATCTACTTTTTCCCAGGGGAAGAAAGTTATACTTCCAGTTGAGGGCACCCTGAAAGAAACCAGGGTGACACCCATTCAGCTTATTGGGTAATCTTCCTTTTCTGCATCAAAGGAGAAAGCAAAGGGTGAGAAGAAGAAGACCTCCACAAAGCCGATATGCGGTGTAAGTAAGGTAGAAGAAAAGGGAAGGGCAAAAGTTTCGGAGTTAACAGTAAGGAAAGAGGGATGTTTCTATTGTTACGGGAAAGGGCATTGGCAGAAGGGATGCAGGTTTTGGAAAGCCAGAATTCAGGATCTGAAGCATGTTGTGGCTTCGACTTCGGGTGTCTTAATGATTGAAAACAGTCCGTCAATTAAATCTACTTCCTGGGTACAAGATACCGGATTAGGATCTCATATCTGTAATTCATTACAGGCTTTAAGAAACTGTAGAGATATCAGGGCAGGTGATATGACTCTCAGGGATGCGAACGGAATAAGCGTGGACGCTGAATCCGTAGGAGAATATCATCAAGGATTGACAAGTGGGAAGATATTGATTCTACATAACTGCTTGTATGTACCTAGTCTAGCTTGTAATATCATATCTGTATCCTTACTTTCTAAGGAAGGATATGATTTTACATTTGTAAGCGATGTGGTCCACATCCACCTAAATCAAGCTTTGATTGGGTCAGGTACATTAGATAACGGAATATACGAATTAAATCAAGCTCAGGTTTTTAGTGTCCAGAACACACGTAAAAGAATGTCTCCGGAAACAAATCATGCTTTCTTATGGCATTGCAGACTGGGTCACATCAATGAAACACGGTTAACGAAGTTATATAGAGAGGGATATTTGGATCCGTTCGAATATCAATCTTATACTACTTATCAATCTTGTCTCATGGGAAAGATGACAAAGACTCCGTTCACTGGACACGGAGTAAGAGCGAGCGAGCTCTTGGGACTCATACACAGCGATGTATGCGGTCCAATGTCTACACATGCGTGATGTGGTTATTCCTATTTCATCACTTTTACGGATGATTTCTCTAGATATGGACATGTCTTCTTAGTGAAGCATAAATCCGAGGCCTTTGAGAAATTCCAGGAATACAAGAATGAAGTGGAAAAACAAACATGCCAATGTATCAAGACACTAAGCTCTGATCGAGGTGGTGAATACTTAAATGCCGAGTTCCTGGACTACTTAAAAGAGAATGGAATTCTCTCTCAGCTTACTCCTCTATACACGCCACAACACAATGGTGTATCGGAAAGGAGGAATCGAACCCTATTGGATATAGTTCGTTCATGATGAGTAAGGCTGAGTTACCGCGATCCTTCTGAGGTTATGCACTAGAATCAGCTGCATATCTTTTGAACAAGGTTCCAACCAAGACTGTGCCTACCACACCATATCAGATGTGGAGTGGGAAGAAACCCTGTCTTAAGTACCTTATGATATGGGGATGTCCAGCTTTTGTAAAGAAGAAGCATGGGATAAGCTTAAGGCACGCTCAGTACTGTATAGGTTTGTGGGATACCCAAAAAAATCCAGGGGGTATCTTTCCTATTACGCAGAGGAACAAAAGGTTAGTATTCCTCGTCATGCCTACATTTTAGAAAATCAATTTTTTGTAAAACGAAATAGTGGGAGTGCAATAGAACTGGAAGAAATTCCAGAAGCACAAACTATTACTGAAAGTATGGTAGAACCAGAGGTTTCAAAAGAACCGGACATCCCTACACCAATCCGCAAGACTAGTAAGCAGTCTCATCCGCCCGAGAGTCACTACGGTTTTTCTCATAGACGGGGATCGAGAGGACTGCATCATCGACAATGATGAGCCAACTATCTTCCAGCAAGCCATCCAGAGGGGCGACTCGGTTAAATGGCTGGATGCAATGCAGACCGAGATGGAGAACATGTACACCAACAAAGTATAGACTTTGGACATTGCTCCAGAAGGGGTAAAACCCGTAAGCTGCAAATGGATCTTCAGAAAGAAGATGGACAGGTTGAAATCTATAAGGCTAGACTTGTAGCTAAGGGTTTTCATCAAAGACCTGGTTTGGACTATGACGAAACCTTTTCTCCAGTGGTTATGCTTAAATCCATTTGGATCCTTCTTGCCATTACTGCCTTCCACGATTATGAGATCTGACAGATGGACATAAAGACAGCTTTTCTAAATGGTAATTTGGAAGAGTGCGTCTATATAGATCAGCCAAAGGGTTTCATTCAGAGTGGGAGCAGCGGTAAAGTGTGCAAGTTGCTTAAGTCCGTTTATGGATTAAAGCAGGCATCACGGAGTTGGAATATCTGTTTTGATGAGACAGTTAAAGAATTCGACTTTATCAAAAATCCAGATGAACCATGCATTTACAGTAAGATTGTAGGGAGAACTGTGGTATTTCTCATCTTGTACATGGATGACATTCTCTTAATACGAAATGACATTCTTATGCTACAGTTAGTCAAAGGATTCATCACAGAGGTTCTCCATGAAGGACCTGGCTGATGCCTCCTACATTCTGTGGATTCAGATCTATAGTGATAGATCTAAACGGATAGTTGGACTTTCACAGTCAAGGTACATCGACACCATACTGAAAAGATTCAGTATGGAAGATTCAAAGCGCGGTAATTTACCGACTTGTCACGGAATCACCCTCTCCAAAGAGATGTCTCCATAGACTGATTTGGAAAGGGCTCGCATGTCGTCTATATCCTACGCATCGGCGGTAGGCTCTATATTATTTACGATGTTGTGTACCAGACCAGATGTAGCCTACGCATTGAGCGTTGTAAGACGGTATCAGTCGAATCCAGGGGAGAAGCACTGGATAGCAGTAAAGAACATTCTTATGTACCTGAGAAGGACAAAGGAGATGTTTTTGGTGTATGGCGGAAAAGACCTCCAGAACGAGGATTTTGCTGACTCCAGCCTCCAGAGTAACAAGGATGACTCCAAGTCCATGTCGGGTTATATCTTTACCCTCAATGGAGGGGCGGTCTGTTGGAAGAGCTCCAAGCAGGACACCGTTGCTGACTCGACAATGGAAGCGGAGTACATAGCTGCTTGCGATGCCGCAAAAGAAGCTATCTGGATGAAGAAGTTCCGCACAGAACTTCAGGTTGTTCCGACCATTGTTGATCCAATACCGCTGTATTGCGGCAACAACGACGCTATAGCTTTAGCGAAGGAACCCAGGTCCCATCAGAAGTCCAGACACATTTTGAAGCGGTACCACCTGATCAGGGAGATCGTTGATCGCCAGGAGATCGAGGTGAGGAGAGTAGATACAGAGGATAACACTACAGATCCACTTATGAAGGTCATCCCTCAGATACAGTTCGAGCGGCTAATCGAAATGATAGGTCTGCGATACGCCAGTACATGGCCCTAGTGCAAGTGGGAGATTGTTAGTGTATATGCCCTAGAGGCCATTATTGTATCATATTGGTTTGTATATTACTTAATGGAAGCTTAGGATATTCACAGTTGTATTGACAGTCTTGCTCAAAATGGTAGTATGCTAATTGGTTTGTTTCTACTTAGATATGTGCGTGTGTTTCTTTTAGCATATCGCTTATACATATTAGTAGAGCCCTTAGGATCTTTGCTTGATTACCAGCGTTGTGATGGCGGTCACACTAGTGGAGGCTGGGTAATCTACAAGCACGTCCTTATACAGGTCCCTAGTTGTAGGATATTGAGACGGGGCATCGATACTTCAGAGTAGACTAGTGTAAATGCTTCTCATCCTAGCAGGGGAGATGGTCTGTCCCACAGCCATTAGTACGTCGAACTGGAGATTGTATGCAGGTGCTCGTTAGGTTATGAGTACACTGGATAGGACTCATTGAGAACGGCTGATGGGTATTATACCTATCATCGGATAGCAGTTCCCAGGTGACATGAGTACAGTTTAGTCCGTCGAATTGACACTGCTACTTCTCCTCGAGTGTGTTCCCACTGTACTTTGATTACTACCCTACCATGGCTCAAAGGAGTCGTGCAAACAGGTAGTAGTTGGGTGCAGTCCCGAAGCACTTGGAGGCAGTAGCGGTTAGATAGGATTCGTCTCTCCCGGTATTGGGGGTTGATATCGCGCTGTGTTTAGAAAGCCATTACACAAAGTCCCTGGCCAGGGCAAGTGAAATTTACTGGTAGTTATTCCAGTAGTTTCTCAGGGTGTTCTGGGCTACACTCCGACACGACTTATACCGCTATTAGGGTTCTGACATTCACCATCCCCCTAGGCCCGATATGCGATACTCTTAGACGAACAGACCGGACTGTACAAAGATTGTCACATTCAGGCTCAGTAGGAGTTTGGATGAGTTAGCTCATCGGCTTTCTTATCGACATCTACCCGGGGACCGTTACGTGCAGCTAGTACCGCTTGCGACCTGTGGTTAAACCTACTGCCAGCATAGTGTCGAGTCTTTAGAGTCCCACAAAGAGAGTTTAACTGCACCGGGAAAAAGGTATAGAGGCTGTATGGTTTTACGGCAGGGCTTCGATCACTTACGTGCACTTGTGCACGTACGATGATCGGGCGGATAATACTAGTGGGCTTTGGTTTAAGCCGGATCCTAGTATTATACTGATAGATTTATTTCATCTCTTTGTATTCGTATTCTTTGGAATACGGATACAGGTATGTATATACAGATGGGGGGCATTCTCGTAATTTTTCGGGAAAACTTCTAGAAGGAGATGACTCGTTAAAATTTTTATCTTTTGATTAAAGCTTAAATGAGGCGGGGGAAATGAGGTGTATGTTTACATTAAATGAACCATGACTCATTGAGATGATTCATCATATGAATTAAATGACACATGCTTGATATTTTGCTAGATATTTTGGTAAGATATTTGTATGCTTCATTATTATTCATAAATGAGTAATGCTTCATTATGATTATCACAAACACTCCCATTCTCTCAAGTCTTCATCTTCTTCTTCTTTCTCTAAACCCTAACAGCTCTCATGTGTTGTGAATCCTAGGGTTCCAAGAAACAAAGCACTCCATCTTCATACTCTACACCCTCTAGGACTTCTAGTTTAGCGAACTAGAAGCCGTAGTTACCTCGAATTTGAGGTAGGAGCTCGGACTATAGACTCTCGGATGGATCGTCTTTGACTCGAAGAGGCCGTTGAGGTAGCCGCGATCCGTTACGATCCTTGGAGCTGACTATGAGTGGAGGACAGCTATGAAGACCCGAAGGACTTGTATCGTGAGGTATAACTTCGAATCCAAGTAGTTAAACATCTTGTGCTTTGCTAGCAAGGGTTTGTGTTCGATCCTTGGTTCAAGTCGGTGTTGCGAAGCTCGTAAAAATCATTTTTTTAATATTTCCACCTCCCCGCGAACACGTGGGGTGCGCGACATCGACTTACAAAATATTAATAACATTATTCATCGAGATATTGTGCAAGATTTGGCTCAGGTCAGAAAATCAGGATATCGAGATATCGGGAATCAAAAATCTGCTGATGAAGTTTAATTAAATCATAAAATCAATACTGGCAGAGACTCATAGAAGATATGAAGATTCCAAATAACACAACAATCTCCATGTGTTAATATGAGGCAAGAGAAGAATTCTCATCAGATGATCCCTCCAACCTACCGCCCAACCGCGGCCAAAACAGACAATATGCGGCGGATCCGTGACCTATATGAGGAGTTAGGGTTTAGGATTTTTTGGGTAGAATCTTCTCAACAAACCCTCACATATGAAATCTAGGGTTTGTATCTTCTGTGGCTATAAATAAGACCGAGGGCTAAAGCAATAAATCATCACCTTTAACACGAAGAAAATCACCGTCAAAGAACAAGTGATCCACGATAGGTCCGCGATTCGACGTGATAAGGGTAACAACTCCAATTTTAATGTACAGAAAATTGTTTAAAAGTTAATGTACAATTGGGGTGTTTGAAAATCCTGTGAATGCTATAAGAAATTGTTTTGTTTTTTGAACAGCAAGAAAGTGCTTGTAGCTCACTGGTAAAGCCTTGCACTGCTGAGACAAAGCTCCTGAGTTCAAATCCTATCAGCCACATTAACTTTTTATTTAATCTTTTTAGAAGCCCAAGCGTCTACACGTGCATTACACTTAAACTGAAAAGACACTGATTAAACAAACACGTGCATGAGAGTATACCAAATGACCCTGACACGTGGTATAAATCCCAAGCCCTACCCTCGAAAAAAGACCGGCGAGATGCTTATTTAGCCCGGTACCGCCGGTCGAACCGTAGGTAAAGGCCTCTATATTTTCACCCCTGCACCTCTTCATCTACCCCACTCCTCTCATACTGTTTGTTTTTCTTGAATTTTTCCAGAGAACATTGAATCACCCATTTAGTCCAATTTTAATGCATTTCTTTCACCCCATAAACCCTAATTTTTCCTATAAATACCACTCTCTATTTCACTCATCCTCACTCAGAATTCTATTACAAAAACTATACAAAATTCCCAAGTCCTAATTGTGTGCAAGTGGAGTTCACAAAAGTGTGAAGTTCCGGCAACGATACAAGAAGATGCCGACGACGAAACGACGACCCGAAGCCTTCTTTAGCCCCCTCTCTCCCTTCTCTTATCCTAAATCCAGGAAATCCCCTTCCTCATCTCTTCTTCTTCTTTAAAAACTTTCATTTCTAAAACCCGACGGAAGCGGAGTTAATCCGACTTCCGATTCGGTTTTTCTTTAAAACGTTATTTTTCTTAATCAATAAAATTCCATACACTCATATATTGTTTAACAAACATAAAAAAAATCTATTAAAACAAGTTTCATCTCAAAATATTCTTTATTGCAAGTTTTATCGTAGTTGTACAGTAAAATATTCCCGACATAAAACAACATAATACCTGTTTTACCTGTAAATAGTTCACGAGGTAATGACCTACCTCGTCACCACACACATATCTAACATAGCACGATGAAAATTTGTGAACATAGTTTTGGGATAAAACGACTTTACAAATAAATACCATTAATTTATAAAATCGTTTCTATAAAAAGATGTATGAAACAATTCCTTACAATTGCGCCTCTATAACCCACTTTTGGGGACCCCGTTCGGGATGGTGCGGATTATCGCACATCCTTGGGCCTAGTAGAGCGAGATGAAGACCTTCGAAAGGAGCATTCGATCTTGATGGAATTTTTATGCATTTTTCTTTAGAAAATGATATTTCTACAAGAAAATAAATAAATTATTTTCATTAAATATATATATATATCTATTATCAAAATATATATTTTAATTATATAAATATTCCAAGTTTTCTAAAGCATAGGAATCGCTATTACACGAAAATACCATCCAAATACAACACAATTCCAATATTTCAAGAAAATACCATATATTATGAATTTAGGTTTTACTCATTAGAAATTTCACATGTATAAAAATATAAATCTATGAAAACCCTAAATACGATAATTAAATGCTTGAGGTGTATTTTGAAAATTATAACAAACTATTTTTACATAAAACCCCCTCAGGTTATACTAAATTACAATAAAGACCCAAGTAAACATAGGTTTAAGCGGGACCAGTCTCTTGAGCCTCAGGGAACCGGAAATATGGGTGCTTGCCTATTTAAGATAGACAATCTAACAAACGGTATTATCAACAGGGTAATTGTCTTGGAAAAAAACACAAATCATGCCGCCCATGTGTAGCAGTTACCGATAACATCAAAACTAATTCAGGATTTCAAGATCTTTTACTCAGACTGAGTTTTAATCTAATCAATCTAACTTGAATGTGATTCAAATATAAACTACAATACAACATGAATCCATGAATCCGTCTATTCAACCTTGTTCCCCTCCGAACGGCGGCCGAGACATGGGCTGTCTTGCCTGAGATTCGGGACAGATGCTAATTGGTGTTATCCGTCTACCTCTCCGAAGATGCCAAGTTGATTTATGGCACCGTGTATCGAAGATTTAAACGGATGCGACCGATGTAGCAGACTTCGTCAGATTCCCCCTCATTGAGGGGTTTTTGACTGTGAGGACGCTCTTCCCTGCAGGCGCAAGCCCCTGCAGTTAATTACGCTACCGCATCGCGGTAACAACTTTCTCCTTCTCCAGCTGGTCACTTCGTGTCGGGGGTGTTTGTTTTGTTTGTGGTTGCCCGTGGATTGTATACGGAGACTAATTTATGTAGTCGCCCGTAGGACGTGGATTAATCCAAATCCGTGTTTACTTAGATTTGGGTTTGTGGTTTTGGTTTGAGGATACGTTAGCCATATTTGAG
Organism: Agapanthus africanus; assembly: GCA_030015575.1. Taxonomy (NCBI): domain Eukaryota; kingdom Viridiplantae; phylum Streptophyta; class Magnoliopsida; order Asparagales; family Amaryllidaceae; genus Agapanthus; species Agapanthus africanus. Next base: position 558,205,169 of record JASDDO010000031.1, read on the forward strand.
ACTAATATCGACTCAAACGTTTGTTAAGGATACGTTAGTCCGATTTGAGACTAAGATCAACTTAACAGGATCGTTTAGATCCGACAAAAGAGCATTTGGGCTATATTGTTCCAGTTTAGGGACATAGTGGTCCATTAAATGTATGACCGCCGGGACCCGTCACCTCTCTGACGACGTTGAAGGATTACAACGAAAGATGTCAGAGGAGTTCAGAGATGTACCCTTGAACCAAAGTTGGTTGGGAGACCTGTAGTCCAATTTGGGACTAAAGTCTGTTTGAGGGTTTAAGGATATGTTAGCCGTATTTGAGGCTAAGATCAACTTAAACGTTTGTTAAGGATACGTTAGTCCAGTTTGGGACTAAGATCAACTTAACGGGATCGTTTAGATCCGACAAAAGAGCATTTGGGGGCTCTATTGTTCCAGTTTAGTGACATGGTGGTTCATCTCCAGTTTAGGGACATGGTGGTCCATGTTCCAGTTTAGGGACATAGTGGTCCATTGGTAGTTTAAGGACATTGCGGTCCATGGGTTTAAGGACCTCACAGTCCATATGGGTGTGTTTAAGGACGCATTAGTCCGTTAGTTTAAGGACGCATAAGTCCGCGGGTTTAAGGACCCCACAGTCCGTATCTTGGTTTAAGGACGCATAAGTCCATGAGTTTAAGGACCCCACAGTCCGTGTTGATGTGTGGTTGTCGGGACCCGTCACCTCTCTGAAGACGTTGAAGGATTACAACGACAAATATCAGAGGAGTTCAGAGATGTACCCTTGAACCAATGAGTTGGTTGAAAGAGCAGATGTGCTCAGTTCAAGATGATTTGAGGACTTATGGCCAGTTTGGGCTAAGTCCAATTATGTTTGAAATATTGGCCCTCTGTTGGCTCATTGAAAGAGAGGCTTTGCCTCTAGAAACTTAGCCAATTGGGCTAAAGCTAGTGTTAAACACTAAAGACCAATAGTGTTGAACACTGGAATTAAGATTAGCAAGTTAGTGTTTAACACTAAAAGTTAATCAGTGTTAAACACTAGCAACGGGGCTTTCAAATTAGTGTTAAACACTAAACCAAATCAGTGTTAAACACCGGTAGCAGAGGTTTCAAATTAGTGTTAAACACTAAAGCAAATCATTGTTAAACACCGGGAACAGAGTTTTCACATTAGTGTTAATCACTAAGAAAATCAGTGTTAAACACTGCAAATAGAGTTTTCCAAATTAGTGTTAAACACTAAGAAAATCAGTGTTAAACACTGCAGATAGAGTTTTTCCAATTAGTGTTAAACACTAAGGAGGGAGGGGTCACGTGCGGACACGTGAGAGCGCCCTGATTTCCCTTATTTTATTCTGCAGGTAAGTGTTTAACACTTTTAATTTCCTGGCCATCATGTGTGGGCACGTGATAGGCATCCATCCATTCGATATTAAAGGGATCTGTTTGGGGTCACGTGGGGACACGTGAGGGCGCCTTAAATGTGAAGCCAGATCTCCTTTGTTTTATCCTCAAATATGTGAATAAGTGTTAAACACTTTTCATCTTCATTTTAGACCATCACGTGTTGGCACGTGATGGGGGTTTATGCATCGATAATTACAGCACTTGCTGAGGGGTCACGTGGGGACACGTGAAAGCGCCCAAAGCTTCTTTTATTTTGTTTTGCCATTAAGTGTTAAACACTATCATTTTTATTTTAGAGCATCACGTGTTAGCACGTGATGGGGATCTGTGCTCCAATTGTTAAAGCATTTGCTGAGGGGTCACGTGATAACACGTGAGAGAGCCCAAAGCTTTCATTTCCTGTGCTTTTTCTTTCTGTGTTTTGGGAGTCACGTGGGAGCACGCGAGGTGATGCTTCAAAGTTCTTTGCAGGGGATCTTTTCAAGGGTCACGTGGGGCACGTGACCCTGGTTCTTTTCATGAACAGAGATCTTTTAAGAATTGAATTCTTTGTAGGGTTAAACCCTAATTATGATTTTGGAGGAATTAATTCCTATCATGAAAGAATTAAATTCTTATTTAGGATAAAAGCCTGATTTCTTTTTGAAGGAATTAAATTCCCATATATGTAAACGAATTAAATTCTTGATTAGGGTTAAACCCTAGTTTCATTTTAGGAGTAATTAAATTCCTGTGAGTTTGGGAGAATTAAATTCTCAAAACTCAATTCTCCTCCTAAGTTTAGGATCTGCATGACAGGATCTCGACCCGATGAGAATTAAATTCTCATCCTATGGGGAGATGTGCTCTGTACAGATCTTCAGCCAGAAGAAGAACTAAGTTCTTTATTAAAGAAGAGTTAAACTCTTAAATTTTGAGAATTAAATTCTCCTTTGTCTTCTTCCCTCTTGAGAATTAAATTCTCCTCTCTCTGTTTCTCTCTCAAAAAAGTAGATCCCCCTTCTCTTCTTTTCTTGGCTCCTATTTATAGGAGAAGGAAAAGAATCATTTTGTTTAGCAAATCTCTCATTAAAAGATTTGATTTGATTGTTGAGAGATTTGATTTATATTTATCATTAATCTGGGCCTTTAGATCATTCAGTGAATTTTATTCACCGTGGATTTTAAATCCAAAAGATATTCTATTTGTTATTCTGGTGAGATTTTAGGGGAAATCTTTCCTTGTCTAAGATCTTTCCATAAATTGGTGATTTTTAATCACCCTTGGATCTTTTATCCAACGGTCCCCATAATCCTTTTTCCAAAGATTTAGAAGCTTTTAGAATTTTAATTCAATTTCGAATGATTTAAATGATCTTTTTTCAGAATTTAATTCTGTTGAACAGCAAGGCTTTTACAGCCAGTCACGTGTTACCACGTGACCCCCAATTGAGTCATTTTCTCAGTGTTTACTTACGCTTCAGTTGTAACCATCACGTGTCAACACGTGACCATTGGTCACGTGTGAGCACGTGACACCTCATTGAGGTATTTCCTTCAGCTGTTTGTTTACGCTTCAGTTTTAACCATCACGTGTCAACACGTGACCATTGGTCACGTGTGAGCACATGATTCCTGATTTTTAATCAGGGAACAGATTTTAGAATTTAATTCTATTCATTATTTTAGAGGCCTTAAAAGCCCATCACGTGTCTGCACGTGACCCATAGTCACGTGTCTGCACGTGATGCCCCATTGGAGTCTTTTCTGAGTTTTTTATTATATTTTTTAACTCCTCCAGCGGGTTCTTAAAAGTCCGTCACGTGTGGACACGTAATTCCTCATAACTTTTGATCCCGGATGAATTACGAGGCCCATAATATATCAAATCGAAGGGTTTTTCAAGCCGCTTTCGATACCATCAGAATTTATCTGTTTCTCATTCGGGAGTTTGTCAAAAAACAGCCCGGAAGTTACTGGTTCGCATTTCCTTAAGCATATCGCTGCCATTTGATACCTTGGACTTTTTTGCGCAGAAATTTTTGGCTGGAACAAATGCCCCCACTACTTTGCCCACGTAAGTATATACGTGGGTGAAATAGTGCAGAGTAATGCATGGCGTATGACCAGTTTCGGATTGGTATATAACTTTCAGGATCTTGATCTGAGAAGATAACGAGCGGACACAAGCGTCGTCATTTATCATTGACTCAAATCTTGACTCTTAAGAGATATTGTTCCAAACCCTTAACTCCATGAGCCGCACCCTTTTATCTCTTTATGTCTTACTCTGGCGTGTGGTAGTTTATACGCTTATGCGTAAGTTCTCCATTTCAGTGTCATGTAGCTTTGGCAAGTGTGGCTCATAGATGGTCCATCTTGACCTCTTTGCAGGGCAGTAATGGCTTAGGAGATAGGGTTAGGATCTGCCACCTAAGACTTTTCAACTTTATGAGCCGTGAGGGTCTCATAAAGACTTTTCTCCCTACGGATCGAGAGGATCTCGTAGGTGTATTTTCTCCTTAGGGGTCGTGAGGACTCCTAAGTGTGTTTTCTTTCATAAGTCGTAAGGATCTTATAAGAGAATTTTCCCTCTTACGAGTCGAGAGGACCCGTAAGCGGTTGTTCCCCTCCTTGTCGAAATTCGACTTCGGAGAGTGAGACCCGTGGATAGTATGCAAGAGACCATTTTGGGCCGACTTGCAGGATCCCAGTGCTTAGGAAACAGGTTTTTTAATCCCTACTGCCTAAGGCTTTATCTCACGAGTCGAGACGAATCGAGAAGTTCTCGCAAAGACATCAATTTCCTCACGAGTCAAAACGAATCGAGCAGATCTCGCAAGAATATCCTAACGTCACAATTAACCTCTGCTCTTTATGACAGAAGTCCGTTAGGGTCTGTGGTACTTAGGGTTTTGGCCGTCGTACCATCGCATGAGCTGATGTATTCCTCGATAGGCAATCGTGCTGTTCAAGTAGCCCTGCGACTGCCGTGTCTCTGATCCCTTCGGGGGCTGGACAAGACGTCTTCAAGCAATCCTCCTTGGCAGTTTGACCGTCGGAAGAGCAAGCGCTAGGAATTTGCCATGCCGCTTTTTACTTGAGGTTAGGCTCATTTTGGAGAGCCCCGATGAGTCATAACCACTCCGCGCTGGTGTGGGATGTTCTCCGATAGTCTTTCAGGCTTTATATGACTTGCCGTTAAGACCATGGAGCTAGGAATTTGGCCTTTGCTTCGTTTGCTGGCATTGCGTCCTCTGTATCGAGACGAATGTCGTGGTTGTCTCTAGGTTGCTGATGAACCGTCGAGATTTGGAACTAGGGATTTTGCCGTGGCTCCTTTTGGTGATGTTGCGTCCGCTGTATCGAGACAAACGTCGAGGTGGTGATCACTCCATGTGGGATGATCTCCGGTGGTCTTTCAGGCTTTATATGATTTGCCGTTAAGACCCTGAAGCTAGGAATTTGGCCTTCGCTTCGTTTGCTGGCATCGCGTCCTCTGTATCGAGACGAATGTCATGGTTGTCTCTAGGTTGCTGGTGAACCGTCGAGGTTTGGAACTAGGGATTTTTCCGTGGCTCCTTTTGGTGATGTTGCGTCTGCTGTATCGAGACGAACGTCGAGGTGGTGACCACTCTGCACTGGTGCGAGATAATCTCCGATTGTCTTTCAGGCTTTATATGACTTGCCGTTAAGACGCATGAAGCTAAGAATTTGGCCTTCGCTTCGTTTGCTGGCATCGCGTCCTCTGTATCGAGACGAATGTCATGGTTGTCTCTAGGTTGCTGGTGAACCGTCGAGGTTTGGAACTAGGGATTTTGCCGTGGCTCCTTTTGGTGATGTTGCGTCTGCTGTATCGAGACGAACGTCAAGGTGGTGACCACTCCGCACTGGTGCGAGATAATCTCCGATTGTCTTTCAGGCTTTATATGACTTGCCGTTAAGACGCATGAAGCTAGGAATTTGGCCTTCGCTTCATTTGCTTTGGTGTGTCCGAATCCTGTTGGAGGAAGGACACTGTAGTTGACATCTCGTCTGCTGTATCGAGACGAACGTAGAGGTGGTGCTCACTCTATGCTGGTGTGAGATGATCTTCGATTGTCTTTCAGGCTTTATATGACTTGCCGTCGAGACGTATGAAGCTAGGAATTTGGCCTTCGCTTCGCTTGCTTTGGCGCGTCCGAATCCTGCTGGGGGAAGAACGCTGGGGTGACATTTCATCTGCTGTATCGAGATGAACGTCAAGGTGGAGCTGGGATTTTGCCGCCGCTCTGCTTTGTTTTGACCGTGAGGTCTTCTGTTGACGTTGCGTCTGCATCCTGATGAACTGCGAAGGAACGCTATTGTCGACATCTCGTCTGCTGTATTGAGACGAATGCTGAGGTGGAGCTGGGATTTTGCCGTCACTCCGCTTTGTTTCGACCATGAGGTCTTTTGTTGATGTTGCTTATGCATCCTGTTGGACTGCGAAGGAACGCCATTGTTGACATTTCGTCTGCTGTATTGAGATGAATGCTGAGGTGGAGCTGGGATTTTGTCGTCGCTCCGCTTGATGGTGTAATATCTGTGTCATGCTGGAATGAGGAGGCCCACCGTTGTTGGTCTTTGGGCTGCAGATATGGCCATTGAGATCTGGAACTAGGGACTTTTCCATGGTTCCGTTTCGTTGCGACTCTGAGGTCGATTGTTGACGTCATGTCTGTATCTGGTTGGAGTGAGGAGAAACGTCGTTGGTGATCTCTAAGTTTTCGATGTTGACGTCTAGACCCTGAAGCTCAGGATTTTCCTTTTGCTTAGTCTGTTGACATTATGTCTGCAATATTGCGACAAATGTTGAGGTTGTCTCTGGGTTGTTTATGAACCGTCGAGATTTGGCTTCGCTTTCTGGTAGAGCCTGTTGGGAAGGTATGGTTCCCTTTTTGTCTGTGCCCCTGGATTGTATACAGGGATCGATGTGATCTCACCTGTAGGGCAAAAAGTTTCATTCTTTCATCATTTTTTTTATTCTTTCCGCGATGCTCTATCATTTCAGCTTTTTATATCGCGAAAATCGCGATTGCCCAATCATTTCGGCTATTTTTCGCGGTGCCCAATCATTTCGGCTATTTTTCTTTTTATTCGCTGCTTTTTATTGCGAGTTGCCCAATCATTTCGGCTATTTTGCATGCATACATTTTTACTTGCTGATTTTGTTTGCAAGTTGCCCCCATCATTTCGGCTATTTCGTATGCATTTTTTTTTGGCTCGCTGATTTTTTTTCGCGAGTAGGGGATTTGGGATCTGATACCAATCTTGGCATCAGCATCGCTGCGACTGGAATATTGCCAGGAGCGAATCATCATTTGCCGTAAAAAGACTTGGAATTTGATACCGGTTTAAGCATCAGCATCACTGCAACTGGGATACTGCCAGGAGCGAATCATCATTTGCCTTGAAAGGGCTTGGAATTTGATACCGGTTTAGGCATCAGTATTGCTGCAACTGGGATATTGTCAGGAGCGAATCATCATTTGCCTCTGTCGATGTTGAACAAAGATGGCTTAGTAGACAGGGTTAAGGGTCCTGTCGGCTAAGGCTTTTGACTTCATGAGCCGTAAGGGTCTCACAAAGGTATTTCTCCCTACAAGTCGTGAGGATCTTGTAGGTGTGTTTTCTCCTTGGGAATCGTGAGGATTCCTAAGTGCATGTTCTCTTGTAAGTCGTAAGAATCTTACAAAAGGGTTTTCTCCTTATAAGTCGAGAGGACTTACAAGTGTTGTTTGATGTACAAGCATATCCCTAGTTACGGATGGGACTTTGTTAGGGAAATATTTATTCGTGCCCGTGGATTGTATACAAGGGTCAATATGAGCCGCTTGTAGGGCAATATCGAAGGTTGCGGGGGTTGCTTAAGAACAGGTTAAGGTTTCTGTAACTTAAGACTTTCAAATCTTATGAGCCGTGAGGGTCCCATAAGAGAATTCTCCTTACGAGTCATGAGGATCTTGCAAGTGTAATTTCTCCTTAGGAATCGTGGGGATCCCTAAGTGTGTTGCTCCCTTATGAGTCGTAAGGATCTCACGCGGGTGGTTTCTCCTTACAAGGTCGAGAGGACCCTGTAAGTGTTTTAACGAGGTTGCGCCCTTTCGGGTTTTCATAAACACTCGCCGGTAGTCCTTCTGTTTTTACTCACGGAGCCCTTTCGGCTTTTCATTCGCGCCCATTTTGCTTATGGACATACCGTTTTTTTTGTTTTTTTTAACCACGTCAACCTGAAGATGCCGCGGGTTGGGAGTAGTTTAACGACGTTTCGGTCATTCGCAAGTTTTAGGACATTGCGGTCCATCGTTAGTTTAAGGACGTTTCGGTCCGCAGCCAGTTTTAGGACGTAGTGGTCCATCGTTAATTTAACGACGTTTCGGTCTATCGTTGCCATATTTGAGGCGAGTTTCTAGTTTATGGACTTTTCGGTCCATGGGGCTTTCTATATGAAAGAGCACGATGCCCCCGGCATGTCCATCTTTTTCGGAGCATATGGTTGTGGCGGGCTCACCTTCCAGTTGTCAGACAACGCGAATTTGCCCTGTTGGTATTCATCCTCAATCCAGCCTTTGAAGACATAGCAATTTTCGAGTGGGTGACCCATTACTCTGTGGTAGGGACAATAATTAGGATTGTCAACGTCACCTGGCTGCAACGGACGTTTTGGATCCGGCAGAGTGATGAGACCGCTGCGCACCACTAGCTCGAACAGTCTCTTTGTTTTATCTCTGGGAAACGAGTAAGGACGTTTCAACTTCTCATTGAGGTATCGCGGCTTGTTGTTTTGACGACCAAACGGTTTCGGGTCACTCGGCTGTTGTTGAGCATTGGCTACGGAGGTCGCTTTTCAATTACCCTTATCCCTTTTGTTCGATCCCGTGTTTGCGGGTCCGTGATTCTTTTCGGGTAGCGTGCGATTGCGCAGCTGAACGTTCTCGCAGCTCTTCTTTTCTTCCACTTTTCCTGAGGTGGATTCTTTGAAGGGAGGGATGAGAGTCATTTCTTCTTCAGAATTGCTCCCGAAGGTGAGATCTTGCGATCTTCTGCCGTCAACCATGTAACCGTTGCCGGCAGTTTTCATATGCTCATTTGTCGTGTTCTGTTTCCGACGAGCTTCGCGCTTCAATCGTTGAACGTGCTGCCGGTGAGCAACGTATCCCTGCCACCAGTTTTTAAAGGCATTGCATTCTTCACTAGGTTGTGCAATCTTCTGATGATATAAACAGAAGTTAAGATGCATGTCCGCTTCATCAAGATATATATCGCCGGGAGAATTTCCTCTGAAAGAGGGGAGCTTCATTCCCATCGATATGGCTTTGGCGAACCTTTTCCTCATCTTGAACCTACTTTTATTTACGGCGGATGTACTTTGATCCGGTGGGAGTGTTTCGACCCTTTCATCTAGTCGCCGGCGTTTGGCTTTCTCGAATATAGCCATCTCGCGCTCTCGATCAGCTTTGCTTTTAAGACGGGCTTCGTTCAGGAAAGCATCAATCATTTCGTCTGATGGTCCTAGAAGTTCTGGCTCAGGATCTGCCCCCAGCTTCTCTTTGTAATGAGCTCCTTCGTCGTTTATCAACGAGTGAGAGATCACATGGCAGCTTGCCACATAATCTTCAGATTCATCCGACGAGTCTTCTCCATTGTCATCATCCCCGTCCTTAATGACGTGGCTAAGAAATTCTTGGCGTGTGATTGGATTCCGCGCTTTTTGATTGTATTCTTCCAACGCGTCAATCTGCTTTTGTATGTCCGTGCACTTGTCATTAAGCTTCACGGGCTTTTTGGTCTTCTTCTTCGACGACTTTGATGGCTGGGTGTGCGAGCTTTGGCTATCACCACTGATCCTTAGAGTTGAGCGTCGCTTTAGCATCCCTTCTACGACCTCGGGTTCTAGTGGATCTTTCCATCTGATCGTCAGGTATGTCTGGAGATCATTCAACATCCTTTCGGTTTTGGCGGAAAGCATGACCCTCCATGGAGCTTCTTCAACAAAAGAACAAGTTGCCCCCGGCGTGTCCGTTTTCTTTGGAGTGTGCGGCTGTGAGGGGTTTACTTTCCACTTTTCAGACAGCGCAAACTTTCCTTTTAAGTACTGATCCTCGATCCATCCTTTAAAGACGAAGCAATTCTCGATCGGGTGACTTACCGTTTGGTGGTAAGGACAATAATTGGGATCGTTGACATCGCTTGGCTGCAACGGACGCTTTGGACTCGGCAGATTGATGAGTCTGTTACGCACTGCCAGCTCGAACAGTCTTCTCGTTTTATCCTGAGGAAACGAGTAAGGACGTCCCAGTCTCTCCTCGAGTGATGGGCGTTGACGCATATTGTTTTGACGGACAACTGGCTTTAAGTTGCTCGGCTACTGCTGAGTATTGGCAACGAAGATTGCCTTCCCTTTCCCCTTTTCATTCCGAGGATCCGTCTTTGAAGGAGTTGATCTATGATCCATCTAATCCATTTAGGCCAACTTGTCAATCAAGGCCTGGAAAGTAGTTGGCTTGAAGAACGTCATGAATTGCGAGATGGCCGCTTGCGGATCAAGAGTGCCCACGAACATGCCCACCGCCGGCTCTTCTTCGATCCGCTGTTCGCATTTCGACCATAGATTCCGCCATCGTGTTACGTATTGAACCCACGTTTCTCCTGGCTTCACCCTGGCGTTAATCAGTGCTGTTATCGGGGTGCGCTCGCTGGCGCTGGAAAATCTTTGTGTAAACAATAGCTACATCTCCGTAAATGTTTTGACAGAGTCATTAGGTAGCTCCGAATACCATTCAAAGGCCGTTTCTGCTAAGCTGCCGACGAATTGGCGAAGCAACAGTTTGTCGTCGCCTCCTGTGTTGCCGCATAAGGCCCTAAATTGAGCGACATGCTGATGTGGATTCCCTGTCCCCTTGTACACATGGAATTTAGGGATCGTATATCCCGGCGGGTAGCTGATTTGGTCATACCAGCCCGGGTATGGTCGCCCAGCTTTGACGACTTGGTTGGCCGCTTTACTCGCCTGATGAGCTCGTATTTGTTGAGCTATATAGTCATTCAGTGCGGTCTTGGAAATAGTTTCCTCCTTGGCTACTGACAGAGCTGGTGGAGGATTCGATGTCTCTCCTTTGTCATCTTCAAGGACAATCGGAGGATCTTCAGTAGGAGGATCTCGCTGTATCATCATCCCTACCATATCTTAGAAGAGAAGCGCCATTTGTTTTATATTAGCTGCTTGCTCTGCGGCTTCTTTGTCCTTCTTTTCGAGGACTCTGCGTAGGTAGTCAGCGTCAGTTTCTTGTTCATGACGCTGCTCTGATGATGCCTCCGGGCATTCTTTTGGCCCGGTAAGTGCGGCCATTGCAGTCATCATTTCCTGAAGCTTCTGTTGTTGCTCCTGGGCTTTTGTCACGGATCGAGTGAGCGGCCGGTGACCCGTCGAAGCATGGCTTTCCTCCTTTCCGGCAGCCATATAAACAGTGTGCACCACCATGCCCCCAGACTTGGGGCGTTTAGATTCAGCGCTTTTACGGTTCGCCATGTTCACAGGGGCTTTTTGCGGCCTCCTTTTCTTTTGAGTGATTGACGTTGAGGGAGCCGTTGCAGTGGGCACCCATCCAGCTGTTGCTTTTTCCGGCTTGACAGAGTAATTCTTCTCCTGCCGAACCTTCATCTTTTTCTGTCGGTGGAGATAGTCTTGATCTATTACGGAGTCTTGGACTTGAAGCCAGACCTTGTAAATTTTAGAGGACAGCCGTTGAGCAGGCTGCTCCAGCTTCTTTTCCGTATCATTCTCCATGGGTGGATGAGATCTCTTCAGCACTGCAGTAGGAGAGTTTTTGCGCACCCTGTTCAGCAATTCAAAGCTGTTCCCGGTTGGAACAGCAACATCGATCCCCACCGTTGGAGTTGGCGAAGTTATCTCAGAGGGGGAGTTGCCCCCAGCCTTCCTCACTCGGTGCCAGTGGCGACGTCGAGCATGTCGTGCGGATGAGATCACCTCCGTTGTTGGACAAGCTTCTTCATGCCCCCTGCTTTGAGGAGAGGCTGTTATTGGTGCTAGCCTATCGTAGACTAACGCCCGTTGAGAAGCAATGTCTAATCTGTCAAAGACAGACCTCTGGGCAGAGGAAGCAGCTTTAAGGACTTCGACTGGAGCAGAACCCGGAATGGCCATCCTTGTAAAAACTGACTTTTTGGAAGGAGAATCCTTTCGAAAGATTTCGTCTGCTTGAGCCGGGATGGCTATCCGCTTTGGGATGGCAACTTCGGGTATCGCGGGCTTGTAGACACTCTGGCCCAGTCTGTTGAAAACTGAGGTATTGAAGTTGGGCGACCCGTTGAGAGGGGCCGCGGCGATGGTAAGTCGATCAAAGACCGACTTCTTTGGGGCTTCTTGCAACGTCATTGGGGCATTGAAGCTCAACGGTGGGAGCATGGTCCCGAAGAATAATCCAGTGGTGGCTTGAGTTACCTGCTCCACTGGCATCTTGAAAAGGGAGGCCGCTTGGGGCCCATAAGTCACTCCTCCAGTAAGGACCGAGCGAGAGTTGCAGTTGCAGGCAGTGCAGTTTGAAGCCATTGATCTTCTGTTTTCTGCACGGAGCAAGACACCAAATCTTAGTACCTCGAATCCACAGGCAACCACAGTAAACAGCGATTCATTCGTGAACACGACACACGAAGTGTGGAGTGGAAAGAGGAAAAGGTCCCACCGGGCGTGTCAGAATCTGTTCCCCTCCGAACGGCGGCCGAGACATGGGCTGTCTTGCCTGAGATTCGGGGCAAATGCTAATTGGTGTTATCCGTCTACCTCTCCAAAGATTCCAAGTTGATTTATGGCACCATGTATCGAAGGTTTAAACGGATGCGACCGATGTAGCAGACTTCGTCAGATTCCCCCTCGTTGAGGGGTTTTTGATTGTGGGGACGCTCTTCCCTGCAGGCGCAAGCCCCTGCAGTTAATTACGCTACCGCATCGCGGTAACAACTTTCTCCTTCTCCAGCTGGTCACTTCGTGTCGGGGGTGTTTGTTTTGTTTGTGGTTGCCCGTGGATTGTATACGGAGACTAATTTATGTAGTCGCCCGTAGGACGTGGATTAATCCAAATCCGTGTTTACTTAGATTTGGGTTTGTGGTTTTGGTTTGAGGATACGTTAGCCATATTTGAGACTAAGATCGACTCAAACGTTTGTTAAGGATACGTTAGTCCGATTTGAGACTAAGATCAACTTAACAGGATCGTTTAGATCCGACAAAAGAGCATTTGGGCTCTATTGTTCCAGTTTAAGGACATAGTGGTCCATTAAATGTATTGCCGCCGGGACCCGTCACCTCTCTGACGACGTTAAAGGATTACAACGACAGATGTCAGAGGAGTTCAGAGATGTACCCTTGAACCAAAGTTGGTTAGGAGACCTGTAGTCCAATTTGGGACTAAAGTCTGTTTGAGGGTTTAAGGATACGTTAACCGTATTTGAGGCTAAGATCAACTTAAATGTTTGTTAAGGATACGTTAGTCCAGTTTGGGACTAAGATCAACTTAACGGGGTCGTTTAGATCCGACAAAATAGCATTTGGAGGCTCTATTGTTCCAGTTTAGGGACATGGTGGTCCATCTCCAGTTTAGGGACATGGTGGTCCATTGGTAGTTTAAGGACATTGCGGTCCATGGGTTTAAGGACCTCACAATCCATATGGGTGTGTTTAAGGACGCATTAGTCCGTTAGTTTAAGGACGCATAAGTCCGCGGGTTTAAGGACCCCACAGTCTGTATCTTGGTTTAAGGACGCATAAGTCCATGAGTTTAAGGACCCCACAGTCCGTGTTGATGTGTGGTTGTCGGGACCCGTCACCTCTCTGAAGACGTTGAAGGATTAGAACGACAAATATCAGAGGAGTTCAGAGATGTACCCTTGAACCAATGAGTTGGTTGAAAGAGCAGATGTGCTCAGTTCAAGATGATTTGAGGACTTATGGCCAGTTTAGGCTAAGTCCAATTATGTTTGAAATATTGGCCCTCTGTTGGCTCATTGAAAGAGAGGCTTTGCCTCTAGAAACTTAGCCAATTAGGCTAAAGCTGGTGTTAAACACTAAAGACCAACAGTGTTGAACACTGGAATTAAGATTAGCAAGTTAGTGTTTAACACTAAAAGTTAATCAGTGTTAAACACTAGCAACGGGGCTTTCAAATTAGTGTTAAACACTAAACCAAATCAGTGTTAAACACTGGTAGCAGAGGTTTCAAATTAGTGTTAAACACTAAAGCAAATCAGTGTTAAACACCGGGAACAGAGTTTTCACATTAGTGTTAATCACTAAGAAAATCAGTGTTAAACACTGCAAATAGAGTTTTCCAAATTAGTGTTAAACACTAAGAAAATCAGTGTTAAACACTGCAGATAGAGTTTTTCCAATTAGTGTTAAACACTAAGGAGGGAGGGGTCACGTGCGGACACGTGAGAGCGCCCTGATTTCCCTTATTTTATTCTGCAGGTAAGTGTTTAACACTTTTAATTTCCTGGCCATCATGTGTGGGCACGTGATAGGCATCCATCCATTCGATATTAAAGGGATCTGTTAGGGGTCATGTGGGGACACGTGAGGGCGCCCTAAATGTGAAGCCAGATCTCCTTTGTTTTATCCTCAAATCTGTGAATAAGTGTTAAACACTTTTCATCTTTATTTTAGAGCATCACGTGTTGGCACGTGATGGGGGTTTATGCATCGATAATTACAGCACTTGCTGAGGGGTCACGTGGGGACACGTGAGAGCGCCCAAAGCTTCTTTTATTTTGTTTTGCCATTAAGTGTTAAACACTTTCATTTTTATTTTAGAGCATCACGTGTTGGCACGTGATGGGGATCTGTGCTCCAATTGTTAAAGCATTTGCTGAGGGGTCACGTGATAACACGTGAGAGAGCCCAAAGCTTTCATTTCCTGTGCTTTTTCTTTCTGCGTTTTGGGAGTCACGTGGGAGCACGCGAGGTGATGCTTCAAAGTTCTTTGCAGGGGATCTTTTCAAGGGTCACGTGGGGGCACGTGACCCTGGTTCTTTTCATGAACAGAGATCTTTTAAGAATTGAATTCTTTGTAGGGTTAAACCCTAATTATGATTTTGGAGGAATTAAATTCCTATCATGAAAGAATTAAATTCTTATTTAGGATAAAAGCCTGATTTCTTTTTGAAGGAATTAAATTCCCATATATGTAAACGAATTAAATTCTTGATTAGGGTTAAACCCTAGTTTCATTTTAGGAGGAATTAAATTCCTGTGAGTTTGGGAGAATTAAATTCTCAAAACTCAATTCCCCTTCTAAGTTTAGGATCTGCATGGCAGGATCTCGACCCGATGAGAATTAAATTCTCATCCTATGGGGAGATGTGCTTTGTACAGATCTTCAACCAGAAGAAGAACTAGGTTCTTTATTAAAGAAGAGTTAAACTCTTAAATTTTGAGATTTAAATTCTCTTTTTGAAGTTGATCTTTTCCCTTTTCTCACCTAGGATTTTCTTTGTTGAGAATTAAATTCTCCTTTCTCTTCTTCTCTCTTGAGAATTAAATTCTCCTCTCTCTGTTTCTCTCTCAAAAAAGTAGATCCCCCTTCTCTTCTTTTCTTGGCTCCTATTTATAGGAGAAGAAAAGAATCAATTTGTTTAGCAAATCTCTCATTGAAAGATTTGATTTGATTGTTGAGAGATTTGATTTATATTTATCATTAATCTGGGCCTTTGGATCTTTCAGTGAATTCTATTCACCGTGGATTTTAAATCCAAAAGATATTCTATTTGTTATTCTGGTGAGGTTTTAGGGGAAATCTTTCCTTGTCTAAGATCTTTCCATAAATTGGTGATTTTTAATCACCCTTGAATTTTTAATCCAACGGTCCCCCATAATCCTTTTCCATTTGGAAAGATTTAGAAGCTTTTAGAATTTTAATTCTATTTCGAATGATTTAAATGATCTTTTTTCAGAATTTAATTCTGTTGAACAGCAAGGCTTTTACAGCCAGTCACGTGTTGCCACGTGACCCCCAACTGAGTCCTTTTCTCAGTGTTTATTTACGCTTCAGTTGTAACCATCACGTGTCAACACGTGACCATTGGTCACGTGTGAGCACGTGACACCTCATTGAGGTATTTCCTTCAGCTGTTTGCTTACGCTTCAGTTTTAACCATCACGTGTCAACACTTGACCATTGGTCACGTGTGAGCACGTGATTCCTGATTTTTAATCAGGGAACAGATTTTAGAATTTAATTCTATTCATTATTTTAGAGGCCTTAAAAGCCCATCACGTGTCTGCACGTGACCCATAGTCACGTGTGAGCACGTGATGCCCCATTGGGGTCTTTTCTGAGTTTTTTATTATATTTTTTAACTTTTCCAGCGGGTTCTTAAAAGTCCGTCACGTGTGGACACGTAATTCCTCATAACTTTTGATCCCGGATAAATTGCGAGGCCCATAATATATCAAATCGAAGGGTTTTTCGAGCCGCTTTCGATACCATCAGAATTTATCTGTTTCTCATTCGGGAGTTTGTCAAAAAACAGCCCGGAAGGTACTGGTTCGCATTTCCTTAAGCATATCGCTGGCATTTGATACCTTGGACTCTTTTGCGCAGAAATTTTTGGCGGGAACAAACCTATATCAATCTATTGACCGGACCGAACCATAGATATACTCCGTCTACATGACTCTCCATTTATATCCATTTCATTTACTGATATCATGGTTTCGGCAAGTCTATAATAAACAATAAAAATAATACAATCAAGATATCGCGGGGTTTATAAGGGGTAGATTGGTACGGAAGGTGTTAGAAGTGGCACGAGACTGTAACCATAATACACCTAACCTGAATATCCATTGCCGTTATACCGTGGATGAACGGTTCCTTGTACTCCGTATACCTTACTCTCCGGAATAGTGGGACTCCTCTCATATACACTGGCATTTTCTATACCAAGGTACAAACAACAGCGTTAACACCATAATCAAACATTATAAGATATTTCTCTTTCTGTCTATTCTACATCTACTCACCTTTGGGACTTACCGAGCGATTGTTCGCTGACGACATTCCTTTCCTTCTTTCTTTGGAATGTTGTCAGATGGATCGGACTCACTGGAGATCGAGCCCAGCAGCGAAGACTTGGAGCGGCTAGCCTTTGACCCAGAGTTCTAGATTACTTGTACATATTTCATTTTCATTTCTGTTATGCCATTGTTTAGGCATTGCTTGCATTCCATGTATTTACATTTCAGCTGTATTGTAAAGAGAATGTTAAATAAATAAAGTTACTGTTCAATTACATCTATTGTCATTTTTCTTGTGTACATTTACTTTATATTGCTTAGATACGCTTAGCGTGATTACTTCGGAGTAAATACGTCGCGTGACCCATCGCGTCTCCTTACCGTACATCGGAAAGCGGGGCGTGACATGTTTTGTTGGCGGCCCATGCAGGTCAGCTCTGTATGGACATGCAGGTCAGCTTTTTATGGACATGCAGGTCAGTTCTGCATGGACATGCGTGTTAAATCTGCAGAAAGTCCTAACCAATATAACAAAAGAACCCACAACTAAAAACATTCTTTTCATATCCATTGAATCTTACTATTTCATATATTTTGAATCTGTCCTAATCCAAATTTTTCTTTCAAGGTTATGGATTCCCTAAACAACACTAGAACCAATTTCAACAACACTCCACCACCTTTACCGCTTACACCTACCGTAGCTGATCCGATCAATGAGCAGACGGTACTGCTTGAGGCGATCCGCAGCCTCCTGGAAGGACAGCACCAGCAGATTGCTATCTTGATGAACCGTCTAGAGGCGGAAGCACCTGGGGTGAAGCAATTCAGGGCTTTACACCCCAAGCAATTCTCAGGAAAAGAAAGCCCTCTAGAAGCTGAGGAATAGGCTCAAAGTATTGAAGATGATCTGGCAGCGGCACAAGTGCCAGAGATAGCTCGGGTTCGAGTTGCAAAGCTGCATCTCACAGACAATGCACGGGTTTGGTGGAAGGCGGAAGAAAGCCATTTTGACCAACCGCTCGAATGGAGGACTTTTCGCGATATGTTTGACGTGAAGTACTTCCCTGAGACTGCCAGATTCGACATGGAACAGTATTTCATCCACCTACAACAGGGTTCAATATGGACCAAATCAGTGGATGAGTACGATGCTGAGTTTACCATGCTCAGTCGGTAAGATATGTCTCAATTTTTCGATTTTAAAATATTACATATTACACAGCTAACACAATACCTTAACAGATTCGTGGCACACCTGATACCGACAGATGAGATCAGAGCCCGACGATTTTAACGAAGTTTAGATCCAGAGATCCAAGCTGCCTTAGCTATATAGGATTTCCCAACCCGCGAATTGGCTCTGAAAGCTGCCCGCCGATATGAGGCAGTGGTGAAGATGAGGAGCAGACCTCAATCTGCCAGGATGAAGCTCCTTGCCACTCAGATGGCAGGAGGATCCTCATCAAGACCACCAATTGTGCCCAGGAGACCGTGAGTACCGAACAACCGGCCCAACCCAACCTTTTGTACTTACTGCAGGAGAGATGGACATTTAGTGAAAGACCGCCGGTGTGCAAATCGTCTTTGCTTAGTCTGCGGCTCACCTACTCATGATATTGGGTCTTGTCCTCGTAGACACAACCCACATGCTGCACATGGGCCAGCAATCACTTACCAGCAGCGCCCAGCCATCCAGGCACCTGCTCCACGACTCGCACTACCTGCTCCACCTCCTCGTGGACCGAATGTACCTCCTCCTCGTCAGTTCCATTAAGCTCAATGGAACGTAATTCAAGGACCAAGGAACGGACAGAGGAATGCTCCTCCAACAAGGAGGAATGTGCCGAGGCGACGGGCTTTCACAATGACTCTGGAAGAAGCTGAAGCCACCGGCCAAGTCATCACTAGTAACACTTCCCTTTCAAATTCTTTTTCAGTCCATAGACATACCTATATACATTTACTTTATACCTAAAACTATCCCACATAACTTAAGTACAATCTTAGTAGCCTCACTTTCTGCACTAGCACTCTTCGATACTGCAGCATCACATTACTTTATGTCGCAACGGTTCGTCCGAACTCATGCAATTCCAGTCAAACCCTTCGTATCCAGCTCGAATGTTAGTTCAGGGAATGACGTTCTAAAGGCAGTAATGGGATACGATCTGTGCCCAGTGGTCGTCTACAGCAGAGAATTCTATGCTGACTTCAAGGTGCTGTACAAACCGAATTTCGACGTCGTCTTGGGTATGGATTGGCTCGGAACATTCTATGCTACCATTGACTATCGTCAAAGGAGGGTAGTATTCGAGATTCCAGAACATCCGGTCTTCTATTTCAAAAGTGGAGACCGTACCTTGGAGCCAAGTACATACAAGGCGAAACCAAAGAAGGCAGTGATTGCAGCAATTCAAGTGGAGGAAGAATCAAAACTAGAAATAGTTCGAGACTTTGACGATGTGTTTCGTGAAGACATATCAGGTTTTCCTCCCGATCGAGCTCTTGAATTCAGCATCGATTTAGTACCTGAAGCACAACCGGTGATCAAAGCACCGTATCGGTTAAGTCCGGAAGGTTTGAAGGAAGTCCAAACTCAGTTGGATGAATTATTGGCGAAATGGTGGATTCGTCCCAGCACTTCAAGTTGGGGATCGCCAATTCTGCTTGTAAAGAAGAAGGAAGGTTCATATTGAATGTGCATTGATTATAAAGCTCTGAACAATGTAACTATAAAGAACAAGTATCCACTCCTGGCATCGACGATCTGTTCGATCAGCTAAGTGGATCTTGCATTTTCTCCAAATTAGATCTTCATTCGGGATATCATCAGGTGAATGTCAAGGAGACTGATATCCATAAAAAGGCATTCAGAACTCGCTATGGTCATTACGAATTTCTTATGATACCATTTGGAGTGACCAACGCACCAACTATATACATGAACCAAATGAATCAAGTTTTCCGGGAGTACCCAGACAGATTTGTTGTCATCTTCATCGACGACATCTTGGTGTATACTAAGAGTCGGAAAGAACATGCCGAACACTTATGAATTGTCCTAGAAACTCTACGACAACATCAACTCTACGCCAAGTACAACAAATGCTAGTTTTGTCTAGATCAAGTTGGTTTTCTCGGACATATTGTATCAGGTGATGGAATCTCTGTGGATCCACCGAAAGTTTCAGCAGTAAGAAAATGGCCAACACCAAAGTCAGTGAAGGGCATTCGAAGTTTCTTGGATCTAGCTGGATATTACAGAAGGTTCATTGAAGGATTTTCGAAGATAGCAACACCCCTGACCAAGCTTACACGTAAAGATGAAGAATTCGTTTAGTCGGCAGCATGCGAACATGCTTTCGTAGAGCCATGTCAAGATTAACATCAGCACCTATCCTTGTCATACTGGACCAATCTGGAGATTTCGTTGTGCATTGCAATACATCCGATAAGAGATTAGGATGCGTTCTACATCAGCACGGAAAAGTTGTGGCTTATGGTTCAAGAAAGCTGAAGATTCATGAGCGCAATTATCCGACGCATGATTTGGAGTTAGCGGCCATAATTTTTGCTCTTAATATTTGGCGCCACTATCTTCTTGGTGAACGAGTGGACATATACACAGATCACAAGAGTCTGAAATATGTGTTTACTCAGAATGAGTTGAATATGCGACAGAGAAGATGGTTAGAACTCATGGCGGACTTTGACATCAACCTGCAATATCACCCAGGGAAGGTGAATGTAGTACCTGATGCTCTTAGTCGTCAACCATTAGTATTGAATCTCACCGCACAGTGGAAGCTTCAACAAGATTTGCATCAAATGGAGATTGAAGTAGCCATGCCAGGTAACACTTCAAGTTTAATGAACTTACAAGTTCAATCTACCATTGTCAATCAGATCAAAGCAGCTCAAGCAAGTGATGCTAAGTTGCAAGAGATCAGAGAACAAGTGGAATGTGGACTTCAAACAGACTTCATCATCCATGAAGATGGATCTTTGAGATACGGCAGCAGATTGTGTGTACCAAAAGGTTCTGTGCGAGAAGAGTTGATGAAAGAATCTCACATCTCTCCTTATTCAGTACACCCTGGAGGCACAAAGAAATACCATTTTTGGGACCCCGTTCTCGCACAGATGAAGGTCAAGGAATGGTATTTATTTGTAAGTTCCCTGAATAAGGAGAGTTGCGAGCTTCAGGGGTATGAAACAATTCCTTGCAATTGCGCCTCTACAACCCACTTTTGGGAACCCCGTTCGGGATGGTGCAGATTATCGCACATCCTCAGGCCTAGTAGAGCGAGATGCAGACCTCCGAAAGGAGCATTCAATCTCGATGGAATTTTTATGCATTTTTCTTTAGAAAATGAGATTTCTACAAGAAAATAAATAAATTATTTTCATTAAATATATATATATATTATCAAAATATCTATTTTAATTATATAAATATTCCAATTTTTCTAAATCAAAGGAATCACTATTACATGAAAATACCATCCAAATACAACACAATTCCAATATTTCAAGAAAATACCATATATTATGAAGTTAGGTTTTACTCACTAAAAAGTTCACTTGTATATACATCTATGAAAATCCTAAAGACGATAATTAAATACTTGAGGTGTATTTTGAAAATTATAACAAACTATATTTACATAAACCCTCCTCAAGTTATACTAAATTACAATAAGGACCCTAGTAAACATAGGTTTAAGCGGGACCAGTCTCTTGAGCCTCAGGGAGCCGGAGATATGGGTGCTTGCCTATTTAAGGTAGACAATCTAACAAACGATGTTATCAACACGGTAATTGTCTTGGAAAAAGACACAAATCCTGCCGTCCTTATACAGCAGTTACCAATAACATCAAAACTAATTCAGGATTTCAAGTTCTTTTTAAAGTGTCTGACTCAGACTGTGTCTCAATCCAATCAATCTGACTTGAATGTGATTCAAGTATAAACTACAATACAACATGAATCCATGAATCCGTCTATTCAACATATATCAATCTATTGAATGGACCGAACCATGGATATACTCCATCTACATAACTCTCCATTTATATCCATTTCATTTACTGATATCATGGTTTTGGCAAGTCATCTATCTATATAACAAACAATACAAACAATACAATCAAGACATCGCGGGGTTTATAAGGGGTAGATTGGTACGTAAGGTTTTAGAAGTGGTACGTGACTGTAACCATAATACACCTAACCTGAATATCCATTGTCGTTGTACCGTGGCTGAACGGTTCCTTGTGCTCCGTATACCTTAATCTCCGGAATAGTGGGACTCCTCTCATAAACACTGGCATTTTCTGTACCAAGCTACAAACAACAGCGTTAACGCTATAGTCAAACATTATAAGATATTTCTCTTTTTGTCTATTCTACCTCTACTCACCTTTGGAACTTACCGAGTGATTGTTCGCTGAAAACATTCCTTTTCTTCTTTCTTTAGAATGTTGTCAGGTGGATCAGACTCACTGGAGATCGAGCCCAGCGGCGAAGACTTGGAGCGGCTAGCCTTTGACCCAGAGTTCTAGATTACTTGTACATATTTCATTTTCATTTCTGTTATCCCATTGTTTAGGAATTGCTTTCATTCCATGTATTTACATTTTTGTTGTACTGTAAAGAGAATGTTAAATAAATAAAGTTGCTGTTCAATTACATCTATTGTCATTTTTCTTGTGTACATTTACTTTATATTGCTTAGATACGCTTAGCGTGTTTACTTCGGAGTAAATACGTCGCGTTACCTATCGCGTCTCCTTATCGTACACCGGGAAGCGGGGCGTGACAATAAGACGACATGAGATTCAATAGAACATCTACTTCCTACGAGGCAGAGATCGAGAGCAAGTTTTTCTTCCTCTTGTAATCTAAACTCGAAGAATTGTACTTGTGAAGTTGATTAATAAAGGTAGATCATTAGATTAATTATTTAGTATTTAATTTCTGCATTATGATCTCATTCTCTATCCGTTCTTCTTCTATCTCTATCAGGCACGAGTAATTCTCCGCTTGATAGGGTTGGAGGATTATGGTAGAACAATGAATGAGAAAATACTTTAACTTCTTTTAAATCTTATGAAGCTTATAAACTTTAGGAAAAGAATTGTTAACATCCTAATCGGGCGTGCTACCAATTTATTGCTAGTCTCGAACGCGATTTGAGATTAAATTAACAATTTTTTTGTTAAGAACTAGACATGAAGAGAGATCAATGAAGAGACAAGCGTAAATAGTGGGGAAACCCTAGTTTTTTCCAAGAACCCTAATCCTCATTAATCACCATCAATATATTTTTAAATCTATCAAAAGATAAAAGGAGTAATCTTTATTAGTCATCCATGACTACTAAATCCTAACGAACGCTACAAGCCTTTTTCTTATATATTCTATATCCGCATTTAAACTAGATCTTAAAACTATATATTCAACATCTGTGTTTAAAATAGATCTAGGATCTACAACTATTCTCCCTATTCTTTTATTTCAATCAACTCATTGATTGAAAAGAATTCTTGTTTGTGTAGTATTTGAAATTGTAAAGAAATCACAACCAAAAATTATTTGACCGCAATCAACTACGGTGTCGGATGTAGATTGTTAGTGAGTGCGGATTGTCCACAGGGAAAGTGTAATCGTTCGTCTTTTGAATTAGATGAATTGATACTTTAAAGAAAAGAAAACAAAACAATTCAAGATTTATAGTTAAAGTTCAAGAATTAGAAAATCTAGATCTAATAACAAGAAAAAGATATAATCAAGAATTGATAGTTTGTTGATTTTTCCAAACCAAATCTCAAGAATCGAAATGAGGCTCGTAGGAATCGATCGGATCTATAGATGTGATGTAATCTTACAATTACGTATTCTTATCTTTCGATGAATTGATACTAGATTGATGATGATCGACAAGAATTAGGGATTTCTAGTGAAACTAGGGTTTCATCTTATCCCTTGTTCTTTCGTCGATATCATTCACATTCTAGCCTCTAGTAAATTCAAGAAACGATCGTAGATCCCTAATTTCGAGCGATGACAATCAATAAAGCATCGCAACGAAACTAGGTCATCGATTCTTGAACTTGCTAGGGTTTACAAAACTCGTAGGACTCAAGAATCGTTTAAAGATTTGTTACATCATCATTCTATTGATCGTCTCGACTTCTTAACGAGCGGAGTTTTACTCAAACATCACAACAAGAACTACAATTACAAATTGAGATCTAATCATGATGCAAAAATTAAAAGAAAGCAAGATTAAAGAATTTCATCTTTTATTTATATCAACAATTTCATTACATTCGCTCAAGAACTACAAGAGGAAGAACTCGATCGTTGATTTGGCTTCGCTCGGCTCCGTGAGTCGCGGATCGGCTTGGATCACTTTCTCGATTGGAGATCGGCTCCGCTCCTAAAAGGTTGAAGGGCTTCTCGCTTGATTGGTACTCGGGATCTTGAATTTGATTGGAATTAGGGTTAGGGTTTCGCACAAGCCTTGTCACTAAACTTGTGGAAGAAGATGAAGAAAGAGGTAAAGATTAAGGAACTAATGAAGAACTAACTAATGATTGAACCCTTAATGATGAACAACCTCAACCCTTAGATCTATGCTCCTATTTATAGCCATCAAAACCCTAGATCTAGGATCTGAATTTTAAGTTTCCCTCCAAAAGTTTGTTAGATGAAATTTGAATTTCCCTCCAAAAGGTTGTTAGATGAAATTTGAATTTCCCTCCAAAAGGTTGTTGAGGAGAAGCTTCTAGATGTTATTAGTTAGGAGTGAGCTTTTAGAAGAGATTAGTTAGGAGCTTAATTAGGATTAGCATGCTTAATGATCTTTGCTGATCTGGCAGAACCTTCGAGAGAATTCTAGAATTTGACATATCATTCTGAGCTGTGGCCACTGAGATAAGAATAACGCACTGAAAATTGCATGATGATCTGACCAAACCGCCGCGGAACCGCGGCGCAAGCCGGCTCCCGCCGCGGTTCCGCGGCGCTTTAGAGGCTTTAGGGCTTGCAACTTTTGGTGATAATTTGGGCTGACTTGTGGGCCTTTCTTTGATATGTTGGTTTTTATATTTCCTTTTGAATTGCTACCATATCTGAAATCATTGAGTTGGCGTATTTTTGATCAGCTCTTTTGGCTTTGCTCCTGCAATTTCCTGCACAAATCTCGACACAAGTGTTGCGCAAATACAGAGATGATGCAATGCCATGAAATGCGGTCAATTTCCTTTAAAGTGCGGGTTTAAAAGTCTAATACATGAAATCTAATATTTAACGATTGATTTGCTAATATATGAAATATGAATACCGAACACTTCTAAATGAGTGCAAATGAAAGGGAAATTGCCGGTTAAAAGATGCAATATTTTTGACTAATCAAATTCCCCCAAACTTAATTTCAATCGTCTCGAGCGAACTTTTTATTAAAAAGAGAAAGAGAAAATAAAGAAAGAGAAAAACTAACTAGCACACTTTCGTAGGCAACACGATTGCACTGAGCACGTGCAACAAGCCTTTAAACCTCTACGTGTCCCTAGTAGGAGGAGTGTTGTCTCCTGAGGGTTTTCAGCGGATTGCACCCACAAAATCCAATAATAAAAGAAAGATCATGAATATTACATTTAAAGAAAAGAATTGTAAAAGAAAAGCCTTGAAAATTAGGGTTTCCAACTAAGCTAGCTTTTCGGTTGTCATGAGCCCTATCTTAATGGTCATGAAAAGATGTCAGAAATCACGTCCTCCCTCAATAAAACATCGTCTTATTCTTCATTCCTATCTTTCTTCCAAACATCGATCATATCACCCTGCGTGTGTGCAAAGACATCCCTACACCCGGAGAATTCAATTCAAGCTATCATACTCTTGCCCATCAGCCTCAGTACTTTTTAATTAATGAATATTTAGATGAGATTGCTCACACACTTTCATGCGACCGTTAATACTTCTTGAGGTATTAACCGACCGATTACTCCTGTGCTTGCTTACTTGGTGTATTTTCCTCGTCTTGCACCACCTCAGGCATAGCAGTGACTCCCAGACCAGTTGGCCTTAGGGCACTAGGTGAAGAAGCACCCTCGCTAGACATTTTTATTGCCCTCGGTGATAACAAAACCAGTGTCCATTTTTCTCACCACTTTATATTTTTATTCACTTTTTTTATTTCCTTCATACATCGGCTTTAAGACAAGAGCATTTCAAGGTATCCTCTACTATTCCGGGCTTCAAGACGGGTGTGTGCAAATGGGTAAATGTGTTAGTGTATATGCCCTAGAGGCCATTACTGTATCATACTAGTTTGTATATTACTTAATGGAAGCTTGGGATATTCACAGTTGTATATACAATCTTGCTCGAAATGGTAGTATGCTACTTGGTTTGTCTCTGCTTTAATATGTGCATGTGTTTCTTTTAGCATATTGCTGGTATACATATTAGTAGAGCCCTTAGGATCTTTGCTTGATTACCAGCGTTGTGATGGCGCTCGCACTCGTGGGAGCTGGGTAATCCATAAGCACATCCTTATACAGGTCCCTGGTCGTTGGACTATCGAGACAGGGCATCGATACTCCGGAGTAGACTAGCGTATGCGCTTCTCATCCCAGTGTGGGAGACGGTCTGTCCCACAGCCGTTAGTACGTCGTACTTGGGATAGTATGCGGGTGCTTGTTAGGTTACGAGTACACTGGACAGGACTCGTCGGGAACTGTTGGTTGGTAATATACCTATCGTCAGTTATCGGTTCCCAGGTGACATGAGTACAGCTTAGTCCGCTGACTTAACACTGTCACTTCGCTTCGAGTGTGTTCCCACCGCACTTTGATTACTACCCTACCACGGCTCAAAAGAGTCGTGCAAACAGGTAGTTTTTGGGTGCAGTCCCGAAGCACTTGGAGGCAGTGACGGTTAGACAGGATTCGTCTCTCCCGGTATTGGGGGTTGACATCGCGCTGTGTCCAGGAGAGCCATTACACGAGTAGTCCCTGGCCAGGGCAAGCGAGATATACTGGTAGGTTTCCAGTGTTATCTCAGGGTGTTCTGGGCTACACTCCGACACGACTTGTACCGCTATTAGGGGACTGACGTTCACCGCCCCCCTAGGCCCGCCATGCGATGTATCAGACGAACAGACCGGACTGTACGGAGACTGTCACATTCAGGCTCAGTAGGAGTGCATATGGGGTTCACCTCGTCAGTCTTCTTATCGACATATACCTGGGGACCGTTACGTACAGCTAGTGCCGCTTGCGGTCTGTGGTTAAACCCACTGCCAGCGCAGTGTCGAGTCTTTAGAGTCCCACACAGAGAGCTATTCGCCTTTAGGCAAAATGAGTAGAGGTCGCATGGTTTTGCGACAGGGTTCGTTCGCATCTGCGCACTTGTGCACGTTTGCTGTCCGGACAGTTTATACTAGCGGGCTTTGATTTAAGCCGGATCCTAGTATATGATTTGAGATTGGTTTTTCTCTGTGTATTCGTGTTCCTCGGATCACGAATGCGGGTGCGTATGCACAGTTGCTTGAGATTGAGGGAGAGGACCTTGTTTAGGGTTAATGACTATTGTCATTTTATTAACCCTATTGCTTTTGTGTGTATTATAGTTAATTGATAATTAGCTTAATAATTGTGCATGGTTGTTGTTGTTGACCATTTGACTTCATTGACTTGTTGACCTAGTTGACAAGTTGACCATAATCATTTCATTTGGAAGATGCTCTTTGATCCTTGCAATTTGCATTAATATTGAAATGATAATGGTCATATCTTGATTAAACCATGACAATTTTCTAGCTAATTATTGAATTAAAATATTACACACATATTAGTGAGAATGGTTCACTAATAATTCATTCTCTCATATCATTTCTCTCTCTTGCTCATCCTCTCCCTCAAGCTCTCTCCCTCTCATGTGTTGAGAAACAAAAAGCTTGAGAAAAACCTTCACTTGATCTTCTCTACTCTCTTCTAGGGTTCAAGTCTTAGCATTTCTTGCACTCTAGTTACTCCTAGCTTGGAGTTGAAGCTAAAGGTCGAGGCTTTCGGGTGGATCCTTCTTTGACGGGAGAAGACAAGCAAGGTGACCTCTTTCTACCATTCCAAGGAGTAAGGAGAGAAGGACTTTGAGCTCAAGGTATAACCTTTCCATCACTTAGCTAGTTACTAGTTAGGGTTAGCTTGTTTTTGTTTAGCAAAGATCCTTAAAGCTTGGTCCATGTTGCCTATAGTTGATAAAAATCCAATTTTTATTATGTTTTCCGCCTCCCCGTAAGCACCGGGGTGGGCAACGTGGACTAACAATGGTATCAGAGCCTAAC
Source organism: Agapanthus africanus (assembly GCA_030015575.1). Classification (NCBI taxonomy): domain Eukaryota; kingdom Viridiplantae; phylum Streptophyta; class Magnoliopsida; order Asparagales; family Amaryllidaceae; genus Agapanthus; species Agapanthus africanus. Next base: position 558,232,955 of record JASDDO010000031.1, read on the forward strand.
TAAACATAAACTAGCTAAGTAGTAAAGTGTAACGAAGTTTCGAAACCAGAAAATCGAAAAACCAAACTCGCAAAACCCAAAGTTTCTGTTAATTTTTTTTTTGGTCAAAATAAAATTTGTTATACACCTAAAATTATCTCAGGGTTTTGTGTAGAAAACCACCAAAGACGAACCAGAGAGGCGACCAAAGGGCCGCGGATCCGCGGCAATAAGAAGCTCTTGCCGCGGAACCGCGGCCGTCTTGTCCCCTCTCTGCTTCGATTTTGGTGCAGTGTGTTTCTGTGTTGGTTTTGGGATTTTTAGGATATGTTATATGTGCCCAGATTTTCCAGAACTAAAATTTACTTTTGGGGGCCTATAAATCCGTATTTTTTCGGAACTTCACTACACTTTAACTATATCGGTTATATCTGTGATGCTTGTATGTATTGAACGTCGGCTAATCGCTATAAGTCGATTAGTCGGGGTTATACATCTCTGTGATCTGTGATTGTTATTGGTTGGTGGATATGAATGGATTGGATTGTCGCGGGTGAATAGCCGGGGTGGATGTGAGATGAGCGTTATTTTTCTTTCATTCATTTGTAACATGTAAATTGATGTAATAATATTATTTGTATGGCCGCACAACCGGGTCGGGGTTGTAGCCGTCATTGTATAATTCTTTTTACTATTTTTGCTCCTAGGATAGACCCATGGAGGGGGTGCACAAACTACCGGGTATCTCGAAGTGCCGAGTGGCCTACTCACGGTGGTGAGGGAGGTTGCTTCGCTTCGGGTGCTTGGCGGGTAGTTTGCCGCACCCGTAGGGGTCTTGTGTGGGGTATTGGCTATTCACCGCGACCGTGTAATCCGCTTTACGTTGCAGGCTCGAACGCATTGCGGATTCCTAGTATATCCAATGTATTCATCTGTGATCTGTAATGTCTATCATTGCTATATATTAATATATATAATAACTATTTAGGCGTTGCTTATGTTTTACAGCCGCGCTAGCCCAGCCCCCGCTCTGTCGTTAGTTAAGTAACCTAACGGGTGATGACTGGGCCCCATGGAGAATGCGAATGGCATAAGCGTACGTCATATTTTGGTTGTTTTCTGCAATGGTAGGATTAAATGATGGGACGCATTAAAAGAACTAATGCAAGAAATAAACCAAGTAAAAGTCGATTGGAATACTTTGAAAACCACTCGGTTCTTTTCAAAACTAAACTTTTAAACGCGGAGCTTGAACCACTCCTTTTAAAAGCTATCTCGTTCTATCGATTATATCAAGTTCACTACGTTCACGGTTTCGCCAAAACCATTCGTAGCCCTCCGTCATTCCACATGAATGGTCAAAAGTATTCAAGCTATGTATTTTGGCCAAAGTCAAGGCATAGTGATTGGTAGCGTTTGGGTATTCATGTGCAGCATAGATAGATGCGTTGATTTGGGACAGTCGTGCTGCCATTTTGGCCAAAGTCAAGGGTAGGTACGGGTGGGTCCAAATTAACCAGGAGAATGACGGGTAGAACTTGACATGTGACTTATGATATTTTGGCCAAAGTCAAGGTCATAAGAGCATGGGGCAAAAATCCACATCGGGAGTTTCATAAGTACTGAAACTTGCTAGCGTTGCATACCATTTGGAGTGTGATGATTCTGGTAGGATTCCTTCGGTTTTATCACGCGATGATATTTGGATCCCGATCCTACTGTGAGTATATGCTACTCCTCGGGAAAACTCTCACTTAACGATCAATGCTATAAACCTAGTAGGTGCCTAGAAAGGTGTTAGCGGGGCTACGCCCACAGGGAAAAAAGGTTACTTAATTAAGGAACTTCGCGAAAGCGTTGGAAAACCTCCCTCGAAGTACCGACACTGGCCTGGCTGAACGGTTAAGCAAGTATTGTACGGTGAGAATGATCCCGGCTAATCCTTTTCTTTATGGTTTGAGAAGGGATTCGAGAAACAGTGGGAGCCATCCAATTTAGACAAACTAAAAACCACTCTAAACTTGCAAGAGCATCATGCTAAAGTGTTTCTTTTCTCTCTCCTAATTGCAGCGACCATTCAACATGACCGGACTTAAGTTACTATTAGATAAAAATATATTGACAGGGCCAAACTACAAAGATTGGCTCAGGAATGTCAAGATGGCTATCACTTATGACAAGCTGGGGTATATACTTACCACCAAAGCTCCCCCTGTCCCAGGTCCCACCTCCAGCGTCGCGGATGTAGAAATCCGTAAGACATGGGAGATAGATTGCGCGAGGCCAGATGCCTCGTACTGGCCTCGATGGACAACGAACATCAGAGGAGGCACGAGAATATGGACCTAGAGTCCATATTTCTCCATACAAAAGAACTGTATGGAGAGCAGTCTCGTATCGCTAGATACGAAGTGTCGAAGAAGATTTTTTCGGCAAGGTTGGCCGTCGGATCATCAGTAGCGGACCACGTGCTTAAGATGATCGGCTGCATAGAGGAGCTCACGGACCTTGGGACCACGTTGGAGAATGAACTCTATACCGATTTGATTCTCCAGTCCCTTCCTTCCACTTACGCCCAGTTCATTCTTAACTTCAACATGCAAGGAAAGGAGGTTGAACTTGCCGAACTTCTGAACATGTTGAGGACTGCTGAGGGCACCCTACAGAAGGGTAGGGAGACATCCACTTTGTTTGTAGGAGGATCTTCCTCTTCTAGGTCCAGGGTGAAAGCCAAGGGCAAGAAGAAGAAAGCCCCCGCCAAACCAAGAGGCGGTGTCGGTAAAGTGGATACGAAGGGAAAAGGTAAAGCAACAAAAGTAGCGGGGAAGCTGGTGGGGAAGGAAGAATGCTTCTATTGTCACAAAAGTGGTCACTGGAAACAGGATTGCAAGGCTTGGAAAGCCAGAACACAGGATTTGAAGCAAGTTGCAGCTTCAGCTTCAGGTGTGTATGTTATTGAAAACTGTCTATCAATAAACTCTACATCCTGGGTATTGGATACCGGATCAGGATCTCATATCTGTAATTCTTTGCAGGCGTTGAGAAAGCGTAGAGTTTTGAAGGCAGGTGACATGACCCTTAGAGTTGCGAACGGTGCTAGCATGGATGCTGAGGCCGTGGGGGACTATCACCTGGGATTATCAGATGTACACTTTTTGGTTTTGCGTAGTTGTTATTATGTACCAAATGCAACCTGTAATATCATTTCTGTATCTTTATTATCTAAAGAAGGTTATGAATTTTCATTTGTAAGTAATGTAGTGAACATTCACCTTAATCAAGTTTTGATTGGGTCAGGTACATTGAACAACGGTATATACGTTTTAAACCAACCACAGGTTTTCAATATCCAGAATACACACAAAAGAAAGTCACCAGAAATTAATAAAACTTTCTTATGGCATTGTAGACTGGGTCACATCAATGAGAGAAGATTGACTAAGTTACATACTGAAGGATATTTAGATCCGTTCGAATATCAGTCGTATGCAACTTGTCAATCCTGTCTCAAAGGAAAGATGACAAAGGCTCCGTTTTCTGGACACGGAGAAAGAGCGAGCGAGCTCTTGGGACTCGTACACAGCGACGTGTGCGGTCCAATGTCTACACATGCGTGAAGCGGTTTTTCTTACTTCATTACTTTTACGGATGATTTCTCAAGATTCGGACATGTCTTCTTAATGAAGCATAAATCCAAAGCTTTTGATAAGTTCCAGGAATATAAGAATGAAGTAGAAAAACAAACAGGCAAAAGTATCAAGATCCTAAGATCGGATCGAGGAGGAGAATACTTAAGTGCCGAATTCCTGAATTACTTAAAAGAGAATGGAATTCTCTCTCAGCTTACTCCTCCATACACTCCGCAACATAACGGTGTATCGGAGAGACGGAACCGAACCCTATTGGATATGGTACGGTCCATGATGAGTAACGCTGAGTTACCGCGATCGTTCTGGGGATATGCGCTAGAAACAGCTGCATATCTTTTGAACCGTGTTCCCACTAAGACTGTGCCTGCCACACCATATGAGTTATGGAGTGGGAAGAAACCCTATCTTCAATACTTGAAGATTTGGGGATGTCCAGCTTATGTCAAAAAGCAGCATACGGACAAGCTCGAGGCACGCTCAGTACTGTGCAAGTTTGTGGGATACCCAAAGAACTCCAGGGGGTATCTTTTCTATTACGCAGAGGAACAAAAAGTCCTTGTTTCTCGTAATGCCCATTTTCTGGAACATCAGTTTTTAGAAAAAGAAATAAGTGGGAGCGCAATAGAACTGGAAGAAATTCCAGAACCACAAACTATTACTGAAAGCTTAGTGGAACCAGAAGGTTCAAAAGAACAGGACATTCCTACGCCACTCCGCAGGAGTAGTAGGCAGTCTCATCCGCCCAAGAGGTACTACGTTTTTCTCATTGACGGGGATAGAGAGGACTGCATCATAGATTGTTATGAGCCTACTAGCTTCCAGCAAGCCATTCAGAGCGTCGACTCGGTAAAATGGCTGGATGCAATGCGGACCGAGATGGAGTCCATGTACACCAACAAAGTATGGTCGTTGGACATTGCTCCAGACGGGGTAAAACCCGTAGGTGCAAGTGGATCTTCAAAAGGAAGGTTGGTGTAGATGGACAGGTTGAGACCTATAAAGCTAGACTGGTAGCAAAGGGTTTTCGTCAGCGACCTGGTTTGGACTATGACGAAACCTTTTCTCCAGTAGCTATGCTGAAATCCATTCGGATCCTTCTTGCCATCGCTGCTTTCCACGATTATGAGATTTGGCAGATGGACGTAAAGACAGCTTTTCTAAATGGTCATTTAGAGGAGTGTGTCTATATGGACCAGCCAGAGGGTTTCATTCAGGGTGGGAGCAGCGGAAAGGTGTGCAAGTTGCTCAAGTCCATTTATGGACTCAAGCAGGCATCGCGGAGTTGGAACATCTGTTATGATGAGACGGTCAAAGAATTTGGCTTTATCAAAAATCCAGATGAACCATGCATCTATTGTAGATTTGTAGCGAGAACTGTAGTATTCCTCATTTTATACGTGGATGACATTCTTTTAATAGGAAATGACATTCCTATACTACAATCTGTCAAGGGGTTCTTGTCACACAGGTTCTCCATGAAAGACCTGGGTGATGCCTCATACATTCTGGGTATCCGGATCTACCGTAACAGATCCAAGAGGATATTAGGACTCTCACAGTCCAGGTACAACGACACCATACTGAAGAGATTCGGTATGGAAGATTCCAAGCGCGGTAATCTACCGGCTTGTCACGGGATCACCCTCTCCAAAGAGATGTCTCCCAAGACTGATTTGGAGAGGGATCGCATGTCTATTATACCCTACGCTTCTGCGGTAGGCTCTATAATGTATGCGATATTGTGTACCAGACCGGATGTGGCTTATGCACTGAGTGTGGTAAGCAGGTATCAGTCAAACCCTGGGGAGAAACATTGGATAGCAGTAAAGAACATTCTCAAGTACCTGAAAAGGACTAAGGAGATGTTCTTGGTGTATGGCGGAAAAGACCTGCAGATTGAGGCCTTTGCTGACTCCAGCTTCCAGAGTGACAAGGATGATTCCAAGTCCATGTCGGGTTTTGTCTTTACCCTCAATGGAGGGGCGGTGTGTTGGAAGAGCTCCAAACAGGAAACCGTTGCTGACTCGACTATGGAAGCGGAATACATCGCTGCATCTGATGCCGCAAAAGAAGCTGTCTGGATGAGGAAGTTCTTGAAAGAACTTCAGGTGGTTCCGTCTATTGTTGACCCAATACCACTGTATTGCGACAACAACGGGGCTATAGCTTTAGCGAAGGAACCCAGGTCCCATCAGAAATCCAGACACATCTTAAGGCGGTATCATCTGATCAGGGAGATCGTGGATCGCCAGGATCGAGGTCCGGATAGTTGCATCAGAGGATAACACAGCAGATCCATTCACCAAAGCCTTGCCCCAGACTCAGTTCGAGCGGCTGATCGAGATGATAGGTCTTCGATACGCCAGTACATGGCCTTAGTGCAAGTGGGAGATTGTTAGTGTATATGCCCTAGAGGCCATTACTGTATCATACTAGTTTGTATATTACTTAATGGAAGCTTGGGATATTCACAGTTGTATATACAATCTTGCTCGAAATGGTAGTATGCTACTTGGTTTGTCTCTGCTTTAATATGTGCATGTGTTTCTTTTAGCATATTGCTGGTATACATATTAGTAGAGCCCTTAGGATCTTTGCTTGATTACCAGCGTTGTGATGGCGCTCGCACTCGTGGGAGCTGGGTAATCCATAAGCACATCCTTATACAGGTCCCTGGTCGTTGGACTATCGAGACAGGGCATCGATACTCCGGAGTAGACTAGCGTATGCGCTTCTCATCCCAGTGTGGGAGACGGTCTGTCCCACAGCCGTTAGTACGTCGTACTTGGGATAGTATGCGGGTGCTCGTTAGGTTACGAGTACACTGGACAGGACTCGTCGGGAACTGTTGGTTGGTAATATACCTATCGTCAGTTATCAGTTCCCAGGTGACATGAGTACAGCTTAGTCCGCTGACTTGACACTGTCACTTCGCCTCGAGTGTGTTCCCACTGCACTTTGATTACTACCCTACCACACCTCAAAAGAGTCGTGCAAACAGGTAGTTTTTGGGTGCAGTCCCGAAGCACTTGGAGGCAGTGACGGTTAGACAGGATTCGTCTCTCCCGGTATTGGGGGTTGACATCGCGCTGTGTCCAGGAGAGCCATTACACGAGTAGTCCCTGGCCAGGGCAAGCGAGATATACTGGTAGGTTTCCAGTGTTATCTCAGGGTGTTCTGGGCTACACTCCGACACGACTTGTACCGCTATTAGGGGACTGACGTTCACCGCCCTCCTAGGCCCGCCATGCGATGTATCAGACGAACAGACCGGACTGTACGGAGACTGTCACATTCAGGCTCAGTAGGAGTGCAGATGGGGTTCACCTCGTCAGTCTTCTTATCGACATCTACCTGGGGACCGTTACGTACAGCTAGTGCCGCTTGTGGTCTGTGGTTAAACCCACTGCCAGCGTAGTGTCGAATCTTTAGAGTCCCACACAGAGAGCTATTCGCCTTTAGGCAAAATGAGTAGAGGTCGCATGGTTTTGCGACAGGGTTCGTTCGCATCCGCGCACTTGTGCACGTTTGCTGTCCGGACAGTTTATACTAGCGGGCTTTGGTTTAAGCCGGATCCTAGTATATGATTTGAGATTGGTTTTTCTCTGTGTATTCGTGTTCCTCGGATCACGAATGCGGGTGCGTATGCACAGTGGTGAGGGAGAGGACCTTGTTTAGGGTTAATGACTATTGTCATTTTATTTACCCTATTGCTTTTGTGTGTATTATAGTTAATTGATAATTAGCTTAATAATTGTGCATGGTTGTTTTTGTTGACCATTTGACTTCATTGACTTGTTGACCTAGTTGACAACTTGACCATAATCATTTCATTTGGAAGATGCTCTTTGATCCTTGCAATTTGCATTAATATTGAAATGATAATGGTCATATCTTGATTAAACCATGACAATTTTCTAGCTAATTATTGAATTAAAATATTACACACATATTAGTAAGAATGGCTCACTAATAATTCATTCTCTCATATCATTTGTCTCTCTTGCTCATCCTCTCCCTCAAGCTCTCTCCCTCTCATGTGTTGAGAAACAAAAAGCTTGAGAAAAACCTTCACTTGATCTTCTCTACTCTCTTCTAGGGTTCAAGTCTTAGCATTTCTTGCACTCTAGTTACTCCTAGCTTGGAGTAGAAGCTAAAGGTCGAGGTTTTCGGGTGGATCCTTCTTTGACGGGAGAAGACAAGCAAGGTGACCTCTTTCTACCATTCCAAGGAGCAAGGAGAGAAGGACTTTGAGCTCAAGGTATAACCTTTCCATCACTTAGCTAGTTACTAGTTAGGGTTAGCTTGTTTTTGTTTAGCAAAGATCCTTAAAGCTTGGTCCATGTTGCCTATAGTTGATAAAAATCCAATTTTTATTATGTTTTTCGCCTCCCCGTAAGCACCGGGGTGGGCAACGTGGACTAACAAAATGCGGATGCAAGTTTGTGATTTTTGGGGCTTAGGAAGGGTAATGAACTCCCCACCTAATCTGGATTTGGTCTTTGCCCCTTAATATCCGTATTAATATGCAAACAACCAAAAATCAAAACACGCACAATTTAATTTTGCTTTTTGCGCGGCGCTGTGATTTTTTCAAAGAAACCTGCACAAAATGTTAGTTGGAGCTAAAAATAGGAGAGAGGAGAAGGTAAGAAACTTACAGAGGAAAATTGGCACAGAGAGGGCTTCAAAATGCCGCGGAACCACCGTACAATGGGGGTATTTGCCGCGGAATCGTGGTCTCTTGAAGGGATCTCTGCAAAAAAAAATTTAGGATAATGCTTCTGTTGCTCCCCTTAGCTCTCTGGAATATTCACAAAATTTTTATCCAAGCTCCAATGATTCCAGATTGCCTCGCAATCAAATCACAACACACGTATTAGGATTTGTGCGAGTTTAGATCTAACAATTTAGATGGAATAAACTTTTCAACTTCAAATTTCAAAATACGAACAATTAGCGCACTATCCCCGGCAACGGCGCCATTTGATTGAAAAGAATTCTTGTTTGTGTATTATTTGAAATTGTAAAGAAATCACAACCAAAAATTATTTGACCGCAATCAACTACGGTGTCGGATGTAGATTGTTAGTGAGTGCGGATCGTCCACAGGAAAAGTGTAATCGTTCGTCTTTTGAATTAGATGAATTGAAACTTTAAAGAAAAGAAAACAAAACAATTCAAGATTTATAGTTGAAGTTCAAGAATTAGAAAATCTAGATCTAATAACAAGAAAAAGATAGAATCAAGAATTGATAGTTTGTTGATTTTTCCAAACCAAATCTCAAGAATCGAAATGAGGCTCGTAGGAATCGATCGGATCTATAGATGTGATGTAATCTTACAATTACGTATTCTTATCCTTCGATGAATTGATACTAGATTGATGATGATCGACAAGAATTAGGGATTTCTAGTGAAACTAAGGTTTCATCTTATCCCTTGTTCTTTAGTCGATATCATTCACATTCTAGCCTCTAGTAAATTCAAGAAATGATCGTAGATCCCCAATTTCGAGCGATCACAATCAAGAAAGCATCGCAAGAATATGGAGAATTGAACTAACTAATGATTGAACTAAGATTAACAAAGATTGAACCCCTAATGATGAACAACCTCAACCCTTAGATCTAGGCTCCTATTTATAGCCATCAAAACCCTAGATTTAGGATTTGAATTTTAAGTTTCCCTCCAAAAGTTTGTTAGATGAAATTTGAATTTCCCTCCAAAAGGTTCTTGAGGAGAAGCTTCTAGATGTGATTAGTTAGGAGGGAGCTTCTAGAAAAGCTTAGTTAGGAGCTTAATTAGGATTAGCATGCTTAATGATCTTTGCTGATATGGCAGAAACTTCGAGAGAATTCTGGAATTTGACATATCATTCTGAGCTGTGGCCACTGAGATAAGAATAACGCACTGAAAATGGCATGATGATCTGACCAAACCGCCGCGGAACCGTGGCTCAAGCCGGCTCCCGCCGCGGTTCCGCGGCGCTTTAGAGGCTTTAGGGCTTGCAACTTTTGGTGATGATTTGGGCTGACTTGTGGGCCTTTCTTTGATATGTTGATTTTTATATTTCCTTTTGAATTGCTACCAGATTTGAAATCATTGAGTTGGCGTATTTTTGATCAGCTCTTTGGCTTTGCTCCTGCAATTTCCTGCACAAATCTCGACACAAGTGTTGCGCAAATACAGAGATGATGCAATGCCATGAAATGCGGTCAATTTCCTTTAAAGTGCCGGTTTAAAACTTTAATACATGAAATCTGATATTTAATGATTGATTTGCTAATATGTGAAATATGAATACCGAACACTTCTAAATGAGTGCAAATGAAAGGAAAATTGCCGGTTAAAAGATGCAATATTTTCGACTAATCACTCATCTAAAGCAAGATTAGAAATTCCACGCATCCGCTCATCTCGGCTTACTGACTGAAATTACTACTAAAACACTTTCACAGAACAAATCAAATGGCGCCATTGCCGGGGATACGTGCGTAAGTTTTTTTTGCTATTCGTGTTGAATTCTTATTCGATCCATATCATAAAAATAAAATAAAACAGCAAATTATGTATTTAACGATTAGTGTGTGATTTTTGCGAGTAAATCTGGAGTCACTGGAACGAGAAAATCAAGATTCAGAGACATTCAGAAAGGTCCAGAAGAGCAAAGGAGGCCACAGATAAAAAATTGAACAAAGAACTCTCTTTTCTACGGCGGAACAGCGGCTATTGCAAGCAAACGGCCGCGGAACCGCGGCGGTCTAGTTGAGTTGTGCCCCCAAAATTCTCTGGCATATTCCTCAACTCTTTATCTCTTCTCTGAAATCCAATAATATATTTTTATGCAGGATTCTTTGCAAAATATCGCCGCTAAAAAAAATCTTTTTGCGTGTTTTTTTTTACCGGTTGTTTTTGCATATTTTAATACGGGCTTTAAGGGGCAAGACCAAAATTCAGATTATGTGGGGATTTCATCACCCTTCCTAGGCCCTACAAATCACTAAACGTGCATGCGCATAACCCTATATTTATTTTAAAAAATATCTAGACCAAGTCCCTAAGGACTGTCGCGCTCAATTAGGACAGAGGAAGGTCGTAAGTAATTTATTGCTTATCCGCATTACTTTTATGGTGTCTAAGGCAAGTGTGACTACGGAAAGTGGTTACTTAATTAGGACCATTATTTCGGTAATTCGTATGGCGGATACCTCCCACTTACCTGGCACTTACCTGGCACCAAGAGTGATAAAGAGATGGTAGAGGATTGATCCTGCGGCAAGTCCTTTGGAAGTCTAGGAGTGGTCTAGTGCTTGATCTAGGTGACCTTAGTTCTGTTTTCTTGCGCATTTTGTGATTTGTTGAGTCAACTCTCAAGTCCCACTTTCAAAGCAAAACAATCCAAATAGAGCTTAAATCTTTCCCTTTCCTCTTTCCTCTTTCCTTCTTATAATGGGTAACCCAAACAGACGAACTCTTGCCGAGCTTTGCTATCCAGAACCAGATATTTCTTGTTTTCGTAATTGCTTTGGTCAAAATTCCGACTCTACCATGTCTTTAAAAGATTGGATAGAGCAAGCGGAAAGAAACAGTTGGACACCTCACTCCAGGTCCTATCAACCGCATCAAAATTATACATCTTCTTATGTTGATACTCCATTTAAAGCGTGTGAGGGAACTCCTAAACCCATGTCCATCGCTGAGCATATGGCGAGGGCTAAAAGCCAAAGTTTCAATCCGGTCAAACCGTTAGGACAACAAACACCATCACTTTCTAAGGAAGATATTGCTACTCGTTTTGCAGTGTATATGACATCTGTTGCCAGTCGCCAACCAACCAATATCAATATTTTTCTTATCACAGTGTTGATCCTACTCCTGTCCAATTTTCACAACCATTCGATTCATATCAATCCTACCCGACTTTTACAGCTTCTCTCATCATTTCTTCTGATCAGTCATTTGGGAGTTTTACCTATCCACAAGAATTTCAATCTTCTGCTGAAACCCCTTACCGACCCATATCTAATCTTGAACAGACAGTGAAATAATTTCGGGTAGCGCCGCGCCGCCACATAAAGGAATTGAATACGTCCATGGCCGCACTCATACAACCCAACGAACGAGCAACTGGTTTCCAACTAGCTCAAAATTTTCCAATGTATGATACGGCAATAGGACAAATTGAGAATTTGGGTAGTGAGAGAGAGCGGTGCACCCTTCTAAATCAAACCTCCCCATCCCAAATTGAAATCCACAACTCCAGTTTCACAAATCTATCGAGTACACTAAATGATTCACCAATTGAAAATAGAAGGTTTGATGAGTTGTATGAGTTTTTAGTGTTTAATTTACCCGATTGTAAAGGGTCAATTTCAAGTGGAACCACACCCAATCCTTGTGATCTCTACACCTCCACTCTAGAACCAAAATTGATTGAAAACCATGCTTTTGATGAGGTGTCTGAGAATTTTAACTTTCACTTGAATGAGGATATTGACGCTGGGAATATTTTGGATGATGAACCCACATTTTTGGACGAATTTTTCTCACCAATTCATCAGGTCCTTTCATTTCCGTGTGGACATCATCTCGAACATTTAACTGTTTTTCTCGAACCCCATATACGTCTGGAAATTGATGATAAATGCATGACCGAAAAGCAGAACGATATTCAGCCTTCATTTCCCACATCTGGTTCAACAATGCTCGACACACAAATTCATTTACCCACTTTCTTTGGTTCTTCTTCTAATCTTCCTTTAATTTTAGCGAGTGTTGATGAATCACAATCCGACATTTCGAGTTCTATGATTCTTGAAAAACTGCTTGATTTAGACCCCTTTGAGAATGAGGTAGATATGTTTTTCAAGGCTCTTACCTCCATAATTTTTTACAATCAAGTGTGTTGAATTCTGGCGCAACACTTATTGATATTGAAATGTTCAATCGGATCATCGATGAAAGTTTCGAAGATATTTTCGCCGACGAACTCGCATTCTTAAACGACACGGATTTTGTGATTAATAAAACTCCACCCGATGAAGTTGAACCACCACCATTTTTTCTTACCCCATATGAGAATGTGACTATTCTTCCCATTCCTAATCATTCACATTCTTTTTTTCGTTCACCATCACTGTTTTGTCTCTATCCACCGAGACGTAAAGCATACTATCTCTTATCTCCTCCCCACTTTTTCTTGTCTACATATAACATATTCTTCAACCAACCTTGGTGCTATATTGATAAATTCTTTGAATGGTTGGTGTCGACTTTTGGTCTTTGTAAAGTTTTGCATAGACCGATAACTTTAAATCCCCCTCTTATAATTTTAAATGCTTAATACGGTTTCACTCAAGTTTGGGGAGAGAATATTTTGGCTCTTGAACGAAAAGAAAATTTTTACAAAATTGTGAGCTAAAAATAAGTTTGGGAGAGGATGCCGCTTTCATTATTTCTTGTCCCCTTTAATAACTTTTCCTCCCAAGTCTACAGGTTTTTTTAAGCTTAACAGATGACATCAGTGAGGACACTGCTGCAAACAGGTTTGGAGGAGGTTTGTGCTTATTCACACATTATTTTGCATTATCATAAATATATGCATAAAAAAAATTTGATAATGAAAATTTGAAAGTGAAAAATTACATATGAAAGATAGGAATAGTTTGAGAAAAGCAAGAAAATTAGATATTTTCTTAAACGAAGCTAGTAATAAGTAGTTATGAGCCGTTGTCCCAAGGGTTAGTAAGATGAAGGAAATTGTTAATCTCAGGAAAAAAATAAGTCTGAAAAATAGTCTATATTCTTGAGTCCAAACTTTTGAACGTTGATACCCTACTATATGCGCTGTCACACATCTTGAAACTTGGGACAGTAGAGACTATCTTGGAATGCTCTTGTCTAAAAACTTTAGTATGAAAAATAAAATAAAATAAAAAGTATAAGTGGTGAAGAAAAAAAATGAACACTGGTTTTGTAACTACTTAAGGCAACATAAAAAAATGTAGCGAGGGTGCTTTATCACCTAATGCCTTAGACCAATTGGTTTGGGAGCCACTGCTAAGCCTTAGGTATTGCAAGACGAGAAATTACGCCTAAATGAGCGAGTACATTTAGTAATCGGTTGGTTAGTATCTCAAGAAGTATTAACGGTCGCATGAAGGATGTGTGGGTAATTCCATCTAAAATATTCACCGACTATAAAGTACTTTGGAAGATGGACAAGAGTATGATAACTTGAATTTAATTCTCTAAGTGTAGGGATGTCTTTTACACACTCGTCGGGGTATATGATCGATGTTTGGAAGAAAGGTTGGGAGGAAGACTAAAGGCGATATTTTATTAAGGGATGATGTGATTTCTAATATCTTTTCACGACCATTAAGATAGGGCTCATGGCAACCGAAAAGCAAGTATAGTTGGAAAATCTTATTTTCAAGTTCTTTCTGTTATATTCTTATCTTTGTACGTAACTTTCATCTTCTTTCTTTTATTTTAGGATTTTGTGGGTGTAATCCGCTGAAAATCCTCAGGAGACAGCAATCCTACTAGGGACACCTAGAGGTTTAACAGCTTGTTGCACGTGCTCGGTGCAATCGTGTTGCCTACGAAAGTGTGCTACTTAGGTTTTTCTTCCTTTTTTTCTTTTGTGTTGCCTACGAAAGTGTGCTGCTTAGGTTTTTCTTTTTTTTCTTTTTCTCCCTCTCTTTAATAAATAGTTTGCTCGGGACAATCAAAATTAAGTTTCGGGGTATTTGTTCAGTTGAAAATATTGCACGTTTCATATAACATTTTCCTTACTTTTCTTAAATATTTAAAGGTGTTTATTATAAATATAGAACATATTTGAGTTTATCTGCAAAATACTATTTACCATATGTTTATATATTATAATTAACATTATAAAGGAAAATATATGCATATAATATTTATATAATATTTTTATTATGCATATCATATCAAATAATCTTAATCAAATTGCTTAAAAGATTTATTACCATATAAAAAGATTAAGATTATATCTCTATAACAAATATTACTAAAATTATTCATGGAGATATTGTGCAAGATTTGGCTCAGGCTAGAAGATCGGGATATCGAGATATCGGGAATCAAAAATCTGTCAATAAAGTTTAATTAAATCATAAAATCAATACCGGCAGATACTCAGAGAAGATATGAAGATTCTAAATATCACAACAACCTCCATGTGTTAATATGAGGCTACAGAAGAATTTTCATCAGATGATCCCTCCAACCCACCGCCCAACTGCGGCCAAAACAGGTAATATGCGGCGGATCCGCGGCCGATATGAGGAGTTAGGGCTTGGGATTTTTTGTGTAGGATCTTCTCAACAAACACTCACATATGAAATCTAGGATTTGTATCTTCTGTGACTATAAATAAGACCGAGAGCTAAAACTAGAAATTATCACCTTTAACACGAAGCAAATCACCGTCAAAGAACAAGTGATTCACGACAGGTCCGCGATTCGACGTGATAAGGCGACGTGAGATTTGACGGAACATCTACTTCCTACGAGGCAGAGATCGAGAGCAACTTCTTCTTCCTCTTGTAATCTAAACTCGAAGAATTGTACTTGTGAAGTTGATTAATAAAAGTAGATCATTAGATTAATTATTTAGTATTTAATTTCTGCATTATGATCTCATTCTCTATCCATTCTTCCTCTATCTCCATCATGCGCGAGTAATTCTCCGCTTGATAGGGTTCGGAGGATTACGGTACAACAATGCATGAGAAAATATTTTAACTTTTTTTAAGTCTTATGAAATTTATAAACTTTAGCAAAAAAATCGTAAACATCCTAATCGGGCACACTACCAATTTATTGCTATTCTCGACCGTGATTTAAGATTAGATTAACAATTGTTTTATTAAGGGCTAAACATGAATAGAGATCAATGAAGGGACAAGGGTCAACAGTGGGGAAACACTAGTTTCTTCCAAGAACCCTAATCCTCATTCATCACTATCAATCTAGTTTTAAATCTATCAAAAGATAAAAGGAGTAATCTTTATTAGTCATCCATGACTACTAAATCATAACGAACCCTACAATCCTTCTTCTTATATATTCCATATCCGTATTTAAACTAGATCTTAAAACTATATATTCTGCATCTGTGTTTAATATAGATCTAGGATCTACAACTATTCTCCCTAGTCTTTTATTTCAATCAACTCGTCTAAAGCAAGATTAGAAATTCCACGCATCCATGAGGATGACCCGTACTCATCTCGGCTAGCTACACGCGACACCATTATTGATTGCAGTTACTACTAAAACGTTTTCACAGAACCAATCATGGGTATGAGACGACTCATTTTCTTTTGAGCCGGCTCAAGGTCTTTTCTTTCAGACGATCAGGTTTAGAGTTCAATTATTTAATTCGTGTGATGATGTGTGTTCCCCCAATCAGAGCAGAACTCTGTTTAAAATTCAAAATTTAAACTGAAACAGCGCCTCATGTCCAAAGCACAAGAGCGCCGGCGCCAAGAGTCAAAGACTCTGAGACAGCGCCTCACGTGCAAAGCACGAGAGCGCTGGCGCTAAGAGCGCCTGCGCCAAGAGTCAAAGACTCTGAGGCAGCGCCTCACGTACAAAGCAGGAGAGCGCTAGCGCTAAGAGCACCAGCACCGAGGCAGCGCCTCACGTGCAAAGCGCGAGAGCGCCAGCGCTAGAACCAAATGTTCTCCACCCTTGGATCAAAGATCCAACGAAGATGAATAAATTGTCAAATTATAGAATTAAATTCTGTTGAGGAAATACTCCTCAAATATTTCCAAACAAGAAAGATTATGCTCTGTAAATCAGAGAATCGTTGGATCAAAGATCCAATGGTATTTAAAAATCACCGAGATACAGAACAATCTCTGTATGGGAAAATATTTTTCCAATCTTGTTAATAACAAGGGGAAAATCTTCTGTAAAACAGAAGTCCTTGGATCAAATATTCAACGGTGGATAAAACCCATAAATCAATCAGAGATCTCTCGATGAGAGATTTCTCTAACTGATTCAACAAATCAGCCTCCCATATATAAAGGGCCCAAGGCTTCAAGTCTTGCACAGAGGAACCTCCCCATAAGTTTCAAATCAGAAAGAGAAAAACCTCCATATAAATTTCAAGTTTTCAAAAAAATAAAAAGAGAAGAGCAAGCTCTAAGAAGAAGAATCTTCTTCAAGGTAAATAAAAAGAAGAGAAATCATAGCATCTCTTGATAACAAAATAAGAACTTAGCTCTTTTCTAGATCACAGATCTATAAGACATGATCTTTCACAAAAACAGAAGAGAGCATAGCATCTCTTCACAAAAAAAGAACTTAGTTCTTAGATCCATGAGATAAGGTCTCTCATAAAGAAAAACAAGAAAGATCATAGTATCTCTTCATAAAGAAGAACTTAGATCTGTGAGACAAAGTCTCTTATAAACGAGAATTTAATTCTCAGAGCACAGAACTGACCAGAACTGCCAACGAAGCGCTTCAGCGCTCCAAGTCTGGTGCTCAGCTCCAAGCGCACCACGTGCTCCTCACGTGTGTGCTATTTCATAAGAAGCACTTCAGCGCTCCAAGTCTGGCGCTCAGCGCCTAGCGCACCACGTGCCCCTCACGCGTGCACCATTTCATAAGAAGTGCTTCAATGCTCCAAGTCTGGCGCTCAGCGCCAAGCGTACCATGTGCTCCTCACGTGTGTGCCATTTCATAAGAAGCGCTTCAGCGCTCCAAGTCTGGCCCTCAGCGCCAAACGCACCACGTACTCCTCACGTGTATGCCATTTCACAAGAAGCGCTTCAGCGCTCCAAGTCTGGCGCTCAGCTTCAAGCACACCACGTGCTCCTCACGTGTGCGCTATTTCATAAGAAGCGCCTTAGCGCTCCAAGTCTGGCGATCAACACTAAGCGCTCCACGTGATCCCCACGTGTGCGTTGAGTGAACACAAAGTGTTCTTCAAATAAAGCCTCAGTGCCATAAAAGTGTTCAACACTGTGTAAAAGACAAAAAGAAAAAGGATGTCAGAACCCAAATCAATGCTTAGCATTATTAAATAAAAAGGGACTGAGCCCAAATAAATGTTCAACATTTTATTCAAAATTAAGTGGGCTGACCCAAAGTTGGCTACAAATCCCTAATTCAGATCAACTGAGCCCATGTGCTCAAAATCTTTTTATTTGGACTTGGTCCCAAACCTGACTATAGATCTCCCAACCAATATTGGTTCAAGGGTACATCTCTTCATACCTCTGATACATGTGGTTGCAATTCTTCAACGTTTTCAGAGAGATGGAGGGTCCCAATAACCAATAACTTTTGGCGCATCCCTAAATTGTGAAACCAAAATACCAGACTATGACGTCTTTAAACCAGATTATGATGTCTTTAAACCAAACTATGAGGTCCTTAAACTCACGGACTATGAGTTCCTTAAACTCATAGACTATGATGTCCTTAAACCTAATGGACCACAACGTCCCTAAACTAAACCCCACAGACTATGATGTCTTTAAACCCAGACTATAACGTCTTTAAACCAGGACTATGAGGTCCTTAAACTCATGGACTATGATGTCGTTAAACTTGATGGACTATGAGGTCCTTAAACTCATGGACTATGATGTCTTAAACTCATGGACTATGATGTCCTTAAACTTAATGGACTATGAGGTCCTTAAACTCATGGACTATGATGTCCTTAAATCCAATGGACCGCAACGTCCCTAAACTAAGACGATAGAGCCCAAATACTCTTTCGTTGGATCTAAATGATCCCAAAATCCCATTGAGTAGATCTTAGTCTAAAATTAGACTAGCGTATCATCAACAAACATTTAAGTTGATCTTAATCTCAAATGAGATTAACGAACCTTAAAATCAAACAAACTCAAATCTAAGAAAATACGGATTTGGACTAATCCACACCCTACGGGCGACAACATAAATTAGTGTCCGTATACAATCCACGGGTAACCAAAAAATAAAACAAATACACACGACATGAAGTGAACATCTGGAGAAATAGAAAGTGGTTACCGCGATGCGGTAACGTAATTAACTGTAGAGGCTTGCGCCTGCAGGGAAAAGCGTCCCCACAATCAAAAACCCCTTACAATGAGGGGGAATCTGACGAAGTCTGCTACTACGGCCGCATCCGTCTAAACCTCCGATACATGGTTCCATAAATTAACTTGGTATCTTCGGAGAGGTGGACGGATAAAACCAAATAGCATCTTCCCCCAAAATTCAGGCCGGACGTCTTAACCTCCCAGTCGCATCTTTCGGCGGCGAACAGATTTTGGCACGCCCGATGGGACCTTTTCCTCTTTCCACTACACACTTTGTGTGTCGTGTCCGCAAACGAATCGTGGTTTAATATGGTTACCCCTGGATTCGAGGTACTAAGATTTGGTGTCTTGCTCCCGTGCAGAGAAAATGGCTTCCAACTGCACCAGCTACAACAAGAACTTCCACTCCGTCCTCACCGAAGGAGTGACCTATGGGACCCAAGCGGCCTCCATCTTCGCCATGCCATTGGAATAGGTGACTCAGGCTACCACTGGACTGTTCTTTGGGACCATGATCCCACCAGCAAGCTTCAGCGTCCCAGTGCCGTCACAGGAAGCTCCGAAGAAGTCGGTCTTTGATCGGCTCACCACTACCGCGGCCACTCTCAACGGGTCGTCCAATTCCAGTGATTCGGTCTTTAACAAACTAAGCTAAAGATCAAATGGGCCCATGAAGAAGCCTGCAATACCTGAAGGGGTTATCCCAAAGCGGATAGCCATTTCGGCTCAAGTAGAGGAAATCGTCAAAGCGGCTTCTCCTGCTAAAGGATCATTCTTTGCGAGACTGGACGCTCCAACTCCCACTTTAGGCAAAGTCACCAAGGCTGCCTCCCCTACCCAAAGGTCAGTCTTTGACAGATTGGACGTTTCTTCTCAGCGGACGTCAGTCTTCAATAGGCTAGCACCAACAACAACCCTTCACCAGAATAAGGGGCATGATGAAGCCTCCCCCATAACTGAGCCAATACCATCTGCAAGACACGCTCGACGTCGCCACTGGCGCCGAGTGAGGAAAACTGGGGGAACCTCTCCCTCTGGACTGACTCCACTAGCTCCGATAATGGAAATTGATGCTGCTGTTCCAACCGGGAACAGCTTTGAACCACTCAGGAGAGTGCGCAAGAATTCTCCGACCGCCGTACTAAAAAGATCTCCTTCACCCGTGGAGAACGCTAAAAAGGCAAAGCCGGAGCATCCCTATCAACGGCTGTCCTCTAAAATTCATAAGGTCTGGCTGAGAGTCCAAGACTCAGTAATCGACAAGGACTACTCCCGTCAATCCAAGAAAATGAAAGTTCAACAAGAAGGGACCATCCCGCCGCCATGCTATGAAACGTATCGTCTTCCCGGGTACCTATTGAAGCAACCCCCTCAACTTCAACTGCCCATAAAAAGAGGAGGCCGGAGAAGATCCCTATGCCTGCGAGAAACCTCAAAAGTACTGAACCCAGACGCTTCAAGTCTGGGAGCATGGTAGTGCATACTGTTTATATGGCTTCCGGAAGAGAGGAAAGCCGTGCTTCTATGGGTCATCGACCGCTCACACGGTCTGTGATGAAAACGCAGGAGCAGCAACAAAATCTCCAGGAGATGCTGACACAGATTGCCACACTCATTGGGCGAAAAGAAAGCTCGGAGACGTCGTCGGAGCAGCGTCGGGAAAAAGAAACCGATGCCGAGTTCCTCCGCAGAATCCTCGAGAAGAAAGACAAAGAGTCCGCGGAACAAGCGGCCAACATAAAACAAATGGCGCTCTTGTTCCAAGATATGGTGGGCATGATGATCCGGCCAGACCCTCCCGCTGAAGATCCTCCGGTAATCATTGAAGACGACATAGGGGAGACATCAAACCCTCTTCCGGCTTTTTCAGCAGCCAAAGAGGAGAAGATCTCCAAAGCCGCCCTTGACGACTATATAGCTCAATAGATACGAGCTCATCAGGCGAGCAAAGCGGCTGGCCAAATCGTTAAGACTGGACGACGCTATCCTGGTCGGTACGATCAAATAAAGTACCCGCCGGGAAACACGATCCCTAAATTCCACGTGTATAAAAGGACGGGTAATCCGCACTAGCACGTCGCTCAGTTTAGGGCTCTGTGCGGTAATACCGGGGGTGACGACAAACTGTTGCTTCGCCAGTTTGTTGGCAACTTGTCGGAGACAGCATTCGAATGGTACTCCGAGCTCTCGAACGACTCTGTCAAGATGTTTGCAGAAATGGAGTTCTATTCACCCAGTGTTTCGTAAGCGCTATCGAACGCACCCCGATCACGGCACTCATCAACGCCAGAGTGAAGCTGGGAGAAACCTGGGTTCAATACGCTATTCGGTGGCGGAACCTATAGTCAAAGTGCGAATAGCGCATAGAGGTAGCTCCTGCTGTGGGTATGTTCGTAAGAACCATCGATCCTCAGGCAACCATATCCCAGTTCATGATTTTTTTCAAGCCGACTACCTTCCAGGCCTTGATTGACAAGCTGGCCCAAATGGATCAGATGGGCCATAGACTGTCTTCGTCGAAAACGGAGTTTCGAAACGAAAAGGGCAAAGGGAAAGCAACCTTCGTCGCCAACGCTCAACAACAACTGAGTGACCCGAGACCGGTTTTTCGCCAAAGCAGCAAGCCGCGATCCCTCGATGAGAAGTTTAGACATCCTTACTCATTCCCCCGGGATAAAATAAGGAGACTGTTCGAACTGGCAGTGCGCAACGGGTTCATCACTCTGCCAGAGCCGAGACACCCACCGCAACCAAATGATGTCAACCATCTTAACTATTGTCCCTACCACAGAGTAGTGGGTCACTCAATCGAAGATTGCTACGTCTTCAAAAACTGGGTTAAAGACCATTACCACCAAGGCAAATTCGCGTTGTCTGAAAACTGGAGGTTAAACCCGCCACAACCACACGCTTCTAAAAATACGGATACGCCGGGGGCATCATGCTCGTTTATAGAGGAAGCTCCAGGGGAAGTTGTCCTCTCGGCAAAAACTAAAAGAATGCTGAAGCATCTTCAAGCATGCCTGGCAATCAGATGGAGAAGCCCGCTAGAGCAGGAAATCATTGAGGGGATGCTGAAACCGCGCCCAACCCCGAGAACTGTAACGATGGGCAAAATATCCTGGCCCAGCAGTCAAAGTCTTCAAAGAAAAAGAAGAAGACCAAGAAGCCCCCGCAGCCGGACGACAAGCGCATAGACCTGCAAAAGCATATTGACGCTCTAGAGGAATACAACCAGAGGGCACGAACCTCGGTCACACTCCAAGAGTTTCTCAACCATATCCTTGAAAGTGGAGATAACGACAATGATAAGGGAGACGACTCGTTAGAGGAACCCGAAGATTATGTGGCAAGTTGCCACATGATCTCTCATTCGTCGCTTAATAACGAAGAAGCTCACTCGGCGTTAGAAGATAACATAGAGGAGCTGGGGCAGGAGTTGTGCCAAAATCCTTGGATTATGTGACAAAGTCTACCAAGGTGGGGCTTACTTGCTCATGGATATGCATGGCGAAAGTCTCTTCAGGCCAATAAACGACCGGTTCCTGAAAAAATACTACGCCTGACGAGTCACGGCCCGGGTCAACGATAGATGACGACGCCTATGTTCACTCGCTATCTTCCCAAGCCCAAACTCTATAAGTAGTATCCAGTGAAACTGTTGTCTCCAAAATGGCAACAATGGACCGAAACGTCCCTAAACTAATAATGGACTGCAATGTCCTAAAACTAACAATGGACCTTAATGTCCTAAAACTAGCTACGGACTGAAACGTCTTTAAACTACTACAAACCGCAGCATCCTTGGGCTGACCCAAAAAAAACGGTACGTCCACAAGCAGAATGGGCATGGTTGAAAACCTAAAAGGGCGCCGTGAGTAAAAATAGCAGGACTGCCGGCGGGTTTGTGAAAACCTGAAAGGGCGCAATCTCATAAAAAATGGTCATGAACACTCGTAAGGTCCTTTCAACCTTATGAGGAGAAAATACCTGTGTGAGATCCTTATGACTCATAAGGGAGCAACACACTTAGGGATCCCCACGATCCCTAAGGAGAAATTACACTTACGAAATCCTCACGGCTCGTAAGGAGAATCCTCTTATAAGACCCTCACGGCTCATAAGATTCGAAAGCCTTAAGCTACAGGGTTCTGAACCTGTTCTTAAGCCATCACATTTCCCAGACTGCCCTACAGGCGGTCAATGTCGACTCTTGTATACAATCCATGGGCACAAATAAACGTCTCCCCCACCAAGTTTCACCAATGGCATGAAATCCCCTTATTTGGTGAACAGACACTTGTAATTCCTCTCGACTTATAAGGAGAAAGCACTCTTATAAGATCCTTACGACTTATAAGAGACTATACACGTAAGAATACTCACGATTCTTAAGGAGAAAACGCACTTACGAGATCCTCACAACTTGTAAGGAGAAACACCTTTATGAGACCCTTACGGCTCATGAAGTCAAAAGCCTTAGTCGACAGGATCCTAACCCTGTTTACTAAGACACCTTTGTTGGAATCGACAGAGGAAAATTATGATTCGCTCCTGGCAATATTCCAGTCGCAGAGATGATGATGCTACGATTGGCACCAGATTCCAATTACCATACTCGCGGCGGAAAGTCAGCGAGCCATAAATACATATGAAATAACCAAAATGATAGGGCAAATTGCGACAAAATCAGCAAGTAAAATATGTGCATACAGAAATAGCCGAAATGATTGGGCAACTCGGAATAAAAAGCAGCGAGTAAAAAGAAAAATAGACAAAATGATTGGGCACCGCGAAAAATAGCCGAAATGATTGGGCAATCGCGACTTTCGCGATATAAAAAGCTGAAATGATAGAGCATCGCGGAAAGAAAAAAAAGAATGAAAGAATGAAACTTTTTCCCTGCAGGTAAGTCCATACTGACACCTGTATACAATCCATGGGCATAAACAAAAAAGGGAACCACATTTTCCCACCAGACTCTGTCAAAGGGAGAGTCAGATCTCGACGGCAACATCTGCGTCCCGGAAGATCAACACGGCGTTCATTCTCAATTCTAGCAGGATGCAGACGTAACGTTAACAACCGACCTTAGGGTCGCAACGAAGCGAAGCCATGGTAAAGTCCCTAGTTCCAAGATCTCTACGACCGCATCTATAGCCTGGAGACCAACAGCAACGTTCCTCCTCATTCCAGCAGGACACGGACGCGACACCACCAATCGGAGCCACGGCAAAGTCCCCAGTTCCAAGACTCTACGGTTCACAGACAACCTAGAGTTAGCCAATGACCTCAGTCTCAGAAATATGTCATCCAATGACCCCGTCGCGGAAACACGTCAACAAATGACCCCGTCGTGGAAACACGTCATCCAATGACCCCGTCTCGGAAATACGTCAGGAAATGACCCTGTCTCGGAAATATGTCATCCAATGGCCCCGTCTCGGAACAAAGGCAACTCAAAAACATTTCGATTCATGGAAATCAGCGTCCTTGACGAGAACCTCTCGATTCACGTCGACCCGCAAGGAAATGAGTGTCTTTACCGGAACCTTTCGATTCGTCTCAACCCCAGAGAAATCAGTGTCCTTGGCAAAACATCTCGATTCAAGGAAATCAGCGTCCTTGACGAGAACCTCTCGATTCACGTCGACCCATAAGGAAATCAGTGTCTTTGCAGGAATCACTCAATTCCTCTCAACCCCAAGGAAATCAGTGACCTTGGCAAAACATATCGATTCAAGGAAATCAGCGTCCTTGATGAGAACCTCTCGATTCGTGTCGACCCGTAAGGAAATCAGTGTCTTTGCAGGAATCACTCGATTCGTCTCAACCCCAAGGAAATCAGTGACCATGGCAAAACATCTCGATTCAGGGAAATCAGCGTCCTTGATGAGAACCTCTAGATTCGCGTCGACCCGCAAGGAAATCGGTGTCTTTGCAGGAATCTCTCGATTCATCTCAACCCCAAGGAAATCAGTGTCCTCGGCAAAACATCTCGATTCAAGGAAATCAACATACTTGACGATAACCTCTCGATTCGCGTCGACCCGTAAGGAAATCAGTATCTTTGCAGGAAATTCTCGATTCGTCTCAACCCCAGGGAAATCGGTGTCCTTGGTAAAACATCTCGATTCAGGTAAATCAGCGTCCTTGATGAGAACCTCTCAATTTATGTCGACCCGCAAAGAAATCAGTGTCTTTCCAGGAATCTCTTGATTCGTCTCAACCCCAAGGAAATCAGTGTCCTTGGCAAAATATCTCAATTCAGGGAAATCAGCGTCCTTGACGAGAACCTCTCGATTTGTTTCGACCTGCAGAGAAATCAGTGTCTTTGCAGGAATCTCTCAATTCGTCTCGACCCCCAGGGAAATCAGTGTCCTTGGAAAAAACCTCTCGATCTATGGAAATCAGTGTCCTTGGCGAGAATCTCTCGATCCATTTCGACCCGCAAGGAAATCAGTGTCTTTGCAAGAATCTCTCGATTCATCTCGACCGGCAGCGAAATTAGTGTCCCTGCGCATGAAAAGAAAATTCTCTTGTGAGATCCTTACGATTCTCAAGAGAAAACGCACTTAGGAGTCCTCACAACCTCTAAGGAGAAAATACATCTATGGGATCCTTACGACTCGTAGGGAGAAATACCTTTATGAGACCCTCATGGCTCATAAAGTTGAAAAGTCTTAGAGGGCAGATCCTAACCCTGTCTCATAAGCCATCGCTGCCCTGCAAGGATGTCAAGATGGACAATCCACGGGCCACACTCTCCCAAGTCGAATATCGACAAGGAGGAAAACAACCACTTACGAGTCCTCTCGACTTGTAAGGGAGAAAATTCTCTAGTGAGATCCTTACGACTCTCAAGAGAAAATGCACTTAGGAATCCTCACGATTCCTAAGGAGAAAATACACCTACGAGATCCTCTCGACTCTTAGTGAGAAAAGTCTGTATGAGACCCTCATGGCTCTTAAAGTTGAAAAGTCTTAGAGGGCAGGTCCTAACCCTGTCTCCTAAGCCATCACTGCCCTACAAGAAGGTCAAGATGGACTATCCACGGGACACACTCGCCCAAGTCGAATATCGACAAGAAGGGAAACAACCACTTATGAGTCCTCTCGACTTGTAAGGGAGAAAATTCTCTTGTGAGATCCCTACGACTCTCAAGAGAAAACGCACTTAGGAATCCTCACGATTCCTAATGAGAAAATACACCTGCGAGATCCTCTCGACTCGTAGGGAGAAAAGTCTTTATAAGACCCTCATGGCTCAAAAAATTGAAAAGTCTTAGGTGGCAGATCCTAACCCTGTCTCCTAAGCCATCACTACCCTACAAAGAGTTCAAGATGAACTGTTATCTATAATCTACAGGCTACGTTTGCTGAAGTAACATGCTCAACAACACAGCAAAGAAAAGAAGGCGATAATAGGAGATAAAAAATGTGTGTCTTTTATTCATGAATTCAATTGAGCACAAGATGCATCATACAAAAGAATA
Source organism: Agapanthus africanus (assembly GCA_030015575.1). Taxonomy (NCBI): domain Eukaryota; kingdom Viridiplantae; phylum Streptophyta; class Magnoliopsida; order Asparagales; family Amaryllidaceae; genus Agapanthus; species Agapanthus africanus. Next base: position 558,259,172 of record JASDDO010000031.1, read on the forward strand.
AAAAATGAATAAAGGCATGTTATTCATAGATTACAAATTTTCGAGCGATACAAAGATGGCTACTGAGAAGGAAGCATTTTTAGCAAATCAGCAATCCGTTCTCGCATTCCACTCAATTCCTTTTCAAGATCAGCCGCCGCGGCCAACTCCGCTTCAGTTCGAGCCCGCTGCTGCAAATAAGATGAAACCTTCTCATCGATTTTCTGTTGAGCGGCTTCATGGCTCTGCATAATCCGCTCAGTGAGATCATCACATCTCTTGATAAAAAATAAGAATTTAGATCTTTTCTAGATCACAGATCTATAAGACAAAGTCTTTCACAAAAACAGAAGAGAGCATAACATCTCTTCATAAAAAGAAGAACTTTGTTCTTAGATCCATGAGATAAAGTCTCACATAAAGAAAAAACAAGAGAGATCATAGTATCTCCTTATAAAGAAGAACTAAGATCTGTGAGACAAAATCTCTTATAAACGAGAATTTAATTCTTAGAGCACGGAACTGACCAGAACTGCCAAAGAAGCACTTCAGCGCTCCAAGTATGGCGCTCAGCGCCAAGCGCACCACGTGCTCCTCATGTGTGCACTATTTCATAAGAAGCGCTTCAGCGCTCCAAGTCTGGCGCTTAGCGCCAAGCGCACCACATTCTCCTCACGTGTACGCTATTTCATAAGAAGCACTTCAGTGCTCCATGTCTGGCGCTCAGCGCCAAGCGCACCACGTTCTCCTAACGTGTGCGCTATGTCATAAGAAGCGCTTCAACGCTCCAAGTCTGGCGCTCAGCGCCAAGCGCACCACGTGCTTCTCATGTGTGCGCCATTTCATAAGAAATGCTTCAGCGCTCCAAGTCTGGCGTGTAAGTCTACGGCAGCGTCACGGCCAATAATCTGAGGCTAAACACGGAATAAAAACTTCTTCACAAACTGGCGCTAACATAGACTGTAACCCGGATCGTGCCATAACGCTAAATTAGCTGACTACAAAATGATAGAATGGCTATACCGATCGATCCGTGTCCTTTGGTCTTTAGCCATCATCACACGCTCCTCGCGGCATCTCCGATCTCCTGTCTGCTCGTCGAGATGGCACCATGTCAATGGATCTTTATACGGGCTCCCGTCTCTAAACCGAGGCAACTCGGACATGAAGTTTGCCAACCAACATATCCAAGATTGATGTAGAGAGTGTGTAGAATAGTTTGTCTCAAGGAACCCAAGCCATTGGGTGAAGGTAAATTGAAGTTGCCATTTTGGGTGAAGGAATGAACTTGGAAAATTATCAAATGAATCAATCTCTTTTCACAAATGGGGCTCGGCCAATTTGGAGGGCTGAATTGGGTGGGGTCGGCCATGATGAGGTGGGGGGTGAGCACAACATGAAGGAGGTGACCACATCCAATACTTATCTTTATAGCTTAAAACAAAAGGAATTAAAGAAACATTAATGAACAAGAATGAGTCACAACCATGACTCCACAATTCTAGAATCTTTAAACAATGAGTCACCCATCCATGACTCATCAATCAACAAATGAAACCTATCTCCAAATTGATTTCGGCCATGACAATTGGATGAGGGAAATATGGCCAAAAAAGTTATATCAACTTCAACCAATAATTAAACACTAAAAATAATATTTAATCAAACGGAGAAAAACTGGCAACTTCAAAAAAGCAATCCCGTAACAAATTACAGGATTACCCCACAACTGTATAAACATACCCGTATTTGTATTCCGACCGAATACAAATGTAATGAGACAAAAAATACTCCTACACAATATAATACTAGAATCCGGCTTAAAGCAAAGCCCACCAGTATTATTTGTCTGAACCATGACACGTGCACAAGTGCACGTGTATGTTCGAACCCTGCTATAAAACCATACGGTCTCTACAACATTTCGCCCGAACTTGGGAAACTATCTGTGGGGGACTCTAAAGACTCGTCAATACTCTGGCAGTGGGTTTAACCCTAAGCCGTCAGTGGTACTAGCTGTACATAACGGCTGCCCATGTACTGACCGAAAGGGAAGCCGATGAGCGAACTCATCCTAAAACCCTACTGAGCCTATCAATGACTATCCGTACAGTCTGCTCCGTTCATCTATGAGCATCACATATCGGGCCTAGGGGGCTGGTAACGTCAGACCCCCAAAAGTGATATAAGTCGTGTCGGAGGGTAGCCCTGAACACCCTGAGAAACTACTGGAATACCTACCAGTAATTCTCACCTGCCTTGGCCAAGGACTTGGTGTAATGGCTTTCCTAGACACAGGGCGATCTCACCCCCAATACCGGGAGAGACGAATCCCCTGCCGATCCGCTCACTGCCTCAATGTGGCTCGGGACTGTACCCAACTAAAACCTGTTTGCACGATTCTTTTGAGCCGTGGTAGGGTAGTAATCTAAGCACAGTGGGAACTCACACGAGACAAATGACGACCTCGGGTCGATGAACTAACCTGTGCACATGTCACTAGGGAACTGCTATCTGACGCAAGATATAATACTAACTAGCATGTTCCCGGCGAGTCTTGTCCGGTGCACTCATAACCTAATGAGCACCTGCATACATCTTAGGTGAACCAACTAACACCAATGGCTTGTGAGACCGGCCACCGCCCCTGGTCGGGGTCTCAACTGTATACACTAGTCTACTCCGGAGTATCGATACCCTGTCTCGAAACTCCCACGACTAGGGACCACTTTTAAGGATGTGCTTATGGACTACCCAACTCTCACGTATATGATCGCCATCATACTGCTGGTAGTCAAGCAAGAATCCTAAAGGCTCTATCAACGTGTAATAGTGATCATGTCACCTAAAGCTGTACACGATGATAAAGTTAAACCAGATAGTATATTATCATCTCGAGTAAGACTGTCCTACCGGTATAGGTCCTCCTCAATCATTGCAATCACGTTCCTACGATCCAATAACTGACTTTGAGGGCACTACATCCAACAATCTCCCACTTTCACTTTAGGCTAATTATTGTGATGTCGCATACTCACAGCCCGTGTGATACTGAACATCCAACTCCTTTACTAATCAGTTTCACAATGCTCGTTTGTAAAACTATTGTGTTCGAGAAATATCCTCAGTGAGTGGATCCGCCCTGATGTTTTTTTCTATGTCTCTCTTAATCTCATGTTCGTGGAGAAAGCCATCTCCCAAATTAAGTAATACCTGTCTTAGAATATGTCTAGATATCTGATGGGACCTGGTTCATAAATGAACTCCAAATCCAAACTTCTTAGACTATATCGTCAACTGAACCTAATCAGTATCCTGCACCATGCCTCCCATGGTATCCTGTTGGACTACCTGTCCATAATACTGCCCCCTTCATCAGAGGGAAAACTATAACTCTGACAGTCACTCTGTCATCCATGTCACCTTGGAAGCCTGGAATGATAACTGTCTTCTAAAGGAGGCAGCCATTATCAAATCCCTAGAACATCCACTTATGTTCTAAAACTGCTTCCGTATGTTTCTCCAGGATTGGATTAATATAAACTTATTCATCTAGTGCAAAAACAACATCTGATGTGGTACTTGACATCTCATGATTGACTCAATTGCCTAAGCAAGTGATATGCCAATCATGCATATCCCTCTTCCCTTTAGTCTGTAAGACACCTATAGAGAGGGAGACTCCATCACCTGCAGGTACACCACCATGCCAGGAGTCATCCACTCTAAAACACCTTTAGAATACTATCTAAGTACCCAGATTGGGAAACTATCCAAATCTATATCTAAAACCATAGATCTAGTAACCAGAATATCAGATATTATATCTATATCCTTTGTGGAGAAACAACTGCGTGACAACCACAGTATAACCGATCGTAGTATAGGAATTTTACTTCCTACTCTGTGTATGTGTCACGCCCCGCTTCCTAGAGTACGCTAAAATGGGCACGTGACATAGCCAACCATGCTACCTATGGGTAGGAAGCATCCATCCGCAGTCACATTACGGCTGTAGAGATATCAAGAACAAAATAAAACTATCTAAAACATGTCCATAATCCAAAATAACATGAGTCAATAATAAATAAATGCGGAAGCAAAAGATCCAATACAAAATAACTGGAATGTATGTCCCATAATTCGGGCTCACATCAGGAAATAAATGCAGGAAATAAAACTAACTACTACTGACACCTCACAGCTCAGCCTGCTGGCTGAAGTACTCCTGCTCGGACTGCAACAGCGGTACGGAATCTGGGCCATGCAAAACCCAGACGTCAGCGCGTTATATCATCAAGTAATATAATATGAACAGTGTGGCAGGCAATGCAATATAAACATGAATAAAATGAGAGTAACAATAATATGAATCAATCAGTGCAGGGTAGTGTGCAGTGGGTAAACTAAACTGTTCTATCAGGTTTTCTATTCTAGAGTCTTTGAAATCAATTGATGAATCGTCGATGTAACTCAATAGTATCCCGTGCATGCCCAGGACCACGGTCTAAGACTCTCGGGATAAAACCGAGACGTGCCGCTAGGCAGTAAAGGGTAGCAGGTATAGGCGAGTGATGTCAGCATCATCACACCGGGGCTGGCCTAGCCCGTAAGACTGATCAGAACAGGTAGTGAACTGTTGAGTTACAAGTCAGGTTTCACCTTTGATTTCCCCATACCCCCAAGTTATATATGTCAAGTCAGGTATTCAGTAATCAAGAACTAATGCCAACACAGGATCAGGTAAAAGCAGGTTTGTCTGGATAGACAACAGGAACGGTCCATGAGGACTACATGTCAGGTTTGTTGGCATTAGACACAAGAGCAGGTAACAGGTCAGGCCATGGTACATCAGGTCAAGTCAATAGCATACGGTACCATGTCAGGTATATCAATATATATATGTAGCAAGTCAGGTCAAGATGTAAACAATATCGTGGGTGTGCTCACAATCAGTTATAATCAAACATAGGTATCAATAACATGAGATAAGCAATGATTTAAGTAATAGGCATTTTCATTCAATTAGCAATACCGTTATCAAGTGTGTCACAAATACGATCTCAACCATATAAGCATGCAGTAAGACAATGATAGCCGTTTAGTCATGTTAACCAGTTTAAGAACCCTTAGAGGTGCAATGATTTATATAACGGTTCAGTGTAGCTATTTCAGGTTGAATGCATACGAGTGTCCGAATGGAACAAAACTACAGGGATGAATACCACAAGCTATGTTAACATTAAAATGTGATTAAACAGGTAAATATGGTTATTAGGTTCGATTTGCAAACTATAGGTTCCAAGTGTAGCGGTAAAATGATATAATACAATAGTGTACATGAAAATGAGGAATGATTGTACCAAAGCTAAATTTACAGGTTTAGGGTGTCATAATGTATATGTAAATATTGTATAGCATGTAGCAAGGGTTACTTGCCTAGACGGGTCGCGAACCGGGAAAAACAGAACGATAAATGTCGGCGGGGAAACTCACGACGGGCGCACGGTTCATGGAATGAACCCAAACGACGAACAATGGAACCACACGGGCCGGGGTACCCCGCTGGAATGTCGGGATGCGTCGTCGGCACGGCCGGATTCCGGTGAGATCAAAACAGCGAATCTACAAATTTCAAGAATTCATGAAACAATAGAAGAAGAATCAAGAAGAGGGAAGAGAATGAGGATAGAGACGAGGGTGCTCACGAGGATTTGCGGGAAGGATGGTGACGGTCGACCACGCCGACGGAGCTCCGGCGGTGGCCAACGACGATGGCTAAAGAAATCTGCAGATTAGAAAATAACAGAGAAAAGGAGAACTGAAGAGAGGAGGGGAGGTGAAACTCACCGAGGGGGTGTTTACGAAGCCGGAGACACGAGGACGGGGTCAACGGCGGCGACTCACGGCGGTGCAACGCCGTGCAGGGGGCGCACGCGCTGGTGGTCGGGGGTATGCAGGCGTATGCAGGGTGCCCGGGGTTGATGAAGGAGGAAGGGAGAAAACGAGATGGTGAAGATGGTGGGGTGATGCTAGGGTCGCCGGTGATGGAGGAACGGCGACGAGGTGGAGAGTGCGAGGGTGCGCGGGTGGCCGCGTGCAGGTGTAGGGAAGAAGGGAGAAAGGAGGATGTGGATGGGACGAGGCTGAGAAGGCGAGGGTGCCGGTGTCGGTGTTGTCGGCGTTGGGGTTGCGGCGGCGAGGAGGGAGACGTCGGTGGTTGGGGTTCGCTGAGGGTTTGGGTACGTGAAAAGAAAAAGAAAAGGAGAAGAAGGAATATGAGAGAGAGAAAGAGAAAGCGGAGAGAGAGGAGGGAGAGAGAGGGGCCCACGGTGTGAAGGAGGGGGACGTGATTGGCTGAGGAATGATTTGTTAGTTAGGTAACATTTTAAATTAAGATTTAAAGGATATAAGAAACAGTAAATTTATTATAAGTTTAAGGAAATATTCGATGGTTATAAAATATTAAAATTTGGAATTTTGGCGCAAAATAAAACATTTTCAAATCGCGCCCGAGTCGGGTCCAAGAATTTGAAATTGGAATAATAGAATTTTAAGCGGGATCCAAACATTAAAATGAAGTGTTTTATGATTAAAAATCATACCCGCAAAACGGACACACGTACGTGCACGTAGCCATCCAAACTCGCCCGTTTCACTGAACGGGACGAGAACACGATGCACGGACGCTACAACGGGATTAGGGGTGTCAAGTAGGCCAAGATGGATATTTTTAATTTTATTTTAGATGCCAAAATTTGTTATATGCAGAAATGAATTTACCGGGTAAAAATTTACAGTAAGCAACAAACAAGCAAGATAAATGAAATAAGGGTCACACTCCATTCATAAAGTAACAGAATTTAGTAGAATTGGGCTCGGGTGTTACAGTATGTCATCCAAATATCAGGACATCACACTCTACTACCTTCTTAACAGATCCATCTTCTATTCTGATGAAGTCAAACCTATGACTGTCACATCAAAAATAGATGATCTATCTCTTCTATATCTTTAGTCTATAAATAGACTTAAGCAACTTGTCCACTATACTTCCGCTGCTCCCGCTGACCACAACAACCCTCTGGCAGAATAATATATACGTGCACTTCTAAAACTAGTTTAGAACGACGCTATACTCATCCTCATGCCGGGTCTCATAGTATGGAATAGTAGTAATGGCAAGTCTGGGTAAACAAGAACCTCCCTGTCACCGTCCTTGAGGCTATCGGAGTACCTCTCGGGTGCCTGAGGTTATCCACCATATCTGCGGAGTGGCTAATGGAGTGTCAAACCTGATTGAATATTTAGGTTCTATTAAATTTTTAGTAATTGTTTGCGGTTCTGGAATCACTTCCAATTCTACCATACTCCCACTACTGTTTTCTGAAAAATCCAATTTACTAAAACTGTGGTGAGTCAAGAACAATATCACTATTGATCTTCCAGATGGTTGAAAATCAACCCTCGGCATAGCCCGGGTCAACCCACAAACTGCCATTACAGAAACGTGCCTTGAGTTATCCAGAGTCTGGTTTTAAGCATAAGCCGAACAACTCACCGTACCTTAACATCGTTAAGATATGAACCATTCTATATCCAATATGGAATCCGAGGCACAGATTTAATTGGAACCAGATTCAAATCATGCAGCTGTCTCCAGTTCATGTCAACTTTAATGGAAAGAGGTCGATCAGCATTACCCAACTTAGGAGTGCATCCAATTATGAGTAACCTGAAAGAGAAACAAGTTTCTCAAAATCATTACTATCGACTGAATACCCAACACAAGTATCTACATCTTCAATCACCTTGAAGAATCTCGATACTTGCGACACCGGTTCTCTACTTTATTCTTGCACCTATAACTTCTCAAAACTTAGACCTTGTATTTCTACGAAACACTTGTCTAAAAACTAGAGAAGTCACAAGTAAACAGAACATAGTATGAGGACCAACCCCTTTGTCCTAATGGACACTGGACAACATACAATACTCTGTATAAGTCCGCTGAGTTGAATAACTCAAAACCTGTGCATCGTAGGTTGAAAACTGTACTTATGGTTAAGAACTACTCCGCTGTTCAATGCTCCTTACCCAATCGTCAATTGATATAGATAAATGTCACAGACATAATTTCAAAAGTTATATCTCACTTTATGAAAATAAATGTACAGATATATCAATTTGAAATTGGTGCATAACAACGGATATTCAAAACCAAATACTTGCCATCAGGCAAAAACCCAGGCGATTTCCTCAAATATCACCAATTACAATGAATTCTGATATAATGAGGATGATCACCCAATTTCCAATAATTTACTCCCACTCGTCATCTGTAAAACCATACAGATGTGAGAATCATACCTGGTAAATACATACCCTGGAGCAAGTGTTTAATTGGGAAATCAGTTTTCTATTAACAATGGACAGTGAAACTGAAACATGAAAATTTTTCAAAGGGGTATCCGTGTATTCGTAGTAATGCCTCTTCCATAATCCAGATTCATGACTATAACCGTATATTTCATTGCCATCTCTCCAAATCCCTTTATTTGTCTTTAGTCGTTACCTTCTATACACCTTCGTTAAGCTAAATGGTTTTCTTCCTTCCCAACCGTTCGACACCAGTCTATGGTTTGGAAGAAGACTATCCAATAAGCGTAATAGGTGTAATCTCCTAAACCAAGGAGTACTCGCAACCTGAGAGAAGGTGATGATAAAAGACAACTGAATAAACCAATTCAATTTCTCCTGAACCTGAATCCATCCCCAAAGAAGTCCCTTCGAGTTCGTATATAACCAAACGATAGATTTATCCAATGGAAGTGGATGTTCATAGTGATACGAGGTGTTCTGGAGAAATGCAAAGGGTAAAAGAAGGAGCGGCGATGATGTATGCAACTCAAACAATCCAAAAGCCAGTATTTTAAGAAGGTTCGGTCAACTTGGTCACTGAGTCATAGTCTAGGGTCGGTCAATGGTCGCTGCCAAAAAGAGAGAGAAAAGAAACACTCTATGTGTACTCTAACCTAGATCGGAATGGTTATCACTTTATCTAATAAGGAAACCTCCCACTGTAACCTCAAATTCTCCTCCAAACCTGAAAGAAGAATTAGTCGGGATCACCCGAAGAGTAAACAAACTCATCGGTGGGAATCGGGATCCAACTTTCATCGCATGATAACGTGAAGGAATCCACTTACGTTATCACACTCCAGAAGGTATGCACATGCCTGGCAAGTTTCAGTTTCTTTAGAAACTCCCGATATGGATTTTTGCTCCATGCTCTTATGACCTTGACGTTGGCCAAAATATCATAAGTCACATGTCAAGTTCTACCCATCATTATCTTGTTAATTTGAACCCACCCGTACATACCCCTGACATTGGCCAAATGGCAGTACGACTGTCCCAAACCAACTCATCTATCTATGCAACAGATGAATACCCAGCAGCTACCAAACACCATGCCTTGGCGTTGGTCAAAATACATAGCTTGAATACTATTGAATACCCAACTGAAATGACGGAGGGCTACAGCTGGTTTTTGGTGAAAAACCTTTAACGTAACGAACTTGATATCGCTGAAGGAACCCGATAGCTTTTTACAAAAATATAGTGGCGAAAACCTTTGCTAAAGTGGTCACTCCCGGTGAAGGGATCCCGGCTCTTTCCTCGTGGAATGAAGTGCAGGATATTCCAACCGAATACCGCGATGCAAAGCAACAAGTAATCGACTATAGTGAAGTTATTACCCTGACGCAAACTTCTGCCCAAGGGGTCACTCCCGGTGAAGGGATCTCGGCCCTTGCCTCGTCGAATGAGGTGCAGGATATTCCAACTGAATACCACTATACAAAACAAAAGAAAACATCCTTGTAATAACAATTTTTGAAAACTGTTCCAACAACGTCAAACAGGTTTGTTTTCCTTGCATTGATCAAAATCAACGCAGTCCCATCATTAATCACACCAGAAAAGAACGAAAATAAAATGTACGTATATACCATCCGCATTCTTCATTGGGTCCCTTCATCACCCGTTAGGTTACTTAACTAACGACAGAGCGGGGACTGGACTAGCGCGGGTGTAAAACATATACAACATCTACTAGTATATATACCAATATACAATAATTGCTCCAGGCATGATAAATGCAACATTACAGAAAAGTAATAAGCATCATAGAACAATACAGATAATCTGGGAGCCCCGGGTTTCACAAAGCTGCAACTGAAACCCGACGTTACCCTGGTCATGTGGATAGCCTGTGCAACGAAAACCTAGACCCCTACGGTTGCGACAAGTAACCTGCCAAAACCTGAAGCGAGGCAGCCCCCTTCAGCAAAGTGAATGAACCACCCGACACTTCACGGAATCCGGTAACTTGAGCACCCCTCCTTGGGTCAACCTGTACCCCCTATGAGTGCGGCGAATAGCCTGCTAATTCTAGAGTGAGGCCCCCTGCCTCTCAAAGCCATGAGATGCGGACCTGTTTCCCTCCAGAACCCAGCTATCCGTGCACTCCGTCGCGGGGTAAACCTAGTACAGAAATGAAAATATGTACAACGGGTACATCGACCTCAACCCGGTCGTGCCCCAAAAGAATAATATACAAACAGGCAGCGACGGCAGTCCACATGTCGGACGCATGCCCCGCGATATCAAATGTACAAATAAATCCAAACTGCACTACTACTGCACACAGCTATCCACCACGACAAATCCGCAATATCACAGCACAACACAGAATATCAACGTGAATATCATGTTCGCAAACCCGTCTAAAAGGACTATAACAATTAAACGAATTATACCACTCAAATGACATTCACGGTCGCAGATATAATGTAAGTACTGTAAACTAACACATTTAAAATTCCGATCGACAAAACTTCCCGAAGTGGGCTCCAAGTACAAATCCAGTAATCAAACAAATCTGGGCCCAAACAAAATATTCCAGAAACTACAATTCCATATGAAAGGCACCCAGAAGAAAAATGATGCACTGAAGCCCCAAAACGGAAGCGGAACCGCGGCAAACCCATGGGTTCCGCGGCGGTTCCGCGGCGGTTTTGTGGGATCAGTCTACCAAATTTCTTCTGCTGTCTTAGAAAAGCCTGCTCGATTTTCTAATATACTCAAAATAATTTTTAGACGACAAACAAAATTCGACAGAAAATTTAACTTTGGAATCGCGGTTTTGGAAATTTCGTTCGATCGATATTTTAAACACGTTAGAACAAGCTAGTAAAGGTTAATGGCATGGCTCTAATACCATGTAAGTCTACGCCAGCGCCCCGGCCAATAATCTGAGGCCAAACGCGGAATAAAAACTTTTTCATAAACTGGCGCTAACATAGACTGTAACCTGGATCGTGCCATTAACGCTAAACTAGATAACTACAAAATGATAGAATGGCTATACTGATCGATCCTTGTCCTTCGGTCTTTAGCCATCATCCCACGCTCCTCGCGGCATCTCCGATCTCCCTTCTCCTCGTCGAGATGGCACCACGTCAACGGATCTTTATACGGGCTCCCGCCTCTAAACCGAGGCAACTCGGACATGAAGTTTGCCAACCGACATGTCCAAAATTGATGTAGAGAATGTATAAAATAGTTTGTCTCAAGAAACCCAACCCATTGGGTGAAGGTAAATTGAAGTTTCCATTTGGGGTGAAGGAATGAACTTGGAAAATTATCAAATGAATCAATCTCTTTTCACAAATGGGGCTCGACCAATTTGGAGGGCAGAATTGGGTGGGGTCGGCCATGATGAGGTGGGGGGTGAGCACATCATGAAGGAGGTGACCACATCCAATACTTATCTTTATAGCTTAAAACAAAAGGAATTAAAGAAACATTAATGAACAAGAATGAGTCACAACCATGACTCAACAATTCTAGAATCTTTAAACAATGAGTCACCCATCCATGACTCATCAATCAACAAATGAAACCTATCTCCAAATTGATTTCGGCCAAGACAAATGGATGAGGGAAATATGGCCAAAAAAGATATATCAACTTCAACCAATAATTAAACACTAAAAATAATGTTTAATCAAACGGAGAAAAACTGGCAACTTCAAAAAAGCAATCCCGTAACAAATTATAGGATTACCCCACAACAGTATAAACATACCCGCATTTGTATTCCGACCGAATACAAATGTAATGAGACAAAAAATACTCCTACACAATATAATTCTAGAATCCGGCTTAAACCAAAGCCCACCAGTATTATCTGTCCGAACCATGACACGTGCATAAGTGCACGTGTATGTTCGAACCCTGCCATAAAACCATACGGCCTCTACAACATTTCGCCCGAACTTGGGAAACTATCTGTGGGGGACTCTAAAGACTCGTCAATACTCTGGCAGTGGGTTTAACCACTGTTCCCCTCCGAACGGCGGCCGAGACATGGGCTGTCTAGCCTGAGATTCGGGGCAGATGCTATTTGGTTTTATCCGTCTATCTCTCCGAAGATGCCAATTTGATTTACGGCGCCGTGTATCGGAGGCTTAGACGGATGCGGCCGATGTAGCAGACTTCGTCAGATTCCCCCTCAGGGTGAGGGTTTTTTGATTGTGGGGACGCTCTTCCCTGCAGGCGCAAGCCCCTGCAGTTAATTACGCTACTGCATCGCGGTAACAACTTTCTCCTTCTCCGGAATTTCACTTCGTGTCGTGTGTGTTTGTTTTGTTTGTGGTTGCCCGTGGATTGTATACGGAGACTGAGTAATACCGTCGCCCGTTGGACGTAGATTAGTCCAAATCCGCATTTACTTAGATTTGGGTTTGGTGTTTTTAGTTTAAGGATGCATTAGTCGCGTTGCGACTAAGATCGACTTGAACGTTTTTTAAGGATACGTTAGTCCTGTTTTAGACTAAGATCAACTTAACATAGTGATTCATTTGATATATGGTCGTCGGGACTCGTTACCTCTCTGACGTCGTTGAGGGATTACAACGACAGGCGTCAGAGGAGTTCAGAGATGTACCCTTGAACCAAAGTTGATTTGGAGTTTTATCGTTTATTTAAATATCTAAGGATACGTTAACCGTATTTGGGGCTAAGATCAACTTAGACGGGACCGTTTAGATCCGGCAAAAGAGCATTTGGGCTCTACTGTGCCAGTTTAGGGACGTGGTGGTCTATTGCCAGTTTAAGGACGTGGTGGTCTGTTATTAGTTTAGGGACGTTTCGGTCCGACATTAGTTTAGGGACGTTTCGGTCCGATATTAGTTTAAGGACGTTTCGGTCCAACGAGTTTAAGGACCCCGCAGTCCATATCGATATGTGGTCGTCGGGACCCGTCACCTCTCTGACATCGTTGAAGGATTACAACGATAAGTGTCAGAGGAGTTCGGAGATGTACCCTCGAACAGATTACAAATTGATTTGGGGAGCAGCCGTGCCTAGTCAATTTAGTTTAAGGATTTACCGCCAAAATTGGGCTAAGTCCAGTTTAAAAAATGTCCATATTTTGTTTGCATTTGGCCTTTGTCTGGGCTTTCCCCTTTTTAGAATAATGCATAGCATTACTTCAGGCCACTTATGCCCATTTTGACTGGGCTCTGCCCTTTTTTATTGCAGAGCATTTGTTTTGGTCCATTGGACCTCTCAATTGGGCTCTGCTCCCTTAAAATAATGCATAACATTATTCTTGGTCTGTTTAGACTTTTGACTTGGGCCTGGCCCTTTGAGAAATGCATTGCATTTATCAGGCGGTTTGCGCCAATTACAGAGCGCAAGCGCTTATGGTTAGGACACGTGTCATGCTCTAGTAAGCGCAAGCGCAACAGCGCAGTGCGCTGCGTTAGTGCGCTGTGCTGTTGCGCTGCTGACACGTGGTGCGCCCTGGTGAGCGCAAATGCAATAGCGCAGTGCGCTGCACAAGTGCGCTGCGCTGTTGCGCTGCTGACATGTGCGCTGTTACGCTGCACAAACTACGCTGTTGCGCTGTTGCGCTGCACAAGTGCGCTGTTGCGCTGCATAAGTGCGCTCTGGTGAGTTGCGCTAATTCCAGAGAGCAATACTCTATTTCAAGAGTGCGTAGCGCAAGTAGCTGACACGTGGCGCTCTCTCAAGAACGCAACAGCGCAGTTTGGAAGTGCAGAGCACTAAGAATCTTTTAGATTCAAGAATCAGAAGTGCAAAGCACTATTTAATTTCTTGATCTTCATTTAGATCAAAGAAAAAATAAATTTTTCTTTTTTCTTTTTTTATTTCAAGAACCAGAGGTTCATAAAAAAGTGCAAAGCACTATTATTACTTATTTATATATATTTAATTTTTTTTTTTTTTGAGATTATTGATCTTGTTCTTAGATCAATAATCTGCCCATAAGAGAACTTTCTCTTTTCTCTCAAGGTTTTTACCTTCTGTCGTTCTTGAGGAGTTTTTCCAGAGCTTTCTTCTTTCTCTTTTTTTAGAAGGATCTTGATGCCTTTGAATTGAGGTCTAGGATCCTTTTTATAGTGCCCATAAATTAGTTAGATTTGTTAAAGAGATCTTTCTCTGAGTGATTTGGGGAATTTTCCCCACCGTTGGATCTTTGATCCAAGGGCTTCTGCTTTGCAGAAGAAAATCTTCTTATTTTAACAAGAACAGAAAAGATTTCTTAAAATCTTAATTCAGTTTGGCGTAGATGCCCCAGCGCGTGACACGTGTCGCGCAGCGCACAGCGCAGCGCCACTGCGCTAGCGCGCTAGCGCATCTGCGCTGACACGTGTCGCGCAGCGCACAGCGCAGCGCAACTGCGCGAGCGCATCTGCGCTGACACGTGTCGCGCAGCGCACAGAGCAGCGCAACTGCGCTAGCGCATCTGCGCTGACACGACTAGCGCATCTGCGCTGACACGTGTCGCGTACCGCTCAGCGCAAGCGCATCTGCACTGACACGCGTCGCGCAGCGCAGTGCATGCGCAACTGAAGCGTTGCTTCCTTTAAACAGAGCTTTCCTCTGATTGGGCGCGCCTTCTTGGGCGCTGCGCTGACGTATTAGCGCCTGACACGTGGCGCGTTGCACCCGAGACTTGAAGCGTTGCTTCAAAATTTGAATTTTGAATTCAAACAGAGCTTTGCTCTGATTGGGCGAAACAAATGCCCCCCTACCGTTGCGCTCACGTGGCGCACACGTGAGTGCAGCGGTGGCGACCCCCTGACCGTTGGATCAAGGGGTGAGCTCAAGAGACGCAAGCGCCTTATAAATAGGGCCTCTGGCCCTTAGAAAACTCTTCACCATTTTCTAGATTTCGATTTTCAGAGCTCTGCTCTTGCTTAAGAATTTCAGAGCTTTGCTCTTGCTTTCAGAACTCTAGAGCTTTGCTCTCCTTTTCTTTTTAAAGTTTTTAGAAAAAACTTCTTTAGGTAGAATCGATTAACCAGCAGAGCTTTCGTCTAGGGGATTTCATCCTTGAACATAGTCTTGCTCCCTAGGAATTTAGTCCTTTATGTATGTTATTGCTTTTTTATTGCTGATCTTCCTGTAATATTTCCTCCAGGTATAATGGCGGCGATGCATCTATACAGTTTGCACGAGTTCATTACTTACGACGATATCCGCGCTCAGGGTCGTCAACAAAACCAGGAGTTTACGGACGCTGAATGTGCAGAAGTCATGGGTCGTCTGAACGCAAGCGGTGGTTGGCTGTTGCCTCGTCGTTCGGCCCTTTTGAAAGTCGTGTTGGGAGCCATATGGAGAGCACTTCCGGATCTTCATGAGGCCTTACCGCTCAACGCACTGGATGATGCCGAAGACAAGGTGCATTCAGTGTACCTGACAGGGCTGATCTCAAAGAAACGGCGGAACAGCCTCATTGACATCCTACACCAAGTCTTCCAGCAGACGACGATAGTTGCCGCTTATCGAAGGCCGGGGGGGTTGCTGATGACATTGACACAGAGGAGCGCGAAAGACTGCGCATAAGAATAATTAGAAAGGCCAGAAGAACTCTGGATGGCCTTACTTTCGATTTCCTCAATCCGTGCCCCGGGTCCGAGGTTATACCGTTGTAATAATTTGAATAATGTTTCTTATTTATTGTTCTTATGATTGTAAGAAGGAATTTTCTAGCAGTATGAATGGAAACTCTCCCCTCTTTTTATTTCAGCTTGTCTTATTCCTTGTCCTGAGTCTTCTGCCTGTGCATAAATGAATGCGACACGAACGCCTGATCAAATGTAGATCAGATATTCTTTTTGTCATCTTCTTTTTATTGTCAGCATGCTGTCTTAATAACCATGATTGATGGATATCTAAAACGAGTATTCTGACTTCCTTAAGAAATAGCGATGGCTTAGGCTGCAGGTTCAGGTCTACTGCCTAAGACTTTTCGACTCTATGAGCCGTGAGGGTCCCATAGAGGCTTTTCTCCCTACGGGTCGAGAGGATCCCATAGGTGTATTTTCTCCCTAGGAATCGTGAGGATTCCTAAGTGTGGTTTTCTCTTATAAGTCGTAAGGATCCTATAAGAGAATTTTTCCCTCTTACGAGTCGAGAGGATTCGTAAGCGGTTGTTTCCCTCCTTGTCGAAATTCGACTTTGGAGAGTGAGGCCCGTGAATAGTATGCAAGAGACCATTTTGGATTGACTTGCAAGGCCCCATTGCTCGAAGCAAGTTTTTTAATCCTTGCTGCCCGGGACTTTATCTTGCAAGGTGGAACGAACCGAGAATTCTCTCACGGAGACAGAGGTGGCTCTGTGAGTTGACGCGGGTTGGGAGGCTCTCATCACGGAGTATTTGTATCCGCGAGTCGAGGAGTTTGCTAGGGATTATTTGTTTCCCAAGCGCCAAGGATTATTTGTTTCCTTGGGGTTTGAAACGAGTCGAGGGTTCCTACGGAGGCACTGGTGGATCTGCGGGTCGACGCGGATCAGAAGGCTCTCGTCAAGGAGTGTTTGTATCCGTGAGTCGAGGAATTTTGCTTGGGATTATTTGTTTCCCAAGCGCCAAGGATTATTTGTTTCCTTGGGGTTTGAAACGAGTCGAGGATTCCTACGGAGGCACTGGTGGCTTTGCGGGTCGACGCGGATCAGAAGGCTCTCGTCAAGGAGTGTTTGTATCCGTGAGTCGAGGAATTTTGCTAGGGATTATTTATTTCCCAAGCGCCAAGGATTATTTGTTTCCTTGGGGTTTGAAATGAGTCGAGGATTCCTACAGAGGCACTGGTGGCTCTGCGGGTCGACGCGGATCAGAAGGCTCTCATCAAGGAGTGTTTGTATCCGTGAGTCGAGGAATTTTGCTAGGGATTATTTATTTCCCAAGCGCCAAGGATTATTTGTTTCCTTGGGGTTTGAAACGAGTCGAGGATTCCTACGGAGGCACTGGTGGCTCTGCGGGTCGACGCGGATCAGAAGGCTCTCGTCAAGGAGTGTTTGTATCCGTGAGTCGAGGAATTTTGCTAGGGATTATTTGTTTCCCAAGCGCCAAGGATTATTTGTTTCCTTGGGGTTTGAAACGAGTCGAGGATTCCTACGGAGGCACTGGTGGATCTGCGGGTCGACGCGGATCAGAAGGCTCTCGTCAAGGAGTGTTTGTATCCGTGAGTCGAGGAATTTTGCTGAAGTCACTGGCTTCTTCGGTTGAAATGAACCGTTGAGGTTTGGGGTTCGTCGCCTGACGGAATCCGCTGGGAAAGCATGGTTCATTCTTTGTTTACGCCCTTGGATTGTATACAGGGATCGATGTGATCTTAACTGTAGGGCCAAAGTTTTATCATTTCTTCTTTTTATTTTATTTTATTTCCGCGATGCTCTATCATTTCAGCTTTTATATCGCGAAGGTCGCGATTGCCCAATCATTTCGGCTATTTTTCGCGGTGCCCAATCATTATGGCTATTTGTTTTATTTTTCCCGTTGCTTTTTATTACGGGTTGCCCAATCATTTCGGCTATTTTGCATGCATACATTTTAGTTGCTGCTTTTTATTGCAAGTTGCCCCATCATTTCGGCTATTTTGCATGCATGTGCGGCCTACTGGCTTTTCGCCGTAAACCTGAAATTAGACACCGATTTCGGCATCAGCACCGCTACAACTGGGATATTGCCAGGAGCGAATCATCGTTTACCTCTGTCGTTGTCGAACAAAGGAGGCTTAGTGACTAGGGTTAAGGACCTGTCGACTAAGGCTTTTGACTTCATGAGCCATAAGGGTCTCACAAAGTTATTTCTCCCTACAAGTCGTGAGGATCTTGTAGGTGTATTTTCTCCTTAGGACTCGTGAGGATTCCTAAGTGTTCGTTTCCTCTGTAAGTCGTAAGGATCCTACAGGAGGGTTTTCTCCTCATAAATAGAGAGGATTTATAAGAGTTGTTTACCATGCGAACGTATCCCCAGTCACGAATGAGACTTGGTTAGGGAAATGTTTATTCGCGCCCGTGGATTGTATACAAGGGTCAGTATTGAACCACTTGTAGGGAAATATTGGAAGTTTGTGGGGGTTTGCTTAAGCACAGGTTTAGGCCTCTGTAACTTAAGACTTTCGAGTCTTACGGGCCGTGAGGGTCCCATAAGAGAGTTCTCCTTACGAGTCGTGAGGATCTCGCAAGTGTATTTTCTCCTTAGGAATCATGGGGATCCCTAAGTGTGTTGCTCCTTTGTGAGTCGTAAGGATCTCACACAGGTGGTTTCTCCTTACAAGGTCGAGAGGACCCTATAAGTGTTCTTTAACGAGGTTGCGCCCTTTCGGGTTTTCACAAACACTCGCTGGTAGTCCTGCTGTTTTTACTCACGGAGCCCTTTCGGGTTTTCATCCGTGCCCATTTTGCTTATGGACATACCGTTTTTTTTCTCTTCTTTCTCTTTTTTTTTACGAGGTCGCGCCCTTTCGGGTTTTCATGAACACTCGCCGGTAGCCCTACTGTTTTTACTCACGGAGCCCTTTCGGGTTTTCATCCGTGCCCTTTTTGCTTATGGACATACCGTTTTTATTTATTATATATTTTTTTTATATGTTTTTTTTTAATATCTAGTCAGCCTAAAGATGTTGCGGTAGTAGTTTAAAGACGTTTCGGTCTGCTATTAGTTTAAGGACATTTCGGTCCCATTGTTGAGAAGGTTGGCTATTTTTTTATGAAGCTTGAGCTTAGGAAGATAGCGAGCGGACATAGTCGTCATCATCTATCATTTACCTAGGCTGTGGCTTATTAAGCGTAGTATCTCTTTAGGAAACGACCGTTTATTGGCCTGAAAGGCCTTTCACCGTCATGTCCATGAGTAGATAGGCCCCACCCTGGTAAACTTTATCTATGATGTACGGGCCTTCATAGTTTGGCTCAAATTTTCCCCGCTTGGCGCGATTGGGGATCATAAGCCTTTTGACCACTAGCACGAGTTTGCCTTGACGGAATGTCCTCGGTCGGGTCAATCTTTCGTATGAGCGCGTCATCTTTGCTTTATAAGCTTCCAGATTTTGCTGTGCTATGAGCCGGATTTCATCAAGGGCGTCAAGCTCCTCAAGCCGAAGGTGAGCATTTTCTTCGTCTGTCAGCTCGTAGTGGATTGCCACTCGTAGAGAGGATAATTCTATCTCGAGAGGGAGTACTGCTTCCGTCCCAAATACCAACGCGTACGGCGTTGTGTTTGTGGCCGTTTTAAATGTAGTTCGATACGCCCAAAGAGACTCTTGCATTCTTTCGTGCCAGTCTTTCTTATTTCGTGACACCGTTTTCTTCATGATCTTCGTCAAGGTCTTGTTGAAGGCCTCAGCCAGACCATTAGCTCGCGGATTATAAACTGAGGAATATCTCCAGTCTATATTATGCTGTTGCGCAAAGCGACTGATCTTGTGGCTTCTGTAGGCTGGCCCGTTATCGGAGATGATCCGTCGCGGAGTTCCAAACCGATATATGACGTGCGTTTTGAAGAAGTGGAGGATATTTTCTGTCTTCACTTCTCCTAACGGTATCGCTTCTGCCCACTTAGAGAAGTAGTCAGTCGTCGCTAGGATGAAACGATGTCCCTTAGACGATGCTGGTTCGATAGGGCCAACTATATCAGTCCCCCACATTTCGAATGGCCAGCTAGCCACTGTTGGGTGTAGCGGATTTGGATGCTGATGGATGAAGTCCCCATGAATTTGGCATGAGTGGCATTGCTTCGCATATTCGATGCAGTCCTGAATCATCATGGGCCAGTAGTAGCCCATCCGTTTTATTTTCAACTTCATCTTAGGGCCTGCTTGATGAGAACCGCAGAGTCCGTCGTGAACTTCCTGGACGACTCTTTTCGCTTCGTCAGGTCCTAAGCATCTCAGCCACAAAGAATCAAATAACCTCTTATACAGGGTATCGTTGACAAAGGCGAAAGACAGGGCTCGTTTCGCGAGCTGATGTCTTGTGGACGCTTCTTCAGGCATTTGGTGGGTCTTAAAGTAGTCTATGAAGACTTCCCTCCAGTCCTCGGCCTTCTCATGGTCTTTTATTTGTAGGGTCGTCTGTTCAGTCGCTCCCTTTTCTTTATATAATTCCGGACGTATTTTTGCCGGGGCGAGCACTCGACGGCTTTGTACCACGATTCTAACGTCATCGAGGTTCACGTCAGCCAATTCTTTAGCAAGTTTGGCCAGTGCGTCCGCTTTGCTGTTTTCCGCGCGCGGTATGCTTTCCAAAGTATAGGAGGGAATTTGGGTTAGCAGTTGTTGCACCTTTTCACCGTATTTTACCAATTCCGGTTTGCATGTTTGGTAATCGCCGTTCACTTGACTGACGACTGGCTGGGAGTCCCCATATATGAGGAGGCTGTCAATTCCCATGTCAATAGCGATCTCCAGGCCTGCTATCAAAGCTTCGTATTCAGCTTCATTATTCGTTCTCGGCTCTGTCAAGGAGAAGGCGAAGCGCATTATTCCTCCTTGTGGGGTCACGAAGATAAGGCCTACTCCCGATTTGATCATTGACGTATTTTGTTTGTGCTTTTTCATGGAAGATGCTCCATCGAAATAAAGCTCCCAGCGGGTATCACCACCGTCGATTGCGTCAAACGCATGCTTGTCTGGCAAATCGCAATTCAGGGGAGAATCGGCAGGTATCGGGTGCTCAGCAAGGAAGTCGGCTATGGCCTGACCCTTCACTGCCTTGAGGGGTCGATACGTTATCGAGAACTCCATTAAGAGCAGAGCCCATTTAGCGAGTCGTCCCGTCAATATGGCCTTTGACATTAGATATTTAAGAGGGTCCACCTTTGAAATGAGTTGGACTTCATGCGCTAATGCGTAATGTCTAAGCTTCGTTATTGCGAAGATCAACGCCAGGCAGTGTTTTTCAATCGGGGAGTAATTGCTTTCTGCCCCCAGCAGAACCTGACTTAAGTAGTAGAGTGCTCTTTCTTTCCCCTGGTCATTCTCTTGTGCCCATAATGCGCCTAAAGAACCTTCAAGGGCGGCCGTGTAAAGAATGAGAGGCTTTCCCTTAACTGGAGCAGCCAATACTGGAGGGTTTTGCAGATACTGCTTGATCTCATCCAGTGCGCCTTGGCATTTGTGATCCCAAACGAATGGGGTTCCCTTCTTCATCAGGTGACTGTAAGGACGGCACTTTCCTGAAAGATTAGCGATAAACCGCCGAATGTATGCAAGCTTTCCTTGGAGAGATCGCAACTGTTTAAGAGTTCTTGGCGGAGGCATTTCCATGATCGCTTTAATCTTAGACGGATCTATTTCAATACCTCGGTGTCGAACGATGAATCCTAGGAATTTGCCCGAGGAAACCCCGAACGCACATTTTAAAGGATTCATCTTCAAATTGTATTGCCGAAGGCGTTGAAATACGGTCTTCAAATGCCCGAGATGCTCTTCGTATGACTTGCTTTTAACCACGAGATCGTCGATATAGCATTCGACGATTTCGTGTATAAGGTCGTCGAAGATCTTTGTCATGGCCCTCTGATAAGTAGCACCGGCGTTCTTTAAACCGAAGGGCATCACTTTATAACAAAATATACCAAGAGGAGTCCTGAAGGCGGTATGTTTCTGGTCTTCAGGATGCATCTTTATCTGGTTATACCCCGATGAGCCGTCCATGAAGGAGAAAACCTCATGAGTGGATGTATTGTCTATTATCAGTTCAGTGACTGGCACTGGGAAATCATCCTTCGGGCAAGCTTTATTAAGATCCCGGAAGTCTACGCATATGCACACTGTCCCATTTTTCTTCATCACTGGGACGATGTTGGCGATCCATTCAGGGTATTGAACTTCCTGGATGAAGCCAGAGTCGATTAACTTTTTGACTTCGGTATTTATGCTCATCTCAAGCTCGAGTCGCATTCTTCTCGCCGCCTGTTTGACTGGTTTGACGTTTGGGGATATTGCTAGTCTATGTACAGCGACTTCTGGATCTAGTCCTGGCATCTCGGAATAATTCCATGCGAAGCAATCTTTATGCTGCACAAGGACGTCCTTTAACGCGGCCACCCTTTCTTCAGACAGCAGCTCGCTGACGAATGTCGGTCGCGGATCATTTACCGTCCCCAACTCAATTTTCTTGAGGTTATCTGCAGCAGTATGTATTCCATCCTCCAGTTCTTTCGGAGCTGGGGGAAATTCTGAGATTACCTCATCGCTGTTGTTTTCGAAGCACCAAGGGAGCTCACTTACGTCCTTGGGCTCTTCTTTTAATATTGTGATCATATGACAGGTGCGAATTCGCTTCCAGTCCCAATGTGGAACTGTTTTTTCTTTCGTGGCCTTGGGCTCATGCTTTTGTGGTGGCGTTACCCTCCAGTTGTCAGACAGAGCGAACTTGCCGAGCTGGTACTGATCTTTGACCCAATTCTTAAAGGTGAAGCAATCTTCAAGAGGATGCCCTACCACTCGGTGGTAAGAGCAATAGTTTGGTTCAGAGACTTCACCTGCTTGTTCTGGGTGCTTGGACTCCGGCAATGTAAGCATTTGATGTTTTAGAGCAAGCTCAAGTATCTTCTTCGTCTTTTCCCGAGGAAACGAGTATGCTCGACCCATTTTCTTCATGAGGGATTGGTCAATAACGCTCGATTCTCGTTTGCGTGGCTTCTTAGCCCTGCTTTGTTGCTGTTGAGCGCCTCTTCGGCCTTTCGACTTGTTTCTGCCTCCGCGCCGAGCCCTTTTTGTATCAGGTTGACATGGGGCAGCATCTTCGTCCTTTACTGCCTGTTGAAGGAGGCGCTGTGTTTTGGCTTTCTCATAAATTGCCATTTCACGATTGTGATCATCTTGGGCTTTTTGACCCGCTTCCCTTATAAGTTTGCCCATCTGGTCTTCAAATGATGGACTGGGCGGTTTTGTATCAGGAACTTTTGCTGGTTCAGGATTAGCGTTTTTCTCTTGAGCATCTGCTTCTTCATCAGAATTGTGCACGACGTAACAGTCGCGGAGCAGCTCTCGTTTCCTGGAGCGAATGTATCCGAGCCCGATCGTCTCCAGCCTCCCATTAGGTAGCTTGTGCTGAGTTCCGGGGACGTTCCAAACCCTGTCATAGAATTTGGCCTTTCTAACGGTTTGTTCGAAAGGTATTCCCTGGCGTTTCAGCAGTCTCCTCAAGCCTTCCGTATAATTTCGGGGTAGACGGATGGGCTGAAGTCTGTCCAGCATTGGATCCGCACCGTGCCAAAGTTCTTTTTCCACTTTGTTTTCTTCGGAACGGTAGAATAGGATTGCCCTATGCCTTTTCGTCCGGGAGGGATATAAAATGTCCGCAATTCTTCCACACTATCGTTGGCGAGCGCATCTAGTTCTTTATAATGTTCGAGCGGCACCATGGCTATCTGTAGACTTAGCTCTTCATCAGCAGAAGCTCGTATTGAAAGCCGAGCAGGGAATACAGCATGGAATTCGTCCTCTAAATCACTACCAAAGATCAGTGAAGGGGTGGATGGTCCCGGCTCGGTGTATTGGGGCGGACCCGAATAAATTATATCCTCTTCTTCCTCGGTATCACTGCCGAAGACAGGGATGGTTGCGTTAGTTTTGTTCTCCGGCTTGGGACACCTTTCCGTGTCTTCGAAACTCGGCAAGAAGTATTTGGCATCTTCATACTTGCGAACTTCATTCACGGAAAACGGATTCAATTCTCCGGCCACAGTGTACTCGAGGCCATCCCTACAATACTTCATGCACTGATGCTGTGTAGAAGGGATGATATTGTACTCGTGTAGCCATGGTCGGCCGAGCAGAGCATTGTAGCACGTCTTGGCGTCTATGACATGGAATTTGATGTCTGTGACGAGCAACCCGAAGCGTAGCGTCAATATCACAGATCCAAGAGTTTTTGATGACTGGGAGTCGAATCCGGAGATGGTGATTTTGTCTCGGGCGAGGTGTTGGACACTCATGCAAATTTCCTTTAACACCCGCACATTGAGCAAATTAACAGACAATCCATTATCGACCAAGATTTTACCTATCTTTATGTCATGGCAGTATCCTGAGACATAAAGGGGACGATTGTGGTCGCATGTCCCGAGGAGAAGGTCTTCATCACCAAAAGCAACGTCGGCTGTGTGCACTTCTTCTAATTCGTCCTTCATCTTTTCTTCGGCTAGGAAGGCTTGGAACTGGTCCGGATCTTGTAGCGCCTTAATCAAAGAATATCTCGCCTCCTTTGATAGTAATAAGGCATCAAGGACGCTGAGTCGAGAGGGTAGTTTCCTCAGATGCGCCAGAACGTTGTAATCCACCTTATTTCTCTTCGGCGGGTTTTCGGCGTTTAACTCTTCCGCGACTCGGTCATCCAAGGCGATATCTTCGGAGATTTTCTCTTTCCCTTTGTCTTTCTTGTTTAGAGGTCCGAGATTCTTCTCAGGTAGCGTCCGATTCCGCAGCCGGATATTTTCGCAGACCATTGGCTCTTCTTCTTTTCCCGAAGTTGACTCTTTAAAGAGAGGGGCAAGTTCTAGCTCCTCATCAGAGTCGCTCCCAAATGTAGGCACTTGTGACCCGCCAGTGTTAACCATGTGACAATTGCCGGCAGTTCTTTCAAGCTCTTCGGTCGTATTTCTTTGCTCCCGACGAATTTTACGCTTTTCCCGTTTAAAGCGTTGTCGATTAGCGACGTATCCTTGCCACCATCTATCGAAAGCCTTGCACTCTTGAGTGGGATGCGAGACCTTCTGATAATATAAGCAATAAGAGGGGTGCATTTCTACCACACCAGTAATTTTTCCTTCAGAGGATGGTAGCTTCATGCCCATTGATATGGCCTTAGCAAACCTCTTCTTTATCTTGAATTGGCTTTTGTCGATAGTGGAGGCATTTTGCTCCAGCGGGATCATCTCAGCTCTTTCCTCAAGTCGCTGGCGCTTGGCCCTTTCGAATATAGCCGTCTCGCGTTCTCGATCAGCTTTACTTTTCAATCGAGCTTCACTAAGAAACGCGTCAATCATTTCGATTGATAACTCTGGAACTCTTAACTCGGTATCTGCCCCCAGTGTTTTAGTGCCGGAAGTCCCTTCATCGTTCGTGATCGACTGGGAGATCATATGACAGCTCGCCACATATTCGTCGGATTCATCCGATGAACTTTCTCTCTCATCTTCTTTTTGGAAGACGTGATCAAGGAAATCTTGGAGCGTAATGGGAGTCCGCGCCTTTTGGTTGTATTCATCCAGCACGTCGATTTGCTTTTGTAAGTCCGTGCGCTTGTCGCCAGGCTTCACGGGCTTCTTAGATTTCTTCTTCTTCTTTTTCGAAGATTTTGACGGCTGGCTATGAATGCTTGAACTACCACCATCGGTCTTAGGAGTCGGACGTGGCTTCAACATCCCCTCAATAACCTGCGGTTCCAAGGGGTTCTTCCACTTGACCGCTGGACAGGTCTGAAGATCATTTAGCATCCTCTTTGTCTTGGCTGATAATACAACCTCCCAAGGAGCTTCCTCAATGACGGAGCATGGTGCCCCCGGCGTATTCGTCCCCTTAGAGGTGTGGGGCTGCGGGGGATTCACCTTCCATTTGTCAGATAGCGCAAATTTGCCCTGGAGATACTGGTTCTCAAGCCAATTCTTGAAAACGTAGCAATCCTCGATAGGATGGCCTAGCACTCGATGGTAAGGGAAGTAATTGGGCTCGTTGACGTCGTTCGGTTGCAACGGACGTTTTGGATCTGGCAGATTTATGAGTCTGTTGCGCAACGCCAGCTCGAATAGCCTCCTCGTTTTATCGTGGGGGAAGGAGTAAGGACGTCCCATCCTGTCCTCAAGGGGTACGTATAGGCGCGTATTGTTTGGACGAGCAACCGGCTTCGAGTCGCTCGGTTGTTGTTGAGCATTAGCGACAATGATCTCTTTTCCCTTTCCTTTGTCGTTTCGGGAGTCCGGCTTTGGGAGAGGGGGTTTATGGCCCATCTGGTCCATCTGCGCTAGTTTGTCGATCAAAGCCTGGAAGGTAGTCGGCTTGAAGAACATCATGAACTGTGAGATGGTTGCTTGTGGATCAAGGGTTCCAACAAACATTCCCACCGCCGGAGCTTCTTCTATGCGCTGTTCGCACTTCGACCATAGATTACGCCACCGTATAGCGTACTGAACCCATGTCTCGCCGGGTTTTACCCTGGCATTAATCAGTGCCGTCATCGGGGTACGCTCACTGGCACTTGCAAAACGTTGGGTAAAGAGCAGCTCCATCTCCGCAAAGGTTTTAATAGAGTCATTGGGGAGCTCAGAATACCATTCGAACGCCGTATCTGATAAGCTTCCAACAAACTGGCGAAGCAACAACTTGTCATCGCCGCCAGTGTTGCCACAGAACGCTCTGAACTGGGCGACATGCTGATGAGGATTGCCCGTCCCCTTGTAGACATGGAATTTAGGGATTGTATAGCCTGTCGGGTACTTAATTTGATCATACCAACCCGGATATGGCCGCCCTGTCTTTACGACCTGACCGGCTGCTTCAGTCGCCTGATGCACCCGTATTTGCTGGGCGATGTATTCATCTAAATCAGCTTTTGATATGGTATCCTCTTTAGCTGAGGATAAAGCCGGTGGCGGATTTGATGCCTCTCCCCTATCGTCTTCAAGAATGATCGGGAGATCTCCAGCAGGTGGATCTTGTTGAATCATCAAACCCACCATATCCTGGAACAGGAGGGCCATTTTCTTTATATTGGCTGCCTGCTCCGCAACTTCTTTATCTTTCTTTTCTAATACGCGCCGAAGGAATTCGGCGTCCGTTTCTTGTTCTTGACGCTCTTCTGAAGAGGTTCCAGGGCTTTCGTTTGGCCCTGTAAGTGCAGCCATAGCGCTCATCATCTCCTGGAGCTTCTGTTGCTACTCCTGAGCCTTGGTCACTGACCGTGTAAGTGGTCTATGACCCGTGGACATACGGCTGTCTTCTTTTCCCGATGTCATGTAAACCGTATGAACTGTTATGCCCCCTGACTTGGAGCGTTTAGTTTCAACATTTTTAACTTTTGCTGCTGACACGGGAGTCTTCTCCGGCCTCCTTCTTTTGTGGGCCGTTGAGGTGGAAGGGGCCATTGAAGGGGGCACCCAAGCAGCTGCCGTCCCCTGCTGTTTAACGGGACAATCCTTGTCTTTTTCCAACTTCACCTTTTTCTGGCGACGAAAATGACCTGGGTCAATTACAGAATCTTGAACCCTTCGCCAAACTTTATAAACCCTTGAAGACAGCCGTTGAGGGGGTTGTTCTTGTTTTGTTTCAGGAGCTCTATCCACAGGCGGAGGAGATCTTTTCAGTGTAGCGGTTGGAGAATTCTTACGTACCCTCCTCAGCAGTTCGAAGCTGTTCCCAGTTGGAACAGCAGCGTTGACCTCCGCCATTGGAGCCGGTGGAGTTAGCCCTGAGGGGGAGTTGCCCCCTGCCTTCCTCACTCGTCGCCAATGGCGACGTCGAGCACGACGAGCCGCTGGGACTGGCTCGGAGATTGCCATAGCTTTCTTTTGCCCCCCGTCTGAATTAGACGTCGCCGGTGTTAACCTTTCAAAAATTAAGGTTGGTCCTTGCGGGGTAATATCCAATCTGTCAAAGACAGATCTTCGAGCAAGGACAGGAGCAGGAATCGTCAGTCTTGAAAAGACTGATTCTTTGACAGGGGAAGCCGCCTTGACGACTTCTGGAGCAGCAGTCATTGCCTTCCTTGGGATAGCCAGTTTAGAATTCTTATCCCGCCTGGCGAAAACCGAAGCTGTTGGTTTGGCAGCAGGCGACCCGTTGACAAGGGTCGTGGTAGCAGTGAGTCGGTCGAAGACCGACTTCTTGTTCATCTCTGGTGCAGGTATCGGCATAGAGAAGCTTGTCGGTAGGATCATGGTCCCGAAGAATAAGCCATTGGTGGCTTGGGTCACCTGGTCTACTGGCAGAGTGAGGAAGGAAGCCGCTTGGGGCCCATATGCTACACCTCCGGGAGAGGTGGAGCGTCCATTGCAGTGGCACTTCGAGCAGTTGGTGCAGTTGGAGGCCATTGAATCTTGAGTTCTGTGCCAGACAAAAGACCAAATCTTAGTAACTTGAAATCCGAAGGCAACCATTTAACAAACCGCGATTGGTTCGCGAGGATGACACACGAAGTGTGGAGTGGAAAGAGGAAGAGGTCCCACCGGGCGTGCCAGAATCTGTTCCCCTCCGAACGGCGGCCGAGACATGGGCTGTCTAGCCTGAGATTCGGGGCAGATGCTATTTGGTTTTATCCGTCTATCTCTCCGAAGATGCCAATTTGATTTACGGCACCGTGTATCGGAGGCTTAGAAGGATGCGGCCGATGTAGCAGACTTCGTCAGATTCCCCCTCAGGGTGAGGGGTTTTTGATTGTGGGGACGCTCTTCCCTGCAGGCGCAAGCCCCTGCAGTTAATTACGCTACCGCATCGCGGTAACAACTTTCTCCTTCTCCGGAATTTCACTTCGTGTCGTGTGTGTTTGTTTTGTTTGTGGTTGCCCGTGGATGGTATACGGAGACTGAGTAATACCGTCGCCCGTAAGACGTGGATTAGTCCAAATCCGCATTTACTTAGATTTGGGTTTGGTGTTTTTAGTTTAAGGATGCATTAGTCGCGTTGCGACTAAGATCGACTTGAACGT
The DNA here is from genome assembly GCA_030015575.1 of Agapanthus africanus. Taxonomy (NCBI): domain Eukaryota; kingdom Viridiplantae; phylum Streptophyta; class Magnoliopsida; order Asparagales; family Amaryllidaceae; genus Agapanthus; species Agapanthus africanus. The sequence goes on from JASDDO010000031.1 coordinate 558,288,179, forward strand.
TTGTTAAGGATACGTTAGTCCTGTTTTAGACTAAGATCAACTTAACGTAGTGATTCATTTGATATATGGTCATCGGGACTCGTTACCTCTCTGACGTCGTTGAGGGATTACAACGACAGGCGTCAGAGGAGTTCAGAGATGTACCCTTGAACCAAAGTTGATTTGGAGTTTTATCGTTTATTTAAATATCTAAGGATACGTTAACCGTATTTGGGGCTAAGATCAACATAGACGGGACCGTTTAGATCCGGCAAAAGAGCATTTGGGCTCTATTGTGCCAGTTTAGGGACGTGGTGGTCTATTGCCAGTTTAAGGACGTGGTGGTCTGTTATTAGTGTAGGGACGTTTCGGTCCGATATTAGTTTAGGGACGTTTCGGTCCGATATTAGTTTAAGGACGTTTCGGTCCAACACTAGTTTAGGGACGTTTCGGTCCGATATTAGTTTAGGGACGTTTCGGTCCGATATTAGTTTAGGGACGTTTCGGTCCGATATTAGTTTAGGGACGTTTCGGTCCAACGAGTTTAAGGACCCCGCAGTCCATATCGATATGTGGTCGTCGGGACCCATCACCTCTCTGACATCGTTGAAGGATTACAACGATAAGTGTCAGAGGAGTTCGTAGATGTACCCTCGAACCGATTACAAATTGATTTGGGGAGCAGCCGTGCCTAGTCAATTTAGTTTAAGGATTTACGGCCAAAATTGGGCTAAGTCCAGTTTAAAAAATGTCCATATTTTGTTTGCATTTGGCCTTTGTCTGGGCTTTCCCTTTTTTAGAATAATGCATAGCATTACTTCAGGCCATTTATGCCCATTTTGACTGGGCTCTGCCCTTTTTTATTGCAGAGCATTTGTTTTGGTCCATTGGACCTCTCAATTGGGCTCTGCTCCTTTAAAATAATGCATAACATTATTCTTGGTCTGTTTAGACTTTTGACTTGGGCCTGGCCCTTTGAGAAATGCATTGCATTTATCAGGCGGTTTGCACCAATTACAGAGCGCAAGCGCTTATGGTTAGGACATGTGTCATGCTCTAGTAAGCGCAAGCGCAACAGCACAGTGCGCTGCGTTAGTGCGCTGTGCTGTTGCGCTGCTGACACGTGGCGCGCCCTGGTGAGCGCAAGTGCAATAGCGCAGTGCGCTGCGCTGTTGCGCTGCTGACACGTGGTGCGCTCTGGTGAGTTGCGCTAATTCCAGAGAGCAAAGCTCTATTTCAAGAGCGCGTAGCGCAAGTAGCTGACACGTGGCGCTCTCTCAAGAGCGCAACAGCGCAGTTTGGAAGTGCAGAGCACTAAGAATCTTTTAGATTCAAGAATCAGAAGTGCAAAGCACTATTTAATTTCTTGATCTTCATTTAGATCAAAGAAAAAATAAATTTTTCTTTTTTTTTTATTTCAAGAACCAGAGGTTCATAAAAAAGTGCAAAACACTATTATTACTTATTTATATATATTTATTTTTTTTATTTTGAGATTATTGATCTTGTTCTTAGATCAATAATCTGCCCATAAGAGAACTTTCTCTTTTCCCTCAAGGTTTTTACCTTCTGTCGTTCTTGAGAAGTTTTTCCAGAACTTTCTTCTTTCTCTTTTTTTAGAAGGATCTTGATGCCTTTGAATTGAGATCTAGGGTCCTTTTTATAGTGTCCGTAAATTAGTTAGATTTGTTAAAGAGATCTTTCTCTGAGTGATTTGGGGAATTTTCCCCACCGTTTGATCTTTGATCCAAGGGCTTCTGCTTTGCAGAAGAAAATCTTCTTGTTTTAACAAGAACAGAAAAGATTTCTTAAAATCTTAATTCAGTTTGGCGCAGATGCCCCAGCGCGTGACACGTGTCGCGCAGCGCACAGCGCAGCGCAACTGCGCTAGCGTACTAGCGCATCTGCGCTGACACGTGTCGCGCAGCGCACAGCGCAGCGCAACTGCACGAGCGCATTTGCGCTGACACGTGTCGCGCAGCGCACAGCGCAGCGCTGGCGCATCTGCGCTGACACACGTCGCGCAGCGCAGTGCATGCGCAACTGAAGCGTTGCTTCCTTTAAACAGAGCTTTGCTCTGATTGGGCGCGCCTTCTTGGGCGCTGCGTTGACGTATTAGCGCCTGACACGTGGCGCGTTGCGCCCGAGACTTGAAGCGTTGCTTCAAAATTTGAATTTTGAATTCAAACAGAGCTTTGCTCTGATTGGGCGAAACAACCACAAGCCGTCAGTGGTACTAGCTGTACGTAACGGCTGCCCATGTACTAACCGAAAGGGAAGCCGATGAGCGAACTCATCCTGAAACTCTACTGAGCCTATCAGTGACAGTATCCGTACAGTATGGTCTGTTCATCTATGAGCATCGCATATCGGGCCTAGGGGGCTGGTAACGTCAGACCCCCAAAGGCGGTATAAGTCGTGTCGGAAGGTAGCCCTGTACACCCTGAGAAACTACTGGAATACCTACCAGTAATTCTCACCTGCCTTGGCCAAGGACTTGGTGCAATGGCTCTCCTAGACACAGCGCGATCTCACCCCCAATACCGGGAGAGACGAATCCCCTGCCGATCCGCTCACTGCCTCTATGTGGCTCGGGACTGTACCCAACTAAACCCTGTTTGCACGATTCTTTGGCGCCATATTCGGAATAACCTGAGTCGGGGTAGTCTCTGCAAAAAAATAAAAGAGAGGGTCAAACCACGAATAAAGAAAAAGGAATGAAGGAAATTTGAGCCGAAATGCACCAAGGCCCAAAAAAGCCCGGATCCTCTCTTCCTCTTCAAAAGTTTTGAGGGAAGCTATGAGAGCCTCTTCGGCAGAGATACTTGTTGAAGGAGAAAGCGTCAGTGAAAGCATAATAATGACGAAAGAATAAAACAGATGTATAGAACTGAGGCATACCTGATTCTGCGATAGCAATCAATGCCGCTTCATCGCGAGCTAGTTGCTCGGAAACCGCGATGGCAGCCTCTAGATTGGTATCATCCGGCACAATGAATAAGCCCTCATTAGTTCCATGCTCACACAGGCCCTCGCTGTAGGGAGCATGAGGCTCCTGGCCGAGTACAATGTCGACAGAGAACAGCGACATCTTCTTTTTTTGCGAACAAGCGCCGGCAGTCGGCAACAAGAGCTTGCGCTTGGCGGGCAATTTTGGGCGACGAGTCCCGATCTCCATACCCATGCCAGAATCGGGAGACGCTGCAGCCACCGCTTCTACAGGCTCACGAGGTAGAGGCTTATTAGGAAAAGCTAGCGGGACCACAGCCGCAGCAGCTTCTCTTAGGGAAGGACGAACGATGGTCCGTCGCTTCAAAGGGACAGTTGGATTTCCAGCAAGGACAACACCCTTACAATCAAGCAATAATCGCTTTTCTTCCCTAATTACAGCACCCATCGCATGCTGGTACCACGCCACGTACGCGTTCAAGACCTTTGGGACGCAACTCAACTCACTGATAAAGAAGCTAGACCCGGTGGTAAGTCGCATGAAATTGTGTAGCGCATTGCGGATACCCTCTTCCGTAGCAACCGGCTCAGCTAGGAAGGCCTCAAGCGGGACACCCTGATTGTAGCTTGATTGTTGAGCGAAACGGTGCGGGTTGTATCTCATGAACAACGCCAAATCGTTCTGCCTAAACACTAAAAAGCCCGGCCTGATTGAATATAAGTGAAGAATCTCCCGAGCTTTCAAGATAGAAGCACGGTCTTTAAAGGTGTCGTGCAGCGACTGCACCGTTTTCGTGGATTCCTTGCCGATAGTTAAAACCTTATCGACAAATGTCATGCTATCTCCAACTGTACATGGGCGAAGAAACAGACCCCGAGCTTCCCGCTGAGTCAGTTCTAAAGCGGAAGCGTCAACTAGCTGTATAACCCGAGAAAAGTTATAACTTTCGTAGAAGCGGGGCCGCTTGTGAACTCCGAAAGCGCTAAGCACATGCAGCTCGAGCCACGAAGTGAAATAATACATCGGGAAGTTTATGGGCTACACCCCGGCAGAGTGGTGTCTGCCGCCAAGCTAAGTACATGATACAAATGAGCCAGCCCAGCAATCCCGTCGGCGACCTGCGTCCCTTCAACCATTCAGTGAGCCGGGTAAAAAACAGACGGCCTCATGTGGCGAGGGTGCATGGGGAGCGCAAACTAGCTTAACCATAAGCCAAGGAACCCTAGAAAGAACGCCTCCTCGTCGACGTCTTGAGCGGCGAGTTCTGCAAAGGGGACGACCGCGGCATTTGGGAGGAAGAAATCCTTTTGATCTGCTTCCGCTGTCAGTCGGCTATCCAAGCCAAAACCGAAAGGATCGTCAAGCTTGGAAAACTTCGTACCTTATTTCTATAAGTCTTCAGGGCGAAGAAAACGGGCAATGAAATCTATAAAACTAACCCCGTGGCTTCCAGATTCTAGGAACAGACTTTCATAAATATTTAACACCTTGATTAAGCTTGGGAATCGGTGCTGAATGGCATTCTCTGGGATCAGACCCATCACTACTGATCAAGTAGCGAAAATGTACTCGTCAGGGGGTAATATCTCCTCAATGTTCCCCTCTGATAGGCAAGCCGGAGATCTCCGCGAACTCCTCTAAAGAGATTGAAACATCCGGATCTAATAGAAGGAAGGTATGAGTCGGGACGTTCCATTGTTCCAAAAAAGCTTTGACCCACCACACAGGGGGCATGGAATACTCGTAGAGAGAAGCGTAAATCACGGGGTACAACCCGAGCTTCAGCAGCTGGGATTTCTTGGCCGACAAGATGTACCGGGCCCACTGTAGATATCCAGCTGAATGGCGGAGAGTCAAGCCTATCATGTATGGCTGTCCCTAAGGGCGCGACTCGCCCTGACATATGCGCCACCCCAAGATATCCAAAGCCATTGGAGGCTGTATGGGTATTGCGGCCATAGAAGGCTGGAGATGACCCTCCGAGGTTCAGTTAACCTCCTCTATGGTGTAGTTCACTAGGGGTGAGTCATCGTAGTGAATGGCGGAGATCGTCTCCGAAGGTGCTGCACAAGAGAAGCTGTGTCGCCCCTGATGATTTGATTGTACCACGACCCCCATATATGAAGAGACTTTCGCTCCGGGTCATGATCTTTGATCAGCGTGAAGACTTCCCTGTCCACGGGCGCGTCAGCAAATGCGCTCTCCGGGCGAACGAAGAGGAAAGAAGTATCGAAATACATAGTTCTTGCATCAAAAAGAACAAGAGTTAGCTGTCAAGGCTATAGTTCAAATTCTGACATTTGGTACTTTAAACTTGTACCACACAGCAATGCAGTGGAAAGGGACCAAAGGGAGACCCACAAAATTAAGGCGGCGCCTCATCATTGATGAGACAGTCACTCAATAATAAAAGAATCCAACAAAGATGCTCATTTAATGAGAGGCTCATTAGGCCAAGGAGTACAACTCCATTGATAGCAGCGCTCTGCAGACAGAAATGATATATGTCAAAATTAATGATGAAGGGAATAAAAATTCCCCCAAAAATTCTAAAGAGCTACGCTCTGTGAGAATGATGGAATAATCCATCAAAATCCTAAAAAGCAAATCTTTTACTAAGTTAAAAACTTCGAGATCTTTAAGATCTGCAAAAACGAACTCTAAGGGTTCTTCATTAATGGGTTAAGAAAACCCTAAGAAAGATCTCTTTAGATCTAAGAAGTGCAAAGCTATGTTGAGAAAACCCTAAAAAAAATTAGATCTATGATCTGAGAAGAGCAAGGCTCTGTTAATAGGTGAAACCCTAGATTATGAAGTAATCCCTTCAAAGATTTAATCTTTACCTAAATTTTTGAACGGGGTTTTGACTCTAAGAGAGTTCTTGAGGCAAAGAGCTTAGCTTTGAAGGGAGAATGAAATTCTCAGAAAACCAAAAGGCAAGAAGATGAACAGAGGTCATCTCAAAGGGCCAAAGACCCTATTTATAGACAAAAGAAGCCGATTCAACTTCCAAGACAATCCAAAGGTGGAAAGGCTTCCACCGCTGCACTCACGTATGAGCCACGTAAGCGCAACGGTGGGGGGCATTTGTTTCCCCCAATCAGAGCAGAGCTATGTTCAAAATTCAAAATTTGAACTGAAGTAGCGCCTAATGTGCAAAGCACGAGAGCGCTGGTGCCAAGAGCGCCAGCGCTAAGAGTCAAAGACTCTGAGGAAGCGACTCACGTGCAAAGCACGAGAGTGCCAGCACTGAGAGTCAAAGACTCTGAGGCAGCGCCTCACATGTAAGTCTACGCTAGCGCCCCGGCCGTCTACAGACGCCAAATGCGGAACAAAAAACTTTTTAACTGGCGCTATCGTATACTTTAACCCGGATCTGCCATTATTGCTAAACTAACAAACTGTAAAGAGTGTAGAAAGGTTATACCGAACGATCCGAGTCCTTCGTTCTTTAACCATCATCCCACGCTCCGTTGCGGCTGCTCAGATCTCGTCGATCTCCGATCTGCTCGTCCAGGTGGCACCACATCACTGATTCTTTAAACGGGCTCCCGCCTCTGACTCGAGGCAACTCGGTCGTCAAGTTTGCTAAAAGAGACGACCAAGAATGATGTAGAGAATGAATAGATTACTTTGTCTCACTTCGTCCAAATCTGTAGACGATCGGTTAATGAAGCTGCCATTTTTATCGGGTGATGGAATGAAAGAGGTAATGAAATTTCCATGCACCCTTAACCATAGTCTTTTCTCTCCAAAAAGGAAATCAATCTCTCACTTTCTTCTCAAGGGGGCCGGCCACTATTTAAGGAGGTGGAGGGTAAGTGTAGGAGAGAGGGGAGAGTAACCATATGCAAAAGATCTTTAACAAATATATATCATGCAAACAAAAGGAATTAATGGTAAAGGGTGACTCATAAAACACATCATCAAAAAACCATTAATGCACTAATGAGTCATGAAGCTAGTCATCATCTAGAAGCTCCTAGAACCTTCCACACACTCATGACTCACTTCAGAGAAGAAAAGATAAATCCGCATTTAACCGAATGTTAAATACGGCTGATAGAAAACTGGAAACTGGCAACTTCCAAAAGTGATCCTGAAACGACTTTCAGGACAACCCCGAAACTGTATAAATATACCCGCATTTGTATTACGACCGAATAAAAATGCAACTAAGACAAAGATATTATATCTACTCAATATAATACTTGGATCCGGCTTAAACCAAAGCCGACCAGTATCATCTGCCCGAAAAATAACACGTGCGTAAACGCACGTGCATTTTCCGAATTCTGCCATAAAACCATACGGCCTCTACAACGTTTCGCCCGAACTTGGGAAACTGTCTGTGGGGGACTCTAATGACTCGTCAGTACCCTGGCAGTGGGTTTAACCACAAACCGTCAGTGGCACTAGCAATGCGTAACGGCTGCCCATGGACTGACCTCAAGGGAGGCTGATGAGCGAACTCATCCAGAAACCCTACTGAGCCTAACAGTGACAATGTATATACAGTCCGGTCCGTTCGTCTATGAGTATCGCATATCTGCCTAGGGGGCTAGTAACGTCAGACCCCCAATAGCAGTATAAGTCGTGTCGGAGTGTAGCCCAATAACACCCTGAGATACTACTGGAGTACCTACCAGTAAATCTCCTGCCATGGCCATGGACTTTGTGTAATGGATCTCCTAGACACAGCACGACCTCGCCCCCAATACCGGGAGAGACGAATCCCCTGCTGATCCGCTCACGTGCCTCCATATGGCTCGGGACTGTACCCAAAAGCTACATGTTTGCACGACTCCTTTGAGCCGTGGTAGTATAGAAATCAAAGCACAGTGGGAACTCACACGAGACAAATGACGACCTCAGGTCGATGAACTAACCTGTACACATGTCACCAGGGAACTGCTATCTGACGATATGTATAGTACTAACTAGCAGATTCCCGGCGAGTCCTGTCCGGTGTACTCATAACCCAATGAGCACCTGTATACATCTTAGGTGATCCAACTGACACCAGTGGCTTGTGAGACCGGCCACCGCCCCTCGTCGGGGTCTCGACTGTACACACTAGTCTACTCCGGAGTATCGATGCCCTGTCTCGAAACTCCCACGACTAGGGACCACAATTAAGGATATGCATATAAACTACCCAACTCTCACGTATATGATCGCCATCATACTGTTGGTAGTAAAGCAAGATCCTAAGGGCTCTATCAAAGTGTAACATGTAATCAGTCACCTGAACATGTACACGACTGATAAAGGCAAACCAGATAGCATACTATCATCTTGAGTAAGACTGTCCTACCGGTATAGGTCCTCTGCAATCATTGCAATCACGTACCTGCGATCCAATAATTGACTATGAGGGCACTATCTCCAACTATCTCCCACTTGCACTCAAAGCTAATTATTGCGATGTCGACTACTCACAGCCCGTGTGAAACCGAACATCCAACTCCTCTACTAATCAGTTTCACAAAGCCCGTTTGTAAAACTATTGTGTTCGAGAAATAGCCTCAGTGAGTGGATCCGCGTAGATGTTTCTTTCTATATCTCTCTAAATCTCAAGTTCGCGGAGAAAGCCATCTCCCGAATCGAGTAATACCTGTCTTAGAATATGTCTGGATATCTGATGGGACCTAGTTCATAAATGAACTCCAAATCCAAACTTCTTAGACTGTATCGATCACTGAACCTAATCAGTATTCGGCACCATGCCACCCACAGTATCCTCTTGGACCACCTGTCCATAATACTGTCCCTCTTCATCAGAGGGAAAAACTATAACTCTGACAATCTCTCTGTCAACCATGTCACCTTTGAAGCTTGGAATGATAACCGTCTCCCGAAGGAGGCTGCCGTCATCAAATCCGTAGAACATGTACTTATGTTCTAAAACTGCTTCCTTATGTTTCTCCAGGATTGGATTAATACAAACTTATTGCATCTAGTGCAAAAACAACATCTGGTGTGGTACTTGACATCTCATGATTGACTCAATTGCCTAAGCAAGTGATCTGCCAATCATGCCCATCCCTCTCCCCTTTAGTCTGAAAGACACCTTTAGAGAGGGTGACTCCATCACCTGCAGGTACACCACCATGCTAGGAGTCATCTATTCTAAAAACCATTAGAATACTGTTAAAGTACCCACATTGGGAAACTACCCAAATCCAGATCTAAAACCATAGATCTAGAAACCAGAATGTCAAATATTATATCCATATCCTGTCTGGAGGAACAACTGTGTGACGACCAAAGTACAACCGATCGCAGTATAGGAATTTTACTTCCTACTCTGTGTATGTCATTCAGATACCATGACATCACACCCTACTACCTTCTTAACAGATCCATCCCCTATTCTGATTGAAGTCAAACCCATGACTGTCACATCAAAACTAGATGATCTATCTCCGCTATAACTACTCAAGTCTATAAATAGATATAAGTATCTTGCCCACTATGCTTCCGCTACTCCCACTGACTACGACAACCCTCCTACCGGGTCTCATATCCTGGAACAACAGTAGTGTCAAGTCTAGGTAAACAAGATCCTCCCTGTCACCGTCCTTGAGGCTACCGGAGTATCTCTCGGGTGTCTGAGGTTGCCCACCATATCTGCGGCGTGGCTATTGGAATGTCAAACCTGATTGAATATATAGGTCCTATTAAATTTTCCGTAATCGTTCGCGGTTGTGGAATCACTTCCAGTTCTACCATACTCCCACTACTGTTTTCTGAAAAAGATCCATTTTACTAAAACCGTGGCGAGTCAAGAACAATATCACTATTGATCTTCCAAATGGTAGAATATCAACCCTCGTCATAGCCAGGGTCAACCCACAAACAGCCATTACAGAAACGTGCCCTGAGTTATCCAGAGTCTGGTTTTAAGCATAAGCTGGACAACTCCCCGTACCTTAACATCTTTTAAGGTACGAACTATTCTATATCCAATATAGAAACTTTGGCACTTATTTAATTGGAACCATATTCAAATCATGCAGCTGTCTCCAGTGCATTTCATCTTTAATGGAAAGAGGCTAATCAGCATTACTCAACTTAGGAATCCATCCAATTATGAGTAACCTGAAAAAGAAAACTCGTTTCTCAAAAACCATCACTATCATCTGAATGCCAATCACAAGAATCTACATCTTCGATCTCTTTGAAGAATCCCGATACTTGTGACACCTGGTTCTCTACTTTATTCTTATACCCACAACTTCTCAAAACTTAGACCTTGTATTTCTACGAAACACTCGTCTAAATACTAGAGAAGTTATAAGTAAACAGAACATAGTACGAGGACCTACCCCTTTGTCCTGATGGACACTTGGACAACATACAATACTCTGTATAAGTCCGCTGAGTTAAACAACTCAAAACCTGTGCGTCGTAGGTTGAAAACTGTACCCTGGCGATTTCCTCAAATATCACCAATTACAACGAATTCCGATATAATGAGGATAATCACCTAATTCCCAATAACTTACTCCCACTCATCATCTGTAAAACCATACAGATATGAGAATGAAACCTGGTAAACACATACCCTTGGAGTAAGTGACTAATCGGGAAAACAGTTTTTCTTTAACAATGCACTGAAACATGAAAATATTTCGTAGGGGTATCCTGGTATTCATAGTAATGCCTCTTCCATAATCTAATTCATGACTTCAACCGTATATTTTATTGCCATCTCTCCAAATCCCTTTATTTGTCTTTAGTCGTTACTGTTCCCCTCCGAAAGGCGGCGCACAGGACCGCGATGTCCTGCGCGCTGGGATTCAGGGCAGATGCTATTTGGTTTGATCCGTCCACCTCTCCGAAGATGCCAAGTTGATTTATGGCACCTTGTATCGGAGGTTTAGACGGATGCGGCCGATGTAGCAGACTTTGTCAGATTCCCCCTCAGGGTGAGGGGTTTTTGATTGTGGGGCTGCTCTTCCCTGCAGGCGCAAGCCCCTACAGTTAATTACGCTACCGCGTCGCGGTAACAACTTTCTCCTTCTCCAGAATTTCACTTCGTGTCGTGTGTGTTTGTTTTGTTTGTGATTGCCCGTGGATTGTATACGGAGACTGAGTAATGCCGTCGCCCGTAGGGCGTGGATTAGTCCAAATCCGCATTTATTTAGATTTGGGTTTGGTGTTTTTTGGTTTAAGGATGCATTAGTCGCGTTGCGGCTAAGATCAACTTAAACGTTCGTCAAGGATACGTTAGTCCTGTTTTAGACTAAGATCGACCTGACGTAGTGATTGATTTAATTATCTGGCCGTCGGGACTCGTCACCTCTCTGACGTCGTTGAGGGATTACAACGACAGGCGTCAGAGGAGTTCAGAGATGTACCCTTGCACCAAGGTTGATTCGGAGTTTTATTGTTTATTTAAAGATCTAAGGACACATTAACCGTATTTGGGGCTAAGATCAACTTAGACGGGACCGTTTAGATCCAGCAAAAGAGCGTTCGGGCTAGATTGCGCTAGTTTAAGGACGTGGCGGTCCATCGCCAGTTTTAAGGACGTGGTGGTCCATTATTAGTTTAGGGACGTTTCGGTCCGTCGCCAGTTTAAGGACGTAGTGGTCCATATTCCAGTTTAGGGACGTGGCGGTCCGATATTAGTTTAGGGACGTCTCGGTCCGATATTAGTTTAGGGACGTCTCGGTCCGATATTAGTTTAGGGACGTTTCGGTCCGATATTAGTTTAAGGACGTTTCGGTCCACGAGTTTAAGGACCCCGCAGTCCATATCGATGTGTGGTCGTTGGGACCCGTCATCTCTTTGACGTCGTTGAGGAATTACAACGACGGATGTCAAAGGAGTTCGGAGATGTACCCTCGAACTGGATGTAAATTGATTTAGAAGAGCAATTTTGCTCAGTCAATTTAATTTAAGGACTTATGGCCAAAATTGGGCTAAGTCCAGTTGAAATGTTCAACATTTTATTTGCCTTTGTATTGCATTTCTTTTTTTATTTTTATTTGGGCCTTGCCCAGAAAGGATGCAGAGCATCAATTTGTTTTGGGCTCTGCCCTTTTAGGAATGATGCAAGGCATCAATTTTATTTTGGGCTCTGCCCTTGTATAAAGGATGCAAAGCATCAATTTATTTGGGCTCTGCCCATTTATTGCCTTGCAATTTATTTTGGCCTGTCAGGTCATTTTGATTTGGGCCTGGCCCTTTAATTAATGCATTGCATTTGTGCAAAATACTGTTAATTTGAGAATCTTTTAGATTCAAGAACCGATGGTTCATAAAATAAGTGCAAAGCACTATTTGATTTAGAAACAAGTTTTTTCCTTGTTTTTTCTTATCTCAGAGAACCAAAGGTTCATGAAAGTGCAAAGCACTATTAATTTAATAACCTTTCAGGTTCAAGAACCGATGGTTCATAAAACAAGTGCAAGGCACTATTTTATTTATTTATTTATTTATCGTTGAAGATCTATGATCTTGTTCATAAGAGAATTTTCTCTTCTTTTAAAGGTTTTTACCTCTTATTTTTATTCTTCAAGAGTTCTCAAGAGTTCTCTTCTCTTTATTTTTTAGCCAGATCCTCCCCTCCTTTTGAAATGAGGTCTAGGGTCCTTTTTATAGTGCCCATGAATTAGTTATAATTTGTTACATAAATCATTTTCTGAGTGATTTGGGTAATTTTTCCCACCGTTGGATATTTTATCCAAAGGCCCCTGCTTTACAGAAGAAAATCTTCTTGTTTTAACAAGAATAGAAAAGATTTATTATGTTTTGCGCAACTCCCCCAACGCGTGACACGTGTCGCGCAGCTGTGCTTGCGCAACTACGCAGACACGTGTCGCGCAACTGAATTTTTTTTTATTTTTATTTTTGAGAAAGAACAGAAGCATTGCTTCTTTTTCCACTTTGGAATTTAAACAGAGCTTTGCTCTGATTGGGATAAACAAATGTCCCCCCACCGTTGCGCTTACGTGGCCTCCTAACGTGAGCGCAGCGGTGGCAGACTCTGAACCGTCGCGCCATCTCTTGGAAGCTGAAAGGGCACTTGATGCCTATAAATAGGACTTTTGGTCCCTTAGATGATTCTTATCTCTAAATTTTTCTTTCAGAACTCAGTGCCCTGCTCTCTTGTTTAAACACTTTTAAAAGTTCAAACTTTTAGAGAATTTTAGGTAAAAGTATTAATTTTAATTAAATTAAATCAATTTTAAGAGAATTGTTCTCAATAAATCCCAGATCTAAAGAAGTCCCATCTAGGGTTTCACTTAGTAGAGCTTTGCTCTACAGGTCTTAAAGGGATCTAAAGAGAACTAAAGGAGACCCTACTAGGGTTCCATAGAGCTCTGCTCTCTGAAAGATTTTTCTTAGATTTTCTTAATTCATTAATGGAGTTTTGCTCCTCCTAAATCATATAGAAGAACTCTTAAGAATTCTTCATGGATCTTGGAACTTAAAGATGGCATTTTATTCCTCAGTGCATTATATCGTTTTGCTTAATCAGTCTTCCTGATAATTCTGTTGATTCTCTTTCACAGGAACAATGAACGCCCACATGTACGCTCTTAACGAGATCATCTCTCATGAGGACATCCGCCGACTTGGCCGCTCTCAAAATCAGGAGTTCACAAACGAGGAGTGTGCTGAAATAATGAGTCGCTTCGACGCATGCAATGGTCCACCGCTTCCCCGCCGTTCCTCTCTTCTTAAACTTATCGTGGGAGCTATCTGGGAAGCGCTTCCCCTATTCTGTTCCGGCGTGCCGCTTAGGGCGTTGAATGCCGCTGAGGACAAGGTGCACTCTGTGTACCTATCGAATTTTATCTCGAAAAGACGGCGAGACAGTCTTATCGACCTCTTGCACAAGGTCTTTCAACAGTCTGCCATACTCGCTGCTTATCGGAGGGTGGAAGACATCAGAAGGGACCCTCACGCCTGTGCTCGCGAAAGGAAGCACACTAGGATGGTCCGCGAGGCTTGGAAAGTCATAGATAGGGTCGCTTTTGAATTCCTCAATTCATGTCCTGGATCTGAGGTTATTCCATTGTAACTTTCATTTATTGTTTTTATGACTGTAAGAACTTCGGGCAATATTAATGGAAATTTTTTTTATATCCCAGCTTGTCTTTATTATATATCTTTTGTCCTGAGTCTTTTTGCCCATGCATGAATGGATACGTCTTGGACGCTTGATCAAACGTAAATCGGGTGCTCTTTCTGTTGCTTTTCCTCTTTCTCAGCATGTCGTCACAATTAGCAGGTAATAGAGTAAGCTTCTTGATTTCTTCATGAGATAGCGAGGGCTTAGGCCGCAGGTTCAGATCTGCTGCCTAAGACTTTTCAACTCTATGAGCCGTGAGGGTCTCATAGAGACTTTTCTCCCTACGGATCGAGAGGATCTCGTAGGCGGGTTTTTCTCCTTAAGAATCGTGAGGATTCCTAAGTGTGGTTTTCTCTTGTAAGTCGTAAGGATCCTACAAGAGAATTTTTCCCTCTTACGAGTCGAGAGGACTTGTATGCGGTTGTTTCCCTCCTTGTCGAAGTTCGATGTTGGAGAGTGAGACCCGTGGATGGTATGCAAGAGACCATTTTGGGCCAACTTACGGGGTCCCAATGCTTAGGAAACAGGCTTCTTTTATGCCCACTGCCTAAGGCTTTATCTCACGAGTCGAGCCGCCTCGACAATTTTTCACAAGTCGAGACGAATCGAACGTTTCTCGCAAGAACATCTTAACGTCGCATTTAACCTCTGCTCTTTACGACAGAAGCCCGTTAAGGTTGGTGGTACTTAGGGTTTTGGCCATCGTACCGTCGTATAAGCTGATATAGTCCTCGATAGGCAATCGTGCTGTTCGAGTATCCCTGCGACTGCCGTGTCTCTGATCCCTTCGGGGGCTGGACAAGACGCCTTCAAGCAATCCTCCTTGGCAGTTTGACCGTCGGAAGAGCAAGCGCTAGGAATTTGCCATGCCACTTTTTACTTGAGGTTAGGCTCATTTTGGAGAGCCCCGATGAGTCATAACCACTCCGTGCTGGTGTGGGATGATCTCCGATAGTCTTTCAGGCTTTATATGACTTTCCGTTAAGACCCTGAAGCTAGGAATTTGGCCTTTGCTTCATTTGCTGGCATTGCGTCCTCTGTATCGAGACGAATGTCATGGTGGGAACTAGGGATTTTGCCGTGGCTCCGTTTGTTTGATGACGTTGCGTCTGCTGTGTCAAGACGGACGTCGAGGTGGTGACCACCCCGCGCTGGTGTGAGATGATCTCGTCTGCTGTATCGAGAAGGACGTCGAGGTTGTCTTTAGGTTGCTGGTGAACCGCCGAGGTTTGGAACTAGGGATTTTGCCGTGGCTCCATTCGTTTACTGACGTTGCGCCTACTGTGTCGAGACGAACGTTGGGGTGACATCTCGTCTACTGTATCGAGGCGGACTTCGAGGTTGTCTCTAGGTTGCTGGTGAACCGCCGAGGTTTGGAACTAGGGATTTTGCCGTGGCTCCATTCGTTTAATGACGTTGCGCCTGCTGTGTCGAGACGAACGTTGGGGTGACATCTCGTCTGCTGTATCGAGACGATCGTCGAGTTGGTGACCACTCCGCGCTGGTGTGAGATGATCGCCGATTGTCTTTCTGGTTTATGTGAGTTACCGTAAAGACGTTGAAGCTAGAATTGTGGCCTTCGCTTCGCTTGCTTTGTCACGTCCGAATCCCTGCTGGAGGAAGAACGCTGGGGTCGACATCTCGTCTGCTGTATCGAGACGGACGTCGAGGTGGTGACCACTCTGTGCTGGTGCGAGATGATCTCTGATTGTCTTTCCGGTTTTATGTGAGTTACCGTAAAGACGTTGAAGCTAGGAATGTGGCCTTCACTTCGTTTGCTTTATCATGTCTGAATCCTTGCTGGAAGAAGAATGCTAGGGTTGACATTTTGTCTGCTGTATCGAGCCGAACGTCAAGGAGGTGACCACTTCATGTGAGATGGTCTCTGATTGTCTTTCCGGTTTTATGTGAGTTACCGTAAAGACGTTGAAGCTAAGAATGTGGCCTTCGCTTCGTTTGCTTACACTGCGTCTGGTGTATTGAGACGAATGCTGAGGTGGAGCTGGGATTTTGCCATCACTCCGCTTTGTTTCGACCATGGGGTCTTTTGTTAACTTTGCATGTACACCCCGCTGGGCTGCAAAGGAACGCCGTTGTTGACATTGCGTCTGTTGTAACGAGACGAATGCTAAGGTGGAGTTGGGATTTTGCCATTACTCCGCTTTGTTTCGACCGTGAGGTCTTTTGTTGACGTTGCATCTGCCTCCAGCTGGACTGCGGAGGAACGCTGTTGTTGACATTGCGTCTACTGTATCGAGACGAATGCTGAGGTGAAGCTGGGATTTTGCCATCGCTCCGCTTGATTGTGTAACATCTGTGTCCTGTTGGAATGAGGAGGCACACCGTTGTTGGTCTCCAGGCTGTAGACGTGGCCATTGAGATTTGGAACTATGGACTTTGTCATGGTTCCGTTTCGTTGCGATTCCGAGGTCAGTTGTTGACGTCATGTCTGCATCTAGTTGGAGTGAGGAGAAACGCCGTTGGTGATCTTTAAGTTGCCGATATTGACGTCGAGACCCTGAAGTTAGGGACCTTCCTTTGCTTCAATTGTTGACATCGTGTCTGTAATATTGCGACAAATGTCGAGATGGTCTCTAGGTTATCTATGAACCGTCGAGATTTGGCTTCACTTTCTGGTGGAGCCTGTTGGGAAGGTATTGTTCCCTTTTTATCTGTGCTCCTGGATTGTATACAAGGATCGATGTGATTTCACCTGTAGGGCAAAAAGTTTCATTCTTTCATTTTTTTTATTCTTTCCGCGATGCTCTATCATTTCAGCTTTTATATCGCGAAGGTCGCGATTGCCCAATCATTTCGGCTATTTTTCGTGGTGCCCAATCATTTCGGCTATTTACTTTATTTTTACTCGCTACTTTTTATTGCGAGTTGCCCAATCATTTCGACTGTTTATTTTATTTTTACTCGCTGTTTTTTTATTGCGAGTTGCCCAATCATTTCGGCTATTTTTCTTTTTACTCGTGCATACATTTTTACTTATTGATTTTGTTTGCAAGTTGCCCCATCATTTCGGCTATTTCGTATGCATTTTTTTCTTGGGCTCGCTGATTTTTTTTTTTGCGAGTAGGGAATTTGGGGTCTGATACCAATCTTGGCATCAGTATCGCTGCAACTGGGATATTGCCAGGAGCGAATCATCATTTGCCTTGAAAGGACTTGGAATTTAATACCGGTCTAGGCATCGGCATCGCTGCAACTGGGATATTGCCAGGAGCGAATCATCATCTGCCATGAAAGGACTTGGAATTTGATACCGATTTAGGCATCAGCATCGCTACAACTGGAATATTGCCAGGAGCGAATCATCATTTGCCTCTGTCGATGCCGAACAAAGGTGGCTTAGTAAACAGGGTTAAAGGTCCTGTCGGCTAAGGCTTTTGGCTTCATGAGCCGTAAGGGTCTCACAAAGGTATTTCTCCCTACAAGTCGTGAGGATCTTGTAGGTGTGTTTTCTCCTTAGGGATTGTGAGGATTCCTAAGTGTATGTTCCCCTGTAAGTCGTAAGGATCTTACAAAAGGATTTTCTCCTTATAAGTCGAGAGGACTTACAAGTGTTGTTTGCTGGACAAGCATATCCCTAGTCGCAGATGGGACTTTGTTAGGGAAATATTTATTCGTGCCCGTGGATTGTATACAAGGGTCATTATGAGCCGCTTGTAGGGCAATATCGAAGGTTGTGGAGGCTGCTTAAGAACAGGTTAAGGTTTCTGTAACTTAAGACTTTCAAATCTTATGAGCCGTAAGGGTCCCACAAGAGAGTTCTCCTTACGAGTCGTGAGGATCTCGCAAGTGTATTTTCTTCTTAGGAATAGTGGGGATCCCTAAGTGTGTTGTTCCTTTGTGAGTCGTAAGGATCTCACGCCGGTGGTTTCTCCTTACAGGGTCGAGAGGACCCTATAAGTGTTTCTTAACGAGGTTGCGCCCTTTCGGGTTTTCACAAACACTCGCCGGTAGTCCTGCTGTTTTTACTCACAGAGCCCTCTCGGGTTTTCATCAGTGCCCGTTTTGCTTATGGACATACCGTTTTTTTTTATTCTTTTTTTTTCTTCTTCTTCTTTTTTTTTACGAGGTCGCGCCCTTTCGGGTTTTCACGAACACTCGCCGGTAGTCCTGCTGTTTTACTTACGGAGCCCTTTCGGGTTTTCCTCCATGCCCGTTTTGCTTATGGACATACCTTTTTTTCTTCTTCATTTTTTTTGATTTTATTTTTATCTTGTCAGCCTAAGGATGCTGCGGTATTAGTTTAAAGACGTTTCGGTCTGCTATTAGTTTAAGGACGTCTCGGTCCGCTATTAGTTTAAGGACATTTCGGTCCATTGCAAGTTTTAGGACATTGCGGTCCATCATTAGTTTAACGACATTTCGGTCTATCGTTGCCATATTTGAGGCGAGTTTCTAGTTTATGGAATTTTCGGTCCATGAGTCCTTCTCCATGAATGAACATGATGCCCCCGGCGTATCCATATTTTTCGGAGCATGCAGTTGTGGCGGGTTCACCTTCCAAATTTCGGACAACGCGAACTTGCCCTGTTGGTATTGGTCTTCAACCTAGTTCTTGAAGACGTAGCAATCCTCGATCAGATGACCTACAGTTTGGTGGTAAGGGCAATAATTAGGATTATTAATATCACCTGGCGGCAATGGACGTTTTGGATTCGGCAGATTGATGAGTCTGTCACACACTGCCAGCTCGAACAATCCCCTTGTTTTATCTTGCGGAAACGAGTAAGGACGTTTCAACTTTTCCTGGAGGGGTTGCCGCTTGTTGCTTTGGAGAGCAACCGGCCTAGGGTCACCTGATTGTTGTTGAGTGCTGGCGACGAGGGTCGTTTTTCTTTTTCCTTTATCCTTTTTGTTCGATCCTTTGTTTACGGGGCCGAGATTTTTTCCGCGTAGCATGCGATTGCACGGCTGAACGTTCTCGCAGCTTCTCAATTCCTTTATTTTTGAGATAGATTCCCCGAGGGAAGAGTTGGGGGTAGCTTCTTCGTCAGAGTCGCTTCCAAAGGTGATAATTTGTGATCCCTTGAAGTCGGCTATATGACAGTCGGCGGTGGCTCTTTTGCGCTCATCTATCGCATTTTTCCGATGTCCACAAGCTTCACACTTTGTCCTGTTGAAGTGTCGCTTTTGAGCGACATACCCTTGCCACCAACAGTTAAAGGATTCGCAGTCTTCGGTAGGATGTATGATCTTCTGATGATATAAACAGAAGTTAGGGTGCATCTCTACCTCAGAGAAAGGATTTTCTTCGGAGGGCGGTAGCTTCATTCCTACTGATAGAGCTTTGGTGAACCGTTTCCTCGTCTTGAATTTGTTTTTACCCGCAGTGTATGGCTTTTGATTTGATGGGAATACCTTGGTTCTTTCCAGTATGGCCATTTCATGCTCTTGATTGGCTTTTCCTTTCAAACGAATTTCATTTAGGAAGGCATCGATCAACTTGTCTGACGGCCGCGGAATTTCTGTTTCAAGGTCCGCCATTGATTTCTCAGCGCAAGGATCCTCCTCATCATCCGTCAGTGAATGAGAAATCACATGACAAGTCGCTACGTAGTCTTCGGATTCATCCGATGAGTTTTCTCCATTGTTTTCATCCTTGACTAAAGAACAGGCTGCCCCCGGCGTGTCCGTCTTCTTTGGAGAGTGCGGCTGTGGGGGGTTTACCTTCCAGCTTTTAGACAGCGTGAACTTGTCTTGCAGGTATTGATCCTCAATCCATCCCTTAAAGACGAAACAATCCTCAATCGGGTGACTTACCGTTTGGTGGTAAGGTCAATAATTAGGATTATTAAGATCGCCTGGCTGCAACGGACATTTTGGATTCGGCAGATTAATGAGTCTGTTGCGCGCTGCCAGCTCGAACAGTCTTCTCGTTTTATTCTGAGGACACGAGTAATGACGTCCTAGCCTCTCTTCGAGGGATGGGCGTGGACGCACGTTGTTTTGGCGAGCGACCGGCTTTGAGTTGCTCGACTGTTGCTGAGCGTTGGCGACGATGATCGCTTTTCCTTTCTCATTTCGGGGATCGGGTCTTGGAGGAAACGGTCTATGGCCCATCTGGTCCATTTGGGCTAATTTGTCGATCAAGGCCTGGAAGGTGGTCGGCCTGAAGAACATCATGAATTGCGAGATGGTCGCCTGCGGATCGAGAGTGCCCACAAACATGCCTACCGCAGGTGCATCTTCTATGCGTTGTTCGCATTTCGACCATAGGTTTCGCCATCGTGTTGCGTATTGGACCCACGTTTCGCCAGGCCTTATCCTGGCATTTATCAGTGCTGTAATCGGGGTGCGTTCACTAGCACTCGCGAATCTCTGTGTAAACAGCAGCTCCATCTCTGCAAATGTTTTGACAGAGTCGTTAGGTAGCTCCGAATACCATTCAAAGGCTGTTTCTGCTAAGCTGCCGACGAATTGACGTAGCAACAATTTGTCATCGCCTCCAGAATTGCTGCATAAAGCCCTGAATTGAGCGACATGCTGATGCGGATTACCTGTCCCTTTATATACGTGGAATTTAGGGATCGTATATCCTGGCGGGTAATTGATTTGGTCATCCCAACTCGGATACGGTCGTCCGGTTCTAACAGTTTGCCCAGCCGCTTCATTCGCCTGATGAACCCGGATCTGCTGAGCTATATATTCGTCTAGGTCGACTTTGGAGATTGCCTCCTCCTTGGCTGTTGATAGAGCCGGTGGAGGATTTGACGTTTCTCCCCTGTCGTCTTCAAGGACGATCGGAGGATCTTCAGCAGGAGGGTCCGGCCGTAACATCATCTCTACCATATCTTGGAAGAGGAGCGCCATCTGTTTTATGTTAACCGCTTGCTCTGCAGCTTCTTTGTCCCACTTTTCGAGGACTCTGCGTAAAAAGTCAGCGTCGGATTCTTGTTCTTGACGCTCATCCGGAGACGTTTTAGAGCTTTCTTTTGGCTCAGTGAGTGCAGCCATTGTAGTCATCATTTCCTGAAGCTTTTGTTGTTGCTCCTGGGCTTTCGTCACGGATCGGGTGAGCGGTCGGTGGCCCGTAGAAGTGCGGCTTTCCTCCTTTCCAGAAGCCATATAAACAGTGTGCACCACCATGCCCCCAGACTTGGGGCGTTTGTGTTCGGTGTCTTTGCGATTTGCCGAAGACACAGGGACTTTTTGCGGCCTCCTTTTTTGAGTGATTGGAGTTAAGAGAGCCGTTGTAGTGGGCACCCAAGTAGCTTTTGCTTTTTGTGGTTTGACAGAGTAATCCTTCCCCTGCCGAACCTTCATCTTTTTCTGTCGTCGGAGGCAGTCTTGATCGATCACCGACTCTTGGACCTGTCGCCAGACTTTGTAAATTTTAGAGGACAGCCGTTGAGGGGGCTGCTCTAACTTCTTCTCTGGAGTATTCTCCACAGGTGAAGGAGTTCGTTTCAACATCACAGTAGGAGAATTTCTGCGCACCTTGTTGAGCAGTTCAAAGCTGTTCTTGGTTGGAACAGCAGTATCGATCCTCACCATCGGAGTTGGAGGAGTAAGTCCAGAGGGGGAGTTGCCCCCAGCCTTCCTCACTCGGCGCCAGTAGCGACGTCGGGCATGTCGTGCTGATGGAGTTGTTTCAGCTATAGGGGTGACCTCCTCATGCCCCCTGTGTTGGTCAGAATATACTGGTACCAGCTTTTTAAAGATCGACGTCCGTTGAACGGGGACAGCCAACTTATCAGAAGCGGACTTCTGAACATGGGAAGCAACCTTGGTGATTTTTCCAGGAACGTGAGTTGGAATGGCTATCCGCTTCGGGATAACGCCTTCTGGTATGGCAGGCTTCTTCATGAGCCTGTTAGAGCTCTGGCCTAGTCCGTTAAAAACTGAAGCAGTGGAGTTGGACGACCCGTTGAGAGGGGTCGAGGCAGTGGTAAGTCGATCGAAGACCGACTTCTTTGAAGCTTCTTGCAGTGTCATTGGGGTGTCGAAGCTCATTGGTGGGAGCATAGTCCCAAAAAATAGTCCAGTCGTGGCTTGAGCCACCTGCTCTGTCACGCCCCGCTTCCCAGAGTACGCAAGATTTGGGCACGTGACATAGCCAACCATGCTACCTGTGGGTAGGAAGTATCCATCCACAGTCACATTACGGTTGTAAAGATATCAAGAACAGTAAAAATAAACTAAACTAATACATGTCCAAATCCATAATAACAAGAATCAATAAACAATAAGTGCGGAAGCTAATGATCCAATACAATGAATAAACAGTACGTCCCATAATGCGGGCTCACATCTGGAATGAAATGAAATAATTAAACTAAACTCTAAAGAACTCACAGTTCAGCCTGCTGGCTGAAGTACTCCTGCTCGGTCGGCGGCAAAGGTACGGAATCTGGGCCATGCAAAACCCAGACGTCAGCGCGTCATGATATCAAGTATGTAGCATAAACATGGTAATAAACAGTGCAAGCGTGAACATGAATAAGCAGTAATAAGAAGTAATAAACAGGGTAACGTGCAGTAGTGACTAAACCGTCCTATCAGGTTTGCTACTCTATAGTCTTTGAAACCAATTGATGAATCGTCGATGTAACTCAATAGTATCCCGTGCGTGCCCGGGACCACGGTCATAATTCTCGAGGCTGAATCCGAGACGTGCCGCTAAGCAGTAAAAGGTAGTAGGATAGATGAGTGATGTCAGCATCAACACTCCGGAGCTGGCCAAGCCCGTAAGACTGATCAGAACAATGTATCGAACTGTTGAGTTACAAGTCGGTTTCACCTTTGATTTCCCCATACCCCCAAACTATGTATGTCAGTCAGGTATTCAGTAGTCAAGAACCAATGCCAACACAAGTCAAGTAAAGGTAGGTCTGTCTGGATCGACAGCAGGAATGGTTAGGTTTGTCGGCATTAGGCATAAGATCAGGTAACAGGTCAGGTTACTTTCAACGGGTAGAGTCGATATGTACAGGGTGTTGTGTCCGGTGTATCAGTACATGTGTCAGGTGTATCAGGATCGGTCAATATGTAATGCAATCAGGTATATGATGATAACAGGTATAGTAACAAATAATGAACAGTAGCAGGAAACAGTAAATAACAATATAAATCTAGGTAAACACAGTGATGTTTCGTATTCTCTTATTAATCCGGTTCACGCACCTTTGAGGTGCAAAAGCCACAAGACGGGCAATATCGATAATATGCGTAATGGAGTTACATGAATCTGAACTAAGCACAATAATTGTCTCATGAGTGATTTTAACAAATGAATCGGGGATGATCTACTTGGTTTGATTAGTTAAGTATGACTTAATAGCAGACCGGTTAAAGCGAGCAATGATTTCATTGATTTAAAGTTACGGATAATCGTGGCTAGCAATTCTAAGTTATAACAGGTATCGATATTATATTAGTTGTGTGGTTATAATATGATGAGTAAGTTGTAGCATGTTAAGCAAGTATTCAGATACTTGCCTCGGCGGTTCCGCAAACCGAAACACGGATGCGATGTCGGTAGAAACCACGATACGGAAGCACGGGCCACGGATCGAGTCCCAACAGAGGTCAATGGGATCACACGGACCAGGGGGCTTCGCTGGAGCGTCGGGTTCGTCAAACGGCACGGTCGGGTTCCGGCAACACCCAAATAGCAAAGTTAGCAACAAAGATACGATATACGCCAAAACTAACGAACAGCGGGGGTTGTACCAAAAGGAAGGAGAAGGAACTTACAGGGAGACACCAGGGGGTGACCACGGCGGGTTCGACGGCACCGGAACGCCGGCGAGGCCGCGACGGTGGCAGCGAAGGCTGGAACAGCCGCTGGGCTTGCTGGAGAGGGGTGCGACGAGTGGAGGAGAGAGGGGGTCGGCTCTGGTGGTCGAGGGAACAGGGAGGTGGTCGGAGGTGGCGTCGACGAGGTCGCCGGCGCGCTTCTCCGGCGAACAGGGGAGGTGCAGGCGAAGGGTGAAGGCTCAGGTTTGCTATTCCGGCGAGGGGAGGAGGGAACGACGACGAGGTCTCGACGAGTAGGGTGAAAGGGGGTCGCGGGGTCGTCGACGACGACGGGTGGCGTCGACGGCGAGGTTTGAGCGGGTGGAGGCGAGGTCGGGAATGGGTCGCAGGCGCGGGGAGGAGCGGGAGAACGGGGAAAAGAGGGTAGGTGGGTGTGGTGGAGGTCGTGGTGGTGAGGGCGGCGACGGCGAGGTCGCGAGGAAGTCGGCGACGGGATCGCGAGGGCTAAGGTTAGGGTTTGCGCCGGTTTCACGTGGTCGATGGGGAAAAATATGAGGCGGCTGTGCATCGTGAAAAATATAGGGGAGAGAGAGAGAGGCTGATGGGATAGAGAGAGAGAGAGATTTGAGAGAGATTGAGGGAGGAGAGAGAGAGACTGAGGGAAATAGAGGTGGGGCCCACGAGCTCAATAAGAGCTCGTGATTGGCCACGAGATTAAATTGAGAAGGAATTTGCGTAGGATTTGAGGGATACTGTTAGGAAAATATACGTATATATATATATATATTAGTTTTATATTAAATTGAAACGGGTCCTTTTTGGCGCGAAATGAAACATTTCCAAATCGCGCCCGGGTTGCGCCCAAATGTTCCAAATTCAAATTATATGATTTTAAGCGGGTTCCAAATTTTGAAAAGAGGTGTTTAGTGATTAAAATGCATGCCCCCAAGTCGGACACTTGCACGCGCGCGTAGTCGCCCAAACTTGCCCGTTCGGCCAAACGGAACGGAATCTCGACACGCGGACGCTACCACGCGACTAGTGGCGACGAGTAGGCTAACATGGACATCTTAAATTTCATTTTAGGAGTTAAAATTTGTTATGTGCCAAAATGACTTAACCGGGTAAAATTTAGCAATAAACACCAGAAAATCAGGAAAATTGGGAATGAGCAAACCACAGCCCTCAACTAGTAATATACATAGTATTATTGGGCTCGGGTGTTACATGCTCCACCGGCATTTTGAAAAGGGAGGCCGCTTGGGGCCCATAAGTCACTCCTCCAGCAATGGCGGAGCGAGAGTTATCGCTGCGGGCGGTGCAGTTCGAAGCCATCGATTTTCTGTTTTCCTGCATAAAGCAAGACACCAAATCTTAGTACCTTGAATCCATAGGCAATCGCAGCAAACCGCGATTTGTTCGCGAACACGACACACGAAGTGTGGAGTGGAAAGAGGAAGAGGTCCCACCGGGCGTGCCAGAATCTGTTCCCCTCCGAAAGGCGGCGCACAGGACCGCGATGTCCTGCGCGCTGGGATTCGGGGCAGATGCTATTTGGTTTGATCCGTCCACCTCTCCGAAGATGCCAAGTTGATTTATGGCACCTTGTATCGGAGGTTTAGACGGATGCGGCCGATGTAGCAGACTTCGTCAGATTCCCCCTCAGGGTGAGGGGTTTTTGATTGTGGGGACACTCTTCCCTGCAGGCGCAAGCCCCTACAGTTAATTACGCTACCGCGTCGCGGTAACAACTTTCTCCTTCTCCAGAATTTCACTTCGTGTCGTGTGTGTTTGTTTTGTTTGTGATTGCCCGTGGATTGTATACGGAGACTGAGTAATGCCGTCGCCCGTAGGGCGTGGATTAGTCCAAATCCGCATTTATTTAGATTTGGGTTTGGTGTTTTTTGGTTTAAGGATGCATTAGTCGCGTTGCGGCTAAGATCAACTTAAACGTTCGTCAAGGATACGTTAGTCCTGTTTTAGACTAAGATCGACCTGACGTAGTGATTGATTTAATTATCTGGCCGTCGGGACTCGTCACCTCTCTGACGTCGTTGAGGGATTACAACGACAGGCGTCAGAGGAGTTCAGAGATGTACCCTTGCACCAAAGTTGATTCGGAGTTTTATTGTTTATTTAAAGATCTAAGGACACATTAACCGTATTTGGGGCTAAGATCAACTTAGACGGGACCGTTTAGATCCAGCAAAAGAGCGTTCGGGCTCGATTGCGCTAGTTTAAGGACGTGGCGGTCCATCGCCAGTTTTAAGGACGTGGTGGTCCATTATTAGTTTAGGGACGTTTCGGTCCGTCGCCAGTTTAAGGACGTAGTGGTCCATATTCCAGTTTAGGGACGTCTCGGTCCGATATTAGTTTAGGGACGTCTCGTTCCGATATTAGTTTAGGGACGTTTCGGTCCGATATTAGTTTAAGGACGTTTCGGTCCACGAGTTTAAGGACTCCGCAGTCCATATCGATGTGTGGTCGTTGGGACCCGTCACCTCTTTGACGTCGTTGAGGAATTACAACGACGGATGTCAAAGGAGTTCGGAGATGTACCCTCGAACCGGATGTAAATTGATTTAGAAGAGCAATTTTGCTCAGTCAATTTAATTTAAGGACTTATGGCCAAAATTGGGCTAAGTCCAGTTGAAATGTTCAACATTTTATTTGCCTTTGTATTGCATTTCTTTTTTATTTTTATTTGGGCCTTGCCCAGAAAGGATGCAGAGCATCAATTTGTTTTGGGCTCTGCCCTTTTAGGAATGATGCAAGGCATCAATTTTATTTTGGGCTCTGCCCTTGTATAAAGGATGCAAAGCATCAATTTATTTGGGCTCTGCCCATTTATTGCCTTGCAATTTATTTTGGCCTGTCAGGTCATTTTGATTTGGGCCTGGCCCTTTAATTAATGCATTGCATTTGTGCAAAATACTGTTAATTTGAGAATCTTTTAGATTCAAGAACCGATGGTTCATAAAATAAGTGCAAAGCACTATTTGATTTAGAAACAAGTTTTTTCCTTGTTTTTTCTTATCTCAGAGAACCAAAGGTTCATGAAAGTGCAAAGCACTATTAATTTAATAACCTTTCAGGTTCAAGAATCGATGGTTCATAAAACAAGTGCAAGGCACTATTTTATTTATTTATTTATTTATCGTTGAAGATCTATGATCTTGTTCATAAGAGAATTTTCTCTTCTTTTAAATGTTTTTACCTTTTTTTTTATTCTTCAAGAGTTCTCAAGAGTTCTCTTCTCTCTTTTTTTTTAGCCAGATCCTCCCCTCCTTTTGAAATGAGGTCTAGGGTCCTTTTTATAGTGCCCATGAATTAGTTATAATTTGTTAAATAAATCATTTTCTGAGTGATTTGGGTAATTTTTCCCACCGTTGGATATTTTATCCAAAGGCCCCTGCTTTACAGAAGAAAATCTTCTTGTTTCAACAAGAATAGAAAAGATTTATTATGTTTTGCGCAACTCCCCCAGCGCGTGACACGTGTCGCGCAGCTGTGCTTGCGCAACTGCGCAGACACGTGTCGCGCAACTGAATTTTTTTATTTTTTTAGAAAGAACAGAAGCATTGCTTCTTTTTCCACTTTGGAATTTAAACAGAGCTTTGCTCTGATTGGGATAAACAGTTACCTTCTGTACACCATCGTTAGGCTAAATGGTTTTCTTCCTTCCCTACCGTTCGGCACCAGCCTATGGTTTGGAAGAAGACTATCCAGTAAGCATAATAGGTGTACCCTCCTAAACCAAGGAGTACTCGCATCTCGAGAGAAGGTGATGATAAAAGACAACTGAACAATACCTTATTCTTTTAAAGGTGAAATAGGAGTGGCGATGAAGTACGCGGTTTTGGTCGTGAATGATAACAGTCGCAATTTTCTTTGCCCTCTTTCTAATCCCTTTATTTTGTCTTTACATATTACCTTCTGCACACCCTACTTAGGCTAATTGGTTTTCTTCATTCCCTACCTTTCGGCACCTGCCTATGGTTTGGAATAAGACTATCCAATAAGCGTAATAGGTGTACTCTCCTAAACTAAGGAGCTCTCGCAACCTGAGAGAAGGTGATAATAAAAGACAACTGAATAAACCAATTCTATTTCTCCTGAACCTGGATCTATCCTCGAAAAAGTCCCTTCGAGTTCGTATATAACCATACGATGGATCTATCCAATGGAAGTGGATGTCCATAGTAATACGGGTGTTCTGAGAAATGCAAAGGGTAGAAGAAGGAGTGGCAATGACTTATGCAACATAGACAATCCAAAAGCCAGTATTTTAAGAAGGTTCGGTCAACCTGGTCACTGAGTCATAGTCTAGGGTCGGTCAAAGGTCGCTGCCAAAGAGAGAGAAAAGAAACACTCTGCGTGCACTCTAACCTAGATCAGAATGGTCATCACTTTATCTAATCCGGAAACCTCCCACTGTCCTGTCAAATTCTCCTCCAAACCTAAAGAAGAATCAATCGGGATCACCCGAAGAGTAAACCAACTCATCAGTGGGAATCAGGATCCAACTCTCATCGCATGATAACGTGATGGAATGCATCCACGTTACTCATACTCCAGAAGGTATGCGCATACTTGGCAAGTTTCAGTTTCTTTAGAAACTCCCGATATGATTTTTGCCCCATGCTCTTATAACCTTGGCGTTGGTCAAAATGTCATAAGTCACATGCCAAGTTCTACCCGTCACTATCTTGTCAATTTGAACCCACCCGCACATGCCCTTGACGTTGGCCAAAATGGCAGAACGACTGTCCCAAACCAACTCATCTATCTATACAACAATTGAATACCCAGCAGCTACCAAACACTATGCCTTGACGTTGGTCAAAATACATAGCTTGAATACTACTGAATACCCAAAAGAAGTGACGGAGGGCTACGGCTGGTTTTTGGCGAAAAACCTTTAACGTAGTGAACTTGATATCGCTGAAGGAACCTGATAGCTTTTTAAAATATAGTAGCGAAAACCTTTTGCTAAAGAGGTCACTCCCGGTAAAGGGATCTCGGCTCTTTCCTCGTGGAATGAGGTGCAGGATATTCCACTGAATACCGCTATGCAAAGCAACATGTAATCGACTATAATGAAGTTATTACCCTGACGTAAACTTCTGCCCAAGGGGTCGGTCCCGGTGAAGGGATATCGGCCCTTGCCCCGTCAAATGAGGTGCAGGATATTCCAACCGAATATCTCTATGCAAAAAAAAAGGAAACGTCTTTGCAATAACATTTTTTAAATTTGTTCCAACAACTGTAAACAGGTTTGTTTTACTTTGCATTGATCAGAATCAACGCAGTCCCATCAATCGATCACACTAGAAAAGAACGAAAATAAAATGTACGTATATGCCATCCGCATTCGTCACTGGGTCCCGTCATCACCCGTTAGGTTACTTAACTAACGACAGAGCGGGGACTGGACTAGCGCGGGTGTAAAACATATACAACATCTAATAGTATATAAACCAATATACAATAATCGCTCCAGGCGTGATAATATGCAACATTACAGAAAAGTAATAAGCATCACAGAACAATACAGATAATCTGGGATCCCCGGGTTTCACAGAGCCGCTGCTGAAACCCGGCGTTCCCCTGTCGTGTGGATAGCCTGTGCAATGAAACCTAGACCCCTACGGGTGCGGCAAGTTACCCGCCAAAACCTGAAGCGAGGCAGCCCCCTACAGCATAGTGAATGGACCACCCAGCACTTCACGGAATCTGGTAATCTTGGGCACCCCTCCTTGGTCAACCTGTACCCCTTACGAGTGTGGCGAATAGTCTGCCAATTCTAGAGTGGGACCCCTCTGCCTCTCAAAGCCATGAGATGCGGACCCGTTGCCCCTCAGAACCCGGCTATCCGTGCACTCCGTCGCGGGGCAAAACCTAGTACAGTAATGAAAAATAGTACAACAGGTACATCGACCGCAACCTGGTCGTGCCCTAAAAGAATATTATACAACAGACAGTGACGGCAGTCTACATGTTGGACGCTCGCCCCGCAATATCAAATGTACAAATTAACTCAAACTGTACTACCATTGCACACTGCTATCCACCACGACAAATCCGCAACATCACAGCACAACACAGAACATCAACGCGAATGTCACGTTCGCAAACCCGTCTAAAAGAACTATAGCAATCAGACGCGGTTTACCGATAAAATGACATTCCCGGTCGGAGATATAATGTAAGCACTGTAAACTAACGTGTTTAAATTTCGATCGACAAAATATCACAAAGTGGGCCCCACGCAAATCTGCTGAACAGAGGAGAACATACTGTTGAAATTTGGGAGCATGATCTCACCAATTGGCTGCGGATGCGCGGCCAAACCATGGGTTTGGCCGTGATTCCGCGGCGGTTTGGTGGAATCGCGTGCCCAAATTTGGTCAGTGTTCTACAAAAACCCTGCTGAATTTTCTGTGATATGTAAAATTAATTTTGGAACCCTTTTAAAATCGACAGAAACTGTCAAGCTTGGATTTTGCAGTTTTTTATTTCCGGTTCGATCGATGTTTTAAACGCGTTAGCACAAGTTAGTATAGCAAAATGGTGAGGCTCTGATACCACTGTAAGTCTACACTAGCGCCCCGGCCGTCTACAGACGCCAAACGCGGAACAAAAAACTTTTTAACTGGCGCTATCGTATACTTTAACCCGGATCTGCCATTATTGCTAAACTAACAAACTGTAAAGAGTGTAGAAAGGTTATACCGAACGATCCGAGTCCTTCGTTCTTTAACCATCATCCCACGCTCCGTTGCGGCTGCTCAGATCTCGTCGATCTCCGATCTGCTCGTCCAGGTGGCACCACATCACTGATTCTTTAAACGGGCTCCCGCCTCTGACTCGAGGCAACTCGGTCGTCAAGTTTGCTAAAAGAGACGACCAAGAATGATGTAGAGAATGAATAGATTACTTTGTCTCACTTCGTCCAAATCTGTGGACGATCGGTTAATGAAGCTGCCATTTTTATCGGGTGATGGAATGAAAGAGGTAATGAAATTTCCATGCACCCTTAACCATAGTCTTTTCTCTCCAAAAAGGAAATCAATCTCTCACTTTCTTCTCAAGGGGGCCGGCCACTATTTAAGGAGGTGGAGGGTGAGTGTAGGAGAGAGGGGAGAGTAACCTTAAGCAAAAGAGCTTTAACAAATATCTATCATGCAAACAAAAGGAATTAATGGTAAAGGGTGACTCATAAAACACATCATCAAAAAACCATTAATGCACTAATGAGTCATGAAGCCTAGTCATCATCTAGAAGCTCCTAGAACCTTCCACACACTCATGACTCACCTCAGAGAAGAAAAGATAAATCCGCATTTAACCGAATGTTAAATACGGCTGATAGAAAACTGGAAACTGGCAACTTCCAAAAGTGATCCTGAAACGACTTTCAGGACAACCCCGAAACTGTATAAATATACCCGCATTTGTATTACGACCGAATACAAATGCAACTGAGACAAAGATATTATATCTACTCAATATAATACTTGGATCCGGCTTAAACCAAAGCCGACCAGTATCATCTGCCCGAAAAATAACACGTGCGTAAACGCACGTGCATTTTCCGAACCCTGCCATAAAACCATACGGCCTCTACAACGTTTCGTCCGAACTTGGGAAACTGTCTGTGGTGGACTCTAATGACTCGTCAGTACCCTGGCAGTGGGTTTAACCACAAACCGTCAGCGGCACTAGCAATGCGTAACGGCTGCCCATGGACTGACCTCAAGGGAGGCAGATGAGCGAACTCATCCAGAAACCCTACTGAGCCTAACAGTGACAATGTATATACAGTCCGGTCCGTTCGTCTATGAGTATCGCATATCTGCCTAGGGGGCTAGTAACGTCAGACCCCCAATAGCAGTATAAGTCGTGTCGGAGTGTAGCCCAATAACACCCTGAGATACTACTGGAGTACCTACCAGTAAATCTCCTGCCATGGCCATGGACTTTGTGTAATGGCTCTCCTAGACACAGCACGACCTCGCCCCCAATACCGGGAGAGACGAATCCCCTGCCGATCCGCTCACGTGCCTCCATATGGCTCGGGACTTTACCCAAAAGCTACCTGTTTGCACGACTCCTTTGAGCCGTGGTAGTGTAGAAATCAAAGCACAGTGGTAACTCACACGAGACAAATGACGACCTCAGGTCGATGAACTAACCTGTACACATGTCACCAGGGAACTGCTATCTGACGATATGTATAGTACTAACTAGCAGATTCCCGGTGAGTCCTGTCCGGTGTACTCATAACCCAATGAGCACCTGTATACATCTTAGGTGATCCAACTGACACCAGTGGCTTGTGAGACCGGCCACCGCCCCTCGTCGGGGTCTTGACTGTGCACACTAGTCTACTCCGGAGTATCGATGCCCTGTCTCGAAACTCCCACGACTAGGGACCACAATTAAGGATATGCATATAAACTACCCAACTCTCACGTATATGATCGCCATCATACTGTTGGTAGTAAAGCAAGATCCTAAGAGCTCTATCAAAGTGTAACATGTAATCAGTCACCTGAACATGTACACGACTGATAAAGGCAAACCAGATAGCATACTATCATCTTGAGTAAGACTGTCCTACCGGTATAGGTCCTCTGCAATCATTGCAATCACGTACCTGCGATCCAATAATTGACTATGAGGGCACTATCTCCAACATCACGTGCAAAGCACGAGGGCGCTGGCGCGTCAAAGACTCTGAGGCAGCGCCACACGTGCAAAGCACGAGAGCGCCAACGCTAGAACCAAATGTTCTCCACCCTTAAATCGAAGACCCAACGAAGATGAATAAATCATCAAATTACAGAATTAAATTCTGTTGAGGAAATACTCCTCAAATCTTTCCAAATAAGAAAGATTATGCTCTGTAAATCAGAGTATCGTTAGATCGAAGATCCAATGGTGTTTAAAAATCTCCGAGGTACAGAACAATCTCTGTTTGGGAAAATATTTTCCCAATCTTGTTAATAAAAAGAGGAAAATCATCTGTAAAACAAAAGTCCTTGGATCAAAGATCCAACGGTGGATAAAACCAACAAATCAATCATAGATCTCTCAATGAGAGATTTCTCTAACTGATTCAACAAATCAGCCACCCCTATATACAGGACCCAAGACTTCAAGTCTTGCATAGAGTAAGCTCTAAGTAGAAGAACCTTCTTCAAGGTAAATAAAAAGAAGAGAGATCATACCATCTCTTGATAAAAAAAAATAAGAACTTAGTTCTTTTCTAGATCACAGATCTATAAGACAAGAGAGCATAGCATCTCTTCATAAAAAGAAGAACTTAGTTCTTAGAACCATGAGATAAAGTCTCTCATAAAGAAAAAGAAGAGAGATCATAGTATCACCTCAAAAAGAAGAACTTTGATCTGTAAGACAAAATCTCTTATAAACGAGAATTTAATACTCAGATCATAAAACTGACTAGAACTGTTAAAGAAGCGCTTCATCACTCCAAGTCTGGCGCTCAGCGCCAAACACCACGTGATCCTCACGTGTACGCTATTTCATAAGAAGCGCTTCAGCGCTCCAACTCTGGCGCTCAGCGCCAAGCGCAACACGTGTTCCTCACATGTGCGCTATTTCATAAGAATTACTTCAGCACTCCAAGTCTGGCGCTCAGTGCACCACGTGCTCCTCACGTGTGCGCCATTTCATAAGAAGTGCTTCAGCGCTCCAAGTCTGGCGCTCAGCGTCACGTGCTCCTCACATGTGCGCCATTTCATAAGAAGCGCTTCAACGCTCCAAGTCTGGCGCTCAGCTCCAAGCGCACCCCGTGCTCCTCACGTATACGCAATTTCATAAGAAGCACTTCAGCGCTCCAAGTCTGACGCTTAGCGCCAAGCGCACCACGTGCTCCTCACATGTGCGCTATTTCACAAGAAGCGCTTTAGCGCTTCATGTCTGGCACTCAGCGCTAAACGCTCCACGTGCTCCCTACCTGTGCGTTGGGGGAACACAAAGTGTTCTTCAAATAAAGCCTCAGTGCCATAAAA
The DNA here is from genome assembly GCA_030015575.1 of Agapanthus africanus. NCBI lineage: Eukaryota > Viridiplantae > Streptophyta > Magnoliopsida > Asparagales > Amaryllidaceae > Agapanthus > Agapanthus africanus. The sequence continues at coordinate 558,321,960 of JASDDO010000031.1, forward strand.
GTGTTCAACACTCAGTAAAAGACAAAAAGAAAAAGGGTATCAGAACCCAAATCAATGCTCGGCATTATTAAATAAAAAGGGACTGAGCCCAAATAAATGTTCAACATTTTATTCAAAACTAAGTGGGTTGAGCCCAGGTTGGCTAGAAATCCTTAATTCAGATCAACTGAGCCCATGTGCTCATAATCTTTTTAATTGGTCTTGGTCCCAAACCTGACTACAGATCTCCCAACCAACATCGGTTCAAGGGTACATCTCTTCATTTCTCTGATATGTGTCGTTGTAATTCTTCAACGTCTTCAGAGAGGTGACGGGTCCCAATAACCAATAATTTTTTGTGCGTCCCTAAACTGGTTAAACCAGAACCCCACAGACTATGACATCTTTAAACCATATTGACTATGATGTCTCTAAACTTTACAGACTATAAGGTCCTTAAACTCATGGACTATGATGTCCTTAAACTTTATGGACTATGAGGTTCTTAAACTCATAGACTATGATGTCTTTAAACTTTACAGACTATGATGTCTCTAAACTGCCACGGACTATGATGTCCTTAAACTATAGACTGTAATGTCCCTAAACTAAGACGATAGAGCCCAAATACTCTTTCGTTGGATCTAAATGATCCCAAAATCTAGTTGAGTAGATCTTAGTCTAAAATTAGACTAACGTATCCTCAACAAACATTTAAGTTGATCTTAATCTCAAATGAGATTAACGAGTCTTAAAATCAAACAAACCCAAATCTAAGAAAATACGGATTTGAACTAATCCACGCCCTACGGGCAACAATATAAATTAGTCTCCGTATAAAATCCACGGGAAACCAAAATATAAAACAAACACACACGACACGAAGTGAACATCTGGAGAAGGAGAAAGTGGTTACCGCGATGCGGTAGCGTAATTAACTGCAGGGGCTTGCGCCTGCAGGGAAGAGCGTCCCCACAATTAAAAACCCCTCACAATGAGAGGGAATCTGACGAAGTCTGCTACAACGGCCGCATCCGTCTAAACCTCAGATACATGGTGCCATAAATCAACTTGGCATCTTCGGAGAGGTGGACAGATAAAACCAAATAGCATCTGCCCCTAAAATTCAGGCCGAACGTCCTAACGTCTCGGTCGCGTCTTTCGGCGGAGAACAATGTGGTATAAGTTTATGCTCATTTTTGTAGTGTAATATATATCTGTGTGTGTGTGTGTGTGTGTGTTTTCTAGATATATGGCATGTATGAGTTGTCATTAACATGCTAAGAAATATATGTGATTAACAACTTAAACAAGAAAAAAAATTTAAATTTAACAATGCATATAATTCTATCTACACATATAAACTATTTTTCATTGAGATCTATAACGAGGCGAGGGTAGAGGTTTCATGGAGGAAATCGATAAGGAAAGGAGAGAGAGGGTGTAGAAAAGAGAGAGATCAAGGAGAGGATGAGAAGAGGACTTACTCGCGTTGTGATACAGTATAAGAACCGTATCACCGTTTCCAAAGGAAGAAGGTTCTGCTGATCAGAGCGTTGACGGCTAGATGAAGGAACTTCGCTATTTGGTAGGATTTCTTTGGAGAGGAATTTTTGGGAGAAGAAGTTGGATTTTTAACAGCCAAGGAAAATGAGAAGAAAAGGTATTAAAAAGATGGCGGATTTAAGAGAATAATGACATTGAAGAGAATTGATGGAAGAAAATGAAGGGCTGGGGTTTACAGCATTAAGTTGGGAGTTTCAGAAAAGAGACGAACAGTTATGAGTTTCATGAACTCATCAAATGGGTGTTTGGGACATTCCAGGACCGAGAGAGTGCATGAGACGGCTCAAAATTCTCATGAGCCGTCTCATGAGAATAGAGCATAAAAATAGCTTTCCAAGTAAGTTTTGAAACGGCTATAGTATGCTTGAACCGGCTCAAGGAGACAGAGAATGCATTTGGCAGTTTGGCATATGAAACGAATCATCTTGTCACTCAAGGGACTCATGCTCACTGGATAGGCACGTGCGGGGGCCGTCAGGCTGCCCGAACAACTCAAGTGGCTGCCCCAGTCGGTCCAAGTTCAAGAGATAGGTTCGAGCTTCGAACCCCAGGCTCGAGTCGACATTAGCGGTCCAAAAACATATTTTATTTCTTCTATAAAGTTTCATAACTCCATGTATCGCCCGTGAAATTTCCAGGGCTCGAAAATGCTAAAAAGAAAATAGAATAAAAGAATTTGCTGCAAAGATTCGAACAAATGGACTCTAGGACAGCAGTGTAAAGACTTAACCAATGTGCTACAAGTTATTTCTTGTACATTGGTTACCAATAATTTATTATAACTCAATACATGAATAGAAAAGGAAGCTTTATAAAATGAAAGAGTACATGAAATTTAGGGTCATTACATCCTACCCTTCTTAGAAAAATTTAATCTTCGAAATTTATACAAGGAACTATGATTCAAACAGATGAAGGTATCGTGTACACATATCTTCCTTGCATTCCTAGGTGGATTCCCAGTGAATTCCTTCTCCACATTACTCGGACCAACTTAACCACCTTGTTCCATAGCGTTTTCTCTTTCCAATCTAATATCTTGACTGGTTGCTGCTCGCAAGTCAGATCGGTCTGTATGGTAAGCTCTGAGTGGTCAAGTACGTGACTGGGGTCTCTCACTTAACGATGTAACTGAGATATGTGGAACATGTTATGCACTTCTTCCAATGACGGCGGTAGAGCCAAATGATAAGACACATCTCCTATGCATTCCAAAATATCGAATGGTCCAATGTATCTAGGACTAAATTTTCCACGCCTTCCAAATTGAATCACTCCCTTGTTCGGAGAGATATTGAGGAATACATGATCTCCAGGCTGGAACTCCAAGTGTCAGTGCTTCACATCTGCCCAATGCTTCTGTCTGTCCTGGGCTACACGCATCCTTTCCCTGATTGTGCGCACTTCATCCATTGTCGCCACGATCATCTCTGGCCCCAGGAGTTCTCTATTTCCGACATTGTCCCAACTCAGAGGAGAGCGACACTTCCGACTGTAGAGTACTGCAAAAGAGGCCATCCCGATGCTGGCATAGTAACTGTTGTTGTATGCAAACTCGATGAAGTGCAGGTGATCTTCCCACGATCCTCCGAAGTCTAGCATACATGTCCTGAGCATATCTTCTAGGATTTGAATATTCCGTTCGTCTGAGGATGGTAAGAAGTGATGAATCTCAGACTCGTGCCCAGGCTGGCTTGATGACTCTGCCAAAACTGGGATCAAAATCTAGTATCCCGGGAGGAGACGTTGCAAACTGGTACCCCCACGCAGTCTCACGATCTCCTGCATGATTTAAGGGTATCAAGACATGTTTGTATACATCTGAAGGTTAAAACTTTATATTAGATTTAAATTACCTCCATAACCCAAACAGTGTCGTTAGCCTTCGTGCTGCGAGGGAGTGCGGTCACAAAATTCATGGTAATGTGCTGTTATTTCTACTATGGAATAGGTAACGGTTGAATTAAACCAGCGATTCTATGATGCTCAGCCTTCACTTGCTGACAGACTAAGCACTTTACTACACTCCGAGCAACTTCTCTCTTCATGCCATACCACTAGTAATGCTAATGAAAATCCTTGTACATCTTCGTACCGCCAGGATGTACAGAATAAAGAGAACCATGAGCCTCTTTCATTAACTCCTCTCTAATAGTGCCGGTGGGAACACATAATCGACTCCCATACCGCAAGGATCCATCCTTATGAATGATAAAGTCGGATCTAAGGCCACTCTCTACTTGTTTTCTGATCTTCTGCAACTTGGTATCGCTTTCTTGAGTTGGCTTAATCTGATTTACAAGCATGGACTGGGTATGCAAATTTATAAAGGATGATATAATTCCTAGCACTATCACTTCAATCTCTGATCCATGAAGCTCCTGTTGTAACTTCTAATGCGAAGTGAGATTAAGTCCATTCCTGTTTACCATCGCGGCAACCACTTTCTCCTGCTCCAGAAGGTCATTTCGTGTCATGTGTATTTGTTTAATTTTTTGGTTGCCCATGGATTGTATATGGAGACTAATTTATTTTGTCTCCCGTAGGACGTAGATTAGTCCAAATCCGTAATTTATTAGATTTGGGTTTGGGTTGGTTTAAGGACCGTTATTCTTGTTTTAGACTAAGGTCAACTCAAACGTTTTTTGAGGATACGTTAGTCTAATTTTAGATTAGGATCTACTCAACGGGGGTTTAGGATCATTTAGATCCGACGACAGAGCATTTGGGCTCTATCGTTTTAATTTAGGGACATTGCGGTCCATAAGTTTAAGGACATCATAGTCCATGGAGTTTAAGGACATCATAGTCCATAGTTTAAAGACGTCATAGTCTATAGAGTTTAGTTTAGGGACGTTGCGGTCCATAAGTTTAAGGACATCATAGTCCATGGATTGTTTGGTTGTCGGGACCCGCCACCTCTCTGAAGACGTTGAAGAATGACGTTGAAGAATTACAACGACACATATCAGAGGAATGAAGAGATGTACCCTTGAACCAATATGGGTTGGGAGATCTGTAGTCAGGTTTAGAACTAAGAACAATTAAGGAAATTGTGAGCACATGGGCTCAGTTGGTCTAAGTTAGGGACTTATGGCCAATTTAGGCTCTGCCCACTTAGTTTTGATTAAAGTGTTGTACACTTGTTTGGGCTCGGTCCCTTTTTGTTTAGTAATGCTGAGCATTAATTTGGGTTCTGACACCCTTTTTTTTGTTTTATGCTGAGTGTTGAACACTTTTTATGGCACTTAGGCTTTATTTAAAGAACAGTTCGTGTTCTTCCAGCGCCCACGTGAGGAGCACATGGTGCGCTTGGCGGTGAGCGCCAGCCTTTGAGCGCTAAGGCGTTTCTTTTGAAATCGCGCACACGTGAGGAGAACGTGGTGCGCTTGACGCTGAGCGGCAGACTTGAAGCGCCGAAGTGCTTCTTATGAAATAGTGCACACGTGGGGAGCACGTGGTGCGCTTAGCGCTGAGTGCCAAATTTGGAGCGCTGGAGCGCTAAAGCGCTTCTTATAAAATAGCGCTTGGAGCGCTAAGGCGCTCCTTTTAACATAGCGCTTGGAGCACTGAGCGCTGAGCGCCAAACTTGGAGCGCTGAGGCGCTCCTTCTTAATTTGGAGCGCTAAGGCTCTTCTTTGTTAGTTCTGATTAACTTTGTGCTCTGAAAATTAAATTCTCATTCATAAGAGACTTTGTCTCATAGATCTAAGAACTAAGTTCTTCTCCTTTTGATGAGATGATATGATCTCTTTGTTTTGTTTTTTTTTGTGAAAAACCTAGTCTTATGGATTTGTGATCTATATAAAGAACCGAGTTCTTATGATGTGAGAGAAACTCTCAAAAATCCAGGAGATGTTATGATCTCTCTTCTTTACCTTGAAGAAAATTTCTTCTTCCGAGAGCTTTCTCTTCTCTTTGAAATTTCTTAAAGTTTGTGGGGGGTTCCTCTGTACAAGACTTGAAATCTTGGGCCCTTTATATTGGGAAGGATGATTTGTTGAATCAGTTAAGGAAATCTTTCTCTGGTTGATTTGGGGATGTTTCCCCACCATTGGATCTTTGATCCTAGGGCTTCAGTTTTACAGAAGACAAGCTTCTTGTTTTTAACAATATTGGGAAAATATTTTCCCATACAGAACTTATTCTGTATCTGGGTGATTTTTAATCTCCATTGGATCTTTGATCCAACGGTACTCTGATTTACAGAGCACAATCTTTCCTGTTTGGAAAGATTTGAGGGGTATTCCCTCAACAGAATTTTATTCTGGTAATTTGGTGATTTATCATCTTCGTTGGATCTTTGATCCAACGGTGGAGAACATTTAGTTCTAGCGCTTGGCGCTCTCGTGCCTTGCACGTGAGCGCTGCTTCAGAGTTTTTGACTATTAGCGCGGCGCACTTGGCGCTAGCACTCTCGTGCTTTGCACATGAGCGCTGCCTCAGAGACTTTGTCTCTTGGCGCCGGCGCTCTCGTGCTTTGCATGTTAGCGCTGCCTCAGAATCTTTGACTCTTAGCGCTGCTTCATTTTAAATTTCAAAATTTGAACAGAGCTTTGCTCTGATTGGGAGAAACAAATTCCCCCCACCGTTGCGCTCACATGGCTTACACGTGAGCGCAGCAGTGGCAGCCTCTCCACCGTTAGATTGTCTTGGAAGTTGGATCGACTTCCAGCGCCTATAAATAGGGCCTTTGGCCCCTTTGAGATGACCTCTGTTCATTTTCTTATTTTCTTATTCTTGAGAATTTAATTCTCTTTCAGAACCAAGCTCTCTGCCTCAGGAAACTCCTTTAGAGTTAAGACTCTGTGAAATTTTTTGGTAAGATTTGAACCCATTAACAGAGCTTTGCTCTACTTAGATCACAGATCTTAAAGATTTTTAGGGTTTCTCAACCCGTTAATTAAAAACCAGAGTTTTGCTCTTTCTAGATCATGGATTAGAAAAAGAAATCCTTTTTAGGGTTCTTTTAACCCATTAACGAAGAACTATTAGAGTTCGCTTTACAGATCTTAAAGATCCTGAAGTTTTTAACTTCTGTAAAAAGTTTTGCTTTTAGGATTTTTGATGGATTATTCCATCTTCTTCGCAGAGCATGGCTCTTTAGGATTCTTGGGGAATTTTTATTCCCCTCACGATTAGGGTTGACAGGTGACACTCTTGTCTGCAGAGCGTTGCTCTCAAAGGAGATTAACTCCTTGACCCGAGAGGCCCCTCATTAAATGAGAATCCTTTTAGGATTTTCTATTTAATGACTGTCTCATCAATGATGAGACAGTCTCATTAATGATGAGCCGTCATCTAGATTGTGTGGGTCCCCTTTGGTCCCTTTCCACTGCATTGCAGTGCGGTACGAATTTAAAGTACCAAGTGCCGGAACTTAAACTATAGCATTGACGGCTAACTTTTGTTCTTTTTTGCGCAGGTACTATGTCTTTCGACATTTCTTTTCCGTTTGTTCGTTCAGAAAGCGGATTCCCTGAAGCGCCCGTAGACCGTGAAGTTTTTGCACTAATGAAAGATCACGACCCAAAACAGAATTCTCTTCATTTATGGGGGATGTGGTACAATCAGATCATCAGGGGTCGGCGTAGCTTTTCTTACGCAGCACCTTCGGAGCCCATTTCGGCGATCCACTACGCCGACTCACCCCCAGCGAACTATGCCGTAGAGGAAGTCAATAGGACTTCGGAGGGTTGCCTTCATCCCTTTATAGCCGCGATACCCATACAGCCACCGATGGCTTTGGATACTCTGGGAAGACGTATATGTCAAGGCGAGTCACACCCTTGGGGACAGCCGTATATGATAGGCTTGACTCCTCACCATCCTGCTGGATATTTGAAATGGGCCCAGTACATTTTGTCGGCCAAGAAATCGCAGCTGCTGAAGCTCGGGTTGTACCCCGCGATTTATGCGTCTCTCTTCCAGTATTCCACGCCCCCTGTATGGTGGGCCAAAGCTTTTTTGGAACAATGGAACGTTCCAACTCACACATTCCTTCTATTAGATCAGGAAGTTTCAATCTCTTTAGAGGAGTTCGTGGAGATCTCCGGCTTGCCTGTCAGAGGGGAACATTATAAGGAGATATTACCCCCTGACGAGTACATTTTCGCCACTCGATCAGTAGTGATGGGTCTAACCCCAGAGAATGTCATTCAGCACCGATTCCCAAGCTTGATCAAAGTGTTAAATATTTACGAGAGCCTATTTCTTGAATCCGGAAGCCACGGGGTCAGCTTTACGGATTTCATCGCCTGTTTTCTTCGCCCGGAAGTCTTATCAAAACAAGGTGGGAAGTTTTCCAAGCTCGACGACCTTTTTGGTTCTGGCTTGGATAGCCAGCCGACAGCGGAAGTAGATCAAAAGAATTTCTTCCTCCCAAACACCGCGGTCGTCCCCTTTGCAGAACTCGCTGCTCAACACATTGACGAAGAGGCGTTCTTTTTAGGGTTTCTTGGTTTATGGATAAGCTGGTTTGCGCTCCCTATGCACCCTCGCTGCATGAGGCCGTCCATTTTCTACCCGGCTCACCGAATGGTTGAAGGGACGCGGGTTGCTTTTGGGATTGCTGGGCTGGCTTACCTGTATCATGGCCTTAGCTTGGCGGCAGATACCACTCAACCAGGGCTGCAGCCTGTAAACCTCCCGATGCACTATTTCACTTCGTGGCTCGAGCTGCATGTGCTCGGCGCTTTTGGAGTCCATAAGCGGCCTCGTTTCTATGAAAGTTATAACTTTCCTCGGGTTATGCAGCTAGTTGACGCTTCCGTTTTGGAACAGACTCAGCGAGAGGCTCGGGGTCTGATTCTTCGCCTACGTACGGTCGGGGATGGTATGACCTTCGTTGATAAGGTCATGACTATTGGCAAGGAATCCGATAAGACGGTGCAGCCACTGCGGGACACCTTCAAAGATGGGGTTTCTACCTTGAAAGCTCGGGAGATTCTTCACTTATATTCAATCAGGCCGGGATTTTTAGTGTTTAGGCGGAACGATGCGGCGCTGTTCATGAGATACAACCCACACCGCTTTGCTCAACAATCAAGTTATAATCAGGGTGTCCCGCTTGAGGCCTTCCTAGCTGAGTCGGCTGCCACGGAAGAAGGTATCCGCAATGCGCTACACCGTTTCATGCGGCTTAACACCGGTCTAACTTCTTTATCAGTGAGCCGAGCTGCGTCCCGAGGATCCTGAATGTGTACGTGGCATATTACCAGCACAAGATGGGTGCCATTATCAGGGAAGAAAAGTGACTATTGCTTGATCGCAAGGGTGCTGTCCCAGCTGGTAATCCAGCCATTCCCTTGAAGCAACGGACCATCGTTCGTCCTTCCTTGAGAGGAGCCGCTGCGGTGGTGGTCCCACGTGCTATACCTGAGATTCCCCTACCCCGTGTACCTGTAGAAGCGACAGCTGTAGAGTCTCCCGAGTCTGGCGTGGGTATGGAGATCGGGACTAGCCGCCCAAAGTTGCCCGCCAAGCGCAAGCTCCTGTTGCCGGCTGCCGGCGTCCGCTCAAAGAAGAAGAAGTCGTTCTTCTCTGTTGACGTCGTTCTTGGACAGGATCCTCATTCTTCTTATAGCGAGGGCTTGAGTGAATACGGGACCAATGAGTGCTTATTCATTGCACCGAATGATACCAATCTAGAGGCTGCCATCGCGGTTTCCGAGCAACTAGCTCGCGATGAAGCGGCACTGATCACCATTGCACAGTCAGGTAGACTTCAGTCGTATCTTTCGGCAGTTATATATATATATATATATATATATATATATATATATATATATATATATATATATATATATATATATATATATATACTTTCTTTTAATTATTATGCTTTGACTGACGCTTTCTTCTTCAACAGGTATCTCCGCCGAAGAGGCTCTCGCGGCTTCACTCAAGACTTTCGAAGAGGAATAGAGGCTTTACGCTTCCTTAGGCCTTGGTATACTTCGGCTTGTTGTGCCTTCATTCCCTTTTTCTTTATTCGTGGTTTAACCCTTCCTTTTCATCTTATTGCAGGGACTACCTCGACTCAGGTTATCCCGAGTGCGGTTCCGATCCCGCGTGGTGACGCGGCGACGCTTCTAGAGCCGACTGCTGAGGCCCCAGCTCCCCCAGTATTGTCTCAAGAGGCTTCGCTTAAACAGCCGATGACGGACACCGTAACGACTCCAGAGGCAACTCCTAGTTCGTACGATGACGTCCCTTTGACGGAGGTCTTGAGGAGATCACTTCTCATTGCCAAGACCAACAAGAAGCGTAGAAAGTGTGCGGTGAGAAAACATGATGTCAGCTTCGCTGTAGGTGCAGGTTCAAGCACCACCCTATCTATCGCTATTCCTCCAGAGGATGCTCCAGCAGCCCTGTCTACCACTCATAGACAGGTCGTGCGCTCGACTCTGGAAGCAACTGAGAATCCATTGCCAGGTAATGTAATGCCCGGTCTTTTCATTTTTAACGATCCGCAAATTCTGATATACTATGTCTTGCAGGGCCAAGCATTGGTGATGAGGCGGCAGGTGAGAAGACGGCGACCACAAAGCCCGAAACGGCTACTCTCACTCGAGAGTCTGGAACTGCTCAAACCGTCGCTCTTTCCCCTTGCGGTTCCTTGCTATCGGCTAGCATTGCGAGTGTCACGACGGCTCTTGTAGAATCAAGGGATGAAGCCATGGGTGCAGAAACTATTCCAGTGGAGGAGAGGGAAGAAGCCGCTGCGTCTAGTGATGCTCTCGTCGCGGTTTCGGTTGGCGACCTATCAGGTAGATCTTGGGTCACTGTTTTCTTTTTATCTTTCGACCCTGTTCATCCCCGTCTGACGGCATTTTGTTTGTTTGGTTGTAGGTGCAGTGAATGCGGAGATTGCGCCATCTGAAGCGCCTTTGGCCGCCGCCGTGACGGCTGTTGTTCTGTTGCCTTCTCCAATGTCGTCTGGAGTGCTGGAAGGTATATGTTTTCGACTTATCGGTTTCATTGTAGGTAATATACTCTTCGTACTGACACTGTATTGTTACATCCTTGCAGGAGTCCTTTTTGACCATCTGTATCAGGTGCTGAATCCACATTTCTCTTTCTAGTCAGAAGTCGTCCTGCCTGCCGGTGCCGGTGAGTATAGTTTTTTAACCGACATCCTTTCCTTTCTTTTATAGGCAATCATGGCATTGCTAACTCTTCTTTGAATTGAATGCAGCGTTACAGATTGGAAGAAGGGACGAGAGAACAGTCGTGCCTCCGGTACTCCCAACTTTTCCACCTGTCGCGGCCGGTATAGTAGACTCCATTGCCCGTGCATTTTCTTTATCTCTTGAGCCGACATCTGACTATGATTTGTTTTGCAGCAATCGCACCGACTCCATCTCCCTTCGAGTCTCGAATTCCAATGCCGGCAGGCCCTTTGTCAAACGCCCATCTTCTAGGGGTGCTGCGAATAGCCTACGAATGTTGAGTGAATCCATTGAGGAGCTTGACGCCGAGGCTTTCGCATCTGCTGCAGATTTTGCTGCTGAGGTTAATCTCATGTTGGCGATGCTCGTGAACTTCCACAGCGAGAGTGTCGTCGAGTCTTGGGTTAACTATTGTAGGAAGATCGAGGCCTGTCTGTATGAGATTGAGCTCAGGCGTCCCGCTCCGGAAGTGTTAGCTTTGAACTCCCAGTGGGCTGCATGGGTTTGAGCAGAGTGTTCCCTTCCTCCGATATTTCAAACAAGAGGAGACCTTGAGGCGGAAGGAACGCGAGGAGGCTTCAGGAGAATACGCCCGGCTGCACGCCCAGGTTGACGCGAATGCTGCACAGCTGAAAGCTATCTTTGAGGGCCTCCTATAATGTATTTCTGACGGGCTAACGCTGAGGCAGAAGCTTGACCTCACTGAGCGGGACGCGTAGAGTCGTGAGGTAGCTGTTTACCCCAATCAGAGCACAGCTCTGTTCAAATTCCGAGGCGGGAGATGAAGCAACGCTTCATCTTCCCCCAATCAGAGCAAAGCTCTGCTTTGAAAATTTAAAATTTAATAAATTTTAATAAATGAAGCAACGCTTCAGTATATTTGCGCTGCGCAATGCGCCACATGTCAAGCGCTGATACGCCAGCGCAGCGCCCAAGAAGGCGCGCCCAATCAGAGCAAAGCTCTATTTTAATGAAGCAACGCTTCAGCTGCGCAAGCACTGCGCTGCGCGACACGTGTCAGCGCAGTTGCGCTGCGCTCTGCGCTGCGTGACACGTGTCAGCGCAGATGCGCTAGCGCAGTTGCGCTGCGCTGTGCGCTGCGCGACACGTGTCACGCGCTGGGGCATCTGCGCCAAACAGAATTAAATTTCTAAGAAATCTTTTCTGTTCTTGTTCAAACAAGAAGATTTTCTTCTGCAAAGCAGAAGCCCTTGGATAAAAGATCCAACGGTAGGGAAAATTCCCCAAATCACTCAGAGAAGGATCTCTTTAACAAATTTAACTAATTTATGGGCACTATAAAAGGGATCCTAGGCCTCAATTCAAAGGGATGAACATTTTCTTGAAAAAAGTCAAGAACTTCAAACAGAGAGAACTCTGAGAAAATTCCAAGAAAAAGGTAAAGAACCTTCATAAAATAGAAGAAATTTCTTCTAATAGATCATTGATCTAAAAACAAGATCAATGATCTTTACATAAAAAAACAGTGCTTTGCACTTCTTATGAACCTCTGGTTCTTTAAAAAAAACAATAAAATAAAAAAATAGTGCTTTGCACTTTTATGAACCTCTGGTTCTTGAAACAAAAAAGAAAAAATTTATTTTTCTTTGATCTAAATTTAGATCAAGAAATTAAACGGTGCTTTGCACTTCTGTTCTTGAATCTAAAAGATTCTTAGTGCTCTGTAATTACAAACTGCGCCGTTGCGCTCTTAAGAGAGCGCCACGTGTCAGCTATAGAACCACTTGCGATACGCGCTCTTGAAATAGAGCTTTGCTCTCTGGAATTGGCGCAACTCATCAGAACGCGCCACGTGTCAGCAGCGCACTGCGCTAGTGCGCTTGCGCTCACCAGAGCATGACACGTGTCATCACCATACGAGTTTGCGCTCAATACTTAGCGCAAAGCGCCTGACAAGCCACGTGGGGCACTGTCAGAGTATTTAATGCTCTGCATTATTAAAGAAAAAGGGACAGAGCCCAATTAAAAAGCCTAACAGGCCTGATTAAAATGCTATGCATTTTAAAAGGGGGGGAAGGGCAAAGCCCAAACAAAAAAATAGATGCTCTGCATCATTTATAAAAGGGCAAAGCCCAATCAAAACAAGAGTAATGCAGTGCATTACTAAAAAAGGGGGTAAAGCCCTAGCACAGGCCAAAGACAAAAAAATGTTGAAACTGAACTTGGCCTAATTTTGGCCATAAGTCCTTAAATTAAATTGGCTGAGCAAGATCGCTCTCTTAAATCAATTTATATCCGGTTCGAGGGTACATCTCCGAGCTCCTCTGACACCTATTGTTGTAATCCTTCAACGACGTCAGAGAGGTGACGGGTCCCGACGACCACATACATGAATATGGACCGCGGGGTCCTTAAACTCGTGGACCGAAACGTCCTTAAACTAATATTGGACCGGAACGTCCTTAAACTAATGTCGGACCACCACGTCCCTAAACTGGAACATGGACCACCACGTCCCTAAACTGGAACATGGACCTCCACGTCCATAAACTACCTATGGACCACTACGTCCCTAAATTGGAACAATAGAGCCTCCAAATGCTCTTTTTCCGGATCTAAACGATCCCGTTTAAGTTGATCTTAGCCCCAAACACGGTTAACGTATCCTTAAACATTCAAACGGACTATAAAACTCCAAATCAACCTTGGTTCAAGGGTACATCTCTGAACTCCTCTGACATCTGCCGTTGTAATCCTTCAACGACGTTAGAGAGGTGATGAGTCCCGATGGCCAGATATTAAATGGATTATCATGTTAAGTTGATCTTAGTCTCAAACAGAACTATCGTATCCTTAACGAACGTTTAAGTTGATCTTAGCCGCAACGCGACTAATGCATCCTTAAACTAAAAACACCAAACCCAAATCGAAGTAAATACGGATTTGGACTAATCCACGTCCTACGGGCGACGGCATTACTCAGTCTCCGTATACAATCCACGGGCAACCACAAACAAAACAAACACACACGACACGAAGTGAAATTCTGGAGAAGGAGAAAGTTGTTACCGCGATGCGGTAGCGTAATTAACTGCAGGGGCTTGCGCCTGCAGGGAAGAGCGTCCCCACAATCAAAAACCCCTCAAGCGAGGGGGAATCTGACGAAGTCTGCTACATCGGCCACATCCGTCTAAACCTCCGATACACGGTGCCATAAATCAACCTGGCATCTTCGGAGAAGTGGACGGATAAAACCAAATAGCATCTGCCCCAAATCTCAGCGTCAGGACATCGCGGTCCTGTGCGCCGCCGTTCGGAGGGGAACAGATTCTAGCACGCCCGGTGGGACCTCTTACTCTTTCCACTCCACACTTCGTGTGTCGTGTTCGCGAACCAATCGCGGTTTGCTGTGATTGCCTGTGGATTCAAGGTACTAAGATTTGGTGTCTTGCTTTATGAAGAAAACAGAAAATCGATGGCTTCGAACTGCACCGCCCGCAGCGATAACGAGCTCCGTCATTGCTGGAGGAGTGACTTATGGGCCCCAAGCGGCCTCCCTTTTCAAAATGCCGGTGGAGCAGCTGGCTCAAGCCACCACTGGACTATTTTTTGGGACCATGCTCCCACCAATGAGCTTCAACGCCCCAATGACATTGCAAGAAGCTCCAAAGAAGTCGGTCTTCGATCGACTTACCACTGCCGCGACCCCTCTCAACGGGTCATCCAACTCCACTGCTTCAGTTTTTAACGGACTAGGCCAGAGCTCTAACTGGCTCATAAAGAAGCCTGCCATACCAGAAGGTGTTATCCCGAAGCGGATAGCCATTCCAACTCCCGTTCCTGGCAAAATCACCAAGGTTGCTTCCCATGTTCAGAAGTCCGCTTCTGACAAGTTGGCCGTCCCCGTTCAACGGACGTCGATCTTTAAAAAGCTGGTACCAGTATATTCTGACCAACACAGGGGGCATGAGGAGGTCACCCCTATAGCTGAAACAACTCCATCAGCACGACATGCCCGATGTTTCTACTGGCGCCGAGTGAGGAAGGCTGGGGGCAACTCCCCCTCTGGACTTACTCCGTCAGCTCCGATGGTGAGGATCGATGCTGCTGTTCCAACCAAGAACAGCTTTGAACTGCTCAACAAGGTGCGTAGAAACTCCCCTACTGCGATGTTGAAATGAACTCCTTCACCTGTGGAGAATACTCCAGAGAAGAAGTTAGAGCAGCCCCCTCAACGGCTGTCCTCTAAAATTTACAAAGTCTGGCGACAGGTCCAAGAGTCAGTGATCGATCAAGACTGCCTCCGACGACAGAAAAAGATGAAGGTTCGGCAGGGGAAGGATTACTCTGTCAAACCACAAAAAGCAAAAGCTACTTGGGTGCCCACTACAACGGCTCCCTTAACTCCAATCACTCAAAAAAGGAGGCCGCAAAAAGGCCATGTGTCTTCGGCAAATCGCAAAGAAACCGAACAAAAACGCCCCAAGTCTGGGGGCATGGTGGTGCACACTGTTTATATGGCTTCTGGAAAGGAAGAAAGCCGCACTTCTACGGGCCACCGACCGCTCACCCGATCCGTGACGAAAGTCCAGGAGCAACAACAAAAGCTTCAGGAAATGATGACTACAATGGCTGCACTCACTGAGCCAAAAGAAAGCTCTAAAACGTCTCCGGATGAGCGTCAAGAACAAGAATCCGACGCTGACTTTTTACGCAGAGTCCTCGAAAAGTGGGACAAAGAAGCTGCAGAGCAAGCGGTTAACATAAAACAGATGGCGCTCCTCTTCCAAGATATGGTAGAGATGATGTTACGGCCGGACCCTCCTGCTGAAGATCCTCCGATCGTCCTTGAAGACGACATGGGAGAAACGTCAAATCCTCCGCCGGCTCTGTCAACAGCCAAGGAGGAAGCAATCTCCAAAGTTGACCTAGACGAATATATAGCTCAGCAGATCCGGGTTCATCAGGCGAATGAAGCGGCTGGGCAAATTGTTAGAACCGGACGACCGTATCCGAACTGGTATGACCAAATCAGTTACCCGCCAGGATATACGATCCCTAAATTTCACGTATATAAAGGGACAGGAAATCCATATCAACATGTCGCTCAATTCAGGGCCTTATGTGGCAACACTGGAGGCAATGACAAACTGTTGCTTCGCCAATTCGTCGGCAGCTTAGCAGAAACAACATTTGAATGGTATTCGGAGCTACCTAACGACTCTTTCAAAACATTTGCGGAGTTGGAGTTGCTGTTTACACAAAGATTCGCGAGTGCTAGTGAACGCACCCCGATAACAGCACTGATAAATGCCAGGATAAGGCCAAGCGAAACGTGGGTCCAATACGCAACACGATGGCGGAACCTATGGTCGAAATGCGAACAACGCATAGAAGAGGCACCTGCGGTAAGCATGTTTGTGGGCACTCTCGATCCGCAGGCGACCATCTCACAATTCATGATGTTCTTCAGGCCGACCACCTTCCAGGCCTTGATTGACAAATTAGCCCAAATGGACCAGATAGGCCATAGACCGTCTCCTCCAAAATCAGATTCCCGAGATGAGAAAGGAAAAGGGAAAGCGATCGTCGTCGCCAATGCTCAACAACAGTCGAGCAACTCAAAGCCGGTCGTTCGCCAAAACAACGTGCGTCCACGCCCATCCCTCGAAGAGAGGCTAGGACGTCCTTACTCGTTTCCTCAGAATAAAACGAGAAGACTGTTCGAGCTGGCCGTGCGCAACAGACTCATTAATCTGCCGAGTCCAAAGCGTCTGTCGCAGCCAGGCGATCTTAATAATCCCAATTATTGCCCTTACCACCAAACGGTAAGTCACCCGATTGAGGATTGTTTCGTCTTTAAGGGATGGATCGAAGATCAGTACCTACAAGGCAAGTTCGCGCTGTCGGAAAACTGGAAGGTAAACCCACCACAGCCACACTCTCCAAAGAAAACGGACACGCCGGGGGCAACTTGTTCTTTCGTCGAGGATGAAAACGATGGAGAAAACTTATCGGATGAATCCGAAGACTACGTAGCGACTTGTCATGTGATTTCTCATTCACTGACGGATGATGAGGAGGCTCCTTGCGCTGAGAAATCATTGGCGAACCCTGAGCCAGAGATTCTACAGCCATCAGACGAGTTGATCGATGTCTTCCTAAATGAAATTCGTCTGAAAGCAAAAGCCAATCAAGAGCATGAAATGGCCATACTGGAAAGAGCCAAGGCATTCCCGTCAAATCAAAAGCCATACACTACGGGTAAAAACAAATTCAAGACGAGGAAAAGGTTCGCCAAAGCTCTGTCAGTAGGAATGAAGCTACCGCCCTCTGAAGAAAATACTCTCGCTGAGGCAGAGATGCACCCTAACTTCTGTTTATATCATCAGAAGATCATACATCCTACCGAAGACAGCGAATCCTTTAACTGTTGGTGGCAAGGGTATGTCGCTCAAAAGCAACACTTCGACGGGACAAAGTGTGAAGCTTGTAGACATTGGAAAATGGCGATGTATGAGCACAAAAGAGTCGCCGACGATTGCCATATTGCCGACTCTAAGGCATCGCAAATTATCACCTTTAGAAGTAACTCTGACGAAGAAGCTATCCCAAACTCTTCCCTCGGGGAATCTATTTCAAAAATAAAGGAATTGAGAAGCTGCGAGAACGTTCAGCCATGCAATCGCATGCTACTCGGAAAAAATCCCGACCCGCAAACAACGGAGCGAACAAAAAGGATAAAGGAAAAGGAAAAACGGCTTTCGTCGCCAATGCTCAACAGCAATCAAGTGGCCCTAGACCGGTTGCTTGCCAAAGAAACAAGCGGCAACCCCTCCAGGAAAAGTTGAAACGTCCTTACTCGTTTCTGCAAGATAAAACAAGGGGACTGTTCGAGCTGGCAGTGTGCGACAGACTCATCAATCTGCCGGGTCCAAAACGTCCATTGCGGCCAGGCGATGTTAATAATCCTAATTATTGCCCTTACCACCAAACAGTAGGTCACCTGATCGAGGACTGCTACGTATTCAAAAACTGGGTTGAAGACCAATACCAACAGGGCAAGTTTGCGCTGTCTGAGAACTGGAAGGTGAGTCCGCCACAACCGCACGCTCCGAAGAAGATGGATACGCCGGGGGCATCATGTTCATTCATGGAGAATGACTCATAGACCGAAAAGTCAATAAACCAGATATTCGCCTCAAATACGGCGATAATGGACTGAAATGTCCTTAAACTAATAGCGGACCGAGACGTCCTTAAACTAATAGCAGACCGAAACGTCTTTAAACTAATACCGCAGCATCCTTAGGCTGACGAGATAAAAATATATATATATATATATATATATATATAAAATAAAAAAAATAAAAATAAAAAAACGGTATGTCCATAAGCAAAAAGGGCACGGATGAAAACCCGAAAGGGCTCCGTGAGTAAAAACAGCAGGACTACCGGCGAGTGTTCGTGAAAAACCCGAAAGGGCGTGACCTCATAAATAAAAAAATAAAAAAATAAAAAAGAGACGGTATGTCCATAAGCGAAACGGGCACGGATGAAAACTCGAAAGGGCTCCGTGAGTAAAAACAGCAGGGCTACCGGCGAGTGTTCGTGAAAACCCGAAAGGGCACAACCTCGTTAAAAGACACTTATAAGGTCCCCTCGACCTTGTAAGGAGAAACCACCCGCGTGAGATCCTTACGACTCACAAAGGGAGCAGCACACTTAGGGATTCCCACGATTCCTAAGGAGAAAATACACTTGCGAGATCCTCACAACTCGTAAGGAGAACTCTCTTATGGGACCCTCACGGCTCATAAGATTTGAAAGTCTTAAGTTACAGAGACCTAAACCGGTGCTTAAGCAACCCCCATAACTTTCGTTATGGCCCTACAAGTGGTCCAATACTGGCTCTTGTATACAATCCACGGGCGTGAATAAACATTTCCCTAACAAAGTCTCATCCATGACTAGGGATATGCTCGTATAGCAAACAACACTTGTAAGTCCTCTCGATTTACAAGGAGAAAACCCTCTTGTAGGATCCTTACGACTTACCGAGGAACATACACTTAGGAATTCTTACGACTCCTAAGGAGAAAATACACCTACAAGATCCTCACGACTTGTAGGGAGAAATACCTTTGTGAAACCCTTACGGCTCATGAAGTCAAAAGCCTTAGTCAACAGGACCTTAACCCTGTTCGCTAAGCCACCTTTGTTCGACATCGACGGAGGCAGATGATGATTCGCTCCTGGCAATATCCCAGTTGTAGCGATACTTATGCCTAAATCGGTATCAAATTCCAAGTCCTTTCATGGCAGATGATGATTCGCTCCTGGAAATATTCTGGTGGTAGCGATGCTGATGCTGAGATTGGCACCAGATTCCAAGTTCTACGCTCGCGATAAAAATCAGCGAGCTGAAAATGCATATTAAATAGCCGAAATGATGAGGCAACTCGCAATAAAAAGCAGCGAGTAAAAAGAAAAATAGCCGAAATGATTGGGCACCGCGAAAAATAGCCGAAATGATTGGGCAATCGCGATTTTCGCGATATAAAAAGCTGAAATGATAGAGCATCGTGGAAAGAATAAAAAAAATTAAAGAATGAAACTTTTTTGCCCTACAGGTAAAATCACATCGATCCCTGTATACAATCCAGGGGCACAGATAAGGAGGGAACCATACCTTCCCAACAGGCTCCATCAGAAAGCGAAGCCAAATCTCGACGGTTCATAGACAACCTAGAGACCATTTCGACATTTGTCGCAATATTACAGACACAATGTCAACAACGGCATTCCTTCGCAGTCTAGCAGGGTGTACATGCAAAGTTAACAAAAGACCTCACGGTCGAAACAAGCGGAGCGATGTCAAAATCCCAGCTTCACCTCAGCATTCGTCTCGATACAGTAGACGCAATGTCAACAACAGCGTTCCTCCGCGGTCCAGCTGGAGGCAGATGTAACGTCAAC
The DNA here is from genome assembly GCA_030015575.1 of Agapanthus africanus. Taxonomy (NCBI): domain Eukaryota; kingdom Viridiplantae; phylum Streptophyta; class Magnoliopsida; order Asparagales; family Amaryllidaceae; genus Agapanthus; species Agapanthus africanus. The sequence continues at coordinate 558,341,618 of JASDDO010000031.1, forward strand.
AAAAGACCTCACGGTCGAAACAAAGCGGAGTAACGGCAAAATCCCAACTCCACCTTAGCATTCGTCTCGTTACAGCAGATGCAATGTCAACAACGGCGTTCCTTCGCAGTCCAGCAGAGTGTACATGCAAAGTTAACAAAAGACCCCATGGTCGAAACAAAGCGGAGTGACGACAAAATCCCAGCTCCACCTCAGCATTCGTCTCAATACACCAGACGCAGTGTGAGCAAATGAAGCGAAGGCCAAATTCCTAGCTTCAAGGTCTTAACGGCAAGTCATATAAGGCCTGAAAGACCACCGGAGATCATCTCACACAGAGTGGTCACCTCCTCGACGTTCGTTTCGATACAGCAGACGAGTTGTCACCCCAGCGTTCTTCCTCCAGCAGGGATTCGGACGTAACAAAGCAAACGAAGCGAAGGCCACATTCCTAGCTTCAACGTCTTTACGGTAACTCACATAAAACCGGAAAGACAATCGGAGATCATCTCGCACCGGCACAGAGTGGTCACCACCTTGACGTTCATCTCGATACAGCAGACGAAATGTCAACCCCAGCATTCTTCCTCCAACAGGATTTAGACACACCAAAGCAAACGAAGCGAAGGCCACATTCCTAGCTTCGACGTCTTGACGGTAACTCATATAAAACCGGAAAGACAATCGGAGATCATCTCGCACCAACACAGAGTGGTCACCTCCTCGACGTTCGTTTCGATACAGCAGACGAGATGTCACCCCTCTCGACACAGCAGACGCAACGCCATTAAACGAATGGAGCCACGGCAAAATCCCTAGTTCCAAACCTCGACGGTTCACCAGCAACCTAAAGACAACCTCGACGTCCATCTTGATACAGTAGATGAGATGTCACCCCAACGTTCGTCTCGACACAGCAGACGCAACGCCATTAAAAGAATGGAGCCACGGCAAAATCCCTAGTTCCAAACCTCGACGGTTCACCAGCAACCTAGAGACAACCTCGACGTCCGTCTCGATACAGTAGACGAGATGTCACCCCAACGTTCGTCTCGACACAGCAGGCGCAACGTCATTAAACGAATAGAGCCACGGCAAAATCCCTAGTTCCAAATCTCGATGGTTCACCAGCAACCTAGAGACAACCTCGACGTCCGTCTCGATACAGCAGACGAGATGTCACCCCAACATTCGTCTCGACACAGCAGACGCAACGTCATCAAACAAATGGAGCCACGGCAAAATCCCTAGTTCCCACCGCAACATTCGTCTCGATACAGCAGACGCAATGCCAGCAAACGAAGCAAAGACCAAATTCCTAGCTTCAGGGTCTTGACAACAACTCATATAAAGCCCGAAAGACTATCGGAGATCATCCCCACACCAGCGCGGAGTGGTTATGACTCATCGGGGCTCACCAAAATAAGCCTAACCTCAAGTAAAAAGAGACATGGCAAATTCCTAACGCTTGCTCTTCTGACGGTCAAACTGCCAAGGAGGATTGCTTGAAGACGTCTTGTCCAGCCCCCGAAGGGATCAGAGACACAGCAGTCGCAAGGCTACTCGAACAGCACGATTGCCTATCGAGGACTATATCAGCTTATGCGACGGTACGATGGCCAAAACCCTAAGTACCACCAACCTTAACGGGCTTCTGTCGTAAAGAGCAGAGGTTAAATGCGACGTTAAGATGTTCTTGCGAGAAACGCTCGATTCGTCTCGACTTGCGGAAAAAATTGTTGAGGCGGCTCGACTCGTGAGATAAAGCCTTAGGCAGTGGGCATAAAAGAAGCATGTTTCCTAAGCAATGGGACCCTGCAAGTCAATCCAAAATGGTCTCTTGCATACTATTCACGGGTCTCACTCTCCAAGGTCGAGTTTCGACAAGGAGGGAAACAACCGCTTGTGGGTCCTATCGACTCGTAAGAGGGAAAAATTCTCTTATAGGATCCTTACGACTTATAAGAGAAAACCACACTTAGGAATCCTCACGATCCCTAAGGAGAAAACCCACCTACGAGATCCTCTCGATCCGTAGGGAGAAAAGTCTCTATGAGACCCTCACGGCTTATGGAGTTGAAAAGTCTTAGGCAGCAGATCTGAACCTGCGGCCTAAGCCATCGCTATTTCTTAAGAAAGTCAAGATGCGTGCTCTATTATCCGTCAACCATGTTTATTAAGATAGCATGCCGATAATAAGAGAAAGAAGAAAGCTACAGAAAGAACATCCGATTTACATTTGATCAGGCGTTCGAGACGCATTCATTTATCCATGTGCAGAAGACTCAGGACGAGAAATAAGACAAGCTGAAATAAAAAAAAGGGAGGGTTTCCATTCATATTGCTAAAAATTCTTACAATCACAAGAGCAATAAATAAGAAACATTATTCAAATTATTACAACGGTATGACCTCAGATCTGGGGCACGGATTGAGGAATTCAAAAGTAAGGCCATCCAGAGTTCTTCTGGCCTTTCTAATTATTCTTATGCGCAACCTCTCGCGCTCCTCTGTGTCAAGATCCTCGGCAAGCCCTCCCGGCCTTCGATAAGCAGCAACTATCGTCGTCTGCTGGAAGATTTGGTGTAGGATGTCAATGAGGTTGTCCCACCGTTTCTTCGAGATCAGCCCCGTCAGGTACACTGAATGCACCTTGTCCTCGGTATCATCTAGCGCATTGAGCGGTAGGGCCTCGTGAAGACCCGGAAGTGCTCTCCATATTGCTCCCAGCACGACTTTCAAAAGAGCAGAACGACGGGGTAGCAGCCAACCACCGCTTGCGTTCAGACGACCCATGACCTCTGCACATTGTGCGTCTGTAAACTCCTGGTTTTGTTGACGACCCTGTGTGCGGATATCGTCATAGGTGATAAACTCGTGCAAACTGTATAGATGCACCGCCATTATGCCTGGAGGAAATACCATAGGAAGATTAGCGATAGAAGAAAAATAATATACATAGAGTGCTAAATTCCTAGAGAGCAAAGCTCTGTTCAGGGATTAAAACCCATGAACAAAAGCTTAATGAAACCCCAATGGGGATCTCTTTAGATCAAAAGATCTGTGAGAGCAAAGCTCTTTGATTGAGATTAATTTAAATTAATTTGATTTATATTAATTTTACCTAAAGTTTCTAACTTTGAAATTGAGCAAAGCTCTGCTAGTGAAACCCCAATAGGGATCTCTTTGGATTAAAAGATCTATGAGAGCAAAGCTCTGCTGTTTAAGATTAATTAAAATTAATTTAATCTAAGAATCAATTTTACCTAAAGTTTTTTCAAAAAAACTTTGGAAAGAAGAGCAAAGCTCTAGAGTTCTTGAAGGCAAGAGCAAAGCTCTGAAGTTTTTTGAAAATAAGAATCTGAAAGATGATAAGCATCTGTGGAGGACCAAAGGTCCTATTTATAGGCATCAAGTGCCTCTTCGACATCCAAAAGTTGTCATGGCGGTTGGAATTCCGCCACCGTTACGCTCACATTTGAGGCCACGTAAGCGCAACGGTGGGGGGGCATTTGTTTACCACAATCAGAGCAAACCTCTGTTCAAATTCTGAGGCGGGAGATGAAGCAACGCTTCATCTTCCCCCAATCAGAGCAAAGCTCTGCTTTGAAAATTTAAAATTTAATATATTTTAATAAATGAAGCAACGCTTCAGTATATTTGCGCTGCGCAATGCGCCACATGTCAAGCGCTGATACGCCAGCGCAGCGCCCAAGAAGGCGTGCCCAATCAGAGCAAAGCTCTATTTTAATGAAGCAACGCTTCAGCTGCGCAAGCACTGCGCTGCGCGACACGTGTCAGCGCAGATGCGCTAGCGCAGTTGCGCTGCGCTCTGCGCTGTGCGACACGTGTCAGCGCAGATGCGCTAGCGCAGTTGCGCTGCGCTGTGCGCTGCGCGACACGTGTCACGCGCTGGGGCATCTGCGCCAAACAGAATTAAATTTCTAAGAAATCTTTTCTGTTCTTGTTAAAACAAGAAGATTTTCTTCTGCAAAGCAGAAGCCCATGGATCAAAGATCCAACGGTAGGGAAAATTCCCCAAATCACTCAGAGAAGGATCTCTCTAACAAATTTAACTAATTTATGGGCACTATAAAAAGGATCCTAGGCCTCAATTCAAAGGGATGAACATTTTCTTGAAAAAAGTCAAGAACTTCAAACAGAGAGAACTCTGAGAAAATTCCAAGAAAAAGGTAAAGAACCTTCATAAAATAGAAGAAATTTCTTCTAATATATCATTGATCTAAAAACAAGATCAATGATCTTTACATAAAAAAAACAGTGCTTTGCACTTCTTATGAACCTCTGGTTCTTTAAAAAAAACAATAAAATAAAAAAATAGTGCTTTGCACTTTTATGAACCTCTGGTTCTTGAAAAAAAAAGAACAAATTTATTTTTCTTTGATCTAAATTTAGATCAAGAAATTAAACAGTGCTTTGCACTTCTGTTTTTGAATCTAAAAGATTCTTAGTGCTCTGCACTTACAAACTGCGCCGTTGCGCTCTTAAGAGAGCGCCACGTGTCAGCTATAGAACCACTTGTGCTACGCGCTCTTGAAATATAGCTTTGCTCTCTGGAATTGGCGCAACTCATCAGAACGCGCCACGTGTCAGCAGCGCAACAGCGCAGCGCACTAGCGCAGCGCACTGCGCTAGTGCGCTTGCGCTCACCAGAGCGTGACACGTGTCATCACCATACGAGTTTGCGCTCAATACTTAGCGCAAAGCGCCTGACAAGCCACGTGGGGCACTGTCAGAGTATTTAATGCTCTGCATTATTAAAGAAAAAGGGACAGAGCCCAATTAAAAGGCCTAACAGGCCTGATTAAAATGCTATGCATTTTAAAAGGGGGGGAAGGGCAAAGCCCAAACAAAAAGATAGATGCTCTGCATCATTTATAAAAGGGCAAAGCCCAATCAAAACAAGAGTAATGCAGTGAATTACTAAAAAGGGGGGTAAAGCCCTAGCACAAGACAAAGACAAAAAAATGTTGAAACTGGACTTAGCCCAATTTTGGCCATAAGTCCTTAAATTAAATTGGCTGAGCAAGATCGCTCTCTTAAATCAATTTATATCCGGTTCGAGGGTACATCTCCGAGCTCCTCTGACACCTATCGTTGTAATCCTTCAACGACGTCAGAGAGGTGACGGGTCCCGACGACCACATACATGAATATGGACTGCGGGGTCCTTAAACTCGTGGACCGAAACGTCCTTAAACTAATATTGGACCGGAACGTCCTTAAACTAATGTTGGACCGAAACGTCCTTAAACTAATGTCGGACCACCACGTCCCTAAACTGGAACATGGACCACCACGTCCCTAAACTGGAGCATGGACCGCAACGTCCCTAAACTACCTATGGACCACTACGTCCCTAAATTGGAACAATAGAGCCTCCAAATGCTCTTTTTCCGGATCTAAACGATCCCGTTTAAGTTGATCTTAGCCCCCAAACACGGTTAACGTATCCTTAAACATTCAAACGGACTATAAAACTCCAAATCAACCTTGGTTCAAGGGTACATCTCTGAACTCCTCTGACATCTGCCGTTGTAATCCTTCAACGACGTTAGAGAGGTGACGAGTCCCGATGGCCAGATATTAAATGGATTATCATGTTAAGTTGATATTAGTCTCAAACAGGACTATCGTATCCTTAACGAACGTTTAAGTTGATCTTAGCCGCAACGCGACTAATGCATCCTTAAACTAAAAACACCAAACCCAAATCGAAGTAAATTCGGATTTGGACTAATCCACGTCCTACGGGCGACGGCATTACTCAGTCTCCGTATACAATCCACGGGCAACCACAAACAAAACAAACACACACGACACGAAGTGAAATTCTGGAGAAGGAGAAAGTTGTTACCGCAATGCGGTGGCGTAATTAACTGCAGGGGCTTGCGCCTGCAGGGAAGAGCGTCCCCACAATCAAAAACCCCTCAAGCGAGGGGGAATCTGGCGAAGTCTGCTACATCGGCCGCATCTGTCTAAACCTCCGATACACGGTGTCATAAATCAACTTGGCATCTTCGGAGAAGTGGACGGATAAAACCAAATAGTATCTGCCCCAAATCTCAGCGTCAGGACATCGCGGTCCTGTGCGCCGCCGTTCAGAGGGGAACAGTAGCTCAGCGGGAAATCGATGAGAAACTTTCATCCTGTTTGCAGCAACAGGCCCGAGTCGAAGCGGAGCTGGCCGCGGCGGCTGATCATGAAAAGGAGCTGAGAGGAGTGCGCGAGCGGCTTGCTGATTTGCTAAAATCGCCTCCTTCTCAATAGTCGTCTTTGTGTCGATTGTAAATTATGAATAACATGTATTCATTTCATTTTTTTATTTTATATGATGTATCTCGTATTCAATTGAATTCACGAATAAAGGACAAATTTTTTATCTCCGACTATCGCTTTCTTTTCTCTGCTGTGTTGTTGGCATATGATTTTAGCAAATGTGGCTTGTAGATAGTAGATAGCTGTCCATCTTGAACTCTTTATAGGATAGTGATGGCCTAAGAAATAGGGTTAGGATCTGTTGCCTAAGACTTTCAACTTTATGAGCCGTAAGGGTCTCATAAAGACTTTTCTCCCTACGAGTCATGAGGATCTCGTAGGTGTATTTTCTCCTTAGGAATCGTGAGAATTCCTAAGTGTGCTTTCTCTTGAGAGTCGTAAGGATCTCGCAAGAGAATTTTCTCCCTTATAAGTCAAGAGGACTCGTAAGTGGTTGATGAGTTAACTTGTTCCCGAGTCGAAGCGTTGCTTTGACGGGGAGGTCGAGGGTTGACTTTCTCCGTTTTCTTCGGTGTCAGGATTGAATTTCTCCATTTTCTTCGGTGTCAGGATTGACTTTCTCCGTTTTCTACGGTGTTGGGATCGACTTTCTCCGTTTTCTATGGTATCGGGGTCGACTTTATCTATTTTCTATGGTGTCGGGGTTGACGTTCTCCATTTTCTATGGTGTCGGGATCGACTTTCTCCGTTTTCTACAGTGTCGGGGTTGACTTTCTCCGTTTTCTACGGTGCTGGGATCGACTTTCTCCATTTTCTATGGTGTCTGGATTGACTTTCTCCGTTTTCTACGGTGTCGGGATTGAATTTCTCTGTTTTCTTACGATGTCGGGGTTGACTTTCTCCGTTTTCTACGGTGTCGGGGTTGACTCTAGGTTGTCTGTGAACCGCTGAGTCTTGGAACTGGAGACTTTGCCGTGGCTCCGATTGGTAGTGTCGCATCCGTGTCCTGCTGGCATGAGGAGGAACGCCGTTGCTGGTCTTCTGGGATGCAGATATCGCTGCTGAGACCTGAATTTCCCTTTGATAGAGTTTGTTGGGACATGTGGTTCTCTTTTCGTTTACGCCCATGGATTGTATACAGGGGTCAGTATGGACCTATCTGCAGGGCAAAAGTTTCATTTTACATGTATTTTTTTGTCTTCTTTCCGCGATGCTCTATCATTTCAGCTTTTTGTATCGCGAAAGTCGCGATTGCCCGATCATTTCGGCTATTTTTCGCGGTGCCCAATCATTTCGCCTATTTTTCTTTTTACTCGCTGCTTTTTATCGTGAGTTACCCAATCATTTCGGCTATTTTGTATGCATATATTTTACTTGCTGGTTTTGTTGCAAGTTTCCCCATCATTTCGGCTATTTCATATGAATTTTTGGCTCGCTGATTTTTGTCGCGAGTTTAGACTTGGAATTTGATACCGATTTAAGCATCAACATTGTTACCACCGGGACATTGCTAGGAGCGAATCATCATTTGCCTTTACCGATTCGAATAAAGGTGGCTTAGTAAACAGGATTAGGATCCCGTTGACTAAGACTTTTGACTTCATGAGCCATAAGGGTCTCACAAAGGTGTTTCTCCCTTCGAGTCGTGAGGATCTCATAGGTGTATGTTCTCCTTAGAAGTCATGAGGACTTCTAAGTGGTGTTCTCTCTTATAAGTCGTAAAGATCTCATAAGAGCATTTTCTCCTTATAAGTCGAGAGGAATTACAAGTGTATGTTCACCAAATAGGGGGATTTCATGCCATTGGCGGAACTTGGTGCGGGAGACGTTTATGTGTGCCCATGGATTGTATACAAGGGTCAATATTGAACCGCTTTTAGGGCAATATTGGGGGTGTATGACGGTTTAAGAACAGGTTTAGATCCCTGTAGCTTAAGGCTTTTGAATCCTATGAGCCGTGATGGTCTCATAGGGGAATTCTCCTTACGAGTCATGAGGATCTCGTAAGTGTAACTTCTCCTTAGGAATCGTGGGGATCCCTAAGTGTGTTGATCCCTTATGAGTCGTAAGGATCTCACACGGGTATTTTCTCCTTACAAGGTCGAGAAGACCTTGCAAGTGTCTTTTAACGAGATTGCGCCCTTTCGGGTTTTCACAAACTCACCAGTAGCGCTGCTGTTTTTACTCACGGAGCCCTTTCGGGTTTTCATCCGTGCCCATTTCGCTTATGGACGTACCTTTTTTTTATTATATATTTTTGGCGTCAGCCTTAGGATGCTGCAGTTCATAGTAGTTTAGGGACGTTTCGGTCCGTCGTTTTCCGTGTCTGGGATGGGGTATCGTTGGATACTATTTTTAGACTCTGGACTCAAGAAGATAGCGAGCGAACATAGGCATCGTCATCTATCGTTGATCTAGGCCGTGACTCGTCAGGCGTAGTATTTTTTCAGGAACCGACCGTTTATTGGCCGGATGGGTCTTTCGCCATGCATATCCATGAGCAAGTAAGCCCCACCTTGATAGACTTTGTCTATGATGTAAGAGCCTTCATAGTTCGGCTCGAATTTCCCCCGTTTGGCATGATTGGGGATCATAGGTCTCTTGACCACTAGCACGAGTTCGCCTTGGCGGAATGTTCTCGGCCTAGTCAATCTCTCGTATGAGCGCGTCATCTTTGCTTTGTATGTCTCTAAGTTTTGTTGCGCCATGAGCCGGGTTTCGTCAAGAGCATCGAGCTCCTCAAGCTGAAGATGAGCATTCTCTTCATCTGTTAGCTCATAATTAACCGCCACTCGTAGAGAATGTAGCTTTATCTCAAGGGGAGTACTGCTTCTGTGCCAAATACCAACGCATATGGCGTTGTGTTGGTGGCCGTTTTGAACATGGTCTGATACGCCCAGAGAGCTTCATGCAGTCTCTCGTGCCAGTCCTTTTTATTTCTGGACACCATCCTCTTTATGATCTTCGTCAAGGTCTTGTTGAAAGCCTCAGCTAGACCATTAGCTCGGGGATTATAGACCGAAGAGTATCTCCAGTCTATGCTATGCTGCTGTGCGAAGCGGCTGATTTTGTGACTTCTATAGGCTGGCCCGTTATCTGAGATAATCCTTCACGGAGTGCCAAACCGATAGATGACGTGTGTCTTGAATAAATGGAGGATATTCTCTGTCTTCACTTCTCTTGGTGGTACTGCTTCTGCCCACTTAGAGAAGTAATCGGTTGTTGCCAATATGAACCGATGTCCTCTGGATGACGCTGGTACGATAGGCCCGATTATGTCGGTTCCCAGCATTTCGAACGGCCAGCTAGCCACTGTTGGGTGTAGTGGGTTTGGATACTGGTGGATGAAGTCCCCGTGAATTTGGCACGAGTGGCGTTGTTTCGTGTATTCGAGACAATCCTGAATCATCGTAGGCCAATAGTAGCCCATCCTTTTGGTCTTCAGCTACATCTTTAGCCCGGCTTGATGAGAACCGCAGAGTCGGTCGTGAGTTTCTTGGACGACTCTCCTTCTTCTTCCGGTCCTAGGCATCTCAGCCATAGAGAGTCGAACGATCTCTTATACAGCGTGTCATTGACGAAGGCGAAAGACAGCTCGTTTTATGAGCTGATGTCTTGAGGACGTATCTTCAGGTGTTCGACGGGATTTGAAGTAGTCTATAAAGACTTCTCTCCGATCCTTAGCCTTTTCCTGGTCTTTTATTTGTAGGGCCATTTTCTTAGTTGCTCCCTTTTCTTAAGAAGACTCCGGAGATATTTCTGCCAGTGCGAGAACCCGACGGCTTTGCACAGCGATCCTTACGTCGTCGAGGTTTTCGTCAGCCAGTTCTTTAGCGAGTTTGGCTAACGCATCCGCTTTGCTATTTTCCGTACGCGGTATGCTTTCCAGAACGTAAGAAGGAATTTGATTTAGCAATTGTTGTACTCTCTCGCCGTACTTCACCAACTCTGGTTTGCACGTTTGATAGTCGTCGTTTACTTGACTAACGACCAGCTGGGAGTCTCCGTATATGAGGAGGTTTTTGATTCCCATGTCGACAGTGATCTCAAGACCTGCTATCAAAGCTTCATATTCTGCTTCATTGTTTGTCCTCGGCTCGGTTAGGGAGAAGGAAAAACGCATTATCCCTCCTTGCGGAGTCACGAAGATGAGGCCTATCCCAGATTTGATTATGGGGGAGCTGTGCTTTCGCTTCTTTAGGGAAGATGCCCCATCGAAGTAGAGTTCCCATCGGGTATCGCTCCCTCCTCTTTTCCCCGTCGATCGTGTCAAACGTGTGCTCGTCTGGCAATTCGCAATTTATGGGTGAATCAGCAGGTATCGGATGCTTAGCTAGGAAGTCGGCGATGGCCTGGCCTTTCACTCCCTTGAGAGGTCGGTATGTTATCGAGAACTCCATCAAGAGGAGGGCCCATTTAGCGAGCCATCCCGTTAGTATGGCTCTTGACATCAAATATTTGAGAGGATCCACTTTTGATATAAGGTGGACCTCATGCGCCAATGCATAGTGTCTGAGCTTTGTTAACGCGAAGATTAATGCCAGGCAGTGTTTTTCGATCGGGGTAGTTGTTTTCTGCCCCCCGGAGAACTCGACTCAAATAGTAGAGGGCTCTCTCCTTCCCTTGGTCATTTTCCTGTGCCCATAGTGCGCCTAAAGAACCTTCAAAGGCGGTTGTATACAGGATAAGAGGCTTTTCCTTGACTGGAGCAGTCAGCACGGAGGATTCTGCAGGTATTGCTTGATTTCGTTCAGTGCACTTTGGCATTTACGATCCTAGACGAATGGGGTCCCCTTCTTCATTAGATGACTGTAGGGGCGGCATTTGCCGGAGAGGTTAGCTATGAATCGTCGGATATATGCGAGCTTTCGTTAGAGAGACTGCAGTTGCTTGAGAGTTCTTGGCAAAGGCATTTCCATGATCGCCTTGATCTTCAACGGGTCTATCTCGATGCCCCGGTGTCGGACGATGAATCCTAGGAATTTACCTAAGGAGACTCCGAACGCGCATTTGAGAGGGTTCATCTTCAAGTTGTATTTCCGAAGGCGCTGAAACACGATTTTCAGATGCTCCCAATGTTCCTCGTACGATTTGCTTTTAACCATGAGGTCGTCGATATAACATTCGACGATTTCATATATAAGGTCATCGAAAATCTTCGTCATGGCCCTCTGGTAGATAGCGCCGGCATTCTTTAGACCAAACGGCATCACTTTGTAGCAGAATATGCCCAGAGGAGTCCGGAAAGCGGTATGCTTCTGGTCTTCGGGATGCATCTTTATTTGATTGTACCCTGATGATCCGTCCATGAAGGAGAAGACTTCATGAGTGGACGTGTTGTCATCATCAGCTCGGTAACCGGTATGGGAAAATCATCCTTCGGGCATGATTTGTTGAGGTCCCGAAAGTCTACGTAGATGCGCACCGTCCCATTTTTCTTCATCATTGGGATGATATTGACGATCCAGTCAGGGTACTGAACCTCTTGGATGAAGCCAGAGTCGATTAGCTTCTTGAGCTCGTCGTTGATGCTTATTTCAAGTTCGAGACGCATTCTTCTCGGCGCTTGTTTGACTGGATTGACGTCCGGGGAAATTGCCAATTTATGCACAGCTATTTCCTGATCTAGCCCCGGCATCTCGGAGTAGTTCCATGCGAAGCAGTGTTTATACTGCATGAGCACGTTTTTCAGCGTAGCCACTTGTTCTTTAGACAGCGACTCACTAACGAACATTGGCCGCGGGTCGTTTGCCGTCCCCAAGTCAATTTTCCTTAGGTTGTCCGCATAGTATGTATTCCATCATCCAGCTCTTTTAGCGCCGGTGGAAGTTCTGAGATCAACTCATCTTAATCCTCATTTTCGAAGCACCAAGGGAGATCATTCATATCCTCGCATACTCCTTCTTCTGACAGCGTTATCGCGTGACAGGTACGAGATCGCTTCCAAGACCGATGTTGATCCGGTTCTACTCTCGCTGCATACGTGGCTTTCGGTTCATACTTCTGTGGTGGGGTTACCCTCCAACTACTGGATAGAGCAAACCTGCCTTACTGATACTGATCTTCTACCCAGTTTTTGAATGTGAAGCAGTCTTCGAGAGGATGTCATATCGCTCAGTGATAGGAGCAATAATCCGGGTAAGAGACCTCATCTGCTTGTTTGGGGTGTTTGGACTCTGGGAGCATAATTATTTGATGTTTCATGACAAGATCGAATATCTTCCTTGTCTTGTCTTGGAAAAAAGAATATGCTCGACCCATCTTCTTTATAAGAGATGGATCCCGGCTGCTCAATTCTCGATCGCGTAGCTTCTTGGACCCGCTTTGCCACGGTCGAACATTTTTTCCGTTCTTTAGTTTGTTTTTGCCTCCGCGTCAGGTCTTCTGTATGACGGGCTGGCGACAAAAGGCATCGTCATTCTCCGTAGCCTGCTGAAAGAGGCGTTGCATCCTGGCTTTCTCGTAAATGGCCATTTCACAGTTGTGGTCATCCCGGACCTTTTGACCCGTTTCCCTTATTAGCTTGTCCATCTGTTCTTCAAACGAAGGACTTGGCCGTTTTATGGCAGGATCTCATTTTGGTTCAATTGCAATGACTTCTAACAAAGCATCTCCTTCTTCATCGAATTCATGTATAACGTAGCAGCCATGGAATCGCTCTCGTTTCTTGGATTGAACATATCCAAGCCCGATCGTTTCCATTCTCCTGTTGGGCAATTTTCGCTGAGTTCCGGGGACGTTCCAGATCCTGTTATAGAACTGAGCTTGTCGAGCAGTCTGTTTGAAGGGTACGCCTTGGCGCCTTAACAGCCTTTTTAATTCTTCTATGTAGTATCTGGGCAAACGGATGGGCTGGAGCCTGTCAAGCGTAGAATCGGCACCATGCCAGATTTCTTTCTCCACTTTGGTTTCCGCGGATCGATAAAATAGGATCCCATTTTCATCTTTTCGCCTGGGAGGGACGTAGAACGTCTGTAGTTCTTGCACACTATAGGTATCAAGTGGGTCGAGTTCTTTGTAATGCTTTTGCGGAACCATGGCGATTTTCAAACTCCGTTCATCGCCAGTGAAGGCTTGTATTGATGGCCGAACAGAAAATACTGCATTGACCTCATCTTCAGAGTCGCTGCCGAAGATCAATATAGGGGTAGACGGTCCCGGCTTGTTGCATTGGGGAGGTCCCGAATAGACTATCTCTTCTTCCTCCTCGGTATCGCTCCCGAAGACCGGAATGGTGGTGATAGTTTTTTTCTTATTCTCCGGTTTATGGCATCTTTCCATGTCTTCAAAGTCTAGCAGGAAATACTTTGCATCCTTGTACTTTCGGACTTCATTTACGGAAAATGGGTTCAGTTCTCCCGTCACGGTATTCTCAAGACCATCTTTAAAATACTTCATACACTGATATTGTGTAGAAGGAATGATGTTGTACTCGTGTAACCAAGGCCTTCCGAGTAAAGCGTTATAACAGGTCTTGGCGTCAATGACATGAAATTTGATGTCAGTGATGAGCAGCCCAAAGCGTAATGTCAGTATCATAGACCCGAGCGTCCGTGATGACTGGGAGTCGAACTCGGAGATGGTGATTTTATCCCGAACGAGGTGCTGGACGCTCATGCAGATTTCTTTTAACATCCTCACATTTAGTAGGTTGACAGAGGACCCGTTATCAACTAAGATCTTCCCTATCTTGATATCATGGCAGTATCCGGTGACATACATGGGACGGTTGTGCTCGCACATCCCGAGGAGGAGGTCTTCATCGCCGAAAGTGACGTCAGCAGTGTGCACTTCTTCCAGCTCGTCCTTCATCTTTTCTTCGGTAAGGAAAGCTTGGAATTGGTCGGGCTCTTGTAGTGCCTTGATCAAAGAATCGCTCGCCTCTTTAGATAGCAGAAGGGCATCGAGAATGCTTAGCTGCGAGGGTATTTTCCTCAGGTGTGCCAAAACGTTGTAATCCACCTTGTTTTTCTTTGGCGGGTCCTTGGCTGCAAGCTCTTCGACGACTCGGTCATTGAGGGCGATATCTTCAGGGACTTTTTCTTTCCCCTTATCTTTTTTGTTCGATCCCTTGTTTGTGGGTCCGGGATTATTTTCAGGTAACGTGCGATTACGTAGCTGAATGTTCTCGCAGGTCTTCATCTCTTCTGTTTTGGAGATGGATTCCTTGAAGAGAGGGCCGAGGGCTATTTCATCATCAGAATCGCTCCCGAAGGTAAGAACTTGCGATCCCCCGGAATCAACCATGTGACAGTCGCCGGCAGTTCTTTTGCGCTCATCTATCGTGCTTCTCTGTTCTTAACGAGTTTTACACTTCAGCCGCTTGAAATGTTGTCGATGAGAGACGTATCCCTGCCACCAATTTTTAAAGGCCATGCATTCCTCGGTAGGGTGTGTGATCCACCGATGGTATAAGCAGTAGTTTGGATGTGCATCTAGTTCATCGGGGAACGTATTTTTTGAATTTCCTTCTTTGAAAGGTGGCAACTTCATTCCCATCGACAGGGCTTTAGTGAACTGCTTCCTTGTCTTAAATCTGCTTTTACTGGTGGCAGAAGTGCTTCTATCCGGTTGGGGTACTCTATGGCTTCTCAACACTGGAGCTTTTTCAACGTGACGCCGATGCTTGGCCTTTTCATATATGGCTGTTTCACTCTCTCGGTCAGATTTGCTTTTCTGAAGAGCTTCACTTAGTAGTCTGTCAATCAATTCGTCTGATGGCTCCGGGGCTTTTGATTCCAGTTCTAGATCTGCCCCTAGTTTCTCTGCATCAGGAGCTTCTTTGCCATTTATTCATAAGTAGGAGATCGCATGGCATATTGCCACATAATCCTCAGGCTCTTCTGAAGAATTGTCTCCTTCATCAGCGTCATCGGCTTCATTCTCAAGAACATGCTTAAAGAATTCATCCAATGTGATTGAGGTCCATGCCTTATGGTTATATTTTTCCAGTGCATCGATGTATTTCTGCAGACCTGTACGGCTGTCTTCGGGTTGGACGGGCTTCTTGGCCTTCTTCTTTTTCTTTAAAGACTTTGGAGGTTTGGCCTGAATGTTTTGTCCACCTTCACAAACATTCAGCATTGGGCGTGGCTTCAGCATCCTCTCAATAATCTCAGGCTCCAGCGGGCTCTTCCACCTAATCGCCGGACATGTTTGGATATCTTTCAGCATTCTTTTAGTTTTTGTCGAAATAACAACTTCCCATGGAGCTTCCTCTATAAATGAGCATGATGCCCCCGGCGTGTCCATCTTTTTTGGAGCGTGTGGTTGTGGCGGGTTTACCCTCCAGTTTTCAGACAACGTGAATTTGCCTTGCTGGTACTGGTCCTCAATCCAGTTTTTGAAGACAAAGTAATTTTTGATTGGATGGCCTATTATTCGATGGTAGGGGCAATAGTTGGGACTGTTGAAGTCACCGGGCTGCGGTGGGCGTTTCGGATCAGGCAGGGTGATGAGCCTGTTGCGCACCGCCAACTCGAACAGTCTCTTTGTTTTATCCCGGGGAAACGAATAAGGGCATTTTAGCTTCTTGTTGAAGAATCGATGTCTATCGTTTTGGCGATCAGCTGGTTTTGGACCACTGGGCTGCTGCTGAGCATTGGCGATGAAGGTCGCTTTCCCTTTCCTCTTTTCGTTTCGAGGAAGACGGTCTATGACCCATCTGATCCATTTGGGACAGCTTGTCAATCAAGTCCTGGAAGGTAGTCGACTTGAAAAACATCATGAACTGGGATATGGGCGCCTGCGGATCGAGGGTACCCACGAACATGCCTACTGCAGGAGCTTCTTCAATGTGTTGTTCGCATTTCGACCATAGGTTCCGCCACCGGATTGCATACTGAACCCATGTTTCTCCCGGCTTCACTCTGGCGTTGATGAGTGCCATGATCGGAGTGCGTTCGCTAGCGCTTGTGAAAAGCTAGGTGAATAGCAACTCCATTTCTGCAAACGCCTTAACAGATTCGTTCGGGAGCTCGGAGTACCATTCGAATGCTATCTCCGACAAGCTGCCAACAAACTGGCGAAACAGCAGTTTGTCGTCACCCCGGTATTACTGCACAGAGCCCTGAACTGAGTGACGTGCTGGTGCGGATTACCCGTCCCCTTATACACGTGGAATTTAGGGATCGTGTATCCCGGCGGGTACTTTATTTGGTCGTACCAACCCGGATAGGGTCGTCCAGTCTTGACGATTTGGCCAGCCGCTTCGCTCGCCTGATGAGCTCGTATCTGTTGAGCTATATAGTCGTCAAGGGAGGCTTTTGAGATTGTCTCCTCTTTGGCTGTTGAATAAGCAGGAAGAGGGTTTGATGTCTCCCCTCTGTCGTCTTCAAGGATAATCGGAGGGTCTTCAGCTGGAGGATCCAGCTGTATCATCATCCCGACCATATCTTGGAACAGGAGCGCCATTTGTTTTATGTTGGCCGCTTGTTTGGCAGCCTCTTTGTCTTTCCTCTCGAGCATTCTTCGAAGGAATTCGGCATTAGTTTCCTGCTCTTGATACTGCTCCAACGATGTCTCCGGGCTTGCTTTTGGCCCAGTGAGTGCATCTATGGCCGTCAACATCTCATGGAGGTTTTATTGTTGTTGCTCCTTAGCCTTAGTTACTGACCGCGTGAATGGTCGATGGCCCGTGGAGATACGGCTATCCTCTTTCCCAGAAGCCATGTAAATGGTGTGCACCACCATGCCCCCAGACTTGGGGCGTTTGGATTCAGTGCCTTTAAGCTTTGTCGTGGACACGGGGATTTCTCCAGCCTTCTTCTTTTATGGACGGTCGAAGTTGAGGGGGACGTTGCAGCGGGCACCCAAGTAGATGACACCTTCTGTGGCATGACAGGGTGGTCCTTCTCTTGCCGAACCTTCATTTTCTTTGGTCGGTGAGAGTAATCTTGGTTAACCAAAGAGTCTTTGACCTTTCACCAGACCCTGTGAATTTTGGAGGACAGCCGCTGAAGGGGCTGCTCTAGCTTTGCCTTTGTAGCGTTCTCCACATGTGGAGGAGATATTTTCAATACAGCAGTTGGAGAGTTTTTGCGTACCCTTCTAAGTGGTTCAAAGTTGTTCCCAGTTGGAACATCAGCATCAATTTCCACCATTATAACTGGCGGAGTCAGTCCAGAAGGAGAGCTGCCCCCAGCTTTCCTCACTCGGTGCCAGTGGCGACGTCGAGCATGTCTTGCAGATAGGACCACCTCCGTTGTCGGGGTAGCTGCATCGTGCTTCATGCTTTGATGAGAAACTGTTGTTGGTGTCAGCCTGTCAAAGACTGACGTCCGTTGAGAGGGGATGGCCAACCTGTCGAAGGCAGACTTTCGAGCAGGGGAAGCAGCCTTGGTGACTTCACCTAGAGCGGGAGTTAGAACGGCCAGTCTTGTGAAGACCGACCCCTTAGTAGGAGAAGTCTCTCTGATTACTTCATTTACTGGAGCAGGGATAGCTATCCGCTTCGGGATAACTCCTTCAGGTATTACGGGCTTCATCATGGGCCCATTGGAGCTTTGGCACAGTCTGTTAAAGACGGAGGCATTGGATTTGGACGACCCCTTGAGAGGGGCCGCGGTAGTTGCAAGCCGATCAAAGACCGACTTCTTCGGAGCTTCTTGCGATGGCAATGGGGCGTTGAAGCTCATTGGTGGGAGCATGGTCCCAAAGAACAGCCCAGTGGTGGCTTGCGTCACCTGTTCCACTAGCATCGCGAAAATGGAGGCCGCTTGAGGCCCGCATATCAATCCTCCTGCGAGAACGGATCGGGAGTTGTTGCAGCTGGAGCAGTTAGAAGCCATTGATCATTTTTTTCTGCACGGAGCAAAACACCAAATCTTAGTACCTCGAATCCATGGGCAACCATATTAAACCGCAATTCGTTCGCGAACACGACACACGAAGTCTGGAGTGGAAAGAGGAAAATGTCCCACCGGGCGTGCCGGAATCTGTTCGCCACCGACAACAGAGACGAAACCGCGTAGGTCGTCTTTCCTGAATTTGGGAGAAGACGCTATTTGGTTTTATCCGTCCATCTCTCCGAAGATGCCAAGTTGATTTATGGCACCGTATATCGAAGGTTTAGATGGATGCGGCCGATATAGCAGACTTCGTCAGATTCCCCCTCATTATGAGGGGTTTTTGATTGTGGGGACGCTCTTCCCTGCAGGAATAAGCCTCTGCAGTTAATTACGTTATAGCATAGCGGCAACCACTTTCTTCTGCTCCAGAAGGTCATCTCGTGTCGTGTGTGTTTGTTTTATTTTTTGGTTGCCCGTGGATTGTATACGGAGACTAATTTATGTTGTCTCCCGTAGGGCGTGAATTAGTCCAAATCCGTATTTTCTTAGATTTGGGTTTGGGTTGGTTTAAGGACCGTTAGTCTTGTTTTAGACTAAGGTCAACTCAAACGTTTGTTGAGGATACGTTAGTCTAATTTTAGACTAAGATCTACTCAACGGGGGTTCAGGATCATTTAGATCCGACGACAGAGCATTTGGGCTCTATCGTTTTAGTTTAGGGACATTGCGGTCCATAAGTTTAAGGACATCATAGTTCATGGAGTTTAAGGACATCATAGTCCATAGTTTAAAGACGCCATAGTCTATAGAGTTTAGTTTAGGGACGTTGCGGTCCATAAGTTTAAGAACATCATAGTCCATGGAGTGTCTGGTTATCGGGACCCGCCACCTCTGAAGACGTTGAAGAATTACAACGACGCATATTAGAGGAATGAAGAGATGTACCCTTAAACCAATATGGGTTGGGAGATCTGTAGTCAGGTTTGGGACTAAGACCAATTAGGGAAATTGTGAGCACATGGGCTCAGTTAGTCTAAGTTAGGGACTTGTGGCCAATTTAGGCTCAGCCCACTCAGTTTTGATTAAAGTGTTGTACACTTGTTTGGGCTCGGTCCCTTTTTGTTCAATAATGCTGAGCATTAATTTGGGTTCTGACACCCTTTTTCTTTTTGTCTTTTGCTGAGTGTTGAACACTTTTTTACGGCACTGAGGCTTTATTTAAATAACACTTCATGTTCCTCCAGCGCCCACGTGAGGAGCACGTGGTGCGCTTGGCGCTGAGCGCCAACCTTTGAGCGCTAAGACGCTTTTTTTTTTGAAATAGCGCACACTTAAAGAGCACGTGGTGCGCTTGGCGCTGAGCGCCAGATTTGAAGTGTTGAAACGCTTCTTATGAAATAGCGCACACGTGGAGAGCACGTGGTGCGCTGAGCGCTGAGTGCCAAATTTAGAGCGCTGGAGCGCTAAAGCGCTTCTTATAAAATAGCGCTTGGAGCGCCCGGCACTGAGCGCCAAACTTAGAACACTGAGGCGCTCCTTTTAACATAGCGCTTGGAGTGCCGGGCGCTGAGCGCCAAACATGGAGCGCTGAGGCGCTCCTTCTTAATTTGGAGCGCTAAGCCTCTTCTTTGTTTGTCTTGATTAACTTTGTGCTCTGAGAATTAAATTCTCGTTCATAAGAGACTTTGTCTCATAGATCTAAGAACTAAGTTCTTCTCTTTTTGATGAGATGCTATGATCTCTTTTTTTTGTGAAAACCTAGTCTTATGGATCTGTGATCTATATAAAGAACTGAGTTCTTATGATGTGAGAGTTAAACTCTCAAAAATTCAGAAGATATTATGATCTCACTTCTTTACCTTAAAGAAAATTTCTTCTTCATAGAGATTGCTCTTCTCTTTGAAATTTCTTAAAGTTTGTCAAGGGGTTCCTCTGTGCAAGACTTGAAGGCTTGGGTCCTTTATATAGGGGAGGCTGATTTGTTGAATCAGTTAAGGAAATCTTTCTCTGATTGATTTGAGGATGTTTCCTCACTATTGGATCTTTGATCTTAGGGCTTCTGTTTTGTTAGTTATATGTATGCCGTAGAGGCCATTACTGTACATACGATATATATTGTAGTGGATGCTAGGACATATATAGGGAGGACTTTCTTGCTCGACATGATAGTATGCTATCTGGTTGTACTTTATCTTAACATGTACTCTGATTGTCTCTATGTTACATGTTGATAAAGCCCTTAGGATATGTACTCGACTACTGGGACTATGATGAGATCATACTAGTGGGGCCACGGTAGTCGACGAGTACATCCTATAACTGTTCCTAGTCGAGGGTGTATCGAGACAGGGCATCGATACACCAGAGTAGACTAGCGTATACGCATCTTGACCCATATGATGGGCGATGGATGATCCCATATCCATTGGTGTTTGACATCAAGGATGGTGTACGGGTGCTCAGTGGAGACTGGATACACTGGACGGACTCGCCGAGAACTCCCAGATGGTATTATACATCACGTCAGATGGCAGTTCTCCGGTGACACTGGTACAGAGTAGTCTGTAGACCCGAGATCGTCATAGAGTCTTGTGTGATTCCCACTGTGCTTTGATTTCTACCTTACCACGTCCAAGAGGGCATGCAAAATGGTGGTTTTTGGGTACAGTCCCGAATCACATGGAGGCAATGAGCGATAGGAGGGGATTCGTCTCTCCCGGTATAGGGAGTTGATGTTGCGCTGTGTTCGATTGGCTATAACCGGAAATCCCTGGCCAGGGTTGCTGAGATTTACTGGTAAGTGTTATCAGTAGTATCTCGAACTGTTATAGACCACATATCAACACGACTTATCAAGCTACTGGGGTCTGACGTTTTCCACCCCTAGGCGAGATATGCGACATATCAGACGAACAGACCGGACTGTACGGTAAGTGTTACTGGTTGGATTCACAGGAGTGTGAGCGGGCTTGCTCGTTGATCTTCTGATCGCTCAATACATGGGTGGCCGTTACGTTTAGCAGATCGCTTGCGGCTTGTGGGTATTTGATATGATCATCACCTGCTGTCGGCGTATTGATGAGTCTTTAGAGTCCTACACAGAGGTTTCCTGGCTCAAGCGAAACGAAATAGGAGCGCATATGGGATATGTGCGGGACCGAGAATAATACCAGTATGTGATACTGTATTCTATTCTCACGATATGTATCATCGGACGGTTATATGAGATATAGCTGGGTTACTGAATCAAGTGTTGATTCGATACATTGATACACTTGATATTAGTCGGTTATATGCAGTATGACCGGATCATTAAATCAAGTGTTGATTTAATGATTTAATTTATAATTATATATTTGATATATTACTTTACATTAACTAGTATTGGTTCACTTAACATTATTTTTCTCACTAGATTGTGCACATTATATATATGATATATGTTTGTGCACTAGTTTGTATCATGTTTGATGATACATGCAAACTTGGGTGTGTATGCTTTAAACCATGTTTAGGTTAATGGTTAGGGTTTTAATTAATTCATTTATTTCTTTGCAAAAATAAAATGGTGGCTTTCTTGTTTTATACTTGAAGCTTCATGAAGCTTTGAAAAAGTCTTAACCATTTTGTTTTATACTAAAACCTAACCATTACCTAAACTACGTTTTGCTCTCTACATGAGTTTACTTACCCATGGTTGCATTATGATAAGTTTTCACTTGAATTTTCTTTTGACAATAATTCAAATTCTTTTCTTCATCTTCTTCTTCTTCATGAAGAAAAGAAAAGCTTTCTTGAAAATTTTCAAGTGATGAAATCAAGTGAGAAATCCAAATCCAAAGTGAACTCACTTCCTATTTCTTCATCATCTACCACTTACCATGTTGTATTGGGTGTTTTCTTCACAAGTTTCATGACCTAGTGAAGATGGAGCTTGAGTTTGAGTCGCCTCGACGTAAATCATCTTCGGCATCGAAGTCAACGACCTAGCCCGATCATTTCTCCAATGAAACCAATGCCAGAGTCCAGGATCCCGATGGTCGCAGCGGAGGGACGTCATCGCGGAGCTAAAGAGGTGGAGGACTGGATCTATAAAGGTTGTAGTCCCTTTCACTTGTAGTTAAGTTGTTAACTTGCTTGGTTTCGCCTTACCTCTAGTTAACGATCTAGCATTAGGGTTTCTCGGCACATGAAAAATTTGATTTTGGCATGGTTGATCAGTTGTAGAACCTCATGTGTGTGCCTAGGAACCCTACATGGTTTACAAAAGACAATTTTCTTGTTTTTAACAAGATTGGAAAAATATTTTCCCATACAGAACTTATTTTGTATCTTGGTGATTTTTAATCACCATTGGATCTTTGATCCAACGACGCTCTGATTTACAGAGCACGATCTTTCCTGTTTGGAAAGATTTGAGGGGTATTCACTCAACAGAATTTTATTCTGGTAATTTGATGATTTATCATTTTCGTTGGATGTTTGATCCAACTGTGGAGAACATTTAGTTCTAGCGCCTGGCGCTCTCATGCCTTACATGTGAGCGCTGCTTCAGAGTCTTTGACTATTAGCACTGGCACACTTGGCGCTAACGCTCTTAGCGCTAGCGTTCTTGGCACGAGCGCTCTCGTGTTTTGCACGTGAGCGCCGTCTCAATGTTTTTGACTGTTAGCGCTGGCGCTCTTGGCGCGAGCGCTCTCGTGCATTGCACGTGAGCGCTGCCTCAGAGTCTTTGACTGTTAGCGTTGCTTCATTTCAAATTTCAAATTTCAAAATTTGAACATAGTTTTGCTTTGATTGGGGGAAAAAGAGAAGTTTTATCGGAGTATTATTCGGCCTGCTTTATTATATGGTACGGAATGCTGGGCTCCTAAGATACACAAAAGACGCACGTAACGGAGATACACATATTTCGTTGGATGTGTGGTAACACTAGAAAAAATATGGTGCAAAATGAGAATATTCATGCAAATTTTGGTGTAGCACCTGTGGATAAGAAGATGCGAGAAAACAGGCTAAGATGGTTTGGTTATGTGCGGCGCAGGCCTATAAAAGTACCAGTTCGACGAATGGATCATACTCTCGATATAGGTAATATTAAAAGGGGGACCGAAAAAAACATGGATGGAGGTAATACGAAAAGATAAGATTGCCAAATGTCTCAATAAAATTATATTGTTCGATAGAAGTGAGTAGAGACGGAGGATTCATGTGCTGGACACGGCGCGATTCTCATGTTGCTTCATGTAGCCTACTTCATATGCTTGGGATAAAAGGCTCAGTTGTTGGTGGTGGTGGTGGTGGTTTAGTTGGTGTGGTGGATATTATTATTTATACAAATATTTGTTATATTCGTTTATATTATTGTTATAATTCTATAAATATTGTAAGCAACCGAACGGAACGATTTTTAAATTTGTTATAAAAAATAAATCGACGGACGATAACGATTCTACCCATTGTCTAAAAAATTAAATAATATTAACCGGGATGATCGTAACGGTCCCCCGAGTTAAAGCGGGGGATGGTGATGACTTCCCCCACCCCCCACCCCACCCCCCTCTCCCTCCGAATCCCGGGAAGGCGCTAACCGTCCTCATCCCCCCTAGTAGTGATGGTGCAAGGTAAAATTTTAGTACAATTGTTTGTTTGAATCAATTCGGAGTATATTTTTATTTTGGCAATATCATTTGTGACTTTCTCTCTTGTCTTAATTTATTTATATAACTTTTGCCTTTTATACATTGTGTTTCGCCCACACTAATTAAAATTTCTATGTCAGGCCTCTAATGGCATTGAACTTTAAACTTTTGATGATAAGTGATGATAAGCAATTGGCTTCCAGTGACATAAAACTTTAATATTTTAATGAGAGGAGGATTTAAATGATTAATGCTGAGTAAATAATTCATAGTGAGCAACATGCTATTTTTGAGATGCAACAATTTGCGATCATAAAAGAGCAATAGGCTAAAATTTAATTGTTTTAACACTAAGAAATGCTTAAAACGATTGGCCTCCAGCGACCAGTGACGGATCTTGGACCTATAGTCCGTTAGGACGAAACTTTAACACTATAACTACGACAAAGCCAAAAAATTAACATGAAGTAGGTCAAAATCCAAAGAAGATAAAATTGCCAAGGGCTATATTTTTACTCTATGGGTTTGTTCCTATTATTAATTTGGGCTATGAATATTTTTTTTTTTAAAATATCATATCTGAAGAATTTTATTGAACGATAAAACAGTTTAAAAAATTTTGTGATACAAAATTCAAAACTGTATAATCTAAACAAAGAAGTTTTTTTTTCCCTTAGAAGTTAAATTCTAAGTAGCTATTACATATATATAACAATATATGATTCTATAACAAATAGGGTTAACTATTTGCAAATTAATAGTGAGGAAACATGTAAAAACATATTTTTCACAAAAAAGAAAAAAAGAAATCGCACTTGAAAATTGTATCGCATTAAGAGATAACGCAGTTCCCACAAAATAATTAAGGGATAACACACTTGAATATGGGTGAATATGGTGGAGTATATATTTTTTAACTTTTAATCATGTGGGCCCCACAATTGTTTTAAACAAAAATTCAAATAAATGGTTTGTGTTGGGGATAGAACAAAGGATCCTAGGTACCCTTAAACTTCCAAACACTCACAAGGTACTTAGATTCGATTTCTGGTTAGACATATTATATATATTTTAACCGTCGGAAATCATATTGTATATATGCATATAGCGAAATCCTCAATCCAGATAAGACGCGGCGGCATTAAACTTTAAAATTTTAATAGCAGATTTAAATTATTAATGCAGAATTAATAATTCATAATATAGTTAAAACTTTTGAGACGAAATCATAGGCCAAATGCTTCATGCATAAAGCTGCTGACTATATATCAGTATTTATTTATTATAATAAAATTAATGCATTTGCATGCACGAAAGTGACGCAATTTGATGGGAAGCACATGACGTTGGAGGTTGGAGTGGTGACATCAGCACAACGAGACATTCATGGATCTTTATTTGACCTGTTAAACTCAAATAAATTAATGCTGTCGGTTAGTGGATCATTGGTCTATGTGACGTTTGGAGTTAATAAAAAAACCAATATCCACGCCAAAGTTGACTCGTTTGGACAATATTTATAAGCAGAATATACATATAAAATGATTGGAGCGTACACTTATCAGATCTGACGCTCTACCGCATCAAAATTCAAAATCTTATACTGATGATGCTCGCGGTCTCCAAGATCAGGACACGTGGCAGATGATTTGTTCCAGAACTCGGAAGAAAGGGCCACAGGGGCCGACCAGGCCACCCCTGTACCTGACCTGCAAGCACAAGCTGCCTCACCTCAGAACCCCATGAAATTTGGCCTCCTCGGCCTCTCAGCTCGTCCTGAGCTGTCACAGGATCAAGACTCCTCGGCCCTCTCGCTCGTTCCCGAGCCCCCCAGCCGAGGCCATCTTCCTCGGTCCTACCACCGACCAACTCCACCACTCACAGGCATCACCGCCGCTCCGCAAATCTCGCCATGCGCAGATCCTTCGCCAGCAACATCCCACGTTCCACGCCACCACGATCTCCATTAATAGGTGATCCGCTCTTTACGCGGGCGTGACGTCGGGAGCGTAATTGCCGGCGAGATTCTCACGCCTGCTGCAGCGTGCTGCCGACACTATATAAACCATCATCATAGAGGGGTCGAGTAAGCCATTTTTTATGCCACTTAGCCGTTACTCTGCTCGGATCTCGTACTAACTTGATCGTCGGAGGGTCCTCGGTGGTACCAAACCACCCCGGGACTTCTTTACAGGTACTCGGCGCTAAACCCCTCAAATCACTAATCTCCTCAAAACCCATTGAGACCCACACGCGACAGAAGATCACATCCAAAGTCCACCAGGAGATCGATGGAAGACAACATCTGACGGAGACCCGGAAAGGACCTCCATCAGTTGGCGCCGTTTGTAGAAACCGACACCACAAAAAAACAAAGTTGGCCTTCCGATCTCCATCCACATGGCGAGCGACCATCCCGATGATCCAGGTACCAGCCGCCGCCTTCCCCTCACCGGAGGTGCAAATGAACCTCCCCCGGTGCCCATCATCAACGTCCTCGCCAGCCGAATAGATCGGCTACAGTCCCTCGTGTAGGAGCTCATCCGCGACCAGACGGCCGGGCCAGGGACCTAGATCGCCGCTCCTCCGCCTCCATAAGGCTCTGCTCTCGTCGGCACGGCTGACCATCAGCATGCTACGACTTGGCCACAGATCCCATGGGCCGATACTCCCTGAGACCCGCTGGGCACCCCACGGCTCCACACCAAGATCTGCCGCCAAAGCGCCTCGCCTCAAGTCTCCTCGCGACCCTTACCCCCCGGAGGAGATGTCGGTCATCTTGCCTGTCCATAGGCACGGACGACACCCCTTCCCTCGACGGGGTCGCATAGAAGGGGCTCGCCATGACGGCTCGAGGGCCACCTCGCCCGGGGATCTGAGGGACCTCATCGAGAGGAACCGAGACCGCGCCCAGATGCAGGTCTCCCACAGCAGAGGCCAGGAGTCACAAGGCGCCGAGTCCTCGGGGTACCACGGCCGACTCGACGCCCTCGAGAAGAAGATCGAGGGGATGCGCCGGGAAGGTCACCTCTCGGGCGACGGGGCTAAGTACGCCGCCGATTCGCTCACCAAGCCGTTTACCGAGGGACTACTCGCTGTCCACGTCTCCTTGCACAACAAGCCCCCGAAGGTCTCTCTACTCGACGGGAAAACCGACCCGAAAGACCACTTGGATGCTTTCACCGCGGGGATGAGCTTCCAGGACCATTCCAACGCCGCCCAGTGCAAGGCCTTCCCAGCCACCCTCATCCGCTCTAGTCGAGACTGGTTCCGAGGACTCGAGCCTCGCTCAATCTCGACCTTTGACGAGCTGGCTACTCAGTTTCTCGGCCACTTCGTTGGGAACCGTCGGCAAAAGCGCACGGTCGACCACCTCTTCACAATTAAGAGCAGGGACAAGGAGACGTTCAAGTCTTACATTACCCGCTTCTACAACGCCCTCCTCAAGGTCCCCGAGCATCGGGACGAGACCGTCATTACGGCGCTCAGATCAGGTCTTAGGCACAAGGAGTGGTTGTGCTCCTTTGCGTTTGCACAGCCTAAGACCATGGCCGAGGTCAAGGCATGGACCGAGCGCGAGGTTCAGCTGGAATCCGAGGTGAACGCGAACCTCCCCTAAGCAGAACAGTCCGACCAAAAGAAGAGAGCTCGTGAAGAGAGGCCGGAGCGTCAGCAGCCCTATCACTTGAAGTTCCAGGAATACACCCCGCGCAACGTCTCCCCCGCAGTCTTGCTAGAGGAAGCCCAGGGCGAAGGGTTCTTCAAGTTCCCTCCAATCCCGCGTCAGGCCTCGAAGCGGACCCGGGGCCCTTACTGTGCCTTCCACCGGATGCTGGGCCACGCCACGGAGGATTGTAAGCAACTCCGGGACTATATTGAAGAGCTCATCCGATCGGGGCACCTCGCCGCCTACTTGAGGGACAAACGACAGGCCGACCGCGAGCAGGAGCAGCGTCTCTCTCCCACCGAGCTAACCATTGGCCAGATCATGCTCGTTTCGGCAGATAACCAGTCCGGTGCTCAGGGAGCCCCCTACCTGGTGCAGAGTACAGAGACCAACAAGCCTCCAAGGAGCTCCGACCAAGCTAATAAGGTCATCTATTAGCATCTCCTTTTCTGTCAAGGCAATGTAAACTCTTCCTTGGGTCTGTTGTTAATTTAATAAAGATCAATGGAACATTGCGAAAAAGAAGGAAAGATCTCATTTATTCCAAAAAGGTATTACGAGCTCCTCAACCATACATACAAAAAGAAAAAGAAAATTACAACAGCGGGGGAAGGGGTGCAGAGAGCACTGCTCATGATACTCGGTAAAGATCTCCGCCAGCCGAGGCTTCGCGAGATCCAATCTATGCCCTTGGTTCCCCCCGCGCGCGTTAACCCCGAGCCTCAGTTCGTAGCACTCGCGGACGAGCGCCTTCGAGCGAGCCAGCCGGTTCACGGAGATCAGGCAGAAGCGCCTCAAAGACCGCAGCTTACCCACGGCCTCGTCATAGAGTTGCTCGGACAGGGGGTTGTAAAGCCCCGGTTATCCTTAGCAGGCCTCCTAAGGCCCCTCCAACGCTAAGGATCCGAGTCCTCCGTAGAGGTAGTCGAGCGGCTTCCCTGCTCGGCTATCCTTGGCCGGTAGCTCCCCTACTCACAACGCCAGGGATCAAAGCCCTCGCCAAGAGGAAACCGTGCAGCCTCACTATCCGGATATCCTTAGCAGGCCTCATACGGCCCCTCCAACGCTAAGGGTCCATGTCCTCCGTAGAGGCAGCCGAGCGGCTTCCTGGATCGACTATCCATGGCCAGTAGCTTCCCTACTCGCAACGCCAGGTATCAAAGCCCTCGCCAAGAGGCGACCGCGCAGCTTCACTGCCCGGTCATCCTTAGCCGGCCTCAAACGGCCCCTCCAACGCTAAGGGTCTATGTACTCCTTAGAGGCAGCTCAGCAGCTACCCTGCTCAGCTATCCCCGGCTGGTAGCTTCCTACCACGACCGACAGGGATCAAAATCCCTCCCAGAGGCAGTCGAGCCCGAGAATCCCTCGCTCGGCTATCCTTCAGGACAAAAGCCCTCGCCAAGAGGCACCAGACGGTAACCCCGCCCGGCCAAGGGTCCTTGGTAGGCTTCTTACAGCCACTCCCGTACTAAGGACCAAAGTCCTCCCAGAGACAGTCGAGTACATGCTCGGCTATCCCCGGTTGGTAGCTTCCTACCACAACCGACAGGGATCAAAGTCCTCGCCAAGAGGCACTGGGCAGCAACCCTGCTCGGTCCCCGTCCTGAAGGATCAAAACCCTCGCAAGAGGAAACCGAGCGGCTGCCCTGCTCGGTCAACTCCGGCTGGTAGCTCCCTACCCATGACGCCAGGGATCGAAGCCCTCGCAAGAGGCATCTGAGCGGCTACCCCGCTCGGTCGTCCCAGGCTGGTAGTTGCCTATCCACGATGCCAGAGATCAAAGCCCTCGCCAGGAGGCAACCGCGCAGATTCACTGCCCAGTCATCCTTAGTGGGCTTCTTACGGCCCCTCCAATGCTAAGGATCAAAGTCCTCCTTAGAGGCGGCTCAGCAGCTCCCCTGCTCGGCTATCTCCAGCCGGTAGCTCCCTACCCATGACGCCAGGGATCGAAGCCCTTGCAAGTGGCATCCGGGCGGCTACCCCGCTCAATCATCCTAGGCTAGTAGTTTCCTACCCATGACGCCAGAGATCAAAGCCCTCGCCAAGAGGCAGCCGCGCAGCTTCACTACCCGGTCATCCTTAGTGGGCTTCTCACAGCCCCTCCAACGCTAAGGACCCAAAGTCCTCTCAGAGGCAGTCGAGCCCGACCCTCGCTCGACCATCCCCAGCTAGTGGTCACTGCTCATAGCACCAGAAATCAGAAGCCCTCGCCAAGGGGCAACCGAGCAGCTTCCCATTCATCCTCGGCACAAATACGGCGGACAGCCATCTGCCCATCACATGCAGAGGATCCGAGGCACCAACAAGGGGCATCAGGTCTATCCAAGTCTCGAGCGATCCCCCTCGACTTCGGGGCCATGGGGATGCCTCCTTCTCAGCAGCGCTTGGCACGCTTGGCAAGTGATCGAAATCAACTCGACGAACAATCGCTAGAAAAATAGCCGACCTGACAGGGAAGCCCAACAGCGCAAGAAGAGAAATTTTACAAGCATTTTTTAAGAACAGAAGATAAAGTGCAAACCAAAGAAAAAAGGTTTTATTACCAAAGGCAATGTCTTTACGAAGGGTATTTTGGGCTCCCCAGCCTTACAAACTGCCCGGAAGCTTGCAAAATTCCAAAAGCAACAAAATAAAAGTAGGGGGAAAACGGGGGCTTTAGGCCTCAGGGCCGGGCATGACCTTCGGGTCCTCGACATCCACCACGGGACGAGCAGGGTCCTCGGCGACTCCCTCATCAGGAATCTCTTTCCCCTGCTCCTCGGTGTCTGTAAGGGGGTGTTCGGCACGGAGCTCTTCATCGACGAACTCCGGCATCCGGGCCTTAACAGTGTCGATGGCCTCATGCCAAATGAGGGTTGTGGCCACGGCCAGGTCATTATAGAAGTCCTTCGACTTCTTGTAGCCCTCCATCTCCTTCGCCGTCGAAAGGTCGGCCAACTTCGTTGCTCTCAGGTTGGCCGACTTTACCGACTCGGCCGCTGCCCCCAGCTCCTTCCGGAGGGTCTTCACCGTCTTCTTCAGGTTGCCGGCAAGCACATGAGCATCCTCAAGCTTAGCCTCGGCAGCAACGACGGCCTTGCGGTACTGGTCAACCTCCCATTTCCTGGCCTCCACCTCGCCCTCCAGGATGGCAACCCTCGCCATCACCGCCTCCAGCTCCCGCTTGGAGCTCTCTTCCAGCGAGGTGAGCTGGCCCACAGCCTTCATCGCCAGGGCTATCACCTCGGCCTCCATGCGTAGGGCGAGGGCAACATGCTGGAGAACCTGAAAGATAGGAAAGAGATCAGAAAAATGAAGGAGGCACCGAATCTTACAAAAAACCAAACACTTACCTGCACGTACTCCTGAGCGATGGAAGCCATCTGGGCCCTGAAGGTCCCCCAGGGGACCATACCCCCCGCCGATTTCTCTATCTCATGAAGCAAGCTATCCGCGACGGATAGCCCCGAGGGCACCGCGAACTGGAGGCCTCCTTCCTCCACCATGATCGGCTAGGGCGGGCCCCGGGAAGACCTCCGGGAACCCCTCTTGAGCGGCTCCGATGGAGAGCCGACCTCCTCCTCCGAGGCCGGGTCTTCCAGAATCCGAGCCCTCTTCTGGCCCGGCGCTCTACTAGGTCCCGAAGCAAGATCCGCCCCGGAACGCTTATGGGACACGACCACCGGAGGAGAAGGAGCCGGGGCAGGCTTCGAGCGGGAAAGGCCAGCGCCTCCGGCCTTCGTGACTGGTTGGTGTCAAAAACTTGTAATTACCGCAATCAGAAACGGCGTCGCTTCGCAGCTAGCCGGTGAGTGCGGGTCGATCCACAGAGACGGGTAAATTTCTTTATTGTGTTTTAACGAGTTGATTATATTTGTAGTTTTGGTTGGTTTATAGAAATCTAAATACTGGATCTAATTAATCTAATTTAAGAATCTTGCTAGGGTTAGGCTTAGGGGAAGTTTTGGAGATTAAAGTTTTTCATCACCGCTTTCAATGCCTACTTTGTTTTAGATCTATTAGATATTAAGTTAATTATCAATAAAGTGGATACAAATCTTTTGGGAAGATGTTTCTTCCTCTAGATTTGTACCCTACCTTTGTTGATAATTATCCTAACCCTCACGGAAAACGTGCGGAACCGGCCCTTTATACTACGGTTCATCGTTACCTCGAAGGGTAGGATGCCGCAGGGAGCGGTTGTGCTCGTATGCGTGAAGTTCTAATTAATTAGGTGAAGGTGGCATTGAAAGGGGTGAGAGATTTCATCTCTCAACCCTTTCCCTAGGGCTAACCCTAACAAGCGAGGAGACTACTCGCTCATTAGGGGATGAGAAGACATTATAATTAAGAGAAAAGACTTACTAGATTGACGGCTCCCTCCAAACAAGAAGAACAGATCTGAATTGTCACCTCCAGAAATTCTGAATTTTATTGATTGAAAAGAGGCATACAATTTTTAGATCTAAGATTACAATTTATAGGAAAAAAGGAAACCTAGGGTTACAGACTCTCGCACATGCGCAATTACTGATTTGCCCACTTAAAATCACAACACTCACAACAGCGCACCGTCACAGAAAAACTGCGCCGACACGTGTTCTTGATGGCCGCGGAAGCGCCGCGCCAGGTAGGGTTTGGCCGCCCTTCCGCGGCCAATAAAGGGAATTGGGCAATGGTTTTTCTTGGCTTGGTTCCCTGGACCTTTGGGCTTCTGTTTCTTTACTTGTTTTCTTTTTTGGGCTTCTGGTTCTTCTCCAGATATTTAGTGAAGACTTGTATTGGGCTTTTTAACCGTTTCACTTGACTTTTTGGACCTTGCACTGTTCTTCGGCTAGGCTTGACTAGGATCCGTCTACTTGTTGGTCAAAAGTCCCTTTTTCTGTTGTTTTGTGTCTTTTTCACTGTATTTGCTCCAGAAACCTGTAACCTGTAATATGCAACAAACGTGCGTCAAGAGTACCTGTTTATTTATAAAAAGGGTAAGAATAGGGGAATGATAAATGCAATATTATGGTCTGAACAAATACCCCCAAACTTACCTTTTGCTCGTCCTCGAGCAAACTTATTGTTTTATTCTCTACAAAAAACCTAACCGCACTTTCGCAGGGAACGCGATTGCACTGAGCACGTGCAACAAGCCGTTAAACCTCTAGGTGTCCCTAGTAGGAGGAGTGTTGTCTCCTGAGGGTTTTCAGCGGATACTACCCACAAAATCCTATCAATTCAGCCCATTAACTTTTGTTCTCCAATTAGGTTTTCTAATAAGGAATTCTATTATCTTCTACTTGTAAATCATCCACCCATATTCTTCACGCTTCCTCATTATTTAACTTAAGATTATATATGTTATGTAGACTTACTTAGCTTTCGGCATTTCTTAAGTTTTCCTTCTAGGGTTCCATCTCCACTTAGGACTTTCTATCAACTCTATTAAAGATACAAGTTCTATTCTTCATTCCTTTCTCTCATCTAAATTCCAATCACATACCCCTACGTGTGTGTATAAGTCACCCCTACACTTAGAAATTCAAGTTAAGCAATCAACCCCTTGTCCGTTGTCCAAAGTACTAATTAGTGGTGAATTTAAATGAAATTTGCTTACACATTCTTCATGCGACCGTTAATACTTCTTGAGGTACCAACGACCGATTACAAAATGCGTTTGCACTATAAAGCATACTTCCTAGTCTTTGCAACACCCAAGACTTTAGCAGTGACCCCCAAACCAGTTGGTCTAAGGCACTAGGTGATGAAGCACCCTCGCTAAATATTTTTCTATTTTTGCAGCCTTAAGTAATCACAAAAACCAGTGTCCATTTTTTTTTTCTTTTATTCACACTTTTTCATACTAAGGACTTTAGACAAGAGCCTTTCAAGGTCTCTTCTACTATTCCAAGTTTCAAGGTGCGTGATTGTGCAAACTGTAGGGTATACGTTTTCAGATTCTAGACTTAAGCTAGGAGCTATTTTTCAAACTTATACTTTAATTAGAACATCAATACTCTTCCCTCATTTTGACTTAGCCAAAGAAGTGAACCTAAAATTTGCCTATTTCTAAATAAACTACAAGGCATATACTCTCTACTGTTAAACTTTAAGGGAGGTTATCTTTAGGGTTTTTAATTTACTAAGTCTAAGATCTAGTTTTTCCTAGTTAGTTGACCTATTTGTCAAACTCTAGTCAATTAGCCAAAATTGAATACATTAATTTTTTATAATTTATGAAATTTTTCAAATTTTTATGGGTTTTCAAATAAGTATGCAAATGCAAAAATATATACAAATGAATGCGAAGGAAGAAGACGTACCGAGCATACCCCCAAACTTGAACTTGACAGTGTCCTCACTGTCATGCTAAACCAAGAGGATTAAAATACCAGCACTTCCCTGTTTATTTATTAATAATTTTTATAATAATTTTTTTTTTTTTTTTAAGAAAAACAAAAATATGTACAAAAAGGCCCTCCCCCAAACTTCATTTAAACTATGTTAGACATGACTGCCAAGCTTTGCACCGGCCAAAAGTCAATACCAACCATTTGAAAAATTTATTAGTAAAGGATATTGGTTGGTGGAAAAATAAGTTGAGGTGGTCCGCAAAGAATTTGGGAAGATAGAAGTAGTGGTATGGGAGGTGTGGAGGGAAATATACAGGTGATGGTGATGCTTCGAAACGAGAATGCGAATGATCAGCAATCAGTGGAGTGTTGGCATTCTCGTACCTTATTAAAAGAAAGGGGGGTATTTCAACTTCTAAGGGAGGAAGTTGACTCACCACAATACCCCCAAGATGTTCCTGTGGGTCCTCTATTGACATGGCATCATCCATCACATGTTTATGATATTCACTTATGAGGAAACTTATCTCCTCGATGTCCGCCATAGTCCAACTGGAAACTTGCCGCCTATCTTGTAAGACTTTTAAAATAGCGTTCTCTTGCTCGACGGCTAGAGAGGCTGATATGATAATGGGAAAAGTCTCATTCTTACCTATGTAAGCATATTTAGGGTGAGGCGGTAAGGACATTAGTTCGAGTTTCGGAGGCGAAAGAATCATTGCAGAATCTACCTCGAACTTAAAGGACTCCAACATAGGTTCGAAATCACTGCAATCAACCGATTCGGATGGTTCGACTGACTCATCCAAAAATTCAAACGACTCATATTCGGGCTGTGAGTCGTCATCCGAAAAATTGAAACATTCATAATCAACATCGGTTGTGTCAACGGTAGTAGGCTCAAGGAGGGACGCACTAGTGGCGTCAAAACTGTTTTCATCAAATAGAAAATTTTCAAGCTCGCAGTCCTCCTGCGTGATTTCGTGAATAGAGCAAACTTCTCGTGTACTAGCTTTAGGCACGGGGGGCAGACTTCCCATCTTATAGATATTGAACTCACTAGACCTCTTTCCGAAGGATAGAGTCATGGAGCCATTGCGACAATTTATCACGGCATTGGAAGTGGCCAAAAATGGTCGACCAAGAATCACCGGAATTTGGTTTCTTGGGTTAGCAACAGGTTGTGTATCCATAACGATAAAATCAACGGGGAATATGAATTCCCCGACTTTGATCAACACATCCTCTAGTTGTCCCCTTGGATAGGTGATTGATCGATCAGCCATTTGGAGAGTGCAACGAGTGGGTTTCAACTCTCCAACCCCTAATTGTTCGTACACGGAGTAAGGAATCAGGTTAACACTAGACCCAAGATCTAAAAGTGCTCGATTAATGTTCTTATCCCCAATTGTAATTGAAATAGTAGGACAGCCGGGGTCCTTTCGTTTTTGGGGTAAGGTTTGATGGTGGTTAATAGCATTGCTCACTGCACTAGCCACTAGCACTTTCTTGGGCACTTGTGATGCCTTTCTCTTCGAGGTGCACAAGCCCTTTAAGATTTTCGCGTATGAAGGGACTTGTTGGATAGCATCCAAGAGAGGTATATTTATGCTAACCTGCTTAAAGATCTCCACAATTTTCTCCACTTGTGTATTTGGTTTATTAGGACTCAACCTGTTTGGGAATGGAGCATTCTGAAAATTTGTTGAGTCAAAAGTCTGTGGAGTAGAATGTGGAGGAGGAACGGATCCCAGTGTGGATGTGTTCGTGTTGTGAGAAATGGGTCCGTTCGGGTCAGAAGAAGTAGAGCCGTGTGAAGGGTGGAGAATAGGCTCTAAAGAAAAAGGTGAAGAAGGAAGTGAAGAAAATGAAGAAGGGGAAGAAGAACCACCGGCGGGGATGTCATCATTATTTTCCACAATATTTTGCAACTCTCTTCCGGATCTCAACGTGGTCACCGCATTCACATTGTGATTGTTATATGCGTTTTGTGTGTGACCGGGATTGGGCATTGGTTGAGATGGAAGCTTTCCCTTTTCTCTCTCGCTCAACGCAGCAGTTAATTGTGCAATTTGTGCCTCAATAGATTTGATACTTTGATCGTGTGAGGCATTGCTATTCAATAAAGATTGAACATAACTTTCAAATCTTGCTGCGGATTCTGTAGTTTGCTTAAGAAATGCATCTAGACTCTTTTCAAGCGAGGTAACCTTATCATCATTTGGTTGAGCCAAATTGTTCGTTTGATTTGTATAAGGTTGTTGTTGGAAAGGTTGCTGTATTTGAGTTTGTAAGGGTGCTTGTTGTTGTTGTGGAGGAGCTCTTTGAAAATTGTCATTCCCTTGGACTTGTTGATTTTGGTTCCAAGCGAAATTTGGGTGACTCCTCCACCCCTGATTGTATGTCGAAGAGTACGGATCGTTTCTTTGTCTTTGCTGGAATGCAGCATTGACTTGATCCTGCCCTTGAATGGGTGCATTATAAGGGCACTCTTCGGTTAAATGCGATGGGTTCGAACAACAAGCACAAACAGTTCTTGTGGGTAGAGTAGGGGCAGGAGAAGACGATGAGATTTTTGTCTCAATGGCTTCTAGCTTTTTCATAAGTGAGGCCATCTCGGCCTTCATAGCAATCGACATATCTATTTGATGTATGCCTGCCCTAGATTGACCAACTGAAGAAGATGATGTGGTCTTGGTACTCTCCCACTGAATTGTTTGCTCACTTAGGTCCTCAAGAAACTGCCAAGCTTCGTCGCTAGACTTGGAGAGAAAATGACCTTGACAAATTGTTTCTAGCAACTGCTTCGTTGCTGCGTTCAATCCCTCGTATAAAGTTTGGCAAAGTTGCCACTTTTCTATCCCATGATGAGGGCATTGAACAAGTAGGTCTTTAAATCTCTCGAAACACTTCCAGAATGGTTCGGACGGAAGCTGTGAAAATTGTATAATCTCATTTCGGATTTTAGCAGTTTTATGATGAGGATAGAACTTTTTCAGAAAAGCTCTCACAAACTCGTCCCAATTTCTAATGGAATGTGATGCGGTGCTGTATAGCCACTTCTCGGCTAGGTCACATAAGGTAAAAGGAATGACCCTTAGCCTTATTGCATCATCACTTAATTGGGTTGTCTTCATCATGGCGCAAACGTTTTGGAATTTATTAATGAAAATATATGCATCTTCGGATTCCAAACCATGAAACTTAGGCAGCATATTGATGAAGTGTGGTTTTATTTCAAAGTTGTCCCCATTTGCCGGTGGGGGTGAAAGACATGTAGGTAAGGAAGTGCGGACGGGGTAGAAGAGATCCTGGAGCGCGACTCGTGCGGGCGCTACAACAGGCAGAAGATTCGGGTTATTCGCACCTGGCGGAGGTGGAATCATTCCCGTCGGTAAGGTATCGTTGGGGTTGAATCCCGACATACCTTCGGTGAACGAAGTTGAGGTTGGAGGTAAGGAAGTGGACGGAAGATCGACGAAGGGTTCGTCGAAGGGTTCGTTGGTCGGTACCAACGAAACACGGACTAATCGGGCGTTAGTATCCCTAGTCCAAGATAACATACACTAAAGGGTAGTGCAGTCAGAAAAAAAAGAAAAAAACAGAATGTGGGGGTAAGATAACGTCAGTGAAGGAGAGATGGTAGAAGTGAGGTGCAAGTTTTCTTAGCGGCAAGTTGCAAGTTTTGAAAAGATTTTTTCTTTATTTTTTTATTGGAAAGTTTTGCAAGACGGTTTTAGAAAACGGACTCGTGACACAAAAGTATCAACCACACATGCACAATCAGGCCTAGATCTAGGGTTACCTAGGTCTGCTAGACAGCTCCTAACTAGGGCTAGAAATAGACCTCAAACCGCCTCTTCACGGACAAATACGGCCAGGTAAGTGGGAAGGAACCACCACTACAGTGGGCCTAATTAATAACCACTAGCCTAGACACCGCAATGTCGGTTAGGATAAACGGTAGATGCCTACCCTAGTCCTTTTCCTATTGAGCTCGCTGTCCTTAGGTCTGAGTCTAATCTTTTTTAATTAAGGTGGTCGATGCAAAATGCTTAGGTGTTTTCTGGGGTCCTGGGAAGGGTGATGAAATCCCCACCCAATCTGAATTTGGTCAAATAGCCCCTTAGAATCCGGTTAAATTATGCAAAACAAATAAAATTTCACTTGCATTCAATTTTTAGCGCGGCGCAAAGAAACCTGCAGAGATCTGTTATTTAGAAGGGGGAGAAAGACTCTTTACGCAAAGAAATCCTGCAGAAAGATTTTTACAGAGAGATATATGGGAGGTTGAAGAGGAGAGAGAGAAAAATCAAACCAGAAAATTTCAAGGGCTGACGTGTCACTTGGAGCGCGGAAGGGCGGCGGATAGGCTAGTTGCGCGGCGGAAGGGCGGTGGAACAGAGGGTTTGGGCTCTGGAAAAAAATTCTGCTGCTCCTCTGTTCAATATCTCCTCTGTTCTTCTGCACCAACTTCTGTTTTGTTCTCTGTAAATGTTCAGATCCGAAAAATCCTTCGCTGTTATGATATGATTTGTTTTATTTTGCCCTCTGTAAAATTTTAGATCCTCAAGTCTTTGCTGTTCCTGCAAGATTCAAAAGATACACCCTTCAAACAGATCAAATTTGATAAATTTTTTATATTTTTTATATTTTCAGATTTTTATAATTTTTAAAATTTTATATCAACCCGAAAATTCACAAAAAGAAAGATTACGCCGTCCCCGGCAACGGCGCCATTTGGTTGGTGTCAAAAACTTGTAATTACCGCAATCAGAAACGGCGTCGCTTCGCAGCTAGCCGGTGAGTGCGGGTCGATCCACAGAGACGGGTAAATTTCTTTATTGTGTTTTAACGAGTTGATTATATTTGTAGTTTTGGTTGGTTTATAGAAATCTAAATACTGGATCTAATTAATCTAATTTAAGAATCTTGCTAGGGTTAGGCTTAGGGGAAGTTTTGGAGATTAAAGTTTTTCATCACCGCTTTCAATGCCTACTTTGTTTTAGATCTATTAGATATTAAGTTAATTATCAATAAAGTGGATACAAATCTTTTGGGAAGATGTTTCTTCCTCTAGATTTGTACCCTACCTTTGTTGATAATTATCCTAACCCTCACGGAAAACGTGCGGAACCGGCCCTTTATACTACGGTTCATCGTTACCTCGAAGGGTAGGATGCCGCAGGGAGCGGTTGTGCTCGTATGCGTGAAGTTCTAATTAATTAGGTGAAGGTGGCATTGAAAGGGGTGAGAGATTTCATCTCTCAACCCTTTCCCTAGGGCTAACCCTAACAAGCGAGGAGACTACTCGCTCATTAGGGGATGAGAAGACATTATAATTAAGAGAAAAGACTTACTAGATTGACGGCTCCCTCCAAACAAGAAGAACAGATCTGAATTGTCACCTCCAGAAATTCTGAATTTTATTGATTGAAAAGAGGCATACAATTTTTAGATCTAAGATTACAATTTATAGGAAAAAAGGAAACCTAGGGTTATAGACTCTCGCACATGCGCAATTACTGATTTGCCCACTTAAAATCACAACACTCACAACAGCGCACCGTCACAGAAAAACTGCGCCGACACGTGTTCTTGATGGCCGCGGAAGCGCCGCGCCAGGTAGGGTTTGGCCGCCCTTCCGCGGCCAATAAAGGGAATTGGGCAATGGTTTTTCTTGGCTTGGTTCCCTGGACCTTTGGGCTTCTGTTTCTTTACTTGTTTTCTTTTTTGGGCTTCTGGTTCTTCTCCAGATATTTAGTGAAGACTTGTATTGGGCTTTTTAACCGTTTCACTTGACTTTTTGGACCTTGCACTGTTCTTCGGCTAGGCTTGACTAGGATCCGTCTACTTGTTGGTCAAAAGTCCCTTTTTCTGTTGTTTTGTGTCTTTTTCACTGTATTTGCTCCAGAAACCTGTAACCTGTAATATGCAACAAACGTGCGTCAAGAGTACCTGTTTATTTATAAAAAGGGTAAGAATAGGGGAATGATAAATGCAATATTATGGTCTGAACAGTGACCCTCCTCGGCTGGCGCATGGAGGCTTTGAGCTCGTCCATATCCATGGGTCCTGCGGAAAACCAAATTTAAAGAAGTCAGCGACACAAGCAATATGCAAGCCAAAAAGCAATCCTAAACTTACTGACGAACTCAACGGGGCTGAGCCTGGCCCAACTCAAGACCCT
Organism: Agapanthus africanus; assembly: GCA_030015575.1. Taxonomy (NCBI): domain Eukaryota; kingdom Viridiplantae; phylum Streptophyta; class Magnoliopsida; order Asparagales; family Amaryllidaceae; genus Agapanthus; species Agapanthus africanus. The sequence goes on from JASDDO010000031.1 coordinate 558,381,445, forward strand.
CTCAGACAGCAGCACGTCGAATCGGGGGATAAGCTCCCACGACGCCACTCTCACCGCGACGGGATCACTGGACTAGTTCCCCGTCAAGCATTTCTCCCTCGACCACTTTGTAGGCACGGGCCAGTCCTCGCCCTCGGGAGGGGAAATGAAGAAGAACTTCTTCTTCCAGTCGTGAATGGAAGAAGGAAGGGCCGCAACCCCCGTCCCGGCGGCGCCCCACTATCGCTTTCTGAAAGAGAGGTAGACCCACCTCGGGTCGCCCTCTCGACCACCAGGGTGATTTTTGAAGACGATGGAAGAATCAAGGAGGGAGAGGCTGAAGGGAACCGCCTGTAACTTCAGGCGGATCAGGAACCCGAGGAGAATCCTCTATGAGTTCGGCACTAACTGGCCAGGGGCTAACCCGAAAAAGTTCAGCGCTTCGACGACTTCGGGAGAGAAAGGCAGGCGCATTCCACCCCAAAAAGCTTCCAAATACAGGGCGATCTCCCTGCCCCGTACTTGGTCTGCCCTCTCTCCTTCCTTGGCCAAACGAAGCGTATAACGTGAGGGGATGTGGAAGCGAGCCCGAGTATTGGCGAGCTCGTCCTCATGCCTCACCCAACATGAGGCGCCGGGGGCAGCATCTACCGCCTCCTCCCTTGGGGCTGCCCTCGCCGCACGATCCCGGGGAGAGGATCCAACCCCTGCTCCCCGGGGAACTCAGGCTCAACTAAAGGGTCCCTAGAACCTACTCTTACGACATCTACTGACTCTACAAAAGGAACACATCTAACCTTGAGAAGAGGGATCCTCGGGAAACGAAAGCGGAAGAAAGAATACGAGCGCCGAGCAACCAGGACTTAGAACGGGGAAATATGAAGGAGTAGGGGCCCTGAAACGGGCCCCACCCCTATTTATCACCGCAAGCGGCCTCATCCAACGGTGCCCTTCATCTCCTGCCAAAAAGCCTCCTCGCGTCCAACGGCTCCGATCGCTCCACATGTCATGCCCACACTGGGCCGCATCCCATCAGGCGCCGTAGGTCTGCACATGTCGCGTCGGCCAACCGACGCTTGACACGTGGACCGTCGCTTCAGTGAAAGGATGCACGAACCGGCGCACCTTCCTTAAATGCAAAGATCTCGCCTTGATTCGCAGGTAGAAAGGACAGCTGACAGCCCGGGGACGCGTCCCGACGAAACCTTAGGAGGGAGCTCATCCGGGCGGCCCGGCAGTCCACTCCTGACCCGACCCGCTAGCTGGTCGGGACAAGAGTGGGGGGATAATGATGATGCTCAATATTTGCGGTCTCCAAGATCAGGACACGTGGCAGATGACGTGTCCCAGAACTCAGAAGAAAGGGCCGACCAGGCCACCCCTGTACCCGACCTGCAAGCACAAGCTGGCTCACCTCAGAGCGCCCTGAAATTTGGCCTCCTTGGCCTCTCAGCTCGCCCTGAGCTGCCACAGGACCAAGACTCCTCGGCCCTTTCGCCCGTTCCCGAGCCCCCCAGCCGATGCCATCTTCCTCGGTACTACCACCGACCAACTCTACCACTCACAGGCGTAACCGCCGCTCAGCAAATCTCGCCATGTGCAGATCCTCCGCCAGCAACATCCCACGTTCTACGCCACCATGATCTCCATTATGGGCGATCCGCTCTTTACGCGGGCGTGACGTCGGGAGCGTAACTGCCAGCGAGATTCTCACGCCTGCTGCTGCGTGCTCCCGCCACTATATAAACCCCCATCACAGAGGGATCGAGTAAGCCATTTTTTATGCCACTTAGCCGTTACTCTGCTCGGATCTCGTACTAACTTGATCGTCAGAGGGTCATTGGTGGTACCAAACCACCCCGAGACTTCTTTGCAGGTACTCGGCGCTAAAACCCTCAAATCACTAATCTCCTCAAAACCCATTGAGACCCACACGCGACAGGAGATCACCTCCAAAATCAACCAGGAAATCAACGGAAGACAACATCCGATGGAGACCCGGAAAGGACCTCCATCATATACCCTCTAAAAGTTTGCATAATTGATGTTTTGCTAGAGAAGCTGTACGTGTACGTGTTCTTACAAATTCAATACAATTCTTGTAATATTTATTAAATATAAATATGATTTTCTAGTTGCACTAACAGTAATTGATTAAATGGGTCATATATATTTATAATGGTTATAATATCCTTAAAAATTATATAGTTAGATCATGCACTGTGATATGTCACTTGTATGAAGAGATGATCTAATCTAGAGATTTCTTAAATGAATACTTAGACTATAACTAGTATGAATAGTTATCTTTATAACAGGCTATCATATGCATGACACTGATATGTTAAATGTGGTGATGTGTCTCAGTTACTGAGAATGGAGATTCTCCAGGTGTGTGTCATGAGCATATATTGTGATAAATGTAATATATGACAAAGTTTGAATTCTCTAGGATATGTCACCTATGAGATAAAGAATTTAAACAGTTGCATAATCCCTTTGACTTGAGGACATTGTTGTCTTCGATCTGTCATTTAGTAAGTTTTGATATGATGGCACTTTTTGTCGTCTGACAGAAATAACAAATCTGAAATATTGGGCTGCTTAAATACATTTAGGAGGACAATGAATGTTTATATAGAATCCGACTTTCCCATGTTGATGAGAATAAATTTACTGTTCATTCACAAAAATCCCGTCGACATATGTTTGGAGAAATGTTTTTCAAAATTATATTATTATAGTAATATTTATTTTTGAAATGAATTTGTGTCCATGAGGAGTGAAACTTTAGGCTTGAGCAATTAGGTGAGCATGTCATTCTCATTTAATAGCTTAAAGATAAGTAATTTGATGTCAGAAAGAATTGCATGTAAATTGATATTTATTGTCCTCTCACGTTATGGTAGAGATTTTATGAGCACTTGGTAAGATAGATATTTGACTGTTAAATTAAAACTATTAATTAATTAATTACGAATTAATTTAGTTGATAGTTGACTCTTGATATGAGACCTAATTTGTCCCACCTATAGGTCTTTTAGTGAAAGATTTAGACACAACAAAAAGGGGAATATTATTAATAATATAATTTTTATATAATTAATATGTGGGTTTTTAGTCCCACATCAGATATTTGGGCTTGGGGTATTGTACCACAACCCTATATAAAAGGGCAATGGTTTTCTATGAGATAAATAGAATTTCATAAAAATATATTCCTCTTAAAATATTAGATGGATGCCTATCAATCCATTGGAGTGTTCATCTTCCATAAGGCTTGGTAGACTTTAACTGGAGGTCTTTGCGTTTGTGGAGGTTGTTGGGTTTCGGTGCCCGCGCCACGGAGGACCGTGGCCGAGATTGAAACGAAAACAAAAACTTTAACGAGCACTGAACATCCGTAAAACCCAAGATACGGTCTAATAACCTAAACTAGCTAACTAAGAGTGCAAGGGTTGAGAAACTACAACTTTTGTCGTGTGTCCACCCAATTGTGTAAGACCCCTCCAAGCTCATAGCCATCGGGATCGCGCTTGAAATTCGACCACTCTCGCCGAAGACGATCCACATGAGGGAAGCCAGAGGAGGCTCTAACCGATAATCCAAACTTGTTAGGTGTGGATGGTCGGTGATGTAGTAATTTTTCACTAAATGTTTTTCTCTCATATTCCCTTCTCAAAATGAGAGCATGAAGAAGAAGGAGGTGTGAGGAAAGAACGGCTAAACTCACTTGAAGCACAAAGCTTCTCACATGAAGCATAAGCTCACCAATTGTGTAATGAATCAACCATGGTTCAATAGTGAACTAAATAAATGCCCACAAATGATCACTTTAAGCCTTACCTCTCTACATTCTCATGCCAGCTCACCTCCACCTCATTTTCCTATTTATTTTTCTAAAAAGAAAAACAAATATTAGGCGTCCTTCTTCTAGAAGCATTCCTGTATTTATACGGAATACTTCACCTGGTATATGTATCGCTACATATACGTGTATCCGTATAAAAATACGGATAGTACCAAAGAGAGAAAATGAATAGTGAACAATAATACTAAAATATATATATCAAAATACATATATAAATTATTAAATCAAAACCTGATTTAATAATCCGGTTTAATCCTAACCCGGCTAGTATTATCAACCGTCCGATTAAAATCTGTGGATCCCATACACATATTTAATCGGATCTCTGCACGTACCAACGTACGGCTCCTACATCTATCGTCTGAACCGGGAAAACCCTCTGTATGGGACTCTAAAGACTCGACAATACGCTGGCAGTGGGTTTAACCACAAGCACGTCAGCGGCACTAGCTGTACAGAACGGCTACCCAAGTACTTGTGGAAAGTGGGGTTGACAATCAAGTACGTCCTTACCCTATTGAGCCTAAACGTGACAATCTCCGTACAGTCCGGTCTCTTCGTCAAAGAGTATCGCATATCGGGTCTAGGGGGTGGATAATGTCAGACCCCTACTAACCCGATAAGTCGTGTCTGAGTCAAGCTCATCACCAACAGAGATACTACCGATCAACTATCAGTAAATATCATCCACCATGGCCACGGATTTCTACTGATAGCCAACTGAACACAGCGCGACATCAACTCCTAATACCAGGAGAGACGACTCCCTGCCAGTCGACCACTGCCTCCATGTGATTCGGGACTGTACCCAACTAAAACCTGTTTGCACAACTCCTTTGAACCGTGGTAGGGTAGTAATCAAAATACAGTGGGAACTCACACGAGACAAATGCCGACTTCATGTAAAAGGACTAATCTGTACTTATGCCACCTGAGAACTTCCATCTGACGATAAATATAATACTATCTAGAAGTTATCGGCGAGTTCGTCCAGTGTACTCACCTCCAGTGAGCACCTGTATACTATCTTAGGTGACACAAGACCAATGGCTTGTGATACCGTCCACCACCCCTCGTCGGGGTCTAGAAGCATATACACTAGTCTACTCCGGAATATCAATGACCAGTCTCATACTCCCATGACTAGGGACATTTAAGGTTGTGCTTATAGACTAACCAGCTCTCACATATATGATCCTCATCATAATACTGGTTGTCAAGAAACAATCCTACGGGCTTCATCAACGATGAAGATAAAGCAGATAGCATACTATCATCTCGAGTACGACTGTTATACCCGTATAGGTCCTCTCTCAATTATCATAATCGCCTACTTGTGATCACAATAATTGCCTTGCGGGCAATATTTCCAACAATCTCCCATTTGCACTTAAGATCAATTATTACGGTATCGTGTACCCACAGCTCGTGTGCTACCGAATACCCAACTTCTCTACTAATAAGTTTGGCAAACTATGTTTGTGAAACTTAATTTGTTCGAGAAATAGCCTCAGTGAGTGGATCCGTTGCAATGTTCTAATTTCATCTCTCTATATCTCAACTTTACGGAGATTAACAATCTCCCAAACTGAGAGATACCCCGCCTCAAGAATTTGTATGGATACTTGATGGGACCAAGTTCATAAATGAACAATTCAATCCAACAAACTTCTTAGGCTGTATCCTCTGTTGAGTTATAACCAGTATCCTGCACCATGATTACCTCAGTATCTTTGTTAGAACACTATCCAATATACCGATCCTCGGAAGAGGCTAAACTCAAAAATCTGACAACATCTCTGTCATCCAGGTCACCTTGGAGCATGAACGGATAACCGCCTCCCAAAGAAGGCTACCGTTATCTTATACCAAGAACATTCTCTTATGTTATTTATAGCTTCCATTTGTTTCTTCAGAATTGGATTAATATATGCTTATTGCAGTTAGTGCAAAAGCAATATCTGGTGTTGTACAAGACATTACATGATTGACTCAACTGCCTAAGCAAATGATATGTCATTCATGACAGTCCCTCTCCTCATCGGTCCAGAAGACATCCTTTTTAAAGAGGATGACTCCATCACCTGCGGGTACACCACCACGCCAGGAGTCATCCATTCTAAAATACTTTTAAAATGTTGTCCAAGTACGCGATTGAGAAACTTTCCAAATCCAGATCTAAAACCAGAATCCCTGATACATTATCCATCTGGTTTTGTACAGGACATTGTATGATTGACTCAATTGCCTAAGCAAATGTTATCCCATTTATGCCGGTCCCTCACTTCATCAGTCTAGAAGACATTCTTTTTAGAGAGGGTGACTCCATCACCTGCGGGTACATTACCACGCCAGGAGTCGTCCATTCTAAAATATTTTTAGAATATTGTCTAAGTACCCGATTTGGGAAACATCCTAAATCTAGATCTAGTCACCAGAATTCCTGATATACTATCTACATCCAACGTGGAGAAAACACTATGTGACAACCAAACTTTGACCGATTTTAGTATAGGAACATCACTTCCTATCTGTAGTACGTCATCCAAATCCAGGACAGTACTCCCCACATCCTTCTTACTAGGTTTATCTTTTGTTTTGATAAAGTCAATCACTTTGACTGTAACATCAAAACAGATGATCGGTCTCCGCTATCCTTGATTTAGTCTACGAGTAGACATAATCAACTTGCACGCCCTCCGCTGCTCCCACTGACTATGATAACTCTCTGGCAGAGTCATATACACGTGTACTTCCAAATTTACATTTGGAAAGACGTTATATTCACCCACCTGCCAGATATCATAGCCATGAACTGCATCAGAACCAAATTATATCCATATGGATTTCAGCGTAGACACTGAAATAAAAGTCACATCACAATCTACAATGGGTATTTGATGAAAAATCTTTACAACAAGTCTAGCCTTATTAGGTTAGTATATTTCTACCTGCATAGATCTCGAAAGATCTTTTTACTCCTAATGGGTTTTACCCTTTCAGGAGCACCCGGCAAAATCCAAAATCCATGATTTGCTGAAGTGCGTGGAGTTTATCTTAGGTATGAAATATCTGGTCATCTGGAAGTTACCACTTCCTATGACCTGTTGATAACAAGTAGGGGAATAACAGTGTCAAGCCATATCCGTATGGACTTCAGCATAAACACTGAAATAAAAGTCCCATCACAATCCACAACGGATAGTTGATGAAAACTCTTTACAACTAGTCTAGCCTTATTAGATTAGCACCTTTCTACCTGCACAGATCTCGAAAGATCTACTTGCTCCTAATCGGTTTTACCCCCTCGAGAGCACCCATCAAAATTCATAATTTGCTGAAGTGTGTGGAGTTCATCTTGTATATGAAGCATCTGGTCACCTGTAAGTCACCACTTCTTATGACCTGCTAACAACTAGTAGGACCATTATCACCATGATGTTGCCCTCCTTGTCACCATCTATGAGAAAACTGAAGTATCTCTCGGGTGTCTGAGATCACTTACTAAAATTTGTGGAGTGGCTAATGGTTTGTCAAGTCCAATTGAATCCTTAGATTCTACTAAATTTTCGGTAACCGCTTCTAGTTCTGGAATCACTTTCAATTCTACCATACTCCCACTAGTTTTTTTACAAAAAGATCCATTTATAAAAGGGTGGCAAGTCAATGTAACTATTGATCTTGAAAATGGTATAAACAAAATACTAGCGAATGATAATCCACAAACCGCCATTACCGAAGCATGCCTCGAGTTTGTCCGGATTCTACTTTTAAATAGAAACTAGATAACTCCATGCCTTAACAATCTCAAGATATATAACCATTCTATGTCCATATAGAATTAATGCACTAATTTAGATGGAACCAAATTCAAAAGTCATGCAGCTGTTTCCAGTGCATATTACTTAATGGAAAAAGGACAATACAACATTACTCATCAAGGAGCGAACTCACGGATGAGCAGCTTGTGAGAGAATCAAGTTCTCAATACTATGATGGAATATTTATCATAAGTATCTACATTTTCGACCATCTCGAAGAATCCTGATACTTCCAACGTATGGTTCTCTACTTTATTCTTATACGTATAAACTTCTCAAAATTTTTGGACATTGCATTACAACGAATGCGTGTCTAAAACCAGAAAACTCATAGGTAAACCTGAATGAAGTAAGAGTACCAACCCCTTATCCCGAAGGACACTGGACACCATACATTGTCATATATAAGTCCCAAGAGTATACCAACTCAAATTCTGTGTTTTGAAAATTGAAAATTGTATCTTAGTTAAGAATATCTTACACCGTTATTCAATACACTTTACCTTATCCTCAACTGATAAAGGTAAATGTTTACAACACAAATTTTAAAATGTATATCTCACTTTATAAAATAAAGGTGCAGATATTTCATTTTAAAATTTAGTGCATAACAACAGTTATTCAAAACCAAATATTTGCCGTTAAGCAAAACCAGGCGATTTAATCCAATATCACCAATTGCAACGAATTCCGATATTGAGGATCAAATAGCCCATTTCTCAATACTCTACTCCTTCTTAACATCTGTAACACCGTATAGATATGAGATCCAAATCTGGTAAATACATACCCTGGAGTCAGAATTGATTGGGAAAACAGTTCTCGGCAACAAGTACACAGAAAATCTAAAACATGAAAATGTTTCATAGGGGGTGGCCAGGTATTCCTAGTAATGCCTTTTCCATTATCCAGATTCATGACAGTAGTCGCATTTGCTTTTCTCTCACTTCAACCCCTTTATATGTCTCTATATTTTACCTTCTGCACACCGTCCTTAGACTAATTTTTTTCTTCCTTCCCTACCCATCAGTACCAGCTTAAGGTTTAGAAGAAGACTATCCAATAAGCATAATGGGTGTACTCTCATAATGCAAGGAGCTCTCGCAACATGAGAGAAGGTAAAGGAAAGAGACAACCGAATAATTCTATTCAATTTCTTTAGAACCTGTGGCCATTCTCGACTGAAGTAAGTTCTTTGAGTTCGTATGTAACTATACGATGTCCGTTCCAAGCAATATGGATTGTTGGGGTCAAAATTTGCATCCCAGTTGCCCAAGTCAAAGTCAAGGTCAACCTCAAATAAGCGGGCCCAAATCCAAGTAAGTGGGCCCATGCCCAAGTCGAGCCCCGCAGCCGGCCTCCCCCATGCCAAAAATAAATCATGTAATAAATAATATTTTGATATAATCTTTATGGGAATAAAGCCAATTTTTTGTAAAGTCCATGGCTTATGTGCAAAAGAAATGAGCACATGAGGCATGAGATGGGCAAAATGCCATTTTGTAAAGCCTAAGGGGCTATATGTAAATGTGTAAGCCTATATAAGGCAACATGATGATGAATAAAAAAAGAGAACTTTATATTCTCTCAAACTCTAGGGTTTTTTGTGCCTCCTTCTGCTTCCTCAAGCTTCTAAATCTTCTTCCCATTTTCAATTGATTCAAGAGTTTTATTCTTTCTTTTCCAAAAATAAATAGTTTTCCACCAAAAACCCCACCAAAGGGAGCTCGGATCTTCCATTAGATCTCAAAAAGGAAAGATTTTTAAATCTCACCCCCTCTTGTTCTCCAAGATCCGGTCGACAGAAGAGGAGGAAAGAGATCCATCTCCAGAAATCCCATTTTGGGAAAGGTCCAAGACTCAGAGGAGAAGAAAGGGGTCCCCTTGAGCATTTACAAGGATTTCTTGGAGTTTAACTCCACAAATCAAAGTTTCTGGGAGTTTAACTCTATAAGAATAAATTGACAATAATAATACATTCTCTTTTTTAAGGAGTTTAACTCCCAAAAGTCAATTGGAGTACAACTCCCAGTACGGGGTGTTGAGCCTCCCCTTTTACTTTCTGCTAGCGCAATGTGCCCAGTGCCTGCGTGCCACGCACATGGGGCGCTGGCACCTTGCGCCTAGCGCCCATGCCCAGCGCCCATGCCCAGCGCCCGTGTGCCGCGCACGTGGGGCGCTGGCGCCTTGCTCCCAGCGCCCGCGTGCCGCGCAAATGGGGCGCAGGCGCCTTCTCCCACGCATCCTTTGGATGCCCTTTCTTTATATAAATATATATATATATATGTGTGTGTGTGTGTGTGTATACACAAACACACACATACTCCACAACACTTTCCCCGTTAGAAAAAATTTCTAACGGGGCGCTGCCCCGCACCCCGCAAGGGGGCTGCTAGCCCCCTTGACCCCCAGCCCACTAGCCCCCTTGATCCCCAGCCCGCTATCCGGGTAGCGGGACCCCCGTAAAAACTCTGCGGGTCCCTTGATATATCCAAAACCCCTTCAAAACACGTACGCACACTGCACATAGAGTTCGCATAGCTTGTTTGACCCATCAATCGGAGGTTCCCTCGCTCCAAAGGCGAGGGGTAATTAACGGAAGCTTAGTCCGCGGCTGCCGGAGATTGGATCCCCACAATCAATAAACCCCAGTTTACCCTAGGCAGGGGGAATCTGTAATGTTCCTGACAAGCGCGCGCATTCCCATCTCAATAGGGTGACGAAAAACACCCTACATGGATCATCGTAATGATACGACGTGCTCTGAAGAAATGCAAAGGGTAAATTAGGAGTGGCAGGGATATATGCGATTTTGTCACGAATCAAAATAAGCCAAAACCAAAGGGTATAAGAAGGTTCGGTAACTTGGTTCATGAGTTTTTAAGATAAGTCATGGGTCGCTGTACCAGAGAAAGAGAAAAGAAACACTCAGCGTGCACTCTATTAAGATCAGATTGGTTATTACTTTATCTGATCAGGATGGCTCCCACTGTATCCTCGAATTCTTCTTAAAACCCTAAAAGGATAACTAGTCGGGATCATATATACTTTACAAGTTCGCTAATTTTTCAGCCAGGCCTGTGTTGGTACTCCAAGGGAGGTCCCCCGTGCTTTCGCACGGACCCAATTAATAACCCCGTTTCCGCAGAGGCGTAATCTCGTTAACACTTTCTAGACACTTAATAGGTTAACTAATTGTGAAGTGAAAAATCTTCCGAGGAGTAATACATACTCATCAGTGGGAATCGGGACCTAACTATCATGATGTGATAACCTGACGGAATCCACTCAAGTCACCATACTCCAGAAGGTATGCGCATGCCTGGAAAGTTTCCCGTATGTTTGGAACTCCCGATATGGTTTTTGGACCTAGAATCCAAGTGACCTTGACAAGGTCAACAAGTCAAAGGGTCCTAGTCAAGTTCAACCCATCATTATCCTGATTGTATTAAACCAACCGGCACAGACCCTTGACAAGGTCAACATAGTCGAACGACTGTCCTAACCAATCCACATATCCATGCGACAGAAAAGTACTATAGAGCTACCGCACACTACTTCTTGACAAGATCAATAAACGCAGCACAAATACTAAGCAATACTAATCTGAAATGATGGAGGGCTATGACAGGTTTTTGGCAAAAAACCTTTAACGTAATGAACATGATATCATTGAAGGAACTCGAGTGACATTGAAATGGAGTGGTTTAAACTGCGTTTTTTAAAAATAGTAACATAAACCTTTTCTTAAAAGCGAACTCCCAATGAAGGGATCAAGGTTCTTACCTCATAGAATGAGGTGCGGGATATTCCTAACCGAATACCTCTATCTAAAGCAAAAGAATATGACTATAAGTTTTGAAGAAAACCGAATAGTTTTAAAATTAGTTCCGACAACATCATTTAGGTTTATTTTCCTTGCATTATATCGATAAGGCGTTCCCATCATTTTAAGTTTCCAAGCCAAAAAAAGAAACAACCAAAATAACATGCTATTTATATGCCATCCGCATTCGCCATGAGGCCCCGTCATGCACTGTTAGGTTACTTAACTAACGGCAGAGCGGGGGCAGGACTAGCGTGGATGCAAAATATATAGAAGTATCTACTAAATATATATAATATATATATCAACATCGCAGGCAGATAATAGTCATCATAGGCGGATAACAATCATCACAAGCATGCGAACAACAATATGAAATAGCGGATAATTTAGGAGCCCCGTGTTTCATTTGAGTTATAAATGAGACGTAACATTCCATGCTCGTGTGGATAGCCAGTGCAATGAAGATCCTAGATCCCTACGAATGCAGCAAATTACCCGCCAATCCCCGAAGTGAGGCAACCCCAATCAACAAAATGAATGGGCCACTCACACTTCAAGGAATCCGGTAACTTAAGTACCCCTCCGTGGGTCAACCTATACCCCCTACGAGTGCGGCGAATAGCCCGCCAATTCTAGAGTAAGCCCCACGTCTCAACGCCATGAAATGCGGGCCCATTGCCCTCTAGAACCCGGCTATTCGAGCACTCTTCCGCAGGGTAATCCTTATACAGAAAAGAAAATATATATACAACGGTGACATCGATCTCAACCCGGTCGTGCTCCAATAAAAGAATATACAAACTGGCAGAAACAACAGTCCACATGTCGGACGCTCGCCCCACAATAATCAATATACAAATGAATCTGAACTGTACATCTAACAACACACATAAGGCTATCCATCACGACAATCCATCCATAACATTAGTGCAACACAGAACATCAACGTGAATATCATATTCATAAACCCGTCTAATTGTACATATAGCAACCAGTCGGATTGTACCGTGCTATGATATTCACGGTCGCAGAAACTAACAAACGCACTGAAAACCACGAATTCAAATTTTCGATCGATTAAAACTTTCCGCATTGGCCCCAAGCATAAACCAGTACTCAAAAAAATCTGGGCCAAAACCAAATATCCCAAAAATCATATTTCCAAATGCTAAAGCACCTGAAGAAATTTGGGGCACAATGGCCCCAAGTTGACGCGGAACAGCAGCCAAATGCTATGATAGGCGGCGGTTCCACGGCCAAACGTTGGGTACTTGTGCTCCAATTTCTTCGTGATCTCTAGTATTGTCTGCACATAATTTTAAGGCAACCAGAACAATTTTTTGAACAACTTTAAAATTCGAACAGCAAGCGACGATTTAGAAATGCGATTTAGAAAAAATCCTTCGATCGAAACTCTAAATAAGTGCAAACTAGCTAGTTAAGGTTTATGAAGTGGCTCTGATACCATATTGGGTTTCGATGCCCGCGTCGTGGAAGCTGCGGCCGAGGTGGAAGCGAAAACAAAAACTTTTATGAGCACTAAACACCCGTAAAACCCAAGATACGGTCCAATAACCTAAACTAGCTAACTATGAGTGCAAGGATATAACTTTTGTCGCGTGTCCACCCAATTGTGTAAGGCCTTTTCAAGCTCATAGCCGTCGGGATCGCGTTTGAAATTCGACCACTCTCACCGAAGACGATCGACCTGAGGGAAGCCAGAGGAGGCTCTAACCGATAATCCAAACTTGTTAGGTATGGATGGTCGGTGATGTAGTAATTTTTCACTAAATGTTTTTCTCTCATAACTCTTGCTCAAAATGAGAGCAAGAAGAAGAAGGAGGTGTGAGGATAGAATGGCTAAACTCACTTGAAGCACAAAGCTTCTCACATGAAGCATAAGCTCACCAAGAGTGTAATGAATCAACCATGGTTCAATAGTGAACTAAATAAATGCCCACAAATGATCACTTTAAGCCTTACCTCTCTACATTCTCATGCCAGCTCACCTCCACCTCATTTTCCTATTTATTTTTCTAAAAATAAAAACAAATACGAGGCGTCCTTCTTCTAGAAGCATTCCTGTATTTATACGGAATACTTCACCTGGTATATGTATCGCTACATATACGCGTATCCGTATAAAAATATGGATAGTACCAAAGAGAGAAAATGAATAGTGAACAATAATACTAAAATATATGTATCAAAATACATATATAAATTATTAAATCAAAACCTGATTTAATAATCCGACTTAATCCTAAATCGGCTAATATTATCAACCGTCCGATTAAAGTCCTGTATCCCGTACACGTATTTAATCGGATCTCTGCACGTACCAACGTACAGCTCATACATCTATCACCTGAATCGAGAAAACTCTCTCTGTGGGACTCTAAAGACTCGATAATACGCTGGCAATGGGTTTAACCACAAGCACATCAGCGGCACTAGCTATACGTAACAATTACCCAGGTACTTGTCGAAAATGGGGTCGACAATCAAGTACGTCTTTACCCTATTGAGCCTGAATGTGACAATCTCCATACAGTCCGGTCTTTTCGTCAAAAAGTATCGCATATCGGGTCTAGGGGTGGATGATTAGTCAAATATATTGCACATTTGTATGGACATTTTCCCTATTATTGTTAAGTGCTAAAAGGTGTTAATTATAAATAAAGAACACATGTGGGTTTATTTGTAAAAACATTATTATCATATGTTTCTTCATTTTAATTAATATAATTAAGGAAAATATATGCATATAATATTTAAATGAAATATTATTAATTAAAATATGCATATTATATCAAATATTCCTAATCAATATTCTTAAGATATTATATCATATAAATGGTTTGAATAATATCTCAAAAATACCAAATGCTACCAACAATTTGATTTGAGATATTATGCAGATATTAGCTCAGGTCTGAAATCTAAGTAGGAAATCCAAGTCAAATCTGAATATCAAATCGAATCTACCAAATATTAGAAGAAAATCGAAGAATCTAGCAACGACAGAGACTAAGAGCAATATTTTCAGATTTATATATCAAGAGGATCTCCAAATATCGAGAGAAAAAGCCAGAAAAAATCCCAAGTTCCAAACCCACCAAAGGGCGACGGATCCGCGATCAATCATGGGCTTGGGCGGCAGAACCACGGTCTGATGGTGGCCTTTGGATCTGGGATTTTGGGGACATGATCGTAATATCAACTACTCCCATATGGAATCTAGGGTTCGTACTTTCAGGGGCTATATAAACGACCGAGAGCTGTGCGTTCTAAAACATCTCATTATCTCCTCTAATCTATTCATCTACCTCAATATAGAGAGATCTACTAGCGAAAATAGAGTTCTTGTAATATACTTTTGAAGGAGAAAAGTTGTAATGCAATAGTTGATTAATAAAGTTAGTTTTTGTTTTAATTCTTTTTGCATTTACTTTACGTATTACTTTTATGCACTTTTAATTATGGTTTCATTCATCTTCAACTTTTCTTTTAAATCGCTACTAATTATGAGCGAGTAATTTCTTTCTTGTTATAGTTTGTAGGAAGGGTAGAATAATTGATGAAATATGTTTTAACTTCTTTTGACATTTTAATGTTTATAAATTTTAGCAAAATAAATGTTAACCCTCTTATCGGATGCGCTGTCAATTAATGATAGTCGTAACCATGATTTGAGACTAGTTAAACACTTGTTTTGTTAAGGGCTTGAGATTAATAGAGATCAATAGAAGGACAAGGGGTAGTAGTGGGAAACCCTAATTACCTCCAAGAACCTCTAATCTACATTCATCGCTATCTCTCTAAATTTTAAACTATTAAAAGATAAAAAGAGGCATTTTTTTACTTCATCCATTAACTACTAAGTCCTGTAAACCCTACAAACCTTTTTATTATAAAAATTTCTATCCATCTTAAATTAAAACGACAATAATCTCTCATCTCTTTTATCAACTCGTCTAAAACAATAGAAGAAATTCACGTTTCCCTGCGGACAACCTGTACTCATCGTGGCTAGCTATTTGCGACACTTTATTGATTGCGGTTACACATATACACACCTTTTCGCAAATAATCAAATGGCGCCGTTGCCGGTAAAACGGTCGTAATTACTTTTCTTGTTATTCGGGTTGATTTCTTATATAAAAGAGAACCAAAACCACATCTTGTATTTTTAACGATTATTGTGCGAGTTTTGTAAGGGACTCTGGAGTAATTGGAGCAAGCCAACAGAAATTGTGTCACGCCCCGCTTCCCAGTATATGAGCAGAGAACGCGACTGGCCGCTACATATTTACTCTAAAGTAAATATACTAAGCGTATCTAAGCAATATAAAAGAAATTTACACAAGAGACAATTGTAATGAACAACAATTTTATTTATTAACATTCTTTTGTACAATGCATGGAAAAGTAAATACATCTGAATGAAAGCAATATCTAAATAGTGGCATAACAGAAATGGAAAGTAATGAAATAGATACAAGTGGCTACAGCTCTGGGTCTTCGGTGTACGTCTCAAGGGCCTTCTCCGAATGCTCCTGAATGTTCTCATGCTCTAGTGCTTCCGATCCACCTGACAACATTCCAAAGAAGAAAGAGAAGGAATGTTGTCAGCGAACAATCGCTCGGTAAGTCCTAAAGATAAGGGAGAAGTAGAATAGGCAGAGAGGGAGAGGGAGTATAGCTTTTAAAGTTGTATTATTTTGTTATACTATTGTATTTAGTGTTAATGTTGTTGTTAACGTAAGTTGAAGAGTGAATGTCAACCAATCTCAAGAGTGTTCTCGAACCCAACATGTTGTAATCCAATGGTAGAGAACCACGGGCCCGAATCAAATATTAGTAATGGGACTTCAATCTAGTGTTGAAGTATTCCAAACTCAACAGGCTGTAATCCAGGAGCAAGGAAACACGGGCACTTATGATAGCTTGCTTGTGTTAGTAGACATGGATTCATGATCTAAGGGGACTCTTGAGATTCCGTTGGATTCACGCATAAACTACCCCAATACCCCGTGTATTCATTGTATTGATAGTAATGATTGTACTGATGATATTGTATTGTATTGTATATGTATTGTCTTGTAATATAGATTGTATAGATGGATGACTTATCGAAACCATGATATCAGTAAATAGATGTAACTGGAGAATCATGTAAATGGAAGTATATCCATGGCTCGATTTAGTCAATATAGATTGTATAGATTGAACAGATTGAATATATGGATTCATGTTGAATTGTAGTTTGATACTTGAATCATATTCAAGTTAGATTATTTATAATAAGTCTGAGTCAGAGCAATTAGAAGAGAAATTAAAGTCCTGAATTAGGTTTTGGTGTTATCGCTGACCGCTGCACATAGGCGGCAGGATTTGTGTCTTTTTCAAAGACAATTACCGTGTTGATAATACCGTTTGTTAAGTTGTCTATCTTAAATAGGCAAGCACCCACTTCTCTGGCTCACCGAGGCTCAAGGGATTGGTCCTGCTTAAACCTATATTTACTAGGGTACTTAGGGTAATTTATAGAACTTGAGAGGGTTTTATATAAAAATAATTTTGTATAATTTTCAAAGTACTCCTCAAGTAATTTATTATCGTCTTTAGAGTTTTCATTGATATAGATTTTATATATGTGATATTTCTAGTGAGATAAACCTAATTTCATAATATAGGGTATTTAATTGTAAAGTATTGAACTTGTATGGAATTGTATGGTAATTTCATGTAAAGTGATTCTTGTGATTTGGAAAAGTTGGAATATTTATATTATCACAAAAATAGATATTTTTATAATACATACATATATATATATATATAAATAATTTTAATATATTATATTTCTAGAAATCTCATTTTCTTAAGATATTTGTATTTTTAAATCTCTCGAGACCGAATGCTCCTTGCGGAGGTATGCATCTTGTACTACTAAGCCCGAGAATGTGCAATAATCTGCACCATCCCGAACGGGTTCCCTAAAATGGGTTGTAGCAGCGCTTTGCAAATATTTGTATAAAATACATAATCTTGTAGAAAACGGTTTTAATAGTAAATGGTATTTATATGTAAAGTTTTGTTTTCCCGTATTCTATGTTCCCAAAAGTTATTGTGCTATGTTGCATATGAGTATTGTGAAGAGGTAGGTCATTACCTCGGGATCTATCTAAAGGTATGGCAAGATTAATGATGTTTTAAAGTCGAAACTAAACTACATGGTATTTTACTGAAAAAATACGATAAAAATTGCAATAAGAAATATTTTGCTATGAAACTTGTTCAATATGCTTTGTTAATAATTAATAGTCAAGATGTGAGAGTGTGATATGTTTGTATTTAAGAAAATTGTACTTTTTAAAAAAACCGAATCGGAAGTCGGATTAACTCCGCTTCCGTCGGGTTTTAAGAAAAGAACTTTTTAGAATAGAAAAGGGAAGAGGGAGGTGGGACTTACGGGATTTCACATTAGGGGAGATGGGGGGATTGGTATTAAGTTCCGGTGCATCGTTTCGTCGTCGGGAGCTCCTAGGATCGTCATCGGAATTTCATCGGAGTTTCGCCCTTCGCTAACTCCACTTGTACAAAAAAATTCTAGAGAGTTTTCTTGAGAGTTTGGACAGAATTTGTGAGTAAGGGGTGTGTGTTTAGGGGTGGTATTTATAGGATAAAACTAGGGTCAGGGTAGGTGAAAGGGTGAGAAGAAAATGTATTAATTTTGTATTAAAAAAATGGTTTAATGGAGTTTTAAAGAGTTCTGTTCATGTGCAGGAAATTTAAAGTGTACAGGGGAGTTAAGAAGACCAACATGCACAAAATCCCAGAAGACAGAATCCGATTCTGATGTGAATCGGCCGGCGGCGCCGGCCGAGTCAGGCTCCCCCCGACGCCACGTGTCCTTCGTCGATTCTTCTACCCTCCTGAGCCAGTTTGTTTTATTTGTGACTTTTGGTTTTACGGGTTTAGCACGTGTAGACTCTTGGAATTCTAAAAATTTAAAAGAAAACAATATTAAAAAATAATATGGGTGATGGGACTTGAACTCTGGTGCTTTGGTTCAGCAGTGCAAGGTCTTACCAATGAGCTACGAGCTCTTTCTTGCTATTAAAAAGCAAAACAAATTTATAACTTGTGCTCAGGAAAAAGTACCCCTTTCTTTATTTTTTGAAAAATTTGTATAGAAAGTTGTACAGGAAGTTTAGGGTTGTTACATTCTACCATCCTTATAAAAATTTCGTCCTTGAAATTTGTAAAAGGAAAGTGTAACAGATTCAAGGAAGTTTGGTGATAGAAGTACTTGATAGTGTATGAATAATTACAAAGTGATGCAAAAGTTTGAAAAAGGTTGAAGAGAATTACCAAGGTTATCCTGGCCAACCGTCTCAGCTTCTACATCCGCCAAATTGTAAGTCTGGCGTCTCGGCACATTTCTTCGTGCGTGCTGGTACATTGATGGTTGTCGAGGTAAAGGTGTTCCATGTGGAGGTGGTGCAGGAAGAGTTAACCGAGTACGTGGATCTTGGATAGCCGGTCTAGCTGAGGAATTAGGATTAGTTCGGTTGTGTGGGCAAGTTCCTATGGTATGTGAGGATGATCCGCATATCAGGCAAAGACCGTTTGCTCATCGGTAATCTTCTATCAGATGTCCATCTCTCTTGCAATAGGTACAAAAGGCTGGGCTGGGCCTATTGATTGGTACTCTCGGTCTTCTTGGTACAAATGGTGGTCCTGATGAGGTTTCTCCTGCCATCTGGTTGGCAGGACGCTTCACACCGACAGATTGAGGTTGCCTTTCTTCTTCACCATTGCCTCATATCTTCGGGCAGCTTTCAAAACCATATCATGGATTAGGAAATCCCCTGTAGCTAATGCAGCTTGGATTTCCGGGTCCAACCCTTGCTGAAATCTTCTAGCTCTGATCTCAGCAGTCGGTATGAGATGGGCCGCAAACCTATTACGGTCTTGTTTTAGCTATGTAGTATGTGATATAAAATAGAACATTGTGACATATCTTACCGACTGAGAATGGTGAACTCAGCGTCATATTCATATACTGACTTGGTCCACATTGAACCTTGTTGCAGATGGATGAACTGATGTTCCATATCAAAGCGGGCAGTATCAAGGAAGTACATTGCATAGAACATGTCGCGGAAAGTTTTCCATTCGATGGGTTGATCAAGACGGCTTTCTTCTGCCTTCCACCAAACCCGTGCATTGTCCGTAAGCTGTAATTTTTCAACACGAACCCAAGCTATTTCTGGAACTTATGCCGCTGCCAGATCATCTTCAATACTTTGAGCCCATTTCTCTGCTTCCAAAGGGCTCTCTTTTCCCGAAAAGTTCTTAGGGTGCAGTGCCTGGAATTTCTTCACTCCGGGTTCTTCCGCTTCTGGACGGTTCAAGAGAATAGCAGTCTGTTGCTGCTGTCCTTCCAAGAGGCTGCGGATTGCCTCAAGCAGAACCGTTTGCTCGTTGATCAGAGCAGGGACGGCAGGTGTAATTGGTAGTGGTGGTGGAGTATTGTTGAAGTTGGTGCTGGTGTTGTTTGGGGAATCCATGACCTTGAAAGAAAATTTGGGTTAGGACATATTCAAAGTATATGGAATTGGAAAAGTCAAGGAATATGAATTGTAAAGAATATTTTTAGTTACTGGTTCTTGTGTTATATTGCTTAGGTTGTTCACGCAGAACAGAACTTCATGGCAGGGTTCCATACAGCTCTAACCTGCATGGACCACCAACAAAACTTGTCACGCCCCGCTTCCCAGTATACGCGCAGAGGACACGACTGGCCGCTACGTATTTACTCTAAAGTAAATACGCTAAGCGTATCTAAGCAATATAAAAGAAATGTACACAAGAGACAATTGTAATGAACAACAGCTTTATTTATTAATATTCTTTTGTACAATGCATGGAAAAGTAAATACATCTGAATGAAAGCAATACCTAAACAGTGGCATAACAGAAATGGAAAGTAATGAAATAGATACAAGTGGCTACAGCTCTGGGTCTTCGGTGTACGGCTCAAGGGCCTGCTCAGAATGCTCCTGAATGGTCTCGTGCTCTAGTGCTTCCGATCCACCTGACAATATTCCAAAGAAGAAAGAGAAGGAATGTTGTCAGCGAACAATCGCTCGGTAAGTCCTAAAAATAAGGGAGAAGTAGAATCGGCAGAGAGGGAGAGAGAGTATAGCTTTTAAAGTTGTATTATTTTGTTATACTGTTGTATTTAGTATTAATACTGTTGTTAACGTAAGTTCAAGGGTGAATGTCAACCAATCTCAAGAGTGTTCTTGAACCCAACAGGCTGTAATCCAGGGATAGGAACCACGGGCCCGAATCAAATATTAGTAACGGGACTTCAACCTGGTGTTGAAGTATTCCAAACTCAACAGGCTGTAATTTAGGAGCAAGGAAACACGAGTCCTCATGATAGCTTTCTTGTGTTAGTAGACATGGATTCATGATCTAGGGGGACTCTTGAGATTCCGTTGGATTCACGCATGAACTACCCCAATACCCCGTGTATTCATTATATTGATAGTAATGATTGTATTGATGGTATTGTATTGTATTGTATATGTATTTTCTTGTAATATAGATTGTATAGATGAATGACTTATCGAAACCATGATATCAGTTAATGGATGTAACTAGAAAATCATGGATGTAACTGGAGAATCATGTAAATGGAAGTATATCCATGGTTCGGTTCGGTCAATATAGATTGAACAGATTGAATATCTGGATTCATGGATTCATGTTGAATTGTAGTTTGATACTTGAATCATATTCAAGTCAGATTGTTTATAGTAATACTCGGTCTGAGTCAGAGCTATTAGAAAAGAAATTGAAGTCCTGAATTAGGTTTTGGTGTTATCGGTAACCGCTGCACATGGGCGGCAGGATTTGTGTCTTTTTCAAAAACGATTACAGTGTTGATAACACCGTTTGTTAAGTTTTCTACCTTAAATAGGCAAGCACCCAGTTCTCCGGCTCCCTGAGGCTTAAGAGATTGATCTCGCTTAAACCTATATTTACTAGGGTCCTTAGGGTAATTTATAGAACTTGAGGGGGTTTATGTAAAAATAATTTTGTATAATTTTTAAAATACTCCTCAAGTAATTTATTATCGTCTTTAGAGTTTTCATTGATGTAGATTTTATATATGTGACATTTCTAGTGAGATAAACCTAATTTCATAATATAGGGTGTTTAATTGTAAAGTATTGAATTTGTATGGAATTGCATGGTAATTTCATGTAAAGTGATTCTTGTGATTTGGAAAAATTGGAATACTTATATTATCACAAAAATAGATATTTTGATGACACACACACACACACACACATATATTTACATAAAAATAATTTTAATATATTATATTTCTAGAAATCTCATTTTCTTAAGATATTTATATTTTTAAATCTCTCGAGACTGAATGCTCTTTGCGGAGGTATGCATCTCGCACTACTAAGCCCGAGAATGTGCGATAATCCGCACCATCCCAAACGGATTCCCCAAAATGGATTGTAGCAGCGCTTTGCAAAGATTTGTGTAAAATACATAATCTTATAGAAAATGGTTTTAATAGTAAATGGTATTTATATGTAAAGTTTCGTTTTCCCGTATTCTATGTTCCCGAAAGTTATTGTGCTATGTTGCATATGAGTGTTGTGAAGATGTAGGACATTACCTCGTGATCTATCTAAAGGTATAGCAAGATTAATGATATTTTAAAGTCGAAACTAAACTACATGATATTTTACTGAAAAAGTATGATAAAAATTGCAATAAGAAATATTTTACTATGAAACTTGTTCAACATTTTTTGTTAATGATTAATAGTCAAGATGTGAGAGTGTGATATGTTTGTATTTAAGAAAATTATACTTTTTAAAGAAAACCGAATCGGAAATCGGATTAACTCCGCTTCCGTCGGGTTTTAGGAAAAGAACTTTTTAGAATAGAAAAAGGAAGAAGGAGGTGGGACTTACGGGATTTCAGATTAGGGGAGAGGGAGAGGGATTGGTAGTAGCTTCCGGTGCGTCGTTTCGTCGCCGGGAGCTTCTAGGGTCGTTATCGGAACTTCGCCGGAGTTTCGCCCTTCGCTAACTCCATTTGTACACAAAAGTTCTAGAGAGTTTTCTTGAGAGTTTGGACAGAATTTGTGAGTGAGGGGGGTGTTTAGGGGTGGTATTTATAGGTTAAAACTAGGGTTATGGTAGGTGAAAGGGTGAGAAGAAAATGTATTAATTTTGTATTAAAAAATGGTGTAATGGAGTTTTAAAGAGTTCTGTTCATGTGCAGGAAATTTAAAGTGTACAGGGGAGTTAAGAAGACCAACAGGAACAAAATCCCAGAAGACAGAATCCGATTCTGAGGTGAATCGACCGGCGGCGCCGGCCGATTTCGGCCGAGTCGGGCTCCCCCTCCCCCTCCCCCCCCGACTCCACGTATCCCTCGTCGATTCTTCTACCCCCTGGGCCAGCTTGTTTTATTTTTGAATTTTTATTTTACGGGGTTAGCACGAGTAGACTCTTGGAATTCTAAAAATTTAAAAGAAAACAATATTAGAAAATAATGTAAGTGATGAGACTTGAACTCTGGTGCTTTGGTTCAGCAGTGCAAGGTCTTACAAATGAGTTACAAGCTCTTTCTTTCTATTAAAAAGCAAAACAAATTTATAACTCGCGTTCGGGAAAAAGTACCACTTTATGTATTTTTTGAAAATTTTGTACAGGAAGTTTAGGGTTGTTACAAATTCAGAGACTTTCACTTTAGACCAGAGAAACATAGGGGTGCTCTGAAGAAATTTAAGATAAAGAACTTGCCAAATAGCGGCGGAACCGCGGCCAAAGTGTGCATTAGGCAGCGGAACCGCGTTCCTTTGAAGAGTTGGGCTTCCAAAAATCTCCAGTATTCTCCTATCGTCTCCCTCTCTCCTCTAAATCTTCAATAAACTGATTTTACCTACATGATTCTTTGCAAATAGCGCCGCTAAAAAAATATTTTTGCGTGTTTTAGATTTTGGTTTGTTTTGCATATCTAAAACGGACATTAAGGGGCAATAAATCCAAACTCAGATTAAGTGGGGATTTCATCACCCTTCCTAGGCCCCACAAATCACAAACAAGCATAATATCACCCTACATCAATAAAAAATATCCAGACCAAGTCTCTCAGGACTGTCGTGCTCAATTAGGACAGAGGACGGTCATGGGTAATCTATTGGTTATCTGCATTTCTCTTATGGTGTCTAGACAAGTGTGACTTAGGAAAGTGGTTACTTAATTTGGCTGGTATTTCGGTGATTCGTATAGTGGATACCTCCCACTTACCTGGCCGCAAGATTGATAAGGAGGTGGTAAAGGATTGATCCTCCGTCTTGTCCTTTAGAAGTCTAGGAGCGGTCTAATGACTTAACCTAGGTGACCCTAGCCCTAGGTATTGATTTTGCATTTTGTGATTAGTTGAGTTAAGCCTTTTTCCGTCACTTTTTTCAAAACAAGCCTTCTTAAAATCGTTCTCACACATATCGCACGCTGCCACGTGCACTAAACTCGTTTAGTGCATGATCGGCTAGACACGGGATTCTAGTGCATGTCTAGTCCGCGTTTTTTCTGTTGACTCCAAAATCGATACTTCTTCATCTTCTATTTCTACTCCACCTACCACATCTCTCGAGATGGACGGATCTCCATTGTATTTTAACAATACCACCTTGCCACCACCCGTAGGTGCGCAAATTCAGAATCCACCATGCATCACTCTTCAAGACAGATGCAATCCTGTACGCGGACCCCTTCCTACATGTCTGTCTCTTCCACCAGCCAATGGGGATAATTTCGAAATTAAACCCCACTTCATCAACTTGTTGCCCAAATTTCACGGGCTTGAATCTGAAGATGCATACGTTTTTATAACCAAATTCGAAAATGTATATGCAATGATGAGCACCACCCAACTTTCAGGGGATGCTATGCGATTACGTTTTCTCCTTTTTACCTTGTGCGATCTCGCAGAAAAATGGCTCTATAGCACTGCCGCGCATTCTATCGTTTAAGCATTCCTTAAGAAATTTTATCCTCATCACAAAACTGCCCGTATTCGGAGCGAGATTAACCAGATTGCCATACTTCCCAACGAACCCTTTTGGAAATGCTTTGAATGGTTTAAAGATCTCCTTATCCAATGCCCTCATCACAGAATCGACAGATGGAAACTTTGCCGAATTATGTATGAGGATATCAATCCAGCTACGAAACAAATGTTAGAAACCATTTGTCAATATCATTTCATATCGAAAGACGACGGCGAAGCGTGGCAATTTTGGAAGTCCTCGCCGAACAACCATTACAGTGGGAGAGCACTAGACCAACAACACCGTCTTCATCTAGGACAGGTATCCATCAGATCGATGCTTCCATCGCAATGAAAGCTGAAACGGCTGCGATGCAAAAGAAACTCGAAGCTATGGAAAGAAAATTCTTTTCAGCCTCCCTAAACCAAGTTACGCTCCGTAAAACCGTGTGTGGTTGCTGTTTTGACTCATCACATTTAACGGAAGAATGTCCTTTGAATTCTCCGTCTCAAGGTCAAGAACAAATTAATACTGCTTTTCAGCAACAACCTAGAAACAATTCTTATTCATCTACATATAATCAGGGATGGAGGAATCATTCTAATTTTGTTTGGAACCAAAACCAATTTCAAAATCAAAATCAGTTTCCAAGCCAAAATAACTATCAAAGGCTTCCCCCCACAGCAATAACAACCACCACAACAAATTTAGCATCTCTTTCAACCGCAATCTTTCCAAAATCTGGCCAACAAGTTTACCCCTTATAATAATTCTTTCCAACCACAGACTAATATTCCAACGGCCGGTACCGATAAAATTTTTGCACTCGAAAGAAGCTTAGAAACGTTTATTAAACAATCCATACAAACGAAAGTTAATTTAACGTCTTCTATCCAAACGCTAATGCAACACACTGCTTCTCACGGTGAAAACATAAAATCGATCGAAGCACAAATTGCACAGTTGAATGCTGCAATGAGTGAGAGAGAAAGGGAAACTTTTATCCCAACCTCTTCCAAATTCCGGCCACTCACAAAGCGCAAATCTCATCATTCACCAACAAAATCATAACGTGAGTGCCATAACCATGTTGAGATCGGAAAGAGTGCTGAATAACCAGGTTGGTGAACAAGTTGGTGATTCAGATGATACCCCGGCTACTACTTCTACTCCTATTTCGTCTAATCCAATATCTTCTTCCGAGCATATTCTCCGTTCTTCACTAGGCTCAAACCTTCAGCCCACTTTCTTAAATGAATTACCATCTAAAACCATCCCAAATCCAATTTTGGGATCCATTCCATCCACATAAACTTCTCCACAAGGGTTGGACCCAACCCTTGTTAATAAAACTTTTTTTCCAAACTGGTTGAGGCCCAATAGACCAAGTCCACAAATGGAGAAGATTGTGAAAATTTTTAAGCAAGTAAACATAAATATTTCTCTCTTAGATGCTATCCAACAAGTTCCATCCTATGCGAAAATTCTTAAGGGCTTATGCACTAGGAAAAGGAAAACTCAAGTGCCTAAAAAGGTTTTCTCAGGGAGTAATATGAGCAATACTCTTACCCAACATGTGCCCAAGAAACATAAGGACCCCGGTTGTCCTACAATATCTATTACTATTAGGGGTAAAAATATCAATCGTGCTCTACTCGATTTAGGTGCTACTGTTAACTTGCTCCCGTATTTTGTTTATGAGCAATTAAGCATAGGAGAGTTGAAAACTGCGCACTGTACTCTCCAGATAGCCGATTGATCTATCACCCACTCTAAGGGTGAGCTAGAGGATGTGTTGATCAAAGTCGGGAAATTTATATTCCCTGTAGACTTTATAGTTTTAGATACACAGCCTGTGGCAAACCCATAAAATTAAATTCTGGTGATTCTAGGTCAACCTTTTCTAGCAACTTCCAACGCGATAATCAATTGTCGTAATGGTTCCATGAACCTGTCCTTAAGAAGATGATAATTGAGCCTAATATTTACAGGGTAAGAAGTTAACCCTCCGAACCTTCTGGTCATATAATTGATATATGTTCTGTCGACAAGATAACTTCCGACAGTTGCGAATTTGAGGAGCTTTATGATAATGATCTCGATGCCACTAGTGAGTTATTGTTTGATTCAGCTATTTATTATACAAGTGAGGACCCTTCTGTCGACAAGTCCACCCCCGAGTTCGAATTATTTGACTTGTCGAATGAGTTAGTCGAGATATTTGAGTCAGTCTCTTACACTAGATATGAGCCTCTTATGGAGTCCGAGTATCATACCTTTCTTTCCTATGAGATTATTATCCGGAATATCGATAAAAGTTTCGAAAATATTTTCGCTGAATAACTCGCGTTCCTTAAAGACTTGGATGTTGTGATGAGTCAACCTCCATTAGAAATTCGTGCACCTTCCTTTGAGGCCAAAGAAGTTGAACTACCACCCCTTCTTCTTATCAAGTACGAGAATGCGACTATTCCATCTATTCCATATCTTTCACATTCTCGTTTTCATTCACCATCACTTTTTCGTCTCTACCAACTGAGACGTAAAACCATTCAATTACATCTCTTATCTCCTCCCCACTTCTTCACGTCTATCTGTAACATGACCTTCTACCTACCATGGTGTTACATTAATAAAATATTCGAATGATTGGTTTTAACTTTTGGTCTTTGTAAAGCTTTGTATAGACTGATAATATTTACCTTCCACCTCTTATGTTGAATTTTAATGTTTGATTTCAGTGAAAACTCTGTTTTACTCAAGGTTGGGGGGAGAAGAAAAATATTTTTAAACGGCTCTTGAAAGAATAGAAATTTTTGCACGATTGTGAGCTAAGAAAAAGTTTGGGGGAGGATTTCACTGTCATTAACTCTTGTCCACTTTACTAATCATTGATAACTTTTGCTCTCAAGTCTACAGGTTTTGAGCTTAAAGGATGACATCAGTAAGGACACTACTGCAAAAAGGTTGGGGAGGGGGGGTTGTGCTTATTCACATATCATTTTGCATTATATTAAATAAAAACACTAAATTTTTTTTTAAAAATAAAAGTTAGAAAGTGAAAAATATATATAAAAGATAGGAAAAGATTTAAGAAATGCAAGAAAATTAGATATTTTAAAACGAAGCTAGTAATAGGTAGTCATGAGTTGTTGTCCTAAGGGTTAGTAAGAAAATTATTAATCTGCGGATAGAAATAAATCTAAAAAATAGTCTTTATTCTTGAGTCCAAACTTCTGAACGTTGATACCCTACTATATGCACTTGCACACATATTGAAACTTGGGATAGTAGAGCATATCTTGAAATACTCTTATCTAAAAGCCTTAGTATGAAAGGGAAAAAAATATAAATTAACAAAAATATAAATGACATATAAAATATAAATGGTGAAGAAAAATGAACACTGGTTTTTTAATTACTTAAGGCAGCATAAAAAATATAGCGAGGGTATCTTATCACCTAGTGCCTTAGACCAACTGGTTTAGGAGTCACTGCTAAGCCTTAGGTGTTGCAACACTAGGATATTGCTAATTACGTCTTAATAAGTAAGCACATTTGGTAATCGGTTGGTTAGTACCTCAAGAAATATTAACAGTCACATGAAGAATGTGTGAGAAAATCCATCTAAACCATCACCGACTAAAAAGTACTGAGGTATATGGATAAAGGGTATGCTAGCTTGAATTGAATTCTCCAAGTGTAGGGATGTCTTTTACACACATGTAAGGGTATATGATCGATATTTGGAGGAAAGATAGAGAGGAAGACTAAAAACGATATTTTATTGAGGGGTGATATGATTTCTGACATCTTTTCAAAACCATTAAGATAGGGCTCATGGCAACTAAAACGCTAGTGTAGTTTGAAACTCTTATTTTCAAGTTTTTTTTATTTGTTTCTTATCTTTGTATGTAACTTTCATCTTCTTTCTTTTATTATGGGATTTTGTGGATGAAATCCGCTGAAAACCCTCAGAAGACAACACTCCTCCTATTAGAGACACCTAGAGATTTAAAAGGTTTTGCACGAGTTAAGTGCAATCGTATAGCCTACGAAAGTGTGCTACGTTTTTCTTTTTAATAAATAGTTTGCTCGGGATGATCAAACATAATTTTGGGGGTATTTGATTAGTCAAATATATTGCACATTTATATGGACATTTTCCCTATTATTGTTAAGTGCTAAAATGTGTTAATTGTAAATAAATAATATATGTGGGTCTATTTGTAAAAAGATTATGTTTCTTCATTTTAATTAAAATAATTAGGGAAAATATATGCATATAATATTTAAATGAAATATTATTAATTAAAATATGCATATCATATCAAATATTCCTAATCAATATTCTTAAGATATTATATCATATAAATGGTTGGAATAATATCTCAAAAATACCAAATGCTATCAACAATTTGATTTGAGATATTGTGCAGGTATAAGCTCAGGTCTGAAATCTAAATAGGAGATCCAAGTTAAATCGGAATATCAAACCGAATCTGCCAAATATTAGAAGAAAATCGAGAAATCTGGTAACAACAGAGACTAAGAGCAATATTTTCAAAATCTATATATCAAGAGGATCTCCAAATATCGAGAGAAAATGCCAGAAAAAATCCCAAATTCCAAACCTACCAGAGGGCGGCGGATCCGTGGTCAATCATGGGCTTGGGCGGCGGAACCACGATCTAATGGTGGCCGTTGGATCTAGAATTTTGGGGACATGATCGTAATATCAACTACTCCCATATGGAATCTAGGGTTTGTACTTTCAGGGGCTATATAAACAACCGAGAGCTCTGCATTCCAAAATATCTCATTATCTCATCTAATCTATTCATCTACCTCAATATATAGAGAAATCTACGAGTGAAACTAGGGTTCTTGTAATCTACTTTTGAAAGAGAAAAGTTGTAATACAATAGTTGATTAATAAAGTTAGTTTTTGTTTTAATTCTTTTTGCATTTACTTTTCCACATTTACTTTACGCATTACTTTTCCGCATTAATTTTCCGCATTACTTTTCTGCATTTTTAATTATGATTTCATTCATGTTCAGCCTTTTTTTAAAATCGCTACTAATCATGAGCGTGTAATTTCTTACTAGCTAGGGTTTGTAAAATAGGGTAGAATAATGGATGAAATATGTTTTAACTTCTTTTGACATTTTAATATTTATAAACTTTAGTAAAATAAATGTTAACCCTCTTATCGGGTGCGCTGTCAATTAATGATAGTCACGACCACGATTTGAGATTAGTTAAACACTTGTTTTGTTAAGGCCTTGAGATTAATAGAGATCAATGGAAGGACAAAGGACAGTAGTGGGAAACCCTAATTCCCTCCAAGAACCCCTAATCTATATTCATCGCTATCTCTCTAAGTTTTACACTATTAAAAGATAAAAAGAGACATTTTTTTACGTCATCTATTAACTGCTAAGTCATATAAACTCTACAATCCTTTTTATTATAAAATTTTCTATCCATTTTAAATTAAAACAACAACAATCCCTCCTCTCTTTTATCAACTCGTCTAAAACAAGATAAGAAATTTACGTTTCCCTACGGACGACCCGTACTTATCGCAGATAGTTATTTTTGACACCGTCTTGATTGTGGTTACATACAAACACACATACACACCTTTCGCAAACAATCAGTGGATAACGTCAGACCCTTACTAACCCGATAAGTCGTGTCAGAGTCAAGCTCATTACCAACAGAGATACTACTGATCAACTATCAGTAAATCTCATCTATCGTGGCCACGGATTTCTGGTGATAGCCAACTGAACACAGCACGGCATCGACTCCTAATACCAGGAAAGACGAATCCCTGACAGTCGACCACTGCCTCCATATGGCTCGGGATTGTATCCAACTAAAACCTGTTTGCACGACTCATTTGAGCTGTGGTAGGGTAGTAATCAAAATACAGTGGGAACTCACACGATACAAATGACGACTTCAGGTCAAAGGACTAACCTGTACTTATGCCACCTGAAAACTTCCATCTGACGATAGATATAATATCAACTAGAAGTTCTCGGCGAGTTCGTCCAGTATACTCACCTCCAGTGAGCACATGTATACTATCTTAGGTGACACAACACCAATGGCTTGTGAGACCGGCCACCGCCCCTCGTCGGGATCTAGAAGCATATACACTAGTCTGCTCCGGAATATCGATACTCGGTCTCGATACTTCCACGACTAGGGATATTTAAGAATGTATTTATGAACTAACCGTCTCTCACATATATGATCGCCAACATAATACTGGTTGTCAAGTAACAATCCTATGGGCTTCATCAACGATGAAGATAAACCGGATAACATACTATCATCTTGAGTATAACTGTTATACCCGTATATGTCCTCCCTCAATTATCATAATCGCCTACTTGCGATCACAATAATTGCCTTGAGGGTCCTATATCCAACATAGGCTACCTTAAAAGTTTTTCATCAATGTGATCGAATTACAGAAAAAGTACGCGTTTAATTTTAAATAAGATCCTATTTTTAAGAAATTGATACTTGTGTTTCCGCCATATACATGCATACATTTCCTTCATGTTTGTCTGCGTGAAATTACCAGAACTTATAAGAATTGAGGGGACAAGACACTATTCATAAAAAATGTTATTGTCATTACTTTGTCTGTTTGCATGGAATATAAATTGCAAGTTTTGAGAATTGACATCATTAAAATGAAAATTGACATCTCCTTTTTGGCAATTCCAAATCTAAGATTTTTTGGATGGAATTATCCATTCTCAAACATACATAGGATTAGATATATTATTTTATTTGGGAAAAATTATGGTCACCTATTTTCTCTCTCTTCTGTTTATCCAATTACCAAAACTCAATTCTCACTTTTTTTTTGTGCAACCAAACAAAGTAAAAGATTGAAGGGGATGAAAACCATTCTAATTCTTTACAACCAAATAAGGGAATGACAATTTGAGGAGACAAAAATTTTTGTTTGTAAGATCTCAATTCTCATTCTTGTATTTTGATTCCTGCAAACAAACAGCCCGTAAGAGTTGAGATTTGCTAGCTTCAGACAACTGGTTTAATTTTCCACGATTGACTATATTGACGACGGATTTAGAAATTTCTCCAAGCTACATAAAATGTAGCGTTTTGAAAATCGTTTCGGTGAAATTTCGGAAAATCGGTAAAATGAGGGGGTTTTCTGTAAAAAGTCAAAATACAAATATCTTATTATAAAAATTAAATATACATATTCTAGCTATGTAATTGCTATTATTTGGTGTTTATTGAGCCGCTGGTGAAATTTCAAATTTTCTGAAAAAAAATATTATTTTATTATTATTTTAAGCCGTCACTAATACATTTAATTAGGAAAAATTACAAATTGGAATGAGTTGAAACAAATTTTGTGCATCATAAAACATTAAATAAAATTTTATCATGTGGTTTTTGGAACGAAATCATTTGCCAAAACGGTTTAGAAATTATTGAAGAAAAAAGGCTTTTTTTTAGCGTAAATGGATGTTTGGGGTATTGTATTTATCATTTTTCATCACCCCACACCCGTACCCACACCCACACACCCCCATTCACTTCTCCCCTTAGCTAAATTCAGCAGCCCCCATTTTTTTCCCCACTTGAATTTCAAAGGAAAAGAAATGAAAGAAAAGAAAAGAAAATGGATAAATTAGTTAGACTTTTGACCTTGAATTGACTTTGACTTTCTCCCAATTTTTCTCCACCTCCCTCTCTCTCCTCCCCGACTCATTTTCTGGCCAAAATCTGAACCCCAACAGCCCTTCATTCTTCATCTCCTTCTCTTTAAAAAAGTTCTTCAAAAATACTTGAAAAATCCACAAAAAATCAAGCAAAAATCCAAATCAAAATCCACCTCCTACCCATTTTCCCTTGGCTACCATAGCATGGATCTAGGAATTTAGATTTCAATTTGGGAGGCTAAGTGTGCTTGTGGGTTCTTCAAATTATTTGGGTATAAATTCTAAACTTTTTGCTTAATGTGTTGTTAATTGCTTAGGTTAGCTTAATTAATTGTTTAATTAGGTTTTTAATTAGTTTTAGGTGCATGATTTAAAATTCAAGAGAGGGGTTTGATTTTAAATTGGTATTTTGTGTTGTGAGATTTAGTTTATGTGATATAATTGACATATTAATGTTATGCTAAATCCAATTTAAGTTTCTAGTTTGCATATTTGTTAATTTAAAAGTGAAAATTATATAATTGCTAACTAGGTTTTTGGAAATTTATTAAATGGTTTAAATTAAAATATGATTAAGGTTTCATGACATTATTAGCATTATAAATTTTGGTTTAATACTATTGTATATGCAAAACTAAGCTTAATGGATGAATTGTGAAATTTACTTTAAAAAGTGTAAAAATTGATATGTTTGCAAACTAGAATTTTGGAGTTTATGAAATTTAATGAGATTAAATTATGGGAATTATTTTTATGACTTATTTAAGATATTTAGTGAATATTGTGGCCGCTAGATTCGTTTATACATCGAGTTCTGTACTAAAACGGTGATTTGTGCTTGCTAGATTTTCGGAAAAATGACTTTTTAAGTGAAATTGGGGTTTTTGTGAATTTTAAGCTATTTTATATTATAATTAGTGCTTGTAATTGTACAAATGAATGTGTTGGGAGCTTTCTCGATGGTTTGGCGTTTGTACGCCGACGTCGAGGGTTTTTAGGTCGATTTGTGAAAGCAACCTTAGGTTTTGACCTATGTGGGTTTCGTGCTTCGTTTTGATCATGAGTCGGATTTTAATGAGATATGGTGCGTTATGATATGTAGCTACCCCCATGTGGACTTCGAGACGACAAGCAAGCGCGTGGCAACGTCGGCACCGGCTAGCGAGGACCAGGTGAGTAGATTTATATCTACGGGGAGAAGTCGGGTGGATGGCGTATAGCACCCCCGCAGTTCGTGGTGATGTATACGAATACGTACACACACACACACACACACACACACACATATATATATATATATTGTTTGAGTTATTGATGATAAATATGGATATTTGGTGTTCTTGGATGATTGAGTGTCGCGAAACCCTAGAGTAGCGGTCGCACACACTTGCACACACCCATCCATACTTGCATACTTTCTTCTTTCTTTTGTGCACATACAGGAATATATAGTTATGTGTTCACATAGGTATAGGACTATGTGTTCACATACGGATTTGGGGATGATACTTGGGATTGAGATGAGTCGATGAGATTTGTGTTGAGATTGTGATATCGGTGATATGGCAGGATTCGTACTTGAGGTACGTCCTGGTGTTATAGCGAATCTTGGGGCGACGATATGGATGAATGGTATTATAAATAGGTGGTCGACATGTGATCGTGATAGGAGATGTGTTATGCTAGGATATTGGTCCTAGGCTGTATTGGGCGATGTATACCCCTTGATGATGATATGTGCTGATGATATCGGTTTGTACGAGACTGTCGATCAGTAGTCAGATCATGACTATATTGATGATATTAGTATCGTACTAGACATAGGTCAGTACCTTAGACTATGATCTTTGATAAAGAGGATACCGGATGAATAGTGTGATGAATATGATTTT
The DNA here is from genome assembly GCA_030015575.1 of Agapanthus africanus. Lineage (NCBI taxonomy): Eukaryota > Viridiplantae > Streptophyta > Magnoliopsida > Asparagales > Amaryllidaceae > Agapanthus > Agapanthus africanus. The sequence continues at coordinate 558,415,672 of JASDDO010000031.1, forward strand.
GACCCGTACCCAGATTTGGGATGCCGTACGACGGATTTACGTACGAGCTATATTGATGATTGATCCGCACTCTTGACTTGGGATGCCTGATTATAGATATGGTATCGGATATGATATTATTGAGGCGGGATCACCGACTATACATATACAGGTATGTATATGTATCGACTCAGATGATAGGCGGTTTCCTTACCTGTAGTTCAGCCGTATAGTTTAGTGTAGTTGTTAGATTAGATTAGACTTCTTACCTATTTCAAAAACTAACGAATCGTGGGCATTTTTAAAGACAGCTCAAGGGAATCTACGGATATTTCAAAAACGACGTATCCTTTCATAAAAACACCGTAGCCCTATTTTCAAAACCCCATGACTCGTGTTATTTCAAAAGGCACCATTCGTAGGACTTATATTAGATTATTGTAGATTAGTTATCGTTGTGTCTAGTATTCAGCTCCCGCACATTATTGTTGTTCGCTCTGCCTCGCATATTTATTTTGCTGCATATTCCATTATTGATATCATGTTGTTAGGACACCAGCACCATTACCGATGATGCGTATGTACCACGTACACCTACTTGCCGGCTCACACACATCTTCATCGGTAATTGCCATGTCACGTACACTTTAGAGAATATAATTGCTTGACTTAGATTGTTAGCTAGTAGTGTTGACATGATATTAGTGTACTTCCCTTATATGTCATATTAGACATTGTAGTTATTACCTACCACTTCATGCATACTGTTATTCAGTTGTTCATGCCTAGTTCATTATCATTGACATATGCACTTGTGATGATTTCTTGAGATTTATGATATTTCTGGATTTCGGGGAAAGCCGCAGAATTTACAACTTATGATCTTTTAAAATATAAAATGTTGCGGTTTTCTAGTGATGTAAGTGTCGTCCACCATGAGTTTGCTGTGGTTTTGGAGATCCGTGTCGAGGAGTGGAGGAACCGTCATGGGTACATGGTGGGCCCGGTATGGTACCCCGGGGCAAGAGAAATGTGGTGTTGACGTTGAGCCTGGCTGGGGAGCACTACCTACCGGTGATATTACCCGACGCGTCGGATATCCGGAGGATACCGTCGTGGTCTTGAGATGGATGGTAGGGGCCGGTCTGGACTGACGGCGCCCTAGATATTGAGATTGAGACATTGATATTTCGAGACAGTGAGATTTATGTTTTGTGTCGATGCTAGACACCGTTGATACTGATTTCATTTATGATACCTCAGTTTAAAAATACGAAGGAAATCTCACTAATTTATGAAAACAGTTTCTTCATTTACATGTATTCTGTTTCATGCATGCATACCTCATTCATATGATATATTGCTACCTGAGGCACTGACACGGGCATATGAAATTACACTCGGGTTAGATATTACCCTAGACATTGTCATAGGCTGCCTGTTATACATATATTTGAGGATATATTATGATCATTGACCTAGTTGCGTTATTTATGCGATTTCTGTGCGTAGATGTTTTTCTATTCACGAGTTGGCAACTCACCCCCGTTGTGCCCCAGTTTCTTGCAGGTTTGCCGTACAGGTTTCATTACGGCTTTGCGGGCTCAGTTTCATTCGGGTGACTTGCCAGTAGGTGGGTTTTTTCTTGTATCATACCCATCATATTATCTTGTATATCATTATTCTGTTGTATCTAGAAATTCCATCAACCAAACATGTATTTATTGAGTTAGAGACCAGTGTTGTTTATTCTTTCGACCTTAGAGTCGCTCGTTATATTTCTGGTGGTTTTGAGTTCCTTTTGAGTTTTGATCCTCGCCGTTGGCGTTGTATATTATATTGCTTGTGTGGTGGTGACCGTCGATTGACGAAGAGCTAGCTCCCGCTTGGGGATGCCTTTTATTGATTTCGTATACTATTCATGTTGTATCCCGTTTGGGAGCCAGTATTTACAAAGGAGACTCTGCCGAAATTTTTAGAAAATACTTGATGTTTTTAAAAAACCGCATAATTCGGCTTATGCTATTAAACTACTTGTTTTAAATTGGTTTTCCTTCACTCTACTTCTTTTCTTGGTTTGGGTTTCTGGGTTTTCGGTTTACTTAGATTACGTACGCCTCGAGACGTTTCGTAGTTTAAGTGCCGGTCATGTTCCGTACTTTCGGGACGTGACAAAGTTGGTATCAGAGCGTTAGGTTTTACCTTCGGAGCGTAGGATGACCCTTGGTTGATGGAATAGGTGACTAAAGTAGAGTGACGTACCGTTGGTATGTTCCGCGGCATATTTACGACACGCCACTCCACTTAAGAAGCCTTAGGATGTACATTTCCTTGTTCAGTATTATATTCCTTCCTGATCTAGCCTCATCGGTACCAGTTTGGTTTTGCTGCTACGATTACGGGCAGGGAGAGCTACGGCTAGAGTTGCGGTCAGCACGAGCTCGGCACGAACGAGGACTGACCAGGGCATGATTCCGGCGACACCCGATTATAGAGAGGTGTCTTTTGACTGTATTTCCGCGCCACGAGCGTTTGGCGGATCGCCTTTATGAGGTTACTCGGATGTGCTGATCGACATTAGAGGATTGAGCTAATGATAGAGGCCATCCAGATCTTGATGACCGTTGGTGTGTTGCTTATTCATGATGATCGAGGCACTGTTCGGCGTGCAGACGAGCGAGCCAGTTATTGCTGCGAACGACGAGGTATTGCCCCAGATGCTGGAGTTAGTGCAGAACGAGTTGTACTAAGAGATGATAGAAGGTCGCTAGTCATCGTGGATGAATGACTAGGACATGTGGATCGTTCGCCTAACCCGATGCGAGGTCATCAGATAGATGGATTCCAGCTAGAGACGACTTCACGTGGAGACGTTGGGAGTCGACAGAGACGATCGAATGTCAGAAACCTATTATTCTAAGTTTAAAGTAGTCGGAAAGACATGCAGGCAATTCTATGGTCCCTCTAGAAGAATGAAACCCTAACTCGACTTAATGACCGTGTGAAAGCCTTTGAACCTTCGGGTTTGCGGCAGTTCTACGGCGCCATTAGTGAGGCTTGGGTTTGCCCTTCTACGGCTGGACCACCGATGCTGTGGTATGTACTCGATACTATTAAATTGTGCCCAAGAGGTTGAGCTTTTGGGGGATTATGAGGTTTTGACGACTCGATCGGATGGCTCGACTTAATTCGGATGCTAGTTGGTGAGATGCATTCTTGGGAGACTCCAGATACGAGGATAGCCGTTGGAGCTCAGTCCATGCAGCCGCAACGAGACGAGTCCAAAGCAGACGACATTAGAGAAAAGTGGAATAAGAGGTTCGCACCAAATCTAGATGAGATGACGTTCCACTCCGCCGACATCAGAGAGGCGATGCGCATGCCGAGGCATGGTACTTGGACTTACCTTCCAGAAGGAGTCGCGATGAGTATGCAGTCGTTCCAGAGCAAGATGCAGATATAGGAAAGGACAATGACTTCCGGACAGTTGGCAGAGACGAGACATGGAAGAGACCGTGAGCAGGATTCCTTCCAGGATACTGCTACGATGATACTTGCACCCAGGATCAGATGTGTCACGTGCATTCAGAGAGCCAGAGGCCGACGCCAGTGATATGCTGCCTTGACAGGGCCGATGAGCCGATGGATTGTGAGATTGGTAATCCACGGAGAAGACTTGGACCCAGGAGTGGTCATGTTACGCACACCAGCAGGCCAGAGTTCATGATCATCGACGAGACATCCCACTAGTGACCGCGACAGTTGGCCCGAGATTCTTAGAGGATGCACTTGAGCGGTACTGTTCCGCCATTATTGATTTCGATGTTTTGGGTGATTTATTCGTATGATCTGATTTTGATGATTGAGGATTTATGATCTTTGCACAGTGTTGCACTTGATATTGTTTTCGTGCTTGGGTTTCACATGTTTGCGATTTTACGGTTTTAGACATTTGAGTTGATGTTGTGCGTATATACGCACACGATTTGGTTTTTGCACGCGGTATAGTTCATATATGCTTGCAGTGCAGTGTTACATATGTTGTGCATTTAGATGCCCTGGATTTTGATTTCGATGGTGATGTTCGATATTTGTTTTGTGCACCTTGTGCACCTGATTTGATTTTGCGCATGCTCGGCGCTTGATATTGGATTTCATGATTTCGTGCACGATGGATGCACCTGATTTGAATTTTCGCGCATGTCTTGAGATGCGATTTTGGTGCACACCAGATGCACTAAATCGAGATTTTTCGTGCATGTCAGATGCACCTGATTTTGCTGTCAGGCACACATGTTGCCTACGACAGATGTTTCGTGCACACCCGATGCACTTAGATGTTGTTTCTGTGCGCATGTATGGCACATTCATGGATTTTGATTTCCGTGCGCACCAGACGCACGTAGTATTCATGTGCATATTTTGGGATTGATTTCTTATAGAGCAGTACGTTTTTATGATATTGCTATGTGTTTCCGTACTGAGCAGGACTAGTCAGAGGACAGTACCTGAATACATTTTGCATGCATTGATAGTTATTGAAGGGATTTCCAAAAAGCGAGCTATAGCCTCAGTATTTACCTACGTGTCTGATATGACACGAAATGTTTAAAACAAGGAGACCATTCTAAATTGTTTCCAAAACGGCGGAACGTACATTTCAAACAAAAGTATATATGTATATAGTTATTTTCTTATGGTAGACGTCCGCCACTGTGCAGTGTTATACGCGTTGCACAGCGACTTAAAGAGATTTGGCATGCATTTCCTTCAGATACTTACAGATATAGATTCGATATTTACATGTATAGTTTCGAGTTATATCATATTGGTTTGATTTGGATTTGGCATTGATGTCTTCTCCATGACTCCGATGATTGTGGGATGCTTGACGGAGTTTTGATTTGAGTTATATACTCATTTTTCAAGCGCATGCGCTGCGCTACGATTTGTTGTATGTATTTACAATTTCGGAGCCCCGACGACTTGATGGGTTTTCTTAGATGTTTTAGTATTTGGGGGGAGTTTTAATTTAAATTTGGGGACCGAATTTCTTTAAGGGGGGAAGATTGTAGCGTTTTGAAAATCGTTTCGGTGAAATTTCGGAAAATCGGTAAAATGAGGGGGTTTTCTGTAAAAAGTCAAAATACAAATATCTTATTATAAAAATTAAATATACATATTCTAGCTATGTAATTGCTATTATTTGGTGTTTATTGAGCCGCTGGTGAAATTTCAAATTTTCTGAAAAAAATATTATTTTATTATTATTTTAAGCCGTCACTAATACATTTAATTAGGAAAAATTACAAATTGGAATGAGTTGAAACAAATTTTGTGCATCATAAAACATTAAATAAAATTTTATCATGTGGTTTTTGGAACGAAATCATTTGCCAAAACGGTTTAGAAATTATTGAAGAAAAAAGGCTTTTTTTAGCGTAAATGGATGTTTGGGGTATTGTATTTATCATTTTTCATCACCCCACACCCGTACCCACACCCACACACCCCCATTCACTTCTCCCCTTAGCTAAATTCAGCAGCCCCCATTTTTTTCCCCACTTGAATTTCAAAGGAAAAGAAATGAAAGAAAAGAAAAGAAAATGGATAAATTAGTTAGACTTTTGACCTTGAATTGACTTTGACTTTCTCCCAATTTTTCTCCACCTCCCTCTCTCTCCTCCCCGACTCATTTTCTGGCCAAAATCTGAACCCCAACAGCCCTTCATTCTTCATCTCCTTCTCTTTAAAAAAGTTCTTCAAAAATACTTGAAAAATCCACAAAAAATCAAGCAAAAATCCAAATCAAAATCCACCTCCTACCCATTTTCCCTTGGCTACCATAGCATGGATCTAGGAATTTAGATTTCAATTTGGGAGGCTAAGTGTGCTTGTGGGTTCTTCAAATTATTTGGGTATAAATTCTAAACTTTTTGCTTAATGTGTTGTTAATTGCTTAGGTTAGCTTAATTAATTGTTTAATTAGGTTTTTAATTAGTTTTAGGTGCATGATTTAAAATTCAAGAGAGGGGTTTGATTTTAAATTGGTATTTTGTGTTGTGAGATTTAGTTTATGTGATATAATTGACATATTAATGTTATGCTAAATCCAATTTAAGTTTCTAGTTTGCATATTTGTTAATTTAAAAGTGATAATTATATAATTGCTAACTAGGTTTTTGGAAATTTATTAAATGGTTTAAATTAAAATATGATTAAGGTTTCATGACATTATTAGCATTATAAATTTTGGTTTAATACTATTGTATATGCAAAACTAAGCTTAATGGATGAATTGTGAAATTTACTTTAAAAAGTGTAAAAATTGATATGTTTGCAAACTAGAATTTTGGAGTTTATGAAATTTAATGAGATTAAATTATGGGAATTATTTTTATGACTTATTTAAGATATTTAGTGAATATTGTGGCCGCTAGATTCGTTTATACATCGAGTTCTGTACTAAAACGGTGATTTGTGCTTGCTAGATTTTCGGAAAAATGACTTTTTAAGTGAAATTGGGGTTTTTGTGAATTTTAAGCTATTTTATATTATAATTAGTGCTTGTAATTGTACAAATGAATGTGTTGGGAGCTTTCTCGATGGTTTGGCGTTTGTACGCCGACGTCGAGGGTTTTTAGGTCGATTTGTGAAAGCAACCTTAGGTTTTGACCTATGTGGGTTTCGTGCTTCGTTTTGATCATGAGTCGGATTTTAATGAGATATGGTGCGTTATGATATGTAGCTACCCCCATGTGGACTTCGAGACGACAAGCAAGCGCGTGGCAACGTCGGCACCGGCTAGCGAGGACCAGGTGAGTAGATTTATATCTACGGGGAGAAGTCGGGTGGATGGCGTATAGCACCCCCGCAGTTCGTGGTGATGTATACGAATACGTACACACACACACACACACACACATATATATATATATATATATATATATATATATATATTGTTTGAGTTATTGATGATAAATATGGATATTTGGTGTTCTTGGATGATTGAGTGCCGCGAAACCCTAGAGTAGCGGTCGCACACACTTGCACACACCCATCCATACTTGCATACTTTCTTCTTTCTTTCGTGCACATACAGGAATATATAGTTATGTGTTCACATAGGTATAGGACTATGTGTTCACATACGGATTTGGGGATGATACTTGGGATTGAGATGAGTCGATGAGATTTGTGTTGAGATTGTGATATCGGTGATATGGCAGGATTCGTACTTGAGGTACGTCCTGGTGTTATAGCGAATCTTGGGGCGACGATACGGATGAATGGTATTATAAATAGGTGGTCGACATGTGATCGTGATAGGAGATGTGTTATGCTAGGATATTGGTCCTAGGCTGTATTGGGCGATGTATACCCCTTGATGATGATATGTGCTGATGATATCGGTTTGTACGAGACTGTCGATCAGTAGTCAGATCATGACTATATTGATGATATTAGTATCGTACTAGACATAGGTCAGTACCTTAGACTATGATCTTTGATAAAGAGGATACCGGATGAATAGTGTGATGAATATGATTTTGACCCGTACCCAGATTTGGGATGCCGTACGACGGATTTACGTACGAGCTATATTGATGATTGATCCGCACTCTTGACTTGGGATGCCTGATTATAGATATGGTATCGGATATGATATTATTGAGGCGGGATCACCGACTATACATATACAGGTATGTATATGTATCGACTCAGATGATAGGCGGTTTCCTTACCTGTAGTTCAGCTTGTTAGTTCAGCCGTATAGTTTAGTGTAGTTGTTAGATTAGATTAGACTTCTTACCTATTTCAAAAACTAACGAATCGTGGGCATTTTTAAAGACAGCTCAAGGGAATCTACGGATATTTCAAAAACGACGTATCCTTTCATAAAAACACCGTAGCCCTATTTTCAAAACCCCATGACTCGTGTTATTTCAAAAGGCACCATTCGTAGGACTTATATTAGATTATTGTAGATTAGTTATCGTTGTGTCTAGTATTCAGCTCCCGCACATTATTGCTGTTCGCTCTGCCTCGCATATTTATTTTGCTGCATATTCCATTATTGATATCATGTTGTTAGGACACTAGCACCATTACCGATGATGCGTATGTAACACGTACACCTACTTGCCGGCTCACACACATCTTCATCGGTAATTGCCATGTCACGTACATTTTAGAGAATATAATTGCTTGACTTAGATTGTTAGCTAGTAGTGTTGACATCATATTAGTGTACTTCCCTTATATGTCATATTAGACATTGTAGTTATTACCTACCACTTCATGCATACTGTTATTCAGTTGTTCATGCCTAGTTCATTATCATTGACATATGCACTTGTGATGATTTCTTGAGATTTATGATATTTCTGGATTTCGGGGAAAGCCGCAGAATTTACAACTTATGATCTTTTAAAATATAAAATGTTGCGGTTTTCTAGTGATGTAAGTGTCGTCCACCATGAGTTTGCTGTGGTTTTGGAGATCCGTGTCGAGGAGTGGAGGAACCGTCATGGGTACATGGTGGGCCCGGTATGGTACCCCTGGGCAAGAGGAATGTGGTGTTGACGTGGAGCCTGGCTGGGGAGCACTACCTACCGGTGATATTATCCGACGCGTCGGATATCCGGAGGATACCGTCGTGGTCTTGAGATGGATGGTAGGGGCCGGTCTGGACTGACGGCGCCCTAGATATTGAGATTGAGACATTGATATTTCGAGACAGTGAGATTTATGTTTTGTGTCGATACTAGACACCGTTGATACTGATTTCATTTATGATACCTCAGTTTAAAAATACGAAGGAAATCTCACTAATTTATGAAAACAGTTTCTTCATTTACATGTATTCTGTTTCATGCATGCATACCTCATTCATATGATATATTGCTATCTGAGGCACTGACACGGGCACATGAAATTACACTCGGGTTAGATATTACCCTAGACATTGTCATAGGCTGCCTGTTATACATATATTTGAGGATATATTATGATCATTGACCTAGATTGCGTTATTTATGCGATTTCTGTGCGTAGATGTTTTTCTATTCACGAGTTGGCAACTCATCCCCGTTGTGCCCCAGTTTCTTGCAGGTTTGCCGTACAGGTTTCATTACGGCTTTGCGGGCTCAGTTTCATTCGGGTGACTTGCCAGTAGGTGGGTTTTTTCTTGTATCATACCCATCATATTATCTTGTATATCATTATTCTGTTGTATCTAGAAATTCCATCAACCAAACATGTATTTATTGAGTTAGAGACCAGTGTTGTTTATTCTTTCGACCTTAGAGTCGCTCGTTATATTTCTGGTAGTTTTGAGTTCCTTTTGAGTTTTGATCCTCGCCGTTGGCGTTGTATATTATATTGCTTGTGTGGTGGTGACCGTCGATTGACGAAGAGCTAGCTCCCGCTTGGGGATGCCTTTTATTGATTTCGTATACTATTCATGTTGTATCCCGTTTGGGAGCCAGTATTTACAAAGGAGACTCTGCCGAAATTTTTAGAAAATACTTGATGTTTTTAAAAAACCGCATAATTCGGTTTATGCTATTAAACTACTTGTTTTAAATTGGTTTTCCTTCACTTTACTTCTTTTCTTGGTTTGGGTTTCTGGGTTTTCGGTTTACTTAGATTACGTACGCCTCGAGACGTTTCGTAGTTTAAGTGCCGGTCATGTTCCGTACTTTTGGGACGTGACATAAAATTGTTGATTCTATAAGCAACAATTTTTGCATGCAAAGTTAATTTTTCCTGTACATAATTACCGTTATGCTTAACAAAATTGGATTAAACTTTCTGTGTTTTTTCAAAAAAGTTACCTAAATATTTTTGCAACATATAATTACTCTGGACTTGGCAAAATGGTTTACTAAATTTGGAGTATCCATTTGCTACCAAAAAGGTCTAGAATATTAATTAATTCGGCTTCTGAAATTTGTAGGATCTATGTGAAATTTAGCCTTGTCCATAAGAATTCAATTACAATATTGTGTTACATGCACGTGCATATATATATATATATATATATATATATGACTTTCTAGAAAGCTAGTATATATGTACCTCTCATGCTAACACAAATTATTTCAAATTTGTTTATATTCTTGAACTTTTTTAATTGAAAGATAGATTAGTTGCTTTTGTCAATTATCCGCCAAAAATTAAACTATGCTTTCTTTGAATTAATTCAGTACGTTTTTCTTGTAAAGCTAGAGTCAGAAAACGCCTGCTAATGGAGTGGGCCAGGGCTCGTGCACGCGAGAATCTGGTAATTGACCTCACTGTCAAAATTTAGAATCTATCTAATTTTATTTGTCTCCAATATATCCAAATAAAATACTAGTGTTGATTATAATGTTTAAGGTCAGGACAACGTTTAAGTAACTTAGGCTATTATTAAGGTTATAAGCATTAAATAATTTATGTTGCGGCATAGAAGAAAAAATTCTTGGGACTTTGTTTCGAAATAGATATGTTAGAACTGATGGTGGCTGCGGTCTCCCTTAGATGTTGTCTTCCGTCGATCTGAAAGCGAGCGATTTTTAACGGCTGAGATTTGGTTCGGGAGTTGTTGAACGTGTGAATCTCAATGGGTTGTTGGAAGTTACTGAGGTCGAGCTACCTGCAAGGGAAGTCTCGGGGCGGGAAACCACCGTAGGACCCTCCATTGACCAAATTAGTACCGGGGAATTAGAGCAGCGTAGCGGTGTATTGGAATGAGTTCCAGATACCCGAGTCGTTTGAACGAGGGGTTTATATAGTGGTCGCGTGGAGCGAGCCGGCACGAGATCCTCGCTGTCAGTTACGCCCCTGCGTTGTCGCCACATTAATAGCGGGATACGCCCATTAATGGGGGGACGCGGAACGTGGGCGGCGGATATCTCGTCTTGGCGAGATACGTGGAGCCGTTGCGGGGGCGCTTTCTCTCCACGCTCTCGGTTGATCGGAGAAGCCGAAAAAGCTCAGCCTATCAGGAGGCTTGGAGACGAGCCGGGAGGCCGAGGAAGCTCGGCCTGTCAGATGGCTCGGAGACGTGCAGGGAGGCCGAGAAAGCTCGGTTGTAGCATTGCTCGAAGGTGAGCTGATGGCTGTTTGCTAGGTGAGTATGGAAGGTACTCAGGGAGGTCTCCGAAAGGTCGAATGCATTCTTGGAGACGAAGTCCTGAGAAACGTTCCCAATGCAACTTATTTATTTCACCTCCGTAGCCCCCAGGACACGTCATCCGCCACGTGTCGTAATCTGAGGAATTTCTACTTGTGAGCATCATCATTAGCCCCCCACTCTCGTTCCGACCTATTTATGGGTCGGGTCGAGAGTGGCCTGTTAAGTTTTCTCTGCTCAGCTTAGTACCGAGAATTCTTCGTGGTGGAATGTCCAGGAACGATATGGCGTTTGGCGGTTGCGCCGTTTCGATTTTTGAGTCCACGTGGCGTCTCACCACGCGCCTAAGTTTTCGCACATATCCCTGATGACGTCAGCGGATCGGTGAAACGATTGCGCTTTAAAGAGGGGGCACCGTTTCACTCGATCGTCAGTTGGGCTATAGGCCAAATGTCCGATGTCAGTTGGCGGTCGCAACAGGCTGTCTCTAACTCCTGCAACGAAGAGACATCCTCAATGGTCGATCGCTATGTGGAGTCTCGACGACCGCTAGGCGCGACGCTTCGTTTTGGCGGGAATTGATCTGGGCCGTAGGATGCTCTCTTTGGGGGTGTATAAATAAGAGGGGACCATCCTAAGGCCAACACTTTGCCTTAATTCTCTTTCGTTGTTTGAAAATTGCTCGGCGCACCTCTGCTTAGATCGGATCTTCTGTTGAATCATCCTCGGTGAGTCCCTTTCTTTGAATCAGTTTAGATGTCTTCTTCTGAGGTATCTGTAAATGTAGTAGGGGTAGAGTCGGGCGATGAGGCTCCAGTTGCTGGGGCCGAGTCCGATTGGTCTTCCTCCTCTTCAGTTTCAGATAACTGAGAGGGTTCTTTTTCTTCTGTGTCTTTTGCGTCGGGCTTGCCCCGTAGAGTCAGGGCCTCCCTTGTCACTCGCCGTCGGGCGGCGTAAAGGGCTCCCAAGGTGCGCATCGGGAACACCCGTGATGCGCCCTCCGTCTTGAATCATCTGGACGAGCTTTCCGACATCCGGACTCAATTCCATATCCCTCTAGCTATTCACTCCGCTTAGCCAGAGAGGGTGAGCAGGCAGACCAGGTGCGGGGCAAGGAGATTACTCTGTATCTGGAAGCATTCTGGGCAGGAATGTGTCTGCCCTTCTCATCCGAGATTCATGCGGTGCTTCATTGCTTTCGTCTTGCTCTGGGCTAGCTAGTGCCGAACTCGTGGAGAATCCTCCTCAGATTTCTGGTCCGGTTAAAATTTGATCGGGTTCCTTTTAGTTTGACCCTCCTCTTGTCTTTTCTTTGTTATAAAAATCACCCCGGTACCAGTAAGCAAAAGCCGAGCTGGGTGTACTTTTCGTTTAAAAAACGTAAGGGTGGGGCGGCCAAGTCAGGGGCAGTAGTCGTCCCTTCTTCCATCCATGAATGGAAGGAGAAGTACGTCTTCGTCGGGCCACCGGAGGGCGAGCATTAGCCTGTGCCCACACAGTGGCACAGGGCCGACTGCCCGAGGGCGAAGCAGTCGACCTCCCCTGAGGCGAAGGTGGTGTCCCAGTGGGAACCAATCCAGCGGGCTGATGTCCTGCTTTCTGAGCAGGTGCTGAGTTTGTTGGGCTCAATCCTGCGCGTTTTTTGGGTAAGTTAGGGTTTTTGACGATCTGCTTAGACTTTGCTAAATTTTCTTTACCGTTTCAACTTCGCCGATCTTTTCTCCTGTGTGTCCTTTTTTGCAGAGCCCATGGACCAATCAAAAATCATGGCTGCTATGGCAGCCAAGGCCCAAGAAAGAAAGACCGGGGGCGCAAGCTCGTCTCGACCCGGTCCAAACGCGATCCCGAGGCAAACTCCTCCGGCCAAGCCTTCCACCGCACCCCCAGTCCCGGAGGAGCGCCGTGTGGGGGTAGTGGTGGTCAGAAGTACGTGCAGACCCCGGCGCCCTGGACGAGAGAGGAGAAGTCTCCCCCCTCCGAGAAAGTCCCCTCAAGGGACTGAAGCGGGTGGTCTCTCGTCCACCCCTTATCGGGATCCAAGTGCAGGAGGGCGACTTCTGTATTGAGGTGCTCTCGGGGCTATCTGTGGCCGACATCTTGCTGGTGGATATGGAGAAGGCAGCTGGGCGCAAGATTCTCCGGGGCACCATGAAGGCCTAGGTGACCGCAATAGCGTAGGAGGACAGGTCGGTAACTAGCTTTCTTCGAAAATTCCTTAAGTTTTATTTCCTTTGTTTTAGCTTTTTAACACGCTTGCTGTTTTCCTCAGGTCCTTCAGCATTGCGCTCTCCTTGACGCCACGGAGTCCGAGGAAATAGCCCTGGCGATGAAGAAGACGGGCGAATCCTCCTCATGGGAGGAAGGGCTTCGATTTCAATTGCAGCAAGCGGGGGAGAAGGCGACCCTCCTTCAGTCGAGATTGGTCGCCGAGGGGATGACAATCTCAAAGCTGAAGGAGTCTCATCGGCTTCTAAATGAGTCCAACCGGGCTATCCAAGCCAAGATGGATGAGACGAACGGTCTCTACAATGCTATGAAAAGGTCGAGGGACGCCATCAAGAAGGATGCTCGGGCGGTTTTAGACACGACGAAGCTTGCTGAAAGCCGGGCGGAGAAGGTCGTGGAGGAATACAAGGTGTCTGATCAATTTTACCTTGATCTCGCCGAATCCGCGGCCGTCGGGTGTCACAATGCCCTCGACGCCGTCAAGGAATCTATGCCGAAGTTCGTCAACAGCGAGCTCCACTCTAAGTTCCCCCTCACCGAGGAAGCGCCGTAGGGGGGAAGCGCCGAGCTGGCTGTAGGAGGCGAGGCTGTCGGCAGAAGCGCCGACCTTGAGGTTGCCGTTTTGTCCCCCGATGGTAGCGTCGAGTAGGGTGAGATCCCGGCCGAGCGGGCGGTTTAAGCTATCCCCCTCCACGATTTTTTTCTTCTTCTTTTTTTTTTAGAATTTTATAAGCCTCCGGAAATTTTTGTATTGCTGAGGAGCCCACAATACCTTTGCACATAATTTTGATCATAAATAAAGTATATATTTTCCTTTGCTCAAATGTCTGATCATCCTGCAAGCACTTTATCTCATAAGTCTTTTCATCTTGCAAGTACTTTGATCTCGTAAGTCCCTTTATCTTGCTAGTGTTAGGACGGTGTCCACCCTTTCTAGGTGACGATCGTTCATTGAGTATGAGTCGAACGATAGCCAAGTGTAGGAAGGTCAATATCCTCCCTTTCTCCGGATTCGAGGTGGCGATTGCGCATCTAGTATGAGTCGAATGATAGCCAAGTGTAGGAAGGTCGGTATCCTCCCTTTTTCCGGAGTCGAGGGGCGATCGCGCATCGAGTATGAATCGAACGATAGTCAAGTGTAGGAAGGTCGGTATCCTCCATTTCCCCGGAGTCGAGGGGCGATGGCGCATCGAGTATGAGTCGAACGATAGCCAAATTTGAATAGGTCGGCGTCACTCGATTCTACCTGGTCACTTTGCGATTAGGGTTTTGGATCCACAACGTTTGTTGATCAGGAAGCTACCCGCTCGTGGATAAGCCGAGCAGGAATCTACCTAGTCGCCTCGCGATGAGGGCTTTAGATCCACAGCGTTTGTTGGGCAGGAAGCTACCCGCTGGGGATAGGCCGAGCAGGAATCTGCTTGACGGCCTCGCAATGAGGGCTTTGGGTCCACAGCGTTGTTGGGTAGGAAGCTACCCGCTCATGGATGGGCCAAGCAGGAAGCTACCTAGTCTCCTCGCGATGAGGGCTTTGGATCCACAGCGTTTGTTGGGAAGGAAGCTACCGCTGCGGATGGGGACGAGCAGGAAGCTGCTCGGCCGCATCGCGATGAGGGCTTTGGATCCACAGTGTTGTTGGACAGAAAGCTACCCGCTGTGGATGGTCCAAGCAGGAAGCTACCTGGTCGCCTCATGATGAGGGCTTTGGGTCCACAACGTTTGTTGGGCAGAAAGCTACCCGCTATGGATGGTCCGACCAGGAAGCTGCTCGGCCGCTTCGTGATGAGGACTTTGGATCCACAGCGTTGCTGGAAAGGAAGTTACCCACTGTGGATGGGTCGAGCAGGAAGCTACCCGGCCGTCTCGCGGTGAGGGCTTTTGATCCACAGTGTTGTTGGGCAGGAAGCTACCCGCTGTGGATGGACCGAGCAAGAATCTACCTGGTGGCCTTGTGAGGAGGGCTTTGGATCTACAACGTTTCTTAAGCAGGAAGCTACCCGCTGTGGATGGACCGAGCAGGAATCTGCTCGGTGGCCTCGTGATAAGGGCTTTGGATCCACAGCGTTGTTGGGCAGGAAGCTACCCGTTGTGGATGGGCCAAGCAGGAATGTGCTCGGCGGCCTCGTGAGGAGGGCTTTGGTCGGTTGCCTATATGCACATCCGAGCTTCATTTACTTGAGTGAAGGGATGGTCTTTGCTTGACGGACAGGAAGATACCCGCCGGCCAGTTTAAAATCTCCTGCGTTGAATGACCGTATTTGGTGGCAGTCCTTGTTTCTCGGTCGATGACGACCATGATCTTCCCGATCATCTGCTCTCCATCTTCAAGTTAGTTGGCTTTCCCTTATCTGCTTGACGTTTTTCTCACAGGTATTTTGCTAAGTGACCGGAGCGGATCAGCTCCTCGATGTAATCGCGTATCTGTTTACAATCCTCGGTCGGATGTCCTTGCGTCTGATGATAGGCACAATACGGGTTTCGAAGCCGTTTGCCCGTCCTTTAGGTAGCTGGCGGGAGCTTAAAGAACCTCTCGCCTTTAGCTTCCTCCAATAGCTCATCTAGGGAAATGTTCAGGGGTGTACTCCTGGAACCTTGGGGAATAAGGTTTCGGACGATCGACTTTCCTTTTCTTTTCCCTGTCCCTCTTCTTCTGGTCTTGTTGGTCGCCTATGGGCATATTGGAGTTCACCTCGGATTCGAGTTGGATTTCTCGCTCGGTCCATGCCTTCACTTCGGCCATGGTCTTAGGTTGCGCCAATGTAAAAGAGCGGAGACACTCTTTGTGCTTAAGACCTGACCTCAGCGCGGTGATAACTGTTTTGTCGCGGTGCTCGGGTACCTCCAGGAAGGTATTGTAGAAGCGAGTGACATACCCTTTGAACGATTCCTTGTCTCCGCTCTTGACAGTGAACAGGTAGTCGACCGTCCTCTTCTGTCGTCAGTTTCCGATGAAATGACCGAGAAATTAGGTAGCCAGCTTGGCGAAGGTCGAGATGGAGCGTGGTGTAAGCCCTCGGAACCAATCTCAGCCAGCTCAGATTAGGGTAGTTGGGAAAGCTAGGCATTGAGCCGTGTCCGAGTTATCTTGGAAGCTCATGCCCGCCGTAAATGCGTCTAAGTGGTCCTTGATTTGAATGATTTAGCGTGCTTGCGCTTTTAAAAGATGAATCAAAAATATTTGTTAACCGCAATCAAGAACGGCATCGCTTGGTAGCTAGCCGGTGAGTATGGGTCGGTCCATAAGGATGTTGTGTATTTTCTAATTTGGTCTAACGAGTTAATTCCAAACGGTGTGGATGGATTATCACTAAAAACTAAACTGATTTAAACTAGGATTAGAATCTTGCTAGGGTTAGGTTTAGGTTAAGCTTGGAAATTAAAGTTTTCCTCACCGCTTTCAAATGCCCTAATTTAGATCTCTTTAGGTGTTATGGTAATAATTAATAAAGGGGATTAGTACCATCGGGAAGAAACTAGGTTTCTTCCTCTAGGTTCTTGTCCTTCCTTTCTTAATTCTTACCCTAACCTCCATGGAAAACATACGCAACCGGTCGTTTATACTATGGTATCACCGTTACCTTGTGGGGTAAGGTGCCGTAGGGAACGGTGTGTGTATGTATGCATGGAGTCCTATGAATTATATATGATGGGCAAGAAAGGGATGAGAGATTTTCATCTCTCAAAACTTTCTTATTCCTAACCCTAACAAGTGAGGAATCACTCACTCATTAGGGAATTGATAAACATTTTCTAACTATCTAACTGGGGCAGATAATAAAATTATACTAAGGCAGAATGAAAATTAACTAGGGCAATGAAATAAAAATTCTTACTTTATTTGATGGCTCTCTCCAAACATTTACACCGAAATTAAATTCTGAATAGATGAAATAAAAAGAGGCATACCTCCAAAAGAGGTTTAGGATTTCTATTTATAGAACATAAAAACCCTAGGGTTACATTCGATTCACGTCTGCATTTACAATTTTACCCCCTGAGAAACCTAGTCAACGCACTGCCACGCCGCCACAGAAATTTCCACCAACCCAGGCTCAACATGGCCGCGGAACCGCGGCCAAGTGCCATATTTGGTCGCGGATCCACGACTAAAAAGGAGGCCTGTTGTCTGCTTTTTGCTGTGCTGCTTCTGGTTGCATTTGTCTTCCTGTTTATTCAGTTGGTTTCTCAGATTGTCTTCTAGTTTTCTTCTAGATTTCCACAGTGCATAATGTCGTAGACTTTACCGTTTGCTTCGTGTCGAAGTCTTGAAACTTGCGCTGTCTTTGTACTTTATGAACTTGTTCATTGATCTTCATTTTCCCTCAAAATGTAGGCTTGATCAAGATTCCACCATTTATCGGTCGTAGTCTCACTTTTGTATCATCTTTTCATCAATTTCACTGTTTTTGTTCCGAGAACCTGTAACCTGCAACTATGTAGCAGACATGGGTCAAAAGCACCTGTTTATTTATAAAATGAATAAGAATGGGGAATATAATAATGCAAAATTATGATATGAACAAATACCCCCAAACTTATCTTTTGCTCGACCTCGAGCAAAACTAGTTTTATTCTCGAAAAAAGACCTAACCTCACTTTCGCAGGGAAACGCGATTGCACTGAGCTCGTGCAACAAGCCGTTAAACATCTAGGTGTCCCTAGTAGGAGGAGTGTTGTCTCCTGAGGGTTTTCAGTGGATACTACCCACAAAATCCTATCAATTCGGTCTATTGACTTTTATTCTCCAATTAGGTTTTCTAACAAGAAACTCTATTATCTTTGACTCAGAAATTATCCACCTGTATTTTTCACGCTTCCTTATTATTTAACTTAAGATTATATATGTTCTTGTAAATTTACTTAGCTTTTAGCATCTTTTAAGTTTTCCTTCTAGGGTTCTATCTCAACTTAGGAATTTTATCATCTCTATTAAAGATACAAGTCCTATTTTTCATTCCCATCTCTTATCTAAACTCCAATCACATACCCCTACGTGTGTGTATATATCACCCCTACACTTGAAAATTCAAATCAAGATATTATACTTTTGTCTGTCGTCCAAAGTACTTTTCAATTGGTGAATTTTAGGATGAAATTGCTCACACATTCTTCATGCGACCGTTAATACTTCTTGAGGTACCAACGACCGATTACAAAATGTGTTTGCACATTAAAGCGTAATTCCTAGTCTTGTAATCCCCAAGGCTTTTAGCAGTGACTCCCAAACCAGTTGGTCTAAGGCACTGGGTGATGAAGTACCCTCGCTAAATATTTTTTTCTATTAATGCAGCTTTAAGTAATTACAAAAACCAGTGTTCATTTTTTTTATCTCTTTATTCACACTTGTATTTTTATTTGATTTTTCTTCGTACTAAGGACTTTAGAAAAGAGCATTTCAAGGTCTCTTCTACTATTCCAAGTTTCAAGGTTCGTGTTTGTGCAATTTTTAGGGTATATATTTTCAGAATTTAGACTTAAACTTAGGAATTATTTTTCAGACTTATACTTTAATAAAAATATCAATACTTTTCCCTTGTTTTAACTTAGCCCAAGAAGTCAACTCGAAATTTGCCTATTTCTAAATAAACTACAAAGACATATACTTTCCACCGTTAAATTTTAAGAAAGGTTATTTTTAGAGTTTTTAATTTACTAAGTCTAAGATCTAGTTGTTCCTAGCTAGTTAACCTTTTTGGCACACTCAAGTCAATTAAGGCCAAAATTGAATGTTTTAATTTTTATAATTTTTCAAATTTTTCAGTTTTTATTTGATTTTTATTTTTTCTATTTTCAAATTTTTTCAATTTTTAGGATTTTTATATAAGGATGCAATGCATAATTTACATATGAATGCGAAGGAAGAAAGCTTACCGAGCATACCCCCAAACTTAAACTTGACAGTGTCCTCACTGTCATGCTACACCAAGAGGATTAAAATGGACGGTATTCCCCTGTTTATTATTATTTTTTTATATTGTTAACTGAAAAAGAAAACAAAAATATATACAAAATGTCCCCCCCCCCAAACTTAAGTGAAACAGTGTTTCTACTGTTGAAGCATTAAAGTTCAGAGTTAGGGAGGAGAAAAACACAGTATCAAGCTATACAAGGCCTTACACAGGTCAAAATTTAGCACCGACCATTCAAAAATTTTATCGTTATAATGGTGTTGTTGGTGAAAGAATGGAGTGTAGAGAAAAGAAATGAGAAGCACACGAGACCGTATGGGAAGAAAAGTGGAATATGGTCTCGGTATATTAGGAGAAGAATAGCGGAAGAGAGAAAGAAGTGTAGTACGAACTTGAGCGCGTAAATCAAGTGAATAAATTAGTGCAAATTATGATGACCGATGTTATAAAAGCGATTATGCTAATCTATCAACCCGTCGAGAAATGGGGTCAAATCCCTCAAGATTCGCGAGAAAACATGGATACGTTGAACTTGGTAAACCATCCATTGGAAGCGTGACGGATTCTTGCGCGGTCGAAACGATCGAATGGACGAAGGGGGGTGATTTAAGAAGGGTCTCATTCTCACCTAAGTAAGCATATGTAAGGTGAGACGGCAACAGTTTGAGTTCGAGTTTCAAAGGTGAAACAATTGAAGGTGAAATTGGTGAAACTGTCTCGAACTCGAAGGATTCCATTAATGGTTCGAAATCACTGTAAGCAACCGATTCGGATGGTTCAACTGACTCATCCGAAAATTCAAAGGACTCAAACTCGGGTAACGAGTTTTCAAAATCGTTCGAAAAAGTGAAACACTCGTAATCATTATCGGTTGTGCAAATTGTATCAGATTCAAGGAGGAATGCACTAGTGGCATCAAAACTGCTGTGATCGAACAGAAAATTTTCAAGCTCACAGTCCTCCTGCGTGATTTCTTGCGTGGTCGGAACGATGGAACGGATGAATGGGGGTGATTTAGGAAGTATAACAGTTAAAGGTTCAGGAGGCTGAATTGGAAAATCCGACTCATCAAACAAAACTGGTTCATCCTCAATACTATCCTCAATACTCTCCCCAATACTATCCTCATAATTCTCCTCAAAAGTTATCCCATCCATGCAATTATCATCAAAATCAAGGGGCATATGAAGTTGGGGAGAAACATTTAATGACTCGGGATGATGAATTGGAGAGAAAAATTCAGTCAAATCTACGGGTTCATCATCCAAATTATTCCCTGCGTCAATATTCTCAATCAAGTGAAAATCAATTTTTTCGGACACCTCATCAAAAGCATGGATATTTATTAATTCAGGTTCTAGATTGGAGGTGTAGAGGTCGAAAGGATTGGTGATGGTTTCACTCGAAAGGGTCCTGTTCCCCTCCGAATGGCGGCGCGACCGACGTCTTGCCTGAGATTCGGGGCAGATGCTAATAGGCGCTATCCATCCACCTCTTCGAAGATGCCAAGTTGATTTATGGCACCGTGTATCGGAGGTTTAAACGGATGCGGCCGATGTAGCAGACTTCGTCAGATTCCCCCTCGCTTGAGGGGTTTTTGATTGTGGGGACGCTCTTCCCTGCAGGCGCAAGCCCCTGCAGTTAATTACGCTACCGCACCGCGGTAACAACTTTCTCCTTCTCCAGATGGTCACTTCGTGTCGTGGGTGTTTGTTTTGTGTTTGGTTGCCCGTGGATTGTATACGGAGAATAAGTTATGTCGTCGCCCGTAGGGCATGGACTAGTCCAAATCCGTATTATCTTAGATTTGGGTTTGAGGGTTTGGGTTTAAGGGTACGTTAGCCTCGTTTGAGACTAAGATCGACTTAAACGTCAGTTAAGGATACGTCAGTCTAGTTTTTAGACTAAGATCAACTTAACGGGATCGTTTAGATCCAACAAGAGATCAATTAAGGGAGCCCTGTCGTTTAGTTTAGTGACATTGCGGTCGATAAGTAGTTTAAGGACATTGCGATCTATAGGTAGTTTAAGGACATTGCGATCTATAGGTAGTTTAAGGACATTGCGGTCCATGGGTAGTTTAAGGACATTGCGGTCCAATGTTAGTTTTAAGATGTTGCGGTCAAGGTTAAGGACGTCGTAGTCCGTGGATTTAAGGACTCCACAGTCCAATGTTAGTTTTAAGACATCACGGTCAAGGTTAAGGACGTCATAGTCCGTTGTTAGTTTTAAGACATCCCGGTCAAGGTTAAGGACCTCATAATCTATTGTTAGTTTTAAGACATCCCGGTCAAGGTTAAGGACCTCATAGTCCATGAGTTTAAGGACCCCACAGTCCGTATCAATGTATGGTCATTGGGACCCGTCACCTCTTTGAAGACATTGAGGAATTACAACGCCAGATATCAAAGGAGTGAAGAGATGTACCCTTAAACCGAGGTAGATCAAATAATCTTTGGCCCAATTTGGGACAAAGACCAATTAATTATGTTATGAGCCCATTAGCCCAGTTAAGTTTGAATTGAGGACTTATGGCCAGCCTGGGCTAAGTTCAATCATGTTTAGAATATTGGCTTTCTGTTGGTCCATTGCAGGAGAGGCTTTGCCTCTAGAAACTTAGCCAATTGGGCTAAAGCTAGTGTTGAACACTAGAGACCAATAGTGTTGAACACTGAGAATAAGATTAACAAGTTAGTGTTAAACACTAAAAGATAATCAGTGTTGAACACTGGGAACAGAGTTTTCAAATTATTGTTAAACACTAAGACAAATCAGCGTTAAACACTAGGAACAAAATTTTCCAAATTAGTGTTTGAACACTAAGAAAATCAGTGTTAAACACTGGAAATGGAGTTTTCAAACTAGTGTTAAACACTATGGAAATCAGTGTTAAACACTGGGAACAGATCATCAGTTTGATGCTAAATATTGTAAGAGCAGAGACCACGTAGGGGCACGTGATGGGAGCTCACGCTTTGATCTGGTAGGATGTTCATTATGGGTCACGTGGTGACACGTGAGGGCTCCCCAGTGCTTCTTTTCTTTTGCTTTTTCTTTGCGCGCTTTGGGGGTCACGTGGAGCACGTGAGACATTGCCTCAAAGTTCTTCTCTGTGGAACTTTACAGGGGTCACGTGGTAGCACGTGACCCTGCCTGTTTGAAGATGTGTTTATCTTTTTAAGAATTAAATTCTTCATAGGGTTAAACCCCAGCAATAAACTTTAGAGGAATTAAATTCATGTTTTCTCCTGAAGAATTATATTCTTAGATAGGGTTAAACCCTAATTTCTTTTCTTTGGGAATTAAATCCCTCATATGTGTAAAGAATTGAATTCTGGCATGGGGTGAAACCTTAATTTCTTCTTTCTTTTAAGGGAATTAAATTCCTGTGATTTTGAGAGAATTATGTTCTTAATTAGGGTTAAACCCTTGTTCTGTCCATTTTGAAGGAATTAAATTCCCATAATATAGGGTTGAATCCTAATTTTATCTCAAAGGAATTGAATTCCTATAGTTCTGTGAGAATTAAATTCTCAAACTTCCATTCCCCTTCTATGCTTTGGATCTGCATGGCAGGAACTCAACCCAATTAGAATTAAATTCTCAATTCATGGGGAGATGTGCACTTTGCAGATCCTCTCCTAGAGAAAGAACTAAGCTCTTCTTTTGTATAAGAGTTAAACTCTTTGAGAATTAAATTCTCCTTTTTAAGCCTCTCCCTTCTTACCTAAGGTTTTCTTTTGCAGAGGATCAAATTCTTCCCAAAATCTCAAGGCTCTCTCCTCCTTTTTTTTCTGTATATCCCTGGCTCCTATTTATAGGAGAAGGAAGAAAATCAATCAGCTTTAGTGAATCTTCAATTGAAAGATGTGATTTGTTTATTGAGAGATTTGATTTACATTCATCATTCATCTGGACCTTTGGATTATTAGGTGGATTTTATTCACCATTGGATTTCAAATCCAAAGATATCCCTTTGTTATTTCAGTTAGATTTTAAGGGGAAATCTTTCCAAGTTCAAGATTTTTCCATAAATAGGTGATATTTAATCACCTTTAGATTTTTAATCCCATCGGTTCCAAATAATCATTCTCCTTTGGAAAGATTTGAATCCTTTTCAGAATTTGATTCTGTTAAATAGAGAGGGTTTGAAGGCCGGTCACGTGTGGCCACGTGACCCATGGTCACGTGTAAGCACGTGACCCCTGGAACTAGCTTTTTTTTTCTCCTTTTTGCGCTCTGTTTTCTGGCCGCTGCTCAACCGTCACGTGCCAACAAGTGACCCTTGGTCACGTGTGAGCATGTGATCTTTTCTGAAGCCTTTTCGTTGATTTGATCAGGGAACTGATGTGCCTTTGCCGCTGCTTTTAAATGTCACGTGCCAACACGTGACTGCTGGTCACGTGCTAACACGTGATGCCTCCTCCGTAAGCTTTCCTGATTTTAAATCAGGAAACAAATGCCCCCACAACGTTGTTCTCACGTGTCTGCACGTGAGTGCAACGCTGTCGCTTTTTATGACCGTTGGATTCCTCTAGGGATTTGGGGAGATAAAGCGTCTCCATCATATCCTATAAATATAGGGGTCATTTCAGAAGCGCCTCCACTTTTGCTTATCTTCCTCCTTGCAAACTTTTTCTGAGAATTTTATTCTCTTTTTCCAGAGCTTCGTTCTCTGCCTTGAAACATTTTCAGAGTTTAACTCTGTTCAAAAGACTCTTTTCTTCAGGTAATGCTCTTGAATGAACGATGAACTTTCACATTCTTCTGGATTTTAAATCCAAAGCAAGGGTTTTTTTACCCTTTTTAATCAGGAACCCAGTTTTTCCTTTAAGCTTTTTCAATCAAAATATGAAATCATTTAATCTTCAACAGTAGATCTTTTAGGGCTCGTATGATCCTTAGAGAGACGATGATGGCGGTTCAAATCCATAGAATTTAATTCCATCCCAAAAATGTTTCTGGGAATTTAATTCCCTTTCCTCAATAAAGAATTTAATTCCTATGAAGAACTCAGTTTCTTCGCATGGAGGCTTCTTAGGGTCTCTTTGCCCTAGGTTGTCCTTCTGTAATTAATGAAGCAGAAGCTTTGTAACAATTCTCATGACCTTTATTTCAGGTATTATGGATGCCCATCTGTATGGTCTTGACGAAATCATTTCCTATGGGAATATTCATGCACTGGGCCACAGTCAGAACCAGGAGTTCACCACTGCTTAGTGCGCTGAGATCATGAGCCGCTTCGACGAGTACAACCATCGGCTACTCCCTCGTCGCTCTTCTCTTCTGAGACTCATCATGCTGGCGATCTGGGAGGCACTCCCTCTCTTTTCCACTGGCGTACCGCTCGGGGCATTGGACACTGCTGAGGATAAGGTGCATTCGGTGTACCTGATGAGCTTAATCTCAAAGAGGAGGCGAGATCACCTCATTGATCTCTTACACCAGGCTTTTCAGCAGTCGGCCATACTTGCTGCCTATGGGAGGGTAGAAGACATTCGTGAGGATCCCGACGCTTGTGACCGCGAAAGAAAACATACTCGAATGGTTCGAAATGCTTGGAGGATCCTGGACAAAGTCAAGTTTGAGTTTCTCAATCCGTGCCCCGCGTCTGAGGTCTTGCCGTTGTAATCGTTTTCTTTTCATTTTGTATGAACTACTTAAAGCATGAATGATAAGTTTTATCGTGCCTTTCTATATTTGCATGCCTTTCTATGGGGTTTTATCATTTTGCTATTATTGCTGTTGCTGTTTTTTAACGTGCATGGTGCTATTCCATTTTTTAGTGCACGTCAAGTTTGGGGCTCACGTGCTCCGCACGTGGGGCCCTTTTGATGAGACTGTTCAAAAAAATTTCCAATGCCATATTTTCAGTGCACAATATCAGATGCAGAAAAGGAGCTTTGGAAATAGTTCCATCTTCTTGATTTCCGATGCCTTTCCTTTTTTGGGCCTTGGAAATAGCTTTATCATGCATGATTTTCTACGCGCAGCACTTAATGCACCTCTTTATATCTGAGGCCATGGCCTTCTTTTCTCTTCACAGAGAAATTTATTCTCATTTTGGCATGATTTAATTTGAGAAACAACTGAGTGCCATGGCCTGCAACCGTCCACACGCTCGTCGACAGCCATGGGAAGTGCTTATCGAGGAGATGATTCATCGCTTCGCTGCACGATTGGTGGACCCTCTCCTTACCGACGACGAATGCGACTCAGCGGCATATGAGCTCTCGATCCGTAGGGGGTCTCCCCTCCTAATGGGCTCCCTCTGGCTCCGGATGATTCTTGCCGCCGTGCTCGCCGACGTCCCCCCTCACCCGGCGGAGATAACCCTGGCGATGCTTGACGTGGCCGAAGAAAAGCTCGAGGGCTTTCACGAAGCGTGCCTAATTACTCAAGCTTTGAAAGATCGCCCGGTTCACCTTTTGAGCGAAATAAGAGCCCGTCGGGCTGTTATGTCTGCTTTTGCGGATGAACATAGCGCCAATCGGTGGGGAGCGACTCCTCGCGAGAACCGGCGCTTTGACGTGTTGGAGAGGGCGGGGAGGGAGATGGAGAATTTTGTCTTTTGTTTTGTCAACCCTTGCGCTACCGATCCTATGTTTGGCGACCTTTTCCCGCTAGTGTAGTATATTCAAATTAGTTTTCGCATGCTTTATGTTGAACTTTCATGTATGCTGGGTATCCGTATGTATTTGCTTGCATAAATGAACTTTGTGTTCTTGCCATGAGAACTTTCTTCAATTGCGAACACTATCACTATGTTGCATGCACATCAGAGCTTCGGGTATTATTTCTTTTCGGATATTCATATAGTTGCGAATGCATGCTTGATAGGATGTACATCGAGAACGTTTTGTTGCTTCCCATACCAGGTGATGTGAGCGCATTTTAGATCGACAATTGATGTTGACTGGAGGCCTGTTTATACGGTCTTGAGCGTATATGTCCTGTTTCCAAGGTTGCGGTCGCGAAAGCGAACTTACGTGGTCTGATAGAGCGTCGCATGGCGAACATATTGTTGTGCGAGAAAAGGCTCGGCCGTAAATTCTCAGAGAGGGGGCTGGCTTCTAAAGCGCTGGGCGAGCTTCAAGCTAATCTTACCGCCAAGACCAACAAAGCATACGAACTCTGGCGGGTGCTTCAAGAGTCTATCAAAGAGGTGGTGGCTCTTGGTAAAGCTGCCGTGTTCACTCGCGGGAGGGTCGAGGCTCACGAGGCCACCGAGAAAGAGCTTGAAGGTTGGCTTGCCTCCTATCAGGCCCAGCAGGCTCAGGCAGAGGCCCGTCTTCTGGCGATCCTGAATCATGAAGCTATGGCCCAGCAAAAGCAGGATGAGCTAGCAAAACTGCTAAATCGCCCGCCGGCTTGAAAATTTTGTATCTTTTCTCTCCTTTTTGTACATACTCCTGAATGAGAGTATTTTCTTTTTGTTCTTTCATGAATTGTACTATGTACTCATTTTGGTGTATGATAAAGACATATTTTCTTCTCAATGCCGTGTCCCCTTTTTATTGAATGTATTCTGCGGACAGTCTATCTTGATCTCTTTGCAGGGCAGCGATGGCTTAGGATTCAGGGTTAAGATCTGCCTCCTAAGGCTTTTGAGCTTTATGAGCCGTGGTGGATCCCATAAAAAGTTTTTCTCCCTACAGGTCGAGAGGATCCCGTAGGCGTAAGTTCTTCTTAAGGATCGTGAGGATTCTTAAGCGGGTTTTCCCTTGGGAGTCGTAAGGATCTCACAAGAGAGTTTTCTTCCTTGCAGGTCGTGAGGACCCGCAAGTGCTGGATGCGATCACCCTTATCCGTATTTCGCGGGGTCAGGGGTTGGTTTGGGATGGTTTCCAGGGTGTCGTAGTTTAAAGACATCGCGGTCAAGGTTAAGGACCTCATAGTCCGTGGGTTTAAGGACTCCACAGTCCAATGTTAGTTTTAAGACGTTACGGTCAAGGTTAAGGACCTCATAGTCCGTGGATTAAGGACTCCACGGTCCGATGTTAGTTTTAAGACGTCACAGTCAAGGTTAAGGACCTCATTGTCCGTGGATTTAAGGACTCCACGGTCCGATGTTAGTTTTAAGACGTCACGGTCAAGGTTAAGGACCTCATAGTCCGTGGATTTAAGGACTCCACAGTCCGATATTAGTTTTAAGACGTCACGGTCAAGGTTAAGGACCTCATAGTCCGTGGATTTAAGGACTCCACAGTCCGATGTTATTTTTAAGACGTCACGGTCAAGGTTAAGGACCTCATAGTCCGTGGATTTAAGGACTCCACAGTCCGATGTGTGGTTGCAGGGACCCGTCACCTCTTTGAAGACCTTGAGGAATTACAACGCCAGGTATCAAAGGAGTGAAGAGATGTACCCTTAAACCAAGGTAGAATAAGTACAGAATCATGGTGGTTGATCGTTAGTTTTAAGACATTACGGTCGAGGTTAAGGACATCATAGTCCGTGGATTTTAAGGACTCTACAGTCCGATGTTTGCTCTGAATGCTTCATACGGGTTCACTGCCGTGCATGGCGAGGACCAAGCTCTACTCTGGGCATTTTCCGCGGGGTCAAAGATTGACGTTATCCGCGTTCCACGTAACCAGAAATTTTGCACTAGATGCTTCACACGGGTTCACTGCCGTGTTCGGCGAGGACTAGGCTCCGCTCTGGATGCTTCACACGGGTTCACTACCGTGCTCTGCGAGGACCAGGATCCGCTCTGGACGTTTTCCACGGGGTCAAAGATTGACGTTATCCGCGTTCCACGTAACCAGGAATTTGCACTAGATGCTTCACACGGGTTCACTGCCGTGTTCGGCGAGGACTAGGCTCCGCTCTGGATGCTTCACACGGGTTCACTGCCGTGCTCTGTGAGGACCAGGATCCGCTCTGGACGTTTTCCACGGGGTCAAAGATTGACGTTATCCGCGTTCCACGTAACCAGGAATTTGCACTAGATGCTTCACACGGGTTCACTGTTGTGTTCGGCGAGGACTAGGCTCCGCTCTGGATGCTTCACACGGGTTCACTGCCGTGCTCTACGAGGACCAGGATCCACTCTGGACGTTTTCCACGGGGTCAAAGAGTGACATTATCCGCATTCCACGTGATCAGGAATTTTGCACTAGATGCTTCACACGGGTTCACTGCCGTGTTCGGCGAGGACTAGGCTCCGATCTAGATGCTTCACACGGGTTCACTGCCGTGCTTTGCGAGGACCAGGATCCGCTCTGGACGTTTTCCACGGGGTCAAAGAGTGACATTATCTGCGTTCCACGTGACCAGGAATTTTGCACTAGATGCTTCACACGGGTTCACTGCCGTGTTCGGCGAGGACTAGGCTCCGCTCTGGATGCTTCACACGGGTTCACTGCCGTGCTCTGTGAGGACCAGGATCCTCTCTGGACGTTTTCCACGGGGTCAAAGAGTGACATTATCCGCGTTCCACGTGACCAGGAATTTTGCACTAGATGCTTCATACAGGTTCACTGCCGTGTTCGGCGAGGACTAGGCTCCGCTCTGGATGCTTCACACGGGTTCACTGCCGTACTCTGCGAGGACTAGGATCTGCTCTAGACGTTTTCCACGGGGTCAAAGAGTGACATTATCCGCGTTCCACGTGACCAGGAATTTTGCTGATTGTATCCGCATTTCACAGAGTTGGGATTCGACTCTCGGTCATCTGTACGACGTCGAGTCATGGAACTGGAATTGCCGCTGTTCCGCTTTGCTTAATATTGTGTCTGCTGCAATGAGACGAACATCGAGATAGTCTCTAGGCTATCTGTGACTCATCGAGATTTGGCTTCTTCTTCTGATGAAACCTGGGAGAGGAGGAGTGCGATTCCTTCTTTGTTTGCGCCCCTGGATTGTATACAGGGATTGATGTAATATCACCTGTAAGGCGTAAATTTCATTTTTATTTTATTTCTTTTTCCGCGATGCTCTATCATTTCAGCTTTTATATCGCGAAGGTCGCGATTGCCCAATCATTTCGGCTATTTTTTGCGGTGCCCCATCATTTCGGCTATTCATTTTATTATTACTCGCTGCTTTTTTATTGTGAGTTGCCCAATCATTCCGGCTATTTATTTTATTTTTACTCTCTGTTTTTTTATTGCGAGTTGCCCAATCATTTTGGCTATTTATTTTATTTTTATTCGCTGTTTTTTTTATTGCGAGTTGCCCAATCATTTCGGCTATTTCTCATGCATACATTCTTACTTGCTGCTTTTTATTGCAAGTTGCCCCATCATTTCAGCTATTTCATATGCATGTGTGGCTCGCTAGCCTTTTCGCTACAAGCTTGGATTTTAGACACCGATCTCGGCATCAGTACCGCTACAACTGGGATGTTTCCAGGAGCGAATTATCATTTGCCTCTGTTGATGTTGAACAAAGGTGGCTTAGTAAACAGGGTTAAGAGGCCTGCCGACTAAGGCTTTTGACTTCATGAGCCGTAAGGGTCTCATGAAGGTATTTCTCCCTACAAGTCGTGAGGATCTTGTAGGTGTGTTTTCTCCTTGGGAATCATGAGGATTCCTAAGTGCGTGTCCTGTTGCAAGTCGTAAGGATCTTACAAAAAGGGTCTTCTCCTCATAAGTCGAGAGGACTTACAAGGGTTGCTCACCATATGGACATATCCCTAGTCATGGGTGGGACTTTGCTGGGGAAATGTTTATTCGCGCCTGTAGATTGTATACAAGGGTCAGTATTGAGCCACTTGTAGGGCAATATCGAAGGTTGTGGGGGAGTTTGCTTAAGAACAGGTTTAGGTCTCTATAACTTAAGACTTTCAAATCTTATGAGCCGTGAGGGTCCCATAAGAGAGTTCTCCTTACGAGTCATGAGGATCTCGCAAGTGTAATTTCTCCTTAGGAATCGTGGGGACTCCTAAGTGTGTTGCTCCTTTGTGAGTCGTAAGGATCTCACGCGGGTGGTTTCTTCTTACAAGGTCGTGAGGACCCTGCAAGTGTCCTCTAACGAGGTTGCGCCCTTTCGGGTTTTCACAAACACTCGCCGGTAGCCCTGCTGTTTTTACTCACGGAGCCCTTTCGGGTTTTCATCCGTGCCCATTTCGCTTATGGACATACCGTTTTTATTTTTATTATTATTATTTTTTATTTTTTGTATCGGCCTCGAGATGCTGCAATCCACCGTAGTTTATCGACATCTCGGTCAACAACCAGTTTTAGGACATAGTGGTCCATTTGTTAGTTTAAGGACGTTTCGGTCCGCTGTTAGTTTAAGGACGTTTCGGTCCGCCGTTAGATTAAGGACGTTTCGGTCCGCCATTAGTTTAAGGACGTTTCGGTCCGATGTTAAGGATGCCGGTTACTACCTAGAGTTCGGGCTTAGGAAGATAGCGAGCAGACATAGTCGTCGTCATCTATCATTGACCTAGACTTTGACCCGTTAAGCGTAGTACTTCTTCAGGAAGCGACCGTTCACTGGCCTGAAAGGCCTTTCACCGTGCATATCCATGAGTAGATACACTCCACCCTGGTAGACCTTGTCTATGATGTACGGGCCTTCAAAGTTTGGTTCGAATTTTCCCCGCTTGGCGCGATTTGGGATCATAGGTCTTTTGATAATTAGCACGAGTTCGTCTTGGCGGAACGTTCTCGTCCTGGTCAATCTTTCGTACGAGCGCGTCATCTTCGCTTTGTAAGCCTCCAGATTTTGTTGCGCTATAAGTCGGGTTTCATCAAGGACGTCAAGCTCCTCAAGCCGAAGGTAGGCATTTTCTTCGTCCGTCAACTCGCAGTGGGCTGCCACTCGTAGAGAAGGTAGCTCTATCTCGAGGGGGAGCTCTGCTTCCATACCGAATATCAATGCGTATGGCGTTGTGTTCGTGGCCGTCTTGAACGTAGTTCGATAGGCCCAAAGAGCCTCTTGCAGTCTCTCGTGCCAGTCCTTCTTATTTCGGGACACCGTATTTTTCATGATCTTTGTCAATGTCTTATTGAAGGCTTCAGTTAGACCGTTAGCTCGCGGATTATAAACCGAGGAATATCTACAGTCTATATGGTGTTGTTGCGCGAAGCGACTGATCTTGTGGCTTCTGTAAGCTGGCCCGTTATCGGAAATGATCCATCACGAAGTTCCAAACCGATAAATGACGTGCGTCTTGAAAAAGTGGAGGATATTCTCCATCTTCACTTCCCTCAGTGGTACTGCCTCTGCCCATTTGGAGAAGTAATCAGTCGTCGCCAGGATGAAACGATGTCCTCTGGACGACGCTGGTTCGATGGGGCCGACTATGTCAATCCCCCACATTTCGAATGGCCAGCTAGCCACCGTTGGATGGAGTGGATTTGGATGCTGGTGGATGAAGTCTCCATGGATTTGGCATGAGTGGCATTACTTCGCGTATTCGAGGCAGTCATGAATCATCGTGGGCTAGTAGTAACCTATCCGTTTAATCTTTAACTTCATCTTCGGGCCCGCTTGATGAGAACCGCAGAGTCCGTCGTGAACTTCCTGAACGACTCTTCTCGCTTCGTCGGGTCCCAGGCATCTCAACCATAGAGAGTCAAATGACCTCTTGTACAGAGTATTATTGACGAAGGCAAAAGACAGAGCTCGTTTCATGAGCTGATGTCTTGAGGACGCATCTTCTGGCGTTTGACGGTATTTGAAGTAGTCTATAAAGACTTATCTCCAATCCTCAACCTTCTCACGGTCTTTTATTTATAGGGTCGTCCGTTCAGTCGCTCTCTTTTCTTCGGATGATTCCGGAGGTATTTCTGCTGGGGCAAGCACCCGACGGCTTTGTACCACAATTCTAACGTCATCGAGGTTCTCGTCAGCCAGTTCTTTAGCAAGCCTGGCCAACGCGTCTGCTTTGCTGTTTTCCGCGCGCGGTATGCTTTTCAAAGTATAGGAGGGAATTTGGGCCAATAGTTGTTGCACCTTTTCACCGTACTTCACCAGCTCAGGTTTGCACGTTTGGTAGTCGCCATTTACTTGACTAACGACCAGCTGAGAGTCTCCGTAGATGAGGAGGTTCTTAATCCCCATGTCAATGGCGATCTCGAGGCCTGCTATCAAAGCTTCATACTCGGCTTCATTGTTCGTCCTCGGTTCTGTTAAGGAGAAAGCGAAGCGCATTATTCCTCCTTATGGGGTTACGAAGATGAGGCCTACCCCCGATTTGATCATTGGCGTACTTTGTTTGTGCTTCTTCATGGAAGACGCTCCATCAAAATAAAGTTCCCATCGGGTATCGTTCCCATCGACAGCGTCAAACGCATGTTCGTCTGGCAGATCGCAATTCAGAGGAGAACCGGCGGGTATCGGATGCTCAGCAAGGAAGTCGGCGATGGCTTGGCCTTTCACTGCCTTAAGGGGCTGATAGGTTATCGAAAATTCCATCAAGAGCAGGGCCCATTAACGAGTCTCCCTGTCAATATGGCCTTTGACATTAGATATTTGAGGGGGTCCACCTTTGATATAAGACGGACTTCATGTGCCAATGTATAGTGTCGGAGTTTTGTTATCGCAAAGATTAACGCCAGGAAATGTTTTTTGATAGGGGAGTAGTTGCTTTTTGCCCCCAGTAGAACTCGACTTAAGTAGTATAGTGCTCTCTCCTTCCCTTGGTCGTTTTCTTGTGCCCATAATGCGCCTAAGGAACCTTCGAGGGCTGTTGTATAAAGAATAAGGGGCTTTCCCTTGATTGGAGCAGCTAACACCGGCGGGTTCTGCAGGTACTGCTTGATCTCATCTAACGCGCTCTGGCATTTTTGATCCCAGAAGAATGGAGTTCCCTTCTTCATCAGGTGGCTGTAAGGACGACACTTGCCTGACAGGTTGGCGATGAACCGCCGGATGTACGCGAGCTTCCCTTGGAGTGACCGCAACTGTTTGAGAGTTCTCGGCGGAGGCATTTCTATGATTGCCTTGATCTTAGATGGATCTATTTCGATACCTCGGTGTCGGATGATGAATCCCAGGAATTTACCCGAGGAAACTCCGAATGCGCATTTGAGGGGGTTCATCTTCAGATTGTATTGCCGAAGGCGTTGAAATACGGTCTTCAGATGCTCTAAGTGCTCTTCGTATGACATGCTCTTCACTACGAGGTCGTCGATATAGCACTCGACGATTTCATGTATAAGATCATCGAAGATCTTTGTCATGGCCCTCTGATAGGTGGCGCCGGCATTCTTTAAACCGAAGGGCATCACCTTGTAACAAAATATCCCCAAAGGGGTCCGGAAAGCGGTGTGCTTCTAGTCTTCGGGATGCATCTTTATCTGATTGTACCCTGATGAACCGTCCATAAAGAAGAAAACCTCATGAGTGGACGTATTGTCTATCATCAGTTCGGTGACCGGCACTGGGAAATCGTCCTTCGGGCAGGCTTTATTGAGATCTCGGAAGTCCACACATATGCGTACTGTCCCATTTTTCTTCATCACGGGGACGATGTTGGCGACCCAATCAGGATACTGTACCTCCTGGATAAACCCAGAATCGATCAGCTTCTTGACTTCGGCGTTAATGCTCATCTCAAGCTCGAGCCGCATCCTTCTCGGCGCCTGTTTGACTGGCTTGATATCCGGGGATATTGCTAATTTATGCACAGCAGTCTCTGGATCTAATCCTGGCATCTCGGAATAGTTCCATGCGAAGCAATCTCTGTGCTGTAGAAGTACGTCCTTTAACGCAGCCACCCTTTCTTCAGATAGCAGCTCGCAAACGAATGCCGGTCGCGGATCATCTGCCGACCCCAACTCAATCTTCTTGAGGTTATCTGCAGTAGTATGTATGCCATCTTCCAGCTCTTTCGGTGCTGGTGGAAATTCTGAGATTACCTCATTGTCATTGTTTTCGAAGCACCAAGGGAGGTCATCCATATTCTCGGGCTCTCCTTTTAATATTGTTATCATATGACAGGTACGGGCTCGCTTCCAAGAACGGTCTGGATCTGATTTTTCTCTTGTGGCTTTAGGTTCGTGCTTTTGTGGCGGCGCTACCGTCCAGCTGCTGGATAGAGCAAACCTGCCCCGTTGGTATTAGTCTTCGACCCAATTTTTAAAGGTGAAGCAGTCTTCGATAGGGTGTCCTATGGCTCGGTGATAAGAGCAATAGCCCGGATGAGAAACCTCGTTAGTCTGTTCAGGATGTTTAGATTCCGGAAGTGTAATCATTCGATGTTTCACTAGCGAGATCGAGTATCTTCTTCGTCTTGTCTTGAGGGAAGGAGTACGCTCGAATCATCTTCTTCATGAGAGACAAATCCGTATCGCGCAATATCCGATCACATGACTCTTTAATCCTGTGTTGTTGCTGTCGACTCCTTTTTCCGTTTTTTGACTTACTTCTGCCTCTACGTTGGGCCTTTTGCACAATGGGTCGACAGGGAGGAACATTTTCGTCTTTTGCAGCCTGTTGAAAAAGACGTTGCGTCCTGGCTTTCTCGTAGATGGACATTTCGCGATTATGGTCATCCCGAGCCTTTTGACCCACTTTCCTGTTAAGCTTGTCCATTCGTTCTTCAAACGACGGATTCGGCATTTCGATCACGGGATCCAGTTTTGATGAGGGGTTGGCATTGTTTGACCGGGCGTCCTCTTCTTCATCGAAGTTATATATGGAATAGCTACCATGGACTCGCTCCCGTTTCCCGAATCTCACATATCCAAGCCCAAGCATTTCCATTCTTCCGTTGGGCAATTTGCGCTGAGTCCCAGGGACATCCCAAATCCTGTTGTAGAATCGAGCTTGTCGGACAGTCTGTTTTAAGGGTACCCCTTGGCGCTTCAATAGCTTTTTTAGTCCATTCGTGTAATATCCGGGCAGACGGATGGGTTGGAGCCTGTCGAGTGTAGAATCCACACCATGCCAGATCTCTTTCTCCACCCTTGTTTCCGAGGATTGATAGAATAGGTTCACCTTTTCGCCTTTTCGCCTGGGAGGGACGTAAAACGTCTGCAGGTCCTGTACATTGTAAGCTTCAAGTGCGTCGAGATCCTTATAGTGCTTCCGCGGCACCATGGTGACTTGCAAACTCTGATCATTGCCAGGGGATGCTTGTATTGACGGCCGACTGGAGAACACGGCATTAACTTCATCTTCCGAGTCACTTCCGAAGATCAATATGGGGGCGGACGGTCCCGGGTTGTTGCGTCGAGATGGACTGGCGTAAACTATCTCTTCTTCTTCTTCTTCGGTATCGCTTCCAAAAACAGGGATGGTGGCGGCGGCTTTGTTCTCCGGCTTGCGACACCTTTCTGTATCCTCGAAATCTGCAAAAAGTACTTTGCATCTTCATACTTGCGGACTTCGTTCACGTGGAATGAGTTCAGCTCACCTATTACGGTATACTCGAAACCATCCTTAAAGTACTTCATACACCGATGCTGTGTAGAAGGGATGATGTTGTACTCGTGTAACCAAGGACGGCCGAGCAAGGCGTTGTAGCAGGTCTTGGCGTCAATAACGTGAAACTTGATGTCCGTGACGAGCAGTCCGAAGCATAATGTTAATATCACAGATCCGAAAGTCCGTGATGACTGGGAGTTGAAACCGGAGATGGTAATTTTGTCACGAGCGAGATGCTGCACGCTCATGCAGATTTCCTTCAACACTCGAACATTAAGGAGATTGACGGAGGATCCATTATCAACCAGAATTTTGCCTATCTTGATATCATGGCAATATCCGGAAACGTATAGGGGACGGTTGTGGTCGCACGTCCCGAGGAGAAGGTCTTCGTCACCGAAAGTGATGTCGGCCGTGTGCACTTCTTCCAGTTCATCCTTCATCCTTTCTGTGGCGAGGAAGGCTTAGAATTGCTCGGGTTCTTGTAACGCCTTAATTAATGAATCTCTCACTTCCTTTGATAGTAGGAGGGCGTCGAGAATGCTGAGCTGAGAAGGTAGCTTCCTTAGGTACGCTAGGATGTTGTAATCCACCTTACCCTTCCTGGGAGGATCTTTGGCGGCCAACTCTTTCATGACTTGGTCATCTAAGGTGATATCCTCAGTGACCTTCTCATTTCCCTTATCTTTTCTATTCGCGGGTCCGAGATTCTTTTCCGGGAGCGTGCGATTGCGCAGTTGGATGTTTTCGCAGGCCTCTGGTTCTTCCTCTTTCCCTAAAATGGATTCTTTAAAGAGAGGGCCCAGAGCCATTTCTTCATCAGAGTCGCTCCCAAAGGTGAGAACTTGTGACCCTCCGGCGTTAACCATGTAACAGTTGCCAGAAGTTCTTTTGTGCCTGTCGGTAGTACTTCTTTGTTCTCGGCGAGTTTTGCGTTTCATGCGCTTAAAATGTTGCCGGTGAGCAACATATCCCTGTCACCACATCTTAAAAGCGTCGCACTCCTGAGTGGGGTGCGAAATCTTCCGATGATATGCACAATAATTAGGGTGCCTCTCCGCCCCATCGAACGTGTTTTCTTCCGAGGGTGGCAGCTTCATTCCCATCGACATGGCTTTGGCAAACCTTTTCCTCGTCTTCAACATGTTTTTATCCACATCGGATGTCTTTTGATCTGGCGGGAGTGCTTTGACTCTTTCGTTTAGTCGCTTGCATTTGGATCCTTCCGATGCAGCCATCTCACACTCCTGATCAGCTTTACTTTTCAAATGAATCTCATCTAGAAAGGCGTTGATCATTTCATCTGTTGGCCATACAAGTTCTGGCTCAGGCTGTGCCCCCAGTTTCTCAGTGCCAGGAATTTTCTCATCGCCCGTAGCCGAGTGGGAAATCATATGACAACTCGCCACATATCCCTCGGATTCATCCGATGAGCTTTCTCCATCATCTTCCTCCTGAAAGACGTGGTTGAGGAACTCTTGTAGTTTGATGGGAGTCCGCGCCTTTTGATTGTACTCCTCCAGCGCTTCAATCTATTTCTGCAAATCCGTGCGCTTGTCTCCAGGCTTCACGGGCATCTTGGATTTCTTCTTCTTTTTCTTTGGAGATTTTAACGGTTGGGTGTGAGTACTTGGGCCATCACCACCGCTCTTTGTAGTTGGACGCGACTTCAGCATCCCTTCGATGATTTGAGGTTCAAGCGGGTTCTTCCATTCGACTGCTGGGCACGAATGAAGATCACTCAGCATCCTTCTGGTTTTAGCTGATAGCATAACTTCCCATGGAGCTTCCTTAATGAAAGAACAGGTTGCCCCCAGTGTATCCGCTTTCTTAGAAGTATGCGGCTGTGGCGGGTTCACCTTCCACTTTTCGGACAGCGTAAACTTTTCCTGGAGGTATTGATCCTCAATCCATCCTTTGAAGACGAAGAAATCCTCAATCGGATGTCTTACCGTTTGATGGTAAGGGCAATAATTGGGGTTATTCACCTTAGTGGGTTGTGGCGGTCGCCTCGGATTTGGTAAGTTTATAAGCCTATTGCATACGGCCAGCTTGAATAACCGTTTCATTTTGTAACCGCGGGAACGAGTAGGGATGCTTCATCTTCTCATTATAATACCGCCGTCTTTCTTCTAGTTGATCCGCCAGCTTTGGGGCACTGGGCTGCTGCTGAGCATTCACGACGAAGGTTGCCTTCCCTTTACCCTTGTCGCTCCGAGGCTCTGGCTTCGGGGGAGACGGTCTGTGACCCATCTGGTCTATCTAGGCCAACTTGTCGATCAAAGCCTGGAACGCGGTTGGCTTAAAGAACATCATGAACTGGGAGATAGTTGCATGAGGTTCTAGGGTTCCCACGAACATGCCCACCGCGGGCGCTTCCTCAATGCGTTTCTCACATTTTGACCACAAATTTCGCCAGCGCATAGCATACTGGACCCACGTTTCGCCTGGTTTCACCCTAGCATTAATCAACGCCGTTATCGGAGTGCGTTCGCTGGCGCTTGCGAATCGCTGAGTGAATAGCAACTCCATTTCAGCGAAGGTCTTGATAGAATTGTTCGGGATTTCCGAATACCATTCGAATGCTGTTTCTGATAAGCTGCCCACGAACTGGCGAAGCAACAGTTTATCATCACCGCCGGTGTTACCGCAAAGGGCCCTGAACTGGGCAACATGTTGGTGGGGATTGCCAGTCCCCTTATACACATGGAATTTCGGTATTGTATAACCCAGCGGATATTTGATCTGGTCGTACCAGCTTGGATACGGTCGCCCCGTTTTTACGACTTGACCAGCTGCCTCAGTCGCATGATGTACCCGGATCTGCTGGGCTATATAGTCGTCCAAGTCAGCCTTGGAGATTGTCTCCTCCTTGGCCGTTGAAAGAACCGGTGGTGGATTCGACGTTTCTCCTCTATCATCTTCGAGGACGGTCGGGGGATCTTCAGCGGGAAGATCTTATTGAATCATCATACCCACCATGTCCTGGAACAGGAGGGCCATTTGTTGTATATTGGCTGCTTGTTCAGCAGCCTCTTTATCCTTCTTCTCCAGTATCCTACGAAGGAACTCAGCATCAGTTTCTTCCTCCTGGCGTTGATCAGATGACGCTTCGGGGCTTTCTTTCGACCCAGTAAGTGCGGCCATCGCGGTCATCATTTCTTGGAGCTTCTGCTGTTGCTCCTGAGCTTTGGTCACCGACCGCGTAAGCGGTCTATGACCTGTTGATGCACGGCTGTCTTCCTTCCCCGACGCCATGTATACAGTATGGACCATCGTGCCCCCAGACTTAGGGCGTCTGGGCTCAGCGCCTTTAGCTTTCGTCGCAGGCCCAGGGATCTTCTTCGGCCTCCTCTTTTTATGAGCAGTGGAAGTTGAGGGGGCCGTTGAGGTGGGCACCCAGACAGCTTTTCGTGGCTTAGCGTGATGAATGACTTCCTGTTGGATTTTCAGCTTCTTTTGCTGGCGGGAGAAATTTGGATCGATCACCGAGTCTCGGGTCTGCCGCCAGACCTTATAGATTTTGGAAGACAGCCATTGAGGAGATTGGGACTGTTCTGGTTTTGTTTCTGCGGCCCTTTTCAACGGAGGGGGAGACTTCTTTAGAGCCGCGATAGGAGAATTCCTACGCACCTTATTCAGCATCTCAAAGCTGTTCTTAGTTGGAACAGCAGCATTAACTTCTGTCGTCGGGGCTGGAGGAGTTAACCCAGAAGGGGAGTTGCCTCCGGCCTTCCTCACTCGGTGCCAGTAGCGACGTCGAGCATGTCGTGCTGATGGAGTCGGCTTGGTGAGGGTGATAGCCTCGTCTTGCCCCCTGTGTAGGTGGGGGGTCGCTGCTGGTGTCAGCCTGTTAAAGACCAATGTCCTTTGGGTAGCAGGAGTAGGAGCTGGAACAGTCAATCTTGTAAAGACCGATTTTTTGGCAGGAGAAGCCGCCTTAACGAATTCAAGAACAGGACTGGTTATTTTCTTAGGAGCAGCCTTCTCTGGGATTGTGGGCCCCATTGCGGGTCTACAGGAGTTCTGGCCCAGTCTGGAGAAAACCGAGGCGCTGGTGTTGGGCGACCCGTTGAGAGGGGCCGCGGTAAGTGTAAGCCGATCAAAGACTGACTTCTTGGGAGCTTCCGGTGTCAGCATAGGGGCGGTGAAGCTCGTTGGCGGGAACATGGTCCCGAAAAACAAACCGGTGGTGGCTTGAGTGACCTGTTCCACGGGCATTGTGAACAGCGAAGCAGCTTGGGGTCCGTAGGCTATACCTCCTGGCGAGGCGGAGCGCCGGTTGCAGTTGCAGTTGGAGCATTTCGTACAAGTGGAAGCCATTGATTCTTTGCTTTCGGTAATAAGCAAAACGCCAAATCTTAGTACCTTGAAACCCAAGGGCAACCCTTAGCGAACCGTGTTTGGTTCACGAACACGACACACGAAGTGTGGAGTGGAAAGAGGAAGAGGTCCCACCGGGCGTGCCAGAATCTGTTCCCCTCCGAATGGCGACGCGACCGACGTCTTGCCTGAGATTCGGGACAGATGCTAATAGGTGTTATCCTTCCACCTCTCCGAAGATGCCAAGTTGATTTATGGCACCGTGTATCGGAGGTTTAAACGGATGCGGCCGATGTAGCAGACTTCGTCAGATTCCCCTTCGCTTGAGGGGTTTTTGATTTTGGGGACGCTCATCCCTGCAGGCGCAAGCCCCTGCAGTTAATTACGCTACCGCACCGCGGTAACAACTTTCTCCTTCTCCAGATGGTCACTTCGTGTCGTGGGTGTTTGTTTTGTGTTTGGTTTCCCATGGATTGTATACGAAGACTGAGTTATGTCGTCGCCCGTAGGGCGTGGACTAGTCCAAATCCGTATTATCTTAGATTTAGATTTGGGGGTTTGGGTTTAAGGATACGTTAGCCTCGTTTGAGACTAAGATCGACTTAAACATCAGTTAAGGATACGTCAGTCTAGTTTTTAGACTAAGATCAACTTAACGGGATCGTTTAGATCCAACAAGAGAGCAATTAAGGGAGCCCTGTCATTTAGTTTAGTGACATTGCAGTCGATAAGTAGTTTAAGGACATTGCGGTCCATAGGTAGTTTAAGGACATTGCGGTCTATAGGTAGTTTAAGGACATTGCGGTCCAATGTTAGTTTTAAGACGTTGCGGTCAAGGTTAAGGACGTCGTAGTCCGTGGATTTAAGGACTCCACAATCCAATGTTAGTTTTAAGACATCACGGTCAAGGTTAAGGACGTCATAGTCCGTTGTTAGTTTTAAGACATCCCGGTCAAGGTTAAAGACCTCATAGTCCATTGTTAGTTTTAAGACATCCCGGTCAAGATTAAGGACCTCATAGTCCATGAGTTTAAGGACCCCACAGTCCGTATCAATGTATGGTCATCAGGACCCGTCACCTCTTTAAAGACATTGAGGAATTACAACGCCAAATATCAAAGGAGTGAAGAGATGTACCCTTAAACCAAGGTAGATCAAATAATCTTTGGCCTAATTTGGGACCAAGACCAATTAATTATGTTATGAGCCCATTAGCCCAGTTAAGTTTGAATTGAGGACTTATGGCCAGCCTGGGCTAAGTCCAATCATGTTTAGAATATTGTCTTTCTGTTGGTCCATTGCAGGAGAGGCTTTGCCTCTAGAAACATAGCCAATTGGGCTAAAGCTAGTGTTGAACACTAGAGACCAACAGTGTTGAACACTGGGAATAAGATTAACAAGTTAGTGTTAAACACTAAAAGATAATCAGTGTTGAACACTGGCAACAGAGTTTTCAAATTAGTGTTAAACACTAAGACAAATCAGCGTTAAACACTGGGAACAATATTTTCCAAATTAGTGTTTGAACACTAAGAAAATCAGTATTAAACACTGGAAATGGAGTTTTCAAACTAGTGTTAAACACTATGGAAATCAGTGTTAAACACTGGGAACAGATCATCAGTTTGATGCTAAATATTGTAAGAGCAGAGACCACATAAGGGCACGTGATGGGGGCTCACACTTTGATCTGTTAGGATGTTCATTATGGGTCACGTGGTGACACGTGAGGGCGCCCCAGCGCTTCTTTTCTTTTGCTTTTTCTTTGCGCGCTTTGGGGGTCACGTGGAGCACGTGAGGCATTGCCTCAAAGTTCTTCTCTGTGGAACTTTACAGGGGTCACGTGGTAGCACGTGACCCTGCCTGTTTGAAGATGTGTTTCTTTTTTTAAGAATTAAATTCTTCATAGGGTTAAACCCTAGCAATAAACTTTAGAGGAATTAAATTCCTGTTTTCTCCTGAAGAATTATATTCTTAGATAGGGTTAAACCCTAATTTCTTTTCTGTGGGAATTAAATCCCTCATATGTGTAAAGAATTGAATTCTGGAATGGAGTGAAACCTTAATTTCTTCTTTCTTTTAAGGGAATTAAATTCCTGTGATTTTGAGAGAATTATGTTCTTAATTAGGGTTAAACCCTTGTTCTGTCCATTTTGAAGGAATTAAATTCCCATAACATAGGGTTGAACCCTAATTTTATCTCAAAGGAATTGAATTCCTATAGTTCTGTGAGAATTAAATTCTCAAACTTCCATTTCCCTTCTATGCTTTGGATCTGCATGGCAGGATCTCAACCCAATGAGAATTAAATTCTCAATTCATGGGGAGATGTGCACTTTGCAGATTCTCTCCTAGAGAAAGAACTAAGCTCTTCTTTTGTATAAGAGTTAAACTCTTTGAGAATTAAATTCTCCTTTTTAAGCCTCTCCCTTCTTACCTAAGGTTTTCTTTTGCAGAGGATCAAATTCTTCCCAAAATCTCAAGGCTCTCTCCTCCTTTTTTTCTATATATCCCTGGCTCCTATTTATAGGAGAAGGAAGAAAATCAATCAGTTTTAGTGAATCTTCAATTGAAATATGTGATTTGTTTATTGAGAGATTTGATTTACATTCATCATTCATCTGGACCTTTGGATTATTAGGTGGATTTTATTCACCATTGGATTTCAAATCCAAAGATATCCTTTTGTTATTTCAGTTAGATTTTAAGGGAAAATCTTTCCAAGTTCAAGATGTTTCCATAAATAGGTGATATTTAATCACCTTTAGATTTTTAATTCTATCGGTTCCAAATAATCATTCTCCTTTGAAAATATTTGAATCCTTTTCAGAATTTGATTCTGTTAAATAGAGAGGCTTTGAAGGCCGGTCACGTGTGGCCACGTGACCCATGGTCATGTGTAAGCACGTGACCCCTGGAACTAGCTTTTTTTTCCTCCTTTTTGCGCTCTGTTTTCTGGCCGCTGCTCAACCGTCACGTGCCAAAACGTGACCCTTGGTCACATGTAAGCACGTGATCTTTTCTGAAGCCTTTTCGTTGATTTGATCAGGGAACTGATGTGCCTTTGCCGCTGCTTTTAAATGTCACGTGCCAACACGTGACTGCTGGTCACGTGCTAACATGTGATGCTTCCTCCGTAAGCTTTCCTGATTTTAAATCAGGAAACAGGTCCTTTCACAATCTGGCAAATCAAGCACTACAAAGTCGCACAACTCATTACACGTTTTATTTTTAACT
This sequence comes from Agapanthus africanus, assembly GCA_030015575.1. Taxonomy (NCBI): domain Eukaryota; kingdom Viridiplantae; phylum Streptophyta; class Magnoliopsida; order Asparagales; family Amaryllidaceae; genus Agapanthus; species Agapanthus africanus. The sequence continues at coordinate 558,458,797 of JASDDO010000031.1, forward strand.
GGTGAATCATTTGGGACACTTGTTTGAAAACCGGAGTTGTGGGTTTCAATTGAGGAAGGATAGGTTTGATTTGGAAGTGTGTAGAACTCACTCTCACCACTCAAATTCTCACTCTGTCCAACCGCCTCATCATACATTGGAATTTTTGGAGCTAGTTGGAAACTAGCTATCGGGTCACTAGGTCGCATAATGGCGGCAATGGACGCATCCAAATTCTTCATCTATTGGTTTGTCGCTACAATATAAGCTTCCAAGGACTGTTCCAGACCAGACATGGGTTGTGAAGGGGTTTCAGTAAAAGATTCAAAGTTGTTTGGATACGTGAAACTCCCAAATGGTTGTGTAGAAGCAATGTCTAGGGAAGGTGCGAAAGTCGGGTAGGACTGGTAGGAATTGAATGGTTGGATAGAAGTAGGATCAACATTTGGATAAAAAGGTGAATAGACTTGTTGATCCCAAGAACTGGAAGTGTTGAAAGGAGTGAAAGATCGGTTACGAGATTGTTTAATATGTTCAGCAATAGACATGGGGTTCGGAGTTACAACAGGACTCGAAAAAGTAGTATCAACATAAGAAGGTTGTGAAGGTTGAAATGGTTGATACAAAGTGGATTGCGGAGTCGAACTGTTTCTCCTAGACGCTTCTATTCGATCTTTCAAAGAAATTTTAGGCATGGAAGGGTCGTCCGTAATTCGACCAAAACAATTCGCGTAGGAAGCAATGTTTGGATGAGGGTACCAAAGTTTGGCAAGAGTTTTGGAAGGTGGGGTACCCATGATGTAAGAAAGGAGAAGAAAAAGAATGTGGGTGAAAGTGGGGTGCAATGGATTTCTTAGCGACAAGTGGAAAATAAAAAAAAATTCATTTTGTGTTTTTTTTTATAAGGAGCTTTTTGCAAAAATATTTTTAATAAAAGGCTTAGACACACGTTCAAACAATCACAAAATGCACAATCAAGCCTAGATCTAGGGTCACCTAGGTCAGCTAGACAGCTCCTAACTGTTCTAAAGGGCAAGAAGTAGGACCTTAAACCGTCTCTTCACCGCCAATTGTGGCCAGGTAAGCATAAGTAGAGAAAGGAGGGATCCGCTCACGAATCACCGTGAGACGGGCCTTTTAAAGTTACCTTTCACTACCTGTCTAGCCTAGGCACCACAAAGTCAGGTTGGGATCAACGGTCGATGCCTACAACTGTTCCTTTGTCTTATTGAGCATGAAGTCCTTAGGGCTGAGTCTAATTTTTTTAATTAGATTGATGGTCAATGCAATATGCCCTATGTGATTTTTGGGGTCGTGGGAAGGGTGATGAAATCCCCACCCAATCTGGATTGGTGTTCAAGCCCCTTAAAGTCAATTTAAAATATGCAAAGCAGTAAACACAATCACTTGCAAACAATTTTTCTTTTTAGCGCGGCGCAAAGAATCATGCACAAGATCAATTATTGGAAGGGGGAGAAATTTTTAGCGCAAAGAATCCTGCAGGAAATTTTTTACAGAAGAGATATTGTGGTTGTAGAGAAGAAGAGGAAGCTTATAATGAAAATTTCAGGTGCTGACGTCACAAGGGCGCCGCGGATGCACGGTCAAGGTATGCCTTGCGCGGCAGAAACGCGGTTGACTCGTTGACTCAGCCCTCCAAACTTCTTCTGTTGCTCTGTTGTGGTACTCCTCTGTTGTTCAGATCTTCTGTTTTCTGTTTTGCTCTCTGGATTTTTCCAGATCTGAATTTGTTCTTTGATCCTGTACAATTCAAACGAAAATACCCTTCACAAAATAACAAGATGATATATTTTTTATATTTTTTTATTTTTCAGTTTTTATGATTTTTCAATTTTATATTAACCCGAAATTACAAAAAGAAAATAACACGACATCCCCGGCAACGGTGCCATTTGATTTGAATGATTTAGCGTGCTTGCGCTTTTAAAAGATGAATCAAAAATATTTGTTAACCGCAATCAAGAACAGCGTCGCTTAGTAGCTAGCCGGTGAGCACGGGTCAGTCCACAGGGATGTTGTGTATTTCCTAATTTGGTCTAACGAGTTAATTCCAAACGGTGTGGATGGATTATCACTAAAAACTAAACTGATTTAAACTAGGATTAGAATCTTGCTAGGGTTAGGTTTAGGTTAAGTTTGGAAATTAAAGTTTTCCTCACCGCTTTCAATGCCCTAATTTAGATCTCTTTAGGTGTTATGGTAATAATTAATAAAGGGGATTAGTACCATCGGGAAGAAACTAGGTTTCTTCCTCTAGGTTCTTGTCCTTCCTTTCTTAATTCTTACCCTAACCTCCATGGAAAACATACGCAACCGGTCGTTTATACTACGGTATCACCGTTACCTCGTGGGATAAGGTGCCGTAGGGAACGGTGTGTGTATGTATGCATAGAGTCCTATGAATTATATGTGATGGGCAAGAAAGGGGTGAGAGATTTTCATCTCCCAAACCTTCCCTATTCCTAACCCTAACAAGTGAGGAATCACTCACTCATTAGGGAATTGAAAAACATTTTCTAACTATCTAACTAGGGCAGATAATAAAATTATACTAAGGCAGAATGAAAATTAACTAGGGCAATGAAATAAAAATTCTTACTTTATTTGATGGCTCTCTCCAAACATTTACACCGAAATTAAATTCTGAATAGATGAAATAAAAAGAGGCATACCTCCAAAAGAGGTTTAGGATTTCTATTTATAGAACATAGAAACCCTAGGGTTACATTCGATTCACGTCTGCATTTACAATTTTACCTCCTAAGAAACCTAGTCAACGCACCGCCATTCCGCAACAGAAATTTCCACCGACCTGGGCTCAACACAGCCGCGGAACCGCGGCCAAGAGCCATGTTTGGCCGCGGATCCGCGGCCAAAAAGGAGGCCTGTTGTCTGCTTTTTTCTGTGCTTCTTCTGGTTGCATTTGTCTTCCTGTTTATTCAGTTGGTTTCTCAGATTGTCTTCTAGTTTTCTTTCAGATTTCCACAGTGCATAATGTCGTAGACTTTACCGTTTGCTTCATGTCGAAGTCTTGAAACTTGCGCTGCCTTTTTACTTTGTGAATTTGTTCATTGATCTTCATTGTCCCTCAAACTGTAGGCTTGATCAAGATTCCATCATTTATCGGTCGTAGTCTCACTTTTGTATTATCTTTTCATCAATTTCACTGTTTTTGTTCGGAGAACCTGTAACCTGCAACTATGTAGCAGACATGGGTCAAAAGCACATGTTTATTTGTAAAATGAATAAGAATGGGGAATATAATAATGCAAAATTATGATATGAACAGTTCTTCGGGTCGGACTTCCCGTCGAAGAGGGCCGCTTTGGGGCGGCTTGTTCCTGGACGAGACGTGCTTGGCCAGCAGCTCTTCTGTAAAGGGCTTTGTGAGCGAATTGGCGGAATACCTAGGCCCTTTGTCGTACATGTGGTCATCTCGTCGTATGCCTTCGATTTTCTTTTCGAGGGCTTCAAGTCGGTAGTGGTACCCCGAGAATTTTGCACAGTCGGAATGGTGGCTACCTTCGCTCCGGGTTTACGCGATGGTACGGTTTCGATTCCGCTCTATCAAATCTCTTAAATCCGCGGGCGAGGCCTTTCTTGATTAATCCCGACGTTCGCCGTTTGCACGGCCTCGGCGGGAGTTGGGGCGTCGGTCATACCTGGAAGCAGGAGAACTGACCGACATCTCCTCAGGGGTGAGAGCACGCGGCGGGCTGCGGCGTGATGGCCTATTCTCCCCTAAGATCGGGGTGTAGAGCTGTCCGGCGCCCAGCAGGTCATGGAATCATTCACCGCATGCGGGTCATGGTTGCCGGAGTTGGCACGCCGGCGCTCAGTGACGTTGAGATGAGCGTGAGCGAGATCGATGGCCTGAGCGTGCCCATCTGTCCTTCTGTGGACGTCGTTATCTTGGGGACGGGGAACTGCGGCTTAATAGGTAGGGCCCGCCGCTTGAACGCTGACGAGCGCATCCACCACAGCTGCGAGTCTGTCGATCCGGACGGATAAGGCGCCGATGACATTAGGAGGGGAAGGAGAACCGCTCCCGCCTCCATTATGGAAGGAGGGACGGCTCGTATTGGGATCGTCACGGTTGTCGCTCGCTATCGGGTCGAGAGCGGAAGATCAACTTTATGGGTGGAGAAGCTTCTGAAAGGTTTCCCACAGACGGCATCAGCTGATGGAGGCTGCGGTCTCCCTCAGATGTTGTCCTCTGTCGATCTGGTAGCGAGCGGTTTTTAGCGGCTGAGATTTCGTTCGGGAGTTGTTGAACATGTGGATCTCGATGGGTTGTTGGATGTAGCTGAGGCCGAGCTACCTGCAAGGGAAGTCCCGGGGTGGGAAACCACCGTAGGACCTTCCGACGATCAAGTTAGTACCGGGGAATTAGAGCAGCGTAGCGGCCTATTGGAATGAGTTCCAGATACCTGAGTCTTCTGAACGAGAGGTTTATATAGTGGTCGCGTGGAGCGAGCCGGCACGAGATCCTCGCCGTCAGTTACGCCCCTACGTTATCCTCACATTAATGGCGGGATACGCCCATTAATGGAGGGACGCGCCAGTGTGGCACACGGAACGTAGGACGGAGGATATCTCGCCTTGGCGAGATACGCGGAGCCATTGTGGGGGCGCTTTGGCTCTGCGCTCTCGGTTGATCGGAGAAGCCGAGCAAGCTCGGCCTGTCAGGAGTCTCAGAGACGAGCCGTGATGGAGCTCCTTTTCGGGCCTCCGTCAGATGTTGTCTTCCGTTGATATCGCAGTGGACTTAGTTGATTATATTCCTTCGTGTGTGGGTCTCAATATGTTTTTGGAGGAAGAGGTAAGGTGAGGGAGCGGCTGCCGAGTACCTGCAAAGAAGTCCCGGGGTGGTTTGGTACCACCAAGGACCCTCCGACGCTCAAGTTAGTGATGAGATCCGAGCAGAGTAACGGAATAAAGTATAAAGGAAGGCTTACTTGACCCCTCTGTGATGGGGGTTTTTATAGTGGCGGCAGCACGCAGTAGAAGGCACGAGAATCTCGCCGTCGGTTACGCTCCCGACGTCACGCCCGCGTAAAGAGCGGATCGCCCATTAATGGGGATCGTGATGGAGTGGAACGTGGGATGTTGCTGGCGGAGAATTTGCGCATGGTGAGATTTGCAGAGCGGCGGTTATGCCTGTGAGTGGTGGAGTTGGTCGGTCGGAGGGACCGAGGAAGATGGTCTCGGCGGGAGAGCTCGGGAACGAACGAGAGGGCCGAGGTATCTTGGTCCTACGGTAGCTCGGAGGCGAGCTGAGAGGCCAAGGAGGCCAATTTGCAGGGGCCCTGAGGTGAGCCAGCTTTGTGCTTGTAGGTCGGGTATAGGGGTGGCCTGATCGGCCTCTGTGGGCCCTCTCTTCTGAGTTCTGGGACACGTCACCTGCCACGTGTCCTGATCTGGAAGGTCGCCAATATAGAGCATCATTATTATCCCCCAACTCTTGTCCCGACCATCTGGCGGGTCGGGCCAAGAGTGGACTGCCGGGCCGCCCGGGGAGAGCTCCCTCCTAAGATTTCGTCAGGACGCGTCCCCGGGCTGTCAGCTACCTTTCCTTCCAGCGAATCAGGGCGAAATCTCTGCATTTAAGGAAGGTGCGCCGGTTTATGCATCCTGTCACTGAAGCGTCTGTATGCATGTCAAGCGTCGGTTGGCCAACGCGACATGTGCAGACCTACGGCGTCTGATGGGTTGCAGCCCAGTGCGGGAACGACAAGTGGAGCGATCGGTCGTCGAGTTGATTTCGATCACTTGCCAAGTGTGCCAAGCGCTACTGAGAAGGAGGCATCTCTATGGACCCGAAGTCGAGGGGGGATTACTCGAACTTGGATAGACCTGATGTCTCTTGTTGGGTAGGAAGCTACCCGCTGGGGATGCGCCGGGCAGGATGAAACTCGGCGGCCTCGCGATGAGGGCTTTAGACCCTCAGCGTCTGTTGGGCAGGAGGATACCCGCTGGGGATGCGCCAAGTAGGAAGGAACTCGGCGGCCTCGCGATGAGGGCTTGAGATCCTCAGCGTCTGATAGGCAGGAGGATGCCCGCTGGGGATGCGCCGAGCAAGAAGGAACTCGGCGGCCTCGCGACGAGGGCTTCAGACCATCAGCGTCTGATGAGCAGGAGGATGTCCGCTGGGGATGCACCGAGCAGGAAGGAACTCGGCGGCCTCGCGATGAGGGCTTCAGACCATCAGCGTCTGACGGGCAGGAGGATGCCCGCTGAGGATGCGCCGAACAAGAAGGAACTCGGCGGCCTCGCGATGAGGGCTTCGGACCATCAGCGTCTGATGGGCAGGAGGATGACCGCTGGGGATGCGCCGAGCAGGGTAGCTGCTCGGTGCCTCCTGACGAGGGCTTTGATCCTTGACGCTAGAGGGGCCGTGAGAGGCCTACGAAGGATGGCCGAGCAGGGTAGCTGCTCGGCGCCTCTTGGCGAGGGATTTCTGATCCCTGGCGTTGCGGTAGGGAAGCTACCCGCCAGGGATAGCCGAGCGAGGGATCCTCGGGCTCGACTGCCTCTGGGAGAACTTTCTGATCCCTGGAGTTGCGGTAGGGAAGCTACCCGCCAGGGATAGCCGAGCGAGGGATCCTCGGGCTCGACCGTCTCTGGGAGGACTTTTGATCCTTCAGGACGGGGACCGAGCAGGGTTACTGCCCAGTGCCTCTTGGCGAGGACTTTGATCCCTGTCGGTTGTGGTAGAAAGCTACCAGCCGGGGATAGCCTAGCAAGGACTCGACTGCCTCTGGGAGGACTTTGGTCCTTAGCGCAGGAGGGGCTGTAAGAAGCCTACCAAGGACTCTTGGCCGGGCATGGTTATTGTCCGGTGCCTCTTGGCGAGGGCTTTTGTCCTGAAGGATAGCCGAGCGAGAGATCCTCGGGCTCGACTGTCTCTGGGAGGGCTTTCTGATCCCTGGCATTGCGGTAGGGAAGCTACCCGCCAGAGATAGTCGAGCGAGGGATCCTCGGGCTCGACTGCCTCTAGGAGGGCTTTCTGATCCCTGGCGTTGCGGTAGGGAAGCTACCCGCCAGGGATAGCCGAGCGAGGGATCCTCGGGCTCGACTGCCTCTGGGAGGGCTTTCTGATCCCTGGCGTTGCGGTAAGGAAGCTACCCGCTAGGGATAGCCGAGCGAGGGATTCTCGGGCTCGACTGCCTCTTGGAGGACTTTCTGATCCCTGGCGTTGCGGTAGGGATGCTACCCGCCAGGGATAGCCGAGCGAGAGATCCTCGGGCTCGACTGTCTCTGGGAGGACTTTCTGATCCCTGGCGTTGCGATAGGGAAGCTACCCGCCAGGGATAACCGAGCAGGGTAACTGCTGGGTTGCCTCTTGGTGAGGGCTTTGATCCCTGGCGCTGCGAGTAGGGAAGCTACCGGCCAGGGATAACCGAGCAGGGTAGCTGCTCGGCTGATTCTTCATGAGGTTTCGCCCGACCATCCAGTTGCAGGTATGGGGAACAGGAACGGCCGCGGGGAACGTGCGCGTAGCACGCGCATCGATTGTGCGGGGAGGCGAAGCGCCAGAGTCGTGTCGTTTCGATTCCGCCAGAGGAGGCCCAATGATCGCCCAGCAGATGAGTATCGGCCTGTGAGATTTGTGGCCATGAGGCATAGCCTGTCGGTGGTCAGCCGTGCCGACGAGGGCAGAGTCTTCTGGAGGCAGAGGAGCGGCGATTGGGGGCCCTAGCCTGGCCGTTTGGACTTTAGTCGGTCTATTCGGCCCGCGAGGGCGTTGATGACGATCGCCGGAGGAGGTCCATCCGCGCCTCCGATGAGGGGGAGACGGCGGGTGGTACCTTGGTCTTCAGGGTGATCGCACGCCATATGGATGGAGCTCGGAAGGCCAACTTTGTTCTTGTGGAGTTTTAGTTTTCCACAGATGGCGCCAACTGATGGAGCTCCTTTTCGGGCCTCCGTCAGATGTTGTCTTCCGTTGATCTCGCAGTGGACTTAGTTGATTATCTTCCTTCGCGTGTGGGTCTCAATGGGTTTTTGGAGGAAGAGGTGAGGTGAGGGAGCGGCTGTCGAGTACCTGCAAAGAAGTCCCGGGGTAGTTTGGTACCACCAAGGACCCTCCGACGCTCAAGTTAGTGATGAAATCTGAGCAGAGTAACGACATAAAAGTGTAAAGGATGACTTACTTGACCCTTCTGTGATGGGGTTTTTTATAGTGGCGGCAGCACGCAGTAGAAGGTACGAGAATCTCGCCGTCGGTTACGCTCCCGACGTCACGTCCGCGTAAAGAGCGGATCGCCCATTAATGGGGATCGTGATGGCGTGGAACGTGGAATGTTGCTGGCGGAGAATTTGCGCATGGAGAGATTTGCGGAGCGGCAGTTACGCCTGTGAGTGGTGGAGTTGGTCGGTCGGAGGGACCGAGGAAGATGGTCTCGGCGGGAGAGCTCGGGAACGAGCGAGAGGGACGAGGTATCTCGGTCCTGCGGTAGCTCGGAGGCGAGCTGAGAGGCCGATGAGGCCAATTTGCAGGGGGCCCTGAGGTGAGCCAGCTTTGTGCTTGTAGGTCGGGTACAGGGGTGGCTTGATCGGCCCCTGTGGACCCTCTCTTCTGAGTTCTGGGACACGCCACCTGCCATGTGTCCTGTTCTGGAAGGTCGCCAATATAGAGCATCATCAAGCAGGGAGGCTAAGGAACCTCAGACCTTGCAATAGCTTGGAAACGTGCAGGGAGGCCAAGGAAGCTCGGCTGTAGTATTGCTCGAAGATGAGCTGATGGCTGTTTGTTAGGTGAGTATGAAAGGTACTCATGGAGGTGTTCGAAAGTTCGGATGCATCCTCGGAAACGAAGTCCCGAGGAACGTCCCTAATACATCTTATTTATTCCATCTCCATAGCCTCTGGGACATGTCATCCGCCGCGTGTCGTAATGTGGAAAATTCCTGCTTGTGAGCATCATTAGAAACCAAGCAATAACTTTAGGAAATTCAATTTTCAATATAGCCACTTTCATTTAAATGTAAAAATATGTATTACCAACTCTAGGAGAAGAGAATACCGTGTCAATTAGATCCAATATGTCAACGCAACACACTGAAGGTTCTAGAGGTTTGTGCATTGATCCATTTTTGTTACTGTATTAAAATAGCGATGCTCGAGAGTTTCATCCATCCAAGAATTTAGCTGGCATGTTAATTCCAATAGATTTTACCGAAATACGAAATAAATTGATTTATGTATATGGTTCTTTTTTGGGTAGAAAGGCATTGACCATGCTGTATATTAATGAAATAAAATTCACTGTGATTTGCAATACATCACAAAAGACAAGAGGAAGTGATGGAATTACAAAAGACAAGAGGAAGTGATGGAATTTTCCAATAACCAAAAAAAATTACTTGAAACAGCTTTAGAGACAATGGTACGTGCCGCCTTGTTTACATCTCGAATAATTATGATGAATGCTTGAGTTGGTAAGATCTTTGAGTAGTTTTTGACTCTCATTGGAAATGTGGGCGAGCTTCCTGTTGTGAAAATAGGCATCAAAGTACGCAGCGGATGATCGATACTCATGAATCGGAACTATTAAAAAAAATCAAACACAACAACTACGCAAAAACAATAAAGTAATAAAGGAAAAACACACCAAACTAGGGACAAAATATATTACCCATGTTCGGTGCGCACTTGCATCTAATCCTGCAAAGCGACGATGAATCGTTTCCATTATTCAACGAAAAATTACAAGAGATAATTCTTGCTTCTCGATCTCACCAAATACAAAATACAAAGAATTCTTTCCTTACAGCTTCTCTCTTTCTCTCGGCCAATCAATTGCCACAGCCGCTGCCAATGATTATTAGCCGCAGCCCCCACCAAATAAACCCTCTGCTGCTCCAATTATTATGCGGCATGAATATATATATATATATATATATATATATATGATTATTAGCCGCAGCCCCCACCAAAAAAACCCTCATTATTAGCCGCAGCCCCCACCAAATAAACCCTCTGCTGCTCCAATTATTATGAGGCATATATATATATATATGAGATTAATGGAGGAAAGAGGCATTCCCTCCTATGGCGTCGAAAAAATACCCCCTCCACCAATTTTTCCGACGATCGGCCCCCATCATCTTCATCGTCATCATCTAAGATGTGAGTACACCAAATTTCATGTGATTCCACAATTTTTTCACCGTTGATTTAGTGGGTTCAAAATTAACGGTTTACCGACAATAGAACTTTTTACATTGCTAAATCAACGGTGAAAAAGTTGTAGAATCACATGAAATTTGGTGTACCCACATCTTAAATGATGACGATGAAGATGATGGGGGGCCGATCGTCGGAAAAATTGGTGGGGGGGTATTTTTTCGACGCCATAGGAGGGAATTCCCTCCTATGGCATCTTTTCTCCATTATTCTCTCTCTCTCTCTCTCTATATATATATATATAATGGAAGAAAGATGCCATAAAAGGGAATTTCCTCCTATGGCGTAGAGAAAGTACGCCCTCCATCGTATTTTCCGACGATCGGGATCCACCATCTTCATCGTTATCATCTAAGATGTGGATACACCAAATTTCATGTGATTCTACAACTTTTTACCGTTGATTTAGCAATGTAAAAGGTTCTATTGTCGGCAAACCGTTAATTTTGAACCCACTAATTCAACGGCAACAAAGATTGTAGAATCACATGAAATTTGGTGTACCCATATCTTAGATGAGGACGATGATGATGATGGGTGCCGATCGTCGGAAAATACGACGGATGACATACTTTTTCGACGGCATAGGAGAAAATTCACTCGTATGGCATCTTTCCTCCATTATTCTCTCCCTATATATATAGAGAGAGAGGGTGTGTGTGTGTTTTTTGGTTTGGGGTTTGTTTTTTGTTTTGCTGGTAGATCCCTATTAATTGACATGAACATGCTTTCAGCTTATATATAGGGCTAGTTAGAGATAAGATCCAACTTAGAGATAAGCTTTTGATTAAACTTTTGATTTAATCAAATAACCCTCAAAGCACCCCAATAGAATTGCCGAACCCGACACCGCAGACCTCTTGCCACCTTTGTGCATCACACCTGCATGCTAAACTTGCGCTCGTCCCTTCATAACTTGGGTTTTGGACTTCGGCCTAACCAATATGCATCAAAATCAACACTTCGAAGGTATGTAAGTTTAGAGCATGCGTGACCAAAAGCGCGTCACTTTGAATCTTGCAATTGCTCAAGGATTTAGACTCGCACCATTTAAGAGCCTCAAGAACGACTACAGCTTCAACCTCTTCTTCATCTTGATTTTGTATTTTTCCAGCTCCAATGAATAGAACGCGGCCATTTGAGTTTCTACCGAGAAAGCGCCAATCCGTGGAACCATTTTTATCGATTCCATCAACATTGATGATGACCTCAACATCTGTGTATCTATGTAAAACTCCCTGGATGGATTGGTCGGTCTAAGATGTGGACGGGGTTGCAATAATTGACATGCAATTTGGATAATATTAGCCGATGTAGACTTCCTACCAGAAAATTTAGTATTTCATCGCTCCCTCCATACATTTCAGGCAACACAAATAAGAAAGCTGCTATGATAGGGACTCAAGCGATCATCTCATCCAACTAAGATTTGATCATGCTCTCTGTAGGGTATTTTTCCTTATGCTTCAACAGTACTCTCGATCGAAAAATGAACAGAAGCAGCAACATTAACCGAAGCAAGAGCCCCTGCCTCTCTGCTTTGTCGGCACTCGAAGAAAAGATGCCGGCTGGTCTCCACATCTTCCTTCCATCGTGACCAAATAGATCATGACATAAAGCCTTGTCTAAATTCAAGTTGCAATATACTAGATCTATGGCAAATATCAGCAGAAAAAAAATGTAAATACAAAAGAATGCAGCTAAAATTTTGTGCAGTCTTCATTCTTCACCTTATTATTATTTTTCTGGGAAAATTATTTTTAGGCCCGGTTTACATGTTTTATTTTTAAACTCAAGAAGTTCCAAAATTATGGAAGAACCCAAAAATGTTTGACATTGATTTTCATTTAAAACCAAACTTTGATTTGTATTTATATTTATATATATTGCCAATAACAACCTAAAAAGATTTCATAAAATATGTGTAATGATTTGATAAATAATTATGATATATAATTATTGTTATCGTTAGGATTTGATAAAAAAATATTTTAGTTTAATAATCATTGTAATGATTTGATAAATAATGTTATAGTACAGTGACACATTTAACGGTTAAAGATTTAAGAAAGAATTATGAAAAAATGAGTTTTATTGGTTATATATATGTAGACACAAAATGTTCTTTTAAAGGTTATAATATTTTTTTTAACAAAATAGGCATGTGTTTCGGCTCTCGTCTTTTACTACGAATATATCTGAATATGGCCTCTTTCTTTTCCATGTTTCTTTTCATCATGATGAGGTGCCCCACCCTTTCCCTTTTCTCCTTATTTTGAGAAATTGCAAGTCATACATCAATTCTGCATTTTTTTTTTATCAAACTCGAAATTTGAAGAGCATGCATTACATTACTAGAAATTTTGAAAGCAAACAAGACGTATCAATGTGATGCATGTTGGGAAATCTCTTCCATAAAGATAATATTTGACCCCACATATTCACAATAATTAGAGAGGTCTATATTGGCTAATCCATCTAAAGAGATTTGACCACATATAATAACAAGAATCAAGGTATAAAATCAATTTTTGCATAATCATAAGAATCTAGTAGCTATTATTGTGAGGTGCTGGGCTTATATCTTATGATTGTATTTGTGTGAAAGATAACAATAGTATTTTCCTTCCGCAAATAAAAACCATAAAATATGAGTTCAATCATTAATTGGTTATCTCGATGCATAATTGTTTTAATTTGTCTTGTAATTATTTTACTATATTTCAATTTATTTCATTAAGCAGTATGTCTTATCCTAATTTTTACTTAAAAAGGAAAAAAATGAATCTAGGAGTTATACAAGGAAAATGTATATATTTATGGTGCCATAAAAGTCCATGCTTCTCCTCAAGTATTAGTATAAAACTCTCAATTCTCATGGTAATTTTAAAATTTTGGTGCACTGAAAAGACGTTTAATATGGTATCAGAGCAACCCGGCCTGGTTTGATTTATGCCTGATATATTAAGTGCGGATTCATTTAAATTAAAAATATCGGTGCGTAAAAGTCTAGATTTCAACCCAAAGTACCCTCAATCTACGGGTAAAATATAAAAATAAATTACTCAACCATTATCAAAACTTTAGAGTTTTAGTACAGTTACAAATTTAGCAATCTCGAATTTTTATCTTATGAATGATGTAATGAAGCAAGGAGATCAGATAGATCACTGTCTGAAAAGATGATTCAAATTGGGACAAACCCAATATCTAATATCATATATAGGCTTATAATTTGTGTCTACATGAAGAAGAAAAGAAGTACTTAACAAGCCTTTTAAACATCATCTCAACAGTTTGATCACTTCCTATAATTAGATTAAATAATAAAGATAGAAAAGTAAACTACTGATATGGAAGGAATGCATCCAAAGGATCCTCAAGACCATCACAACCCGATACATCAAATTCATAAAATTCGTTTAACGGAGATAGCGGTGGAGGCAGATGAATGCCTTCACTGAAGTTATCCGGATTGATGCTCAGCGGCTGCGGCGGATCACCGGATGAAATTCTGCAGAACGAAGTACCTCCAGCTTTAGGCTCAAAGCTCATCATTTCGGGCTTTATTGAAGGGGAGAGCAAGATATCCTGAGGGATAGAAAGCCATGGGGTATTACATGTATGCTCGCCGTTTAAGGTCACTTCATAGTCGGGTATTGGATTGTTCGAATTCTTCTGCTGCACTTGTTTTTTGGCATTGCAACCATTGTAACTACATTTGTAGTAGCGCCTGAAATTCATGTAACCAATATATATAGTTAATTAACATGCAAATATGGATATTTGTATTGCATGTCTGGTCATTAATTGTTCTTCTTCTCTTTTTTTCCTTTCTCTTTTTCTCTTTATAAATGAATATATGTAATGCAATATATACATAACTATTATTATTCATAATTTTAATAATAGTACATAATATTATAATAATTAGATTTAAATTCGTTTCTTATTCTTCTTTAATTTCCTTTTTTTAAATTTCTTTTGACAAATCAATGATAGGCTCCAAGACAACATGATCCAAGAAAAGGAATTTTTTTTTATGTTTTCAAAGCGATAACAAAGGGTTTGCTTTAAAAAAATTATGAACTTATTCGAAAAGCTATATGTAGAAAAGTGATAACGACTCTTAATCTTTTTAATGATAATATATAGTTTATATGAATATCTAGAGGTTGATTAGACAAGAAGTAACACAAACCTTTGATATTCTGAGTTTTTCACCATCTTCTGTCCATATTTTCTCCACCGGTAGCAATCCCCAAAAGGCGACTTGGTGACAATTTTCCTTGACTTCTGTCTTTTACTGTTAAATACAAATTGTAAACAAATTAGTAGGTAAATAATTGTAAGATTCACTACTACGGTGGATCTATAATTACTAAATTTAAATTCATTAATATTTAATTATTTGTAATACTAGCTAATTAATTACCTATCCGCTTGATCTCTAGGATTTAGATCCTGAGAACCTCTCTTCCCTTGTTTTCTCTGAGAGACAGAACTTTTGGATTCTTCGGATCGTGAAGAATCCATGGACTCAATTAAGAAGAGACCTCCCTGGATCGATCTCATAACATTGTCACATAGCTCGTTCATCATCTCGGGCTGATCGTCCATAACAAACCAAAGCTCAGCCATAAGCTCCAGTGCTTTTCTGAGCTCATATGCTGCCATTTCCTCTGGCAACTTTCCAAATTTAGCATCCATCGATCTTCTGAAATTAAAAGTGTGAGTAGTGATAGAAGCCTCTTATATGGTGTGTTATATATATATGTGTGTGTGTGTGTGTGTGTGAGTGGTGATTAATGCTGTTTTTTTAGGTGTAGAGATGAAGATACATGGAACTGAGGACTTCAACGCGTTAAAAGGAAGAAGATGAAGGGATAGTGATGGAGCAGAATACTAGCTAGAATTTGATACACGAAGGTCATCACTGTCTCAGATATTAAAAAAAGACTTTAGTTTATTTTATTTATTGTACATCCCCCAGCTGAGATAAGGCCCCATTTGTGTGGGATTGAATATCAATCAAGTCATGAAAACCGTGTTAATTTGTGAGTCAGATTTGGATCAACAAGACCATTTATTTATATTTGGGATCTGCTCCATTCAATTCAGCCATAGATTCTGTTGGACTGCTCTATCCTATTTATGCCATTTTTAAAATAAAAGAAAACTAAAAGGTTTCATTTAAAAGATAAATCAACGTAACTACCAAAGGTTCAAATAGAAATAAAAAAACCAAAAACAACAAAGCCTAGATTGAAGTAGTGCAAAGGGATGTGATGGAGGTCTGGATCTCCTTCAAATGTTATCTTCAGTTGGTCTGCAGCGAGCGTTGATGGATGATTGAGATTGGGTTTGAAGGCTGCCTCTTCAAGCGTGTGCATCTCAGTCGGCTTGATTTTTGGGAATGAAGCCAGGCTATCTGCAAGGAAGTCCCGGGGTGGTTGTACCACCGTGGACCCTCCGATGATCAAGTTAGTCAAGATATTTGGGCAGAGTAACGGCCTATTGGGGTAAAATTGCCTTACGTGAGTCATCTGAGAGAGGGGTTTATATAGTGGCAGCCATGGACTGGCGGGCGCGAGATTCACGCTGGCCGTTACGCCCCTGGCGTTACGTCTGCGTGAAAGGCGGGATCCACCATTAATGACGATATACGCTCGTTAATGGGGGAGCGCGATGGCGTGGAATGCGGGATTATGGGCGGCGGATATCTCGCATCCGGCAAGATTCGCGGAGACGCCTATGATCTGTGCTGTTGGTCGGTCGGTGATACCGAGGAAGCCGAGCTCGGCGGGAGGCTCGGAGGCGAGCAGGAGGCCGAGCAGGCTTGGCTCTGTGTTAACTCGGAGGTGAGCTAAGTGGGCTGAGGAAGCTCAGCGTGCGGGAGGGCTCGGAGGCGAACCAATGGTTGTTTGTAAGACGAGCATAGGAGTGGTCTGGAAGCCCACCGAAGGTCGGGAACATCCTCGGGAGGAAGTCCCGGGGTACGCTTCCAATGTACCGTTCTTGCTCCCTTCCCGTAAGTCTCATAACACGCCATCTGCCACGTGTCGTGATCTGAGGAGTTTGAAATATCGAGCATCATCATTAGCCCCCCACTCTCGTCTCGACCTATTTATGGGTCGGTTCAAGAGTGGTCTGATCGGTCACCCAGGCCAAGCTCTTATTTGAAGACATCGTCGGCGCGGACTACCGGGCAATTAGTCATATTTTTCGATGACGTCGACGGATCAGGGGAGAGATCTTGCATTAAAAAGGAAGCGTCGATTCGGACGTACGTTCGTCGAACCGCCAGGCCACGTGTCTGGCGCTGGTTAGCTGACGTGACGGGCCGCCAGTGTTCTTCGTGCTCGACGGGACGCGCCCAATGCGTGTGCGACAGGTGGTACGTTGACGGCCGTTGAATGCGAAGTGTTGTTTTGGCGGGAGACGATCGACGCCGTAGGATGTGTTCGCCGACTGCTATAAATAGAGGTGGGATCCCCCCAGGATCCACACTTCGCTATAACTTCCTCAGCCCTTCGAGTGTTAGCTCGGCGCTCTTCCCTTTAGGTCGGATTTCTTGTGTTCTTTCCTCAGAGGACTCCTTCCTTTGCTCAGGTTAGATGTCTTCTTCTGGGAAGTCCGTAGAAATAGTTCGGGTAGAGTCTAGGGAGTCTTCTACAGCTTCCTCTTCTGCTTCTTTCTCTTCTTCGTCCGAGTCGGAATCCCCCCGGGAAGTTAGGGTTAGTTATGCCCCCCGGGGCCGTACGATGAGGACGGTCCCTAAAGCACTTGTCAAGAGTGTCCGTGACGCGCCTTTCCTCCTGAGGCATGTAGACGAGCTCACCACAATACGGGCTCGCTTCCACATTCCCCCAAGCTACTCACTTCGCTTGGCCGGGGAAGGAGAGAGGGCAAACCAGGTACGGGGCAAGGAGATTGCCTTATACTTGGAAGCCTTTTAGGCCGGAATGCGTCTGCCCTTCTCCCCCGAGGTGAGTGTAGCGTTGCATTGCTTTCAATTATCCCCGGGCCAGTTAGTGCCGAACTTATAGAGAATTCTCCTCGGGTTCCTGGTCCAGTTGAGACTGCAGAAGATCCCTTTCAGCCTGGACCTTCTCCCCTCTACTACAAAAATCATCCCGGCACTCATAGGGACGATCCTAGATGGGTATACGTTTCTTTTAGAAAATATAGATGAGGGGCGGCCGAGTCGAGAGCCGTAACAGTACTTTCTTCCATTCATAAATAGAAGGAGAAGTTCTTGTTCGTCGGGTCACCCGAGGGTGAAGATTGGCATGTGTCTGTCCAGTGGCACAGGGCCAACTTCCCGCGGGTGAGGCGGTCGTCCGATCCAGATGCGGTGGAGGTGTCGGAGTGGGAGCATGTCCATAGGGCCGATGTGTTGCTGTCCGAGCAGGCCTTCAGTTGGGCCGGGCTCAGCCCCGCTCACCCATTTTTGCCTTTTTCTGAATCGGAAGATAATCCTATTTTTCTTCCCCGCGGGATCTCTCAGTTTGCGGTAAGTTAGGAGTTTAGGCAACCTGTTTAGATTTGTGTATTCTTCCACTTTTTCTGGCATTGCTAACCCCCTTTGTATTTTCGCTTCTTTGCAGTACCGATGGACCGATCTAAATTCCAGGCTGCCCTTGCCGAGAATAAAGGGAGGAAGGCCGAAGGCGCCGGCCTATCACGCCCTGCTGCGAGCCCGGCCCCGTCGACGGCCGCTCCGGCCAGGCGCTCCAGCACACCCCGAGCCTCGGAGGTCGGCCGTGCACAGAGCCGCAAACACGCTCGGGAGAAGGAACCCCAGGTTTTGGAGGTGGGAGGCGAAGCCGATCCTCCCACGCCCCTCCTAAAGAGGCACCATAGGACGGTTCCCCGTTCCCCGTCTCCCCCGATCTTTGTGGATGAAGGGGATCTTCGCTTCGAGGTGCCCTCGGGGTATTCTGTCGCCGACAGCCTGCTCTCGGAAATAGAAAGGTCGGCTGGGGAAAAAATCCCCCGGGGGACCCTCAAGTCCCAAATGGCGGCCATAGCCCAGGAGGCCGTGCAGGTCAGTGTCCGCCTCCCGCTTGGGTTTTTATTGAGTACTTTTTGTCTGCAAAATCGGGTGTCTTTTTAACCCCTCTTTTTGTTTTCCTCAGGTCCTCCAGCACTGTGCCCTCGTTGTCAACATGAAGCATGAGGAAATTGCCCCGGCGATGCAGATCGCTGGCGAGTTTTCCTTGCGGGAGGAGGGTTTGAGCCGGGAGCTGCATGAGGCGAAGGAGAGGATCGCCGCCCTCGAAGACCGGGTGGCAGCCGAGTGTCGGGTGAATGCCGGTTGCCGGGAGACCATCGGAGTTTTGATGGAGTCCAACAAGGTCGTTGAGGCCAAGTTGGAGGATGCCAGGGTGTTCGCCGCCACTCTGAAGAAGACGCGGGACACCCTTAAGTAGGAAAATGAAGTGATGAAGGAAGCGATGAGGTGCGCTGACCTCCGAACTGCGAAGGCGGAGGAGATCTACAAGTCATCGGATCAATTCTACACCGACCTCGCCGAAGCCTCGGCCCTCATCTAGCATGATGCCCTCGACGCAGTCAAGACGCTGATGTCGGAGTTTCCCGACGCTAAGCTCCGGCTCGAGTACCCCCCTCGAGGGTGAGGTGCAGGGGGATGCCACCGGAAGCGTCGCCGGGGGGAAGGCCCTTGGTGGGGGCGTTGGGGAGAAGGCGGTCATCGTAGCTCCCGGTGCCGAAGCTTCTGCGGTAGGCGTCGACCCTCAGGCAGTCACCCCGGCTCCCGAGATGTCCGCGGAGCACGTCGAGGTCCTTCCTGGCCCTGAGGCCTGAGTCTCCCTGCCCTCATTTTGTATATTTTTTGTTTTCGTCTTGAAATTTTGTAAGCCTTCGGGCAGTTTTGTAAGGCTGGGGAGCTCACAATACCCTTGTAAAGGTTCCCGAGTTGTGAATAAAGCTCTCTTGTAGAATTTTTGTGGCAATGTTTCCATTCCGTGATAATGTCTTCATTTTGCTTGCTTGATGAACGCTAGGTCGGCGGTAGGTCCTTTAGTTGGCAATCGCACATCGAGTTAAATCCAATTATTTGAAGTGTACAAAGGCCGGTATGAGGTCGGCGTTCTTATGGCCCCGAAGTCGAGGTAGCGATCGCTCGTTGAAGATACGTCGAGTTGGACCAGTGACTAACGCTCTAAAGATTGGTCGGTGTCGCCGAGATTGAGGACTTCTGACCCTTAGCACGGATGGGTAAGGAGTTACCCACTAAGGATGGACTTAGCAGGGAAACTGCCCGGAGGCCTCTAGACGAGGGCTTCGATCTTTGGCGTCTGTGGGTAGTAAACTACTAGTCCATGGGAGGGCCGAGCAGAGCAGCTGCTCGGTGGCTTCTTGGAGAGGGCTTTGATCCTTAGCGTGGATGGGTAAGAAGTTACCAGCTAAGGATGGACCGAGCAGTGAAGCTGCTCGGTGGCCTCTTGATGAGGGCTTTGATCCTTGGCGTCGGTGGGTGGTGAACTACCAGCCATGGATAGACCGAGAAGGGCAGTTGCTCGGTTGCCTCTTGGAGAGGGCTTTGATCCTTGGCGTCGGTGAGTAGTGAACTACCAACCATGGATGGACCGAGCATGGCAGCTGCTCGATTTCCTCTTGGCGAGGGCTTAAATCCTTGGCGTCGGTGGATAGTAAACTAGCAGCCATGGATGGACTGAGCAGGGCAGCTGCTCGATGGCCTCTTGGCGAGGGCTTTGATCCTTAGCGTAGATGGGTAAGAAGTTACCCACTAAGGATAGACCGAGCAGTGAAGCTGCTCGGTTTCCTCTTGACGAGGGCTTCGATCCTTAGCGTCGGTGGGTAGTAAACTGCCAGCCATGGATGGACCAAGCAGGGCAGCTGCTCGGTTGCCTCTTGGCGATGGCTTTGATCTTTAGCGTAGATAGGTAAGAAGTTACCCACTAAGGATGGACCGAGCAGTGAAGCTGCTCGGTTGCCTCTTGACGAGGGCTTCGATCCTTGGCGTCGGTGGGTAGTAAACTACCAGCTATGGATGGACTGAGCAGGGCAGCTGCTCGGTTGTCTCTTGGCGAGGGCTTTGATCCTTAGCATAGATGGGTAAGAAGTTACCCGCTAAGGATGGACCGATCAGGGCAGCTGCTCGGTTTCCTCTTGGCGAGGGCTTTAATCCTTGGCATCGGTGGATAGTAAACTACCACCCATGGATGGATCGAGAAGGGAAGCTGCTCGGTTGTCTCTTGGCGAGGGCTTTGATCCTTAGCGTAGATGGGTAAGAAGTTACCAGCTAAGGATGGACCGAGCAGGGCAGCTCCTCGGTTGCCTCTTG
This sequence comes from Agapanthus africanus, assembly GCA_030015575.1. Classification (NCBI taxonomy): domain Eukaryota; kingdom Viridiplantae; phylum Streptophyta; class Magnoliopsida; order Asparagales; family Amaryllidaceae; genus Agapanthus; species Agapanthus africanus. The sequence goes on from JASDDO010000031.1 coordinate 558,479,321, forward strand.
ACAAGGGCTTCGATCCTTGGCGTCGGTGGGTAGTAAACTAATAGCCAAGGATGGACCGAATAGGGTAGCTGCTCAGTTGCCTCTTGGCAAGGGCTTTGATCCTTAGCGTAGATGGGTAAGAAGTTACCCACTAAGGATGGACTGAGCAGGGCAGCTGCTCGGTTTTGCGAGGCGTTGCCTGACCTTCCTAGACGTGGGAATATCGGGAAGAGTGACCGTCGCGGGCGGCACGTGGCAGAAACGCATAGGTGAGGCAGGGCGTTCCAAGATCCGTGTCGTTCCAACTTCGATTTGCCGAGAGATATGGGATGCCTGCCACGTGGTGGTACGATTTTTAAGGAATTGAGCGAATCCCTGGATTCACGCCCATGCGCCCGAAATTTGGACTCTTGGGGATGTCGTGAAGGCTATAAATAGAGAAGGAGAGGGGTTTGTTTCAGCATTGCTTCTTCGAGATGGCCAGGCATATTTACTCGATTGAAGAGATCGTCACCCCCGATGATGTTTACCTGTACGAGAAATCCATTTCCGAGGATAGGTACCGGGGTGTGATCCAGCGCATCGAGGATCACATTGGCCGTCTACTCCCTCGCCGATCGCCCCTCCTCCAATTGCTGATGTACGCATTTTCGGTTGTCTTCCCTCCGATGTCTCGGTCTATTTGTAAATTGGAGATCCTGAGTAGACTCGGGTTTTGAGCGTTCTAACATTTAAACCTTCTTGGTCATCTCTTGGAATGTTTTAAGGACTGCGGTGCACAAAAAAGGTTTCATCTAGTTGTTCAGATTTTCTATAAGAAGACTGACGGATTGGTCTTGTTCCAACAGCGGTTCAAATTTGACAGAGAGATTACGCCATCGGACTATAAAATCCAGGCTGCTTTCGTTGTTCTTTGATTCGGTCCTTACAAGGTCGGCAGTAGTGATTTTATCGCTGATACTCATGAACCATTATTTGAACAGGGATTCTATTTGAGCGAACACTGTAATCGAGTCATCCGGTATGCTTGCATACCAATCGAAAGCAATATCGGTCAAGCTATTGACAAACTGACGGAGAAGGAGCGCATCATTGCCTCTAGTATTAGCGCATGATGCTTTAAATTGGGCAATGTGCCGGTTCATATTTCCTGTCCCATCGATCCTTTCGAATTTGGGGACGACATAGCCACTGGGAAACTCCACAAGATCGTATTGTGCAGGATATGGTCTCCCACCGCTGCCGATCTCTTTTTGTGTCTCAGCCTCGGCCACAAATATTTTTACTTTGTTGGTGATCAAATCTATGATCTGATCTTGCGTTGGCGGGAGGCTGTCGTCGATAGTCAAGATATTTCTTGATGCAAAATGTGGCCAACTTTCATATGGTTCGTCCGTCTTTGGATTTGAGGGAATAGGCGTCGGCTGCTTCGGGACACCATTTCCCGGTTCTTGAGCAGAGACCCGCGCTTCATTGGATGGCTGAGAGGCAACTTGGGCCGTGAGCTGTAGGACGACATTTGTCAAGTCAGCAATCTTTGAGTAACGCTTGACCATCTCCTTTTCCTTATTTCTGAGATGCTTCTGAAGCTCTTGGAGAAGTTGCTGCTCTGGGGTCTTGGAACGGAAGATTGGCTCCTCTTCACTTTCTAAGACTGACTCCTCATGAACCAAGGGATCTCTCTGCTTATCAGTCTCACTGGAAGGGTTTTCATTACCTTCCAGAGGAGGCTGGTCTTGGAAAGTGGCAGAGACATTCACACAAGATTGAATTTGAGGTGTGGTGGCCCCATCCTTGCTCTTGCTACGTGTGCCCACCATGTAGACAGTGTGGACCACATATCCAGCCATCTCTTTATCTTTGGCGGCTGATCATTCGGACCGTGGTCGTGGCCTTTCCTCTTCAGGAAAGAACGGGCGACTGAAGACGGTTGGCCTGGCTGGGTCCTTAGGTGGCACGGTCTGGATCATAGTTTTTTTGACTCTTGCGGTCATGGCGTTCTTCTGAACCAATTTTAGCAGTTTGAAAGAGTTAAAGAGCCTTACAGCCGATTTAGCTATTGTTGCGGGGTAACCTTATTCTTGGTACCCCACGAAGTTTAGACTAGTAGGAGCTCTAGCCCTTTTGTTGGCTCTGTATCTGAGCCTTTTCTGTCTTAGATTCTCGATTTTGAGAGCTTGACGGGCATCCGTTATTCAGGAAGCCATCGTGAGTCGATTGACGGGGAGCTTAGAGAAGATACCCGATCGAGCAGTTGTCAGGGGCACTACTGGAGCTTGCTCGAGACGCCTTATTGCTTTATTGGTGTTGATGGCCTTTCCCCGAACTGGGACCAAGGAAAGTCATTCAAACACTGACTTTCGTTTAGGTAGTGGTTCCCTAGAGATCACCATATTTTTCCTTCTACCTTTCGAGGCCGGTCTCTCTGTTACCGGAGCTTAAAGAGCTGAGATGGCGTTAGCTGGCACAAACAGAATAGAGCAAAAGGGTAGGGCGGCTCCTCCCACTATCGTCCGAGACTGGCCGGGAGGATCGTCCAGGCGTCCATCTTCATCATGTAGGAGATGGGAGCTGAGCTTGCCCTTAGAGACATTTTGTTGTGTCCGAAGATTTGAATTGGAAAGTGTTAATCTGCACAAAAAAGTATGATTTCAGTACAGACAATTGATATATATGTTGATTGAGTTCGCATGAATGTTTAACCTGAAATATGGAGGAGAGAAAGGGTCCCATCGGACTTGCTAGAATCTGTAGAGTGTTTTTCGTCACCCCATTGAGATGGGAATACGCGTCACTTGTCAGACGTATACAGATTCTCTCTGTCTAGAATAGACTGGGGTTTATTGATTGTGGGGATCCGAATCTCCAGCAGCGGGGACTAAGCTGTCATTAATTACCCCTTACTTTTGGAGCTAGAGAACCTCCGATTGATGGGTCAAACCGGTCATGCAAAATCAATGTGATATGTTGGTGTGTGTTTTTAACAATAAGGTCGTGTTCATTTTTTTCTATTTGTGAAAAATGATTTTTTAAAAATTATTCAAAAAAACAATTTTTAAATTTTTTTATTTATTATTTATTATTTTATTTTTATTTTTTTATTTCAAAAAATAATTAAAAAGGGAGGGGAAGCGTCCCTCCCACTCCCTCTTAGGGAGGAGGCGCTCCCATTAGTGGGAGCCTCCCCCTCACGTAAAGGGGAGTGAGGAGCTCCCACTTAGTGGGAGTCTCCCCCTCACGTGAGAGGGGGGAAAGCTCCCACTTAGTGGGAGCTCCCTCTCCTTCACGTAGGAGGGAGTAGGGCCTCCCACTCAGTAGGAGCCCCCCTCATGTGAGAGGGAGGAAAGTTCCCATTCCCCCTTGTGAGGGAGCAGGGGCTCCTACTAAGTGGAAGCCCTCCCTCACGTATGAAAGGAAACCCCCTCAGTAGGGAAGGCGGAGGGTGCCCGCGGACTTGGAGTTAAACTCAAAAAAAAAAAACTTTTTTGTATAATGGTAAACGCCAAAACATTTTATTTAGAGTTAAACTTCCAAAGTTTTTATATGGAGTTAAACTCCAAAAGATTTTAAATGAGATTAAACTCCCCAAAAGGATTTTTATTGTGGAGTTCAACTCCAAAAGAATTTTTATCATAGTGTTAAACTCCAAAACATTTTAAGTGCAGTTCAAATTCCTAAAAGGATTTTTATTGTGGAGTTCAAATCGAAAAGAATTTATATTATGAAGTTAAACTCCAAAGATTTTAAATGGAGTTAAACACCTAAAAGTTTATTGTAGAGTTCAACTCCAAAAGAATTTTTATTATGGAGTTAAATTCCAAAAGAATTTTTATGGAGTTAAACTCCTAAAAGGATTTTTTTCATTGCGGAGTTCAACTCCAAAAGAATTTTTATTATGGAGTTAAACTCCGAAAGATTTTAAATGGAGTTAAACTACTAAAAGGATTTTTATTGTAGAGTTCAACCCCAAAAGAATTTTTTTATTATGAAGTTCAACTCCAAAAGAATTTTTATTATGGAGTTAAATTCCTCAAAAGAATTTTATTGTGGAGTTAAAACTCTAAAAGAATTTTTATTGTGAAGTTAAACTCCAAAAGATTTTAAATGGAATTAAACTCCAAAAAGGATTTTTATTATGGAGTTAAACTCTAAAAAAAATTATTATAGAGTTAAACTCCAAAAGATTTTCTCCTTTCTCTTTTGAGAAGAAGCCCAAATGGGTTCTCTTGAAACTCCAAGATTTAGATTTTGGGTGATAAAAAGAAATCCCTTTTTTCTCTTGATGAAACCTTGGGAGGTGGGTTTTCCTTCTTCTCCCTCTCTCAAATTGAATCTTAAAAAGGGAAAAGAAGGTAACCAAAATATTCTCTCTTTTTTTTGATTGGATATGGGAGTTAAACTCTCCTTCAATAGGTTTAAGGTGAAACTTTATTTAGTTTTGAGAAAAAGAGAGTCAAGCTCTTGATTTAATTGGAAAATGAAGGGGAAGAAGAAGAACTTGAGAGAGTAGGGATGGAGGCACAAACCCTAGAGATTTGATGGGGAATGAATTCTTTTTTTTTTTCATTTTATTATCATGTTGCCTTATATAGGCTTACAAATTTACACATAAGCTCTTGGGCTTTACGAAATGACATTTTACCCATCCCATACCCATGTGCTTATTTCTTTTTGCACATGAGCCATGGGCTTTACAAAAATTTTGTTTTATGCCCATTTTCCTTACATCTATTCATAAAAATTACATCAAAATTATTTATTACATAATTTTCATTTTGGCATGGTGGAGGCTGGCCGCGGGGCTTGACTTGGGCATGGGCCCACTTGTCTGGGGCTTGGACCCATTTGACTTAGGGTTGACTTTGATTTTGACTTGGTCAACCGGGGTATAATTTTTGACCCCAACAATCCGGTCTCGATACTCCTGCGACTTAGGACATTTAAGAATGTGGTTATGGACTACTCAGCCCCTGCAAATATGATCGCCATCATAACACTAGTAGTCAAGAAAAATCCTATGGGCTTTATCAACATGTATCAGCCATATGCGATATCAAGTAAAATATATGCACGTATTAAGATAAAGACAAACCAAAATAATATACTGCTGTATTGAGTCTTTATCAACATGTATAAGAAATGCAAAACAGCAAGAAAAACAAATACATATGTTCAGATAAAGACAACTCAAATCGCATACTATATAACTAAGCAAGATTGTAACACCCGAGCCCAATACTACTATTTTCAGTTACTGTTTGAGCATAATGTGGTACTCATTCCATTTAGCTTGCTTGTTTGTTGCTTACTGTAAATTTTTACCCGGTAAATTCATTTCTGCATATAACAAATTTTAGCATCTAAAATAAAATTAAAAATATTCATCTTGGCCTACTTGACACCCCTAACCCCGTTGTAGCGTCCGTACATCGTGTTCTCGTCCCGTTTAGTGAAACGGGTGAGTTTGGATAGCTACGTGCATGTACGTGTGTCCGTTTTGGGGGTATACTTTTTGATCATAAAACACTTCATTTTAAATTTTGGATCCCGCCTAAAATTCTATTATTTCAATTTCAAATTTTTAGACCCGACCCGGGCGCGATTTGGAAATATTTTACTTTGCGCCAAAATCCAATTTTTTAAATATATTTTAAAACCTCCGTATATTATTTTAACCATATAATATTTCCTTTATATTCCTAAATCTTTATTTAAAAACCTATTCCTAACAAATATTCATTTCTCAGCCAATCAACTCTTTCATACTTTCCCGTGGGCCCCACTCCCGTATCCTCTCTCTCTCTCACCGTCTCTCTCCTCTCTTTTCCCTCTCTCTCTCATTCTCTCTCTTCTATATATATATATATATATCTATATATATCTCCCTCTGATTTCTTTAAAAATCTCCTTCGCCCTCCATCCTTCCCTTACGTAACCCAAACCCAGCCGTCTCCCTTCGCCGCCGCAGCTCCCACGCCGACGACCTTTTCTTCATCGCCTACTCACCTTCCTCCTCACCTCGACCGAGCCTCCCTCTCCTCGCCACCTCCTCCTTCTTCCTTCGTTACCGAGCCCACGCCTGCACCCTCGAGGACATCGCCGACGGTCTCTTGTCGTCGCCACCCGCACCACCACCTTCACCATCCTCACCCCCTGCACACTCCAACACCCCCCATCCGTCTTCTCTTCCTCTCCTTTCTCCATTTTCCCTGCACCAGTTCTTACCCAAGCCCTAATCCTAGACCGCTAGAGAACTCTTCGCCGGCGCCCTCACCGCCGTCGATCTCACTACCATCACACCCTCTACAACCCAGTAAACTATATATTCCCTTCCTCCTCCTACTTCTTCCCTCTTCTTTATTTTCTTTTCTTTCTTGTTGAAATTCTTGATCGGTTACTGTTTTGTGTCTCGCCGGAATCCGGCAGTGCCGGCGACGTGATCCGACGTTCCAGCGAGGTACCCCGGCCCGTGTGGTTCCATTGTTCGTTGTTTGGGTTCAATCCGTGAACCGTGCGTCCGTCGCGAGTTTCCCCGCCGACGTTTACGTTCCGTTTTTCCCGGTTCGCGACCCGTCGAGGCAAGTAACCCTTGCTACATACTATACAATATTTACATATATACTATGACACCCTAAACCTGTAAATTTAACTTGGTACGATCATTTCTCATTTTCGCGTACAATATTGCATTATATCATTTTACCGTTAAACTTAGACCTACAGTTGCAAATTGAACCTAATAACCATATTTACCTGTTTAATCACATTTTTAATGTTAACATAGCTTGTGGTTTTTATCCCTGTAGTTCTGTTCCATTTGGACACTCGTATGCATTTAACCTGAAATAGCTGTATTGAACCGTTACATAAATCATTGCACCTCTAAGGGTTCTTAAACCTGTTAACATGACTAAACGGCTATACTTGTCTTACTGCACTCTTGTAATTATCTCTGTGACAAATTTGATAACTGTATTGCAAATTGAATGAAACTGCCTATTACTTAATTCATTGCTTATCTCATGTTGTTGATACCCATGCTAGATTATATAACTGATTGTGAGCACACCCACGATATTGTTTACATCTTGACCTGACTTGCTACACACACATATATATATATATATTGATATACCTGACATGGTACCGTATACTGTTGACTTGACCTGATGTACCATGATCTGACCCGTTACCTGATCTTGTGTCTAATGCCAACAAACCTGACACGTAGTCCTCATGGACCGTTCCTGTTGTCTATCCAGACAAACCTGCTTTTACCTGATCCTATGTTGGCATTAGTTCTTGATTACTGAATACCTGACTTGACATACATAACTTGGGGGTATGGGGAAATCAAAGGTGAAACCTGACTTGTAACTCAACAGTTCGATACCTGTTCTGATCAGTTTTACGGGCTAGGCCAGCCCCGGAGTGATGATGCTGACATCACTCGCCCATCCTGCTATATGTTACTGCCTAGCGGCACGTCTCGGTTTCAGCCCGAGAGTCCTTGACCGTGGTCCCGGGCATGCACGAGATACTATTGAGTTACATCGACGATTCATCAATTGATTTCAAAGACTTTAGAATAGAAAACCTGATAGAACAGTTTAGTTTACCCACTGCACACTACCCTGTACTGATCTGATTCATATTATTGTTATTCTTGCTGGATTCATGTTTATTTTGCATTGCCTGTTACACTGTTCATATTATATTACTTGATGACATGACACGCTGACGTCTGGGTTTTGCATGACCCAGATTCTGTACCGCTGTCGCAGTCCGAGCAGGAGTACTTCAGCCAGCAGGCTGAGCTGTGAGTTCAGTAGTAGTTAGTTTTATTTCCTGCATTTACTTCCAGATGTGAGCCTGCATTATGGGACGTACATTTCAGTTATTTGTATTGGATCATTTGCTTCCGCATTTATTTATTATTTACTCCTGTTATTTTGGATTATGGACATGTTTTAGATAGTGTTATTTTGTTCTTGATATCTCTACAGCCGTAATGTGACTGTGGATGGATACTTCCTACCCACAGGTAGCATGGTTGGCTATGTCACATGCCCAATCTAGCGTACTCTGGGAAGCGGGGCGTGACATGGTTCTTTTGGTATCAGAGCCATAGGTTAGTCGGGTTGATTCTTTTGTAGTTGGGTATTGGACCCAATACACGAATCAGAATACCCGTGTTTAGGAAACATGTCCTGCCACCTTGCCGTTTTACCATTCTTGAATCACATTCTTCCTGATTATATCTTTTACGATGTGCAAATTTCCTTTGCATATCGACTCGAGAAACCTGATTTCTTGTTATCCCTGGGACTTAGGCGACTTGGTGGAGTTAAGTAATTGTGGCTATGATACCGCGGCATAGTTATAATGCGGTACTCTATTTAAGTATCTTGGAGTACTAGCCTTGATCTATACTCAGAATCTATCATCATGCTAATGTTGGGTATTTTAATTTCAGGATTATGGCCGGTAAGAATATGAAGATGTATCAAAGACGTGCGGACAAAGCCGCCATGCGTAGAGTGATAAGGGGATTGCTGGAGAATCTAAAGAGACAGACCGAGCTGAAACCGGCGTCTGCACTGAACCAAACGCCCGCACGTAGAAGTGTTCCGGTGAACAGACGCAGCGTAGCACCAATGAAGAAAACAATTGTGGGTGATCGGAAAAGGAGCGTGATTTGTGACTACTGCCATGTACCCGGACATGTGCGAAAGGATTGTCGTAGGAGGCTGGGACTCTGTTTTAGTTGTGGAGCGGCAGATCACGCCGTTAGTGCTTGTCCGTCGAAGTTTCGTACAAGGGATGATATTCAGAAGCCTCCGCAAAGACCGTTTCAGGAGCAGAAACAGCTGACTCAAGGACCTAATCAGGCTCGAGCTTTACCTGGACAGCTGGGGAAGCTAAGGCATCAGGAGAAGTCGTTTCAGGTATTTTACTCGTTCATGGTTTTTCCGCATTAGCATTATTTAATTCTGGTGCATCCCATTGTTTTATGTCATCCAAGTTTGTGACTACACACTCGATTACCTGCACGACCCTGTCAAGTTTCTGGGACATACACACTGGGAATGGGAAAATCATATCTAGTAGGGAATGTAAAGATTGTACAGTTGTTGTGCGCGGACGGGAGCTTTTTGCAGATTTCTTGGTGATTGATACGGGCAGCTATGAAGTCGTCTTGGGAATGGATTTTCTTGGCACTTTCCACGCTCACATTGATTGTAGGGCAAAGAAAGTAATTTTCCAGATTCCCAGACATCCTGAGTTTACCTTCACTGGAGGAAGCAGTTCTGTCGGGCCAGTCGAGTTTAGGGCTAGGCCGACAAACAATATTCTTGCAGCCATGGAAGTTGATAAGGGTGAAGAGCCGGCGGTTGTTCACGAATTTACGGATGTGTTTGAAGATATATCGGGTTTACCGCCGAAGCGAGACGTGGAGTTCGCGATTGATCTTATTCCTGGTGCAGCGCCAGTATCCAAAGCGTATTATCCAATGGCACCAGTAGAGTTGGAAGAAGTTAAGAAACAGGTTGCTGAATTGCTTGAAAAGGGTTGGATTCGAAGCAGTAACTCGCCTTGGGGAGCTCTAGTTCTTCTAGTAAAGAAGAAGGATGGCACAAGAAGGATGTGCATCGACTATCGAGAATTAAACCGGGTGACTATTAAGAACAAGTACCCGATCTCTCGCATTGGAGAACTTTTTGAGCAGCTTAGTGGCGCGAGGGTATTCTCGAAGCTGGATTTGCGATTCGGATATCATCAGGTCCGAGTGAAAACAGAAGATATTTGCAAGACGGCGTTCTGGACTCGGTACGGACATTACGAATACTTAGTGATGCCCTTCGGAGTAACGAATGCGCCGGCAGTGTTCATGGACTTGATGAACCGAATCTTTTCACCGTTCTTGGACCAGTTTATTGTGGTATTCATTGACGATATTCTGGTTTACTCGAAGAGTTTTGTGGAGCATGCTGAGCATTTGAAGATCGCACTGCAGACGTTGAGACGGGAGCAGTTGTATGCAAAGATGAATAAGTGCGAGTTTGGCTGGAAGAAGTAAAGTTTTTGGGGCATGTTGTGTCTGGCAATGGAATTGCCGTCGATCCAGAAAAGATTGCAGCAGTTCGTGATTGGCCGATTCCAAAGAGTGTTGCGGAGATAAGAAGTTTTCTTGGACTTGCCGGATACTACAGGAGATTTGTGGAGAACTTTGCTCGTCTGGCAGAGCCGTTGACCAAGCTTACGCGCAAAGAGGTACCTTTTGTATGGACGGATAAATATGCGTTAGCTTTTGAGACGTTGAAGCAGAAGTTGATAACCGCCCTATTCTGACCGTGCCGGACAATTCCGGAGGATTGGTGATTCACGGCGACGCATCTGGGAAAGGATTGGGATGTGTTTTGATGCAGCACGGTAAGGTTGTAGCGTACGCATCGAGACAGTTGAAGACCCATGAGAAGAATTATCCAACTCATGACTTGGAGCTTGCGGCTGTGATCTTCGCTTTGAAGATTTGGAGACACTAACTTTTAGGCGAAAGGGGCGAAGTTTTTACAGATCATAAGAGCTTGAAGTATGTGTTCACACAGAAAGAGCTTAATATAAGACAACGTAGATAGTTGGAGCTGATGGCTGACTACGATCTTGATTTTAAGTACCATCCGGGGAAGGTTAATGTCGTACCTGATGCGCTTAGTCGGTTACCAGCAATTCAAGTGTTGACTACACAGAAGGAGATCGTTGCAGATTTTCGAAGGTTTGACTTGGAGGTTGTGCTACAGCGTTCTACGGGACAGTTGATGCAGCTGCAAGTACATTCGTCATTGATCGAGAATATTAAAGCAGCACAATCGCAGGATCCCAGACTGCAAAAGTTTCGAGGGCAGGTTGAAGCCGGACTACGAATAGATTTATTGATCCACGAAGATGATTCGTTGAGGTATGGTAGCCGTTTGTGTGTGCCAAAGGGAGATGTTCGTGAAGAGCTTATGAAGGAGGCACACAGTTCAGCTTATTCTGTACATCCAAGAGGCGCAAAGATGTACCGAGATATTCGACAGCATTTCTGGTGGGAAGGCTTGAAACGGGAGATTGCTCGCTTTGTGGCAAAGTGCTTGGTTTGTCAGCAAGTTAAGGCTGAACATCAAAGGGTTGCTGGTTTATTGCAACCACTTCCGATTTCTCAGTGGAAGTGGGAACATATAACCATGGATTTCGTGACGGCTTTACCGCGGAGTCCAAAAGGAAACAATGCTGTATGGGTGATTGTTGATCGGTTGACCAAGGCAGCTCACTTTATTCCTTTCCGGGTTGGTCAATCAACAGAGACTTTGGCAGAGTGGTACATGCAGGAGATTGTAAGATTGCATGGAGTATCGGTGAGCATCGTGTCCGATCGGGACACTCAGTTCTTATCACACTTCTGGAGGAGTTTACAGGAAAGTTTAGGGACTCGATTGAAGTTTAGTACAGCTTATCATCCTCAAACTGATGGTCAGTCGGAGAGAACGATCCAAACTCTTGAGGATGTGTTGAGAGCATGCATATTGGATTTCAAGGGTTCTTGGGAGGATCATCTACATTTAGTGGAGTTTTCTTACAACAACAGTTTTCAGGCAACTATCCAGATGGCTCCATTTGAAGCTTTGTATGGTCGTAAGTGCCGTTCACCTGTTTGCTGGGACGATGTCGGTGAATGAAGATTATTGGGACCAGATTTGGTTGTGCAGACCGTTGAGAAGGTTAACACTATCAGGAATCATATGAAGGCAGCTCAAGACCGACAGAAGAGTTGGGCAGACACGTCAAGAAGACCTCTAGAGTTCGCCGTTGGTGATTTGGTGTTCTTGAAGATATCACCGACTAGGGAGGGTGATTCGTTTTGGGAGTCGAGGAAAGCTTAGTCCTCGATTCGTTGGACCCTTTGAGATCTTGGAACGTGTTGGTGAGGTAGCGTACCGTTTGGTGTTACCGCAGTCCTTAGCAAATATGCACGATGTGTTTCACGTATCTCAACTACGAAGGTATGTTCGAGATGAAACGCGCGTATTGGATCATTCGGAGCTAACAGTACGGGAATACTTGACTTTTGAGGAGCGACCGGTTGAAATTGTGGATCGAAGGGAAAAAGTTCTTAAGAACAAGGTTATCACCCTTGTGCTTGTTTCTTGGGGTAATCGCTCACATGGAGAGTCCACTTGGGAACGAGAAGATGAAATCCGGCAAAAGTTTCCTCACCTTTTCCTGTAGTTTTCTATCTTTGTAGTCTTGGAATTTCGAGGACGAAATTCTTTTGTAATTGGGTATAATGTAACACCCGAGCCCAATGCTACTATTTTCAGTTACTGGTTGAGCATAATGTGGTACTCATTCCATTTAGCTTGCTTGTTTGTTGCTTACTGTAAATTTTTATCCGGTAAATTCATTTCTGCATATAACAAATTTTAGCATCTAAAATAAAATTAAAAATATTCATCTTGGCCTACTTGACAACTCTAACCCCGTTGTAGCGTCCGTACATCGTATTCTCGTCCCGTTCAGTGAAACGGGCGAGTTTGGATGGCTACGTGCATGTACGTGTGTCCGTTTTGGGGGTATGCTTTTTGATCATAGAACATTTCATTTTAAATTTTGGATCCCGCCTAAAATTCTATTATTTCAATTTCAAATTTTTGGACCCGACCCGGACGCGATTTGGAAATGTTTTACTTTGCGCCAAAATCCCATTTTTTAAATATATTTTAAAACCTCCGTATATTATTTTAACCATATAATATTTCCTTTATATTCATAAATCTTTATTTAAAAACCTATTCCTAACAAATATTCATTTCTCAGCCAATCAACTCTTTCACACTTTCCCGTGGGCCCCACTCCCTTATCCTCTCTCTCTCTCACCGTCTCTCTTCCCTCTCTCTCTCATTCTCTCTCTTCTATATATCTCTCTCTCTCCCCCACGGATTTCTTTAAAAATCTCCTTCGCCCTCCATCCTTCCCTCACGTAACACAAACCCAGCCGTCTCCCTTCGCCGCCGCAGCTCCCACGCCGACGACCTCTTCTTCATCGCATACTCACCTTCCTCCTCACCTCGACTGAGCCTCCCTCTCCTCGCCACCTCCTCCTTCTTCCTTCGTTACCGAGCCCACGCCTGCACCCTCGAGGACATCGCCGGCGGTCTCTTGTCGTCGCCACCCGCACCACCACCTTCACCATTCTCACCCCCTGCACACTCCAACACCCCCCATCCGTCTTCTCTTCCTCTCCTTTCTCCATTTTCCCTGCACCAGTTCTTACCCGAGCCCTAACCCTAGACCGCTGGAGAACTCTTCGCCGGCGCCCTCACCACCGTCGATCTCACCACCATTACACCCTCTGCAACCCAGTAAGCTATATCTTCCCTTCCTCCTCCTACTTCTTCCCTCTTCTTTATTTTCTTTTCTTTCTTGTTGAAATTCTTGATCGGTTACTGTTTTGTGTCTCGCCGAAATCCGGCCGTGCCGGCGACGTGATCCGACGTTCCAGCGAGGTACCCCGGCCGTGTGGTTCCATTGTTCGTTGTTTGGGTTCAATCCGTGAACCGTGCGTCCGTCGCGAGTTTCCCCGCCGACGTTTACATTCCGTTTTTCCCGGTTCGCGACCCGTCGAGGCAAGTAACCCTTGCTACATGCTATACAATATTTACATATATACTATGACACCCTAAACCTGTAAATTTAACTTGGTACGATCATTTCTCATTTTCGCGTACAATATTGCATTATATCATTTTACCGTTAAATTTAGACCTACAGTTGCAAATTGAACCTAATAACCATATTTACCTGTTTAATCACATTTTTAATGTTAACATAGCTTGTGGTTTTATCCCTGTAGTTCTGTTCCATTTGGACACTCGTATGCATTTAACCTGAAATAGCTGTACTGAACCGTTACATAAATCATTGCACCTCTAAGGGTTCTTAAACCTGTTAACATGACTAAACAGCTATACTTGTCTTACTGCACTCTTGTAATCATCTTTGTGACAAATTTGATAACTGTACTGCAAATTGAATGAAACTGCCTATTACTTAATTCATTGCTTATCTCATGTTGTTGATACCCATGCTAGATTATATAACTGATTGTGAGCACACCCACGATATTATTTACATCTTGACCTGACTTGCTACACACACACACACACACACACACACACACACACACACACATATATATATATATATATATTGATATACCTGACATGGTACCGTATACTGTTGACTTGACCTGATGTACCATGATCTGACCCGTTACCTGATCTTGTGTCTAATGCCAACAAACCTGACATGTAGTCCTCATGGACCGTTCCTGTTGTCTATCCAGACAAACCTGCTTTTACCTGATCCTGTGTTGGTATTAGTTCTTGCTTACTGAATACCTGACTTGACATACATAACTTGGGGGTATGGGGAAATCAAAGGTAAAACCTGACTTGTAACTCAACAGTTCGATACCTGTTCTGATCAGTTTTACGGGCTAGGCCAGCCCCGGTGTGATGATGCTGACATCACTCGCCCATCCTGCTACCTGTTACTGCCTAGCGGCACGTCTCGGTTTCAGCCCGAGAGTCCTTGACCGTGGTCCCGGGCATGTACGGGATACTATTGAGTTACATCGACGATTCATCAATTGATTTCAAAGACTTTAGAATAGAAAACCTAATAGAACAGTTTAGTTTACCCACTGCACACTACCCTGTACTGATCTGATTCATATTATTGTTATTCTTGCTAGATTCACGTTTATTTTGCATTGCCTGTTACACTGTTCATATTATATTACTTGATGACATGACGCGTCGACGTCTGGGTTTTACATGGCCCAGATTTTGTACCGCTGTCGCAGTCCGAGCAGGAGTACTTCAGCCAGCAGGCTGAGCTGTGAGTTCAGTAGTAGTTAGTTTTATTTCCTGCATTTACTTCCAGATGTGAGCCCGCATTATGGGACATACATTTCAGTTATTTGTATTGGATCATTTGCTTTCGCATTTATTTATTATTGACTCATGTTATTTTGGATTATGGACATGTTTTAGATAGTGTTATTTTGTTCTTGATATCTCTACAGCCGTAATGTGACTGTGGATGGATACTTCCTACCCACAGGTAGCATGGTTGGCTATGTCACGTGCCCAATCTAGCGTACTCTGGGAAGCAGGGCGTGACAAAGATTGTCCTGTGTATACATATTCCTGGCATCCTATACAGTACAGGTCTCTAGAGCATACATATCCAACAATCTCCCATTTATAATAAAGCCAGTAATTGGTGTACCGAATACCCAATGTCTGCTGTAGGGCCAGTTGTTGGTGAATCGCGTACCCAACATCTCATAAAGTCGCTCGAACTGCGCTTGAGGGAGGGCCTTGGTAAATGGATCCGCCGTATTGTCTTTCGTATCTACTCTTCGGACCTCGACTCCCGGCGATCTACGATCTCCCTGATCAGATGATACCGCCTCAAGATGTGTCTGGATTTCTGATGGAACCGTGGTTCCTTCGCTAAATCATAATCTCATTGTTATCGCAATACAAAAGTATTGGATTATCAAAGGACGGAACCACCTCATGTTCAACAATGAAATTCTTTATCCAGACTGTTTCTTTTGCGGTATCGTTGGCAGCAATGTATTCAGCCTCCATCGTCGAGTCTGCGACGGTGTCCTGTTTAGAGCTCTTCCAGGAGACCGCCCCTCCGTTGAGGGTAAACATATAACCAGGGACAGATTTGCTGTCATTCTTGTCAGTTTGGAAGCTTGAGTCGGGAAAGAACTTGACCAGGAGGTCTCCATTACCAAAAACCAAGAACATCCGCTTAGTCCTTCTCAGGTACTTGAGAATGTTCTTTACAGCTGTCCAATGATTCTCACTTGATTTCGATGGATACCGGCTCACTACGCTAAGTGTGTAAGCTGCATCTGGTCTGATACATAACACTGCATACATTATAGATCATACCGCCGAAGCGTAGGGCATAATGCTCATGCGAGCCCTCTCCTCATCAGTCTTGGGGGACATCTCTTTGGAGAGGGTGATTCCGTGCAAAGCGGGTATATTACAGCGCTTGGAATCTTTCATACTAAACCTTTTTAGTATGGTGTCTATGTACCTGGACTGTGATAGTCCCAACAATCTCTTTGATTTATCTCTATAGATCTTAATCTCCAGAATGTAAGAGGCATCACACAGGTCTTTCACGGAGAACTTTTGTGACAAGAACGGCTTGACCGATTGCAGCATAGGAATACCATTTCCTATCAAGAGAATTTCATCGACACACAAGAAAAGGAATACGACAGTTCTCCCTAGAATTTTCTTGTAGATATATGGCTCATTTAAATTTTTGATGAAGTCAAATTCTGTGATTGTCTGATCAAAACAGATGTTCCAGCTCCGCGATACCTGCTTTAATTCATAAATGGATTTAAGCAACTTGCAAACCTTCTCGCTGCTCCTACTATCTATGAATCTCTCCGGCTGATCTATATAAACGCACTCTTCTAAACTTCCATTTAGAAAAGAAATTTTTATGTCCATCTGCCAGATATCATAGTCATGGAAGGCAGCAATGGTAAGTAGAATCTGAATGGATTTCAGCATAGCCACTGGAGAAAAGGTTTCGTCATAACCCACTCCTGGTCTTTGACGAAAACCTTTTGCAATAAGTCCAGCCTTATAGGTTTCTACATGTCCAACTATGTCAATCTTCTTTTTGAAGATCCACTTGCATCCAACGGGTTTTACCCCAGGACGAGCAACATCCAAAGTCTAAACTTTGTTGGTGTACATAGACTCCATTTCGGATCGCTTAGCATCCAGCCATTTTACAGAGTCCCTATTAGTAATGGCCTGCTTGAAATTAGTAGATTCATTTTCTTCTAAGATGCAATCATTTCGATCCCCGTCTACAAGAAAACCATAGTAACTCTCGGACGGATGAGAAATCCTACTAGATCTGCGAAGTGGCTGAGATTCGTCCGGGATTATTGAATTCTGATGTTCCACCAAATCTTCAGTTTCAGTTTGTGGTTCCAGAATTTTTTCCAGTTCTACCGTGCTCCCACTAATTTCTTTTGCAAGAAATTCCATTTCAAATAAAACGGTGTGCTGAGCAATGGCACCTTTTGTTCTTCGGTGTGGTAGAAGTATATCCATAACCATTTTTTTGATATCCCACAAACTTTCATAGAACTGACCGTGCCTCTAGTTTGTTTGGATTATGCTTTTTAACGTAAACCGGACAACCCCATATCTTTAACCGTTTATGATATGGTCTCGCACCATTCCACAATTCGAATGGTGATTTAGTCACGGATTTGGATGGAACATGATTCAATATATATACCGCTTTCTAAAGCGCATATCCTCAGAACGAAAGAGGCAACTCAGTATTACTCATCATGGAGCGAACGATATCCAAGAGGGTGTGATTCCTCCGTTCTGATACACCATTATGATGTGGTGTATACGGAGGAGTAAGCTGAGAGAGAATACCATTCTCTTTTAGAAAATCAAGGAACTCCGTGCTTAAGTATTCCCCTCCTCGATCAGATCGAAAGATCTTGATACTTTTTCCCGTCTAGTTCTTTACTTCGTTTTTATATTCTTTGAATTTCTCAAAAGCTTTAGATTTTTGTTTCACAGAAATACATATCCGAACCTGGAGAGATCGTCAATGAATGTAATGAAATACAAGAACCCACCTCTTGCATGTATAGACATTGGACCACATATATCACTGTGTATGAGTCCTAAGAGATCTGTAGCTCTCTCTCCGTGTCCCGTAAAACAGAGTTTTGGTCATCTTTCCTTTGAGACAGAACTGGCAAGTTTCATAAGATGAAAATTCGAACGAATTCATAAATCCATCCTTATGCAACTTGGCCAAAGTTTTCTCATTGATATGACCAAGTCTACAATACTAGAAGTAGGTTTCATTCGTATCTGAACTCTTTCTTTTGCACGCGTTTTGTATATTGAAAACTGTATTTTGATTAAGAACATAGATACCATTGCATAATGTACCTTCTGTAATCAATACCTAAATGAGGTAAATGTTCATGATATTTCTATCTAGAATAAAGTTTTATCCATCTTTATCTAGTAAAAAACTGATATAATATTGCAGAGCATGCAAGGTACATAGTAACAATTGTTCAAAATCATAGTGTTACCACTTGGCAACACAAGGTGATATTCGCCGACGGCAGCAGCATCAACTTTTGCTTGTGCACTATTCTGAGGGACATATCACTCGATCAAACTATTCTACCTTTTCTCAGTCCTTTTAATAAATTACAGATATGAGATCCCGATCCGGTATCTAGTACCCAGAAGATAAGGTTGACCGAAAAACAGTTTTCACTAACAAATACACCTGAAGAAGATGCATTAGAATGCTTCTCATTCACTAGGGTCATATGGAATTTCTCATAGTCCTCTTTCCCTTGCCACTACTCGTAACAGTTGTTATAAGTTAGAGCCGAACCGACGTTCCCTAGCCCCGTGTAATAAGCTGCTTCGATCAAGTCAAACATTTTATTATCTTGATTAGGGTGTGACATGGTTACTACCTGGAGAGAGAGAGAGAAAAATACTCAATATGCGCTGTTGCAAGATTAGATTGGTTATTAGTTTATCTAATCAGGATGGCTCTCACTGTTTCCTTAAATTCTCCTCCAAACTTTAAAAGGAGAAAGCAGTCGAGGTCATTTACACCTCATAAGTTCGGTAATCGTTCAGCCAGGTGGGTGTTGGTACTCTGAGAGAGGTTCCCCGTGCTCTCGCACGGACCTAATTAAAACATTCCATAGAGACGTAGCCCTATTAACACCTTTCTAGACACCTAATAGGTTAGCTAATTGTGGGGTGAAAAATATCTCCCAAGAGTAACCCTACTCATCAGTAGGATCGGGACCCAACTATCATCGCGTAATAACCTAGATGGAAGCTAGTTTAGTTATTATACTCTATAAGGTATGCAACACTAGTAGGTTTCTTGTATGTTTGAAACTCCCGATGTGGTTTTTGCCCCTGACGACCTATGATCTTGACAAGGTCAACAAACCATAAGTCGCTAGTCAAGTTCAACTCGTCATTATCTTAATAACCCTAGACCCCCGCATAAGTCATTGACAAGGACAACAAGGTTATGTTACTGTCCTAGTTAATCGCATCGTATGCTACAAACAAGCACCACTCAGATACCATACACTATACCTTGACAAGGTCAACAAACGCAGCATGAATACTAAGCACTACTCATAGAAAATGACGGATGACTACAGCTGGTTTTTGGCAAAAAGATCTTTAACGTAATAAACTTGATATCGTTGAAGGAACCGAGCAGTTTTGAAAAGGAGTGGTTTAGACTCTGCTTTTAAAAACTAGTGGTTTTGAAGAAAACCGAGTAATATATAGCAATATAAACTTTTGCTCAAGAAATCACTCCCCGTGAGGGGATCTAGGATCTTGCCTCCTCGAATGAAGTGTGGGGTATTCCTCACCGAATACCTTTATGCAAAGCAAAAGAATACGACTATAGTTTTTCGAAAAATGGTTCTGACAATATCTTATTAGGTTTATTTTCTTGCACTAATCAAAGTTAATATGGTCCCATCAATTAATTCCTATCACACCAGAAAAGAACGTAATAGAATGTACGTATATGCTATTCACATGCGCCACGGAACCCGTCATACACCGTTAGGTTAATTAATAGCAGAGCGAGGGCAGGGCTAGGACAGATGCAAAACAGGGCTAGGACAGATGCAAAACATATACAACATTTATATATATATATATATATATATATATATATATATAAGCATTCGTCACAGACATGATATAAGCAACATCACAGACAAGCGATATGTTGTATGGAATAGCGGATAATCTAAGAGTTTCCGGTTTCACTTGAGCCGCAAATGAAACTCAACGTTCCCCGGTCGTGTGGATAGCTCGTACAATGAAGAACCAAGACACCTACGAGTGCGGCAAGTTACCCGACAATTCCAAAAGTAAGGCAACCTGCACTCTAGAACAAGGTACTTCACGGAATCCTATAACTTGAGCACTCCACCGTGGGCCATCCTAAAACCCCTACAAGTGTGGCGAATAACCCGCCAATTCTAAAGCGAGGCGGCTCGAACTCACCACTACGATACGACCACCCAGTGCACGCTAGAATCCGGCTATTCGAGCACTTCTCTATGGATTTATCCTAGTGTAGAAATGAAAAAATACAACGCTGACATCAACCTCAACCCAGCCGTGTCCTAATAAAAGAATATACAAATAGGAACAAATGGCAGTCAATATGTCGGACGCTTACCCTGCAATAATGAATATACAAATGGACTCAAAACTGTACAACTAGCATCACACAAAAGGCTATCGAACACGACAATCCGACGAAACCATTACAGAGATAAATATCATAACAACAAGATGGGTGTAACCCCTTTTAATCGACGTACAACAATTAGAAGACATTCGAAACACATTAACACATCACATAAGAAAGTAAAGAAAACATGACGTTAGAATCGCACACACTTGAAACTAACACTCAAAATTTTCGCCAATGAAAAACTAATGCACTTTAACTCCCAAAAATCCAGCATTTCAGCAATCATATGAATCCCAAATGACTCGTAATTTACTGGAGTGCCTGATGGGGCGCTCGGGCATGAACCAAGAGAGGCTTGGGAGGTTAAGAAGGGGTGCCCGCCACCCAAGACCATGACGAAGTGGTCTCGGGGGGTTGAACAGAATCCGAGAGCACCAACATGCTGATCTCGGGTTCACTAGCCCCCCTAAGACAACTCTGGAACATCGATGCCCAGTCTCGATACTACCATGATTAGAAACTTTTAAGGATGTGCTTATAGACTACCTAGACAGCATGACCAACTTCCAAACATGTCTTGAGGAGAAAAGCCGGGGTAAATAAGCTGACACAGGAGAGGGGTTTTGTCACAACCCGCTTCCCAGATTACACGACTTATTGGGGGTACTTAATTTCAATTATTTTAAAAGTCATCAAAATTCTTTAAAAATTAATAAATCTAATTTACAAAAGAGTAATTGTTTACACTCTTTAATACCTCTAGCCTCTAATAAGTTAACATTTAAAATGGTTAGAGTATAAACAAATAAATATGTTTATGTTTTTAAAATTTGACCA
This sequence comes from Agapanthus africanus, assembly GCA_030015575.1. NCBI lineage: Eukaryota > Viridiplantae > Streptophyta > Magnoliopsida > Asparagales > Amaryllidaceae > Agapanthus > Agapanthus africanus. Next base: position 558,500,549 of record JASDDO010000031.1, read on the forward strand.
ATAGGCCATGGGTTCATGACTTCCAAAGAGCATAAACACTTATTGTTAATAATACTCAATTTTTTCAGATTTATACATAGACGGTGTTAGATGTGTCTCATATTCGATCCGCTAAGATTTCCTACTCGAAAATCCGGAGTTATCATGAAGCTACATGGAAATTTGGTGTCATCTATAGGTCAGGCCTCTAGCTATCTCAACGCCAGAGGTCTGCCTCTGCTCTGTATGCACGAGTTTATTTTGGGCAAACGTCTACCTCGATGAGATTCAGACGTCTGCAGAGCGCTTTGTTCTTTTGGGAGATAAATCCAGACGTCTGTCCATCTCTTATTCAGACGTCTGGTTTACACTCTGTTGGCTTGTGACTAAATACCAGATGCCTGCTGATTCCTTCAGCAAACGTCTGTCGTATGTGTGGGCCGGATATTTTCTTAGTTATGAAATTAGTTTTTTTAGGAAATCTTTTGTATACTATATATATGATAGTTTATTTTAGACTTAGATCTGATGTCATTTTTAATTTGTAAGAACCATTGATAATTGTGAGAGATATAGGGTTTGAGAGGGATTTGTATTCTCCATCGATTTGTACTCCTCCGATATTTGATTTTTAATATAACTTCTCCTAATTAGTAAGTTCTTGTATTTCTATCATGCTTGTGGTTGATTTTCTTCTCGTTATCGATTGTGTGTTTGCTCTGTGATTGTCTCATATACGCAACAGAAGGGATACCTTATGACCGTTCTCTTAATCCCATCATATGAAGAAAGATCATATTACAGATAAATGTACTTGAAAAAAGATAAAAAATCATTGCAAATAAAATTCTCGTGTTACATTGGTTTCTGGGTACAAACTTTGATACCATATACAGAAAAGTATTACATTGTAGTATGGTACAAAGAGTAACTTTAAAAAAAACAATAATTTAAATGGATTTAAGCATGTGGGGTTTTAATGTCAAATTGACATTATTTAGAACATAGGCAGATACCCCAAGTGAGACCTAGCCTAGCAAAGTATGGGCGGGTATCCTAAATGGGATCTAGCCTCATGTAACGATGAAGCAGGAACCTTATTCGGGATTTCTGACAACAGTTTGTCAAGAGGAACTGCCTGTGTAAAGTGGGGGCGGATACCTCATTTTGGTTTTAAAATTGAGAAATTGCCATTTATGGCGTTCTCTGTTTTGATAGGGATAACATTTTGTGTTATTTCTAAAAAAAATTTATGAGCATAATTATATATATTATGTTCAAAACTTATGTGAGAACATGGAATGTTTTTCTTTGTTCAAAGTTAACTTGAGAAAATTATGTTTTTTTTCTTTCTATTTTCAAGTTTATATGCCGACAATAAAGTAAGAGTTTTATCTATTTTCAAGTTCTGTTAATGGAAAATAAGGTTTTCCCCTATTTTGAGTTTATATACAGTAAACAAAGTTTTCGCTATTTTCAAGTTTCGAGACGCAAATTTTTTTCTGTGCCTACGGTACGAGTGACATAACATTTTCATGTGTCAATGTTCATTTGTAAGAACATAGGGTTGCCCTGTTTTCGAAGTTCTTTTGGTTTTAGAACATGGAAATTTTCATGTTCCCCGTCGTCCCAGTCCAAAAAAAAAAGAAAAATGGCCATAGGAAACACATTTGTATTAAGAACTTATCAAAGTTCTTCAAATGATCCTCTTGGGCCACAAATAAAGATCAATGAAGAAGAATGAAAGAACTCTACTTTACTCTAACTTCTTACATTGTTTTTTCCTTCTTCTTCACAAATTCTTCAAAGCCAAGGGTTCTTCATGGGAATTCTTAGTGATGATAATCTTCGATCCCATTTTCTGCTCCTCAAAAGGGTATTTATAGGAATTGGAACAGTCATCAAACTGGTCCTACATTTTCAGGGAAGTGGGAAGAAGAAATAACCCTCACTTCTCCTAATAAAAGTCAAAACGCCTATATCCGTTACCTCATTTGAGGTTTCCGCTATCGCTTCAACCGGGATGGCTGAAAGTGGATACCTGAAATGGGGTATCCGGCATTGGAGTATCCGACATGGGGTTCACGCCCATGTTAAGCAAGTTGCATACTTAGTTTCTTGACCCTTTAAAACTTAAATAAATCAAAATCTGGAGGGATTTACTTAAGGAGTCCTATTTTGACTCCAGCACTAATTATTTAAATAACACATGCAAAGCTTTTTTGTAACAGATACATGTGTCTCTGCCAAAAATGGAAGGAATGGGTTTACTTATAAGGCTCATAATCAACAGAATAAATTCGATTGATATCTTTTAATATCTTTAATTGTCTATCAGCATGGATCTGCACCGTCCAAATAAATGGACGGATAATATTCAAGAATTGGTCATCTAATAACTAAAGAGGATCCTAGTCCCATATAAACAGATAGATATGACTTCAAAAGTCGGGCACATAACCAAATTTTCCTTCCTTGAATACAAAAGTATGTATTAGAGTTTATAATTAAAAGTTAATAAATCGGTAACAATAATTAACAGAACGTCTGCTCATTCAAACTTATTAAATTACAATTCCAATAAAAAGATGCTACTTTTTGTGAATCAAAAAAACAGGGAGATAATTACTCATTTTAGTTATTCTTGTCCCTGTTACTCAAATGTCGTTGTTGCTCATGCATGTTCTCATACATTATACACCGATTGATGTTTTACTCATAGAGATTTAATGTTTAAAAGAAGCATTTCCTCATCTTTAATCACCATTATCTAATATGAACCCATTAATTCATTTTCGTCAATGTTTCTCCAAATATCATCCGTACTAAACTCCCAAGATGAGATAATATTTGGTACCAGATCCTCCATTGGAGGCCCATACATGTGTGGCTCATTTGGAAGCGCTCCTTCTAAGTCAACCCTTCCAGCAGTTGTTAAGTCAGCCAATTTTACAATAGAGTCCTCCAAATTCTTCTTATTATTCATCAAAGCCCCTTTGTGTGAAGACTCAATAGAGCAAGCTCCTGCAATTTGGCAAGTGTGCTGCATGTTATAAGTCACTTCAAACCTGGGAGGATAGCATCTTCCTTCCTTTTGCTGCACTGTTTTTGTTGCTGAGCACCCTTGTTCTTTGTGGAGGACACATCTGTAGTAGCTCCTGTATGAGATCAAAGCAACTCTAGTGGTCAGCACATAAAACATATACCTTGGATGAGAGAGAGAGAGAGAGAGAGAGAGTTTTTCTCTTGTTATTTAGGTTTCACGTTGGCTTGGCTGCCGAACTGATGATTTGATAAGAAGGTATATAACAGGGTACAACATTCAAAATTGCGGCTTCTTATCCAATCTTTGTATGCATTCACAGTCCCATAGTCTATATGAAAGGATTTGAAGTGTTTTGACAAGGAATATATTGCTGTGAAGGTGTCTTGTACATCGAGACTGCATAAGATTGAGCCGGCTCATACTTGTCATATGCCGTCTCATACAACCAGAGAATAAAGATGATTCAAGACACTTTATGAGCCGTCTTAACAGGAGATGAGCCGTCTCAACTATGGGTTGAGCCGTCTCATAGAGACAGAGAACTCAGCATATGTTGAGCCGGCTCAAGAAGAGTTTGAGCCGACTCAAGGAGTCTGTTGCGGTTCGGTTGCAGGAATCGGTTTACGAGTTTATCATGGAAATAAGGTTTGGGTGGCAGTTTCGTAATCGAGTGTATTCCCATTATATATGTGATTGGTAATTAGTATAAGTAGGAATATTTGGTTAAAATTAAAGTAAAATTTGATCATAAGGTTAAAGGGAGACGAAACGATGGTTTCGTAAAGGATCAAACCTTCATCAAGAGAATTTGAGAGAGAAGAAGAAGATCTCGTTGGAGATCCATGTAATCTTCATCAGGTTTTTCTCTAAAAGTTCTAATAAAGCTATTCTTCTCATTTCCCTGAACCGCTTTCTTGTGTTATTTGATTGAGAATTATTTCTATTTGTTATTCGTCGAAAGGGATCTTTGAAGATCCATCAGGCTTCCGCGAGTGCAACAAGAATCGTCGAAAGGGATCTTTGAAGAGTTTGAGCCGGCTTAAGAAGTCTGTTGCGGTTCGGTTGCGGGAATCAGTTTTTGAGTTTATCTTAATTAAAAATAAGGTTTGGTGATAGTTTCATAATTAAGTGGATTACTATTATATATCAGATTTAAAATGAGTATAAAAAGGAATCTACGATTAAAGTTAAAATAAGGATTGATCATAAAGCTAAAGGAAGACGAAACGATGGCTCCGTAAGGGATCAAAGCTTCATCAAGAGAACTTGAAAGAGAAAAAAGGAGATCTCGTTGGAAATGTATAAGAAGAGAGTTATTGTAATCTTCATAAGGATTTCTCTAAAAGTTCTAATAATGTTATTCTCCCCGTTTCCCCGAATCGTTTTCTTGTGTTTTTTGGTTGAGAATTATTTCTATTTGTTATTCGTCGAAAGAGATCTTTTAAGATCTATCAGGCTTCCGCACGTGCAACAACTTATATAATGTAGAGTTAAAATGATTAACCTCGGATGTTTGGAACGGTTGATTTTCTTTTCTCCATACTTTCTCCATTGATGCCCATCATTATTCGGAATAGTTGTAGATATCGTCCACGTATCTAGTTTCATCCTGCACGTTAGAACAATAGACATTAATTATTTTTATCGTCTTTTGCTCTATTATTAATTTTAATATAACTTCCAGGTAGTACAAAGTATTTGCTTCTTTGAATGTAAATTTGATTATCTCTATCAATTAATTGCTTCTAGCTTAGCTTCTACTTCGCCTCTTCTTCATTTGCAAATGCAACAAACTATTAAATTTCAAGCAAAAAGGAAGAAAATGAAATATTTCTTATTTTATCTAGAGAAAATTATGCCTTATACATGATTTACTAATACCACTAAATAAGTGAAAGAATTGGGATTAAATCATACCCTAATTAGATTCTTTTTAAAATATTTCCTCATTCCTCGTCATAATTTTGTAGTTTTAATGTTTCGGAAGGACATTTAATATTTAATATTAAAATAAATTAATAAAAACATTGAAAATAGAGTTAACCTTTTCCTACATGCCATGGTTCATTTTTACAAATTAAAACCATTTAAATTTGTAATTTACACTAATTTAGTGTAAAAATAAAGCTTATGTTAATATTTAAAATAATTAATTTAGGAAATTTTTTTAATTAAACTAAAAATTTATAAGTGGCTAAATAAACACTATTTACTAGTAATTACATAATTAAGTAGGTATTTTTGAATTTATAATGAAAAACAACTGCGGTTTGATTTTACGAAAAATACATTTTGCTTTACCGAAAATCATAAAATTCACTTAAACAATTTTATTCATTTAATTATTTATTTAATTATTTTTAAAACGTTACACAGAGCGAAGGCAGGGCTAGCACAGATGCAAAACATATACAGCATATATATATATATATATATATATATATATATATATATATATATAAGCATTCTTCACAGGCATGATATAAGCAACATCATAGACAAACGATAGGCTGTATGGAATAACGGATAATCTAAGAGCTTCAGGTTTCACTTGAGCCGCAAATGAAACTCAACGTTCCCCGGTCATGTGGATAGCCCGTACAATGAAGAAACAAGACACCTACGAGTGCGGCAAGTTACCCGACAATTCCAGAAGTAAGGCAACCTGCATTCTAGAACATGAGTGGGCCACTTGGTACTTTACGGAATCCTATAACTTGAGCAATCCACCGTGGGCCATCCTAAAACCCCTACAAGTGTGGCGAATAACCCGTCAATTCTAAAGCGAGGAGGCTCGAACTCACCACTACGATACGACCACCCAGTGCACACTAGAATCCGGCTTTTCGAGCACTTCTCCATGGATTTATCCTAGTGTAGAAATGAAAAAAATACAACGCTGATATCAACCTCAACCCAGCCGTGTCCCAATAAAAAAATATACAAACAGGAAAAAATGGCATTCAACATGTCGGACGCTTACCCTGCAATAATGAATATACAAATGGACTCAAAACTGTACAACTAGCATCACACAAAAGGCTATCGAACACGACAATCCGACGAACCATTGATAATTGTGAGAGATATAGGGTTTGAGTGGTATTTGTATTCTCCATCGATTTGTACTCCTCCAATATTTGATTATTAATTTAACTTCTTCTAAAGTTTTATCTATTTTCAAGTTCTGTTCATGGAAAATAAGGTTTTCCCCTATTTTGAGTTTATATACAGTAAACAAAGTTTTCGCTATTTTCAAGTTTTGAGAAGCAAAATTTTTTCTGTGTCTACGGTACGAGTGACATAAGATTTTCATGTGTCAATGTTCATTTGCAAGAACATAGGGTTGCCCGATTTTCAAAGTTCATTTGGTTTTAGAACATGGAAATTTTCATGTTCCCCGTCGTCCCTGTCCCAAAAAAAAAGAAAAATGGCCATAGGAAACGCATTTGTATTGAGAACTTATCAAAGTTCTTCAAATGATCCTCTTGGGCCACAAATAAAGATCAATGAAGAAGAATGAAAGAACTCTACTTTACTCTAACTTCTTACATTGTTTTTTCCTTCTTCTTCACCAATTCTTCAAAGCCAAGAGTTCTTCATGGGAATTCTTAATGATGATAATCTTCGATCCCATTTTCTGCTCCTCAAAAGGGTATTTATACGAATTGAAACAGTTATCAAACTGGTCCTACATTTTCAGGGAAGCGGGAAGAAGAAATAACCCTCACTTCACCCAATAAAAGGCAAAACGCCTATATCGGTTACCTCATTTGAGGTTTCCGCTATCGTTTCAACCCGGATGGCTGAAAGTGGATACCTGAAATGGGGTATCCGGCATTGGAGTATCCGACATGGGGTTCACGCCCATGTTAAGCAAGTTGCATACTTAGTTTCTTGACCCTTTAAAACTTAAATAAATCAAATTCTTGAGGGATTTACTTTAGGAGTCCTATTTTGACTCCAGCGCTAATTATTTAATTAACACATGCAAAGCTTTTTTGTAACAGATACATATGTCTCTGCCAAATATGGAAGGAATGGGTTTACTTATAAGGCTCATAATCAACAGAATAAATTCGATTGATATCTTTTAATATCTTTAATTGTCTATCAGTATGGATCTGCACCGTTCAAATAAATGGACGGATAATATTCAAGAATTGGTCATCTAATAACTAAAGAGGATCCTAGTCCGATATAAATAGATAGATATGACTTCAAAAGTCGGGCACATAACCAAATTTTCCTTCCTTGAATACAAAAGTATGTATTAGAGTTTATAATTAAAAATTAATAAATCGGTAACAATAATTAACAGAACGTCTGCTCATTCAAACTTATTAAATTACAATTCCAATAAAAAGATGCTACTTTTTGTGAATAAAAAAAACAGGGAGATAATTACTCATGTTAGTTATTCTTGTCCCTGTTACTCAAATGTCGTTGTTGCTCATGCATGTTCTCATACATTATACACCGATTGACGTTTTACTCATAGAGATTTAATGTTTAAAAGAAGCATTTCCTCATCTTTAATCACCATTATCTAATATGAACCCATTAATTCATTTTCGTCAATGTTTCTCCAAATATCATCCATACTAAACTCCCAAGATGAGATAATATTTGGTACCGGATCCTCCATTGGAGGCCCATACATGTGTGGCTCATTTGGAAGCGCTCCTTCTAAGTCAACCCTTCCAGCAGTTGTTAAGTCAGCCAATTTTACAATAGAGTCCTCCAAATTCTTCTTATTATTCATCAAAGCCCCTTTGTGTGAAGACTCAATAGAGCAAGTTCCTGCAATTTGGCAAGTGTGCTGCATGTTATAAGTCACTTCAAACCTGGGAGGATAGCATTTTCCTTCCTTTTGCTGCACTGTTTTTGTTGCTGAGCACCCTTGTTCTTTGTGGAGGACACATCTGTAGTAGCTCCTGTATGATATCAAAGCAACTCTAGTGGTCAGCACATAAAACATATACCTTGGATGAGAGAGAGAGAGAGAAAGAGAGAGAGAGAGAGTTTTTCTCTTGTTATTTAGGTTTCACGTTGGCTTGGCTGCCGAACTGATGATTTGATAAGAAGGTATATAACAGGGTACAACATTCAAAATTGCGGCTTCTTATCCAATCTCTGTATGCATTCACAGTCCCATAGTCTATATGAAAGGATTTGAAGTGTTTTGACAAGGAATATATTACTCTGAAGGTGTCTTGTACATCGAAACTGCATAAGATTGAGCCGGCTCATACTTGTCATATGCCGTCTTAGACACACAGAGAATAAAGATGATTCAAGACACTCTATGAGCCATCTCAACTATTGGTTGAGCCGTCTCATAGAGACAGAGAACTCAGCATATGTTGAGCCGGCTCAAGAAGAGTTTGAACCGGCTCAAGAAGTCTGTTGCAGTTCGGTTGCGGGAATCGGTTTATGAGTTTATCATGAAAATAAGGCTTGGCGCAGTTTCGTAATCAAGTGTATTCCCATTATATATATATATATATATATATATATATATATATATATATATGTGTGTGTGTGTGTGTGTGTGTGTGTGTGTGAGTGATTGTTAATTAGTATAAGTAGGAATATTTGGTTAAAATTAAAGTAAAATTTGATCATAAAATTAAAGGTAGGCGAAACGATGGCTTCATAAAGGATCAAGCCTTCATCAAGAGAATTTGAGAGAGAAGAAGGAGATCTCGTTGGAGATCTATCAGAAGAAGGTTATTGTAATCTTCATAAGGTTTTTCTTTAAAAGTTCTAATAAAGTTATTCTTCTCATTTCCCTGAATCGCTTTCTTGTGTTATTTGATTGGGAATTATTTCTATTTGTTATTCGTCGAAAGGGATCTTTGAAGATCCATCAGACTTCCGCGAGTGCAACAAGAATCGTTGAAAGGGATCTTTGAAGAGTTTGAGCCGTCTTAAGAAGTCTGTTGCGGTTCGGTTGCGGGAATTAGTTTTTGAGTTTATCTTGAAAATAAGGTTTGGTGGCAGTTTCGTAATTAAATATATTACTATTATATATCAGATTTGAAATGAGTATAAAAAGGAATCTACGATTAAAGTTAAAATAAAGATTGATCATAAAGCTAAAGGGAGATGAAACGATGGCTCCGTAAAGGATCAAAGCTTCTTCAAGAAAACTTGAGAGAGAAGAAGGAGACCTGGTTGGAGATGTATAAGAAGAGAGTTATTCTAATCTTCATAAGGATTTCTCTAAAAGTTCTAATAAAGTTATTCTCCCCGTTTCCCCGAATCGTTTTCTTGCGTTTTTTGATTGAGAATTATTTCTGTTTGTTATTCGTCGAAAGAGATCTTTTAAGATCCATCAGGCTTCCGCGCGTGCAACAACTTTTATAATGTAGATTTAAAATGATTAACCTCGGATGTTTGGAACCGTTGATTTTCTTTTCTCCATACTTTCTCCATTGATGCCCATCATTATTCGGAATAGTTGTAGATATCGTCCACGTATCTAGTTTCATCCTGCACGTTAGAACAATAGACATTGATTATTTTTATCGGTCTTTTGCTCTATTATTAATTAATCGGGGTATTTTTAATATAACTTCCAGCTAGTACAAAGTATTTGCTTCTTTGAATGTAAATTTGATTATCTCTATCAATTGATTGCTTCTAGCTTAGCTTCTACTTCGCCTCTTCTTCATTTGCAAATGCAACAAACTATTAAATTTCAAGCAAAAAGGAAGAAAATGAAATATTTCTTATTTTATCTAGAGAAAATTATGCCTTATACATGATTTACTAATACCTGAACTAAATAAGTGAAAGAATTGGGATTAAATCATACCCTAATTAGATTCTTTTTAAAATATTTCCTCATTCCTCGTCATAATTTTGTAGTTTTAATGTTTCGGAAGGACATTTAATATTTAATATTAAAATAAATTAATAAAAACATTGAAAATAGAATTAACCTTTTCCTATTTCCATCCCATTCAGTGGGATCTTCGTCTTTCGAGCGAGAGCAAGCTTGAAGCTTGGAAAGCACAAAGGCAAAAGACCCGAAAATATCTTCAAACATACCTCTAACAAGCTCCGACGATCTATCCTTAGGTGACAAAGGGAGCACAATCGCGTGAAGAGTACTCATGAGCTCGTGCACTTTATTCATCTCTTCGATAAGCTTTGAATGCTCACAAGCCAATGTTGTTGGAGATGAAACAGCTTGATCCATTTTCTTATTCATCTTTGATGCAAGTATATATATCTATGTTGCTTGATCACAGGTTCATATCAACATATATATATAATAATGAGATTACCGAGTAAAACTGTGGAGCCTATCAATATTATGGTTGGTGTCACTAATTGTACACATCTGTTAAAATCACGTAACCTCCATCGTAATTAATGCAGAGTATGCCCAGCTGGCATTTCCCTTTCCCCTTCTTTTAATACTTATGGAGTACTACTGTTTGCTCGTGCAAACGTGATACACGAAACTCAACCAAAAATTACAACTCTATCCTTGAATGTATCACGCTTTCAATTCAACGAACTTCACTACCAAGATTTATTGGCAAAGGACCCCAGCTAATTAAAAATTGCAGTTGAAGTAATTCTTTTGATCAATTATTGCTAAGCGTCTCCTCTCTGGTTATCATACTGCTACAATAAGGGTTTGCCCCTACGGCTACAATAATCCGTAGGGGCAACTTTTTATTGTCCTTACGGATTAATCCGTAGGGCCATCCGGTTGTCCCTACGATGCCCTACGGATTAATTTAAAAATATTTAAATATAATCTTTTATTTGGCTTTACGGAGCCGCAAAAGAAGGCCCTACGGATTATTCCGTAGGGGCAAAGAAGGTTAATTTATAAATAAAAAATAGCCTCTGAAATTTCCTCATCTCCCCCAATTTTTCCCACCAACTTTCCTGTGCGTGCGTCGTCCTCTCATTCTCGTCACCCCGCCGGACTTCTCGTCGCCAAAACTTCTCGTCGTCGTCGTCAGCTCAGTCTCCGCCACCACCTCGTCGAGCTCCACCACCTCAGGCTCACCACAGTCTTAAAATTTCCCGCTCGTCGCCATCTTGCCGCCACCAACTCGTCGAGCTTCATCCCCAGTCTTCTCCATCTCGTCGAGCTCCATCCGCTGACAAAACTACAAGTGAGGTGATTTAATTTTCATTTTGAAGTATTAATTATTCTTAATTTGTGTTACTGTTGATTTTAGGGTTAGTTCCGGGTTAATTGGGGGTTAGTTAGGGTTAGGGTTATGGTTAATTAGGTAGGTTAGGGTTAGGGTTAGGGTTAATTAGGTAGGTTAGGGTTAGGGTTAGAGTTCAGTTTAGGGTTAGGGCCAGGGTTAGGGTTAGAGTTAGGATGAGAGTTAATTAGGTAGGGTTAGAGTTAGGGTTAGTTAGGTAAAATTGGGTTGGTGATGATTAGGATTACGGTTAGGGTTAATTAGATTAATTAGGGTTAATTTTGGTTTGGGACATAGTTAATTTGGGTTGGGGTTTGGGTGATGATTAGGATTAGGTTGACTCGGGTTAGGGTATGGGCTAGAGTTAATTTGGGTTAATTAGATAAAATAGAGTGTATTTGTGTTAGGGTGTTGATTAGGGTTAATTTTGGGTTGATTAGGGTTTATTTAGGTTAGGGTGATGATTAGGATTAATTAGGTTAATTTAGGATAATTTTGGATTAGGATAATTTGAGTTAGGGTGATGATTAGGGTTTAATGCCGAAGTCCATATGGATATGACTTGGCACTACTGTTGTTCTTGACTATGATATCCGGCAGGTGGATGACTATAATATCTTTCTAAATGGGAATTCAGAAGTGTACGTGTATATAACTCTGCCAGGGGGTTATCGTAGTCAGTTGGAGCAGCGGAAGGTGTGCAAGTTGCTTATGTTTATTCGTAAACTAAAGCATGGATAGCGGAGACGGATCATCTGTTTTGATGTGACAGTCAAGCCGATTGACTTCATCAAAACAACTAATGAACCTAATAAGAAGGGTGTAGGGAGTACTGTCCTAAGATTTAGATGACATACTCCTAATAAGAAGTGATATTTCTATACTACAATCGGTCAAACTTTGGTTGTCACAGATGTTTTCTCCATATAGGATCTGGATAAGATATCACGAATTCTGATGACTAAATCTATATTGATAAACCTAGATTTAGGAAGTGTCCCAATTCGGGTACTTGGACACCATTCTAAAGTGTTTTAGAATAGACCACTCCTAGCATGGTAGTGTACCCGCAGGTGATGGTGTCTCCCTTTCTAAAGATATAGCTTCCTGACTATTGAGAAGAGAGCCTGATATGAATGACATATTATTTGCTTAGGTAATTGAGTCAATCATATAATATCTTATACAAAACCAGATATTGCTTCTACGTTTGCCCTAGTAAACAGATATTAATCCAATCCTGGAAAAACAAAGGGAAGCAGTTAAGAACATAAGAGGATATTCTTGGTATATAGTAACGACAACCTCCTCAAGGAGGCGGTTATCGGTTCAGGCTTCCAAGGTGATCTGGATGACAGAAATATTGTCAAAGTTTTGAGTTTACCCTCTTCTGAGGAGAAGTATATTGGATAGGGTTACAATAGGGATACTGAGGTAGGCATGGTGCAGGATGCTGGTGATGACTCAAAGGACACAACCCAAGAAGTTTGTTGGATAAAATTATTCATTTATGAACTTGGTCCTATCAAGTATCCAGATAAATTTTTGAGGTGGGGTATCGCTTAATTCGGGAGATTGTTGATCTCCGTGAAGTTGAGATATAGAGAGAGGAAGTTGGAACATTGTAGCGGATCCACTCACTGAGGTTATTTCTCAAACACGGTTTGTGAAACTGATTAGTAGAGAAATTGGGTATTCGGTAGCACACGAGATGTGGGTATTCGATACCACAATAATTAGCCTTAAGTGCAAGTGGGAGGTTGTTGGATATAGTGCCCTCAAGGTAATTATTGTAATTGCAGGTAGGCGATTATGATAATTAAGGGAGGACCTATACAGGTAGAATAGTATTACTCGAAATAATAGTATTAAGGAAAGTTTTATCGGAGCGCTATTCGGCCTGCCTTATTATATGGTACAGAATGCTGGGCTCCTAAGAAGCATCATACACAGAAGATGCACGTAGCGGAGATGCGCATGCTTCGTTAGATGTGCGGTAACACTAGAAAAGACAAGGTACGAAATGAGGATATCCGTGCAAAAGTTGGCGTAGCACCCGTGGAGGAGAAGATGCGGGAAAACCGGCTTAGATGGTTTGGTCATGTGCGACGCAGACTTATGGAAGCACCGGTTCGACGAATAGATACTCTCGTTATGGGTAATGGCAAAAGGGCAAAAGGGAAACCGAAGAAAACATGGATGGAGGTGATACGAAATGATATGGTTGCCAAAAGACTCAATGAAAGTATATTGTTCGATAGAAGTGAGTGGAGACAGAGGATTCATGTGTTGGACCCGGCGTGATTCTCATGTTGGTTCATGTAGCCTACCCCTTATGCTTGGGATAAAAGGTTCAGTTGTTGTTGTTGTTTTTTTGTTTTATCTGTTTTGTCTTTATCATTGATGTGTATATGTTTTACTTGTTATTACGAGTCGCTAATACATAATGATGAATGTAATACCCAGCCCCTTTTATACCAAAACCTGTATTTTGTTACTCTAGAATTTTATCTATATATAATCCTATTTATTTTATTTATAATTTTATTTATTTTTAAACCCTATTTTCTTTTATCAATAAAATCCAAACCCTATTATATCCATACTTTTCCTTATCCGCAGCCCACTCCCTCTTTCCTCTTAAATTTTCTTATTTTCCCGAGCCCAGAACTCCATTATTCTCTTTGATTTAATCCTTAACCTCGGCCCAGCCCACATCTTTCTTTACACCAATTATTTTTCCCTATTTCTCTGGCCCAGCACACGTTGGCCCGGCCCATCCCCTCTCCATGTCCGCTTCACTCACCCGCACCCGCTTCCTCGACCCGACCCGCTTCTTCCCTCTCTTCCCCAATGGCTACTCTCCACTTCTCCCGCTCCATGTTTCCCGCGATCCGTTTCCTCCGCCGACGCCTCCGCCTGCGCCCACGACGCGCACGTTTCCCTGCGACCCGCTCCCTCATCTCGTTCTCCATTTCTCTCTCCCTCGTTCTCCATTTCTCTCCCCCTCCTACTCCCTCACCCAAACGCACGACACACCCATTTTCCCCATCACCGAGCACCCAACGTCGCACGCCCTGACGGCGACGACCACGACCTCTCTTCCTCTCTCCCTCCACCATCACCCGCAACTGACCACCTCTACACTCATCGTCGCCGACACCTCCTCAGAACACCCTGCATACACCGAGTCCCCTCACCCGAGCTCGACCACCCCTGCCCCGACGCCGGCAAGCTCCTCATCTCGTCGTCGACGCACCTACATCCCGTCGACTCCCCTCATCATCGTCGCCATCATCTCTCTAAATCCCGATCTCCCCCTCTCTATTGATCTCTCTTTTTCTCTCTGTGTTCTCTCCCTCACTTTCTCACTGTCTAATTCTCTCTCTCTCTCACCCTCTATTTTCTCTCTCTCAGTTAACTCTCTCTCTTTCTTTATTCTCTCTCTACTCCCTCTCTGTTCTTCCCCTCTCTCTCTTTCTCAGCTATCTCAATCTCTCTCTATAACTTCCTCCCTCTCTCTCTGCAATCTCTTTTTCTCTCTCTACAATCTTTTCTCTCTTTCTAACTCTTTCCCTCTCTAACTCTTTTTCTCTCTCAATATCTCTCCATCTGCAATCCCTCACCATCGGTCTCGGCACACCACCGACCACCACCCTTGTCGTCTAGACCCCAGCAACCAAGCCGCTGCCGAGATTCGAGCTCAAGCCAAACCTAGCCGAGATTCGTCGGGTGCTTGCTACTCCGTGCCCGTGCCGTGTCACTACTGCCTTCGCTGCCGTGCTATCAATTCATCGTCTCCAGGCAAGTATTTTACTTGCTTACATGCTATATACTCGAGTTACAATCTTAGACTATTTAGATTTTCACGTTACAATGTTAGATCAATTAGGCGTCATAACTGTTCGGTGTGTGTTCCCAATGAAAATACTCATCAAATTTGACGGAACTAAATGGTATAGTTTGGCCCGTATAGCTGTGAACCTAGTGTATGAATTTCGTTGAATAATTCGACCGTTAATGACTAAAACAACTACCCCCAAGTTTAACCGTAAAACTGGAATTTTACTGTACCTGGAAACTATTAGAATCACCATAAATTATATACATACTGGAATGATGCGCTCGAGGGCTCAAATCGAAGCTGACTCGACGAACTTTAACCCTATGCAAGTTTAGAATAGTTTCTGTACTTACATGGTGTCGACATTTGGATTGGAGTGCGACTCTGGACTGCAGTCCAGAGCAACTCCAATTGTTTCTTACTATTCCGTAATGAACCCCACCCTGTTTCCTAAAATCGTAGGTTGCGGAACTCCGCTGTTTATTGTAGGTGAACCTGTTATCTATACAACACAAGTGGTTTCATCCTGTTTCGTTATCGTTTGTTATTTAGTCTGTAATTTAATAGATCGGGACGCATAACAGTCCCAACAGAATCAGAACTGACATATTGGTATTGAATAGTGTATATCTCCTGACATACAGACGCGATTGAAGATCCGTCTATTGCGTTGAAAACTTTACTGAAAACCCTAGATTTCATCCAACTGTATCGTCACTAAAATCTGATCCCAATTGGGATTAACATGCGTTGCGAAACGGATTTCTGATTCTGAAACCAGATTTCCAGCCGTGAACGCTTAAAATGAAATGGCTATAAATAATGACTCTGGAATCCGATTGGTATGAAACCAAATTCAATGGATATATAACCGAACATACTATTTATTCCCCGTTCATTGTTTCATTAAACTGTAAACATATGACTTATGATAAATCGTGCAAGTGGTAGAATACTGTTTCATAACATCCTAATCATGCTTATATACTGTTCACGCATCATATCACACACATGTCATTGCATTGATAACCTAGTGATAACGTGCATTACCCAGTGTTAGGTATTAGTGATGATTGTGGCAAGTACGTCAGTGTTCGTGTATCAGTGAATAAGTGAAAGTGATACGTACTTGTACACAATCAGTGAACCTTATCATTATATTGCATTGTCGACGTCTTTGGGACACGTGTACGTGTGACTATAAATGGTATGGGACACTTATAGAAGCTCTTGCACGAGTGTCACAGATAAGGCACCAGACACTGCCATTTATCTTAGGTATTAGTCGGGACGTTCTTGATGGAGGTCCTGCCTCCAGTTCTCGCGCAGACTTGTCACGGATCGATTAGTATTTAGGGTTATGGTTAGCGTTTGATGTAGACCACGGGGTGTGGGGTAGTTTAAGTGTGAGTTCAACAGAATCTCGGGAGTCATATGCCGGCTTATATATTTAGGGAGTTATATGGAGATTTACAGGGTATGTGATTATCACCGTGATATACATGTTGGGCCCGTGGTCCCTTGCCCTTGGGTTCTACCCTTGGGTGGAGGACACTTGCGAGTGGTTGACTCTCACACTTGGACTGACGATAGGCTTAGTGACCTGTACAGTGAGACTTAGAGACTGATAGGGATACTGGCATTGATATATCTTACTTACTGTGTTGACATACATGGCATATCGTTCTGCTGCTTTTACTGTTCCGCTGCATTGATTACTGCACATTCATATTCATGTTGTCATTGATTTACTGTTATACATACCTATTACCACTGTTAGAGTTGTCACATGATTTTATATATATTATATTGCTATCGTGTCGCTCTGACGACCTGAGTATGCATGCTCAGTGTGAGGAGAAGATTTAGTCTGGACCAGGACCAGACGTACATCATGGACACCTCGATTTGATATCCAAAGTTATATCCATATTTGTTCCCCCTCAGGTCAGTTCTTTACATTGTTTCCTTCAGTTACTGCATTTCTCATTACCTGCGCATTATTTACTGTTTACCATGAAAAACTAGAAGCCGAAGTGTGACTACGGCAGGACATTTCCTTGACCGTAGGAGCATGGCTGGCCTTGTCTACCCCTCGTATTCCCTATTTTGGGAAGCGGGGCGTGACATGGTTTAGTTGGTATCAGAGCCCAGGTTTTGCTTCAATTGGGATTGCAGTTTTCCGTGTAGAGCTTGACAATCTATGACATCCCTCAGTCTAGATTGTAAACTTGATATCCTTGATCCATATTCACATTGAGTGTTCTGCTATCCATTCGCTAGGGTTTCGAGTGACTTGGCAAAGTTACGTGGTTGCAATTGCACTACCGTGCTCTGTTTAAGTGACTTAAAGTCATACAGTCGATTCTCCACTTGTAATAAATTCATCACCTCTGATTCTTGAATCTTTGTCCTATCCATATTATATTTTGATTCATATAGCTTGTGACTTATATCATCCTCAAAATTGTTGTTTCAGGATCATGTCTTCCAACGACTCTTCCTCTATCTCCACTCCCCAGAATCAGACCGTTGAGATTCTAAGTGTACTGCTAGGTTTGAAGGAAGCCCATGAGCGAACAAACAACGTGTTAGCTGAAGGACTGAGAAGGCAGGTGAATCAGGCACCAGCGGGAGTCTCCAATCGTAAAGGGATCCCTGTTAGACAAGGAAAAGAGAAGAAAATGAAGCGCCCATTTGTTTCCCCGCGACAGAAGCAGCAGAAGACCCCATGTTGTGGGTACTGTAAGAGGCCAGGACATCTTCAGACGGATTGTCGTCGCGCCCAAGGGAAATGTCTGATTTGCGGATCCAGCGGACATCTTATCAACGGTTGCCCAAAAAGGAAGGAGCTACAAGGAGGAGACTCGTCCTTTCTCCACACTTCTGACAAGTGATGATTATCGCGTAGTTCGAACATCGAGGATAAGGCGGACCCAGCGTAAAATTCAACTCACGCGACAAGAATGCAAATTTTCATGTTTTCTACTTTCAGTAATAATGTTGTCATCCTTTTATGAATATTTCTTTCCGTTTGAAATCTTGTATCCGTTGAATTTTTAGTTGAATGCAATAAAACTTTGAATCGTAATGTATGTATCATTCTTTTGCTTTCTCCTTATTTATACTATTTATTATCACAGCATTTTAATCATGATCCTTCAGTTCCTGCCACCGCATGTTTTCCTATGCTTCGTACCCTAAGCTATTTTCTTGATGTGTTCCGTTGTCTAATCATGACATTTTCTTTCAGGCCATGGCCCACCCTGGAGCAGCGCCGCATCTAGGTGAGGATGCACAGTCTTGCGTCTCCTTAGACCACACGCTGATGAGTTCTGACGATGAGATCAACGGTCCCCAGGTCAATTTCGGAAACAGCGATTCCGAAGACGAAGGAGCAGCCGCCCCAGAGTTTGACATGATAGGTGATTCCGACGAAGAAGAAGGAGATCCTGAAGAGAACCCGATAGAGGAAGACCCCGAGGAAGAACCGATAGAAGAAAATCCAGTTGAGGAAAATCCCGTGGAAGAAAATCCAGAAGAAGAAAATCACATGGAATCAGACCTCGATGAAGAAGCTCCATCCGAGGAAGAAGAACCAGAAGATCAAGACCCTGTGGTGGAAGAACTCCCAATGGCGATCCCTGCAAGGCGATATGGGAATGGACGCCCCTACCTGAGTGCGCGAGCCTACCGCAACCTGCTGAATCTCCACAACCGCGACCGACGGGATTTCTTTTTGATGTTGTTTTATCTGGCCAAATAAATCTGTGTATAGATTAGGGCCACATTTCGTTTTGAGAATGCTTTGTTTCAAATTTTCTAGAGTGGAATAAATTGCTGAGTTCGCAAATCCTTCGATCTTCTTAGTTCCCTTGCTATTTGATTATTTCTTCTATAATTATTTTCTCTACTGAGATCTGTTCACCCCTACTCCTTACCTTGTCTTAACCCTCACTGAGATTCACTGGTACCACACCCGATTTTTAGAGGTCCACCCTTCATCCTTAGTCTGTGCCCCGTTTGAGATCCTCCTGGGAGGAGAACAATCTTGTGAAATTTCCGAGTTCGCTAACCCTTCAAATCTTTGATTCATAAGATATACCAACCGTCGTTCTCCCCATATTTTCTCCTAGTAGTCTTTTGTTGCTCACCCTTACTTCTTGTGCTGACCCGATCCCAATCTCTTTGACCTTCAGCCTAAAGCAGCCATACTCCGACCTTTAAATGATACACACTTCCTTGAAACCCTTACCCTAGCTAGCTTATACATTTTTGTGTTCTTCCTATTACCCTAACTATATATAGGGACAGTGTTATTCAAAAATTTAGTTTTCATTATTTTGGTACGTGTTATTGATTACTTCGTTTTATGTATTTTAAGTACACTATTATTATTCCCATTTTCAGTAGCACAACCTTACACCGCGCATATTTTTGGCCCATGTTTCTTAATTTCACTATACAAGTTTTCTAAATTATTTTAAACCTATTTTATCGATACATTATCCTAAAATGTTTTAACCTATCGACTAATTTTCACTACTTTATTATCGTACTATATTTTCGGGTCTTGTACCTATGATTACTATGGTTGAGCCTTATACTTATTATTTCTGCTTGCTTTTGATAGGCTTAGATGTGCACATATTTGAGTTTCGACTTTTATCGAACACGCCTTGATTATTATTATTCGTTATTGTTACCTATATTCTCGTATACTTATAGTTGCTCTTATAGTGTTCCTACATTATACTTATTAGATCTATCTTATGTATGTGGTTCTTATATATATATGTACCTTCAAGTTTTTGTCTACCCGTTCTAAGTAAATCGACATGTAGTAGTGTTCGATATGATAACTCTTCGCTTATTATTTTATAACTTGTTGTTTCTTTAAATTTCGAGGATGAAATTTTTGTAAGGGTGGTATGATGTAATACCCAGACCCTTTTATACCAAAACCTGTATTTTGTTACTCTAGAATTTTAGCTATTTATAATCCTATTTATTTTATTTATAATTTTATTTATTTTTAAACCCCATTTTCTTTTATCAATAAAATCCAAACCCTATTATATCCATACTTTTCCTTATCCCCAGCCCACTCCCTCTTTCCTCTTAAATTTTCTTATTTTCCCAAGCCCAAAACTCTATTATTCTCTTTGATTTAATCCTTAACCTCGACCCAGCCCACATCTTTCTTTACACCAATTATTTTTCCCTATTTCTCTGGCCCAGCACACGTTGGCCCGGCCCATCCCCTCTCCAGGTCCGCTTCACTCACCCGCACCCGCTTCCTCGACCCGACCCGCTTCTTCCCTCTCTTCCCCAATGGCTACTCTCCACTTCTCCCGCTCCCTGTTTCCCACGATCCGTTTCCTCCGCCGACGCCTCCGCCTGCGCCCACGACGCGCACGTTTCCCTGCGACCCGCTCCCTCATCTCGTTCTCCATTTCACTCTCCCTCGTTCTCCATTTCTCTCCCCCTCCTACTCCCTCACCCAAACGCACGACACACCCATTTTCCCTATCACCGAGCACCCAACGTCGCACGTCCTGACGGTGACGACCACGACCTCTCTTCCTCTCTCCCTCCACCATCACCCGCAACCGACCACCTCTACACTCATCGCCGCCGACACCTCCTCAGAACACCCTGCACACACCGAGTCCCCTGCACCCGAGCTCGACCACCCCTGCCCCGACGCCGGCGAGCTCCTCGTCTCGTCGTCGACGCACCTACATCCCGTCGACTCCCCTCATCATCGTCGCCATCATCTCTCTCAATCCCGATCTCCCCCTCTCTCTTGATCTCTCTTTTTCTCTCTGTGTTCTCTCCCTCACTTTCTCACTGTCTAATTCTCTCTCTCTCTCACCCTCTGTTTTCTCTCTCTCTCAGTTAACTCTCTCTCTTTCTTTATTCTCTCTCTACTCCCTCTCTGTTCTTCCCCTCTCTCTCTTTCTCAGCTATCTCAATCTCTCTCTATAACTTCCTCCCTCTCTCTCTGCAATCTCTTTTTCACTCTCTACAATATTTTCTCTCTTTCTAACTCTTTCCCTCTCTAACTCTTTTTCTCTCTCAATATCTCTCCATCTGCAATCCCTCACCATCGGTCTCGGCACACCACCGACCACCACCCTTGTCGTCTAGACCCCAGCAACCAAGCCGCTGCCGAGACTCGAGCTCAAGCCAAACCTAGCCGAGATTCGTCGGGTGCTTGCTACTCCGTGCCCGTGCCGTGTCACTACTGCCTTCGCTGCCGTGCTATCAATTCATCATCTCCACGCAAGTATTTTACTTGCTTACATGCTATATACTCGAGTTACAATCTTAGACTATTTAGATTTTCACGTTACAATGTTAGATCAATTAGGCGTCATAACTGTTCGGTGTGTGTTCCCAATGAAAATACTCATCAAATTTGACGGAAATAAATGGTATAGTTTGGCCCGTATAGCTGTGAACCTAGTGTATGAATTTTGTTGAATAATTCGACCGTTAATGACTAAAACAACTACCCCCAAGTTTAACCGTAAAACTGGAATTTTACTGTACCTGGAAACTATTAGAATCACCATAAATTATATACATACTGGAATGATGCGCTCGAGGGCTCAAATCGAAGCCGACTCGACGAACTTTAACCCTATGCAAGTTTAGAATAGTTTCTGTACTTACATGGTGTCGACATTTGGATTGGAGTGCGACTCTGGACTGCAGTCCAGAGCGACTCCAATTGTTGCTTACTGTTCCGTAATGAACACCACCCTGTTTCCTAAACTCGTAGGTTGCGGAACTCCGCTGTTTATTGTAGGTGAACCTGTTAGCTAGACAACACAAGTGGTTTCATCCTGTTTCGTTATTGTTTGTTATTTAGTCTGTAATTTAATAGATCGGGACGCATAACAGTCCCAACAGAATCAGAACTGACATATTGGTATTGAATAGTGTATATCTCCTGACATACAGACGCGATTGAAGATCCGTCTGTTGCGTTGCAAACTTTACTGAAAACCCTAGATTTCATCCAACTGTATTGTCGCTAAAATCTGATCCCAATTATGATTAACATGCGTTACGAAACGGATTTCTGATTCTGAAACCAGATTTCCAGCCGTGAACGCTTAAAATGAAATGGCTATAAATAATGACTCTGGAATCCGATTGGCATGAAACCAAATTCAATGGATAGATAACCGAACATACTATTTATTCTCCGTTCATTGTTTCATTAAACTGTAAACAT
The DNA here is from genome assembly GCA_030015575.1 of Agapanthus africanus. NCBI lineage: Eukaryota > Viridiplantae > Streptophyta > Magnoliopsida > Asparagales > Amaryllidaceae > Agapanthus > Agapanthus africanus. Next base: position 558,522,853 of record JASDDO010000031.1, read on the forward strand.
ATGACTTATGATAAATGGTGCAAGTGGTAGAATACTGTTTCATAACATCCTAATCATGCTTATATACTGTTCACGCATCATATCACACACATGTCATTGCATTGATAACCTAGTGATAACGTGCATTACCCAGTGTTAGGTATTAGTGATGATTGTGGCAAGTACGTCAGTGTTCGTGTATCAGTGAATAAGTGAAAGTGATACGTACTTGTACACAATCAGTGAACCTTATCATTATATTGCATTGTCGACGTCTGTGGGACACGTGTACGTGTGACTATAAATGGTATGGGACACTTATAGAAGCTCTTGCACGAGTGTCACAGATAAGGCACCAGACACTGCCATTTATCTTAGGTATTAGTCGGGACGTTCTTGATGGAGGTCCTGCCTCCAGTTCTCGCGCAGACTTGTCACGGATCGATTAGTATTTAGGGTTATGGTTAGCGTTTGATGTAGACCACGGGGTGTGGGGTAGTTTAAGTGTGAGTTCAACAGAATCTCGGGAGTCATATGCCGGCTTATATATTTAGGGAGTTATATGGAGATTTACAGGGTATGTGATTATCACCGTGATATACATGTTGGGACCATGGTCCCTTGCCCTTGGGTGGAGGACGCTCGCGAGTGGTTGACTCTCACACTTGGACTGACGATAGGCTTAGTGACCTGTACAGTGAGACTTAGAAACTGATAGGGATACTGGCATTGATATATCTTACTTACTGTGTTGACATACGTGGCATATCGTTCTACTGCTTTTACTGTTCCGCTGCATTGATTACTGCACATTCATATTCATGTTGTCATTGATTTACTGTTATACATACCTATTACCACTGTTAGAGTTGTCACATGATTTTATATATATTATATTGCTATCGTGTCGCTCTGACGACCTGAGTATGTATGCTCAGTGTGAGGAGAAGATTTAGTCTGGACCAGGACCAGACGTACATCACGGACACCTCGATTTGATATCCAGAGTTATATCCATATTTGTTCCCCCTCAGGTCAGTTCTTTACATTGCTTCCTTCAGTTACTGCATTTCTCATTACCTGCGCATTATTTACTATTTACCATGAAAAACTAGAAACCGAAGTGTGACTACGGCAGGACATTTCCTTGACCGTAGGAGCATGGCTGGCCTTGTCTACCCCTCGCATTCCGTATTTTGGGAAGCGGGGCGTGACAATGAAGGCCATAGGATTCTTGTTTGACTACCAGTATTATGATGGCGATCATATACGTGAGAACTGGGTAGTTCATAAGCATATCCTTAAATGTCCCTAGTCGAAGGAATATCGAGACTAGGTATCGATATTCCGGAGTAAACTAGTGTATACGTTTCTACACCCCTACGAGGGGCGGTGTCCGATCTCACAAGCCATTGGTGTTGTGTCACCTAAGATAGTATATAGGTGCTCACTGGAGGTGAGTACACTGGACGGACTCGCCGAGAACTTCTAAATGGTATTATATCTATCATCAGATAGAAGTTCTCTAGTGGCATGAGTAAAGATTAGTCTTTTGATATGAGATTGTCATTTGTCTCATGTGAGTTCCCACTGTTCTTTGATTTCTACCTTACCACGGCTTAAAAGAGTCGTGCAAACAGGTTTTAGTTGGGTACAGTCCCGATCCACATGAAGGCAGTGAGGAGCGATTGTCAGGGATTCGTCTCTCCTAGTATTAGGAGTCGATGTCGCGCTATGTTAAGTTTTCCATCACCCTAAATCCGTGGCCACGTTGGATGAGATTTACTAATAGGAGTTCAGTAGTTTCTCGGTTGGTGATGAGCTTGACTCCGTCACGACTTATTGGGTTATCAAGGGTCTGACTTTATCCATCCCTAGACCCGATATGCTATTGTCACGCGCCGCTTCCCAAAATACGGAAAACGAGGGATGACTAGGCCAGCCATGCTCCTACGGTCAAGGAATCATCCCGCCGTAGTCACACTTCGGCTTCTAGCATTACATGGTAATCAGTAAATAAAGCACAGTATTAAAGGAATCACATCACTAATTTATTACATTGAAGTTCCATTGTTCACAAATTACAGATAATAAGAACAATAACTAACCAAGTTCAATCTCACGATCACTCTATGGAAAGCAGTAAAGGTAGGGAGTACACCAGACTATATCTCTGTGAACTCGAAGGGTAGATCCGTCTCCTGTGCTGGTCCTCCCGCGGGATCTGAGCATGCATACTTAGGTCGTCAGAGCGACACAATAACAATATTATTATAATAAGATGAAACAGGTAAATGAGGTAATACTTGTATAAGAACAATGCAAGTAATCACTGTGTCACTATATGATGCAGAATATATTATGTGTCCCTATCGGTCTCTAGGTCATGTTTGAAATCACATAGTGGAAGGAGGATCATGTTTAACAGGAGTCTCATACATACCCGAGACAACGGCCCACATGCCCGGGACATAATCCTGCCAGCCGGATCGCTAGATCCTACCCTACACGTATCAGTATCACGGTTCGAATGATCATCCTCTAAACACGGTCCCGCTAAATACGATACTCTTTCCACTTTGATTTCCCCCTTTTCCCCAGATTTACACTATTTATGATATTGATCTAGTTGTGTACAAGTATACCAATGACACGGTTTTATCACTGTTCACTGTATTAATCATTGTCACGAATATTCACTTTCCATTGGTGTACTCGTCACTCCTAAACCAACATCTATCACGCACGATAATGCAATGTCCACATGCACTAACACTGAATATATGGCAAGGGTATGATATATGTATTGTATGCTACCAATAAGCTCTATATGTTATGAATCAACATGCATGTCATCAACTAAAATAATTTGCATAAATTAATATGTTAAGAATTCAGCAAAATGGTACAAGTAAGATAATTAGGACACTCAGTCAGCAATTCATCAAAATTTGTTTCATTTCAATCGGGATTCCGGTTCTCCAGATATAGCTATTTCATTTTAAGTGCTCGCGGCTGGAAATTCAGTTTCAGAACTGAACGTCCGTTTCGCGACACGAATTACACCCAGTTGGGCTCAGAATTTAGCGATGTCACAGTTAAATGAAATCTAGGGTTTCCGATAGGGTATTCAACGCAATAAACGGATCCTCAATATCATCTGTACGTTGAAAGTTATGTACAGTTCAATGTCAGTATATCACTTCTGAATCTGTTCTGGACAGATATACGTTCTGCCCTTTTAAATACAGTTTAAAATAGCAAATTGCGATGAAACGGAATGGAACCACCTGTTTTATTTAGATAACAGAATTATATTTAATTTACGGTAGAGTTCCGTAACATACGACTTCAGGAAACACAGTGACACAAGTCTTTGGACAGAACGCAATAATCAGAAACGCTCTAGACTGCAGTCCAGAGTCGCATTCCGATCCAATTATCATCGCGGTTACAGAACAGAAATCATTAGAATTTTACATAGGATTAAAGTTCGTCGAGTCGGCTTTGATTTAAGCCCTCGAACGCAGCATTCCAGTTTGAATGTAATTTACGGTGATTTTATTCATTTTCAGATACGAGAAAATTCTAGTTTTAACGGCATATTTGGGGGTATCAATTTTTGTCACGAACAATCGTATTTTCCAGCGATATTCATACACAATATTTATTATCAAATGGGCCAATAGAAAATATCAGTTTCCGTCAAAATAAACTATTATTTCCATTGGGATCTAGCATCGAGCACTTAGGTCATGATATGTACCGGTAATCGGCAAATCCGTAAACTAGATATTTTAGGTTTATACCACTAATATATTAGCATGAAGCAAGTAAACACTTGCCTGGAAACGTTTCGGGATCGCACGGCAGCAGCGGTGTCACGAACGCGAGATGTACGCCGTGAAACGGATTCTCGCGAGCTTGGATCAAAATGCGGATTTTGCGTCGGCGTTGTCCAGAGTCGTTGCACAGTCACTGGAGGTTGAGGAGTGCTTGCTGACCCTCTGCGTGTGTACTGGGGTCGACGACGGTCGACGGCGTCGCTCCGGCAACGTGCTCGGAGAGTGCGCAGAGAGTGGGTTTTTTGGAGAGAGGGAGAGAGAGAGAGAGAGAGCAGGGGGGACTTTTGAGAGGAGGTGGAGGAGACACTGACGACGAGGAGGGTGTAGTATGGTCGACGACGTGGTGGGGTTCGCCGGCGTTGAGTGCCAGAGGGTGGCCGAGAGGATGTGCAGGTGGGGTTGGAGATCGAGTGAGGTGGCTGAGTTGTTGGGGTGAAGGCGAGGGATTTAGGAGGAGGTTAGGGTGAGGTGATGAAGAAGGGGGGTCGGAGGAAGGTTCGTCGTCGTCGTCGAGGGTGGAGGTCTGAAGTTTGCAGTGGGTTCTCGAGTTTGGGGTTCGTGGGAAACTTTGAGGGAGTTGGAGAGTGAGAGGGAGATGAGGAGTTGGAGAGGGATGAGGGTGTGATGGGAAACGTCGGCAACGTCTCTGCGAGGGCGTGGGCTGCGGCGGGGGATTGGGTGTCGCGAATTGAAGAGGAGGCGGGAAACGAGGGAGCCTGTTTACCCCAATCAGAGCAAAGCTCTGTTCAAATTCGAAGATGGAAAAAGAAGCAATGCTTCTGTTTTTCTCCAATCAGAGCAAAGCTCTGCCTTGAAAATTAAAAAGAAAATTAAAATTAAAGTTAAAATATGCTCCACAAAAGCTTCAGAGCAAAGCTCTTAAAAAAAAAAAAAAAAAAAAAAAAAAAAGTTGCGCGCTGCGCGACACGTGTCAGCGCAGCGCAACTGCGCTGCGGAAAAAAAAAAAAAAAAAAAAAAAAAAAAAAAAGCGCACAGCGCAGTTGCGCGCTGCGCGACACGTGTCAGCGCAGCGCAACTGCGCTGCGCGACAACAAAAAAAAAAAAAAAAAAAAAAAAAAAATGCGCGACACGTGTCAGCACAGCGCGACACGTGTCACGCGCTGGGGCACTGCGCCAAACAGAATTAAAAGATTTGAGAAATCTTTTCTGTTCTTGTTAAACAAGAAGATTTTCTTCTGCAAAGCAGAAGCCCTTGGATCAAAGATCCAACGGTGGGGAAAATTCCCAAATCACTCAGAAAAAGATTTCTTTAACAAATTTAACTAATTTATGGGCACTATAAAAAGGACCCCAGACCTCAATTAAAGAGGAGGAACATTTTTCGAAAAGAAAAAAGAGAAAGAGAGAACTCTGAGAAACTCCTCAAGAACAAAAAAAGGTAAAAACCTTTAGAAAAAGAGAAAGTTCTCTTATGAACAGATCATAGATCTAAAAAACAAGATCAATGATCTTTAATAAAAATAAAATAAAATAAAATAGTGCTTTGCACTTTCATGAACCTTTGGTTCTCTGAGATAAGAAAAACAAGAAAAACTTGTTTTTTTTTCTTAGAAATAAATCAAATAGTGCTTTGCACTTGTTTTATGAACCATCGGTTCTTGAACCTAAAAGTTTTTTTAAATTAATAGTGCTTTGCACTTCTTATGAACCACTGGCTCTCTAAAACAAGAAATAAAAAAAAACAGAAATAAAAAAAATAGTGCTTTGCACTTTTATGAACCTTCGGTTCTTGAAATAAAAAGAAAAACTTGTTCTTCTTTGATCTGAATTAGATCAGGAAATCAAATAGTGCTTTGCACTTCTTTTATGAACCATTGGTTCTTGAATCTAAAAAATTCTCAAATTAATAGTGCTTTGCACTTATGAATTTGCACTGTTGTGCTTTTTGATTGGCGCAATGCGCCTGACAAATGCAAAGCATTTCTTAAAGGGCCAGGCCCAAATCAAAAAAAAACTAGTGGGCCTAATTAAATTGCAAGGCAATAAATGGGCAGAGCCCAAATAAATTGATGCTTTGCATCCTTTATACAAGGGCAGAGCCCAAATAAAATTGATGCCTTGCATCATTCCTAAAAGGGCAGAGCCTAAAACAAATTGATGCTCTGCATCATTTCTGGGCAAGGCCCAAATAAAAATAAAAAAAGAAATGCAATGCAAAAGCAAATAAAATGTTGAACATTTCAACTGGACTTAGCCCAATTTTGGCCATAAGTCCTTAAATTAAATTGACTGAGCAAAATTGCTCTTCTAAATCAATTTACATCCGGTTCGAGGGTACATCTCTGAACTCCTTTGACATCCGTCGTTGTAATTCCTCAACGACGTCAAAGAGGTGACGGGTCCCAACGACCATACATCGATATGGACTGCGGGGTCCTTAAACTCGTGGACCGAAACGTCCCTAAACTAATATCGGACCGAAACGTCCCTAAACTAATAATGGACCACCACGTCCCTAAAACTGGCGATAGACCACTACGTCCTTAAACTGGCGACGGACCGAGACGTCCCTAAACTAATATCAGACCGAGACGTCCCTAAACTAAACATAGACCACCACGTCCCTAAACTGGCAACGGACCTCCACGTCCTTAAACTGGCGATAGACCACCACGTCCCTAAACTGGCAAAATAGAGCCCAAATGCTCTTTTGTCGGACCTAAACGGTCCCGTTAAGTTGATCTTAGTCTCAAACTGGACTAACGTATCCTTAACAAACGTTTGAGTCGATCTTAGCCTCAAAAATGGCTAACGTATCCTCCAAACAGACTTTAGTCCCAAATTGGACTATGAATCTCCCGAACTGGAACAATAGAGCCCAAATGCTCTTTTGTCGGACCTAAATGGTCCCGTTAAGTTGATCTTAGTCTCAAACAGGACTAACGTATCCTTAACGAACGTTTAAGTTGATCTTAGCCGCAACGCGACTAACGTATCCTTAAACTAAAAACACCAAACCCAAATCTAAGTAAATACGGATTTGGACTAATCCACGTCCTACGGGCGACGGCATTACTCAGTCTCCGTATACAATCCACGGGCAACCACAAACAAAACAAACACACACGACACGAAGTGAAATTCTGGAGAAGGAGAAAGTTGTTACCGCGATGCGGTAGCGTAATTAACTGCAGGGGCTTGCGCCTGCAGGGAAGAGCGTCCCCACAATCAAAAACCCCTCACCCTGAGGGGGAATCTGACGAAGTCTGCTACATCGGCCGCATCCGTCTAAACCTCCGATACACGGTGCCATAAATCAACTTGGCATCTTCGGAGAGATAGACGGATAAAACCAAATAGCATCTGCCCCGAACCTCAGGCACAGGACGTCCTAACGTCTCGGCCGCCGTTCGGAGGGGAACAGAGCCGTTGAGGGAAGGAGAAAGGGTGCGAAGCGGGTCGGGTCGGGTACGAGGAGGCGGCCGGAGGGAGTGGGCCAGGCCCGCTTTAAAAAAATAATTCCCTATTAAAAACTTCGTGGGCTGCAGGGGAGAGACGGGCCGGCCAAAAATTTGATTAAGGAATTATTCAAAAATGGGATGTGGGCTGAGTAAGGAGATTGGGCCGAGAGATTTTATTTATAAAAGGATTTATTTAAAATCCAAGTGGGCTGGGGAAAATAGTGAGGGGCCGGCTAGGGTTTTTAATTTAGGGATTTATTTTTAAAATATTTTGAATGGGCTGAGGCTATTTTGTAAAAAGGGTTTGGGGTTTAATTTAGAAAATAATTCTAGGGTTTTGATTAAGCTAAATCTTGAATCTCGAGTAACCAATTACCTACAAAAATACGGGGAAAAACAGGAGACATACGGGATTTGGAAAGTACAGAAAAATTTTATAGATGGAGAACGGGGATTTACATCATACCCCCCTTAACAAAAATTTCGTTCTCGAAATTTAATAAGGATACAAGAATACAATGTACTAAACAAAGAGATGTGGATAACGATCACGGATATCTTCCTCCCGCTCCCAGGTGGATTCCCCTGGGGAACGACCGCCCCAAGACACTCGGACCAAAGGAATGATCTTATTCTTCAGCACTTTCTCTATGCGGTCGAGAATGGTAGTAGGTTGCTCCTCGTATGACAGATTGGTTCCCAAAACTAGCTCCGAATGGTCAAGGACATGGCTCTCATCCCGAACATAACGCCGCAACTGTGACACGTGGAAGGTATTGTACACACCAGCTAGCGATGGAGGCAAGGCGAGTCGATAGGCCACCTCTCCCACTCGCTCTAGCACCTCAAAAGGTCCGATAAAACGGGGACTAAGCTTTCCCCGACCTCCGAACCTGATAACTCCACGAGTAGGGGAAATCTTCAAGAACACATGATCTCCGACTTCGAACTTAAGTGCCCTTCTGCTGGTATCTGCCCAACTCTTCTGTCGATCCTGAGCCGTCTTAATACGCTGTCTGATCATTTGGACTTTGTCGACTGTCTGAACAATGAGTTCGGGGCCCAGTAGTCTTCGTTCTCCCACATCATCCCAACATACTGGGGATCGACACTTCCGCCCATATAGTGCTTCAAAAGGAGCCATCTGAATACTACCCTGATAACTATTGTTGTAAGAGAACTCGACTAGGTGCAGATGGTCCTCCCAGGAACCCTGAAAGTCCAACATACAGGCTCTCAACATATCCTCGAGCGTCTGAATCGTACGCTCGGATTGTCCATCCGTCTGTGGGTGATAAGCTGTGCTGAATTTAAGGCGAGTTCCCAAACTCTCCTGTAAGCTCTTCCAAATGTGCGACAAGAATCTCGTGTCCCGGTCTGACACAATGCTGACTGGAACACCGTGAAGTCGCACAATCTCCTGCATATATCTTTCTGCCAGTGATTCTGTCGACTGTCCCACTCGGAAAGGTAGGAAGTGTGCAGCTTTTGTGAGGCGGTCGACGATAACCCAAATGGCGTTATTGCCTCTAGGGCTCCGTGGTAAGGCCGTCACAAAATCCATAGTAATGTGCTCCCACTTCCATTCAGGTATCGGCAAAGGTTGTAACAGTCCTGCTGTCCTCTGATGTTCCGCCTTCACCTGCTGACATACCAAACATCTGGATACAAACCTCGCAATTTCCCGCTTCATTCCGTTCCACCAAAAGTGCTGCTTTAGGTCCTGATACATTTTTGTACCTCCTGGATGCACAGAATAAGCTGAACTGTGTGCTTCAGCCAAAACTTCTTCTCGAACATCCCCTTTAGGTACGCAGAGTCTGCTACCGAATCTCAGAGAGCCATCTTCATGTATAATCAAATCCGTTCTCAGTCCAGCTTCCACTTGCTCTCTGAATTTTTGCAATCGGGGATCATCCGCTTGTGCAATCTTGATGCGATTCACCAGAGAAGATTGCACCTGTAGTTGCCAAAATTGACTGAGTGCGTTCGGCGTAACGACTTCAAGTTCAAGTCTCTGAAAATCCTCAACAATGCTCCTCTGATCGGTCAACATCATGACCACTGGCTTGCGACTGAGCGCATCTGGTACAACATTGACCTTCCCCGGGTGATACTGAAGGTCCAAATCATAATCTGCCATTAGCTCTAGCCATCGGCGCTGCCTCATGTTTAGTTCCTTCTGAGTGAAAACGTATTTTAAACTTTTGTGATCTGTGTACACTTCCACTTTCTCACCCAAAAGATAGTGCCTCCAAATCTTCAATGCAAATACTACCGCAGCTAACTCCAAGTCATGTGTAGGGTAGTTCTTCTCATGGTTTCTCAGTTGTCGAGAGGCGTAAGCAACCACTCGGCCGTGCTGCATCAAAACACAGCCTAAACCCTTCCCTGAGGCATCACTGTGTATCACTAAACCACCGGAATCATCTGGTACTGTGACAATAGGCGCCGTGGTTAACTTCTGCTTTAGTGTGTCGAATGCCTGAGTGCACTCCTCTGTCCATGTAAACGGCACGTCCTTCCGTGTCAGCCTCGTCAATGGTTCCGCGATCCTTGAGAAATCTTGGACGAATCTCCGATAATAACCTGCCAATCCCAGAAAGCTCCTGATCTCGGCTACTGACTTCGGCGTTGGCCAATCTCTGACAGATTCTATCTTTGCCGGGTCCACCGAGATGCCTTCGCCCGAAACAATATGTCCCAAAAACTGAACCTTGTCAAGCCAGAATTCACACTTGCTCAGCTTCGCATACAACTTCTCTTCCCAAAGAACTTGCAGTACCGTGCGCAAGTGCTCAGCATGCTCTTCCCGGGTCTTCGAGTAGACAAGTATGTCGTCGATAAACACAACGACGAACGTGTCCAAGTATTTCGCGAACACCCTGTTCATCAAGTCCATGAATATTGCCGGGGCATTGGTAACACCGAACGGCATCACAAGAAACTCGTAGTGTCCGTATCGGGTCCTGAAAGCCGTCTTGCATACGTCCTCGGCTGCTACTCTGATTTGATGATATCCAGAACGAAGGTCCAACTTCGAGAATACCTTAGCTCCACTTAGCTGATCGAATAGGTCGTCAATGCGCGGTATTGGGTACTTGTTCTTTATTGTGACTTTGTTCAGCGCCCGATAATCTATACACATTCGCAACGATCCATCCTTCTTCTTTACTAATAGAACTGGTGCACCCCACGGTGAAGCGCTTGGCCGAATAAATCCTTTCTCCAATAGTTCTTCAACCTGCTTCTTCAATTCCGCCAATTCAACTGGGGCCATTCTGTATGGGGCTCTGGATACTGGGGCTGTACCTGGAGTCAAGTCGATTGAGAACTCCAAGATTCGAGGAGGTGGTAGATGTGGTAGATCTTCGGGAAATACATCCAGAAAGTCCCGAACAATTTCTGGGGCTGGGCTCTTATCAATCTCCATAGCCGTCAGCTCCTTAGGCTTTGCCCTGTACTTAGCTGGCTCCAAAGATTCGCTTCCGCCCTCGAAAATAAACTCTGGGTGATTGGGGATGTGGAAGATCACCTTCCTTGCATGACAATCGATAACTGCATGGAAAGTGCTCATCCAATCCATCCCGAGAATTGCGTCGTAACTGCCTGTCCTGATCAGAAGGAAATTCGCATAGAATTCCCTGCCACACACTACAACTGGGCATAATCTACATTCTCGACTAGATATAATAATGCCATTACCCGTATGAATTTCCCATCCCTTGGTTAGTGGTTCATGTGGTATTGAGTGTGTATTAGTGAAATGCTCAGACAAGAAACAATGCGATGCTCCTGAATCAAATAGTACTCTAGCTGGCAAGGAATGTACGAGTAGAGTACCTGTAACCACGTCTCCTGACGCCTCTGCCTGCTCGGCGATCAAGGTGAAAGCCCATCCCTGACCGCGACCTGTAAATGGTTGTCTCTGCTCCTGCGGCCTCTGCTGTGGCGGTCTAGAACCTCCTTGTATCTCTGCTCGCTCAGGGCAACTATTAATCCTGTGCTGACTGGAACCGCAAATCAAGCACTGTCCCTTCGCACGGCGACAGTCCTTCTGGGTATGCCCACCTCTACCGCAATAGCCGCAAACTACGCCCTGTCTCTGGGGACGATGCTGTGGTACGAACGGCCGCTTCATTTGTGTCGTTCCTGGCCTGTGAACCGGTATGGCTCCTCGAGATGGCGCGTGGGTACGTGCTGGAACGACTGGGGGTCTTCTGAACTTGTTAATCAATTGCTCCTGAACTCTCGCCGCGTTGAGTACCTGTGCGAAAGTCTGCAAATCCAATGATGCAATCAACTGCTACAACTCGAAATCTAACCCCTGAAGGAAGCGTCTGGCCCTGGTGGCCTCTGATTTGACCATGTATGGAGCAAAGCGGCTCAGACGGTTGAACTCTGCCGCATATACGTCCACTGGGCGTCCATTCTGCTTCAAAAGAATAAACCTTTCCTCCATTTCTGCCTTGGCTGTGGGAGGAAAATAATGATCTAGGAAGCACTCCTTAAACTTGCTCCATTCAATTGGCTCGTCAAGTCTGCTTTCTTCCACCGACCACCATGTACGGGCTTCGACTTCTAATTGAATCTTTATCACGTCCACTCTGTCTTTCTCTGGAACCCTGGCGGCTGTCAATAAATTCTCCATGTTCACCAGCCATTGCTCAGCCTCAAGGGGTTCAGCTAGCCCTGTGAATGCAGCTGGGTGTAACCGTCGGAAGTCTGATACGGTACCAGCCCTAGCCTGATAAGCTGGTGCAGTAGCGCCCTCGGGGGCAGTAATGAGTGCGGAGGGTCCTCCTGCGGCGGTAATCGCCCTGAGTCCCTCAGTAAGCAAATCTGTCTTCCTCTCCTGAGCTTCCGCGAGAGTGGTCAGTGCACTGAGTATTCTTTCCGTGCGGTCCTGAGAGCTGGAGTCCGAGGAGGGGTCGTTCGGAGACGTCATATCACTGGAAGATTCAAAAGGATAGGATCAGATTCAAGGATGGAAATCAAGAGTAGTGAAACAAGAATAACGTAATACAGCATAGTTAATGTTATCCCTTGATACTAAACACAGGCTCTGATACCAACTAAACCATGTCACGCCCCGCTTCCCAAAATACGGAAAACGAGGGATGACTAGGCCAGCCATGCTCCTACGGTCAAGGAATCATCCCGCCGTAGTCACACTTCGGCTTCTAGCATTACATGGTAATCAGTAAATAAAGCACAATATTAAAGGAATCACATCACTAATTTATTACATTGAAGTTCCATTGTTCACAAATTACAGATAATAAGAACAATAACTAACCAAGTTCAATCTCACGATCACTCTATGGAAAGCAGTAAAGGTAGGGAGTACACCAGACTATATCTCTGTGAACTCGAAGGGTAGATCCGTCTCCTGTGCTGGTCCTCCCGCGGGATCTGAGCATGCATACTCAGGTCATCAGAGCGACACAATAACAATATTATTATAATAAGATGAAATAGGTAAATGAGTTAATACTGGTATAAGAACAATGCAAGTAATCACTGTGTCACTATATGATGCAGAATATATTATGTGTCCCTATCGGTCTCTAGGTCATGTTTGAAATCACATAGTGGAAGGAGGATCATGTTTAACAGGAGTCTCGTACATACCCGAGACAACGGCCCACATGTCCGGGACATAACCCTGTCAGCCGGATCGCTAGATCCTACCCTACACGTATCAGTATCACGGTTCGAATGATCATCCTCTAAACACGGTCCCGCTAAATACGATACTCTTTCCACTTTGATTTCCCCTTTTTCCCCAGGTTTACACTATTTATGATATTGATCTAGTTGTGTACAAGTATACCAATGGCACGGTTTTATCACTGTTCACTGTATTAATCATTGTCATGAATATTCACTTTCCATTGGTGTACTCGTCACCCCTAAACCAACATCTATCACGCACGATAATGCAATGTCCACATGCACTAACACTGAATATATGGCAAGGGTATGATATATGTATTGTATGCTACCAATAAGCTCTATATGTTATGAATCAACATGCATGTCATTAACTAAAATAATTTTCATAAATTAATATGTTAAGAATTCAGCAAAATGGTACAAGTAAGATAATTAGGACACTCAGTCAGAAATTCATCAAAATTTGTTTCAGTTCAATCGGGATTCCGGTTCTCCAGATATAGCTATTTCATTTTAAGTGCTCGCGGCTGGAAATTCAGTTTCAGAACTGAACGTCCGTTTCGCGACACGAATTACACCCAGTTGGGCTCAGAATTTAGCGATGTCACAGTTAAATGAAATCTAGGGTTTCCGATAGGGTATTCAACGCAATAGACGGATCCTAAATCGCATCTTTACGTTGAAAGTTATGCACAGTTCAATGCCAGTATATCACTTCTAAATCTGTTCTGGGCAGATATGCGTTCTGCCCTTTTAAATACAGTTTAAAATAGCAAATTGCGATGAAACGGAATGGAACCACCTGTTTTATTTAGATAACAGAATTATCTTTAATCTACGGTAGAGTTCCGTAACATACGACTTCAGGAAACACAGTGACACAAGTCTTTGGACAGAACGCAATAATCAGAAACGCTCTGGACTGCAGTCCAGAGTCGCATTCCGATCCAATTATCATCACGGTTACAGAACAGAAATCATTAGAATTTTACATAGGATTAAAGTTGATCGAGTCGGCTTTGATTTAAGCCCTCGAACGCAGCATTCCAGTTTGAATGTAATTTACGGTGATTTTATTCATTTTCAGATACGAGAAAATTCTAGTTTTAACGGCATATTTGGGGGTATCAATTTTTGTCACGAACAATCGTATTTTCCAGCGATATTCATACACAATATTTATTATCAAATGGGCCAATAGAAAATATCAGTTTCCGTCAAAATAAACTATTATTTCCATTGGGATCTAGCATCGAGCACTTAGGTCATGATATGTACCGGTAATCGGCAAATCCGTAAACTAGATATTTTAGGTTTATACCACTAATATATTAGCATGAAGCAAGTAAACACTTGCCTGGAAATGTTTCGGGGTCGCACGGCAGCAGCGGTGTCACGAACGCGCGATGTACGCCGTGAAACGGATTCTCGCGAGCTTGGATCAAAATGCGGATTTTGCATCGGCGTTGTCCAGAGTCGTTGCACAGTCACTGGAGGTTGAGGAGTGCTTGCTGACCCTCTGCGTGTGTACTGGGGTCGACGACGGTCGACGGCGTCGCTCCGGCAACGTGCACGGAGAGTGCGCAGTGAGTGGGTTTTTTGGAGAGAGAGAGAGAGAGAGAGAGAGCAGGGGGGCTTTTGAGAGGAGGTGGAGGAGACACTGACGACGAGGAAGGTGTAGTATGGTCGACGACGTGGTGGGGTTCGCCGGCATTGAGTGCCAGAGGGTGGCCGAGAGGATGAGCAGGTGGGGTTGGAGATCGAGTGAGGTGGCTGAGTTGTTGGGGTGAAGGCGAGGGATTTAGGAGGAGGTTAGGGTGAGGTGATGAAGAAGGGGGGTCGGAGGAAGGTTCGTCGTCGTCGTCGAGGGTGGAGGTCTGAAGTTTGCAGTGGGTTCTCGAGTTTGGGGTTCGTGGGAAACTTTGAGGGAGTTGGAGAGTGAGAGGGAGATGAGGAGTTGGAGAGGGATGAGGGTGTGATGGGAAACGTCGGCAACGTCTCTGCGAGGGCGTGGGCTGCGGCGGGGGAATGGGTGTCGCGAATTGAAGAGGAGGCGGGAAACGAGGGAGCCGTTGAGGGAAGGAGAAAGGGTGCGAAGCGGGTCGGGTCGGGTACGAGGAGGCGGCCGGAAGGAGTGGGCCAGGCCCGCTTCAAAAAAATAATTCCCTATTAAAAACTTCGTGGGCTGCAGGGGAGAGACGGGCCGGCCAAAAATTTGATTAAGGAATTATTCAAAAATGGGATGTGGGCTGAGTAAGGAGATTGGGCCGAGGGATTTTATTTATAAAAGGATTTATTTAAAATCCAAGTGGGCTGGGGAAAATAGTGAGGGGCCGGCTAGGGTTTTTAATTTAGGGATTTATTTTTAAAATATTTTGAATGGGCTGAGGCTATTTTGTAAAAAGGGTTTGGGGTTTAATTTAGAAAATAATTCTAGGGTTTTGATTAAGCTAAATCTTGAATCTCGAGTAACCAATTACCCACAAAAATACGGGGAAAAACAGGAGACATACGGGATTTGGAAAGTACAGGAAAATTTTATAGATGGAGAACGGGGATTTACATCATACCCCCCTTAACAAAAATTTCGTCCTCGAAATTTAATAAGGATACAAGAATACAATGTACTAAACAAAGAGATGTGGATAACGATCACGGATATCTTCCTCCCGCTCCCAGGTGGATTCCCCTGGGGAACGACCGCCCCAAGACACTCGGAACAAAGGAATGATCTTATTCTTCAGCACTTTCTCTATGCGGTCGAGAATGGTAGTAGGTTGCTCCTCGTATGACAGATCGGTTCCCAAAACTAGCTCCGAATGGTCAAGGACATGGCTCTCATCCCGAACATAACGCCGCAACTGTGACACGTGGAAGGTATTGTACACACCAGCTAGCGATGGAGGCAAGGCGAGTCGATAGGCCACCTCTCCCACTTGCTCTAGCACCTCAAAAGGTCCGATAAAACGGGGACTAAGCTTTCCCCGACCTCCGAACCTGATAACTCCACGAGTAGGGGAAATCTTCAAGAACACATGATCTCCGACTTCGAACTCAAGTGCCCTTCTGCTGGTATCTGCCCAACTCTTCTGTCGATCCTGAGCCGTCTTAATACGCTGTCTGATCATTTGGACTTTGTCGACTGTCTGAACAATGAGTTCGGGGCCCAGTAGTCTTCGTTCTCCCACATCATCCCAACATACTGGGGATCGACACTTCCGCCCATATAGTGCTTCAAAAGGAGCCATCTGAATACTACCCTGATAACTATTGTTGTAAGAGAACTCGACTAGGTGCAGATGGTCCTCCCAGGAACCCTAAAAGTCCAACATACAGGCTCTCAACATATCCTCGAGCGTCTGAATCGTACGCTCGGATTGTCCATCCGTCTGTGGGTGATAAGCTGTGCTGAATTTAAGGCGGGTTCCCAAACTCTCCTGTAAGCTCTTCCAAAAGTGCGACAAGAATCTCGTGTCCCGGTCTGACACAATGCTGACTGGAACATCGTGAAGTCGCACAATCTCCTGCATATATCTTTCTGCCAGTGATTCTGTCGACTGTCCCACTCGGAAAGGTAGGAAGTGTGCAGCTTTTGTGAGGCGGTCGACGATAACCCAAATGGCGTTATTGCCTCTAGGGCTCCGTGGTAAGGCCATCACAAAATCCATAGTAATGTGCTCCCACTTCCATTCAGGTATCGGCAAAGGTTGTAACAGTCCTGCTGTCCTCTGATGTTCCGCCTTCACCTGCTGACATACCAAACATCTGGATACAAACCTCGCAATTTCCCGCTTCATTCCGTTCCACCAAAAGTGCTGCTTTAGGTCCTGATACATTTTTGTACCTCCTGGATGCACAGAATAAGCTGAACTGTGTGCTTCAGCCAAAACTTCTTCTCGAACATCCCCTTTAGGTACGCAGAGTCTGCTACCGAATCTCAGAGAGCCATCTTCATGTATAATCAAATCCGTTCTCAGTCCAGCTTCCACATGCTCTCTGAATTTTTGCAATCGGGGATCATCCGCTTGTGCAATCTTGATGCGATTCACCAGAGAAGATTGCACCTATAGTTGCCAAAATTGACTGAGTGCGTTCGGCGTAACGACTTCAAGTTCAAGTCTCTGAAAATCCTCAACAATGCTCCTCTGATCGGTCAACATCATGACCGCTGGCTTGCGACTGAGCGCATCTGGTACAACATTGACCTTCCCCGGGTGATACTGAAGGTCCAAATCATAATCTGCCATTAGCTCTAGCCATCGGCGCTGCCTCATGTTTAGTTCCTTCTGAGTGAAAACGTATTTTAAACTTTTGTGATCTGTGTACACTTCCACTTTCTCACCCAAAAGATAGTGCCACCAAATCTTCAATGCAAATACTACCGCAGCTAACTCCAAGTCATGTGTAGGGTAGTTCTTCTCGTGGTTTCTCAGTTGTCGAGAGGCGTAAGCAACCACTCGGCCGTGCTGCATCAAAACACAGCCTAAACCCTTCCCTGAGGTATCACTGTGTATCACTAAACCACCGGAATCATCTGGTACTGTGAGAATAGGCGCCGTGGTTAACTTCTGCTTTAGTGTGTCGAATGCCTGAGTGCACTCCTCTGTCCATGTAAACGGCACGTCCTTCCGTGTCAGCCTCGTCAATGGTTCCGCGATCCTTGAGAAATCTTGGACGAATCTCCGATAATAACCTGCCAATCCCAGAAAGCTCCTGATCTCGGCTACTGACTTCGGCGTTGGCCAATCTCTGACAGATTCTATCTTTGCCGGGTCCACCGAGATGCCTTCGCCCGAAACAATATGTCCTAAAAACTGAACCTTGTCAAGACAGAATTCACACTTGCTCAGCTTCGCATACAACTTCTCTTCCCGAAGAACTTGCAGTACCGTGTGCAAGTGCTCAGCATGCTCTTCCCGGGTCTTCGAGTATACAAGTATGTCGTCGATAAACACAACGATGAACGTGTCCAAGTATTTCGCGAACACCCTGTTCATCAAGTCCATGAATATTGCCGGGGCATTGGTAACACCGAACGGCATCACAAGAAACTCGTAGTGTCCGTATCGGGTCCTGAAAGCCGTCTTGCATACGTCCTCGGCTGCTACTCTGATTTGATGATATCTAGAACGAAGGTCCAACTTCGAAAATACCTTAGCTCCACTTAGCTGATCGAATAGGTCGTCAATGCGCGGTATTGGGTACTTGTTCTTTATTGTGACTCTGTTCAGCTCGCGATAATCTATACACATTCGCAACGATCCATCCTTCTTCTTTACTAATAGAACTGGTGCACCCCACGGTGAAGCGCTTGGCCGAATAAATCCTTTCTCCAATAGTTCTTCAACCTGCTTCTTCAATTCCGCCAATTCAACTGGTGCCATTCTGTATGGGGCTCTGGATACTGGGGCTGTACCTGGAGTCAAGTCGATTGAGAACTCCAAGATTCGAGGAGGTGGTAGACGTGGTAGATCTTCGGGAAATACATCCATAGTTAATGTTATCCCTTGATACTAAACACAGGCTCTGATACCAACTAAACCATGTCATGCCCCGCTTCCCAAAATACGGAAAACGAGGGATGACTAGGCCAGCCATGCTCCTACGGTCAAGGAATCATCCCGCCGTAGTCACACTTCGGCTTCTAGCATTACATGGTAATCAGTAAATAAAGCACAATATTAAAGGAATCACATCACTAATTTATTACATTGAAGTTCCATTGTTCACAAATTACAGATAATAAGAACAATAACTAACCAAGTTCAATCTCACGATCACTCTATGGAAAGCAGTAAAAGTAGGGAGTACACCAGACTATATCTCTGTGAACTCGAAGGGTAGATCCGTCTCCTGTGCTGGTCCTCCCGCGGGATCTGAGCATGCATACTCAGGTCGTCAGAGCGACACAATAACAATATTATTATAATAAGATGAAATAGGTAAATGAGTTAATACTTGTATAAGAACAATGCAAGTAATCACTGTGTCACTATATGATGCAGAATATATTATGTGTCCCTATCGGTCTCTAGGTCATGTTTGAAATCACATAGTGGAAGGAGGATCATGTTTAACAGGAGTCTCGTACATACCCGAGACAACGGCCCACATGCCCGGGACATAACCCTGTCAGCCGGATCGCTAGATCCTACCCTACACGTATCAGTATCACGGTTCGAATGATCATCCTATAAACACGGTCCCGCTAAATACGATACTCTTTCCACTTTGATTTCCCCTTTTTCCCCAGGTTTACACTATTTATGATATTGATCTAGTTGTGTACAAGTATACCAATGGCACGGTTTTATCACTGTTCACTGTATTAATAATTGTCACGAATATTCACTTTCCATTGGTGTACTCGTCACTCTTAAACTAACATCTATCACGCACGATAATGCAATGTCCACACGCACTAACACTGAATATATGGCAAGGGTATGATATATGTATTGTATGCTACCAATAAGCTCTATATGTTATGAATCAACATGCATGTTATTAACTAAAATAATTTTCATAAATTAATATGTTAAGAATTCAGCAAAATGGTACAAGTAAGATAATTAGGACACTCAGTCAGCAATTCGTCAAAATTTGTTTCAGTTCAATCAGGATTCCGGTTCTCCAGATATAGCTATTTCATTTTAAGTGCTCGCGGCTGGAAATTCAGTTTCAGAACTGAACGTCCGTTTCGCGACACGAATTACACCTAGTTGGGCTCATAATTTAGCGATGTCACAGTTAAATGAAATCTATTGTTTCCGATAGGTTATTCAACGCAACAGACGGATCCTAAATCGCATCTGTACGTTGAAAGTTATGCACAGTTCAATGTCAGTATATCACTTCTGAATCTGTTCTGGACAGATATGCGTTCTGCCCTTTTAAATACAGTTTAAAATAGCAAATTGCGATGAAACGGAATGGAACCACCTGTTTTATTTAGCTAACAGAATTATATTTAATCTACGGTAGTGTTCCGTAACATACGACTTCAGGAAACACAGTGACACAAGTCTTTGGACAGAACGCAATAATCAGAAACGCTCTGGACTGCAGTCCAGAGTCGCATTCCGATCCAATTATCATCACGATTACAGAACAGAAATCATTAGAATTTTACATAGGATTAAAGTTCGTCGAGTAGGCTTTGATTTAAGCCCTCGAACGCAGCATTCCAATTTGAATGTAATTTACGGTGATTTTATTCATTTTCAGATACGAGAAAATTCTAGTTTTAACGGCATATTTGGGGGTATCAATTTTTGTCACGAACAATCGTATTTTCCAGCGATATTCATACACAATATTTATTATCAAATGGGCCAATAGAAAATATCAGTTTCCGTCAAAATAAACTATTATTTCCATTGGGATCTAGTATCAAGCACTTAGGTCATGATATGTACCAGTAATCGGCAAATCCGTAAACTAGATATTTTAGGTTTATACCACTAATATATTAGCATGAAGCAAGTAAACACTTGCCTGGAAACGTTTCGGGGTCGCACGGCAGCAGCGGTGTCACGAACGCGCGATGTACGCCGTGAAACGGATTCTCGCGAGCTTGGATCAAAATGCGGATTTTGCGTCGGCGTTGTCCAGAGTCGTTGCACAGTCACTGGAGGTTGAGGAGTGCTTGCTGACCCTCTGCGTGTGTACTGGGGTTGACGACGGTCGACGGCGTCACTCCGGCAACGTGCACGGAGAGTGCGCAGTGAGTGGGTTTTTTGGAGAGAGAGAGAGAGAGCAGGGGGGACTTTTGAGAGGAGGTGGAGGAGACACTGACGACGAGGAGGGTGTAGTATGGTCGACGACGTGGTGGGGTTCGCCGGCGTTGAGTGCCAGAGGGTGGCCGAAAGGATGTGCAGGTGGGGTTGGAGATCGAGTGAGGTGGCTGAGTTGTTGGGGTGAAGGCGAGGGATTTAGGAGGAGGTTAGGGTGAGGTGATGAAGAAGGGGGGTCGGAGGAAGGTTCGTCGTCATCGTCGAGGGTGGAGGTCTGAAGTTTGCAGTGGGTTCTCGAGTTTGGGGTTCGTGGGAAACTTTGAGGGAGTTGGAGAGTGAGAGGGAGATGAGGAGTTGGAGGGGGATGAGGGTGTGATAGGAAACGTCGGCAACGTCTCTGCGAGGGCGTGGGCTGCGGCGGGGGAATGGGTGTCGCGAATTGAAGAGGAGGCGGGAAACGAGGGAGCCGTTGAGGGAAGGAGAAAGGGTGCGAAGCGGGTCGGGTCGGGTACGAGGAGGCGGCCGGAGGGAGTGGGCCAGGCCCGTTTCAAAAAAATAATTCCCTATTAAAAACTTCATGGGCTGCAGGGGAGAGACGGGCCGGCCAAAAATTTGATTAAGGAATTATTCAAAAATGGGATGTGGGCTGAGTATGGAGATTGGGCCGAGGGATTTTATTTATAAAAGGATTTATTTAAAATCCAAGTGGGCTGGGGAAAATAGTGAGGGGCCAGCTAGGGTTTTTAATTTAGGGATTTATTTTTAAAATATTTTGAATGGGCTGAGGGTATTTTGTAAAAAGGGTTTGGGGTTTAATTTAGAAAATAATTCTAGGGTTTTGATTAAGCTAAATCTTGAATCTCGAGTAACCAATTACCCACAAAAATACGGGGAAAAACAGGAGACATACGGGATTTGGAAAGTACAGGAAAATTTTATAGATGGAGAACGGGGATTTACAGCTATACTCTTAGAAGAAGAGATCGGACTCTACGGAGATTGTCACATTCATGCTCCGTAGGGTACGGACGGACTTGATTGTCGACATCCCTTTCAGTATATATCTGGGTAGCCGTTACGTACAGCTAGTGCCACTGACGTGCTTGTAGTTATAGATTTATCCAGTAACTCACTGCCAGCGTATTGTCGTGTGTTTAGAGTCTCACACAGAGGGTTTTCCCGATTCAGGCGATATGATATAGATGATGTATGTTGGTACATACAGGGGTCCAATTAAATACATGTATAGGCTATACGAATTTTAATCGGATGGTTGATAATACTAACCGGCTTAGGATTAAGCCGGATTATTAAATCAAGTTTTGATTTAATAATTTA
Organism: Agapanthus africanus; assembly: GCA_030015575.1. Lineage (NCBI taxonomy): Eukaryota > Viridiplantae > Streptophyta > Magnoliopsida > Asparagales > Amaryllidaceae > Agapanthus > Agapanthus africanus. Next base: position 558,544,852 of record JASDDO010000031.1, read on the forward strand.
TATATATATATATATATATATATATATATATATTCAAGTATTATTGTTCACTATTCATTTTCTCTCTCTTGGCTATTCGTATTTTTATACGGATACACGTATATGTATTTCAATACGTATATCGGGTTGTATTCCGTATTTATACGGAATGCATCTAGAAGGAGAACACCTCATTATTTGAATTTCATTTTAGGAATTCAATTGGAAATGAGATAGAGGGTGGGGTGACTTTGGGTATGGTTGTGGACATGTAGAGAGTGATGGACTTCATTTGTTTATAAAAGAAATGGTTGTGATATTTTTATTTGATGTTTAAAAAAAAAAAAATATGAAGCCATTCTTTATTCTATCATTCTCACAACACATGACTCAACTTATTTTTTTTAATTTTGTTATGGCCACCGCTCCATTCTCTTCTCCTCATTCTTCTTGCATGCTCTCTTGAGCTTTATGTTAGTGAGAAAATGATAATAGAAAATTGCTATATCCGCACTCTCCATTCTTAGTGAGCTTGAAGTGTTGGTTGCTTCACTGGGTGAAGCTAGAGAATAGATTAGTTCCCTTCGGTGGATCATCTTTGGCAATGGCGGTCGCCCCTCAAACTTATTCCCAACGGTCTAGGAGGAGCTTGGAGGGGTCTTCCATGATTCGGTGGACACACGTCAAAGGTTGTAATCCCTAAACCTTGCATGTGTGTTTTCTAGTTTAGTGTTTGGATCGATTGTTAGAGATTAGTGTCTAGTGCTCTCTTGAAAATTTTTATTTTTCAATTCCGTATTGATCGCGATTGTCGCGGCGAGGGCACTAGGGACTTTCACAGGAGTCCGATTAAATACGTGTACTGGATACACGAACTTTAATCGAATGTTTGATAATACTAGCCGGGCTTATATTTAAGCCGGATTATTAAATTAAGTATTGATTTAAGAATATACATACATACATACATCCACACACACACACACACACACACACACACACACACATATATATATATATATTCTAGTATTATTTTCACTTTCTATTTTCTCTCTCTTGGTTATTCGTATTTTTATACGAATACGCGTATGTGTATACGATATATATACCGGAGTTGTATTTTGTATTTATACAAAATACTTCTTGAAGGAGGACAATTCATTTAGGGTATTTTTCTTTTTGGAAAATATGAAATGAGGTAGAGGGGTGATTGATTTGTAATCGTGTGTGTTCTATGATGTTCTACTTGCTGCAATCGAGACGGTGTCGCATAAGCTAACCGCAATGAGTACGAGTCTTCCACGGAGAGAATGTATATGTTTCATTCTTATTTTAGACGAGTTAAGTCAAAGTGTTTAAGGGTGGTTGTTTTATCCTATATGATATGTATTATGTCCAAAAAAAGCTTGTTAGAGTTTTCAGATTATGTAGTTTAAGTTAAGAATTCTGTATTCTTTCTTTTGTGCCAATTTTAGAATTGATGCTAGAGTAATCGGAAAAAACGTGGATTATGGTGCTTTAAAAGGTTTCTTGCGAGTTTAAGCTAAGGTTTTCAAACACCAAGTCTGTTCTAATTGGTCCTTGTCCTTCCGTTTTTGCTCTTAGCTCTAGCCTTCGATCAAACAAACACACAAGTCTTCGATTAGGATCATAATTATCATGTATAATAGGGTGCCTAAAAAAGAGAGTTACGTTCTCTTGAATCGAAATTCAATCTAAATATGTTGGGTAAAGGGAAGAATAAGAGAATTTTCCATCACTCAAACAACCCTCTCCTTAATCTTAACAAGTGAGAAATTACTCATTCATTATTGAAAATAAAACAAACAAAAAAAGAGAAGGAGAAGATAATATCAGTGAAAATTTTGAAAGCTGACTACTTGGGTCCTCGTGATGGCAAGGAACAACTGTTTAGCATCATCGCTTTAAAATTAAATCAAGGAGAAAGAATAAAGAAAAATTAAGAAAACAACAGCAACTCATTTATCAAATCAAACACAAATTATCTAAGGAATTTAAAGATCATCACATGAAATAAAATTGCAAGATAATAAAATGAAGAAGAACAAACATTTATTGTAAGAGAAAACTAACTCTCATTCTTCATTCATATATCGCTCAAAAGATCTCACAACTCTTTAATGGCATACAAGATGAAGAAGAGGGAAACTAAACTAATTTTAACACTAAAACTAGAGCGAACCAAGCATTCTTTCTTCTCTACAATTCTGGGATATTTATAGGTACATGGATGAAAACTTAGGGTTGTTTTCTGAAGCCATATAAGATTAAAATACCTCTGAAAATTCTCTGTCGGCAAAGAAAAGTCCACTGCAGATCCACCGTGCCTCCTTCACTTCTTGCCGCGGATCCGCCGCCTTTTTTTGGATTTGGTTCTTAAATTTTTTGTGTGATCTTCCGATGTTTGATTCTTCAGTTTGGCCTTCTCACATTTACAGAATTCTTCAAAATGTTTCTCGGATAATTAGCAGTCCAATGTTACAACTAATTTTGTCATCTTATGACATCAATTTCCTTTACATTTTTCAAAACTCATTTAATGTGCTTCCCTCGTTTTATGTGTTTGAGGCTCAAATGACTCCTTCTTCTGTCTTTTCTCTTGTACTGGTAGACGGTACCTGACGGATTTGAGTGACTGCAATCCGTATTTATCTGTTTGTCGGCTGTTTGTTCTGAAATCGTCATTTCTACAAAGAATTTGTGTGATTTGCGTTGTTTTGCACTGAATGCTCCTAAGAACCTGTAACTTGAAATCATGTAGCAGACACGGATCAAAAGCACCTATCTACATGTGAATGTGCATAAGAATGAGAGGTATCAAATGCAATATTCTGATATAAACAAGGGATGAGGTGTAAAGAGAGTATAGTGAGAGTAATGGGCATGCAATTTTTTATTTAGAAATTGGTTTGCTAAAACTATTCTAGCCTGCTTGATTTTTTGTGGACTTAGGTTCATTCTCATATATTCATTCTCTCTCCTCTTCTCCTCCTTCCTCTTGAATTGAATTCTCTTGAGAATGAAAATGAGAAAGAAAAAGAAAGTGATAAATTTCTACATCTCTAACTCTCTGTACTTGGCAAGTTAAGATTGTTAGTTGCTTCACTAAGGTTTATTTGAGTGAGGCTAAAGCTTGAATCAGGTTCTCTCACGTGGATCATCTTCAGCAAGAGCGATTGACTCTCAAGCTTGTTCCCGAAGGCCTAGGAGCTTAGAAGGGGTCTTCCACGATTGGATGGACACGCTACAAAAGTTGTATATTCATAATCAATTACCTAGCTTTCTTATTTGTTTTGCTGGTCTAGTGTTTAGGCGATTTTTAGTGTTGTAGTTGCTAATGCTTCCATTAAAAAAATTTGTTTTTGCTTCTGTCTTGACCGTGAGCATAGCGGCACAAGCACTAGGAACCCAACAAATTTGAGGATCCTCAAATTGATTTCAATTTAATAGTCTAATACAGCCTAAAATAGCGACATGTCAGCAGTAAAAAATTAAAATGTTTAATTTCTTTAATAAATACAATCATCAACTACAAAAACCTCTATTATTATAACCACAAAACTTAGGGTTTCCAAATTGATTTCAATTTGCTGGTCTAACATAGCCTCAAATAGTGACACATCAGTAGTAAAAAAATTAAATGTAGTATTTGTTTAATAAATACAATCATCAACTACAAAAAAATAAACATAATTTTTATCTGAACACGTGCATCGCACGTGCAAGATACTAGTATCAATTAATTTCATTAACTTATCCTAAGAATAGCGTAGTTGGAGTAGGGTGCAAATCTCTCGCCATCTGATAACTCCTGCAATCTTTATGGCGTCGGTCATGAGTGGAGTCCTCGCCAAAATAGAATGTGAAGCCCTAGCCGATGAGAGTTCTCTACGGCCGGCACTAGTATCCGAATTCTCTATGGGATTGAATCTTGGGTATATAGTGCGAAATTCTGTATTTAGGGTTCAACCGAGATGAGGAGAAAAATACTTAGGCTTGAACGTTCTTACGTGGCTTATAGCACCAATCCCTAAGAAAATTCTTTTTAGGATACATTAGAAACAAGCCTCGGTTAATGACCGGTCGACCCGAAGTTGAAGCCAAGCCTTATGATTGCGGCGTAGCTCCCCACGATTGAAGACACTTAATGTAGAATTCGGACTTCTGGTCGATGCATTTAAATGTAAAAACGACCCATTGATACACAAATACTTTGTAAAATCGACGTTATGTGTTAGAAATGCAAAATTATAAGGCTATCCTCGTATGAGTGGCTTATATTTGTAATCTCTATATTTTTGTAATATCGGACTCTTAGTCGACAGCTTGCAAGTAATGATGATTGATTTTCCTAATCATCTTTGACTTGCCCAACTTGCAAATTAATATTTATTACAACTGCTATTATCTATTGAATACACCCGGTACTCTGATAACAAGCTTTCCTGGGAAATAGCCGATTATGCCCTTGGTGGGAGGTGATCCAGATGATAGTCCTAAATTACTATGAAATATTACTATATTTATTTAGACGTAAACAGTATTTTCAGGAATATAGAATTACCATGATAATCAAATGACCCAATTTCATATTAATCATAATCCCCCAAAACATGTGTATATCCTATATCACCACGAAATATTCCCGTCTAACATGAAAAGAGCCATGACCATCCACCGCGGGCCTCCATTGCCACCCGCCGGTCGGTCGGCCCCTCCGTCCATCGTCGGTAGTCCGCCAGTCGGCCCACCGCCAATCGGTCATTCGCCACCGGCCGGCCGGTCGCCGGTCATCGCCAATTGTTCACCGGCCGGCCTGCCGCCGATCGGAGGTTCGCCACCGGCCAGTCGTAGTCCGTCGCCGGTCGTCCACAGGCCGGCCCCACCGCACGTTGTCGGCCACTCCCCGGCCCACCACCGATTGGCCGTTGGTCGTCGGCCTCGTCGACATCCACCGACTCTTCTCCGATCTCTCGGCTGGTCGACTGTTGCACATACATATATTACCGGAAATGATTAAAGTATATCAAGCATATTAATGCAAGAATTCTTAAAATTAGATGTCCGGTCATCCTATTTGTGGAAATGCAAGGATAAGTTTGCTCTCACCTTGTTCTGAAGAAAATATTTAGCGCAAACATAGGGACAGGGGATCCCCTACACCTATACTACACCTATACATGTATATATGTATATTTTCTCCTACCGTTTAATCAAGCCACCGGCTTTTTGCATGAAGGGAAATCATCCATCCACACTTATCTTTTTCTTGAAAATTATTCTTATAATGGAGAAATTTTATAGTGGTTGTTACATAATTAGTCATTTGCTGACTAGTAATGTTGCAACCGATCATATCCTTCCACTTGGATGTCTACATGTACGTAATATGGTACTTTGCAATTAAATCCAAACTCTTTAACTATTGGGTTCAAATTTATTAACCAAATCAATCATATTGTTATCGGATCCAATTTCTATAGAGAAAAAAAATCAACGAGTACGGGAATTTTTTTGGGAAAATACTGGAGGAAAAATCAATCAAGAAAAAAAATTCATAAAAATAAAAGGAGACAAAAATCAACAGAGAAGAAAAGCCACATCCTTTCTCGCTTTATTCATTAAATCACTCCAAATTCTAGTGCTGTCCATAAAGAATACATTATTTAATACAATCATCACCATTTTTTTTTTTGTTAATCGGAAAATCCCGTAAGTCATTGTGTAATACCCGGTGCACTGCGGACTTCGGACATCATGGTGATCTATTTTGTTCACACTCGGTACGGTCTGTTACGAACACATGATGGTCTGAGTGTGGAGCCGCTTCAGAATAATGGGATCGGGTGTCTAAAGCACATTCAAGACCGAACTGCATTATAAATGTAATAATACCACCCTCAATTGCGGAGGCGCCTTTTGGATGAATCAACACTCCAGAGTTTGAAGAACTCCGTAGTTATACGTATTCGGGTTAGGAAAATCCTAGGATGGGTGACCTCCTGGGAAGGGGTCCATTATCGAGTCTGATTCGTTTCAAAGAACAAAACCGTACGGTTTCCGTCAGAACGGACAATACCATCCGTACTGGGGCGTGAGACATGACATTTATGGTGGCCCATGCAGATCCTTTAATAGTAAGTCTGTGAATCGAGAACGAACCATTGTTCTTAAGAGGGGGAATGTAATACCCCATAGCAGTGCGGTCTTCAGACATCGTGGTAATATGCTCTATCCACATTTAATATGGTCTGTTGAGAACATATGATAATCTAAGTGAAAAGCCGCTTCAGAACAATGGGATTGGGTCCCTGAAGCACATTCCGAAAAAGGACCGAACTGCATAATAAATTTAATGATGACATCCTCAATTACGGAGGCGCCTTTTGGATGAACCGGCACTCCGGAATTTGAAGAACTTCGTAGTTAAACGTGCTCAGGCTAGGGAAATCCTAGGATGAGTGACACTCTGGGAAATGGCCCCTTCTGGAGTCTAGTTCGCTTCAAAAGACAAAACGTACGGTTTCGTTCAGAGCGGACAATACCATCCGTACTGGGACGTTGGGGCGTGACACATTGTTTTCATAAGATTCTAACAATTCCTCAATAAGTATAAAATTAATTTCCGATCAACTGGGAGATTCTTGATCTATTCATCCAAAAAGACAAAGTAAAAATAGGGATTATAATTAAAGAAAATATAAGGAATTGATTTTAGTTTAAGGGTTGCCTCTCATCCTCGAAGGTCAAAGAACTAGGGTTTTGGATCTATGATGCAACTTTGTTTTCTCATACTATCTGCGATTTTTTTCCCGTTGTCTGCTTATTTTTTCTATGATACAGCTCCTCTCTTGATTTTTTCTCTGGTATATTTTCCAAAATAAATATCCCTTACTCGTTGATTTTTTTCTCCGATTTTTCTGAGAAAAATCAGATCGTGATAGCATGATTGATTTGATTAATAGATTTGATTTTAATAGATTAAAGGGTTTGGATTTAATTGCAAAAGTATCATATTTCATGAAGACATCCAAGTAACAAGATATGATTGGTTGCAACGTAATTAGTAAGCCAATGACTAGTTATGTAGCGACCACCATAAAATTTTTATAGAGCTAGCAAGTTTTATTAGAATGGGAACACTGATAACTACAGATAATAAAGTTTTATAAAGATGCTCAACTATATGTAAGCCATTACACAATTTAAGTAATAAGTGAAGAACAAAATTTTAAATTAAGGAAAATAATATATTATTTAAATATTATATTTCTGGACTTCATAAATTATATAGTATCATACACATCTAAACTCTTTATGAATTTACAAAACATAAAAGTTCCTAGTTTTTTAAAGTTTTCAATATTGGACTAAGCTTTCCTTTTTTAAAAAAATACAGTCAAAATTAATAATGTTCTTCGCTGGGTGTATGTGAAACCCATTACCATCTATTTTGAAATATAATTTACTAGCACCTAAGCTATATTCTTTAAATGATTAATTTTAATGAAGTAGACATATATCATACATAAAAAATATTTGAATTCATTTGCAACCAATAGCAAGGCTTTCTTTCTCGAAATTTCAAAGGAGGCACGTGTTTGTCTTACAGTTAGCTTTGGGATTGCCCTGTCATTAAGTATCGGATTTTTGAACCTTGTGGCTCCCGTCGGCTATACCCTGGTCTCCTATTTCAACTAGAAACGACCAGAGCCTCAACCTCGCCAAGCATCACGTTTTGTGTTAAGCATCGCGCCTTGAGCCATATAACTACTGCGATTCACACATTCTAGTTTCCCAGTTGGTAGAATTCGGCAACAGTACTCATATCAACAAGAAACACAGCAGTGGCAAAAAATTAATGTTCAATTATTGAAGAAACCATTAATTTTGCACTCAAAAGATCAAGGCTGAAAGGTATTTTAGATCACGTGAAACTTGGTATACTTAACTCTTAATTAGACAATAAAGATTAAGATAATCATTTTGATCATTAAAATGGTACATATATGATTCTTTTTATTCTTTTTACCGTCATAGATTAAGTTTATTCTTCAATTCTCATACCATATATATAAAATTATAAATTTGTATCAGGGAATGAGAACAAAGCACAAATTGAAATGAAAATAACCATTTCCCATGTTTAAAAAGATCAGGAAAAAAAGAAGGTTTGAACCGTTCCATAATTATCGCCATGTGGCAATATATTTTGTTGACAAGAAATTAGCGTTATCCATCGACCTGCCTCTATTAGTTTGTTTTATATTTTTATAATTGTATTATTAAAGTTTAAAATTGAATAATGGTGTCTCCATTGGTTATACTTCCATTAATTTGTGTTAATACATTTCCGACTGGTTTTATAAAATTCCTCAAGAACGTTCATTCCCGACATTTCGTCATTCGCTTCCCGACAATTTTCTCCAGCTCAGGTGTAACAAATAAACACTTTGACGTTTATTTCTTATTCAAAATGTGAGAAGTACACGACAATTAGCAACGTTAATTAATTTACATCATACAGTACAAATCATCCAAATAGCTTGATTCATCGGTTATCCCCCGATCTACACCAAAATCCCAAAGATTTATTGGCGAGAGCGCTACACCCTCCATCGAGGATACAGGAGTTACAGGTCCAGATAAAGAAACCTCATCCAAGGGCTTGGATTCTTCGATGCTAATCGATCCCTTAAGAGGGTCACCTTCTTTCTTATCGAAGCTTGATTCTGACATAATGTTTGTAGCCGGCTTACATGAAGAATCCATAACAAACGGATAGCATGTCTCTATATGAATCTTGCAAGTGTGTTGCTTGCTGAAAGTCACGGAGAATTTTGGAGGACGATCGTTGCAATCGATTTGCTGAACTGTTTTGGTAGCTGGGCACCCTTGATCTTTATGATGTGCACATCTATAATAGTTCCTGAAAACGATGTTGTCAAGGGAATTTTCTTAATTAATTGCTTTTGCTATGAATTTTCATTTTTGTTAAATGTACTTTTTATTTTATTTTTATTTTTTTCTAGTACCTTGGAAATTTTGAATTGTTGATTTGCTTCTGTCCATACTTCCTCCATTGATAGCCATCATGGTGTGGAACAGTTGTTAGACTGGTTTGAGGTTCTACTTTCCTCCTGCACAAATATTTCAAAAATATTTATTTTATATAATTAGTTATAGAATTTCGGTGATGATAGTTTTTAAGGTTTGTAATCTGATTGATTTATATTGAATATTAAAAGTGTATATATACATTTTACACGATGAGGAAAATAAAACAAATAAAAAAATTCTAAACAAATAACAGATATGGAAAGATTTTTCTAAAAGCAAAGATCTGCAACAGCCGCGTCTGCAGTCGGTAAACATCTGTTGGACAAATGCTCAGACGTCTGCTTACGCTCCGGATTTTCTGGAGATCGATTTCCAGACGTCTGTGCCTACTTCAACAGACATCTGCCTTCGCTTTGTTACGTTTCCAGACGTCTGCACGAGATTTCTTCAGACGTATGCTTGTGTTGTGTCTTCTTGTCGCTAATACGCACCCGCAAGATTGAGGCTCCGTCGATGACTCCAATCTTCGATCGAATATCAAGAAATTGCGTACGTGTGTCCAAGTAGTTTTGTAAGAACATCCGCAAGTCGATCATGAGTGTTGATGTGGTGAACACGAATGGTTCCATCTTCAACGCACTCCCGAATGAAATGATAGTCAAGAGCAATGTGCTTTATCCAAGAGTGGAAACTGAGTTCACACTGAGATAAGTAGCCTCGATATTATCATAGTATAAAGAGAGTAGTTTGCGTAAAAGTACCTTGAGTTCATATAGAAGATTTTTATCCAAAGTACCTCGGCCATGGCATTTACAAGGGTTTTATATTCAGCTTCGGATGAGAATCGAGAAATAATCTTTTGTCAGGGCGATTTCCATGATACCTAGATAGAGAATGTAGGCAGTTGTTGATCGACCGTCATCGCAACTTCTATCCCAATCAAACTTACTGAAGGCCTGAAGAGCTAAACGACCTCGTCGACAGAGATAAAGACCATGATGTATCGTACCTTTAAGATAACGAAGAACACACTTGAGTGCCATCTAGTGAAGTCCTGTAGGAGAGTGCATGAATTGGGAGAGACGGTTGACGGCAAAAGAAATATTTGTTCGAGTGAGAGAGAGGTATTAAAGAGCACCAACTAGCTGATAGTATGGTGTGGGGTCGACAGAATAAGACTCGTTATGGAGAAGTAGAGGAGTGGTATTGTACATTGGAGTGGTAACTTCTTTAGCTCCTTCCAAAGAGAACATTTTAAGGAGATCGATGATGTGGCAATATTGAAATAGAAAGAGTTCTTGGGGCGTAGGAATAGCTTCGATATTAAGAATGTGATGAAGATAGCTGAGATACTTTAAAGAGAAGCGTTGTCCAAGTTGACGAGCAAAAAATTGAAGAAACTGTACGTTATTACCTGTGAGAATGATGTCGTCAACATCCACCAAGAAATAGACAACGGTGAAATCTTTAGAGTAGACAAAGAGAGATGTCTCCGCCATGGAATTTGAGAAGCCATTTTGTAGAAGATGGCCTTTGAGTTCTTAATACCATACTCTGGGCACTTGTTTGAGACCGTATAGTTCTTTCCGTAGTTTGCAGATATGGTTAGGTAGGGAGGAGTGGAGGAAACCGGATGGTTGAACCATATACACATCTTCATGGAGAGTACCGTTAAGAAAAGTATTGTTAATGTCAAGTTGACGAAGTGGTTATCCATTGAAGAGTGTGATGCATAAGACTATTCACGGTGTTGTCAGCCTAATAATGATGCTAATAATGATGCTGAAGGTAGTGGAGTAGTCTAGGTCAGGCCGTTGGTGGAAGCTTTTGCCACAAGACGAGCTTTGTATCAAATAATTATGCCATCGGAGTGGCGCTTGATTCAGAAAACCCATTTGCAACCTGCAAGGTTCTGATTTGATTTTAGGACAAGATCCCATGTTCCGTTCTTCATGAGGACATTAAATTCTTCGGACATTGCAGCACGCCGGTTAGGATCTTTCACAGCTTGAGATACACATGCTAGTTTAAGGGTTTGGGTTATGGGATGAACAGTGGTATAGTTTAAATATTGAGAGTTGAAGTATTTCGAATTCGGTTTTCGTTCATTATTAGTTCAGAGATTTGGAGGTGGGGAAGTAAGGGATAATTATGGAGAAGGTAAATGTGATTGAGCAGTTGTGGAGGAGGTTGGAGAGGTAGGGACGAGTAAGTTGGCGGTGTTATCGAGATTGGAAAGTGAGGATTGTGAAGAGTCGGTGGACGTGGCAAAATCGAGGATATGAGATGTTAATGATTGAGGTTCGGCAAGGGTTAAGTTAGGTAAGATCGATAGGATGTGAAGTTTGGTATGTTGGGTATACGGGATTGGTTGCGATATTGCGCCAGAGGAGGCCAAATCTTGCGGAAGAGCCTCTTAATGTCTACTAGATATCTGCATGGAAAAATTGGTTTCGACGAATTTGATATGATGAGAAATGTAAATTTTGTGAATGACAAGATCTAGACATTTATACGCAGGTTGAGATGTTGAATAACCTAGAAAATGCAGAGATTGGATTTAGGTTGAAGTTTAGAGCAGGTGTACGGTCTTAATCAAGAATAACAAAGACACCCAAAAATCTTGAGACGTTTGTATTTTGGTGGACGTTGAAATAGTTTTTCAAATGGAGATTGAAAATTAAGAACTGGTGTGAGAAAACGATTTATGAAATAAATAACGGTTTGAAAAGCTTGACTCCAATACTTAGAGAGAAGTGAGGCTGTATGCAAGAGTGTGATACAAGTTTCGACAATATGACGATGGCGACGTTCTGATGTACCATTGTGTTCAGGGGCGTATGGAGGAGTGGTGAGACGAGAGACACTATAGGAGGTGAGGATGAAAGCAAGAGATGCGTATTCACCGCCATTATCAGAATATATTGATATGAGCGGTAATTGAAAATGGTATCGACAAAATTTTTGAATTGGAGAAAGATGATGGTAATATCAGATTTACGTTTCATAGGGTACAGCCAGACGTATTCTGTGTAATAATCAACAAAGATTGCGTAATAACGAAAACTATCATATGAAAATTCAATGGGTCCCCAAATATCAGTGTAAATTAATTGAAAGGGTTTAGAAGCATGAAGGAAATTTTCAAAAAAAGAAAGTTTATGACTTTTATTGCAATCAAACGAATTATATTGAAAATTATTAACTACCGAGACATTTGATAATAACTTATTTCTCCTAACGACTACCGAAAGATTAGGAAGGAAAAATGATCAAGACGACAATGCCACTCATTTATTTCTGACTTAGAAGTAGCATGAAATTGAGGTTAGATGGAGGATGGGAGATAATGGACATTATTATGGCTATCCCCACGAAGAAGAGACGCTCCGATGCAAAGATCCTTCACCAAAAAATTAGAAGGAAAAAACTCAAGTGAGATTTTGTTTGATTTGCAAAATTTAGCAACAGAAATTAAGTTTTGAATAATAGATGGTGCACAAAGGACATTATCTAAAAGAAAAGATTTTGGAGTGAGTGCAGTGTTATGTTACCGATGTGAGGGATTTTCAAATCTGAACCATCACCTATATTGATCTTATTAGGACCACCGTAATTGGTGTAGCTGTGAAGAGTTCCAACATCGGATATAACGTGATGAGAAGCACCAATGTTCAATATCTAGGAGGAGGGAGTGGTCATGTTGGTATTTGTGTTGTTTTCCACAGGTTGAGGGAGCGTCTGCGCCGGGTGTTGCGGTGAATTGGTTTGCACTACGTTCTCACGAAGAAAGCGAACGAGTTAACGACAATCTTTGGTGTTGTGACCAAGACGCTTGCAGAAATTGCAGTAGGAGTTGGAGCGGGGCGAGTTGTTGCGTGTGACGGAGTACTGGTTGTTGCTGCTGCTGCGAGTGAAGTTGCTATTGTGTTCCACACTGTTGCGAAGGGCGATAGGCAGAGTGATTGAGTCGGTTGGTATAGTTGGCAGTTGCGAGAAAGAGAGACGTACCGGTGTCTTCCTTTTTCAGATGTCGTTCATAATCTATGAGTTTGTTATATAGGTCATCAAAGGTGATGGCGTTATCACGAAATCAAATAGTAGCAGCGATTTCTTTGATTTCAGATCCAAGGCCAGCGAGAATGTGAAGAACAAGGTCATTTTCGGAAAGAGGGTCGTCAGTGAAAACGAGGTAGTTGAAGATAGATTGCATCTCCTATAGGAACTCGCTTATAGATCTTGAACCGCGTTGATAGTTGATCAGGCGTTCCTTGAGCAACATAACTCGTAAGCGAGATTTGTTCGTAAAGAGAATAACAAATCGATCTCATGCTTTCTCGGAGGAGGAAACAAAGAAGATGTGGGGCTGGATCGTCTCGATACAGCTGCCGAGGATGGTATTGAGAATAAGTTGATCATGACAGTACCACTGATGGTAATATGGATTTTCGACACGCATGATGGTGTCATTAATATCAGTGATAATCCTGAAAGGAGGATACTTGGAGTCGTCGATGTGGCCAATGATCATGGCCGATTAAGGCCGATTGAATTTGGGATCTCCACATGGTGAAGTTTGTGTGGAAGAGTTTTATTAGGAAAGGGAATTTTAAGATGAAGGAGGACGAGTTTTGAGAGGAGGTGATGGATCAAAATTTGAGCTTTTAATCATAAGACTTTGATACCATATAGAATTTTGGTGAAGATAGATTTTAGGATTTGTAACTTGATTAATTTGTATTGAATATTAAAGGTGTATATATACATTTTACAGGATGAGAAAAATAAAACAAATAAAATCTTTACTAAACAAATAACATCAGAAAAGATGTGGAAAGATTTTTCGAATAGCAAAGATCTGCAACAGCCGCGTCTACAGTCGGTAGACGTCTGTTGGGCAAATGCTCAGACGTCTGCTTAGACTCTGGATTTTTTGGAGATCGATTTTCAGGCGTCTGTGTTTCATTCAGCAGACGTTTGTTTTCGCTCTGTTGCGTTGTCAAGACGTCTGCTTGTGTTGTGTCTTCTTGTCGCTAATATTGATATACAATATACATGACACTGCACCAAAATCCTGAAGTTAACAGCTAAAGAAATATATTTTTATGTTCTAACCGAGATCCATCTATGCTTAGAAAATGATTTTGCGAACTGTCTGCAATCACGGGTTTTTTGAGCACTAATGAACCAAACATGGAGAATCTGAAATCCATTGTGTTTTCAACGGAACATTTCTTGAAATAAAAACAATTTGGATATTAATTTTCGGGCTTTTTGCAACATACATTTTTTCTTTTCTTTTTCCCTTTTAAACCTAAGCGGTAATTATTAAGATTATCAGATATCCTTCCAACAAATTCGGAAATCACTCAACCGAGCACAGGAAGAAGTAAGAGCGTTTAATTACCTTTTCTGGCGCCCATCCGAATCTTCTCTTTCATCAGAACACTCTACCACAGCTTCGCGAGGAAGCAAACACGGCCGAAGCTCGTTGAGAATGAGGCCGAGAGAGAGAAGAATATCCTTAAACATGTCTCGTGCAATGTCCGATGACAGGTCATCATGAGCTGCACGAGATGAAGGCAGCACGATCTCTTGGAGCCGTCTCATGAGCTCGTAGGCCCGACCCATCTCTTCGACGACCGTCGAATGATCGCATCGAAACTTGCCTGCAGTCGATGATGAAGAAGCTGCCATTATTGTTATCTGCTGCATGCGTATAGTTTAGGTTTGCAGAGTGCGGATACGCTATTTATATGTATGGTGATGGTATGCACCGATCGAGCAAATTAATTAATCGCAAGAGCACAACTGCTGCATGTCAAGACTTGTCCTTTTATGTTTGCTGGACTTGAGAGCCCTATAGTTTGTTTTATTCATGAGCACAAATTCACATGGGTGTTCTTGAAGGAGGACAGACAGCAAGAAAATTTCCATGCATGTTGGCATCGTAGGATGGTGACTTGTTTGGTGAGAGATCTCCAAGACAGGCTGTCTCTCTCTCTCTCTCTCTCTCTCTCTCTCTCTCTCTATAAATTAGGATAGGATAGGATTGACAGTTGAGTGGAAACCGGATCGTGATGAATGCTCGTATACCTTATGGAAACTCTATATAGTTCCAAATACCGTCCGTGAGAAATAATTTTAGCAGGACGTGAGGCCCTCCAAGTTATCTAAATTTGAAAATAATGTTTTTCTTAGTTTGGATATTTAAATGTGCATGGTTAGATTGGAAATTAGATGACGGTCTCGCCAAAAAATTTTTTTTGGGCGAAATTAATACCTTTATTCGGATTACAAATGAGAATCATATAGGTTAAATTTACTAAATTGAAATTAAATTAAATTAAATTGAGATAATTTAAAGAAATTAAGGTAGTTTATCTTAACTTCTAACCTATAACCTATAACACTCCATAAAAGAATTCCTGAGGAGTTAAATTGAGAGTGGTAATGAATTAGTTGTCTTGAACGAATTTAGGCGGTAATCAAGATGATAATCTTCGATTCCCACAAAATATTATTAAACTTGTTTTGATATAAAAAAATAATAATATTCCCGGAATAATAGCATTATCTTCCTAATCCAATGTCCTAAATCATGGGAATCCTATTCTCATTTATATTTATGTCTATGTGAGATTCCCCTAAATATTGACATCTAATACAAGATGTGCCACAACTGTCAATACCCACACATCACAACCAAGCCGTCAGTCGGCCATCCAACTCCGGCCAACCGCCGCCGTTCCTTAAGAGCCAGCTGTCAGCTGCCTGATAGTCTCCCGCCGCCGCTGTCAGCTGCCTGATAGTCTCCCGCCGCCACGGTCCTCCACCAACCGGTTGCCCATTGGCTTTCCACCACCGTCCCTTGGCCTCCTAGGCCAGCCACCATAGCTACCTATCGGCCATCTGCCACTGGCCTCCCCCCTGGCTGTTCACCAGCTAGCCTCCCCCCTTCAGCCGCCCATCGGTCGTCCGCCATAGGCCATTTGCCGCCGCCGCCGCCCCCACCCGGCCCCACCCTATTCATTTGCCACTAGCCCCCTTCGCCGACCTGACCTCCACCCTCTGCGGGCCACTCTTCGGCCGGCCTCCGTCCCCTATGGGACACTCGTCGGTTGGCCACCGCCAACCTCCCCCTCCCGTCCCGCCCCACCCCCTCTGTTGTTGGATGCCGCCAAAGCCAATTGTTGCCGGTCTCCATTATCGTCCTCCGTCACTGGCTATTTGTCATTGTTGGCCGTCGCCGCCACGGCACATACGTATAATATCCGGAATGATTCTTATATGCCAAACACGTTAATGCAAAATTACTTGGAATTAGATGTCTGAGCATCACATTCCTAGGAATGTAGCAATTCCTGGTAATCTTTCATCCCATGTGGCAAACGTATCCTTAAGATTAATCTATATGTTATTTTAATATAAAAGTATATTAGTGCACCCTTATCATGATTTGGGAATCGATCTTTATTGGGTTACCATGAACTTAAGGGACATAAATCTAGATTCCATTTCCCCCCAAAATTTGGTCAATATGAAAGAATGATGTGTTTGGATAGGCTTTTTAATGAATGGAATGGGAATGAAAACCTTCAAAATGCTTCATTACATTGCTCATTTGCCCCTTATCGGAAGAAACATGACATATATACCGAATTGGATGTGTTTAGATAGGCCTTTTTATGAATATATAGAACACTGGGAATGAAAACCTTCAAAATGGTTCATTGCCCTTGATGGGAAGAAACAGGACATATATACCGAACAAGTAAATGCATCCATGAAATTCAAGTCTCCACCCACTATATTAACTTGCAAATGTTAGAATATAAAATTATATCCCCCAATCTCGGTCCATAGGCAAAAAAGGACCGTAAAACCTTTATTTATATTTTTGAGATTAGCAATATATTTTTAAACCCCTACAAGTATAATCATCATACTTATTAATTGAATAATAAACAATTAATATATAACTCTTTTTAACCAAGATAAATTAAAAATTAATTAAACTAAAATAATTTTAAATTCATTTGTAATAAAAGTAAAAGTTAGTTGACCCAATGCTTTCCTATGGTTGAGGATTGCTTTCGTTGGGCCATCAAAGTATAAATGACTAAATTTCTCAATGTTATCACCAAGCAATAAGAAGTGACCACTAAGAAAAGCTTATATATTTTGGTATATATTTTCACCACATAGAGTTGACAAAGTGTGATGAAGTCTTTCTCTACATGGACCTTTTTGGAACATGTACAGGGGACCATAAAGTTTTGTACAGGATTTCTCCGTTGATAATAATAATAATGTTAAAAATGGGCCACACTCATAAAGAAAATGTGCCCTGTGATGAAAACAAGGAATGCGATATTTGGTTGTTCTTGTGTGGTGGTGAAGCAATCGTAGTGATGTTGCTTTATGATCACAGGCGTGATGCACGGTATGTGTATATAGCATCCCTTGTCTTCTTCTTCATGATCCATTGACATTTCATTATTATCTGTTTCACCTAAACGTCAAGACCAAACCGAGCCACCTAGTTTTCCTAACATGTTTGGCGATTGGAAAGTAGCAGAAACTTCGTAAATGAAGAAAAAAAGTGGAGGAAAATGAAATAGAAAATATCAGCTCTTGTCTCTTTTGCTATAAAAAAATTGGAAAAAAGCTGAGTTAGCGTTTAAAATAAACTAGGGTTATTTAGTTGAAATGATAGAAAAACAAGAAAACAGTCCAAATAAAATAAAATAGAAGGTATGAATAATAGAATAAAATATAATTTTCAGAGAGACAGAGAGAGGGGATGAAATGAGGCAAAAATATGAGATGTCAAGAAAGTAGATTTTACTTTCTATCTTCTTTCTAATTCAATCAAACAAAAAAAAAGCTGGAATTTAGACTTCAACTTTCCAACTTAAAATACTAAAACCGGTTTGTTTGGTCTCAAACAAAACAAAATAAGAAAGTTGATAAATTGGAGCCAACGGGGCAAAAGAAAGAAAATAGACAGTTAGGATAAAAAATGATTAATTGTGAATGATTTGTTAATCATGCATCAAGTATGAGAAAATCCAATTAAAAAAATAGTTCAGCAATCGTGTTGCTCACTTTCCTTCCACTTTCTAGCAGTTTAGCTGGAAAGTGAAAATGGGAAGAAGGTGATGTGGCATGACCACGTTCCCTCCTCTTCGTCTAAAACCAAACAAATAAAAAACGAAAGTATGGATCACTTCCTCACTTCCTTTGCACTTTTAAAATACTTTGGCATTTGAAAATGTAGCGACAAATACGATCACGAAATAATAAACAAACAATAAAAAGAAGAAACAAATAATAAAAAACAATAGAAATAAAACATAAACCAAAAGACACAAGATTTACATGGAAAATTCTTACGGGAAAAACCAAGGGCGACGGCGAAGCTTTACTAATTGAAAAAATATGGTGGATTACAACGGTGGATCAACTTTCACAAAATCCCTAACAAGGAGCCCTAACCTCCTTTCTCTTAATTCTGATTACAAAAGGGTTAATCTAATTAGGATTACAAACTACAATATATAATATAAGGCAAATCAGATTAAAAATAGAATTCCGGAAATAGCCCAGAATTCGGCCCAACAGATTTTCAGCCAGCTCAAACTTACCTTGAGCCGTCTCATACGAACAGAGAGAAATCTGTAATTCCAGATATATTATGAGCCGTTTCATACTTCACTTGAGCCCTCTTATCATAGGGTCGAACCGGCTCAAGATTCTCCTGAACCGTCTCTTGCAAACAGAAAATAATTGATGTTTCCAAACAATTTGTGAGCCGGTTTAAGATTGTCATGAGCTGGCTCAAATTTCAGGGATCAGAGAATACGAGATAAACTCAACAAATCCCCAGCTTGCCTCGCGTTCGTCATAAAACTCCTCTATAATATTAGCAATAGTTCCACATTCTCCACAAAGCCCCTAAATGGCTCAATGAGTGTGTCGCACTCAAATTAAGTTCAAGCAATACTCAAACTTAACAAACAAAAGAGGCTTAATCAACATGTCGGCCGGATTATCCGATGGGACAACCTTCTTTACAATTATCTCTTTCTCTTTAACGACATCCTGAACAAACCAATACAGAACGTCGATGTGCTTCGTGTTGTCATGATGCATCTGATCCTTTCTCAAATGAATTGCATTTTGTCTATCACAATAGACTATTATGGTATTCTTTTGGATACCAAATTCCAAAAATAGTACCTTCAAAGAGATTGCTTCCTTAATAGCCTTAACAACGGCCATAAACTCTGCTTCTGTCGTAGACAATACTACCATAGGCTGTAATGAAGCACGCCAGCTAATGGCACATTCTCCTAAAGAGAATATATATCCGGTGATTGACCTTTGCCTGTCGAGATCACCTGCATAGTCAGAATCGCTGAAACCAACTAAACTATTACTGTTCCTTCCAAACTCCAACCCCACATCAGACATACCTCTTAGGTATCATAAAATCCTTTTCATTGCTTGCCAATAGCCTTTATCAAGAGATACCATATAGCGACTAACAACACTAACTGTATGTGAAATGTCGGGTCGGGTACAAACTTTCTCAACATATCGCTATTGAGACAAGTAAAGTTTACCTCCCTTACAATCGTGCCTAATTTCCACACCGAGAATTTTCTTGGTCACTCCCAAATCTTTGGTCTCGAACTTTCCTTTCTACTGTTCCTTAAGCTTATCAATATCAACCATATACGTTGTTGCTATAAACATATTATCAACATAAAACAATAAGTATATGAAAGAACCATCGGCAAGCTTCTTACAATAAACGTAATTGTCGTCTTTACTTCTCGTAAACCCAATATCCTTCATGAAGGAATCAATTTTTTTGAATCAACGTCTAGAAAACTGCTTCAAACTATAGAAAAACTTCTCGAACAAACAAACGTGGTTTTCCTTACCTTCAATTTTGAAACCATCGGGTTGTTGCAAGTAGATATTTTCTACCAAATCACCATGTAAGAAAGCGGTCTTAACATTGAGTTGCTCAAGATCCAAATCTTATTTAGCTACCAAACCGAGATAGACACGAATATAGCTATGTTTTATAACCGTAGAAAATACTTCATTAAATTCCACTCTCCGAACCTGCAAATAGCCTTTAGCTACCAACAATGTCTTGTATCGAGTATCTGCAACCCCTTAATCTCCTTCCTTCTTTTTAAAAACCTACTTGCAGCTAACTATTTTCTTTGCTCCGTCGGGCTTAACGAGCTTCCATGTTTGGTTCTTGTGAATGTAAGTAAATGTTGCGCACTCCACAGGGTTTGTAGAGAGAAGAAATTAACAAAAAAACATTTTTATAGCAAGAAATATCGACTAAACTTTCAAGATCTACCATAAGCTTTAACTAGCAAAACTAACAAAGGTTCTAATCTACTATGAAGTGATTTATACCTTTGTGTTCAAATCCTTCAGGTCTTCTTATCCTCTTTTTGAGCTCCTCTTTCGTCGGGAGCAAGTTTGGTCATCGGCCTCCTTGAGTCGAAAACAATCCATCCGAAAGTCTATGGTTCAAGCTCTAACCTCAAATAAGATAACTAAAGTACATAGTTTGCTAATTTAGATAGCTTAGAAAATGTAGAGTGTTAATTGGACTAATTTATCTTAATAACCCTAGGTTTCTCAACACATGAGGGTGTTAGGGTTTGAGGAAGAAGAAGAGAGCAAAGGTGGAGAGAGAATGTCAAGTGTAGAATGAAGTGAAGAATAGCTAAACTCAAAACTATCAAGCATTCATTTTAAATAAAATATAGTAGCCATACTTGAATAGTGATGACAAATGAATAAAGAAAAGAAATAGCCATACTTCATACCATGCTTTGAAACACCTCATCCCTCCACCTCATTATCTATTTTCAATAAATTGATATAACATAAATGATGTGTCTTCTTCTAGAAACACTTTTGTGAAAATACAAGAATGCCCTCACCGTATATACATAGCCGTATTCGTACTGCAAAATATACGAATACAAAGAGATAAAAATAATCCAATAAAATAATACTAGAATACGAATTAGTTCTAAGCCCTCTAGTATTATCCGTCCGAAGAAAATCTGTATAGCTAGTACACATATATGATCAGAACCCTGCACGTAAAACCATACGGCCTCTACATCGTTTTTCCTGAACCAGGGAAACTCTCTGTGTGGGACTTTAAAGACTTGACAGTACGCTGGCAGTGGGTTTAACCACAAGCTCATCAGTGGCACAAACTGTACATAACGGCTACCCAGGTACTTGTCGAAAAGAAGGCCGACGAGCAAACTCATCCGAACTGTTACTGTGCCTGTCCATGACAATCTCTGTACAGTCCGATCTGTTCGTCTGAAAGTATCGCATGCCGGGTCTAGGGTGTGGAAAACGTCATACCCCTAATAACCTGACATGTCGTGCCGACATGGCTCAAGACCATCCAAGAATCTACTAATCTAACTATTAGTAATTCTCAATTCGCCATGGCCAGGGACTTATGGTGTTGGCCAATCGAACATAGCATGACATCGATTCCCTATACCGGGAGAGGCGAATCCCAACAATCGCTTACTGCCTTTATGTGGCTTGGGACTGTACCCAACTAAAACCTTTTTGCACGACTCAGTAGAGCCGTGGTAGGCTAGTAATCAAAGCACAGTGGGAACTCACATGAGACAAATGACGATCTCATGTCGACAGACTATCTGTACTCATGTCACCAGAGAACTGCTATCAGATGATAGGTATAATACCATCTAGCCAGTTCTCAACGAGTCCATCCAGTGTACTCACCCCCAGTAAGCACCTGTATACAATCTTATGTGCATCACACTAATGGCTGCAGGACCAACCATCGCCCCTTGTCAGGGTCTAGAAATGTCTATGTTTACCGCTGAAAACCGGACCGAGACGCGGAGACATCTATCCTGAATTTGGAGGCAGATGCTATTTAGACATATACACCCACCTTTCTGAAAATACCAAGCTGATTTATGGTACCGTATATTGGAGGTTTGGATAGATGCGACCGATGTAGCAGATTTCATTAGATCCCTCCTCATTTGTGAGGGGTTTTTGATTGTGGGGACACTCTTCCCTGCAGGCGCAAGCCCCTGCAGTTAATTATGTTATCGCATTGCGATAACAACTTTCTCCTGCTCCAGAAGGTCACTTCATGTCGTGTGTTTTTTTAGTTGCCCGTGGATTGTATACGGAGACTAGTTTATGTCGTCACCCGTAAGGTGCGGATTAGTCTAAATCCGTACATATATTTTCATGATTTGAGTTTGGGTCAAGGATTTACTTGACGGGGTCCACGTTGGTAGCTTGGTTTGCCAACGGGAATGAACTTAGGATGCGGATCTCATATAAATGAGGTCCATCAATTCATGCGATATTTAGGTTTGATCTAAGAATCGTTAATCATATTTAAGATTAAGATCAACTTATGAACAAAAGAGCATATGGGCCCAACTTATCATTAGATCATAAATGAATAGCTCATGGATAGTATATGGTAGTCAGTATGGAGACAGTCCGCAGGGCAAAACATATTAGTTTAAGAACGTCGCAGTCCATTATCGCCATGTTTAAGATGAATATTAGTTTAAGGACATTTTGGTCTATTTTTAGTTTAGAGACATTTCGGTCAAACATTCCCTATTTGGGACGAATATTAGTTTAAGGACATGTCGGTCCATTATCGTCATGTTTGAAACGCCAAAAGAAGAGTTGTTGGTTGCTGGGACCCGCTACCTCTCTGAAGACGTTGAGAAATTATAACGACATAGATTAGAGGTGTGAAGAAATGTACCCTCAAACCAAATCCCGTATTTGAGGGAAATAATCGTGGTGGATCATCCAAGAATCATTAGTCTTGTTTGAGACTAAAATTAACTTAGAAGGTATGGGATGAAGATCGTTAGTTATGTATGAGACTAAAATCAATTTGGATATCACGACCATAAGCTTAGCCAATTTGGACTAAAATTGGGTTTCTGTAATACTCAGCAATGCTAAGCACTCAGTTGTATATAGCGCTCACATGTATATCACGTGAGGCGCTATAATAGTGCTAAACACTAATTTTTTTTGCGCTCACATGTGTTTCACATGAGGCGCTGAGCGTCTGGCGCTCACGTGTGTTTCACGTGAGGCGCTTAGCTTTGGCTTCTTTTGAGCGCTCATAGGTGTTTCACATGAGACGCTAAGTTTTGGGCGCTCACGTGTGTTTCACGTGAGACGCTAAGTTCTTTGGAGATTTATTCTCTGTTGAAATTTTTAGAGAACTTGAATCTCTGTTAATGGTATTTTAATCATTAACGATCACCAAGATCACTATTTTGAGGATCTCGGGTTCTTTAAGAACTAAGTTCTTGATTTAAAAGAACTAAGTTTTTAGAGTATTTGTAACGAATCTGAAACCCCTGTACAGAATTATTTGTTTAAATGTATAGATAAGGGTATTCCAGCATGTATATGAGTTATAAGTTATTTTTGTTCAATAAAAGTAAGAAGCAAGTTGTAGCTCACTGGTAAAACCTCTACACTACCGCGACATAGCCTGTGTGTTCAAATCATATTCGTCCCAATTATTTTTTAGAATTTTCTTTTAAATTTTTCAGAAGCCCAAGAGTTGCACGTGCAATTCATGGAGAAACGAAAAGTTTCAGAAAAATCAAACAGGCGCAAAAAGGAGTAAACACCCAACTTGACACGTGGCACGAATCTCAAGGCAATCCATCGAGATCCGATCGCCCGTTTCCCTACTTTGGCTGCTACCAACGGTTGGATCACCTCCAATCGTCTCCGTGCTTTGCACACTCGTCCCTTCAGCTCCGCTCAACTCTCCTGCACTGTTTGATTTTCCTGCAATCAAAAAGAGACTCTTCAATTTACCATTTAACACCCATTTTAATTTTTTAAATCCAATTTTTAATTCCCAAACCCTAAATTCTTCACTATAAATACTACCCCATGCCCTAGCTCTCCTCTATTCGGAAAATTTCAATAAAAAATTCTTCCAAAAGTTCTAAGTGCAAGTGGAGTCAAGTGGAGATAGCAATCAAGCTCTTTTCGTCAAAAATCGAAGTCGTTTCCGAAGTTTCTGCGACGCCACGGAATCCCCTCTTCTTTAACCTATTCCCAATGCTACAAAATGAGTAAGTCCCTTCATCTCTCTTCCTTTCCATCTCAAAACAATTTTTAAAACAAATCGACAAAAGTGGAGTTATCTCCGATATAAACTTCTTTTTGATATTTGTAATCCACATGATAAGCAAATTAGATAAAATTAACATCCTATACTAATCTTAACCCTATTCACATCATTTAGTTTTTAGTTTAACAAAAAATTTCATGTGAAACAAACATATAATGAACTTTTCCATTAAAATACCATAAACTTTAGTATAACCTTTCTCGAGAACTAGATTATCTACATTTAGAAAAACTTCACAGGGTAACGACCTACCCCAGACGCACACTATGGTTTCATATCACGGGTTCATTTAAAGAATAACTTTTTCATTAAAATACCACACCTTTTCAAAACGGGTTTCTTTTAATCGATATTTTTGTAATCCTTGGCAATTACACCTCTACAACTTTCGTTAGGAGACCCGCTAATGGATGCTGCGGATTATCGCACATCTTTGGGACAGTAGAGCGAGATTCAGAACTCCTCACGGAGTATTCGGTCTCCAAAGGAAATAAAAATACGGTTTTTAAGAAATACGACTTTTCTAAATAAAAACTAAAATTTTGAAAATTATATAAAACTATGAACTCGTATTTTCAATAAAAATAACATATATTGAAACTATATTTTCTTTTAAAATGAAAGATTAGAATTTTTAATAAAATACCATCAAGTTTCCAAAAGAGATAGTTTTCATAAAAATACCATAAACTTCTAGAAGCTAGGTTTTATCACCAAAATATCACAACAATTAAAATACATGTTCATGTAAAGCCTAAACATTATAAATCACCCCTGAGGTTATTTTTAAACAATATTAATTTATTTTTCATAAAACCCCCTAGAGGAATAAAACAATGTAAACAAACAATATTAAGAATTCTGGATTAATATAGGTTTAAGCGGTATCGTTTCTCTTGAGTTTCGGGGAGTCGGAGAAAGTGAGTACTTGCCTATTCAGGTTAGACAACTTAACAGAGTTATCAAATGGTAATTGTCTTGGAAAAAGACACAAATCCTGCCGTCCATATGCAGTAGTTGCCGATTTCTCCCGAACATAAGATTTTTAACATTTTAGAACAATCCATATGAAAATGACCTGAACTCGAATCTAAAATTGAACTCGAACTCAAATACAAACTCGAATTCTAACCCAACTCGAATCTAAACCTGAACATGAACTCGAACCCAATGTACTCAAACTAACTTGACTCGAACCAAGATTGCAATTGTCATGACTCGCATATTACTAGATTCACTCAACTTTATTTTACACCTTTTGCAATCTATGGTTTCGAAAAATGTTGGGTTACGGCAGCGTCCCGGCCATCAAACCGTGGCCAAATACGGAACAAAATTTTTCTAAACTGGCGCTACTATTACCCGATGCCCGGATCTACCCTACATCCTATACTAGCAAGCATATATAAAGAAGTTAGAATGGTTATACCGAGTTGATCCGTGTCCTTCGGTCTTCAACCATCTTCCTAAACTCCTAATGGTTGTCTGGATTGAGTTTGGTTGCCGGTCTTCCTCCATCTATAATGATCCACTTGAGGGAAATGGCGCAAGCTCCAGCCTCGCCAATCGAGGCAACCAACACTCCAAAATTGCTAGAAATGGAGAGTGGAGGTGTAGGAACGTGTCACTATAATTTTATCTCACACATGCTCAAAAGAGCAACCATAGAAGATGAAGAAGGAGGTGAAGAAAACAATGTCATGAGCAACTAAAGAAATGTCTAAGTCTTCAAGTGTGTGAAAATGAGAGTGAGCAAGTGTAGAAAAGAAATGATCAAGGCTCGCCCAAAAGCTAATGGCTGCCCCCTCCTTTCTCTCTCTCATGCACAAAAAAAACATCTCTTCCAATTTCCAAATAAACAAATGTATGCCATACCTCTCTACATGCTCAAGCCCATGCTCATGCCAACTCACCCCTCCACCTTATTTCCAAATTGGTTTTCTAAAAAGAAAATCAATTAATGAGGTTGACATCTTCTAGAAACTATTTCGTATAAATATGGAATGTAACCCGGTACACGTATCGAAATACATATACACGTATTCGTATAAAAATACGAATAGCCAAGAGAGAAAATGAATAGTGAACAATAATACTAGAATACATATATATAAATTATTAAATCAAAACCTGATTTAATAATTAGGCATAATCCTAAGCCGCTGGTATTATCAACTGTCCGATTAAAATCTGTGCAGCCTGTACACATATTTAATCGGACACCTGTATGTACCAACATACGTCATCTACACCATATCGCCTGAACCGTGAAAAACTCTCTGTGTGGGACTCTAAAGACTCGTTAATACGCTGGCAGTGGGTTTAACCACAAGCACGTCAGCGGCACTAGATGTACGTAACAGCTACCCAGGTATTAAGCGAAAGGAAGGTTGACGAGCAAACTCATCCAAACCCCCACTGAGCCTGACAGTGACAAAATCCGTACAGTCCGGTCTGTTCGTCTAAGAGTAGCATATTGAGTTTAGGGGGTGGATAAACTCAGACCCCTAATAACACGATAATTCGTGTCAGTATGAAACCCATCACCATATGAGAAACTACCGATCCTAGATCAGTAATTCTCGACTACCTTGACCAAGGATTTCTGGTGATGGCCACCCGTGCGCTGCGCGATATCAACCCCAAATACTGGGAGAGACGAATCCCCGACAATCCGCTCACTGCCTCTATGTGGCTCGGGACTGTACCCAACTAAAACCTGTTTGCAAGACTCCTTTGAGTCATGGTAGGGTAGTAATCAAAGCACAGTGGGAACTCACACGAGACAAATGATGATCTCAGGTCGACAGACTAACCTGTACACAAGTCACCTGGGAACTGCTATCTGATAATAGGTATAGTACCAACTAGCAGATTCCCGGCGAGTCCGTTCAGTGTACTCATAACCCAATGAGCACCTGTATACTATCTTAGGTGAACAAACTAACACTAATGGCTTGTGAGACCTGGCCACCGCCCCTCATCGGGGTCTCGATCAGTATACACTAGTCTACACTAGTCTACACTAGAGTATCAATACCCAGTTTCGAAACTCCCACGACTGGGGACATTTAAGGATTTACTTATAGACCCCAAGCTCCCACGTATATGATCGCCATCATAATACTGGTAGTCAAGCAAGAATCCTATGGGCTCTATCAACATGTAATAGTGATCTGTAATACCACCTGAAGCATCTACATGATGATAAAGACAAACCAGATAGCATACTATCATTTCGAGTAAGACTGTTCTACCGGTATAGGTCCTCCCTCAATCATCATAATCACCTAACTACGATTACAATAATTGCCTTGAGTGCACCAACACTCTCCCACATGCACTTAAGGTCAATTATTGCGATGTTGCATACTCACAGCCTGTGTGATACCGAACACCCAACTTCTCTACTAAGCAGTTTCGCAAAGCTCGTTTGTGAAACTATTGTGTTTGAGAAATAGCCTCAGTGAGGAGATTCGCTTCAGTGTTTCTATCTTTATCTCTCTATATCTCAACTTCTCGGAGAATAACCATCTCCCGAAATGAGTAATACCTTGTCTTAGAATTTGTCTGGATATCTGATGGGACCCAATTCACAAATGAACTCCAAATCCAGCAAACTTCTTAGACTGTATCATCCACTGAATTTAATCAATATCATGCACCATGCCTTCCTCAGTATCCGCTTGGACCACCTGTCCAACATACTGTCCCTCAGAAGAGGGAAAAACTATAACTCAGACAGCCACTCTGTCATCTAGGTCATCTTAGAAGCCTGAAATGATAACCGTCTCCTGAAGGAGGCTGCCGTTACCATATCCCTAGAACATCCATTTTTGTTCATAAACTGCTTCTCTACATTTCTCCAGGATTGGATTAATATATGTTTATTACAGCTAGTACAAAAACAACATCTTGTGTGGTACTTGACATTTCATGATTAGCTCAATTGCCTAAGAAAGTGATATGCTAATCATGTAGATCCCTCTCCCCTTTAGTCTGTAAGACACTTTTAGAGAGGGTGACCCCATCACCTGCAGGTACTCCACCATGCCAGGAGTCGTCCATTCTAAAACACTTTAGAATAGTGTCAAGTACCCAAATTTGGACACTTCCTAAATCTAGATCTAAAATCATAGATTTAGTAACCAGAAACCCTGATATTATATCGATGTCCTATGTGGAGAAACAACTGTGTGACAACCATAACATAACCGATCGTAGTATAGGAATTTCACTTCCTATAAAGTACATGTCATCCCAAATACCAGGACATCACACCCTACTACCTTCTTACCAGATACATCTCCTATTCTGATGAAGTCAAAGCTTATGATCGTCACATCAAAAATAGATGATCTATTTCTGCTATACCTGCTTTAGTCTATAAATAGACATAAGCTACTTTCCCACTATACTTCCGCTGCTCCTACCGACTACAACAATCCTCTAACAGAGTCATATACACGTGCACTTCTAAAGCTGGTTTAGAACGACGCTATACTCATCCTCCTGCCGGGTCTTATAGTCTAGAACAGCAGCAATGGCAAGTCTGGATAAACAAGAACCTCCATGTCACCGTCTCTGAGAAGACCGAAGTACCTCTCGGGTGCCTGAGGTTACCCACCAAATCTGCGGAGTGGCTAATGGAATGTCAAATCCAAATGAATCCTCAGGTTCTATTAAATCTTCAATGATCGTTTGTGGTTCTGGAATCACTAGCAGTTCTACCATACTCCCACTTTTGTTTTCTGAAAAAATCCATTTTACTAAAATTATGGCGAGTCAAGAACAATATAACTATTGATCTTTCAGATGGTAGAATGTTAACCCTCGTCAAAGCCCGGGATAACCCATAAACTGCCATTACTGAAACGTGGCTTGAGTTTGTCCAGATTCCGGTTTTAAGCATCAGCCAGACAACTCTGTTCCCCTCCGAAAGACGGCGCGGCAGGATGTCTTGCCTGAAATTCGGGGCAGATGCTAATTGGTGCTATCCGTCCACCTCTTCGAAGATGCCAAGTTGATTTATGGCACCGTGTATCGAAGGTATAAACGGATGCGGCCGATGTAGCAGACTTTGTCAGATTCCCCCTCGTTTGAGGGGTTTTTGATTGTGGGGATGCTCTTCCCTACAGGCGCAAGCCCCTGCAGTTAATTACGCTACCGCATTGCGGTAACAACTTTCTCCTTCTCCAGATGGTCACTTCGTGTCGTGTGTGTTTGATTTGAGTTTGGTTGCCCGTGGATTGTATACGGAGACTGAGTTATGTCGTCGCCCGTAAGGCGTGGACTAGTCCAAATCCGTATTATCTTAGATTTGGGTTTGGGGGTTGTGTTTAAGGATACGTTAGCCTCATTTGAGACTAAGATCGACTTAAACATTTGTTAAAAATACGTTAGTCTAGTTTTAGACTAAGATCAACTTAACGGGATCGTTTAGATCCGACAAGAGAGCGAATTGGGGAGCCCTGTTGTTTAGTTTAGTGACGTTGCGGTCAATAGGTAGTTTAAGGACATTGCGGTCCATTGTTAGTTTTAAGACGTTGCGGTCAAGGTTAAGGACGTCGTAGTCCGTGGATTTAAGGACTCCACAGTCCGACGTTAGTTTTAAGACATCACGGTCAAGGTTAAGGACGTCATAGTCCGTTGTTAGTTTTAAGACATTCCGGTCAAGGTTAAGGACGTCGTAGTCCGAGGGTTTAAGGACCCCACAGTCCGATGTTAGTTTTAAGACATTATGGTCAAGGTTAAGGACCTCATAGTCCATGAGTTTAAGGACCCCACAGTCCGTATCAATGTATGTGGTTATCGGGACCCGTCACCTCTTTGAAGACGTTGAGGAATTACAACGACGAGTATCAAAGGAGTGAAGAGATGTACCCTTAAACCAAGTAACACTGGATACAGAGGTTTCAATTTAGTGTTAAACACTAAGGCAAGAGGGGTTACGTGGTAACACGTGAGAGCGCCCTTCTTCTCTTTATCTTGTTCTACAGATAAGTGTTTAACACTTTTAGTTCTGAAAGCCATCACGTGCGGGCACGTGATGGGGGCTCATGCTCTGGTTTATTAGAATTCTCATTAGGGGTCACGTGGTGACACGTGAGGGCGCCCCAGAGTCTCTGTTTATTTTGCTTTTTCTTTATGTGCTTCAGGGGTCACGTGGAGCACGTGGGGCGTTGCCTCAAAGCTCTCTTTTATAGATCTTCGCAGGAGTCAAGTGGTAATACGTGAGGCGTTTACTTCAGAGTTCTTTTCTGCGGGTCTTTGCAGGGGTCACGTGGTAGCACGTGACTCTGCATGTTTTAAAGATCTGTTCATAGGGTTAAACCCTAAACTTTAGAGGAATTAAATTCCTGTTTTCTTCCGAAGAATTATATTCACGTGACCCTGCATGTTTTAAAGATCTGTTCATAGGGTTAAACCCTAAACTTTAGAGGAATTAAATTCCTGTTTTCTTCCGAAGAATTATATTCTTAATAGGGTTAAACCCTAATTTCTTTTCTTAAGAGAATTAAATTCCTGTGAGCTTGAGAGAATTATGTTCTCAATTAGGGTTAAACCCTAGTTCTGTTCATTTTGAAGGAATTAAATTCCCATAACATAGGGTTAAACCATAACTTTATCTCAAAGGAATTGAATTCCTATCATTTTGTGAGAATTAAATTCTCTGAACTCAGTTCCTCCTCCGTGTTTTAGATCTGCATGGCAGGCTCTTAACCCAATGAGAATTAAATTCTCAATTCATGGGGAGATGTGCACTTTGCAGATCCTCAACCAGAGAAAGAACTAAGTTCTTTTCTTTACATAAGAGTTAAACTCTTTTGAGAATTAAATTCTCTTTTTAAGCCTCCCTTTTCATTTCTTACCTAAAGTTTTCCTTTTGCAGAGAACCAAAGGCTCTCTCTCTCTCTCTCTCTAGATCAAAAGAAAAAGATCCAAAGGTCTCAAAGTTTCAGAAAAAAGGTCATTTCTCTTCTTTTCTTGGCTCCTATTTATAGGAGAAGGAAGAGAATCAATCTTCTTAGTAAATCTCTCATTAAGAGATCTGATTTGTATATTGAGAGATTTGATTTACATTTATCATTAATCTAGGCCTTTAGATTGTTAAGTGAATTTTATTCACCATTGGATTTTAAATCCAAAGATATCCCTTTGTTATCTCGGTTGGATTTAGGGGGGGGGGAATCTTTCCAAGTCCAAGATTTTTCCATAAATTGGTGATATTTAATCAAATTTAGATTTTTAATCCAACGGTTCCAAATAATGGAAAGATTTGAATGATCTCTTCTCAGAATTTAATTCTGTTAAAGAACAAGGCTTTTTAAAGCCGGTCACGTGTGGCCAAGTGACCCCTGGTCACGTGTGGCCACATGACCCCTGGTCACGTGTAGGCACGTGACCCCTGGAATGGGTTTCTCTTCTTCTGCGCTCTGTTCTCTGGCTGCTGCTCAGCCGTCACGTGCCAACACGTGACCACTGGTCACGTGTGAGCACGTGATGCCTTTTCTGGAGCTTTTTCTTGAATGAGCTTTGTGCTGCTGCTTTAAACGTCACGTGCCAACACGTGACCACTGGTCACGTGTGAGCACGTGATGCCTCTTCTGAGTCCTTTCCTGATTTTTAATCAGGGAACAAATGCCCCTACAACGTTGTTCTCACGTGTCTGCACGTGAGTGCAACGCTGTTTCTTTTGTGACCGTTGGATCCATCTAGGGAATCGGGGAGTTGAAGCGTCTCCATCATATCCTATAAATATAGGGGTCACTTCAGAAGCGCCTCCACTTTTGCTTATCTTCTTCCTTTGAGAACTTTCTTCTCTTGAGAATTTAATTCTCTTTTCCAGAGCTTAGTTCTCTGTTCCAAAAATTTTCCAGAGTTTAACTCTGTTGACCGATTCCTCTTCCTCAGGTAATCATCTTGAGCGAATGAAGGACCTTTATACATAAAATTTTCTAGATTTTAAATCCACCTCAAGGGTTTCACCTTTTTAATATGAACCCATTTTTCCTTTAAGTTTTTCAACCGAAATATGAAACCATTTAATCTTCAACAGTAAATCTCTTTAGGGTTCATATGATCCTTCAGGGAGATGATGATGTTGGTTGCTTTTTCCGAGGAATTTAGTTCCGTTTAAAGAAAATGTTTCTGGGAATTTAATTCCCATCTCTTAATAAGGAATTTAATTCCCATGAAGAACTCAGTTCTTTCCATGGAGGCTTCTTAGGGTTTTCTTGCCCTAGGTTGTCCTCTTTCACATCCGAAAGGAAAAAGTTTGTAATGAATTTTTCATGATCGTTATTTCAGGTGTCATGGATGCCCATTTCTATGATCTTAACGAAATCATTTCTTACGGGAATATTCGTGCACTGGGCCGTAGTCAGAATCAGGAGTTCACCAACGCTCAGTGTGCTGAGATTATGAGCCGCTTTGACGAGTACAACCATCGGCTACTCTCCCGTCGCTCTTCTCTTCTGAGACTCATCGTGCTGGCGATTTGGGAGGCACTTCCTCTCTTCTGCACCGGTGTACCGCTCAGGGCATTGGACGCTGCCGAGGATAAGATACATTCGGTGTATCTGATGAGTCTAATCTCGAAGAGAAGGCGCGACAACCTCATTGATCTCTTGCACCAGGCTTTTTAGCAGTCGGCCATACTTGCTGCCTATCGGAGGGTGGAGGATATTCGCGAGGACCCCGACGCTTGTGATCGTGAGAGAAAACATACTAGGGCGGTTCGAAATGCCTAGAAGATCTTGGACAAAGTTACGTTCGAGTTTGTCAATCCATGCCCCGCGTCTGAGGTCTTACCGTTGTAAACGTGTTCTTTTCATTTTGTATGAACTTTTTAAAGCATGAATGATGAGTTTTATCGTGCCCTTCTGTGTTTGCATGCCTTTCTGTGGGATTTTGTCATCATTTTTTTGTTGCTGCTGATGTGTTTAGTGTGTAGGGCAATATTTCATTTTCCAGCACTCACTAGGCATGGTGCTCACGTGATCCACACGTGGGGCCTTTTTATGGAGCCATTTAATTTTTCATGCTACCTTTTCTGTGTATGGCGTTAGACGCAGAAAAAGAGCCTTGGAAATAGTTCCCTTTTTTGGGCCTTGGAAATAGCCCCACCATGCAGGATTTTCCGTGCGCAGCATTTAATGCCCCTCTTTATATCCTGGGGCCATGGCCTTCTTTTCTCTTCACAGAGAAATTTATTCTCATTTTGGTGTGATTTGTCTTGAGAGACAACTGAGCGCCATGGCCTGCACTCGCCCTCATGCTCGTCGACAGCCATGGGAAGTTCCTGTTGAGGAGATGATCCCCCGTTTTGCCGCACGATTGGTGGATCCCCTCCTTACCGACGATGAATGCGACTCAGCGGCATATGAACTCTCGATCCGCAGGGGGTCTCCCTCCCAATGGGCTCCCTCTGGCTCCGGATGATTCTTGCTGTCGTGCTTGCCGACATCCCTCCTCACCCGGCGGAGATGACCCTGGCGATGCTTGACGCGGCTGAAGAAAAGCTCGAGGGCTTTCACGAAGCATGCCTAATTACTCAAGCTTTGAAAGATCGCTCAGTTCACCTTTTGAGCGAAATAAGAGCCCGTCGGGCTGTTATGTCTGCTTTTGCGGACGAACATGGCGCCAATCGATGGGGAGCGACTCCTCACGAGAACCGCCGCTTTGACGTATTGGAGAGAGCGGAGAGAGAGATGGGGAACTTTGTTCTTTGTTTTGTCAACCCTTGCGCTACCGATCCTTTGTTCGGCGACCTTTTCCCGCTAGTGTAGTACATTCAAATTAGTTTTCGCATGCTTTATGTTGAACTTTCATGTGTACTGGGTATCCGTATGTATGTTTTTGCTTGCATAAATGAACTTTGTGTTCTTCCTATGAGAACTTTCTTTAATTGCGAACACTATCACTATGTTGCATGCACGTCAGAACTTTGGGTATTATTTCTTTTCGGATATTCATACAGTTACGAATGCATGCTTGATAGGATGCACATCGAGAATTTTTTGTTGCTTCCCATACAAGATGATGTGCGCGCGTTTTAGATCGGCTATTGCTATCGACTGGAGGCTTGTTTATACGGTCTTGAGCGTATATGTCCTATTTCAAAGGTTGCAGTCGCGAAAGCGAGCTTACGTGGTCTGATAGAACGACGTGTGGCGAACATATTGTTGTGCGAGAAGAGGCTCGACCGTAAATTCTCGGAGAGGGAGCTGGCTTCTATGGCGCTGAGCGAGCTTCAAGCTAATCTTATCGCCAAGGCCAACAAAGCGTATGAACTCTGGCGAGTGCTTCAAGAGGCTATCAAGGAGGTAGTGTCCATCGACAAGGACGCCGAGTTTACTCGCGAAAGAGTCGAGGCCCACAAAACTACCGAGAAGGAGCTCGAAGGTCGGCTCGCCTTATATCAGGCCCAACAGGCTCAGGCAGAGGCCCGTCTTCTGGCGATACTGAATCACGAAGGCGTGGCCCAGCGAAAGAAGGATGAGCTGACCAAGCTGCTAAATCTCCCGCCGGCCTGAAGAATTGTATCTTTTCCTTTCTTTTTGTACATACTCCTGAATAAGAGTATTAATTTTTGTTCTTTTATGAATTGTACTTTGTACCCATTTTGGTTTATGAATAAAGACATGTTTTCTTCTCAGTGGTGTGTCCCCTTTTTATTGAATGTGTTCTGCGGACAATTTATCTTGGCCTACTTGCAGGGTAGAGATGGCATAGGATTCAGGGTTAAGATCTGCCTCCTAAGACTTTTGAGCTTTATGAGCCTTGAGGGTCTCATAAAGAGTTTTTCTCCCTACAGGTCGAGAGGATCCCGTAGGTGTCAATTCTCCTTAAGAATCGTGAGGATTCTTAAGCGGGTTCTCCCTTGGGAGTCGTAAGGATCTCTCAAGAGAGTTTTCTTCCTTGCAGGTCGTGAGGACCCACAAGTGCTGAGTGCGGTCGCCCTCATCTGTATTTCACGGGGTCAGGGGTTGCTTTGGGATGTTCTCCAGGGTACCGCAGTTTAAAGACATCGCGGTCAAGGTTAAGGACCTTATAGTCCGTGGGTTTAAGGACTCCACAGTCCAATGTTAGTTTTAAGACGTCACGGTCAAGGTTAAGGACCTCATAGTCCGTGGATTTAAGGACTCCACAGTCCGATGTTAGTTTTAAGACATCACGGTCAAGGTTAATGTTGGATATATGTATGCCCTAGAGGCCATTATGTGATAGTGGATGTATATATATATATATATATATATATATATATATATATATATTCAGTGTACATTCTTGCTCGACATGATAGTATGCTATCTGGTTCTTCTTTATCTGACATGTTGATTTGATCATGCTTTTACTCATTCATACATGTTGATAAAGCCCGGAGGATATTGGCTTGACTACAGTGATTATGATAAAGATCATACTAGTGGGACATCTGTAGTTTATAAGCATATCCTGAAATGTCCCTAGTCGTAGGTGTATCGAGACGAGGCATCGATATACCAGAGTAGACTAGCGTATATGATACTAGACCCATACGATAGGCGATGAATGTTCCCACATTCATCGATGTTTGACATCAAGATCATATACGGGTGCTCAGTGGTGACTGGGTACACTGGACGGACTCACCGAGAACTCCTATATGGAATTATATCTATCGTCGGATAGCAGTTCTCAGGTGACACTGGTACAGGTTAGTCTGTAGACCCGAGATCATCATAGAGTCTTGTGTGCTCTCCCACTGTACTTTGATTACCACCCTACCACGGCTCTACTGAGTCGTGCAAACAGGTGGCCGTTGGGTACAGTTCCGAGACACACGAAGGCGATGAGCGATAGGAGGGGTTTCGTCTCTCCCGATATTGGGAGTTGATGCTGTGCTGTGCTCGACTGGTTATATCAGTAAGTCCCTGGCCATGGCTGCTGAGATTTACTGATAAGTGTTATCAGTAGTTTCTCGATATGTTATAGACCATTCACCGGAACGACTTATTGAGTTATTGGGGTCGACGTGACCATCCCTAGGCTCGATATGCAGCATATCTGACGAAGAGACCGGACTGTACGGTAGTGTTGCCGGTTGGCTCGACGGGAGTTGTAGCAGGTTCGCTTGTTTTCTTCTGATCGCTCAATACCCGGGTGGCCGTTACGTTTAGCTGACCGCTTGCGGCTTGGGGGTGCTTGATATGATCATCACCCACTGCCGGCGTATTGACGAGTCTTAGAGTCCCACAGAGGAGTTACCTAGTCCAGGCGAAATGTTGTGGTGCGCGTATGCGATATGCGCATGGACCCGGTTAAAATGCGCGTATGAGATACCGTATATTAATCGGGCGGCTTGCTTTTGGTCGGGTCGTATGTGATATGACCGGGTTGATAAATCAAGTGTTGATTTATTATTTAACCATTAGCTTCTCACTAGAAATCCTTTCTTGTCCTTTTTGGATGTATGCATGCATGTATGCATTCATTTTTATTCATGCACATATGGATGTGCATGCACACATGCATACATACATCATTCTATCATGGTTGTTTATACATAGAAAATGGCGGCAATATAAGACTCACACCTTGGTTATTTATATGGATAATTATTTCTATTTGTGTTAAAACAAATTTAAAAAGGAAAGGATAATTCATGGTTTGTTTCTACACTCTTCTTTGACCTAACCAGGCTCACCTACTTTTAACCATGGATTAACTTTCCTTTTATGTTTTAACTCAAATTAAATAATATCTTTATCATTTAACCATGGTTTGAGATGAGAAGTGGAAAATATATATACTTATATTTTCTATTTTCTTTCATAAGACATTATCTTTTCTCTTCTTCTTAAAAAGCCATCATCTTCTTCAACTTTGCTCTTTTGCTCTCTAGATCTCTCAAGTGAGCAAAATACTCAATAAGATAGGATTTTGAAGTGAGAAAAAGTACCACAACACCATTCTACACAAGTCTTGCCCACTTGTTTAGAGTGTTAGCTTCATTTCTTTCTCTTGATAAAGTGAAGTTGCAAGCTTGGACAAAGGAGCTTCGGGTGGATCGTCGTGGACGCTAGAAGACCTCAAGCTAACCATTTTCCAACTCTCAAGTGGCCAAGGAGTCAAGAATAGGGAGCTACAAAGGTTGTACTCTCAAAACCCTAGCCTTTATTACTTGTGGTGTGGTTTAAAGTTATGAAACCCTAATTTTCTAGGATTGATTCTTTGTGTGTTCACTTAGCACTCTAAAAACTTTATCTTTGTGACATGTGATGCTTCCAAACCTCTCATAGGGTGCTAGGTAAACCTAACATTGGTATCAGAGTCGACCTAGAACATTAGGCGGCACTTTAGCGAAGTAAAAACTCCGATCGAACCGAAATACGGATTTTCGGGACATTCTCTGGACATTTTTTTGAAACTGATATTTTTCAGAATTAAAAATATGCAAAAAAAATTCAGCAGGTAAATATAAGGACAACTGTAAAAAACGATGCCATGAACAGTATATTCCACCGCGGAACCGCGGCAAGAGCCTGCTTGGGCCGCGGTTCCGCGGCCGTACGGATGCATCATTGTGTCGTTTTTGTACAGTAACTTTTTTATCTTCTTGTATATTTTTTGGAGTATTTTTAATCTGAATTTAGTGCTGTTAGTTCTGGAGATTGTTTTGAGTTCATTGATTCGATCGGAATTTTAACTTCATGTTTTTTCCGGATAATTAGAAAGTATTGAATTGTTCGAACGAGTGTCATTTGCTCACTTTTCACGGGGTTTAAATCTTTCGGAAATATGTGCAAGTTTTGTGGTGGACCCTTTAGAAGACAACAAACCTTAACTCGATTATGTGACTGTCTTGAACTGCCTTTTGAACCTTAGGGTTTGGGGCAGTACGGCGTGCCACATGTGAGGCGTTGGCTTGACCCTTCTACGGCTGGACCGCTACTACTGTGTCACACTCCGGGTTTTTGAACTCCGCTCAAGTGTTGAGCTTTAGGGAATTTTGGGTATTTGGTCATTCGTTCGAAAACTTTAATACTGTCTATTTATCTGGAATGTGATACAATATGTGGAATTCATATAGTTAGGCATGAAATACGAAATATGTGATATTTCGCATTTACGATGTCTAAAGAGAATGTGGATTCCAAATATTGTAGTTTTACACTTTCTTTTCTGTGACCGTAAGCGTAGTATGTTCGGTATCGCCGGTTTCGTTGCTATACATCAACGACAATCGGGGTACGCATACTTACTTACGTTGATGATATGAGATATTATGTGTTGCTGAGATATGATGTGCAGGATTGTCGCGATTGAATAGCCGGGGTTTTTTTTATGTGAGATGAGAGTTTTATATTTTCATTCATGTAAATTCAAATGTAATGTAATATTCTTTTATTTGGGGCACTTCTGGGTTGAGGTTGATGCCACCAGTGTTGTATATTATTTACTTTTCCGCATTAGGATAGACCCAATGAGGGGAGCACAAGTGACCGGGTTCTGGGGTTCAGTGGGAGGCCATCTCGAGGAGTCAAGACCGGGTCTCCTAAACTCCAGGATTGGTAGGGTCGCTTGCCGCTCTCGTAGGGGTCTAGGGGTGTGGGCTTGGCTATTCATCGCGACTGTGGAATCCGTATTTTCTATTGTTGGCTAAATACTAAATACGGACGTCCTAGTATATCCCACATTATATATATGTTTCTGCTGCCTGTGTTCTGTGATAACTGAGACGAATGATATATTATATATGAGATATATAGTAGACGTTGCTTATGTTTTACACCCGCGCTAGTCCCGCCCCGGTATGCCGTTAGTTAAGTAACATAACGGTGCATAACGGAACATTGCGGCGAATGTGGATGGCATAAGCGTACGTGTTATTTTCATTTCTTTTCTGTGATTGGCTTAAGGACTTAAATGTTGGGATTACATTAATATGATTAATGTAAAGAAAATAAACCTAAAAAGATGTTGTAGAATTGGATTTGAAAACCACTCAGCTCTTTATGAAAAAGCTGTATTTCAAAAACTGCGGAGCACAAGCCACTCCTTTTTCAAAACCATTTGATTCTACGACGATATCAAGTTCAAAGCGTTAAAGATTTTCTTAAAAATCATCCGCAACCTTCCGTCATTTTAGAAAGTAGAGTACTTAGTATTCGTGCTACGTTTGTTGACTTTAGTTAAGGCGTAGTGTACGGTAGCTAAGTGATGTCTTTCTACACTGCATATGATGCAGATTAATTAGGACATTCATGCGACTTTGTTGACCATAGTTAAGGGTCATATGGGTGGGTCTAATTGATCAAGAAATGACGGGTAGAACTTGACTGGTACTTATGATTTGTTGACCATAGTTAAGGTCATAAGTACTAGGGGTAAAAATCACATCGGGAATTTCAAGTGTTGAGATTTGCAATGAGATTGCATACCTTCCATATGATGGTTGGATCCCGATCCCACTGTGGGCAATAGTTGCTCCTAGGAGAGTTTTGCAGTTTACAATTAGCTAACTCATTACATGTCTAGAAAGGTGTTAACGGGGCTACGCCTCTGGGAAAACGAGGTTTACTTTAATTAGGTCCGTGCGAAAGCACGGGGAACCTCCCTCAAGTACCGACACTGGCCTGGCTGAACGGTTAGCGAAGTTGTAGACTGTAATTAATCCTGGCTAGTTTTCTTTTTAAGGTTTGAAAGAAAAACTTGATTAAAGCAGTGGGAGACATCGATTAGACAAGATAATAACCAATCTGATCTATGCAAGAGGTTTCGCTGAGTGTATTCTTTTCTCTCTCTTAATGGCAGATACCAATGACTGGACTCAAGCTTCTACTAGATAAAAACAAACTGAATGGGACCAATTATAAAGACTGGCTGAGAAATCTGAAAATAGCCTTGACTTATGATAAAGTATCATATGTCCTCACGGCTCCAGCCTCGCCCGTCCCAGGCCCAAAATCCTCAGTTGCAGATATTGAAGTCCGCAAGACATGGGATGCTGACTGTGCCATGGCCAAATGCCTCGCGCTTGCATCGATGGACAATACACATCAAAAGCAGCACGAGAATATGGACATTCAAACCATATTCCTCCATACAAAGGAGTTGTATGGAGAGCAATCCCACGTATTACGATACGAAGTATCAAAGAAATTGTTTCAGATGCAAATGGCCCCTGGCACACCGGTAGGAGACCATGTTCTGAAGATGATAGCTCTTATAGAAGAGCTTGAGGACCTTGGATGGACAATGGACAATGAACAATATACGGATATTATTCTGCAGTCCGTCCCCTCCACCTTTGCTCAATTCATAGTTAACTTCAACATGCACGGCATGGAGAAGGAGCTACCTGAACTCCTTAATATGTTAAGGAGTGCAGAGAGCACTATGAAATCAGTGAAAACTCCCGTTATGACTATTGGACAATCTTCCTCTTCTCGCCCAAAGGCTAAGGCCAAGGGAAAGAAAAAGAAGAAGCCCACCAATCCTAAGGGTGGAGTTAAAAAGGTGAAGGGAAAGGAAAAGTCCTAAGCTGGAGACTCGGGGAAAGGTGAATGTTTTCATTGCCACAAGATAGGACATTGGAAGCGCAACTGTACGGAGTACTTGAACCTCAAGAAGAAGCATGGGGATGCTTCCACTTCAGGTGTGTTTGTGACAGAAAACTGTTTTTCAATAAACTCTGCTTCCTGGGTATTAGATACCGGTTCAGATTCTCACATTTGCAATTCTATGCAGGGGCTGAGAAATAGTAAAGTTTTGAAGACAGGTGACCATACTCTCCGTGTTGGAAATGGTTCCAATGTACATACAGTCGCAGTGGGAGAGTATCACTTGGGGTTGCCATCTGGGTGTATATTGGTTTTGAACCCATGTTATTTTGTACCAAGTATGCTATGTAATATAATATCTGTTTCTTTGTTAGAAAATGAAGGATATAATTTTGTATTGCAGAACAATGTTATGAACATTCACCTAAATCAAATGTTGGTTGGGTATGGTACACTTAATAACGGGATATACGTCCTAAATCAACACACAGTTTTCAGTATACAACACACTAATAAAAGAAAACTTTCAGAATTAAATGAAGCTTTTCTTTGGCACTGTAGACTTGGTCATATTAACGAAACAAGACTAAACAAGTTACAAAAAGATGGATATTTAAACTTTTTTGAATATAAATCTTATGCGACTTGCCAGTCTTGTATCAAGGGTAAAATGACAAAAACTCCGTTTACCAGACACGGAGAAAGAGCTACTGAGCTCCTAGGCCTCATATATAGTGATGTATGCGGGCCAATGTCTACACAGGCTAGAGGCGGTTTTTCATACTTCATTACGTTCACTGACGATTTCTTAAGATTCGGTCATGTATTTTTATTAAAGTACAAGTCCGAAGCTTTCGAGAAATTTATTGAATATAAACAAGAAGTAGAAAAACAAACCGGCTTGAGTATCAAGATGCTTCGATCAGATCGAGGTGGAGAGTATCTCAGTACGGAATTTGCAAACTTCCTAAAAGAGAATGAGATTCTCTCTCAGCTCACTCCTCCTTACATACCACAGCACAACGGTGTGTCAGAACGACGGAATCGGACCCTATTAGATATGGTCCGTTCCATAATGAGTGATGCTGAGTTACCCGTCTCATTTTGGGGGCATGCATTGGAGACTGCAGCGTTTCTACTGAACAGGGTTCCAACCAAAGCCGTGTCTACCACGCCATATGAGATATGGTATGGGAAGAGACCATCTCTTAAGAGAATTAAGATTTGGGGTTGCCCGGCCTATGTTAAAGAGCAGAATCCGGACAAACTCGAGACACGATCAGTCATGTGTAATTTTGTGGGGTATCCAAAGAATTCTTATGGATATCTATTCTACCACAAATAGGAACAAAAGGTGTTTGTTTCTCAGTATGCCACATTCTTGGAAAAAGAGTTTTTCACAGATAAAGATGATGGTAAGGTGGTGGATCTAGAAGAGGTTCTAGAGACACAGACTACAAATAACGATTTGGTTGAACCGGCTGTTGCAATAGAAACTGAGGAACCTCGGCCACTCCGAAGGTCTGGTAGGACTTCTCGCCCACCGGAGAGGTACTACGGTTTCCTCATTGATGGTGACGGAGAAGACTGCATCATGGATGATGATCATCTTACCAGTTTTCAGCAAGCTATCACGAGTGGAGACTCTGTGAAGTGGCTGGATGCCATGAGATTCGAAATGGAGTCTATGTACACCAACAAAGTATGGACATTGGACGTTGTACCCCCTGGGGCAAAACCTGTGGGATGCAAATGGATCTTTAAAAGAAAGATTGGTGTAGATGGGCAGGTAGAGACCTATAAGGCAAGACTTGTGGCGAAGGGTTTTCGTCAAAGACCAGGTTTGGACTATGACGAAACTTTTTCGCCCGTAACCATGCTTAAATCCATTCGGATCCTACTTGCTATTGCTGCTCACTACGACTATGAAATCTGGCAGATGGACGTTAAAACAGCATTTCTAAATGGAGATTTAGAAGAATGCGTTTATATGGATCAGCCAGAGGGCTTCATTGACAGTGGGAGCAGCGGGAAAGCATGTAGATTGCTTAAATCCATATATGGGTTAAAGCAGGCATCACAGAGTTGTAACATCTATTTCGATGATGTCATCAAAGAGTTTGATTTCATCAAAAATCCAGATGAACCTTGTGTTTATAAGAA
Source organism: Agapanthus africanus (assembly GCA_030015575.1). Classification (NCBI taxonomy): domain Eukaryota; kingdom Viridiplantae; phylum Streptophyta; class Magnoliopsida; order Asparagales; family Amaryllidaceae; genus Agapanthus; species Agapanthus africanus. Next base: position 558,587,878 of record JASDDO010000031.1, read on the forward strand.
GGCTGTAGGGAGAGCTGTCACATTCCTCGTATTGTACGTGGACGACATTCTTCTGATAGGAAATGCTACAGTCGGTCAAATCTTTCTTATCACTAAGGTTCTCCATGAAGGACCTGGGTGATGCCACATACATCCTGGGCATAAGGATCTATAGGGATAGATCCAAAAAGTTATTGGGATTGTCCCAAACCAGGTACATCAACACCATCCTAAAAAGGTTTAGTATGGAAGACTCCAAGCGGGGTGCCTTACCCGCTTGCCATGGGGTCACTCTCTCCAAGGATTCTTGTCTAAAGACCGATGAAGAGAGAGCTCGCATGAGCGTTATACCCTATGCTTCGGCAGTAGGATCTATAATGTATGCGATGTTATGTACACGCCCAGATGTAGCTTATGCACTTAGTGTTGTAAGCGGGTATCAATCCAACCCAAGGGAGAATTACTGGATAGCTGTGAAGAACATTCTTAAGTACTTGCGAAGGACTAAAGAATTGTTCTTGGTGTATGGTAATGGAGATCTCCAAATGGAGGCCTTTACCGATTCGAGCTTCCAGAGCGATAAGGACGACAGCAAATCTATCTCAGGGTTTATATTTACCCTCAATGGAGGGGCGGTAAGTTGGAAGAGTTCCAAACAAGATACCGTTGCAGACTCTACGATAGAGGCTGAGTACATTGCTGCAAATGATGCCGCCAAGGAAGCCGTCTGGATGAAGAAGTTCGTCTCGGAGCTAGGAGTAGTTCCAACCATTATTGATCCAATACCATTGTATTGTGATAATAATGGGGCTATGGCGTTAGCCAAGGAGCCCAGGTCCCATCAACGGTCCAGACACATCCTGAGGCGCTTTCATTTTATCCGGGAGATTGTAGATCGCCGCGAGATCGAGATTAAAAGAGTAGACACAAAGAATAACGCCACGGATCCACTCACTAAGGCCCTCCCTCAGCCGCAGCATGAGCGACTTTTTGAGATGTTGGGTATGAGATGCGCCAATAACTGGCCTTAGTGCAAGTGGGAGATTGTTGGATATATGTATGCCCTAGAGGCCATTATGTGATAGTGGATGTATTTATACATGTATATATATATATATATATATATATATATATATTCAGTGTACATTCTTGCTCGACATGATAGTATGCTATCTGGTTCTTCTTTATCTGACATGTTGATTTGATCATGATTTTACTCATTCATACATGTTGATAAAGCCCGGAGGATATTGGCTTGACTACAGTGATTATGATAGAGATCATACTAGTGGGACATCTGTAATTTATAAGCATATCCTGAAATGTCCCTAGTCGTAGGTGTATCGAGACGGGCATCGATATACCAGAGTAGACTAGCGTATATGATACTAGACCCATATGATGGGCGATGAATGTTCCTACATTCATCGATGTTTGACATCAAGATCATATACGGGTGCTCAGTGGTGACTGGGTACACTGGACGGACTCACCGAGAACTCCTATATGGAATTATATCTATCGTCGGATAGAAGTTCTCAGGTGACACTGGTACAGGTTAGTCTGTAGATCCGAGATCGTTATAGAGTCTTGTGTGCTCTCCCACTGTACTTTGATTACCACCCTACCATGGCTCTACTGAGTCGTGCAAACAGGTGGCCGTTGGGTACAGTCCCGAGACACACGAAGGCAATGAGCGATAGGAGGGGTTTCGTCTCTCCAGGTATTGGGAGTTGATGCTGTGCTGTGCTCGACTGGTTATATCAGTAAGTCCCTGGCCAGGGATGCTGAGATTTACAGATAAGTGTTATCAGTAGTTTCTCGATCTGTTATAGACCATTCACCGGCACGACTTATTGAGTTATTGGGGTCGATGTGACCATCCCTAGGCTCGATATGCAGCATATCTGACGAAGAGACCGGACTGTACGGTAGTGTGGCCGGTTGGCTCGACGGGAGTTGTAGCAGGTTCGCTTGTTTTCTTCTGATCGCTCAATACCCGGGTGGCCGTTACGTTTAGCTGACTGCTTGCGGCTTGGGGGTGCTTGATATGATCATCACCCACTGCCGGCGTATTGACGAGTCTTAGAGTCCCACAGAGGAGTTACCTAGTCCAGGCGAAACGTTATGGTGCGCGTATGCGATATGCGCATGGACCCGGTTAAAATGCGCGTATGAGATACCGTATATTAATCGGGCGGCTTGCTTTTGGTCGGGTCGTATGTGATATGACCGGGTTGATAAATCAAGTGTTGATTTATCATTTAACCATTAGCTTCTCACTAGAAATCCTTTCTTGTCCTTTTTGGATGTATGCATGCATGTATGCATTCATTCTTGTTCATGCACATATGGATGTGCATGCACACATGCATACATACATCATTCTATCATGGTTGTTTATACATAGAAAATGGTGGCAATATAAGACTCACACCTTGGTTATTTATATGGATAATTATTTCTATTTGTGTTAAAACAAATTTAAGAAGGAAAGGATAATTCATAGTTTGTTTCTACACTTTTCTATGACCTAACCATGCTCACCTACTTTTAACCATGGATTAACTTTCCTTTTATGTTTTAACTCAAATTAAATAATATCTTTATCATTTAACCATGGTTTGAGATGAGAAGTGTAAAATATATATACTTATATTTTTTATTTTCTTTCATAAGACATTATCTTTTCTCTTCTTCTTAAAAAGCCATCATCTTCTTCAACCTTGCTCTTTTGGTCTCTAGATCTCTCAAGTGAGAAAAATACTCAACAAGATAGGATTTTGAAGTGAGAAAAAGAACCACAACACCATTCTACACAAGTCTTGCCCACTTGTTTAGAGTGTTAGCTTCATTTCTTTCTCTTGATAAAGTGAAGTTGCAAGCTTGGACAAAGAAGCTTCGGGTGGATCGTCGTGGACGCTAGAAGACCTCAAGCTAACCGTTTTCTAACTCTCAAGTGGCCAAGGAGTCAAGAATAGGGAGCTACAAAGGTTGTACTCTCAAAACCCTAGCCTTTGTTACTTGTGGTGTGGTTTAAAGTTATGAAACCCTAATTTTCTAGGATTGATTCTTTGTGTGTTCACTTAGCACTCTAAAAACTTTATCTTTGTGACATGTGATGCTTCCAAACCTCTCATAGGGTGCTAGGTAAACCTAACATAAGGACCTCATAGTCCGTGGATTTAAGGACTCCACGGTCTAATGTTAGTTTTAAGACATCATAGTCAAGGTTAAGGACCTCATAGTGCGTGGATTTAAGGACTCCATAGTCCACGAAATGTGTGGTTACTGGGACCCGTCACTTCTTTGAAGACGTTGAGGAATTACAATGCCAAATATCAAAGGAGTGAAGAGATGTACCCTTTAACCAAAGTAAAATCAGTCTAGAATCGTGGTGGTTGATCGTTAGTTTTAAGACATTACGGTCGAGGTTAAGGACATCATAGTCCGTGGATTTTAAGGACTCCACAGTCCGGTGTTTGCTCTTGATGCTTCACACGGGTTCACTGCCGTGCTTGGCGAGGACCAGGCTCCGCTCTGGATGCTTCACACGGGTTTGCTGCCGTGCTCTGCGAGGACCAGGATCCGCTGTGGGCGTTTTCCACGGGGTCAAAGAGTGACGTTATCCGCGTTCCACGTAACCAGGAATTTTGCTCTGGATGCTTCCCACGGGTTCACTGCCGTGTTCTGCGAGGACCAGGCTCCGCTCTGGACGTTTTCCACAGGGTCAAAGAGTGACGTTATCCGCGTTCCACGTGACCAGGAATTTTGCACTAGATACTTCCCACGGGTTCACTGCCGTGTTCTGCGAGGACTAGGCTCCACTCTGGACGTTTTCCACGGGGTCAAAGAGTGACGTTATCCGAGTTCCACGTGACCAGGAATTTTGCTCTGGATGCTTCCCACGGGTTCACTGCCGTGTTCTGCAAGGACCAGGCTCCGCTCTGGACGTTTTCCACGGGGTCAAAGAGTGACGTTATCCGCGTTCCACGTGACCAGGAATTTTGCGCTAGATTCTTCCCACGGGTTCACTGCCGTGTTCTGCGAGGACTAGGCTCCGCTCTGGACGTTTTCCACGGGGTCAAAGAGTGACGTTATCCGCGTTACGTGACCAGGAATTTTGCTCTGGATGCTTCCCACGGGTTCACTGCCGTGTTCTGCGAGGACCAGGCTCCGCTCTGGACGTTTTCCACGGGGTCAAAGAGTGACGTTATCCGCGTTCCACGTGACCAGAAATTTTGCGCTAGATGCTTCCCACGATTTCACTGCCGTATTCTGCGAGGACTAGGCTCCGCTCTGGACGTTTTCCACGGGGTTAAAGAGTGACGTTATCCGAGTTCCACGTGACCAGGAATTTTGCTTTGGATGCTTCCCACGGGTTCACTGCCGTGTTCTGCAAGGACCAGGCTCCGCTCTGGACGTTTTCTACGGGGTCAAAGAGTGACGTTATCCGCGTTCCACGTGACCAGGAATTTTGCGCTAGATGCTTCCCACGGGTTCATTGCCGTGTTCTGCGAGGACTAGGCTCCGTTCTGGTCGTTTTCCACGGGGTCAAAGAGTGACGTTATCCGCGTTCCACGTGACCAGGAATTTTGCTCTGGATGCTTCCCATGGGTTCACTGCCGTGTTCTGTGAGGACCAGGCTCCGCTCTGGACGTTTTCCACGGGGTCAAAGAGTGGCGTTATCCGCATTCCACGTGACCAGGAATTTTGCGCTAGATGCTTCACACGGGTTCACTACCGCGTTTGGCGAGGACTAGGCTCCGCTCTAGACGTTTTCTACGGGGTCAAAGAGTGACGTTATCCGCGTTCCACGTGACCAGGAAATTTTTGATTGTATCCGCATTTCACGGGCTGGGGATTTGACTCTTGGTGATCTGTATATCGCCGAGCCATGGAACTGGGAGTTGCCGCTGTTTCGCTTCGCTTGAAGTTGTGTCCGTTGTGACGAGACGAGTGCCGAGACGATCTCTAGGTCACTTGCGGCCCGTCGAGATTTGGCTTCTTCTTCTGATGAAACCTGGGAGAGGAGAATTGCGATTCCTTCTTTATTTGCGCCCCTGGATTGTATACAGGGATGGATGTAACATCACCTGTAGGGCGTAAATTTCATTTTTATTTTATTTCTTTTTCCGCGATGCTCTATCATTTCAGCTTTTTTATCGCGAAGGTCGCGATTGCCTCATCATTTCGGCTATTTTTCGCGGTGCCCAATCATTTCGGCTATTTATTTTATTTTTACTCGCTGCTTTTTATTGCGAGTTGCCCAATCATTTCGGCTATTTTTCACGCATACATTTTTACTCGCTACTTTTTATTGCAAGTTGCCCCATCATTTCGGCTATTTCGTATGCATGTGTGGCTCGCTAGCCTTTTCGCTGCAAGCCTGGATTTTAGACACCGATTTTGGCATCAGCATCGCTTTAACTGGGACGTTGCCAGGAGCGAATCATCATTTGCCTTTGTCGATGTTGAACAAAGGTGGCTTAGTAAACAAGGTTAAGGGTCCTGTCGACTGAGGCTTTTGACTTCATGAGCCATAAGGGTCTCACAAAGGTATTTCTCCCTACGAGTCGTGAGGATCTTGTAGGTGTGTTTTCTCATTAGGAGTCGTGAGGATTCCTAAGTGCATGTCCTCTTGCAAGTCGTAAGTATCTTACCAAGGGGTTTTCTCCTTATAAGTCGAGAGGACCTACAAGGGTTGTTTGCCATATGAACATATCCCTAGTCACGGATGGGACTTGGTTAGTGAAATGTTTATTCGCGCCCATGGATTGTATACAAGGGTCAGTATTGAGCCACTTGTAGGGCAATATCGAAGTTTATGGGGGTTGCTTAAGAACAGGTTCAGGTCTCTATAACTTAAGACTTTCAAATCTTATGAGCCGTGAGGGTCCCATAAGAGAGTTCTCCTTACGAGTCGTGAGGATCTCGCAAGTGTAGTTTCTCCCTAGGAATCGTGAGGATTCCTAAATGTGTTGCTCCCTTGTGAGTCGTAAGGATCTCACGCGGGTGATTTCTCCTTACAAGGTCGTGAGGACCCTGCAAGTGCCCTTTAATAAGGTTGTGCCCTTTCGGGTTTTCACAAACACTCGCCGGTAGCCCTGCTGATTTTACTCACGGAGCCCTTTCGAGTTTTCATCCGTGCCCATTTTGCTTATGGACATACCGTTTTTTTTTATTATTTATTTTTTTTATCGGCTTTGAGATACTGCAATCCACCGTAGTTTATCGACATCTCGGTCAACAGCTAGTTTTAGGACATAGTGGTCCATTGTTGGTTTAAGGACGTTTCGGTGCGTTATTGGTTTAAGGACGTTTCGGTCCGTTGTTAGTTTAAGGACGTTTCGGTCCGTTTTTAGTTTTAGGACGTTTCGGTCCGTTGTTAGTTTACGGACATTTCGGTCCGTTGTCAGTTTAAGGACGTTTCGGTCCGTTGTCAGTTTAAGGACGTTTCGGTCCGTTGTTAGTTTAAGGACGTTTCGGTCCGATAAGCCGGCTACTACTTATAAAGTTTGGGCTTAGGAAGATAGAGAGCGGATATAGTCGTCGTCATCTATCATTGACCTAGGCCGTGACTCGTCAGGCGTAGTATTTCTTCAGGAAGCGGCCGTTTATTGGCCTGAAAGGCCTTTCACTGTGCATATCCATAAGTAGGTACGCTCCACCCTGGTAGACCTTGTCTATGATGTACGGGCCTTCATAGTTTGGCTCGAATTTTCCCCGCTTGGCGCGATTGGGGATTATAGGTCTTTTGACCGCTAGCATGAGTTCGCCTTGGCGGAACTTCCTCGGCCTGGTCAATCTTTCGTATGAGCGCGTCATCTTTGCTTTGTAAGCCTCCAGATTTTGTTGCGCTATGAGCCGGGTCTCATCAAGGGCATCAAGCTCCTCAAGCCGAAGGTGAGCATTTTCTTCGTCTGTCAGCTCGTAGTGGACCGCCACGCGTAGAGAGGGTAACTCTATCTCGAGGGGGATTACTGCTTCCGTACCGAATACCAACGCGTATGGCGTTGTGTTCGTGGCCGTTTTGAACGTAGTTCGATATGCCCAGAGAGCTTCTTGCAGTCTCTCGTGCCAGTCTTTTTTGTTTCGGGACACCGTCTTCTTCACGATCTTTGTCAAGGTTTTGTTGAAAGCCTCAGCTAGACCGTTAGCCCGTGGATTATAAACCGAGGAATATCTCCAGTCTATGTTGTGTTGCTGCGCGAAGCGACTAATCTTGTGGCTTCTGTAGGCTGGCCCGTTATCGGAAATGATCCGTCGCGGAGTTCCAAACCGATAAATGACGTGCGTCTTGAAGAAATGGAGAATATTTTCCGCCTTCACTTCCCTTAACGGTACTGCTTCTGCCCATTTGGAGAAGTAATCAGTCGTCGCCAGGATGAAACGATGTCCCCTGGAAGATGCTGGTTCGATGGTGCCGATTATGTCAGTTCCCCACATTTCGAACGGCCAGCTAGCCACCGTTGGATGTAGTGGATTTGGGTGTTAGTGGATAAATTCCCCATGGATTTGGCACGAGTGGCATTGTTTCGCATACTCGAGGCAGTCCTGGATCATCGTTGGCCAATAATAGCCCATCCGTTTAATCTTCAACTTCATCTTCGGGCCGGCTTGGTGAGAACCGCAAAGTCCGTCGTGAACTTCCTGAACGACTCTTTTCTCTTCGTCAGGTCCCAGGCATCTCAACCACAGAGAATCGAATGACCTTTTGTACAAAGTATCGTTGACGATGGCGAAAGACAGAGCTCGTTTCATGAGCTGATGTCTTGAGGACGCATCTTCAGGCGTTCGATGGGATTTGAAGTAGTCTATGAAGACTTCTCTCCAATCTTCAGCCTTTTCCCGGCCTGTTATTTGCAGGGTCGTCTGCTCAGTCGCTCCTTTTTCTTCGGATGATTCCAGAGATATTCCTGCTGGGGCAAGCACCCGACAGCTTTGTACCACGATTCTGACGTCGTCGAGGTTCTCGTCAGCCAATTCTTTAGCGAGCTTGGCTAAAGCGTCCGCCTTGCTATTTTCTGCGCGCGGTATGTTTTCTAAAGTATAGGAAGGGATTTGAGTCAGCAGTTGCTGTACTCTCTCTTCATACTTCACCAGCTCTGGCTTGCATGTCCGGTAGTCGCCGTTTACTTGACTAACGACCACTTGGAAATATCCGTATATAAGGAGGTTTTCAATTCCCATGTCGATGGCGATCTCGAGGCCTGCTATCAAAGCTTCGTATTCGGCCTCATTGTTCGTCCTCGGCTCTGTTAAGGAAAAGGCGAAGCGCATTATCCCTCCTTGTGGAGTTATGAAGATGAGGCCTACCCCCGATTTGATTATATGGGTGCTTTGTTTGCGCTTCTTCATGGAGGATGCTCCATCGAAATAAAGCTCCCATCGGATATTACCACCGTCGATCGCATCAAACGCGTGTTCGTCTAGCAGTTCGCAATTCAGAGGGGAATTGTTCATACCATAATATTGCATTATTATATTCCCCATTCTTATATATTTTACAAATAAACGGGTGCTTTTGACGCATGTCTGCTACATATTACAGGTTACAGGTTCTTGAAGCGAAAACAGTGAAAACGATGAAAAGACGATGCAAAAGTGGACTTTGACCAACAAACAGAAGACTCTTGATCAAGCCGATATCAAAGATAAAATTCACAAAGTACAAGGCAATGCAAGGTCTAAGATTTCGAAGCCACGGTTAACTTGTCCACCACAATTATTCACTGGAAAATCTGAAAGAGAACAGAAGCTATTTTAAAGAAATAATTAAAGAATTAAGTAGCCCAGGAAGCCCAAAGACAGAAGAGCCCATAAAGGAAAGGCCCAATACTTCCTTTTTAAGAAGACAAAAGGAAGATTTTATTTTATCAAAATTCATTTGTGGCTTTGACTAGTTGACCTAGGGCTATTTTTGTAATTGTAAACATGCAAGTCATTGTAACCCTAGGGTTTCCTATCTTCTATAAATATGGACTCTAATTCATTGTAAACTTTATGCCTCCCTTTAATGAATAAAATTTCGAAATCTTTTGGAGAGCATCGGTGTTTTTTCTCCATTCAGAAATTCAGATCTGACAACCCTGCATGGATGATTGGAGGGATGCATCTGTAAGTAATTTATTTTCTTGCCTTAGTGTAGATTTAAATTCTTTGCCCTAGGTAAATTTATTTTCCTGTCCTAGTTATAACTTTTAATTAATTGCCCTAGGATAATTTAGATTTTTAGATTTAATAATCTGTCCGAACACCTTTCGGAATTAACTCGTAAGAACGAATCGGAAATTCACAATATCCCTGTGGACCGACCCGTACTCACCGGCTAGCTGCAAAGCGACGCCGTTCTTGATTGCGGTTACAAATATTTTTGATCTATCTTTTAGAAAGCGCAAGCACGCTGAATCACACCAATCAAATGGCGCCGTTGCCGGGGATGGCGTAGAATTTTCTTTTCGCGATTTCGGGTTAATCATAAATTAAAAAAAAATCATAAAAATCTGAAAAAATCATAAAATATAAAAATATATATCATTTTTTATTTTTGGAAGGGATACTTTGTTGTTTGAATTTTGCAGGATATACGAAAATCGGATCTGGAAATCTACAGAGATCAAAACAGGAAAAAACAGATCGGAACAACAGAAGATCACAACAACCGAAAAACAGAAGAAATTTGGAGGACCGAGTCTACAAGTTAACCGTGGTGACCTGGTTCAAAAAAAAAAAAAAAAAAAAAAAAAAAAAAACTGCCGTTCCCACCAAAGCGCGGCGGAACCGCCGCGCCAGCCCTCTTTTGGCCGCGGAACCGCCGCGGTCTGGTCGAATCTGGGCTAAAAAAAAAAAAGTTGCAGAAGCGCGATAAAAAAAAAATAAAAAAAAAAAAACTGCTCTGCCACTGGAAATTTCTGTGAGTTTTCTCTCTCTCCTCCTCTGCAAATCTTGATATATCTTCTGTAAATTTGCCTGCAGGATTTCTTTGCGCTTAAATTTTTTTTCCTTCCAAATAACGATCTTGTGCAGGATTCTTTGCGCCGCGCATAAAATAAAAATATTTGATTGCAAGTGATTTACTGTTTTGCATATCTTTAATTGGATTTTAAGGGGCTTTTTGACCAATTCAGATTGGGTGGGGATTTTATCACCCTTCCCAGGACCCCAGAAAACACCTAAGCATTTTGCATCGACCACAATTAATTAAAAAAGATTAGACTCAGACCTAAGGACAGCGAGCTCAATAGGAAAAGGACTAGGGTAGGCATCGGCCGTTTATCCTAACCGACATTGCGGTGTCTAGGCTAGTGGTTATTAATTAGGCCCACTGTAGTGGTGGTTCCTTCCCACTTACCTGGCCGTATTTGTCCGTGAAGAGGCGGTTTGAGGTCCTCTCTCTAGCCCTAGTTAGGAGCTGTCTAGCAGACCTAGGCAACCCTAGATCTAGGCCTGATTGTGCATGTGTGGTTGATACTTTTGTGTCACGAGTCCATTTTCTAAAACCGTCTTGCAAAACTCTTCAATAAAAAAAAATTAAAGAAAAATCTTTTAAAAACTTGCAAAAATTTTGTCGCTAAGAAATCCTTGCATTCTTCTATCATGGGTACCCCACATCATAAATCTCTTGCCGAATCTTGGTATCCCGAGCCTAACTTTGCGTCGTTTGTCAATGTGTTCGGTCAATTTAAAAATGATCCCTCCATGCCTAAAAAATCTCTGAAAGATCACATAGAGGAGTCTAGGAAAAACAGTTTGACTTTTCAACCCACTTTGTGTCAACCGAGTCAACCTTTACAACCTACATATGTTGACACCACTTCTTCAAGTCCTTCTGTCACTCCTAGGCCGATGTCCATTGCTGAGCATATTGCTCAATCTCGCAGTCGATCTTTCACCTCTCTCCACTCATCTAGTTTTAGGGATCCACACGATTATTCACCTTCTTATCCATATGTTGACCATACCCCTGTCCTACCACCCACTTCCTACCAGTCCTACCTGACTTTTCCATCTTCACTAGACACTGTTTCTTCACAGCAATTAGGGAGTTTCACATATCCAACAAATTTTGAATCTTTTACTGAAACCCCCTCACCACGTAAGTCTAGCTTGGAAGAGTCGTTGGAAGCATATATTGCTGCAACAAATAAAATGATGAGGACAATGGAAGCATCCATGGCCGCCCTTACGCAACCTAGTGAACCGGTAGCCAGTGTCCCGCTAGCTCCGAATTTTTCAATGTGTAAGGCGGTAGTTGGACAGAGTGAGAATGAGAGAGGATTTTCAAATCAAACCTACCCTTACCCAATTGAAACCCACAACTCCGGTTTTCCATCTATTGTTCCAAATGATTCACCAGTTAAAAATAAAAATGAGTTGTGTGATTTTGTAGTGCTTGATTTGCCAAATTGTGAAGAACCCCATTCGAGTGAAACCGCACCTAATCCTTTCGATCTTTACACCTCCACTCTAGAACCTACATTGATAAATATCCATGCTGTGGATGAAGTGTCTAAAGAAATTGATTTTCACTTGATTGAGGATATAGACGCCGGGAATATTTCGGATGATGAACCTGTCGATTTAATAGAAATGTTATGTTCAAATCATCATCCCGAGTTATTAAATGTTTCTCCCGAATCTCATATGCGTCTTGATTTTGATGATAATGGCATGGATGAGTTGAATATTATGGAGAATTATGAGTTGAATATTGAGGATAGTATCGAAAAGAGTCTTGAGGATAATATTGAGGTTGAACCATTTTTCTTTGATGTGTCGGATTTTCCAATTCATCCTCTTGAACCTTTACCTAAATCACCCTCCCTCTTTTCCATCGTTCCGACCACGCCTCATTTCATACTTGATGACTGTGAGCTTGAAAACTTTTCCTTTGAATCTGACACAGTTCTCACAGCCGATGACACTTACAAGTGTTTCACTTTTTCGGACGATATTGAAGTCTCACCGCCCGAGTTTGAGTCCTTTGCATTTTCAGATGAGTTAGTTAATCCTTCAGACTCGGTTGCTTACAGTCGTTTCGAACCATTAATGGAATCTTTCAAGTTTGAAACAGTTTACTACGGTGAGAAAGATACTATCCCTAATTCACTCCCTTTCGTCTTTCCCATTGTTCCGACCGAACAAATGACTGTTACGCTTTCATCTCCTATACCAAGTTCGGCGTACCCATGTTTTCTTGCGAATCTTGAGGGATTTGACCCCATTTCCCGACGAGTTGGTAGGTTAGCGCAATCGCTTTTAACACATCGGTCATCACAAATTGCGCTAATTTATTCACTAAATTTACACCCTCAAGATCGCACTCCATTTCTTTCTTCTTTCCATCTTTCTTCTCCCCCACCGAGACCGTATTCTACCCCTCTTCCCACACGGTCTCGCGTGTTTCTCATTTCTTTCCTCCGCACCCTATTCTTGCACCAACTATACCATTACCATGATAAGATTTTTGAATGGTTGGTGCTAACCTTTGGCTTGTGTAAGGCCAAGCTTAAGTTTGGGGGAATCTTTGTATATATGTATATATTTTTTTTGTTTTCTTTTTCTATAAAAAAATAAAAAAAAATTTCAAAACAATAAAATAAAAAAAAATTATAAATAAATAAACAGGGGAGTATCGGTATTTTGACCCTCTTGGTTTAGCATGACAGTGAGGACACTGTCAAGTTCAAGTTTGGGGGTATGCTCGGTACGTCTTTTTCCTTCGCATTCATTTGTACATATTTTTGCATTTGCATACTTATTTGAAAACCCATAAAAATTGAAAATTTTCAAAAATTATAAAAATTATTGTATTCAATTTTGGCTTATTTGACTAGAGTTTGACAGATAGGTTAACTAGCTAGGAACAACTAGATCTTTGACTTAGTAAATTAAAAACCCTAAAAATAACCTTCCTTAAAGTTTAACGGTAGAAAGTATATGCTTTTGTAGTTTATTTAGAAATAGGCAAATTTTGGGTTCACTTCTTGGGCTAAGTCGAAACAAGGAAGAGTATTGATGTTCTTATTAGAGTATAAGTTTGAAAAATAGTTCCTAGCTTAAGTCTAAATTCTGAAAATGTATACCCTACAAATTGCACGTTCACGCACCTTGAAACTTGGAATAGTAGAAGAGACCTTGAAAGGCTCTTGTCTAAAGTCCTTAGTATGAAAAAGTGTGAATAAAGAAAAAAATGGACACTGGTTTTTGTGATTACTTAAGGCTGCAAAAATAGAAAAATATTTAGCGAGGGTGCTTCATCACCTAGTGCCTTAGACCAACTGGTTTGGGGGTCACTGCTAAAACCTTGGGTGTTGCAAAGACTAGGAAGTATGCTTTAAAGTGCAAACGCATTTTGTAATCGGTCGTTGGTACCTCAGGAAGTATTAATGGTCGCATGAAGGATGTGTAAGCAAATTTTATTTATATTCACCACTAATTAGTACTTTGGACAACGGACAAGGGGTTGATTGCTTAATTTGAATTTCCAAGTGTAGGGGTGACTTATACACACACGTAGGGGTATGTGATTGGGATTTAGATAAAAGAAAGGAGTGAAGAATAGAACTTGTATCTTTAATAGAATTGATAAAAATTCTTAAGTGGAGATGAAACCCTAGAAGGAAGACTTAAGAGATGCCGAAAGCTAAGTAAGTCTACATAACATATATAATCTTAAGTTAAATGATGAGGAAGTGTGAAGAATATGGGTGGATAATTTGCGAGTCAAAAGATAATAGAATTCCTTGTTAGAAGACCTAATTGGAGAACAAAAGTCAATGGGCCGAGTTGATAGGATTTTGTGGGTGTAATCCGCTGAAAACCCTCAGGAGACAACACTCCTCCTATTAGGGACACCTAGAGGTTTAACGGCTTGTTGCACGAGCTCAGTGCAATCGCGTTTCCCTGCGAAAGTGCGGTTAGGTTTTTTGTAGTGAATAAAAAATAAGTTTGCTCGAGGACGAGCAAAAGATAAGTTTGGGGGTATTTGTTCATACCATAATATTGCATTATTATATTCCCCATTCTTATATATTTTACAAATAAACGGGTGCTTTTGACGCATGTCTGCTACATATTACAGGTTACAGGTTCTTGAAGCGAAAACAGTGAAAACGATGAAAAGACGATGCAAAAGTGGACTTTGACCAACAAACAGAAGACTCTTGATCAAGCCGATATCAAAGATAAAATTCACAAAGTACAAGGCAATGCAAGGTCTAAGATTTCGAAGCCACGGTTAACTTGTCCACCACAATTATTCACTGGAAAATCTGAAAGAGAACAGAAGCTATTTTAAAGAAATAATTAAAGAATTAAGTAGCCCAGGAAGCCCAAAGACAGAAGAGCCCATAAAGGAAAGGCCCAATACTTCCTTTTTAAGAAGACAAAAGGAAGATTTTATTTTATCAAAATTCATTTGTGGCTTTGACTAGTTGACCTAGGGCTATTTTTGTAATTGTAAACATGCAAGTCATTGTAACCCTAGGGTTTCCTATCTTCTATAAATAGGGACTCTAATTCATTGTAAACTTTATGCCTCCCTTTAATGAATAAAATTTCGAAATCTTTTGGAGAGCATCGGTGTTTCTTCTCCATTCAGAAATTCAGATCTGACAACCCTGCATGGATGATTGGAGGGATGCATCTGTAAGTAATTTATTTTCTTGCCTTAGTGTAGATTTAAATTCTTTGCCCTAGGTAAATTTATTTTCCTGTCCTAGTTATAACTTTTAATTAATTGCCCTAGGATAATTTAGATTTTTAGATTTAATAATCTGTCCGAACACCTTTCGGAATTAACTCGTAAGAACGAATCGGAAATTCACAATATCCCTGTGGACCGACCCGTACTCACCGGCTAGCTGCAAAGCGACGCCGTTCTTGATTGCGGTTACAAATATTTTTGATCTATCTTTTAGAAAGCGCAAGCACGCTGAATCACACCAATCAGGAATCGGCCGATATCGGATGCTCAGCGAGGAAGTCAGCGATGGCCTGGCCTTTCACTGCCTTGAGAGGCTGATATGTTATTGAGAACTCCATCAAGAGCAGGGCCCATTTAGCGAGTCGACCAGTCAATATGGCCTTTGACATTAAATACTTAAGGGGGTCCACCTTCGATATGAGATGGACTTCATACGCCAACGCATAGTGCCTAAGCTTGGTTATCGCAAAGATCAACGCAAGGCAGTGTTTTTCAATGGGGGAGTAGTTGCTTTCTGCCCCCAGTAGAACTCGACTCAGATAGTAGAGCTCTCTCTCCTTCCCTTGGTCGTTCTCCTGTGCCCACAATGCGCCTAAGGAACCTTCGAGGGCGGTTGTATAAAGAATGAGGGGCTTTCCCTTGACCGGAGCAGCCAGCACTGGTGGGTTCTGCAGGTATTGCTTGATCTCGCCTAGCGCACTTTGGCATTTTTGGTCCCAGATGAACGGGGTTCCCTTCTTCATCAGGTGGCTATAAGGACGACACTTGCCTGAAAGGTTGGCTATAAATCGCCGTATATACGCGAGCTTCTCTTGGAGAGACCGCAGCTGTTTGAGAGTCCTTGGCAGAGGCATTTCCATGATCGCCTTGATCTTTGACGGATCTATCTCAATGCCTCGGTGGCGGACAATGAATCCTAGGAACTTGCCCGAGGACACCCCGAACGCGCATTTGAGGGGGTTCATTTTCAAGTTGTATTGCCGAAGGCGTTGAAATACAGTCTTCAGATGCTCGAGATGTTCCTCGTATGATTTGCTTTTCACGACGAGGTCGTCGATATAGCATTCGACGATTTCATGTATAAGGTCATCGAAGATCTTCGTCATGGCCCTTTGATAGGTGGCACCAGCGTTCTTTAGACCGAAGGGCATCACCTTGTAGCAGAATATTCCCAGAGGGGTCCGAAAAGCGGTATGCTTTTGGTCTTCGGGATGTATCTTTATCTGATTGTATCCTGATGAGCCGTCCATGAAGGAGAAAACCTTATGAGTGGACGTGTTATCTATCATCAGCTTGGTGACTGGCACTGGGAAATCTTCCTTCGGGCAAGCTTTATTGAGATCCCGGAAGTCCACGCATATGCGCACTGTCCCATTTTTCTTCATTACCGGGACGATGTTGGCGATCCAGTCAGGATATTGAACTTCTTGGATAAACCCAGAGTCGATCAGATTCTTGACTTCGGCGTTGATGCTCATCTCAAGCTCGAGCCACATTCTTCTCGGCGCCTGTTTGACTGGCTTGACGTCCGGGGATATTGCCAGTTTATGCACAGCAATTTCTTGATCTAGTCCTGGCATTTCAGAATAGTTCCATGCAAAACAATCTCTATGCTGCATAAGCACGTCTTTTAACGCAGCCACCCTTTCTTCAGATAATAGCTCACTGAAGAATGTCGGTCGTGGGTCATTCTCCATCCCTAACTCGATCTTCTTGAGGTTATCTGTAGTAGTATGTATGCCATCCTCCAGTTCTTTTGGCGCTGGCGGAAATTCCGAGATTACCTCGTCATCGCTGTTTTCGAAGCACCAGGGAAAGTCATCCATGTTCTCGGGCTCTTCTTTTGATACCGTTATCATACGACAGGTACGAGCTCGCTTGCAAGACCGATATGGATCTGGTTCTGCTCTTGTGGCTTTGGGTTCGTGCTTTTGTGGCGGCGTTACCCTCCAGCTGTTAGATAGAGCAAATCTGCCTTGCTGGTATTGGTCTTCGACCCAGTTCTTAAAGGTGAAGCAGTCTTCGATAGGGTGTCCTATGGCTCGGTGATAAGAGCAATAGCCAGGATGAGAGACCTCATTAGCTTGCTCGGGGTGTTTAGACTCCGGAAGTGTAATCATTCGATGTTTTAAAGCGAGGTCTAGTATCTTCCGTGTTTTATTCTGAGGAAAAGAGTATGCCTGACTCATCTTTTTTATGAGGGACAAATCCGGACAACACAATACCCGATCACATGGCTCTTTGATCCTGCGTTGTCATTGTCGACCTCCCTTTCTGCTTTTTGACTTACTTCTACCTCTGCGTCGGGCTTTTTGCACATCATGTTGACAAGGAGGAGTATTTTTATCTTCTGCAGCCTGTTGAAGAAGACGTTGCGTCCTGGCTCTCTCATAGATGGTCATCTCGCGATTATGGTCGTCTCGGGCTTTTTGACCCGCTTTCCTGATAAGCTTGCCCATTCGTTCTTCAAATGACGCACTCGGCATTTCGATCGCGGGATCTAGTTCCGATGAGGGGTTGGCATTTCCTGACGGGGCGTCCTCTTCTTCATCGAAGTTATATATGGCGTAGCTACCGTGGACCCGTTCCCGTTTCTCGGCTCTCACATATCCAAGCCCAAGTGTTTCTATTCTCCCATTGGGCAATTTGCGCTGAGTCCCAGGGACATCCCAAATCCTGTTGTAGAATCGAGCTTGTCGAGTAGTCTGTTTTAAGGGTACCCCATGGCGCCTCAATAGCCTTTTTAGTCCGTTCGTGTAATATCTGGGAAAACGGATGGGTTGAAGCTTGTCAAGTGTAGAATCCTCTCCATGCCAGATCTCTTTCTCCACTTTTGTTTCCGAGGATTGATAGAATAGGATCGCCTTTTCCCTTTTCGTTTGGGAGGGACGTAAAACGTCTGCAGGTCTTGCACGTTGTGAGCTTCACGCGCGTCAAGATCTTTGTAGTGCTCCCGTGGAATCATGGTGATTTGCAAACTCCGATCATCCCCAAGGAATTCTTGTATTGGCGGCCGACTGGAGAACACGACATTAACCTCATCTTCCGAGTCACTTCCGAAGATCAATATGGGGGCGGACGGTCCCGGGTTGTTGCGTCGAGATGGCCCAGAGTAAACTATCTCTTCTTCTTCTTCGGTATCACTCCCGAAAACAGGAATGGTGGCAGCGGATTTGTTCTCCGGTTTGCGACACCTCTCTGTATCCTCAAAATCTGGCAAAAAGTACTTTGCATCTTCGTATTTGCAGACTTCGTTCATGGAGAATGGGTTTAGCTCACCTGTTACGGTATACTCGAGACCATCCTTGAAATACTTCATACACTGATGTTGCGTAGAAGGGATAATGTTGTACTCGTGTAACCAAGGCCGGTCGAGCAGAGCATTGTAACATGTCTTGGCATCTATGACGTGAAACTTAATGTCCGTGACGAGTAGCCCAAAGCATAGTGTCAATATCACAGACCCAAGAGTTCTCGATGATGGGGAGTCAAACCCGGATATGGTGATCCTGTCCTGAGCAAGGTGCTGGACGCTCATGCAGATTTCCTTTAACACCCGCACGTTGAGGAGATTAACGGAAGACCCATTGTCAACCAAGATTTTGCATATCTTTATATCGTGGCAATATCCAAAGACTTATAGGGGACGGTTGTGGTCGCACGTCCCAAGGAGCAGGTCTTCGTCACCGAAAGTGATACCGGCCGTGTGCACTTCTTCCAGTTCATCCTTCATCCTTTCTTCGGCGAGGAAGGCTTGGAATTGTTCGGGCTCTTGTAGCGCCTTGATTAATGAATCTCTCGCTTCTTGTGATAATAAGAGGGCATCAAGAATGCTGAGCTGCGAGGGTAGCTTCCTCAGGTGCGCTAGGATGTTGTAGTCCACCTTACTTTTCTTAGGCGGGTCCTTGGCAGTCAGCTCTTTTATAACTTGGTTATCTAAGGTGATATCCTCAGCGACCTTTTCCTTTTCCTTATCTTTTCTAGTTGCGGGTCCGAGATTCTTTTCCGGAAGCGTGCGATTGCACAGCTGATTGTTTTCGAAGGCCTCTGGTTCTTCCTCTTTCTCTAAGATGGATTCTATAAAGAGAGGGCCCAGAGCCATTTCCTTGTCAGAATCGCTCCCGAATGTGAGCACTTGCGATCCCCCGGCGTTGACCATGTAACAGTTACCGGTAGTTCTTTTGTGTCCTTCGGTCGTACTTCTCTGCTCCCGACGAGTTCTGCGTTTTATTCGCTTAAAATGTTGCCGATGAGCAACAGATCCCTGCCACCATGTCTTAAAAGCGTCGCACTCCTCAGTGGGGTGTGAAATCTTCCGATGATATGAGCAGTAATTAGGGTGCCTCTCCGCCCCATTAAGCGTGTTTTCTTCCGAGGGTGGTAGTTTCATTCCCATTGACATGGCTTTGGCAAACCTTTTCCTCGTCTTGAATATGTTTTTATCCGCGTCGGGTGTCTTTCGATCTGGCGGGAGTGCTTCGACACTTTCGTTTAGTCGCCTGCGTTTGGCTCCTTCTGATGCGGCTATCTCACGCTCCTGGTCGGCTTCACTTTTCGAACGAATTTCATCTGGAAAGGCGTCGATCATTTCGTCTGTCGGCCACACAAGCTCCGGTTTAGGCTCTGACCCTAGTTTCTGTTAGTTATATGTATGCCCTATAGGCCATTACTGTACATAGGATGTATATTGTAGTGGATGCTGGGACATATATAGGGAGGACTTTCTTGCTCGACATGATAGTATGCTATCTGGTTGCTCTTTATCTTAACGTGTACACTGATTGTTTCTCTGTTACATGTTGGTAAAGCCCTTAGGATGTGTACTTGACTACCTGGATTATGATGCGGATCATACTAGTGGGGACATGGTAGTCCATAAGTACATCCTTCAAGGTCCCTAGTCGAGGGTGTATCGAGATGGGGCATCGATATACCAGAGTAGACTAGCATATACCTTCTCGACCTATACAGATGGGCGATGGATGATCCCATATCCATTGGTGTTTGACATCAGAGATTATATACGGGTGCTCAGTGGAGACTGGGTACACTGGACGGACTTGACGAGAACTCCCAGATGGTATTATACCTTACGTCAGATGGCAGTTCTCTGGTGACACTGGTACAGGTTAGTCTGTAGACCCGAGATCGTCATAGAGTCTTGTGTGATTCCCACTGTGCTTTGATTCCCACCTTACCACGTCCAAGAGGGTGTGCAGAACGGTGGCTTTTGGGTACATTCCCGAATCACATGGAGGCAATGAGCGATAGGAGGGGATTCGTCTCTCCCGGTATAAGGAGTTGATGTTGCGCTGTGTTCGATTGGCTATAACCGGAAATCCCTGGCCAGGGTTGCTGAGATTTACTGGTATGTGTTATCAGTAGTATCTCAAACTGTTATAGACCTCATATCGACATGACTTATCGAGCTAATGGGGTCTGACGTTTACCACCCCTAGGCGAGATATGCGACATATCCGACGAACAGACCGGACTGTACGGTAAGTGTTACTGGTTGGATTCACAGGAGTGTGAGCGGGCTTGCTCGTTGATCTTCTGATCGCTCAATACCCGGGTGGCCGTTACGTTTAGCAGACCGCTTGCGGCTTGTGAGTGTTTGATATGATCATCACCTACTACCGGCGTATTGACGAGTCTTTAGAGTCCTACACAGAGATTTCCTGGCTCAAGTAGAACGAAATAGGAGCGCATATGAGATATGTGCGGGACCGAGAATAATGCGTGTATGTGATACCGTATTCTATTCTCGCGATGAATGTATCGATTGGTTGTATGCGATATAACCTAGTTATCGAATCGAGGATTGATTCGATAAGTCGATACATTGGATATTAGTCGGTCATATGCGATATGACCGGATCGTTAAATCAAGTGTTGATTTAATGATTTGATGTATAATTATATATTTGATATATTACTTTAAATTAACTAGTATTGGTTCACTTAAGATTATTTTTCTCACTTGATGTGCACATTGTATATATGATATAGTTTTGTGCACTAGTTTGTATCATGTTTGATGATATATGCAAACTTGGGTGTGTATGTTTTAAACCATGGTTTAGGTTAATGGTTAAGGTCTTATTTTATTTCTTTCTTTATTTTTGACAAAACTAAATGGTGTCTTTTTGTTATTTTGGCTTGAAGCTTCATGAAGCTTCAAGGCATCTTTGAAAAAGTCATGCCAATTTTGTTTTGTTCCATAACCTAACCATTATACCTAACCCTAGTTTATTCTCTACACTTGTTAACTCACCCATGGTTGCAATATGATAAGGGTCACTTGATTTTCTATTTTAGTTAATTCATTTTTCCATTTCTTTCTTCTTCTTCTTCTTGAAGAAGAAAGAAAACTCTTGCTAGAAATTATCAAGTGATGAAATCAAGTGAGAAATCCAAATCCAAAGTGAACCCACTTCCTATTTCTTCATCCTCTACCACTTGCCATGTAGTATAGGGTGTTTTCTTCACAAGTTTCATAACTTGGTGAAGATGGAGCTCGAGTTAGAGTTGCCTCGACGTAGATCTTCTTCGGCATCGAAGTCAACGACCTAGCCCAATCTTTTCTCCGATGAAACCACCGCGAGAGTCCAGGATTCCGATGGTTGCAGTGGAGGGACGTCATCACGGAGCTGAGGAAGTGGAGGACCGGATCTACAAAGGTTGTATTTCTATTCACTTAGCAATAAAGTTGTTTAATTGCATGTTTCGCCTTTGCCTCTAGTTATCGATCTATCATTAGGGTTTCTCGGCACAAGAAAAATTTGATTTTGCCATGGTTGATCAGTTGTGGAACCTCTTGAGTGTTCCTAGGAACCCTACAGTGGTATCAGAGCCTAGCTAGAGCCTTAGGCGATGAGTAGACGAAGTTAGAAACCCGATCGAACCCGAAACCCTAATTCTAAATCCTTCTCTGTACAATTTTTAAAAACTGGGATTTTTGTGAATTAAAAATATGCAGAAAAATAAGCAGGGTTTTCTAAGAGTTACTGTGAAGCACGTCCGCATAAGTCGATTAAAGCGCGGCGGAACCGCGGCACGAGCATGGCTCATGCGGCGGTTCCGCGGCCACTTAGTCGCTTCAGTCAGTTCTGTTTGCACAGTAATGTTCTTCTGTCATTCCTGATTCTTCTGGATATTTTTATTTATATTCTACTGTTGTGTTATCTGGGGTGTATTGGGGATTCGATGATTCGATCGGAAACTTTAACTGCGTCTATGTGTTTTTCCGGATAATTTAGAATATGTTAAAAAGTTCGACCGGATATAAATACCCACTTTTTCCCCTGTCGGGAAATTTCCAAGTGTTGGATCTTTCCGTGGTTTAATAACGTTCTAAGTAGTGCAAGTAACGTGATGGATCCTCTAGAAGACAACAAACATTAACTCGATTATGTGACCGTCTTGAACCGCCCTTTGAACCTTCGGGTTTGGGGCAGTACGGCGTGCCACATGTGAGGCGTTGGCTTGACCCTTCTACGGCTGGACCGTTGGTACTGAGGCATGAACTGGATGTTTTTAAACTTGTTTTATGTGTTGAGCTGTTTTGGGAAAACTTGGGTGTTTGAATGTTCGATCGGAAAGTTTAACATTTTCTATTTATCTGGAATGGGATACAATATTTGGAATCCACAAGTAGTTATGAGATAACTGATTTGGATGTTATAAACATAGCAGTTTAGTCTCACTTGATCGGTTGCCACAGAATTTTGATGTGATCAAAAGTCCGTCGCAATCTCGTAGTGTACGCGGATACTCGCCGGTAAAACTTAATAGATAGCCACGCCCCATAGTCCCGACCAAGTGACTGTAGGAGAACCCCGTCGTCGAAAGCATCCGTTCGGGTGCTCGCGGCAGCGGTGTTCCGTCTTAGTGCACTTCGTCGACGGTATTGGGGGTGCGGCCGCCTACTAAAGTTTGCGACGAGCATTCGATCAGTTTTTCGGGAATCTTGTTTAATTGCCCGACTAGATATTGAAAAGTGTTTTCGATATAGAGACTATAATGCGGGGTTTATAATTGTTAGGCATGTGATGTCTAAGGAATTCATTTGGTCAGGCATGCGATGTCTGAGGAGGTTGCGGATTCCAACTGTTGTAGTTTTACACTTTCTTTTCTGCGACGGTAAGTGTAATATGCGATATCGCCGGTTTCGTTGCTATATGCCAACGACAATCGGGATACGCATGTTTACTTACGTTGATGACATGTGATGTTATGTGTTGCTGGATATGTTATATTGGATCGTCGTGTTTGAATAGCCGGGTTTTTTTTATGTAAGATGAGTGTTTTTCATTTTCATTCATGTAAAAACTTGTATGTAATATTCTTTTATTGGGGCACTTCCAGGTTGCGGAAGTTGTCACCGTTGATGTATATTATTTACTTTTCTGCACTAGGATAGACCCAAGGAGGAGGGCACAAGTAACCGGGTTCTGGAGTCCAGTGGGAGACCAACTCGAGGAGTCGAGTCCGGGTCTCCTAACTCTAGAATTGGTAGGGTTGCTTGCCGCTCTTGTAGGGGTCTAGGGGTGTGGGTTTGGCTATTCATCGCGACCGTGGAATCCGTGTTTTATACTGGCTCGTATTGAAAACACGGACGTCCTAGTATATCCAATATTTCATATGTTTCTTCTGCTGCGATATCTGTGATGTGATCATTTGATATGCTGTGATGGATACTGTATATAGTATATATGATATATTATATAGACGTTACTTATGTTTTACACCCGCACTAGCCCTGCTCCGCTCTGTCGTTAGTTACCTAACCTAATGGTGCACGAGGGGACAACGAGGCGAATGCGGATGGCATAAGTGTACGTCGTATTTATCTGTGATGTTTAGGTGATTTAAATGATGGGACTTCATTAATGTGATTAATGAAAGAAAAGAAACCTAAGATGTTGTGGAATCGAATTTTCAAAAACAGGTAGCTACAGTTCTTGCTTTGCATCGCGGTGTTCCTTGTAGAACATCCTGCACCTTATTCGATAAGGAAAGGGCCGAGATCCCTTCACCGGGAGTGACCCATTTAGCAATAACTGGCAGATGCTACAACCCTCGGTTTGCCTTTTGATTGCTTCTATAGTTTTTTCTTTGCACAGCGGTATATATGATATATCCTGCACCTTATTCGATGAGGAAAGGGCCGACGATCCCTTCACCGGGAGTGACCCCTTTAGCAAAACTAGAAAAGCCTAAAAAACACTCCATTTTAAAATCATTTGATTCTACAACGATATCAAGTTCATTACGCAATAGGTTTTCAGAAAAACCTGTCGTAGCCCTCCGTCATTTCAGATAAGTAGTAGTTAGTATTCGTGCTACGTTTGTTGGCCTGCGTCAAGGCGTAGTGTGCGGTAGCTAACTAGTATTTATCTGCTTATGCATATGATGCAGATTGGATTAGGGTAGTCGTGCGACTTTGTTGGCCTGCGTCAAGGGTCGTGCGGGTGGGTTTAATTCAATCAGGAAATGACGGGTTGAACTTGACTAGCGCATTATGGTTTGTTGGCCTGCGTCAAGGTCATAGGACGCTGGGGGCAAAATTATCGGGAATTTCAAGTGTTGAAATTTGCAATGAGATTGCATACCTTCTATGAGATAGTTGGATCCCGATACCCACTGTGAGTAATTGTTACTCCTGGAAGAGTTTTACACATTACAATTAGCCGATCTAGTAGGTGTCTAGAAAGGTGTCAACGGGGTTGCGCCTCTGGGAAAACGAGGTTTACTGTAATTAGGTCCGTGCAAAAGCACGGGGAATCTCCCTCAAAGTACCGACACTGGCCTGGCTAAAAGATTGGCGAACTTGTAGCGTATAATTAATCCCGGCTAGTCTTTCCTTTTAGGGTTTGAAGGAAGATTTGATAAAAACAGTGGGAGCCATCCTGATTAGATAAAATATATAACCAATCTGATCTTGCAAGAGCATACGCTGAGTGTTTTCTTCTCTCTCTCTCCAGGTAGCGACCATATCACGCCTTAATCAAGATAATAAAACGGATATATTGACCGAACCCGCTTGTTATACTGAGCTGGGGAACGTTGGTCCCGCTCCAACTTATAATTGTTATAAGACAGAGCAGGAATTGGGGAATACCAGATTTCCCGTGCCGCCCAAACGAAGAAAGTGCATGTTGATGCATCATCTTCGGGTGTGTTCGTTACAAAGAACTGTTTCTCTGTATCCTCTACATCCTGGGTATTTGATACCGGATCAGGATCCCAGATATGTAATCTGTTACATAGGGCTACAGATAGGTAGAGAACTGAGAACAGGTGATAAGTTTCATGAGACAGAAAACGGGGCAAGTGTTGCAGCCAAGTCTGTTGGTCACTGTCACCCTGTATTATCTGTACATTGATTCTGAACAAATGCTATTAGATACCGAACCTGATATACAAAATCATATCAGTCTCTTTATTAGTAAAGAAACGATAAAATTTTGTATTGTTGGATAATGTTTTGAACATTTCCTATATCAAAAGTTGATCGGTTCAGGCACGTTATCTAAAAGCATTGATGTTCTAAATTAAACTACAGTTCTTTAGTATACGGAACACACACAAGAGGAAGAGTTCAGAAATGAACGGATCCTTCTTGAGGTATTGTAGACTATGTCATATCAATGCGACCCGACTAGCTAAGTTGCACAAAGATGCATATTTAAATCTGTTTGAATTTACATCTTGTGAAAACTTGCCGGTCATGTCACAAAGATAAGATGACCACAGCTCTGTTTATTGGAAGCAGAGAAAGAGTTAGTGAACTCTTGGGATGATACATGTTGATGTATGTAGGTCCCCTGTCTACACATGCCAAGACCGGTTCTTTGTACTTCATTAAATTCTCTGATAATCTTTCGAGATTCAGACCTATGTTCCTGTTGAAACACAAGTCCAAACCTTTTGAGATATTCACAGAATATAAGTTAGAAATAGAGAACCAAAATACGGGTATAAGTATTATGTCCTATGATGAGATCAGGGAGGAGAATACTTGTGCATGGAATTCCTGGACTATTCTAAAGGAGAATGAGATTCTCTCTCAGCATTACTCCTCCGAATACACCACAGCACAACGTTGTATCGGGGCGGAGCAATCACACCCTATATGATATGGTGCGCTCTATGATGAGTACTACTGAGTTTCCTATTTCCTTTTGGGAGTTATGCACTTATGAAGTTGCATACCTATTGAATAGGGTTCCGATCAAATCAGTTGCCTACCACTTCATATGTGATATGGAAAGGGAAGATCCCATATCTTAAGTTAGTTAAGATTTGGGGTTGTCCGGCCTATGTCTAAAAGTAAAATCTGGACAAGCTCGAGGCAAGGTCTGTTATGTAGAACTGGAAATGTTCCAGCTATACAAACTGCAGCTGATGATTTGGTAGAACCGAAGGATTCAATAGTAACCAACGAATCTCAGCCTCTTCGCCGATCTAGTAGGGTTCCTCACCCACCTGAGAGTTACTTCGGTTTCTCTATGACAGTGGGAGCGAGGATTGCATCATGAGATGATGACCTAACTAGTTTCGAGCTGGCCATCAGGAGTGAGACTCTGTAAGAATGGCTGGATGTTTATCGATCTGAGATGGAATCCTTATACACCAACAAAGTATGGACTTTGGTTGCTATATATGAAGGGTTAAATCCCCATCAGGAGCAAGTATATCTTGAGAAGATTACTTGGTGTAGATGGAAAAGTTGAGACTTTCAAAACTAGACTTGTTAAAGGTTTTCGTCATCGACCAGGCGTGGATAATGATGAAACCTTTTTCCAGTGGCTATGCTTAAGTCCATCCAGATCCTACTTGCCACGGCTGTTAGTTATGTATATGCCCTAGAGGCCATTGTTGTACATATGATGTATATTATGATGGATGCTTAGATATATATAGAGATGACTTTCTTGCTCGTCATGATAGTATGCTATTCGGTTTCACTTTATTTTAACATGTTGACTTGTACTGGTTTACTGTTTTTCTCTCACATGTTGATAAAGCCCTTAGGATCTATACTCGACTACTGGGACTATGATGAGATCATACTAGTGGGGCCACGGTAGTCGATGAGTATATCCTATAACTGTTCCTAGTCGAGGGTATATCGAGACAGGGCATCGATACACCAGAGTAGACTAGCGTATACGCATCTTGACCCATATGATGGGCGATGGATGATCCCATATCCATCGGTGTTTAACATCAGAGATGGTGTACGGGTGCTCAGTGGAGACTGGGTACACTGAACGGACTCGCCGAGAACTCCCAGATGGTGATATACCACATGTCAAATGGCAGTTCTCCGGTGACACTGGTACAGGGTAGTCTGTAGACCCGAGATCGTCATAGTGTCTTGTGTGATTCCCACTGTACTTTGATTTCCACCTTACCATGTCCAAGAGGGCGTGCAAAACGGCGGCTTTTGGGTACAGTCCCGAATCACATGGAGGCAATGAGCGATAGGAGGGGATTCGTCTCTCCCGGTATAGGGAGTTGATGTTGTGCTGTGTTCGATTGGCTATAACTGGAAGTCCCTGGCCAGGGCTGATATAGAGATTTACTGGTAAGTGTTACCAGTAGTTTCTCGAACCGTTATGAGCCACACATCGACACGACTTATCGGTTACTGGGGTCTGACGTTTACCATCCCTAGACTTGATATGCGACATATCAGACGAACAGACCGGACTGTAGGGAGTGTTACTGATTGGATTCACAGGAGAACGCACATGCTAGCTTGTTGATCTTCTGATCGCTCAATACCTGGGTGGCTGTTACGTTTAGCTGACCGCTTGCAGCTTGTGGGTGTTTGATATGATCATCACCTGCTACCGACGTATTGACGATTCTTTAGAGTCCTACACAGAGGTTTCTTGGCTCAGGCGAAACGAAGTAGAGGCACATATGTGATATGTGTAGGACCGAGAATAATGCGATATGAGATACCGTATTATATTCTCGCGATATTTAGATATGAACCGGGACATCGGATCAAGTGTTGATTCGATGAATCGGTACATGATATATTAGTCGGTAATATTCGATATAGCCGGATCGTCGGATCAAGTGTTGATTCGATGATTTAATGTATAATAATATATATGATATATTGTATTACATTATCTAATATTGGCTCGCTTTATTATTTCATTTTCTCACTGGATAATACATTGATATATATGCGATATATGTTAATTGTATTATTTTCTATTGTTGCAAATATATAATATATATATGATATATATTATTGTGACATGATATGATTTATTATTAAACATGTTTAAGGATGATTAAAAGGGATCAGGGTTTGATTAGGGTTAGGTTCTTCTTGCACATTCTAGAAGCTTTTCCTTTTGTCTTGGTTAAGATATTATGGTTGATATTTCTTGATGACTCATTTCTAACCTAACCAAACCCTAACTTTAGTTTATTCTCTACAAACTCTTAGCCTATCATCCTTGACCATGGTTGATATATCAATCATATAGATTTCTTTTCTATTCATCACAAAAGGAATTATCATTATCTTTTCATTATCATCTTCTTCTCTCTTGATTTTGAGCTCACTAGAAATTCCATTTGTGATGATAAATTGTGAGAAAGTGAATTAAAAAGAAAGCATAAATACTACTCCCTCATCCTCATCTCATCTAGCCCATGAGATTAGGGTGTTCATCTCTTTAGAGTGAGAAAGCTTGAGTTATTGCAACTTCGACGTAGATCATCGGAGATTCGGGACACTTCAAGCTAGCATGGATCGTTCGAGTCATGGTGCCTCTCTTGAGTCCGGGAGATCGTGGATCGAGGCAAAGGGACTTCTACTCGGAGCTTGTGAAGCGAAGGAGTGGACTACAAAGGTTGTAATCCCTCACACTTAGATAAAAAGATGTTATCTTGCATGCTAAACCCTAATAATCTAGCAAAGATCCCGGCTTTGGGTTGTTCGGCACGTCTAAAATTTTATCCGGGCATGTTTGATGCCTTATGAACCTTCACAAGAGTGCCTAGGAACCCTACAACGGCTACATACCATGACTACGATATCTGGCGGTTGGGTGCCATGACTTCTTTTCTAAATGATGTTTTAGAAGAGAACGTCTATAAGTACACAGTCAGAGGGCTTCGTAAATAGTGGGAGCAGCGGAAACGTGTGCAAGATGTTTTATGTGATGAAGCAGGCATCGCGGAGTTGGAACATCTGTTTTGATGAATTAGTCAAACAGTTTGACATCATCAAAATGGTAGATGAACCGTGTATATACAAAAAGGTAGTAGGGAGTATGGTAGTGATCCTCGTAGAGTACGTGGATGACATACTCTTGATAGGGAAGGGGTTTCCTATGCTACGCTCGGTCAATCTCCGCTTATCACAATGATTCTCCATATAGGATCAAAGTGATACCTACTAAATCCTGGGTTTTGGATCTATGAGATAGATCTAATTGGATATTAGGATACTCACTAGTTGTAGTGAGATGGTATCAATTGGTCCTGGGGAGAATCACTGGAAGGGTTCCAGGGTGATAAGGACGACTGAAAGTCAGTCACAGGCATTGTCTTTACCCTCAGTAAAGGGACAGTATGTTGGAAGAGTTCCAAGCTAGATACCGTGGTATACTAGACGATAAAGGCTGGATACATCGCTACTTAAGATGCTACCAAAGAGGCAGTCTGGATGTATATTTGTTCATGAGATGAACTTAGTTCCTCCTATTGTGTGACAATGGAGTTGTGGCTTATGCCAAGGAACGCCCGTCCCATCAGTGATCCAGACATATTCTAAGGCAGTATCACCTGATCATGGAGATGGCTGATCTCCAAGGTGATCGAGGTTAGGAGAGTAGACTCAGAGGACAACACGTCGGATCCACTCACAAAGGCCTTTTCCCAGAGAGAGACTTTTATGGGATGGTTGAGTATGACATACTACAACCACTGCTACAGATGGCCCTAGTGCAAGTGGGAGATTGTTAGTTATATGTATGCCCTAGAGGCCATTACTGTACATAGGATGTATATTGTAGTGGATGCTGGGACATATATAGGGAGGACTTTCTTGCTCGACATGATAGTATACTATCTGGTTGCTCTTTATCTTAACATGTACACTGATTGTCTCTCTGTTACATGTTGGTAAAGCCCTTAGGATGTGTACTTGACTACCTGGATTATGATGCGGATCATACTAGTGGGGACATGGTAGTCCATAAGTACATCCTTCAAGGTCCCTAGTCGAGGGTGTATCGAGATGGGGCATCGATATACCAGAGTAGACTAGCGTATACCTTCTCGACCCATACAGATGGGCGATGGATGATCCCATATCCATTGGTGTTTGACATCAGAGATTATATACGGGTGCTCAGTGGAGACTGGGTACACTGGACGGACTCGCCGAGAACTCCCAGATGGTATTATACCTTACGTCAGATGGCAGTTCTCTGGTGACACTGGTACAGGTTAGTCTGTAGACCCGAGATCGTCATAGAGTCTTGTGTGATTCCCACTGTGCTTTGATTTCCACCTTACCACGTCCAAGAGGGTGTGCAAAACGGTGGCTTTTGGGTACAGTCCCGAATCACATGGAGGCAATGAGCGATAGGAGGGGATTCGTCTCTCCCGGTATAGGGAGTTGATGTTGCGCTGTGTTCGATTGGCTATAACCGGAAATCCCTGGCCAGGGTTGCTGAGATTTACTGGTAAGTGTTATCAGTAGTATCTCGAACTGTTATAGACCTCATATAGACACGACTTATCGAGCTACTGAGGTCTGACGTTTTCCACCCCTAGGCGAGATATGCGACATATCAGACGAACAGACCGGACTGTACGGTATGTGTTACTGGTTGGATTCACAGGAGTGTGAGCGGGCTTGCTCGTTGATCTTCTGATCGCTCAATACCCGGGTGGCCGTTACGTTTAGCAGACCGCTTGCGGCTTGTGGGTGTTTGATATGATCATCACCTACTGCCGGCGTATTGACGAGTCTTTAGAGTCCTACACAGAGGTTTCCTGGCTCAAGCGGAACGAAATAGGAGCGCATATGAGATATGTGCGGGACCGAGAATAATGCGTGTATGTGATACCGTATTCTATTCTCGCGATGAATGTATCGATTGGTTGTATGCGATATAACCTAGTTATCGAATCGAGGATTGATTCGATAAGTCGATACATTGGATATTAGTCGGTCATATGCGATATGACCGGATCGTTAAATCAAGTGTTGATTTAATGATTTGATGTATAATTATATATTTGATATATTACTTTAAATTAACTAGTATTGGTTCACTTAAGATTATTTTTCTCACTTGATGTGCACATTGTATATATGATTTAGTTTTGTGCCCTAGTTTGTATCATGTTTGATGATACATGCAAACTTGGGTGTGTATGTTTTAAACCATGGTTTAGGTTAATGGTTAAGGTATTATTTTATTTCTTTCTTTATTTTTGACAAAACTAAATGGTGTCTTTTTGTTATTTTGGCTTGAAGCTTCATGAAGCTTCAAGGCATCTTTGAAAAAGTCATGCCAATTTTGTTTTGTTCCATAACCTAACCATTATACCTAACCCTAGTTTATTCTCTACACTTGTTAACTCACCCATGGTTGCAATATGATAAGGGTCACTTGATTTTCTATTTTAGTTAATTCATTTTTCCATTTCTTTCTTCTTCTTCTTCTTGAAGAAGAAAGAAAACTCTTGCTAGAAATTATCAAGTGATGAAATCAAGTGAGAAATCCAAATCCAAAGTGAACCCACTTCCTATTTCTTCATCCTCTACCACTTGCCATGTAGTATAGGGTGTTTTCTTCACAAGTTTCATGACTTAGTGAAGATGGAGCTCGAGTTAGAGTTGCCTCGACGTAGATCATCTTCGGCATCGAAGTCAACGACCTAGCCCGATCTTTTCTCCGATGAAACCACCGCGAGAGTCCAGGATTCCGATGGTTGCAGCGGAGGGACATCATCACGGAGCCGAGGAAGTGGAGGACCGGATCTACAAAGGTTGTATTTCCATTCACTTAGCAATAAATTTGTTTAATTGCATGTTTCGCCTTTGTCTCTAGTTATCGATCTATCATTAGGGTTTCTCGGCACAAGAAAAATTTGATTTTTCCATGGTTGATCAGTTGTGGAACCTCTTGAGTGTGCCTAGGAACCCTACAGTTTCTTAGTGCCAGGAGTTTTTTCATCATCCGTAAACGAGTGGGAGATCACATGACAACCCGCCACATATCCCTCGGATTCATCCGACAAACTCTCCCCCTCATCTTCCTTTTGAAAGACGTGGTTGAGGAACTCTTAGAGTGTGATGGGAGTCCACGCCTTTTGATTGTACTCTTCCAGCGCGTCGATCTGTTTCTGTAAGTCTATGCGCTTGTCACCAGGCTTCACGGGCTTATCAGATTTCTTCTCCTTTTTCTTTGAAGATTTCGACGGCTGGTTGTGAGTGCTCGGGGCATCACCACTGATCTTCGGAGTTGGGCGCGGCTTCAGCATCCCTTCAATGATCTGGGGTTCCAGCGGGTTCTTCCACCTGACTGCCGGGCATGTTTGGAGCTCGTTCAGCATTCTTTTGGTTTTTGCTGAAAGCACGATTTCCCACGGAGCTTCCTCAATGAAAGAACAAGTTGCCCCCGGTGTGTCCGTCTTCTTAGCAGTGTGAGGTTGTGGCGGGTTCACCTTCCACTTCTCGGACAGCGCAAACTTGCCCTGTAGGTATTGATCTTCAATCTATCCTTTGAAGACGAAGCAATCCTCAATCGGATGGCTTACTGTTTGATGGTAAGGGCAATAGTTGGGGTTATTCACCTTACTGGGTTGCGGCGGTCTCCTTGGGTTGGTCTCCTTGGGTTTGGCAAGTTGATAAGCCTATTGCGCATTGCCAGCTCGTATAGCCTCTTCTTCTTGTCCCGCGGGAATGAGTAGGGGCGCTTCATTTTCTCATTGTAATACCGCCGTCTTTCTTCCAGTTGATCCGCCAGCTTTGGGGCACTGGGTTGCTGCTGAGCGTTTACAACGAAGGTTGCCTTCCCTTTACCCTTGTCATTCCGAGGTTCTGGCTTCGGGGGAGACGGTCTGTGACCCATCTGGTCCATCTGGGCCAACTTGTCGATCAAAGCTTGGAACATGGTTGGCTTAAAGAACATCATGAACTGTGAAATAGTTGCATGAGGATCTAGGGTACCCACGAACATGCCTACCGCGGGCGCTTCCTCAATTCGTTGTTCGCATTTCGACCACAAGTTTCGCTAGCGTATAGCGTATTGGTCCCACGTTTCACCTGGTTTCACCCTGGCATTAATCAATGCCGTTATTGGAGTGCGTTCGCTGGCGCTCGCGAATCGCTGAGTGAATAGCAACTCCATTTCAGCGAACGTCTTGACGGAATCGTTCGGGAGTTCAGAATACCATTCGAACGCTATTTCTGACAAGCTGCCGACGAATTGGCGAAGCAAGAGCTTATCGTCGCCGCCGGTGTTGCCGCAAAGCGCCCTGAACTGGGCAACATGCTGGTGGGGATTGCCCGTCCCCTTATAGACGTGAAATTTTGGTATTGTATAACCCGGCGGGTACTTGATCTGGTCATACCAGCTTGGATATGGTCGCCCCGTCCTGACAACTTGACCGGCTGCCTCAGTCGCCTGGTGAACCCGTCTCTGCTGAGCTATATATTCGTCTAGGTCAGCTTTGGAGATCGTCTCCTCCTTGGCTGTTGAAAGAGCCGGTGGAGGATTTGACGTTTCTCCCCTGTCGTCTTCAAGAACGATTGGAAGATCTTCAGCAGGAGAATCTTGTTGGATCATCATTCCCACCATGTCCTGGAACAGGAGGGCCATTCGTTGTATATTGGCTGCTTGTTCGGCAGCCTCTTTATCCTTCTTCTCCAATATCCTGGGAAGGAATTTAGCGTCAGTTTCTTGCTCCTGGCGTTGATCATATGACGCTTCGGGGCTTTCTTTCGGCCCAGTGAGTGCGGCCATCGCGTTCATCATTTCCTAGAGCTTCTGCTGTTGCTCCTAAGCTTTGGTCACTGACCGTGTAAGCGGTCTATGACCCGTGGATGCACGGCTGTCCTCTTTTCCTAGCGCCATGTATACTGTATGCACCATCATGCCCCCAGACTTAGGGCGTTTAGGCTTATTGACCTTGATATTTGCTGCAGGAGTGGGGACTTTCTCCGGCCTTCTTCTCTTTTGAGTAGTCGACGTGGAGGGAGCCGTTGCAGCAGGCACCCAAGCGGTTGTCGTCCTTTGTTGTTTGACGTGACGGTTCTTTTCTTCCTGTCCCTTTGCCCTTTTCTGTTGACGAGAGTGATCCTGGTCAATTACCGAGTCTTGAACCTTCCGCCAGACTTTATAAATTTTGGAGGACAACCGTTGAGGAGGCTGCTCCGGCTTTGTCTCTATAACCTTCTCCGCAGGTGGAGGGGATCTTTTGAGAACCGCAGTTGGCGAATTTCTGCGTATCCTGTTTAGCAGCTCGAAGCTGTTCCCGGTTGGAACAGCAGCCTCAATTTCCACCGTTGGAGCTGGTGGAGTTATTCCGGAGGGGGAGTTGCCCCCAGTCTTTCTTATCCGGCGCCAGTGGCAACGTCGGGCATGACGGGTTATTGGGATTGGTTCAGCGACGGCTTCGTCTTGCCCCCTGTTCTGGGGAGGGGCTGCTGCCGGTGTCAGCCTCTTGAAGACTGACGTTCGTCGAGAAGCTACAGATTTCTGAGCGGGAGTGGGAACGGGAGCAGTCAGTCTCGCGAAGACCGACCCTCTGGGAGGAGAAGTTGTCTTGACGACTTCGGGAGCAGCTGTCCTCTTTGGGATGGCCTTCTCAGGTATCACGGGCTTTTTAGCGGGCCCTTTGGAGTTTATGCTCAGTCTGGTGAAGACCGAGGAGTTGGACGACCCGGTGAGAGGGGCCGTGGGAGTAGCAAGTCGATCAAAGACCGACTTCTTTGACGCTTCCGGTACGGGAATTGGGATGTTAATGTTCACCGGCGGGAGCATGGTCCCAAAGAATAGACCGGTGGTAGCTTGAGTCACTTGCTCCACAGGCATAGTGAATAGGGAAGCAGCCTGCGGTCCATATGCTACACCTCCAGGTGAGGCGGAGCGTCGGTTGCATTTGCAGTTGGAGCAGTTCGAGCAGTTGTCAGCCATTGATCCTTTTGCTTTCTGCAGCAAACGAAACACCAAGTCTTAGTACTTCGAAACCCAAGGGCAACTATTAGCAAACCGTGATTGGTTCACGAATCACGACACACAAAGTGTGGAGTGGAAAGAGGAAAAGGTCCCACCGGGCGTACCAGAATCTGTTCCCCTCCGAAAGACGGCGTGACAGGACGTCTTGCCTGAAATTCGGGGCAGATGCTAATTGGTGCTATCCGTCCACCTCTTCGAAGATGCCAAGTTGATTTATGGCACCGTGTATCGAAGGTCTAAATGGATGCGGCCGATGTAGCAGACTTCGTCAGATTCCCCCTTGTTTGAGGGGTTTTTGATTGTGGGGACGCTCTTCCCTGCAGGCGCAAGCCCCTGCAGTTAATTACGTTACCGCATTGCGGTTACAATTTTCTCCTTCTCCAGATGGTCACTTCGTGTCGTGTGTGTTTGATTTGTGTTTGGTTTCCCGTGGATTGTATACGGAGACTGAGTTATGTCATCGCCCGTAGGACGTGGACTAGTCCAAATCCGTATTATCTTAGATTTGGGTTTGGGGGTTGTGTTTAAGGATACGTTAGCCTCATTTGAGACTAATATCGACTTAAACGTTTGTTAAGGATACGTTAGTCTAGTTTTAGACTAAGATCAACTTAATGGGATCGTTTAGATCCGACAAGAGAGCGATTAGGGGAGCCCTGTTGTTTAGTTTAGTGACGTTGCGGTCAATAGGTAGTTTAAGGACATTGCGGTCCATTGTTAGTTTTAAGACGTTGCAGTCAAGGTTAAGGACGTCGTAGTCCGTGGATTTAAGGACTCCACAGTCCGGCATTAGTTTTAAGACATCACGATCAAGGTTAAGGACGTCATAGTCCGTTGTTAGTTTTAAGACATTCCGGTCAAGGTTAAGGACGTCGTAGGCCAAGGGTTTAAGGACCCCACAGTCTGATGTTAGTTTTAAGACATTCCGGTCAAGGTTAAGGACCTCATAGTCCATGAGTTTAAGGACCCCACAGTCCGTATCAATGTATGTGGTTATCGGGACCCGTCACCTCTTTGAAGACGTTGAGGAATTACAACGACGAGTATCAAAGGAGTGAAGAGATGTACCCTTAAACCAAGGTAGATTAAGTGATCTGCAATCCAATTTGGATACTAAGATCAATTATTATATTATGAGCCCATTGGCCCAGTTGAATTTGAATTGAGGACTTATGGACAGCTTGGGCTAAGTCCAATCATGTTTGGGATATTGGCCCTCTGTTGATTCATTGAAGGAGAGGCTTTGCCTCTGGAAACTTAGCCAATTGGGCTAAAGCTAGTGTTAAACACTAGAGACCAACAATGTTGAACACTGGGAATAAAATTAGCAAGTTAGTGTTAAACACTAAAAGATAATCAGTGTTAAACACCGGGAACAGAGTTTTCAAAATAGTGTTAAACACTAAGGAAATCAGTGTTAAACACTGCAAATAGAGTTTTCCAAATTAGTGTTAAACACTAAGAAAATCAGTGTTAAACACTGCAAATAGAGTTTTCAAAATTAGTGTTAAACACCAAGGAGAATCAGTGTTAAACACTGGATACAGAGGTTTCAATTTAGTGTTAAACACTAAGGCAAGAGGGGTCACGTGGTAACACGTGAGAGCGCCCTTCTTCTCTTTATCTTGTTCTACAGATAAGTGTTTAACACTTTTAGTTCTGAAAGCCATCACGTGCGGGCACGTGATGGGGGTCATGCTCTAGTTTATTAGAATACTCATTAGGGGTCACGTGGTGACACGTGAGGGCGCCCCAGAGTCTCTGTTTATTTTTCTTTTTCTTTATGTGCTTCAGGGGTCACGTGGAGCACGTGGGGCGTTGCCTCAAAGCTCTCTTTTATAGATCTTCGCAGGAGTCATGTGGTAACACGTGAGGCGTTTACTTCAGAATTCTTTTCTGCGGGTCTTTGCAGGGGTCACGTGGTAGCACGTGACTCTGCATGTTTTAAAGATCTGTTCATAGGGTTAAACCCTAAACTTTAGAGGAATTAAATTCCTGTTTTCTTCCGAAGAATTATATTCTTAATAGGGTTAAACCCTAATTTCTTTTCTTAAGGGAATTAAATTCCTGTGAGTTTGAGAGAATTATGTTCTCAATTAGGGTTAAACCCTAGTTCTGTTCATTTTGAAGGAATTAAATTCCCATAACATAGGGTTAAACCCTAACTTTATCTCAAAGGAATTGAATTCCTATCATTTTGGTAGAATTAAATTCTTTGAACTCAGTTCCTCCTCTGTGTTTTAGATCTGCATGGCAGGCTCTCAACCCAATGAGAATTAAATTCTCAATTCATTGGGAGATGTGCACTTTGCAGATCCTCAACCAGAGAAAGAACTAAGTTCTTTTCTTTACATAAGAGTTAAACTCTTTTGAGAATTAAATTCTCTTTTTAAGCCTCCCTTTTCTTTTCTTACCTAAAGTTTTCCTTTTGCAGAGAATCAAAAGCTCTATATCTCTCTCTCTAGATCAAAATAAAAAGATCCAAAGGTCTCAAGGTTTCAGAAAAAAAGGTCCTTTCTCTTCTTTTCTTGGCTCCTATTTATAGGAGAAGGAAAAGAATCAATCTGCTTAGTAAATCTCTCATTGAGAGATCTGATTTGTATATCGAGAGATTTGATTTACATTTATCATTAATCTGGGCCTTTAGATTGTTAAGTGAATTTTATTCACCATTGGATTTTAAATCCAAAGATATGTCTTTGTTATCTCGGTTGGATTTAGGGGGGAGGAAATCTTTCCAAGTCCAAGATTTTTCCATAAATTGGTGATATTTAATCACTTTTAGATTTTTAATCCAACGGTTCCAAATAATCCTTCTCTATTTTGGAAAGATTTGAATGATCTCTTCTCAGAATTTAATTCTGTTAAAGAACAAGGCTTTTAAAGCTGGTCACGTGTGGCCACGTAACCCCTGGTCACGTGTGGCCACGTAACCCCTGGTCACGTGTAGGCACGTGACCCCTGGAATGGGCTTCTCTTCTTCTGCGCTCTGTTCTCTGGCTGCTGCTCAGCCGTCACGTGCCAACACGTGATCACTGGTCACGTGTGAGCACGTGATGCCTTTTCTGGAGCTTTTTCTTGAATGAGCTTTGTGCTGCTGCTTTAAACGTCACGTGCCAACACGTGACCACTGGTCACGTGTGAGCACGTGATGCCTCTTCTGACTCCTTTCCTGATTTTTAATCAGGGAATAAACTCCCTATATCTTAATATCGTTAAGATACAAATTGATTCTATATACCATATAGAAACAAATGCACTAATTTTATTAGAACCAGATTCAAAATCATGCAGCTGTCTCCAGTGCATATCAACCAAATGGAATGAGGCCAATCAGTATTACTCAACTAGGAGTGCATCCATATATGAGTAACCTGAAAGAGAAGTAAGTTCTCAAAACTATTACTATCAACGGAATATCAAACACAAATATCTACATCTTCGATATCTCGAAGAATCCTGATACTTCCAACAAATGGTTCTCTACTTTATTCTTATACCTATAATTTCTTAATATCTGGACCTTGCATTTCAACGAAATACTTGTCCAGAACTAGATAAGTCACAAGTAAACAAAATATAGTACGAGTACCAACCCCTTTGTCCTAATGGATACTGGACAACACATAATACTTTGTATAAATCCACTGAGTTTAACAACTCAAACCCTGTGCGTCGTAGATTGAAAACTGTACTATGGTTAAGAAGAATTACACCGCTGTTGAATGCACCTTACCTAACCATCAACTGATATAGATAAATGCCACAGACATAATTTCAAAAAGTTATATCTCACTTTATAAAATCAACGTACAGATATATCAGTTTGAAATTGGTGCATAACAACGGATATTCAAAACCAAATATTTGCCGTCAGGCAAAACCCATGTGATTTCCTCAAATATCACCAATTACAACGAATTCCGATATTATGAGGATCTAATCATCCAATTCCCAATATCTTATTCCCATTCACCATCTGTAATAACATATAGATGTGAGAAACTGATCTGGTAAATACATACCCTGAAGTTAGATTCCAATTTGGGAAAATAGTTTTTAATTAACATCGCACGGTGAAACTGAAACATGAAAATGTTTCGAAAGGGTAACCGGGTATTCCTAGTAATGCCTCTTCCACTATCCTGATTCATGACTGTAACCGTATACTTCCATGCCCTCACTTCAATCCCTTTTTTATGTCTTTAATTATTAACTTCTGTACACCTTTAGGCTAATTGGTTTTCTTCCTTCCCTACCCTTCGGCACCAGCCTAAGATTTGGAAGAAGACTATCCAATAAGCATAACAGGTATACTTTCCTAATACCAGGAGCCCTCGCAACCTGAGAGAAGGTAAAAGGAAAAAACAACTGAATAATCCTATTTTATTTCTCCTGAACCGGAAACCATCATCGAATCTGGAACGAATTCCTTCGAGTTCGTATGTAACTATACGATGGTATGTCCAAGAATTATGAATGTTGTTAGTGATACGAAGTGTTCTGGAGAAATCCAAAGTGGATGTGGGAGTGGCAGGGGTATACATGGTTTTGTCGTGAATGATAGCAGTCGCAATTTTCTTTGCCGTTATTCTAATCCCTTTATATGTCTTTACTTATTACCTTCTGTACACCTTCTTTATGCTAATTGGCTTTCTTCCTTCCCTACCCTTCGGCACCAGCCTAAGGTTTGGGAGAAGACTATCCAACAAGCGCAATAGGTGTACCCTCTCCTAATCCTAGGAGCCCTCACAACCTGAGAGAAGGTAAAGGGAAAAGACAACCGAATAATCCTATTCAATCTCTTCAGAACCAGAATCCATCCTCGATTCTGGAACAAGTTCCTTCGAGTTCGTATGTAACTATACGATGGATTTATCCAATAGGAGTGGATGTTCGTAGTGATACGGGGTGTTCTGGAGAAATGCAAAGGTGATATAGAGGTGGCAATGATATATGCGACACCGTGACATTCCAAAAGCCAAAATGTTTTAAGAAGGTTCGGTTAACTTGATTCATGAGTTTTAGTCAAGGGTCAGGCTATGGTCGCTGCCAAAGAGAGAGAGAGTGAGAAAAGAAACACTCAGTGTGCACTCTAATCTAGATCAGAATAGTTAATCACTTTATCTAATCTGGATGGCTCCCATTGTTTCCTCGAATTCTCCTCCAAACCTAAAAGGAGAATTAGTGGGGTTCATTTAAAATCACCCGAGGAGTAATCCTGCTCATCAGTGGGAATCAGGATCCAACTATCATCGCATGATAACTTGATGGAAGCCACACAAGTCACCACACTTCAGAAGGTATGTGCATGCCTGGCAAGTCTCCTGTATGTTTGAAACTCCCGATATGATTTTTACCCCAAGCGGCTTATGACCTTGACAGAGGTCAACATATCATAAGTCGCAAGTCAAGTTCAACCCGTAATTGTCCTGAATTAACTTAAACCCACCTGCACGTGCCCTTGATAGAGATCAAAATGTCCATGCGACTGTCCTAATTAATCGCATATCTATACAACAAACAAGCATTACCCAGCTACCAAGCACCGTGCCTTGACAGAGGTTAACATACACAGCACGAATACTAAGTAATACCTATAAGAAATGACGGAGGGCTACGAAGTTTTTGGCGAAAAACCTTTAATGTAATGAACTTGATATCGTTGAAGGAATCCAAGTGGTTTTACAAATATATAGTGGCAAAAACTTTTGCTAAAGAGGTCACTCCCGGTGAAGGGATCTTGGCACTTTCCTCATCGAATGAGGTGCAGGATATTCCAAACTGAATACCACGATGCAAAGCAAAAGGAAATGACTATAGTAAAGTTATTACATTGATGCAAACTTTTACTTAAAGGGTCACTCCCGATGAAGGGATCCCGGCCCTTGCCTCATCGAATGAGGTGCAGGATATTCCCAATCGAATACCACTGTGCAAAGCAAAAGAGAACGTCTGTAATGTCAGTTTTAAAAACTTGGTTCCAACAACATCATATATAGGTTTGTGTTATCCTTGCATTGATCAAAATCAACGCAGTCCCATCAATTTATCACACCAGAAAAGAACGAAAATATGATGTACGTATATGCCATCCGCATTCGCCACTGGGCCCCGTCATCACCCGTTAGGTTACTTAACTAACGAATGAGTGGGGTCTGGACTAGCATGGGTGTAAAACATATACAACATCTACTAGTGTATATATATAAATATATATAACAATCGTCCCAAGCATGATATAAAGCAACATCACAGAAGCATCACAGAAGTAACAACACAAAGTGGTGGATAATCCTGGAGCCTCGGGTTTCACTTGAGCCGTAAATGAGACCCGACGTTCTCCTGTTGTGTGGATAGCCTTTGCAATAAAAACCTAGACACCTACGAGTGCGGCAAGTTACCCGCCAATCCCAGAAGCGAGGCAACCCCAATCAACAACGTGAATGGGCCGCCCAGCACTTCACAGAATCCGGTAACTTGGGCACCCCTCCGTGGGTCAACCTATACCCCCTACAAGTGTGGCGAATAGCCCGCCAATTCTAGAGTAGGGTCCCCTCCGTCTCAACGCCATGAGATGCGGACCCGTTGCCCCTAGAACCCAGCTATTCGTGCACTCCACCGCAAGGTAATCCTAATACAGAAAAGAAAATAATATACAAGGGTGATATCGACCTTAACCCGGTCGTGCCCCAAACAAATAATATACAAACGGGCAGTGACGGCAGTCCAACATATCGGACGCTTACCCCGCAATATCAAATGTATAAATAAAACTAAAATGCATTAACATTGCACCCAAGCTATCCACCACGACGATCCGACCACAAACACAGCACAACACAGAACATCAACATGAATGTCACGTTCGCAAACCCGTCTAAAAGAACATATAGCAATTAGACGAGTTGTACCGCTCGAATGACATTCACGGTCGCAGATAATAATGCGTGTACCGATAAACATTTAAACAATGTCAAATTATCGACTTCGAAACACCACGAATAGCCCCAAATAACTAGATAACACAATATCAAAACTGGGCTAAACTAGAAATACCACTGAACCAATATTCCAGAGACCAGACCACACACAAAATACGAAGCTCCAACTCATGAAATAGGCCGGCCGGCTCAGAATTTTTGAGCATGTGCTCGGGTGAAAACAGGTGAAATGGGTTCGTATTTGGTGTGTGCTCTTATGGTCATACAAATAGTCTTCTGCAATTGCTAAAATAATTTTTTGAAGACTTTAAATCGACAGAGACTGGAATCTGCAGGGTATCATTTCGGGGTTGTTTCGATTTTGATACTTTAACATTGTCTAAACAAGCTAGTAAGGGGTTTACAGATTGGATCTGTTACCATGTTGGGTTACACCCCGTCCATCAAACCGTGGTCAAATGCGGAAGAATTTTTTTCTAAACTGGCGCTACCATTACCCGATGCCCGGATCTTTCCTAAACTTTATACTAGAAAGCATATATGAAGAAGTTAGAATGGTTATACCGAGTTGATCCGTTTCCTTCGGTCTTCAACCATCTTTCTAAGCTCCTAGTGGTCGTCTGGATTGAGTTTGGTTGCCGGTCTTCCTCTATCTACGATAATCCACCTGAGGGAAACGGCGCAAGCTCCAGCATCGCCAATCGAGGCAACCGACGCTCCAAGGTTGCTAGCAATGGAGAGTGGAGGTGTGGAACGTGTCACTATAATTTTCTCTCATCACACATGTTCAAAGGAGTAACCATAGAAGATGAAGAAGGTTGTGAAGAAAACAATGGTATGAGCAACTAAAGAAATGTCTAAGTCTCCAAGCATGTGAAAATGAGAGTGAGCAAGTGTAGAAAAGAAATGATCAAGGCTCACCCAAAAGCTAGTGTCTTCCCCCTCCTTTCTCTCTCTCATGCATACAAAAAATATCTCTTCCAATTTCCAAATAAACAAATGCATGCCATACC
The DNA here is from genome assembly GCA_030015575.1 of Agapanthus africanus. NCBI lineage: Eukaryota > Viridiplantae > Streptophyta > Magnoliopsida > Asparagales > Amaryllidaceae > Agapanthus > Agapanthus africanus. The sequence goes on from JASDDO010000031.1 coordinate 558,630,767, forward strand.
TCTCTACATGCTCAAGCTCATGCTCATGCCAACTCACCCCTCCACCTCATTTCCAAATTGGTTTTCTAAAAAGAAAATCAATTAATGAGGTGGATATCTTCTAGAAAATATTCCGTATAAATACGGAATGCAACCCGGTACACGTATCGAAATACATATACACGTATTCGTACAAAAATATGAATAGCCAAGAGAGAAAATGAATAGTGAACAATAATAATAGAATACATATATATAAATTATTAAATCAAAACCTGATTTAATAATTCGGCTTAATCTTAAGCCGCTAGTATTATCAACCGTCTGATTAAAGTCTGTGCAGCCTGTACAGATATTTTATCGGGCACCTGTATGTACCAACATACGTCATCTATACCATATCGCCTGAACCGTGAAAAACCTCCATGTGGGACTCTAAAGACTCGTCAATACGCTGGCAGTGGGTTTAACCATAAGCACGTCAGCGGCACTAGCTGTGCGTAATGGCTACCCAGGTATTGAATGAAAGGAAGGCCGACGAGCAAACTCATCCAAACCCCTACTGAGCCTGACAGTGACAATATCCGTACAGTCTGGTCTGTTCGTCTAAGAGTATCTTATATTGAGTCCAGGGGGGTGGATAAAGTCAGACCCCTAATAACGTGATAATTCGTGTCGGTATGAAACCCATCACCACATGAGAAACTACCGATCCTAGATCAGTAATTCTCGACTACCTTGGCCAAGGATTTCTGGTGATGGCCACCCATGCACTGCGCGACATCAACCCCAAATACTGGGAGAGACGAATCCCCGACAATCCGCTCACCGCCTCTATGTGGCTCAGGACTGTACCCAACTAAAACTTGTTTGTACGACTCCTTTGAGCCGTAGTAGGGTAGTAATCAAAACACAGGGGAACTCACACGAGACAAATGACGATCTCAGGTTGACAGACTAACCTGTACATATGTCACCTGGGAACTGCTATCTGACAATAGGTATAATACCAACTAGCAGGTTCCCGGCGAGTCCGTCCAGTGTACTTATAACCCAATGAACACCTGTATACTATCTTAGGTGAACAAACTAACACCAATGGTTTGTGAGACCTGGCTACCGTCCCTCGTCGGGGTCTCGATCAGTATACACTAGTCTACACTGGAGTATCGATGCCCAGTCTCAAAACTCCCACGACTAGGGACATTTAAGAATTTGTTTATAGACCCCCATCTCCCACGTATATGATCGCCATCATAATGCTGGTAGTCAAGTAAGAATAAAATGGGCTCTATCAACATGTAATAGTGATCTATAATACCACCTGAAGCATGTACATGATGATAAAGAAAAACCAGATAGCATACTATCATTTCAAGTAAGACCGTTCTACTGGTATAGGTCCTCTCTCAATCATCATACTCACCTAACCGCGATTACGATAATTGTCTTGAGGGCACTATAGCCAACAAACAAGACATGTCATAATCAACCAATCAAATAAACTAAGGCTATCTTATAATTATATTATATATTATACTCGGGGTATTTGAGATAGTTTCTTGTGTGAATCCAACGGAATTTCAGGAGTCCCGTATTAACCTTTTTTTAATTTTACTTGAATATCAGTCGGGTTAACTCACCTACAACTTAGAGCCCCGATACTAACACATGAATGGGCTCGTGTTTCATTACTCCTAGGGCCCCACTCTTGAACACGTGAATACTTATACTGCTGCGTTGACATTCACACTTGGAAGTTAACGTTAACATAGTGACCTTATAGAGACCCATAATACATATTTACCCCTGAACATATATGATTGATACGAAAGATTTGTGTTTGTAGTTTAACCGCAATCAGAACGGTGTCGCGTGTAGCTAGACCGAGGTGAGTACGGGTCGTCCTCTGGGAAATGTGGAACCTTTTATTTTTACTTTAGATGTGTTGAGAAAGAGAGGGGGAATAAAGAATTTTGTGAAAAATTTCTAGATCTACTTTAATGTAAAATATAGATCTAGATTATTTTAGAGATTTAAATAATATAATAATAGGGCTTGTAGGGTTCATTAGGATTTAGTAGTTATGGAAGATTAATTAAAAGTTACCCTTTTTATCCATTAATAGATTTAGAACTAGAACGACGGTGATGCGTGTAGATTAGGGTTTCTGGAGGGAAAAGGAATCCCACTCGTAACCCTTATCTCGACACGGAGCTCCGTTCATATCTAGCCTTTACCAAAACAATCATTAATCTAATCTCTAATCGCGGTCGGAACTAGCAAGGAATTGCTAGCGTGCCCGATTAGGATGTTAATGATTATTTTGATAAAGTTCCTAAACTTTATAGGACTTAAAAAGGGTTTAATTATTTTCATCCCCCATTAACCTACCCTAATTCTACGAACCCTAACAAGCGGAGAATTACTCGCGCATGTTGGGAGAAGAAGATAAAAAGAAAGAGAGGGAGAACATAATATAAAAACAAACAATTAAATAAAAAAAACTACCTTTATTAATCAACTCCTTCAAACTACACTTTTAATCCATAGAAAATGATTACAAAACTTGATTTGCTTCTCGATCTTTCCTAGGGAGGTAGTCGAACAGTCGATGATCAGCCTGGATGCGTGAGCGTCGGGAGCTTCGTGATCTCTTCGGCTTGATAGCTTTTTCCAAGAGGCCCTCGGTGCCTTTATATAGTGAAAACCCAGAATCTTATTGTTGAGAACTTGGTAAAATTCAGCATAGAATAATTCCCCAAAATCTTGCACTCCAATTCCATAAGATTGCGGCGGATCCGCGGCCCCAGGGTGAGTTTGGCCGCGGATCCGCGCTCAAGGGACAAGATTAATTGATAATTTTTCTTGTGCTTTCATCTGGTGACATTTGGCAATCCTAGGCATCTTCATATTTCAGAAATATTCTCTCGGTTGCTTCCAGACTTGGTCTCCAAGTTTGCTTCTTAATTTGGCAAGTTTTCTTCAACAAATTGATTTGTTTGTTAAATCCTTCATAACAACTTGGAAATATTCTGCACAACAACTCAAATAAGATTTTAGTAGACTTTGTTCTACTAGGATTAGACCAATAATATTATTTGCATACATTTTCCTACCAAATGATAATTAAAATATATTAACACATGGAAAATGGTGCTTTTACACATAAACCCTCATATGTATAATATATTATAATAAAGTCCTTTTTTTAATATGAAAATGGTAGGAAAAATGTAATACAAATGTGCAGTTTTATCAACTGAACAAATACCCCCAAACTTATCTTTGATCGTCCCGAGCAAACTAGTTTATTCAAGAGGAGAAAAAGAAATAAAAAAACTAAGCACACTTTCGTAGGCAGACACGATTGCACTGAGCACGTGCAACAAGCCGTTAAACCTCTAGGTGTCCCTAGTAGGAGGAGTGTTGTCTCCTGAGGGTTTTCAGCGGATTACACCCACAAAATCCAATAACAAAAGAAAGATGGTGAAATTTACATATAAAGACAAGAACCATAAAAGAAATACTTTGAAAAGAAGAGTTTCCAATTATACTAGCTTTTCAGTTGTCATGAGCCCTATCTTAATAGTCATGAAAAAATGTTAGAAATCACATCATCTCTCAATAAAACATCGTCATTATTCTTCATTCCTACCTTTCATCCAAACATTGATCATATAACCCCACGTGTGTGTAAATAACATCCCTACACTCGGAGAATTCAATTCAAGCTATCATACTCTTGTCCATCTACCTCAGTACTTTATAAAGGTTTGCTCACACCTTTTCATGCGACCGCTAATACTTCTTGAGGTACTAACCGACCGATTACTCAAGTGCTTGCTGATTTGGTGATAGTATTTTCCTTGTCTTGCACCACCTAAGGCTTAGCAGTGACTCCCAGACCAGTTGGCCTTAGGGCACTAGGTGAAGAGGCACCCTCGCTATATTTTTTATTGCTGCCTTGGCGATACAAAACCAGTGTTCATTTTTTTTCTTTTCACCATTTTTATACTTCCTTCATACTTTGGCTTTTAGACAAGAGCATTTCAAGGTATCCTCTACTATCCCGAGTTTCAAGACGTGTGTATGTGCATATAGTAGGGTATCAACATTCAAATGTTCGGCTTCCAGAATAGAAACTATTTTTCAGACTTATTTTTATCCTCAGATTAGTGACTTCCTTCATCTTACTAACCCTTGGGACAACAGCTCATAACTACTTATTACCAGTTCGTGTAAGAAAACTTCTAATTTTCTTGGTTTTCTTAAACTATTCCTATCTTTTGGATGTAATTTTTCACTTTCTACTCTTTTGTTATAAAAGATTTTTTTTTTTAAAATTTTTGAAAATGTTGCGCTTATGCAAAATATGATGCAAATTGATGTGTAAATAAGCACAAACCTCCCCCAAACCTGTTTACAGCAGTGTCCTCACTGATGTCATCCGTTAAGCTCAAAAACCTGTAGACTTAGGAGGAAATTATTAATGGGGGCAAGAATATATGAAAGTGAAAATGCTCCCCCAAACTTATTTTTGGCTCACAAATTTGAGGACAAAAGTTATGATCAAGAGCCAAAAATATACCCCCCCTCAAACATGAGTTAGACAATATGAAGCATTTTAAGAGGGGGTGAGTCATTTGGTCAAAGTAAGGCTTTACAAAGACCAAAAGTTAACACCAACCATTCAAAGATTTTATCAGTATATCGTATAGGTTGGTGGAAGAATGTGTTGTATCGACTCAAGAAAAAGTGGGGAAGGCATAAGAGGTGGTCTGGAAAGGGATTGAAATTAGAGAAAAGAAAGAATGAGGATGAATGTGAATGATTAGAAAGAAGGAATGGTGACGGTTCAACCTCTAGAGGTGGAGATTGATCAATCACAAAATCCGTATTGTTTAAAAATTCAAGTTCGTCAGCAAAAAGTTCTTCAAAACTTTTATCAATAGTGTGATTGAATATTTTGCTGTCAAAGAGTTTTATGCCAGAATTTATTCTACTTGATTCATAAAAAATCACTGAGGTAGAGGACTCAAAAAACTCATCTACCTCTTTTTCAAAAATATCCAAATCAAGTTGAATTTCTGGTATTATTGAACTTGAATTAACAGATTGTGATTTATCAAAACTCACTGAAACTATAGGAACAGAAGAAGAACCGGAGAAAGTAGAAGGTGAAATGGATAAACAAATTGGTATGTCGAGTGTTGCTGAACCAGATGTGGAAGATGGAGGTTGTATTTCGGTCTGATCTTCGGGTATACCATTATTATCAACTTCAAGACATATTTGGGATTCGGGAAGAATTAAAGGCTCAGGATGATGACCATAAGGAAGTGAAAGGATTTGATGAATTGGTGGGCCAAAATCATCCAAAATTTCGGGTTCATCAATCAAAATATCCCCAACGTCAATCACCTCATTCAAGTGAAGGTTAAAATTCTCAAACTCCTCATCAAAAGTATGGTTTTCAATCAGTTTTGGTTCAAGAGTGGAGGTGTAGAGATCACAAGGGTTGGGTATGGTTTCACTTGAAAGGGACCCTTCACAGTTGGATAAATCAAACACTACAAAGTCACACAACTTATCAGTCATTCTATTTGGTGTACTTGATGAATCTATGAAACTGGAGTTGTGGATTTCAGTTTGGAGGTACAGTTCTGTCTTACTACCCAAATCCTTCATAATTTGGTTCGACATTTCCATAAATTTTTCTAATGTCTGCTCCATACTAGTCTTGGGCTGATAAGGGGTTTCAGTATAAGATTGAAATTCCTGTGGATAATTAAAACTCCCAAATGACTGATTAGAAGAACTGTCTAGAGTAGGTGGAAAAGTCGGATTGGATTGATAGGAATAGAATGGTTGCGGAACTTGGGTAGGAGTAGGATCAATATTATGATATGAAGAATATTGATATGGGTTGGTTGGTTGGCTATATACAAACCGCATATCAAACTCTTCTCCGGACAGTGGTGGTAATGGTTGATATTGGTCCGGGTTGAAACTTTGGCCTCTAGACCTAGCTATGTGCTCAGCAATGGACATTCGTCTAGGGGCTTCCTCACTCTGGGTATGAACTGAAACAGGTGTAAAATTAGGATACGGTTGATAAGACCTAGATTGAGGTGGCCAACTGTTTCTTCCTGCTTGTTCTATATGATCTCTTAAGGACATGGAAGAGCCGGACGGTATACTGAAGGGATTTCGAAAACAAGAGATATCTGGTTGTGGACAGCAAAGCTCGGCGAGTGTTCTTCTGTTTAGGTCACCCATTATAAGAAGAGAAGAAGGGGGAAGGGGTAAAAAGGAGATAAAGTAATTGGTTTGTTTTGAAAAATGACGGATTTAGACAAATCACAAAAAAAATGCACAACCCTAGAACTATGGTTACCTAGGTCCAGTCTCTAGACAGCTCCTAACTAAGGCTAGAAATAGGACTTCAAACCGCCTCTTCACGGACAAGTACGGCCAGGTAAGTGGGAAGGAACCACCACTACAGTGGGCCTAATTAAAAACCACTAGCCTAGACACCGCAATGTCAGTTAGGATAAACGGTCGATGCCTATACTAGTCTTTTTCCTATTGAGCTCGACAGTCCTTAGAGTCTGGTCTAGATATTTTTTAAATTAATGAAGGGTTGTTCTATATGCTAGGTTTGTGATTTGTGGGGCTTAGGAAGGGTGCTGAAATCCCCACCTAATCTTGATTTGGTCTTTTCCCCTTAAAATCCGTATTAAATATGCAAAACAAAACCAAACACAAAACTTTTTGCAAAAAGATTTTTGAGCGGCGCAATTTTGCAAAGAATCCTGCAGAAGATAGATTTTATTGGATTTGAGAGGAGAGAGGAGGAGTTGAAAGAAAATACCAGAGAAGATTGAAGCCCTAATTCCCCTAAGCAGCCGCGTTTCCGCCGCAGGAAGCCCCTATGTGCCGCGGTTCCGCCGCGATGTGGAGAGAACAGTTGATGAAAATTTTTCTGTGGCCCTCTGTGCTCCTATGGATCTCTAAAATTGTCTCTGTTTCCTGTTTCCTCAAGTTTGTGACTCCAGATTTCCTCGCAAAAATTCACACAATAATCGTTAAATATACAATTTGCAGTTTGTGTTAATAATGATATGACTCGTCAAAGAATTCAACACAAATAGTAAAAATAAAAAATTACGCACGTTTCCCCGGCAACGGCGCCATTTGATTGATACGAAAGATTTGTGTTTGTAGTTTAACCGCAATCAGAACGGTGTCGCGTGTAGCTAGACCGAGGTGAGTACGGGTCGTCCTCTGGGAAATGTGGAACCTTTTATTTTTACTTTAGATGTGTTGAGAAAGAGAGGGGGAATAAAGAATTTTGTGAAAAGTTTCTAGATCTACTTTAATGTAAAATATAGATCTAGATTATTTTAGAGATTTAAATAATATAATAATAGGGCTTGTAGGGTTCGTTAGGATTTAGTAGTTATGGAAGATTAATTAAAAGTTACCCTTTTTATCCATTAATAGATTTAGAACTAGAACGACGGTGATGCGTGTAGATTAGGGTTTCTGGAGGGAAAAGGAATCCCACTCGTAACCCTTATCTCGATACGGAGCTCCGTTCATATTTAGCCTTTACCAAAACAATCATTAATCTAATCTCTAATCGCGGTCGGAACTAGCAAGGAATTGCTAGCGCGCCCGATTAGGATGTTAATGATTATTTTGATAAAGTTCCTAAACTTTATAGGACTTAAAAAGGGTTTAATTATTTTCATCCCCCATTAACCTACCCTAATCCTACGAACCCTAACAAGTGGAGAATTACTCGCGCATGTTGGGAGAAGAAGATAAAAAGAAAGAGAGGGAGAACATAATATAAAAACAAACAATTAAATAAAAAAAACTACCTTTATTAATCAACTCCTTCAAACTACACTTTTAATCCATAGAAAATGATTACAAAACTTGATTTGCTTCTCGATCTTTCCTAGGGAGGTAGTCGAACAGTCGATGATCAGCCTGGATGCGTGAGCGTCGGGAGCTTCGTGATCTCTTCGGCTTGATAGCTTTTTCCAAGAGGCCCTCGGTGCCTTTATATAGTGAAAACCCAGAATCTTATTGTTGAGAACTTGGTAAAATTCAGCATAGAATAATTCCCCAAAATCTTGCACTCCAATTCCATAAGATTGCGGCGGATCCGCGGCCCCAGGGTGGGTTTGGCCGCGGATCCGCGCTCAAGGGACAAGATTAATTGATAATTTTTCTTGTGCTTTCATCTGGTGACATTTGGCAATCCTAGGCATCTTCATATTTCAGAAATATTCTCTCGGTTGCTTCCAGACTTGGTCTCCAAGTTTGCTTCTTAATTTGGCAAGTTTTCTTCAACAAATTGATTTGTTTGTTAAATCCTTCATAACAACTTGGAAATATTCTGCACAACAACTCAAATAAGATTTTAGTAGACTTTGTTCTACTAGGATTAGACCAATAATATTATTTGCATACATTTTCCTACCAAATGATAATTAAAATATATTAACACATGGAAAATGGTGCTTTTACACATAAACCCTCATATGTATAATATATTATAATAAAGTCCTTTTTTTAATATGAAAATGGTAGGAAAAATGTAATACAAATGTGCAGTTTTATCAACTGAACAATATACATTTACTCTTCCTATATATATATATATTCTACGCTTATCATTCTTTTACTCTTACTTTATCCTCGGGACTTACTGAGCGCTAGTTCGCCGACGGGCATTCCACCCACTTTCTTCTTTTTGAATTTTCGTCAGATACGGTCGAAATGGAGGACGTGGAGGCCACAGAGGATGACTATAACCAGATATTTACTCATGACTAGCTCACCTTCGCTTTACTTTAGTTTGTGTATGCCATATGTTTATGCATTTTCTTTTATTGTATTTACTATCCAGCTGAAACTCATGTACTTGTAAATATTGGAAGTTGGATGTAAATAAAAGTGTTTATTGAAAATTTTTACATTCTCCGTTTATTCTTGCATTTTGTATTATTGTTTCAATACGCTTAGTATATTTATTTAGGTAATGACCTTCTTTGGATAAATATTTCGTGGGGTTGCCACACCACCGTTTCCGTCTACTGAGAAGCGAGTCGTGACAGATTTTTATTGGTGGCCTATGCAGGTCCATTCTGTATGAAGTCATAAACAATACACCACAAGAATTAATGAATTCAACAAACATTTACATTCTTTGCATTTCAAATTTCTTGAATCTATCCTAACCTATCTTTTATATCAAGGTGATGGAATCTCCGAACAATACCACGACAAACGTCAACGACAATACTCCACCGCCTATACTATCACCACCACCTACTGTTGCAGCTCCTATCAATGAGCAAACAGTACTTCTAAAGGCTATCAAGAGCCTATTAGAGGGTCGGCAGCAGCAAACTGCTATCTTTATGAACCGCCCCGAAGCCGAGGCACCCGGAGTTAAGCAGTTTTGGGCACTACACCCAAAGAACTTCTCGGGTAAGGAGAGACCACTTGAAGCAGAAGAATTGGCTCAAGCATTCGAGGATGACCTGGCAGCATCTCAAGTTCCAGATATTGCAGGGGTGAGAGTTGCTAAGTTGCAAATGACCGATAATGCCAGGATATGGTGGAAGGCTGAGGTGAGCCGTCTCGTGCAACCGATAAAATGGAGAACATTCCGAGACCTCTTTGATGCCAAGTACATCTCAGAGACTGCTCGCTTTGACATGGAGCAGCAATTCATCCATTTACAGCAAGGCTCGATATGGGTCAAGTCGGTGGATGAATATGATGCTGAGTTTACCATGCTCAGCAGGTAAGTTATAGTTTCAAATTCAATTTTCTGATCTCACTCACAACACTGCTAACACAGGGTCATAATAGGTTTGCCGCACATCATATTCCCACTGCTGAGATCCGGGCATGATGATTTCAGCAAGGGTTGGATCCTGAGATCCAAGCTGCACTCGCTATATGGGATTTCCCAACCCATGAGATTGCTTTAAAGGCTGCCCGATGCTATGTTGTAAAGAAGAAAGGTAGGCCGCAGATTGCCGGTGTGAAACTCCCTGTGCACCAGATCATAGGAGGGGCCTCTTCCAGGCCGGCTTCCAACGGACTATCTCGGAGGCTAGTAGGTTTGTTCGCCAATAACATGCCAGACTTTTGCATCTACTGCAAAAGAATATGACACCTTGTGAAGAACTGTCGTAGGGCAAACAACTTTTTCCTGATCCGTGGTTCTTCTACTCACGCCATCGGAGCATACCCCCGGAACTGAGGACCTAACAACTTTCCAGCTTGACCAGCGATCCAAGATCCTCCTACCCGGTTAGCTCTACCTGCTCCAGATCCTTGCACCCAGACCGCTCAACACCAACGCCGAGTATTTAACTAAGCACAGAGGAAAGTGCCGCGACGCCAAGCCTTCACTATGTCGGTCGAAGAGGCTGAAGCTACAGGTCAAGTTATCACTGGTAAATCTCTTCCCTATTCTCTTTCAAGTCCTTTCATTCATAGTCATCTTATATCTGTTATACATAAACATATCCCACACGACTTGGGTACAATCTTAGCAGCCTCCCTACTTGCACTCGCGCTCTTTAACACTAGGGCATCACATTGCTTTATGTGACAACGGTTCATCCGAACTCATGCGATCCCAGTTAAATCGCTCATATCCAGCTGGAATGTCATTTTAGGGAACAAGGTTCTAAATGTAACTTTAGGATACGATCTGTGTCCAGTGATTGTCTGCAGTCGAGAATTCTATGCGGACTTCAAGGTGTTGGATATATCAAACTTCGACGTAGTCTTGGGAATGGACTGGCTGGGAACTTTCTTCGCTGCCATTGACTGTCGCCAAAGGAGGGTAGTGTTTGAAATACCAGATCACCCAGTGTTCTACTTCAAAAGTGGAGACCGAACCTTGGAACCTAGCGTCTACAGAGAAAAACCAAAGAAAGCAGAGGTTGCAGCATTGCAAGCGGAAGAATCGAAGCTAGGGATAGTTCGAGAGTTCGAGACTGTATTCCTGGAAGATATATCAGGTTTGCCTGCCGATCTAGCTCTTGAATTCACCATCGATTACAACCCGGCGCACAACCAGTAATAAAAGCTCCATACCGATTAATTCCGAAGGGATTGAAGGAGATCCGTATTCAGTTAGACGAACTTCTAAAGAAAGGTTGGATCCGTCCCAGTACTACAAGTTAGGGATCTCCGGTGCTGCTGGTAAAAAAGAATGAAGGTACCTATCGGATGTGCGTGGATTATCGAGCTCTGAACAAGGTGGAAATTAAGAACAAGTATCCACTACCTCGTATCGATGACCTTTTCAATCCGTTAAGTGGATCTTGTGTCTTTTCAAAGTTAGATCTCCGTTCAGGATATCATCAGGTAAAGGTCAAAGAGTTCGACATTTCGAAGACGGCATTTAGGACTCATTACGGTCATTATGAATATCTCGTAATGCCATTTGGCGTGACCAATGCACCTGCCATCTTTATAAACTTGATGAACGAAGTTTTACGAGAGTAATTAGACAGGTTTGTTGTTATCTTCATCGACGACATCCTGATGTATTCAAAGAATCGGAAAGCGTACGCCGAGCACTTACGGATTGTCCTGGAGACATTACTGTTAGTTATATGTATGCCCTAGAGGCCATTAATGTACATACGATGTATATTATAGTGGATGCTTGAACATATATAGGGAGGACTTTCTTGCTCGACATGATAGTATGCTATCTGGTTTCTCTTTATCTTAACATGTACACCGATGTCTCTATGTTACATGTTGATAAAGCCCTTAGGATGAGTACTTGACTACCATGACTATGATACAGATTATACTAGTGGGGACAGAGTAGTCGTTAAGTACATCCTTCAAATGTTCCTAGTCGTAGGTGTATCGAGACAGGGTATCGATATACCAGAGTAGACTAGCTTATAGCTTCTCGAACCATGTATATGGGCGATGGATGATCCCATATCCATTGGTGTTTGACATAAGAGACAGTATACGGGTGCTCAGTGGAGACTGGGTACACTGAACAGACTCGCCGAGAACTCCCAGATGGTATTATACCTCACATCAGATGGCAGTTCTCTGGTGACACTGGTACAGGTTAGTCTATAGACCCGAGATCGTCATAGGGTCATGTGTGATTCCCACTGTGCTTTGATTTCCAAGTTTCCACGTTCAAGAGAACATGCAAAATGGTGGATTTTGGGTACAGTCCCGAATCACATGGAGGCAGTGAGCGATAGGAGGGGTTTCGTCTCTCCCGGTATTGCGAGTTGGTGTTGCGCTGTGCTCGATTGGCTATAACAGGAAGTCCCTGGCCAGGGCTGCTTCAGAAATATACTGGTAAGTGTTATCAGTAGTTTCTCGACCCGTTATGAGCCTCATATCGACACGACTTATCGAGTTACTGGGGTCTGAAGTTTACCACCCTTAGACGAGATATGTGACATATCAGACGAAGAGACCGGACTGTACGGTAGTGTTACTGATTGGATTCGCAGGAGTATGAGAAGGCTTGCTTGTTGATCTTCTGATCGCTCAATACCCGGGTGGCCGTTACGTTTAGAAGATCGCTTGCGGCTTGTGGGTGTTTGATATTGTCATTACCTACTGCCGGCGTATTGACGAGCCTTTAGAGTCCTACACAGAGGTTTCCTGGCTCAAACGAAACGGAGTAGGAGCACATATGTGATATGTGCGGGACCGAGATTGATACGAGTATGTGATACCGTATTGTATTCTCGCAATGTGTGACATGATTGGTTATATGAGATATAGCCGAGTTATCGGATCAAGTGTTGATTCGATAAGACGTTACATTTGATATTAGTCGGTTATATGTGATATAGCCGGATTATTAAATCAAGTATTGATTTAATAATTTAATGTATAATTATATATTTGATATATTATATTACATTAACTAATATTAAGCTCACTTATGATTATTTTTTCTCACTTTGTGCACATTGTATATATGTGATATGTATATTTGTGTACATGTTTGTATCATGCTAGGTTACAAATGCAACTAGGGTTTATAGAGATTAAATCATGCTAGGGTTAAGATTAGAGTTTATATTTTATCATCAAGTAATTCAAAAGTTGTGGAATTAGTCATGGTTGATATTTGTTCAAAGCTTGTAGAAGTTTGTAAGCATCTTTGACTTTGTCCACTCCTTTTGTCTAGCTTAAGATATTATTTGGCATAACCTTTAACCCTAGCTCATGGTTAACTCTCTACAAGGGTTAAGCATGACATGCTTAACCCTTGGTTGCATTTCTAACCACAACATGAATTCATTCATCACTTGATCACTTGCTTCTTCTTCTTCTTCCTCTCAAGCTTTCTAGCTTCAATGGAGTTGATGGAAAATGAGTGAGAAAATCATTTCTAATGCGAGCAAATTTCCTACTTCATCATTCTCTACTACTTGCTATTTAGTATAGAGTGTTTGCTTTACTAGTTCCGTAATTAGTGAAGAGATAGCCTGGGTTAGTGTCTCCTTGACGTATATCATCTTCTGCCTCGAATTCTTCGAAGCAAGCATGTTCGTTTCTTCAAGGGAGCCTCTCTAGAGTCCAAAGTTCACGATCGCAGCGAAGGGACTACTACACGGAGCTAATGAAGTGAAGGGCCGGTCTACAAAGGTTGTATTTCTTATTCACTTTACTTGCAAAGTAGTTTGCATTTCATTCCGTCGGAATTCTGGGTATTATTGAACTGTGCTCAAGTCTTGAGCTGTTGGGAAATTGTGGGACTTTGATGAATCGATTGAAAAGTTTAACGTTCATCCGGGTATCATGTGATGGGATACAATATTTGGAATCCACAAAGGTAGTTATGAGATAACTAATTTGAATGTTATAAATCTAGCAATTTAGTCTCATTTGATCGGTTGCCACGGGATTTTGATCTGATCAAAAGTCCGTCGTAATCACGTAGCATACGCGGATACTCGCCGGGTAACCTTATTAGATAGCCACGCCCCATAGCCCCGACCAAGTGACTGTAGGAGAACCCCGTCGCCAAAAGAATCCGTTCGAGTGCTCGCGGCCGCGGTGTTCCTCCTTGGTGCACTTCGTCGACGGTACCGGGGGGTGTGGCCGTCTACTAAAGTTTCCGACGAGTATTCGATTAGGATGTCGGGAATCTTGTTGAATTTCCCGACTTGATATTGAAAAGTGTTTTCGAGATCGAGACTAAAATGCGGGGTTTATAATTGTTAGGCATGCGATGTCTAAGGAATTCATTTGGTTAGGCATGTGATGTCTAAGGTGGTTGCGGATTCCAACTGTTGTAGTTTTTCACTTTCTTTTCTGCGACCGTAAGTGTAATATGTGGGTATCACCGGTTTCGTTGCTATATGTCAACGACAATTGGAATACGCATATTTACTTACGTTGATGACATGTGATGTTATGTGTTGCTGTGATATGTTAAATTGGATCGTCGTGTTTTGAATAGCCAGGGGTTTTATGTGAGATGAGGGTTTTTATTTTCATTCTAAAAAATTCATTGTATATAATATTCTTTTATTGGGGCACTTCCTGGTTGAGGATGATGTCACCATTGTATATTATTTACTTTTCCGCATTAGGATAGACCCAAGGCGGGGAGCACGAGTAACCGGGTTCTAGGGTCCAGTGGGAGACCATCTCGAGGAGTCGAGACCGGGTCTCCTAACTCTAGAATTGGTAGAGTTGCTTGCCGCTCTCGTAGGGGTCTAAGGATGTGGGTTTGGCTATTCATCACGACCGTGGAATCCATGTTTTATACTGCCTTAATCTAAAATACGGAAATCCTAGTATATCCAATATTTCATATGTTTTATTCTACTGCGATTTATCTGTGACGTGATCACTATATATGTTGAGATAGATACTGGATATATTATATGTGATATATTATATAGACGTTGCTTATGTTTTACACCCGCGCTAGCCCTGCCCCGCTCTGTCGTTAGTTATCTAACCTAACGGTGCATGAGGGGACATCAAGGCGAATATGGATGGCATATGCGTACATTGTATTTATCTGTGATGTTTAGGTAACTTAAATGATGGGACTTCATTCATGAGATTAATGAAATAAAAGAAACCTAAAAGATATTGTAGAAACTTGTTTAAAAAACAGGTAGCTCTAGTTGTTGCATTGCATAGTGGTATTTCTTATAGAATATCCAGCACCTTATTCGATAAGGAAAGAGCCGAGATCCCTTCACCGGGAGTGACCTCTTTAGCGAAACTAGCAGATGCTACAAACTCGGTTTGTCTTTTGATTGCTTTTATAGTTTTTGCTTTGCATAGTGGTATTTATGAAATATCCTGCACTTTATTCGATAAAGAAAGAGCCGAGATCTGTTCACCTGGAGTGACCTCTTTAGCGAAACTAGTAAAAGCCTAAAAAACACTCCTCACTCGATTCTACAACGATATCAAGTTCATTACGCAAAGGGTTTTGTTAAAAACCTGTCGTAGCCCTCCGTCATTTCAGATAAGTACTTCATAATATTCGTGCTACGTTTGTTGGCCTTCGTCAAGGCGTAGTGTGCGGTAGCTATTTATGCTATCTGCTTAAGCATATGATGCTATTGAGTTAGGATAGTCGTGCGACCTTGTTGGCCTTTGTCAAGGGTCATGCAGGTGGGTTTAATTCAATCAGGAAATGACGGGTTGAACTTGACTAGCATCCTATGGTTTGTTGGCCTTTGTTAAGGTCATAGGAGGTTAGGGATAAAATATTATCGGGAATTTCAAGTGTTGAAATTTGCAATGAGATTGCATACCTTCTATGAGATAGTTGAATCCTGATACCCACTGCGAGTAAGAGTTACTCCTGGGTGAGTTTTACACATTACAATTAGCTGATCAAGTAGGTGTCTAGAAAGGTGTTAACGGGGTTACGCCCATGAGAAAACGAGGTTTATTTTAATTAGGTCCATACGAAAGCACGGGAAACCACCCTCAAAGTACCGGCACTGGCCTGACTGAAAGATTGGCGAACTTGTAAGGTGTAATTAATCCCGGCTAGTCTTACCTTTTAGGGTTTGAAGGAAGATTTGACTAAAACAGTGGGAGCCATCCTGATTAGATAAAATAATAACCAATCTAATATTGCAAGAGCATACGCTGAGTGTTTTCTTCTCTCTCTCTCCAGGTAGCGATCATGTCACGCCTTAATCAAGATAATAATATGGATGTATTAACCGAACCCGCTTGTTATACTGAGCTGGGGAACGTTAGTCCCGCTCCAACTTATAATTGTTATAAGACCGAGAAGGAAATAGGGGATTACCAGGATTCCCGTGCTGCCCAAACGAAGAAAGTGCATGATGATGCATCTTCTTCGGGTGTGTTCATTACCGAGAACTGTTTTTCAGTATCCTCTATGTCCTGGGTATGTGATACCGGATCAGGATCCCACATATATAAACTGTTACATGAGCTACAGATAGGTAAAGAACTAGGAATGAGTGATAAGTTTCAAGAGTTGGAAACGGTGCAAGTGTTACAGCCAAAGCAGTTGGTAGTTATCACCCTGTATTACCAAATACATTGATTCTGAACAAATGTTATTAGATACCGAACCTGATATACAACATCATATCAGTCTCTTTCTTAAGTAAAGAAGGATATAATTTTGTATTGTTGGATAATGTTTTGAACATTTCCTATATCAAATGTTGATCGGTTCAGGCACGTTATCTAAAAGCATATACGTTCTAAATCAAATTACAGCTCTTAACGTACAGAACACACACAAGAGGAAGAGTTCAGAAATGAACGAATCCTTCTTGAGGCATTGTAGACTAGGTCATATCAATACGACACAACTAGCTAAGTTACATTTAGATGCGTATTTAAATTAGTTTGAATTTACATCTTGTGAAACTTGCCAGTCTTGTCACAAAGATAAGATGACCATAGCTCCGTTTATTGGAAACAGAGAAAGAGTTAGTGAACTCTTGGGATTGATACATGATTATGTATGTAGGTCCCCTGTCTACACATGCCAGGACCGGTTCTTTGTACTTCATTACATTCACTGATGATCTCTCAAGATTCGCACATGTGTTCCTGTTGAAACACAAGTCTGAAAATTTTGAGAAATTCAATGAATATAAGTCAGCAGTAGAGAACAAAAACGGGTATAAGTATTATGTCCTTTGATGTGATCAGGGAGGAGAATACTTGAGCACGGAATTCCTGGACTATTATAAGGGAGAATGAGGTTCTCTCTCAGCATTACTCCTCCGTATACACCACAGCACGTTGGTATATAGGGGCGGAGCAATCGCACCCTATGTGATATGGTGTGCTCTATGATGAGTACTACCGAGTTGCCTATTTCCTTTTGGGGGTTATGCACTTGAGAAGCTGCATACCTATTGAATTTGGTTCCAATCAAATCAGGTGCCTACCACTTCATATGCGTTATGGTATGGGAAGAGCCTATCTCTTAAGAAAGTTAAGATTTGGGGTTGTTCGGTCTATATCTATAAGCAAAAATCCGGACAAGCTCGAGGCAAGATCAGTTCTGTGGAAGTTTGTTGGATATCCCAAGCATTAGCAAGGGAATATCTTCTACCGCACTGAGGAGCAAAAAGTGTATTGTTTCTCAGCATGCCACCTTTTGGAAAGGGAATTTCTTGTGAAGAAATTAGTGGTCATGAGGTAGAACTGGAAAGAGTTCCAGCTATACAAACTGCAGCTGATGATTTGGTAGAACCGTAGGATTCAATAGTTCCTGACGAACCTCAGCCTCTCCGCCGATCTGGTAGGGTTCTTCATCCACTTGAGAGATACTACGCTATTCTCGGTGACAGTGGGAGCGAAGAATGCATCATGAGATGATGACCCAACTAGTTTCGAGCAGGCCATCAAGAGTGGGGACTCTGTAAGAATGGCTGGATGCTAAGCGATCTGAGATGGAATCTATGTACAGCAACAAAGTATGGACTTTGGTTGCTTTATCTGAAGGGTTAAATCCCTATCAGGAGCAAGTATATCTTGAGAAGATTACTTGGTGTACATGGAAAGGTTGAGACTTTCAAAGCTAAAGCTTGTTTCAAAAGGTTTTCATCATCGACCAGGTGTGGATAATGATGAAACATTTTCTAGTCCCTATGCTTAAGTCCATCCGGATCCTGCTTTCCATTGCTACATACCATGACTATGATATCTGGTGGTTGGGTGTCATGACTGCTTTTCTAAATGGTGATTTAGAAGAGAGCGTCTATAAGTACACAGCCAGAGGGCTTCGTAGACAGTGGGTGCAACGGAAACATGTGCAAGTTGCTTTATGGGTTAAAGCAAGCATCACAGAGTTGGAACATCTGTTTTGATGTGGTAGTCAAAGTGTTTGACTTCATCAAAATGGTAGATGAACCTTGTATATACAAAAAGATAGTATGGAGTATGGTGGTGATCCTTGTATTGTACGTGGATGATATACTCTTGATAGGAAAGGAGTTTCCTATGCTACACTCGGTCAATCTCCTCTTATCATAAGGATTCCCCATACAGGATCAAGGTGATACCTCCTAAATCCTGGATTTTGGATCTATGAGATAGATCTAAGTGGATGTTAGGATTCTCACCAGGTGTAGTGAGATGGTATCAATCGATCCTGGGGAGAATCACTGTATAGCTTCCAGGGTGATATGGTCGACTGAATGTCAGTCACAGGCATTGTCTTCACCCTCAGTGGAGGGACGATATGTTGAAAGAGTTCCAAGCTATATACTGTGGCAAACTAGACGATAAAGGCTGGATACATTGCTACCAAGGATGCTACCAAAGAGGCAGTCTGGATGTATATAAGTTCATGAGATGAACTCCGTTCCTAACATTGTGTGACAATGGAGTTTTGGCTTTGGCATAGGAATCCCTATCCCATCAGTGATCCAGACATATTCTTAGGCAGTATCACCTGATCATGGAGATGGTTGATCTCCAGGGAGATCGAGGTTAGGAGAGTAGACACAGAGGACAACATGGCAGATCCACTCATAAAGGCCTTTACCCAGGAGAGACTTTTATGGGATGGTTGAGTATGGGATACTATAACCACTGCTGATTGTTGGGTATGGGATACTACAAAAAATTGCTTTAGTGCAAGTGGGAGATTGTTAGTTATATGTATGCCCTAGAGGCCATTACTGTACATACGATGTATATTGTAGTGGATGCTTGGACATATATAGGGAGGACTTTCTTGCTCGACATGATAGTATGCTATCTGGTTGCTCTTTATCTTAACATGTACACCGATGTCTCTATGTTACATGTTGATAAAACCCTTAGGATAAGTACTTGACTACCAGGACTATGATGTAGATTATATTAGTGAGGACAGAGTAGTCGTTAAGTACGTCTTTCAAATGTTTCTAGTCGTAGGTGTATCGAGACAGGGCATCAATATACCAGAGTAGACTAGCGTATAGCTTCTCGACTCATGTAGATGAGCGATGGATGATACCATATCCATTAGTGTTTGACATCCGAGACAGTATACGGGTGCTCAGTGGAGACTGGGTACACTGAATGGACTCGCCGAGAACTCCCAGATGGTATTATACCTCACGTCAGATGGCAGTTCTCTGGTGACACTGGTACAGGTTAGTCTGTAGACCCGAGATCGTCATAGAGTCTTGTGTGATTCCCACTGTGCTTTGATTTCCACATTACCACGTTCAAGAGAACGTGCAAAACGGTGGCTTTTGGGTACAGTCCCGAATCACATGGAGGAAATGAGCGATAGGAGGGGTTTCGTCTCTCCCGGTATTGAGAGTTGATGTTGCGCTGTGCTCGATTTGCTATAACAGGAATTCCCTGGCCAGGGCTGCTTCAGAGATATACTGATAACTGTTATCAGTAGTTTCTCAACCCGTTATGAGCCCCATATCGACACGACTTATCGAGTTACTGGGGTCTGACGTTTACCACTGGTAGACGAGATATGTGACATATCAGACGAAGAGACCGGACTGTACGGTGGTGTTACTGATTGGATTCGCAGGAGTATGATAAGGCTAGCTTGTTGATCTTCTGATCGCTCAATACCCGGGTGGCCATTACATTTAGCAGTCTGCATGCGGCTTGTGGGTGTTTGATATGATCATCACCTACTGCCGGCGTATTGACGAGTCTTTAGAGTCCTACAAAGAGGTTTCCTGGCTCAAGCGAAACGGAGTAGGAGCACATAGGTGATATGTGCGGGGCCGAGATTGATACGAGTATGTGATACCGTATTGTATTCTCACGATGTGTGACATGATTGGTTATATGAGATATAGCCGGGTTATCGGTTCAAGTGTTGATTCGATAAGATGTTACATTTGATATTAGTCGGTTATATGTGATATAGCCGGATTATTAAATCAAGTGTTGATTTAATAATTTAATGTATAATTATATATTTGATATATTATATTACATTAACTAATATTAAGCTCACTTATGATTTCTTTTTCTCACTTTGTGTACATGTTTGTATCATGCTGGGTTACAAATGCAACTAGGGTTTATAGAGATTAAACCATGCTAGGGTTAAGATTAGGGTTTATATTTTATCATTAAGTAATTCAAAAATTATGGAATTAGTCATGATTGATATTTGTTGAAAGCATGTAGAAACATGTAAGCATCTTTGACTTTGTCCACTCGTTTTGTCTAGTTTAAGATATTATTTAGCCTAACCTTTAACCCTAGCTCATGGTTAACTCTCTACAAGGGTTAAGCATGACATGCTTAACCATTGATTGCATTTCTAACCACAACATGAATTCATTCATCACTTGATCACTTGCTTCTTCTTCTTCCTCCTCTCAAACTTTCTAGCTATAATGGAGTTGATGGAAAATGAGTGAGAAAATCATTTGTAATGTGAGCAAACTTCCTACTTCATCATCCTCTACTACTTGCCATTTAGTATAGGGTGTTTTCTTCACTAATTCCGTAATTAGTGAAGAGATAGCTTGGGTTAGTGTCTCCTTGACGTAGATCATCTTCGGCCTCGAAGTCTTCAAAGCAAGGATGTTCGTTTCTTTAAGGGAGCCTCTCTAGAGTCCGAAGTTCACGATAGGAGCAAAGAGACTACTACACGGAGCTAATGAAGTGAAGGACCGGTCTACAAAGGTTGTATTCCTTGTTCACTTTACTTGAAAAGTAGTTTGCATTTCATTCCTTCGGATTTCTAGTATACGATTCTAGGGTTAGGGTTAGCTAGAACGACAAAATTTTAATATAGCATGAGAGATGCCTCCCGAAACCTTCCTGCCGTCCTAGATAACCCTGCAATTACGACAACATCAGCTCTACGCCAAGTATAACAAGTATGAATTTTGTCTAGATCAAGTCGGATTTCTGGGACATATCATTTCAGGCGAAGGAATCTATGTGGATCCAGCTAAGGTGTCAGCTGTCAGTGAGTGGCCTACACCAAAAACGCTGAAAGATATAAGAAGTTTCTTGAGCTTAGTAGGATACTACAGACGATTCATTGAAGGATTCTCAAAGTTCGCAGCACCCCTGACCAAGTTCACACGTAAAGACAAAGCATTCGTGTGGTCAGAAGCATGTGAGAAGTCTTTTTTAGAACTCAAGTCGAGGTTAACCTCTGCTCCTATCCTCTTAATACTAGATCAATATAGCGGATTCGATGTGCATTGTGATACATCCGGTAAAGGATTGGGATGTGTTCTACACCAGTATAGAAAAGTTGTGGCTTTTGCATCAAGACATTAAAAGTTCATGAACGCAACTATCCAACACATGATCTGGAACTGGCAGCAGTAGTTTTCGCACTCAAGATTTAGCGCCACTATCTTTTGGGAGAACGAGTGGATATATACACTGACCATAAAAGTCTTAAGTATGTATTTACTCAGAAGGAGCTCAATATGCGGCAGAGAATATGCCTAGAACTCATGGAAAACTTCGACATCAACCTACAGTATCATCCTGGGAAGGTGAACGTAGTTCCTGGTGCACTTAGTCGCCAGCCATTAGCAATGAACTTCACCGCTCAGTGGAAGCTACAGCAAGAACTGCATGGATTGGGGGTTGAAGTAGTTATACCAGGTAATGCTTCATATTTGATGAATTTTGAAACACCATAGTTCATTTATACCATAATTTATTTAGGTTTTCCTAATCTTGTGACAAATCTTAGTTCATGGTTGTTTTTGAGTGCGAATAGCATATTTGGTATCTGTGTTTAGTATCCGACCCGACACGCATGCTTGAAACCCATCCCGGTTCTAGATTACGACATATCCTTACCAGTACAGAGGATCCGTATACATATATATGTTCTATATACATGTATCATATATTTGGCATCTGTATATATTTTAAATAATACAAATCATAACTAAATATAACATTTTTAATATCTAGAATGACCTGCATCATACCCCATACCCTATGGTTGCATCCTAACATCGTGTTCACTTCCTGTTTGATGAAACAGACTCGTTTGGATCGCTATGTGTTTTTACATGTATCCATTCTTGGGGGTATGCATTTTATCTAACCGGATATCGCATTATAATTTTAACTGACACGTGTATTATCCGTATTTTTAAACTAGATTTTTAGAAATGACTCGGGTATTTTTCGGAATATTTTTGTATTAGCTATAAAATCCTAGATTATATATTAAAATATTTATAAACCTTAAAAGTTTAAAATTATATATTAAATATATTTTTATAACTAATTATTCTATCCTATCTCTCTCTCCCTTCTCGGCTGTCTTTCTCTCTCCTCACTCACTCTCCCCATATATATATATATATATATATAATATTAACCTAATATATTATTAAACCAACACATCTCTCTCTCTTCATCTTTCTTCTTTTTTTCTTCCCGCCGCGACAAAACCCACTCGAACCTTAAACCTAACATGCACCCTCGCCATCGCCGCAACCATCCCAACCTCATCACCTCAACCTCCTTCCCTCTTCTTCCTCTATCCCAGCAACCTTCCTTGACGATCCACGAACCCCCGAGCAACCCAAGAAACACCCAAAACCAAACCTTAGCCTACGCAGCTCCATCGCCACCGATCATCTCACCATCCCAACCTCATCATCTCCTCGCCCTCGTGACCACCCTTAACACCTCCTTCTCCTCACCTCTCTCCAACCCCGACACCACTATCACCTACAACCCAGCAACCCTCGAAAAACCAAGAAACCCATTGTCGCCGCTACCCATCGCCGTCGACAGCCCACTGTCGTCACCCCCTTGCCTCCTCTGTCCCCAAAACCCAGAGCAACCACAACCCCATTCCCTCCATCTCCTTCTTCCTTTTCTTTCTTTCTTTCTTTCTTTCTTTTCTTTTCTGTTCTTGGCCGTCGCCGGAGTCGCACACATCGCCGACGATCCGGGCGACCTAGTCGTCGTCATCATTCAGTGTGGTCACGTCTTGGATTACCCAGGTCCAGTCTTGTACGCGTGTGTGTGCATCACGACGTTTTCCCGACGTCGAACGTGACGTACGTACCCCGTCGTGAGATCCAATCAGGCAAGTTTATCTTGCTACATGCTTTGTTTCTATATTTATATCTATATGAATAAAAATAGTACATGTATTTTAATTATGCATCCCATGTTATAATTTTACTGTTTTTCGATACCCGTTAGTATCCGTACTGACAATTGTTAATTATATGTATGCCCTAGAGGCCTTTATTGTACATATGATGTATATTATAGTGGATGCTTGGACATACATAGGGAGGACTTTCTTGCTCGACATGATAGTATGCTATCTGGTTGCTCTTTATCTTAACATGTACACTTATTGTCTCTCTGTTACATGTTGATAAAGCCCTTAGGATGTGTACTTGACTTCCAGGATTATGATAGAGATCATACTAGTGGGTTCTGGGTAGTCAGTAAGTACATCCTTCAATAGTTCCTAGTCGTGGGAGTATCGAGACAGGGCATCGATACTCCAGAGTAAACTAGCGTATACGCTTCTCGACCCATATGATGGGCGATGGATGATCCCACATCCATTGGTGTTTGACATCTGAGAAGGTGTGCAGGTGCTCAGTGAAGACTGGGTACACTGAACGGACTCGCCGAGAACTCCTAGATAGTATTATACCTATCGTCGGATAGCAGTTCTCTGGTGACACTGGTACAGGTTAGTCTGTCGACCCGAGATCGTTATAGAGTCTTGTGTGTCTCCCACTGTGCTTTGATTTCCACCCTACCACGGCTCTACTAAGTCATGCAAACAGGTGGATTTTGGGTACAGTCCCGAGTCACATGGAGGAAATGAGCGATAGGAGGGGATTCGTCTCTCCCGGTATTGGGGGTTGATATTGCGCTATGCTCGATTGGCCATAACAGGAAATCCCTGGCCAGGGTTGCTAAGATATACTGGTAAGTGTTATCAGTAGTTTCTTGAACCGTTATGGACCTCACATCGGCATGACTTATCAGGCTATTGGGGTCTGACGATTACCACCCCCAGATTGCGATATGCAACATATCAGACGATGAGGCCGGACTGTACGGTAGTGTTACTGATTGGATTCGCAGGAGTATGAGCAGGCTTGCTTGTTGATCTTCTGATCGCTCAATACCCGGATGGCCGTTACGTTTAGCAGACCGCTTGCGGCTTGTGGGTGTTTGATATGATCATCACCTACTGCCGGCATATTAACGACTCTTTAGAGTCCTACACAGAGGTTTCCTGGTTCTTGCGAAACGAAGTAGGAGCACATGTGTGATATGTGTGGGACCGAGATTAATGCACGTATATGATACCGCATTCTATTTTCGTGATATGGGATATCGGCCGGTTATATGTGATATAGCCGGATTATCGGATCAAGTGTTGATTCGATAAGATGTTACATTTGATATTAGTCCGTTGTATGTGATATAGCCGAATTATTAAATCAAGTGTTGATTTGATAATTTAATATATAATTATATATTTGATATATTAACTTACATTAACTAATATTTTCTCACTAAGTATTCTGTTTCTCACTTGTGTGCATATAGTATATATGTGATATATATTAATATACATTTTATTGTGTCATGCTTGATGCCACATGCAACATGGGTGTATGAGACTTTCACTATGGTCATGATAATCCTAAGGATTTTATTTATTTTTGTAATTCACAAATTAGTGGAAATTTGTCATGGCTAGAAGCTTGGAGAAGCTTGTTGTCTCCATTGACTTAGTCCACTAATTTGTTTTACTTAAGATATTTATTAATCTAACCATTATCCTTAGCCATAGTTTAGTTTCTACATGAGTTAGTGTATGACACTAACTCACCCATGGTTGCTATTCTCACCTCATGAGTTTTCATTCTCATCTCCACTTCATTTTCTTCTTTCTCATGAGAAAGCTTGCTAGCTTTTCTATAAGTGAGGAAATATTATGAGAAAAATAAATCTAAAGTGAGCCCAATTCCTACTTCATCATCCTCTACTATATTAGCCATTTAGTTTGGGGTGTTTGCTTCACTAATCTACCATTAGTGAAGAGCTAGCATGAGCTTGAGTCTCCTCGACGTAGATCATCTTCGGCCTCTAAGACTTCGAGCAAGCTTGTCCATTTCTTCATGTGAACCCTTACTAGAGTTCGGGTGTTCACTACTTGGAGCGAAGGGACTAGTACACGTAGCTTTAGAAGTTAAGGACCGGTCTACAAATGTTGCATTCCTCATTCACTTAGATGTAAAGTTGTTTGCATTCCTTAGTTCGTCTAAATCTCTAGTTAAGATTTTAGGGTCAGGGTTCTTTAGTACGACAAATATTTTAAAACGGCATGGACGATATCTCCCGAAACCTTGCTGCCGCCCTAGGGTACCCTACAGTGGTTTCAGAGCCATGCTAGAGAATTAGACGATTTTTGTTATATTAAAAAACAGAAACAACTCCGAAATACCCGATATGAAAATCTAGTTTCTGTCGAATTTTTAAAGGTGTCAAAATTTTTTTAAGCAACTGCAGAATGTCACATGAGATGTAACATGAACACCATAAAAATTTCAGCCCTCGTCGCTGGAATTTGGCCGGCCACGCCTCATGAAAAACCGGCCTGCTCTATTTTTGGATGCTGTTCTGGGTTGAAATTTCTAGGTTGTTCCAGTCTCTGGGTTTTGGTATTTCAGGTGTTGCTTGGTTTTGCTAAATTTGCATGTGATGTTATCTTTATGCAAAGGCAATTCAGAGTGTTTCGTAATCGTAATTCTAACATCTTTTCTGGTTATTTAGACATCGTTAAAGTTCGAACGGATATCAATAACTCATATTTTCCTTCGTTGGAAATTTTCCAAGAGTTGGATTTTTTCTAAGTTTAAAATCTTGAGAAATGGACATGAGTGAGGCATGGGTCGGCCTTTCTACGGATGGTTCATAGGTGCTGTGGCATGTTCTGGGTATTTTTTAAACTCCGCTCAAGTGTTGAGCTTTTTGGTAAATTTTGGGTGTTTGTTTATTCGATCGAAAGGTTTAACATTGTCTAGCTATCTTTGATTGTGATACAATATTTGGAATCCACAAAATTAGTTATGTGATAACTAGTTTGAATTTTATAAATCTAGCAATTTAGTCTCATTTGATCGGTTGCCACGGAATTTTGATGTGGATCAAAAGTCCGTCGCAATTACGTAGTGTACGCGGATACTCGGTGGGTAACCTTACTAGATAGCCACGCCCTATAGCCCCGACCAAGTAACTGTAGGAGAACCCCGTTGTCAAAAGCATCCGTTCGGGTGCTCGCGGTCGCAGTGTTCCGCCTTAGTGCACTTCGTCGACGACATCGGGTGTGCGGCCGTCTACTAAAGTTCCCGACAAGCATTCGATCAGGTTATCGGGAACCTTGTTGAATTACCCGACTAGTTATTTGAAAGTGTTTTCAATATCGAGACTAAAATGTGGGGTTTATAATTGTTAGGCATATGATGTCTAATGAATTCATTTGGTTAGGCATGAAATCCAAAGTATGTGATATATTGGGTTTACGATATCTAAGGTGGTTGCGGATTCCAATTGTTGTAGTTTTTCACTTTCTTTTCTACGACCGTAAGTGTAATATGTAGTGTATCGCCGGTTTCCTTGCTATATGTCAGTGACAATTAGGATACGCATATTTACTTACGTTGATGACATGTGATGTTATGTGTTGCTGTGATATATTATATTGGATCGTCGGGTTTTGAATAGTCGGGTTTTTTTTTATGTAAGATGAGGGTTTTTCATTTTCATTCATGTAAAACTTGTATGTAATAGTCTTTTATTGGGGAACTTCCGGGTTGAGGATGATGTCACCATTGATGTATATTATTTACTTTTCCGCATTAGGATAGACCAAAGGAGGGGAGCATAAGTATCCGGGTTCTAGGGTCCAGTGGGAGACCATCTCGAGGAGTCGAGACCAGGTCTCCTAACTCTAGAATTGGTAGGCTTGCTTGCCGCTCTCATAGGGGTCTAGGGATGTGGGTTTGGCTATTCATTACGATCGTGGAATCCGTGTTTTATACTGGCTTAATTTAAAACACCGAATTCCTAGTATATCCAATATTTCATATATGTTCTGCTGCTGCTGATATTCTGTGATGTGATCATTTGATGTTCTGAGACAAATGCTTATATTATATGTTGGAGATAGTGCCCTCAGAGTCAATTATTGGATCACAGGCACGTGATTGCAATGATTGAGGGAGGACCTATCCCGGTAGGACAGTCTTACTCGAGATGATAGTATGCTATCTGGTTTACCTCTATCATCGTGTACTGCTTTAGGTGACCTGACAGATCACTATTGCACGTTGATAGAGCCCCTAGGATTCTTGCTTGACTACCGGCAGTATGAGGGCGATCATATACGTGGGAGCTGGTAGTCTACAAGCACATCCTTAAAAGGTCCCTAGTCGTGGGAGATTCGAGACAGGGCATCGATTCTCCAGAGTAGACTAGTGTATACAGTCGAGACCCCGACGAGGGGCGGTGGCCGGTCTCACAAGCCACTGGTGTCAGTTGGTTCACCTAAGATGTATACAGGTGCTCATTGGGTTATGAGTACACCGGACAGGACTCGCCGGGAACATGCTAGTTGGTCATATACCAGACGTCAGATGGCAGTTCCCTGGTGACATGTGTACAGGTTAGTTCATCGACCTGGGGATCGTCATTTGTCTCGTGTGAGTTCCCACTGTGCTTTGATTACTACCCTACCACGGCTCAAAGGAGTCGTGCAAACAGGTTGTAGTTGGGTACAGTCCCGAGCCACATGGAGGCAGTGAGCGGATCTTCGGGGGTTTCGTCTCTCCCGGTATTGGGGGTGAGGTCGCGCTGTGTCTAGGAGAGCCATTACACAAAGACCTTGGCCAAGGCAAGGAGATTTACTGGTAGGTATTCCAGTAGTATCTCAGGGTGTTCTGGGCTACACTCCGACACGACTTGTACCGCTTTTGGGGGTCTGACTTTTACCAACCCCCTAGGCCCGCCATGCGATGCTCATAGACGAACGGACCGGACTGTACGGATATTGTCACTGACAGGCTCAGTTGGGTGTCGGGGTGAGCTTCCTCATCGACGTCCCTTTTGGTCAATAGCTGGTGGCCCGTCACGTATTGGCTTATACCTCTGACGTGCTAGTGGTTAAATCCACAGCCATAGTATTGACGAGTCTTTAGAGTCCACCACACTTCCAGTTACTCAAGCTTTCGGGCGAAACGCTGTAGAGGCCGTATGGAGATATGGCAGGGTCCGATCAGATACGTGCGGTATTGCACGGATCAGGATCGGACGGTTTTGTACTAGTGGCCGTATAGTTATATGGCAGCGTTCGATCAGATACGTGCGGTATTGCACGCATCAGGATCGGACGGATATTACTAGCCGGCTTTGGCTTAAGCCGGTCCTAGTTTAGTACAGTGTAGATTTTGTCTCATTGCATTTGTATCCGGACGGAATACAAATGCGGGTGTGTATGCACAGTGTGGGGTTTTCCTGTAATTTATTACGGGACCAGTTTTCTAGAGTTGCCATTTTGCTTTCCGTTCCGACCGGTTTTCCTTTGTTCTTTCCCGGCCGGACTTTTCTGATGGAGGGGTAATTTGCAGTTTTGCAAATTACTTTAGTGGAGGGGTTTCATGCATTATGATAGCATCTTTTCTTTTTCCTTCATAATGGTTAGCATCTTTGCTTTATGAGATTTGAAATGGATTTGAGGTTGATTTGAGATTTAGTGATGATTATGTTTTTGGATGTGGTCACCCTCCTCCTTTTACTACGATCACCTCCCTTCTTGCTACTTATTCTTTCTCCACCATTTTCTTAGTTGATAGTTTTATCATGGTTGAAGTGAGAAGAAGAAAAAGAAAGAGAAGAAGAAAAGAAAAGAGAGAAAGAAAAAGATGAGAGCTTCACCATGAGAGTTTCATTCTTGATCTTCTTTCCATGATAGAAAAATGCAAGCACCATTTTTCTAGTCTTGATTCCTCCATCATCTTCAATGGCAACCAACCCCAATGTGAGACACACATTCTACATTACATTCCCTACAGTACATCTTGAGCATGTCGAGTAGCCGGCTTCATGCGCGAGTTGCCTCGGTATTGAGGTGGGAGCCCGTAAAAGTACCCGGCTTCGTGGTGCCCTTTCCGACGAGGAGGAGACGGACGGAGATCCCGCGAGGAGATCGGAGTGGAGATGAAGACCGGAGGACTTGGATCGTCGGTATATCTCTAACCTATCTTATTACTTAGCTTAGACTAGTTTAGTGGCACGATCCGGGGTTTAGTGCGCGGTGGTGCCGGTTTGCAAAGTCCGCAAAATTTTAAGTTTACCACCGTTTCCGCGTTTGGCCGTCGGGTTGACGGCCGGGGCGCCGCCGTGCACTTACATTATATATATGATATATAATAAATATTGCTGTTTTTGTTTCTTCTGATGATGCTTAGGAAACATAAATGATGGGACTTCATTAATGAGATTAATGAAAGAAAATAAACCTAAATGGTGTTGCAGAATCGAATTTGAAACTCACTCCGCCTTTTTATGAAAAAGCAAGTTTCAAAATGCGGAGCTTAAGCCACTCCTTTTAAAACCATTCGATTCTATAACGATATCATGTTCAAAGTTTTAAAAGGTTTTCTTAAAAACCATCCGCAACCCTCCGTCATTTTAGGAAGTAGAGTACTTAGTATTCGTGCTGCGTATATTGACTATAGTTAAGACACAGTGTACGGTAGATAAGTGATGTCTTCCTACACAGCATATGATGCGATTAGTTAGGACATTCATGTGATTATGTTGACTATAGTTAAGGGTCATATGAGTGGGTTTAATTAATTACAAAATGACGGGTAAAACTTGACTAGCGCTTATGATATGTTGACCATAGTTAAGGTCATAAGTGCTAGGGGTAAAAACCATTATCGAGAATTTCAAGTACTGAAATTTGCAATGAGATTGCATACCTTCTATGGGATAGATGGATCTCGATACCCACTGCGAGCAAGTGTTACTCCTTGGAGGGTTTTACACTTTACAATTAACTAACCTATTAGGTGTCTAGAAAGGTGTCAACGAGATTATGCCTCTGGGAAAATGATGTTTACTTTAATTAGGTCCGTGCGAAAGCACGGGGAACCTCCCTCAAAGTACCGACACTGGCCTGGCTGAACGGTTAGCGAACTTGTAGGGTGTAATTAATCCCGGCTAGTCTTTCCTTTTAGGGTTTGAAGGAAGATTTGATAAAAACAGTGGGAGCCATCCTGATTAGATAAAATAATAACCAATCTAATCTTACAAGAGCGCACGCAGAGTATTTTCTTCTCTCTCTCTCCTGGTAGCGACCATATCATGTCTTAATCAAAATAATAATATGGATGTATTGACCGAACCTGCTTATTATACTGTGTTGGGGAATGTTGGTTCCATTCTTTCTTATAATTATTATAAGTCTGAACAGGAAATAGGGGAATATCCGGATTCCCATGCCACCCAATCAAAGAAAGTGCATGTTGATGCATCTTCTTCGGGTGTGTTCATTACCGAGAACTGTTTCTCAGTATCCTCTGCGTCCTGGGTATATGATACCGGAACAGGATCCCGTATATGTAATGTGTTACATGGGCTACAGAAAGGTAGAGAACTGGGAATGGGTGATATGTCTCTAAGTGTAGAGAATGGTGCAATTGTTGCAGCTAAATCAGTTGGCAGATATCACCTTGTATTAAAATACATTGATTCTGAACGAATGTTATTACATACCAAACCTGATATACAATATTACATCGGTTTCTTTAATGAGTTAAAGAAGGATATAATTTTGTATTGGCGGATAATGCTGTGAACATTTTCCCGAATCAAAAGTTGATTGTATCAGGCACGTTATATAATGACATATACGTTCTAAATTAAACCACAGTTCAAAGTATAATGAACACACACAAGAGGAGTAGTTCAAAAATGAACGAATCCCTCTTGTGGCATTGTAGACTAGGTCATATCAATGCGACATGACTAGCTAAGTTACATAAGGATGAATATTAGAATCTGTTCGAATTTTCATCTTATGATACTTGCCATATTGTCTCAAAGGTACAATGATAGATACTCCGTTTATTGGAAACAGAGAAAGAGTTACTGAACTCTTGGGATGGATACATGATGATGTATACAGTCCTATGTCTACAAATGCCAGGGTTGGTTCTTTGTACTTCATTATATTCACTAATCATCTCTCAAGATTTGGACATATGTTCCTGTTGAAACAAAATTCTGAAACTTTTGAGAAATTCAAGGAATATAAGCTTGAAGTTAAGAAATAGACGGGTAGAAGTATTAAGTCCTTCGATGTGATCGAGGAGGCGAATACTTGCGCATGGAGTTCCTGGAGTTTCTAAAAGGAGAATGAGATTCTCTCTCAGTTTACTCCTTCGAGTACACCACAACACAATGGTGTATTGGGGCGGAGGTATCGTGCCCTATGAGATATAGACGCTCTATGACGAGTATTGCTAAGTTACCTGTTTCCTTTAGGAGTTATGTACTTAAGAAGCTGCATACCTATTGAATGGGGTTCCATCCAAATCAGTGCCTACTACTCCATATGAGATATAGAATGGGAAGAGACCATGTCTTAAACAAGTTAAGATATGGGGTTGTCCGGCCTATGTTGAAAAGCAAAATCCGGACAAACTCGAGACAAGGTCAGTTCTGTATAAGTTTGTCAGGATATCCCAAACATTTGCGAGGGTATATCTTCTACCTAACTGAGGAGCAAAAGGTATTTTGTTTCTCAGCATGCCACCTATTTAGAAAAGGAATTTCTTATGAAGAAATTAGTGGTCATGAGGTAGAACTGGAAGAAGTTCCAGCTGGACAAACTAACAGCTGATGATTTGGTGAAACCAACGGATTCAATAGTCTCCAACGAACCTCAGCCTCTCCGTGAATCTGGTAGGGTTCCTCATCCACTTGAGAGATACTACGGTCTTCTCGGTGACAGTGGGAGCGAGGGTTGCATCATGCTAGATGATGCCCCAACT
Source organism: Agapanthus africanus (assembly GCA_030015575.1). Classification (NCBI taxonomy): domain Eukaryota; kingdom Viridiplantae; phylum Streptophyta; class Magnoliopsida; order Asparagales; family Amaryllidaceae; genus Agapanthus; species Agapanthus africanus. The sequence goes on from JASDDO010000031.1 coordinate 558,663,349, forward strand.
AGGTTCAGACAGGCCATCACAAGTGGAGACTTTGTGACATGGCTGGATACTATGCAATCAAAGATGGAATCCATGTACACCAACAAAGTATGACTTTGAATATTGCACCTGAAGGGGTAAAACCCATCAGGAGCAAGAGGATCTTGAGAAGATTCTTGGTGTAAATGGAAAAGTTGAGGCTTTCAAATCTATGCTTAAGTCCATCAGGATTAAAGTAGGTATCGCGGAGTTGGAACATCTGTTTTGATGTGGTAGTCAAAGAGTTTGACTTTATCAAAAAAGTAGATGAACCTTGTATATATAAGAAGGTGGTAGAGAGTAAGGTTGTCTTACATGTATTGTACGTAGATGGCATACTCTTGATAGGAAAGAGCTTCATATGCTACATTCAGTCAAACTCCTCTTATCACGAGAATTCTCCATGGAAGATCTAGATGATACCTACTACATCTTGTGGATTATGATCTATGGTGATAGATCTAAGTGGATGTTGGGAGTGTCCCAAATCCAGGTACATAAACACAATACTAAAAGGGTTTAGTATGGAAGGTGGTTAACCCACTTACTCATGAATCACTCTCTCCAAAAAGATGTCTCCCGAGACTGATTTGGAGAGAACTCGCATGCAATGGATACCCTACACTTCGGCAGTAGGATCTGTAATGTATGCGATGTTACATACCAGACCAGATGTAGCTAACTCACTATTTATAGTGATCAGGAATCAATTAGATCTTGGGAGAATCACTGGACAGCTGTGGAGGACATTCTTAAGTACTTGAGAAGCACTAAAAGAATGTTCTTGGTTCGAGCTTCCAGAATGATAAGGTCGACTGAAAGTCAGTCACAGGCATTTTCATCACCCTCAGTGGAGGGACAGTATGTTGGAAGAGTTCCAAGCTAGATATCGTGACATACTAGATGATAAAGGCTGGATACATCGCTACCAACGATATTACTAAAGTGGCTGTCTGGACATTTCTTGTACATGAGATGAACAAAATTCCTACCATTGAGCGTCCAATAGCAGTTATTTTGAGAACAATGGAGTTGTGGCTTTAGCCTAGGAACGCAGGTCCCATCAGCATTTCAGACATATTCTGAGCACAGTATCACCTGATCAGGGAGATGGTTGATCTCCAGGGGATCAAGGTCAGGAGAGTTGACGTGAAGGATAACACGGCGGATCCACTCATGAAAGGCCTTTCCCAAGAAAGACTTTTAATGGGACGTTGGGTATGAGATACTACAACAAATGGCCCTAGTGCAAGTGGGAGATTTTTAGTTATATGTATGCCCTATAGGCCATTATTGTACATATAATGTATATTATAGTGGATGCTTGGATATACATAGGGAGAACTTTCTTGCTCGACATATAGTATGCTATCTGGTTGCTCTTTATCTTAACATGTACACTTACTGTCTCTCTGTTACATATTGATAAAACCCTTAATATGTGTACCTGACTTCCAGGATTATGATAGAGATCATACTAGTGGGTTTTGGGTAGTCTGTAAGTACATCCTTCAATTGTTCCTAGTTGTGGGAGTATCGAGACAGGGCATCGATACTCCAGAGTAGACTAGCGTATACGCTTCTCGACCCATATGATAGGCGATGGATGATCCCACATCCATTGGTGTTTGACATCTGAGAAGGTGTACGGGTGCTCAGTGGAGACTGGGTACACTGAACGGACTCACCGAAAACTCCTAGATGGTATTATACCTATCGTCAGATAGCAGTTCTCTGGTGACACTGGTGCAGGTTAGTCTGTCGACCCGAGATCATCATAGAGTCTTATGTGTCTCCCACTGTGCTTTGATTTCCACCCTACGACGGTTCTACTGAGTTGTATAAATAGGTGGTTTTTGGGTACAGTCCCGAGTCACATGGAGGCAATGAGCGATAGGAGGGGATTCGTCTCTCCCGGTATTGGGGGTTGATGTTGCGCTATGCTCGATTAGCCATAACAGGAAATCCCTGGCCAGGGTTGCTGAAATCTATTGGTAAGTGTTATCAGTAGTTTCTCGAACCATTATGGACCTTACATCGGCATGACTTATCAGGCTATTGGGGTCTGACGATTACCACCCCCAGGCTGCGATATGCAACATATCAGACAAAGAGACCGGACTGTACGGTAGTGTTACTGATTGGATATGCAGGAATATGAGCATGCTTGTTTGTTGATCTTCTGATCGCTCAATACCCGGATAGCCGTTACGTTTAGTAGACTGCTTGCGGCTTGTGGGTGTTTGATATGATCATCACCTACTGCCGGCGTATTGATGAGTCTTTAATGTCCTACACAGAGGTTTCCTGGTTCATGCGAAACGAAGTAGGAGCACATATATGATATGTGCGGGATCGAGATTAATGCGCGTATGTGATAGCGCTTTCTATTCTCGCGATATGTGATATCGGCCGGTTATATGTGATATAGCCGGGTTATCGGATCAAGTGTTGATTCGATAATATGTTACATTTGATATTAGCCGGTTGTATGTGATATAGCCGGATTATTAAATCAAGTGTTGATTTAATAATTTAATGTATAATTATATATTTGATATATTAACTTATATTAACTAATATTTTCTCACTAAGTATTCTTTTTCTCACTTGTGTGCATATAGTATATATGTGATATATATTAATATACATTTTATTGTGTCATGCTTGATGCCACATGTAACATGGGTGTATGAGACTTACACCATGGTTAAGATAATCCTAAGGTTTTTATTTATTTTGGTAATTCATAAATTGGTGGAAATTTATCATGGCTAGAAGCTTGGAGAAGCTTGTTGTCTCCATTGACTTAGTCCACTAATTTTTTTTACTTAAGATATTTATTAACCTAACCATTATCCTTAGCCATAGTTTAGTCTCTACATGAGTTAGTGTATGACACTAACTCTCCCACAGTTGCCATTCTCACCTCATGAGATCTTCACTTCATTTTCTTCTTCCTCATGAGAAAGCTTGCTAGCTTTTCTAAAAGTGAGGAAATATTGTAAGAAAAATAAATCTAAAGTGAGCCCAATTTCTACTTCATCCATCCTCTACTATATTAGCCATTTAGTTTGGGGTGTTTGCTTCACTAATTTACCATTAGTGAAGACGCATCATGAGGTTGAGTCTCCTCGACGTAGATCATCTTCGGCCTCGAAAACTTCGAGCAAGCTTGTTCATTTCTTCATGCAAACCCTTACTAGAGTTCGGGTGTTCACTACTTGGAGCGAAGGGACTACTACACGGAGCTTTAGAAGTGAAAGTCCGGTCTACAAAAGTTGTATTCCTCATTCACTTAGATGTAAAGTTGTTTGCATTGCTTAGTTCGTCTAAATCTTTAGTTAAGATTCTAGGGTTCGGGTTCTTTAGTACGGAAAATTTTTGAAAACGGTATGGACGATGCCTCCCGAAACCTTGCTGCCGCCCTCGGGAACCCTACAACAATTGCATATCTAGTTTCATGCCGGAACCTCATTATACCATAATGTTGTTCTATTAGTACAACGTGCTTTCTATTGTACATCATATGTAGTCATGGACTTATAAAAGATTATCACAGATAGATACATGTGCATCCGTGCATTAACCGTATTTCGATATTCGTTACAGTTTACATTGGATATCTAGTTGATGCATATACATCACCTGACAGGTTCATAATACACTACTGACTTGTTACATGGATTTTGTTACTAATACCAACAATCTTGACATGTTGTCTTGACGAAAGTAACTTGTTGTCTGCATAGATGAGAACTGTACCTGATTGATCCTGTGTTGGCATTAGATCTATATTGGCAATACCTGACTTGAACACAAACCTGGGGGTAAAGGGAAAATCAAGAATGTATCCAAAGAGTAACTCAAAAGGCTATTATTACATGTTTGTCGTTTTTTTGGGCGTTACGAAATATCCTGTTTGCCGTTTTTCCGGGCGTTACGGAATAATCCTGTTACCGTGGCCCCATGGGGAATGAATGGGGCATAGACTAATGGTTTACAATGATGATTACATTAATTGATTTTGAAGACTTTAGATTAGATAACCTAGAAGCCCAGTTTTAGGTTACACATCACATACATACACACCTCACTGTCTTTATATTCATGTTGTTGATTTATATTCATGTATATATATCTTGTTACATCCTGATTATTACTATTGTTTAATATTATAACGCACCGACATCTGGGTTTTGCATGCCCTAGTTCCTCTATCCCTATCGCAGGCTGAACATGAGTACTTTAGCCGTCAAGCCGAGCAATGAGGAATTGAGTTTAATGTTGTTTAGTTTAGTTATTTTTTCGCACTTTTATTTCTTGATGTGAGCCCATATTGGGACATATTTTCAGATGTTGTTTATTAGATATTATTATCGTTTCCGCTTATACATTTCTTGACTCTTTTATTTTGGCAAATGGACATGTACTAAATAGATTTTTATATTTTTATTGTTCTTGATATCCTATGAACATCCATAATATGACTGTGGAGGGATGTTTCCTAACCACAGGTGGTATGGTTGGCTCTGTCACATGCCGTAGTTAGCGCACTCTGGGAAGCGGGGCGTGACAGGATTTGTTTGGTATCAGAGTCATAGAAATTAGAATTAATTGGGTTTGGTTTCTTTTGTAGTTGGGTATTAAACCAAATACGCTAATCAGAAAACCCGTAATTAGGAACATATCCTGCCACATTACTATCTTGTCATTCTTGAATCTATAACTATCTTGTTATTGAATCCTGTTTACCGTTGCTAATCCTCTTCAGTGTCTTGGCTTCAGAATGGCGGATAGAGATTTGCGATCATACCAGAGGCGTGTTGATAATGCCACATTACTTGGAGTTATACGTGGGATGCTGGAAAACTAGAAGCGGCAAACCGATCTAATTCAGCGGCAAGCCGAAACTTTCTAGGAGGGTCTGCGGACAGTCCAGCAGTCCGTAGACATGGTAGAACCCAGGCCAGCACAGCGTGAGGGCATCGTGGCGGACTTCAGGAGGCTTGGTCTCTCCAAATTTACTGGTTTGGAGGAGCCATTGCCAGCGAAGCAGTGGCAAGTTGATACGGAGAATCTCCTCGTCGCCACGCAGATTCCAGAGGACAGGAGAGTGGATGTAGTGCGCATCCAACTGGTGGATTACACTCGCGAGTCGTGGCTCGTCGAGGAGACCCTTCTGCCCAAACCGATCAGCTGGGCAGCGTTTTCATGGAGTTTCTTGGAGAAGTTCTTCTCAATCTTCTCGAGAAGAAATGAAAGAAATATATTAACCTGAAGCAGAATGGTGGCTCCGTTGATGCGCATGCGGCTGAGTGGACGCGGCTCAGTCGATTTGCAGGACTTTTGGTTGCCAACGATGCAGATAGGGCACGAAGGTTCATGCGTAGCTTGGACGTGAAAATTCAGAGACATTGTATCTCTGGGATTGACCACCTTCTTCTAAGTTCTCAAGACAGCCCGGGAGCAGCAGAGCCTATCGGTGAAAGCAAATAGTATGCAACAACAATCCGTCGTAGTGCGGAAGCCGGCGTTTACGCCAAACCGAGATCCTATACGCAGAGGCATCCCGGTGAACAAGCGAGGTATTGTGCCTATGAAGAAGCCCATCGTACCCGAGCAGAAAGGAAGGGTGTTTTGTGATTACTGCCAACGACCGGGTCATTTCAGGAGAGATTGTCGAAGGAGGCTTGGACTCTGTCTTGTTTACGGATCAGCTGATCATACCATCGATGCTTGTCCTTCAAAGCTACGATTGAGGGATGATATTCAGAAACCACTGCAAAGGCAGATTCAAAGGCAGAAGTAGATTACGCAAGGGCCTAATCAAGTACGGGCCTTCACTTTGATGGCCGAGGAGGCTAAGGCTTCAGATGAAGTCATTTCAGGTATCATACTCGTTCATGATTTTCTCGCATTAGCATTATTCGATTCAGGTGCATCCCATTGTTTTATGCCGTCCAAGTTTATTAGTGCACACTCTATTCCATACACGGCCCTATCTAGTTGCTGGGACATACACACTGGGAATGGGAAAATTATATCCAGTAGCGAGTGCAAGGATTGTCCGATTGTTATTTGCGACGAGAGCCATTCGCGGATTTCTTGGTGATTGATACTGGCAGCTATGATGTCATCTTGGGAATAGATTTTCTTGGCACTTTCCATGCTCACATCGATTGTAGGGCAAAGAAAGTGATTTTCCAGATTCCCGGACATCCGAAGTTTATATTTTCAGGAGGTAGTATATCTGTCGGGCCAGTCTAATTTAGAGCTAGGTCGACAAACGCCATTCTTTCGTCAATGGAAGCAGATAAGGAGGAAGCGCCAGCAGTAGTTTGAGAGTTTATAGATGTGTTCGAGGAAATCTCTGGTTTACCGCCAAAACGAGATGTGGAGTTTGCGATTGATCTTGTTTCTGGAGCAGCACCGATCTCAAAGGTATATTATCCGATGGCACTGGTGGAAATAGAAGAAGTCAAGAAACAGGTTGCCGAATTATTAGAGAAGGGTTGGATTCGCAGCAGCAATTCACCCTGGGGAGCTCCAGTTCTTCTACTCAAGAAGAAAGATGGCACGCGGAGGATGTGCATCGATTATCGAGAATTAATTCGGGTGACTATTAAGAATAAGTATCCAATCCCTCACATCGGCAAACTATTCGATCAACGCAGTGGCGCGAGGGTATTCTCGAAGCTGGATTTGTGATCCGGATATCATCAAGTTCGGGTAAAATCAAAAGATATTTGCAAGACAACGTTCCGAATTCGATATGGGCATTACGAGTACTTAGTGATGCCATTCGGAGTCACGAGCGCACCGGCGATATTTATGGACTTGATGAACCGGATCTTTTCACTGTATTTGTACCAGTTATAGTAGTGTTTATTAATGACATTCTGGTCTATTCGAGGAGCCAAGAATAGCATGCTGAACACTTGAAGATTGCACGGCAAACATTGAGGCAAGAAAGATTATATGCAAAGATGAGCAAGTGCGAGTTTTGGCTCGAAGAAGTGAAGTTCTTGGGTCATGTCATATCCGGAGATGGAATTGCGGTTGATCCTGAAGGATTGCAGCAGTTCATGATTAGCCGATTCTGAAGAACGTAGTGGAGATCATAAGTTTTCTTAGGCTTACCGGATATTATAGAAGATTTGTGGAGAATTTCGCTCGAATAGCAGATCCATTGACCAGGAAAACGCGAAAGGAAGTTCCGTTCGTATGGACAGAGAAATATGCGTCAATGTTCGAAGCGTTGAAGTAAAGATTGACCACCGCTCCTATCTTGACAGTGTCAGACGGTTCCGGAGGGTTGGTTATTCACAGCGACGCATCTGGGAAAAAATCAGGACGTGTTCTAATGCAGCATGGGAAGGTTATAACCTATGCATTGAGACAATTGAAGATCCATGAGAAGAACTATCCAACTCATGATTTGGAGCTTGCAGCAGTGATTTTCGTTTTGAAGATTTGGAGACACAACTTATTGGGCGAAAGGTTAGAAGTATTTACCGATCACAAGAGCCTAAAGTACGTGTTCACCCAGAAAGAGCTCAACATGAGGCAGCGTAGATGGTTGGAACTGATGGCTGACTGTGATCTTGATCTAAAATACCATCCGAGGAAGGTTGATATAGTGCCAGATGCGCTAAGTCGGTTGCCAGCAATACGGATGTTGACTGCACAGAAGGAGATTATAAATGATTTTCAGAGATTCGAGTTGGAGATCGTATTACCACATTCTTCGGGACAGTTGATGCAATTGTAAGTACAGTCATCCCTGATCGATAATATTAAAGCAGCGCAGTTGCACGATCCAAGGTTGCAAAAGCTTCGAGAACAGGTAGAAATGGGAATTCGAATCGACTTGTTGATTCATGAAGATGATATGGGAGTCGTTTATGTGTGCCGTAAGGAGATATTCTTGAAGAAGTTATGAAGGAGGCTCATAGTTCCGCATATTCCATACATCCGGGAGGCACGAAGATGTACCGAGATCTACGACAACATTTCTGGTGGGAAGGCATGAAAAGGGAGATTGCTCGCTATGTATCGAAATGCTTGGTGTGTCAGTAAGTCAAGGCTAAATATCAAAGGGTAGCCGGTTTATTGCAACCACTTATGATTCCTCAGTGAAAGTGGGAACATATAACCATGGACTTCGTGATAGCATTACCGCGAAGTCCAAAGGGCAACAATACAGTTTGGGTGATTATTGATCGATTGACCAAGGTGGCTCATTTTATACCGTTTCGAGTTAGTCAGTCGACGAAAGCTTTAGCTGAATGGTACATGCAGGAGATTGTGAGATTACATGGGGTACTTGTGAGCATCGTTTCCGATCGTGATATCCGATTCTTATAGCACTTTTGTAGGAGTTTATAGGAAAGTTTGGGGACTCGATTAAAGTTCAGCACATCCTATCATCCCCAGACAGATGGTCAGTCCGAAAGAACGATCCAAACTCTTGAAAATATGTTGAGAGCATGCATGTTAGACTTCAAGGGTTCATGGGAGGATCATTTGCACTAGGTGGAGTTTTCGTATAATAACAGTTTTCAGGCGACGATACAGATGGCTCCATTCGAAGCATTATATAGTCGTAAGTGTCGCTCGCCCGTCTGTTGGGACGATATTGGAGAAAGAAGATTGTTGGGACCGAATCTTTTTGTGCGAACCGTGGAGAAAGTTAATACGTTCCGAAATCATATAAAGGCGGCATAAGATCGACATAAAAGTTGGGCCGATACAGGGTGAAGACCTCTGGAGTTCACAGTTGTTGATCTTGTATTCCTGAAGATATCACCGACCAGAGGAGTGATTCGATTTGGTAGTCGAGGCAAGCTTAGTCCTCGATTTGTGGGGCCTTTTGGTATCATCGAGCGCGTTGGAGAAGTAGCTTATCTATTCGCTTTAGCACCATCCTTGGCGAGTGTTCATGACATATTTCATGTATTTCAACTCCTCAAGTATGTTCGAGATGAGATGCAAGTACTAGATCACTCGAAGCTGACAGTAAGGGAGGATCTGATATAGGAAGAACGACCAATGGCGATTGTAGATCGAAGAGAAAAGGTCCTCAAGAACAAGGTTATCTCCTAGTACTTGTTTCATGGGGAAATCGTTCGCAAGGAGAATTAACTTGGGAACGAGAAGACGAAATTCGACAGAAGTTTCCACACCTCTTTTCTTAGATTCATGTTTTCTTGTCTTTTCTTGTTTTAGGAATTTCGATGATGAAATTCTTTTGTAGTTGGGCATAATATAACACCTTAGTTCATTTATATCATAATTTATTTGTTTTTTCCTAATCTTGTGACAACTCTTAGTTCATGGTTGTTCTTGGGTGTGAATAGCGTATTTGGTATCTGTGTTTAGTATCCGACTCGACCCGCATACTTGAAATCCATCCTGGTTCTAGATTACGACATATCCTTGTTAGTACAGAGGATCCGTGCACATATATATGTTCTATATACATGTATCATATATTTGGCATCTGCATATGTTTTAAATAATACAAATCATGCCCCATACCCTATGGTTACATCCTGACATCGTGTTCACTTCCTGTTTGATGAAACGGACTCATTTGGATTGCTAAGTGTTTTTATGTGTATCCATTCTTGGGGGTATTCATTTTATCTAACCGGATATCGCATTATAATTTTACCCGACATGTGTATTATCCGTATTTTTAAACTAGATTTTTAGAAGTGACCCGGTTATTTTTCGGAGTATTTTTGTATTAGCTAAAAATTCCTAGATTATATATTAAAATATTTCTAAACCTTAACAGTCTAAAATTATATATTAAATATATTTTTATAACTAATTATTCTATCCTATCTCTCTCTTTCTCCTCTCGTCTCTCTCTCTCTCTACTCACTCTCTCCCTCTCCCATATATATATATATATATATATATATATATATATATATATTAACCCAATATATTATTAGACCAACACATCTCTCTCTCTTCATCTTTCTTCTCTGTTTCCTCCCGCTGCGACAAAACCCACTCGAACCCTAAACCTAACATGCACCCTCGCCGTCGCCACGACCATCCCAACCTCATCACCTCAACCTCTTTCCCTCTTCTTCCTCTATCACAGCAACCTTCCTCGACGACCTACGAACCCCCGAGCAACCCAAGAAACACCCGAACCCAAACCTTAGCCTACGCCGCTCCATCGCCGCCGATCATCTCACCATCCCAACCTCACCATCTTCTCGCCCTCGTGACCACCCTTAACACTTCCTTCTCCTCACCTCTCTCAAACCCCGACACCACCATCACCTGCAACCCAGCGACCCTCGGCAAACCAAGAAACCCACTGTCGCCGCTACCCATCGCCGTCAATAGCCCACTGTCGTCACACCCTTGCCTCCTCTTTCCCAGAAACCCAGAGCAACTACAACCCCATTCCCTCCATCTCCTTCTTCTTGTTCTTTCTTTCTTTCTTTTCTTTTCTGTTCTTGGCTGTCATCGAAGTCACGCAGGTCGCCGACGAACTGTGCGACCCAGTCGTCATCATTATCCAGCGTGCTCACGTCTTGGATTAGCCAGGTCCAGTCTTGTACGTGCGTGTATGCATCGCGACGTTTTCCCGACGTCGAACGTGACGTACATACCCCGTCATGAGATCCGATCAGGCAAGTTTATTTATGTTACTATATTTATATCCATATGAATAAAAATAATACATGTATTTTAATTATGCATCCTATGTTATAATTTTACCGTTTTTCGATACCCGTTCATATCCGTACTGACAATTGCATATCTAGTTGCATGCCGAAACCTCATTATATCATATTGTTGTTCTATTAGTACAACGTGCTTTTTATTGTGCATCATACGTAGTCATGGACTTATAAAAGGTTATCACAGATAGATACATGTGCATCCGTGCATTAACCGTGTTTCGATATTCGTTACAGTTTACATTGGTTATCTAGTTGATTCATATACATCACCTGACAGGTTCACAAAAAACTACTGACTTGTTATATAGATTTTGTTACTAATGCCAACAATCCTCACATGATGTCCTGACGGACGTAACTTGTTGTCTGCATAGACGAGAACTGTACCCGATTGATCCTGTGATGGCATTTGATCTATATTGGCAATACCTGACTTGAACACAAACCTAAGGGTAAAGGAAAAATCAAGAATGTATCCAAAGCGTAACCCAAAAGGCTATTATTACATGTTTGTCGTTTTTCCGGACGTTACAGAATATCCCGTTTGCCATTTTTCCGGGCGTTACGGAATAATCATGTTACCACGGTCCCGTAGGGAATGAACGGGGCATAGACTGATGGGTTACGATGAGGATTACATTAATTGATTTTGAAGACTTTAGATTAGATAACCTAGAAGCCCAGTTTTAGGTTACACATCACATACACACACGCACCTCATTGTCTCTATATTCATGTTGTTGATTTATATTCATGTCTATATATCTTGTTACATCCCGGTTATTATTATTGTTTGATATTATGACACACTAATGTCTGAATTTTGCATGGCCCAGTTCCTCTATCTCCATCGCAGGCTGAACATGAGTACTTTAACCGTCAAGCCGAGCAGTGAGGAATTGAGTTTAGTTATTTTTCTGCAGTTTTATTTCTTGATGTGACCCCGAATTGGGACGTATTTTCAGATGTTGTTTATTGGATATTATTATCGTTTCCGCCTATACATTTCTTGACTTTTTTTATTTTGGCAAATGGACATGTACTAGATAGATTTTTATATTTTTACCGTTCTTGATATCCTATAGACAGTCGTAATGTGACCGTGGAGGGATATTTCCTAGCCACATGTAGTATGGTTGGCTCTGTCACGTGCCGTAGTTAGCGCACTCTGGGAAGCGGGGCGTGACAAACTTACAAGTCTAGTCCACTCTTGTAAATCAGATTAAGGTAGCTCAAGCAAATCATACCAAGCTACAAAATATCCGAGAGCAAGTAGAAAATGGACTTCGAACTGACTTCATCATCCACGAAGATGGATCCTTACGATATGGAAGCCGTCTATGCGTTCCAGTCGGCCCTGTTCGAGAAGAGTTGATGAAAGAAGCTCACAGCTCTCCTTATTCTGCACACTTCGGTGGCACGAAGATGTAAAAGGATCTACTGCAACACTACTGGTGGCATGGAATGAAGCGCGAAGTAGCAAGAAGCGTAGCCAAGTGTTTGGTGTGTCAGCAAGTGAAGGCTGAAGATCACAAAACTGCAGGTCTACTTCAGCCATTACCAATCTCGGAATGGAAATGACAACACATTATCATGGACTTCATGACTACACTCCCTCACATATGAAGGGTAACGACGTGATTTGGGTTATTATGGATCGACTCACCAAGTCGGCTCACTTTATTCCATTCCGAGTTGGCCAGTCAACTAAGACGTTGGTAAGGAAGTACATGGAGGTGAGTATAAATCTAAAGTATGATTTAAACCTTCAAGATGTACCATACTTGTCTTGATACTCATAAACTCATGCAGAAAATCGTGAGATTACATGGAGTACCTGTTTGCATCGTCTCCGATCGTGATACAAGATTCCGATCATAGTTTTTGCAGAGTCTGCAAGCTAGCCTGGTTACAAGTCTAAACTTTAGCACGGCGTACCATCCACAAACGGACGGACAGTCTGAGCGAACAATTCAGATTCTAGAGGATATGCTGAGAGCTTATATGTTAGACTTTGGAGGTTCATGAGAAGATCACCTATACCTTGTGGAGTTTTCATACAACAACGGCTAATAGGCAAGCATTGGGATGGCACCATTCGTAGCACTCTACGAAAGGAAATGCCGTTCCACATTAAGTTGGGACGATGTTGGAGATCGTGAACTCCTTGGACCAGAGATGATCGTGGCAATTGTAGATGTGGTTCGCACGATCAGAGAAAAGATGCGCATAGCCCAAGACCGACAGAACCATTGGACAGATTCAAAATGACGACATCTAGAGCTTCAACCCGTAGAGCATGTATTTTTTAAGATCTCTCCAAACAGAAGAGTGATACGTTTTGGCAAGAAGGGTAAATTAAGTCTAAGGTACATCGGACCGTTAGGCATCCTTGAACGAGTTGGAGAAGCGGCATACCGTTTAGCAGTACCACCCTCATTAGAAAGAGTGCACAATGTGTTCTACATATCCCAACTATGACGATATGTGAGCAACCCTAGCCACATACTTGATCACTCAGAGCTCACTGTACAAACCAATCTGACTTGTGAGCAGCAACCGGTTGAGATCCTGGACCGAAGGTGAAGACATTACGGAACAAAGAGGTAAAGTTGGTCCAGGTAATGTGGAGAAAATACTCACCAGGAGAATCGACATGGGAGTGAAAAGACGATATGCGTGCACGATACCCTCAGCTATTCGTTGATTAGTCCTTTTATATAAATTTTTAGGACGAAATTTTTATAAGGAGGGTAGAATGTAACGACTCTGAAACCCCTGTACAGAATTATTTGTTTAAATGTATAGAAAAGGGCATTTCAGCCTGTATAGGAGTTAAGTTATTTTTTTTCAATAAAAGAAAGAAGCAACTTGTAGCTCACTGATAAAACCTCTAAACCGCTGCGACATAGCCTGTGTGTTCGAATCCCATCAGCCCCAATTATTTTTAAGATTTTTCTTTTAAATTTTTCAGAAGCCTAAGAGTTGCACATGCAATTCGCAGAGAAACGAAAAGTTTCCGAACAATTAAACAGGCGCAAAGAGGAGTAAACACCCAAGTTGACACGCGGTACGAATCTCGAGGCAATCCATCGAGATCCGACCTCCCGTTTCCCTACTTTGGCCGCTACTAACGGTTGGATCACCTACAATCGTCTCCGTGCTTTTCACACTCGTCCCTTCAGCTCCCCTGAACTCCCCTGCACCGTTTGATTTTCCTGCAATCAAACATAGACTCTTCAATTCATCATTTAACATCCATTTTAATTCTTTTAATCCAAATTTTAATTCCCAAACCCTAAATTCTTAACTATAAATACCATCCCATACCATATCTCCCTTTTATTTTGAAAATTTCTATCAAAAATTCTTCCAAAAGTTCTAAGTGTAAGTGGAGTTAACAATCAAGCTCTTTCCATCAAAGATCGAAGTCGTTTCTGGAGTTTCCGCGACACCACGGAACCCCCTCCCTCTTCTTTAACCTCTTCCCAATGCTACAAATAAGTCCCTTCATCTCTCTCCCTTTCCATCTCAAAACAATTTTTAAAATAAATCGATAAAAGTGGAGTTATCTCCGATATAATCTTCTTTTTGATATTTGTAATCCACATGATAAGCAAATTAGATCAAACTAACATTCTATACTAATCTTAACTTTATTCACATCATTTAGTTTTTAGTTTAACAAATATTTTCATGTGAAACAAACAAATAATGAACTTTTTTATTAAAATACCATGAACTTTAGTATAACCTTTCTCGAGAACTAGATTATCTACATTTAGAAAAACTTCACGGGGTAACGACCTACCCCATATTCACACTATGGTTTCATAGCATAGTATTCTAGATCTATGGTTCATTTAAAGAATAACTTTTTCATTAAAATACCACACATTTTCAAAACGGGTTTCTTTTAATCGGTATTTTTGTAATTCTTGGCAATTACGCCTCTACAACCCTCGTTAGGGGACCCACTAATGGATGATGCGGATTATCGCACATCCTTGAGATAGTAGAGCGAGATGCAGAACTCCTCACAGGGTATTCGGTCTCGAAAGGAAATAAAAATACGGTTTTTAAAAAATACGACTTTTCTAAATAAAAACTAAACTTTGGAAAATTATATAAAAATATGAATTTTTATTTTCAATAAAAAAAACATATATTGAAACTATATTTTCTTTTAAAATGAAATATTATAATTTTTAATAAAATACCATCAAGTTTCCAAAAGAGCTGGTTTTTCATAAAAATACCATAAACTTTTAAAAGGTAGGTTTTATCACCAAAACACCACAACAATTAAAATACATGTTCATGAAATACCTAAACATTATAAATTACCCTTGAGATTATTTTTAAACAATATTAATATATTTTTCATAAAATCCCCTCGAGGAATAAAACAATGTAAACAAACAATATTAAGGACTCTATATTAATATAGGTTTAAGCGGTATCATTTTTTTTGAGTCTCAGGGAGCCGGAGAAAGTGAGTGCTTGCCTATTCAGATTAGACAACTTAACGGAGTTATCAAATAGCAATTGTCTTGAAAAAAACACAAACCCTGTCGTCCATGTGCAGCAGTTGCCGATTTCTTCCGAACATAAGATTTTTAACATTTTAGAACAATTCATATGAAAATGACCTGAACTCGAATCTAAAATTGAACTCGAACTCTAACCCAACTCGAATCTAAACCTGAACATGAACTCGAACCCAATCTACTTGAACTAACTTGACTCGAACCAAGATTGCAATTGTTATGAATCGCAAATTACTGGATTCATTCGACTTCATTTTATACCTTTTGCAATCTATGGTTTCGAACAAGACATGTTATAATTAACCAATTAAATCAACTAAGGCTATATTACAATTATAATATATATTATACTCGGGGTTTTTGGGATAGTTTCTTGTATGAATCCAACGGAGTTTTAGGAGTCCCGTATTAACCTCTTTTTTATTTTACTCGAATATCAGTCGGGTTGACTCATTCACAGCCTAGAGTTCCGATACTAATACATGAAATGGGCCCGTGTTTCCTTACTCCTGGGGCCCCACTCTTGAACTCGTGAATGCTTCTACGGCTGCATTGATATTCACACTTGGAAGTTAACGTTAACATAATGATCTTATAGAGACCTGTAGTACATATTTACCCATGAATATATACTTTTACTCTTCCTATATATATAGGAAGGAAGTGGGCCGTTTGAAATCACTTCTACACTTTTCATTCTTTTACTCTTATTTTATCCTTGGGACTTACCGAGCGCTAGTTCACTGACAAACATTCCACCCACTTTTCTTCTCTTGGAATGTTCATCAGATACAGTCGAGACAGAGGACATGGAGGCCACAGAAGAGGACTGTAACCAGATCGCTACTCAGGACTAACTCAGCTTCACTTTCTTTCAGTTTGTGTGTGCCATATGTTTAGGTATATTCTTTTATTTTATTTACATTCCAGCTGAAACTCATGTACTTGTAAATATTCGAAGTTGAATGTAAATAAAAGTGTTTGTTGAAATTTTTTACAGTTTCCATTTTATTCTTGCATTGGGTATTATTGTTTCAATGCGCTCAGTATATTTATTTAGAGAATGGCCTTCTTTGGATAAATATGTTGTGGGCTTACCACGTCACCGGTTCCATCTACTGGGAAGCGGGGCGTGACAATATTATGGACTTCATCTTTTTCATGTTCTTGTATCCATGTTCTCTTCTGAATCTTTGATTCTCAAGAACAAGATCTTCCCGATGAGAATTAAATTCTGTGGGAGATTTGTCATGTGGATCTCAGATCAGAGAAAGAACAAAGTTTTTTTAGAAGGGTTAAACCCTTAGATATGTTAGGTAAAAGAGATGTTTTGATCTCGATATTTTCTTTAGCGAAGGTTTTGAGGATGGAGATGATCTTCTTTATTGAGAATTAAATTCTCTATTATTTTGTGGAAGCTTTGGAGAGCCTTCTGTATATTTTTACAGAAGCTTATAGGATGGTCTCCTCTCCTAGGCGATTGGGGAGCTGGGCCTTACGTGATAGGGGCCGGGCGCCAGCGCTGCAGGAGTTTTCTTGCTGGTTGATCTCTTTAGTTCTATTTATAGTAGAAGAGAAAAATCAATTTGTTGAGAAAATCTCTCATTGATATCAAGATTGATTTCATAACCATTCAAAATGATCTTAAAGATCAACCGATGAATTTTATTCACTGTTGGATTTTTAATTCAAAGGCTTTCTATTAAACAGAGAAGATTCCTTGTTTGTTTTAATAAGATTAGGAAAATATTTTCCTAAGATATAATTTTATTATATCATATGAATATATTGTTTGTTTAAAGATATTTTCCTAATATAGAATTTTATTCTATCATATGAGTATCTTATTAGTTGAACAAAATTAGGAAGATATTTTTCTAAGCATAGAATTTAATTCTGTTTAACAGAGAAGATTTTTCCTATTTTAGAAAGATCGGGAAAATATTTCCTAAATAAAATTTAATTTTATCACATAGAATTTAATTCTATCGGATTGTTTAATTGGTGATTTTATAATCACCGTTGGATTTTTGATCTAAGCGTCCTCTGTTTAACAGAGAGGATCTTTCTAGTTTGGGAAAGATCCGAGAAATATCCCCCCCTTAGAATTTAATTCTACCAAAAAGAACATTCACGTGCATTAAATGTGGGGCGCTGGCCTATAGCGCTCACGTGGATATCACGTAAGGAGCTGCCAAGAGACTGGCAAGTGAGCTTACATAGATATCACGTAAGGTGCTACCAAGATGCTAGCACTAACACTCACGCGATATCACGTGAGACGCTCACGCGTTTAACACATACGAACCAATATAGGATTTGATCCTATCTGAAGCAACACTTGAATGCTTTGCATGTGGGTGTGCACGTGTTTAAGACATGAAGGTTATCATAGGATTTAATCCCATATGATGTCGATACCCACATGCTTTGCATGTGGGTGCTCACGTGCTTTGCACGTGGGGCTGTCCTGTACTGTTATAAAAGGAACAGCAAGCGTTGAACCAAATTTTTTACGGGAATAAATGCGCCCCACTACTTTAAGCACGTAGGTATGTACGTGGGTTAAGTAGTGCAAAGTTATACATCTCCATAGAATTGATGGCTTAGGAGACAAGTTTAGGATCCTTGTAGTCTAAGGCTTTTTCATCTTCATGAGCCGTAAGGGTCTCAAGAAGGTTTTTCTCCCTATGAGTCATGAGGATCTCATAGGTGCGTATTCTCCTTAGAAATCGTGAGGATTCCTAAGTGTTATCACCTTTGTGAGTCGTAAGGATCTCACTTTGGTATTTTCTCCTTACGAGTCGTGAGGACCCGTAAGTAGGTTCTTCACTTTATTGGCGAATGTGGTCCTTGGATAGTATACAAGGGTCAGTTTGGACCTCCTTGTTGGGTAGCGATGGCTTAGGAAATAGGTTTAGATCTGTCGTCTAAGGCTTTTCAACTTTATGAGCCATGAGGGTCTCATAAAGTGTTTCTCCCTACGAGTCGAGAGGATCTCATAGGTGTATTTTTTCCTTAGGAGTCGTGAGGACTCCTAAGTGAGTTTTGTTTTGAGAGCTGTAAGGATCTCAAAAGTGTATTTTCTCCTTACGAGTTAAGAGGACCCATAAGTGGCTTCTCCTCCTCATCGATATGCGACTTTGGAGAATGTGGCCCATGGATAGTATACAAGAGTCAGTTTGGACCTCTTTATAGGGCCACAGTGCTTAGAAAACATATTGGTATCCCCGTCGCCTAAGGCTTTTTCACCTTTATGAGGGTCCCATAAAGATATTTTCTCCTACAAGTCGAGATGAGTCGACAGGATCTCGTAGGTGTATCCTAACGTAAAATGTAGATAACCCATTTTTTGATAGGGGTCCGTTAGATTGGTGGTACTAGGTTTAAGTCTATCATACAGTCACGTTGGCTGATATATTCTCGATATGCAGTCCTATAGGTTACTGCTCGAGTAGCTTCACGTCTGTCATATCTCTGATCCCTTCTGAGGATAGACAAAACGTCTTCAAGTAATCTTCCTAGGTTGAAATATACATTTTACCGTCGGAAGAACAAGCGTTAGGTATTTGCCATGGTGTTTTTTACTTGAGGTTAGGCTTAATTTGAAGCCCCGATGAGTCATAACCGCACCCTTCTACGGTGGGATGATCTCCAATGGTCTTTAGGCTTTATATATATTGCCGTTAAGACCTGAACTTAAGAATATGCCATCACTTCGCTTTTGCTTGTCTTTAGGCTTTGTATGTATTGTCGTCAAGACCCAAAATTAGGAATATGCTATCACTTCGCTTTTGCTTTGTTGTTGTTGCGCTTATTCTTTGCTGAAGTAGGGTAGACATCCAAATGGCCTCTATACTGTATGTATTGTAATCGAGATATGCTGCTAGGATTTTGCCGTCACTCCACTTTTAATTGACCCATGGGTCTTTGATGACATTGCGTATGCATCCTGCTGGAATTATAAGAACGTCGAGATGACCTCTAGGCTATAGTTGTCGCCATTGAGATCTGGAGCTAGGATTTTGCCATTGCTCCACTTATATTTGACCCTTAGGTCTTTGTTGACGTTGCATCTTCACCGAGAAAGAACATCGATGCTGATCTCTAGGTTGTAGATGTTTCCATCGAGATCTGGAGGTAGGATTTTTCCATCACTCCACTTTTATTCGACCCTTAGGTCCTTTCTGACGTTGCATCTACACCGAGAATGAACGTCGAGCTGAAGATAGGATTTTGTCATTACTCCATTTTGATTTGACCTTTTGGTCTTTGATGACGTCGCATCTGCATCGTGTTAGAATGAGAAAATCATCGAGTTGATCTCTAGGCTGTAGATGTTGTCATCGAGATCAGGAGCTAGGATTTTTTCATTTCTCCACTTTTATATATTTCACCCTTTGGTCTTTGTTGATGCTCCGTCTGCACCGAAAAGGAACGTCGAGCTGGAGCTAGGATTTTGCCATTCCTCCTTTTTGATTTGGCGCCTTGGAGCTTTGTTGACATCACGTCTGCATCCTGTTGGAATGAGAAGAACGTCGAGATGATCTCTAGGTTGTAGACGTTACCGTCGAGATCTGGCTCTCCCTTTGACGGAGCCTGGTGGGAAAATATGGTTCCCTTTCTTTCATTTATGCCCATGGATTGTATACAGGGGTCGGTGTGGACCTACCTGCAGGGAAGAGGAATCTTTATTTTATTTTATTTTTTATTTCCATGATACTCTATCTTTTCAGTTTTTCATATCGCGAAAGTCGCTATTGCCCAATCATTTCGGCTTTTTATCCGCGGTGCCCAATCATTTCGGCTATTTTTTTTAATTTTTACTCACTGCTTTTTATTGCGTGTTGCCCAAACATTTTGGCTGTTTTATATGCATTTTTTACTCGCTGATTTTGTTGCGGGTCGGGGACTTGGGTCCTGATACCAATTTTGGCATCAGTATCGCTACAACTGGAATGCTGCCAGGAGCGAATCATCATTTGTCGTGAGAGAACTTGGAGTTTGTCACCTGTTTAGACATCAGTATCGCTATAACTGGGATATTGTCTGGAGCGAATCATCATTTGTCTTTGTCGATTTGAACAAAGGTGGTTTAGCAAATAGAGTTAGGATCCTGTCGACTAAGACATTTTGACTTTATGAGCCATAAGGGTCTTATAAAGGAATTTCTCCCTACGAGCCGTGAGGATCTCGTAGGTGTATTTTCTCCTTAGGAATCATGAGGATTCCTAAGTGATATTTTCTTTTGTAAGTCATAAGGATCTTACAAGAGTATTTTCTCCTTATAAGTCGAGAGGACTTACAAGTGTCGTTCACCATATGCGGATATTTCTCGCCATTGGTGGAACTCGGGTTGAACATATTTTGTTCATGCCCGTGGATTGTATACAAGAGTCGATATCGAACTACTTATAGGGAAACTTAGAGAATATGACGGCTTAAGAATAGGTTTAGATCCATGTAGCTTAAGGCTTTTGAATCCTACAAGCCGTGAGACCCGGGTCACATAGGGGGAATTCTCTTTACGAGTCATGAGGACCTCGTAAGTATAATTTCTCTGTAGATCGCGAGGATTCCTAAGTGTGTTGCTCCTTTATGAATTGTAAGGATCTCACGCAGGTGTTTTCTCCTTATATAGTCGTGAGAACTTTGCAAGTGCATTTTTTTAACGAGTTCGCGCCCTTTCGGGTTTTCACAAACTGGTCGGCAGCCTTGCTGTTTTTACTCACGGTGCCCTTTTGGGTTTTCATCTGTGCCCATTTCGCTTGTGGAAGTGTCCTTTTTTTGCGAATGATGGAACTCTCGAAAGTAGGTTTGCCGCAGGTGACCCATCTATTTTCCAGTGGGACTTAGGGGTGGCTTCATTACTGGAGTAGCTATGTACCCGGTGGGATTTGAGTTGCAATCTTCGTCATTGGGACTTCAATTGTAATGTAGATCTCAAGGATCATATCGCCGTATTTGAGGCGACGCTCTAGTTTAAGGACATTTCAGTCCATCGCAGTCGTATTTGGGGCGATGCGTTAGTTTAGGGACGTTCCGGTTCATCATCGTCGTGTTTGGGACGATATGCTAGTTTAAGGACATTTTGGTCCAACATCGTCGTGTTTGGGGCGACGTGCTAGTTTAAGGACGTTTCGGTCCAACATCGCCGTGTTTGGGGCGATATGCTAGTTTAGGGACATTTCGGTCCATCATTTATCATTCGATCGGGGAGTTACATAACCCATCCCTTCCAATGCTGGTTTGCTTAGGCGTTGCTGCCTGTCCTTTATTTGTATGGAAACTTCACACCTTAAGCCATCTTCACCTTCTTAGACCGCTTCACTTTACCATCGCAGCAATTGGGTTGTTTTGCGGGAAATACCGGGCACTTTACACTGCATCTGCCTCCTGCTCGTCTATGTCGGTTTCCGAAACTGATGGAGCATCTTCTTCATATAAGAAGGAATATGATATCACGTCACTCTTTCTGCTGAGTCTTCTTCTTCCTTGGAAGAATAAACTTGACTTGGAGGCCTATCCCCTCATCGTTTGATTTGGAGTGGGATATGGATTTCATATCCCTTCCATAGTTTTTTGGTTCAAACGGGATATTCCACTTGGTTGCAGGACCCTCTTGTAGGCCCCTTAATATCCTTTCTGTTATTTGAAGAAAGGACCATCTCACATAGAGATTCTTCTGCCAGCGAGCAAGATGCCCCCTGTGTGTATTTCGGGTAGCGAGTATTCAGGTCCCTAATCTTTCGAAGGGTAGAACCGTGTTGTCGCTATTTTGGCGGCCGGTTGCTTTAGAGCTGCTCATTTTTTATTGAGTGTTGGCGACAAATGCCACATTGCCTCTACTTTTCATATATGTTGATCGGAAGAGGATGCGTCTTAACCCATCTGATCCAATCGAGCCATTTTATCTATGAGCTCTTGGAAGGTCGTCGGCTTGAAGATGGCCATATATGGGAACACCTTAGAATTTGGGTCAAGGGTGGCTATGAATATTCACGACTGCAGCTTCATCGATGTGCTGCTCGTGTTTAGACCAGAGATTTTGCCATCGGGTCGTATATTGAACCCAAGTCTCCTTTGGTCTAACCCTTTCGTTGACCAACGACACCACGGTAGTGCGTTTATTCACACTAGCGAATCTCTGACAGAAGAGCTTCTCCATTTGTTCAAAGGTGTTCATAGAGTCATTTGGGAGTTCCACATACCATTCGAAGGCAATGCCCGCCAGACTGTTGACGAACTATCGGAGGAGCAGTATATCATTTCCTCCAGAATTGCTGTACATGGATTTAAATCGCGCGATGTGCTGGAAAAATTTCTAGTCCCTTTTTACATATGGAACATTGGAAGTATATATTCTGGCAGGTACTGTACTTGATCGTAGCATGCCGGATATGGTCGATCAGTCTTGATTGACCTATTTGCGGCTTCACTGGCATAGTGAGCTTTAACTTGCTGAGCGACATATGCGTCCAGCTTTCTTTTTGGAATCATTTCCTTCTCAGCCGTTGGTGAGTCTTGCAGAGGATTTGAAATATCACCCTTGTCTTTAAGAGCGACTACCAGCAGTTTATCTGCCAGTGGTTCCGATTGGACCATCATTCCATCCATGTTCTGGATCAGAAGGGCTATCTGGTTCATTTTAGCGGACATCTCTACCACTTTTTCATCTCTCTTTTTGAGAGCGCGCTCAAGAAATCAATATCCAACTCCTGCCATGTCCTTTCTTCAGGTGCGTCTTCGGGATTTGCCTTAGGCGGTGGACTAGCAAGTACCGCCGCTTGAGCAAGCATCTCCCACAACTTTTTATGTTGCTGCTGAGCTTTTGTTATAGACCGAGTATGCGGCCTGTGACTATTAGAAGCACGACCTTCGCCTCTGGTGTTCACCATATGGACTGTGTGAACTACTATGCTCCCAGGCTTGGGGCGTTTGGAGTCTTGACCTTTGGAGTTTGCTTCGGGCACTTGGGCTTTATCAAGCTTCTCTTTTTTATGAGAAGCTGCCATTGTATCAGGAATCGTCTTGGGATGAGTCCCGTTGTTTTTGAAAGGGGATTTTTCAGAATTTGGCCGACGTTTAGAGGAAAAGCCGCCTGCTTCCACACCTTACATATAGATAAGGAAAGTTCTTTTAGGGAGAGAACTGACTTCTGCTCTCCTTGGATCTCCGTAGTTTGCGAAGACTTTATCCATACCGCGATGGGGGAATTTTGCCCGAGCCTTCGCAGCATATCAAAGATGTTCCCAGTTGGAACATCAGCATTCTCCATCAGAGTTGGAATCAGCCTGGACGGAGAACTGTCCCCAGCTCGTCTTATTTAATGCTCGTTTCAACGTCGATGATGTCCTGCGACCGGAGATTTATCACTCTCAAGAGTTTGCTGAGCTTGCCCCCTGCTTTCTTTGAGGGAATGAGTATTATTCCCTTTGCGTCGACTTTAGTCTTTGGCAGGTGCCAGTTGTTTGAGGACTGATTTCGTCGGTAAAGCTGCAGCTTGAGGATCCAGTCCATGAAAGACATACTTCTTCTGGGCTTCCTCCTTAGGCGTTAAGGCAACGAGGATGGGAGATGGGAGCATAGACCCAAAGATAAGCTCATTGATTTCTTGAAGAGCCGGATTGAAGAGATTTGAGACTGCAAGTGGCCCATACTTGACTCCACCAGATGTGACAGAGCTTGAGTTGCGGTGAGTGGAAGCAAACGCCATTCTAGAAAGAGACGAAATGCCAGCTTCAGAATCTTATCACCCCAAGGCAACTATATACAGCGGTTATTTGATCGCGGAAAAACACGACACATGAAGTGTGGAGTGGAAAGAGGAAGAGGTCCCACCAGGCATGCCTGAATCTGTTTACCGCCAAAAACTGGTCTAAGACGCGGAGATGTCTAGCCTGAATTTGGGGGCAGATGCTATTTGGACATATCCATCCACCTCTTCAAAGATACCAAGTTGATTTATGGTACCGTATATTGGAGATTTGGATAGATGCGATCGATGTTGTAGTCTTCATCAGATTTCCCCTCATTTATGAGGGTTTTTTTTATTATGGAGACGCTCTTCTCTGCAGGCGCAAACCCCTGCAGTTAATTACGTTATCGCATTGCGATAACAACTTTTTCCTACTCTAGAAGGTCACTTCGTGTTGTGTGTTTTTTGTTTGTTTTTTGTTACCCGTGGATTGTATACGGAAACTAGTTTATGTCGTCATTCGTAGGGAGCGGATTAGTCCAAATCCGTACATATATTTTCATGGTTTGGGTTTGGGTCAAGGATTTGCTTGACGGGGTCCACATTGGTAGCTTAGTTTACCAACGGGAATGAACTTAGGACGCAGATCTCATATAAATAAGGTCTATCAGTTCATGAGAATGAGCTTAGTTTACCAACGGGAATGAACTTAGGTTTGATCTAAGAATCGTTAGTCATATATGAGACTAAGATCAACTTATGAGCAAATGAGATCATATATGAATAGCTCATGGATAGTATACGGTAGTTAGTATGGAGACAGTCCGCAGGGAAAAGTATATTAATTTAAGGACGTCGCGGTCCATTATCGCCATGTTTAAGATGAATATTAGTTTAAGGATATTTTGGTTCATTTTTAGTTTAGGGACATTTTGGTCCAGCATTCCCTGTTTAGGACGAATATTAGTTTAAGAACATTTCGGTCCATTATCGCCATGTTTGAGATGACAAAAAAGGAGTTGTTGGTTGTTGGGACCCCCCCACTTCTCCAAAGACGTTGAGGAATGATAACGACATATATTGTTAGTCATATGTATGTCCTAGAGGCCATTATTGTACATGTGATGTATATTATAGTGGATGCTTGGACATACATAGGGAGGTCTTTCTTGCTCGACATGATAGTATTCGATCTGGTTACTCTTTATCTTAACATGTACACTGATAGACTCTCTGTTACATGTTGATAAAGCCTTTAAGATGTTTACTTGACTACTTAGATTATGATGCGGATCATACTAGTGGGACAAAGGTAGTCCGTGAGTACATCCTTTAATGTCCCTAGTCGTGGGTGTATCGAGACGGGGCATCGATATACCAGAGTAGACTAGCGTATACATTCTCGATCCATGTAGATGGGCGATGGATGATCCCATATCCATTGGTGTTTGACATCAGAGATGACATATGGGTGCTCAATGGAGACTGGGTACACTGGACGGACTCACCGAGAACTCCTAGATGGTATTATACCTCACGTCAGATGGCAGTTCTCTGGTGACACTGGTACAGGTTAGTCTGTCGACCCGAGATCGTCATAGAGACTTGTGTGATTCCCACCGTGCTTTGATTTCCACCTTACCACGTTCAAGAGAACATGCAAAACGGTGGTTTTTGGGTATAGTCCCGAGTCACATAGAGGCAATGAGCAATAGGAAGGGATTTCGTCTCACCTGGTATTGGGGGTTGATGTGCGCTGTGCTCGATTGGCCTTAACAGGAAGTCCCTAACCAGGGCTGTTTCTGAGATTTACTGGTAAGTGTTATCAGTAGTTTCTCGACCCGTTATGAGCCTCACATCGGCATGACTTATCGAGTTATTGGGATCTGACGTTTACCACCCCAAGACAAGATATGCGACATATCAGACGAAGAGACCGGACTGTACGGTAGTGTTACTGATTGGATTCACATGAGTATGAGCAGGATTTCTTGTTGATCTTCTGATCGCTCAATACCCGGGTGGCCGTTACGTTTAGCAGACCGCTTGCGGCTTGTGGGTGTTTGATATGATCATCACCTATTGCCGGCGTATTGACGAGTCTTTAGAGTCCTACACAGAGGTTTCCTGGTTCATGCGAAACGAAGTAGGAGTACATATGTGATATGTGCGGAACCGAGATTAATGCGCGTATGTGATACCGCATTCTATTCTCGTGATATATGATATCGGTCGGTTATATATGATATAGCCGGGTTATCGGATCAAGTGTTGATTCGATAGATTGTTACATTTGATATTAGTCGGTTGTATGTGATATAGCCGGATTATTAAATCAAGTGTTGATTTAATAATTTAATGTATAATTATATATGTGATATATTAATTTACATTAACTAATATTAGCTTAAACATTTCTTTTTCTCACTAATGTACACTTAGTATATATGTGATATATATTAATGTACAACTTTTGTGTCATACTAGATGCCACATGTGACATGAGTGTATGAGAATTACACCATGCTTATAATAATGGAATGGTTTTATTTATTTAAAGTTAATCAAAATTAATGGTAATTAGTCACATGGTTGAAGCTTGTAGAAGCTTGTGCACTACTACAAATAGGGGTTGCCCCCACGGATAAATCCGCAGGAGTAAACCACTGCCCCTACGGCTGTATTCGTAGGGGCAAAAAAATACACCGTAGGTGCACACGCCGCAGGTGCAAATCTTAGCCTCAAACATGCCCCTACAGAGTAATCATTGCCCCTACGGCTTAATACATAGGTCCATATGTCCCTACGGATTAAACCGTAGGGACAAAATATTTATTTAATTTATCGGTTTATAAAATAAAATAGTTGCCCCTCCGGATAACTCTGTAGGGACAAATACATGCCCCTACGGCTTAATGCGTAGGTCCATATTTATTCCCCTACGAATAAATGTGTAGGGATAAATGTGTAGGGGCAAAATATCAGGTTTCCTGATATTTTGTCCCTACGGATAAATGTTTAGGGGTAAAGTTTATGCCCCTACGGATTCATCCATAGGGACAAGGCTAACACCTGTTACATAGTCCATAGGGGCAAAATATCAGGTATCCTGATATTTTGCCCCTATGGATAAATTTGTAGGGGCAAAGTTGGACCCTACGGATTAAACGGTAGGTGCAATATTTGTCCGTACGGATTAATCCGTAAGGACATATTATTATTTTTTTTTGTAAAAAAAGGCCCGTAGGGACATATTATCAGGGTTTTTTTTATAAAAAAGGCTGTCTATTTTTTCCTCGCCATGTGCACAATAATATATATAATCATATATGAAAGTAATCAACAAGCAGGATATATACCGCAGTATTCATAATCAACATATCATGCATAATATATAAAAGAAATCAAGCAGAATACGATATCAATCTAAATCAATATGAACATGCAAACACCACCAATATCGTCCAAAATATATACAATATGTATCATATAAGTAAATACATGTTTAAAATATAAAAATCAAAATGCTACCCTAGCTCGGTCCAGCTCCACCTCTGATAATCTCCGTAATCTGGCGTATCTGCTCCTCAGATAAACCCTGAGTCAACAACTTGAGCAATGCGGACGGTGCAGGAGTCTGAGCGGGCTGTGGAGCTGTAGGAGTGGTCTGCGCAACCGAAGCCGAGGTAGTGGCTTGCGGAGCCGCAGCTGCGGGAGTCTAAGCGGGCTGTGGAGCTATAGGAGTGGTATGTGCAACCGCAGCCGAGGTAGTGGCTTGCAGAGCCGCATCCGAATGAGATGCATATGGAGCCTCAGCCGAAGTACCTTGTCGCGTTTGTTCAGTTTTGCGTGTAATAAACGAGTAAGAACTGTGTATTAGTCGAATTCGTATCATTATCAGTTTATTGCCAAACCCCAATCTATGAATACTTAGGGACTTAGGCCTCGTTTGGATATCTAGTTTGGAAAACCATAGTTTATTTTAATTAGAAAGTTCTATATATGTATGATTAATCAAAGCTAAGTCTATAACCAAATAAGCTCAGGCTACGTACTAATATTGGATATGTTGCTATCTATAATATGACATAATATTTTACTATTAAGTAGTATACATATCATCATCTCCTTCAACTCCTGGACGGTGGCCTTCAAGGTGTCAAGTTTTTGCTCTAGACGTCGCTCACGGAAGATAAAGGAAGTAACCGCCGGAGTGGAGTCCAACCTCATATGGGCCCTGCTAGGACCCAGTCCCCGTCCTTTCTCCAAACCTCCATGGTGCCCTCCGTGTGCGGCGTCTAGGACTGGGGTCAGCAGCATCGGATCGTTCTGTCCAGTAAAATCGATCCGCGATGCCTCTGCCCACCCGCTCCTACACCAATATTAACCAGTAAAATATAAGTATATAATTTAAATTTGAACTTTTCAAAACAAAAATTTCAAATAGGGGTTGAATAAATATTAACACTTACGCAATACTCCTGGGTAGCGATGTCGGGGTATCGAAGCTCGCCCGTGGCGGGATCTGTCAAGGTGCCATGGACGGCAAGATATGCGGACATCACGCTCGATGTACCACCCTGCGCCAGAGTCTGAGCTCTCTGCAATTCGCAAAAAATTTATATTTATTATAAAATAACTCTTAAGTTCACATTATATTAAAATAGATCTATTGTAATTTACCGATGCCTCCATGGCACGAGTAATATTTCTCGAGCCACCAGTATAAGTAGGGCGACCCCTTTTCACCGACTTTCTATTCTTTTTATTTTGATCCGCCTGTTTCTGCACAACACATTCAGATTTAGTTTTCTAATTAAGCAACACAAAAAAATAAATTATATACTAAACAATGAATTACATTTAAAATACATACATGTTTGCGCTGAGAGTTGAAATATTGGCACAGTAGAGGCCATGTATCTACATCGACTCTCGCAAAGGCCGGAGTATGTAAGAGGGACGCTCTCTCTGCCTCGGGGGTCACCATCCACAGGGAATAGCAGTCGATCTTCAGCTCGTTCCTATTGTATCGGACCTTCGATTGCATATTCTTCATCAGGCCATGGTACAGAGCATGAAGATCGAGCACCCTCTCAGGATGATCAGGGTCGGGTACAAGCTGAAAATCGTAATCCAACTGCAAATACAAAAAAAACAATGTTATTAAATTGCAAGTGTTAACAATAAATATATTGGATAAATCAAATGAAAATATATATATTAATACCCGAGCCTGATCCCAGAAGAGGGCGAATGAGCGCCGGTGCTGGTCGCCCCACTCAACGTGAAGTGGATACTTCTTCATGAGGCGGCTCTCATCCCCCATATACCGAACGAACCTCTCGGCATAATCACTGGTATAGCGATAATTAGGGGTAAAGAAAAGGGGGAATGCTGCCTCCCCCGAGCTCTGTTGGGCCTCAGCCTGTGGGACTGATTCGGGCTTCGAGTCCCCCTCTCGGGATGGGGATGCCTTGCGTTTACAAGAAATATCAAGACAATCAATATTAAGACAAAGTGGTATCAAGAAATCAAGGTTTAAAAAAAATTGAAGTGTGATATATACCTCCGGCGATAGAAGCACGAGCCTGGGCCTGGGCAGCAGCACGAACAGGATGATAGTTCCTCCGGTAAGGAACAGCCGGTGACCCGGACGTGGACGCATCTCCAACTAGAAATATACACGATAAAATTACATGAAGTTCATGTTTATTCTTAAAGGATATGTAAAATGAATAAATATTTTATATTTATTCATACAAACCTGCAGACTGAGCGGACGGTAAGGAAGTGACAGGAGTGGCCCCTGCACCAGATGTGGACGCACCACCTATAATTAGACAATCAAACGTTGACTATATAAGTAATTGCAAAAAGAATGTGCATATCAATATTACAACATTCTAAATCAACATGTATAAACTATAGGATATATAAACATACCCGCAGGTGCGGTGGTGGGCTCTGCCGGAGATGTGGAGGCACCACCTACAGCCCGAGATATAAGTATGTAAGAGTAAAAAGAATGTATGTATATTTATGATATAGCATTCTAAATCAATATACATGCACTATATGATATATAAACATACCTGGAGGTGCGGGAGTGGCCTCTGTCCCTGATGTGGACGCATCACCAACAGCTAAACAATCAAACATTGATAATGTAAGTAATTTTGACATGAAAATGCATGTATATCTATAATATTACATTCAAAATGAATATTCGTGCAATATACCTAGATGTGTGGCAAAGTCCACACGGAAGGAGGCATCCGATCGGGGTGCAAGACCAGCCCTCTGAAGCTCCCTACGTAGCTCTCCGGGCGGCAAAACCGCTCTGCCTCTGTCTCTGCCTCTGCCGGTGCCGCGGCTGGCGCTCCTTCCGCCCCCCGCTGCTCCCGTCATCGTCATCAAATGTAGATAAAATGGTTCGTGGACGCATTAGACAATCATTACAAACATTGACTATATATGTATAGATCGTAAAATGTGAAGTAATAATATAACATTAATGATAACCTTTTTCGTTTCGTGGACGCATTAGACATATCTACTTGAATTTCATCATCGATATCATTTCTAACCCACGTAACTTCATGACCAGCCGAAGACAACCCGTC
This sequence comes from Agapanthus africanus, assembly GCA_030015575.1. Taxonomy (NCBI): domain Eukaryota; kingdom Viridiplantae; phylum Streptophyta; class Magnoliopsida; order Asparagales; family Amaryllidaceae; genus Agapanthus; species Agapanthus africanus. The sequence continues at coordinate 558,693,959 of JASDDO010000031.1, forward strand.
TTTCGAAACAGACGGTCGGATCACTCTAAGTCTTCTCTTTTCTTCATCCTCATCGCTGTCTTCGAATTCTGGGACATCGTAAACATCCCTGGGTTTCCAAAGGCACAAGATACTCCATCCCAGATACTTCAAACACTGTGAGTAGTATACTTGGAACGCTTGGTTCAGAAAGATAAACGGATCGTTTTAACCGTAAAATCGAAGTGTGTTCACACTGGTCAATCTATATTCATCTTTCCAAGTCCCGAGATTGCTTTTCCACTTATCCGTATCGGTTCGTATATCGTACCAAGTACACTGAAATATATAAAATGGTTCTGATCGTCCGGGATATTGGATGTCAAGTATATAATTTAAGTATCCATAATAAATCACACCATCCGATCCTACCGTCGCAATCCTACTATTCTGAGTGGTTATAGACGTTTCTATGTCCTTAACTTCGAATTTGTATCCAAGGGCACCGAATCCTTTATAATATGCAACCTTTATACTAGGAAACTGAGCTAGACATCTTGAATTACTCTCTAATGATCCAGACAAGTTCGGATCATGGATCCAACAAATTTTTTTTTACGACAAATACATAACGATATAAGTTTAGATTAAAAATGATAGCAATAACATGTTATTCGAATAACTTACATGATTTGCAACCCAATCGCAAAAATTATCCTGATGATATTTTTCCAATCGTTCATCGTTCCAATAAGGATGCCCCTCACGTACCTCGTTAAAATGAATTCCGTTCTCGACAATAAATTATGACATTAATATTATATCATTTCATACACACACAAATACAAATATAACAATTAATCCAAAAAAAACTTACTCTCTAATTTTTTCAAGACATGCGCCATTGAGAAGGATAAACCGATATATCTTGTTGATAAACATAGTGTCTACCCACTTATAATCGGCTTTACCATATGGCCCTTCCTGAATTTTTCGAGGCCGGTTAAGTCTCGTCTCAATGTTCTCGTCCAGATAGTGGGAACAAAAAGTGGTTGCTTTATCTAGAAGATAACTTTGCATGATAGAACCCTCTGGTTGATTTCTACTGCGTATATACTTTTTAAGAGTGTAGAGGTACCTAAAGAAAAATATGTTAAATAAATAAATACGGCATATAGGACAATAATAATTTTACAAATTGCGCGAAACGAAAAATTCCACGTACCTCTCGACGGGATACATCCATCGATATTGTACCGGTCTGGATAACTTAGCCTCAGTTGCAAGGTGAACCGTCAGGTGTATTATGATATCGAAGAATGACGGTGGGAAAATACGCTCAAACTTGCAAAGTATCAACGCAATAGAATTTTCTAGTTTCTCCAGCATCACAACATCCAGTGTTTTAGCGCATAATTCTCTGAAAAAACAATATAGGTCATTGATTACTAGACCAACCGATTCGGGAAGGGAAGTCCTGAGGGATAATGGGAGAAGGTGCTCCATAATAACATGGTGATCATGACTTTTCAGCCCATCGATCTTACCTTTCACAATTTTTACCTTCTTGCTGAATGATCCTGAGAAACCTGTGGGAACTTTCAAATCATGCAACACCTGCAGGAATCTTTTCTTCTCCGGTTGTGACATATGATACGCTGTATTGGGAAGTACAAACTTGCCTGGTTTACCCGCTACCAGTTTAGGATGCAATTCACTTCTAATTTCCCAGTCATGTAGATCCATCCGAGCATTGAGGTTGTCTTTCGATTTTCCGTCTTTATAAAAAAGCAAGTTGAGTTCGTGCTCCGATACTCCATTCTCTATGTGCATGACGTCCAGACAATGACGCACTAAATTTGTTGACCAGTACGGAAGCTCGAAGAAAATGCTTAACTTGTTCCAGAATGGTGGTCTGACCTGTTTTTTCGGATCTATCCCGAAGGTCACATTATTGTAACCATCCCACTGAGCAGTCACGTCCTCTCCGGAAAATAGGGCTAGAGGTCCAAGAAGCTCCTGATGACCATCAAAGTGAACAGCATTTAACCTATCGGGGTGGTCTAGAGGCAGAAAACGTCGATGGCCGCAATAACAAACCTTCCTGCTAAAATTCAAGAATTTCGATGTTGTATGTTGATGGAAATAAGGACATGCTTTGTAACCATGTACGGACTAACCTGATAGTATTCCATACACAGGAAAGTCATTAATTGTCCACATTAAAGCTACACGCAGTATGAAGGTTGCATTTGTGTTTGCATTGTAAGTATCTACATCATCAATGAATAAAGATTTTAACTCCTCGATCAGAGGTCGGAGATAGACATCGATATTGTTTTCCGGTGAGTTTGGTCCGTCGATAAGAAGAGGCATCATAAAGTATGATTGGTCCATAGCCAACCAAGACGACAGATTATAAACTATCATTACAACGGGCCATGTGCTGTGGCTTCCAGCCATATAGTTGAATGGGCAGAAGCCATCACTAGCGAGTCTGAGCCGGACATTGCGAGGATCGCTACTGAATATTTCGTTTCTCCTATCGAAATCCTTCCATGTCGGTGAATCTCTTGGATGAATTATTTTTCCATCTTCACTTGGAGGAGCACGGTGATGCCAAATCATTGCCTCGGTTGTTTTCTTTCACCTGAGTAGCCTCCGCAGCCTCCGTGTTATGAGAAAGTATCGTGCTATCTTGACAGGTATATCGGGCTTCTTATCAGAATCTTTCGGTTTATACCTGGCCTCTCCGTATGTTGGACACTCTTTCAAATCTGAATTCTCTTTTCGGTACAACACACAATTTTTAGGACATGCTTGAATCTTCTCACACTTTAGACCCAAATCAGACATCATCTTCTGGACTCCGTACCAGCTGTCGGGCACGTTATTTCTCGGGGGCATAGAATCTTTCAAGAACGAAAGAAGCATTGTGAATGACTTGTTACTCCATCCATTTAGACACTTAATATGGAAAAGTTGGACGAACCATGAGAGGGTGGAATAGTTTGCATTCTCATAAATTGGTTTTCTTGCATCATTCATGAAATTTTCATATTTATCCACACGCGGTCCTTGACTGGAAGGAATGTCATCTTCGGTACGAATAGATTCACCTAGGGCAGCCTCTACCATATCCTCCATTTCTTCTTCTGAAAAGAAATTACCGTTTTCTTCTTCTGCCGCATTACTGTTTTCTCTTTCTTCTTCGGCCGCATTACCGTCTTCTCCTTCTTCTTCTGCCGTATTACTGTGTTCTTCTCCTTCCCCATGATATAGTCAAGTTGTATAAAGTCTAATAAAACCATGTTAACGATATGAAGCTCTGCAAATTCTACTTTCTGCCAGTACTTATTCCCACATCTATCGCACAGGAAGAGAATCTTCCCCATCACGTGTTTCCCGCAATCAGAGCAAAGCTCTGTTTGAATTTCAAAAATTCAAAATTGAAGCAACGCTTCAGATTCCTTGCGCTGCGCGCAGCGCTCCACGTGTCAAAAGCTGACACGCCAGCGCTGCGCCCAAGACAGCGCACCCAATCGGAGCAAGGCTCTATTTAAAATAAAAATGAAGGAAGCAACGCTTCAGATGATCTGCGCCCTGCGCTGGGCGACACGTGTCAGCGCAGTTGCGCTGCGCGATATGTGTCAGCGCAGTTGCGCTAGCGCAGTTACGCTGCGCTCTGTGCTGCGCGACACGTGTCAAGCGCAGGTGCGCTTGCGCCAACTGTGCCAGCACTAAAACAGAATTAAAATTCCAGAAACATCTTTCTAATCTTGTTAAAATAAGAAGATTATCTTCTGTAAAACAGAAGCCCTTGGATCAAAGATCCAACGGTGAGGAAAAATCCCTAAATCACTCAGAGAAAGATCTCTTTAACTGATTTAACAAATCAATTGGCACTATATAAAGGCCCCTAGACTCCAAGTCTAAAAGGAAGGGGACATACAGAGAGATAGAGATACAGAACCTCTTTAAAAAAAACTTTGAGAAGAATTCAGAGAGAAAGAAAAAGGTAAAATCTTTGAAAAAAAAGAAGAATTTCTTCTAAAAGGATCAATGATCTAAGAACAAGATCAAGATCTTTAAAAAATAATAATAAAGAAGTAATCTACTTCAAGATTAGATCTTTTGATCTATATAAAGGCATTGCCTTTTGATGAACCACTGATTCTTGAGATTTGAGGTAGAACCTCTCTGGAAACAAGAAAACTTGTTTTCTTTGATCAAAATATTAAACAGTGCCTTGCACTTTTGAAATTTGCACTGTTGCGCTCCTTGGATTGGCGCAAGCCATCAGGGAGCGCCACGTGTCAATCACAGAACAGTTACGTCTTGCACTTCTAAAAACAGAGCACTGCTCTCTTGGTTTGGCGCAAGTCACCAGAGCACGCCACGTGTCGGCAGCGCACTAGCGTAGCGCACCGGTGCAGTGCACTGCGCTTGCGCTCACCAGAGCATGACACGTGTCACCTCCATATGAATTTGCGCCTTGCGCTCCTCAATTGGCGCAAAGCGCCTGACAAGCCACGTGGCGCACTGTCAGAACAATAAATGCTTTGCATTATTAAAGAAGGGACAGAGCCCAATTAAAAAGCCTAACAGGCCTAATAAAAAATGCAATGCATTATTAAAAAGGGGTAGAGCCCAAATAAAGGTCTAACAGACCAATTTAGATGCCGTGCATCATTTAAAAAAGGGCAGAGCCCAATCAAAGGCCTAACAGGCCAAATGTGAATAAATGTCAGACATTTTTTAACTGGACTTAACCCAATTCTGGCCATAAGTCCTCAAATTAAATGGAACTGAGCACAGCTGCTCTCTTAAATCAATTTACACCCGGTTCAAGGGTACATCTCTGAACTCCTCTGATATTTGTCGTTGTAATCCTTCAACGTCGTCAGAGAGGTGACGGGTCCCGACAACCACATATAATATGGACTGTGGGGTCCTTAAACTCATGGACTTATGCGTCCTTAAACCAACATTCGTCCCCAAAATGGGAATGTTGGACCACCATGTCCCTAAACTGGTAATACGGACTGTGGGGTCCTTAAACTCATGGACTTATGCGTCCTTAAACCAACATTCGTCCCCAAAATGGGAATGTTGGACCACCATGTCCCTAAACTGGTAATACGGACTGTGGGGTCCTTAAACTCATGGACTTATGCGTCCTTAAACCAACATTCGTCCCCAAAATGGGAATGGTGGACCACCATGTCCCTAAACTGGTAATACGGACTGTGGGGTCCTTAAACTCATGGACTTATGCGTCCTTAAACCAACATTCGTCCCCAAAATGGGAATGTTGGACCACCATGTCCCAAAACTGGTAATACGGACTGTGGGGTCCTTAAACTCATGGACTTATGCGTCCTTAAACCAACATTCGTCCCCAAAATGGAAATGTTGGACCACCATGTCCCTAAACTGGTAATACGGACTGTGGGGTCCTTAAACTCATGGACCACTATGTCCCTAAACTGGAACAATAGAGCCCCCAAATGCTCTTTTGTCGGATCTAAATGATCCCGTTAAGTTGATCTTAGTCTCAAATTAGACTAACGTATCCTTAACAAACGTTTAAGTTGATCTTAGCCCTAAATATGGCTAACGTATCCTTAAACCAAAACCCCAAACCCAAATCTAAGAAAATATGGATTTGGACTAATCCATGTCCTACGGGCGACGACATAAATTAGTCTCCGTATACAATCCACGGGCAACCACAAACAAAACAAACACCCACGACACGAAGTGAACATCTGGAGAAGGAGAAAGTTGTTACCGCGATGCAGTAGCGTAATTAACTGCATGGGCTTGCGCCTGCAGGGAAGAGCGTCCCCACAATCAAAAAACCTCTCAAGCGAGGGGGAATCTGACGAAGCCTGCTACATCGGCCGCATTCGTCTAAACCTTCGATACACGGTGCCATAAATCAACTTGGCATCTTCGGATAGGTGGACAGATAAAACCAAATAGCATCTGCCCCGAATCTCAGGCCAGATGTCCATGTCTTGGCCGCCATTCGGAGGGGAACAGATTCCGGTACCCCCTGTGGGACCTCTTCCTCTTTCTACTCCACACTTCGTGTGTCGTGTTCGCGAACGAATTGCGGCTTGCTATGGTTGCCTGTGGATTTGAGGTACTTAGATTTGGTTTCTTTCTCCGTGCAGAAAACAGAAGATCAATGGCTTCAAACTGCATTACCTGCAACTGCAACTCTCACTCCGTCCTTGCTGGAGGAGTGACTTACGGGCCCCAAGCGGCCTCCCTTTTCAAGATGCCAGCGGAGCAGGTAACTCAAGCCACCACTGGACTATTCTTCAGGACCATACTCCCACCCATGAGCTTCAACGCCCATGTACCGTCATAAGAAGCTCCAAAGAAGTTGGTCTTTGATCGGCTTACAACTACCGCGGCCCCTTTCAACGGGTCGCCCAACTCCACTGCCTCGGTTTTTAACAGACTAGGCCAGAGCTCCAACGGGTCTATGAAGAAGCCTGCAATACCAGAAGGCGTTATCCCGAAGCAGATAGCCATCCCTGCTCCCGAAATCGTTAAGGCGGTTTCTCATACCAAAGGGACGGTCTTCACAAGACTGAACATTTCTGCTCCCGTTCCAGGCGAAATCACCAAGGTTGCTTCCCCTACTCGGAAGTCTGCTTTTGATAGGTTGGCCGTCCCCATTCAACGGACGTCGGTCTTTAAAAGGCTGATAACAGCGAATTCTGACCAACACAGGGGGCATGAGGAGGTCACCCCTACGGCTAAACCAACTCCAATAGCACGACATGCTCACCGTCGTCACTGGCGCCGAGTAAGGAAGGCTGGGGGCAACTCCCCCTCTGGGCTAACTTTGCCAGCTCCGATGGTGGAAATCGATGTTGTTGTTCCGACCGGGAATAGCTTTGAACCGCTAAGAAGGGTTCGCAAAAACTCGCCAACTGCTGTATTGAAAAGATCTCATGCACCTGTGGATAATGCCCCAAAGGTGAAGCTAGAGCAGCCCCCTCAACGGCTGTCATCTAAAATTCACAAGGTCTGGCGTCAAGTCCAAGACTCCATACTGGATGAAGACTATCTCCGCCAACAGAAAAAGATGAAGGTTCGATAGGAGAAGGACTACTCTGTCAAGCCAGAAAAAGCAGCAGCTACTTAGGTGCCCATTACAACGGCCCCCTCGACTTCGACCGCTCACAAAAGAAGGAGGTCGGAGAAGATCCCTGCGTCTTTGGCCAATCGCAAAGACACTGAATCAAAATGCCCCAAGTCTGGGGGCATGGTGGTGCACACTGTCTATATGGCATCCGGGAAGGAGGATAGCCGCGCTTCTATGGGGCACCGGCCACTCACCTGATCCATCACAAAAGCCCAGGAGCAACAACAGAAGCTCCAGCAGATGCTGACTGCAATGGCCACACTTACCGGGCCAAAAGAAAGCTCGGAGGCATCATCAGAACAGCATCACGAGCAAGAAACCGATGCTGACTTCTTACGTAGAATCCTCGAAAAGAAAGACAAAGAAGTTGCAGAGCAAGCGGCTAACATAAAACAAATGGCGCTCCTCTTCCAAGATATGATAGGGATGATGTTACAACCGGACCCTCCAGCTGAAGACCCTCCAATCATTGTTGGAGACGGCGGAAAGGAGACATCTAATCCTCCTTCGGCCCTTTCAGCAGCCAAGGAGGAAACCATTTCCAAAGCTGCACTAGACGACTATGTAGCACAGCAGATATGAGTTCATCAGGAGAATGAAGCGGCTGGGAAAATTGCTAGAACCTGACGACCCTATCCGGGCTGGTATGACCAAATCAGTTACCCGCCGGGATATACGATCCCTAAGTTTCATGTATATAAAGGGACGGGGAATCCACATCAGCATGTCGCTCAATTCAGAGCCTTATGTGGCAACACTGGAGGCGATGATAAATTGTTGCTTCGCCAATTCGTCGGCAGCTTAGCGGAAACGGCCTTCGAATGGTATTCGGAGCTTCCCGACGACTCCGTCAAAATGTTTACAGAAATGGAGTTTCTATTCACACAAAGATTCGCGAGTGCTAGTGAACGCACCCCGATAACGGCACTGATTAATGCCAGGGTGAAGCCGGGCGAGACGTGGGTTCAGTACGCAATCCGAGGGCGGAATCTATGGTCGAAGTGCGAGCAGCGCATCGAAGAAGCACCAGCGGTAGGCATGTTCGTGGGCACTCTTGATCCGTAAGCAACCATCTCGCAATTCATGATGTTCTTCAAGCCGACCACGTTCCAGGATTTAATTGACAAGCTAGCCCAGATGGATCAAATGGGTCACAGACCGTCTCCTCCGAAGCCGGAACCCCGAAACGACAAGGGTAAAGGGAAGGCGACCTTCATTGCGAACACCCAACAGCAGCCCAGTGCCCCAAAGCTAGCGGATCAACTGGAAGAGAGACGGCGGTATTATAATGAGAAAATAAAGCGCCCTTACTCATTCCCACGGGATAAAACAAAGAGGTTGTTCGAGCTGGCGATGCGCAATAGGCTTATCAATCTCCCGAATCCAAGGAGACCACCGCAACCCAGCGAGATGAATAATCCCAATTATTGCCCTTACCACCAAACGGAAAGTCACCCGATCGAGGATTGCTTCTTCTTTAAGGGATGGATCGAGGATCAGTACATACAAAGCAAGTTTGCGCTGTCTGAAAAGTGGAAAGTAAGCCCACCATAGCCGCACACTCTAAAGAAGACGGGAACGCCGGGGGCAACTTGTTCTTTTGTTGAAGAAGCTCCATGGGAGGTTGTGCTTTCCGCCAAAACCAAAAAGATGCTGAATGATCTCCAGACATGCCCGGTGATCAGATGGAAGAACCCGTTGGAACCTGAGATCATCAAGAGGATGCTGAAGCCACGCCCAACTTCAAAGATTGGTGATAGTTAAAGCGCTCACACCCAGCCGTCGAAATCTTCGAAAAAGACGAAGAAATCCAAGAAGCCCGTGAAGCCTGGCGACAAGCGCACGGACCTACAAAAGCTGTTAGTTATATGTATGCCCTAGAGGCCATTACTGTACATACGATGTATATTGTAATGGATGCTTGGACATATATAAGGGAGGACTTTCTTGCTCGACATGATAGTATGCTATCTGGTTGTACTTTATCTTAACATGTACTCTGATTGTCTCTATATTATATGTTGATAAAGCCCTTAGGATATGTACTCGACTACTGGACTATGATGAGATCATACTAGTGGGGCCACGGTAGTCGACGAGTACATCCTATAACTGTTCCTAGTCGAGGGTGTATCGAGACAGGGCATCGATACACCAGAGTAGACTAGCGTATACGCATCTTGACCCATATGATGGGCGATGGATGATCCCATATCCATCGGTGTTTGACATCAAGGATGGTGTACGGGTGCTCAGTGGAGACTGGGTACACTGGACGGACTCGCCGAGAACTCCCAGATGGTATTATACCTCACGTCAGATGGCAGTTCTCCGGTGACACTGGTACAGAGTAGTCTGTTGACCCGAGATCGTCATAGAGTCTTGTGTGATTCCCATTGTGCTTTGATTTCCATCATACCACGTCCAAGAGGGCGTGCAAAAAGGTGGCTTTTGGGTACAGTCCCGAATCACATGGAGGCAATGAGCGATAGGAGGGGATTCGTCTCTCCCGGTATAGGGAGTTGATGTTGTGCTGTGTTCGATTGGCTATAACCGGAAATCCCTGGCCAGGGTTGCTGAGATTTACTGGTAAGTGTTATCAGTAGTTTCTCGAACTGTTATAGACCTCATATCGACACGACTTATCGAGCTACTGGGGTCTGACGTTTACCACCCCTAGGCGAGATATGCGACATATCAGACGACGAGACCGGACTGTACGGGAGTGTTACTGTTTGGATTCACAGGAAAATGTACAGGCTTGCTTGTTGATCCTCTGAGCGCTCAATACCTGGGTGGCTGTTACGTTTAGCTGACCGCTTACAGCTTGTGGGTGTTTGATATGATCATCACCTACTGCCGGCGTATTGACGATTCTTTAGAGTCCTACACAGAGGTTTCTTGGCTCAGGCAAAACGGAGTAGGAGCACATATGTGATATGTGCGGGACCGAGAATAATACGATATGAGATACCGTATTCTATTCTCGCGATATTTGATATCAGCCGGGTCATTGGATTAAGTGTTGATTCGATGAATCGGTACGGATAAATATTAGTCGGTTATATGCGATATAGCCGGATTGTCGGATCAAGGGTTGATTCGATAATTTAATGTATAATAATATATATGATATATTAAATTACATTAACTAATATTAGCTCACTAAAAGATTCTTTTTCTCACTCGGGTAATACATTGATATATATGCGATATATGTTAATTGTATTATTTTATTTTGTTACGATAAATATTATATATGTGATATATAATATTGTAACATGATATGATAACTAATGCAACATGTTTAGTGGAGTTTAAACATGATTAGGGTTTGGATTAGGGTTAACACTTCTAGTTGATTCTAGAAGGTTTCTTTTTGTCATGATAAAGATATTTTGTTATGACTCATGCTTTAACCCAACCCAAACCCTAACCCTAGTTAATTCTCTACATGAGTTTAGTTGACCATGGTTGCATTATTCATCATATTAATCCTTTCATTATTCATCACAAAAGGTTTCATAATATTGTTCATCTTCTTCCTTCTTTTTCTTTGCTTGCAAAGCTTTCTAGCTTTGATCTTTGTGATGAAAATGAGTGAGAAATAGAAAACAAATGAGAGCAAAAATCCTACTTCATCATCCTCATCTTCCCTTGCTATTTAGATGAGGGTGTTCACTTCATATTATGAGTGTTAGCTTGTGTTAACGAAACTTCAAGGTAGATCATCTTAGTATCGAAGATCGGAAGCAAAGGTTGCATCATTCTCTTCGTGAAGCCTCTCAAGAGTCCAGAACACGATGATCGCAGCGAAGGGATCTCAACATGGAGCTTAAGAAGTGAAGGACCGGATCTACAAAGGTTGTAATCTCTCTCACTTAGTGTTAAAGTGTTTAGCATGTTTGTTTTCGCCTAAACCCTAGTTTAAAGATCCGGCTTCGGGTTGTTCGGCACGGCTAATTTTTAAATCGGGCATGGTTAATGCCTCATAGAACCTTGTATGCGTGCCTAGCAACCCTACAAAAGTAGATTGACGCGCTGGAAGAGTAACCAGAAAGCGCGGACTCCAATCATGCTCCAAGAATTCCTCAGCCATGTTCTTGAGGACGGAGATGATGGAGAAGAATCGTTGGACGAATCTGAGGATTACGTAGCAAGTTGCCATGTGATCTCTCATTCATCGCTAGACAATGAAGATGCTTCTTGCACAAAGAAACAGGGAGCAAAGCCTGAATCGGAACTTCTAGGGCCATCAGACGAAATGATCGATGCATTCCTGAACGAAGCCCGTCTTAAAAGCAAAGCTGATCGAGAGCGCGAGATGGCCATATTCGAGAAAGCCAAACGCCGGCGACTAGATGAAAGGGTCGAAACACTCCCACCGGATCAAAGTACATCCTACGTAAATGAAAGCAGGATCAAGACAAGGAAACGATTCGCTAAAGCCATATCGATGGGGATGAAGATGCCCTCTTTCAGAGAAAATTCTCCTGGCGGTATACATCTTGATGAAGCGGACGTACATCCTAACTTCTGCTTATTTCATCAGAAGATCGCACATCCTACTGAAGACTGCAACTCCTTTAAGTGTTGGTGGCAAGGGTATATCGCTCACAGGCAACACTTCAACAGGACAAAGCGTGAAGCTCGTGGATGGCGGAAAAATGCGACAGATGTGCATAAAAGAATTGCCGGCAATTGTCATAGGGTTGATCCCGGTGGATCGCGAGTTCTCACCTTCGGGAGCGACTCCGACGAAAAAGTAGCCCACGGTCCTCTCTTCAAGGAATCCATCTCTGAAATGAAAGAATTGAGGAGTTGCGAGAACATTCAGCCGTGCAATCGCACGCTACTCGGAAAGAATCTCGGACCCGCAAACAAGGGATCGAACAGAAAGAATAAAGGGAAAGGAAGAACGGCTTTCGTCGCCAACACTCAACAACAATCGAGTGGCCCTAGACCGGTTGTTCGCCAAAGCAACAAGTGGCAACCCCTTTTTGAGAAGTTGAAATGTCCTTACTCATTTCCACGGGATGAAACAAGGAGGCTGTTCGAACTAGCAGTGCGCAACAGGCTTATCACTTTACCGGAGCCGAAACACCAGATACAACTGAATGATGTCAACAATCCTAATTACTGCCCTTACCACCAAGTGTTAGGCCACCCGATCGAAAATTGCTATGTCTTCAAAAACTGGGTTGAAGACCAATACCAACAGGGCAAGTTCGCGTTATCCGAAAACTGGAAGGTGAGCCCGCCACAACCACATGCTCCGAGAATGATGGATATGCCGGGGGCATCATGCTCATTCATAGGGAAAGCCCCATGGACCGAAAAGTCCGTAAACTAAAAATCCTCCTCAAATACGGCAATGACGGACCAAAACGTCCTTAAACTAACGACGGACCGAAACGTCCTTAAACTTACAACAGACCGGAACGTCCTTAAACTAACAACGGACCGGAACGTCCTTAAACTAATGATGGACCACTACGTCCTAAAACTAGCTGTTGACCGAGATGTCGATAAACTATGGTAGATTACAATATCCCAAAGCCGATAAAAAAAAGAATAAAAAAAATAAATAAAAACGGTATGCCCATAAGCAAAAAGGGCGCGGATGAAAACCCGAAAGGGCTCCGTGAGTAAAAACAGCATGGCTACCGGCGAGTGTTTGTGAAAACCCGAAAGGGCGCAACCTCGTTATATATAAAAAAAAAAGAATAAAAAGAATAAAAAAAGAGAAAAAACGGTATGTCCATAAGCAAAATGGGCACGGATGAAAACCCGAAAGGGCTCCGTGAGTAAAAATAGCAGGGCTACCGGCGAGTGTTTGTGAAAATCCGAAAGGGTGCAACATCGTTAAAAGACACTTACAGGATCCTCTCGACCTTGTAAGGAGAAACCACCCGCGCGAGATCCTTACGACTCACAAGGGAGCAATACACTTAGGGATCCTCACGATCCCTAAGGAGAAATTACACTTGCGAGATCCTCACGACTCGTAAGGAGAACTCTCTTATGGGACCCTCACGGCTCATAAGATTTGAAAGTCTTAAGTTACAGAGACCTGAACCTGTTCTTAAGCAACCCCCACAACCTTCGATATTTCCCTACAAGCGGCTCATACTGACCCTTGTATACAATCCACGGGCGCGAGTAAACATTTCCCTAACAAAGTCCCATCCGTGACTAGGGATATGCTCGTACAACAAATAACACTTGTAAGTCCTCTCGACTTATAAGGAGAAAATACTTTTATAAGATCCTTACGACTTACAGAGGAACATGCACTTAGGAATCCCCACGATTCCTAAGGAGAAAACACACCTATGAGATCCTCACGACTTCTAGGGAGAAATACCCTTATGAGACCCTTACGGCTCATGAAGTCAAAAGCCTTAGTCGACAGGATCTTAACCCTGTTCGCTAAGCCACCTTTGTTCGATCTCGACGGAGGCAAATGATGATTCGCTCCTGGCAATATCCCAGTTGTAGTGATGCTGATGCCTAAACCGGTATCAAATTCCAAGTCCTTTCAAGGCAAATGATGATTCGCTCCTGGCAATATCCCAGTTGTAGCGATACTAATACCAAAATCGGTGTCTAATTCCTAGCTTGCAGCGAAAAACCAACGAGCCACACATGCATACGAAATAGCCGAAATGATGAGGCAACTTGCAACGAAATCAGCAAGTAAAAATGTATGCATAAAAAAACAGCCGAAATGATTGGGCAACTCGCAATAAAAAGCAGCGAGTAAAAATAAAATAAAAAGCCGAAATGATTGGGCAACTCGCAATAAAAAGCAGCGAGTAAAAATAAAATAAAGAGCCGAAATGATTGGGCACCACGAAAAATAGCCGAAATTATTGGGCAATCGCGACCTTCGCGATATAAAAGCTGAAATGATAGAGCATCGCGGAAAGAATAAAAAAAAATGATGAAAGAATAAAACTTTTTGCCCTACAGGTGAGATCACATCGATCCCTGTATACAATCCAGGGGCACAAACAAAGAGGGAACCATACCTTCCCAACAAGCTCCACCAAAAAACGAAGCCAAATCTCGATGGTTCATAGACAACCTAGAGACAACCTCGACATTTGTCGCAATATTGCAGACACAATATCAACAAACGAAGCAAAGGAAGATCCCTAGCTTCAGGCTCTCGACGTCAATATCGACAACTTAGAGATCATCAACGGTGTTTCTCCTCACTCCAACCAGTGCAGACGTGACGTCAACAACCGACCTCCGAGTCGCAACGAAACGGAGCCATGGCAAAGCCCCTAGTTCCAAATCTCAATGGCCACATCTACGGCCCGAAAACCAACAACGGTGTGCCTCCTCATTCTAGCAGGACACAGATGTTACACTATCAAACGGAGCCATGGCAAAATCCCAGCTTCACCTCAGCATTCGTCTTGATACAGCAGACGAGATGTCAACAACGGCGTTCCTTCGCAGTCCAGCAGGATGTAAATGCAACGTCAACAAAAGACCTCACAGTCGAAACAAAATGAAGCGATGGAAAAATCCCAGCTTCACCTCAACATTCGTCTCGATACAGTAGACGAGATGTCAACAGCGGTGTTCCTTCGCAGTCCAACAGGATATGGATACAACGCCAACAAAAGACCGTACGGTCGAAACAAAGCGAAGCGACGGTGAAATCCCAGCTCCACCTCAGCATTCGTCTCGATACAAAAGACGAGATGTTACGACAGCGTTCTTCCTCCAACAGGATTCGGACGTGACAAAGCAAATGAAGCAAATGCCAAATTCCTAGCTTCAGAGTCTTCACGGCAAGTCATATAAAGCCTGAAAGACAATCGGAGATCATCTCACACTAGTGCGGAGTGGTCACCACCTCGACGTTCGTCTCGACACAGCAGACGCAATGCCAGCAAACGAAGCGAAGGCCAAATCCCTAGCTTCAGGGTCTTAACAACAAGTCATATAAAGCCTGAAAGACAATCGGAGATCATCTCGCACCAGTGCGGAGTGGTCACCACCTCAACGTTCGTCTTGACACAGCAGACGCAACATCACCAAAAGGAGCCACGACAAAATCCCTAGTTCCAAACCTCGATGGTTCACCAGCAACCTAGACACAACCGTGACATTCATCTCAATATAGAGGATGCAATGCCAGCAAACGAAGCAAAGGCCAAATTCCTAGCTTGAGGGTCTTGACGGCAAGTCATATAAAGCCTGAAAGACTATCAGAGATCATCCCACACCAGCGCGGAGTGGTTATGACTCATCGGGGCTCTCCAAAATGAGCCTAACCTCAAGTAAAAAGTGACATGAAATATCCCTACGCTTGTTCTTTCGATGGTAATATTACCTGGAAGATTACTTGAAGACGTCTTGTCCAGCCCCCGAAAGGATCAGAGACACGACAATCGCAAGGCTACTCGAACAGCAAGTTTGCCTATCGAGGAATACATCAGCCAACGCGACGGTACGACGGACAAAACCCTAAGTACCACAGACCCTAACGGACCTCTGTCGTAAAGAGCAGAGGTTAACTGTGACGTTAGGATATTCTTGCGAGAAATGCTCGATTCGTCTCGACTCGTGAGGAAAAGCCTTAGGCAGCGGAGATTAAAAAACCTGTTTCCTAAGCACTGGGACCCTACAAGTCGGTCCAAAATGGACTCTTGCATACTATTCACGGATCACACTCTCCGAAGTCAAATCTTGATAAGGAGGGAAACAACCGCTTACGGGTCCTCTCGACTCATAAGAGGGAAAAATTCTCTTATAAGATCCTTACGACTTATAAGAGAAAACGCACTTAGGAATCCTCACGATTCCTAAGGAGAAAATACACCTACGAGATCCTCTCGATCCGTAGGGAGAAAAGTCTTTATGAGATCCTCACGGCTTATAAAGTTGAAAAGTCTTAGGCAGCAGATCTGAACCTGCCTCCTAAGCCATCATTACCTCTTGAAGAAGACAAGACAGGATACTCGCTCTATCATCTGTCAACCATGTTTACTAAGGCAACATACTGATAATAAAATAAGGGAGAAAGCACAGAGATGACACAAGACATTGCAAAAGGAAATGTGTATATCTTTATTCATGAATTCAATTAAGTACAAGGCGAATCGTATAAAAGAATAAAGAATGTGTACATATTATTCAATGATTACAAGTGTATAATTGATACAAAGCTACTGAGAAGGAAGCATCTCGCATTTCCTTTAACGCCTCATCCTGAGCGGCTGCCGCGGCCTCTTCTGCTTCCACCTGAGCCCGCTGCTGCAGGTAGGATAAAAGTTGCTCCTCAACTGCCTGCTGGGCTGCCTCCTGATTTGGTGTATCCCGCTCGACGACGTCAAGCTGCTGCCTTAGTGTTAACCCTTCGGAGATGCATTGCAGAAGGCCTTCAAAGATAACCTTCAGCTATGCAGCGTTTGCATCCACCTGAGCATGCAGTTGGGCAGATTTGCTCGAAGTCTCGCCGCGCTCCTTACTCCTTAAAGAAACTTCTTGTTCAAGATGGCGGAAGTAAGGAGCGCTCTGCTCGATCCATGCCGCCCGTTGAGTGCTCACGGCCAAGATCTCGGGGGTAGGACGCTTAGACTCCAGTTGATACAGACGGGCCTCGATCTCCCTGCAGTGATTAACCCAAGACTCGACGACGCCTTCATTATGAAAATTTACAAGCGTCGCCAGCATCAGATTAACCTCCGCAGCGAAATCTGCGGCAGATGGGGGAGCGTCTGCGTCAAGCTCTTCGACGTATCCGCTTAGCATGCCCAAACTCATCGCAGCACCCTTTGAAGATGGACGTCTCAGGAAGGGGCCTGCCTGCATTATGATGCGAGACTCGAAGGGGGCCGGAATTGGAACGACAGCTGAAAAACAAAACACAATCAGATGACGGTTCAAGAAATATAAGAAAGTCATCAATGGGAGAGTTTACTATACCAGCTGCAGCAGGCGGCAAAGCCGGGAGGGTCGGTGGCGCAACCGATCTTACATCTCCTCCTTCGATTTGTAGCACTGCAATCAGGGCGAGGAAGAATCAGAAATAATTTCATTACTGAAAAAAGGAAGGGTATTAATTGAAAACCATACTCACCAGCGCCACTGGAGGAAGCAAGCTCCGACGGGAAGGAGAAGTGCGGGTGCAGCACCTGGTAAAGGTGATCAAAAAGTACTCCTGCGAGAACGCAATGGTACAACATCAGTACATGAATTATACGGCCGAAAGATAAGACCGATGGGTCACAAGTCTATACCCTCCAGCATTTGCGATGGTGCAAGAGAAGGCAGAGAGGTGACCACCGTCAAGGCAGTAACGGACGACGCTCCCTCGAGCAATAGGACATCAGCACTGGCTGCACCCGTGTTGAAAGCAAGATAAGCACTGTCAGAAAAATTACAGAATAAAGAAAAAGACGGTAACCCAAAATTTACCTGATGCGTCACCAGCCGAAACGGAGGCGTCTCCCACCTCCATTGACACGGGTCCACCTCCCGTTGCTTCATCGCCAGACTCTACGGGAGCCGTCGTCGTGCTCGCGAGGCCAGGAGACGGTGGAGGACCGTAGGCGGGGAGAGCAATGATCGGAGCATTGCCAAACTCTTGAGAAAGAGCGGCCGGCACGCCCTCGGGAATCATGCCCGTCTCACCCGCTACTCCCTCGGGCTCAGCGGTCGCGGCCGTCTCGCCTACCGTTGCCATAGGGTCGTCGGTCTCAGCCGCTGCTGCCCCAGGCTCGGTTATAGCAGCCTACGAGCCTCATTTCGATTCTTGATATTTGGTTTGGAAAAATCAACAAACTATCAATTCTTGATTCTATCTTTTTCTTGTTATTAGATCTAGATTTTTCTAATTCTTGAACTTCAATTCTTTAAATCATGAATTTTTTTGTTTTCTTTTCATTAAAGTTTCGACTCATCTAATTCAAAAGACGAACGATTTCACTGTCCCTATGGACGATCCGCACTCACTTACAATCTACATCCGACACCGTAGTTGATTGCGGTCAAATAATTTTTGGTTGTGATTTCTTTACAATTTCCAACTACACAAACAAGAATTCTTAACAATCAAATGACGCCGTTGCCGGGGATAGTGCGCTAATTCTTCGCATTTTTGAAATTTGAGTTGAAAAATTTATTCCATTATAATTTTTAGATCAAAATTCGCGCAAACACTAATACGTGTTGTTGTGATTTGATTGCGAGGAATTCTGGAATTTGTGGAGCTGTGGAAATTTTTTTCTGAATATTCCAGAGAGCTCAGGAGACAATTAGAAACAATACCAAAAATTTCAGTGCAGTGATCACTTCAAGGGACCGCGATTCCGCGGCATTAGCGCTCATTTGCAGCGGATCCGCCGCGTGATGACGTCATCATTCCACCAAAATTCCTCAGGTATCTTCTAACTTTCTTATCTCCTCCTTTCTCTGCTCCAACTAAAAAATTTCTGCAGGTTTCTTTGCAAATTATCGCAGCGCCGCAAAAGCAAAAATTAAAATTGTGCGTGTTTTGATTTTTGGTTGTTTGCATAATTAATACGGAAATTAAGGGGCAAAGACCAAATCCAGATTAGGTGGGGAGTTCATTACCCTTCCTAAGCCCCGAAAATCGCAAAACTTGCATCCGCATTTACCCTCATTAATTAAAAAATATATAGAGATGACTCTGAGGACCGTCGCGCTCACTTAGGACAGAAGAAGGCCGTGGGTAATTCATTGCTTATCCGCGTTTTCTTGTGGTGTCTAAGGCAAGTGTGTCAAAGGCTAGTGGTTATTAATTAGGCCTACTACTTACGTAGCGGAGTACCTTCCCACTTACCTGGCACTTACCTGGCCACAGGGGGACAAAGAGGCAGTGGAGGACTCTATCCTGCGACTTGTCTTTTGGCAGTTAGGAGCGGTCTAGAGTTTGACCTAGGTGACCACTAGATTTTAGGGTTTTGTGTGTTGCATTTGTTGTGTTGCATCATATTTTCAAAAATCCGTATCTTTTCAAAACAAACACCGCATTCATATCATTTCCCCTAATTATAAATTCACGCTGCCACTTGTACTAACCCTTTCTAGTGCAAGATAGGCTGGACACGGGATTCTAGTGCCCGTTAGTCCGCGTTTCCTTGATCGACCCAAAAGTCGGTATTTCTACATTTACCCTTTCTTTTACCCCCCACCACACCCACATCGATGGATCCACCTCCATCGAACTTCTTTAACCCTAATCTGCCGCCGTCCGTTGGTGCGCAGAATCCACCTCGCATCTCTCTCCAAGAGAGGTGCTATCCTACACGAGGTCCCCTTTCCACCTGTCTTTCCACTCCACCAGCCAATGGGGAAAATTTTCAAATAAAACCCCAATACATCAACCTTCTACCAAAATTTCACGGTCTCGAGTCTGAAGACGCATACGTGTTTATCACGAAATTTGAAAATGTATGCGCAATGATGGGTACTTCACAGCTTTCTGTGGATGCTTTACGTCTTCGTCTTCTCCCATTTACCTTGTGCGATTTAGCCGAGAAGTGGCTATATAACACTACCGCACATTACATTTCAAATTGGGACGAATTTGTCAAAGCATTCCTTAAGAAATTCTACCCACATCAAAAGACAGCTCGAGTCCGTAGCGAAATCTATCAATTCACCCAGCTTCCAAATGAAACATTTTCAAAATGTCTTGAACGTTTCAAGGATCTGTTAGTCCAATGTCCACATCACGGCATCCCGAGATGGGAACTGTGCCGAATCATTTATGAGGGCATTAATCCTAACACAAGACAGACCCTTGAATCCATGTGTCAAGGCAACTTCATGACTAAAGATGATGGGGAAGCCTGGAAATTCCTAGAAGATTTCGCTGAAAAATCTTTACAGTGGGAGGGTGTGAGTCAATCGTCTAGGGATGGCAATGATATTTCCATAGGAATTAGAGCTGAAATTTCAGCTTTACACAAGAAATTTGACGCTATGGAAAACAAATTTTTAGCCGCCGCCCTAAGTCAAATATCACTCTCCAAAACTGTATGTGGCTGTTGTTCTGATCCGTCTCACTTGACGGAAGAATGTCCGTTTCAAGGTCATGAGCATACCAATGCCGCATTTCAAAGACCTAGAAACGATCCATCTTCCTCCATATATGATCAGGGTTGGAGGAATCACCCTAACTTTGCTTGGAACCAATCACAATCTCAAAACACGGTTCCAACCCAAAACAATTTCCAAAGGGTCCCTCCACCAAAACAGCAACCGCCACTTCAATTGAGTCAGCACCCCTTCCAAGCACAAAACTTTCAAAATCCGGCCAACACTTTTGCACCGTCTAGTCCTTTGCAATTGACCGGTACAGATAATACCTCTGAACTAGCACAAACCTTGGATACTTTCATGAAACAATCCATCCAAGGGACGACAAGTTTGCAATCTTCCGTCGAGAATGTGATGAAGATCATTGTCTCTCAAAATGAGAATATCAAATCGATGGAAGCACAAATTGCACAACTAAAAGCCGAAATGAGTGCAAGAGAGAAAGGGAAACTTCCAGCTCAACCCTTACCCAATCCTGGCTATTCACATCTTGTGAATGCAACCACGTTGAGATCTGGAAGAGTGCCTGACACTCACGTTGGGGAAGAGTTTGATGTCACTGATAAATCAATCAATAACACCCCGGCTGAGAACTTTTCTCACACACACCCTTCTAATTCTGACCCCAGTTCTTCTACCCCACCACCTTCTTCCGAGCCTATTCTTCGTTTCCCAAAAGGCTCGCCACTTCAGCCCGCCTCTTTTACTCCTCCACGGACGATCCCCACTTCTATTCTGGGATCGGTTCCACACCCACTTCCTTCTCCTATGATGGACCCAGCGCTTATTGCTAAAGCACCTTATCCTAATCGGTTAAGGGCTAACACATCAAGTCCACATATGGAGAAGATTATGAACATTTTTAAGCAAGTTAACACCAACATCCCTCTCCTAGATGCCATCCAACAATTTCCATCCTATGCGAAAACTCTTAAGAACTTGTGCACTAGGAAGAGGAAGACTCAAGCGCCCAAGAAGATATTCATGGAAAAAACAATAGACACGGCTTTCCCCCAACAATTACCGAGGAAACATAAGGATCCTGGATATCCTACTATTTCCGTTTCTATCGGGGAAAAACACATCAACTGTGCTCTACTAGACCTTGGCGCTAGTGTTAACTTGCTTCCATATTCGGTTTACGAGCAACTAGGTATCGGAGTGTTAAAGCCTTCGAGCATAACTCTCCAGATGGTTGACCGATCAATCACTAAACCTAAGGGTGAACTGGAGGATGTGTTAATAAAAATCGGGGAATTTATATTCCCTGTGGACTTTATTGTAATTGATACACAGCCTGTAGCGAACCCACGGAATCAAATTTCGGTGATTTTAGGTCGCCCCTTTTTGGCCACTTCCAATGCTATTATCAACTGTTGTAATGGTTCTATGACCCTATCTTTCGGGAATAGGTCAATAGAGCTGAACATTTACAAGTTGGGAAGTGTACCCTCCGAACCTATTGCTCAGGTATGTTCTGTCGACTTAATGGATGTCGACAGCAGCGAATTTGATGATCCTCTTTATACTGATATTGACTCTTTTCATACGTTATTGTTTGACCCAACTATGTATCATACACATACGGACTCTTCCACCGAGATGTCCGGGTCAACAAGTAACACTGATTATGAACTGCTTTCAGAGTCTGAACATCACCCCGCAGTTTGTGATGACATTATTCATTGGGGTATAGATGGAACTTTTGAGGAAATCTTCGCTGATGAACTCGCATTTTTGAATGACACGGGTGTTGAGATGAATCATCTCCCAATCAATGAAATTGAACCTCCACCCCTTCTTTTGAACTGTAAAAAGAATGCGAGTAATCCATCACATACATTGCATCGTCTCTCCTAAATGAGACGCACACACATTCTATTCCACCACTTAACCTTTCCCCACTTCTTCTTCCACCAACCAGAGCACTGCATTGATAAATTTTTTGAATGGTTGGTATTAACATTCGGTCTTTGGGCGACCACTCTCTTGTCCGGAAGGCAAAAACTCAAAACCCTTGACATGACGATTTCAGAGATAGGCTTGTTAGCCAGAAGAAGCTGTGGCTGGCTCATCTCAAGCGGCAAGGCTTGGCTACGGTGGGTAACCTGCTCCCTCCTCGGGCTGAGGAGTGTCCACATGAGTTCGTTGAGGTGTCTACACGCCTGTACTTCCCGGAACAAGAAAAGAAGTGGCAGGCATCGGCTGACATTTCTCATTTTCTCAATTTCCCTAGGTTAAGGAATGAGCCTTAAGCTTGGCATCGACCACTGATTTTTGACCCCCTCGTGTGATTTTCAAAAGATTAACATTGCATAAGTTTGGGGGGGCATTTTTTCTGGCTCTTGAAAACAAAATTTTTACAAAATTATGAGCCAAAAATAAGTTTGGGGGAGGTTCTTCATTTAAATATTTTGCCCCCACTAATAAATTCCTCCCAAGCTTACAGGTTTTTCGAGACATAGCAGATGGCAACAGTGAGGACACTGTTGAAAACAAGTTTGGGGGAGGTTTGTGCTTATTTTCGCATCATTTGCATCATACTTTGCATAAGCACAAAACATTTTTAAAACCTATAAAAATTTAAAAAATTTCAAAAATAAAAATATTTTTTGTACATAAATAAGATAATAAAAGATTAGATAGTGAAAAATTACATCCATGAGATTAGAAAAATTTAAGAAAACTAAGAAAATTAGAAGTTTTCTTATACGAACTAGTAATAAGTAGTTATGAGCCGTTGTCCCAAGAGTTAGTAAGATGAAGGACGTCACTAATCTGAGGATAAAAATAAGTCTGAAAAATAGTTTCTATTCTGGAAGCCAAACATTTTGAACGTTGATACCATGCTATTCGCACTTACACACGTCTTAAAGCCTGGGATAGTAGAGGATACCTTGAAATACTCTTGTCTTAAAGTCGATGTATGAAGGAAATAAAAAAAAATGAAGAAAATATAAAGTGGTGAGAAAAATGAACACTGGTTTTGTTATCACCGAAGGTAATAAAAAATATATAGCAAGGGTGCTTCTTCACCTAGTGCCCTAAGGCCAACTGGTCTGGGAGTCACTGCTATGCCTTAGGTGGTGCAAGATGAGGAAAAACACCAAAGAAGCAAGCACATGAGTAATCGGTCGGTTAGTACCTCAAGAAGTATTAACGGTCGCATGAAAGTGTGTGAGCAATCCTAAATTTTCATTAATTAAAAAGTACTGAGGCTGATGGGCAAGAGTATGATAGCTTGAATTGAATTCTCCGGGTGTAGGGATGTCCTTTACACACACGCAGGGTTATATGATCGATGTTTGGAAGAAAGATAGAAATGAAGAATAAGACGATGTTTTATTGAGGGAGGATGTGATTTCTGACATCTTTTCATGACCATTAAGATAGGGCTCATGACAACCGAAAAGCTAGCTTAGTTGGAAACCCTAATTTTCAAAGTCTTTCTTTTACGATTCTTGTCTTTAAATGTAATATTCATGATCTTCCTTTTATTATTGGATTTTGTGGGTGCAATCCGCTGAAAATCCTCAGGAGACAACACTCCTCCTACTAGGGACACCTAGAGGTTTAAAGGCTTGTTGCACGTGCTCAGTGCAATCGTGTTGCCAACGAAAGTGTGCTAGTTAGTTTTTCTCTTTCTTTATTTTCTCCTTCTCTTTTTAAATAAAACAATTCGCTCGAGACGATCGAAAATAAGTTTGGGGGAATTTGATCAGTCGAAAATTAATGTATTTTTAACACGGCAATTTTCCTATCATTTGCACTCATTTAGAAGTGTTCGGTATTCATATTTCACATATTAGCAAATCAGTCGTAAAATATCAGATTGCATGTGTTAAACTTTAAAACCGGCACTTTAAGGGAAATTGACCGCATTTCATGGCATTACATCATCTCTGTATTTGCGCAACACTTGTGTCGAGATTTGTGCAGGAAATTGCATGAGCAAATCCAAAAGTGCTGATCAAAAATACGCCAACTCAATGATTTCAGATCTGGTAGCAATTCAAAAGGAAATATAAAAATCAAAATATCAAAGAAAGGCCCACAAGTCAGCCCAAATCATCACCAAAAATTGCAAGCCCTAAAGCCTCTAAAGCGCCGCGGAACCGCGGCGGGAGCCGGCTTGCGCCGCGGTTCCGCGACGGTTTGGTCAGATCATCATACCATTTTCAGTGCGTTATTCTTATCTCAGTGGCCACAGCTCAGAATGATATATCAAATTCCAGAATTCTCTCGAAGCTTCTGCCAGATCAGCAAAGATCATTAAGCAAGGCTAATCTTAATTAAGCTCCTAACAAACTATTTCTAGAAGCTCCCTCCTAACTAATCACATCTAGAAGCTTCTCCTCAACAAACTTTTGGAGGGAAATTCAAATTTTGCTAACAAACTTTTGGAGGGAAATTCAAATTTAAATTCCTAGATCTAGGGTTTTGAGATCTATAAATAGGAGCCTAGATCTAAGGGTTGAGGTTGTTCAATCTTAGTTAGTTCTTCATTAGTTCCTTAATCTTTACCTCTTTCTTCATCTTCTTCCACAAGTCTAGTGACAAGGCTTGTGCGAAACCCTAACCCTAATTCCACTCCAAATTCAAGATCTTGAGTACCAATCAAGCGAGAAGCCTTCAACCTTTTAGGAGCCGAGCCGATCTCCTACCGAGCAAGTGATCCAAGCCGATCCGCGACTCACGGAGCCGAGCGAAGCCAAATCGACGATCAAGTTCTTCCTCTTGTAGTTCTTGAGCGAATGTAATGAAATTGTTGATATAAATAAAATGTGAAATTCTTTAATCTTGCTTTCTTTAAATTCTTGCATCATGATTAGATCTCAATTTGTAATTGTAGTTCTTGTTGTGATGTTTGAGTAAAACTCCGCTCGTAAAGGAGTCGAGACGATCAATAGAATGATGATGTAATAAATCTTAAACCGATTTTTAAGTCCTACGAGTTTTGTAAACCCTAGCAAGTTCAAGAATCGATGACCTAATTTCGTTGCGATGCTTTCTTGATTGTTATCGCTCGAAATTAGGGATCTACGATCGTTTCTTGAAATTACTAGAGGCTAGAATGTGAATGATATCGATGAAAGAACAAGGGATAAGATGAAACCCTAGTTTCACAAGAAATCCCTAATTCTCGTCGATCATCATCGATCTAGTATCAATTCATCGAAGGATAAGAATACGACATCGTGAGATTACATCACATCTATAGATCCGATCGATTCCTACGGGCGTCATTTCGATTCTTGATATTTGGTTTGGAAAAATCAACAAACTATCAATTCTTGATTCTATCTTTTTCTTGTTATTAGATCTAGATTTTTCTAATTCTTGAACTTCAATTCTTTAAATCATGAATTGTTTTGTTTTCTTTTCATTAAAGTTTCGACTCATCTAATTCAAAAGACGAACGATTACACTGTCCCTGTGGACGATCCGCACTCACTTACAATCTACATCCGACACCGTAGTTGATTGCAGTCAAATAATTTTTGGTTGTGATTTCTATACAATTTCCAACTACACAAACAAGAATTCTTAACAATCAAGTACCTCCTCCACTGTCCCCTTAAGCTCGACGGTTTCCGCCGCTCCTTCAGCTGGACTTGGCCCTGCAGGACAAGATATATAAGAACCGATAGTTGTACAACTCTTACAACAAAGTCTCGAAAGACACATTACCTGAGGTGGATCGATTGTTGGCCTCCCGAACTGCACGCATCGCCCGTCTATAAGCTGTAGACAAGGCGACCGGGGACTCTTCTGGAGGAGTAGCTGCGGGAGTAACAGCGCTTGGGCATGCTCCCACGGCCAAAGCAGCGTTGCGTTCCTTCGCCTCACGCCTCAAGCGCTTCCTCTCCTCCCGGGCCGTCACGGCTAACCTTGTCGAAGCTTCCTTCATCAAGGCGTCATCGTCCGTGTTCAGAGTTGCCTCCAGAGCCTTCAAGGCATCCCTCATTGGCTTTTTAAGTCGGGTCTCTCGCGGCAGCCCCGAAGAGGCCGGGACTTCAGTAGCTGGCTTGGGAAGAGTCCCCGTATCGGTTTGCGCAGAAGATCCCGCGGCCCCTGCAAAATGACAAAGAGAAGATTAGATTGGCTATAAAAAAATGAGAATAAAGACTCAGTGAGCCGAGACATACCAACGCCCGACAGAGCGCGTTTCCTTTCCTCCTCCTGGAAAGTTTTGAGGGAAGCAACGATAGCTTCTTCGGTGGTAATGCCTATTTTTAAAAAAGAGGGAAAATCATTAGTCAAACACAATGATAAAAGTATGATGCAATGACGGAAAAATACAACTAGTCATTACCCGATTGCGCGAGTTTGGCCAACCACGCTTCGAGCCTTGCCGATCGCTCAAAAGCCATGATGGCACCCTCCATATCGGTGTCTACTAGATCTACGAAGAAACCCTCGTTGCTTCCGTACTTGCTTAGGCCTTCGGTGAGAGGGGCTTGAGGCTCTAAGCCAAGGATGGCGTCAAGAGAAAGAACGGACTTCTTCTTCCTATTCTGCGCGCGGATCCCGGTCGCCGCCAAAATCATCTTACGCTTCGTAGGCACCTTAGGACGGCGGGTTCCGATGTCCGAGCCCCGCCAGACTCGGGCGAAACTATATTCACCGTCTCCACTGGAGCACAGGGCGTTGTGGGAGCGTCTACGGTATCACGAGGCGTCAATCCACGCAGATGGCTCAGCACGCGCGGTGGTTCAGCTCCCGCATCTCTCAGCGGAGGAACGACAGGGATCCTTGGCCTCAGGGGAGCTTTGCGGTCGCTGCCAGGAGGCACACCCTTGCGGTCAACCAACAATCGCCTTTCTTCCTTAATAATGGCGCCCGTCGAATGCTGGTACCACGCCGTATATGTATTAAGGATCTGTGGGGCGCAATTCAGCTCGCTGATGAAAAAATGAGAGCCCGTATTCAGACGCATGAAGTGATGCAGTGCGCTCCGCATCCCTTCTTCAGTGGAAGCAGGTTCCAGCAAGAAAGACTCCAATGGCACTCCTTGATTATAGCTCAGTTGCTGGGCAAAACGATGCGGTTGTATCTCATGAAAAGCGCCGTATCATTTTTCCTAAACACCAGGAAACCCGGTCTGATCGAATACAAATGGAGGGTCTCCCGGGCTGTCAGAACTGAGGCCTCGTCTTTGAAGATATCTTGCAATGACCGCACTGTGGTAGTAGACGCCTTTCCGATGGTTAACACTTCATCGGTGAAGGTCATCCCGTCTCCAACTGTGCGGGGTCGAAGGAGCAAACCTCTGGCGTGCCGCGGCGATGGATTGACAATTGAGGCGCCGACCAATCGCATGATCCGAAGGAGGCTGCACCTGTCATAGAACGAAGGCCTTTTATGCATACCAAAAATGCCAAGTGCATGTAGCTCAAGCTATGACATGAAGTAATGCATCGAGAAGATCACGTGCGGTACTCCAGGTTCATTAGCATCCGCCGCTTGACTAAGGACGTGATACAGGTGTGCTAAGCCGGCGATCCCGACGGCCACTTTTACCCCAATGGTCATCCAGTGAACTGGGTAAAAGACAGATGGCCTCATACGGCGAAGGTGCATTGGGAGCGCAAACTAGCTCAGCCATAGCCCAAGAAATCCTAAGAAGAATACTTCATCATCCATCCCGGGGACTGCAACCTCTGCAAAAGGGACAACCGGGGAGTTAGGAAGGAAGAAACTCTTTTGATCTACCTCCGTCGCTGGCAGGTTGTCCAAACCCAAACCGAAAGGGTCATCAAGCATGGCAAACTTAGCAGCTTCCGCCGAGAGGACGTTTGGGTGAAGGAAGCGAGCGATGAAATCCTCGAAACTGACCCCGCGGCTCCTAGATTCGATAGAAAAGCCCTTGTAGATATTCAACACTTTGATCAAACTCGGAAACTGATGTTGAATAGCGTTCTCCGGGGTAAGGCCCATTATCACTGGCTTAGCACCGAAAACATATTCGTCCGTGGGAAGCAGCTCCTCATAATGCTCCCCTATGACCGGTAAGCCGGAAACTTCTGTGAACTCCTCTAAAGAAATCGACACTTCCCGGTCCAGTGCGAGGAAAGTGTGAGTAGGGATATTCCACTGCTCCAAAAAATCCTTAACCCACCAGGTGGGAAGTGTGGGATATTGGAAGAGAGAAGCATAAACAGCGGTGTACAACCCAAGCCTCATCAATTGCGACTTCTTCACTGATAAGATGTAGAGTGCCCACGGCAGATAACCGATCGGATGACGGGGGATCAGACCTATATTATATGGTTGCCCGCAGGGTCGTGCCTCGCCTTGACAAATACGACATCCCAAGATATTCAAAACCATGGGAGGCTGAACGGGAATTGCAGCTATAGAGGGATGAAGAAGGCCATCTGAAGTCCAATCAACCATCTCCACGGCATACTTCACCGGGGGTGGGTTGGCATAATGGATCGCCATAATGGGCTCCGATGGTACTGCGCATGAAAAGCTCTGTCGACCCCTGATAATATGATTGTACCATGACCCCCAAAGGTGAAGATTCTTATGTTCCGGATCATAGTCTCTAATCAAAGCTAGAACCTCTCGGTCTATGGGTGCTCCGGGGAATCCTCCCTCCGAGCGAACGAATGGGAACGAGGTATCGAAAGACATGTTGCCTGCAAAAGAAGAGGGACGGAGATCAACTGTCAGTATTATAATTTTTAATTTCTGACACTTGATTCTTTAAAATTTGTACTACACTGCAATGCAGTGTAGAGGGGACCAAAAGTGGACCCACAAAATCTGGATGACAATGCATCAGTTAATAAGAAAGCCCCATCATTGGATGGGACTGTCAATTAATGAGTAGATCCCCAAAAGAATACTCTTATTAAATGAGAAATCCCTAGAGACAAGGAGAAAATCTCCTCTTTCACAGCAAAGCTCTGTCACAGAGTGACACTTGTCAAACTCTGGTCTCAAGGGAATAAAATTCCTTAAAAGAGCCTAGCTCTGTAATAATGATGAGAGAATCCATTAAAAGAAAAAAAAAATAATTAACTTCTAGAAATTAAAAAATTTGGGATCTTAGAGATCCATGAAAACTCTTAAGAGTTCTTCATTGTTAGATCAAAAAGATCTATATTTTATCCATGAGCAAAGCTCTGTTCATAGGTAAAAACCCTGAAACAAGATCTCTTTAGATCTATGGATTCTTGAGAGCAAGGCTCTGTTGGTGAAACCCCAAAGGGGTTTTCTTTAGATCAAAGATCTGTGAGAGCAAGGCTCTGTTAATTAAAATTAATTTAATTTAAATTAAGTTAAATTTTATCTAAGATTTTTCTAGAGTTTTAACTCTGAAGTTCTTGAAAAACAAGAGCAAGGCTCTGAAGTTCTAAAATTAAAAATCTTGAAGATGATAATCATTTTTTGAGGACCAAGGGTCCTATTTATAGGCACTTGTGCACCCCTTCAACTCCTGAGTTGATCCAACGGCTAGGATCTTGCCACCGCTGCACTCACGTGAGCGCAACTGTGGGGGGACATTTGTTTCCCCCATTCAGAGCAAAGCTCTGTTTGAATTTCAAAAATTCAAAATTGAAGCAACTCTTTAGATTCCTTACGTTGCGCGCAACGCGCCACGTGTCAAAAGCTGACACGCCAGCGCTGCGCCCAAGACAGCGCACCCAATCAGAGCAAGGCTCTATTTAAAATAAAAATGAAGGAAGCAACGCTTCAAATGATCTGCGCTCTGCGCTGCGCGACACGTGTCAGCGCAGTTGCGCTGCGCTCTGCGCTGCGCGACACGTGACCGCGCGGTTGCGCTAGCGCGGTTGCGCTGCGCGATACGTGTCAGCGCAGTTGCGCTGCGCTCTGCGCTGCTTGACAGATGTCAAGTGCGGGTGCGCTTGCGCCAACTGTGCCAGTACTAAAACAGAATTAAAATTCCAGAAAGATCTTTCTAATCTTGTTAAAACAAGAAAATTATCTTCTGTAAAACAGAAGCCCTTGGATCAAAGATCCAACGGTGGGGAAAAATCCCTAAATCACTCAGAGAAAGATCTCTTTAACTGATTTAACAAATCAATTGGCACTATATAAAGGCCCCTAGACTCCAATTCTAAAAGGAGGGGGACATACAGAGAGATAGAAATACAGAACCTCTCTAAAAAAACTTTGAGAAGAATTCAGAGAGAAAGAAAAAGGTAAAACCTTTGAAAAAAAGAAGAATTTCTTCTAAAAAGATCAATGATCTAAGAACAAGATCAAGATCTTTAAAAAATAATAATAAAGTAATCAACTTCAAGATTAGATCTTTTGATCTATATAAAGGCATTGCCTTTTGATGAACCACTGGTTCTTGAGATTTGAGGTAGAACCTTTCTGGAAACAAGAAAAACTTGTTTTCTTTGATCTAAATCTGATCAAAAAATTAAACAGTGCGTTGCACTTTTGAAATTTGCACTGTTGCGCTCCTTGGATTGGTGCAAGCTACCAGGGAGCGCCACGTGTCAATCACAGAACAATTGCGCCTTGCGCTTCTAAAAACATAGCACTGCTCTCTTGGTTTAGCGCAAGTCACCAGAGCGAGCCACGTGTCGGCAACGCACCGGTGCAGCGCACTGCGCTTGCGCTCACCAGAGCGCGACATATGTCACCTCCATATGAATTTGCGCCTTACGCTCCTCAATTGGCGCAAAGCGCCTGACAAGCCACGCGGCGCACTATCAGAACAATAAATGCTTTGCATTATTAAAGAAGGGACAAAGCCTAATTAAATAGCCTAACAGGCCTAATAAAAAATTCAATGCATTATTAAAAAGAGGCAGAACACAAATAAAGGTCTAACAGACCAATTTAGATGCTGTGCATCATTTAAAAAAGGGCAGAGCCCAATCAAAGGCCTAACAGGCCAAATGTGAATAAATGTTAGACATTTTCTAACTGGACTTAACCCAATTCTGGCCATAAGTCCTCAAATTAAATGGAACTGAGCACAGCTGCTCTCCCAAA
Source organism: Agapanthus africanus (assembly GCA_030015575.1). Taxonomy (NCBI): domain Eukaryota; kingdom Viridiplantae; phylum Streptophyta; class Magnoliopsida; order Asparagales; family Amaryllidaceae; genus Agapanthus; species Agapanthus africanus. The sequence continues at coordinate 558,725,163 of JASDDO010000031.1, forward strand.
TCAATTTACACCCGATTCAAGGGTACATCTTTGAACTCCTCTGATATTTGTCGTTGTAATCCTTCAACGTCGTCAGAGAGGTGACGGGTCCCGACAACCACACATAATACGGACTGTGGGGTCCTTAAACTCATGGACTTATGCGTCCTTAAACCAATATTCGTCCCCAAAATGGGAATGTTGGACCACCATGTCCCTAAACTGGTAATACAGACTGTAGGGTCCTTAAACTCATGGACTTATGCATCCTTAAACCAACATTCGTCCCCAAAATGGGAATGTTGGACCACCATGTCCCTAAACTGGTAATACGGACTGTGTGGTCCTTAAACTCATGGACTTATGCGTCCTTAAACCAATATTCATCCCCAAAATGAGAATGTTGGACCACCATGTCCCTAAACTGGTAATACAGACTATAGGGTCCTTAAACTCATGGACTTATGCGTCTTTAAACCAACATTCGTCCCCAAAATGGGAATGTTAGACCACCATGTCCCTAAACTGGTAATACGGACTGTGGGGTCCTTAAACTCATGGACTTATGCGTCCTTAAACCAACATTCGTCCCCAAAATGGGAATGTTGGACCACCATGTCCCTAAACTGGTAATACGGACTTTGGGGTCCTTAAACTCATGGACTAATGCGTCCTTAAACCAACATTCGTCCCCAAAATGGGAACAATAGACCACTATGTCCCTAAACTGGAACAATAGAGCCCCCAAATGCTCTTTTGTCGGATCTAAACGATCCCGTTAAGTTGATCTTAGTCTCAAATTAGACTAACGTATCCTTAACAAACGTTTAAGTTGATCTTAGCCCCAAATATGGCTAACGTATCCTTAAACCAAAACCCCAAACCCAAATCTAAGAAAATACGGATTTGGACTAATCCACGTCCTATGTGTGACGACATAAATTAGTTTCCGTATACAATCCACGGGCAACCACAAAAAAAAAACACCCACGACACGAAGTGAACATCTGGAGAAGGAGAAAGTTGTTACCGCGATGCGGTAGCGTAATTAACTGCAGGGGCTTGCGCCTGCAGGGAAGAGCGTCCCCACAATCAAAAACCCCTCAAGCGAGGGGAAATCTGACGAAGCCTGCTACATAGGCCGCATCCGTCTAAACCTTCGATACACGGTGCCATAAATAAACTTGGCATCTTCGGAGAGGTGGACGGATAAAACCAAATAGCATCTGCCCCGAATCTCAGGCAAGACGTCCCTGTCTTGGCCGCCATTCGGAGGGGAACATCACGATCTTATTATGTGCGTGTGCAAATTCAATAAAAGCAGCAACTCCTGCGACAAACTTAGATTGCATACATTGTTTCCAATCCACATGCATCCAATCCTTAACTCTGACGTACTCATGGGCCATGTTAGACTGTATAACATATAAATTGTAGGTTATGATGACTATATTGAGAAATCTAAGAACGGGATGGTTACTGACAAAGGAGAAAATCCGTTTATATGTTTTGTGTGTGCGTTTGTCGTTGAAAAGAATAAATTATCGATAATCAAAGTTAGATTTGAGGATACCCATGTATGAGTTGTATTCTATATATGTGTGTTTCAATTTATGATTTCTCTTAAGTATAGGTTTGTTAGTGTGTATGTATTGTGTGTACGTTTGTTGTGTATTCGTGTTATATGTGTGTGTTTCGGCTGTCGGGGGTAAGGCTTCTATCCCATTAAGAATGTATAGAGCAGACACCCATTCGCTTGTGCTTTCAACCATTTCAAGTAAATTTCGGCAGCACCTTCCCGATATTCTCTGAGTACACTGTAATAGAATAGATAATCATTTCAAAGCTGTGAAACAACGTTGAAATGAACATCTAATCTATCTTTGTACATGGAGAACCAGCAGAAAAGTACCGAAGAAATAACTCGAAATGGATGAAAACACAAATGAATGCAGGTGTTTGCTTTATACATTCCTAACTTGTCCACACGGGACAAATCTATCGGTTATCATACGATTGAATGTTCTCGTCACATAAACCACCCGACGGTTGTTAGTACCGAGCTAAACCGTCCGATATTTAACAACCTTCGTATAGTTTTATGTCACGACGAACATCAAACGTATGTTAACCGATAGACGGTGACTAAGTGGTGCTTTGAGTTTCATATATGAGTATCGATGAGAATATGAAAGTTTCATATTATCATCGAGTATCATATATTGGTTTTAACTTGAACATCTTGAATCACTCCTTAATGATGTGTTTGTTTGTATTCGTGTTGTATGTGTGTGTTTTGACTGTCGGGGGTAAGGCTTCTATCCCATTAAGAATGTAGAAAGCATACACCCATTCGCTTGTGCTTTCAACCGTTTCGAGTAAATATCGGCAGCACCTCCCCGCTGTTCTCCGAGTACACTGTAATAGAATAGATAATCATTTCAAAGCTGTGAAACGGCGTTGAAATGAACATCTAATCTATCTTTGTACACGGAGAACCAGCGGAAAAGTACATACGAAATAACTCGAAACAGATGAAAACACAAGTGAATGCAGGTGTTTTCTTTATACATTCCTAACTTATCCACACGGGACAAATCTATCGGTTATCATACGATTGAATGTTCTCGTCACATAAACCACACGACGGTTGTTAATACCGAGCTAAACCGTCCGATATTTAACAACCTTCGTATAGTTTTATGTCACGACGAATATCAAACGTATGTTAACCGATAGACGGGGACTAAGTGGCGCTTTGAGTTTCATATATGAGTATCGATGAGAATATGAAAGTTTCATATTATCATCGAGTATCATACGGTTTTAACTTGAACATTTAACATGAATAGGTTTTACGTTTACGTTTCATTATTAAGGGTTCGAAATTTCAAGTTTAGGGTAAATTTTTCTTGCCTTTACGGTAAAGTTGTACGTTTACGTTTTCATCGAGTATTCTACTGAATGAACTAGTGCGCCCTAATTAAACCCTAACCCTAAATAACCCAAATTAACCTAATTAACCACAATTAACCATAATCGTTACCCTAACACAAATTATCCATAATTAACCCAAACTTAACCCAATTTACCCAAATCAACCTAATTAACCCTAATCAACCTAATTAACCCTAATCAACCCAAACTTAACCTAATTTATCCAAATTAACCTACTTAACCCTAATCAACCCAAACTTAACCCAATTTACCTAAATTAACCTAATTAACCCTAATCAACACCCTAACCCGTTCAAATTATCAATAATTAACCCAAATTAACCCTAGCCTCTTATTAACCTAAATTAACCCTAACCTTTAACCCTAAACCTGAACCATACCCCAACTCTAAACCCTAACCCTAACTCTAAACCCTAACCGTAACCCTAACTAATTAACCCTAACCCTAACCCTACTGAACCGAACCCTAACCCTAACCCTACCCTCAACTGAACCCTAATTAACCAACTGAACCCTACCCTCGACTGAACCCTAACCGAACCAAAACCCTAAACTGTAGCTAGGCCGAAGCAACCCAATAATCAACAAAAATAGAAATAAAAGCATAATTAGAACCAAAACCCTAACCTGTAGCTAGGCCGGAGGAGACCGGAGATGGTCGACGATGCAATCGGTGACGAGTCGCGGGCGGTGGCGACGAGGAAGTCGACGGTGATGTCGGGGACGACGATCAGCGCGCGGGAGGGCGATGGCGACGAGGCATGGGTAGTGGCGATGAGGCGCAAGTGGTGGCAACGAGAGGCGCGCGCGGGAGATCGATCGATGAGAGAGAGAAATGTTTTTGCGATCGAGGACTTTTCTGTGCGTTATTTTTTTTATTAATAACCCATATACATGCCCCTACGGATTAACCCGTAGGTCCTTCTTTTGCGGCTCCGTAGGGCCAAATAACAAATTACGTTTTAATATTTTTAATTTAATTCGTATGGCACCGTATGGCCAACCATGGGGACCTACGGAGTAATCCGTAGGAGCAAACCTTTATTTCCCCTACAGATAAATATATCCGACCATTATTGTTAACCCATGATTTATTCTCTACATGGGTTAGTGTATGACACTAACTCACCCATGGTTGCTATTCTCACCACATGAGTTCATTCTTTCATCTTCATCACTTCATCTTCTTCTTCATGAGAAAAAGCTTACTAGCTTTTCTCTAGGTGATAAAATATTGTGAGAAAAAGGAAACTAAAGTGGCTCATTTCCTACTTCATCATCCTCTACTATTAGCCATTTAGTTTAGGGTGTTTGCTTCACTAATTTCACCATTAGTGAAGAGGTAGCATGAGCTTGAGTCTCCTCGACGTAGATCATCTTCGGCCTCGAAGACATTGAGCAAGCTTGTTCATTTCTTCATGTGAATCCTATTTAGAGTCTGGGAGTTCACTACTTGGAGCGAAGGGACTACTACATGGAGCTCTAGAAGTGAAAGACCGGTCTACAAAGGTTGTATTCCTCATTCACTTAGATGTAAAGTTGTTTACATTTGTGTTTTCGTATGATTCTCTAGTTAAACATCCTTAGCTTTGGGCACCTTGGCATGGCAAAATTTTAATTTGGCATGGACGATGCCGCCCGAAACCTCGCTGCCGTGTTAGGGAACCCAGCAGTGGTATCAGAGCCAAGCTAGAGAATTAGACGGATATTGTTAGATTACGAAACCGAAATTACTCCGAAACTTGAAACCCTAACAGCTAGTTTCTGTCGAATTTTTAAAGGGCTCTAAAATTTTTTTAAACAACTGCAGAATGTTATATGTGATATAACATGAACACTGACAAAATTTGAAGCATTTTTGCCTCAACTTGGCTGGCCAGAATGGGCAAATTCCCGAGCTCACCAGGTGTATTTTGGAGATTTGGCTTCAAATTTTGGTAGTGTTCCAGTCTCTGGGTTTTGGGGTTTCAGGTGTTGCTAGTTTTTGCTAAAAGTGCATGTGATGTTAATTTTCTGCATAGGCAACTCGGACTGTTTCGTATTCGTAATTCTAATGTTTGTTTCGGGTATTTTAGACGGTGATAAAATGTTCGAACGGATATCAATAATCCAAATGTTGGATTTTTCCAAGTTTAAAATATTCAGAAAATCATGCAGGTGATTCTGTGGACCCTCTAGAAGAACGAAATCCTAACTCGATTCTGTGACCGTCAGAACCACCATCAAACCCTAGGGTTTGTGATAGTTCAGCGGTGTCACAGGTGAGGCATTGGTTGACCCTTCTACGGCTGGTAATGGGTGTTGTGGCATGTTCTGGGTGCTTTTTTAGACTCTGCTCAAGTGTTAAGCTTGTTGGGAAATTTTTGGTGTTTGTTTATTCAATCAGAAAGTTTAACATCGTTTAATTATCTGAGATTGTGATACAATAATTGGAATCTATTAAGTTGCGTGCAAGTTTAACATTTCGGTCTCGGGTAAAATCGGGAATTTTGTTGAATTACCCGACTTCTTATTAAAAAGTGTTTTCATAGTTGTGACATAAATGTAAGATTTGCATTGTTAGGCATGAAATCCAGAATATGTGATATTCCGGGTTTATGATATCTATGGGCAGTGATGATTCCAATTGTTATAGTTTTTCACTTTCTTTTCTACGACCGTAAGTGTAATATGTGGTTTATCGCCGGTTTCGTTGCTATATGTTAACGACAATTAGGATATGTATATTTACTTACGTTGATGACATGTGATGTTATGTGTTGCTGTGATATGTTATATTGGATCATCGTGTTTTGAATAGCCGGGTTTTTTTAATGTGAGATGAGAGTTTTTCATTTTCATTCATGTAACAACTTGTATGTAATATTCTTTTATTGGGGCACTTCCAGGTTGAGGAAGATATCACCGTTGATGTATATTATTTACTTTTCCGTATTAGGATAGACCCAAGGAAGAGAGCACGAGTAACCGGGTTCTAGGATCCAGTAGGAGACCATCTCGAGGAGTCGAGTCCGGGTCTCCTAGCGCTAGAATTGGTAGGGTTGCTTGCCGCTCTCGTAGGGGTCTAGGGATGTGGGATTGGCTATTCATCATGACCGTGGAATCCGTGTTTTATACAGGCTTAATATAAAACCCGGAAATCATAGTATATCCAATATTTCATATGTTGTTTTCTGCTGCCGATATTCTGTGATGTGATCACTTTATATGATGAGATATATACTGTATATAGTATATTTGATATATTATATAGACGTTACTTATGTTTTACACCCGCGCTAGCCCTTCCCCGCTCTGCCGTTAGTTACCTAACCTAATGGTGCATGACGGGACATCGAGGAAAATGCGGAGGGCATAAGCGTACGTTGTATTTATCTGTGATGCTTAGGTAACTTAAATGATGGGACATTCATTAATGAGATTAATGAAAGAAAATAAAGCTAAAGATGTTGTGGAATCGAATTTTCAAAAACAGGTAGCTCTAATTCTTGCTTTGCATAGCGGTATTCCTTGTAGAATATCCAGCACCTTATTCGATAAGGAAAGAGCCGAGATTCCTTCACAGGGAGTGACCTCTTTAGCGATAACTGGCAGATGCTACAACCCTCGGTTTCGTCTTTTGACTGCTTTTCTAGTTCTTGCTTTGCATAGTGGTATTGTGAATATCCTGCACCTCATTCGACGAGGAAAGAGCCGAGATCCCTTCACCGGGAGTGACCTCTTTAGCGAAGCTAGCAAAAGCCTAAAAAACACTCCATTTTAAATCATTTGATTCTACAACGATATCAAGTTCATTACGCAAAAGGTTTTCTTAAAAACCCGGCGTAGCCCTCCGTCATTTCAGATAAGTAGTATTTAATATTCGTGCTACGTTTATTGATCTTTTCAAGGCGTAGTGTGCGGTAGCTGATTAGTGTTTATCTGCTAGCATATGATGCGATTGGATTAGGGTAGTCGTGCGACCTTGTTGACCTTATCAAGGGTCATGCGGATGGGTTTAATTCAATCAGGAAATGACGGGATGAACTTGACTTGCGGTCTATAGTTTGTTGACCTTGTCAAGGTCATAGATCGCCCGGGGCAAAATTATCGGGAATTTCAAGTGTTGAATTTTGCAATGAGATTACATACTTTCTATGATACCCACTGCGAATAATTGTTACTCCTGGGAGAGTTTTGCACTTTACAATTAGCCGATCAAGTAGGTGTCAAGAAAGGTGTCAACGGGGTTACACCCTTGGGAAAATGAGGTTTATTGTAATTAGGTCCGTGCGAAAGCACGGGGAACCTCCCTCAAAGTACTGGCACTGGCCTGGTTGAAAGATTGGCGAACTTGTAGGGTGTAATTAATCCCGGCTAGTATTTCCTTTTAGGATTTGAAAGAAGATTTGATAAAAACAGTGGGAGCCATCCTGATTAGATAAAATAATAACCAATCTGATCTTGCAAGAGCACACGCAGAGTGTTTTCTTCTCCCTCTCTCTCTCCTGGTAGCGACTATGTCACGCCTTAATCAAGATAATAATATGAATGTATTGACCGAACCCGATTGTTATACTGAGCTGGGGAACGTTGGTCCCGCTCCAACTTATAATTGTTATAAGACCGAGTAGGAAATAAGGGAATACCAGGATTTCAGTGCCGCCCAAACGAAGAAAGTGCAAGATGATGCATCTTCTTCGGGTGTGTTCATTATAGAGAATTGTTTCTCAGTGTCCTCTACGTCCTGGGCATGAGATACCGGATCAGGATCCCACATATGTAATCTGTTACATGGGTTACAGATAGGTAGAGAACTGAGAATGGGTGATAAAGTTTTAAGAGTTAAAAATGGTACAATTGTTGCAACCAAAGTAGTTGGCGGTTATCACCCTGTATTACCAAATACATTGATTCTAAATGAATGTTATTAGATACTGAACCTGATAAACAACATTATATCATTTTATTTATTTAGTAAAGAAGGATATAATTTTGTATTGTTGGATAATGTTTTGAACATTTCCTATATCAAAAGTTGATCGGTTCAGGCACGTTATCTAGTGGCATATACGTTCTAAATCAAACCACAGTTCTTAACGTACAGAACACACACAATAGGAAGAGTTCAGAAATGAACGAATCCTTCTTGAGGCATTGTAGACTACGTCATATCAATGCGACCCGATTAGCTAAGTTACATTAAGATGCATATTTAAATCAGTTTGAATTTACATCTTGTGAAACTTGGCAGTCATGTCACAAAGATAAAATGACCATAGCTCCATTTACTGGAAACAGAGAAAGAGTTAGTGAACTCTTGGAATTGATACATGATGATGTATGTGGTCCCCTGTCTACACATGCCAGGACTGGTTCTTTTTACTTCATTATATTCACTGATGATCTCTCAATATTCGCACATGTGTTCCTATTGAAACACAAGTCTGAGGCTTTTGAGAAATTCAATGAATATAAGTGAGAAGTAGAGAACTAAAACGGGTATAAGTATTATATCCTTAGATGTGATCGGGGAGGAGAATACTTCAGCATGGAGTTCCTGGACTATTCTAAAGGAGAATGAGATTCTCTCTCAGCATTACTCCTCCGTATACACCACAGCATGTCGGTGTATTAGGGCGGAGCAATCGCACCCTAGTAGATAAGATGCGCTCTATGATGAGTACTACTGATTTGCCTATTTCTTTTTGGGAATTATGCACTTGAGAAGTTGCATATTTATTGAATAGGGTTTCAACCAAATCAGGTGCCTACCACTCCATATGAGATATGGTATGGGAAGAGCCCATGTCTTAAGTAAGTTAAGATTTGGGGTTGTCCGGCCTATGTCTAAGAGCAAAATCCGGACAAGCTCGAGGCAAGGTCAATTCGTTGGAAGTTTGTTGGATATCCCAAGCATTCTCAGAGGAATATCTTCTACCGCACCGAAGAACAAAAGGTGTTTTATTTCTCGGCATGCTACCTTTTTAGAAAAGGAATTTTTTATGAAAGAAATTAATGGTCATAAGGTAGAACTGGAATAAGTTCCAGCTATACAAACTACAGATGATAATTTGGTAGAACCATAGGATTCAATAGCTCCCGACGAACCTCAGCCTCTCCGCCAATCTGGTAGGGTTCCTCATCCACATGAGAGATACTTCGGTTTTCTTAATGACAGTAGGAGCAAGGATTGCATCATGAGATGATGAACCAACTAGTTTCGAGCAGGCCATCAAGAGTGGGGACTCTGTCAGAATGGATGGATGCTAAGCGATCTGAGATGGAATCCATATACACCAACAAAGTATAGACTTTGGTTGCTATATCTGAAGGGTTAAAACCCCATCAGGAGCAAGTATATCTTGAGAAGATTACTTGGTGTAAATGGAAAAGTTGACACTTTTAAAGCTAGACTTGTTGTAAAAGGTTTTCATCATCGACCAGGTGTGGATTATGATGAAACATTTTCTCCAGTGCCTATGCTTAAGTCCATCCGGATCCTACTTTCCATTGCTACATACCATGACTACGATATCTGGCAGTTGGGTGTCATGACTGATTTTCTAAATAGTACATTAGAAGAGAGCGTCTATAAGTACACAGCCTGAGGGCTTCATAGACAGTGGGAGCAGCAGAAATGTGTGCAAGTTGCTTTACAGGTTAAAGCAAGCATCGCGGAGTTGGAACATCTGTTTTGATGTGGTAGTCAAAGCGTTTGACTTCATCAAAATTGTAGATGAACCTTGTATATATAGAAAGGTAGTAGAGAGTAAGGTGGTCTTCCTCATATTGTACGTGGATGACATACTCTTGATAGGAAAGGAGTTTCCTATGATACACTCGGTCAATCTCCTCTTATCACATCGATTCTCCATGTAGGATCAAGGTTATACCTCCTAAATCCTGGGTTTTTGATTTATGAGATAGATCTAAGTGGATGATAGGATTCTCACTAGGTGTAGTGAGATAGTATCAATAGATCCTGGGGAGAATCACTGGATAGCTTTCAGGATGGTAAGGTCGACTGAATGTCAGTCATAGGCATTATCTTTACCCTCAGCGGAGGGACGGTATGTTGGAAGAGTTCCAAGCTAGATACCATGACAAACTATATGATAAAGGCTGGATACATCGCTGCCAACGATAATACCAAAGAGGCAGTCTGGGTGTATATTAGTTCATGAGATGAACTTCGTTCCTACTATTGTGTGACAATGGAGTTGTGGCTTATGTCTAGGAGCCCCCGTCCCATCAGTGACCCAGACATATTTTAAGGCAGTATCACATGATCATGGAGATGGTTGATCTCCAGGGAGATCGAGGTTAGGAGAGTAGACTCAGAGGACAACACGGGGAATCCACTCACAAAGGCCTTTTTCCAAGAGAGACTTTTATGGGATGGTTGAGTATGAGATACTATAACCACTGCTGATTGTTGGGTATTGGATACTACAACATATGGCCATAGTGCAAATGGGAGATTGTTAGTCATATGTATGCCCTAGAGGCCATTATTGTACATGTGATGTATATTATAGTGGATGCTTGGACATACATAGGGAGGACTTTCTTTCTCGACATGATAGTATGCTATCTGGTTACTCTTTATCTTAACATGTACACTGATTTTCTCTCGGTTACATGTTGATAAATCCCTTAAGATATTTACTTGACTACCTGGATTATGATGTGGATCATACTAGTGGGACAAAGGTAGTCCGTGAGTACATCCTTTAATGTCTCTAGTCGTGGGTGTATCGAGACGGGGCATCGATATACCAGAGTAGACTAGCATATACCATCTCGACCCATATAGATGGGCGATGGATGATCCCATATCCATTGGTGTTTGACATCAGAGATGATATACGGGTGCTCAGTGGAGACTAGGTACACTGGACGGACTCACCGAGAACTTCTAGATGGTGTTATACCTCACGTCAGATGACAGTTCTCTGGTGACACTGGTACAGGTTAGTCTGTCGACCCGAGATCGTCATAGAGTCTTGTGTGATTCCTACTGTACTTTGATTTCCACCTTACCACGTTCAAGAGAAAGTGCAAAACAGTGGTTTTTGGGTACAGTCCCGAGTCATATGAAGGCAATAAGCGATCGGAGGGGATTTCGTCTCTCCCGATATTGGGGGTTGATATTGCGCTGTGCTCGATTGGCCATAACAGGAAGTCCCTGGCCAGGGCTGTTTCTGAGACTTACTGGTAAGTGTTATCAGTAGTTTCTCGACCCGTTATGAGCCTCACATCGACATGACTTATCGAGTTATTGGGGTCTGACGTTACCACCCTCAGACGAGATATGCGGCATATCAGACGATGAGACCGGACTGTACGGTAGTGTTACTGATTGGATTCGCAGGAATATGAGCAGGCTTGCTTGTTGATCTTATGATCGCTAAATACCTGGGTGGCCGTTACGTTTAGCAGTCCGCTTGCGGCTTGTGGGTGTTTGATATGATCATCACCTACTGCCGGCGTATTGACGAGTCTTTAGAGTCCTACACAGAGGTTTCCTGGTTCATGGGAAACGAAGTAGGAGTACATATGTGATATGCGCGGGACTGAGATTAATGTGTGTATGTGATACCGCATTCTATTCTCACGATATGTGATATCGGTCGGTTATATGTGATATAGCCGGGTTATCGGATCAAGTGTTGATTCGATAGATTGTTACATTTGATATTAGTCGGTTGTATGTGATATAGCCGATTATTAAATCAAGTGTTGATTTAATAATTTAATGTATAATTATATATGTGATATATCAATTTACATTAACTAATATTATCTCACTTAAACATTTCTTTTTCTCACTAATGTACACTTAGTATATATATGATATATATTAATGTACAACTTTTGTGTCATGCCGGATGCCACATGTGACATGGGTGTTTGAGACTTAAATCATGCTTATAATAATGGAATGGTTTTATTTATTTAAAGTTAATCAAAATTAACGGTAATTATTCACATGGTTGAAGCTTGTAGAAGCTTGTGGAACCATTGACTAAGTCCACTAATTTTGTTTTACTAGTAGACATTTATTAACCCAATCATTATTGTTAACCCATGCTTTATTCACTACATGGGTTAGTGTATAACACTAAATCACCCATGGTTGCTATTCTCACCACATGAGTTCATTCTCTCATCTTCATCACTTCATCTTCTTCCTCATGAGAAAAAGCTTACTAGCTTTTCTCAAGGTGAAAAAATATTGTGAGAAAAAGAAAACTAAAGTGAGCCCATTTCCTACTTCATCATCCTCTACTATTAGCCATTTAATTTAGGGTGTTTGCTTCACTAATTTCACCATTAGTGAAGAGATAGCATGATCTTGAGTCTCCTCGACATTGATCATCTTCGGCCTCTAAAACATTGAGCAAGCTTGTTCATTTCTTCATGTGAACCCTCTCTAGAGTCTGGGAGTTCACTACTTGGAGCGAAGGGTAGTACATGGAGCTTTAGAAATGAAGGACCGGCCTACAAAGGTTGTATTCCTCATTCACTTAGATATAAAGTTGTTTACATTTGTGTTTTCGTATGATTCTCTAGTTAAACATCCTTAGCTTTGGGCTCCTTGGCATGGCAAAATTTTAATTTGGCATGGACGATGCCGCCCGAAAACTCGTTGTCGTGTTAAGGAACCCAGCATATATAAAAGGCGTGAAGAGATGTACTCTTAAACCAAATCCCATATTTGAGGGAAAGAATCGTGGTGGATCATCCAAGAATCATTAGTATTTTTTGAGACAAAAATTAACTTAGAAGGTATGGGATGAAAATCGTTAATCATGTATGGAACTAAGATCTTTTTAGATATCATGAACATAAGTTTAGCCAATTTGGGCTAAGATTGGGTTTCTGTAACACCCAACAGTTCTAAGCACTAATTTTTTTTTGGCGCTCACGCGTGTTTCACGTGAGACGCTGAGCGTCTGGCGCTCACATGTGTTTCACGTGAGGCACTTTGTTTTGGCTTCTTTTGAGCACTCATGTGTGTTTCACGTGAGGCGCTAAGTTTTGGGCGCTCACGTGTGTTTAATATAAGGCACTAAGTTCTTTGGAGATTTATTCTCTGTTGATGTTTTTAGAAAACTTAAATCTCTGTTGATGGTATTTTGACCATTAACGATCACCAAGATCACAATTTTGAGGATCTGGGATCGGGTTCTTTAAGAACTAAGTTCTTGATTTGAAAGAACCAAGTTCCTGGAGTATTATAGACTTCATCTTCTTCGTGTTCTTATATCCATTTCTCCCCTGAATCTTTGATTCTCAAGAACAAGATCTTCTTGATGAGAATTAAATTCTCAACTTGTGGGAGATTTGTCTTGTGGATCTAAGACCGGAAAAAGAATTAAATTCTTTGAGAAAGGTTAAATCCTTAGATATGTTAGATAAAGCAGATGTTTTGATCTCGATATTTTCTTTACCTAGCGTTTTGAGGATGGAGTCGATCTTGTTTATTGAGAATTAAATTCTCTGTTGTTTTGTGAAAGCTTTTGGAGAGCCTTATGTATATTTTTACAGAAGCTTATAGAGTGGTCTCCTCTTCTAGATTTGATCTATTTGCTTCTATTTATAAGAGAAGAGAAAAATCAATTTGTTGAGAAAACCTCTCATTGAGAGATCGTGATTGATTTCATAATCAATCAAAACGATCTTAAAGATCAGCCGGTGAATTTTATTCACTGTTGGATTTTTAATCCAAAGGCTCTCTGTTTAACAGAGAAGATTCCTTGTTTGTTTTAATAAAATTAGGAAAATATTTTCCTATGATAGAATTTTATTCTATCATATGAATATATTGTTAGTTTAATAAGATTAGAAAGATATTTTCCTAACATAGAATTTTATTCTATCATATGAATAACTTGTTAGTTTAACAAGATTAGGAAGATAGTTTCTGTTCCCTTATAAAAAAGAGAGAAAAGGGAAGAGAATTCCACACGACTCAAGCCTCACATGTTAAACACGTGAGTGCTTATAGGCAGACCATATAAACGCTGCAACCAAACAATTAAAGACTACATAGGCCTCATGTGTTAAACACGTGAGCGCCTATGTGTAAAGCATATAAGCATTAAAAAAATCACACTGAGGTCACGTGTTAAACACGTGAGAACACCCTTTTGAAGTATTAGCTTCAGCTAGAGTTAAAATCTATGCATAGAATTAAATTCTATTTTGTATGCAAAGAATATGAGCATTAAGAGTAAGTGGCCAAAGGCCAAATTGACCTCACGTATTAAACACGTAAGCGATCATATGCAAGGTGTATGGACGCTAAATGAAAGAAGCTAAATAAGCTTCACGTGTTAAAAACGTGAGGGCACCTCCTTATGTAGAATTAAATTCTACTCTTGGGAAATACCTTCCTGGATTTTTCTAAAAGAGAAAGATCCTCTCTGTTAAACGGCTCTAACAGAGAGCCATTGGACCAAAGATCCAAGAGATTTTAAAAAGGTCACCAAATATAGAATTAAATTCTATTTGGGAGAAATATCTTCCCAATCTCTCTAAATGAGAAAGATATTTTTTGTTAAACAGAAAGTGGTTGGAACAAAAATCTAATGAAATGGGAATATATTTCCTCAATCTTTCTAAATAAAGAATGATTGTGCTCTGTTAAACCGAGCATCCTTGAATTAAAAATCCAATAGTGATTAAAAATAAATATGGGAAAATATTTTCCCAATCTTGTTAAAAATAAGAAAGCATATTCTGTGAAACAAAAAATCATTGGATCAAAGATCCAACCGTGGATAAAATCCCCCGAGCAAATTTTGAAACCAATTAAATCAATTGGAATCTCTCAATGAGAGATTTTCTCAAAACTAATTAACAAATTTGCCTCCACTATATAAAGGACCCGAGACTTCAAGTCTCAAAAAAGAAAAAAGAAAAAAAGAAAAAAAGGAAGAAGAAAAGGTAGAAGAAAAAAAGGAGAAAAACCCCCTCCATAAGTTTCTGCAAAAGACAGAAGGCTTTCAAAAACGTTCCACAAACAACAGAGAATTTAATTCTCAAAAGAAGAAAGAAGATCTCCTTCTTTCAAGACTCTAGATAAAGAAAAATGAGAGATCAAAATATCTCCTTTGCCTAGTATAATGGAAACAAGGGTTTAACCCTTCATACAAGAACTTAGTTCTTCCTCTGGTTTGAGATTTGCAAAAGCAAATCTCCCTAAAAGTTGAGAATTTAATTCTCATTGGGGAGATTCTGTTCTTCAGACTCAAAATTTAGGGGAAAAGAACTAGCTTAAAAAGAAAGAGAAAGAAAAAGAACATAAGTTCTGGGAATTTAATTCCTCCGCAACACTACATAAAGAACTTAGATCTTATAAAAAAGAAAAGAAGAACTTAGTTCTTCAATAGAAAAAATGATCCAAGATCTTCAAAACAGAAATCTTGATGATCATCAATAACTAAAATGTCATTAACAGATATTAAAATCTCTAAAAAGAAAAAGAACTTGGCGACTCACGTGAAACACACGTAAGAAAAATTTAATGCTTAGCACTATTATAGTGCCTAGCACTTTTATAGTGCCTCACGTGTTTCCCACTTGAGTGCCCAAAAAAAAGCTAAAACACCTCACGTGCTTCCCACATGAACGTCCAAAAACAAAGAAAACTCATTTGTGTTGACTGGGCAACCACCAAATAAAGCAACCCGGCACCCAAAAAATAAAGCAATCACTTGAAATACACATGAAACAAAAAAAGGAGGATGAATGCCCCACGTGCTTCACACGTGAGCGCCAGAGCTCTAACCAAGTGTTTAGCACTTCTGTATAGAGAAAAAACAAAACCTGAAATCAATGCTCAGCGCCTCATGTGCTTCCCACATAAGTGCCATACAAAGTGCTTAGTATTGTATATTCGGTCAAAATGACTATGTTCTTAGCACTTATTGGGCAGCTCTTATAGCTAAGCGCCTCACATATTTCACACGTGAGCGCCAGAGCTACAAATAAGTGCTTAGCACTTTTGAATAAAAAAAGATGACTGAGCAGACTCAGCCTAAATTGACTAAGTCTCTAGCAGCTGAGCCTAAATGCTCTGTTGTTGGATCTCAATAAAATTTAATGATCCTGAAAATATTGCTAAGTTGATCTTAGTCTCAAATATGACTAACGTATTTTTAGTTAAAAATAAATTGAGCCCAAATGCTCATATATTTAAGTTGATCTTAATCTCAAACTAGATTAACAGTTTTTAAATAAAACAAAATATTTTTGAATTAAAAGAATATATAACCTAAGTTCAAAACCCAAACCCAAATCTAAAATATACGGATTTTGACTAACCCGCAACCTACGGGCGACGACATAAACTAGTCTCCATATACAATCTACGGGCAACCCTATAAAAACAAAATAACACACCACACGAAGTGAAATACTGGAGAAGGAGAAAGTGGTTATCGCAACGCGATAACGTAATTAACTGCAGGGGCTTGCGCCTGCAGGGAAGAGCGTCCCTATAATCAAAAACGCCTCACAAATGAGGAGGAATCTGATGAAGTCTGCTACAACGGTCGCATATATCCAAACCTTCGATATATAGTGCCATAAATCAACTTGGTATTTTCGGAGAGGTGATGGATAAATCCAAATAGTATCTGCCCCTAAATCTGGCCAGATGTCCCAACGTCTCGGTCCGGTCTTTCGGCGATGAACAGTTTCCTAACTATAGAATTTAATTCTGTTTAACAGAGAAGATCTTTCTTATTTTAGAAAGATCAGGAAAATATTTCCTAAATAGAATTTAATTCTATCACATATAATTTAATTCTATCAAATGGTTTAATTGGTGATTTTTTAATCACCGTTGGATTTTTGATTCGAGGGCCCTCTTTTTAACAGAGAGGATCTTTCTAGTTTGAGAAAGATCTTGGAAATATTTCCCCCAGTAGAATTTAATTCTGCATAGAATTTAATTCTACCAAAAAGAACATTCACTTTATTGCACGTGGGACGCTGGCCAATAGCGTTTACGTGGATATCACGTGAAACACTACCAAGATGCTAGCACTAGCGCTCACGCGAATATCACGTGAGACATTCACGTGCTTAACACGTAGGAACCAATATTGGATTTGATCCTTGTTGGATATAGGTGCCCTCAAAGCAATTATCGTAGTTGCAAGAATGCAATTACTGAATTCGAGGAGGGCCTATACCAAGAACAGTCTTACTCGAGATGATAGTGTGCTATCTGGTTTGTCTTTATCTGTCATGTGAATATGTGTTACTAGTTATCGCGTATCGCTAATACATGAGATAAAGCCCATAGGATCTTTGCTTGACTACTAGGATTATGATAAGGATCATACTAGTGGGGCCTGGTGGTTTATAAGCACATCCTTAAATGTCCCTGGTCATAGGAGTATCAAGACAGGGCATCGGTACTCCAATTTAGACTAGTGTATACATTTCATGACCCTATACGGGGCGATGGTTGATCCCATAGTCATTAGTGTTTAACACTAATGATTGTACCAATGGGCGGTGGAACCGCGGTCAAACGTGGAAATGGACGGCGATTCCGCGGTCCTTTAGTGGCCGTTGAATCTGAGATTTTGAGGGCATGATTGTAATCATACCTAATCTAATATGGTATCTAGGGTTTGTACTTTCAGAGGCTATATAAAGGACCGAGAGCTGTGTATTCCAAAAATCATCCAATAATCCCATTATCTAATCATCTATTCATCTACACCTATCAAAAGAGAGAGATCTAAAGCAAAACTAGGTTTCTTGTAATCTACTATTGAAAGAGAAAGTTGTAATACGATAGTTGATTAATAAAGGTAGTTTTTGTTTTAATTCTTTTTGCATTTACTTTTCCGCATTTACTTTACGCATTACTTTTTCGCATTAATTTTCCGCATTACTTTTTTGCACTTTTAATTATGGTTTCATTCATCTTCAACCTTTCTTCTAAATCGCTACTAAACATGAGCGGGTAATTTTTTGCTTGCTAGGGTTTGTAGAATAGGGAGAATAATGGATGAAATATCTTTTAACTTATTTTGATATTTTAATGTTTATAAACATTAGCAATATCAATTTATTGATAATCACAACCACGATTCGAGATTAGTTAAACACGTGTTTTGTTAAAGGTTTGAGATTAATAGAGATCAATGAAAGGACAAGGGGTAGTAGTGGGAACCCTAGTTCCCGCCAAGAACCCCTAATCCACATTCATCACTATATCTCTAAGTTTTACACTATTAAAAGATCAAAGAGACATTTCTAAATATTCATCCATTAACAACTAAGTCCTATAAATCCTACAAGTCCTTCTATTATAAATTTTATATCCATATTAAAATAAAACGACAACAACCCATCCTCTCTTTTATCAACTCGTCTAAAACAAGAAAAGAAGTTCACGTTTTCCTGCGGACGACCCGTACTCATCGCAGCTAGTTATTTGCGACACCATCTTGATTGCGATTATTTACAAAACACACATAAAACACCTCTTCGAGTCGAAAAATCAAATGGCGCCATTATCGGGGAGACGGTCGTAATTGATTTTCTTGTTATTCGGGTTGATTTCTTATAAAAACCAGAAATATAAAATAAAAGAGAACCAAAACCGCATCTTGTATTTAACGATTCTTGTGCAAGTTTTTGCAAGGACATCTGGAGTCATTGGAGCAGGCCAGCAGAGATTCAGAAACATTCAACTTGGACCAGAGGAGCATAGTGGTGATCTGTGGAAATTTGAAGAGATCTTTCCCAACGGCGGTGGACCTGTAGCCAAAGTGTGCTTTAGGCGGCGGAATCGCGGTCCCTTTGACAATTTGAGCCCCCAAAACTCTCTGGTATTCTCCTATTGTCTCTCTCTCTCCTCTAAAGCTCCAATAATCTGATTTTACCTACAAGATTCTTTGCAATCAGCGCAGCTAAAAAAAATCTTTTTGTGTGTTATAGATTTTGGTTTTTTTTTGCATATATAAAACGGGCTTTAAGGGGCAACAAACTAAAATTCAGATTAGGTAGGGATTTCATCATCCTTCCTACGCCCCACAAATCACAAACGATCATATTATCACCCTACATTAATAAAAAATATCTAGACCAAGTCTCTAAGGACTGTCGCGCTCAATTAGGACAAAGAAGGGTTATGAGTAATCTATTGTTTATCCGCATTTCTCTTGTGGTGTTTAAGGCAAGTGTGACTAAGGAAAGCGGTTACTTAATTAGGCCCGCTATTTCGGTGATTCGTATAGCGGATACTTTCCACTTACCTGGCACTTACCTGACTACAAGATTGATAAGGAGGTGATAGATGATTTACCCTATATCTTGTCCTTTGGAAGTCTAGGAGCGGTCTAGTAATTTGACCTAGGTGACCCTAGTTCGAGATATAGTTTGTGCACGTTTGTTAAGTCCCTCTTTCAAAGCAAAATAATTTCCAAAATCCAAATAAAATGAGCTTAAATTATTACCATTTCACCCTCTTTCCTTTTCACTTTCTTATAATGGGTAACACAAACAGACAAACTCTTGCCGAGCTTTGCTATCCAGAACCAGATATTTTTTGTTTTCGTAATTGCTTTGGTACAAATTCCGACTCTACTATTTCTTTAAAGGGTAGGATAGAGCGCGAGAAAAATAACAGTAGGACACCTCACTCAAGTTGCTATCAACCGTATCAAAATTCAACATCTTCTTATGTTGATAATCTTTTTAAGGCTAGTGAGTAAACATCTAAATGCATGTCCATCACTGAGCATATTGCGAAGGCTCATAACCAAAGTTTCATACCTTTCACTAATCCAAAACTGTTAGGACAACAATCGCCATCATTTCCATATCAAAATGTTGATACTTATTTTAAGGAGAATAGGGCAACTTTTACACCCATGACCATTGCTGAACAAATTGCAATTATCAGTCGCCAACTAACCAACCAATCTCAATATTCTTCATATCACAATATTGATCCTAATTCTGTTTATGAAACTTGGATACACCCTTCTAGTTCTTATCCACAGCACCAAACTTTCACACCCGCTCATGTTAACACTTTTCTTGAGGCTAATATGGCAAGTGGTAAACGCATGTCGATTGCGGAACATGTTGAACTCGCCCGTAGCCTACAATTAAATGCATTCTAACCATACTCAAATTTTTCACCTTATCTAGACAGTGCTTCTGAAAATGAATTAGGAAGTTCCACGGTTCAAAGAGAATCCTTCATTAGAACTTCTTCACAAACCATGTTTAGTCTTGAAGTAGAGTTGGAATTGAGTAAAGAACAAGAGATCCATCCAAGTCAAACAAGAACCAATTCTTTTGATCTCGACACCTTCTATCATGCACTCCAACCGAATGTTTTTGATGATCAACCGCTTTATACTTTAATGGATGAGGTGCCCGAGAATAACATGTTTGACTTTTCCAATCATAAGTGTGAAAGAGAGCCTTACACCCTTCCAAATCAAATCGATCCTTATTCGACTACACTTGATATTTCAAACCTTCCAATTCCATCAAGTGAACCAAGTGATTCATTGATTGAGGATGGTATAATTGATGAATTTTTAAATAACTGTTCGTTTGATTTGACTGAAGGTGTTAGTGAGAGCGGTGAGAATATCGTTGAAGATGAACCCGATATGTTAGATGAGTTGGATTCTCCGATCCATCATGTTCCTTCTATTGAATGTGAACATCTTCCTATGCATTTAATCGATCCTATTCTTACAATCGACCTATCCGATATGCACAACGATAGTCAGCCTTTATCTCCCACATCTAGTTCAACAATGCTCGACACCCAAGTTCGTTTACCTATTTCATCACCCACTTTTTTTAGTTCTTCTAATCTTCTTTCAACTCCACCGAGTTTTGATGAACCACACTCTGATAGTTCGAGTTCTATGATTCTTGAAATACCGCTCGATTTAGACTCTGTTGAGAATGAGGGAGACGAGCCTTTTGAGTCTCCTACCTCCATAATTTCTGACGAATCGAGTGTTTTGAATCTTAGTGCGCAAAAGACCGACCTTGAAACTTTCAACCATCCTAGTGAATCTACATATTCCATTAATATAGATATTGATTCCTTTTTTCCGTTGAGATTATCACTCGGACCATCGATGAAAGTTTTGAAAATATTTTTGCCGAAGAACTCGCGTTCCTTAAAGACTTGGATGTTGTGATGAATCAACCTCCACCCGAAGAAGCTGAACCGCCACCCCTTCTCTTATCACGTACGAGAATGCAATTATTCCATCCCTTCCTTATCTTTCATATTCTCGTTTTCGTTCACCATCACTTTTTCGTCTCTACCAACTGAGACGTAAAACCGTTCAATTACATCTCTTATCTCCTCCCCACTTTTTCATGGCTATCTGTAGCATGATCTTCTACCAACCATGGTGTTATATTGATAAAATATTCGAATGGTTAGTATTGACTTTTGGTCTTTGTAAATCTTTGCATAGACCAATAATATTTATCCCCCTCCCCTCTTATGATTTTAAATGCTTAATATTGAAAACACTGTTTTACTCAAGTTTGGGGGGGGAAAGGAAAATATTTTGTCTCTTGAAAGAAAAGAAATTTTTTGCACGATTGCGAGCCAAAAATATGTATGAAGGAGGATTTCACTGTTATTAACTCTTGTCCCCTTTACTAATCATTGAGAACTTCTCCTCCCAAGTCTATAGGTTTTGATTTTAAAAGATGACATCAGTGAGGACACTGCTGCAAATAGGTTTGGGGGGAGGTTTGTTCTTATTCACGTATCATTTTGCATTATATTAAATAAAAGCACTAAATTTTTTGAAAATATAAGTTAGAAAGTGAAAAATACATATGAAAGATAGAAAGAGATTTAAGAAATGTAAGAAAATTAGATGTTTTAAAACGAATCTAGTAATAGGTAGTCATGAGTTGTTGTCCTAAGGGTTAGTAAGATGAAAGAAATTACTAATCTGATGATAGAAATAAATCTGCAAAATAGTCTCTATTTTTGAGTCCAAACATCTGAACGTTGATACCCTACTATATGCACTTGCACACGTCTTGAAACTTAGAATAGTAGAGGATACCTTAAAATGCTCTTGTCTAAAAACCTTGGTATGAAGAAAAAAAATATAAATTAACAAAATATAAAGGACACATAAAATATAAATTGTGAAGAAAAATGAACACCGGTTTTACAATTACTTAAGACATCATAAAAAAAAATATAGTGAGGGTGCCTTATCACCTAGTACCTTAAACCAACTGGTTTGGGAGTCACTGCTAAACCTTAGGTGTTGCAAGACTAGAATATTACTAATTACGCCTAAATAAGTAAGCGCATTTGGTAATTGGTTGGTTAGCAGCTCAAGAAGTATTAACGGTCGCATAAGTAATGTGTAAGCAAATCCATCTAAAGCATCACTGACTACAAAGTAATAAGGAATAAGGACAAGGGTATGATAGCTTGAATTGAATTCTCTAAGTGTAGAGATGTCTTTTACACACATGTAGGGGTATATGATCGATATTTGGAGGAGATATAGGAAGGAAGACTAAAGACGATGTTTTATTAAGAGATGGTGTGATTTCTGACACCTTATCAAGACCATTAAGATAGGTTCATGGCAACTAAAAAGTAAGTTTAGTTTGAAACACTTATTTCAAGTTTTTTCTTTTATATGTTCCTTATCTTTGTATGTAACTTTCATCTTCTTTTTTTTATTATGGGATTTTGTGGGTGTAATCCACTAAAAATTCTCAAGAGACAACACTCCTCCTATTTGGGACATCTAGAGATTTAATGACTTGCTGCATTTGCTAAGTGCAATCGTGTATTGCCTACGAAAGTATGCTAGGTTTTTCTTTTCCCTTTTAATAAATAGTTTGCTCGGAACGATCAAAGATAAGTTTAGGGGTATTTGATTAGTCTAAAATATTGCATATTTGAATGAACATTTTCCCTACTATTATTAATAAATAAAATATGTTAATTGTTAATAAAGAACATATGTGGGTTTATTCCTAAAAAGATTATTATCATATGTTTCTACATTTATAATTAATATAATTAGGAAAAATATATGCATATAATATTTAAATGAATTATTAGTAATTAAAATACGAATAGCATATCAAATATTCCTAATCAATATTTTAAAGATATTATATCATATAAATGGTTGGAATAATATCTCAAAAATACCAAATGCTACTAACAATTTGATTTGAGATGTTGTGCAGGTATTAGCTCAGGTCTGAAATCTATGTAGGAGATCCAAGCCAAATCAGGATATCGAAACCGAATCTGCCGAATTTTAGAAGCAAAATCGAGGAATCTAGCAACGGCAGAGACTCAGAGTAATATTTTCAGAATCTATATATCAAAAGGATCTCCAAATATCGATACGAAAAGCCAAAAAAAATCTCAAGACCCAAACCCACCAAGTGGTGGCGGAACCGCGGTCAAACGTGGCAATGGGCGGCGGAACCGCGGTCCTTTAGTAGCCGTTGGATCTGAGATTTTGGGGGCATGATTGTAATCATACCTAATCCAATATGGAATGTAGGGTTTGTACTTTTAGAGGCTATATAAAAGACCGAGAGCTGTACATTCCAAAAATCATCCAATAATCCCATTATCTAATCATCTATTCATCTACACCCATCAAAAGAGAGAGATGTAGAGCAAAACTAGGGTTCTTGTAATCTACTTTTGAAGGAGAAATTTGTAATGCGATAGTTGATTAATAAAGGTAGTTTTTGTTTTAATTCTTTTTGCATTTAGTTTTCCGCATTTACTTTATGCATTAATTTTACGCATTACTTTTCTGTACTTTTAATTATGGTTTCATTTATCTTCAACCTTTCTTCTAAATCGCTACTAACCATGAGCGAGTAATTTCTTCCATGCTAGGGTTTTTAGGATAGGTTAAAATAATGGATGAAATATCTTTTAACTTCTTTTGACATTTTAATGTTTATAAACTTTAGCAACATAAATATTAACCCTCTTATCGGGCGCGCTATCAATTTATTGAGAGTCACGACCACGATTCGAGATTAGTTAAGCACTTGTTTTGTTAAAGGCTTGAGATTAATAGAGATCAATGGAAGGACAAGGGGTAGTAGTGGGAATCCTAATTCCCGCCAAGAACCCTTAATCCACATTCATCACTATCTCTCTAAGTTTTAAACTGTTAAAAGATCAAAAGAGACATTTCTAAACATTCATCCATTAACTACTAAGTCCTATAAACTCTAAAAGCCCTTCTGTTATAAATTTTATATACATATTAAAATAAAACGAAAACAACCCATCCTCTTTTTTATCAACTCGTCTAAAGTAAGTAAAGAAGTTCGCGTTTCCCTGCGGATGACCCGTACTAATTGCGGCTAGCTATTTGCGACACCGTCTTGATTGCGGTTATTTACAAAACACACATAAAACACATCTTCGAATCGAACAATCAGGTGCTCATTTGATGAGTTACACTGGATGGACTCACCGAGAACTCCTAGATGGTATTATACGAATGTCAAATAGCAGTTCTCTGGTGACATGAGTACAGAGTAGTCCCTAGACCTGAAATCGCCATAGTGTCTCGTGCGTGTTCCCATTGTACTTAGATTACCACCCTACCATGGCTCTACTGAGTCGTGCACACAGGTTTTAGTTGAGTATAGTCCCGAAGAATATGGAGGCATTGGGCGGTCGAGTGAATTCGTCACTCCCGGCATTGGGAGTCGATATCGCACTATGCAGGACACGACTATAGCCAGAAGTCCATGGCCACGGCAATAGAGATAAACTGATAAGGGTTACCAGTTGTGTCTATTTGTTTATGAGTCATCTATCAACACGATATATCGGGTTATTTGCGGTCTGACAGATTCCACTCCCCAGACCCGGTATATGATACTCCTTTATGAAGAGACTGGAGTGTACGGTGACCGTCACTTATTGACTTTCTTGGGTCCAGATGAGTTCGCTTGTCGACCTGGCTTTATCTTTCTCATTCCTGGGTAGCCGTTACATACAGCTAATGCCACTGACGAGCTTGTGGGTTAGCCCGAAAGAGGGTTGAATCTGAAAGTGTTTCAGATTCAATCGGATACGATCTTGTATAACCTACTGCCAGCGTTTTGACAAGTCTTTAGAGTCCCACAACGAAAGTGCATGTCCGGGCAAAACGCGATGTGACGTACGTATAGGGATACGTACATGAGTTCGATAAAACATGTATATTGGATATACGTGTTTAATCAGACGACTGTTATACTAGCCAATTTCAAAGCCGGAATATCAAGTCAAGTTTTGACTTGATAACCGTATTAATGATACGGTTTCTTGTACAGTATATGATACTGAGAAGATATTGATGGCATTTCGTGTATGTGATACATGATGTGTACATGTATGGGATACATGTACTAATACTTATTTGATATATATATATATATATATATATATTTATATGTAAGTGTGTATATATCTTTATTAATATATATATATATATATATATTATTTAATATACTTAATTAAATGGTGGGGCCCACCCTCTCTCTTGTGTGTTGACACAATTCATTAAACATTACATAGTTAAGATATGAACATAATTCATTTTTTACAAAAGCCATTCTTCTTCCTCACAAAAGAAAGCTCAAGCTATCTAGGTTAATGGCACTAGTAGCCATGGTTAGGTAGTGTAAAAAGTAAAGAGTACCCAGAATTCGTATCGCTTTCCTCCACATCTAGCAAGCCTCTGGAGGAAGTTTCTCCGCCCGGTGACGGAGTTGGAGCTCGGGCAGCCTGCTTTCAACGCGGATCATCTACGGTGAGGCAGTCGGCATGCAGACACGTTCGGGAGCTCACAGAGGTTAGAAGGGGTCTTCCGGTATCATTCGGACACGCTACAAAGGTTTTAGCACCTCTTCCCTCTTCTTATTGCTCTTTAAATTTAGCTAAAAACTAGTACTTGGACGATTTTTGGCGTACGATCGATCGCGTTCCTACAGAATTTTTGTTTTCCGTCCATTCCCGCTTCCGCAGCACGCATAGGCGGGGCGCGCCAGGCCTTGCAGTGGTATCAGAGCCAACTAAGCACTAGGACTAGTTTAGGCAGTGCTTTAGTTTCGATCGACAATTTTCGATTCCGATTTCCTAGTTTAAACCCCTTCTCTGTTCGAATTTCAAAAGTCTTTTAATTTTTTTAAAGTATTAGAGAATGTCACTTTGGATGTAAAAATGACATGGGACAAAAATGGGTGGGGGGGTTGTGCAAATTGGATCGGCACCAGCGGGGTTCTAGCGGGTGAAAATTTTCAAAATGCCCCCAATTTTCTCTGGGGGCTTAAATTTGTAGAAATAGGATTTTTGGTATTGTTTTTTCTTCCCAGTATTGAGATTTGATCTCATATTGCTTTGGAAAATTATCGATCAAAATTATAATATCGTAGCATTTCCGTATTGATGATGTTAAATTGTTTAACTCTGTTAATACGATGATACATACTTGTTGGTATATATTTGCAAGTCTGTGATATTCTATGTTACATTTATTTGGTGTGGATTGGATCGTCGCAAAATGAATAGCCCTGTGCATAATTGGATGTTGTGTGATATGTGTTTCTTTTCATTCATGTTGTAGCAAAAATATATATTCTTTTATTCGGGACAAGCGGTCGACATGTGGCCGTCGTTTCTGCTTATTGTATTATTATTTGTCAGGGCTCGATCAGGTTGCAATCGATGTCATTTTTGTATTAATACAGGTATTAGGATTAATCCACGGAGAAGCCCACTGGCAACCGGATTCTAGATTGCAGCGGGTGGTCATCTCAAGGAGCTGAGACCGGGCCACACGATTCTAGGATTAGCGGGCTGCTTGCCACCCTTGTGGGGGGTTAGGATAGACCCACGGAGGAGTTCTCTTATCATCGGATTCAAGAAAGTGCTGGGTGGCCCCATCATGGTGATGATGCAGGGTTGCCTCGTTTCTCGGGTTAGCGGATGACTTGCCGCACTCGTAGGGGTCTGCTTTTAGCTACGCACATGGTATTCACGCGACTGGGGTATTTCGTGCTTCGTTTGTGGCTCGAACGAAACGCAGAATTCCTAGGTGATCCGACCATTCCAACTCTATGATGTTGTTTTTCCTCATGTTGTAATATGATTATTTGTGTGTGATGATATACGTATATATATGGTGTGTGTGTGTGTGTAGTTAGTGTGTGTGTGTGTATTAATGCTATATACATTTTGCATCCGCACTAGCCCTGCCCCTGCTCTGCCATTAGTTAAGTAATCTAACGGTGCATGACGGGGCCCTGTGGTGAATGCGGATGGCGTATATGTGTATTATATTTTTCTTTTTCATACTTTTCTTCTATGTTTGTGTGAGAAGGATAATGCTAGATAATAAGATTATCTAAATGATGGGATTGTATTAATTGCATTAATATAATGTTAAATAAATCTATATGTTGTAGGAACCAACTTTTTATAAAGGGAAAATTTTAGTCGATTCTTTTGCTTTGCATCGAGGCATTCGATTAGGAATGTCCTGCACCTCATTCGATGAGGAAAGAGCCTTGATCCCGTCACTAGGAGTTCACTCTTGGGTAAAAGTTTGTATTACTAAAATTGTTTTTGTAGCCCTATTATTTTTCTTTGCATCATGATATTCGGTTATGAATATCCTGCACCTCATTCGATGAGAAAAGAGTCTAGATCCCTTCACAGGGAGTTCACTCTTGAGCAAAAGTCTACGCGGCTATAAATTTTCAAAACCACTCGGTTCCTTCAATAAGATCAAGGTCATTACGTTAAGAGCTTTCTTCAAAACCAGCCGTAGCCCTCTATCATTTCAAAAATTCGAGTACTTAGTATTCGTTCTGAGTTTGTTGATCTTTAGTCAAGACGTAGTGTACGGTAGCTAAGTGATGTCTTCCTGCTTGCATATGATGCGATTAGCTAGGACATTCATACGATTTTGTTGATCTTTAGTCAAGGGTCGTACGGATGGGTCTAAATTAATCACGAAATGACGGGCCGAACTTGACTAGGACTCTTTGATTTGTTGATCTTTAGTAAAGGTCATGGAGTCCTAGGGGCAAAAACGACATCGGGAGTTTTAAGTGTTGAAACTTGCAATGAGATTGCATACCTTTTATGGAGTGGGGTAATTTGTTGATCTTTAGTCAAGGTTACCACGCCATGATAGATTGGATCCCGAATCCTACTGTGAGTAATAGTTACTCCCGGGAGATTTTCTATACAAAATCCTTGCTAGTTCTCTTTTTAGGGTTTGAAGGAAAATTTGACAAAACAATGGGAGCCATTCTGATTAGATAAATATACCAATCTAATTTAGGTTAGAGTGCACGCTGGGTGTTTCTTTTCTTTCTCTGACAGTGACCCTGGACTCACCTTAAACCAAGACTCATTAACTATATTGACTGACTTTTTAACAATCGACAGCTTTGGAATGTCTGGATTGTCCTAATCCACGACATAGTCACATATGTCCTCATATATCCTACTTCCCCTTCTGTTAAATCCAGAACTCTCTATATTCGGTACAGAGATCTATATTGTTTGGAAGGCCATCATATAGTTAGATACGAACTTGACAAAAAAATTTTAAGTCCGAGGATGGCCACTGGTTCTGGATTAGATGAATTGTTCATTTGTCTATCCCTCCTACCTTATCTCAAGCTCGAGAGCTCCTTACATATAAGGAGTGTATACTAGTTACGCTTATTGGATAGTCTTCTTTCAATCCTGAAGCTGGTGCTGAAGGAATAGAAAGGAGAAAGCCAACTAGCATAAGTTCGGTATACAGGAAGGTAAGATGGAGAGACATCAAAAAGGGTTGAAGTGAGAGAAAAAATTACGACTAATGTCATGAACCTGGGCAATGAAAAAGGAAATACTAAGAATACCAGACTAACCCCACTAAAACATTTTTGATGTTTCAGATTTCCCATGCGTCTGTGTTTTGAGAAACTATTTCTCAATAAACTCTAACTCCTGAGTATAAAAATACCGGAATAGAATCCCACATCTGTAGGGCGTTACAGATGCTGAAAAGGAGAAGAGAATTGAGAATGGATTATTTTTCCCTCGATATCGATTTTCGGAGTAATTGTTGATATTGAGGAAAATCATCAGGTTTTGCCTAAACAGCAAACTTTTTGTTTCTTTTAACCAAAAGAATATTTTTTTTCAATTAACAGCAAACGAAATATGAGTTAGTGAACTCTAGAGAGTATACATATTGATGTATGTTATCTAATGTCCATATGGACAGGAGATTGATACTAGGTATTCCATATTGAGAATGTGATTCTCTCTCAGATTGCTCATCCGCAGGGCACTCCAAGATGAGTAATGTTTTCTTCTTCAATTTTGGGGATGCATTAGAAATAGATACATATCAATTGATACTAGTTCCACCTAAACAAGTGCCTCTTTTCTATATGTGATATAGAATAGTGTTCATCTTAAAATTGTTAAGATATGGGGTTATCCAGTTTGTGTTTAAAACCATAATCCAGATAAACTCGATGCACGTTTAGGTAATAACAGTCTGTGGGTTATCCCAAGATTTCGCAAGGGATAGATTCTACCATTTTTCAAGTTCAAAAGTGTTTTGTTCTTGACTCGCCACATCCAAGGTAAAGGAATTTCTTGCAAAAGAAATTAGTGAGAGTATGGTAGAACTGGAAATGGTTTCAAAACCACAAACAGTTACCGAGAGTTTAGTTGAACCTGATGATCCAATTGACCCTGATAGACCATAGCTACTCCGCAGATTTAGTAGGTGACCTCAGCCATCCGATAGAGGCTTCGGTTTTCTCGTAGATGGTGACTAGGAGGCTTCCATCATGTGATGATGACCCTACTAGTATCAGCAGGCCATAGGAAGTGGTGACTTCCGACTGATGGTCGGATGCCAAGTTATCCAAGTTGGACTCCATGCACTATAACGAATTATTGACTTTATTGTATGCTCCGGAAAGTGGTAAAACCCATAAAGAGCAAGTAGATCTTTCGAGATCAGTGCAAATGGAAAAGTATTAACCTAATAAGGCCAGACTTGTAGTTAACATGTATTCATCACATACCTGATGTGGATTATGATGATACTGTTACTTCATATTCTGTGTTGAAGCCCATACGGATAAAATTTGCCACTGTTGTTTTCATGACTATAATATCAGGGATGAGTATGATTATAAAGTCTTTATAAATTGAATATAGAAGTGTACGTATATATGACTCTACCAGAGTGTTATCTTAGTCAATGGGAGCAGCATATAGTATGCAAATTACTTAAGTCTATTTATAGACCAAAACATGCATTGCGGAGATGGATCATCTATTTTGATGTTGTGGTCAAAGTGTTTGACTTCATCAAAATTAGAGATGAACTTGGTAATTATAAGGGGTCTGTAGGGAGTAGGGTTAGGTCTTCATATAGATGTGGATGACATCCTCTTGATAAGAAGTGATATTCCTATACTAAAGTTCGATCAAACATTGGTTGTCACTGTTTCTTCTTTATGGATTATATATAAATCATTGATTCTGGGGACTAGGTCTATAGGTTTAGATCTAGCAAAGGATTTAGGATTATCCCAATTCAGGTATAATGACACCATTCTAAAGTGGTTTAGAATGGAGGACTCCTAGTGAGGTCAATCATATGATGTCATATACCAAACCAGATAGTGCTTTCACACTTGGTGTAATAAGCAAACTGTCACGACCCAGAAAAGGCACGAGACTAGCACTCGAATTATGTGAAGTCTATAGGACCCCACCTAATTCAAGTAAGCCAAAAGCCCAGAAAATCTAAACCTTTTAGGGGGAAAATAGTGGAGGTGAAGTTTTGAAATAACGGTATAATGAAATCAAGTTCTTTCTTTAAAAGATAAGTAATAGTAGACGAAAACACAATATTTTGTAGCTATCTTTAAAACATGTTTCGTCAATGAAAAATTTCGGCAGCCCTCCTTTGTATATTTTAACCCGAAAAAGAGTACAAGTAATAATGATAAAAGGCATCCCCAAGCGGGAGCTAGCTCATCGCCGAAAGCGGAAATAACCACGCAGATAATAAATATACAACGCCGAAGGGCGAGTATCAAAACACAACAGGAAAACTAAACATCATCAAGAAAACCAGAAAACAATAAATACATGAGTGTGACTCTAAGGCCGAAAGAATAACAAACTGTGGCTTATAAGTCTACAAATATACATAGTCTGGTTGATGGAGCTTTTAACTAGAAACAACTGAAATAAAATATACAAGTAATAATAGTGGTCACCATGCAATGTGTCTCATCTATCAATGGAAATACCCTGAAGAAAGTGGTGTGCCAGCAAGCCGCAACGGAACCTGTACGGCTAAACCTGCAAGAAACTATGGCACAACGGGGGTGAGTTGCCAACTCGTGAGTAGAAGAAATCAGCGAGTAGAAACAGAATGTATGACCCACTCCTAGGTCATACAGTATAGTACAATACAATAATAGTAATAACATAGTAATAGCGAGTAGCATTATGAGTAATCATATAAGCGGATGTATAAGGTCAAGTACTCGTGTCCGTGTCACAGAGTAATTACATGTTATGTATGTTATGCATGAATGCATCATCAATGGGTATGTCCAGCATCGACATACAGAAATCATGATAAACCTGAGTGTCAAACATCGACACTCGAAAATATCATAAAAACCGTGTCCATCAGCGACACATAATACAATATATTTCAGGCTCCGTCAGTCTGGATCGGCCCAAATCATCTGATCACACGACTACGGTCGGTATCCTCCGGAAGTCCGCCGCATCAATATCACCGGTCGGTAGTGCTACCCTGCCTGGCTCAACATCTCGCTATATGATCCTCTTGCCCCGGAGTACCGCACCGGGTCCACCATGTACCCGCAGACGGCGTCTCTCTCTTCGAATCGGGTATATGTATATACGTGGCTCAGTAACCGAGAAAACCCATGGTGGACGCCACACATCATATCACGAGAATCCTCATTTCCTTTTTAAAATTTAATATATATGTTTTCAAATTCACATGCGGTTTCCCCAAATCCAGAATCTCATGGAAAAACCAAAATCTCATAATCATGATTATATAAGAAAACCATGAATATCGGCATAAAGCCCAACCATAGTGCATAAGCAGAATATATATATATATATATATATATGAATGAATGCATGCGGCATCTAAGTAAGGAATGCAGTATCTCAACTAGCATATGAGAGCAAGCATATTAATAATATGTTTAAACTACCAGCTAGCAGGTTATACCAATGAAGTAAAGTTTTCTAAAGTGTACGTGACATGGCAATTATCGATAATGATGTGTGTGAGCGGGCAAGCAAGTGTACGTGCAACATGCACATCATCGGTAAGGGTGCAGGTGTCTTAGTAAACGAGAACATAACAGAAGTAAACAGTAAAGGCAACGATAAGGTATATCAAACTATATACGAGCCATACCATCTATCGTGTTTAAATAGCGTGAATCGTTGTTTTTAGAAAAGTAGGGACTATGGTGTTTTTAAGAAAAAGGATGTCTTTTGAAAATCCGTAGCTTCCCTTGTATTATTCTTTGAAAAAGCCTACAATTCTTCGGTTTTGAAAATAGGTATAACTCGAGCCTAAGTTAACCTATATCTACGCAACTAATGACTAAACTAAGAACCCAGTCGAAGGTGATAAGAAATCTATAATATCCAGAGTCGATATATCTAATAGTCGGCGATCCAGCCTCATATCATCACGTACGGTAATAATATATCGTACGTCATCCTCGAGTCAAGAGGGCAGATCAATCATCATATACATCTCGTAAGGTAATATCCATCGTACGGCATCCTCAAAATCGAGGGTACGGGTCAAATATCATAATAAATCATCATTCGTACGATATCAATCGTCGTACAATATTAATATCATAAATCAGTGGTACGAATCTAAGGTCTCATACATTCAAATATATCATCAAGTCACGTGTTATCGCATGATTTAAATTATATCGCCTAATGATCCTTTATTATATCATATCATATACGGTGTCTCGACTCAAACACAAATCAAAAATCTCACGGCATCATGCCCGATCATATCGACTCATATCCATATAACATATTATATCCTTATCTCACGTGTATATGTGTGTGTGTAATGCAACACGCACACGTGAGCGCGCGCGCACACACACACACACATCAATGTATACCAAGTGTGTGTGTGTGTGTGTGTGTGTGCACAACAACATATAACCTAAGGTTCACAGCAAAGGTAAAAAGGCTAAGGATATAGTTTCCTACAACTACACATAAACTATCCTATAGTCTCCTAGGATTCTACTTGCTAAGTATCCGAAACTCACGTCAACACAAATATATACTTATATAACCCTAAGCTACGGTTGCGGGGGTGCTATACGCCATCCACCCGACTTCCCTCGTAGATATACATCTACTCACCTCGATCCTCTCTTGCCGAAGTCGATGACGCTTTGTTCTCCCTTGTCGTCCCGAAGTCCACGCAAAGATAACTACATATCACAACACATCGTATCGTATCAAAATCCGATTCAAAAACCGACATGACACGTGAAGTGCTCATAAGTTAGAACCTATGGCCTATGCATATAAAAACAATCAAATCACCCTCATCATTGATGTACAAACGTCCAACAACCAAATCCAAATTCAAATACTAAACCCAAGGTTTAGAAATCGGAAAACCATAGCCAAAATCAACTCAAAATGCTCCCAGATTTTTTCTCAGGTAAATTGGGACAAAACTAACAATACAGGGGCTAGGTTATAAGTTGTATGAGCTACAGGCCAAAACACAACACCAGACTCCAAAATTTGGCTTGCGAGAAGTGCTATAGTAACGGGTGTCGCCGGCCCAATTTTGGTATTTTGGTCCCGTTCTTCTGTGGTGGTCTCCTAGTGGTCTAACTAGGTCGATGTAGTTGTTTGATTTTCTCATAAATATCCCAACTTGCTCCAGATTCCTTGTAGTCCTCACAATTTTTACAAAACCGACATATGAAAGATCTAAACTTAAGTTTTAGGGTTTAGTCTCTGGTTTGGTCCATAAAATCGTCACTACAGGGGTTGTGATCACTAATTACACTCAATTACATCCTTACAACTCATAATATCACCTAAATCTCAACTTGGAATTTTCCGACATCACTAAACTACTATAGGGTATTAGGAAAACAAAAGCTTAACTAAAAGTGTGGAATTATACCTCATGTGGCAACTCAAGAATTTTCTTGAGTTGCCCCAAGTGCTCCAAATCTTGTCTTATTCCCACCATGGTCTATGTGAGGAGCTTGTGCACATTTTTTTTGAAAGTGGCAAGGTGTTTTTGTGTGGATTTGAGGGTTTTTGAAGGAGGTAGAGGGGGTGGAGGGAGGTGGAGCAAGAGGAAGAAGAAGATGAAGAAGAATGAAGAATGATCCATGGTCAAGGATACCCCCTTCTCTCTCTCTCTCACTCACATGCTATACCCATACCTATGTGTTCCCCCCTCTCACAAATATCTCATCTTTTTCTTTTCATTTATCTAAAAGAAAACAAAATCATTTTAAAAACAAACCATATAAAAACTTAACATGAAGCCATGGTTCATAAGTAAAATGTAACAAGTCTTTTGAAACATGACATGGTGCATGTCATATGCATAACCAAGCTTAATGCATAATTAGTAAATATTAATCAAGTTTAGCAATAAACTTGTAGAAAATTAATTGTAGAAAATTTTATAAAATGTCTAAATCACATAAATTCTTTCAAAATCAATATTTGATATAAATTTCCAAATATTTCCCAAATTATCGGTATATAATTATACCCTTTCATTAATACTAATTCTCGTATTTAAAAATATTCATGTAATTTATTATTTTAATTATTTATATTCCGAAAATAATATTTTATTTTCCTGAAATGTTACAATCTTCCCCCTTAAATAAATTCGGTCCCCGAATTTAAATTTAAACTCCCCCAAATACTAAAATATTTCAGCAAAATAATCAAGTCGTCGGGGCTCCGAAATCACGAATACATAAAGCACATCCTAGCGCAATACATGCGTAGGAAAGCGAGGGCAAAACTCAAAATCAAAACTCCATCAAGCGTTATGCAATCATCGGAGTTAATACGAAAATACTTGTGCCAAAATCCATTACAAAAATCAAATACGATATAATTTGGATTATAACATATACATAGTACGCATCTAGTGAAATCGTTAAAACGACTGAATAATAATGTATTCTAAATCCCCCCCCTTTTCTTTCTAATCGCCGTGCGATGCGTAAATCACGGCACAAGTAGAGAACGTTTATTTTGTAAAGAAATAGCTACATATCTATATATGTTTTATTTAAGATGCACGTTCCGCTTTTTGAATAAAAAAAATGAGTTGGAAGGGTTTTCTTGTAAGATTTCTTGTCACTCACGGACACGTAGTAAAATATTGAGACTATAGCTCCTTGAGATCCCTTCCGTAATTATTGGTGCATGCAAAAATACTCAGGTATTGTTCTCAGACTAGTCCTGCTCAATTACTAAACTATATAGTATGCATCGTAAAAACATGATGCTCAAAATGAAATCGATCCCAAAAATGTATTTAAGAATGCCGCGTGCGTCTTGTGCGCACGGAAATTGAAATCAAATACTAGTACCATGAATGTGCACAGAAACAAAACTAAGTGCAACGGGTGTGCACGAAAGTATCTGTCAAGTGCAACGGGTGTGCCTGACAACAAAATCAAGTGGATCTGATGTGCACGAAAAAAATCTCAATTTAGTGGATCTGGTGTGCACAATATCACATCAAGTGCGCCAAGTGTGCGCAATAATCTCAATCAAGTGCACAAGGTGCACAAAAACATAAATCCAGTGCGCTAGGGTGCACGAAAACGAATATCGAGTATAAAAATCGAAATCAACGGTATAGGACATACACCAATTCAAATCAAGTATACCGTGGTATATAAACTCATAAACCTGTGCATTTGTGCGCACAAAACCATATCAAAGTAATGAAAGTGGTGTAACTACACCAAATGCATAAGTCAAACTCATGTGCAAATTGTATGCGTGAAATCAAAATCAAATATCTCAGAATGTATAAAATTCCAAATCAAGTGTAATGACATGCACAAAATGAATATCAGCACAATCAATGCATGAATAGATGAATCGAGTGCAACTGTAGTGCACATATGAAATATCAATCATAAAACAAATCGTCGAAATATTGAAATCCAAAACAACGAAAACGTGATATTCGAATCACCAATTCACAGATCATAAATAATTTTCATCGATGTTCCCCTCCTTCAATGTCGAAAGGTGTCGGTGCATCCAAGGCTGGCAGAGCAAGAATATCTACTTGCCTTCTGCCCACGACCTAGCGCCCTCTGCATTTAGATGCTTGTTTCTCTTTGTGGATAACCAGTTACATGACTCCTCAGCTTGAAAGCCCGATACGGAGTAATGACGGAAACGATCCCGTTCTGGCGCTTCTCTGAAGATCTCCTGACCAATTATCATGGTCGCTCGTAATATATCATGTAAATAATGGAAATCTCTGGCTCACTGAGTATGCACGGTACAATCGATCCTGGTTCAAGTCCTTATCGTGAAGTACTCCTAAAAAATCCTGTCGGGGTCTCTTTCC
This sequence comes from Agapanthus africanus, assembly GCA_030015575.1. NCBI lineage: Eukaryota > Viridiplantae > Streptophyta > Magnoliopsida > Asparagales > Amaryllidaceae > Agapanthus > Agapanthus africanus. Next base: position 558,761,858 of record JASDDO010000031.1, read on the forward strand.
AATCTCATCTCTGCTGGACTGCCTAAAATTTATCACCCTTTACTTAATCCATTCCTGTTCCGGGACAGCTGCATTCTCTTTAAGACTTTTCTCTGGAATTAAGGATGCATTCAACGCCTCTGCATAGGTATCAAGTCTCTGATGTCAACGGAGTGGAACATCATCTCGTCAAGATCTCGTACGAACCTCTTACTCCGCTTTTCTTCAATGTGGACCAATTCGGAATTATCTCCTCGTAGCTGTGTGGACTGCGCTCCAGTTGGTTGTACTCATATCTAAAGTCTCTTTTGAAACCACAAACTCAGCATCTCTAATACTCTGTAGAAGGTGTCTGGCCAATACGTCCTCGGGAACTCGTCCAAATCATCGGAGTGATGCGCTTTCGCTCATCTTGTCTCGATCGACTCACCACATGCCTGTGTGAGGTCCCCTTCTAGCTGAAGTTAGTCAATCTGATGATCTCGCATCAGAGTATCCAAATGAACAACATGCCCCAGCCCCTATCCAAGGGTGACTAGCAGTCTCCTATCATATCCCCATGTATAAACTCATGCCGCATTAGCTTCAATGATCTGAGGACGATATCTCATCAACTCAGCAACAGCTGGCTCCTCTGTCCGCATGGTAGACAATTCCTCTATGATCTGGAGTAAACGGTACTTTAATAACCTTCGCAATCTGGCTGGACTCTAGCAGTGGCCCGATCACCTAGGGCAGATCCCGAACGCTCGTGTCAACGAAAAATCTTAATAACACAATAAATCGGTGCATTCGCGTCACCGGAATACATCCTGGTCAGTCCTCGTCCTTGACGAGCTCGTGCTGACCGCATCTCTAACCGCAGCCCTCTTTGCTCGTATAACCATTGTAACGGAAACCACAATCTGATATCGATAAGGATAGATCATAGGAACGCATAGAATATAGTGCAAAAGAATGTACATCCTAAGGCTTCTTAAGTGGAGTAGCGTATCTTAAGTATGCCATGGAACATACATACGGTACGTCACTCTACTTAAGTCACCTACTCTATCAACCAAGGTCAACCTACGCGAAGAAAGCTCGGGTCTAATACCCTCTCGGCCAAGTCTAAGTTTCGTAAGATCAAGCCTAGGTTCTGAATATATATATATGCCCTAGACTCCACATAGTAAAACCTAGACTCGAACCAAGGTTAAACCTAACACTTTGATACCAACTTTGTCACAACCCCGAAAAGACACGAGACTGGCACTCGAATCATGTGAAGTCTATAGGACCCCACCTAATTTAAGTAAGCCAAAAGCCTAGAAAATCTAAACCTTTTAGGGGGAAAATAGTGGAGGTGAAGTTTTAAAATAACGGTATAATGAAAACAAGTTCTTTCTTTAAAAGATAAGTAATAGTAAACGAAAACACAATGTTTTGTAGCTATCTTTAAAACATGTTTCGTCATTGAAAATTTCCGGCAGCACCTCCTTTGTATATTTTAACCCGAAAACGGGTATAAGTAATAATGATAAAAGGCATCCCCAAGCGGGCGCTAGCTCTTCGCCGAAGGCAGAAACAATCACGCAGATAATAAATATACAACGCCGAAGGACGAGGATCAAAACACAGCAGGAAAACTAAATATCATCAAGAAAACCAGAAAACAATAAATACATGAGCATGACTCAAAAGCGGAAAGAATAACAAACCGTGGCTTCTAAGTCTACAAATATACATAGTATGGTTGATGGAACTTTTAACTAGAAACAACTGAAATAAAATATACAGGTAATAATAGTGGTCACGATGCAATGTGTCCCGCCTATCAATGCAAACACCCTGAAGGAAGTGGTGTGCTAGCAACCCGCAACGGAACCTGTACGGCTAAACCTGCAAGAAACGGTGGCACATCAAGGGTGAGTTGCCAACTCGTGAGTAGAAGACATCAGCGAGTAGAAACAGAATGTATGACCCTCTCCTAGGTCATACAGTACAATACAATAATAGTAATAACACAGTAACAACGAGTAGCAGTATGAGTAATAATATAAGCGGATGTATAAGGTCAAGTACTCGTGTCCGTGTCACAGAGTAACTACATGTAATGTATACTATGCATGAATGCAACATCAATGGGTATGTCCGGCATCGAAATACAGAAATCATGATAAACCTGAGTGCCAAATATCGACACTCGAAAATATCATAAAAACCGTATCCATCAGCGACACATAATACAATATATTTCGGGCTCCGTCAGTCCGGATCGGTCCAAATCATCTGATCACACGACTATGGTCGGTATCCTCCGGATGTCTGCCGCGTCAATATCACCAGTCGGTAGTGCTCCCCTGCCGGGCTCAACGTCTCGCTATACGATCCTCTTGTCCCAGGGTACCGCACCGGGTCCACCATGTACCCGCAGATGATGTCTCTCTCCTCGAATCGGGTATATATACATACGTGGCTCGGTAACCGAGAAAACTCATGGTGGAGCCACACATCATATCATGAGAATCCACATTTCCTTTTTAAAATTTAATATATATGTTTTCAAATTCACATGCGGTTTCCCCAAATCCAGAATCTCATGGAAAAACTAAAATCTCATAATCATGAGTATATAAGAAAACCATGAATATCGGCATAAAGCCCCACCACAGTGCATAAGCAGAATACATACATATATATATATATATATATATATATATATATATATATATATATATATGAATGCATGCGGCATCTATATAAGGAATGCAGTATCTAAACTAGCATATGAGAGCAAACATACTAATAATATGTTTAAACTACCAGCTGGGTGGTTATACAAATGAAGTAACGTTTTCTAAAGTATGCGTAACATGGCAATTACCGATGATGATGTGTGTGAGCCGGCAAGCAAGTGTACGTGCAACATGCGCATCATCGTTAAGGGTACAGGTGTCCACATAAACGAGATCATAACAGAAGTAAATAGTAAAGGCAACAATATGGTATATCAAACTATATATAAGCTATACCGTCTATTGTGTTTAAATAGCGCGAATCGTTGATTTAGAAAGTAGGGACTACGATATTTTTAAGAAAAAGGATGTCTTTTGAAAATCCGTAGCTTCCGTCGTATTATTCTTTGAAAAAGCCTACGATTCGTCGGTTTTGAAAATAGGTATGACTCGAGCCTAAGTTAACCTATATCTATGCAACTAATGACTAAACTAAGAACTTAGTCGAAGGTGATAAGAAATCTATAATATCCCGAGTCGATATATCTAATAGTCGGCGATCCAGCCTCATATCATCACGTACGGTAATAATACATCGTACGGCATCCTCGAGTTAAGAGGGCGGATCAATCATCATATATATCTCGTACGGTAATATCCATCGTACGGCATCCTCAAAATCGAGGGTACGGGTCAAATATCATAATAAATTGATCAGTCGAAAATATTGTATATTTTAGCCGGCAATTTCCCCATCTTTTACATACATTTAGAAGTGTTCGCATTCATATTCTACATATTAGCAAATCTGTCACAAAATATGAGATTGCATGTGTTAGACTTTTAACCGACACTTTAAAGGAAATTAACCGCATTTCATGGCATCGTATCATTTCTGTATTTGCGCAACACTTGTCTTGAGTCTGTGCAGGAAATACGGAAGAAAATCAAAAGAAGCTGATCAAACAATAAGCCAATTCAATCATTTCAGATCTGGTATCAATGCAGAAGAAATTAGATAATTCAATACATCAGAAGAAGGCCCATACAACAGCCCAAGTTCAACCCAGAAAGACCAAAAGCCTGAAGCCCATATAGAGCCGCGGATCCGCGGCATATGCCTTCTTGGGCCGCGGATCCGCGGCGGATCTGCCACGTCAGCATGGAATTTTTAGTGCACAATTCATTTCTCAGGGCCCACATGCATTTCTGATACGTCAAATTCCAGAACTCTCTCGAAGCGACTGCCAGATCAGAAAAGAAGATTAAGGAAGGCTAATCCTAATTAAGCTCCTAATTAATCCTCTTTTAGAAGCTCCCTCCTAACTAATCACATCTAGAAGCTTCTCCCCTAACTAACTTTTGGAGGGAAATTTGAATTTCTTCAACAAACTTTAGGAGGGAAACTTAGAATTTGAAATCCTAGATCTAGGGTTAGTTATCTATAAATAGGAACCTAGACCTAGGGTTAAAGGCTAATCAATAACCATTGGTTCATTCTACACCATTTTCTTCCACAAGTCTCGTGACAAGGCTTGTGCGAAACCCTAACCCTAATTCCACTCCAAATCCAAGATCTTGAGTACCAAATCAAGCGAGAAGCCTTCAACCTTTTAGGAGCCGAGCCGATCTTCAATCGGGCAAGTGATCCAAGCCGATCCGCGATCCACGGAGACGAGCGAAGCCAAGTCGACTATCAAGTTCTTCCTCTTGTAGTTCTTGAGCGAATGTAACTAAATTGTTGATATAAATAAAAGGTGAAATTCTTTAATCTTGCTTTCTTTTAATTCTTGCATCATGATTAGATCTCAATTTGTAATTGTTGCTCTTGTTGTGATGTTTGAGTGAAACTCCGCTCGTTAAGGAGTCGAGACGATTGTAGAATGATGATGTAACAAATCTTAATACTATTTTTAAGTCCTACGAGTTTGTAAACCCTAGCAAATTCAAGAATCGATGACCTAGTTTCACAAGAAATCCCTAATTCTCGATCGATCATCATCGATCTAGTATCAATTCATCGAAGGATAAGAATACGTAATTGTAAGATTACATCACATCTATAGATCCGATCGATTCCTACGAGCCTCATTTCGATTCTTGAGATTTGGTTTGGAAAAATCAACAAATGATCAATTCTTGATTCTATCTTTTAATGCTTTCTTAGATCTAGTTTTTTTTTCTCATTCTTGAACATCAACCTTCCATTGATAATATGATAAAGATCATTCTCACTCAAAATGAGAATATCAAATCAATGGAAGCACAAATTGAACGAATAACAGCCGAAATAAGTGCTAGAGAAGAAGGGAATCTTCCATCTCAACCCGTACCTGATCCTAGACCTTCACATTACACTAATGTGGACGCTTTTACAACGTTGAGATCTGGAAGAGTGCTAGACAATCATTTGGGTGAACAAATTGATAATGATGAATTGATCATTAACACCCCGGCTTCAACTTCCACTTCCACTCACACTTCTATTTCTTACCCTATTTCGTCTAACTTACCTTCTTCTTCCAAGCCTATTCTCCGTGTTCCCAAAGGCTCGAACCCTCCACCCACATCATCTTTTCCACCCCCACAAACTTCTCCACAAATGTTGGACCCAACACTTATTGATAGAGCTCCATTTCCAAATAGGTTGAGGCCTAGGAAACATGATGCCCAAATGGAGAAGATTGTGGACATGTTTAAGGAAGTTAACATCAACATCCCTCTCCTAGATGCTATTCAACAAGTTCCGTCCTATGCAAAAACTCTTAAGAACTTGTGCACTAGGAAGAGGAAGACTCAAGTGCCTAAAAAATCTTCATGTCGAGTACTGTAGACACGGCTTTTCCCCAATAATTACCACGGAAACGTAAGGACCCTGGCTGTCCTACTATTTCCATTTTTATTGGTGAGAAACACATCAACCGTGCGTTACTTGACCTTGGCGCTAGTGTTAACTTACTTCCTTACTCGGTATATGAGCAACTAGGAATCGGAGTGTTAAAGCCTTCGAGCATAACTCTCCAGATGGCTGACCGATCAATCACCAAACCTAGGGGTGAACTGGAGGATGTGTTAATAAAAATCGGGGAATTTGTATTCCCTGTGGATTTTATTGTACTTGATACACAGCCTGTAGCGAACCGACGGAATCAAATTCCGGTGATTTTAGGTCGGCCCTTTTTGGCCACTTCCAATGCTATTATCAACTGTCGTAATGGTTCTATGACCCTATCTTTCGGGAATAGGTCAATAGAGCTGAATATTTGCAAGTTGGGAAGTGTACCCTCCGAACCTACTGCTCAGGTCTGTTCTGTCGACTTAATGGATGTCGACAGCAGCGAATTTGATGATCCTCCTGATATTGATCTTGACTCTTTTCATACGTTATTGTTTGACCCAACTATGTATCATACACATACGGACTCTTCCACTGAGATGTCCGGGTCAACAATTAACACGGATTATGAACTGTTCTTAGAGTCTGAAGATCACCCCGCACTTTGTGATGACATTATTCACCGGGGTATTAATGGAACTTTTGAGGAGATCTTCGCTGATAAACTCGCATTTTTGAATGACACGGGTGTTGAGATGAATCATCTCCAACTCAATGAAATTGAACCTCCACCCCTTCTTTTGACTTGTAAAAAGAATGCGAGTAATCCATCATATTCACTGCATCGTCTCTCCAATATGAGACGCACATACACTCTCTTCCACCACTTAACCTTTCCCCACTTCTTCTTCTTCTACCAACCAGAGCATTGTATTGATAAAATTTTTGAATGGTTGGTGTTAACATTTGGTCTTTGTAAAGCTTGGCATCGACCAATGATTCTTGACCCCCACTTGTGATTTTAAAAGATTTACATTGCATAACTCAAGTTTGGGGGGGTATGTTTTTCTGGCTCCTAAAAATAATTTTTACAAAATTTTGAGCCAAAAATAAGTTTGGGGGAAGTTCTTCACTTAAATATTTTGCCCCCACTAATAAATTCCTCCCAAGCTTACAGGTTTTTCAGATTTAGCAGAAGGCAACAGTGAGGACACTGTTGAAAACAAGTTTGGGGGAGGTTTGTGCTTATTTTCGCATCATTTGCATCATACATTGCATAAGCACAAAACATTTCTTTAAAAACCTATAAAAATTAAAAAAAATTCAAAACTATAAAAATATTTTTTGTACATAAATAAGATAATGAAAGTTTAGATAGTGAACATTTACATCCATGAGATTAGAAAAATTTAAGAAAACTAAGAAAATTAGAAGTTTTCTTATACGAACTAGTAATAAGTAGTTATGAGCCGTTGTCCCAAGGGTTAGTAAGATGAAGGACGTCACTAATCCGAGGATAAAACTAAGTCTGAAAAATAGTTTCTATTCTGGAAGCCAGACATTTTGAACGTTGCTACCCTGCTATTCGCACTTACACACATCTTAAAGCCTGGGATAGTAGAGGATGCATTGAAATGCTCTTGTCTTAAAGCCAAAAGTATGAAAAAAATATGGTGAGAAAAATGGACACTGGTTTTGTTATCACCGAGGGAAATAAAAAATATATAGCGAGGGTGCCTCTTCATCTAGTGCCCTAAGGCCAACTGGTCTGGGAGTCACTGCTATACCTAAGGTGGTGCAAGATTAGGAAAATACACCAAATAAGCAAGCACATGAGTAATCGGTCGGTTAGTACCTCAAGAAGTATTAACGGTCGCATGAAAGTGTGTGAGCTCATCAAAAAAAAAATGTACTGAGGTTGATGGGCAAGAGTATGATAGCTTGAATTAAATTCTCCGGGTGTAGGGATGTCTTTACACACACGCAGGGTGATATGATCGATGTTTGGAAAACAGATAGGAATGAAGAATAAGACGATGTTTTATTGAGGGAGGACGTGATTTCTAACATCTTTTCATGACCATTAAGATAGGGCTCATGACAACCGAAAAGCTAGCTTAGTTGGAAACCCTAATTTTCAAGGCTTTTCTTTTACAATTCTTGTCTTTAAATGTAATATTCATGATCTTGCTTTTATTATTGGATTTTGTGGGTGCAATCCGCTGAAAACCCTCAGGAGACAACACTCCTCCTACTAGGGACACCTAGAGGTTTAAAGGCTTGTTGCACGTGCTCAGTGCAATCGTGTTGCCTATGAAAGTGTGCTAGTTAGTTTTTCTCTTTCTTTATTTTCTCCTTCTCTTTTTAATAAAACATTCGCTCGAGACGATCGAAATTAAGTTTGGGGGTATTTGATCAGTCGAAAATATTGTATATTTTAGCCGGCAATTTCCCCATCTTTTACATACATTTAGAAGTGTTCGGCATTCATATTCTACATATTAGCAAATCTGTCACAAAATATGAGATTGCATGTGTTAGACTTTTAAACCGACACTTTAAAGGAAATTAACCGCATTTCATGGCATCGTATCATTTCTGTATTTGCGCAACACTTGTCTTGAGTCTGTGCAGGAAATACGGAAGAAAATCAAAAGAAGCTGATCAAACAATAAGCCAATTCAATCATTTCAGATCTGGTATCAATGCAGAAGAAATTAGATAATTCAATACATCAGAAGAAGGCCCATACAACAGCCCAAGTTCAACCCAGAAAGACCAAAAGCCTGAAGCCCATATAGAGCCGCGGATCCGCGGCATATGCCTTCTTGGGCCGCGGATCCACGGCGGATCTGCCACGTCAGCATGGAATTTTTAGTGCACAATTCATTTCTCAGGGCCCACATGCATTTCTGATACGTCAAATTCCAGAACTCTCTCGAAGCGACTGCCAGATCAGAAAAGAAGATTAAGGAAGGCTAATCCTAATTAAGCTCCTAATTAATCCTCTTCTAGAAGCTCCCTCCTAACTAATCACATCTAGAAGCTTCTCCCCTAACTAACTTTTGGAGGGAAATTTGAATTTCTTCAACAAACTTTAGGAGGGAAACTTAGAATTTGAAATCCTAGATCTAGGGTTAGTTATCTATAAATAGGAACCTAGACCTAGGGTTAAAGGCTAATCAATAACCATTGGTTCATTCTACACCATTTTCTTCCACAAGTCTCGTGACAAGGCTTGTGCGAAACCCTAACCCTAATTCCACTCCAAATCCAAGATCTTGAGTACCAAATCAAGCGAGAAGCCTTCAACCTTTTAGGAGCCGAGCCGATCTTCAATCGGGCAAGTGATCCAAGCCGATCCGCGATCCACGGAGACGAGCGAAGCCGAGCCGATCTTCAATCGGGCAAGTGATCCAAGTTCTTCCTCTTGTAGTTCTTGAGCGAATGTAACTAAATTGTTGATATAAATAAAATGTGAAATTCTTTAATCTTGCTTTCTTTTAATTCTTGCATCATGATTAGATCTCAATTTGTAATTGTTGCTCTTGTTGTGATGTTTGAGTGAAACTCCGCTCGTTAAGGAGTCGAGACGATTGTAGAATGATGATGTAACAAATCTTAATACTATTTTTAAGTCCTACGAGTTTGTAAACCCTAGCAAGTTCAAGAATCGATGACCTAGTTTCACAAGAAATCCCTAATTCTCGATCGATCATCATCGATCTAGTATCAATTCATCGAAGGATAAGAATACGTAATTGTAAGATTACATCACATCTATAGATCCGATCGATTCCTACGAGCCTCATTTCGATTCTTGAGATTTGGTTTGGAAAAATCAACAAATGATCAATTCTTGATTCTATCTTTTAATGCTTTCTTAGATCTAGTTTTTTTTCTCATTCTTGAACATCAACTATAAATCTTGAATTGTTTTGTTTTCTTTCTTTAAAGATTCAACTCATCTAATTCAAAAGACGAACGATTACACTTTCCGTGTGGACGATCCGCACTCACATACTAACTACATCCGACACCGTAGTTGATTGCGGTCAAATAATTTTTGGTTGTGATTTCTTTACAATTTCATACTACACATCGAGAATTCTTTTCAATCATAAATCATCATTCGTACGGTATCAATCGTCGTACAATATTAATATCATAAATCAATGGTATGGATCTAAGGTCTCTTACATTCAAATATATCATCAAGTCACATGTTATCGCATGATTTAAATTATATCGCCCAACGATCCTTTATTATATCATATACGGTGTCTCGACTCAAACACATATCAAAAATCTCACGGCATCATGCCCGATCATATCGATTCATATCCATATTACATATTATATCCTCATCTTGCACACACACACACACACACACACACACACACACACACACACACATACATACATCAATGTATACCAAGTGTAAGTGTGTGTGTGTGTATGCAAAAACATATAACCTAAGGTTCACGACAAAGGTAAAAAGGTTAAGGATATAGCTTCCTACAACTACACATAAACTATCATATAGTCTCTTAGGATTCTACTTGCTAAGTATCTGAAACTCACATCAACACAAATATATATAATTATATAACCCTAAGCTACGGTTGCGGGGGTGCTATACGCCATCCACCCGACTTCCCTCGTAAATATACATCTACTCACCTCGATCCTCTCTTGCTGAAGTCGATGACGCTTTGTTCTCCCATATTGTCCCGAAGTCCACGCGAAAGTAACTACATATCACAACACATCGTATCGTATCAAAATCCGATACAATAAATGACACGACACGCGAAGTGCTCATGGGTTAGAACCTATGGCCTACGTATGTAAAAATAATCAAATCACCATTTTCATTGACGTACAAATGTCCAACGACCAAATCCAAATTCAAATACCAAACCCAAGTTTTAGAAATCAGAAAACCATAGCCAAAATCAACTCAAGATGCTCCCAGATTTTTTCTCAGGTAAATTGGGACAAAAATAACAATATAGGGGCTAGGTTATAAGGTGTAGGAGCTACAAGCCAAAACCTAACACCAGACTCTAAAATTTGGCCGGCGAGAAGTGCTACAGTAACGGGTGTCGCCGGCCCAATTTTGGTATTTTAGTCTCGTTCTTCTGTGGTGGTCTCCTAGTGGTCTAACCAGGTCGATGTAGTTGTTTGATTTTCTCAGAAACATCCCAAGTTGCTCCAGATTCCCTGTAGTCCTCACAATTTTTACTAAACCAACATATGAAAGATCTAAACATAAGTTTTAGGGTTTAGTCTCTGGTTTGGTCCATAAAATCGTTACTATAGGGGTTGTGATCACTAATTGCATTCTCACAACTCATAATATCACCTAAAGCTCAACTTGGAATTTACCGACATCACTAAACCATCTTAGTTAAACTCTAAACTACTATAGGGTATTAGGAAAACAAAAGCTTAACTAAAAGTGTGGAATTATACCTCATTTGGCAACTTAAGAATTTTCTTGAGTTTCCCCAAGTGCTCAAAATCTTGTCTTGTTCCCACTATGGTCTATGTGAGGAGCTTGTGCACATTTTTTTGTGAAAGGGGCAAGGTGTTTTGGTGTGGATTTGAGGGTGTTTGAAGGAGGTAGAGGGGGTGGAGGGTGGTGTAGGAAGAAGAAGATGAAGAAGAATGAAGAATGAGCCATGGTCAAGGATACCTCCTTCTCTCTCTCACTCACTCACATTCTATGCCCATACCTATGTGTTCCCCCCTCTCACAAATATCTCCTCTTTTTCTTTTCATTTATCTAAAAGAAAACAAATACATTTTAAAAACAAACCATATAAAAACATAACATGAAGCCATGGTTCATAAGTAAAATGTGACAAGTCTTTTGAAACATGACATGGTGCATGTCATATGTATAACCAAGCTTAATGCATAATTAGTAAATATTAATCAAGTTTAGCAATAAACTTGTATATATTTAATTGTATAAAAATTTATAAAATGTCTAAATCACATAAATTCTTTCAAAATCAATATTTGATATAAATTTCCAAATATTTCCCAAATTATCGGTATATGATTATACCCTTTCATTAATACTAATTCTCATATTTAAAAATATTCATGTAATTTATTATTTAAATTCTGAAAATATTATTTTATTGTCCTGAAATGTTACACAAACATTAATCTAATTCTAGAGAAACAAAGGAAGAAGTGAAGAACATATTAGATGTTCTATGGTGTATAGTAATGGCAGACTCCTTTGGGAGGCAATTACCGATTCCAGCATCCGTAGTGACAAGGGTGACAGAGTATCTGTCGTGAGTCATTAGTTTACCCTCTTATGAGGAGCAGTATATTGGAAGTGTTCCAAGCAGGATACTGGGGTAGTCAAGGCGCTATATGCTGATTGTGAATCAGCAAATGATACATCCTAAGTATTTGTTTGGATAAATATGTTCATTTGTGAACAAGATCCCATCAGATATCCAAACAGTATTCTAAGGTAAGTATCGCTCATTTCGGGAGCTTGTTGATCTCCATGAAGTTGAGATTCAGAGAGATACAGTTAGAAACATTTTAGCGGATCCACTCACTGAGGCTATTTCTCGAACACAGTTTGTGAAACTGTTAGTACAGATGTTGGGTATACAATAGCACATGAGATGTATGTATGCGATACCGCAATAATTGGCCTTGAGTGCAAGTGGGATATTGTTGGATATAGGTGCCCTCAAGGCAATTATCGTAGTTGAAAGAATGCAATTACTGAATTCGAGGAGGGCCTATACCAAGAACAATCTTACTCGAGATGATAGTATGCTATCTGGTTTGTATTTATCTGTCATGTGAATACGTGTTACTAGTTGTCGTGTATCACTAATACATGAGATAAATCCTATAGGATCTTTGCTTGAATACCAGGATTATGATAAGGATCATACTAGTGGGGCCTGGTAGTTTATAAGCACATCCTTAAATGTCCCTAGTCATAGGAGTATCGAGACTGGGCATCAGTACTCCAGTTTAGACTAGTGTATACATTTCATGACCCTGTACGGGGCGATGGTTGATCCCATAGCCATTGGTGTTTGACACTAATGATTGTTTACAAGTTCCCGTTGGATGAGTTACACTGGACGGACTCGCCAAGAACTCCTAGATTGTATTATACCAATGTCAGATAGCAGTTCTCTGGTGACATGAGTACATGGTAGTCCCTAGACCTGAAATCGCCACAGTGTCTCGTGTGTGTTCCCAATGTACTTAGATTACTACTTTACCAAGACTCTACTGAGTCGTGTAAACAGGTTTTAGTTGAGTACAGTCCCGAAGCATATGGATGCAGTGAGCGGTCGAGGGAATTCGTCACTCCCGGTATTGGGAGTCGATATCGCACTGTGCATGACACGACTATAGCTAGAAGTCCATGGCCATGGCAATAGAGATAAACTGGTAAGTGTTACCAGTTGTATCTCTTTGGTTATGAGTCCTCTGTCAGCACGACTCATCGGGTTATTTGGGGTCTGACAGATTCCACTCCCCAGACCCCGTATGTGATACTCCTTGACGAAAAGACTGGACTGTACGGTGACTGCCACTTATGGTCTTTGTTGGGTCCAGATGAGTTTGCTCGTCGACCTGCTTTTATCTTGCTCATATCTGGGTAGCCGTTATATACAGCTAGTGCCACTGACGAGCTTGTGGGTTAACCCGAAAGGGGGTTGAATTTGAAAGTGTTTCAGATTAAATCGAATACGATCCTGTATAACCTACTGCTAGCGTATTGACAGGTCTTTAGAGTCCCGCAATGAAAGTGCATGCCCGGGCAAAACGCAATGTGACGTACATATAGAGATACGTACATGAGTTCGATAAAACATGTATATTGGATATACGTGTTTAATCGGACGACTGTTATACTAGCCGATTTCAAAGCCGGAATATCAAGTCAAGTGTTGACTTGATAACCGTATTAATGATACGGTTTCTAGTATAGTGTATATGATACACACACTCTCTACAGTATATGATACTGAGAAGATATTGATGGCATTTCGTGTATGTGATACATGATGTGTACGTGTATGGGATACATGTACTAATACTTATTATATATATATATATATATATATATTTCCACCATTCTAAATTATATATAAATAAATATACATATAAATATATATATGTACGCGTATATATATCTATATATATATATATATATTAATGTATGTATATATATATTATTTATTTAATATACTTAATTAAATGGTGGGGCCCACCCTCTCTCTTGTGTGTACACACACATGAGAGGAAGTGGGAGAGAGGGGCATGTTGGATATGTATGCCCTAGAGGCCATTATTGTATAGTACTAGTTTGTATAATACATTTTGGAAGCTTGGTATATATATATACGTGTTTACGACAGTCTTGTTCAATATAGTAGTGTGCTACTTGGTTTGTTTCTATCTTAATATGTGTATATGTTTCTTTTAACATATCGCTAATACATATTGATAGAGCCCTTAGGATCTTTGCTTGACTACCGGCGTTGTGATGGCGATCACACTAGTGGGGGCTGGGTAGTCTATAAGCACATCCTTATACATGTCCCTAGTCGTAGGATTATCGAGACAGGGCATCGATACTCCAGAGTAGACTGGTGCATACGCTTCTCGTCCCAGCAGGGGAGATGGTCTGTCCCACAGCCATCAGTACGTCATACTGGAGATAGTATGCAGATACTCGTTAGGTTAAGAGTATACTGGACAGGACTCGTTGGGAACTGTTGGTTGGTATTATACCTATCGTCAGTTAGCAGTTCCCAGGTGACATGAGTGCAGCTTAGTCCGTTGACTTGATACTGTCACTTCGCCTCGAGTGTGTTCCCACTGTTCTTAGATTACTATCCTACCACGGCTCTATTGAGTCGTGCAAACAGGTAGTAGTTGGGTGCAGTCCCGAAGCACTTGGAGGCAGTGACGGTTAGATAGGATTCGCCTCTCCTGGTATTGGGAGTTGATATCGCGCTGTGTCTAGGAAATCCATTACACAAAGCCCCTAGCCAGGGCAAGCGAGATTTACTGGTAGTGTTTCCAGTAGTTTCTCAGGGTGTTCTGGGCTACACTCCGACACGACTTGTACCGCTATTAGGGGTCTGACGTTTACCGCCCCCTAGGCCCGACATGCGATACTCTTAGACGAACAGACCGGACTGTACAGAGATTGTCACATTCAGGCTCAGTAGGAGTTCGGATGGGTTCACCTCATCGGTCTTCTTATCGGCATCTACCTGGGGACCGTTACGTACAGCTAGTACCGCTTGCGGTCTGTGGTTAAACCCACTGCCAGCGTAGTGTCGAGTCTTTAGAGTCCCACACAGAGGGTTGTTCACCTTTGGGCGAAACGAGATAGAGGTCGTATGGTTTTACGACATGGTTCGTTCACATATGCGTACTTGTGCATGTTCGGTGTTCGGGCAGTTGATACTATTGGTCTTTGGTTTAATCCAGATCCTAGTATTTAGTTTTGGGTTGGTTCGGTCTCATTGTATTCGAGTTCATCGGAGCACGGATGCGGGTGTGTATACACAATTGACAGAGTCAGAGGAACCTCATTAGGGTTTTGACCATTGACTTGATTAAAACCATAATGATATGGAGGAAATTGATTAATGAGTTTTAATTAAAGATAATTGTATCATGGTTAATTGGTTTGACCACTTGACTTTGTTGACCCATGTTGACTTAGATATTTTTGTGAGCATGCGTAGCATTAATTGTGACATGATAATGGTCAAATCAACATCAACCATGACAATTTATCCTAATTAAAATTATCATTATTCTTTTTCATCATATGAGAGCTATCTCCTCATTCTATCATGATACATTCTCTTTCTTGCAAGCTCTCTCCTCTTCCTCTCTCAAGGCTTTCTTGTTTCATGAGTTGAAAATCAAGAGCTTTGTGAGATTTAACTACTAAAATAACTCTCTACTCACTCTAGGGTTCTTAGTCTAGCACACCAAGCACCTTAGTTACTTCAAGATAGAGGTTGGAGCTTAAGGTAGAGGCCTTCGGGTGGATCTTTTTTTGGCAAAGAGAAGACGGTGAGGAGGAGATATCTACACCACTCCAAGGAGCTCACAACAAGGAGAAGCAACACAAGAAGAGAAGGAGTTCAAGACCAAGGTATAATCATCTAAGCTAGTAGTTAAAACTCTAAGTTAGTTTGTTAGTTTTTGTTTAGCAAAGATCCTTCATGGTTAGTCTATATTTCCTTGTGAGAAAAATTCGATTTTTACCTATTCCGCCTCCCCGAGACTACCGGGGTGGGTAACATAGATTTTCAGTGGTATCAGGGCCTAGCTAAACAACAACTAACATGTTAGCAAAGTCTTTAGAACTTAGATCCCGGAAAAATCGCAAGAAACCATCAAAAACTTATGTTTTCTGCCGATTTTAAAACAGGTCTAAAAATATTTTCAGAGACCTGAAAAATACGTGCAGGCTTTTTTAGGGACACCCAAGAAAAACGAGCTCGTGACTCGGTCAGACTACCGCGGAAGCGCGGCTAAACCATGCGTTTCGCCGCGGATCCGCGGCCGAGTCGACTCGGAGTCAACTCGTTTCTCTTGCAGATTGTCCAGCTTGAGGTTTTGTGATTTTTCAGATACTTTGTTTCTGCCCAGATTCTTTTGAGTACAGTGTTGTATTTGGGGTAGTTTCAAATTTGAATATTGATCGAAATTCTATAAAGTTTAGCTAATTGGATTATATCTGTAATGTGATATATGTACTGAACGTCTACTAATCGCTATACGTCGATTAGTGGGGGTTGTACATATCTGTGATCTGTGATGTTGGATTGTGTATATGAACTTGTTGGATTGTCGTGGATGAATAGCCGAGGATGTGAGATGAGTGTTTATTTATCTTTCATTTGATGTAAATTGTAAATTGATGTAATATTATTTTTGGGTCGCACATCCGGGTTGAGGATGTAGCCGTCTTTGTATATTATTTCTTTTACTATTTTCTGCTCCTAGGATAGACCCAAGGTGGGGTGCACAGACTACCGGGTACTTTGAAGTGCCGAGTGGCCTACTCACTTTGTTGAGGGAGGCTGCTCCACTTCGGGTATTTGGCGGGTAGTTTGCTGCACCCGTAGGGGTCTAGGGTGGGATTTTGGCTATTCATCACGACCGTGTAATCCGTCTTTCGTTGCAGGCTTGAACGAAACGCGGATTCCTAGCATATCCAATGTGTTCATCTGTGATCTAGAATGACTATCATTGAGGCGGACGAATGTTGTATATATATATATATATATATATATATATATATTTACACACACACACACACTAGTAGATGTTGTATATGTTTTGCACCCGCGCTAGTCCAGCCCCCGCTCTGTCGTTAGTTTAGTAACCTAACGGGTGATGACGGGGCCCAATGGTGAATGCGGATGGCATATACGTACATTGTATTTTCGTTCTTTTCTGGTATGGTAGGTTACATTGATGGGACCGCGTTAATTTTGATTAATGCAAGAAAATAAACCTAAAAGATGTTGTTGGAACAATTTTCAAAAAGCTGTTATTGTAAGGACGTTCTCTTTTGTTTTGCACAGAGGTATTCGGTTATGAATATCCAATACCTCATTCGACGAGGCAAGGGCCGAGATCCCTTCATCGGGAGTGACCCCTTGGACAGAGGTTTGCGTCAGGGTAATAACTTCACTATAGTTGATTACTTTTTCTTTGCATCGCGGTATTCAGTTAGAATATCCTGCACCTCATTCTACGAGGAAAGAGCCGAGATCCCTTCACCGGGAGTGACCTCTTTAGCAAATGCTTTCGCCACTATATATTTGTAAAACCACTCAGGTTCCTTCAACGATATCAAGTTCATTACGTTAACGAGTTTTTTCGCCAAAACCCAGCCGTAGCCCTCCGTCATTTCTTATAAGTTATACTTAGTATTCGTGCTGCGTTTGTTGGTTGTGTCAAGACGCAGTGAACGGTAGCTGAGTATTGCTTATCTGTAGCATACAATGTGATTGGTTAGGACAGTCGTCTAACCTTGTTGACTGTGTCAAGGGTTATACGGGTGGGTTTAATGCAATCAAGATAATGACGGGTTGAACTTGACTAGGACACTTTGATTTGTTGACTGTGTCAAGGTCACTTGTGTCCTAGGGGCAAAAACCACATCGGGAGTTTCAAATATACAGGAAACTTGCAGATTTAGCATACCTTCTGGAGTGTGGTGACTAGAGTGGATTCCATCTAGGTCATCACACAATGATAGTTGAATCCCGATCCCACTGATGAGTTGGATTACTCTCGGGAGATTATTTCACTTAACAATCAATGCTATAAACCAAGTAGGTGTCTAGAACGATGTTAGCGGGGCTACACCTCCAGGGAAAAGAGGTTATGTAATTAAGGAACTTCGCGAAAGCGTTGAAAAACCTCCCTCGAAGTACCAACACTAGCCTGGCTGAAAGGTTAAGCAAGTATTGTGACGTGCGATTAATCCTGACTAGTTCTTCTTTTAGGGTTTGAAGAAGAATTTGAGAAAACGGTGGGAGCCATTCTGGTTAGATAAATTAATAACCAATCTAATCTTGCAAGAGCGCATGCTGAGTGTTTCTTTTCTCTCTCTCTAGGTAGCAACCATTTCACGCCCTAATCAAGATAATAAAATGTATCGCTTGACCGATCCGAATTCTTATTCGAGGCTGGGGAACGTCGGTTCGGCTCTAACTTACGACAACAGTCATAAGTGTGAGCAAGGGAAAGAGGATTGTATGGATTCCAAAGAAACCCCATTGAAGAAGAAGCATACTATTACATCTACTTCAGGTGTTCTTATAGTTGAACTGCTTTTCGGTCAGTCCTACCTCCTGGGTACTAGATACCGGATCAGGATCTCATATCTGTAATTTATTACAGGGACTGAGAAAAAGTAGGATCGTTGGACCTGGTGATATGTTCCTCAGGGTAGGGAACGGAGCATAAGTTAATGCTGCAGCCGTCGGTGAATATCACCTAGTGTTGCCAAATGGCAATACTATGATTTTGAACAATTGCTACTATGTACCTTCCATGTTTTGCAACATCATATCAGTTTCTTTACTTGATAAAGATTGATATAACTTTGTTCTTGATAGAAATATCATGAACATTTACCTAGATAAGGTACTGGTTGAAGAAGGTACACTGTGTAATGGTATCTATGTTCTAAATCAGAATACAGTTCTCAATGTACAAAACACACGTAAAAGGAAGAGTTCAGATACGAACGAATCCTACTTGTGGCATTGTAGACTTGGTCATATCGGAGAGAAAAGACTAAGTAAGTTACATAAAGATGGACTTTTGAATACGTTCGAATTCTCATCTTATGAAACTTGTCAGTCTTGTCTCAAAGGAAAGATGACCAAATCTCCTTTCACCGGACATGGAGAAAGAGTAGCGGAGCTCTTGGGACTCATACATAATGATGTGTGTGGTCCGATGTCTATACATGCAAGGGGTGGGTTCTCTTACTTCATCTCATTCACTGACGATCACTCTAGATTCGGATATGTGTATCTCATGAAACACAAATCTGAAGCTTTTGAGAAATTCAAGGAATTTAGAAACGAAGTAGAGAACAAGACTGGCAAAAGTATCAAGATCCTCCGATCGAATAGAGGAGGGGAGTACTTAAGCACGGAATTCCTAGAATACTTAAAAGAGAATGGAATTCTCTCTCATCTTACTCCTCGATATACACCACAGCACAACGGTGTATCGGAGCGGAAGAATCGTACCCTATTGGATATGGTTCGCTCCATGGTGAGTAATACTGAGTTACCTCTTTCATTCAGGGGATATGCACTTCAAACAGCAGCACATCTTTTGAATCAAGTTCCATCCAAATCCGTGCCTAAGACTCCGTATGAAATATGGAGTGGTAAGAGTTTGTATCTTAAACGTATTAAGATTTGGGATTGCCCAGCTTATGTCAAAAAGCAGAACCCAGACAAACTTGAGGCACGGTCAGTTTTGTGTAAGTTTGTGGGATACCCAAAAGATTCTAATGGGTGTCTATTCTACCATGCAGAGAAACAGAAGATTATTGTTTCTAGGAACGCCACATTTTTGGAAAAAGAATTTCTTGTTAAAAATATTAGTGGCAGCACGGTAGAACTAGATGAAATTCCAGAGACACAAACTATAACTGAAGATTTGGTGGAACCGCTAGATTCAGTTATACCCGACGAACATCAGCCACTCCGCAGATCTGGTAGGATTTCTCATCCGCCCGAGAGATACTACGGTTTTCTCATAGACGGGGATCGAGAGGATTGCATCTTGGAAGAAGATGATCCTACCAGTTTCAGACAGGCCATTATCAGTAGGGACTCTGATAAGTGGCTGGATGCTATGCAATCCGAAATGGAGTCCATGTACACCAATAAAGTGTGGACCTTGGATATTGCTCCACCTGGGGTAAAACCCGTTGGATGCAAATGGATCTACAAAAGGAAACTTGGTGTAGATGGGCAGGTGGAAACCTATAAGGCTAGACTCGTTGCAAAAGATTTTCGTCAAAGACCTGGTGTGGACTATGACGAAACTTTTTCTCCAGTGGCTATGCTCAAATCCATTCTGATCCTACTTGCCATTGCTGCCTTCCATGACTATGAGATCTGGCAGATGGACGTAAAAATGGCTTTTCTAAACGGTAGTTTGGAAGAGTGCGTTTATATAGATCAGCCAGAGGGTTTTGTAGATAGTGGGAGCAGCGGGAAGGTGTGCAAGTTGCTTAAATCCATTTATGGATTAAAGCAAACATCGCGGAGCTGGAACATCTATTTTGATGAAGCAGTCAAGAAATTTGACTTCATCAAGAACGAAAATGAGATGTGTATATATAAGAAGATTGTAGGACAAACTGTCGTATTCCTAGTCTTGTATGTGGACGACATTCTTTTGATAGGAAATGACATTCCTATGCTACAATCGGTCAAGCTATTCTTGTCGCAAGGGTTCTCCATGAAAGACCTGGGTGATGCCTCGTGCATTCTGGGGATCAAGATCTACAGAGATAGATCTAAGAGATTACTGGGACTTTCGCAGTCCAGGTACATAGAGACCATACTAAAGAGATTTAGTATGGAAGATTCCAAGCGCGATAATATACCCGCATTGCACGGAATCACGCTCTCCAAGAAGATGTCTTCTAAGACTGACGAGGAGAGGGTTCGCATGAGCACTATACCCTACGCTTCGGCGGTAGGATCTATAATGTATGCGATACTATGTACAAGACCAGATGTAGCTTACGCACTAAGCGTGGTGAGCCGGTGTCAGTCAGACCCAGGTGAAACCACTGGACAGCAGTGAAGAACATTCTCAAGTACCTAAGAAGAACTAAGGAGATGTTCCTAGTTTACGGTAATGGAGACCTCAGGATCGAGTCCTTTACCGATTCAAGCTTCTAGAGTGACAAGGATGACAGCAAATCTGTCTCAAGTTTTGTGTTTACTCTCAACGGAGGGGTGGTGTGTTGGAGGAGTTCTAAACAGGATACCTTCGCAGACTCAACGATGGAGGCTGAATACATTGCTGCAAGCGATGCCGCAAAAGAGGCGGTC
The DNA here is from genome assembly GCA_030015575.1 of Agapanthus africanus. NCBI lineage: Eukaryota > Viridiplantae > Streptophyta > Magnoliopsida > Asparagales > Amaryllidaceae > Agapanthus > Agapanthus africanus. Next base: position 558,783,040 of record JASDDO010000031.1, read on the forward strand.
TGGATGAAAAGTTCATTAGTGAACTTCAGGTGGTTCCGTCCATTGTTGACCCAATACCTTTGTATTGCGTAACAATGGGGCTATAGCTTTAGCGAAGGAACCAAGGTCCCATCAGAAATCCAGACACATCTTAAGGCGGTATCACCTGATCAGGGAGATCATTGATCGCCAGGAGATCGAGGTACGGAGAGTGGACACTAAAGACAACACGGAGGATCCATTCACAAAGGCCCTCCCTCAAACACAGTTCGAGCGACTTTTTGAGCTATTGGGTATGCGGTATGCCGGCAGCTGGCCATAGAGCAGACATTGGGTATGCGATACACCAATTACTGGCCTTTAGTGCAAGTGGGTGATTATTGGATATGTATGCCCTAGAGGCCATTATTGTATAGTACTAGTTTGTATAATACATTTTGGAAGCTTGGGATATATATACGTGTTTACGACAGTCTTGTTCAATATAGTAGTATGCTACTTGGTTTGTTTCTATCATAATATGTGCTTATGTTTCTTTTAACATATCGCTAATACATATTGATGGAGCCCTTAGGATCTTTGCTTGACTACCGGCGTTGTGATGGCGATCACACTAGTGGGGGTTGGATAGTCTATAAGCACATCCTTATACAGGTCCCTAATCGTAGGATTATCGAGACAGGGCATCGATACTCCAGAGAAGACTGGTGTATACGCTTCTCGTCCCAGTAGGGGAGATGGTCTGTCCCACAGCCATCAGTACGTCGTACTAGAGATAGTATGTAGGTGCTCGTTAGGTTACGAGTACACTGGACAGAACTCGTTGGGAACTGTTGGTTGGTATTATACCTATCGTCAGTAAGAAGTTTTCAGGTGACATGAGTACAACTTAGTCCGTTGACTTGACACTGTCACTTCGCCTCGAGTGTGTTCCCATTGTTCTTAGATTACTGCCCTACCACGACTCTATTGAGTCGTGCAAACAGGTAGTAGTTGGGTGCAGTCCCGAAGCACTTGGAGGCAGTGACGGTTAGACAGGATTCGTCTCTTCCGGTATTGGGAGTTGATATCGCGCTGTATCTAGGAGAGCCATTACACAAAGTCCCTGGCCAGGGCAAGCGAGATTTACTGGTAGTGTTTCCAGTAGTTTCTCAGGGTGTTCTGGGCTACACTCCGACACGACTTGTACCGCTATTAGGGGTCTAACGTTTACCGCCCCCTAGACCCGACATGCGATACACTTAGACGAACAGACCAGACTGTACGGAGATGTTCACATTCAGGCTCAGTAGGAGTTCGGATGGGTTCACCTCATCGGTCTTCTTATCGGCATCTACCTGGGGACCGTTACGTATAGCTAGTACCGCTTACGGCATATGGTTAAACCCACTTCCAGCGTAGTTTCGAGTCTTTAGAGTACCACACAGAGGGTTGTTCACCTTTGGGCGAAACGAGATAGAGGTCGTATGGTTTTACGACAGGGTTCGTTCATATATGCGTACTTGTGCGTGTTCGGTGTTCAGGCAGTTGATACTAGTGGGCTTTGGTTTAAGCCAGATCCTAGTATTTTGTTTTGGGTTGGTTCGGTCTCATTGTATTCGTGTTCCTCGGAGCACAGATGCGGGTGTGTAAACACAGTTGACAGAGGCAGAGGAACCTCATTAGGGTTTTGACCATTGACTTGATTAAAACCATAATGAGATGGAGGAAATTGATTAATGAGTTTTAATTAGAGATAATTGTATCATGGTTAATTGGTTTGACCATTTGACTTTGTTGACCCATGTTGACCTAGATATTTTTGTGAGCATGCTTAGCATTAATTGTGACATGATAATGGTCAAATCAATATCAACCATGACAATTTATCCTAATTAAAGATATCATTATTCTTTTTCATCATATGAGAGCTATCTCCTCATTCTATCATGATACATTCTCTCTCTTGCAAGCTCTCTTCTCTTCCTCTCTCAAGGCACTCTTGTTTCATGAGTTGAAAATCAAGAGCTTTGTGAGATCTAACCACTAAAACAACTCTCTACTCACTCTAGGGTTCTTATTCTAGCACACCAAGCACCTTAGTTACTTCAAGATAGAGGTTGGAGCTCAAGGTAGAGGCCTTCGGGTGGATCTTTCTTTGGCAAAGAGAAGACGGTGATGAGGAGCCATCTACACCACTTCAAGGAGCTTACAACAAGGAGAAGCAACAAAAGAAGAGAAGGAGTTCAAGACCAAGGTATAATCATCTAACCTAGTAGTTAAAATTCTAAGTTAGTTTGTTAGTTTTTATTTAGCAAAGATTCTTCATGGTTAGTCTATATTTCCTTATGAGAAAATTTTGATTTTTACCTATTCCGCCTCCCCGAGACTACCGGGGTGGGTAACATAGACTTTCAGGGCCTGTGTTATATTAAACATGACATGGTTAAGAGATGAACATAATTCATTTTTACACAAGCCGTCAAAAATACATCTTCTTCTTCTTCACAAAATAAAGCTCAAGCTCTCGAGGTTTATGGCACTAGTAGCCATGGTGAGATAGTGTAAAAAGTAGAAAGTACCCAGAATTCGCATCGCCTTCCTCCATGCCCAGCAAGCCTCTAGAGGAAGTTTCTCCTCCCGATGACGGAGTTGGAGCTCAGGCAGCCCACTTTTAACGCGGATCATCTACGGCGAGGTAGTCGGCATGCAAACATGTTCGGGAGCTTACGGAGGTTAGACAAGGTCTTCCGGGATCAGCTGAATACACTACAAAGACTGTAGCTCCTCTTCACTCTTCTTATTGCTCTTTACATTTAGCTAGAAATTAGTGCTTGGACCATTTTTAGCGTACGGTCTATTGTGCTCCTACAGAATTTTTGTTTTCCGCCTGTTCCCACTTCAGCCGCGTGCACGCGCGGGGTGCGCATGGCCTTACAGTCCTATCTGAAGCAAAACTTGAATGCTTTGCATGTAGGTGCGCACGTGTTTAACACGTGGGGGCTATCATAGGATTAATCCTATCTGAAGCCGAAACTCACATGCTTTGCATGTAGGTGCTCGCGTGCTTTGCACGTGGGAACTATCATCTACTTTTATAAAAGGAACAACAAGTTTTGAACCAAAATTTTTGACGGGAACAGTATACACTAGTCTACTCTGGAGTATCGATGCACAGTCTCGATACTCCCACGACTAGGGATATTTAAGGATGTGCTTATCGACTATACAGCTCCTAGAAGTATGATTTCCATCATAACACTGATAGTCAAGCAATGATCCTACGGACTTTATCAACATGTATAAACGATATGAAATAACAAGTAAAACATATATACATGGTAAGATAAAGGCAAACCAAATAGCATACAATCATATCGAGCAAGATTGTCCTGTACATACATATCCCTAGTATCTTATACAATGAAGGCCTTTAGGGCATACATATCCAACAATATCCCACTTGCACTAAGGCATGTTATTGGCATATTAAGTACCCAACGTCTGCATTAGAGTCAGTTGCTAACGTACCGTATACCCAACATCTCAAATAGTCTCTCGAACTGGACTTGAGGGATGTCCTTGGTGAATGGATTTGCCATGTTGTTCTTTGTATCTTCTCTCCGCACCTTAATCTCCCGGCGATCCCTGATCTCCCTGATCAGGTGATACCGCCTCAAAATATGTCTCGATTTCTGATGGGACCGTGCTTTCTTTGCCAAAGCCATGGCTTCATTGTTATCGCAATATAAAAGGTATTGGATCAGCAATGGATGGAACCACCTAAAGTTCATAAACGAACTTTCTCATCCAGACTGCCTCTTTTGCAACATCGTTAGCAGCGATGTACTCAGCTCTATCGTCGAGTCTGCTACGGTGTCCTGTTTGGAGATCTTCCAACAGACCTTCCCTCTGTTGAGGGACAACACATAACTCGAGATGGATTTAGAGTCATCCTTATTACTTTAGAAGCTAGAGTCAGTAAAAGCCTCGATCTGGAAGTCCCCATTACCGTACACCAAGAACATCTCCTTAGTCCTCCTCAGGTACTTAAGAATGTTCTTTACTGCTATCTAATATTTATCATCTGGGTTGGACTGATACCTGCTTACGGTGCTAACTACGTTAGCTACATTTGGTCAGGTACATAACATTGCATAAATTATCGACCCTACTGCCGAAGCATAGGATACTATGCTTATACGAGCCCTCTACTCATCAGTCTTGGGAGATATCTCTTTGGAGATGGTAATTCCGTGACAATCTGGTAAATTACTACACTTGGAATCTTCCATACTAAACCTCTTCAGTACGGTGTCTATGTACCTTGACTGTAAAAGTCCTAACATTTTTTTAGATCTTAATCCCCAGAATGTACGAGACATCACTTAGGTCTTTCATAAAGAACTTCTGTGACAAGAACAGCTTGGTAGATTATAGCATAGAAATATCATTTCCTATCAAGAGAATGTCACATAAATATAAAACGAGGAATATTACAGTTCTCCCTACAATCTTCTTATAAATATAAGGTTCATCTATATTTTTGATAAAGTCAAATTCCTTGACCGTCTCTTCAAAGCATATGTTCCAACTCTGGAATGCCTGCTTTAATTCATAAATGTATTTAAGCAACTTGTACTCTTTTTCGCTGCTCCCACTGTATATGAAACGCTCCGGTTGATCCACGTAAACACACTCTTCTAATCTTCCATTTAGAAAAGCGGTTTTAACATCCATCTGCCAGATGTCATATGTTGGCTATAGTGCCCTCAAGTCAATTATTGGATCGCAGGCACATAATTGCAATGATTGAGGGAGGACCTATACCGGTAGAACAGTCTTACTCGAGATGATAGTATGCTATACGGTTTGTCTTTATCATCGTGTACATGCTTCAGGTGACATTACAGATCACTATTACATGTTGATAGAGCCCATAGGATCCATTCTTGACTACCAACAGTATGATAGCGATTATATACGTGAGAGTTGGGTGGTCTATAAGCACATCCTTAAGATGTCCCAGTCGTGAGAGTTTCGAGACTAGGCATCGATACTCCAAGAGTAAAATAGTATATATGGATCGAGACCCCAATAAGGGGCGGTAGCCGGTCTCACAAGCCATTGGTGTCAGTTTGTTCACCTAAGATATATACAGGTGCTCATTGGGTTATAAGTACACCGGACGGACTCGCCGGGAACATGCTAGTAGGTATTATACCTATTGTCAGATAACAGTTCCCTGGTGGCATGTGTACAAGTTAGTCTATCGACCTGAGATCATCATTTGTATCGTGTGAGTTCCCACTGTGATTTGATTACTACCCTACCGCGGCTCAAAGAAGTCATGCAAACAGGTTTTAGTTGGGTACAGTCCCGAGTCACATGGAGGCAGTGAGCGGATCGTCAGGGGATTCGTCTCTTCCGGTATTCGAGGTTGATGTCGCAGTGTGCACGGATGGCCATCACCAGAAATCCTTGGCCAAGGTAGTTGAGAATTACTGATCTAAGATTGGTAGTTTCTCAGGTGGTGATAGGTTACACACTGACACTAAATGTCGCGTTATTAAGGGTCTGACTTTATCCATCCCCCTAGACTTGATATACGATACTCATAGACGAACGGACATGACTTTACAAATATTATCACTATCAGGCTTAGTAGGGTTTCAGGATGAGTTTGCTCGTCGGCCTCCCTTTCACTCAATACCCAGGCAGCCGTTACGTATAGCTAGTGCCACTGACGTGCTTGTGGTTAAACCCACTGTCAGTGTATTGATGGGTCTTTAGAGTCCCACACAGAGGGTTTCTCTGGTTCGGGCGAAACGTTGTAGAGGATGTATGGTTTTATGGCAGGGTTCGATCATATACGTGCACTTGTGCACGGATCATGATCGGATGGATAATACTAGTGGGCTTTGGTTTAAGCCGGATCCTAGTATTATATTGTTGGATTACTTTCGTCTCGTTATATTCGTATTCAGTCAGAATACGGATGCGGGTATGTATATACGGATGAGGGGTATTCTTGTAATTCGTTACGAGATTTCTTTAGTTGATGCCATTTCTTTTTGGGATTAAACATTTTTTTTAAATGTTTAATTGGTGGAAAATGTGAGTGCAAGTCTTGGCATTGTGCATTGATGTAGCATGTGCACTTAGTGACTCATGGTATTGGGTCATGTGTGGGTTTTATTTTGGCAAAGATATCTGTGTGAGATATTTTTATGGTGTGAGTGGGCTATTCATTTTTTTGGGGAGTATTTTCTTTATGTGATCACAATATATCACACACAAATGACTTGAGACAAAACAAAACAAGAAAAAAAGCAGCCACTTCTTCTCTTTTCATTTTCTTGAGCTCACACTCTTCACCTCTAGGCATCTTCTTCAACCTCCACCCTATTGTCTCATGAGTTGGGAATCCTAGGGTGAATTGAGACAAACTATTCACACATAATCTCTACTTCATCTTGGCTATCTAGGCTAGCAAACTAGATACCCGAGTTGCTTCGGTCTTGAGGCGGGAGCCCGTATTACTAACCCTCGACATGGATCTTCTTCGATGTGGGGAGACCGGAAAGAAAACTTGTTGAGGAAGCCGCAAGAAGCCAAGGACAGAGATTGAAGACCGTAGGGCACAGATCGATCGATATAATCTCTTAAACCCCATTTATATAGAACTAGTATAGGGTTAATGGTACAATCTATCGTTTAGGGTTACGTTAGCGCCGGGTTTCTAAAGTTTTTGTTCCACATTTGGCCATGGAGAGATAGTCGGGGTGCTGCCGTAACCCAACATGGTATCATAGCCAACCTATTAACCGAATACTAACTCATTGCGATATTAGAAATCCGTCGTTTTTTTCGTGCAAAACTGCCAACAAAAATAGTTCCAAAAACTGAATGTTTGAGATGTTTGCACACCCCGCGGGCTTACGGATTGAACTAAGAAGCCGCAGGGTGGTGCATGGGCACCCCAGGGAATCCCCGAGGGGGACCGAACAGTTAGGCCCACTCCCCAAGACCACCACAAGGTGGACTTGGCGGTAGGGACCCGAAACTGCACCATCTTGGGCAGTTTCGGGTCTGCCTCACCCCCTGGCAACCTCGTGGTGGTCTCGGGCGTGGGGTACCTCCTCTAGACCCCCCGAATCAAAGTTAATTTCGTGCTCTAACTCCTCGCAAAAGTTCGGGCACGTTTTGTTTTGATTCGGACTTCCGGATTAGCTTTAAACGGTCGGTTTTTGGAACTTTAGCTCACTGTTTTTTCATGGTTTTGGAAATTGGTTTGGTTTGCTAATTGCGTGCGGAATTATAATGTCATAGTTTACAGTACTTACATTACTATCTGCGGCCATGAATTTCATTAGAGCGATACAACTTGTCTAGTTGCTATAGTTCTTTTAGACGGGTTTGCGAACGTGACATTCACGTTGATATTTTGTATCGTGCTGTGTTTGTTGCGGATTCATCGTGGTGGATAGCTTAGTTACAATGATAGTACAGTTTAGTTTTATTTGTACATTTGATATCGCAGGGTGAGCATCCGACATGTGGACAACCGTCACTGCCTGTTTGTATATGTTAGTTACGTATATGCCCTAGAGGCCATTATTGTACATATGATGTATATTATATTGGATGCTTGGATATATATAGAGAAGACTTTCTTGCACGACATGATAGTATGCTATCTAGTTGTACTTTGTCTTAACATGATGACTTGTATTGGTTTACTGTCTTTCTCTCACATGTTGATAAAGCCCTTAGGATATGTACTTGACTACTAGGACTATGATGGAGATCATACTAGTGGGGCCAGGATAGTCAACGAGTAGATCCTATAATTGTTCCTAGTCGAGGGTGTATCGAGACAGGGCATCGATACTCCAGAGTAGACTAGCGTATATGCATCTTGACCTATATTATGGGCGATGGATGATCCCACATCCATTGGTGTTTGACATCAAAGATGGTATGTAGGTGCTCAGTGGAGACTGGGTACATTGAACAGACCCGCCGAGAACTCCTAGATGGTATTGTACCTATCGTCCAATAGCATTTCTCTGGTGACACTAGTACAGGTTAGTCTGTAGACCCGAGATCGTCATAGAGTCTTGTGTGATTCCTACTGTGCTTTGATTTCCACCTTACCACGTTCACGAGAACGTGAAAAACGGTGTCTTTTGGGTACAGTCCCGAATCACATGGAGGCAATGAGCGATAGGAGGGGTTTCGTCTCTCCCGGTATTGGGGGTTGATGTTGCGCTGTGTTCGATTGGCTATAAATGGAAGTCCCTGGCCAGGGCTGCTATGGAGATCTACCGGTAAGTGTTATCAGTAGTTTCTCGACCCGTTATAGGCCACACATCGGCACGACATATCGGTTATTGGGGTCTGACGTTTACCACCCCTAGACTGGATATGCGACATATCAGATGAAGAGACGGGACTGTACGGGAGTGTTACTGATTGGATTCACAGGAGTGTGAGCAAGTATGCTTGTTGATCTTCTGATCGCTCAATACCTGGGTGGCTATTACGTTCAGCTGACCGCTTGCAGCTTATATGTGTTTGATATGATCATCACCTACTACCAGTGTATTGACGAGCCTTTAGAGTCCTACAAAGAGGTTTCCTGGCTCAGGCGAAACGGAGTAGGTGCACATATGTGATATGTGTGGGACCGAGAATAATGCATGTATGTGATGCCGTATTCTATTCTCGCGATATGTGATATAACCGAGTCATCGGATCAAGTGTTGATTCGATGAAATGATACATTTTATATTAGTCGGTTATATGTGATATAGCCGGATTATCGGATCAATTATTAATTCGATAATTTAATGTATAATTATATATGTGATATATTACATTACATTAACTAATATAAGCTCACTTAAGTAATTCTTTTTCTCATTTTGGATACATTGATATATATATGTGATATATGTTAAATGTATTCTTTTCTATTGTTACTAAATTATATATATGTGATATGTTTAATTGTAACATGCCTGGTTATAAATGCAATTAGGGTTTTTGAGAGTTAAACCATGCTAGGGTTAATGTTAGGCTTTATATTTATCATTAAGTTATTCAAATATTTTGGATATTTGTCATGGTTGATATTTTGATGGAAGCTTATGGAAGCTTGTAGACTACATTGATTTTGTCCACTCTTTTTGTCTAGCTTAGGATATTTATCCACCTCATCTTTAACCATAGCTAATGGTTAAGTCTCTACATGGATTAAGGATGATATACTTGACCCAAGGTTGCATTTCTAACCACACACAACAATCATTCTCATCACTTCTTCTTCTTCTTCCTCAAAAAACATACTAGCTTTTTCAATTGTGATGAAATAAATTGAGAAAAAGAAAACTAAAGAAAGCAAAATTCCTACTTCATAATCCTCTTCTATACTAGCCATGTAGATTAGCGTGTTAGCTTCACTAATTCATAATTAGTGAAGAGTTAGCTTGAGTTTGTGTTTCCTCAAGGTAGAACGTCTTGGATTTCAAAGACTTCAAGAAAGATGCATCATTCACCTCATGGAGCCTCTCTAGAATCCGGGAGCAAGATGATCGCAGCGAAAGGACCACAACTCGGAGTTTTTGAAGCGAAGTAATAGACTACAAAGGTTGTAATCCCTCTCACTTAGATGTAAAGTTGTTTACATGCAAAGTTAACCCTAATACTCTAGTTAAGATCTTGGTTAGGGTTTCATAGCACCCCAAAAGTTTATAAAATGGCATGGATGATGCCTTGCTAAACCTTGTTGTCATGCTATACAACCCTACAGTGGTATTATAGCCAAGCTAGAGCATTAGGCGTTGTCTAGGCGAAGTTTAAAATCCGATCGAACTTCGAATACCCGAGATGGATCCTTCTCTGGAAATTTTTCAAAAAGTTGGATTTTTCCATGTTAAAAATATTTATAAAATCATGCTGGGAATTCTATGGACACACCTGAAGAACAAAACCCTAATTCGTTAAAGTGACCACGGATCCGCGGCCAAAACCTGGTTTTGGCCGCGGATCCGCGGCGCCACTTGAGAGGCTTGGGTCGGTCTCTTCAGCTGTAGGTCCGTATGTTCTAGTGTATGTCTCTGGTTAACTTTAAATGTGCTCAAGTGTTGAGCTCTCTCTGGGTATTTTTGGAATTCGTTGATTCGATCGAATTATTTAACATCGTCTAGCTTTCTGTAATGTGATACAATATGTGGAATTCATATAGTTAGGCATGAAATCTGTAATATGTGATATTTCGGGTTTATGATGTCTAAGGTGATTGTGAATTCTAAATGTTGTAGTTTTACATTTTCTTTTCTGCGACCGTAAGTGTAATATATGGTGTATCACCGGTTTCGGTGCTATATGTCAACGACAATTGGGATACGCATATTTACTTACGTTGATGACATGTGATGTTATGTGTTGCTGTTATATGTTATATTGGATCGTCGTGTTTTGAATAGCCGGGGGTTTTATGTGAGATGAGAGTTTTTCATTTTCATTCATGTAAAATTCATTATATGTAATATTCTTTTATTGGGGTACTTCCGGGTTGAGGATGATGTCACCATTGTATATTATTTACTTTTCCGCATTAGGATAGACCCAACGAGGAGAGCACAAACAACCGGGTTCTAGGGTACAGTGGGAGACCAACTCGAGGAGTCGAGTCTGGGTCTCCTAACCCTAGAATTGGTAGGGTTGCTTGCCGCTCTCGTAGGGGTCCAGGGATGTGGGTTTGGCTATTCATCGCGACCGTGGAATCTGTGTTTTATAAAGGCTCAAAATAAAATACGGACCTCCTAAAATATCCAATATTTCATATGTTATCTTCTGCTGCTAATATTTTGTGATCTGATCACTGTAGATTCTGAGACGAATGGATAAATATTATATATGAGATATATAGTAGACGTTGCTTATGTTTTACACCCGCGGTAGTCCCGTCCCGGTATGCCGTTAGTTAAGTAACCTAACGGTGCATAACGGAACATTGAGCCGAATGCGGATGGCATAAGCGTACGTTGTATTTTCGTTTCTTCTATGATGCTTAGGAATCATAAATGATGGGATTCATTAATGAGATTAATGAAAGAAAAGAAACCTAAAAGATGTTGTAGAATCAAATTTTCAAAAAGGATAGTTCTAGTTTTTTGCTTTGCATAGCGGTATTCCTTGTAGAATATCCAGCACCTTATTCGATAAGGAAAGAGCTGAGATCCCTTCACCGGGAGTGACCTCTTTAGCAAAACTGGCAGATGCTACAACTCACTCGGTTTGGTTTTTCATTGCTTCAATAGTTCTTGCTTTGCAAAGCGGTATTTGTGAAATATCTTGCACCTTATTCGATAAGGAAAGAGCCGAGATCCCTTCACTGGGAGTGGCCTCTTTAGCGAAACTAGTAAAAGCCTCAAAAACACTCCTTTTCAAAAATCACTTGTTTCTACAACGATATCAAGTTCATTACGCAAAAGGTTTTTCTGAAAAACCTGTCATAGCCCTCCGTCATTTCAGATAAGTACTACTTAGTATTCGTGCTACATTTGTTGACTATATTAAGGCGTAGCGTGCGGTAGCTAATTATAGCTTATCTGCTAAAGCATGAGATGTGATTGGATTAAGGTAGTCGTACGACTTTGTTGACTATGTTAAGGGTCGTGCGGGTGGGTTTAATTCAATCGGGAATTGACGGGTTGAACTTGGCTAGCACTTATGATTTGTTGACTATGTTAAGGTCATAAGCTGCTAGGGGTAAAAACATTATCGGGAATTTCAAGTGTTGAAATTTACAATGAGATTGCATACCTTCTATGAGATAGTTGGATCCCGATACCCACTGCGAGTAAGTGTTACTCCAGGGAGAGTTTTACACAGGACGATTAGCCGATCAAGTAGGTGTCTAGAAAGGTGTTAACGGGGTTAGACCTCTGGGAAAATGAGGTTTATTTTAATTAGGTCCGTGCGAAAGCACGGGGAACCTCCCTCAAAGTACCAACACTGGCCTGGCTGAAAGATTGGCGAACTTGTAAAGGTGTAATTAATCCCGGCTAGTCTTTACTTTTAGGGTTTGAAGGAAGATTTGATGAAAACAGTGGGAGCCATCCTGATTAGATAAGATAATAACCGATCTAATCTTGCAAGAGCGCACGCTAAAGTGTTTTCTTCTCTCTCTCTCCAGGTAGCGACCAAGTCAGGCCTTGATCAAGATAATAATATGGATGTATTGACTGAACCCACTTGTTATACTGAGCAGGGGACGTTGGTTCCATTCTTTCTTATAATTGTTATAAGACTGATCACGAAATAGAAAAATATCCAGATACTCATGCTGCCCAAATGAAGAATAAGCATGCTGATGCATCTTCTTCGGGTGTGTTAGTTATCGAGAACTGTTTCTCAGTTCACTCTACCTCCTGGGTATTAGATACCGGATCGGGATCCCACATATGTAATATGTTATGTGGGCTACTAAAAGGTAGAGAACTGGGAATGGGTGATCATTCCGTAAGAGTAGGGAATGGTGCAGATGTTGCAGCCAAGGCAGTTGGCGAATATCACCTTGTATTACCAAATGGTAATACATTGATTCTGAACGAATGCTATTACATTCCGACCCTGATATGCAACCTTATATCAGTTTCTTTATTAAGTAAAGGTGGATATAATTTTATAGTACAGGATAATATTATGAACATCTTCCTGGATCAAAAGTTGATTGGATCAGGCTCGTTAAATAATGGCATATACGTTCTAAATCAGTTCTTAATGTACAGAACACACACAAGAGAAAGAGTTCAGAAATGAATGAATCCTACTTGTGGCATTATAGACTAGGTCATATCAATGCGACACGACTAGCTAAGTTACATAAAGATGGATATTTGAATACGTTCGAATTATCATCTTATGAAACTTGCCATTAATGTCTCAAAGGAAAAATGACCAAAACTCCGTTTAGTGGACACAGAGAAAGAGTTACGGAACTCTTGGGACTGATACATAGTGATGTATGCAGTCCCATGTCTACACATGCCAGGAATGGTTCCTCATATTCATTACATTCACTGACGATCTCTCAAGATACGGACATGTGTTCCTGTTGAAACACAAGTCTGAAGATTTTGAGAAATTCAAAGAATAGAAGAACGAAGTCAAGAACCAAACGGGTAAAAGTATTAAGATCCTTCGATCTGATCGAGGAGGAGAATACTTGAGCAATGAGTTCCTGGACTATTTAAAAGAGATTGGGATTCTCTCTCAGCTTACTCCTCCTTATACACCACAGCACAATGGTGTATCGGAGCGGAGGAATCGCACCCTATTATATATGGTGCGCTCTATGATGAGCACCGATGAGTTGCCTATTTCCTTTTGGGGTTATGCGCTTGAGACAGCAGCATACCTATTGAATCAAGTTCCATCTAAATCTGTACCTACCACACCACATAAGATATGGAGTAGGAAGAGACCATATTTTAAACGAGTTAAGATATGGGATTGTCCGGCCTATGTCAAAAGGCAAAATCCGGACAAACTCAAGGCACAATCAGTTCTATGCAAGTTTGTGGGATATCCATAGAATTCACAAGGATATATTTTCTACCACGCTGAGGAGCAAAAGGTGTTTGTTTCTCAATATGCCACCTTTTTAGAAAATGAATTTCTTGCAAAAGAAATTAGTGGCATAGAGGTAGAGCTGGAAGAAGTTCCAGCAGCACAAACTACAACTGAAGATTTAGTGGAACAAGAGGATTCGATAGTTCCCGATGAACCCCAGCCTCTCCGCCGATCTAGTAGGGTTCCTCATCCACCTGAGAGATACTACAGTTTTCTTATTGACGGTGAGAGCGAGGATTGCATCATGGAAGATGATGACCCAACTAGCTTCGAGCAGGCCATCATGAGTGGGAACTCTGTGAAATGGCTGGATGCAATGCGATCTGAGATGGAATCCATGTACACTAACAAAGTATGGACTTTGGAAGTTGCTCCTGAAGGAGTAAATCTCATTAGGAGAAAATGGATCTTTAAGAAGAAACTTGGTGTAGATGGAAAAGTTGAAACTTTCAAAACTAGACTTGTTGCAAAGGATTTTCGTTAACGACCAGGTGTGGATTACGACGAAACCTTTTCTCCAGTGACTATGCTTAAGTCCATCCGGATCTTACTTGCCATTGCTGCATACCATGACTACGAAATCTGGCAAATGGATGTTAAGACCACCTTTCTAAATGGTGATTTAGAGGAGAGCGTGTACATGACTCAGCCAGAGGGCTTCATAGACAGTGGGAGCAGCGGAAAGGTGTGCAAGCTGCTTAAATCCATCTACGGGTTAAAGCAGGCATCGCGGAGTTGGAACATCTGTTTTGATGTGGTAATCAAAGAGTTTGACTTCATCAAGAACGTAGATGAACCTTGTATATACAAGAAGGTGGCAAAGAGTAAGGTTGTCTTCCTCGTATTGTACGTAGATAACATACTCTTGATAGGAAATGATGTTCATATGCTGCACTCAGTCAAGCTCTTCTTATCACATAGATTCTCAATGAAAGATCTAGGTGATGCCTCCTGCATTTTGGGGATTAAGATCTATAGAGATAGATCTAAACGAATATTGGGATTGTCCCAATCCAGGTACGTTGACACTATACTAATGAGGATTAGTATGGTAGAATCCAAGCGTAGGAACTTACCCACGATCTCTGGACTCACTCTCTCCAAAGAGATGTCTCCCAAGACTGATTTGGAGAGAGCTCGCATGCAAGGGATACCCTATGCTTTGGCAATAGGCTCTATCATGTATTCGATGCTATGTACCAGACCCGATGTAGCATACTCACTAAGTGTAGTGAGTAGGTATCAAGCAGATCCTGGAGAGAATCACCGGACAGCTGTGAAGAACATTCTCAAGTACTTGAGAAGGACTAAAGAGATGTTCTTGGTGTATGGTAACGGAGAACTCCAGGTAGAGTCTTTTACTGATTCGAGCTTCCAAAGTGATAAGGACGACTCTAAGTCGTACTCGGGTTTTGTCTTTACCCTCAATGGAGGGGCGATGTGTTGGAAGAGTTCCAAACAGGAAACCGTGGCTGACTCGACGATGGAGGCTGAATACATCGCTGCCAACGATGCTGCCAAAGAGGCTGTCTGGATGAAGAAGTTCATCACTGAACTTGGAGTGGTTCCGTCCATTGAGCATCCAATACCTTTGTATTGTGATAACAATGGAGCTGTGGTTTTGGCCAAGGAACCCAGGTCCCATCAGAGATCCAGACATATTCTGAGGCGGTATCACCTGATCTGGGAGATAGTTGATCGCCACGAGATCAAGGTCAGGAGAGTTGACACGAAGGACAACACTGCGGATCCACTCACGAAGGTCATACCCCAGATACATTTTGAGAGACTCTTCGGGTTGTTGGGTATGAGATACTACAACAGCTGGCCTTAGTGCAAGTGGGAGATTGTTAGTTATGTATATGCCCTAGAGGCCATTATTGTACATATGATGTATATTATAGTGGATGCTTGGATATATATAGAGAGGACTTTCTTGCTCGACATGATAGTATGCTATCTAGTTGTACTTTGTCTTAACATGATGACTTGTATTGGTTTACTGTCTTGCTCTCACATGTTGATAAAGCCATTAGGATATGTACTTGACTGCTAGGACTATGATGGAGATCATACTAGTGGGGCCAGGGTAGTCAACGAGTACATCCTATAATTGTTCCTAGTCGAGGGTGTATCGAGACAGGGCATCGATACTCCAGAGTAGACTAGCGTATACGCATCTTGACCCATATGATGGGCGATGGATGATCCCACATCCATTGGTGTTTGACATCAAAGATGGTATGCGGGTGCTCAGTGGAGACTGGGTACACTGAACGGACTCGTCGAGAACTCCTAGATGGTATTGTACCTATCGTCCTATAGCAGTTCTCTGGTGACAATAGTACAGGTTAGTCTGTAGACCCGAGATCGTCATAGAGTCTTGTGTGATTCCCACTGTGCTTTGATTTCCACCTTACCACGTTCATGAGAACGTGCAAAATGATGGATTTTGGGTACAGTCCCGAATCACATGGAGGCAATGAGCGATAGGAGGGGTTTCATCTCTCCCGGTATTGGGGGTTGATGTTGCGCTGTGTTCGATTGGCTATAACTGGAAGTCCCTGGGCAGGGCTGCTATGGAGATCAACTGGTAAGTGTTATCAGTAGTTTCTCGACCCATTATGGGCCACACATCGGCACGACTTATCGGTTATTGGGGTCTGACGTTTACCACCCCTAAACTGGATATGCGACATATCAGACGAAGAGACCGGACTGTACGGGAGTGTTACTGATTGGATTCACAGGAGTGTGAGTAGGTATGCTTGTTGATCTTCTTATCGCTCAATACCCGGATGGTTGTTACGTTCAGCTGACCGCTTGCAGCTTGTATGTGTTTGATATGATCATCACCTACTGCCGGCATATTGACGAGTCTTTAGAGTCCTATACAGAGGTTTCCTGGCTCAGGCGAAACGGAGTAGGTGCACATATGTGATATGTGCGGGACCGAGAATAATACATGTATGTGATACCGTATTCTATTCTCGCGATATGTGATATCGGCCGGGTATATGTGATATAGCCGGGTCATCGGATCAAAGTGTTGATTCGATGAAATAATACATTTTATATTAGTCGGTTATATGTGATATAGCCGGATTATCGGATGAAGTATTGATTCGATAATTTAATGTATAATTATATATGTGATATATTATATTACATTAACTAATATAAGCTCACTTAAGTAATTCTTTTTCTCATTTTGGATACATTGATATATATGTGATATATGTTAAATGTATTCTTTTCTTTTGTTACTAAATTATATATATGTGATATGTATAATTGTAACATGCTTGGTTATAAATGCAATTAGGGTTTATGAGAGTTAAACCATGCTAGGGTTAATGTTAGGGTTTATATTTATCATTAAGTTATTCAAATATTGTGGATATATGTCATGGTTGATATTTTGATGGAAGCTTGTGGAAGCTTGTAGACTACATTGACTTTGTCCACTCTTTTTGTCTAGCTTAAGATATTTATCCACCTCATCTTTAACCATAACTAATAGTTAAGTCTCTACATGGGTTAAAGATGATATACTTGACCCAAGGTTGCATTTCTAACCACACCCAACAATCATTCTCATCACTTCATCTTCTTCTTCCTCAAAAAGCTTGCTAGCTTTTTCAATGGTGATGATATAAATCAAGAAAAAGAAAACTAAAGAAAGAAAAATTCTTACTTCATCATCCTCTTCTATACTAGCCATATAGATTAGTGTGTTAGCTTCAATAATTCATAATTAGTGAAGAGTTAGCTTGAGTTTGTGTTTCCTCAAGGTAGATCATCTTGGATTTCGAAGACTTCAAGCAAGATGCATCATTCACCTCATGGAGCCTCTCTAGAGTCCGGGAGCATGATGATTGCAGTGAAAGGACCACAACTCGGAGTTTTTGAAGCGAAGGAACGGACTACAAAGGTTGTAATCCCTCTCACTTAGATGTAAAGTTGTTTACATGCAGAGTTAACCCTAATACTCTAGTTAAGATCTTGGTTAGGGTTTCATAGCATCCCAAAATTTTATAAAATGGCATGTATGATGCCTTGCTAAACCTTGTTATCGTGCTATACAACCCTACAGTATATTATTTGTTTGGGGTACGACCGGGTTGAGATCGATGTCACCATTGTACATATTTTCTTTTCTGTACTAGGATTACCCCCGAGACGGAGAGCATGGATAGCCGGGTTCTGGAGGGGAACGGATCCGCATCTCGTGGCGTTGAGAAGGAGGGGGCCTCACTCTAGAATTGGCGGGCTATTTGCCACACTCGTAGGAGGTACATGTTGACCCAAGGTGGGGTGCTCAAGTAACCGGATTCCGTGAAGTGCCGGGTGGCCCATTCACTTTGATGAAGGGGGCTGCCTCGCTTCTGGTTTTGACGGGTAACTTTCCGCACTCATAGGGGTCTAGGTTTTCATTACATAAGCTATCCACACGACCAGGAGAACGTCGGGTTTCACTTGTGGCTCAAAGGAAACCCGGAGCTCGCGGATTATCTGTATTGTTATGTGATGCTTATCGCTTGACTATGATGTTGCATTTATCATACCTGGAGAGATTATTATATATTTCTATATATATACTAGTAGATGTTGTATATGTTTTACACCCGCGCTAGTCCAGTCCCCGCTCTGTCGTTAGTTAAGTAACCTAACGGGTGATGACGGGACCCAGTAGCGAATGCGGATGGCATATACTACATCGTATTTTCGTTCTTTTGTGGTGTGATTAATTGATGGGACTGTGTTGATTCAGATCAATGCAAGAAAAACAGTTCTATTCAATGTTGTTGGAACAATTTTCAAAAGCTGTTATTACAAGGACATTTTATTTTGTTTTGCACAGCGGTATTCGGTTATGAATATCCAGCACCTCATTCGATGTGGCAAGGGCCGAGATCCCTTCATCGGGAGTGACCCCTTGGGCAGGAGTTTGCATCAGGGTAATAACTTCGCTATAGTTGATTACTTTTTGCTTTGCATCATGGTATTCAGTGAGAATATCCTGGACCTCATTCCACGAGGAAAGAGCCGACATCCCTTCACCGGGAATGACCTCTTTAGCAAAGGTTTTCGCCATTATATTTTTATAAAAAGCTATCCGGTTTCTTCAACGATATCATGTTCATTACGTTAAAGTTTTTTCACAAAAAACCATTCGTAGCCCTCCGTCATTTCAGACGGGTAGCACTTAGTATTCATGCTATATTTGTTGGCCTTCGTCATGCCATATTGTATGGTAGTTGCTTGTTACCTTTCTGTTGCAGAGATAGATGCGTTGGTTTGGGACAGTCGTACTACTATTTTGGCCTTCGTCAAGGGTATGTACGGGTGGGTTCAAATTAACCTGGACAATGACGGGTAGAACTTGACATGTGACTTATGATATGTTGGCATTCGTCAAGGTCATAAGAGTATGTGGTAAAAATCACATCGAGAGTTTCAAACATACAAGAAACTTGTCAGGCATGCGCATACCTTCTGGAGTGTGATAACGTAAGTGGATTCCATCAGATTATCATGCGATGATAGTTGGATCCCGATACCCACTGATGAGTTGGTTTACTCCTTAGGTGATTTTATATGATCCCGACTAATTCTTCTTTCAGATTTGGAAGAGAATTTGAGGATACAGTGGGAGACATCCTAATTAGATAAAGTGATTAACCATTCTAATCTAGATTAGAGTGCACGCAGAGTGTTTCTTTTCTCTCTCTATTTGGCAGCGACCTTGTCCCGACCCTAAACTATAACTCAGTAACCAAGTTAACCGAACTTTCTTAAAACACAGGCATTTTGATTGTCAGAGTTGCATACATAATTGTCACTCCTTCTTTTACTCTTTGCTTTTCTCCGGAACATTCTGTATCACTACGGAGATCCATATTCATTGGATATTACCATCGTATAGTTACATACGAACTCGAAGGAACTTGTTCCAGTTCGAGGATGGATTCTGGTTCAGGAGAAATAAAATAAGGATTATTCGGTTGTCTTTTATCTTTACCTTCTCTAAGGTTCCAAGGGCTCCTAGGATTAGGAGAGTACACCTATTACGCTTATTGGATAGTCTTCTTCCAAACCATAGGCTAGTGCCGAACGGTAGGGAAGAAAGAAAACCATTTAGCCTAAGGGTGGTGTACAGAAGGTAATGAATAAAGACAAATAAAGGGATTTGGAGAGATGGCAAGGAAATATACGGTTACAGCCGTGAATCTGTATAATGGAAGAGGCATTACTAGGAATACCCGGCTACCCCTTCAAAACATTTTCATGTTTCAGTTTCACTGTGCATTGTTAATTGAAAACTGATTTCCTAATTAGGTCCTTACTCCAGGGTATGTATTTACCAGGTATGATTCTCACATCTGTATGGTTTTACAGATGATGAGTGGGAGTAAGTTATTGGGAATTAGGCGATCATTCTCATTATATCGAAATTCATTGCAATTGGTGATATTTGTGGAAATCACCTGGGTTTTTGCCAGACGACAAATATTTAGTTTTGAATATCCGTTGTTATGCACCAATTTCAAACTGATATATCTGTACATTTATTTTATAAAGTGATATATAACTTTTTGAAATTATATCCATGACATTTACCTATATCAGTTGATGATTGGGTAAGGAGCATTCAACAGCAGTGTAATTCTTCTTAAGCATACTACAGCTTTCAAACTACGACGCACAGGGTATGAGTTATTAAACTCAAGGGACTTATATAAAGTATTGTATGTTGTCCAGTGTCCATTAGGACAAACGGGTTGGTACTCGTACTATATTCTGTTTACTTGTGACTTCTCTAGTATTAGACAAGTATTTCGTAGAAATACAAGGTCCAAATTTAGAGAATTTATAGGTACAAGAATAAAGTAGAGAACCACATGTTGCAAGTATCAGGATTCTTCAAGGTGGTCGAAAATGTAGATACTTGTGCTAGGTATTCTATTGATAGTAATAGTTTTGAGAACTTGCTTCTCTTTCAGGTTGCTCATATATGGATGCACTCCTAAGTTGAGTAGTGATGATCGGCCTCTCTCCATTTAGTTGACATGCAGTGGAGAAAGATGTATGATTTGAATATGGTTCCAATTAAATTAGTGAATCTGTTTCTATATTGTATATAGAATGGTTCATATCTTAACGATGTTAAGGTATATGGAGTTGTCTGACTTATACTTAAAACCAGACTCTGGATAACTCAAGACACGTTTCTATAATGGCAATTTGTGGGTTATCCCGGGCTATGACGAGGGTTAACTTTCTACCATCTGGAAGATAAATAGTGATATTGTTCTTGACTCGCCACAATTTTAGTAAAATAGACTTTTTCAGAAAACAGTAGTGGGAGTATGGTAGAACTGGAAGTGATTCCAGAACCACAAATGATTACTGAAAATTTAATAGAACCTAAAGATTCAATCAGGTTTGACATTCCATTAGCCACTCCGCAGATATGGTAGGTAACCTCAGGCACCCGAGAGGTACTCCGGTATCCTCAAAGACGGTGACAGGGAGGTTCTTATTTATCCAGACTTACCATTACTGCTGTTCTAGACTGTGAGACCCAGCAGGAAGATGAGTATAGCATCGTTCTAAAGTTTACTTTAGAAATGCACGTATATATGACTCTACCAGAGGGTTGTTGTAGTCAGTGGGAGCAGCGGGAGCATAGTGGACAAGTAGCTTGTGTCTATTTATAGACTAAAGCAAGTATAGGGGAGATAGATCATCTATTTCTAATATGACAGTCATAGGTTTTTTTGACTTCATCAGAATAGGGGATGGATCTGTTAAGAAAGTAGTAGGGTGTGCTGTCCTGGTATTTAGATGACATACATTTTGTAGGAAGTGAAATTCCTATACTACGATCAGTTATACTGTGGTTGTCACACAGTGGTTTCTCCACATAGGATATGAATATAATATCAGGCATTCTGGTTACTAGATCTATGGTTTTAGATCTAGATTTGGGTAGTTTCCCAATCTGGGTACTTAGACAGTATTGTAAAGGTGTTTTAGAATGGATGACTCCTAGCATGGTGGTGCACCTGCAGGTGATGGAGTCACCCTCTCTAAAGGTGTCTTACAGACTAAAGGGAAGAGGGATGTGCATGATTGGCATATCACTTGCTTAGGCAATTGAGTCAATCATGAGATGTCAAGTACCAAACCAGATGTTGTTTTTGCACTAGATGCAATAAGTTTATATTAATCCAATCCTAGAGAAATGTTTGAAAGCAGTTTTAGAAAATAAGTGGATGTTCTAGGGATATGGTAACGACAGCCTCCTTCGGGAGACGGTTATCATTCCAGGCTTCCAAGGTGACATGGATGACAGAGTGACTGTCAGAGTTATAGTTTTCCCTCTTTCGAGGGGCACTAGTTTGGACAGGTGGTCCAAGAGGATACTGAGAGAGGCATGGCGCAGGATACTGATTAAATTTAGTGAACGATACAGTCTAAGAAGTTTGCTGGATTTGGAGTTCATTTGTGAACTGGGTCCTATCAGATATCCAGACATATTCTAAGACAGGTTTTGCTCATTTCGGGAGATGGCTTTCTCCGCAAACTTGAGATAAAGAGAGATATAGAAAGAAACATTAGAGTGGATCCACTCACTGAGGCTATTTCTCGAACGCAATAGTTTTACAAACGAGCTTTGTGAAACTGATTAGTAAAGAAGTTAAGTGTCCGGTATCATACGGGCTGTAAGTATGCGACACCGCAATAATTATCCTTAAGTGCAAGTGGGA
Organism: Agapanthus africanus; assembly: GCA_030015575.1. Taxonomy (NCBI): domain Eukaryota; kingdom Viridiplantae; phylum Streptophyta; class Magnoliopsida; order Asparagales; family Amaryllidaceae; genus Agapanthus; species Agapanthus africanus. The sequence continues at coordinate 558,805,422 of JASDDO010000031.1, forward strand.
GATTGTTAGTTATAGTGCCCTCAAGTCAATTATTGGATCCCAGGCACGTGATTGCAATGATTGAGGGAGGACCAATACCGGTAGAATAGTTTTACTCGAGATGATAATATGCTATCTGGTTTGTCTTTATCATCGTGTACATGCTTCAGGTAACATTACAGATCACTATTACATGTTGATAGAGCCTATAGGATCCATGCTTGACTACCAACAGTATGATAGCGATTATATACGTGAGAGTTGGGTGGTCTATAAGCACATCCTTAAGATGTCCCAGTCGTGAGAGTTTCGAGACTAGGCATCGATACTCCAAGAGTAAAATAGTATATATGGATCGAGATCCCGACGAGGGGTGGTGGCCGGTCTCACAAGCCATTGGTGTCAGTTGGTTCACCTAAGATGTATAAAGGTGCTCATTGGGTTATGAGTACACCGGACGGACTCGCCGGGAACATGCTAGTTGGTATTATACCTATTGTCAGATAGCAGTTCCGTGGTGACATGTGTACAAGTTAGTCTATCGACCTGAGATCGTCATTTATCTCGTGTAAGTTCCCACTGTGCTTTGATTACTACCCTACCACGGCTCAAAGAAGTTGTGCAAACAGGTTTTAGTTGGGTACAGTCCCGAGCCATATGGAGGCAGTGAGCGGATCGTCAGGGGATTCGTCTCTCCCGGTATTGGGGGTTGATGTCGCGGTGTGCACGGATGGCCATCACCAGAAATCTTTGGCCAAGGTAGTCGAGAATTATTGATCTAGGATCGGTAGTTTCTCAGGTGGTGATAGGTTACATACAAACACTAAATGTCGCGTTATTAGAGGTCTGACTTTATCCACCCCTTAGACTCAATATACGATACTCACAGACGAATGGACCGGACTATACGGATATTGTCACTATCAAGCTCAGTAGGGTTTCAGGATGAGTTTGCTCGTCGGCCTCCCTTTCACTCAATACCCAGGCAGCCGTTACGTATAGCTAGTGCCACTGACGTGCTTGTGGTTAAACCCACTGTCAGTGTATTGATGGGTCTTTAGAGTCCCACACAGAGGGTTTCCCTGGTTCGGGCGAAACGTTGTAGAGGATGTATGGTTTTATGGCAGGGTTCGATCATATACGTGCACTTGTGCACGGATCATGATCGGATGGATAATACTAGTGGGCTTTGGTTTAAGCTGGATCTTATTATTATATTGTTGGATTTCTTTTATCTCGTTGTATTCGTATTCAGTCAGAATACGGATGCGGGTATGTATATACGGATGAGGGGTATTCTTGTAATTCGTTACGAGATTTCTTTAGTTGATGCCATTTCTTTTTGGGATTAAACATTTTTTTTAAATGTTTAATTGGTGGAAAATGTGAGTGCAAGTCTTGGCATTGTGCATTGATGTAGCATGTGCACTTAGTGACTCATGGTATTGGGTCATGTGTGGGTTTTATTTTGGCAAAGATATCTGTGTGAGATATTTTTATGGTGTGAGTGGGCTGTTCATTTTTGGGGGGAGTATTTTCTTTATGTGCTCACAATATATCACACACAAAAGACTTGAGCCAAAACAAAACAAGAAAAAGAGCAGCCACTTCTTCACTTGCTATTTTCATTTTCTTGAGCTCACACTCTTCACCTCTAGGCATCTTCTTCAACTTCCACCCTATTGTCTCATGAGTTGAGAATCCTATGGTGAAATGAGACAAAGTATTCACACATAATCTCTACTTCATCTTGGCTATCTAGGCTAGCAAACTAGATACCCGAATTGCTTCGGTTTTGAGGCGGGAGCCCGTATTACTAACCCTCGACGTGGATCTTCTTTGATGTGGGGAGACCGGAGAGCAAACTTGATCGAGGAAGCCGCGAGAAGCCAAGGACATAGATTGAAGACCGTAGGACACGGATCGACCGGTATAATCTCTTAAACTAGAACTAGTATAGGGTTAATGGTACAATCCGTCGTTTAGGGTTACGTTAGCGCCGGGTTTCTAAAGTTTTTGTTCCACATTGGCCACGGAGAGATGGCCAGGGCGCTTCCATTGCCTTACATCATAGTCATGGAAGGCAGCAATGGAAAGTAGGATCCGATTGGATTTAAGCATAGCCACAGGTGAAAAATTTTCGTCATAATCCACTTATGGTCTTTGACGAAAACCTTTTGCAACAAGTCTAGCTTTGGAGATTTCTACCTATCCATCTATACCATTCTTCTTTTTGAAGATCCATTTGCACCCTACAGATTTTACCCTAGGAGGAGTACCCTCCAAATTCCATACTTTATTGGTGTACATGGATTCCATCTCGGATCTCATAGTATCCAGCCACTTTACCGAGTCTCTACTCAGGATGGCTTGTTAAAAACTAATCAACTCATCATCATCGATGATGCAATCCTCTCAATCCCCATCTACGAGAAAACCGTAGTATCTTTCGGGCGGATGAGATTGCCTACTAGATCTGCGGGGTGGCATAGGTACATCCGGTTCCATTGAAACTTCGGGTTCTACTAAGTCTTCAGTAATAGTTTTTGGTTTTGGAGTTTCTTCCAGCTCTATTCCACTAATTTCTTTTTCAAAAAATTAAGTTTCCATAAAGCGGGCATAATGAGAAACAAAGACCTTTTATTCCTCAGCGTAATAGAAAAAATACCCCCTAGAATTCTTGGGGTATCCCGCAAACTTACACAATACTGAAGTGCCTCGAACTTGTTCGGATGAACCTTTATGACAAAAGCAGGACAACTGCATATCTTAAGATACTTAAGACAGGGTTTTTTCCCACTCCACATTTCATATGGAGTGGTAGGCACAGAGTTAGTTGGAACCTTATTCAATAGGTATGCAGCAGATTCTAGTGCATAACCCCAGAAAGATGGAGGCAACTCAGCATTACTCATCATGGAATGCAACATATCATGTAAGGTGTGATTCCGTCTTTCTGATACACCACTGTGTTGTGGTGTGTATGGAAGAGTAAGCTGAGAGAGAATTCCATTCTCTTTTAGATATTGAAGGAACTCGGCACTTAAGTATTCACCACCCCGATTAGTTCGGAGCATCTTGATACTTTTGCCGGTTTGCTTTTCTGCTCCATTCTTATACTCCTGGATTATCTCAAAGATCTCAGAATTATGTTTCATCAAGAATACATGTTCATACCTTGAAAAATCATCAGCAAAAGTAATGAAGTGGGAATAGACACTTCTTACATGTGTAGACATTGGCGCGCGCACGTCGCTATGTATGAGTCCCAGGAGCTCAGTGGCTCTTTCTCCGTGTCCACTGAAAGGAGTTTTTGTCATCTTTTCTTTGATACATGATTGACAAGTTGCATATGATTGATACTCAAACGGATCTAAATATCCATTTTTATGTAACTTAATCAATCGTGTTTCATTGATATGACCAAGTCTACAATGCTATAAGAAAGCTTGATTTGATTCTGGAGTCTTTCTTTTTAGCGTGTTTTGGACGTTGAAAACTTGATGTTGATTGAGAACATATATTCCGTTATTAAGTGTACCTGACCCAATCATTTCATGATTTAGGTGAATGTTTATGACATCGCTCTCAAGTGCAAAATTATATTCTTCATTAAATAACAAAGATACTGATATAATATTACACACCATACTGGGTACACAAAAGCAGTTATGCAACAACAAAATATGTCCACTCGCAAAAGTATCCATACCGGTTCTGTTGCCAACCTTGAGGGTCATATCTCCTTTTCTCAAAACTCTACGGTATCTCAGCGTCTGCAAAGAATTACAGATGTGAGATCCTGATCCGGTATTCAATACCCAGGAAGTAGAGTTAATAGAGAAACGGTTTTCAATCATGAACACACCTAAAGCTGAAACCACAACTTACTTCATGTCCTGATTCTTGGCTTTTAATGCCCGAAAATCTTTCTTCCAATGTCCCTTCTTGAGACAGTAGAAACATTCTTCCTTTGTGGCTGCCCCTCCCCCCCCCCCGATTTTTCCTTTCCCTTGCCCTGCACCTTTAGCACACCTCCTCTCGATTTGGTGGGGGCCTTCTTCTTCTTCTTCCCCTTAGCCTTAGTCTTGAATTTAACGGAAGAAGATTTCCCGATAAATAGAGCGGGTGTTTCCTTGGATTTTTTCAAGGTGCCCTCTACCACCCTCAACATGTTAAGGAGATCAGGAAGTATAACTTTCATCTTTTGCATATTGAAATTCAATACGAATTGGGCATAGGTGGAGGAAAGGGACTGTAAAATTAAGTCGATCTAAAACTCATTCTCCAACGTAGTTCCTAGGTCCGCAAGCTCTTCAATGAGAGTAATCATCTTTAGTACATGTCCCCAATAGATGATCTGACAGCCAACCTCACTTGAAACAATTTCTTTGAGGTCTCGTATCTTGCGATACGAGATTTCTCTCCATATAAATATTTGGTATGGAAGAAGATGGAAGAAAGGTCTATCTTCTCGTGCCACCTCTGATGTTCATTATCCATAGAGGCCAGCATGATGCACTTGGCTCTCACGTAATCCAGATCCCAAGTCTTACGAACCTCAATGTCTGCGACCGAAGATTTTGGACCTGGAATGGGGGGCTTTAGCCGTGAGGACGTATGCAACCTTATCATAAGTAAGGGCTATATGGATGTTCCATAGCCAGTATTTATAGTTTGGCCCAGTCCGTTTATTTTTTTTCTAGTATAAGTTTAAATCCCGTCATGGTTGTTGCAATTAATAGAGAGAGAAGAAACACTCAGCATACACTCTTGCAAGTTTAGATTGGTTATTAGTTTATCTAAACATGATGGTTCCCACTGTTTTCTCGAATTCTCATTCAAACCCTAAAAGAAGAATTGGTCAGGATCAATCGCACCCTACAAGTTCACTTATCTTTCGGTCAGGCCAGTGTTGGTACTTCGGAGGGAGATGCTCCGTGCTTTCACACGGACCTAATTAAATAACCTCATTTTCCCAGAGGCGTAGCCCTGTTAACATCTTTCTAGATGCCTACTTGATTAGCTAATTGCAAGGTGAAAAATTCTCCCGAAGAGTAGCGGATACTCACTGTAGGATCGGGACCCAACTATCATTGTGTGATAATTTTGAAGTAAGCCTACCAAAACTACCACACTCCAGAAGGTATGCAACACTAGCAAGTTTCCTATATGTTTGAAACTCCCGATTTGGTTTTTGCCCCGAGCGCTTATAACCTTGACGAAGGTCAAAACATCATAAGTCGCAAGTCAAATTCAACCTGTCATTGTCCAGATTAATCTGACTCATTCGTACAAGCCCTTGACGAAGGTCAAAACAGTTGTACGCATGTCCTACATTAATGCATCTATCTATACTATAGATAAGCACCCACTATCTAACAAACACTATGCCTTGGTGAAGGTCAAAACACATAGCATGAATACTAGTTGATACCTATCTGAAATGATGGAAGGTTACGGCTGGTTTTGGCGAAAACCGTTAACGTAATGAACTTGATATAGTCAAAGGAACAGAATAGTTTTCGAAAAGGAGTGGTTTAAGCTCCGCTTTTAAAAGTTGTTTTTTAAGAAAACGGAGTGGTTTTGCAATTGTTCCAACGATGTCAGATTTTAGATTTATTACTTTGCATTAAGTGAGATTAATGCGGTCCCATCAATTAACCTTATCACACCATAAAAAGAACAAAAATGGAATGTACGTATATGCCACCCGCATTCGCCACAGGCCCCGTCATGAACTGTTAGGTTACTTAACTAACGGCAGAGTAGGGCTGGACTAGCGCGGATGCAAAACATATACAACATTTATTTACACACACACACATAAATATATATCCATCACAGGAATGATAAGCAATATAGGTAAATATAAGCATCACAGAGAATGGAAAAATGGATCAACTACGAACATTTGCATTTCATTTAGCCACCTATGAAACACAGTCCTCCACGGACGTGTGAATAGCCGAGTGTGAATAACCCTACACCCTTTCGAGTGTGGAAAGCTAACCACCAATCCTAGAATTGGGTGACCCAAGTCTCGACGCCTCGAGATAGCCACCCACTGAATCCTAGAACCCGGTAGCTTGTGCACTCCTCCGTGGGTGAATCCTAGATGCAGAAATGAAAAATAATATACAGTTGGTGACTACATCCTAAACACGAATGTGCCCCCAATGAAAGAATATACAATAATTATTATATGAATTACAAAAATTCACTCACATCTCACATCAAAGTTCACACCGGGCCATTCACACAACGATCCATCAAACCATTCGTATCCGAACATCATAAGATATGTGCAACCCTTTCTAATCTACGTATAGCAATCAGAAGACGTTTAAGAACACATATACATATCACAAAAGCAAGTAAAGAAAACCACGACATTATAGTTCCATGAACAATTAGCGAGCGAAAACAATTTTCCAAGACTTGAAAAAACAGTTCACTAAAGCCCCCAAAAAAATTCGTATTAAGCCAATCCGGGAGTCGAAACGAACTCAAAACCCGTCTGAATCTTCGCAAGATTGAAGGGTACAAAATTAACTATTGTATTGGGGTCCTAAGAGGGTACCCACCCCCGGGGGCCACTACAAGGTGGCCCTTTTAGGTAGGCAGACCTGAGAGCACCCTTTTGGGGTGCTCTCGGGTCACCATCTCCTAAGGCCGCCTTGTGGTGGTCTTGGGGTTGGGCCCAACCTTCGGTCCCTCCAGGGTATCCCCGAGGTGCCCATTCTTTATTCTAAGACTTCTCAATTCAAACGGTGAGCTCATGGGGTGTGCAAACATCTTAAAACATTATTTTTAAGGATTGTTTTTGTCGACAGTTTATGCACGACAAAAATGGCGGATTTTAAACGTCATGATGAGCTATATAAAACTTATGGAGTGTCACTGATACTATGTAAGTCGATGTCGCACACTACACAAGGTTTGTATAAAGGCGGAATTAATAAAAAACATTTTTATAGCAAGCAACATCAACTAAACTTCCGAGATCTACCATAAGCCTTAACTAGCAAAACTAACAAAGGTTCTAATCTACTATAAAATGATTTATACCTCTGTGTTCAAGTCCTTCAGGTCTTCTTATCCTCTTCTTGAGCTCTTCTTTCGTCGAGATCAAGCTTGGTCGTCGGCCTTCTTGAGTCGAAGACAATCCATCCGAGGGTCTATTGTTTAAGCTCTAACCTCAAAAATGAGGTAACTAAAATACCTAGTTTCCTAATCTAGGTAGCTTAGAAGATGTAGAGTATTAATTGGACTAATTTATCTTAATAACCCTAGGTTTCTCAACAGATGAGAGTATTAGGGTTTGAGGATGAAGAAGAGAGCAATGGAGGAGAGAGAATGTCAAGTGTAGAATGAAGTGAAGAATGGCTAAACTCAAAACTATCAAGCATTTTATTTTCAATAAATTATAGTAACCATGCTTGAATAGTAATGACAAATGAATAAAGAAAAAAATATCCATGCTTCATACCATGCTTTGAAACACCTCATCCCTCCACCTTATTATCTATTTTCAATAAATAGATATAATATAAATGAGGTGTCTTATTCTAAAAGCACTCTTGTGAAAATACAAGAATGCCCTCACCGTATATACATACCTGCATTCGTACTACAAAAAATACGAATACCAAGAGATAAAATTAATCCAATAAAATAATACTAGAATATGGCTTAATCCTAAGCCCGCTAGTATTATCCGTACGAACAAAATCCGTGTAGCTAGTACACGTATATGATCGGAACCCTGCATGTAAAACCATACGGCCTCTACATTATTTCTCCTGAACCATGGAACTCTCTATGTGGTACTCTAAAGAATCGACGGTATGCTGGTAATGGGTTTAACCACAAGCCTGTCAGTGGCACTAGCTGTACGTAACGACTACCCAGGTACATGTCGAAAAGAAGGCTGGTGAGCAAACTTATCCGAACTCCTGTTGAGCCTGTCCGTAACAATCTCCGTACAGTCGAGTCTATTCGTCTGAGAGTATCGCTTACCAGGTCTAAAGGGTGGAAAACGTCAGACCCCTAATAACCTGACAAGTCGTGCCGATGTGGCTCAAGACCATTCGAGAATCTACTGATCTAACTATCAGAAATTCTCAATCCGTAATGGCCAGGAACTTATGGTGTTGGTCAACCGAACACAGCGTGACATCGACTCCCTAAACCAGGAGAGACGAATCCCCAACAATCACTCGCTGCCTCTATGTCGCTCGAGACTGTACCCAACTAAAACCTGTTTGCACGACTCAGTAAGGCCGTGGTAGGCTAGTGATCAAAGAACAGTGGGAACTCACACGAAACAAATAACGACCTCAGGTCGACAGACTATCTATACTCATGTCACCAGAGAACTGCTATCTGACGATAGGTATAATACCATCTAGCCAGTTCTCGGCGAGTCCGTCCAGTATACTCACCCCTAGTAAGCACCTGTATACAATCTTACGTACATCATACCAATGGTTGTAGGACCAACCATTGCCCCTCGTCAGGGTCTAGAAATGTATACACTAGTCTACTCTAGAGTATCGATGCCCAGTCTTGATACTCCCGTGACTAGGGACACGATGTGCTTATCGACTACCCAGCTCCCACAAGTATGCATCATAACACTGGTAGTCAAAAAATGATCCTACGGATTTTATCAACATGTATAAGAGATATGAAATAATAAGTAAAACATATACACATGTTAAGATAAAGGCAAACCAAATTGCATACTATCATATCGAGCAAGATTGTCCTGTACATACATATTCTTAGATCCCTATACAATGAAGGACTCTGAGGCATACATATCCAACAGTGAAGAGACTCAATCTCTTCATTTATAACGACTAGACAACGAGCTAACTCATCGAAAGAAATAGCTTCTTGATAACTCGTAAGCTCGTTACTATCAACTGTCTCTGTAATAGATATTGCATACACCACTGAATTTTCGAAGCCATATCTCTCTAGCAGTCTAATGTCCCTTCATTGTCGGTCTCGAGCGAGTAGATACTGCTCATCTAGGGACTGATCATCATCATATGATGGTGAACGAGAGATTTCATGCGAACCTAAGATTTCATCGACCTAAAATTCAACGCTCGGCTCTTCCTTCTTTGTATCGTCTTTAATTGGAGATTCCGTATGTTTACCGCTGAAACCGGATTGAGGCGCAGGGAGACCGTCCATCCTGAATACGGGGGCAGATGTTATATTGAACATATACATCCACCTCTCCGAGGATACCAAGTTGATTTATGGGACCATATATCGGGGGTTTGAATGGATGCAACCGTTGTAGCTGACTTTTCAGATTCCTCCTCAATGATGAGGGTTTTTTTATTGTGGGGATGCTTTTTCCTGCAGGCGCAAGCTCCTGCAGTTAATTACGTTATCGCTAAGCGATAACAACTTTCTTTACTCCAGATATATCACTTCGTGTCGTGTTATGGTTTGTTTATTTTAGGATTGCCCTTGGATTTTATACGGAGACTAATGTTGTCGTCGTCGGTAGGGCACGGATTAGTTTAAATCTGTATATATTAGATTTGAGTTTGAACCTAAGTACTCATATGAATGAGATTCATCAGTTCAAGGGGTATTTATTTTGATCTAAGAATCGTTAGTCATGTTTTAGACTAAGATCAACTTAGAAGTTTTGGCTAAGGATCGTTTGTTATATTTGAGATTAAGATCAACTTAGGTGATATAGATTAAGGATCTTACGTCGTATATGGGACTAAGATCAACTTAAATAATATGTCATACTGATCGTTAGTCGTATATGAGACTAAGATCAACTTAGATAACATGACATATGGATCATGAGTCGTATATGAGACTAAGATCAGCTTAAATAATATGTCATAAGGAACGTTAATCATATATGAGACTAAGGTCAACTTAGAAACAGTGAGCATATGGGCTTAATTGAACATTTGATCACATATGAAGCATAGGCTTCTATACTTAGCATATATTGGCTAAGTACCAAGCTTTGGCTTGTCATCAGGTGCACTTTACTATGGATAGCCCGTGGATAGTATACGGTAGTCGATTTGGTGATAGGCCGCAGGGCAGAATACCAGTTTAAAGACATAGCCGTCCATCTTTCAGCTAGCACAGATGTGTATATCATGTGGTGAAGCGCATGATGCTAACATCTAAATGGGGTGCGCCCAATATTGGGGTGCGGTCCAATTTGAAGCCATTTATATTTCCTCCAAAGATATATACATATACATATACTTGTATGTATGCTTTCATAAATCTAGGGCTCGTTGGTTGTTGGGATCCACCACCTCTCTGAAGACGCTGAGGAATTACAACGACGTACATTAGAGGTGTGGAAGGATGTACCCTTGAACCAAATCCCGTTTATAAGGGAAGAGAACATGTTGGAACTTAAGCTCCGATTTGCCGAAAAGGCTTCTTGGCGAACTTATATTTTATTTAAGGATCGCTATTCTTATATGAGATCAAGATCAACTTAGAAGTTGATGAGCATATGGGCTCGAGGAAGCTTAAGCTTCACAGACTTAGCCAATTTGAGGCTAAGATTGGTCTGCGTAGTATAGACTGGCGCATACATACTGGAGCATATCATCATGGGCGTATGTCCAATGGCGCATACCTATTGGAGCATTCCTCTGGCATATATGCCTATTGGAGAATGGGTTCTTGGCGCATCGGTCGCTATCGCATGTTCATTCCTATTGGCTCATATACCTCTGGCGCATGCCCATAAAAAAACTTAAGTTCTGGCACACGTCATTAGTTTGGCGCATGCCCATGTGGCATATCATATGGCGCATGCCTAGGGGTGTATCACTTAGGGTTTTTGCAGAGATTAATCTCTATATCTTTTTTGATACTTAGATTTCATGAAGCTTAAGTTTCTATTAATGGCAATTTTGGCCATTAACAACTTCATGATCAAGACTTTAATGATCTTAAATCTTATTTTGTCCATGGTTCATATCATGGGGGTCTTTGAAATTTAAACTTCATCTTTATGTCGATCTTTGGGAGTTTGATAGTTTTGCATCATTTTGATGAAGGAATCCTTAAGTCTTCCTGCAAACCTTGGATCTTAAGATTGAAAATCCCTCCATAAGAGATTAATTTCTCGACAATGAGATGATTTGACTTAAGGATCTATGCTCCATAAGACGAACTTAAGTTCTTATGAAGGTTAACCTTTTTTCATGGAGATTAATCCCATGGGCTACTTTTATAGTGGAGGAGAGATCATTGGTCATTAGGACCCACCACCTTTCCAAAAACGCTGAGAGATTACAGCGACGTAGATCGGAGGTGCAGAAGGATGTATCCTAGGCCACACCCCTTTATAAGAGGAGGAAACATTTTAGATCTTAAGCTCGGAGTTTCCAAAAAGGCTTATTTGATCCCGCGCACGTGCGTCGCACGTGGCGCACTTGGAGCCGACGCACGTGCGTCGTACGTGTTGCTCATGAGGCCGGCGCATATGCGTCGAATGTGTTGCCCATAGGGCCGGCACACGTGCACTGCATGTGGTGCACATAGCACCGACGCACGTGCATCGCACGTGGGTGATTGACGCCGGCGCACGTGGGCTACACGTGCCGCGCCCGGTACCATTGGCACACTTGCGCCTTAGGGGAATGGTTAACCATTCAATGTATCGTATGGTGAAGTTTAAACTTCTGTATATCTCATTTGAGAGAGGTATCCCCTCTTATTTATAGAAGGGGTGGTAGAGAAGTTCTCTTTTTTCCGATGTGGGACTAAAATTACATCTCTCATGCAGTAGAGTTTAGCTCAAGTTATATGTGTCTCGCACGTTTGATCATAACTTTTGATCCCAGAAGAGTTATGAGATCCGTAATTTATCAAATCGAAACTCTTTTCGAGAAGCTTTCAATGCCATTAGAATATGTTTGATTCTCATTCGGGAGTATGCTAAAATATAGGCCGAAAAAAACTGCTCAGCATTTTCATGAGCGTATTGAGGCCATTTAATGCTTTGAGCTCTTTTGTGCTCTTGCGCCTAAATATAGCCCGGATGATTCGGCATTAAATGTCACCGTGATGCTTTACCTTGAGGTCAGACTCCATTCTTCGAGTACCAGGGAATTCATAATCGCACCCTTCCATGATGGGATGACATCCAATGGTATTTAAGCTTTGTATGTCTTGCCATCAGGACCTGAAGCTAGAAATATGTTGTTGCTCCGCTTTTGCTTTGATGATATCGCGCTGATTCTTCACTAAAGTAGGGTAGACATCCATAAGGTTTCTAAATAGTATATATCGCCATTAAGATCTAGAGCTAGGAATTTTCCATCACTCCACTTTTGATTTGGCTCCTTAGAGCTTTGTTGACACCACGTCTATACTCTATTGGAGTAAGAAGGACGTCCAAATAGTCTCTAGGCTGTATGTATACCAGCAAGACTATAAGCAAGGAGATGTCATCACTCCTCTTACATTTTGACCCTCTGGTCCTTACTGACGTCGCGTCCATATTCTGCTGGAATAAGGAGGAGCGTCGAACTGGTCTTTAGGCCGCATATATTGCCATCGAGACCTAGAGTTAGGAATATGCCATTGCTTCTTCTTCATTTTGATACTCTGGTTCTTACTGACGCCGCGTCCATATTCTGCTGGAATAAGGAGGCATCTATATAGTCTGTAGGCTATGTACTTTGCCGTTAAGACTTGGAGTTAGAAAATTGCCATCTCTCCACCTTGTTGACATTGCGTCTATATTCTACTGGAACAATAAGAAATGCCGAAATAATCCCTAGGCTGTATGAGTTGCCATTGAGACTTGGTGCTAGGTCGATGCAACCATATTGCTTCATTTTGACTTGAACTTTAAGAAGTTGCGACTAAATCTCCGGGTATAAAGTAGTTCTTGGTAGTCTTTAGGCTTGTATATGATGCCACTGTAACCTGGACCGTCGTCGATGAATTCCCCTGCTTGTTAGCGTTTGGTGAAGCACATATGCATTTTTTTTCTCTGCTCGCTGATCTTTATTACGAGTTAGGGACTTGGGATCTGATACCAGCTTTGGCATCAATATCTCTACAACTGGAATATCGCCAGGAGCGACTTATCATCTGCCGTGAGAGGGCTTGGAGTTTGATACCTGATTATGCATCAACATCGCTACAACTGGAGTGGTGCCAGGAGCGACTCATCATTTGCCTTTTCCTGTAGGACAAAGGTTGCTTAGAAAACAGGTTTAGATTTCTGCCAACTAAGGCTTTTTCCATCTTCATAAGTCGTAAGGGTCTCATGAAGCTATTTTTCCCTATGAGTCGAGAGGATCAAGTAAGTGTATTTTTTCCTTAGGAATCGTGAGAGCTCCTAAGTGGGATTTTCCCTTGCAAGTCGTAAGGATCTTTCAAGAGTTTCGCTTTGTAACTCGAGAGGACTTAAAAGTGTCATTCACCATACGGGAAGTATCGTTCTCTTTTGGTAGGACTTGGTTAGAACATATTTGTTTGTGCCTGTGGATCGTATATAAGAGTTGGTATTGAACTATATGTAGGGAAGTTTAGGGGATATGATGGCTTAGGAAACAGGTTTAGATCCCTGTAACCTAAGTTTTTTGAATTCTATGAGCCATAAGGGACTCATAGAAGTATTTTCTCGAGTCAAGAGGATCTCGTAAGTGCATCTTCTCCTTAGGAAACGTGAGGATTACTGAGTGTGCTTCTCCTTTGTAAGTCATAAAGATCTCATGCAGGTGTTTTCTGCTTACAGGTCGAGAGGACTGTGCAAGTGCTTTTTTTCCTTAGACGTAGCTTCGATGTAGGTGACCCAACATCGCTTGCCGATAGGACTTCAAGTGTAACCTCACCATTGGGACTTGGTGGAGGTTGGGATCTTTTATGCCCGCGGATTGTATATGGTGATCAATATGAAAATTTACTGTAGGGCAAGGTGCCAGTTTAGGAACATAGTGGTCCATAGGAGACATGGAGAAAACATGTGGGATATAGATCGTATATGCCCGTAGATTGTATACAACTAGTTTTATGATCCACACCATAGGGCAAGGTGCTAGTTTAAGGACATAGCGACCCATCTTTCTTTCATTTCGGTCGGAGAGTTACATTACCCATCCCTTCCACTGCTTGCTTGCTTATACGCCGCAACCTGGCCTTTCCATAAATGGTCATTTCACGCCTTAGGCTATCTTCACCCTCTTGAACTGCTTCTTTTATCACCATGCCAGTGGGGTAATCCTATGAGAAATACAGAGCACTTCACATGGTACTTGCCCTCTGCTCATCAGTGTTTCTTTCTAACGCTGACGGAGCATCTTCGTTATATACGAAGAAATGAGGGATCATGTGGCAACTTTCCACACGCTCTTCCAATCCTTCTGCTGAGTTTTCTTCTTCCTCGTCATCCTTATTTTTGAAGGGATACTAATTCTTCGAGTGTTTGATGAGCGCCTTCTGGCTATATTTCTTCAACGCGTCGATATACTTCTACAAATCTGTACGGCTGTCCATATATTCGAGCGGCTACACAGGTTTTTGGTCTTTGTCTTCTTTTTCTTGGAAGCATTAACTTGACTTGGTGGCTTTTCCCCTTATCATCCGTTTTCGGAGTGGGACATGACTTCTACATCCCTTTTGTAATTTTTGGTTCAAGCGGGCTTTTCCAATTGATTGCAGGACTCGCTTGTAGATCCTTTAACATCTTTTTTGTTTTTTTATGAAACAACCATCTCACATGGAGATTCCTCCACCTACGAGCAAGATGCCCCCTGGGTATGTTTAAGGGGAATGGGTATTCGCGTCTTAATCTTTTAAAGGGTGGGACCCGGGCGATTATTGTTTTGGCGACCGGGGCTTCTTCGGTCTTATGAGCTTGCTAGGCTTGCCCCTTGTTTCCTTTCGGAGCTCGACTATTCTGCCCCCTAAGTTGTTCTTGGCCTTCTGCAGGTGCTAGTCGTTTGAAGACCGATGCCTTCGGAAAAGATGAAGCTTGAGGAGATAGCCTTTGGAAGACAGACTTCTTTTGAACTTCCCCTTTTGGCGTTAAGGCACCGAGGGTAGGAGATGGGAGCATTGACCCAAAGACAAGCCTATTCATTTCTTGAGGAGCCGGAATGCAGAGAATTGAGGCTACGAGTGGCCCATACTTGACTCCGCCGGATGTGGTAACGCTTGAATTGTAGTTAGCGCAAGTGAAAACCATAAATCTCTCCATAGAGAAAAAATGCCGGCTTCAGTATCCTACCACCCAAGGGCAACTATAAACATATATACCACGATTGGTTTGCGAGACACGACACACGAAGTATGGAGTGAAAAGGGAAAAAAGTCCTACCGAGCATGCCAGAATATGTTTACCGCCGGAAACTGGACTGAGGCGCAGTGTAACGACTCTGAAATCACTGTACATAATTTTCTTATTATTGTACAGAAAAGAGTATTACAGCCAATTTAAGAGTTAAAAGTTCTTTTTGTTAAATAAAAGTAAGAAGCAATTTGTAGCCCACTGGTAAAGCCTCTACACTGCTATGAGATAGCAGGTGCGTTCGATTCCCATCAGACCTAATTATTTTTAGATTTTTTCTTTTTAATTTTTGGAACCCCAAGAGTTGCACGTGCAATACACGGAGAAATGAAAAGTTTCAGAAAAATCAAACATATGCAAAATGGAGTAAACACGGATATACACACGTGGCACGAACCTCGAGGCAATGCCTCAAGATCCGACCACCCAAACTCACCTATTGGTCGGCGTCGACGGTCAAATGTGCCCCAATTTGCTCCATGCTTTGCACACACACACCCTTCGACCCCCTTAACTCCCTTGCACTGTTGGATTTTCCAGCAATCAAACAGGGACCCTTCAATTCACCATTTAACACATTTTTAATGCTTTTTAATCCAAAATTTTAATTCCCAAACCCTAATTCTTCACTATAAATATCACCCCATGCCCTAGCTCCCCTCTATTCTGAAAATTTCTAGCAAAATCACCTCAGAAATTCCTAAGTGCAAGTGAAGTCAAGTGGAGTTAACGACCAAGCTTGTTCCATCGAAGATCGAAGCCGTTTCTGGAGCTCCCATTACCACACAAATCCCCCTCCCTTTTTCCTTATTCTCTTCTCGATATTACCAAGCCGTAGGTCTCTCTCATCTCTTCTTCTTTTCATCTCAATTCATCTCCTAAACATATATCGGTAAAGTGGAGTTACTTCCGATACATTTTTTTAAACATATAACTCCCTTTTCCTTTATACATAAGTCAAACTAATTTTACCACCCTACTTGTAACTTTAATTACAATCTTTTAGTTTCGAGTATTCATGTGAAACAAACATAAACGAACTTTTTCATTAAAATACCTTAAACTTTAGTATAAACCTTTTTTCGATAATTGTTAAAGCAATACCTTAGGAAAATTTCACGGGGTAACGACCTACCCCACACGCACACTTTTGTTTCATAGCACGATGTCTATATATATATATATATATATATATATATATATATATATATATATATATATATATATATGGTTGGTTTAAAGAATAGCTTTTACATTAAAATACCATATCTTTTCAAACTGGGTTTCTTTTAAAGCGGTATTTTGTAAACCTTGGCAAATACACATCTACAACCCTTGTTAAGGGACCCACTAATGGATGGTGCAGATTATCGCACATCCTTGGGATAGTAGAGCCAGATGCAGAACTTCTCACGGAGTATTCGATTTCGAAAGGAAATAAAAAACGGTTTTTAAGAAACGCGACTTTTCTAAACAAAACTAAATTTTTGAATATTATATAAAAAATTATAAATCTGTATTTTCAATATATTATGAAACTATATTTTCTAAAATGAAAGATTAAAATGTTAATAAACTACCATCAAGTTACCAAAAAAGGGGCTAGTTTTCAATAAAATACCATAAAAGCTAGGTATTTATCATTAAAATACCCCAATAATTAAAATGCATGCTTATGAAAACCCTAAATGTTATAAATCACCCTCGAGGTTTATTTTTAAATTATATTATAGAATTTTTTATAAAAACCCCTCGAGATATGCAAAACACTATTTTAAGAACTCTATTTTAATATAGGTTTAAGCGGGATCAATTCTCTTGAGCCCCAGGGAGATGGAGAAAGTGAGTGCTTGCCTATTCATGTTAGACAACTTAACGGAGTTATCAATTACAATTGTCTTGGAAAAAGACACAAATTCTGCCGTCCATGTGCAGCAGTTGCCGATTACTCCCGAACCTATAAGAAAGTAAAAAAGTTAAAATCCATTCACAAGTGTCTGACTCAATCTGAATCCAAACTCAAACCAGAATCCAAAATCAAATACGAACTTGAATACTTGATCATGAACTTGAATACTCGAATTCAAATATCAAACTTAAACTTGTATACTTGATCGACTTGACCGAACTATGGTTATAACGTGACATGAACTCGACATGACTACCTGAACACATAATTACATCCTGAACATGAACCTGAACATTTTATATCCATGGATTCGGCCAAGACCTGTAATCTTAATCTATACAATACAATATGCGGGGATAAAGGGTTAGATTCGTACGGAACGTATATCGTGGCATGAGAGGTCGCTTTAAAAGACACCTATATGAATTCACGTGCCGTTGTCCCGTGGGTTATGACGGGACCTTATACTACATGTTACCATAGTTCACGAGATAAGATGAACTCCTCTCGTATACATGAATGTCTTCCTTATTAAGCTAAAATAACCACGTTTAAATAACTATCTTATACCAGTGAACGATCATATACAACTTTATCTGTTCAGTTCACATTACATACTAACTTTCTTACTTCTTTTGGGACTTACCGAGCGCTAGTTCACTGATGACATTCCTTTCTGTTTTTTCTTTGGAATGTTCGCCAGGGAGACCGGACACTGAGGAGATAGAGCCCAATCCAGAGGACTTAGACCAGCTTGCAGCCAGTACTTACTTTTTGTATACCATTGTTTAGGCATTTGCTTTTATTATTGTATCTTTTATCTCAGACAGTTGTATGTAAAGTTATATGTTAATAAAGTTGTTGTTTCATTTTATTACTCTTGTCATTCTTGTTCATTGTTATATTGCTTAATTATGCTTAACGTATTTATTTTTATAATAAATATATTGCGGGCTTGCCACGTCACCGTTTCCGTCTACTGGGAAGCGGGGCGTGACAAGAATTATAAGAATCAGCAACTATATATTCCTTGTATTTCAAATTTCTTGAATCTATCCTAACCTTTCCTTTTCTAACAAGGTGGTGGATTCTCCCAACAACACTAGTACCAATATCAATGGCAACACACCACCACCTACTTTACCACCTCCTACCATTGGTGCTCCAATCAATGAACATATGGTGCTTCTAGAAGCCATCAAAAGTCTTCTGGAGGGCTCGAAGCAGCAGACTGCTATTCTCATAAACCGCCCGGAAGCCGAAGCACCTGGAGTAAAGCAATTCCGTGCATTACATCCAAGGAACTTTTTAGGGAAAGAGAGTCCTCTTGAGGCTGAAGAATGGACCCAAAGTATAGAGGACGACCTTATCGCAGCACAGGTACCAGACATAGCTTGGGTTCGTGTGGCCAAGCTCCTGCTCACCGACAATGCAAGAGTCTGGTGGAAAGCTGAGGAAAGCCATCTCACACAAGCTATAGAGTGGAAGACATTACACGATCTGTTCGATGCGAATTTCTTCCCTGAGACTGCCTGTTTTGAGATGGAACAACAGTTCATCCACCTACAACAAGGCTCTATATGGGTATAATCAGTGGATGAATATGACGCCGAATTCATCATGCTTAGCAGGTAAAGAATTCGTATAAAATTATGTTCCGTTAGACACATCACTATTCTGACAACATCATTTTATCAAGTTTGCGGCACACTTGATCCTGACCGGATAAGATTCGGGCTATACGATTCCAACAGGGCTTAGACCCGGTGATTCAGACGACATTAGCCACAGGAAACTACCCAACTCATGAACTCGCCCTGAAGGCAGCACGTCGTTACGAAGCTGTGGTCAAGAAGAAAGGTAAGCCCCAAACAGCCGAAATCAAACACCCTGCTACCCAGAGGACAGGAGGAGCCTCTTCTAGGCTGACTTTTGCATCCAAGAGGCCAGGAGGATCATTTAACCGGTCTAGTCTAGATTTTTAGTTCTACTGCAAGAGAACTGGACACTTGGCGAAGGACTGCAGGTATGCAAATGTCCTATGTTTTATTTGTGGCGTATCTACTCATGCTATAGGAGCATGCCCATATCGTATTAATACAGCACCAGCACCCAGACCCGCAATTACAGTCCCACAGAGGCCAGCCATTCAGGCACCTGCACCCCGTCTAGCTCTTCCTGCACCAGTTCCATATGGACCACCTGCATAGCCTCATCGTCAATTCCACCAGGAACAGAGAAACGTGCCTCAAGGGCAAAGGAATGTGCCTCTGGCAAGGAGGAATGTACCAAGACGACAGGCATTTACAATGACGGTCGAGGAGGCTGAAGCCAAAGGACAAGTCATAACCGGTACTATACTAGTATCCATCCTTCCTGCTCTCACACTTTTCGACACTGGAGCTTCACACTACTTCATGTCACAACGATTTGTGAGAACACACGCGATTTCCGTGAAGCCACTCATTTCAAGCTAGAATGTCAGTTCCGGGGATGGAGTCTTGAAAGCAAGTTTGGGATATGATCAGTTCCCAGTCGTAGTTTGTGGTTAAGAATTCTACGCAAATTTCAAAGCACTAGACATACCAAATTTCGATGTTGTTTTGGAAATGGATTGGCTGGGAGTATTCTATACTACTATTGACAGTCGTCAAAAGAGGGTAGTATTTGAGATACCAGATCTGTAATACCCAGCCCCTTTTTATACCAAAATTAGTACTTTATTACTCTAGAACTCTATTTATTCTTATTTACAATTTTATCCATTTTTACTTATAATTTATTTATTTTATTTATAAATTTATTTCATTCAAAACCCCATTTTCTTCATCAATAAAACCCAAAACCAATCTCTCAGCCCACACTCTTTTCCCACCATTTTCCTTTTCAATTCACTGAGCCCAGAAGCCCGGCCCCCCTCTTCCAATATTCATAATCCTTTTTTATGAACCCAAACCATATTCTTTTATACCTTATATTTTCTTTACCCCAAGCCCACCCATTTATTTAATTAATTCATTCAAATCCCCTCAGCCCATCTCCCTTATTAATTATTCTTTGATTTTTCGCTGGCCCAAGCCCGTCAGTCCAAATTTTCTCGGCCCGGTAATCAATTTATTCTTCCCTTCACATTTCCCTCATTGCTTCTTGGCCCAGCCCGTTTCTTTTCCATATAATTCCCCTAATTTCCACACTAGCCCGGCCCATCCCCTTCGACCCAGCCTGCGCTCCCCGACCCGCCCCGCCATATACAGGGTCGTCTTCCCAACGGCTCTCTTTCCCGCTTCCTCCGCTCGCGCCTACGACCACGTCGCCCGCGTTCCTTGCCTCCACCGACGCCCTCGCTCGCGCACGTTACTCCCACTACGCGCGCCTCTCTCCTCCCTCTCTTCTCTCGCCTCCCCGTTCTCTTCTCTTTCCCTCACGTTCTCCCCGCTCTTTCTCTCTCTCCCACTTTTCTTCCGCTCCCCTCTCGAACCCACGCCCACGGCCGCTCATGCCCCGCCACCACTGCCGGCATTAATCTCTGGCCTCCTCCTTCTTCCTCAACCCCTCCTCGACTCCAACTCACCTCCTCTCTCTCTCACGAGAAAATCTCCGGCCACCTCCCTCCATCACCACCGCCACGAACTTCTTCAACCACCATCACTACCCTCCATCCTCCACCCTCGCTCACCGCAGCCGACCACCCTCGCACCCATCGCCGCCGGCACCTCCACAGAGCCCCCTGCATCCGAGCTCGACCACCCCTGCCCGACGCCGGCGAGCTCCTCGTCTCATCGTCGACGTACCTACATCCCGTCGACTCCCCTCATCATCGTCGCCATCATCTCTCTCAATCCCAATCTCCCCTTTCTCTCGATCTCTCTTTCTCTCTTTGTTCTCTCCCTCACTTTCTCACTCTCTAATTTCCTCTCTCTATCACCCTCTGCTTTCTCTTTCTCTCTAACTCTCTCCCACTCACTGTCTCTCTCTCTCTCTCTCTCTCTCTCTCTCTAACACTCTCTATATCTCAAAACCCTCGAGCAAAACCAACCCAACCGAGCTCACCCAACATCCATGGCACCGCTGGAGCTATATCGCGACGACGCCGTCCTCCTCCCTGCCATCTCAGTCACCACCCGCTACACATCAGTGACCTCAAACTCCACGCCTAGCCGGCCAAAACCGCTGTTGAGGCCAAGTCCTTGCTGTTGTTGCCGCGTGTGTCGTGCCCGTGCATACCGTGCCATCAATCCGTCGTTTCCAGGCAAGTCCCCACTTGCTACATGCTACTTATTATTAATTACAAATTATAATCGTGTATATATTTTTTATGCTTTACTTTCTGTTAAATTATATGACTCAACCGTTCGATGCATGTTACCTATGGGAGTTCTCTCTTAAATTGACGGTACTCACTTGTATAGTTTGGCCCGTAAGCCTATGATTCTAGTGTGTGAATTTTATTAGAAAATACGACTGTTAAAGATCAAAACAACTACCCCCAAGTTGCCTGTAAAACTGGATATTTTCTGTACCTGAAAACCATAAAAATCACCATAAATTATATACATGCTGGATTGATGCGCTCGAGGGCTGAAATCGAAGACAACTCGACTAACTTTAACCCTATACTTGTTTCCAGATATTCGTGTACTTAAACTGTGATGATATTTGGATCGGAGTGCGACTCTGGACTGCAGTCCAGAGCGACTCCAGTTGTTGTTTGCTGTTCCGTAATGGGTACCACAAGATCTCCTTAACTCGTAGGTTGCGGAACTCCGCTGCTAATTATAGGTAAATCTGTTATCTAGACAAAACAATTGGTTTCATGCTGTTTCGTTACCGTTTGATATTTTATCTGTAATTTAATAGATCGGGACGCATAACAGTCCCAGCAGAATCAGAACTGACATATTGATATTGAATAGTGTATATCTCCTGACGTACAGACGCGATCGAAGATCCGTCTATTGCGTTGAAAGACTTACTGAAAACCCTAGATTTAATCAAACTGTAGTGTCGCTAAAATCTGATCCCAACTGGGATTAAAACGCGTTGCGAAACGGACTTCTGATTCTGAAATCGGATTTCCAGCCGCGAACGCTTAAAATGAAATGGTTATAATTAATGATCCTGGAACCCGATTAGCATGAAACTAAATTCAATGGTTAGATAACTGAACATACTGTTTATTCCCCGTTCATTGTTTCATTAAACTGTAAACATATGACTTATGATAAATCGTGCAAGTGTTAGAATACTATTTTTATGACACCTTAATCATGCTTCATATACTGTTTACGCATCACATCATACCCATATCATTGCAGTGATAACCTAGTGATATCGTGCATTTACCCAGTGTTAGATTTTAGTGATGATTGTGGCAAGTATGCCAGTGTTCGTGTATCCGTAAATAAGTGAAAGTGATACGTACTTGTACACAATCAGTGACCCTATTATTCTATTGCATTGTCGACGTCTGTGGGATGCGTGTACGTGTGACTATAAGTGGTATGGGACACTTATGGAAGCGCTTGCACGAGTGTCATAGATAAGGCACCAGACACTGCCATTTATCTTAGGTATTAGTCGGGACGTGCTTGATGGAGGTTCTGCCTCCAGTTCTCGCGCAGACTTGTCACGGATCGATTAGTATCTAGGGTTATGGTTAGCGTTTGATGTAGACCTCGGGGTGTGGGGTAGTTTAAGTGTGAGTTCAACAGAATCTCGGGAGTCCCATGCCGGATTATATATTTAGGGAGATATATGGAGATTTACATGGTATGTGATATTCACCGTGATATACATGTTGGGCCCGTGGTCCCTTGCCCTTGGGTTCTACCCTTAGGTGGAGGACACTCACGAGTGGTTGACTCTCACACTTGGACTGACGATAGGCTCAGTGACCTGTACAGTGAGACTTAGAGACTGATAGGGATACTGGCATTGAGATATCGTATTTACTGTGTTGACATACGTGGCATATCGTTCTACTACTTTTACTGTTCCGCTGCGTTGATTACTGCACCTTCATATTCATGTTGTCATTGATTTACTGTTATACATATCTATTACCACTGTTAGAACTGTCACTTGATCTTATATATATATTATTGCTATTGTGTCGCTCTGACAACCTGAGTATGCATGCTCAGTGTGAGGAGAAGATTTAGCCTGGACCAGAACTAGACGTGCATCACAGACTTCTTGACTTGCCATTCCGAGTTACATTCGTTTGTTCCACTTCAGGTCAGTCTTTACATCGTTTCTTTCAGTTACTGCATTTCTCATTACCTGCGCATCATTTACTGTTTACCATGAAAAACTAGAAGCCGAAGTGTGACTACGGCAGGACATTTCCTTGACCGTAGGAGCATGGCTGGCCTTGTCTACCCCTCGTATTCCGTATTTTGGGAAGCGGGGCGTGACATGGTTTAGTTGGTATCAGAGCCAGGTTTTGCTTCGATTGGGATTGCAGTTTTCCGTGTAGAGCTCGACAATCTAAGATATCCCTCAGTCTAGATTGTAAACTTGATATTCTTGATTCATATTCGCATTGAGCGTTCTGCTATCCATTCACTGGGGTTTCAGGTAACTTGGCAAAGTTTCGTGGTTGTAATTGTGAACTACATCACGATTACACTACCATACTCGGTTTAAGTGACTTGGAGTCGTACAGTTGGTTCTCCACTTATAATCAATTCAGCACCTCTGATATTTTTGAATCTTTGTCCTGTCCATATTATATTTTGATTCGTATATCTTGTGACTTATATCATCCTCAAAATCATTGTTTCAGGATCATGTCTTTCAACGACTCTTCCTCTATCTCCACTCCCCAGAATCAGACTGTTGAGATCCTTAGTGTACTGCAAGGTTTAAAGGAAGCCCAGGAGCGAACAAACGACTTATTAGCTGAAGGGCTGAGAAGACAGGTGAGTCAGACCCCAGCGGGAGTCTCCAATCATAAAGGGATTTCCGTTAGACGAGAAAAGGAGAAGAAGACGAAGCGTCAATTTGTTTCCCCGCGACAGAAGCAGCAGAAGACCCCATGTTGTGGGTATTGTAAGAGGCCAGGACACCTTCAGAGGGAGTGTCGCCGTGCCCAAGGGAAATGTCTGATATGCGGTTCCAACAAACATCTCATCAACGGCTGCCCAGAAAGGAAAGAGCTACAGGGAGGAGATTCGTCCACACTCCCCACTTCGGCCAAGTGAGGATTACTGCGTAGTTCGAATTTCGAGGATAAAGCGGACCCAACACAAGATTCAACTCACGTAACGATGATGCAGCGGTCTAGCAATCAAAGTAGAATTTTCATGTTTTCTAATTTCAGTAGTAATGTTGTCATCTTCTTATGAATATTTCTTTCCGTTTGAAATCTTGTATCCGCTGAATTTTTGGTTGAATGCAATAAAATTTGAATCATAATATATGTATCATTCTCATGCTTTCTCTATATCAAATTTTATTCATTATCACAGTATTTTAATTCTGATCTTTCAGTTCCTGCAACCGCATATTTTCCTATACTTCGTACCCTGAGCTTTTTCCTTGATGTATTCCACTGTCTAATCATGACTTTTCTTTTCAGACCATGGCCCACCCTGGAACATTGCCGCATCTAGACGAGGATGCACAGTCTTGCGTTTCCTTAGACCGCATGCTGATGAGTTCTAACGATGAGATCAACGGTCCCTAAGCCAATTTCGGAAACCACGGTCCAGAGGGCGAAGGAGCAGCCGCCCCAGAGTTTGACATGATAGCTGATTCCGATGAAGAAGAAGTGTACGTCTACGCTAGCGCCCCGGCCGTCTACAGACGCCAAATGCGGAACAAAAACTTTTTAACTGGCGCTATCGTATACTTTAACCCGGATCTGCCATTATTGCTAAACTAACAAACTGTAAAGAGTGTAGAAAGGTTGTACCGAACGATCCGAGTCCTTCGTTCTTTAACCATCATCCCACGCTCCGTTGCGGCTGCTCCGATCTGCTCGTCCAGGTGGCACCACATCACTGATTCTTTAAACGGGCTCCCGCCTCTGACTTGAGGCAACTCGGTCGTCAAGTTTGCTAAAAGAGACGACCAAGAATGATGTAGAAAATGAGTAGATGACTTTGTCTCACTTCGTCCAAGTCCGTGGACGATCGGTTAATAAAGTTGCCGAGGGAATCGGGTGATGGAATGAAATGAGCTGTGAATTCCATACACCCCAAAATCTATCATAATCTTTTCAAGTGAAACATCAAGTGAGAGTGTGTGAGAGAGGGGGAAGGGGCCGGCCACATATATAGTGGTGGGGGGGTGAGTGTAGGAGAGGGGGAGGTAACCACAAGAGAAAAGATCAAGGGAAAATATCCTAAGCAAGAACAAAACCTCATTAATGCAAATGGTGATTCATTAACCTAGTCACCATTGCATTAATGGCTCCATTAATGCACTAATGACTCACCATGCCAAGTCACCCTTTCTAGAACCTTCTAGAAGCATGACTCACCCTCATCTCAAGAAAAGATAAATCCGTCTTTAACCGAATGTTAAAAGACGGCTGATAGAAAACTGGAAACTGGCAACTTCCAAAAGTGATCCTGAAACGACTTTCAGGATAACCCCGTAACTGTATAAATATACCCGCATTTATATTACGACCGAATACAAATGCAACTGAGACAAAGATATTATACCTACTCAATATAATACTCGGATCCGGCTTAAACCAAAGCCGACCAGTATCATCTGCCCGAAAAATAACACGTGCGTAAACGCACGTGCATTTTCCGAACCCTGTCATAAAACCATACGGCCTCTACAACGTTTCGCCCGAACTTGGGAAACTGTCTGTGGGGGACTCTAATGACTCGTCAGTACCCTGGCAGTGGGTTTAACCACAAACCGTCAGCGGCACTAGCAATGCGTAACGGCTGCCCATGGACTGACCTCAAGGGAGGCCGATGAGCGAACTCATCCGGAAACCCTACTGAGCCTAACAGTGACAATGTATATACAGTCCGGTCCGTTCGTCTATGAGTATCACATATCTGCCTAGGGGGCTAGAAACGTCAGACCCCCAATAGCAGTATAAGTCGTGTCGGAGTGTAGCCCAATAACACCCTGAGATACTACTGGAGTACCTACCAGTAAATCTCCTGCCATGGCCATGGACTATGTGTAATAGCTCTCCTAGACACAGCACGACCTCGCCCCCAATACCGGGAGAGACGAATCCCCTGCCGATCCGCTCACGTGCCTCCATATGGCTCGGGACTGTACCCAAAAACTACCTGTTTGCACGACTCCTTTGAGCCGTGGTAGGGTAGAAATCAAAGCACGGTGGGAACTCACACGAGACAAATGACGAGCTCAGGTCGATGAACTAACCTGTACACATGTCACCAGGGAACTGCTATCTGACGATAGATATAGTACTAACTAGCAGATTCCCGGCGAGTCCTGTCCGGTGTACTCATAACCCAATGAGCACCTGTATACATCTTAGGTGATCCAACTGACACCAGTGGCTTGTGAGACCGGCCACCGCCCCTCGTCGGGGTCTCGACTGTATACACTAGTCTACTCCGGAGTATCGATGCCCTATCTCGAAACTCCCACGACTAGGGACCACAATTAAGGATATGCATATAAACTACCCAACTCTCACGTATATGATCGCCATCATACTGTTGGTAGTAAAACAAGATCCTAAGGGCTCTATCAAAGTGTAACATGTAATCAGTCACCTGAACATGTACACGACTGATAAAGGCAAACCAGATAGCATACTATCATCTCGAGTAAGACTGTCCTACCTGTATAGGTCCTCCGCAATCATTGCAATCACGTACCTGCGATCCAATAATTGACTCTGAGGGCACTATCTCCAACAATCTCCCACTTGCACTCAAGGCTAATTATTGCAATGTCGACTACTCACAGCCCGTGTGAAACCGAACATCCAACTCCTCTACTAATCAGTTTCACAAAGCCCGTTTGTAAAACTATTGTGTTCGAGAAATAGCCTCAGTGAGTGGATCCGCCTAGATGTTTCTTTCTATGTCTCTCTAAATCTCAAGTTCGCGGAGAAAGCCATCTCCCGAATCGAGTAATACCTGTCCTAGAGTATGTCTGGATATCTGATGGGACATAGTTCATAAATGAACTCCAAATCCAAACTTCTTAGACTGTATCGATCACTGAACCTAATCAGTATCCGGCACCATGCCACCCACAGTATCCTATTGGACCACCTGTCCATAATACTGTCCCTCGTCAGAGGGAAAAACTATAACTCTGACAATCACTCTGTCATCCATGTCACCTTTGAAGCCTGGAATGATAACCGTCTCCCGAAGGAGGCTGCCGTCATCAAATCCGTAAAACACGTACTTATGTTCTAAAACTTCTTCCTTATGTTTCTCCAGGATTAGATTAATACAAACTTATTGCATCTAGTGCAAAAACAACATTTGGTGTGGTACTTGACATCTCATGATTGACTCAATTGCCTAAGCAAGTGATCTGCCAATCATGCGCATCCCTCTCCTTTTTAGTCTGTAAGACATCTTTAGAGAGGGTGACTCCATCACCTGCAGGTACACCACCATGCTAGGAGTCATCTATTCTAAAAACCATTAGAATACTGTCAAAGTACCCACATTGGGAAACTACCCAAATCCAGATCTAAAAAACCATAGATCTAGAAACCAGAATGTCAAATATTATATCCATATCCTGTCTGGAGAAACAACTGTGTGACGACCACAGTACAACCGATCGTAGTATAGGAATTTTACTTCCTACTCTGTGTATGTCATCCCGATACCATGACATCACACCCTACTACCTTCTTAACAGATCCATCCCCTATCCTGATTGAAGTCAAACCCATGACTGTCACATCAAAATTAGATGATCTATCTCCGCTATAACTGCTCAAGTCTATAAATAGATATAAGCATCTTGCCCACTATACTTCCGCTGCTCCCACTGACTACGACAACCCTCCTACCGGGTCTCATATCCTGGAACAACAGTAGTGTCAAGTCTGGGTAAACAAGATCCTCCCTGTCACCGTCCTTGAGGCTACCGGAGTACCTCTCGGGTGTCTGAGGTTACCCATCATATCTGCGGAGTGGCTATTGGAATGTCAAACCTGATTGAATATATAGGTCCTATTAAATTTTCCGTAATCGTTCGCGGTTCTGGAATCACTTCCAGTTCTACCATACTTCCACTACTGTTTTCTGAAAAAATCCATTTTACTAAAACTGTGGCGAGTCAAGAACAATATCACTATTGATCTTCCAGATGGTAGAATATCAACCCTCGTCATAGCCAGGGTCAACCCACAAACAGCCATTATAGAAACGTGCCCTGAGTTATCCAGAGTCTGGTTTTAAGCATAAGCTGGACAACTCCCCGTACCTTAACAACTTTTAAGGTAC
The DNA here is from genome assembly GCA_030015575.1 of Agapanthus africanus. Taxonomy (NCBI): domain Eukaryota; kingdom Viridiplantae; phylum Streptophyta; class Magnoliopsida; order Asparagales; family Amaryllidaceae; genus Agapanthus; species Agapanthus africanus. Next base: position 558,834,070 of record JASDDO010000031.1, read on the forward strand.
GAACCATTCTATATCCAATATAGAAACTTTGGCACTTATTTAATTGGAACCATATTCAAATCATGCAGCTGTCTCCAGTGCATATCAACTTAATGGAAAGAGGCTAATCAGCATTACTCAACTTAGGAATCCATCCAATTATGAGCAACCTGAAAGAGAAACACGTTTCTCAAAACCATCACTATCATCTGAATACCAATCACAAGAATCTACATCTTCGATCTCTTTGAAAAATCCCGATACTTGTGACACCTGGTTCTCTACTTTATTCTTATACCCACAACTTCTCAAAACTTAGACCTTGTATTTCTACGAAACACTTGTCTAAATACTAGAGAAGTTATAAGTAAACAGAACATAGTACGAGGACCTACCCCTTTGTCCTGATGGACACTGGACAACATACAATACTCTGTATTAGTCCGCTGAGTTTAAGCAACTCAAAACCTGTGCGTCGTAGGTTAAAAACTGTACCCTGGCGATTTCCTCAAATATCACCAATTACAACGAATTCCGATATAATGAGGATGATCACCTAATTCCCAATAACTTACTCCCACTCATCATCTGTAAAACCATACAGATATGATAATGAAACCTGGTAAATACATACCCTTGGAGTAAGTATCTAATCGGAAAAACAGTTTTCTTTTAACAATGCACTGAAACATGAAAATGTTTCGTAGGGGTATCCTGGTATTCATAGCAATGCCTCTTCCAAAATCCAATTCATGACTTCAACCGTATATCTCTTTGTCATCTCTCCAAATCCCTTTATTTGTCTTAAGTCATTACCTTCTGTACACCATCGTTAGGCTAAATGGTTTTCTTCCTTCCCTACCGTTCGGCACCAGCCTATGGTTTGGAAGAAGACTATCCAGTAAGCATAATAGGTGTACCCTCCTAAACCAAGGAGTACTCGTATCTTGAGAGAAGGTGATGATAAAAGACATCTGAATAATACCTTATTCTTTTAAAGGTGAAATAGGAGTGGCGATGAAGTACGTGGTTTGGTCGTGAATGATAACAGTCGCAATTTACTTTGCCCTCTTTCTAATCCCTTTATTTTGTCTTTACATATTACCTTCTGCACACCCTACTTAGGCTAATTGGTTTTCTTCATTCCCTACCTTTCGGCACCTGCCTATGGTTTGGAATAAGACTATCCAATAAGCGTAATAGGTGTACTCTCCTAAACCAAGGAGCCCTCGCAACCTGAGAGAAGGTGATAATAAAAGACAACTGAATAAACCAATTCTATTTCTCCTGAACCTTGATCCATCCTCGAAGAAGTCCCTTCGAGTTCGTATATAACCATACAATGGATCTATCCAATGGAAGTGGATATCCGTAGTAATACAGGTGTTCTGAGAAATTCAAAGGGTAAAAGAAGGAGTGGCAATGACTTATGCAACTCAGACAATCCAAAAGCCAGTATTTTAAGAAGGTTCGGTCAACCTGGTCACTGAGTCATAGTCTAGGGTCGGTCAAAGGTCGATGCCAAAGAGAGAGAGAAAAGAAACACTCTGCGTGCACTCTAACCTAGATCAGAATGGTTATCACTTTATCTAATCCGGAAACCTCCCACTGTCCTGTCAAATTCTCCTCCAAACCAGAAAGAAGAATCAATCGGGATCACCCAAAGAGTAAACCAACTCATCAGTGGGAATCGGGATCCAACTCTCATCGCATGATAACGTGATGGAATGCATCCACGTTACTCATACTTCAGAAGGTATGCGCATACTTGGCAAGTTTCAGTTTCTTTAGAAACTCCCGATATGATTTTTGCCCCAAGCTCTTATAACCTTGGCTTTGGTCAAAATGTCATAAGTCACATGCCAAGTTCTCCCGTCACTATCTTGTCAATTTGAACCCACCCGCACATGCCCCTGACTTTGGCCAATCGGCAGAACGACTGTCCCAAACTAACTCATCTATCTATGCAACAAATGAATACCCAGCAGCTACCAAACACTATGCCTTAACTTTGGCTAAAATGCATAGCTTGAATACTACTGAATACCCAAAAGAAGTGACGGAGGGCTACGGCTGGTTTTTGGCGAAAAACCTTTAACGTAACGAACTTGATATCGCTGAAGGAACCTGATAGCTTTTTAAAATATAGTGGCGAAAACCTTTTGCTAAAGAGGTCACTCCCGGTAAAGGGATCTCGGCTCTTTCCTCGTGGAATGAGGTGCAGGATATTCCACTGAATACCGCTATGCAAAGCAACTTGTAATCGACTATAGTGAAGTTATTACCCTGACGCAAACTTCTGCCCAAGGGGTCAGTCCCGGTGAAGGCATATCGGCCCTTGCCCCGTCGAATGAGGTGCAGGATATTCCACTGAATACCGCTATGCATAACAAAAGGAAACGTCTTTGTAATAACACTTATTAAATTTGTTCCAACAACTGTAAACAGGTTTGCTTTACTTTGCATTGATCAGAATCAACGCAGTCCCATCAATCGATCACACCAGAAAAGAACGAAAATAAAATGTACGTATATGCCATCCGCATTCGTCACTGGGTCCCGTCATCACCCGTTAGGTTACTTAACTAACGACAGAGCGGGGACTGGATTAGCGCGGGTGTAAAACATATACAACATCTAATAGTATATAAACCAATATACAATAATCGCTCCAGGCGTGATAATATGCAACATTACAGAAAAGTAATAAGCATTACAGAACAATACAGATAATCTGGGATCCCCGGGTTTCACAGAGCCGCTGCTGAAACCCGACGTTCCCCTGTCGTGTGGATAGCCTGTGCAATGAAACCTAGACCCCTACGGGTGCGGCAAGTTACCCGCCAAAACCTGAAGCGAGGCAGCCCCCTACAGCATAGTGAATGGACCACCCAGCACTTCACGGAATCCGGTAATCTTGGGCACCCCTCCTTGGGTCAACCTGTACCCCCTACGAGTGCGGCGAATAGTCTGCCAATTCTAGAGTGGGGTCCCTCTGCCTCTCAAAGCCATGAGATGCGGACCCGTTGCCCCTCCAGAACCCGGCTATCCGTGCACTCCGTCGCGGGGCAAAACCTAGTACAGTAATGAAAAATAGTACAATAGGTACATCGACCGCAACCTGGTCGTGCCCCAAAAGAATATTATACAACAGGCAGTGACGGCAGTCCACAAGTTGGACGCTCGCCCCGCAATATCAAATGTATAAATAAACTCAAACTGTACTACCATTGCACACTGCTATCCACCACGACAAATCCGCAACATCACAGCACAACACAGAACATCAACGCGAATGTCACGTTCGCAAACCCGTCTAAAAGAACTATAGCAATCAGACGCGGTTTACCGATCAAATGACATTCCCGGTCGGAGATATAATGTAAGCACTGTAAACTAACATGTTTAAATTTCGATCGACTAAATATCAAGAAGTGGGCCTCACGAACATCTGTTGAACAGTAATAAAATCTGGGCCCAAAAGATATATACCAAAACCCCCAAATTCCAGAGGAGAATACACTGTGCAAGTTTGGGGGCATGATCACACAGAACGGCCGCGGATGCGCGGCCAAACCATGGGTTTGGCCGCGTTTCCGCGGCAGTCTTGTCGATTCATGTGCCCAAATTTGTACGGTGTTCTTACAATACCCTGCACAGTTTTCTGAGATATGTAGAATAATTTTAGGACATCACTTAAAATGTACAGAAACTGTGAAATTGAAAAAATGCGGTTTTTGATTTCCGGTTCGATCGATATTTTAAACACGTTAGCACAAGTTAGTATAGCAAAATGGTTAGGCTCTGATACCACTGTACGTCTACGCTAGCGCCCCGGCCGTCTACAGACGCCAAATACGGAACAAAAACTTTTTAACTGGCGCTATCGTATACTTTAACCCGGATCTGCCATTATTGCTAAACTAACAAACTGTAAAGAGTGTAGAAAGGTTGTACCGAACGATCCGATTCCTTCGTTCTTTAACCATCATCCCACGCTCCGTTGCGGCTGCTCCGATCTGCTCGTCCAGGTGGCACCACGTCACTGATTCTTTAAACGGGCTCCCTCCTCTGACTTGAGGCAACTCGGTCGTCAAGTTTGCTAAAAGAGACGACCAAGAATGATGTAGAGAATGAGTAGATGACTTTGTCTCACTTCGTCCAAGTCCGTGGACGATCGGTTAATGAAGTTGCCGAGGGAATCGGGTGATGGAATGAAATGAGCTGTGAATTCCATACACCCCAAAATCTATCATAATCTTTTCAAGTGAAACATCAAGTGAGAGTGTGTGAGAGAGGGGGAAGGGGCCGGCCACATATATAGTGGTGGGGGGGTGAGTGTAGGAGAGGGGGAGGTAACCACAAGAGAAAAGATCAAGGGAAAATATCCTAAGCAAGAACAAAACCTCATTAATGCAAATGGTGATTCATTAACCTAGTCACCATTGCATTAATGGCTCTATTAATGCACTAATGACTCACCATGCCAAGTCACCCTTTCTAGAACCTTCTAGAAGCATGACTCACCCTCATCTCAAGAAAAGATAAATCCGTCTTTAACCGAATGTTAAAAGACGGCTGATAGAAAACTGGAAACTGGCAACTTCCAAAAGTGATCCTGAAACGACTTTCAGGATAACCCCGTAACTGTATAAATATACCCGCATTTGTATTACGACCGAATACAAATGCAACTGAGACAAAGATATTATACCTACTCAATATAATACTCGGATCCGGCTTAAACCAAAGCCGACCAGTATCATCTGCCCGAAAAATAACACGTGCATAAACGCACGTGCATTTTCCGAACCCTGCCATAAAACCATACGGCCTCTACAACGTTTCGCCCGAACTTGGGAAACTGTCTGTGGGGGACTCTAATGACTCGTCAGTACCCTGGCAGTGGGTTTAACCATAAACCGTCAGCGGCACTAGCAATGCGTAACGACTGCCCATGGACTGACCTCAAGGGAGGCCGATGAGCGAACTCATCCGGAAACCCTACTGAGCCTAACAGTGACAATGTATATACAGTCCGGTCCGTTCGTCTATGAGTATCGCATATCTGCCTAGGGGGCTAGAAACGTCAGACCCCCAATAGCAGTATAAGTCGTGTCGGAGTGTAGCCCAATAACACCCTGAGATACTACTGGAGTACCTACCAGTAAATCTCCTGCCATGGCCATGGACTATGTGTAATGGCTCTCCTAGACACAGCACGACCTCGCCCCCAATACCGGGAGAGACGAATCCCCTGTCGATCCGCTAACGTGCCTCCATATGGCTCGGGACTGTACCCAAAAACTACCTGTTTGCACGACTCCTTTGACCCGTGGTAGGGTAGAAATCAAAGCACAGTGGGAACTCACACGAGACAAATGACGAGCTCAGGTCGATGAACTAACATGTACACATGTCACCAGGGAACTGCTATCTGACGATAGATATAGTACTAACTAGCAGATTCCCGGGGAGTCCTGTCCGGTGTACTCATAACCCAATGAGCACCTGTATACATCTTAGGTGATCCAACTGACACCAGTGGCTTGTGAGACCGGCCACCACCCCTCGTCGGGGTCTCGACTGTATACACTAGTCTACTCCGGAGTATCGATGCCCTGTCTCGAAACTCCCACGACTAGGGACCACAATTAAGGATATGCATATAAACTACCCAACTCTCACGTATATGATCGCCATCATACTGTTGGTAGTAAAACAAGATCCTAAGGGCTCTATCAAAGTGTAACATGTAATCAGTCACCTGAACATGTACACGACTGATAAAGGCAAACCAGATAGCATACTATCATCTCGAGTAAGATTGTCCTACCGGTATAGGTCCTCCGCAATCATTGCAATCACGTACCTGCGATCCAATAATTGACTCTGAGGGCACTATCTCCAACAAGAAAAAGATCCTGAAGAGAACCCTATAGAGGAAGACCCGATAGAGGAAGATCCCGATGAAGACCCGATAGAAGAAAATCCAGTTGAGGAAGATCCCGATGAAGACCCGATAGAAGAAAATCCAGTTGAGGAAAATCCCGGGGAAGAAAATCCAGAAGAAGAGAATCACATGGAATCGGACCTCGATGAAGAAGCTCCATCTGAGGAAGAAGGACCAGAAGATCAAGACCCTGCTGTGCAAGAACTTCCAGTGGCGATGCCTGCGAGGCGATATGGAAATGGACGCCCTTACCTGAGTGCGCGAGCCTACCGCAACCTACTGAATCTCCACAACCGCGACTGACGTAATTTCTTTTGATGTTGTCTTTCTGGCCAAATAAAATGTGTATAGTTTAGGGCCACTTTTCGTCTTTGGGAATGCCTTGTTTCAAATTTTCTCGAATGAAATAGATCTTCTGAATTCGTAAACCTTTTGATTATTGGTTCGCTTGATACTTGTTTATTGCCCATATCCATTTTTTTCTGCAGAGTTCCCTGACTGTCCACCCTACTCATTGTATAGTTTTCACCCTCGTTTCGATTAGAAAGTACCGCACCCTGATCCTTAGAATGAGCCACCACTCATCCTTCGTCTGTACCCTGTTTGAGATCCTTCTGGGAGGAGGACCTTTCTTAGGAAATACCGAGTTCATTAACTTTTCAAATTTTTGATTCACATGATGTACCGACCAGTATTCCCCCCATACATTTTTCTCCTTATAGTCCTTATTTGCTCACCCTTACTTCCTGTGCTAACCCTATCCCAATCTCCTTGATGTTCAGCCTAAAAGCTACCACACACCGACCTTCTGTATGAGCTACACTTCTTTGTAATCATGACCCTAGCTAGCCCTATACCCCTTTGTGTTTTTCCTGTTACCCTAACTATATTTAGGGACACTGTTAATCAAAAATTTAGTTTCAGTATTTTATATTTATCAAAGAGTACGTGTTATTGATTACTTCGTTTTATGAATTTTTAAGTACTTTATTAGTATTCTCATTTTTCAGTAGCGCAACCTTACACCGCGCATACTTTCGTTACATGTTCCTTAATTTCACTATACAAGTTTTCTAAATTATTTTAAACCCATTTTATCGATGCATTATCCTAAAATGTTTTAACCTACCGATTAATTTTTCACTACTTTATTCTCGTTATTTTATTCTCGGATTTTATGCCTATGTTTACTATTATAAATGGTTGTGCCTTATACTTATTATGTCTGTTGTGCTACTTTTGATATATTGATATGTGCATATATCGAATACACCTCGAATATCATTGTTCGTTGTTGTTATTGCTATTCTTGTATACATGTAGTTGCCCTATAGTTATTCCCGTCTTATACCTATTTAGACCTGTCTTTTGTATGTTGTTCTTACATATTTATACCTTCAAATTTCTTCGTCCACGGATTTCTAATAAACCTTTATGTGTTAGTTTGCAATATAATAGATTTCGCCTATGTTTGTACAACCTATCGTTTATTTTAAATTTCGAGGACGAAATTTTTGTAAGGATGGTATGATGTAATACCCAGCCCCTTTTTATACCAAAATTAGTATTTTATTACTCTAGAACTCTATTTATTCTTATTTACAATTTTATCCATTTTTACTTATAATTTATTTATTTTATTTATAAATTTATTTCATTCTAAACCCTATTTTCTTCATCAATAAAACTCAAAACCAATCCCTCAGCCCACACTCTTTTCCCACCATTTTCCTTTTCAATTAACTGAGCCCAGAAGCCCGGCCCCCCTCTTCCAATATTCATAATCCTTTTTGATGAACCCAAACCATATTCTTTTATACCTTATATTTTCTTTACCCCAAGCCCACCCATTTATTTAATTAATTCATTCAAATCCCCTCAGCCCATCTCCCTTATTAATTATTCTTTGATTTTTCGCTGGCCCAAGCCCGCCAGTCCAAATTTTATCGGCCCGGTAATCAATTTATTCTTCCCTTCACATTTCCCTCATTGCTTCTTGGCCCAGCCCGTTTCTTTTCCATATAATTCCCCTAATTTCCACAATAGCCCGGCCCATCCCCTTCGACCTAGCCTGCGCTCCCCGACCCGACCCACCATATACAGGGTCGTCTTCCCAACGGCTCTCTTTCCCGCTTCCTCCGCTCGCGCCTACGACCACGTCGCCCGCGTTCCTCGCCTCCACCGACACCCGCGCTCGCTCACGTTACTCCCACTACGCGCGCCTCTCTCCTCCCTCTCTTCTCCCGCCTCCCCGTTCTCTTCTCTTTCCCTCACGTTCTCCCCGCTCTTTCTCCCTCTCCCACTTTTCTTCCGCTCCCCTCTCGAACCCATGCCCACGGCCGCTCACGCCCCGCCACCACTGCCAGCATCAATCTCTGGCCTCCTCCTTCTTCTTCAACCCCTCCTCGACTCCAACTCACCTCCTCTCTCTCTCACGAGAAAATCTCCGGCCACCTCCATCCATCACCACCGCCACGAACTTCTTCAACCACCATCACTACCCTCCATCCTCCACCCTCGCTCACCGCAGCCGACCACCCTCGCACCCATCGCCGCCGGCACCTCCACAGAGCCCCCTGCATCCGAGCTCGACCACCTCTGCCCGACGCCGGCGAGCTCCTCGTCTCATCGTCGACATACCTACATCCCGTCGACTCCCCTCATCATAGTCGCCATCATCTCTCTCAATCCCAATCTCCCCTCTCTCTCGATCTCTCTTTCTCTCTGTGTTCTCTCCCTCACTTTCTCACTCTCTAATTTCCTCTCTCTCTCACCCTCTGCTTTCTCTTTCTCTCTAACTCTCTCTCACTCACTCTCTCACACTCTCTCTCTCTCTCTCTCTCTCTCTAACACTCTCTATATCTCAAAACCCTCGAGCAAAACCAACCCAACCGAGCTCACCCAACATCCTTTGCACCGCTGGAGCTGTATCGCGACGACACCGTCCTCCTCCCTGCCATCTCAGTCACCACCCGCTACACATCAGTGACCTCAAACTCCACGCCTAGCCGGGCAAAACCGTTGTTGAGGCCAAGTCCTTGCTGTTGTTGCCGCGTGTGTCGTGCCCGTGCATACCGTGCCATCAATCCGTCGTTTCCAGGCAAGTCCCCACTTGCTACATGCTACTTATTATTAATTACAAATTATAATCGTATATATATATATTTTATGCTTTACTTTCTGTTAAATTATATGACTCAACCGTTCGATGCATGTTCCCTATGGGAGTTCTCTCTTAAATTGACGGTACTCACTTGTATAGTTTGGCCCGTAAGCCTATGATTCTAGTGTGTGAATTTTATTAGAAAATACGACTGTTAAAGATCAAAACAACTACCCCCAAGTTGCCTGTAAAACTGGATATTTTCTGTACCTGAAAACCATAAAAATCACCATAAATTATATACATGCTGGATTGATGCGCTCGAGGGCTGAAATCGAAGACAACTCGACTAACTTTAACCCTATACTTGTTTCCAGATATTCGTGTACTTAAACTGTGATGATATTTGGATCGGAGTGCGACTCTGGACTGCAGTCCAGAGCGACTCCAGTTGTTGTTTGCTGTTCCGTAATGGGTACCACAAGATCTCCTTAACTCGTAGGTTGCGGAACTCCGCTGCTAATTATAGGTAAATCTGTTATCTAGACAAAACAATTGGTTTCATGCTGTTTCGTTACCGTTTGATATTTTATCTGTAATTTAATAGATCGGGACGCATAACAGTCCCAGCTGAATCAGAACTGACATATTGATATTGAATAGTGTATATCTCCTGACGTACAGACGCGATCGAAGATCCGTCTATTGCATTGAAAGACTTACTGAAAACCCTAGATTTCATCAAACTGTAGCGTCGCTAAAATCTGATCCCAACTGGGATTAAAACGCGTTGCGAAACGGACTTCTGATTCTGAAACCGGATTTCCAGCCGCGAACGCTTAAAATGAAATGGTTATAATTAATGATCCTGGAACCCGATTGGCATGAAACTAAATTCAATGGTTAGATAACTGAACATACTGTTTATTCCCCGTTCATTGTTTCATTAAACTGTAAACATATGACTTATGATAAATCGTGCAAGTGTTAGAATACTATTTTTATGACACCTTAATCATGCTTCATATACTGTTTACGCATCACATCATACCCATATCATTGCAGTGATAACCTAGTGATATCGTGCATTTACCCAGTGTTAGATTTTAGTGATGATTGTAGCAAGTACGCCAGTGTTCGTGTATCCGTGAATAAGTGAAAGTGATACGTACTTGTACACAATCAGTGACCTTATTATTCTATTGCATTGTCGACGTCTGTGGGATGCGTGTACGTGTGACTATAAGTGGTATGGGACACTTATGGAAGCACTTGCACGGGTGTCACAGATAAGGCACCAGACACTGCTATTTATCTTAGGTATTAGTCGGGACGTGCTTGATGGAGGTTCTGCCTCCAGTTCTCGCGCAGACTTGTCACGGATCGATTAGTATCTAGGGTTATGGTTAGCATTTGATGTAGACCTCGGGGTGTGGGGTAGTTTAAGTGTGAGTTCAACAGAATCTCGGGAGCCCCATGCCGGCTTATATATTTAGGGAGATATATGGAGATTTACAGGGTATGTGATATTCACCGTGATATACATGTTGGGCCCGTGGTGCCTTGCCCTTGGGTTCTACCCTTGGGTAGAGGACACTCACGAGTGGTTGACTCTCACACTTGGACTAACGATAGGCTCAGTGACCTGTACAGTGAGACTGATAGGGATACTGGCATTGAGATATCTTATTTACTGTGTTGACATACGTGGCATATCGTTCTACTACTTTTACTGTTCCGCTGCGTTGATTACTGCACCTTCATATTCATGTTGTCATTGATTTACTGTTATACATATCTATTACCACTGTTAAAACTGTCACTTGATCTTATATATATATTATTGGTATTGTGTCGCTCTGACGACCTGAGTATGCATGCTCAGTGTGAGGAGAAGATTTAGCCTGGACCAGAACTAGACGTGCATCACAGACTTCTTGACTTGCCATTCCGAGTTACATTCGTTTGTTCCACTTCAGGTCAGTCTTTACATCGTTTCTTTCAGTTACTGCATTTCTTATTACCTGCGCATCATTTACTGTTTACCATGAAAAACTAGAAGCCGAAGTGTGACTACGGCAGGACATTTTCTTGACCGTAGGAGCATGGCTGGCCTTGTCACAGAGGCGCCTTTTAAGTGAACCGGCACTACAGAAGCTTGAGAACTCCGTAGTTAAGCGTGCTCGAGCCAGGGAAGTTCTGGGATGGGTGACCTCCTGGGAAGTGGCCCCTGGTCGGGTCCGGTTCGCCCGGAAGGATAAAACCGTGCGGCTTCGGCCAGAGCGGACAATACTCTCTGTATTGGGGGTGGGGCGTGACAAGATCACCCAGTCTTCTATTTCAAAAGTGGAGATAGAAGCTTGGAGCCAGGAAGCTATCGTGCTAAACCAAAAAATGCCGAAGTGTTCTCTCTACTTGCGAAAGAAGAAAAGCCCGAAGTAGTTCGACAGTTCGAGGATGTGTTCTCTGAAGACATATCAGGTTTGCCTCTCGATCGAGCTCATGAGTTTAGTATTGATTTACATCCTGGTGCGCAACCTGTAATCAAATATCCATCTTGGTTAAGTCCGGAAGGATTGAAGGAGATCCGTATTAGTTGGACGAACTGCTGAAGAAAGGTTGGATCCGACCCAGTACTTCAAGTGGGGGATCTTCGGTGTTACTAGTGAAGAAGAAAGAAGGTTCCTACAGGATATGTGTGGATTATCAAGCTCTGAATGAAGTGACGATTAAGAACAAGTATCCACTACCATGTATCGATGACCTTTTCGATCAGTTAAGTGGGTCTTGTGTCTTTTCAAAGCTAGATCTTCGTTCGGGTTATCATCAGGTGAAGGTCAAAGAGTCCGACATCCCGAAGACGGCGTTTAGGACACGTTATAGCCATTATGAATATCTCGTAATGCTATTTGGAGTGACCAATGCACCTGCCATCTTTATGAACCTGATGAACCAAGTTTTCTGAGAGTACTTAGACAGGTTCATTTTCATCTTCATCGATGACATCCTGGTGTATTCAAAGAATCGGAAGGAACACGGAGAGCACTTACAGATTGTCCTGGAGACATTTCGACAACATTAGCTCTACGCCAAGTACAACAAGTGTGAGTTTTGGTTAGATCACGTCAGATTTCTCGGACATATTGTTTCCGGCAAAGGAATCTCTATAGATCCAGCTAAGGTGTCAGCTGTCAGCAAGTGGCCGACACCAAAAACGGTGAAAGATATAAGAAGTTTCTTGGGCTTAGCAGGATACTACCGACGATTCATTAAAGGATTCTTAAAGATCGCAGCACCCCTGAGCAAGCTCACACGCAAAGACGAAGCATTCGTGTGGTCAGAAGCATGTGAAAAGGGTTTTGAAAAACTCAAGACGAGATTAACCTCTGCTCCTATCCTCGTAATACCGGATCAATCTGGCAGATTCGTCGTGCATTGTGATGCGTCCAGTAAAATATTAGGATGTGTTCTACACCAGCATGGAAAATTTGTGGCTTTTGCATCAAGACAACTAAAGGTTCATGAGCGCAACTATCCAACATATGATTTGGAATTGGCAGCCGTCATCTTCGCACTTAATATTTGGCGCCACTATCTTTTGTGAGAACGAGTGGATATATACACTGACCACAAAAATCTTAAGTATGTATTTACTCAGAAGGAACTCAACATGCGGCAGAGAAGATGGCTAGAACTCATGGCGAACTTCGACATCAACCTACAGTACCATCCTGGAAAGGTGAACGTAGTTCCCGATTCCCTTAGTAGCCAGCCATTATCAATGAACCTCACCGCTCAGTGGAAGCAACAGCAAGAACTGCATAGATTTGAGATCAAAATAGTTCCCAAGTAACGCTTCATCTTTGATGAATTTACAAATCCAGTCCACTTCTGTAAATTAGATCAAGGCAGCTCAAACAAATGATGCCAAGCTACAAAAGATCCGAGAACAAGTAGAAAGTGGACTACGAACTGACTTCATCATTCACGAAGATGGATCCTTGCGATATGGAAGTCGTTTATGCGTACCAATCGGACCTGTTCGAGAAGAGTTAATGAAAGTAGCTCACCGCTCTCCGTATTCGGTACACCCTAGTAGTACAAAGATGTACAAGGATATACGGCAATACTACTGGTAGTATGGAATGAAGCACGAAGTAGCTAGAAGCGTAGCAAAGTGTTTAGTGTGTCAGCAAGTGAAGGATGAACATCAAAGAAATGCTGGTCTACTTCAGCCGTTACCAATCCCAAAATGGAAATGGCAGCACATTACTATGGAGTTTGTGACTGCCTTTCCTCGCAGCACGAAAGGTAACGATGCAATTTGGGTTATTGTGGATCGACTCACCAAGTCGGCTCATTTTATTGCATTTTGAGTTAGCCAGTCAACCGAGACATTAGTAAAGAAGTACATGGAGATGAGCATAAATCATAAGTAAGATTTAAACCTTCAAAATGTACCATATTTGATACCCATGAACTCATGCAGGAGACGTGAGATTACATAGAGTACTTGTTTGCATCGTCTCTGATCGTGATACAAGATTCCGATCATAATTTTGGCAGAGTCTACAAGCTAGCCTGGGAACGAGTCTGAATTTGAGCACGGTGTATCATCCATAAACGGATAGACAGTCCGAGCAAACAATTCAGATTCTAGAAGACATACTAAGAGCCTTATGTTAGACTTCGATAGTTCGTGGGAAGATCACCTTACCTTGTGGAGTTTTCATACAACAACAGCTATCAGGCAAGCATTGTAATGGCACCATTCGCAGCACTCTATGGACAGAAGTGTCTTTCACCGATGAGTTGGGATGACGTTAGAGATCGTGAACTCCTTGGACCAGAGATGATCGTGGCAACTGTGGATGTGGTTCGCATGATCAGGGAAAGGATGCGCATAGCCCAAGCCGACAGAAGCATTGGGCAGATGCAAAGCGTCGACATCTGGAGTTCCACCCTAGAAACCATGAATTCCTGAAGATCTCTCCAAACATAGGAGTGATACGATTTGGAGAAAAGGGTAAATTAAATCCAAGATATATAGGACCGCTTGACATACTCGAACGAGTTGGAGAAGTGGCATACCGTTTAGCACTACCACCCTCATTAGAAGGAGTGCACAACTTGTCCACGTATCCCAGCTACGACGATATGTGAGTAACCCCAGCCACATACTTGATCATTCAGAGTACACAGTACAAACCGACCTGACCTACGAGCAACAACCGTTGAGATCCTGGACCGAAAGGTGAAAACTTTACGGAATAAGGAGGTAAACTTGGTCCGAGTGATGTGGAGAAAGGATTCACCAGGAGAATCAACATAGGAAAGAGAAGAGGATATGCGTACACGATACCCTTACCTTTTTAAAAATTAGTCCCTATGTAATTGTAAATTTCAAGGACGAAATTTTTATAAGGAGGGTAGAATGTAACGACTCTGAAATCACTGTATATAATTTTCTTTTTATTGTACAGAAAAAAGTATTAAAGCCTGTGTAAGAGTTAAAAGTTATTTTTGTTAAATAAAATCAAGAAGCAACTTGTAGCTCACTGGTAAGCCTTCACACTGCTGTGATATAGCCTTCTACACTGCTGTGACATAGCTTGTGCGTTCGCTCCCATCAGACCCAATTATTTTTAGATTTTTTTCTTTTTAATTTTTGGAAGCCCAAGGGTTGCACGTGCAATGCACAGAGAAATGAAAATTTTCAGAAAAATCAAACATGCGCAAAATGGAGTAAACACAGATATACACACATGGCATGAATCTCAAGGCAATGCCTCAAGATCCGACAGCCCAAACTCACCTATTGGCTGGCGCCGACGGTCAGATGTGCCTAATTTTCTCCATGCTTTGTACACACACCCTTTCAACTCCCCTTAACTCTCCTAAACTGTTTGATTTTCCAACAATCAAACAAAGACCCTTCAATTCACCATTTACCATCTTTTTAATGCTTTTTAATCCAAAATTTTAATTCCCAAACCCTAATTCTTCACTATAAATATCACCCCATGTTCTAGCTCCCTTCTATTCTGAAAATTTCTAGCAAAATCACCTCAAAAGTTCCTAAGTACAAGTGGAGTCAAGTGGAGTTAACGACCAAGCTTGTTCCATCGAAGATCGAAGCCATTTTCAGAGCTCCCGCAACACCACGAAACCCCCTCCCTTCTTCCTTACTCCCTTCTCGAAATTATCAATCCATAATTCTCTCTCATCTCTTCTTCTTTTCATCTTAATTCATCTCATAAACATATATCGGTAAAGTGGAGTTACTTCCGATACATTTTTTTTAAACTTAGAACTCTATTTTCCTTTATAAATAAATCAAACTAATTTTACCACCCTACTTGTAACTTTAATTACAATCTTTTAGCTTCGAGTTTAACCAAAATTTACATGTGAAACAAACATTAAACGAACTTTTTCACTAAAATACCTTGAACTTTAGTATAAACCTCTTTTCGATAATTGTTAAAACAATACCTTAGGAAAACTTCAAGGGGTAACGACCTACCCAACACGCACACTTTGGAGCACGATGTCTATATATATATATATATATATATGATTGGTTTAGCTTTTATATTAAAATACCACATCTTTTCAAAACCGGGTTTCTTTTAAAGCGGTATTTTGTAATTCTTGGCTAATACACCACTGCAACCCTCGTTAGAGGACCCGTTAATAGATGGTATGGATTATCGCACATCGTTGGGATAGTAGAGCGAGATGCAGAACTTCTCATGGAGTATTTAATCTCGAAAGAAAATAAAAATACGGTTTTTAAGAAATGTGGCTTTTCTAAACAAAACTAAATTTTTGAAAATTATATAAAAATTATAAATCCGTATTTTTAATATATTATGAAACTATATTTTCTAAAATGAAAGATTAAAATATTAATAAAATACCATCTAGTTACCAAAAAATGATAGTTTTCAATAAAATACCATAAACTTTTAAAAGCTAGGTATTTATCATTAAAATAGCCCAATAATTAAAATATATGCTCATGAAAACCCTAAATATTATAAATCACCCTCGAGGTTTATTTTTAAACTATATTAAAGAATTTTTCATTAAACCCGCTCGAGATATGCAAAACAATATTTTAAGGACTCTAGTTTAATATAGGTTTAAGCGGGATCAATTCTTTTGAGCCCCAGGGAGCCGGAGAAAATGAGTGCTTGCCTATTCAGGTTAGACAACTTAACGGGGTTATCAATGGCAATTGTCTTGGAAAAAAACACAAATCATGTCACCCATGTGCAGCAGTTGCCGATTACTCCCGAACCTAAAAAAAGTTAAGAGTTAAAATCCGTTCACAAGTGTCTGACTCAATCTGAGTCCAAACTCAAACCAAAATCCAAAATCAAACACGAACTTGAATACTTGATCATGAACTTGAATACTCGAATTCAAATATCATACTCAAACTTGTATACTTGACTCGACTTGACCGAACAATGGTTATAACGTGACATGAACTCGACATGACTACGTGAACACATGATTACATCCTGAACATGAACCTGAATATGTTATATCCATGGATTCGGCCAAAACCCGCAATCTTAATCTATACAATACAATATGCGGAGATAAAGGGGTAGATTGGTACGGAACATATATCGTGGTACGAGAGGTCGCTTTAAAAGACATCTACATGAATTCACGTGTCGTTGTCCCGTGGGTTATGACGGGCCTTGTACTACATGTTACCATAGTCCACGGGGTAAGATGTACTCCTCTCGTATACATGAATACCTTCCTTATCAAACTAAAAATAACCACGTTAGAATAACTATCTTATACCAGTGAACGATCATATACAACTTTACCTGTTTATTTCACATTACATACTATCTGCTTTTACTTCTTTTGGGAGTTACCGAGCTCTAGCTCGCTGAAGACATTCCTTTCTGTTTCTTTTTTTGGAATGTTCGTCAGGAGGACCGGACTCTAAGGAGATAGATCCCAATCCGGAGGACTTAGACCAGCTTACTGCTCAGCCAGACTACTAGCTCTTTCCAGCCTGCACTTATTTTTTGTATGCCATTATTTAGGCATTTGCTTTTATTATTGTATCTTTTATCTCAAACAGTTGTATGTAAAGTTGAATGTATGTAAAGTTGAATGTAAATAAAGTTGATGTTTCATTTTATAACTCTTGGCATTCTTTTACATTGTTATATTGCTTAATTATGTTTAACGTATTTATTATGAAAATAAATACGTTACGGGCTTACCACGTCACCATTTTTGTCTACTGGAAAGCGAGACGTGATACACAGGGACCGTGTCCAGCCTGAATACGGGGGCAAATTCTCTATGGAATATATACATCCACCTCTCATAAGATACAAAGTTGATTTATGGTACTGTATATCGGAGGTTTGGATGGATGTGACCGTTGTAGCTGACTTTTCAGATTCCCCTTAATGATGAGGAGTTTTGATTGTGGGGATACTTTGCCCTGTAGGTGCAAGCCCCTTCAGTTAATTACGTTATCGCCAAGCAATAACAACTTTCTCTACTCCAGATATATCACTTCGTGTCGTGTTATACTTTTTTTATTTTGGGGTTGCCCTTGGATTGTATACGGAGACTAATGTTGTCGTCTCCCGTAGGGCGTGTATTAGTCCAAATCCGTATATATTAGATTTGGGTTTGAACCTAGGTATGATTTCTCATATGATTGGGGTCCATCAGTTCAAGGGGTATTGTTTTGATCTAAGGATCATTATTCCTGTTTCAGAATAAGATCAATTTAGAAGTTTTGGCTATGGATCGTTAGTCGTATATGAGATTAAGATTAACTTAGGTGATATGGATTAGGGATCGTTAGGCGTATATGGGACTAAGATCAACTTAAATAATATGGCATAAGGATCGTTAGTCATATATGATACTAAGATCAACTTAGATAACATGACTAAGGATCGCCAATCATATATGAAACTAAGATCAACTTAGATAATATGGCATATGAATCGTTAGTCATATATGATACTAAGATCAACTTAGATAATATGGCATAAGGATCGTTAGTAGTATATGAGACTAAAATCAACTTCGAAACAGTGATCATATGGGCTCAATTGATCATTTGATCGCATATGAAGTATAGGCTTCTATACTTAGCATATATTAGCTAAGTACCAAGATTTGCCTTGTCATCATGTGCGCTTTGCTATAGATAACCCATGGATAGTATACGGTAGTCAATTTGGTGTCAGGCCGTAGGGCAGAATATCAGTTTAGGGACATAGCGGTCCATCTTTCAGCTTGCGTGCACGTGTATATCACGTAGTAAAGTGCATGATGCTAACATCTAAATGGGGTGGTCCAATATTGGTGTGTGATCCAATTTGAAGGCATTTATATTTCTTCTAAAGATATATACATATACATATACTGTAACAGCCCTAAACTTTCTGTACATTTTTTTCAAAAATACAGAAAGGGGTACTTGAGCCTGAACAAAAGTTATAAATTTGATTTGCTTTTTAACAGTAAGAAGGAGCTTGTAGCTCATTAGTAAGACCTTACACTGCTGAACCAAAGCACCAGAGTTCAAATCCTATCAACCACACATTTTTTCTAATTAAATTCTTTTAATCTTTTAGAAGCCCAAGAGTCTACGCGTGCACTACACGTAATAGGGTAAGTTACAGAATAAACAAACGTGACCACGAGGCTAAACCAATCGTCAAGGACACGTGGCAGCAAGACGAGCCCCGACTCGCCCGACTCGGGCCGGCGAACCGCTTGACTCGGCCGGCGCCGCCGATCCAACTCGGTCCGATCCCACTTTTTCTTGAACCCCCTGCACCCTTTGGACTACCCCACTCCCCCTGCACAGTTTAAATTCTCTGCAATTAACCAGAGAATTAAAATAACCCCTTTTAATCCTTTTTAATGCAAATTTAAATACAATTTTTATCACACCCATTCACTACCCTAAACCCTAGATTTTTTTTATAAATACCACCCCTCAAATCGCCCCCCTCACTCACAAATCCCTGCCCAAATTCTCAAGAAAATTCCCAAGACTT
The DNA here is from genome assembly GCA_030015575.1 of Agapanthus africanus. NCBI lineage: Eukaryota > Viridiplantae > Streptophyta > Magnoliopsida > Asparagales > Amaryllidaceae > Agapanthus > Agapanthus africanus. The sequence goes on from JASDDO010000031.1 coordinate 558,853,175, forward strand.
TTTGTGTGCAAGTGGTGTTAGCAAAAGGGCGAAACTCCGACGAACTTCCGATGGCAATCCGAGGAGATTCCGAAGACGAAACGACGCACCGGCACCTCCTACCTCTTCCTCTTTCTCTCCTCTAACTAATCATCCAGTAAGTCCCTACTTCTCCTTCTTTTCTCTATTCTAAAAACATTCAAAACTAAAACCCGACGGAAGCGGAGTTAGTCCGACTTCCGATTCGATTTTTCTTTAAAAACTATAATTTTTCTTAATCAAGATATGTTCATATCATCACATATTGTTCATTAAACATTAATAAATATTTTTAACAAGTTTCATCACAAAACATTGTTATATGCATCTTTTATCGCAATTTTACATTAAAATACCTTCATATTTCATTTCGACATGCTTGAACTTTAACAACCGTATTACCTTAGAAAAATCATGAGGTAATGACCTACCTCCTCACAACACACATATCTAATATAGCACGATGAAATTTGAGAACATAGATTTAGGGAAAATACGATTTTACACATAACTACCTCCGACTTATAAAAACATTTTTCTAAAAGAAGTGTATTTTAACAAATCTTTGCAATTGCGTCTCTACAAACCATTTTGGGAAACCCGTTCAGCATGGTGCGGATTATCGCACATCCTCGGACTTAGTGGAGTGAGATGCAGACCTCCGCAAGGAGCATACGATCTCGAAAGATTTAAAATACAATTTTCTTTAGAAAATGTGATTTCTATTATAAATAAAACTTATATTTTTAATTGAAGGGTTACTAGGCACTCTCACAAGGGTCTACGAGGCATCAAACATGCCCGATTTAAAATTTAGACGTGCCGAACAACCCTTAACCAAGCTCTTAAACTAGAGATTAGGCGAAACAAAGGATGTTAAACACTTTAACATCTAAGAGTTTGGGATTACAACCTCTGTAGTCCGGTCCTTCACTTCATAAGCTCCGTGTTGAGGTCCCTTCACTGCGATCATCAAGTTCCGGACTCTCGAGAGGCTCCACGAAGAGAAAGATGCAAACTTGCTGCCGATCATCGATAACTAAGATGATCTACCTTGAAGTTTCGTAAACACAAGCTCTCACTCTCAAATGAAGTGAACACCTTAATTTAAATGGCTAGGATAGATTAGGATAATGAAGTGGGAATTTAGCTTTATTTTATTTTCATAATCTCGCCCATTTTCATCACAAAAATCAAAGCTAGAAAGCTTTGCAAGAAGGAAGAAGAAGATGAACAATGAATAATTCCATTTGTGATGAATAATGAAAATGATAATATCATTACAAATGCAACCATGGTCAACTATGACAAGGCTAACACATGTAGAGATTTAACTAAGGCTAAGGGTTTGGGTTGGGTTAAGAATGAGTCACTAAAAAATATCAACCATAATATCTTAGCTCAAAACAAAAGAAAACCTTCTAAAAGGTTCATGAAAGAACTAACCCAATTCAAACCCTAACCTTGTTTAATCTCCACTAAACAAGTTGCATTAGTAATCATATCATGTTACAATATTATATATCACATATATAATATATATTTGTAACAAAAGAAAATAATACAATTAACATATATCGCATATATATCAATGTATTACCCGGTGAGAAAATGAATCAATAAAGCGAGCCAATATTAGATAATATAATTCAATATATGATAAATTATCGATCAACACTTGATCCGACAATCCGGCTATATCGAATATAACCGACTAATATATCATGTACCGATTCATCGAATCAACACTTGATCCGATGATCCGGCTCATATCAAAATAACGCGAGAATATAATACGGTATCTCATATCGCATTATCCTCGGTCCTGCACATATCACATATGTGCCCCTACTCCGTTTTGCCTGAGTCAAGAAACCTCTGTGTAGGACTCTAAAAAATCGCCAATACGCCTGTAGCAGGTGATGATCATATCAAACACCCACAAGCTGCAAGCGGTCAGCTAAACGTAACAGCCACCCAGGTATTGAGCGATCAGAAGATCAACAAGCAAGCCTGTACATTCTCCTGCGAATCCAATCAGTAACACTCTCGTACAGTCCGGTCTCGTCGTCTGATATGTCGCATATCTCGCCTAGGGGTGGTATACGTCAGACCCCAGTAGCTTGATAAGTCGTGTCGATATGAGGTCTATAATAGTTCGAGAAACTACTGATAACACTTACCAATAAATCTCAACAACCCTGGCCAGGGATTTCCAGTTATAGCCAATCGAACACAGCGCAACATCAACTCCCTATACCGGGAGAGACGAATCCCCTCCTATCGCTCATTGCCTCCATGTGATTCGAGACTGTACCCAAAAGCCACCTTTTTGCACGCCCTCTTGGACGTGGTATGATGGAAATCAAAGCACAGTGGGAATCACACAAGACTCTATGACGATCTCGGGTCTACAGACTAACCTGTACCAGTGTCACCTGAGAACTGACATCTGACGTGAGGTATAATACCATCTGGGAGTTCTCGGCGAGTCCGTCCAGTGTACCCAGTCTCCACTGAGCACCCATACACCATCCTTGATGTCAAACACCGATGGATATGGGATCATCCATCGCCCATCATATGGGTCAAGATGCGTATACGCTAGTCTACTCTGGAGTATCGATGCCCTATCTCGGTACTCCCACGACTAGGAACATTTGAAGGATGTACTTGACGACTACACTGTCCCCACTAGTATGATCTGCATCATAGTCCTGGTAGTCAAGTACTCATCATAAGGGCTTTATCAACATATAACATAGAGACAATCATAGTACATGTTAAGATAAAGTACAACCAGATAGCATACTATCATGTCGAGCAAGAAAGTCCTCCCTATATATGTCCAAGCATCCATTACAATATACATCATATGTACAGTAATGGCCTCTAGGGCATACATATAACTAACAATCTCCCACTTGCACTTGGGCCATATGTTGTGGTATCACATACCCAACAATTAGCTGTGGTTGAAGTATCTCATACTCAACCATCCCATAAAAGTCTCTACTGGGAAAAAGGCCTTTGTGAGTGGATCCGCGCTGTCGTCCTCTGTATCTACTCTCCTAACCTCGATCTCCCTGGAGATCAACCATCTCCATGATCAGGTGATACTGCCTAAGAATTATATCTGGATTTCTGATTGGACGGGGGTTCCTTGGCATTAGCCACAACTCCATTGTCACATAATGGCAGGAACTGAGTTCATCTCATGAACTATTATCTATATCCAGACTGTCTCTTTGGTAGCATCTTTGGTAACAATGTATCTTGCCTTTAATCATCTAGTAAGTCACGGTATCTAGTTTGGAACTCTTCCAACATACCGTCCCTCCACTGAGGGTAAAGACAATGCATGCGACTGACATTCAGTCGTCCTTATCACCCTGGAACCTTTCCAATGATTCTTCCCAGGATCGATTGATACCATCTCACTACATCTAGTGAGAATCCTAACATCCATTTAGATCTATCTCATAGATCCATAACCCAGGATTTAGGAGGTATCACCTTGATCCTATATGGAGAATCATTGTGATAAGAGGAGATTGACCGAGCGTAGCATAAGAAACTCCTTCCCTATCAAGAGTATGCCATCCACGTACTCTACGAGGATCACCACCATACTCTCTACTACCTTTTTTTATATACAAGGTTCATCTACCATTTTGATGAAGTCAAACTCTTTGACTACTCCATCAAAACAGAAGTTCCAACTCTGCGATGCCTGATTTATCACATAAAACATCTTGCTCACGTTTCCGCTGCTCCCACTGTCTACGAAGCCCTCTGGATGTGTACTTATAGACGCTCTCTTCCAAATCATCATTTAGAAAAGCAGTCATGACACCCAACCTTCAGATATCGTAGTCATGGTATGTAGCCGTGGCAAGTAGGATCTGGATGGACTTAAGCATAGCTTTGAAAGTCTCAACTTTTCCATGTACACCAAGTAATCTTCTCAAGATATACTTACTCCTGATGGGGATTTAACCCTTCAGATAAAGCAACCAAAGTCCATACATTGTTGGTGTATAAGGATTCCATCTCAGATCGATAAGCATCCAGCCATTCTTACAGAGTCTCACTCCTGATGGCCTGCTCGAAACTAGTTGGGTCATCATCTCATGATGATATCCTCGCTCCCACTGTCATAGAGAAACCGAAGTATCTCTCAGGTGGGTGAGGAACCCTACTAGATCGGCGGAGAGGCTGAGGTTCGTTAGAAACTATTGAATCCTTTGGTTCTACCAAATCATCAGTTGTAGTTTGTATAGCTGGAACTCTTTCCAGTTCTACCTCATGACCAATAATTTCTTCACAAGAAATTCCCTTTCACAAAGGTGGCATGTTGAGAAACAAAACATCTTTCGTTCCTCGGTTTGGTAGAAAATATTCCCTTGCGAATGCTTGGGATATCCAACAAACTTCCACAGAACTGACTTTGCCTTGAGCTTATCCGGATTTTGCTTTTTAGACATAGGTCGGACAACCCCAAATCTTAACAAACTTAAGATATGGGCTCTCCCCATTCCATATCACATATGAAGTAGTAGGCATCTGATTTGATTTGAACCATATTCAATAGGTATGCAGCTTCTTAAGTGCATAACTCCCAAAAAGGAAATAGTAACTCAGTAGTACTCATCATAGAGCACACCATATCACATAGGGTGTAAATGCTCCGCCCCGATACACCGACATGCTGTGGTGTATACGGAGGAGTAATGCTGGGAGAGAATCTCATTCTCCTTTAGAATAGTCCAGGAATCCCGTGCTCAAGTATTCTCCTCCTTGATCTCATCAAAGGACATAATACTTATACCCGTTTTTGGTTCTCTACTTCTAACTTATATTCTGTGATTATCTCAAAAATTTTGGACTTGTGTTTCAACAGGAACATATGTCTGAATCTTAAGAGATCATCAGTGAATCTAATGAAGTACAAAGAACCGGTCCTGGCATGTGTAGACAGGGGACTCACAGACATCATCATGTATCAATCCCAAGAGTTCACTAACTCTTTCTATGTTTCCAATAAACGGAGTTGTGGTCATCTTATCTCTGTGACATGACCGGCAAGTTTCACAAGATGTAAATTCAAACTAATTTAAATATGCATCTATATGTAACTTCAGCTAGTCGGGTCGCATTGATATGACCTAGTCTACAATGCCTCAAGAAGAATTCGTTCATTTCTGAACTCTTCCTCTTGTGTGTGTTCTGTACGTTAAGAACTATGGTTTGATTTAGAACGTCTTTGCTTTTAGATAACGTGCCTGAACCGATCAACACTTGATATAGGAAATGTTCAAAACATTATCCAACAATACAAAATTATATCCTTTCTTTACTAATAAAGAGACTGATATGATGTTGTATATCAGGTTCGGTATCTAATAACATTCGTTCAGAATCAATGTATTCTGGTAATACAGGGTGATAACTACCAACAGACTTGGCTGCAACACTTGCACCGTTTCTATCTCATGAAATTTATCACCCGTTCTCAGTTCTTTACCTATCTGTAGCCCATGTAACAAATTACATATACGGGATCCTGATCCGGTATCAAATACCCAGGACGTAAAGGATATTGAGAAACAGTTCTGTGTAATGAACACACTCGAAGAAGATGCATCAACATGCACTTTTTTCGTTTGGGCGGCACGGTAATTCTGGTAATCCCCAATTTCCTGCTCTCTCTTATAACAATTATAAGTTAGAGTGGGATCAACGTTCCTTAGCGCAGTATAACAAGCGGGCTCGGTCAATACATCCGTATTATTATCTTGATTAAGGCGTGACATAGTCGTAACCAGGAGAGAGAGAGAAGAAAACACTCAGCGTGCGCTTTTATAAGATTAGATTGGTTATCAATTTATCTAATCAGGATGTCTCCCACAGTTTTAGTCAAATCTTCCTTCAAACCCTAAAAGGAAAGACTAGCCGGGATTAATTACACTCTACAAGTTCGCCAATCTTTCAGCCAGGTCAATGCCGGTACTTTGAGGGAGGTTCCCCGTGCTTTCGCACGGACCTAATTAAAATAAACCTCGTTTTCCCAGGGGGCGTAACCCCGTTGACACCTTTCTAGACACCTACTTGATCGGCTAATTGTAATGTGTAAAACTCTCACAGGAGTAACTCTTACTCGCAGCGGGTATCGGGATCCAACTATCTCATAGAAGGTATGCAATCTCATTGCAAATTTCAACTCTTGAAATTCCCAATAATATTTTACCCCTAGCAGCTATATGACCTTAACATGGTCAACAAATCATAAGTGTTAGTCAAGTTCAACCCATCATTTTCCGATTGAATTAAACCCAACTGCACGACCCTTAACATGGTCAACAAAGTCACACAACTACCCTAATCCAATCGCATCATATGCTTATACAGATAAGCACTAATCAGCTACCGCACACTACGCCTTAACATGGTCAATAAACGTAGCACGAATACTAACTAGTACTTATCTGAAATGACGGAGGGCTACGACAGGTTTTTAAGAAAACCCTTTGCGTAATGAACTCGATATCGTTGTAGAATCGAGTGATTTTGAATGGAATATTTTTTAGGCCTTTTCTAGTTTTGCTAAAGAGGTCACTCCCGGTGAAGGTATCATCGGCTCTTTCCTCATCGAATAAGGTGCAGGATATTTCACAAATATCACTATGCAAAGCAAAACTATAAAAACAATCAAAAGAAAAACCGAGTTTGTAGCATCTGCTAGTTTCGCTAAAGAGGTCACTCCCGGTGAAGGGATCTCGGCTCTTTCCTTATCGAATAAGGTGCTGGATGTTCTTCAAGGAACACCGCTATGCAAAGCAAGAACTAGAGCTACCTGTTTTTTAGACAAGTTTCTACAACATCTTTAGGTTTCTTTTTAGTTTCATTAATCTCATTAATGAAGTCCCATTTTATTATGCTTCACAAGCATCACATTTGAAACGAAATCTGCAATATAACATATATCTCATATATATAATATAAACATTCGTCTCAGGCAGTAATATGATCTCATCACAGAACATTGCAGCAGAAGAACATATATGAAATATTGGATATACTAGGAGGTCCGTGTTTTAATACGAGCCTGTATAAAACACGGATTCCACGGTCACGATGAATAGCCAAACCCACATCCCTAGACCCCTACGAGAGCGGCAAGCAACACTGACAATTCTAGGGTTAGGAGACCCGGTCTCGACGCCTCGAGATGGCCTCCCACTGGACCCTAGAACCCGGTTACTTGTGCTCCCCGTCTTGGGTCTACCTAATGCGGAAAAGTAAATAAAATACAATGGTGACATCATCCTCATCCCGGAAGTGCCCCAATAAAAGAATATTACATACAAATGAATTTTACATGAATGAAAAAGAAAAACTCCCATCTCACATAAAACCCCCGGCTATTCAGAACGCGACGATCCAATATAACATATCACAGCAACACATAATATCTCATATCATCAACGTAATCAAATATGCGTATCCCGATTGTTGTTGATGTATAACAACGAAACCGGAGATACACCACATACTACGCTTACGGTCGCAGAAAAGAAAGTGTAAAACTACAACAGTTGGAATCCGCAACCTCCTTAGACATCTCATGCCTAACCAAATGAATTTCTTAGACATCGCATGCCTAACAATTATAAACCCCGCATTTTAGTCTCATTATCGAAAACTCTTTTCAATATCAAGTCGGGCAATTCAACAAGATTCCCGACATCTTGATCGAATGCTCGTCGCAAAATTTAGTAGACGGCCGCACCCCCGGATGCCGTCGACGAAGTGCACTAAGGTGGAACATCGCTGCCGCGAGCACCCGAACGGATGCTTTTGGCGACGGGGTTCTCCTACAGTCACTTGGTCGGGGCTATGGGACGTGGCTATCTATTAAGTTTACCCGGCGAGTATCCGCGTACGCTACGTGATTGCGACGGACTTTTGATCGCATCAAAATCCCGTGGCAACCGATCATCTGAGACTGAACTGCTAGATTTATAACATTCAAATTAGTTATCTCATAACTACTTGTGGATTCCAAATATTGTATCACATTCCAGATAAAAAGACAGTGTTAAACTTTCCGATCAAATAATCAAACACCCAAGATTTCCCAAATAGCTCAACACTTGAGTGGAGTTCAAAAAATATCCATCACATGCCACAGTACCAATGGTCCAGCCGTAGAAGGGTCAAGCCAACGCCTCACATGTGGCAACGCCGTACTGCCCCAAACCCTAAGGTTCAGAGGCAGTTCAGACAGTCACATAATCGAGTTAAGGTTTGTGTTCTTCTAGAGGGTCCACCGCGTTACTTGCATGATTTTCCGGAAGTTTCAAACTCGAGAAAAAATCCAACTTTTGAAAAATTTTCCGACAGGGGAAAAAGTGAGTTATTGATATCCATTCGAACTTTTTAACAGGTTCTAAAATTATCCGGAAAAACTTAAACGAAATTAAATTATCCGATCGAATCAACGAGTCCCCAATACAATCTAGAAAACTCAACACTTGAGTAGAATTAAAAATTCCCAGAACAATCAGGAAATACATACGGATATTACTGTGCCAAAAACAAACCTTGTTGTTACAGTTTGGTCGCGGAATCTCCGCGCAAGCCATGGTACGGCCGCGGTTCCGCGGCGCATAAATGGAATTGGAAGCACGTGTTGCACAGTAATTCTTGTATTTCCCTGCTGATTTTTTTGAGTATTTTTAATATGAAAAAATCAACATTTTTGAAAAATTTCCAGAGAAGGGTATAAATCTGGGTTTCCGGGTTCGATCGGACATTAAACTTCGTCTAGACTTCGCCTAAAGCTCTAGCTTGGTTTTGATACCACTGTAGGGTTACTAGGCACTCTCACAAGGGTCTATGAGACATCAACCATACCCGATTTAAAATTTAGACGTGCCGAACAACCCTTAACCAAGATCTTAAACTAGAGATTAGGCGAAACAAAACATGTTAAACACTTTAACATCTAAGAGTTTGGGATTACAACCTTTGTAGTCCGGTCCTTCACTCCATAAGCTCCGTGTTGAAGTCGCTTCGCTGCGATCATCAAATTCCGGACTCTCAAGAAGCTCCACGAAGAGAAAGATGCAAACTTGCTTTCGATCTTCGATAACTAAGATGATCTATCTTGAAGTTTCTTAAACACAAGCTCTCACTCTCAAATGAAGTGAACACCCTAATCTAAATGGCTAGGATAGATTAGGATGATGAAGTGGGAATTTAGCTCTATTTTATTTTCATAATCTCACCCATTTTCATCACAAGAATCAAAGCTATAAAGCTTTGCAAGAAGGAAGAAGAAGATGAACAATGAATAATTCCATTTGTGATGAATAATGCAAATGATAATATCATTACAAATGCAACCATGGTCAACTATGACAAGGCTAACACATGTAGAGATTTAACTAGGGCTAAGGGTTTGGGTTGGGTTAAGAATGAGTTACTAAAAAATATCAACCATAATATCTTAACTCAAAACAAAAGAAAACCTTCTAGAAGGTTCATGAAAGAACTAACCCAATTCAAACCTTAACCTTGTTTAATCTCCACTAAACATATTGCATTAGTAATCATATCATGTTACAATATTATATATCACATATATAATATATATTTGTAACAAAAGAAAATAATACAATTAACATATATCACATATTTATCAATGTATTACCCGGTGAGAAAATGAATCAATAAAGCGAGCCAATATTAGATAATGTAATTCAATATATCATATATATTATTATACATTAAATTATCGAATCAACACTTGATCCGACAATCCGGCTATATCGAATATAACCGACTAATATATCATGTACCGATTCATCGAATCAACACTTGATCCGATAATCCAGCTCATATCAAAATAACGCGAGAATATAATACGGTATCTCATATCTCATTATCCTCGGTCCTGCACATATCACATATGTGCCCCTACTCCGTTTTGCCTGAGTCAAGAAACCTCTGTGTAGGATTCTAAAGAATCGTCAATACGCCGGTAGCAGGTGATGATCATACCAAACATCCACAAGCTGCAAGCGGTCAGCTAAACGTAACAGCCTCCCAGGTATTGAGCGATCAGAAGATCAACAAGCAAGCATGTACATTCTCCTGCGAATCCAATCAGTAACACTCCCGTACAGTCCGGTCTCGTCGTCTGATATGTCGCATATCTCGCCTAGGGGTGGTATACGTCAGACCCCAGTAGCTTGATAAGTCGTGTCGATATGAGGTCTATAACAGTTCGAGAAACTACTGATAACACTTACCAGTAAATCTCAGCAACCCTGGCCAGGGATTTCCAGTTATAGCCAATCGAACACAGCGCAACATCAACTCCCTATACCGGGAGAGACGAATCCCCTCCTATCGCTCATTACCTCCATGTGATTCGGGACTGTACCCAAAAGCCACCTTTTTGCATGCTCTCTTGGACATGGTATGATGGAAATGAAAGCACGGTGGGAATCACACAAGACTCTATGACGATCTCGGGTCTACAGAATAACCTGTACCAGTGTCACCGGAGAACTGCCATCTGACGTGAGGTATAATACCATCTGGGAGTTCTCGGCTAGTCCGTCCAGTGTACCCAGTCTCCACTGAGCACCCGTACACCATCCTTGATGTCAAACACCAATGGATATGGGATCATCCATCGCCCATCATATGGGTCAAGATGCGTATACGCTAGTCTACTCTGGAGTATCGATGCCCTGTCTCGGTACTCCCACGACTATGAACATTTGAAGGATGTACTTGACGACTACACTGTCCCAACTAGTATGATCCGCATCATAGTTCTGGTAGTCAAGTACTCATCCTAAGGGCTTTATCAACATATAACATAGAGACAATCATAGTACATGTTAAGATAAAGTACAACCAGATAGCATACTATTATGTCGAGCAAGAAAGTCCTCCCTATATATGTACAAGCATCCATTACAATATACATCATATGTACAGTAATGGCCTCTAGGGTATACATATAACTAACAATAATAAATAAATAAATGTGTAATTAATATCAAAATATATATTTATAATATTTGTAATATTCCATATTTCCAAAATTCAAGAAAAAACATCTCATTTACAAGAAAATACCCTACAAATCCAATATTACAAATAAATACCATATATTATGAAATTAGGTTTTATTCACTAGAAATGTCACATTGATAAAATATACATCCATGAAAATACTAAAGACGATAATAAAATACTTGATGTGTATTTTGAAAATATAACAAAACTATTTTACATAAAACCCTCTCAAGTTATACTAAATTACAATAAGGACCCTAGTAAACATAGGTTTAAGCGGGACCAGTCTCTTGAGCCTCAGGGAGCCAGAGATATGGGTGCTTGCTTATTTAAGGTAGACAACTTAACAAACAGCATTATCAACACGGTAATTGTCTTTGAAAAAGACACAAATCCTGCCATCCATGTGCAGCGGTTACCGATAGCACCAAAACATAATTCAGATTGAATATGATTCAAGTATAAACTACAATTCAATATGAATCTATATATTCAATTTGTTAAATCTATTCAATCTATATTGACTGAACCGAACCATGGATATATTCCAACTACATGTTCATCCATTATATCCGTTCCATTACTGATATCATGGTTTCGGCAAGTCATCCATTTATATATAATATACAATTCAAACAATACATCAATACAATCAAGACATCGCGGGGTTTTTAAGGGGTAGGCTGGTACGGAAGGTGTTAAAAGTGGCACGAGACTGTAACCATAATACACCTAACCTAAATTAAATTGTCGTTGTACCGTGGCCGAACGGTTCCTTGTCCTCCTTATACCTTAGTCCATGGGGAAAGTTGGACTCCTCTCGTATACAGTAGTCTCTTCTGTACCAAGCTACAAACAACAGCGTTAACATTAAATACAACATTATAACAATATACTCTCCATTCTGTCTATTCCATTCTTGTCTATTTACAGGACTTACCGAGCGATTTGTTCGCTGACGACATTCTCTTTCTTTTCTTTGGAATGTCGTCAGGTGATTCGGACTCACTGGAGATCGAGCCCACCAGCGAGGATTTGGACCAGCTAGCTTTCGACCCAGAGCTTTGGATTCCTTGTACACATTTACATTCTGTATTTTCCATTTCTGTTATGCCACTGTTTAGGCATTGCTTTCCATTCCATGTATTTACTTTTCAGATGTATTGTAAAAAGAATGTTAATAAATAAAGTTGTTATTCATTTACATCCTGTCTCTTGTGTACATTATATTTTATATTGCTTAGATACGCTTAGCGTGTTTACTTTAGAGTAAATACGTAGCGGCCTCGTCACGTCCTCTACCTGTATACTGGGAAGCGGGGCATGACATATACATATATATGCTTTCATAAAACCAGGGCTCGTTGGTTATTAGGACCCACCACCTCTCTGAAGACACTGGGAAATTACAACACCGTACATCAGATGTGTAAAAGGATGTACCCTTGAACCAAATCCCGTTTATGAGGGAAGAGAACATGTTGGAACTTAAGTTCCGATTTGCCGAAAAGGCTTCTTGGCGAACTTATATTTTATCCAAGGATCGCTAGTCTTATATGAGACCAAGATCAACTTAAAAGTTGATGGGCATACGAGCTCAAGGAAGCTTAAACTTCATAGACTTAGCCTACGTGGGGGCTTAGATTGGTATGCATAGCATAGACTGGCGCATACATACTAGCGCATATCTCTTGGATATAGTGCTCTCAAGGCAATTATTGTAATTGTAAGATGGCAATTACATAATTGAAGGAGGACCTATACGGAGAACAGTCTTACTCGAGATGATAGTATGCTATCTGGTTTGTCTTTGTTTTTCATGCGATGCGTTTTATTCTTTATCACATATCGTTTAGACATGAGATAAAGCCCTTAGGATTTTGCTTGACTACTAGGACGATGATGGAGATCATACTAGTGGGGCCTGGGTAGTCGATAAGCACATCTTTAAATTTCCTTAGTCGTAGGAATTTCGAGACTGGGTATCGATACTCCAGTTTAGGCTAGTGTGTATGTTTCCTGGCCCGGTTGGAGGGCGATAACTGGTCGCATAGCTATTGGTATTTGTCCGCACCTGTTCAAGTGCACACCAGGTGTCAAGAGCGCACATAATAAAAAATTGTTTGATTGACTTGCACACCTATATACAAGCACACATCATGTAGAAGCGCATATGAGAAAATGGTTCGATTGGCTTGTGCACTTATATACACGCGCATATAGTGAAATTGATTCAATTGGCTTGCGCACCTATATAAGTGTGCCACAAAGGCTAATGCACGACACGTGCATATATGCTAATGACGGTGTCACGCCCCGCTTCCCAATAGACGGAAAGGATGACGTGGCAGGCCGCAACGTATTTACTAAGAAATAAATACGTTAAGCGTAATTAAGAAATATATAAAACGAACAAGAATAAAAAGTGATATAAAATAACAGCAACTTTATTTACATTCATCTTTATATACAACTGTTTTAAAAAGGAAAGATGCAATGAATAAAGCAGTGCCTAAATAGTGGCAAACAAAATGAAAGTAAGTATAAGAAATTAGAAGTCTGGCTGTGCCGCAATCTGATCCAAGTCCTCCTGGCTGGGCTCGATCTCCTGAGAGTGTTGTCCTCCTGACGAACATTCCAAACAAAGAAATAGAAGGAATGTCGTCAGTGAACTAGCGCTCGGTAAGTCCCAAAAGAAGAAAAAGAATATAACAAGTAATGTGAACTGAACAGGTAGGTCTTGTATGATTGATTATACGTATGTGATGGTTTTTATAACGTAGTTGTTTGTAGCTTGATACAGAAGGTATTCATGTATACGAGAGGAGTCCATCTTACCCCGTGGACTATGGTAACATGTAGTACAAGGCTCCATCATAACCCACAGGATAATGGCACGAGAATTCATATAGGTGTCTTTTAAGTGACCTCTCGTGCCACGATTATACGTTCCGTACCAATCTAACCCTTTATCCCTGCGTAATGTGTTGTATAGATTATAATTATCAGACTTTTCGAAACCATGGATACAAGTTGTTCAAGTATTCATGTTCAGGATGTAGACAAGTAGTCAAGTCAAGTTATAACCATGGTTCGATCAAATCAAGTCACGTTCTACATGTTTGATATTGATGTTTGATTTCAAGTATTCATGTTCATGTTCAAGTATTCAGGTTTGATGTGGACTCAGATTTGAGTTTGGATTCAGGTTTGATTTTAGACTCAGACTGAGTCAGACACTTATAAACTGATTTAGATCTTGAATTAGATTCGGGAGTCATCGGTAACTGTTGCACATGGACGGCAGGATTTGTGTCTTTTTCCAAGACAATTACCATTGATAACTCCGTTAAGTTTTCTACCTTAAATAGGTAAGCACTCACTTTCTCCGTCTCCCTGCGGCTCAAGAGAAATGATCCCGCTTAAACCTATATTTACTAAAATCCTTAAATAGTTTTTATATAACTCGATGGGGTTTTATGAAAAATATTTTAATATACTTTAAAAATAAAACCTCGAGGATGATTAGTACTATTTGAGGTTGTCATGAGCATGGATTTTAAGTATTTGGTGTATTTTAGTGATAAATACTTAGTTTGGAAAGTTCATGGTATTTTACTATAAAACTTGCTTTTTTGGTATCTTGATAGTATTTTATTGATATTTGTTAATCTTTTCATTTTTGAAAAACATAAGTTTATATTATTTTGAAAATATGTATTAATAATTTTATATAATTTTAATTTTAAAAAATAATTTTATTTTATTTAGAAAATTCGTATTTCTTAAAAAACCGTATTTAAATCCTTTCGAGACCGAATGCTTCGTGAAGAGATCTGCATCTCGTTCTACTAGCCCAAGAATATGCGATAATATGCACCATTCATTAGCGGGTCACCTAAAGAGAGTTGTAGATGCATATTCGTAAAGGATATGAAATATCGATTTAAAAGAAATCCGGTTTTTAAAGTTATGTGGTATTTTATCGTAATATTATCTTTGTAACAAATATCCATACAAAAGAGACATCGTGCTATGGATCCAAGTGTGCGTTTGGGATAGGTCATTACCCCGTAAAGTTTTTCTAAAAGTATCGTTTTAATAAATACTAAAAGTAGTGTTTATAAAGTTCAAGATATTTTAATGAAAAAAATTCAAATATGGTTGTGTTACATGAGATTCTAAGTTAATTCTTGATTCTAAATGTTGAAATTAAAATTACAAGTGAAGAGGTAAAGTTTGTTTGATCAAAATATAAAAGTAATTGGAGTTATGGCTTTTATAAAAGATAATATCCGTAGAACTCCACTTTTACCGATTTTGATTAAAAAAAATTTCAAAGAATAGAAAGGGAGTTTGGGAAAGACTTACTATTTGATTATGTTAAGAAGAGGTAGAAGAAGAGGAGGAAAGTTTTGGGGTGTCGCGGGAGCTCCGGATGTTCCTTCGATCTTCGCCGGAAGTTGATCACTTGCTAACTCCTCTTTACTCCACTTGTACTTAAGAAATTTTTGAGAGTTTTGGCTAGAATTTTCAGAATGGTGCTGAGCCAAGGTAGGGGATGGTATTTATAGTGTAGAATTAGGGTTTTGGAATTAAAATGGTGGATTAAAAAGTATTAAAATTATGATAAATTGTGAATTGAAGGGTCTCTGTTTGATTGCAGGGAAATCAAACAGTGCAGGGGAGTTAGGGACAGATGAAGGGGTTTTTGTGCAAAGACCGGGGCTCTTTGGGTTCAGATTAACCGTCCCTGCTGGCCCAGAAGCAAGATCCACCGATCGATCTCGAGGCTTTTGCCTCAAGATTCGTGCAACTTGATTAAATTAGGGTTTACTCCATTTTGTGCATGTTTGATTTTTCTAACTTTTCATTTTTCGTTGTATTGCACATGCAATGTTTTGGGCTTCCAAAAAGTAAAAAAGAAAAATCAGAAAAAATATTGTGTCTGATGGGGATCGAATACAGGGCTTACGTCACAGCAGTGTAAGGGCTTAACCGGTGAGCTACAAGTTGTTTCTTACTGTTATTTAACAAAATTAACTTATAACTCAAACTCAGGCCGTAAACTCATATATGTACATTAAACTGGAAAATTCCATACAGTAAGTTCAGAGTCGTTACATTTTACCCTCCTTATAAAAATTTCGTCCTCGAAATTTACAATTACCTATGGACTAATTTTCAAATAAGTAAGGGTATCTTGCATGCGTGTCTTCCTCTCATTCCCATGTTGATTCTCTTGGCAAATCTTTTCTCCACATCACTCGGACAAAATTTACTTCATTGTTCCGTAGTGTCTTCACCTTTCGGTCCAGGATCTCAACAGGTTGTTGCTCGAAAATTAAGTCGGTTTGTACTGTGAGCTCGGAGTGATCAAGTATGTGGCCGGGGTCGCTCACATATCGTCGTAGCTAGGATATATGGAACACGTTGTGCACTTCTAATGAGGGTGGAAGTGCTAACCGGTATGCCACTTCTTCAACTCGTTCGAGTATGTCGTGAAAGTCTACCCTAGCACCAGCAAGGGGTCCTAATGGTATCAAGCATGCCAAATTCTAATTTTTATTGGTGCTAAGCTAGACAAACTAAGATCTATAGCTAGTTAATTAGGGTTATGGTTTGATATCTACTTCACTATGAGAAGTGAAAGAAGGCTATACCCTTGTAGATCGAGTCCTTCTCTTCTCTAGCTCTGGGTTGTGGTCTACGTGACTCCACTAGGCTTCTCTTCAAGATAAAAGAACCTCCTTTCTGATCTTCGCGCCAAAGACGATCCACCCGAAGTCCACTAGCTCAAGCTAACCCTTCACTAATCGCATTAGTGAAGGCAACACTCCACATCAAATTGCTAATCTAATGTGAGATGGTGAAGTAGGGGTTTATTTTGCTCACTAGGGTTTTCATAAGTTCAATGATTCACATCACATGTGAGGGTTTGAACTTGGAAGTGAGGTGAAGAAAATCGTAGAGAGCAAGAGAAAGCAAGGGCTCATGGAAATGGCTAAGGCATAAACTCAAGATAAAAGAAAGCATAGATTGAAAATATCAAATAATAATTCCTCACTTACTCAAGCATGGAATAAATTGCAATTCTAAATTGCAACCATGCTTGAATAGTGAGTCAAGACCAATATAATATGATAAAAACCAATGCCTTGCCCATTTCATAAATATCTCCACAATTTACACCTCATTTTATATTTTCTAAAAATAGAAAATAGATGCCATGCTTCATATAATATATATATATATATACACACACACACACATATATCAAATATATATTAATATATATTAAGAAACATAATTAGTGAGCTAATAATATTAGTCAAGATATAATTATATCATATATAATATATATCACATTATTAAATCAACACTTGATTTAATAATCCGGTTATATCATATATAACCGACTAATATCATTAATCTGAATATCACATTATCAAACCAATATTTGATTTGATAATCCGGTTATATCACATATAACCTGACCGACATCAGATAACTGCCAGATTATAATACGGTATCACATACTCATATTTAATCAGGCCTACACAAATATCAACATATATGTCCTACATCATTTCACTTGAACCAGGAAACTTCTGTGTGGGACTCTAAAGACCCGTCAATACGCCAGCAGTAGTTGATGATCACATCAATCACCTACAACCCGTCAGCGGTACTAGTTGGACATAACGGCTACCCGGGTATTGAGCGATATGAAGACAAAAAGCAAGCTCATCCACACTCTCCATGAAGCCTATCAGTAACACTACCGTACAATCCGGTCTCTTCGTCTGATATATCGCATATCATGTCTAGGGATGGTAAACGTCAGGCCCAGTAACGTGATAAGTCATGCCGATGTCTGGCCTATAACGGTTTGAGAAACTACTGATAACTCTTATCAGTAAATCTCAGCAGCAGCCCTGGCCAGGGACTTCCAGTTATAGCCAATCGAGCATAGAGCAACATCAACCCCTAATACCGGGAGAGACAAAACCCCTCCTATCGCTTATTGACTCCATATGACCCGGGACTGTACCCAAAATCCACTTGTTTGCATGACTCCTTTGAGACATGGTAGGGAGGAAATCAAAGCACAGTGGGAGACACACAAGACTCTATGACGATCTCGGATCTACAGACTAACCTGTACCAGTGTTACCAGAGGACTTCTATCTGACGATAGGTATACTACCAACTAGAAGTCCTCGGCGAGTCCTATTCGGTGTACTCATTCTCCAATGAGCACCTGTGTACAATCTTTGATGTCACACACCAATGGTTGTGGGATCAACCATCGCCCTCTAAGTGACAAGAAACGTACACACTAATCTACACTGGAATATCGATGCCCTGGTCTCGATATTCCCACGACTAGGAACTGATTAAAGGATGTACTTTTGGACCACCCTGGCCCCACTAGTATGATCTCATCATAATCCTGGCAGTCATGTACATATCCTAAGGGATTTATCAACATGTGAGAGCAAGACAGTAAAGAATATCAGTCAACATATTAAGATAAAGAGTAACCAGATGGCATACTATCATGTCGAGCAAGAAAGTCGTCTATATATATGTCCAAGCATCCACTATAATATACATCACATGTACAATAATGGCCTCTAGGGTATACATATTCCTAACAATTTCCCACTTGCACTAAGTCCATGTGTTGTAGTATCTCATACCCATTATCCCAAAAAGTCTCTCAAAGTGTATCTATGGGAGGGCCTTCATAAGTGGATCCGCTACATTATCCTTTGTGTCAACTCTCCTGACATCGATCTCCCAGCGATCTACTATCTCCCTGATCAGGTGATACCGCCTCAGAATATGTCCGGATCTCTGATGGGACCTTGGTTCCTTGGCCAAAGCCACAGCTCCATTGTTATCACAATATACAGGTATTGGATGCTCAATGGATGGAACCACACCAAGCTCAGCAATGAACTTCTTCATCCAGACAGCCTCTTTGGCAGCATCGTTGGCAGCGATGTATTCAGCCTCCATCGTCGATTCTGCTACGGTGTCTTACTTGGAACTCTTCCAACACACTGCCCCTCCGTTGAGGGTAAAGACAAAACCCGAGACTGACTTATTGTCGTCCTTATCACTCTGAAAGCTCGGATCGGTAAAGGACTCCATTTGGAGTTCACCATTACCATACACCAAGAACATTTCTTTAGTCCTTCTTAAGTACTTAAGAATGTTCTTCACAGCTGTCCAGTGCTTTTCCTCAGGATCTGATGGATACCTGCTCACTACACCTAGTGAGTAAGATACATTCGGTCTGGTACATATCATCGTATACATGATAGAGCCTACTGCCGAAGTATAGGGTATCGCTTGCATGCGAGCCCTCTCCAAATCAGTCTTAGGAGACATCTCTTTGGAGAGAGTGATTCCTGAACAAGCGGGTAAATTACCTCACTTGGAATTTTCCATACTAAATCTCTTTAGTATGGTGTCAATGTACCTGGATTTGGACAATCCTAAAATCCATTTAGATCTATCTCTATAGATCTTTATCCCCAAGATGTAGGAGGCATCACCAAGATCTTTCATGGAGAACTTGTGTAATAAGAAGAGCTTGACCGAGTGTAGTATAGGAACATCGTTTCCTATCAAGAGTATGGCATTCACGTACAATACGAGGAAGACCACCTTACTCTCTATAGCCTTCTTATATATACAAGGTTCATCTATGTTTTTGATGAAGTCAAACTCTTCGATAGCTTCATCAAAACAGATGTTCCAACTCCGCAACGCCTGCTTTAATCCGTAGATGGATTTATGCAGCTTGCACACCTTTCCGCTGCTCCCACTGTCTACGAAGCCCTCTGGCTGTGTCATATACACGCTTTCTTCTAAATCACCATTTAGAAAAGCGGTCTTGACGTCCATCTGCCAGATTTCGTAGTCATGGTATGCAGCAATGGCAAGTAGGATCCTGATGGACTTAAGCATAGCGACAGGAGAAAAGGTTTTATCATAGTCGGCCCTAGGTCATTGACGAAAATCTTTTTCCACAAGTCTAGCTTTGAAAGTCTCAACTTTTCCATCTACACCAATCTTCTTTTTGAAGATCCACTTGCTCCCAATAGATTTTACCCCTTCAGGAGCAACATCCAAAGTCCATACTTTGTTGGTGTACATGGATTCCATCTCGGATCGCATAGCATCCAGCATTTCACAGAGTCTCCACTTATGATGGCCTGCTCGAAACTACTAGGGTCATCATCTTCCTCTTGCTCACTTGAGCTTGAGAAAAAGAGAGAAAAAGTTTAGTGATATATTCTTACATCACTAACCATCCACACCTAGCAAGTTTGGATCATCGGTTAGAGCCTCCTCCGGTTTCCCTCAGGTGGATCGTCTTCAGCGAGGGTGGTCGATTTTCAAGCCCGTTCCTGACATTTACAAGCTTGGAGGGGTCTTCAACAATTGGGTGGAAACACGACAAAGATTGTAGTTTCCCAACCCTTGTATTTCTAGTTAGCTAGTTTAGGTATTTGAATCGCTTTCCTGGGTTACGGGTGTTTAGTGTTCGCGTAAATTTTTTGTTTTCGCCTCCGTCTTGGCCGCGGCACGGGCACCGAAACCCAACATGGTATCAGAGCCACTCTATAAACCTTAACTAGATAGTTTGCACTTATTTAGAGTTTCGATCGATGGTTTTTCCGAATCACATTTCCAAATTCACTGCTTGCTATTCGAATTTTAAAGTTGTTCAAAAAATTGTTCTGGTTGTATTAAAATTATGTGCAGGCAAAACTAGAGGCCAGAATGAAATTTAGGCATATGAGCCCAAAATTTGGCCGCGGAACCGCTATCGAACATGCCACTTCGCCGCAATTCCGCGGTCTAATTTTGGCCGTTATGCCCCAAATTTTTCTAGTGCTCTAAGTTATGGAAATATGATTTTTGGAATATTTGGTTTTGGTCCAAATTTGTTTGAGTACCGATTTGTACTTGGGGCCAATGCGGAAAGTTTTAATCGATCGTAATTTTGAATTCGTAGTTTTCAGTGCATTTGTTAGTTTTTGTGACCGTGAATATCATAGCGCGGTATAATCTGACTGGTTGCTATATGTACAATCAGACGGGTTTACGAACATGATATTCATGTTGATGTTCTTTGTTGCACTGATGTTATGGATGGATTGTCGTGATGGATTGCCTTGTGTGCAATGTTAGGTGTACAGTTCAGATTCATTTGTATATACATTATTGCGGAGCGAGCGTCCAACTTGTGGACTGCCATTTCTGTCAGTTTGTATATTCTTTTATTGGGGCACAACCGGGTTGAGGTCGATGTCACCATTGTATATATATTTTCTTTTCTGTACTAAGATTACCCCGCGGAGGGGTGCTCGAATAGCTGGGTTCTGGAGGGCAACAGGCCTGCATCTCATGGCGTTGAGACCGATGGGCCTTACTCTAGAATTGGTGGGCTATTCGCTGACTCATAGGGGGTATAGGTTGACCCATGGAGGGGTGCTCAATTTACGGGATTTCGTAAAGTGCTGGGTGGCCCATTCACTTTGTTGATTGGGGTTGCCTCACTTCGGGGATTGGCGGGTAACTTGCCACACTTGTAGGGGTCTAAGTTCTTCATTGCACTGGCTGTCCACACGACCGGGGAACGTCGCGTCTCATTAATGGCTCAATTGAAATATGGGGCTCCTAGATTATCCGCTATTCCATATTGTTGTTTGCATGTTTGTAATGATTTTTATCTGCCTGTAATAACTATTATCTGCTTACGATGTTGATATATATATATATATATATATATATATATATATATATTATGTATGTTTAGAAGATGTTTCTATATGTTTTGCATCCGCGCTAGTCCTGCCCTTGCTCTGTCGTTAGTTAAGTAACCTGACGGTGCATAACGGAGCCCTATGGCGAATGCGGATGGCATATAAAAATCATGTTATTTTTTGTTGTTTCTTTTTTGGCTTGGAAACTTAAAATGATGGGAACGCATTATCGATATAATGCAAGGAAAATAAACCTAAATGATGTTGTCGGAACCAATTTTAAAACTACTTGGTTTTCTTCAAAACTCATAGTTATATTCTTTTGATTTGCATAGAGGTATTCGGTTAGGAATATCCCGCACCTCATTCTATGAGAGAAGAGCCTTGATCCCTTCACTGGGAGTTTGCTCTTAAGCAAAGTTTTATATCACTAGTTTTAAAAGCGAAGCCTAAACCACTCCATTTCAAAGCCTCTCGAGTTCCTTCAACGATATCAAGTTCATTACATTAAAGGTTTTTCGCCAAAAACCAGCATAGCCCTCCGTCATTTCAGATTAGTATTACTTAGTATTCGTGCTACGTTTGTCGTTGCTATTCGCCGAGGTATAGTGTGTTGTAGCTCTGTAATACTTTTCTGTCGCAAGGATATGTGGATTGGTTAGGATAGTCGTTCAACCTTGTTGACCTTGTCAAGGGTCTATGCGGGTGGGTCTAACGCAATCAGGATAATTACAGGTTGAACTTGACTAGGACCCTTTGAGTTATTGACCTTGTCAATGTCACTTGGATCCTAGAGGCAAAAACCATATCGGGAGTTTTAAACATACGGAAAACTTGCCAAACATGCGCATACTTTCTGTAGTGTGGTGACTTGAATGGATTCCGTCAGGTTATTACATGATGATTGATCGCACGCTTTTGGCGTGTCGGATGTTCAAAGTTCTAAAGTTATAACCGCGATCAGGACGGTGTCGCTATGCAGCTAGCCGGTTGAGCACGGGTCGATCCACAGAGAGATGGTTGTATGTCCGTTCGAGTTTTAGACGAGTTAATAAAGAATGTGTATATGTTTTTTCAAATCTATCCTAAGTGTTATATGCAAATATAAAGTTGTTAAGAAAAAGATACGAAAGTGTAAGCTAAAGAAATCCGCACTCAAAACCTTTGAGCCGAGTCTTGACCAATTGAAGCTAGAGCAATTAGCAACAACGTGAATTAGGGGATTTAAGCACGGCATTCATGGAATCCGGCTTATTTACCCTTGTCCTTCCGTTCTTGTCTCTTGCTTTCGCCTCCGGCCAAACCGAACGCAACCGGTCGCGGTTAGGAATCACCGTTACCTTGGTAGGGTAGGGTGCCTAACGGAGCGCTTGCGTATCGTTTGGGCGGAGTTCAATGGAAAATAACGGGAAAAGGAAATGAGCAAAGAAACATTAACTTACAATATCGTATTTATTCTTAACAACAATAATTACAACCATTCACAAAACGAACCAAAAAAAGAGAACAAAAAGATAAACAAAGAAAAGAAAAGATTACAAGCAAGTAATTAAAGTGCATGGTAATAAATTGCAAGAAATAAAAGACAAGAATGAAAAATGCAAGAAAGAGATAAGCAAGAAAGTAACACTAAGAACCATAGAACTCAAGACAAGCCATGGGATCAATAGCCAACCCTTAAACTTGCAAGCTCAATCAAGAGGTTGCAAGATCAAGAGAAGGGTAAAGAACTCATGTGAAATGAAGCACAAAAGAGAGAACAAAATGATACAACCCCTTGAGATCAATGACCAAAGCTTAAACTTGCAAACTCACTTAAGAGGTTGCAAGATCAAGTTAAGGTAGAGAGCTCAAGGGGGAAGCTAAGCAAAAAAATGATACAAAAACCCTCATCTTCATTTAACATCCACTCAATGCTCTCACTACATTTTCATGGAGGAAAGAATGAAGAAGAAGACTAAAAACTAAAAAAAAAAGAGGCTTAAGAATGAACTCCTTGCTTGGCTCAGAACTGGGGTATTTATAGGCAGGGAAATGGAAACCTAGGGCAAGAATCTGGCTCCACATAAAATTACCCAACTGCCCCTAAAAACGACACATCACGGAGACCACATGGCCGCGGTTCCGCGGCCATAGTAGGGAGTTGGGCCATTTGCTTTTGTGGGGATCCCTGGTTTGTAGTTGTCTGTTGTTTAGTATATGACTTTTCTCAGAATCTATTCACATTTCTTCCAGAATTTCAGTAGAACAAAAGGTGATGTGATGTGGATCTTTTGCCATGATTTCCTCGAGCTCCACGTAGATTTCTTGGATCTTGTGTTGACATTGAGCTTTGTGCATGAAAATGACAATCGATTTGCCATTTTGTCCCTTAAACTGGTGTGTGGCAACATACGGATAGAGAGCGGAGACCCGTGTTTTATCTGTTGTTGGCAGTAATCCGGAATTTGTCGTACTTTTTCATGATATTCACTGTTTAGAGCTGAGACCAGTATCCTGCAATTATGTAGCAAACACTGATTAAAAGCACCTGCCTATAAACAAACGAGCGTAAGAATGGGCGGTATAAAATGCAATATTCTGGTATGAACAAATACCCCCAAACTTAACTTTTGCTCGTCCCGAGCAAAATCAATTATTCACAAAAAAGAATCATAACCTCACTTTCGCAGGGAACGCGATTGCACTGAGCATGTGCAACAAGCCGTTAAACCTCTAGGTGTCCCTAGTAGGAGGAGTGTTGTCTCCTGAGGTTTTTCAGCGGATACTACCCACAAAATCCGGTCAAGCTAGTTTTGCGAAATAACTATGATTCAAACCCTAAAGTTTTGTTTCAGAAAATAACAATTCTATGATCCTAAGTCTAGACTATCGAACCCTTATTTTTCATACCTCACTTCTTATTTAACTAAAGATTTTATATGTCTTTATGTGCAGTGCAAATAGTGTCGTTAAGTTCCAGAAGGATCGATTAAAGTCATCATGTCACACAATAGAGCCCAGATAAAAATTTTAAAAGGATCACATAAGTTTTATAAGGAGTTAAGTATTTTTCAAGTTTCGTTTTCCAGTAAAGTTTCAACTTCAGAATTTCTATCTTCCCTAACAGGAAACTAGGTCTTATTTTTCACTCCACCTTTTTCTTGTATTCATTTCATACACACCTCTGTGAACGTGCAATAGTCTTTATCATAGAATAAAACCTTCATATTCCGCTAGAAATATTTTGAATAAAACCTGTCTTTTGTCAAGATTATTCTCACACAAAGAACCGTTAGGAATTTTAACTCGGAGAGAACACTTGCTT
This sequence comes from Agapanthus africanus, assembly GCA_030015575.1. Taxonomy (NCBI): domain Eukaryota; kingdom Viridiplantae; phylum Streptophyta; class Magnoliopsida; order Asparagales; family Amaryllidaceae; genus Agapanthus; species Agapanthus africanus. Next base: position 558,878,390 of record JASDDO010000031.1, read on the forward strand.
GACTTTGTTTTAAACTGGACTTTCTAGGCTTCTTAACGAGCTTTGGGCCAGTGCACCCAAACCAGTTGGCTTTAGGGCATTAGGTGTAGAAACACCCCAGCGGACTTAATTACTCAAGTTACCTAGGTCCAAAAACAAAAGACAATTTGGCGTGAAAATCATGATGATTCAATACGAACGGAGATATAACCGGCAGTTCAATTATTTTTTTGGATAAAAGACGTGTTTAGTGGGTTCAGTGTGTAATCATTCCAATCAAGTTCCAGATGGGTTATTTTTCAGAATTAGTTCCAATTAAGGCATCAATAATATCCCTTCATATTCACTTCACTTCATAAACTATTCTTGATATTACTTATTGCAGAACAAACCTATTTGATCCTCAGAAAATCATTTATCCATTTAAAAGTTTTTAGACATAAAAGACTTGTCATCTGATTTCCAAAACTCACGACACGTGTAGTGTGATGTAAAGACGCATATCAGCTATAGTTAACTTCAAAGGAGAGTTATCTTTCAGGTTTTCAAAAAAATAAGATTTAGTTATTCTTATCTTATCAAACAAAACCGTCGAAATGTTGAATCTGAGTTCTCCCACTAGCCAACTTGACAACAAAGTTTTTATATTTTTGGAACATTTTTCGATTTTTATGGGTTTTTAATAAGGTATGCAAATGCAAAATATACAAATGAATGCGAAGGAAGAAAGCTTACCGAGCACACCCCCAAACTTAAACCTGACAGTGCCCTCACTGTCAGGCTACACCAAGAGGGTCAAAATTGTCGGCGCTCCCTAAAAACAAATTTATATGCATAACAAAAAAGGAAAACAAAAAAAATATACAAAAGGGTTCCCCCCCCCAAACTTAAGTAAAACAGTGTTTCCACTGTTAAGCGTTGAAGTTCAGGATCAGGGGGGAAAGGAACAGTATCAAGCTATACAAGGCCTTACACAGGCCAAAAGTGAGCACCAACCATTCAAAGATCTTATCGTTATAAATCGGCGGTTGGTAAAAGAATGCGTAGAGAAAAGAGATGGAGATTACGCGAGACCGTATGGAGATAGAAGTGGTATACGGTCTCGGTATATGAGAAGAAGAATGGCGGAAGGGAGAAAGAAGTGGAACACGAATTTGAGTGTGAAAATGGAGTGAATAGATTAGCACAATATGTGATGAGTGATGTGTAAAGAGTGAATGTGCTAATCTATCAACCCGTCGAGAAGTGGGGTCAAATCCCTCAAGATTCGTGAGAAACCATAGGTACGCCGAACTCGGTAAACCAGACATATGAAATGAAAGTGAGACGGTTTCTTGCAAGGTCGGAACGATGGAAAGGATGGAGGTGGGTGATTGAGGAAGGTTATCGGTTAAAGGTTCAGGAGGGTGTACACAGTCAATGAAAGGAACATGATGAATTGGAAAATCCGACTCATCAATTAAAACTGGTTCATCCTCAAAAATATCCTCAAAAGTTTCCTCAAAATTCAGCTTATCCATGCAAATTTCATCAAAATCAAGACGCATATGGGGTTCAGGAAAAACAGTTAATGACTCGGGATGATGAATTGGAGAGAAAAACTCAGCCAAATCTGCGGGTTCATCATCCAAAATATTCCCAGCGTCAATATCCTCAATCAAGTGAAAATCTATATTCTCAGACACCTCAACAAAAGCATGGATATTAATCAATTCAGGTTCTAGAGTGGAGGTGTAGAGGTCAAAAGGATTGGGTGTGGTTTCACTCGAAAAAGACCCTTCACAATCGGGCAAATCAAACACTACAAAGTCACACAACTCATTATCTGTTCTATCTTTAATCAATGAATCGTTTGGAACACTAGATAGACATTCAAAACCGGAGTTGTGGGATTCAAGTTGAAACGGGTAGGCTTGATTCGGAAGGGGGTACATCTCACTCTCTCCACTCAATTTCTCAACCTGTCCTACCGCCTCTTTATACATTGGAAAATTTGGAGCTAGTTGAAAACTAGCTACCGGGTCACTAGGTTGTATGAGGGCGGCCATGGACGCATTCAAATCCATCATCTGTTGGTACAACGCTACCCTAAAGTCTTCCAATGACTGTTCCAAACTAGACATGGGTTGTGAAGGGGTTTCAGTAAAAGATTCAAAGTTGTTTGGATACTGAAAATTCCCAAATAGCGGTTCAGAAGCAATGTCTAGGGAAGGTGCAAAAGTCGGGTAGGACTGGTAGGAATTGAATGGCTGGACAGGAACAGGATCAACATTTGGATAAGAAGGTGAATGGAATTGTTGATCCCAAGAATCTGTAGTGGTGAAAGGAGTGAAAGATCGGCTACAGGATTGTTCAATATGTTCAGCGACGGACAAAAGACGACTTGCAAAAGGGGTATCAACATAAGAGGGTGAGGGAGGTTGAAAGGGTTGATACAAAGTGGATTGCGGAGGGCAAGTGTTTGTCCTAGACGCGTCTATCCGATCTTTCAAAGAGATTTTGGGCATGGAGGGATCGTTCGACGTTCGGCCAAAGCAAGAACCGTAAGAAGTAATGTCTGGTTGTGGGTACCAAACTTCGGCAAGAGTTCTGCGAGGTGGGGTACCCATGATATGAAGAGAGAAAGAAAGAAAGGCAGAGAAAAGGAGGGGAAAAAGAATGTGATTTTTTTTAGTTATTAACAAAAGAATGAAATATACACACAAAAAGAATCTGGACAAAAACAATCACGACACAAAAATACCACACACCTAATCGTTCTAGGGTTCACCTTGGTCAACTAGACCTGCTCCAGAACTTGATTGTCGAAGTAAAACTGTGTCGAGAAACGGGCTTAAGATACACTGATCACGAGGCCAGGTAAGTGCAGAGATAAGGGGAGGTTTTCCGACGCTTTCATGAAGGTCCTTAATTAAATAACCCTTTCTCTTTTAGCGGTTGCGCCGTTAACACTTTCCTAGACACCCCGTAAACAATGTACCGTTAAGCGAGATTCTAAACACAGTTAACTTCTCCTAGTGAGCGCGAAGTCCTTAAGGCTTAAAGTCTAGTTTCTTTTTAAAGTTTGTGCGGGTAAACGTTATGCTCAAGTTCGTGATTTGTGGGCCACGGAAAAGGTAATGAAATCATTTACCGTATGTTGTGGGGTTCGCTTGCCCTTAAGTCCGTATTAATGTATGCAATGCGCAATTCAATAAAAATTCTATAAAGAATCAAACAATCGTTGTTTTTTTTTAGTTTATGCACGGCACTGCAACAAATACGGGTTAGTCAATTTTTTAGCGTTTGCTAGCGAACTTGCAAAGAATCCTGCAAAGAATAGTATATTGGATGCGTCGGATTTGAGAAGAAGGTGTTTAAGAATACGTACCGTTAAGTTTTTGGGTTAGGAAACCCCCGTTGAATCAAATCCGGTAAGCTTGAAAAGTTCGCTTGCACGGGTCAAACTACCCAGATCTTTGGCACTGTACTTTGCAATCACCTTAGCCTTGAATGTACAATTTGCTCCCCACAATCGCCGTTTGCAAATCCGCAAAAATCTGCAGAAAATACAGTATAATGGAATTTACAGAGACGATAAAAGAACAGAGACAGGGGAGGAAAAAATTGGGGCACCGAGGCCACAATACAGTCGCGGATCCGCGGTGAAATCCCCACTTTGACCGCGGTTCCGCGGTCAAACAGAAAAATTGGCGCCTCGTTTTTAGTTCCCTGCACTCCCCTTGATCTCTACTCCAAAAAAAATGCTCTGTTTCTTGATTGAATTACTGTACTTGCTCCAGATTAGCCTGCACACTTGCACACAAAAATTAGCAAAAATAACAAAAAGATTTTATTTTTTTATTTATAAATATATACAAAAAGAATATTAACCCGAATAACAAGAAAGAAAATACGTTACCGTCTCCCCGGCAAGGGCGCCATTTGATCGCACGCTTTTGGCGTGTCGGATGTTCAAAATTCTAAAGTTATAAGCGCGATCAGGACGGTGTCGCTATGCAGCTAGCCGGTTGAGCACGGGTCGATCCACAGGGAGATGATTTTATGTCCGTTCGAGTTTTAGACGAGTTAATAAAGAATGTGTATATGTTTTTTCAAATCTATCCTAAGTGTTATATGCAAATATAAAGTTGTTAAGAAAAAGATACGAAAGTGTAAGCTAAAGAAATCCGCACTCAAAAGCTTTGAGCCGAGTCTTGACCAATTGAAGCTAGAGCAATTGGCAACAACGTGAATTAGGGGATTTAAGCACGGTATTCGTGGAATCCGGCTTATTTACCCTTGTCCTTCCGTTCTTGTCTCTTGCTTTCGCCTCCTGCCAAACCGAACGCAACCGGTCGCGGTTAGGAATCACCGTTACCTTGGTAGGGTAGGGTGCCTAACGGAGCGCTTGCGTATCGTTTGGGCGGAGTTCAATGGAAAATAACGGGAAAAGGAAATGAGCAAAGAAACATTAACTTACAATATCGTATTTATTCTTAACAACAATTATTACAACCATTCACAAAACGAACCAAAAAGAGAGAACAAAAAGATAAACAAAGAAAAGAAAAGATTACAAGCAAGTAATTAAAGTGCATGGTAATAAATTGCAAGTAATAAAAGACAAGAATGAAAAATGCAAGAAAGAGATAAGCAAGAAAGTAACACTAAGAACCATAGAACTCAAGACAAGCCATAGGATCAATAGCCAACCCTTAAACTTGCAAGCTCAATCAAGAGATTGCAAGATCAAGAGAAGGGTAAAGAACTCATGTGAAATGAAGCACAAAAGAGAGAACAAAATGATACAAACCCTTGAGATCAATAACCAAAGCTTAAACTTGCAAGCTCACTTAAGAGGTTGCAAGATCAAGTTAAGGTAGAGAGCTCAAGGGGAAGCTAAGCAAAAGAATGATACAAAAACCCTCATCTTCATTTAACATCCACTCAATGCTCTCACTACATTTTCATGGAGGAAAGAATGAAGAAGAAGACTAAAAACTAACAAAAAAGAGGCTTAAGAATGAACTCCTTGCTTGGCTCAGAACTGGGGTATTTATAGGCAGGGAAATGGAAACCTAGGGCAAGAATCTGGCTCCACATAAAATTACCCAACTGCCCCTAAAAACGACACATCACGGAGACCACATGGCCGCGGTTCCGTGGCCTAAGCATGCTTAGGCCGCGGTTCCGCGGCCATAGTAGGGAGTTGGGCCATTTGCTTTTGTGGGGATCCCTGGTTTGTAGTTGTCTGCTGTTTGGTATATGACTTTTCTCAGAATCTCTTCACATTTCTTCCAGAATTTCAGTAGAACAAAAGGTGATGTGATGTGGATCTTTTGCCATGATTTCCTCGAGCTCCACGTAGATTTCTTGGATCTTGTGTTGACATTGAGCTTTGTGCATGAAAATGACAATCGATTTGCCATTTTGTCCCTTAAACTGGTGTGTGGCAACATACGGATAGAGAGCGGAGACCCGTGTTTTATCTGTTGTTGGCAGTAATCCGGAATTTGTCGTACCTTTTCATAATATTCACTGTTTAGAGCTGAGACCGGTATCCTGCAATTATGTAGCAAACACTGATTAAAAGCACCTGCCTATAAACAAACGAGCGTAAGAATGGGCGGTATAAAATGCAATATTCTGGTATGAACAATGATAGTTGGGTCCTAATTCCCATTGATGAGTATGTATTACTCCTCGGGAGATTTTTCACTTCACAATTAGCTAACCTATTAGGTGTCTTGAAAGTGTTAACGAGTTTACACCTCTGTGGAAATGGGGTTATTAATTGGGTCCGTGCAAAAGCATGGGGGACCTCCCTCGGAGTACCAACACTGGCATGACTGAACGGTTAGCAGACTTGTAAAGTGTATATGATCCCGACTAGTTCTCCTTTTAGAGTTTGAAGAAGAATTCGAGGAAACAATGGGAGCCATCCTGATTAGATAAAGTAAAAACCAATCTAATCTTGATAGAGTGCATGCTGAGTGTTTCTTTTCTCTCTCTCTAGTACAACGCCTCATGACTTACCTTAAAAACTCATGAACCAAGTTAACCGAACCTTCTTACACCTATGGGATTCGGATTGTCATGATTCACGACGAAGTCGCACATATCCTTGCCACTCCTAATTTACCCTTTGCATTTCTTTAGAACACTTCGTATCACTACAATGATCTGTATTGCTTGGAACGGCCATCGTATAGTTATATACGAACTCGAAGAAGTTACTTCAGTCGAGGATGGCCACAGGTTCTGGAAAAATTGAATAGGATTATTCGGTTGTCTCTTCCCTTTACCTTCTCTCAGGTAGCGAGAGCTCCTTGCATTAGGAGAGTACACCTGTTATGCTTATTGGATAGTCTTCTTCTAAACCTCAGGCTGGTGCTGAAAGGCAGGGAAGGAAGAAAATAAATTATCCTAAGTGCGGTGTACAGAAGGTAAAATATAGAGATACATAAAGGGATTGAAGTGAGGGCAAAAAAAATTGTGACTACTATCATGAATCTAGATAATGGAAAAGGTATTACTAGGAATACCTAGCCACCCCCTATGAAACATTTTCATATTTCAGATTTTCTATGTATTTGTAAAAGAGAACTGTATTCCCAATAAATTCTGACTCCAGACTGTATGTATTTACCGGATTTGGATCTTACATATGTACGGTGTTACAGATGATGAGTAGGAGTAGAATATTGGAAAATGGACGATTTGATCCTCAGTATCGGAATTCGTTGCAATTGGTGATATTGGATTAAATCGCCTGGTTTTGTCTGACGGCAAATTTTTGGTTTCAAATAACCGTTGTTATGCACCAAATTTTAAAATGAAATATCTGTACCTTTATTTTATAAAGTGAGATTTACATTTTGAAAATTGTGTTATAAACATTTACCTTTATCAGTTGAGGATAAAGTAGGGTGCATTGAATAACGGTGTAAGACATTCTCGACCAAAATACAGTTTTCAATTTACAAAATACAGAATTTGAGTTAGTATACTATTGAGACTTATACGTGAAAATGTATGTTGTCCAGTGTCCTTCAGGACAAGGGGTTGGTACTCTTACTTCATTCGGGATTACATATGAGTTCTCTGGTTTTAGACATGCATTCGTTGTAATGCAAGGTCTAAAGATTTTGAGAAATTTATAGGTATAAGGATAAAGTAGAGAACCATACGTTGGAAGTATCAGGATTATTCAAGATGATCGAATATATAGATATTTATGCTAGATGTTCCATCATAGTAATAATGAGAACTTGATTCTCTCGCAGGTTGCTCATCCGTGGGTTTGCTACTTGATGAGTAATGTTGTATTGGCCTTTTTCCATTAGGTGATATACACTGGAAACAGCTGTATGACTTTTGAATCTGGTTCCATTTAAATTAGTGCCTTAATTCTATATGGATATAGAATACTTACATATCTTAAGGTTATTAAGATATAGAGTTATCTGTTTTCTATTTAAAAGCAGAATCCAGACAAACTCAAGGCACGCTCAAGTAATGGCGATTTATGGATTATCCCAAGCATTTGCTAAAATTTTATTTTCTACTATTTTCAAGATCAATAGTTACATTGTTCTTGACTTGCGACCATTTTATAAAAGGATTGTTTTTGCAAAAGAAACTAGTGGGAGTATGATAGAATTGGAAGTGATTCCAGAACCATAAACAGTTACCAAAAATTTAGTAGAACCTAAGGATTCAATTGAACTTGACAAACCATTAGCCACTCCGCAGATCAAGTAGGTGATCTCAGCCACCCGAGAGATACTTCGGTTTTCTTGTAGACGGTGATAGGGAAGTCAGCATCATGGTGATGATGACCCTACTAGTTATCAGTAAGTCATAAAAAGTGGTAGTTTTCAGGTGACCAGATACTTCATATCCAAGATGGACTCTACGCGCTTCAGCAAATTATGGATTTTGGATTTTGCTGGGTGCTCCTAAAGGGGTAAAACCCATTAGGAGCCAGTAGATCTTTCGAGATCTGTGCAGATGGAAAGGTATTAACCTAATAAAGTTGGACTTGTTGTAAAGAGTTTTCATCAAATACCCGTTGTAAATTGTGATGAGACTTTTACTTCAGTGTCTATGCTGAAGTCCATAAGGATATGACGTGGCATTGCTATTTCCCCTACTTGTTATCAGCAGGTCATAGGAAGTGGTTACTTCCAGGTGACCAGATATTTCATACCCAAGATGGACTCCACGCACTTCAGTAAGTTATGGATTTTGGACTTCGCTGGGTGCTCCTAAAGGGGTAAAACCCATTAGGAGCAAGTAGATCTTTCGAGATTTGTGCAGGTGGAAAGGTACTAACCTAATAAGGCTAGACATGTTGTAAAGAATTTTTATCAAATATCCATTATGGATTGTGATGTGATTTTTACTTCAGTGTCTACGCTGAAATCCATATGGATATGATTTGGCGCTGATACAGTTCATGGCTATGATATCTGGCAGGTGGATGACTATAACGTCTTTCCAAATAGGAATTTGGAAGTGCACGTATATATGACTCTGCCAGAGAATTATCATAGTCGGTGGGAAAAGCGAAAGGTGTGCAAGTTGCTTATGTCTATTAGTAGACTGAAGCATGGATAGCAGAGACGAATCATCTGTTTTTGATGTGACGGTCAAGATGATTGATTTCATCTAAATAAAAGATGAACCTAGTAAGAAGGATGTAAGGAGCACTATCCTGGATTTGGATGATATACTCCAGATAGAAAGTTGTGTTCTTATACTACAATCGGTCAAACTTTGGTTGTCACATAGTGTTTTCACCACGTTGGATGTGGATGGTATATCAGAAATTCTGGTGAGTAGATCTAGATTTGGGATGTTTCCCAAATCGAATACTTAGAAAACATTCTAAAAGTATTTTAGAATGGATGACTCCTGACGTAGTACTGTACCCGTAGGTGATGGAGTCACCCTCTCTAAGGAGATGTCTTATAGACTGATGAAGAGAGGGACTGGCATGAATGACATATCATTTGCTTAGACAATTGAGTCAATCATACAATGTCTTGTACAAAACCAAATGGATAATATATCACGGATTCTGGTTTTAGATCTAGATTTGGGAAGTTTCTCAATCGGGTACTTGGACAACATTCTAAAAGTATTTTATAACGGATGTCTCCTGGTGTGGTGGTGTTTACCGCCGAAAGACGCAATTGGGACGTTAAGACGTCTGACCTGAATTTTGGGGGCAGATACTATTTGGATTTATCCGTCCACCTCTCCGAAAATTCTAAGTTGATTTATGGCACCGTATATCGGAGGTTTGGATGGATGCGGCAGTTGTAGCAGACTTCGTCAGATTCCCTCTTGTTTGTGAGGGGTTTTTTATTGTGGGGACGCTCTTTCCTGCAGGCACAAGCCCCTGCAGTTAATTACATTACCGCATCGCGATAACCACTTTCTCCTACTCCGGAAGTTCACTTCGTGTCATATGTGTTTGTTTTATTTTTGGTTGTCCGTGGATTGTATACGGAGACTAATTTATGTTGTCGCCCGTAGGGCATGGATTAGTCCAAATCCGTATTTCTAAGATTTGGGGTTTTATTTAAGGATCGTTAATCTGATTTGAGATTAAGATCAACTTAAATGTATATGAGCAGTTGGAGCTCGGTTGGTTTTTTATTAAGGATACGTTAGTCCAATTTGAGACTAAGATCTACTTAACAAGGTCTTAGAATCATTTTTGCTTCAGATCCAACAAAAGAGCATTTGGGATCTGTTGTTTTAGTTTAATGACGTTTCGGTCCATTATCGCCATTTTCGAAGAGAAGTTCTAGTTTGAGGACATCTCGGTCCGTTGATCACTATTTTGGAGGTGGGATTTTAGTTTAAGGACGTCGCGGTCCGTTGATCACCATTTTGGAGGTGAGGTTTTAGTTTAAGAATATCTTGGTCCGTTGATCACTATTTTGGAGGTGAAGTTTTAGTTTAAGGACGTCTCGGTCCGTTGATCACCATTTTGGAGGTGAGGTTTTAGTTTAAGGACGTCTCGGTCTGTTGATCACCATTTTTGAGGTGAGATTTAGTTTAAGGACGTCTCGGTCCATTGATTATCTTGCGCGCACGTGTATTTGTTACGTGACGGGATGAACAACGATGATATAGGATGCACCCATTCTGGGATGTGGTTTGATTTGGGATGTGCACATCAATTTGGGAAGTGCACCAAAAAGCAGTTGGTTGTCGGGACCCGCCACCTCTATGAAGACGTTGAGAAATTACAACGACATGTATCAGAGGTATGGAGAAATGTACCCTTAAACCAAATCCCGTATTTGAGGGAAAAGATCATGGTGGATCATCTAAGAATCATTAGTCATTTTTTGAGACTAAGATTAACTTAGGAGATGTGGGATGAACATCATTTTGAATATCATTGGTTGAAAGATCATTAGTCATGTTTGGGACTAAGATCAATTTGGGGAATGATGAGCGCAGAGGGGCTCAGTTGATTGGAAGAAGTTAGTCAATTTGGGCTAGATGTGGGTCTCCATAATTACGCAACAGAGCTAAGTGCTGAGGCATACAATACTCACATGCATTTCACGTGAGGCACCTGATTAGTGTTAAACACTAGAATTCTGTATCGCTCACGTGACACACGTGAGGCATCGGATTAGTGTTAAACACTAGAGTTCTGTGGCGCTCACGTGATACACGTGAGGCACAGGATTATGGGCACTGCCCACTTATTTCTCCGCTTTTTATTTAAGTGCTGAGCACTTGGTTCTTATAGCGCTCACGTGCGCCCCAAAGTTGGGTTCTGCCTTTTGGGTTTTTATCCCCTCCTTTTAGATGAATGCGTGCAAAACACGTGATTGCCCTAAGAGGCGCTTCTCATTCTTCCTTTAAGCGCTCACATGGGAAACACGTGCGGTCCTCGTTATAGTGTTTAAACGTTAATGAATCATCAGTCTTTCCTTCTAAGTGTTTAGAGATCTTGATCTCATGTTAATAACCCTAGGATTTGGAGGATCTCATATCTCTTGTTTTGTAAGAATTAAATTCTTTTTATAGGGTTTGAACCCTAGCTTTCAAAGGAATTAAATTCCCATATGTTTTTTTGTAAGAGTTAAACTCTTTGAACTCAATTATTTCCCCTAGGTTTTGAATCTGCATGACAGAATCTCCCCGATAAGAATTATTCTCAACTTGTGGGGAGATCTGTTTCTGCAGATCTCAACCAGAGAAAGAACTAAGTTTCTATATGAATAGTTAAATCCTTAGAGAGGCGAACGAGAGAAAAAAAACGATCTCTGTGTTTTGTTTTCTCTTTACCTAGGGTTTTAATGAAACAAGTCTTCCTTTGTGAGAATTAAATTCACTGTTTCTTTTGAAGCTTTTCTTTCTTCTTCTCTTAAGCTTCTCTCGTTTTTCTAAGCTTCTGAGGGGATTTCTTTGTTTACTCTCTCTTTCTTCACTCTCCGTCCTCCTTGAGACTTGAAGTCTCTGATCCCTTATATAGTAGAGAGAAGTTTGTTTAATTCTGAGAAAATCTCTCATTGAGAGATCCTAATTGATTTAATTGGTTTAAGAATTGACTTGGAGAATTTTGCCCACCATTGGATCTTTGATCCAAGGGTTTCTATTTTACAGATCATATTTTTCTTGTTTTTAACAAGATTGGGGAAATATTTTTCTATATACAGAATCTTATTCTGTAAAATAGTAATTTTCTAAACCATCATTGGATTTTTAATTCAAGGGTGCTCGGCTTAACAGAGCACGATCTTTCTTTGTTTAGAAAGATATGGAAAATATTTTCCATCTCATGGGATCTCTAATCCACCAAATTTCTGTTTAACAGAAAATATCCCTCCTTCATAGAATTTAATTCTATACTTAATCACCATTGGATCTTTGATCCAACAATTCTTTGTTGAGTAGAATTTAATTTTACGTAGGGAGGTGCCCCCACGTGTTTAACATGTGAGGTTTATTTGGTTTGTCAGCTGTTTGATTTGCAGCGCCTATATGCATTGCATATAAGAGCTCAAGTGTTAAACACGTAAAGCTCATTAAGCCTATAGTTGTTTGATTTGCAGCGCCTATATGCATTGCATATAGGCGCTCACGTGTTTAACACGTGAGGCTTATTAAGCCTATTTGCAGCGCCTATGTGCTTTGGCATATAGATGCTCACGTGTTTAACACGTGAGACTTGGACAGTAGAGAATTTTCCCTCTTCCCTTTTTTTATAAGGGAACAGGTAGTGTACCCGCAGGTGATGGAGTCACCTTCTCTAAAAGGGATGTCTTATAGACTGATGAGGAGAAGGACTAGCATGAATGACATATCATTTGCTTAGGCAATTGAGTCAGTCATGCAATATCTTGTACAAGATATTGTTTTTGCACTAGTTGCAATAAGCGAATATTAATCCAATCCTGGAGAAACATTGGGAAGCAGTAAAGAACATAAAAGGATATTCTTGGTATAAGGTAACGGTAGCCTCCTTTGGGAGGCGGTTATCGGTTCAGGCTTCCAAGGCAATCTTGATGACAGAGATGCTATCAGAGTTTTGAGTTTAGCCTCTTCTGAGGATCGGTATATTGGATAGTGTTCTAATAGGGATACTAAGGCAGTCAGGGTGCAGGATGCTAGTTATGACTCAACAGAGGACTTGGTCCCATCAAGTATCCAGACAAATTCTTAAAGCGAGGTATCGCTCAGTTTGGGAGACTGTTGATCTCCGCAAAGTTGAGATATAGAGAGATGAATTTGGAACATTACAGCGGATCCATTCGCTGAGGCTATTTCTCGAATACATTAAATTTCACAAATATAGTTTGCGAAACTGATTGGTAGAGAAGTTGGGTATTCGGTAGCGCACGAGCTGTGGGTACGCGATACCGCGATAATTGGCCTTAAGTGCAAGTGGGAGATTGTTGGATATAGTTCCCTCAAGGCAATTATTGTGATCGCAAATAGACGATTATAATAATTGAGGGGGGCCTATACAGGTATAACAGTCTTACTCGAGATGATAGTATACTATCTGATTTGTCTTCATCATTGATGAAACCCGTGGGATTGTTTCTTGACAACCAGCATTATAATGGCGATCATATATGTGGGAATTGGGTTGTCCATAAGCACATCCTTAAATGTCCCTAGTTGTGGGAGTATCGAGATTGGGTATCGATATTCCGGAGTAGACTAGTGTATACGTTTCTAGACCCCAACAAGGGACGGTGGCCATTCTCACAAGCCATTGGTGTTGTGTCACCTAAGATAGTATACAGGTGCTCACTGGAGGTAAGTACATTGGACGGACTCGCCGAGAACTTCTAGATGGTATTATATCTATCGTTAGATAGAAGTTCTCAGGTGGTATTAGTACAGGTTAATCTTTTGACCTGAAATCGTCATTTGTCTCGTGTGAGTTTCTACTGTACTTTGATTACTACCCTATCACGGCTCAAAGGATTCGTGCAAACAGGTTTTAGTTGGGTACGGTCCCAAGCCACATGGAGGCAGTGGTCGATTGTCAGGGATTCGTCTCTCCTGGTATTAGGAGTCGATGTCGCGCTGTGTTCAATCGGCTATCACCAGAAATCTATGGCCACAGTGGATGAGATTTACTGATAGTTGATCGGTAGTATCTCTGTTGGTGATGAGCCTGACTCAGACACAACTTATCGGGTTAGTATGGGTCTGACGTTATCTACCCCTAAACCCGATATACGATATTCTTCGACGAAGAGACCAGGCTGTATGGTGATTATTACATTCAGGCTCAGTAGGGTAAGGACATACTTGATTGTTGACCCCTCCTTCAACAAGTACATGGGTAACCATTACGTATAGCTAGTGTCGCTGACGTGCTTGTAGTTAAACCCACTGCCAGCGTATTGTCGAGTCTTTAGAGTCCCATACAGAGGTTTTCCCGGTTCAGACAATAGATGTAGGAGCCGTACGTTGGTATGTTCACGGGTCTGATTAAATACGTGTACGGGATACACAGACTTTAATCGGACGGTTAATAATACTGGTCGGCTTAGGATTAAGCTGGATTATTAAATCAGGTTTTGATTTAATAATTTATGTATGTATTTTGATACATATATTTTAGTATTATTGTTCACTATTTATTTTCTCTCTTTGGTGCTATCCGTATTTTTATACGGATACACGTATATGTGGCGATACGTATACAGGGTGAAGTATTCCGTATTTCTACGGGAATGCTTCTAGAAGAAAGACACCTCATATTTGTTTTTCTTTTTAGAAAAATAAATGGGAAATAAGATGGCATGAAATATGCTTGTGATTGCTAACTAACAGCTGAGTCCTCTCCGAACCGCAGGAGATAGTTGCCCATCATACGGCTCACCAACTTCACTTGCCTCTAAGGGGGGCTCGCTCCGGGCAGGTTCGGAGGAATGGATTTGATTGTGATGTATATTTATTGGTGCACTATTGCTTCATGGTTGTTTTTATGTAGCCATTCTCTTTTCTTTTGACACTTGATCATTTTTTCATCCTACATACTTCATACTTCATAGTAGAGAAAAATACTTAGCCATTTTTTCTCTTCTCCTTCTTCTTCCTCTTGCTCACTTGAGCTTGAGAAAAAGAGAGAAAAAGTTTAGTGATATATTTCTACATTACTGACCATCCACACCTAGCAAGTTTAGATAATCGGTTAGAGGCTCTTCCGGTTTCCCTCGGATGGATCGTCTTTGGCGAGGGTGATCGATTTTCAAGCCCGTTCCCGGCATTTACGAGTTTAGAGGGGTCTTCCACAATTGGGTGGACACGCGACAAAACTTATAGTTTCTCAACCCTTATATTTCTAGTTAGCTAGTTTAGGTTTTTGGATCGTTTTCCTGGGTTATGGGTGTTTGGTGTTTGCGTAAATTTTTTATTTTCGCTTCCGCCTCGACCGCGGCTTCCGCGGCGCGGGCACCGAAACCCAACAGGGGTTGAATCCGAAAGGTTTCAGATTCGATCGGATATGATCCTGTATAACCCTACCAGCTTATTAATAAGTTTTTAGAGTCCTGCAACGAATTTTCCTGCCCAGGCAAAAATATGATGTAGCGTGCGTATGCGATACGTGCAGGGGTTCGCTTAAATAGTTGATTTAATCGAACGTCTGGGTATACTAACCGGTTTAAAAGCCGGAATATCTTGTCAAGTGTTGATTTGATAACCGTATTTAATACAATTTCTAGTATCATGTATATGATACACTCTCTCTGATGTATATAATACATAGAAGAAATTGATGGTTATTTTGTATGTATATGATACATAAAATTGTTCTCTTTTAATCTCTCTCTCTCTATGTATATGTATATGTATATATTTGTATATGTATATGTATATAAATGGATACACCGGTATATATATATATATATATATATATATGATAACATTTAATTGGTGGAGTCCTCCACTCTTTACTTAACATATTAGATTTGATAAATAAAGAATGAGGTGAAAAGAGAGAGAGAGAGAGAAAGAGATTTCTTCATTCATCTTCTTCTTCTTCTTTTGAGCTTGAGAGCTCCAAGCTCTCTTCATTAATGACAAATATTGCCATGGTGGCTCAAATCAATTCTGGAGAGTACCCAGTTCACCTCGCATCTTTATTAGCGCATAGCGAGTGACGAAGTGTAGTTTCTCCTCAAGACGGAGGAGATGGAGCTATGGGCATCACGGCTTCACCGTGGATCATCTACGGCGAAATGGTCGGCGTAGGGATGCTTCCGGATACTCACAGAGTTTAGCTCAAGTCCGAGTTCATCTCCTGGAGTATATGAAGACGCTACAAAGGTTGTAGTCACATCTCCTTTAGTTCACTAGTTTAGAACTTTTGTCAATTGCGTTGTTGTTTCGATAGATTCTTATTTGGATTGGGTCTATACTTGCTATCAATTTTTGTGTGCAATTCCACCGCGGTCGCGAGCCCTAGCCCTCATCCACCAACAATATCATCATGGACGCATGTCCAATGGAGCATTCCTATGGCGCATATACCTATTAGAGCATAGGTTGTTGGCGCATTGGTCGCTGGGGCATGTTCATATTATCACATATCCATATGGTGCATGTTCATATTGGCTCACATGCCTCTGGCGCATGCCTACAACAGAACTTAAGTTCTGGCGCATGTCATTAGTTTGGCGCATGCCCACATGGTATATCACGTGGCGCATGCCCAGGGACGCATCACTTAGGGTTTCTGCTGAGATTAATCTCTATATCTTTTTTGAAACTTAAGTTTCATGAAGCTTAAGTTTCTATTAATGGCAATTTTGGCCATTAACAATATCAAGATCAAGACTTTAATGATCTTGATTATTATTTTGTGCATGGTTCATATCATGGGGGTGTTTAAAGTTTAAACTTCATCTTTATTTCGATCTTTTGGAGTTTGATGGTTTTGCATCATTTTGATGAAGAAATCCTTAAGTCTTCCTGCAAGCCCTGGGTCTTAAGATCGAAAATCCCTCCATGAGAGCTTAAGTTTTCGACAAGAAAGTGATTTGACTTAAGGATATATGATCCAGAAGAAGAAATTAAGTTCTTATGAAAGTTAACCTTCTTTTCGTGGAGATTAATCTCATGGGCTCCTTTTATAAGAGAGGAGGGATCATTGGTCGTTAGGACCCATCATCTTTCCGAAGACATTTAGGGATTACAGCGACGTAGATCGAAAGTGTGGAAGGATGTACCCTAGGCCACGCCCCTTTATAACAGGAAGAAACATTTTGGAGCTTAAGTTCAGAGTTGCCAAAAAGGCTTATTTGTGCCCGCGCACGTGTTGCCTATGGAGTCGGCACACGTGTGTCGAAGTATCTTCATTAGCCGGAAGGAATTAATCTCCACTAGCGTAATTCGAAGAACGAACAAGAAAAGGGTGAATGTTTAGGTAGGAGGATGGATGTGGTCCAATGGATAAAGCACTGCCAGCTTCTTATAGACCGGCAGTCTCCGAGAGGAACCTTAACCCCCCGGGGTGATGGTAGACTTTTTCTTCGCCACGGGGGGCAACAAAGTCCTTGGTAAGAAGCAAGGGGGAAAGACATAGCTCAAGGAGCACCAATCTCCCACGGCGAACATCTATCTGCACAAAGCCGACCTAGAGATAGAAAGAAAGATACAGGAAAGGAAAATGAAATAGGGTTAGTTTGAGATACGTGGACGGGGAGTACGCAGTCGAACAACCGCTGGGGCTTCCAGCAGTTATAGCTAAACTAACCAGATGTGCCGCCTAAAACCTGGAGTAACCATTTATCGGAAATCAACGTCGGATCCCGGCTATATGAAAAAGGGGCATCCTGAAGCGGAGGATCACGAAATGCAAGAAGGGGCGAACCAAGCGCTTGCGCGAAGAAGCGAATCAATCAGAATGGAGACAAGGAAAGGAGGAGAGGTGAAAGAGTGGGAGCACATCGCACTGCCGCATATGGCGCATAATGCCAGTGCACGTGCACTACACGTGTCACACATAGCACCGACCCACATGCATCGCACATGGATGCTTGGCGCCAGCGTACATATGCTACACGCGGCGCGCCTGGCACCATTATTAGTGCACTTGCATCTTGGAGGGAATGGTTAACTATTCAATGATACTTAAGTATCGTATGGTGAAGCTTAAGCTTCTGTATATCTTTTTTGATAGAGGTATCCCCTCTTATTTATAGGAGGATGGTAGAGAAGTTCTCTCTCTTTTTGCCAATGTGGGCTAAAATTACATCCTTCATGTGGTAGAGTTTGCTCAAGCTATACGTGTCTCGTACGTCTGCTCATAACTTTTGATCCCGGAAGAGTAATAAGGTCCGTAATATATCAAATCAAAACTCTTTTCGAGACGCTTTCGATACCATCAGAATTTTTCTGATTCTCATTCGGGAGTCTACCAAAATATAGCCCTGGAAAGAAACTGCTCTGCATTTTCCTGAGCGTATTGAAGCCATTTTATGCTTTGAGCTCTTTTGTGCTCTTGCGCCTAAATGTTTTTTGGTAGGACACCGTATTCTTCGGATTTAATATAGCAGACTCATCAAAAGTGATATCTCTACTAATCATAAATTTTGACGACTTAGGATCTGGATATCAGAACCTATAAACTTTAACCCCGGTAGCATAACCAAGAAAAATGCATTTCTTCACTCGAAGATCTAACTTTCCTTCATGACAATATGCATATGCGGGACAACCAAACACTTTAAATGTAGAATAATTGGCGTGCTTCCCAGGCTATAGCTGCTCCGGTGTTTTACTACCAAGCGATTGTATGAGGTGATCGATTCACCATGTAGCATGCTGTGTTCACTTCCTTTGCCAAAGCTCCTTGCCAAGCCTTGCATTCGATAACATGCACCGAGGTTTCTCCAAAAGAGTTTGATTCATGCGCTTCGCGACTCCATTTTGCTATGGTGTATGGACAACGGCATGATGCCGAACAATACTTTTGTCTTTTGCAAAATTTAATGAAATCCCCACCATAAAATTCTAATCCGTTGTCCATCCTTAGTCTCTTGATCTGCTTGCATGTCTGCTCCTCAATCAACGCCTTCTATTGTTTGAACGTAAGAAACACGTCACTCTTGTGCTTCAAGAAATAGACCCAAACTTTCCTTGAAAAATCGTCGATGAAAATAAGCAGATATTTTGTACCGCTTCCTTTGGAAGCAACTTGAGAAGGTTCCCAAAGATCCGAATGGATATAGTCAAGAGTACCTTTTGTGTTGTGCACCGCCGAACTGAAACTAACTCGTTTCTGCTTCCCAAAATGCAATATCCACAAAACTCCATCTTCGATGTAATTTGACCACAAAATAGACCCTGCTTCGATAAATCAGCCATGCCTCTCTCACTCATATGCCCAAGCTGTTAGTTATATATATACCCTAGAGGCCATTATTATACATGTGATGTATATTATAGTGGATGCTTGGACATATATAGGGAGAACTTTCTTGCTCGACATGATAGTATACTATCGGTTGCTCTTAATCTTAATATGTACACTTATTGTCTCTCTATTACATATTGATAAAGCCCTTAGGATGAGTACTTGACTACCAGGATTATGATGCAGATCATACTAGCGGAGCAAGGGTAGTCGGTAAGTACATCCTTCAAATGTTCCTAGTCGTGGGAGTATCGAGACAGGGCATCGATATTCCAGAGTAGACTAGCGTATACGCTTCTCGACCCATATGATGGACGATGGATGATCCTATATCCATTGGTGTTTGACATCAGAGATGGTGTACGGGTGCTCAGTGGAGACTGGATAGACTGAACGACTCGCCGAGAACTCCTAGATGGTATTATACCTATCGTCAAATAGCAGTTCTCTGGTGACACTGGTACAGGTTAGTCTGTCGAACCGAGATCGTCATAGAGTCTTGTGTGATTCCCACTGTGCTTTGATTTCCACCTTACCACGTTCAAGAGATCGTGAAAAACGGTGGTTTTTGGGTACAGTCCTGAGTCACATAGAGGCAATGAACGATAGGAGGGGATTCGTCTCTCCCGGTATTGGGGGTTGATGTTGCGCTATGCTCGATTGGCCATAACAGGAAATTCCTGGCCAAGGTTGCTGAGATCTACTGGTAAGTGTTATCAGTAGTTTCTCGATTCGTTATGGACCTTGCATCGGCATGACTTATCAGGCTATTGGGGTCTGACGATTACCACCCACAGGCTGTGATATGCGACATATCTGACGAATAGTGTTACTGATTGGATTCGCAGGAGTATGAGCAGGCTTGCTTGTTGATCTTCTGATCGCTCAATACCCGGATGGCCGTTACGTTTAGCAAAGCGCTTGGGGCTTGTGGGTGTTTGATATGATCATCACCTACTGCCGGCGTATTGACGAGTGTTTAGAGTCCTACACAGAGGTTTCCTGGTTCATGCGAAACGAAGTAGGAGCAAATATGTGATATGTGCGGGACCGAGATTAATGCGAGTATGTGATACCGCATTCTATTTTCGCGATATGTGATATCGGTCGGTTATATGTGATATAGTCGGGTTATCGGATCAAGTGTTGATTCGATAAGATGTTACAATTGATATTAATCGGTTGTATGTGATATAGACGGATTATTAAATCAAGTGTTAATTTGATAATTTAATATATAATTATATATTTGATATATTAACTTACATTAACTAATATTTGCTCACTAAACATTTCTTTTTCTCACTTGTGTGCATATAGTATACATGTGATATATATTAATGTACATTTTATTTGTGTCATGCTTGTGTTAGTTATATGTATGCCCTGGAGGCCATTACTATACATAGGATGTATATTGTAGTGGATGCTTGGACATATATAGGGATGACTTTCTTGCTCGATATGATAGTATGATATCTGGTTACTCTTTACCTTAACGTGTACACTGATTGTCTCTCTGTTACATGTTGGTAAAGCCCTTAGGATGTGTACTTGACTACCTGGACTATGATGCGGATCATACTAGTGGGGACATGGTAGTCCATGAGTACATCCTTCAAAGTCCCTAGTCGTGGGTGTATCGAGACGGGGCATCGATATACCAGAGTAGACTAGCGTGTAGCTTCTCGACCCATACAGATGGGCGATGGATGATCCCATATCCATTGGTGTTTGACATCAGAGATGATATACGGGTGCTCAGTAGAGACTGGGTACACTGGACGGACTCGCCGAGAACTCTCAGATGGTATTATACCTTACGTCAGATGGCAGTTCTCTGGTGACACTGGTATAGGTTAGTCTGTAGACCCGAGATCGTCATAGAGTCTTGTGTGATTCCCACTGTGCTTTGATTTCCATCATACCACGTCCAAGAGGGCGTGCAAAAAGGTGGCTTTTGGGTACAGTCCCGAATCACATGGAGGCAATGAGCGATAGGAGGGGTTTCGTCTCTCTCGGTATAGGGAGTTGATGTTGCGCAGTGCTCGATTGGCTATAACAGGAAGTCCTTGGCCAAGGCTGCTTTAGAGATTAACTGGTAAGTGTTACCAGTAGTTTCTCGACCCGTTATGAGCCTCATATCGACACGACTTATCGAGTTATTGGGGTCTGACGTTTACCACCCCTAGACAAGATATGCGACATATCAGACGAACAGACCGGACTGTACGGTAGTGTTACTCGTTGGATTCACTGGAGTGTGAGCGGGCTTGCTCGTTGATCTTCTGATCGCTCAATACCCGGGTGGCCGTTACGTTTAGCAGACCGCTTGTGGCTTGTGGGTGTTTGATATGATCATCACCTGCTGCCGGCGTATTGACAAGTATTTAGAGTCCTACACAAGGGTTTCCTGGCTCAAGCAAAACGAAATAGGAGCGCATATGAGATATGTGCGGGACCGAGAATAATACCAGTATGTGATACTGTATTCTATTCTCGCGATTTGTGACATTGATCGGTTGTATGCGATATAGCCGGGTTATCGGATCAAGTGTTGATTCGATAAGTTGTTACTATTGATATTAGTCGGTTATATGCGATATGACTGGATCGTTAAATCAAGTGTTGATTTAATGATTTAATGTATAATTATATATTTGATATATTACTTTACATTAACTAGTATTGGTTCACTTATGATTGATTTTCTCACTTGAATGTGCACATTGTTTATATGTGATATATGCAAGTGTACATGTTTGTATCATGCTTGGTGATACAAACAAGTTGTATATATGAGACTTGAACCATATCAAGGTTGGATTAGGGTTTACTATTTTCCTAAACAAATAACAAAAGAGTGTGACTTTGGTCAAAGTTATCAAGCTTCATGAAGCTTGATGAACATTGACAAAGTCAACTCTTTTGTCATTTGCTTAAGATATTAGCTAACCCAACCCTTAACCTTATGCTATGGTTAATTCTCTACATGAGTTAAGCATGAGGGGTTAACTCAACCATGGTGCCATGATTAAAAGGATAAGTGTTCATATTATTCTTTTAATGGAAATCATTCTTTCTTCTTCTTCATCTTCATCAAGCTTGAAAAAGCTTGCTAGCTCCAATTGCATAATGAGAAAAAAAGTGAGAAATCCAATTCTAAAGTGAACCCACTTCCTATTTCTTCATCCTCTACCACTTGCCAAGTAGTATAGGGTGTTCTCTTCACAAAGTTTTCGACCAAGTGAAGGAATAGCTTGAGTTTGAGTCTCCCCGACGTAGATCATCTTCGGCCTCGAAGTCAATGACCTAGCCCGATCATTTCTCCGATGAAACCATCGCAAGAGTCCAGGACCCGATGATCTCAGCGGAGGGACGTCATCTCGGAGCTAAAGAAATGGTAGACCGGATCTACAAAGGTTGTAATCCCTTTCACTTAGCAATAAAGTTGTTTACTTGCTAGCTTTTCGCATTTACATCTAGTTAACGATCTTCATTAGGGTTTCTCGGCACCGGAAAATTTTAATTTGGCATGGTTGATGCTTTGTGGAACCTCTTGAGTGTGCCTAGGAACCCTACAGTGGTATCAGAGCCTAGCTAGAGCCTTAGGCGAAGTGTAGACGATGTTAGAAGTCCGATCGAACCGAAACCCTAATGCAAATTCCTTCTCTGTACATTTTTTTAAAACTGGGTTTTTTCCAAATTAAAAATATGCAGAAAATTCAGCAGGATTTTCTAAGAAATACTGTGCAAAACGAGCACCTAACTCAATTAAACAAAGCATGCCTCTCGCGGCGGTTCCGCGGCCGTACGGTCGGTTCTCCCAATAATATTTGCACAGTAATTCCTAATTTTTAGTTCTGTATTTTCTGGGATATTTTAACTTTTACTCAAGAGTTGAGTATTCTGGGTTGTATTGGGGACTCCGTATTTCGATCGGGAAGTTTTACTTCGTCTGTGTTTTTCCGGATAATTTTAGAAAATGTTGAAAAGTTTGACCGGATATAAATACCCACTTTTTCCCCTACCGGGAAATTTCCAAGTGTTGGATCTTTCTGTAGTTTAACGACGTTCTAAGTAGTGCAAGTAACGCGATAGACCCTCTAGAAGACAACAAACCTTAACTCGATTATATGACCGTCTTGAACTGCCCTTTGAACCTTCGGGTTTGGGGCGGTACGGCGTGCCACATATGAGGCGTTGGCTTGACCCTTCTACGGCTGGACCGTTGGTACTGAGGCATGAACTGAATGTTTTTGAACTTATTTCAAGAGTTGAGCTGTTTTGGGAAAACTTGGGTGTTTGTGTGTTCGGTCGAAAAGTTTAACATTTTCTATTTATCTGGAATGGGATACAATACTTGGAATCCACAAGTAGTTATGAGATAACTGATATGAATGTTATAAACATAGCACTTTAGTCTCACATGATCGGTTGCCACGGAATTTTGATGTGATCAAAAGTCCGTCGCAATCACGTAGCGTACGTGGATACTCGCCGGGTAAACTTAATAGACAGCCATGTCCCATAGCCCCGACCAAGTGACTGTAGGAGAACCCCGTCGCCGAAAGCATCCGTCCAGGTGCTCGCGGCAGCGGTGTTCCGCCTTAGTGCACTTCGTCGACGGCATCGGGAGTGCGGCTGCTTACTAAAGTTTGCGACGAGCATTCGATCAAGATGCCGGGAATCTTGTTGAATTGCCCGACTAGATATTGAAAAGTGTTTTCGATAATGAGACTAAAATGCGGGGTTTATAATTTTTAGGCATGCGATGTCTAAGGAATTTATTTGATTAGGCATGCGATGTCTAAAAGGGTTGCGGATTCCAACTGTTGTAGTTTTACACTTTCTTTTCTGCGACCGTAAGTGTAATATGTGATATCGCCGGTTTCGTTGCTATATGTCAACGACAATTGGGATGCACACATTTACTTACGTTGATGACATGTGATGTTATGTGTTGCTGGATATGTTATATTGGATCATTGCGTTTTGAATAGCCGGGGTTTTTTATGTGAGATGAGAGTTTTTATTTTCATTCATGTAAAATTCACTTGTATGTAATATTCTTTTATTGGGGCACTTCCAGGTTGCGGAAGTTGTCACCGTTGATGTATATTATTTACTTTTCCGCACTAGGATAGACCCAAGGAGGAGGGCACAAGTAACCGGGTTCTGGAGTCCAGTGGGAGACCAACTCGAGGAGTCGAGTCCGGGTCTCCTGACCCTAGAATTGGTAGGGTTGCTTGCCGCTCTCATAGGGGTCTTGAGGTGTGGGTTTGGCTATTCATCGCGACCGTGGAATCCGTGTTTTATACTGGCTCGTATTGAAAACACGGACGTCCTAGTATATCCAATGTTTCATATGATTCTTCTGCTGCGATATCTGTGATGTGATCATTTAATGTTCTGTGATAAATACTGTATATAGTATATATGATATATTATATAGGCGTTACTTATGTTTTACACCCGCGCTAGCCCTGCCCCGCTCTGCCGTTAGTTACCTAACCTAACGGTGCACGAGGGGATATCGAGGCGAATGCGGATGGCATAAGTGTACGTCGTATTTATCTGTAATGTTTAGGTGATTTAAATGATGGGACTTTGATTGAAACAATTTCCGGATTGTGTATGTGAAAAGTATCAATTCAAATAGTCCCCTATTTCGGTGCCATTTGGTTGATCGTAAAATGCGAGACTGAGTAAGTAAATCAAATTGATAAGAGTCTCTTTGTGTCGGTAATTAGAAAATTGAATAAAGTTCACAATCAAAAAATTATATTTGACCGCAATCAACTACGGTGTCAGTTGTAGATCGTAAGCGAGTGCGGATCGTCCACAGGGATTGTACGATTCGTTTTTATATTTGCTTTGTTTGAATTGAAAAGTTAATCGAAAAGAAAAAAAAACATGATTCAAGAATTTATCGATTGATTCAGGTGTCACGAGTTTAATCAAGAATCAAGAAAATGATAAATAATCGAGAATCAGGGTTTCGATGATATTTCCAACCAAATGTCAAGAATCTAAATGAGCCTCGTAGGAATCGATCGGATCTATAGACGTGATGTAATTTCAAGATTTCTTGTTCTTGTCCTTCGAAGGATTGATACTAGATCGATGATGATCGACGAGAGTTAGGGCTTTCTTGATGAAACTAGGGTTTCATCCTCTAACCCTTGTTCTTTCGGAGATATCATTCACATTCTAGCCTCTAGCAATTTCAAGAAACGATCGTAACTCCCCAATCTCGAGCGATATCAATCAAGAAAGCATCGCAACGAATTGGGTCGTCGATTCTTGATCTTGCTAGGGTTTACAAAACTCGTAGGATTCAAGAATCGATTTAAGATATATTACATCATCATTCTATTGATCGTCTCGACTCCTCGACGAGCGGAGTATTACTCAAACATCACAACAAGAATTACAACTAGAAATTTAGATTGAATCATGATGCAAGAATTTAAAGAAAACAAGATAAAAGAATATCACCTTTTATTTATATCAACAATTTGATTACAGTCGCTCAAGAACTACAAGAGGAAGAATTAAATTGTCGACTTGGCTTCGCTCGGCTTCGTGAGTCGCGGATCGGCTTGGACCACTTGCTTTGTTGAAGAACGGCTCGGCTCCTAAAAGGTTGCAAGGCTTCTTGCTTGATGGGGTACTCGAGATCTTGGCTTTTGATTGGAATTAGGGTTAGGGTTTCACACAAGTCCTCTCACTAGACTTGTGGAAAAAGAAGATGAAGAAAGAGATAGAATGGCTCTAAAATGAACTAATGGAGGGAATTTTCCAAGATGATTTACAAGTGAGCCTAGGGTCTTATTTATAGAGCACCCAAACCCTAAGCCTTTGAGTTCCCTCCAAAAGTTTGTTGAAAGACTTCTAGAAGTAGTTAGTTAGGCTTAGCTTAGGGTTTAAGCTAGGGTTTAGGGAGAAGTTTCTAGAATGATAGGCTAGTTTAGTGTTGATCCCAAAGCTTGCTGATCTGGCAGAAGTCTCTGAAGTCTTCTGGAACTTGGAGTGTCTTTATGAAGTGTAGGAGCTGAGGTAAATATTGTGCAGCAAAATTGAGTGGATGACATGGCAAGACGGTCGCGGAACCGCGGCGCAAGCAGGCTCCGGCCGCGGTTCCGCGGCCATGTAGGAGGCTTGGAGCTTGGGGCTTCTTCTGTGGTCTTGGGCTCATATTTGGAGCTTTCTTTGATATGTTGATTTTTGTTTGTCCCTTTGGATTGATACCAGAACTGAAATCATTGAGTTGGCGTAATGTTTGATCGGTACCTGTAAATTTTTGGCCTTTCTTTTGGATTTTCCTGCACAGATCTCAAAACAAGTGTTGCGCAAATGTAGGGATGATGCGATGCCATGAAATGTGGTCAATTTCCTTTATAGTGTCGGTTTTAGAGTCTAATACATGCAATCTGATATTTTGCGACAGTTTTGCTAATATGTAAAATATGAATGCCGAACACTTCTATATGAAAGCAAATGATGAGGAAATTGCCGGCTAAAATATGCAATATTTTCGACTAATCAAATTCCCCCAAACTTAATTTCGATCGTCTCGAGCGAACTGTTTTATTAAAAAGAGAAGGAGAAAATAAAGAAAGAGAAAAACTAACTAGCACACTTTCGTAGACAACACGATTGCACTGAGCACGTGCAACAAGCCTTTAAACCTCTAGGTGTCCCTAGTAGGAGGAGTGTTGTCTCCTGAGGTTTTTCAGCGGATTGCACCAACAAAATCCAATAATAAAAGAAAGATCATGAATATTACATTTAAAGACAGTAATTGTAAAAGAAAAGCCTTGAAAATTAGGGTTTCCAACTAAGCTAGCTTTTCGGTTGTCATGAGCCCTATCTTAATGGTCATGAAAAAATGTCAGAAATCACGTCCTCCCTCAATAAAACATCATCTTATTCTTCATTCCTATCTTTATTCCAAACATCGATCATATCACCCTGCGTGTGTGTAAATACATCCCTACACCCGGAGAATTCAATTCAAGCTATCATACTCTTGCCCATCAGCCTCAGTACTTTTTAATTAATGAATATTTAGATGAGATTGCTCACACACTTTCATGCGACCGTTAATACTTCTTGAGGTACTAACCGACCGATTACTCCTGTGCTTGCTTATTTGGTGTATTTTCCTCGTCTTGCACCACCTCAGGCATAGCAGTGACTCCCAGACCAGTTGGCCTTAGGGCACTAGGTGAAGAGGCACCCTCGCTATACATTTTTATTACCCTTGGTGATAACAAAACCAGTGTCCATTTTTCTCACCACTTTATATTTTTTATTCACTTTTTTTTTTATTTCCTTCATACTTTTGGCTTTAAGACAAGAGCATTTCAAGGTATCCTCTACTATCCCAGGCTTCAAGACGTGTGTAAGTGCGAATAGCAGGGTAGCAACGTTCAAAATGTTTGGCTTCCAGAATAGAAACTATTTTTCAGACTTATTTTTATCTTCAGATTAGTGGCGTCCTTCATCTTACTAACCCTTGGGACAACGGCTCAAAACTACTTATTACTAGTTCGTATAAGAAAACTTCTAATTTTCTTAGTTTTCTTAATTTTTTCTAATCTCATGGATGTAATTGTTCACTATCTAAACTTTTATTATCTTATTTATATACAAAAAAGTGTAAATATTAAAATTATTTTTATACTTGAAAATTTTTTAAAATTTTTATGGGTTTTGAAAATTTTTCAATTTTTATAGATTTTTAAAAGAAATGTTTTGTGCTTATGCAAATGATGCAAAAATAAGCACAAACCTCCCCCAAACTTGTTTTCAACAGTGTCCTCACTGTTGCCGACAGCTATATCTACAAAACCTGTAAGTCTGGGAGGAATTATTAGTGGGGGCAAAATATATAAGTGAAGAACTTCCCCCAAACTTATTCTTTTCACTCACCTCCATTCAAAAGATGATGCAGTGATATACTGGATATGAAGGTGAGACGGAGGAATTCTAATCCAAATAAACTGGCTCTTGTAAGAACAAGAGCTCCTCCGTGGGGTCAGTGGAAAAATACGGCTTTAATCTATGTCCATTTACTTTGAAAACGGTGCCGTTTTTAACATTTTCAATCTCTACTGCCCCGTGCGGATATACAGACCGCACAACAAAAGGTCCCTTCCATCGAGATCGGAGCTTACCCGCATGAAGGTGTAATCGTGAATAATAAAGAAGGACTTGTTGACCAGGTGAAAATGTTTTCCTCAAAATGTTTTTATCGTGAAAAACCTTAGTCCTATTCTTTGTGATTACAGCGTTATCATGAGCTTCATCACGGAGTTCGCTTAGCTCATTTAGTTGCAGCTTCCGAAAGTTGCAAGCAAGGTTTAAATCAAAATTTATTTCTTTAATAGCCCACAATGCTTTATGTTCTATCTCGACGGGTAAATGACATGCATTTCCAAACACTATCCTATATGGAGACATCCCTAGGTCGGTCTTATATGCAGTTCGGAATGCCCAAAGAGCATCCGTCAG
Organism: Agapanthus africanus; assembly: GCA_030015575.1. Lineage (NCBI taxonomy): Eukaryota > Viridiplantae > Streptophyta > Magnoliopsida > Asparagales > Amaryllidaceae > Agapanthus > Agapanthus africanus. The sequence continues at coordinate 558,906,795 of JASDDO010000031.1, forward strand.
TTTGGTCGACCAGTCTTTTCTATTTTTTGCAACAGTTTTCTCCAGGATAAGTTTGATTTGTCTGTTTGAGATTTCAGCCTGCCCGCTTGTTTGGGGATGATAGGGTGTAGAAAGTCGGTGGTTGATTGAGTATTTCCGCATCAGAGTCTCGAAAGATCTGTTGCAGAAATGTGTCCCATTATCGCTAATAATAGCGCGTGGGTGTCCAAATCGCGAGAAGATATTCTCTTTCAAGAACTTAATGACAACTTTCTTGTCATTAGTGCGACATGGAATGGCTTCTACCCACTTTGAGACATAATCAACCGCCAGCAGTATGTACAAATTCCCAAAGGAGTTGGGAAAAGGACCCATAAAATCTATGCCCCAAACATCGAATATTTCAACAACCAAGATGGGTTGCTGAGGCATTTCATTCCTCTGGGAGATTCTACCCGTATACTGACATTGTGTACAGGTTTTGCAATGGTCAAATGCGTCCTTGAATAAGGTCGGCCAGTAAAATCCACATTGCAAAACCTTCTCCGCTGTCTTTTTAGGACCGAAGTGACCCCCACAGGCCTGATCATGACAAAAAGAAAGAACACTCTTGAACTCTTCATTCGGGACACACCGGCGAATGATCTGATCAGGACAATATTTGAACAAATAGGGCTCGTCCCAGTAAAAGTGTTTTACTTGGGATAGAAAACGGTATTTGTCCTGTTTTGACCACTCACTGGGTATCAGTCCCGTGGTATGATAGTTTACAATATCCCTGAACCATGGTTCATTGGATACGCTCAAGAGTTGCTCGTCAGGAAACGAGTCATTGATCGGCAGGGTCACAGGGGAAGAAGAGATGCGTGAAAGATGGTCAGCTACTACGTTTCACATCCTTTCTTATCTTTGATAACAAGATCGAATTCTTGTAATAGAAGGATCCAACGTATTAGTCGACCTTTTGCATCTTTCTTCGCCAGAAGATGTTTTAAAGCGGAATGGTCAGTATACACAACTATAGGTGAGCCAATTAAGTAAGGCCTGAATTTTTCTAATGCAAATACAACCGCTAAGAGTTCTTTTTCTGTGGTTGTATAATTAATTTGCGCATCATTCAGGGTCTTACTAGCATAGTAAATCACGTGTGGCATCTTGTCGATGTGCTGTCCTAAGACTGCACCTACTGCAAAGTCGAATGCATCACACATTAGCTCAAAGGGGTAGTCCCAGTTTGGTGATGATAAAACGGGGGCTAAAGTGAGTAAGTGTTTAAGTGAGTCGAAAGCTGTCTCGCAGTCCGAGTCAAAATGGAAGGTCGTATCCTTGGCCAGGAGAAGAGTTAAAGGTCTAGCAATTTTGCTAAAGTCCTTAATGAATCTCCTATAAAAGCTCGCATGGCCAAGGAAAGATCGAATATCTTTGACGCTTTTGGGATGAGGGAGGTTTTGAATGACATCTATCTTAGCTCTGTCAACCTCAATGCCTTTCTGTGAAATGACATGTCCAAGAACAATTCCTTCTTGGACCATAAAATGGCATTTTTCCCAGTTCAAATTCAAGTTCTTCTCTTTGCAACGAGTAAGAACAGCGTCAAGATTCGCTAGGCAATCAGAAAAAGAGTCTCCAAAAATCGAGAAATCGTCCATAAAGATCTCCAAAAAATTCTCTACCATATCAGAGAATATCCCCATCAAACACCGCTGAAAGGTAGCGGGAGCATTGCATAGCCCAAAGGGCATGCGACTGTAAGCAAAAGTACCAAAAGGACAAGTAAAAGTGGTTTTATCTTGATCCTTTTTGGCGATGGGGACCTGATTATAGCCTGAGTATCCGTCCATAAAGCAATAATACGCACGTCTAGCTAAGCGTTCCAGCATTTGATCAATGAATGGTAGAGGAAAGTGGTCTTTCCTCGTGGCAGCGTTGAGTTTTCTATAATCGATACATACACGCCACCCAGTTTGGGCGCGTGTCTGAATCAACTCATTTGCTTCATTGGTTATAACAGTGATGCCGGATTTCTTAGGAACGACATGTATAGGACTCACCCATTGGCTATCGGAGATGGGGTATATAATACCATTATCTAAGCATTTGACGATCTCTTTCATTACAGCTTCCTTCATGACGGGATTCAACCGTCTCTGTGGTTCTCGGGTTGGTCTGGCATCATCCATCACATGTATATGATGTTCAACTATCAAGGGACTAATCCCTTTGATGTCCGCCATACTCCAACCAAACGCCTCTTTGTTAGATCTCAATACCAATAAAAGTGCATTCTCTTGCTCTAATGCTAGAGAAGCGGATATTATAACCGGTAAAGACTCCTTCTCACCTAAATAAGCATATTTCAGATGAGAGGGTAAAATTTTGATATCTAATTCGGGCGGAGAAATGATAGAAGGAGGGATCATTGAGTGATTTTTGGATTTACAAAGAAGCTCAGAGCCTGTGAAAGATACAGACTCGGGTGGAGAAAAGTCAGAAGTGCAGGACTCAAGTGTAGGTAAAGTGTCCTCACTAAGATCTTGTGTAAAGTCAAACAGAGATGTGGTAATATCATCGAGATCAGTAAAGCAAAGTTCCTTAGCTCCACAACTATCGGGAGCGATCTCATGGACAGAGCACACATCTAAAATATGAGCAGAGGGTTTTGATGGCTGACTTCCAACTTTGTAGATATTTAGTTCAATGGTCATATTTCTAAATGATAAGTTCATTGAACCGTTTTTATAATTTATAACAGCGTTGGAAGTGGCAAGGAAAGGACGACCTAGAATCACCGGAATTTGGCCCCGGGGGTTTACTACAGGATGTGTGTCGAGCACAATGAAGTCTACAGGGAAAACAAATTCCCCGACCTTTATCAACACATCCTCTAATTCACCCCCCGGTTTGGTGATAGATCGGTCTGCCATCTGGAGAGTGCAGTGAGCAGCTTTCAGCTCTTCAATCCCTAATTGCTCATAGACAGAATAAGGGAGTAGGTTAACACTTGCGCCAAGGTCTAAAAGAGCACGATTTATGTTTTTACCCCCAATAGAAATCGATATTGTAGGACATCCTGGGTCCTTTCGTTTCTTTGGTAGCTGGGGAATAAAAGCAGTGCTGATATTATTAGCCATGAAGACCTTCTTCGGCACTTGAGTCTTCCTCTTCCTAGTGCACAAGTCCTTAAGAATTTTCGCATAAGCGGGGACTTGTTGAATTGCATTTAGGAGAGGGATATTGATGTTAATCTGTTTGAACATTTCTATAATTTTCTCCATATGAGGACTCGTTCTATTACCCCTTAACCGATTCGGGTAAGGAGCTTTCGCAATAAGCGCAGGGTCCATCATTGGAGAAGGAAGAGGGGATAGATGAGGTCCCAAAAGAGGTGTGGGGACCGTCTGTGGAGAACTATAAGGGTTGGGAGAAGGTGTCGAGCCTAATGGGAAATGGAGAATAGGCTCTCGAGAAGATGGTGTGGTAGAAGAAGAAGGATCAGAAGGAGAAGTGTGTGTGTGTGGAAAGGTCTCAGCCGGGGTATTGATATGATTTTCAGTATCATCAATACCTTCCCCGACATGATTGTTCAGCACTCTTCCCGATCTCAACGTTGTGATGGCATTTACATTGTAATGCCCTGGATTCTGTAGGGGTTGAAAGGGAAGTTTCCCTTTTTCTCTCGCACTCATTTTGGCTTTTAGGCGTGCGATTTCAGCTTCCATCGATCTGATACTCTCAGCGTGGGACGCTGAGTTTTTCTTTATCTCACTGACGGAAGATCTAACCTCAGTCGAAACCTCTATGAAATTTGATAAAAGTGATTTCATGGTTTGAGTGAATTGAGAGAATTCGTCAGAACAGGTCGATTGCATAGGATTAGACTGTGCAGGAGTGTTGACCTGATTTTGGAAATTTTGTGACTGATTGGGGTGCTGAGTGAGTTGAAGGGGTTGCTGTTGTGGTGGAAGAAGAGCCCTTTGAAAATTATTCGTGTTTGGAACCGTGTTTTGATATTGGTTTTGGTTCCAAGCGAAATTCGGGTGATTCCTCCAACCCTGATTGTACGTGGAAGAATATGGATCGTTTCTGGGTCGTTGAAATGCGGCATTAGAATGCTCGTGACCTTGAAACGCAGAGTTTAATGGACATTCTTTCGTTAAATGAGACGGATCAGAACAGCACCCACAAACAGTTTTGGGGAGCGACATTGGGTTTAGGGAGGCTGCAGAAAATTTGTGTTCCATAGCGTCGAGCTTCTTTTGCATTGTTGCCATCTCAGCTCGAACACCTATGGACACATCTATTTGGTGTACGCCACCCCTAATCAATGGTTGGGTTCCACTCTCCCACTGTAGTGATTTTTCAGCGAACTCTTCTAAGTACTTCCAAGCTTTCCCATCATCCTTGGTCATAAAAGTACCTTGACACATGTTTTCAAGGCTCTGTTTAGTGCTTGGGTTAATGCCCTCATAAATGATTCGGCAAAGCTCCCATCTCGGGATGCCGTGATGAGGACACTGAACCAATAGATCCTTGAAATGTTCAAAGCATTTTGAAAATGGTTCAGTAGGGAGCTGGGAAAATTGATTCAGTTCGCTATGGATTCGAGTTGTCTTTTGGATTGGGTAAAATTTCTTAAGGAATGCAGCGACGAATTCTTCCCAATTCGTGATAGAATGTGCGGTAGTGTTATATAGCCACTTCTCGGCTATATCGCACAATGTAAATGGAAGAAGTCGTAGACGCATCGCATCCACTGAAAGTTGTGACGTACCCATCATTGCGCATACGTTTTCAAATTTGGTAATGAAAACGTAAGCGTCCTCAATCTCGAGTCTGTGGAATTTGGATAAAAGATTGATATACTGGGGCTTAATCTCAAAGTTATCCCCATTGGCTGGTGGTGTGGATAAGCAGGTCGAAAGAGGACCTCGAATAGGGTAGCACCTCTCCTGGAGAGAGATGCGGGGTGGATTCTGCGCACCAACGGACGGCGGCAGATTAGGGTTAAAGAAGTTTGATGGATTCGGATCCATCGGTGTGGGTGTGGTAGTGGGTAAAGGAAAGGTAAATGGAGAAATATCGACTTCGGAGTCGATAAAAGGTACGCGGACTAAACGGGCACTAGAATCCCGTGTCCAGCCTATCTTGTACTAAAAAGGGTTAGTACAAGTGGCAGCGTTGGCTTATAATTAGGGGTAAATGAATGAATGCGGTGTTTGCTTTTGAAAAAGGGACGGATTTTTGAAAAAAATGATGCGACACAACAAATGCAGCACACAAACCCTAGAATCTAGTGGTCACCTAGGTCCGGCTCTAGACCGCTCCTAACTGCTAAAAGACAAGTCGCGGGATAGAATCCTCCATTGCCTCTTTGTTCCCCTGTGGCCAGGTAAGTGTCAGGTAAGTGGGAAGGTACTCCACTACGTAAGTAGTGGGCCTAATTAATAACCACTAGCCTTCGACACACTTTCCTAGGCACCACAAGAAAACGCGGATAAGCAATGAATTACCCACAGCCTTCTCTTGTCCTAAGTGAGCGCGACAGTCCTTAGAGTCATCTCTAGATTTCTTTTAGTTAATGTGGGTCAATGCGGATGCAAGTTTTGTGGTTTTCGGGGCCTAGGAAGGGTAATGAAATCCCCACCTAATTTGGATTTGGCCATGCCCCTTAATATCCGTATTTAGAATGCAAACAACCAAGAAACAAAATCACGCACAAATTTAATTTTGCAATTTGCGAGCTGCGATTCTTTGCAAAGAATCCTGCAGAAAATTGTTAGTTGGAGCTAAAAAGAGGAGAGAGGAGAAGGTAAGAAATCGCCTGGGAGAAAAATTGTACAGAGAACCCTCCACCAAGCCGCGGTTCCGCCGCATATGGGTACTCCCACCGCGCTTCCGCGGTCTCTTGATGAGATCACTGAACCAAAAGTTTTCAGGGAGCTTCTGTAGACTCCCTCAGCTCTCTGGTATATTCCAAAAAAATTTCCAAATTTCCAGCAAGCTCCAGATCTCCTTGCAATGAAACACAACAAATTGTTTAGGGTTTGCACGAATTTTGATCATAAAAATCACAATGAAATAAATCTTTCAATTCAAACTTTGATATAAAACGAATTAGCGCGCGATCCCCGGCAACGGCGCCATTTTGATTGAAACAATTTCCGGATTGTGTATGTGAAAAGTATCAATTCAAATAGTCCCCTATTTCGGTGCCATTTGGTTGATCGTAAAATGCGAGACTGAGTAAGTAAATCAAATTGATAAGAGTCTCTTTGTGTCGGTAATTAGAAAATTGAATAAAGTTCACAATCAAAAAATTATATTTGACCGCAATCAACTACGGTGTCAGTTGTAGATCGTAAGCGAGTGCGGATCGTCCACAGGGATTGTGCGATTCGTTTTTATATTTGCTTTGTTTGAATTGAAAAGTTAATCGAAAAGAAAAGAAAACATGATTCAAGAATTTATCGATTGATTCAGGTGTCACGAGTTTAATCAAGAATCAAGAAAATGATAGACAATCGAGAATCAGGGTTTCGATGATATTTCCAACCAAATGTCAAGAATCTAAATGAGGCTCGTAGGAATCGATCGGATCTATAGACGTGATGTAATTTCAAGATTTCGTGTTCTTGTCCTTCGAAGGATTGATACTAGATCGATGATGATCGACGAGAGTTAGGGCTTTCTTGATGAAACTAGGGTTTCATCCTCTAACCCTTGTTCTTTCGGAGATATCATTCACATTCTAGCCTCTAGCAATTTCAAGAAACGATCGTAACTCCCCAATCTCGAGCGATATCAATCAAGAAAGCATCGCAACGAATTGGGTCGTCGATTCTTGATCTTGTTAGGGTTTACAAAATTCGTAGGATTCAAGAATCGATTTAAGATATATTACATCATTCTATTGATCGTCTTGACTCCTCGACGAGCGGAATATTACTCAAACATCACAACAAGAATTACAACTAGAAATTTAGATTGAATCATGATGCAAGAATTTAAAGAAAAAAAGATGAAAGAATATCACCTTTTATTTATATCAACAATTTGATTACAGTCGCTCAAGAACTACAAGAGGAAGAATTAAATTGTCGACTTGGCTTCGCTCAGCTTCGTGAGTCGCGGATCGGCTTGGACCACTTGCTATGTTGAAGAACGGCTCGGCTCCTAAAAGGTTGCAAGGCTTCTTGCTTGATGGGGTACTCGAGATCTTGGCTTTTGATTGGAATTAGGGTTAGGGTTTCACACAAGTCCTCTCACTAGACTTGTGGAAGAAGAAGATGAAGAAAGAGATAGAATGGCTCTAAAATGAACTAATGGAGGGAATTTTCCAAGATGATTTACAAGTGAGCCTAGGGTCTTATTTATAGAGCACCCAAACCCTAAGCCTTTGAGTTCCCTCCAAAAGTTTGTTGAAAGACTTCTAGAAGTAGTTAGTTAGGCTTAGCTTAGGGTTTAAGCTAGGGTTTAGGGAGAAGTTTCTAGAATGATAGGCTAGTTTAGTGTTGATCCCAAAGCTTGCTGATCTGGCAGAAGTCTCTGGAGTCTTCTGGAACTTGGAGTGTCTTTATGAAGTGTAGGAGCTGAGGTAAATATTGTGCAGCAAAATTGAGTGGATGACATGGCAAGACGGTCGCGGAACCGCGGCGCAAGCAGGCTCCGGCCGCAGTTCCGCGGCCATGTAGGAGGCTTGGAGCTTGGGGCTTCTTCTGTGGTCTTGGGCTCATATTTGGAGCTTTCTTTGATATGTTGATTTTTGTTTGTCCCTTTGGATTGATACCAGAACTGAAATCATTGAGTTGGCGTAATGTTTGATCGGTACCTGTAAATTTTTGGCCTTTCTTTTGGATTTTCCTGCACAGATCTCAAAACAAGTGTTGCGCAAATGTAGGGATGATGCGATGCCATGAAATGTGGTCAATTTCCTTTATAGTGTCGGTTTTAGAGTCTAATACATGCAATCTGATATTTTGCGACAGTTTTGCTAATATGTAAAATATGAATGCCGAACACTTCTATATGAATGCAAATGATGAGGAAATTGCCGGCTAAAATATGCAATATTTTCGACTAATCAGACTTCATTAATGTGATTAATGAAAGAAAAGAAACCTAATATGTTGTGAAATCGAATTTTCAAAAACAGGTAGCTACAGTTCTTGCTTTGCATCGCGGTGTTCCTTGTAGAACATCCTGCACCTTATTCGATAAGGAAAGGACCGAGATCCTTTCACCGGGAGTGACTCCTTTAGCAATAACTGGCAGATGCTACAACCCTCGGTTTGTCTTTTGATTGCTCCTATAGTTCTTGCTTTGCACAGCGGTATATATGATATATCCTGCACCTCATTCGACGAGGAAAGGGCCGACGATCCCTTTACCGGGAGTGACCCCTTTAGCAAAACTAGAAAAGCCTAAAAAAACACTCCATTTTAAAAATCATTTGATTCTACAACGATATCAAGTTCATTAAGCAATAGGTTTTCAGAAAAACCTGTCGTAGCCCTCCGTCATTTCAGATAAGTACTAGTTAGTATTCGTGCTACGTTTGTTGACTATGTTAAGGTGTAGTGTGCGGTAGCTAATTAGTGCTTATCTGTATAAGCATATGATGTGATTGGATTAGGGTAGTCGTGCGACTTTGTTGACTATGTTAAGGGTCGTGCGGGTGGGTTTAATTCAATCGGGAAATGACGGGTTGAACTTGACTAGCACTTATGATTTGTTGACTATATTAAGGTCATATAGCAGCTAGGGGCAAAATATTATCGGGAATTTCAAGTGTTGAAATTTGCAATGAGATTGCATACCTTCTATGAGATAGTTGGATCCCGATACCCACTACAAGTAATTGTTACTCCTGCGAGAGTTTTACACATTACAATTAGCCGATCAAGTAGGTGTCTAGAAAGGTGTCAACGGGGTTACGCCTCTGGGAAAACGAGGTTTACATTAATTAGGTTCGTGCGAAAGCACGGGGGACCTCCCTCAAAGTACCGACACTGGCCTAGCTGAAAGATTGGCGAACTTGTAGCGTGTAATTAATCCCGGCTAGTCTTTTCTTTTAGGGTTTGAAGGAAGATTTGATAAAAACAGTGGGAGCCATCCTGATTAGATAAAATAATAACCAATCTGATCTTGCAAGAGCGCACGCAGAGTGTTTTCTTCTCTCTCTCTCCAGGTAGCGACCATGTCACGCCTTAATCAAGATAATAAAACGGATATTTTGACCGAACCCGCTTGTTATACAGTGCTGGGGAACGTTGGTCCCGCTCCAACTTATAATTGTTATAAGACAGAGCTGGAATTAGGGGATTACCAGAATTCCCGTGCCGCCGAAACGAAGAAAGTGCATGTTGATGCATCATCTTCGGGTGTGTTCATTACAAAGAACCGTTTCTCAGTATCCTTTACGTCCTGGATATTTGATACCGGATCAAGATCCCATATATGTAATTTGTTACATAGGGCTACAGAAAGGTAAAGAACTGAGAACGGGTGATAAGTTTCATGAGGCAGAAAACGGTGCAAGTGTTGCAGCCAGGTCTGTTGGTCACTGTCACCCTGTATTACCAGAATACATTGATTCTGAACAAATGTTATTAGATACCGAACCCGATATACAAAATCATATCAGTCTCTTTATTTAGATAAAGAAGGATATAATTTTGTATTGTTGGATAATGTTTTGAACATTTCCTATATCAATAGTTGATCGGTTCAAGCACGTTATCTAAAAGCATTGACGTTCTAAATCAAACCACAGTTCTTAGTATAATAGAACACACACAAGAGGAAGAGTTCAGATATGAACGAATCCTTCTTGAGGCATTGTAGACTAGGTCATATCAATGCGACCCGACTAGCTTAAGTTACATATAGATGCATATTTAAATCAGTTTGAATTTACATCTTATGAAACTTGCCAGTCATGTCACAGAGATAAGATGACCATAGCTCTGTTTATTGGAAACAGAGAAAGAGTTAGTGAACTCTTGGGATGATACATGATGATGTATGAAGGTCCCCTGTCTACACATGCCAAGACCGGTTCTTTGTACTTCATTACATTCTCTGATAATCTCTCGAGATTCAGACATATGTTCCTGTTGAAACACAAGTCCGAAACTTTTGAGATATTCATAGAATATAAGTTAGAAATAGAGAACCAAAATACGGGTAAAAGTATTATGTCCTTTGATGTGATCAAGGAGGAGAATACTTGAGCACGGAATTCCTGGATTATTCTAAAGGAGAATGAGATTCTCTCTCAGCATTACTCCTCCGTATACACCATAGCACGATGATATATCGGGGCGGAGCAATAGAACCCTATATGATATGGTGTGCTCTATGATGAGTACTACTGAGTTTCCTATTTCTTTTTAGGGAGTTATGCACTTGAGAAGTTGCATACCTATTGAATAGGGTTCAAATCAAATCAGTTGCCAACCACTTCATATATGATATGGAAAGGGAAGAGCCCATCTCTTAAGTTAGTTAAGATTTGGGGTTGTCCGGCCTATGTCTAAAAAGGCAAAATCCGGACAAGCTCGAGGCAAAGTCAGATCTATAGAAGTTTGTTGGATATCCCAAGCATACACAAGGGAATATCTTCTACCTAACCGAGGAACAAAAATGTTTTGTTTCTCAACATGCCACCTTTGTGAAAGGGAATTTCTTGTGAAGAAATTATTGGTCATGAGGTGGAACTGGAAAAAGTTCCAGCTATACAAACTGCAGCTGATGATTTGGTAGAACCAAAGGATTCAATAGCAACCAACGAACCTCAGCCTCTCCGCCGATCTAATAGGGTTCCTCACTCACCTGAGAGATACTTCGGTTTCTCTATGACAGTGGGAGCGAGGATTGCATCATGAGATGATGACCCAACTAGTTTCGGGCTGGCCATCAGGAGTAGGACTCTATAAGAATGGCTGGATGCTTATCGATCTGAGATGGAATCCTTATACACCAACAAAGTATGGACTTTGGTTGCTTTATCTGAAGGGTTAAATCCCCATCAGGAGCAAGTATATCTTGAGAAGATTACTTGGTGTACATGGAAAAGTTGAGACTTTCAAAGCTAGACTTGTTAAAGGTTTGCATAATAGACCAGTTGTGGCTAATGATGAAACCTTTTCTGGGGCCTATGCTTAAGTCCATCCAGATCCTACTTGCCACGGCTACATACCATGACTATGATATCTGATGGTTGGGTGTCATGACTTCTTTTCTAAATATTAATTTAGAAGAGAACGTCTATAAGTACACAGCCAGAGGGCTTCGTAGACAATGGGAGCAGCGGAAACGTGTGCGAGATGTTTTATGTGATAAAGCAGGCATCGCGGAGTTGGAACATCTGTTTTGATGAGTTAGTCAAAGAGTTTGACATCATCAAAATGGTAGATGAACCTTGTATATACAAAAAGGTAGTAGGGAGTATGGTGGTGATCCTCGTAGAGTACGTAGATGACATACTCTTGATGGGGAAGGAGTTTCCTATGCTACGCTCGGTCAATCTCCGCTTATCACAAGGATTCTTCGTATAGGATCAAAGTGATACCTACTAAATCCTGGGTTTTGGATCTATGAGATAGATCTAATTGGATGTTAGGATACTCACTAGTTGTAGTGAGTTGGTATCAATCGATCCTGGGAAGAATCACTGGAAAGGTTCCAGGGTGATAAGGACGACTGAATGTCAGTCGCAGGAATTGTCTTTACCCTCAGTGGAGGGATGGTATGTTGGAAGAGTTCCAAGCTAGATACCGTGGCATACTAGACGATAAAGGCTGGATACATCGCTACCAAAGATGCTACCAAAGAGGAAGTCTGGGTGTATATTTGTTCATGAGATGAACTTCGTTCCTCCCATTGTGTGACAATGGAGTTGTGGCTTATGCCAAGGAACGCATGTCCCATCAGTGATCCAGACATATTCTTAGGCAGTATCACCTGATCGTGGAGATGGTTGATCTCCAGGGGATCGAGGTTAGGAGAGTAGACTCAGAGGACAACACGGCGGATCCACTCACGAAAGGCCTTTTCCCAGAGAGAGACTTTTATGGGATGGTTGAGTATGAGATACTACAACCACTGCTATCAGATGGCCCTAGTGCAAGTGGGAGATTGTTAGTTATATGTATGCCCTAGAGGCCATTACTATACATAGGATGTATATTGTAGTGGATGCTTGGACATATATAGGGATGACTTTCTTGCTCGATATGATAGTATGCTATCTGGTTACTCTTTACCTTAACGTGTACACTGATTGTCTCTCTGTTACATGTTGGTAAAGCCCTTAGGATGTGTACTTGACTACCTGGACTATGATGCGGATCATACTAGTGGGGACATGGTAGTCCATGAGTACATCCTTCAAAGTCCCTAGTCGTGGGTGTATCGAGACGGGGCATCGATATACCAGAGTAGACTAGCGTGTAGCTTCTCGACCCATACAGATGAGCGATAGATGATCCCATATCCATTGGTGTTTAACATCAGAGATGATATACGGGTGCTCAGTAGAGACTGGGTACACTGGACGGACTCGCTGAGAACTCCCAGATGGTATTATACCTTACGTCAGATGGCAGTTCTCTGGTGACACTGGTACAGGTTAGTCTGTAGACCCGAGATCATCATAGAGTCTTGTGTGATTCCCACCGTGCTTTGATTTCCACCATACCACGTCCAATAGGGCGTGCAAAAAGGTGTACAGTCCCGAATCACATGGAGGCAATGAGCGATAGGAGGGGTTTCGTCTCTCCCGGTATAGGGAGTTGATGTTGCGCAGTGCTCGATTGGCTATAACAGGAAGTCCTTGGCAAAGGATGCTTTAGAGATTTACTGGTAAGTGTTACCAGTAGTTTCTCGACCAGTTATGAGCCTCATATCGACACGACTTATCGAGTTATTGGGGTCTGACGTTTATTACCCCTAGACAAGATATGCGACATATCAGACGAACAGACCGGACTGTACGGTAGTGTTACTCGTTGGATTCACTGGAGTGTGAGCGGGCTTGCTCGTTGATCTTCTGATCGCTCAATACCCGGGTGGCCGTTACGTTTAGCAGACCGCTTGTGGCTTGTAGGTGTTTGATATGATCATCACCTGCTGCCGGCGTATTGACGAGTCTTTAGAGTCCTACACAGGGGTTTCCTGGCTCAAGCGAAACGAAATAGGAGAGCATATGAGATATGTGCGGGACCGAGAATAATACCAGTATGTAATACTGTATTCTATTCTCACGATTTGTGACATTGATCGGTTGTATGCGATATAGCCGGGTTATCGGATCAAGTGTTGATTCGATAAGTTGTTACTATTGATATTAGTCGGTTATATGTGATACGACCGGATCGTTAAATCAAGTGTTGATTTAATGATTTAATATATAATTATATATTTGATATATTACTTTACATTAACTAGTATTGGTTCACTTAAGATTGATTTTCTCACTTGAATGTGCACATTGTTTATATGTGATATATACAAGTGTACATGTTTGTATCATGCTTGGTGATACAAACAAGTTGTATGTATGAGACTTGAACCATATCAAGGTTGGATTAGGGTTTACTATTTTCCTAAACAAATAACAAAAGAGTGTGACTTTGGTCAAAGTTATCAAGCTTCATGAAGCTTGATGAACATTGACAAAGTCAACTCTTTTATCATTTGCTTAAGATATTAGCTAACCCAACCCTTAACCTTATGCTATGGTTAATTCTCTACATGAGTTAAGCATGAGGGCTTAACTCAACCATGGTGCCATGATTAAAAGGATAAGTGTTCATGTTATTCTTTTAATGGAAATCATTCTTTCTTCTTCTTCATCTTCATCAAGCTTGAAAAAGCTTGTTAGCTCTAATGGCATAATGAGAAAAAGAGTGAGAAATCCAATTCTAAAGTGAACCCACTTTCTATTTCTTCATCCTCTACCACTTGCCAAGTAGTATAGGGTGTTCTCTTCACAAAGTTTTCGACCAAGTGAAGGAATAGCTTGAGTTTGAGTCTCCCCGACGTAGATCATCTTCGGCCTCGAAGTCAATGACCTAGCCCGATCATTTCTCCGATGAAACCATCGCAAGAGTCCAGGACCCGATGATCGCAGCGGAGGGACGTCATCTCGGAGCTAAAGAAATGGTGGACCGGATCTACAAAGGTTGTAATCCCTTTCACTTAGCAATAAAGTTGTTTACTTGCTAGCTTTTCGCCTTTACATCTAGTTAACGATCTTCATTAGGGTTTCTCGGCACCGGAAAATTTTAATTTGGCATGGTTGATGCCTTGTGGAACCTCTTGAGTGTGCCTAGGAACCCTACAGCTTGATACCACATGCAACATGGGTGTATGAGACTCACACCATGCTTATGATAATTCTATGGTTTTTATTTATCAAAGTAAATCACAAATTGGTGAAATTATGTCATGGCTAGAAGCTTGGAGAAGCTTGTTGCTAACTATTGACTTAGTCCACTAACTTTGTTTTACTTAAGATATTTATTAACCTAACCAATATCCTTAGCCATGGTTTATTCTCTACATGAGTTAGTGTATGACACTAACTCACCCATGGTTGCTATTCTCACCTCATGAGTTTCATTCTCATCTCCACTTCATCTTCTTCTTCCTCATGAGAAAGCTTTCTAGCTTTTCTCAAGGTGATGAAATATTGTGAGAAAAATAAATCTAAAGTGAGCCCAATTCCTATTTCATCATTCTCTACTATATTAGCCATTTAGTTTAGGATGTTTGCTTCACTAATCTACTATTAGTGAAGAGCTAGCATGAGCTTAAGTCTCCTCGACGTAGATCATCTTCGGCCTTGAAGACTTCGAGCAAGCTTGTTTATTTCTTCATGCGAACCCTTACTAGAGTTCGGGTGTTCACTAGTTTGAGCGAAGGGACTACTACACGGAGCTTTAGAAGTGAAGGACCGGTCTACAAAGGTTGTATTCCTCATTCGCTTAGATGTAAAGTTGTTTGCATTGCTTGTTCATCTAAATCTCTAGTTAAGATTCTAGGGTTAGGATTCTTTAGTACGGCAAATTTTTGAAATTGGCATGGACGATGCCTCCCGAAACCTTGTTGTCATGCTAGATAACCCTTCACGAGCCTCATATACCATAATCTGGTAACCTCTGAAACTGACATAGATTTATATGATGAAACTGCCGCCGACCCGGTAGTTGTCGAACCCAGCAACACATCTAAAGACCCAATTTTCAAGCCCTTCATAACGACGAGAGCACTTTTGGTTACTTTCAAAACTCCACCTTCATCGGAGAACTTATAACCCTTAACGTTGAGTGTACCCAAGGAGATGTGATTGTTCTTCAAGTCGGGTATATGCCTAACTTCTGCTAATGTTCTCACAACGCCGTCAAATATCTTGATTTAGATCATCCACTTGCCAATTGCTCGACACGAACTATTGTTGCCCATCAAAACCACTCTACCATCAACAGACTCATATGTGGTGAACAAATCTATATTGGGACACATATAGTAGGAACAACCCGAATTCATAATTTATTCGTCCTTGGATCGATGTATTTTATCAAGAACCACAAGTAGATCTCCTTATTCTTCCGCCATACTAGTTTCAACTGAAGACTTCTTCTTCTGATTGTTTTCATGCTTTTGCTTATTCTACAATTTGAAACAATCGATTTTGAAGTGCCTCTTCTTCTTACAATAGTTGCAGGTCAAGTTCTTATTCTTGGACTTCGACCTTGACTTCTTCTTACTACCTTCCGGATCTCTCTTCTCCGCTCGCCCTCGAATAAATAAGCCTAAAGATTGATCATCGTCTTCGTTAGAAGTTAACTCCTTATCGATTTTCTCCTTATTCATAGAATTTTCTTTGACATCTTTGATCGAGATAGCATCTCGCCCATAGATGATGGTGTCATGAAAGTGCATATAAGAAGGCGGCAAAGAACATAACAATAAAAGTGCTTGATCTCTATCATCAATCTTAATATCGATCTTATCCAGATTTGTAATGATCGAATAAAACTCACCTATATGGGATTTGAATAGAGAGTTTTCTGACATACGAAGTGTGTAGAGATGCTGCTTTAAAAGGAGTTGATTTGTGAAAGACTTCTGCAAATATAACTTCTCTAATTTCAACCACAAACTAGTCGTCCACCAAAACTTCTTGCAAAACTTCGTTTGTCAAACACAATTGAATAGCCGTGAGAGCCTTTTCATCCAACTCCTCTCATGCTTCCTCCGTCATAGTGGAAGACCTTGAATCCTTCCCAAGAATCGCCTTCTTCAAATTATTTTGTGTCAATACGGCAATCATACGAACTTGCCATTGACAAAAACTCATATTTCCATCAAACTTCTCAATGTCGAACTTCATAATCGTTGGAGACATGATGCAGAATCAAAAGAACCCAAAAAATTTCAAAATCACAATTTAAGAAGATGGGAAAGAGCACACAAGTATTGCTACCCACCGTAAACTTAGATCATGGGATTGAAGACCTAACGGTTCAAACAAAATACCAAATCTCCCAAACACAACGTAGCTCTAATGCCAATTTGTTGCGGTAAATACAATCATGAAGCAATAAATAAACGATAAAAAGAAGAAATAAATAATCAAAAGCGATAAAAATAAAGTACAAACCAAAAGACATAAGATTTACGTGGAAAACCCGTACGAGAAAAACCACAGGCAAAGAAAAAGGTTTACTAATTGAACAAATATGAAGGATTGCAACCATGGATCAACTCTCACAAAATCCCTAACAAAAAACCCTAAGCTCCTCTCTCTTAATTCTGATTACAAAAGGTTTAACCCAATTAGGATTACAAACTACAATATATATAGTATGAGGCAAATCAGATTAGAAATAGGATTCCTGAAACAGCCCAGAATTCAGTCCAACGGATTTCGAGCCGGCCCAAACTTATCTTGAGCTGTCTCATATGAACAGAAAGCAATCTGTAATTTCAGACATGTTATGAGTCGTCTCATACTTCACTTGAACCGTCTTCTCATAAGGTCTGGCTCAAAATTGTCCTGAGCCGTCTCTTATAAACAGAGAACAATTGATATTTTCAAACGACTTCTGAGCCGGCTCAAGATTGTCATAAGCCGACTCAACTTCTAGGATCAGAGAATACGAGGTAAAGTCAACGGAAAAGCAGGAAATAAAGGAATACGGTAAAACTACAATCATTTATTTTGTTTGGTTACAGAAATAAAAGGCTGAAATGACAGAAAGTAGGCTTGTTATACAATTAACTGTGTTTTCACTTTCTTTCTAAAACTCAAGAAAGTTGATGGAAAATAAGAAAGAGAGTTTGTTAACAGCTATTATAGATTTTTCTCTTTATGCAATGCATATTTAACAATTGATTATCACTTGATCATTTTTTAATTTATATCGGACTCAACAACTTTCTTATTTTTTATTTTTTTACCAAACAAATAAGTCTTGTTACTTTCTAACAATAAACTTTCTTACCATCTTTCAATTTCCGTACTTTCTTTTCTTTTCTTAATTGTCAAACATGTCGTGAGGAGAAAAGATGGTGCAAGTAAGGTGACATAGAAGAGAGTTTTACTTTAAGGTTGGTCAAAAATCAACACGATTTAGCCCTGTCTGGCAACAAGGTAACGGTGTCCAAGCCTCGATTGGTAAGGTTTTGATACTAAATTCCAAAAATTAAAATTATGACTCGTTTGACAGCCAAAATAGAGTTTCGCAAACCACAGCTTCAAAAGTCTTAATCCAATGGCTCGAAACCCCATTTCTCTAACTCCGAAAGAGTGGAGTTTCGGAAAGTTTTGTGCCGTCCGTCTTTATTCACTCTTGCACTTAAAAATAAGTTAACTTAAACGAAACCTTGGTCTATAAAACCATGTTCCCCAACAACTCTAAACTTTGTGAAACCCTAATTTACGAAACCATGGTTTCCACACATAATCGAAACCACGGTTTCGTTCTAATTTAATCGAAACCACGGTTTCGGAAACCTTATTACCAAACTAAGCCTTATTTTATGACCGATGTTGTCCATCTTGATCATCTTCATTGTCTAAAGCATGCACACACATAAACAGAAATTTGATTTTAAAACTTTTTGACCATCTATTAATTGGTTATGTAAAATATTCTACTATCATTAAAGCGTAATAATTTTGCAACCACATAATTGTTTGTGTGTGTCTTTGAATTTGTGATAAAGATGAGTGGTGTCGATTCGTTAAATCAATTAATAAATTGTTGACTGACAGGAAAAAAAATTCCTTACCATGTCAGCTGAAATGCAAGGGGGCATGCATATATTGTCTTCTTCTTTACTAATAATG
This sequence comes from Agapanthus africanus, assembly GCA_030015575.1. Lineage (NCBI taxonomy): Eukaryota > Viridiplantae > Streptophyta > Magnoliopsida > Asparagales > Amaryllidaceae > Agapanthus > Agapanthus africanus. The sequence continues at coordinate 558,925,135 of JASDDO010000031.1, forward strand.
TCCAAAAGGAAGGATCTCAAATTAAAGTTACTAATTTGATTATTAGTATCATGGGTGGCCAGACAAAGTTACCCATAATTTTGAGGAAAAAATATTAAATAAAAGCATAAAAAACATAACCCACCTTTTAAAATCTACTCAATTCTGTAAAACTCTATACTACGATATCTTTAAAAATTTATATCATCTTATCAAAAATTGTCTAAAGATCTTCTCAAAATTTTGTTTATGATGTTAATACACGAGTGACTTAATCCTACATGCTTTCCCAATGTTAATTGCAAGTACATGATATTCAGTGTGATCAAACTTCCATGAATTTTGACGTAATCCTACTTATAACAGGTATATATATACCCTTATATGTCGCACGAGAAATTGTTGTTGCATGTAAATTAAGCTTGGTTATAATAAAAAAAATTATTCCCTGGTCAAAGCATGAGTGAAATATCATGAGTCGTGATCCTCTGTGACTTATGTGTTGTTGGCAACTATATAATTCAGACGTTTTAGGTAAATACATTATCTTGTTTTCCTATCCGAAGGAATTGGAAACCACCAAAAACACGCTCGTATGATAAATTATAGCTTCAAATCCATTGTTTGGTCCATGATCAATTTTAGATTACCAATCAGTGGAATAATAAGATTGGCATCTTTTGATTTTCTAGTGAACAAACAAGAGATTAGTAAATATTTTGTGAAGGCCTTCCATGAAAATCTGACACTTTGGGATCCATATTTTGGATATTCCAAACTATCAGAAGAAAATAACTTAGAATGATAAATTGACATAAATTAACAAAATGAAATTGTGTGATCAAAAGAAAGTTTTTCAAATCCTTCTGAAATATTGTTGGATTTTCTCCATGAATCTTTCATTCTAAGCGCTAGGAATTCTTTCAAATTCAATTTTCAACAAGAAGTATAAGTAAATAAAACAGAATTAAATTTTAAAAAAACCTTTAAAAAATCAAAATGAATATCACCGAAAAGCCAAACTTGCAAACCACTATGAGAGAAGGCATGCAAGCTATGCGTTAAAATCCCGCTGTTCCATTAGGGAAAAGATCTTAACTGGTATCAATTTATCGGACCTGGCCCGTTAAGACAAATGAACAATAATTTTTTTTAAATTTGTTTCTAATTTGATTCTGGTTTTTAGATATTAAAGAAAATGAAAGTAGGAAAGAAAGAATTTGAGATATGTGTACGAAGATGGTGATGTTTAGAGGTGGGTTTAGTTTCCTTTTTGTGTGCTGAAAGCACATTTTAGACCATGTTGTTGAAAGTGATGCAAATTAAGGCATAAGCCGGGTAGGTGCTGCATGTTTCCTAGTTTGATTTTTAGGTAGTGGCTGCCAACAATCAAAGTGCGGCTACTTTTGACATGTGCATGCCATTGTTAGGTGGTAACAATCAAAGTCTGTGGCTGCCAAATATTAGTCCATGCATGACATTGTTAGGTGGTGGCTGTTTGTTAGGTGGTGGCTGCCAACAATCAAAGTTTGAAAATTGTCCTAAGTGCTATAAAATCAAATCAATTAAAATGGAGCTATAAAATACATGCAGAGAAGTGAGTGAAGCATAGGATTATCATAAGAGGCAGAGGTCAAGAGAGATTTAGAAAGAGACGGAGATATTTGTATAGAAAGATTTGAGAGAAATCTTCTAGGGTTGCTCTTATTTGCAAACTTGATTCAAATATAGCAGACGTTTGCAGATTCCGCTCTACCGGGGACTAGCCATACGGTGGGTGAACCTCGTTAACAAATCTATCTTGATTGTGATTGATTACTTTCTTATTCTTGCACTTTAATTTATATTGTTTTTCGTCGTTTAATTGTGTGATTGTATTTTTTGCGTGATTTGGGTTTTGTCACGAGCACTGTTCCGTGGATCGACTCTTATCCCAACAACTGGTATCAGAGCAAGGCTAAGAGAACCTAGGGTTCTTCGATTCTACAATCTAGGTCAACGGTAGGTAACGACGCTTGTGTCTTCTTTCCCATTTAGATTGTAGTTTTGATGGCGTTGGCTCAGATCTAAGGGGAAGTCGAGTTTGCTGCGATACAGACGAAAGATGGCGGAGGATAAGATAAGAATCAAGAAATTCAATGGTCACAATTTTGGTTGGTGACGCATGCAGTTGGAAGACTGTCTATACCAAAAGGATCTATATCTTCCGTTGCTAGGAGAAAATCCCGAGAAGATAACCGATGAGGAGTGGAACCTTTTGGATAGGAAAGCCCTAGCGACGATCAGATTGTCGTTGACTCCGCAGCTGCCCTTTAATATCTCAAAGGAGAAAACAACTAAGACGCTAATGACGGCGTTAGCGAAGTTGTATGAAAAGCCATCGACATCAAATAATGATTTTTTGATGAAGATGCTTTTCAACATGAAGATGGTAGAGAACGGTTCGGTGATAGCACCTGAATGAGTTCAACAGCGTGACAAGCCAACATGAGTCGGTTTCAATCATCTTTGAAGATGAGATTCGAGCCCTACTATTTCTATGTTCGTTACCAGAGAGTTGGGAGAACCTGGTGATGTCGGTTAGTAACTCTATCTTAGGTATTCTCACGTTTAATGATGCGGTAAGCTGCATATTAAACGATGAGATGCGGAGAAAGTCCGTGAGTGGGAGTTCTGGAACTCCTGCACTTTCGGTGGAGAATCGCGGTAGAATAATGGAAAGGGGAAAGTGGAAAAGAGGCAAGTCTAAAAGCCGAGGTAAATTTCAAGAAAAAATCCAAGACCCCTGTTGGAATTGCGGAAAGAAGGGCCACAGAAAAAGTGAATGCAGGCTACCGAAGAAAGGCTCAGATGAGAAGACGGATGAAAAGGAAGCGAATGTGGTGTCTACACAAGAACAAGAGGAACAAGGTTTTTGTCTATCGGCGAGCGAGAACACAAAGGCAGATGCTTGGTTCCTAGATTCAGGGGCTTCTTTTCATTGCACTTCGGGCAGACATCACTTTAGCGAGTATGTTCAGGGCGACCTTGGACATGTGACGGTGGAAAACGGTCGATCGTGTAAGATCGTTAGAAAGGGGACAATCATCTTGCAACCGTCAAGAGGTAGTCAAATCAAATTGAAGAATGCTCGTCATATTCCAGATTTGAAGAAAAACTTGATTTCCACAAGTTAGCTAGACAACAAAGGGTTTACTACAACGTTTGTGACTGACTTCATTTTGAACACGGATTCAGGAGAGTCTGAATCCCTTTAAGAGGCGACGCAAGACGGGGCTAGTAAACAGTGGGAGCGAGCTATGGAAAAGAAGATGGATTCTTTGAAGAAGAACCGTACGTGGGACCTAGTGAAGCTACCCAAGGGTCGAAAAGCGTTGCTGAATAGGTGGGTATACAGGATAAAAGATGAGGCCGATGGTGTGAAGCGGTACAAGGCTCACTTGGTAGTCAAGAGATATGCGCAAAAGTAAGGAATTGACTATCAAGAAATATTTTCCCTTGTGGTGAAAATGACATCAATTCGGGCGATCCTTAGTATTGTGGCGGTGGAGGATCTGCACTTGGAGCAGTTTGATGTGGATACTACGTTCCTTCATAAAGATTTGGTGGAGGATATCTATATGATGCAGCCACCGGGACACGAGGTGAAGGGGAAAGAAACTATGGTGTGTAGACTGCGAAAGAGCTTGTACGGCCTTAAGCAAGCTCTAAGACAGTAGTATCTCAAATTCGATCAGTTCATGTTAGAGACGGAATTTGTGCGCGGTGTGTCAGATCACTATATCTATGTTCAGACTTTTGAGAATGGAGACTATATCATTCTATCACTCTATATAGATGACATGTTGGTAGCAGGTTCAAACTTTGAGAAAATTCAAAGTCTGAAGAAGATGATGGCTGAAAAGTTTTCAATGAAAGATTTGGGAGCGGCCAAACAAATCTTGGACATGAAGATCGTTCGAGATAGGAAGCAGCGGAAGTTGTGGTTATCGCAAAGGGACTATATCGAGAAGGTTTTGAAGCGGTTCAACATGAACAAGTCAAAACCGGTGAGTACGCCTTTAGCAAAATATTTCAAACTCATGAAGGAGTTTTGCCTGACAACTCAAGAGCAGAAAGACGGGATGGCAAGAGTACATTATGCATCTGTGGTGGGGAGTTTAATGTATGTGATGGTGAGTACGAGACAAGATATTGCACATGCAGTGGGAGTTGTGAGCCGGTATATGCAAAACCCGGACAAGGAGCATTGGAATGCGGTGAAGTGGATTTTGAGGTATCTTAGGGGTACGTATAGTCACTGCTTATGTTTCGGGGGTGACTCTCTAAAGGTGCAAGTTTACGTTGATGCACACTACTAGGGTGATCGAGATAGTGGGAAGAGCACAGCGAGATACGTATTTACGGTTGGGGGAACATCGGTGAGTTGGGTATCTCAACTGCAAAAAGTGGTAGCATTGTCAACTACGGAGGCTAAGTACGTGGCGATCATGGAAGCCAGCAAATAGATGATATGGCTACAAGGGTTACTCGAAGAGTTGAGTAAGAAGCAAGACTTTAATACCTTGTGGAGCGACAGCCAAAGTGCAATACATTTGGCGAAGAATGCAGCATATCATTCTCGGACGAAGCATATCAAGGTGCGGTACCACTTCATACGCATAGCGTTAGAAGATGGTGTTAGTGTATATGCCCTAGAGGCCATTACTGTATCATACTAGTTTGTATATTACTTAATGGAATCTTGGGATATTCACCTTGTATAAACAATCTTGCTCGATATAGTAGTATGATACTTGGTTTGTTTCTACTTCAATGTGTACATGTGTTTATTTTAGTATATCACCTATACACATTAGTGGAGCCCTTATGATCTTTGCTTGATTACCAGCGTTGTGATGGCAGTCACACTAGTGGGGGCTGGATAATCTATAAGCACATCCATATACAGGTCCCTAGTCGCAGGACTATCGAGACAGGGCATCGATACTCCGGAGTAGACTAGCGTATGCGCTTCTCATCCCAGTGTGGGAGATGGTCTGTCCCACAGCCATCAGTACGTCGTACTGGAGATAGTATACGGGTGCTCGTTAGGTTATGAGTACACTGGACAGGACTCGTCGGGAACTGACCGGTTGGTATTATACCTATCGTCAGTTATCAGTTCCCAGGTGACATGAGTACAGCTTAGTCCGCTGACTTGACACTGTCACTTCGCCTCGAGTGTGTTCCCATTGTACTTTGATTACTACCCTACCACGGCTCAAAGGAGTCGTGCAAACAGGTAGTAGTTGGGTACAGTCCCGAAGCTCTTGGAGGCAGTGACGGTTAGACAGGATTCGTCTCTCCCGGTATTGGGGGTTGACATCGCGCTGTGTCTAGGAGAGCCATTACACGAGTAGTCCCTGGCCAGGGCAATCGAGATATACTGGTAGGCTTCCAGTGTTATCTCAGGGTGTTTTGGGCTTCACTCCGACACGACTTGTACCGCTATTAGGGGACTGACGTTTACCGCCCCCCTAGGCCCGCCATGCGATGTATCAGACGAACAGACCGGACTGTACGGAGACTGTCACATTCAGGCTCAGTAGGAGTTCAGATGGGTTTCACCTCGTCGGTCTTCTTGTCGGCATCTACCTGGGGACCGTTACGCACAGCTAGTGCCGCTTGCGGTCTGTGGTTAAACCCACTGCCAGCGTAGTGTCGAGTCTTTAGAGTCCCACACAGAAAGCTATTCGCCTTTAGGCAAAAGAGTAGAGGTCGCATGGTTTTGCGACAGGGTTCGGTCATATCCGTGCACTTGTGCACGTACAGTGTCCGGACAGTTAACACTAGCGGGCTTTGGTTTAAGCCAGATCCTAGTGTACGTTTTGGGATTGGTTTTATCCAGTATGTATTCGTGTTCCTCGGAACGCGGATGCGGGTGTGTATGCACAGTTGACAGAGAGACAGAGGCAGAGGATTCTCATTAGGGCCGTTGACTGTTGACTATTGACTTTTTGCTCAACCCTAATGAGAATATGATATGTAATTAACAATAATATTAATTAAGTATTATAGTGACATGGTTGTTGAGGGGTTGACTTTGTTGACTTTTTGACTTTGTTGACCGGTTGACTAGGTTGGATTAGTTGACCATCATGATGATAATGGCTATCATTTCATGGCAAAGACTTTTGCTTGCTTGTTCTCTTGTGCAAAATGAGTGCATGAAATTGTTCCCCTCCGAACGGCGGCCGAGACATGGACTGTCTTGCCTGAGATTCGGGGCAGATGCTAATTGGTGCTATCCGTCCACCTCTCCGAAGATGCCAAGTTGATTTATGGCACCGTGCATCGGAGGTTTAGACGGATGCGTCCGATGTAGCAGACTTCGTCAGATTCCCCCTCGTTTGAGGGGTTTTTGATTGTGGGGACGCTCTTCCCTGCAGGCGCAAGCCCCTGCAGTTAATTACGCTACCGCATCGCGGTAACAACTTTCTCCTTCTCCAGCTGGTCACTTCGTGTCGTGGGTGTTTGTTTTGTTTGTGGTTGCCCGTGGATTGTATACGGAGACTAATTTATGTAGTCGCCCGTAGGACGTGGATTAGTCCAAATCCGTATTTTCTTAGATTTGGGTTTGGGGGTTTGGTTTAAGGACACGTTAGCCATATTTGAGGCTAAGATCAACTTAAACGTTTGTTAAGGATACGTTAGTCTGATTTGAGACTAAGATCAACTTAACGGGATCGTTTAGATCCGACAAAAGAGCGTTTCGGCTCTATTGTTCCAGTTTAAGGACATAGTGGTCCATCGTATGTATGGCCGTCGGGACCCATCACCTCTCTGACGACGTTGAAGGATTACAACGACATATATCAGAGGAGTTCAGAGATGTACCCTTGAACCAGAGTTAATTGGAGGGGATCTATAGTCCAGTCTGTTTGAAAGGTTTAAGGATACGTTAGCCATTTTTAAGGCTAAGATCAACTTAAACGGGATCGTTTAGATCCGACAAAAGAGCATTTGAGGGCTCTATTGTTCCAGTTTAGGGACATAGGGGTCCATTGCAAGTTTAGGGACATTGCGGTCCATGGGTAGTTTAAGGACATTACGGTCCATGGGTAGTTTAAGGACGCATAAGTCCATGGGTTTAAGGACCCCACAGTCCATATGGGTGTGTTTAAGGACGCATAAGTCCGCGGGTTTAAGGACCCCACAGTCCGTATCTTAGTTTAAGGACGCATAAGTCCATGAGTTTAAGGACCCCACAGTCCGTATCTTGGTTTAAGGACGCATAAGTCCATGAGTTTAAGGACCCCACAGTCCGTGTTGATGTATGGTTGTCGGGACCCGTTACCTCTCTGAAGACGTTGAAGGATTACAACGACAAATATCAGAGGAGTTCCGAGATGTACCCTTGAACCAATGAGTTGGTTGAAAGAGCAGATGTGCTCAGATCAAGATGATTTGAGGACTTATGGCCAGTTTGGGGTAAGTCCAGTTACGTTTGAAATATTGGCCCTCTGTTGGTCCATTGAAAGAGAGGCTTTGCCTCTGAAACTTAGCCAATTGGGCTGAAGCTAGTGTTAAACACTAGAAACCAACAGTGTTGAACACTGGGAATAAGATAGCAAGTTAGTGTTAAACACTAAAAGATAATCAGTGTTAAACACTGGGAACAGTGTTTTCAAATTAGTGTTAATCACTAAGAAAATCAGTGTTAAACACTGCAGATAGAGTTTTCCAATTAGTGTTAAACACTAAGGAGGGAGGGGTCACGTGCGGACACGTGACAGCGCCCTGATTTCCCTTATTTTATTTAGCAGGCAAGTATTTAACACTTTTAATTTCCTAGCCATCACGTGTGGGCACGTGATAGGCATCCATCCATTCGATACTAAAGGGATTCGTTAGGGGTCACGTGGGGACACGTGAGGGCGCCCTAAAGGGGGGACCAGATCCCTTTTCTTCGTTCTGCAATTAAGTGTTAAACACTTCTTCATCTTTTGAGCATCACGTGTTGACACGTGACGGTGATCTATGTGCTGACTGTTAAAGCGTTTGCTAAGGGGTCACGTGGTAAACACGTGAGAGCGCCCAAAGCCTTCATTTCCATTGATCTTTCTTTCTGCGTTTTGGGAGTCACGTGGGAGCACGTGATGGCATCAAAAAGTGGGGCCAGATCCTCTTTATTTTGGTCTGCAAACAAGTGTTAAACACTCTTAATTTTCATAGCCATCACGTGTGGGCACGTGATGTATAATCATGCCCTGGTTTATTAGAACACTTATTAGGGGTCACGTGCTAACACGTGAGAGCGCCCAGAATTATTTCTGCCTTTGCTTTTGTTCCATATATAATGAGGGTCACATGGGAACACGTGAGGCATTGCCTCAAAGCTTTCCTCTTCTCATTTTTGGGGGATCTGTTCAGGGGTCACGTGGGGCACGTGACCTTAGTCTTTTTCATGCACAGAGATCTTTTAAGTCTCTTTATCTTTAAGAATTAAATTCTTATTTAGGGTAAAACCCTAATTTTGATTCTGGAGAAATTAAATTCCTATTTTGAAAGAATTAAATTCTTATTTAGGGTAAAACCCTAGTTTTGTTTTAGGAGAATTAAATTCTCAGAACTCAATTCCCCTTCTAGGTTTAGGATCTGCATGGCAGGATCTCGACCCGATGAGAATTAAATTCTCAACTTATGGGGAGATGTGCTCTGTGCAGATCTTCAACCAGGAGAAGAACTAAGTTCTTTTCTTTAAATAAGAGTTAAACTCTTTTGAGAATTAAATTCTCTTTTGAATCCTCTCTTTTCTTACCTAGGGATTTTCTTTTGCAGAGAATTAAATTCTTCTTTCTCTGTTTCTTCTTCTCTTGAGAATTAAATTCTCCTCCCTCTGTTTTTCTCTCCAAAAAAGTAGATCCCCTCTCTTCTCTTCTTGGCTCCTATTTATAGGAGAAGGAAAAGAGTTAATTTGTTTAGCAAATCTCTCATTGGAAGATTTGATTTGATTGTTGAGAGATTTGATTTATATTTATCATTAATCTGGGCCTTTAGATCATTCAGTGAATTTTATTCACCGTGGATTTTAAATCCAAAAGATATTCTATTTGTTATCCTGGTGAGATTTTCAGGGAAATCTTTCCTTGTCCAAGGTTTTTCCATAAATTGGTGATTTTTAATCATCCTTGGATTTTTAATCCAACGGTTCCCCATGACCCTTTTCCATTTGGAAAGATTCAGAAACTTTTAGAATTTAATTCTATTAAATTATAATGCTTTTAAAGCCAGTCACGTGCTGGCACATGACTTTTGGTCACGTGTGAGCACGTGACCCCCAATTGGGTTCCTTTCTCAGCCGCTTATTTATGTTTCAGTTTTAACCATCACGTGTCAACACGTGACCATTGGTCACGTGTAAGCACGTGATACCTCGTTGAGGTGTTTTCTGACTTTTAGAATTAAATTCTATTCATTGTTTTAGAGTCTTTAAAAGCCCATCACGTGTCTGCACGTGACCCATGGTCACGTGTGAGCACGTGATGCCCCATTGGGGTCTTTTCTGAGTTTTTATTGTATCTTTTAACTCCTCCAGCGGGTTCTTAAAAGCCCATCACGTGTGGACACGTAATTCCTCATAACTTTTGATCCCGGATGAATTACGAGGCCCATAATATATCAAATCGAAGGGTTTTTCGAGCCACTTTCGATACCATCAGAATTTATCTGTTTCTCATTCGGGAGTTTGTCAAAAAATAGCCCGGAAGATACTGGTTCCCATTTTCTTAAGCGTATCGCCGCCATTTGATACCTTGGGCTCTTTTGCGCAGAAATTTTTGGCGGGAACAAATGCCCCCCACTACTTTGCCCACGTAAGTATTTACGTGGGTGAAGTAGTGCAAAGTAATGCATAGAGTATGACCAGTTTCGGGTTGGTATATTACTTTCAGAATCTTGATCTGAGAAGATAACGAGCGGACACAAGCGTCGTCATTTATCATTGACTCAAATCTCGACTCTTAAGAGATATAGTTCCAAACTCTTAACTCCATGAGCCGCACCCTTCTATCTCTTTATATCTCACTCTGAAGTGAAGTGGTTTATATGCTCATGAGTAGATTTTTCATTTCAGTGGCATGTAGCTTTGGCGATTGTGGCTCATAGATGGTCCCCTCTTGACCTCTTTGCAGGGCAGTGATGGCTTAGGAGACAGGGTCAGGATCTGCCACCTAAGACTTTTCAATTTTATGAGCCGTGAGGGTCTCATAAAGACTTTTCTCCCTACGGATCGAGAGGATCTCGTAGGTGTATTTTCTTCTTAGGAGTCGTGAGGATTTCTAAGTGTGTTTTCTCTTATAAGTCGTAAGGATCTTATGAGAGAATTTTTCCCTCTTACGAGTCGAGAGGACCCGTAAGCGGTTGTTCCCCTCCTTGTCGAAATTCGACTTCGGAGAGTGAGACCCGTGCAAGAGACCATTTTGGGCCGACTTGCAGGATCCCAGTGCTTAGGAAACAGGTTTTTTAATCCCTACTGCCTAAGGCTTTATCTCACGAGTCGAGACGAATCGAGAAATTCTCGCAAAGATATCAATTTCCTCACGAGTCGAAACGAATTGAGCAGATCTCGCAAGAATATCCTAACGTCACAGTTAACCTCTGCTCTTTACGACAGAAGTCCGTTAGGGTCTGTGGTATTTAGGGTTTTGGCCGTCGTACCGTCGCATGAGCTGATGTATTCCTCGATAGGCAATCGTGCTGCTCGAGTAGCCCTGCGACTGCCGTGTCTCTGATCCCTTCGGGGGCTGGACAAGACGTCTTCAAGCAATCCTCCTTGGCAATTTGACCGTCGGAAGAGCAAGCGCTAGGAATTTGCCATGCCGCTTTTTACTTGAGGTTAGGCTCATTTTGGAGAGCCCCGATGAGTCATAACCACTCCGCGCTGGTGTGGGATGATCTCCGATAGTCTTTCAGGCTTTATATGACTTGCCGTTAAGACCCCGAAGCTAGGAATTTGGCCTTTGCTTCGTTTGCTGGCATTGCGTCCTCTGTATCGAGACGAATGTCGTGGTTGTCTCTAGGTTGCTGATGAACCGTCGAGGTTTGGAACTAGGGATTTTGCCGTGGCTCCTTTTGGTGATGTTGCGTCTGCTGTATCGAGACGAACGTCGAGGTGGTGACCACTCCATGCGAGATGATCTCCGGTGGTCTTTCAGGCTTTATATGACTTGCCGTCAAGATCCTGAAGCTAGGAATTTGGCCTTTGCTTCATTTGCTGGCATCGCGTCCTCTGTATCGAGACGAATGTCGTGGTTGTCTCTAGGTTGCTGATGAACCGTCGAGGTTTGGAACTAGGGATTTTGCCGTAGCTCCTTTTGGTGATGTTGCGTCTGCTGTATCGAGACGAACGTCGAGGTGGTGACCACTCCATGTGGGATGATCTCCGATTGTCTTTTCGGTTTTATATGAGTTACCGTTAAGACGTTGAAGCTAGGAATTTGGCCTTCGCTTCGTTTGCTTTGGCGCGTCCGAATCCTGTTGGGGGAAGAACGCTGGGGTGACATTTCATCTGCTGTATCGAGACGATTGTCGAGGTGGTGACCACTCCACGCTGGTGCGAGATGATCTCCGATTGTCTTTCAGGCTTTACATGACTTGCCGTTAAGACCCTGAAGCTAGGAATTTGGCCTTCGCTTCATTTACTTGTACTGTGTCTGTTGTATCGAGACGAATATTGTGGTGGTGACTACTCCATGTGGGATGTGAGGACCAGGATCCACTCTGGACGTTTCCCACGGGGTCGAAGAGTGACGTTATCCGAGTTCCACGTGACCAGGAATTTTGCTCTAGATGCTTCACACGGGTTCACTGCCGTGTTAGGCAAGGACTAGGCTCCGCTCTGGATGCTTTGCATGGGTTCACTGCCGTGCTCTGCGAGGACCAGGATCCGCTCTGGACGTTTTCCACAGCGTCAAAGAGTGACGTTATCCGCGTTCCACGTGACCAGGAATTTTGCACTAGATGCTTCACACGGGTTCACTGCCGCGTTAGGCGAGGACTAGGCTCCGCTCTGGATGCTTCACACGGGTTCACTGCCGTGTTCTACGAGGACCAGGATCCGCTCTGGACGTTTTCCACGATGTCAAAGAGTGACGTTATCCGCGTTCCACGTGACCAGGAATTTTGCACTAGATGCTTCACACGGGTTCACTACCGCGTTAGGCGAGGACTAGGCTCTGCTCTGGATGCTTCACACGGGTTCACTGCCGTGTTCTGCGAGGACCAGGATCCGCTCTGGACGTTTTCCACGGTGTCAAAGAGTGACGTTATCCGCGTTCCACGTGACCAGGAATTTTGCACTAGATGCTTCACACGGGTTCACTGCCGCGTTAGGCGAGGACTAGGCTCCACTCTGGATGCTTCACACGGGTTCACTGCCGTGTTCTGCGAGGAACAGGATCCGCTCTGGAAGTTTTCCACGGGGTCAAAGAGTGACGTTATCCGCGTTCCACGTGACCAGGAATTTTGCTCTAGATGCTTCACACGGGTTCACTGCCGTGTTAGGCGAGAACTAGGCTCCGCTCTGGATGCTTCGCACGGGTTCACTGCCGTGCTCTGCGAGGACCAGGATCCGCTCTGGACGTTTTCCACGGGGTCAAAGAGTGACGTTATCCGTATTCCACGTGACCAGGAATTTTGTTGATTATATCCGCATTTCACGGAGTTGGGATTTGACTCTCTGTGGGAGTACATCGTCGAGTCATGGAACTGGGAGTTGCCGCTGTTCCGCTTTGCTTGATGATGTGTCCGCTGTGACGAGACGAGTGCTGAGGTGGAGCTGGGATTTTGCCATCACTCCGCTTTGCTGACCATGGGGTCTTTTATTAGCTTTGCATGTACATCCTGCTGGACTGCGAAGGAACGCCGTTGTTAACATTGCGTCTGCTGTAATAAGACGAATGCTAAGGCGGAGTTGGGATTTTGCCATCGCTCCTCTTGATGGTGTAACATCTGTGTCCTGCTGGAATGAGGAGGCACGCCGTTGTTGGTCTCCAGGCTGTAGATGTGGCCATTGAGATTTGGAACTAAGGACTTTGCCATGGTTCCGTTTCGTTGCGACTCTGAGGTCGATTGTTGACGTCACGTCTGCATCTGGCTGGAGTGAGGAGAAACGCCGTTGGTGATCTCTAAGTTGTCGATGTTGACGTCGAGACCCTGAAGCTCGGGATCTTCTTTTTGCTTCGTTTGTTGACATTATGTCTGCAATATTGCGATAAATGTCGAGATTGTCTATTAACCGTCGAGATTTGGCTCCGCTTTCTGATGGAGCCTGTTGGGAAGGTATGGTTCCCTTTTTATCTGTGCCCCTGGATTGTATACAGGGATCGATGTGATTTCACCTGTAGGGCAAAAAGTTTCATTCTTTCATTTTTTTATTCTTTCCGCGATGCTCTATCATTTCAGCTTTTTATATCGCGAAAATCGCGATTGCCCAATCATTTCGGCTATTTATTTTATTTTTACTCGCTGTTTTTTTTATTGCGAGTTGCCCAATCATTTCGGCTATTTTTCATGCATACATTTTTTTTACTTGCTGATTTTTATTGCAAGTTGCCCCATCATTTCGGCTATTTCGTATGCACGTATGGCTCACTGTTTTTTTTTATTGCGAGTGTGGAACTTGGAATCTGGTGCCAATCTCAGCATCAGCATCGCTGCGACTGGAATATAGCCAAGAGCGAATCATCATTTGCCATGAAAGGACTTGGAATTTGATACCGGTTTAGGCATCAGCATCGCTGCAACTGGGATATTGCCAGGAGCGAATCATCATTTGCCTTGAAAGGGCTTGGAATTTGATACCGGTTTAGGCATCAGTATCGCTGCAACTGGGATATTGCCAGGAGCGAATCATCATTTGCCTCTGTCGATGTTGAACAAAGGTGTCTTAGTAAACAGGGTTAAGGGTCCCGTCGGCTAAGGCTTTTGACTTTATGGGCCGTAAGGGTCCCACGAAGGTGTTTCTCCCTACAAGTCGTGAGGATCTTGTAGGTGTGTTTTCTCCTTAGGAATCGTGGGGATTCCTAAGTGTACGTTCCCCTGTAAGTCGTAAGGATCTTACAAAAGGGTTTTCTCCTTATAAGTCGAGAGGACTTACAAGAGTTGTTTGCTGTACAAGCATATCCATAATCACGGATGAGACTTGTTAGGGGAAATATTTATTCGTGCCCGTGGATTGTGTACAAGGGTCGGTATTGAGCCACTTGTAGGGCCATATCGAAGGTTGTGGGAGTTGCTTAAGAACAGGTTAAGGTGTCTGTAACTTAAGACTTTCAAATCTTATGAGCCGTGAGGGTCCCATAAGAAAGTTCTCCTTACGAGTCGTGAGGATCTCGCAAGTGCATTTTCTCCTTAGGAATCGTGAGGATCCCTAAGTGTGTTGCTCCCTTGTGAGTCGTAAGGATCTCACGCGGGTGGTTTCTCCTTATAAGGTCGAGAGGACCCTGTAAGTGTCTTTTAACGAGGTTGCGCCCTTTCGGATTTTCACAAACACTCGCCGGTAGCCCTGCTGTTTTTACTCACGGAGCCCTTTCGGGTTTTCATCCGTGCCCATTTTGCTTATGGACATACCGTTTTTTGTTTTTTTTTTTTTTTTTTTTTTTTAACCACGCCAGCCTGAGGATGCTGCGGGTTGATGGTAGTTTAATGACGTTTCGGTCATTTGCAAGTTTTAGGACATTGCGGTCCACCGTTAGTTTAAGGACATTTCGGTCCAACACAAGTTTTAGGACATAGTGGTCCATCGTTAGTTTAACGACATTTCGGTCTACCGTCGCCGTATTTGAGGCGAATTTCTAGTTTACTGACTTTTCGGTCTAGGAGGCTTTCCCTATGAATGAGCATGATGCCCCCGGCATATCCACCTTTTTCGAAGCATGTTGTTGTGGCGGGTTTACTTTCCACTTTTCGGGTAACACGAATTTGCCCTGTTGGTATTGGTCTTCAACCCAGTTTTTGAAGACGTAGCAATTGTCGAGTGGGTGACCCATTAATCTATGGTAGGGACAATAGTTAGGATTGTTAACGTCACCTGGTTGCAATAGACGTTTTGGATCTGGCAGAGTGATAAGCCCACTGCGCACTGTTAGCTCGAACAATCTCTTTGTTTTATCTTTGGGAAATGAGTAAGGACGTTTCAACTTCTCATTGAGGTATCGCGGCTTGTTGTTTTGACGACAAAACGGTCTCGGGTTACTCGGCTGTTGTTGAGTATTGGCAACAAAGGCCGTTTTTTCCTTCTCCTTTCTCATTTCATTTGCTCCGTCGTTTGCGGGTCCGAGATTCTTTCCGGGTAGCGTGAGATTGTACGGTTGAACATTCTCGCAACTCTCCAATTCTTTTGTTTTAGAAATGACTTCCTTGAAGAGAGGGTTAAGAGCGGCTTCTTCATCAGAATCGCTTCCAAAGGTGAGAACTCGTGATCCCTCGGGCTCGTCCCTATGACAATTGCCGGCAACTCTTTTATGCTCATCTGTCGTATTTTTTCGCTGTCTACGAGCTTCCCGCTTTATTCTATTGACGTGTTGTCTATGAACGACATATCCTTGCCACCAACACTTAAAGGAGTTGCAGTCTTCAGTAGGATGTGCGATCCTCTGATGATATAGGCAGAAATTAGGGTGTACGTCCGTTTCATCAAAATGTATACCACCATGAGAATTTTTTCTGAAAGAGGGCGGCCTCATCCCCATTGCTATGGCTTTGGCGAATCGTTTCCTTGTCTTGATCCTGCTTTTATTTGCGGCGGATGTACTTTCATCCGGTGGGAGTGTTTCGACCCTTTCATCTAGTCGCCGGCGTTTGGCTTTCTCGAATATGGCCATCTCGCGCTCTCGATCAGCTTTGCTTTTAAGACGGGCTTCGTTCAGGAAGGCATTGATCATCTCGTCTGACGGCCACAGAAGTTCTGGTTCAGGACCCGCCCCTGGCTTCTCGATGAAAGGAGCCTCTTCATCATCTATCAATGAGTGAGAGATCATGTGACAACTTGCCCCCGGTGTGTCCGTCTTCTTTGGAGTGTGCGGCTGTGGTGGGTTTACCTTCCACTTTTCAGACAGCGCAAACTTGCCTTGTAGGTACTGATCCTCGATCCATCCCTTAAAGACGAAGCAATCTTCGATTGGATGGCTTACCGCTTGGTGGTAAGGGCAATAATTGGGATCGTTGACATCGCCTGGTTGCAACGGACGTTTTGGACTCGGCAGATTGATGAGTCCGTTGCGCACTGCCAGCTCGAACAGTTTTCTCGTTTTATCCTGAGGAAATGAGTAAGGACGTCCCAGTCTTTCCTCGAGGGATGGGCGTGGTCGCACATTGTTCTGGCGAACAACCGGCTTTAAGTGGCTCGGCTGTTGTTGAGTATTGGCGACGACGGTTGCTTTCCCTTTGTCCTTTTCATTCCAAGGCTCTGTCTTTGAAGGAGATGGTCTATGACTCATCTGGTCCATTTGGGCCAGCTTTTCAATCAAGGCCTGAAAAGTGGTCGGCTTGAAGAACATCATGAATTGGGATATGGTCGCTTGAGGGTCGAGAGTACCCACGAACATGCCCACGGCAGGAGCTTCTTCTATGCGTTGTTCGCATTTCGACCATAGGTTTCGCCATCGTGTCGCGTATTGGACCCACGTTTCGCCTGGCCTTATTCTGGCATTTATTAGTGTTGTTATCGGGGTGTGTTCACTAGCACTCGCGAATCTTTGTGTAAACAGCAGCTCCATCTCTGCAAATGTTTTGACAGAGTCGTCAGGTAGCTCCGAATACCATTCAAAGGCTGTTTCTGCTAAGCTGCCGACGAATTGTCGTAGTAACAATTTGTCATCGCCTCCAGTATTGCCGCATAAGGCCCTGAATTGAGCGACATGCTGATGGGGATTCCCTGTCCCTTTATATACATGGAATTTAGGGATCGTATATCCTGGCGGGTAACTGATTTGGTCATACCAGCTCGGATACGGTCGTCCGGTTCTAACAATTTGCCCAGCCGCTTCATTTGCCTGGTGAGCTCGTATTTGCTGAGCTATATGGTCATCCAGTGCGGCCTTGGAAATGGTTTCTTCCTTGGCAGCTAAAAGAGCCGAAGGAGGATTCGATGTCTCTCCTTTGTCATCTTCAAGGACAATCGGAGGATCTTCAGCAGGAGGATCTTGCCGGATCATCATCCCTACCACATCTTGGAAGAGAAGCGCCATTTGTTTTATGTTAGCCGCTTGCTCTGCGGCTTCTTTGTCCTTCTTTTCGAGGACTCTGCGTAAAAAGTCAGCGTCGGTTTCTTGTTCTTGACGCTCATCCGAAGACGTTTCGGAGCTTTCTTTTGGCTCAGCGAGTGCAGCCATTGTAGTCATCATTTCCTGAAGCTTTTGTTGTTGCTCCTGGGCTTTCGTTACGGATCGGGTGAGCGGTCGGTGACCCGTCGAAGCACGGCTTTCCTCCTTTTCGGAAGCCATATAAACGGTGTGCACCACCATGCCCCCAGACTTGGGGCGTTTGTGTTCGGTGTCTTTGCGATTTGCCAAAGACACAGGGGCTTTTTGCGGCCTCCTTTTTTGAGTGATTGGAGTTGAGGGGGCCGTTGTAGTGGGCACCCAAGTAGCTTTTTCTTTTTGTGGCTTGATAGAGTAATCCTTCTCATTCCGTACCTTCATCTTTTTCTGTCGGCGGAGATAGTTTTCATCAATCACCGAGTCTTGGACTTGGCGCCAGACCTTGTAGATTTTAGAGGACAGCCGCTGAGAAGAATGTTCTGGCTTGGCTTTCGCAACGTTTCCCACCGGAGGAGGGGATCTTTTTAGTACGGCGGTAGGAGAGTTTCTGCGCACCGTGTTCAGCAATTCAAAGCTGTTCCCGGTTGGAACAGCAGCATCGATCCCCACCGTTGGAGCTGGTGGAGTAAATCCAAAGGGGGAGTTGTCCCCAGCCTTCCTT
Source organism: Agapanthus africanus (assembly GCA_030015575.1). NCBI lineage: Eukaryota > Viridiplantae > Streptophyta > Magnoliopsida > Asparagales > Amaryllidaceae > Agapanthus > Agapanthus africanus. The sequence continues at coordinate 558,943,078 of JASDDO010000031.1, forward strand.
ACTCGGCGCCAGTGGCGACGTCGAGCGTGTCGTGCGGATGGAGTTGTTTCGGCCGTAGGGGCGACTTCGTTATGCCCCCTGCTTTGAGGAGAGACCGTTATTGGTTCTAGCCTGTCGAAGACTGACACCCGTTGAGAAGCAATGTCTAATCTGTCAAAGACAGACCTCTGGGTAGGAGAAGCAGCTTTGAGGATCTCGCCTGGAGCAGCAACCGGAATAGCCTGCCTTGTAAAAATTGACTTCTTGGAAGGAGGAGCCTTTCCAATGATTTCGTCCGCTTGAGCAGGGATAGCTATCCGCTTTGGGATGGCAACTTCGGGTATCGCGGGCTTGTAGACGCTCTGGCCCAATCTGTTGAAAACTGAGGTATTGAAGTTGGGCGACCCGTTGAGAGGGGCCGCGGCAGTGGTAAGACGATCAAAGACCGACTTCTTTGGGGCTTCTTGCAACGTCATTGTGGCATTGAAGCTCAACGGTGGAAGCATGGTCCCGAAGAATAATCCAGTGGTGGCCTGAGTTACCTGCTCCACTGGCATCTTGAAAAGGGAGGCCGCTTGAGGCCCATAAGTCACTCCTCCAGCAAGGACCGAGCGAGAGTTGCAGTTGCAGGCAGTGCAGTTTGAAGCCATTGATCTTCTGTTTTCTGCACGGAGCAAGACACCAAATCTTAGTACCTCGAATCCACATGCAACCACAGTAAACCGCGATTCATTCGCGAACACGACACACGAAGTGTGGAGTGGAAAGTGGAAAAGGTCCCACCGGGCGTGCCAGAATCTGTTCCCCTCCGAACGGCGGCCGAGACATGGACTGTCTTGCCTGAGATTCGGGGCAGATGCTAATTGGTGCTATCCGTCCACCTCTCCGAAGATGCCAAGTTGATTTATGGCACCGTGCATCGGAGGTTTAGACGGATGCGTCCGATGTAGCAGACTTCGTCAGATTCCCCCTCGTTTGAGGGGTTTTTGATTGTGGGGACGCTCTTCCCTGCAGGCGCAAGCCCCTGCAGTTAATTACGCTACCGCATCGCGGTAACAACTTTCTCCTTCTCCAGCTGGTCACTTCGTGTCGTGGGTGTTTGTTTTGTTTGTGGTTGCCCGTGGATTGTATACGGAGACTAATTTATGTAGTCGCCCGTAGGACGTGGATTAGTCCAAATCCGTATTTTCTTAGATTTGGGTTTGGGGGTTTGGTTTAAGGACACGTTAGCCATATTTGAGGCTAAGATCAACTTAAACGTTTGTTAAGGATACGTTAGTCTGATTTGAGACTAAGATCAACTTAACGGGATCGTTTAGATCCGACAAAAGAGCGTTTCGGCTCTATTGTTCCAGTTTAAGGACATAGTGGTCCATCGTATGTATGGCCGTCGGGACCCATCACCTCTCTGACGACGTTGAAGGATTACAACGACATATATCAGAGGAGTTCAGAGATGTACCCTTGAACCAGAGTTAATTGGAGGGGATCTATAGTCCAGTCTGTTTGAAAGGTTTAAGGATACGTTAGCCATTTTTAAGGCTAAGATCAACTTAAACGGGATCGTTTAGATCCGACAAAAGAGCATTTGAGGGCTCTATTGTTCCAGTTTAGGGACATAGGGGTCCATTGCAAGTTTAGGGACATTGCGGTCCATGGGTAGTTTAAGGACATTACGGTCCATGGGTAGTTTAAGGACGCATAAGTCCATGGGTTTAAGGACCCCACAGTCCATATGGGTGTGTTTAAGGACGCATAAGTCCGTGAGTTTAAGGACGCATAAGTCCGCGGGTTTAAGGACCCCACAGTCCGTATCTTAGTTTAAGGACGCATAAGTCCATGAGTTTAAGGACCCCACAGTCCGTATCTTGGTTTAAGGACGCATAAGTCCATGAGTTTAAGGACCCCACAGTCCGTGTTGATGTATGGTTGTCGGGACCCGTTACCTCTCTGAAGACGTTGAAGGATTACAACGACAAATATCAGAGGAGTTCCGAGATGTACCCTTGAACCAATGAGTTGGTTGAAAGAGCAGATGTGCTCAGATCAAGATGATTTGAGGACTTATGGCCAGTTTGGGGTAAGTCCAGTTACGTTTGAAATATTGGCCCTCTGTTGGTCCATTGAAAGAGAGGCTTTGCCTCTGAAACTTAGCCAATTGGGCTGAAGCTAGTGTTAAACACTAGAAACCAACAGTGTTGAACACTGGGAATAAGATAGCAAGTTAGTGTTAAACACTAAAAGATAATCAGTGTTAAACACTGGGAACAGTGTTTTCAAATTAGTGTTAATCACTAAGAAAATCAGTGTTAAACACTGCAGATAGAGTTTTCCAATTAGTGTTAAACACTAAGGAGGGAGGGGTCACGTGCGGACACGTGACAGCGCCCTGATTTCCCTTATTTTATTTAGCAGGCAAGTATTTAACACTTTTAATTTCCTAGCCATCACGTGTGGGCACGTGATAGGCATCCATCCATTCGATACTAAAGGGATTCGTTAGGGGTCACGTGGGGACACGTGAGGGCGCCCTAAAGGGGGGACCAGATCCCTTTTCTTCGTTCTGCAATTAAGTGTTAAACACTTCTTCATCTTTTGAGCATCACGTGTTGACACGTGACGGTGATCTATGTGCTGACTGTTAAAGCGTTTGCTAAGGGGTCACGTGGTAAACACGTGAGAGCGCCCAAAGCCTTCATTTCCATTGATCTTTCTTTCTGCGTTTTGGGAGTCACGTGGGAGCACGTGATGGCATCAAAAAGTGGGGCCAGATCCTCTTTATTTTGGTCTGCAAACAAGTGTTAAACACTCTTAATTTTCATAGCCATCACGTGTGGGCACGTGATGTATAATCATGCCCTGGTTTATTAGAACACTTATTAGGGGTCACGTGCTAACACGTGAGAGCGCCCAGAATTATTTCTGCCTTTGCTTTTGTTCCATATATAATGAGGGTCACATGGGAACACGTGAGGCATTGCCTCAAAGCTTTCCTCTTCTCATTTTTGGGGGATCTGTTCAGGGGTCACGTGGGGCACGTGACCTTAGTCTTTTTCATGCACAGAGATCTTTTAAGTCTCTTTATCTTTAAGAATTAAATTCTTATTTAGGGTAAAACCCTAATTTTGATTCTGGAGAAATTAAATTCCTATTTTGAAAGAATTAAATTCTTATTTAGGGTAAAACCCTAGTTTTGTTTTAGGAGAATTAAATTCTCAGAACTCAATTCCCCTTCTAGGTTTAGGATCTGCATGGCAGGATCTCGACCCGATGAGAATTAAATTCTCAACTTATGGGGAGATGTGCTCTGTGCAGATCTTCAACCAGGAGAAGAACTAAGTTCTTTTCTTTAAATAAGAGTTAAACTCTTTTGAGAATTAAATTCTCTTTTGAATCCTCTCTTTTCTTACCTAGGGATTTTCTTTTGCAGAGAATTAAATTCTTCTTTCTCTGTTTCTTCTTCTCTTGAGAATTAAATTCTCCTCCCTCTGTTTTTCTCTCCAAAAAAGTAGATCCCCTCTCTTCTCTTCTTGGCTCCTATTTATAGGAGAAGGAAAAGAGTTAATTTGTTTAGCAAATCTCTCATTGGAAGATTTGATTTGATTGTTGAGAGATTTGATTTATATTTATCATTAATCTGGGCCTTTAGATCATTCAGTGAATTTTATTCACCGTGGATTTTAAATCCAAAAGATATTCTATTTGTTATCCTGGTGAGATTTTCAGGGAAATCTTTCCTTGTCCAAGGTTTTTCCATAAATTGGTGATTTTTAATCATCCTTGGATTTTTAATCCAACGGTTCCCCATGACCCTTTTCCATTTGGAAAGATTCAGAAACTTTTAGAATTTAATTCTATTAAATTATAATGCTTTTAAAGCCAGTCACGTGCTGGCACATGACTTTTGGTCACGTGTGAGCACGTGACCCCCAATTGGGTTCCTTTCTCAGCCGCTTATTTATGTTTCAGTTTTAACCATCACGTGTCAACACGTGACCATTGGTCACGTGTAAGCACGTGATACCTCGTTGAGGTGTTTTCTGACTTTTAGAATTAAATTCTATTCATTGTTTTAGAGTCTTTAAAAGCCCATCACGTGTCTGCACGTGACCCATGGTCACGTGTGAGCACGTGATGCCCCATTGGGGTCTTTTCTGAGTTTTTATTGTATCTTTTAACTCCTCCAGCGGGTTCTTAAAAGCCCATCACGTGTGGACACGTAATTCCTCATAACTTTTGATCCCGGATGAATTACGAGGCCCATAATATATCAAATCGAAGGGTTTTTCGAGCCACTTTCGATACCATCAGAATTTATCTGTTTCTCATTCGGGAGTTTGTCAAAAAATAGCCCGGAAGATACTGGTTCCCATTTTCTTAAGCGTATCGCCGCCATTTGATACCTTGGGCTCTTTTGCGCAGAAATTTTTGGCGGGAACAGAAATGATATGGCTATTGTAGCTTAAACCATCACTAATACTTGATTGCTATTATTGGTTATGATAGTTTTGGATTATGAGAGCCAAGAGAGAAAAGTATTGCTCATTCTTTCATTTCCTTTCTCTCTCTTGTGTTCTTGAGCTCTCATCTTCTTCCTCTTGCTCTCCCTCTCTTTAGTCTATGGTTCACTTGTCTCATGTGTTGAGAACCAAGAACCATAGAGAAAAATCCCAACACACTCTCCTCTACTCACTCTAGTTCACAAGATTTGGCAAACCGAGTGAACTAGTTTCTTCAAAGCTCGAAGAAGAAGCCAAAGGTAGAAGCTTTCAGGTGGATCGATCTTCGGCGCAAGGAGACGACGGGGTGAAGCCGATCCGGACAACCATCGAGGTTTGAAGACAAAGGAGTTCAAGAAAGAAAGGTATAACCCCCTAACCGAGTAGTTAACAACTCCTAGTTAGGTTGTTAGTTAGATGTTTAACAAAGATCCGGTTTTGAGTCCATGTTATCGCCTCTAGAAAATTGTTTTTCATCAAATTTCGCATTCCCGAAAGTACCGGGAGAGGTAGCATGGACTTACAGTGGTATCAGAGCCTAGTTAAACTCTATCTAACATGTTAGCAAAGTAACTAGAAGATCGATCAAAGAAAAAGTCACGAAACGAACCCGATATGTCAAGTTTCTGCCGATTTTTTTTCTGTTCAAAAATTGATAAATTTCATCTTAAAAATCGGCTCAGGCTTTTTATTAAATAACCACAAAATTTGGTCCCACGAACCGATCAAAGCGCCGCGGAAACGCGGCGAGAGCACGCTCCCGCCGCGGTTCCACGGCCGAGTTGACTCGGCCGAGGTCCAAATTTTGTGCAGTGTATTTCTGGAGTTGTTTTGGGATTTTTGGAATATGTCTTTTCAGCCCAGATTTTCCAGAACGAAAATTTTGTGTTTGGGGCCTAAAAATCCGTATTTTTTATAGAACTTCTAAAGACTTAAGCTGACGGGTTTTTATCTGTGATGTGATATTTGTATTGAACGTCTACTAATCGCTATATGTCGATTAGTGGGGGTTATACAAATCTGTGATCTGTAATGTCATTGGAATGTGTATATGAATTCATTGGATTGTCGCGGGTGAATAGCCGGTGGTTGTGAGACGAGAGTTTTCTTTTCTTTCAATTCATGTAAATTTGTAAATTGATGTAATAATTATTTGTATGGCCGCACAACCGGGTCAGGGTTGTAGTCGTCATTGTATAATTTCTTTTTACTGTTTTTGCTCCTAGGATAGACCCATGGAGGGGGTGCACAAACTACCGGGTATCCCGAAGTGCCGAGTGGCCTACTCACGGAGTTGAGGGAGGTTGCTTCGCTTCGGGTACTTGGCGGGTAGTTTGCCGCACCCGTAGGGGTCTTGGGTGGGGTATTGGCTATTCACCGCGACCGTGTAATCTGCTTTTCGTTACAGGCTCGTACGAATTGCGGGTTCCTAGTATATCCAATGTGTTCATCTGTGATTTGAAATGGCTATCATTGCAATATATATCTATATATGATATTATTTAGGCGTTGCTTATGTTTTACAGCCGCGCTAGCCCAGCCCCCGCTCTGTCGTTAGTTAAGTAACCTAACGGGTAATGACGGGGCCCCGTGGCAAATGCGAATGGCATAAGCGTACGTCATATTTTGGTTGTTTTCTGCAATGGTAGGATTAAATGATGGGACGCATTAAAAGAACTAATGCAAGAATTACACGCATTAAAAGAACTAATGCAAGAAAATAAACCAAGTAAAAGTCGTTGGAACACTTTCGAAAAACCACTCGGTTCTTTTCAAAACTAACTTTTAAATGCGGAGCTTGAGCCACTCCTTTTAAAAGCTATCTCGTTCCATCGATCATATCAAGTTCACTACGTTCACGGTTTTGCCAAAACCATCCGTAGCCCTCCATCATTTTAGTTAAATATTCGGTAGTATTCAAGCTATGTATTTTGACCTCACGCCAAGGCATAGTGATTGGTAGCTGCCGGATTTATCTGTTGCATAGATAGAATGCGTTGGTTTGAGACAGTCGTACTGCCATTTTGGCCTACGTCAAGGGTAGGTACGGATGGGTTCAAACTAACCTGGATAATGATAGGAAGAACTTGACATGTGACTTATGACATTTTGACCTCACGCCAAGGTCATAAGAGCATGGGGCAAAAATCTACATCGGGAGTTTCAAAAGAACTGAAACGTGCTAGCACTGCATACCATTTGGAGTGTGATAATTCTGGTAGGGTTCCTTCAGTTTTGTCACGCGATGATATTTGGATCCCGATCCTACTGTGAGTATATGCTACTCCTCGGGAAATTTCTCACTTAACGATCAATGCTATAAATCTAGTAGGTGTCTAGAAAGGTGTTAGCGGGGCTACGCCCCCAGAGAAAAGAGGTTCTTAAATTAAGGAACTTCGCGAAAGCGTTGGAAAACCTCCCTCGAAGTACCGACACTAGCCTGGCTGAACGGTTAAGCAAGTATTGTACGGTGAGATTGATCCTGACTAATTCTTCCTTTTTGGTTTGAGGAGGGATTCGAGAAACAGTGGGAGCCATCCTGTTTAGACAAACTAAAAACCACTCTAAACTTGCAAGAGCATCATGCTGAGTGTTTCTTCTTCTCTCTCCTAATTGCAGCGACTAATCGACATGACTGGACTTAAGTTACTTCTAGATAAAAACATACTGACAGGGCCAAACTACAAAGATTGGCTCAGGAATGTCAAAATGGCAATCACTTACGACAAGCTGGGGTATCTTCTTACCACCAAAGCTCCCCCCGTCCCAGGTCCCGCCTCCAGCCTCGCGGATAAGGAAATCCGTAAGACTTGGGAGATTGATTGCGCGAAGGCCAGGTGCCTCGTGCTTGCCTCTATGGACAACGAACATCAGAGGAGGCACGAGAATATGGACCTCGAATCCATATTTCTCCATACAAAAGAATTGTATGGAGAGCAGTCTCGTGTCGCAAGATACGAAGTGTCGAAGAAGTTATTTTCGGCAAGGTTGGCCGTCGGATCATCGGTAGCGGAACACGTGCTTAAGATGATTGGCTACATAGAAGAGCTCGCGAACCTTGGGACCACGTTGGAGAATGAGTTCTATACGGACTTGATTCTCCAGTCCCTTCCTTCCACTTACGCCCAGTTTATCCTGAACTTCAACTTACAAGAAAAGGAAGTTGAACTTTCAGAAGTCCTCAACATGCTGAGGAGCGCAGAGGGCACCCTACAGAAAGGTAGGGAAACATCCACTTTGTTTGTAGGAGGATCTTCCTCTTCTAGGTCCAAGGCGAAAGCCAAGGGAAAGAAGAAGAAAGCCCCCGCCAAACCAAGGGGCGGTGTTAGTAAAGTGGATACGAAGGGAAAGGCGAAGGCAACAAAGAAAGCGGGGCAGCTTGTGGATAAAGAAGAATGCTTCTATTGTCATAAGAAGGGACACTGGAAGAATGATTGCAGGGCTTGGAAAGCCAGGACACAGGAACTGAAGCAAGTTGCGGCTTCAGCTTCAGGTGTGTATGTTATTGAAAACTGTCTTTCAATAAACTCTACTTCCTGGGTATTGGATACCGGATCAGGATCTCATATCTGTAATTCTTTGCAGGCACTGAGAAAGCGTAGGGTTTTGAAGGCAGGTGATATGACCCTCAGAGTTGCAAACGGAGCTGGCATGAATGCTGAGTCCGTGGGGGACTATCTCCTGGGCTTGTCAGATGGACATGTTTTGGTTTTGCGTAATTGCTATTTTGTACCCAATGCAACTTGTAATATCATTTCTGTATCTTTATTAACTAAAGATGGTTATGAATTTGCATTTGTAAGTAATGTTGTGAACATTCACCTTAATCAAGTTCTTATTGGGTCAGGTACATTAAGCAATGGTATATACGTATTAAACCAACCACAGATTTTCAATATCCAGAATACACACAAAAGAAAGTCTTCGGAAGTAAATCAGACTTTCTTATGGCATTGTAGACTGGGTCACATCAATGAGAGAAGGTTGACGAAGTTATATACAGAAGGATATTTGAATCCGTTCGAATATCAATCGTATGCCACTTGTCAATCCTGTCTCAAATGAAAGATGACAAAGACTCCGTTCACTGGACACGGAGTAAGAGCGAGCGAGCTCTTGGGACTCGTACACAGCGATGTGTGCGGTCCAATGTCTACACATGCGCGAAGCGGTTATTCTTACTTCATTACTTTTACGGATGATTTTTCAAGGTACGGTTATGTCTTCTTAATGAAACATAAGTCCGAAGCCTTTGGAAAATTCTAGGAATATAAGAATGAAGTAGAAAAACAAACCGGCAAAAGTATCAAGATTCTAAGATCGGATCGAGATGGTGAATACTTGAGTGCTGAGTTCCTGGACTATTTAAAAGAGAACGGAATTCTCTCTCAGCTTACTCCTCCATACACTCCGCAACATAACGGTGTATCGGAGAGACGGAACCGAACCCTATTGGATATGGTACGGTCCATGATGAGTAACGCTAAGTTACCGCAATCATTCTGGGGATATGCACTAGAATCAGCTGCATACCTTTTGAACCGAGTTCCTACTAAGACTGTGCCTACCACACTATATGAGATATGGAGTGGGAAGAAACCCTATCTTCAATATTTGAAGATCTGGGGATGTCCGGCTTTTGTCAAAAAGCAGCATGCGGACAAGCTCGAGGCACGCTCAGTACTGTGCAAGTTTGTGGGATACCCAAAGAATTCCAGGGGGTATCTCTTCTATTACGCAGAGGAACAAAAGATCATTGTTTCTCGTAATGCCCATTTTCTGGAACACCAGTTCTTAGAAAAGGAAACAAGTAGGAGCGAAATAGAACTGGAAGAAATTCCAGAACCACAGACTATTACTGAAAGCTTAGTAGAACCAGAGGGTTCAAAAAAAAATGACATTCCTACGCCGCTCGGCAGGAGTAGTAGGCAGTCTCATCCGCCCGAGAGATACTACGGTTTTCTCATAGACGGGGATAGAGAGGATTGCATCATAGATTATGATGAGCCGACTAGCTTCCAGCAGGCCATTCAGAGCGTTAACTCGGTAAAATGGCTGGATGCAATGCGGACCGAAATGGAGTCCATGTACACCAACAAAGTATGGACGTTGGACGTTGCTCCAGATGGGGTAAAACCCGTAGGATGCAAGTGGATCTTCAAAAGGAAGATTGGTGTAGATGGACAGGTTGAGACCTATAAAGCTAGACTGGTTGCAAAGGGTTTTTGTCAAAGACCTGGTTTGGACTATGACGAGACCTTTTCTCCAGTAGCTATGCTGAAATCCATTCGGATCCTTCTTGCCATTGCTGCCTTCCACGATTATGAGATTTGGCAGATGGACGTAAAGACCGCTTTTCTAAATGGAAATTTAGAGGAGTGTGTCTATATGGACCAGCCAGAGGGTTTCATTCAGAGTGGGAGCAGCGGAAAGGTGTGCAAGTTGCTTAAGTCCATCTATGGACTAAAGCAGGCATCGCGGAGTTGGAACATCTGTTTTGATGAGACGGTCAAGGAATTTGGCTTTATCAAAAATCCAGATGAACCATGCATCTATAGTAGATTTGTAGCGAGAACTGTAGTATTCCTCGTTTTATACGTGGATGACATTCTCTTAATAGAAAATGGCATTCCTGTGCTACAATCTGTCAAGGGGTTCTTGTCACACAGGTTCTCCATGAAAGACCTGGGTGATGCCTCATACATTCTGGGGATCCGGATCCATCGTGATAGATCCAAGAGGATATTAGGACTTTCACAGTCCAGGTACATCGACACCATACTGAAAAGATTTAGTATGGAAGATTCCAAGCGCGGTAACCTACCGGCTTGTCACGGGATCACCCTCTCTAAAGAGATGTCTCCCAAGACTGATTTGGAGAGGGATCGCATGTCTATTATACCCTACGCTTCTGCGGTAGGCTCTATAATGTATGCGATGTTATGTACCAGACCGGATGTAGCTTATGCATTGAGTGTGGTAAGCCGGTATCAGTCAAACCCTGGGGAGAAACACTGGATAGCGGTAAAGAACATTCTCAAGTACCTGAGAAGGACTAAGGAGATGTTCTTGGTGTATGGCGGAAAAGACCTCCAGATCGAGGCCTTTGCTGACTCCAGCTTCCAGAGTGACAAGGATGATTCCAAGTCCATGTCGGGTTTTGTCTTTACCCTCAATGGAGGGGCGGTGTGTTGGAAGAGTTCCAAACAGGAAACCGTTGCAGACTCGACGATGGAAGCGGAATACATCGCTGCATCTGATGCCGCAAAAGAAGCTGTCTGGATGAGGAAGTTCTTGAAAGAACTTCAGGTGGTTCCGTCCATTATTGATCCAATACCTCTGTATTGCGACAACAATGGGGCTATAGCTTTAGCGAAGTAACCCAGGTCCCATCAGAGATCCAGACACATCTTGAGGCGGTATCACCTGATCAGGGAGATCGTGGATCGCCAGGAGATCGAGGTTCGGAGGGTCGCTTCAGAAGATAACACTGCAGATCCATTCACCAAGGCCTTGCCCCAGACTCAGTTCGAGCGGCTGATCAAGATGATAGGTCTTCGATACGCCAGTACATGGCCTTAGTGCAAGTGGGAGATTGTTAGTGTATATGCCCTAGAGGCCATTACTGTATCATACTAGTTTGTATATTACTTAATGGAAGCTTGGGATATTCACCTTGTATAAACAATCTTGCTCGATATAGTAGTATGCTACTTGGTTTGTTTCTACTTCAATATGTACATGTGTTTATTTTAGTATATCACCTATACACATTAGTGGAGCCCTTAGGATCTTTGCTTGATTACCAGCGTTGTGATGGCAGTCACACTAGTGGGGGCTGGGTAATCTATAAGCACATCCATATACAGGTCCCTAGTCGCAGGACTATCGAGACAGGGCATCGATACTCCGGAGTAGACTAGCGTATGCGCTTCTCATCCCAGTGTGGGAGATGGTCTGTCCCACAGCCATCAGTACGTCGTACTGGAGATAGTATACGGGTGCTCGTTAGGTTATGAGTACACTGGACAGGACTCGTCGGGAACTGACCGGTTGGTATTATACCTATCGTCAGTTATCAGTTCCCAGGTGACATGAGTACAGCTTAGTCCGCTGACTTGACACTGTCACTTCGCCTCGAGTGTGTTCCTACTGTACTTTGATTACTACCCTACCACGGCTCAAAGGAGTCGTGCAAATAGGTAGTAGTTGGGTACAGTCCCGAAGCTCTTGGAGGTAGTGACGGTTAGACAGGATTCGTCTCTCCCGGTATTGGGGGTTGACATCACGCTGTGTCTAGGAGAGCCATTACACGAGTAGTCCCTGGCCAGGGCAATCGAGATATACTGGTAGGCTTCTAGTGTTATCTCAGGGTGTTTTGGGCTTCACTCCGACACTACTTGTACCGCTATTAGGGGACTGACGTTTACCGCCCCCCTAGGCCCGCCATGCGATGTATCAGACGAACAGACCGGACTGTACGGAGACTGTCACATTCAGGCTCAGTAGGAGTTCAGATGGGTTTCACCTCGTCGGTCTTCTTGTCGGCATCTACCTGGGGACCGTTACGCACAGCTAGTGCCGCTTGCGGTCTGTGGTTAAACCCACTGCCAGCGTAGTGTCGAGTCTTTAGAGTCCCACACAGAAAGCTATTCGCCTTTAGGCAAAAGAGTAGAGGTCGCATGGTTTTGCGACGGGGTTCGGTCATATCCATGCACTTGTGCACGTACAGTGTCCGGACAGTTAACACTAGCGGGCTTTGGTTTAAGCCAGATCCTTGTGTACGTTTTTGGATTGGTTTTATCCAGTATGTATTCGTGTTCCTCGGAACGCGGATGCGGGTGTGTATGCACAGTTGACAGAGGCAGAGGATTCTCATTAGGGCCGTTGACTGTTGACTATTGACTTTTTGCTCAACCCTAATGAGAATATGATATGTAATTAACAATAATATTAATTAAGTATTATAGTGATATGGTTGTTGAGGGGTTGACTTTGTTGACTTTTTGACTGGTTGACTAGGTTGGACTACTTGACCATCATGATGACAATGGCTATCATTTCATGGCAAAGACTTTTGCTTGCTTGTTCTCTTGTGCAAAATGAGTGCATGAAATGATATGGCTATTGTAGCTTAAACCATCACTAATACTTGATTGCTATTATTGGTTATGATGGTTTTGGATTATGAGAGCCAAGAGAGAAAAGTCTTGCTCATTCTTTCATTTCCTTTCTCTCTCTTGTGTTCTTGAGCTCTGATCTTCTTCCTCTTGCTCTCCCTCTCTTTAGTCTATGGTTCACTTGTCTCATGTGTTGAGAACCAAGAACCATAGAGAAAAATCCCAACGCACTCTCCTCTACTCACTCTAGTTCACAAGGTTTGGCAAACCGAGTGAACTAGTTTCTTCAAAGCTCGAAGAAGAAGCCAAAGGTAGAAGCTTTCAGGTGGATCGATTTTCGGCGCAAGGAGACGACGGGGTGAAGCCGATCCGGACAACCATCGAGCTTTGAAGACGAAGGAGTTCAAGAAAGAAAGGTATAACCCTCTAACCGAGTAGTTAACAACTTCTAGTTAGGTTGTTAGTTAGATGTTTAACAAAGATCCGGTTTTGAGTCCATGTTACCGCCTCTAGAAAATTGTTTTTCATCAAATTTCGCATGTCCGAAAGTACCGGGAGAGGTAGCATGGACTTACAGATGGTGAGTTGGCACTGCAGAAGATCATGGAGAAAAGAATCTGGTGGATATGTTCACCAAAATAGTAGACAGAGATAAGCTGGATCTTTGTTGCAGGTTGGTGAATCTCTCCATGAAAATTTGATGAGGAGAGAGCAGCAGCGGAATCGTGTGAAGTTTACTAGTGTTAAGAATCAAGCCGAAAAATACTCCAAGTGAGAGAATGTCGAGATTGTGATAGATTTGCATCAAGGTGGAGTTTGTTGAAAGTGATGCAAATTAAGGCCTAGGCTTAGGTGCTGCATGTTTCCTAGTTTGATTTTTAGGTGGTGGATGCCAACAATCAAAGTCTGCGGCTACTTTTGATATGCATGGCATTGTTATGTGGTAATATTATTAGGTGGTGACAATCAAAGTCTGTGGCTGCCAAATATTAGTCTATGCATGACATTGTTAGGTGGTGGCTGCCAACAATCAAAGTTTGAAAATTGTCTTAAGTGCTATAAAAGCAAATCAATTAAAATGGGGTTATAAAATACATGCAGAGAAGTGAGTGAGGCATAGGATTATCATAAGAGATAGAGGCCAAAAGAGATTTAGAAAGAGACAGAGAGATTTAAGAGAAATCTCCTAGGGTTGCTCATGTTTGCAAACTTGATTTAAATATGGTAGACGTTTGCTGATTCCGCTCTGCCGGGACTAACCATACAGTGGGTGAACCTCGTTAACAAATCTATCTTGTTTGTGATTGATTACTTTCTTATTCTTGCACTTTAATTTATATTGTTTTTCATCGTTTAATTGCGTGATTGTATTTTTTGCGTGATTTGGGTTTTGTCACGAGCACTGTTCCGTGAATCGACTCTTATTCCAACATATGTCCGGAACGAAATTAAGTTTAGATGATTAGGCTTTGGAGTTTCATTAAGTTAATCTAAATTTAACTTTAAAATCTTAATTAATTATGCCATGTTTGGCCTTTTTTGAGGAGAAAATTTCGGTTTTCTCAACTCCAAAGATTGGAGCTGAAATAACTGGAGTTTACTAAACTCAAATCAACCCTAGTTTTCGGAACTCAAAAACATGAAAAGAAAACACTCGTCCTAGAGTTTAAATGACCACAAAACAAAATTTAAATGTATAGATAAGTCCAAACCCAAGCACCATATCAAAGTGATGGTCTTTTAGAATATTCTTACACACACACATACTATAATTTTAAGTCATCTCCTATCAAGATTGTAAAAAACGATTGGGATTGTAGAATGGTTGGGATGTCGTCCAGAAAGTTTTAGTATTTTAGATAAACATGTTGAGGGGTGGAGAGATGAAGAAATCTTGTGAGATATATGATAGATTTGGGGATCTAATCAGGCTTGGTATGCAGTTCTTTCTTTCTTTTTGTTAAGTATAAACAAAAACATACCAATTTGGATCATCAATCGCAATAAAAAGGTCAAATGATTAAGCGGGTTACCTAGACGTCCAAGCGGAAGCCTAGACAGCCCAACCAACCTCCAAACATGCTCCGAAGAGAAGAGCGGATGTAAGCAAGGTGATATAGGAGAGAGTTTTACTTTAAGGTTGATCAAAAAGTCAACTGTCCACAACTACAGTCTCGTTTGGCAGCAGAGTAACAGTTTTCATATCCCAAGTTTGTCGGGTTTCAATCTTAAATTCCAAAAATTGAACCATGCCTATAGGTTCCTGTTCAGTCGAAAATATTGCAATTTGTAACATAACAATTTCCTCACTATTCTAAATCATCTAAGGGTGTTTATTGTAAATATAACACGGATTACAAATTCATCTGGAAAATATCAAATATCACGTGTTATATATATAATCAACATTCTTTAAAGGAAATTGTGTGTTTATTATTTCACACATGATATTGTATATCTCAACACTTTTCATTGAGAATTTGTGCAGAAAATTATTTCAGGACAGATATCGGAATCGCAAATTTGCCGATAAAACGCAGCAAGTCAACGACTTAAAAATCTGGCAGAGATTCAGAAGAGATAACAGGATTCCAGATATCATCATCATTGATCCTAAGTCATTATTTCCTCACTATTTTAAATCATCTAAGGGTGTTTGTTGTAAATATAACACGGATTACAAATTCATCTGGAAAATATCAAATATCACGTGTTATATATATAATCAACATTCTTTAAAGGAAATTATGTGTTTATTATTTCACGCATGATATTGTATATCTCAACACTTTTCATTGAGAATTTGTGCAGAAAATTATTTCAGGACAGATATCGGAATCGCAAATTTGCCGATAAAACGCAGCAAGTCAACGACTTAAAAATCTGGCAGAGATTCAGAAGAGATAACAGGATTCCAGATATCATCATCATTGATCCTAAGTCATTATTTCCTCACTATTTTAAATCATCTAAGGGTGTTTGTTGTAAATATAACACGGATTACAAATTCATCTGGAAAATATCAAATATCACGTGTTATATATATAATCAACATTCTTTAAAGGAAATTATGTGTTTATTATTCCACACTTGATATTGTATATCTCAACACTTTTCATTGAGAATTTGTGCAGAAAATTATTTCAGGACAGATATCGGAATCGCAAATTTGCCGATAAAACGCAGCAAGTAAAAGACTTAAAAATCTGGCAGAGATTCAGAAGAGATAATAGGATTCCAGATATCACATGAGTACATATAGACCAACATCAGACTACCACAAAGAATTGAAGTATTGATCTCATCAAACGGCCACGGAACCGCGGCCGAGTTAGGGCGTCGGCGGTCGACACTTTTCCAGAAGCTTCCCTATAGCTCCTTAGCTTGTTGAAGACGCTTCGAACTACCTAGCTTACTCCAGAAGCTTCCCTACAACAGCTTAGCTTCTTAAGCAGGCTTCATAACTACCCTATTCTAGAAGTTTCCCTACAACTACCTAGCTTCTTAGAGAAGGTTAACCTAAGTTCTAGTAGAAGATTGATGAAGGCTATATAAAGAGACCTAAGGCTACATTGTTGAGGTTGTTGAATCTTAGTGACAAAGCTTTCATCCAAATACCAAATCCAATTCAATTCAAGATCCAAATCCAAATAAAAAATCGTAGAGAGCAATATCAAGCGATGTCATCGAAGATCCTTTATCGCAACGCCGATCGTCATCAAGAGCAAGAGATCCACGAATGATCCACGTCTCACGGTGATCAAGCTACGCAAAAATCGACGACAAATTCTCTTTTCAAAGGAGTGATCGAGAGCTTAGTGTTGTAATCTCGGATTGAGGAGTGTAAATTTGAGAAGATTTAATAAAGGTCATCAATTGTTAATTCTCGCTTTCTTTAAATTCTTGCATTATGAAATTTCTAATTCTTGATTCTTTTGTTTTCATGATGCGTGAGTGAAATCTCCGCTTGCTAAGGAATCGAAGGAAATCGGTAGATCAAATGATGATGAAATCCTAAACTAATCTTAAGTCTTTTGAGAATTATGAACTTTAGGAAAAAGAATCATCAATGACCTAATTTGGATCGAGATCACCATTCTTGATAATTTCATTGCAATTTGGGAATTAAATGATTGATGATTTTCTTTCCTAAAAGTTAGATTTGAATGATGATCAATGAAAAGATAAGGGATAGTGAAGGAGAAACCCTAGTTTCTTAAATAGATCCCTAATTTTCATTCATCGCCATCGTTCTAGCTATAATTCATCAATAGATAAGATAAGTCATTATTAGTATTCATCATTGATCCTAATTCCTATCGAATTCTACAAGCTATTCTTCATTTTTTTGATAACTAAAAATTGATATTGGACACTTTCTTGATTTCTAATTTTTGAACATATTCTTGATTTTCTTGAAATGACAACTCAATTAAATCTTGAATTACTTTCTTGAATTTTCTTACTATTTTCTTTTGACTCATCTAAAGCAAGATTGAATAAATACACAAATCTCAGTGGATGATCCGTACTCATTAACGAACTACATCGACCCCGTTATTGATTGCGGCTATAAATTCTTTGATTATGATAACACATTTTCAACACATCGAGAAACGATCAATCAAATGGCGCCGTTGCCAGGGATGCGTGCTATTTTGTTCGTTCTTGTTATTTGAGTTGAAATTTTATTATTCCATCAAAAATTTGAATCAAAATCGCATCAAGTGCTTAACGATTAGTGTGTGAATTTTGCAAGGAAATCTGGAATCTCTGCAGCAAGGGGAAAAACATTCTGATCATTTCAGCTAGGGCAGAGGACTGAACGGAGTAGCTGTAAAAATCTTCGTTCAACAATCATCCAAACTAACCGCGGAACCGCGGCCATTAACAAGTATCTGCCGCGGAACCGCGGCAGTACTGTTGAATTGGAGCTCCAGTTTTCTCTGGTATATTCTCTTCTTTCTTATCTCCTCCCTGCTCTTATCCAATAACAAATTTCTGCAGGATTCTTTGCAAAAATTCGCAACGCAGCTAAAAAGAAAAAAAATTTGTTGCGTATTTTGATATTGGTTGTTTGTGCATATTTTAATACGGAAATTAAGGGGCAAAGACCAAATTCAGATTAGGTAGGGATTTCATTACCCTTCCTAAGCCCCAAAAATCACAAAACTAGCATCTGCATCACCCTTCATTAACTAAAAAATATCTAGACAAAACTCTAAGGACCGTCGCGCTCAATTAGGATAGAAGAAGGTCGTGGGTAATCTATTGCTTATCCGCATTTCTTTTGTGGTGTATAAGGCAAGTGTGTCTAAGGCAAGTGGTTATTTAATTAGGCCCGCTACTTAGGTAGCGGAAAACCTCCCACTTACCTGGCACTTACCTGGCTACGGGAGGGATAAAGAGGCGGTAGAGGATTTATCCTACGATTTGTCTTCTGGAAGTCTAGGAGCGGTCTAGTGACTTGACCTAGGTGACCATTAGATCTAGGGTTGCTTGTGCATTTTTTGTGTGATTTTTCAAAATCCGTCTTTTTCAAAATAAACCAAACACAAACCATTTTCTCTAATTATCACCTACGCCGCCACTTGTGCTAAACTGTTTAGTGCATGCTCGGCTGGACAAGGGATTCTAGTGCCCGTCTTATCCGCGTTCTTCCTATCGACTCCAAATTCGGTATTTCTACATCTTCTTTTTCCTCACCACACACCACATCCACCATGATGGACGGATCTCCATCGAACTTTCATAACACCACTCTGCCACCGCCCGCAGGTGCGCAAAATCTACCGCGTATGTCTCTCCAAGAGAGATGCTACCCGATACGTGGTCCTCTTTCTACTTGTCTTTCCATACCACCAGCCAATGGGGACAATTTCGAAATCAAACCACATTACATCAATCTTTTACCAAAATATCACGGTCTCGAGTCTGAAGACGCATACGTTTTTATTACCAAATTTGAAAACGTATGCGCTATGATGGGCACTTCACAGCTTTCTGTGGATGCTATGAGATTGTGTCTTCTCCCGTTCACCTTGTGCGATTTAGCCGAGAAGTGGCTTTATAACACAGCTGCACACTCTATTTCAAACTGGGATGAATTCGTCATAGAATTCCTTAAGAAATTCTATCCCAATCATAAGACCACCCGTGTCCGTAGCGAAATCAATCAATTTACCCAGCTTCCTAATGAACAATTTTGGAAGTGTTTTGAACGATTCAAGGATCTGTTAGTTCAATGTCCTCATCACATCGATGGGATCTCTGTCGAATCATATATGAGGGCATTAATCCTACAACAAAACAGATGCTTGAATCCATGTGTCAAGGCAATTTCATGTCTAAAGACGATGGTGAAGCGTGGAAATTTTTAGAAGATTTCGCTGAAAAAACTTTGCAATGGGAGAGTGTTAGTCAACCATCGTTTAGGTGTGGTATTCATCAACTTGATGTTTTTATAGCAGTCAAAGCTGAAATGGCAGCAATGCAAAAGAAACTTGAAGCTATGGAACACAAATTTTTATTAGCCTCCCTAAACCAGATGACGCTCCCTAAAACCATGTGTGGATGCTGTTCTGATCCATCACATCTGACGGAAGAATGTCCTTTGATTTCACCGTTTCAAGGTCAAGAGCACACTAATGTTGCTTTTCAGCAACGACCTAGAAACGATCCTTATTCTTCCACTTATAATCAAGGTTGGAGGAATCACCCTAATTTTGCTTGGAACCAACACCAAACTCAAAATACGGTTCCAAACCAAAATAACTTTCAAAGGGTCCCTCTACAACAACAGCAACCACTACAATTGACTCAGCACCCCTATCAACCACAAAATTTTCAAAATCCAGCCAACACTTCTGCACCATATAATAATTCTTTGCAATTGGCTGGTACTGATAACTCCTCTTCACTCGAACAAACCATGAATTTGCTTTTGAAAAATTTCATGCAAGTTTCGGCTGAGATGAAGTCTTCTGTCGAGAATATCAAGAAGGACTCTGCCTCCCACAGTGAGAGTATTAAATCGATAGAAGCACTAATTGCACGATTAAATGCCGAAATGAGTGCTAGAGAAAAAGAAACATCCATCTCAACCCCTACCGAATCCTGGGCATTCACAACACTACAATGTGAGTGCCATTATAACATTGAGATCTGGAAGAGTGCTGAATAATCAAGTCGGTGAACAGATTGATAGTGATGAAATAATCATTGACACTCCGGTTTCTACTTCAACTTTCACGTCCACTTCCACTTCTGACCCTAGTTCATCTTCTTGTGAGCCTATTCTTCGTTTTCCTCAAGGCTCGAACCTTTATCCCATTCCTTCTAGTCAACCAAAGACGATCCCCACTCCAATTCTGGGATTTGTTCCACCCACACAACCTTCTCCAATGTTGGACCCAGCTCTTATTGCTAAAGCTCCTTATCCGAATAGGTTAAGAGGAAACAAACCAAGTCCACAAATGGAGAAAATTATGGAAATGTTTAAACAGGTTAACATCAATATCCCTCTCCTAGATGCTATCCAACAAGTTCCGTCTTATGCAAAAATTCTTAGGGACTTGTGCACCAGGAAGAGGAAGACTCAAGTGCCCAAAAATGTATTCATGATAAATAATGTTAGCACGGCTTTTACCCCACAATTACCAAGAAACGTAAGGACCCTAGTTGTCCTAAAATCTCGATTTCTATTGGGGGTAAAAACATTAACCGTGCTTTCCTTGACCTTGGCGCAAGTGTTAACCTGCTTCCATACTCTGTCTACGAGCAGTTAGGGATTGGAGAGTTGAAACCAGCTCATTGCACTCTCCAAATGGCAGACCGATCAATCACCAAACCTAGGGGTGAGCTTGAGGATGTGTTGATAAAATTCGGGGAATTTATATTCCCTGTGGACTTTATTGTTCTAGATACACAGCATGTAGCGAACCCACGGAACCAAATTCCGGTAATTCTTGGTCGACCCTTCCTAACACTTCCAATGCTGTCATTAATTGTCGAAACGGTTCCATGAACCTATCCTTAGGAAAAATGACAATTGAGCTTAACATTTACAAGATTGGAAGTCAGTCATCTGAACCCTCTGCTCATATTTTGGATGTCTGTTCTGTCCACGAGATAGCTCCCGAAAGCTGCAAGGTTGATGAACTTTGCTTTGATGATCTCGACGACATTAGCACATCATTGTTTGATCTTGCACATCATAGTGAGGACACTTTTGACGAGTCCACTCCCGAGTCTAAACCTTTTGACTCATCACTTTCCGAGTCTGTATCCTTTGCAGGTTATGAACTTCTTCGAGAATCCGAATGTCATTCACTTACCCCATCTTCTATTGTTTCTCCGTCGACATTAGATCTCAAATTGTTACCTTCTCATCTTAAATATGCATATTTAGATGAGAATGAGTTTTTTCCCGTGATCATATCTGCTTCTCTAGCCTTAGAGCAAGAGAACGCTCTTTTGATGGTCTTGAGATCTAATAGGCACACATTTGGTTGGACAATGGCTGACATCAAGGGGATTAGTCCCTTGATTGTTGAACATCATATATATCTGATGGATGAAGCCAAACAAACCCGAGAACCACAAAGACGGTTAAATCCCGTCATGAAGGAGGCGGTAAAGAAAGAAATCGTCAAATGCCTTGACAGTAGTATCATTTACCCAATCTCTGATAGCCAATGGGTAAGTCCTATTCATGTAGTCCCTAAGAAGTCTGGCATCACGGTCATAACAAATGAAGCTAATGAGTTGATCCATACACACCCAAACTGGGTGGCGTGTATGTATTGATTACAGAAAACTCAATGCCGCAACGAGGAAAGACTACTTCCCTCTACCTTTCATTGACCAGATGTTAGAACGATTAGCTGGACATGAATATTATTGTTTCATGGATGGATACTCTGGCTATAACCAGGTCCCTATTGTCGAAAAGGATCAAGATAAAACCACATTTACTTGTTCTTTCGGTACTTTTGCTTATAGACGCATGCCCTTTGGGTTATGCAATGCTCCCGCTATATTTCAGCGGTGTATGATAGGGATATTCTCGGACATAGTCGAGAATTTTCTGGAGATTTTCATGGACGATTTCTTGATATTCGGAGATTCTATTGATGATTGCATATCTCATCTTGACGCAGTTCTTACTCGTTGTAGATAAGAACTTAACTTTGAATTGGGAAAAATGCCATTTCATGGTCCAAGAGGGTATTGTGCTTGGACATGTCATTTCACGGAAAGGCATTGAGGTCGACAGAGCTAAAATAGATGTCATCCATAACCTTCCTCATCCCAAATGCGTGAAAGATATACGATCTTTCCTTGGTCATGCAGGGTTTTATAGGAGATCCATTAAGGATTTTAGCAAAATTGCTAGACCCTTAACTCTTCTCTTGGCCAAGAATACCACATTTCACTTTGACTCAGACTATATGGCTGCTTTTGAATCACTTAAAAATTCTCTCACTACAGCCCCCGTTCTATCATCTCCTAATTGGAACTACCCGTTTGAGCTTATGTGTGATGCATCAGATTTTGCTGTTGGTGCAGTCTTAGGATAGCACATTGATAAGATGCCACACGCGATCTATTATGCAAGTAAGACCTTGAATGATGCCCAAATTAACTATACAACTACCGAAAAAGAACTTTTGACAGTTGTATTTGCATTAGAAAAATTCAGGCCTTACTTGATTGGCTCACCGATTGTGGTTTATGATCGCACGCTTTTGGCATGTCGGATGTTCAAAGTTCTAAAGTATAACCGCGATCAGGACGGTGTCGCTATGCAGCTAGCCGGTTGAGCACGGGTCGATCCACAGGGAGATGGTTGTATGTCCGTTCGAGTTTTAGACGAGTCAATAAAGAATTTGTATGTGTTTGTTCAAACTAACCTATGTGTTTTATATGCAAGTATGAAGTTGTTAAGAAAAAGATACGAAATTGTAAGCTAAAGAAATCCGTACTCAAAACTTTTGAGCCGAGTCTTGACCAATTGAAGCTAGAGCAATCGGCAACAACGTGGATTAGGGGATTTAAGCACGGTATTCGTGGAATCCGGCTTATTTACCCTTGTCCTTCCGTTCTTGTCTCTTGCTTTCGCCTCCGGCCAAACCGAACGCAACCGGTCGCGGTTAGGAATCACCGTTACCTTGGTAGGGTAGGGTGCCTAACGGAACGCTTGCGTAACGTTTGGGCGGAGTTCAATGGAAAATAACGGGAAAAGGAAATGAGCAAAGAAACATTAACTTACAATACCGTATTTGTTCTTAACAACGATAATTACAATCATTCACAAAAACGAACCAAAAAGAGAGAACAAAAAGAACAAAGAAAAGAAAAGATTACAAGTAAGTAAGGGCATGGAATTTAAAGTGCAAGAAAGTAAAGCATGAATGTAAAGCAAGTAATAAAAAGCAAGAAAGAAATAAGCAAGAAAATAATTACAAGAACACTAGAACTCAAGACAAGTATGGGATCAATAGCCAACCCTTAAACTTGCAAGCTCAATCAAGAGGTTGCAAGATCAAGAGAAGGGTAAAGAACTCATGTGAAATGAAGCACTAATTCCATAAGAAAATACAACCCTTGAAATCAATAACAAACCCTTAAACTTTCAAGCTCAATGAAGAGGTTGAAAGATCAAGAGAAAGTAAGGATCTCAAGGGGAAGTTAAACAAAAGAGAATGATACAAAAACCCTCATCTTCATTGATCTTCCACTTAAAAAGCTCTCACTACAATTTTCATGGAGAAAAGAATGAAGAAGAAGAAGAAGAAGACTAAACTACACTAAATCCTACAAAAGAGGCATAAGAAGTTAACACCAAAAGCTTGGCAAGTTCTGGGGTATTTATAGGAAGGGAACTGGAAACCTAGGGCAAGAATCTGCCCCTACAAGAAAAGACCAACATGCTCCTGAAAAACGACAACGAGAGGAGACTAAATGGCCGCGGTTCCGCGGCCTAAGCGCGCTTATGCCGAGGAACCGCGGCCGTTTAGAGGAGTTAGGCCATGAAATTTGGTGGTTTTCCCTAGTTTTTAGTACTCTTCAGTATGGTATATGACTTTTTCTCAGAAACTTTTCCCATTTCTTCCAGAATTTCAGTAGATCAAAAGGTGATGTGATGTGGATCTTTTGCCAAGATTTTCTCGAGCTCCGCGTAGATATGTTGGATCTTGTGTTGACATTGAGCTTTGTGCATGAAAATGACATCGATTTGCCATTTTGTCCCTTAAACTGGTGTGTGGCAACATACGGATAGAGAGCGGAGACCCGTGTTTTATCTGTTGTTGGCAGTAATCCGGAATTTGACGTACTTTTCTATGAATTTCACTGTCTAGAGCTGAGAACCAGTATCCTGTAAATATGTAGCAAACACTGATTAAAAGCACCTGCCTATAACCAAACGAGCGTAAG
This sequence comes from Agapanthus africanus, assembly GCA_030015575.1. Lineage (NCBI taxonomy): Eukaryota > Viridiplantae > Streptophyta > Magnoliopsida > Asparagales > Amaryllidaceae > Agapanthus > Agapanthus africanus. The sequence continues at coordinate 558,967,115 of JASDDO010000031.1, forward strand.
AATGGGCGGTATAAAATGCAATATTCTGGTATGAACAGTTTACACTGATCACTCCGTCTTAAAACATCTTTTATCTAAGAAGGATGCTAAAGGCAGGTTAATACATTGGATCATATTATTACAAGAATTTGATCTTGTCATACGAGATAAGAAAGGATGTGAAAACATAGTAGCCGACCATCTTTCGCGCATCTCTTCTTCACCTACTGTGGCCTTGCCAATTAACGTTTCTTTTCCGGACGAACGGCTCTTGACTGTATCCGGCGAATCTTGGTTCGGGGATATTGTGAATTATCTTGCAACGGACTTGTTCCCAGCGAATGGTCTAAACAGGAAAAACATCGATTTCTATCCCAAGTAAAGCATTTTTACTGGGATGAACCTTATTTGTTTAAATATTGTCCCGACCAAATCATTTGCAGATGTGTCCCAAATGACGAGTTCAAGAGTGTTTTGTCTTTCTGCCATGATCAGGCATGTGGAGGTCACTTTGGTCCACGAAAGACGGCGGAGAATGTTTTGCAATGCGGTTTTTACTGGCCTACTTTATTCAAAGATGCATTTGATCATTGCAAAACCTGTCCACAATGTCAACATACGGGTGGGATTTCTCAGAGAAATGAGATGCCTCTTCAACCGATCTTGGTTGTAGAAATTTTCGACGTTTTGGGTATTGATTTTATGGGTCCTTTTCCCAACTCTTTTAGGAATTTATAAATCTTGTTAGCGGTTGATTACGTCTCAAAATGGATGAAAGCTATTCCTTGTCGCACTAATGACAACAAGGTTGTCATTAAGTTCCTTAAAAAAAATCTTTTCGCGATTTGGACACCCGCGCGCTATCATTAGCGACAACGGGACGCATTTCTGTAATCGGTCTTTCGAGACTTTGATGCGGAAATATGCAATCAACCACAAACTTTCCACGCCCTATCATCCCCAAACGAGCAGGCAAGCTGGGATTTCAAATAGGCAAATCAAACAAATTTTGGAGAAAACAGTTTCTAAAAACCGGAAAGATTGGTCAACCAAATTGACGGATGCTCTTTGGGCATTTCGTACAGCTTATAAGACCGATCTTGGTATGTCTCCTTACCGCCTAGTGTTCCCTCATAAAATACAAGGAAAAACCCCCAATGGGGCATCACGTGCGCACACGTGATCGGGGGTCACGTGCTGACATGTGATGGCTTTCTGAGGGCTTTGAAATGATAAGAATTGAATCTTAATCAAATAGGGTCACGTGCCCGCACGTGATAGGCCTTTAATCCCACTGAAGTATAATAAAACAGCAAGAAAAAACCCCAATGGGGCATCACGTGCCCACACGTGACCAAGGGTCACGTGCTGACACGTGATAAGTTCCTGAGTTCTTTAAAATAACAGAATTAAATTCTGGTTAAATGCTTAATCCGTGGGTCACGTGCCACCGCGTGATGGGGTCTTAAAAACTCTCTAAGTTAAAGGAAAGAAAACCCTAAATGGGGCATTAGGTGCCCACACGTGACAGGGGGTCACGTGCCAACACGTAATAAGTTCCTAAAGATCTCTGAACTAATAGAATTGAATTCTAATTAAATGGTCAATCAGTGGGGTCACGTGCTAACACGTGATAGGCTCTTAAACGTTCTGAACTAATAGAATTAAATTCTAATCAAGGGAAATCAAAAACCCTAGTTGGAAAATATTTCCCTAGATTTTTCCAAACAAAAAGATTGCGCTATGTAAAAGTGGAGCACCGTTGGATTAAAAATTCAATGGTGATTAAAAATCACCAATTTATAGAAATATTCTATACAAGGAAAGATTTTCCTAAAATCTGCCAGGAACAACAAACAAAATATCTTTTGGATTTAAAATCCAATGGTGAGTAAAATTCACTGGGTGATCTAAAAGATCATGTTGGTTACAAAATCAATTAAAATTTTTCAATGAAAAATTGACTAAACAAACTGATTCTTTTCTTTCTCCTATAAATAGGAGCCAAAAAGAGAAGAGCAAAAAGAGACAACAACAACAGAGAGAATACAAAAAAAGAAGAGAATTTAATTCTCCAGAGAGAAAAAAAGATTTCCTCAGAAGAGAAAGAAACCCTAGGTGAGAAAGGGAAAGAGATCATAAGTTCCACAAAAAAAACAGAATTTAATTCTCAAACTAAGAGTTTAACACTTCTGAATAAGAACTTAGTTCTTCCTCCGGTTGAAGATCTGCAGAAGCAGATCTCCCCATAAGTTGAGAATTTAATTCTCATCGGGGAGATTCTGTTATGCGGATCTAAAACCTAAGGGAGGACCTAAGTTCAGAGAATTTTATTCTCCCACAAAGCACATAAGAATTTAATTCCTCCAACAAAAATAGGGTTTAATCCTTAATATAAAAACTTAGTTCTCCTTCATGGTTGAAAATATGCAGAAGCAGATCTCCTCATAAGTTGAGAATTTAATTCTCATCGGGGAGATTCTTCCATGCAGATTCAAAACTTAGAGAGAGATCGAGTTTAAAGAATTTAATTCTTCCAAATATATAGGAATTTAATTCCTCTAAATAAATTAGGGTTCAACCCTACAAAAGAATTTAATTCTTAAACAAGGGACTTAAACTTTTCATGCATGTAAAAGTATCAGTATCCAACCTGACCACGTGTGTCCACGTGACTCCCCTCCTCGGTGATCAAAAGAGAATGAATGAAATTGGGTCACGTGCTCCCACGTGACCCTTGGATAAATTCCTCAAAAAAATAGAACAAAGTCAAGGCAGAACAGACTTCGGGCGCCCTCACGTGTCCCCAAGTGACCCATGACAAACACCTCTTTAAAAAAGAGAAGATGGAATGCACTGAAGGATTAAAATCCAATGCATGAGCGCCCTCACGTGTCCCCACGTGACCCCTAGCAAATCCTTTTAATATCCAGTGCATGGATGCCCATCACGTGCCCACACGTGATGGTCTTGAGGACTAAAAGTGTTTATCACTTATTCTGAGAATAAAATAAGAGAGGCTTGACCCTATCCTAGGGTGTCTCACGTGACCCCACGTGAGCGCTTCACTTTTAGTGTTTAACACTATTTTAAGCATTTCATCTCTAGTGTTTAACACTATGCATCACGTGGGAACACGTGACTGCCAGATATGTGCTAGTGTTTAACACTATATGCAAAATAGTCTTATCCTAAATCGGCTAAGTCTTCCAAAGGCAAGACTCCCCTTGACTGAACCTCAAATACATCCTTGCCTTTCAAGATTGATCATCTTATATGGCATATGAGTGATCATCACTCAATAAGAGATAAAAATATGGTCAGTACCCAAACCCATACTTAGCATTGCTAAATAATGGGGAGCTGAGCCCAGACAAATGTTCAACGGTCCCAACAAAGGTCCAGCATTTTAAACCTAATTGGACTTAGCCCAAGTTGGCCATAAGGGCTCAATTCAGATTTAACTGAGCCCACGTGCTCATAATCTAATTAATTGATCTTAGTCCCAAATTGGACTACAGATTTCCCAATCAACATTGGTTCAAGGGTACATCTCTTCACTCCTTTGATATTTGTCATTGTAATCCTTCAACGTCTTCAGAGAGGTGACGGGGCCCGATAACCAATCATCCCATGGACTGTGGGATCCTTAAACTCATGGACTATGATGTCCTTAAACTTGGTGAGTAAAATTCACTGAGTGATCTAAAAGTTCATGTTGGTTACAAAATCAATTAAAATCTTTCAATGAAAAATTGACTAAACAAACTGATTCTTTTCTTTCACCTATAAATAGGAGCCAAAAAGAGAAGAGAAAAAAGAGACGACAACAACAGAGAAAATACAAAAAAAGAAGAGAATTTAATTCTCCATAGAGAAAAGAAGATTTCCTCAGAAGAGAAAGAAACCCTAGGAGAGAAAGGGAAAGAGATCATAAGCTCCAAAAAAAAGAGAATTTAATTCTCAAACTAAAAGTTTAACTCTTCTGAAAAAGAACTTAGTTCTTCCTCTGGTTAAAGATCTGCAGAAGCAGATCTTCCCATAAGTTAAGAATTTAATTCTCATCGGGGAGATTCTGTCATGCAGATCTAAAACCTAAGGGAGGACCTAAGTTCAGAGAATTTTATTCTATCACAAAGCACATAGGAATTTAATTCCTCCAACAAAGATAGGGTTTAACCCTTAATATAAGAACTTAGTTCTTCTTCATGGTTGAAGATCTGCAGAAGCAGATCTCCCCATAAGTTGAGAATTTAATTCTCATCGGGGAGATTCTGCCATACAGATCCAAAACTTAGAGGGAGATTCGAGTTTAAAGAATTTAATTCTTCCAAATACATAGGAATTTAATTCCTCTAAATAAATTAGGGTTCAACCCTACAAAAGAATTTAATTCTTAAACAAGGGACTTAAACTTTTCATGCACGTAAAAGCATCAGTATCCAACCTGACCACGTGTGTCCACGTGACTCCCTTCCTCAGTGATCAAAAGAGAACGAATGAAATTGGGTCATGTGCTCCCACGTGACCCTTGGATAAATTCCTTAAAAAAAAGAGAACAAAGCCAAGGCAGAATAGACTTCGGGCGCCCTCACGTATCCCCAAGTGACCCCTGACAAACACCTCTTTAAAAAAGAGAAGATGGAATGCACCGAAGGATTAAAATCCAATGCATGAGCGCCCTCACGTGTCCCCACGTGACCCCTAGCAAATCCTTTTAATATCCAATGCATGGATGCCCATCACGTGCCCACACGTGATGGCCTTGAGGACTAAAAGTGTTTAACACTTATTCTGAGAATAAAATAAGGAAGGCTTGACCCAATCCTAGGGAGTCTCACGTGACCCCACGTGAGCGCTTCACTTTTAGCGTTTAACACTATTTTAAGCATTCCATCCCTAGTGTTTAACACTATGCATCACGTGGGAACACGCGGCCGACAGATATGTGTTAGTGTTTAACATTATATGCAAAATAGTCTTATCCCAAATCGGCTAAGTCTTCCAAAAGCAAGACTCCCCTTGACTGAACCTCAAATACATCCTTGCCTTCTAAAATTGATCATCTTATATGGCATATGAGTGCTCAGCACTCAATAAGAGATAAAAATATGGTCAGTACCTAAACTCATGCTTAGCATTGCTAAATAATGGGGAGCTGAGCTCAGACAAATGTTCAACAGTCCCAACAAAGGTCCAGCATTTTAAACCTAATTGGACTTAGCCCAAGTTGGTCATAAGTGCTCAATTCAGATTTAACTGAACCCACGTGCTCATAATATAATTAATTGATCTTAGTCCCAAATTGGACTACAGATTTCCCAATCAACATTGGTTCAAGGGTACATCTCTTCACTCCTTTGATATTTGTCGTTGTAATCCTTCAACGTCTTCAGAGTGGTGACGGGTCCCGATAACCAATCATCCCATGGACTGTGGGGTCCTTAAACTCATGGACTATGATGTCCTTAAACTTTATAGACTATGACGTCTTTAAACTGTGGACTGTGGGGTCCTTAAACCCATGGACTATGATGTCCTTAACCTCGGACTGTGGGGTCCTTAAACCCATGGACTATGATGTCCTTAACCTTGGACCACCATGTCCTTAAACTGGTAATCGACCGCAATGTCCCTAAACTAAACAATAGAGCCCGAATGCTCTGTTGTTGGATCTAAACGATCCCGTTAAGTTGATCTTAGTCTGAAATTAGACTAACGTATCCTTAACATACGTTTAAGTTGATCTTAGTCTCAAATGAGACTAACGTATCCTTAAACCTAACCCCAAACCCAAATCTAAGAAAATATGGATTTGGACTGATCCACGCCCTACAAGCGACAATATAAATTAGTCTCCGTATACAATCCACGGGCAACCAAAAACAAAACAAACACACACGACACGAAGTGATCATCTGGAGAAAGAGAAAGTGGTTACCGCGATGCGGTAGCGTAATTAACTGCAGGGGCTTACGCCTGCAGTGAAGAGTGTTCCCACAATCAAAAACCTCTCAACGAGGGGGAATCTGACGAAGTCTGCTATATCGGCCGCATCCGTTTAAACTTTCGATACATGGTGTCATAAATCAACTTGGCATCTTCGGAGAGGTGGACGGATAGCACCAATTAGCATCTACCCTCGAAATTCAGGCAAGACGAACCTACGCGGTCGCGTCTCTGTTTTCGGCATAGAACACCTAGTGTTTGGAAAGGCTTGCCACCTTCCGGTCGAGATTGAACATAAAGCAATGTGGGCCATTAAAGAACTGAACTTCGATTTAAATCAAGCCTGCAACTTTCGGAAGCTGCAATTAAACGAGCTAAGTGAACTCCGCGATGAAGCTTACGATAATGCTGTGATAGTAAAGAACCGGACTAAGGTATTTCATAATAAAAATATTTTGAGAAAAACTTTTATTCCAGGTCAACAAGTCCTTCTTTATGACTCCCGTCTCCATCTTCATGCGGGTAAGCTAAAATCTCGTTGGAAATGACCATTTGTTGTGCGGTATGTCTACCCGCACGGGACAGTTGAGGTTGAAAATGTTAAAAACGGTTCAATTTTCAAAGTGAATGGCATAGATTAAAACCGTATTTTTTCCACTGACCCACGGAGGATCTCCTGTTTTTACAAGAACTGCTTTATCATAACTAAATTTCCTCCGTCTCATTTCCATATCTTGAAAAAATATTGTATCATCCTTTGAATGGAGGTGGGTGATAAGAATAAGTTTGGGGGAGATTTTCTTGACACCGTTAATAACTTTTCCTCTCAAGCCTATAGGTTTTGAGATTTAAAAGAGACAACAGTGAGGACATTGTTGTAAATAGGTTTGGGGGAGGTTTGTGCTTATTTACGCATCACTTTGCATCATACTTTCCATAAGCACAAAACATAAATAAATATATATATATATATATAATAATAATAATAATAATAAATTTCAAAAAATTTCTTTTATAATAAAAGATTAGAAAGTGAAAAATTACATTTAAAAGATTGAAAAAGTTTAAGAAAACCAAGAAAGATGTTTTCTTAAACGAAACTAGTAATAAGTAATTATGAGTCGTTGTCCCAAAGGTCAGTAAGATGTAATAAGTCACTAATCTGAGGATAAAAATAAGTCTGAAAAATAGTTTCTATTCTAGAAGCCAAAGATTTGAATATTGATACCCTACTATACGCACTTACACACGTCTTGAAGCTCGTGATAGTAGAGGATACCTTGAAATGCTCTTGTCTTAAAGCCAAAGTACGAAGAAAATTTAAATGAAGTATAAAAGTATAAAATGGTGAAGAAAAATGAACACTGATTTTGTAATCACCAAGGCAGCAAAAAAAAATAGCGAGGGTGCTTCATCACCTAGTGCCTTAGACCAACTGGTTTGGGAGTCACTGCTAAGCCTTAGGTGATGTAAGACGAGGAAATTATTAATTACGCTTAATATGTGAGCACATTTAGTAATCAGACGGTTAGTACCTCAAGAAGTATCAACGATCGCATGAAGAATGTGTGAGCAATTCCATCTAAAATATTCACCGACTAGAAAGCACTGAGGTAGATAGACAAGAGTATGATAGCTTGAATTGAATTCTTCGAGTATAGGGATGTCTTTTACACACACGTAGGGGTGTATGATCGATGTTTAAAAGAAAGGTAGGAATGAAGAATAAAGACGATGTTTTATTAAGGGATGATGTGATTTCTAACATCGTTTCATGACTATTAAGATAGGGCTCATGACAACCGAAAAGCTAGTGTAGTTGGAAACTCTGATTTTCAAAGTCTTTCTTTTATAATTCTTATCTTTATATGTAACTTTCACAGTCTTCCTTTTATTATAGGATTTTATGGGTGCAATCCGTTGAAAACCCTCAGGAGACAACACTCCTCCTACTAAGGACACCTAGAGGTTTAAAGGCTTGTTGCACGTGCTCAGTGCAATCGTGTTTGCCTACAAAAGTGTGCTAGTTAGTTTTTCTTTTTCTTAATAAAATTTTCCTTCTCCTGAATAAAAGAAGTTTGCTCGAGACGATCAAAATCATATTTGGGGGAATTTGTTCAGTCGAAAATATTGCGATCTGTAACATAACAATTTCCTCACTATTCTAAATCATCTAAGGGTGTTTGTTGTAAATATAACACAGATTACAAATTCATCTGGAAAATATCAAATACCACGTGTTATATATATAATCAACATTCTTTTAAGGAAATCGTGTGTTTATTATTTCACGCATGATATTGTATATCTCAACACTTTTCATTGAGAATTTGTGCAGAAAATTATTTCAGGACAGATATCGGAATCGTAAATTTGCCGATAAAACGCAGCAAGTCAAAGACTTAAAATTCTGGCAGAGATTCAGAAAAGATAATAGGATTCCAGATATCACCAGAGTACATATATACCAACATCAGACTACTACAAAGAATTGAAGTATTGATCTCATCAAACGGCCGCCGAACCGCGGTCGAGTCAAGGCGATCCGCCGCGGATCCGCGACCGAGTTAGGGCGTCGGCGGTCGACACTTTTCCAGAAGCTCCCCTATAGCTCCTTAGCTTGTTGAAGACGCTTCGAACTACCTAGCTTACTCCAGAAGCTTCCCTACAACAGCTTAGCTTCTTAAACAAGCTTCATAACTACCCTATTCTAGAAGTTTCCCTACAACTACCTAACTTCTTGGGGAAGATTAACCTAGCTTCTAATGGAAGATTGATGAAGGTTATATAAAGAGACCTAAGGCTACATTGTTGAGGTTGTTGAATCTTAGTGACAAAGCTTTCATGCAAATACCAAATTCAATTCAATTCAAGATCCAAATCCAAATCAAGAATCGTAGAAAGCAATATCAATCGACGACATCGAAGATCCTTTATCGCAATGCCGATCGTCATCAAGAGCAAGAGATCCATGAATGATCCATGTCTCACGGTGATCGAGCTACGCAAAAATCGACGACAAATTCTCTTTTCAAAGGAGTGATCGGGAGCTTAGTCTTGTAATCTCGAATTGAGGAGTGTAAATTTGAGAAGATTTAATAAAGGTCATCAATTGTTAATTCTCGCTTTCTTTAAATTCTTGCATTATGAAATTTCTAATTATTGATTCTTTTGTTTTAATGATGCGTAAGTGAAATCTCCGCTTGCTAAGGAATCGAAGGAAATCGGTAGTTCAAATGATGATGAAATCCTAAACTAATCTTAAGTCTTATGAGAATTATGAATTTTAGGAAAAAGAATCATCAATGACCTAATTTGGATCGAGATTACCGTTCTTGATAATTTCGTTGCAATTTGGGAATTAAATGATTGATGATTTTTTTTGCTAAAGGCTAGATTTGAATGATGATCAGTGAAAAGATAAGGGATAGTGAAGGAGAAACCCTAGTTTCTTAAATAGATCCCTAATCTTCATTCATCGCTATCGTTCTAGCTATAATTCATCAATAGATAAGTCATTATTAGTATTCATCATTGATCCTAATTCCTATCGAATCCTACAAGCTATTCTTCATTTTCTTGATAACTAAAAATTGATATTGGACACTTTTTTGATTTATAATTCTTGAACATATTCTTGATTTTCTTGAAATGACAACTCAATTAAATCTTGAATTGCTTTCTTGAATTTTCTTACTATTTTCTTTTGACTCATCTAAAGCAAGATTGAATAAATACACGAATCTCAGTGACTATCCGTACTCATTAACGAACCACATAGACACCGTTATTGATTTCGGCTATAAATTCTTTGATTGTGATAACACCTTTTCAACACGTCGAGAAACGATCAATCAGTTCCCAAACCGCAGCTTCAAAAGGTTTTGATAGCTCGAATTAAACCCAATTTTTTAGCTTTAAGAAGAGCAGCGCTTCATCTCTTTTTATTCTCTTACTCTCACTTTCTCTTCCACTTAAAGATAATTTGAGTTGAATGGAAGCCTTGGTTTGGTGAAACCATGTTTCCAAACAATCTTTAATTTTGCGTAACTCCAATTTTTTGAAACTACAATTTGCATATACACAAACTATGGTTTAGTTAATTGAAATCATGGTTTAAGAAAGCGGAAAAGAGAGGAGACAAGTGGGGGGTGTGTGTGTGTTTTTTTTTTTTATAAATACCAACAGATTTAAGGTACTTGCGCCGACAAGTGTTTCTCCATGTTCCATGAATAATAATAAAATAATGATAAATAAATTATCTCAATCAGTGAAAAATGCATCCTCCTAAAACCCTTGAAAATCAATTAATTTGAGGCCTTCGTTCTCTCGTGCGCTCCAAAGTTGAAGCTCGAAGCCCTTGGCCATGGCGATCACAGCGACTAGGGGCGCCTCCCTCTTGCGGGCCCCACTCATCCTCGGCCCCTCTCAGGCTCTCATCATCGCCAATTTCCCTAGCTTTTTTTCCTTCTTTCAATTGAATTCTGATTTCTAGGGTTTGTTTGTTTGTTTGTTCTTCTGTTGATTGAAAGTAAAGTGAAAGAATTTCTTAATTGATTGCAGCTTCCTGCCATGGGAACGAAGATTGGATTGAAGAAGATCGGTGGGCGCCGTGGCGGAATCGCTGTTTTTGCTCGCTATTCACAAGCTCCAGATTTCTCCTCTCGTATTCAAGGTATATTCTTGTGTTTTCTGTTGCTTGAGTTAATGAGAATATTTTTCAGTGTGTTTTGGGATTTTAGTTGATTTCTCAGGGAAATCTCAGTCCTTGTGATTTAGTAAAATCAAATGATGTATCATAGATGAGATAGGATTGATGATGCTTTTATATTTATTTGCGCTTCATCACAATCAACTAGATACTTTGGCAAAATTTAAGTTAACTACATTGTTTTAGGGACATCAATGGTTAATTGGTTATGCTTTCATAGTTCAGCCTCTTTTTTTTTGAATAGGTGATATGTAATGGGTCATAGTCGACTATGAAGCACGGATACTTGTATATGCCTCACAAATCGTCTCCAATCACATATCGGAGTCCGAAACTCTCGGATTCTTTCGGATTCACTTGGACTTGTAAATGTCTCACCGATCTCTCTCGAATCGCTGTATCTTCTCATTCTCTCGAAAATTAAGGCAGTCAAACGCTTGAAAGTGCATTAAATATCAAACTTAATGTCATTATTTATATTTTTATTATTATATATTGGTATGTGTACATTAATATATATTCATATATAGTTAATTTAAAATCGATATAAAAATGTATTTCGTATCCTAGGTTTTTGAAAAATTGCGAATCCGTATCATATCGTATCCCGTATCCGTATCCAAATCCGTGCTACATAGATAGTCGAAACATTCTTATTTAAATGACGACTTAGGAATTCTCCCTTTTCACTTGCAATGAAAACTTAAACTAGGCAACGATATATAACATATGAATTGGAAGAATAAGTTGTAATGGACTTTTTGTTTGTGAAACTTAGTATTTTCATGTTTGTTCCAGATAGCATTGACAACTTGCCTAAGCTGGTAGAAGATATCATCCAGACATCGATCAAGACGGGGCCTAGGGGTGCAATAAGATTAGTGCAAGGGATACAAGCTGTTCTTGGGGTCAGTGGGGAGTGGCTTAATGACCTGACAAAGGTATTAATTTGTTGTTGCAATTGCTGTAGACAAATTTCATTCTTTGCAATAGGGCTTATTCTTATGAGACTATTTACACACATAAATGTACATTTAAACTGTGAGAATACGTTCATTTTTTTATGCTAAGTTCATTTTTCTGGCAATAGATCAGCATCTTTTGAGTATTTACATTTACAAAAAATATGTTTGCTATAAATAAAACCATCTTTCTAAACTATTTTTTTATGCTAGGTTCCTGTACATTTTTTAAAGTTCAGTATTTTGTTATTGCACACCAGCATGTTTATGTGTAATGTCTAAATAATCAATTGATATATTGGCTCATATATAAAAAATGCACATAGCCGTGTAAACTTTAACCTATCATTACCTATTCAGGAGTTGCCACATTACCAAATGAGTGAAGATCAACCTGATCTAGTAAACTAGTGTCAGGTTTTGAACTTTTGATATAATAATGTCCATAACAAGGAAGGCATATACCATGGTTAGTTCAAATCTGAAACCTGAATTGGTCCATTGAAGTGGATATAAACGGAGCAAACCGACCTGATTGTTTTACGAAGGAGGTGTCAACTTGGCTAGAAGCAGGATGAACAATGGCTGCTGAGCTGGTTGGCCATTAGAATGCTGTTGTACTTCTATGAAGTAAATTTAGCATAAAATATGTCAGGTTTTTGAACCCACAAGAAAAGTATAAGAATGAAAAGACCTTCATGATTCTTCATTTCAACTTTCCCTTTCTTGTCATATCTAGTTTCATTTTTTACGACTATTGAATGACTTGTAGATAACGTAATAGGTACAATTTTTTTGAGAATGTAATCATTAAAAACGGTTACCCTTTATACATCTTAATTCTTAAGTTATTTCTTCCAAAAAAAATATCTTAATTTTTAAGTTAGCCTATTTGTCTGCATGTACCCCTTGTTTTCTGTGGTGCAAACATGTTTTGTATGGATTTATCTGCTTCATTCTTCATGAGTTATAGTAGCTATAAAATATTTCTTGTCCAGTTAATTCAGAACATGGATTTTTTTTTACAAACTTCAGTTAAGAAGCAGTAAGTTATTTCCTTAATCTTTTCCAGACAACTACTGATTCTGCAAGCCTGCCTACCCGAGTACAGCTGGGATTACTTTCTCCTGTTTATTTGCGAAAATTATTTGAACGGATGGGTGCAACTTACATTAAGTTAGGTCAGGTATGCAAGATTCAAACTTTGGCACCCATACTATATTTTCTTTGTTAGCAATTTAACTGATGCTACCAGTTAGAAAATAGAGATCAGACCTCTAACTAGTCTATGTGCCTCATATGCACATATTACTTCAGTTAATATATTTTCCATCACATTTGCCTTTATATGCTAAAACTATACTAACATAAGCTATCTGCTTGGTTTTTTTACCAACTTTGGTGCAATGCAACTTTTGTTTATGCATAACCATTGTTTTTTTTTATTTTATGGAAAATCCAACTTCAATCTATCTCTTGCTTGTAATTCCTTACAAATGGTCCTACAATTGGAAAAGTCAACCATAGTATAGAACTCATTTGGGCCTATAAAAGAACATGGAGAACTTATATTTATCTATTTAATTAGTCTGTCACGCATATTTTTCCTTTTGCAATGTCATTGTGCTTTCATTGGTATTTTGGGAGATTATATTTCAGGGTCTCAAATGCGATTGAAAGATCATCACAATTGTTGGGCATGTGGTTCATTAGGTATCACAAGTGGTAAAAATGTAATGATTGTCGTCTAGTTCTGATCGTCTAGTTCTGAAGTTTCTTTGTCTAGTACTATGCAGCACAATTGATGCAGATAGCTGTGGATGGGTTGCGAGAAATAGCAGAGAGTCAGAGAGAGAGAGAGAAACACAAGAAGGAAGTTTAGGTTTTGCAAGTGGAACAAAAGTCTAGATGCTTGAACTTCACTTCTCTTTAGTTAATTGCAATGAGGGCATAATTATAGCGAGGGTCAGATCTTATATAGGCTTCGCCTTAGTACGATGAAAGGACATACATTGAATTTCTTGTATAATTTTTTTAAAAATCCCTTTTGATGGTAGTCTGAATCATAATTGATTCAGTCTTTATTTGGAATATCGACTAGAGTAAAAGGTTATGCCCCTTACTTAGAATATTGGCAGAAATAGTTTTAGAATCTTCCCGGCGCTTTGGGGCTCTAGATGATTAAGATGTTAGTCACACACAGAAATTAGATGTCGCATGAGGAAATTATGTATTGTAAAACAAGTTCTAAAGGTCATTAACTGGCACTTCAGAGTTTTTGCAAGCAACTTTATCGAAGAATATTAACAGGTGTATGACTACATAGTTGGCCTTCTGGTTAAAATGTGGTGGATGGTCATTTGATTAAGCATGTAAACATCAATAGTTAAATTGATTTGACAATGTAAATTTTTTAATGGAAAATCATACTTTGGTACCGGTTATGGGTTGGTCCTTGTTGTTTATAATAATCATGGTTAATTAACCACCAGAGAGCTATAATCTCATTATTATCCAACATTTCAATCTGATAAATATATTGGATATGGGTTCTTTCTTCATGAAGTTTCTAATGTAGGTTAGAGCATGGGATTTACTTCCGTACAATGAAGCACGGACACGGACACGGGTACAGACACGGACAAGGATACGGGACACGACAAATTTGTAAAAAGGATGACACATGGACACGGCTGTATTATTTTATATATTTAATTATATATGTATTAAACAATATATAAATAGCTACGAAAAGAAACATGGATTAGTATAACATTAAAGTACGATGTAAATAAAATTTAAGGTTATAACTTTCATCGATAACTATAAGTATTCTTGAGCATAAACGAGTATGTAAGTGTCCATGAAACTAAAATAAATGCATAAGAGTACAAGCATTAAAGTTAAAACGAATTTTATATTAACCCTTTTTAATCGGAGTCACTTTCATAGGTTGGACTTCATCATTTTCATGAATTTGAACCTATACTTCTAGATCTAGTCCGAATGAGAGATTTGATATATTTAATATTATTATATATTCAAAGTTGTCCACACATATACGCATTCTTATTTCTCTACGCTTTATATTATGCAGAAGTGTCGGGCATGTCTAATTTGGAAGGATGCGGCCTAAGTGTGTCAGATATGTTATCGGGCCGAGTGTATGAGTGTTTGATACTCGCCGAACACCGCGATACGTGTCGGACATGGACACGGTGAGCAAATGGAAGCATTGATGCTTCCTAGCTTCCGTACTTTAAGTAGTCACGAGGTTCAACTCTCAACATTAAGCACAACCCATATTTTCTTCCTTGGTTAAGAAAGGAAAATTTAGCTATAAATCTACTTTTCAAGTCTTTTATGGACTAGGAAGCACCAATCGTCACAAGTATGAGTTATGAAATACAACTGTCCATTTTTTCTCTTTACTTGAGCTTTATTAAAAGAAGTGTAGTGGACATATTTCATATTATGGTTAACCAAGAAGGCTGGAAGCTTGGGCTGCAGATGCGACTCAAAATATAACGAGCAAAAGCAATTATAAATAAATAAAAAAAAAAGTAAAAGTGAGGTGCAATTTCTATGCATAAATCACAGAGACTTGGCATTGGATGACGGAGCAAGATGTATGTTTCCAATCTACCATGGAGCAGCAACCACTAGATCTTCACACTTGATAGGTGCTAATTATGTGAGAGTTTGTTTTGCCTGCAGTTTAGAGTGCTGCGCGTGTAGTGTTTCTCATCGTAGAGGTACTAACAAAAGTTGCCTTTATTTACCCATCTTCTTGGAGAAATCTTAATACATTCATGGTCGTGATATTTCTAGTTTCAAAATACTATGTCATTTATCTGGACAATGCATTCAATTATTTTCTTCCTCTGCATCAGCACTTGGTCATTATTCGTAAATTCTGCAAGTGTCTTTGATGTTAATTACTTTGCTACAAAATATCTGTTTCAGAAATCAATTCAGACAGCAGGGTTGTTTAAGTTGTTCAGCTTTATATATCTCTATTCAGAAGTTTCAGCTTGTTGAAAGATCATTATTGGTAGAAAGGTCTCTAATGTTAAATGTGCAGATATCAAAGTATCTGGTTCAGGATTTTCTCTAGACAGCAGGGATGCCTAAGTAGTACAGCTAGATGTATTGCTATTTGAAAGTTCATTAGAAGAAAGAAAGTTTGTTCATTTTCACATTTTCTGCTTTAGATTGTTCCCCATCTGTATACTATTTTACAGTTGTCTTTGCATGTATATCCTTATGGTTGTACTCATTGACTGTCTCATGCTTACTCTGACCAGACAATTAAAATTTAAATCAGTGCCAAGATTGTGTGTTGAGGGTGATGTTTCCTTAATTTTCTTATGCATTTTCATTGTGGCATTACACATAGTATATGACATATAGTTGTAACTTGCCCAAGCTCTTTTATCAAACCAATGGGATATGGTTTTGTACCACCATTATAAATTGGTACTTTTTGATGTAACATTATGTATACATGCATGTAATGTTTTGCTTACACCTAACATTGGTGGTTTCAATATACACTTAACAGTAGTAAAAGTGGTTCTGATTCTGATACCACCACCACTTAACCATGTTCAAACAATGCA
This sequence comes from Agapanthus africanus, assembly GCA_030015575.1. Lineage (NCBI taxonomy): Eukaryota > Viridiplantae > Streptophyta > Magnoliopsida > Asparagales > Amaryllidaceae > Agapanthus > Agapanthus africanus. The sequence goes on from JASDDO010000031.1 coordinate 558,983,338, forward strand.
TCTAGTCCCCGAATAGCGCATGAGGAATTCAATAATTACTGTAATGGACCATTACACAATCCTAGAATTGAGGACCTTTTATATTTTGATATGGAGACGCTTATTATGCTTATCTGATATTGAAAAGGTGCAGTTCATAGCATCTGCACCCACATTATTTCCTGCAGAATATGTCCAGGAATTTCAAAACTGTTTTGATCGGGCCCCATCTGTTCCTTTTACTGAAATTGAGGCAATCCTGCATGAGGATCTGGGCAGGCCATTGGAGAGTGTCTACGAATTTGTTGATCCAGTGCCAATTGCTTCTGCCTCGATTGCTCAGGTTTATGTATAATAATTTCTTAGAGGTACTTGCTCATTTGTGGTATGCTTGCTTATTTTCCAGTCTATTGTGTAGGTTCATGGTGCTAGACTAAAAAACTCACAGCAGGAGGTAGTGATAAAGGTATTAAAGCCTGGAATAGAAGATGTACTTGTTGCAGATCTGAACTTTGTATATGTCATAGCACGCATATTGGAGTTCTTAAACCCTGAACTTCGAAGAACATCATTGGTATGTGTTTGGATTATCTTCTCATTGCATTTTAGTGAGTGACATCTGAGTGCTCTAAAGTTTGGGCTTATGCATTTATTTCCTCAACACATAATTTCTGCATGACATACTTTTTTTTAAAAGCTTCTTGGCTATTCTGATTCTTCTAGCATAGTTGTTTGTGCCTAAATGTTTTTTTGGGTATGTTTTTAGACAAAAAATTTTGCATTATGATTATTGCATATAGCTGTTAGGAGAGCACATCTTTCAGTTTCTCAAGTTACAGTGCACTTAAAAAGTCATTCCAACCACAGCTGGAAGCCTGGATCTAAACTTTCATTTTGATATATGCACTTACATTATACCGACTAGTACATTAAACAGCAAATTGAAGAAAACAGTTAATTCTGGAGTAATGATGGATGACAGTAAGATACAGTATTGAAGTTTATATTAGGGTAATATTTATATGGTTCTGAGCTACTACTACTCTTTATAACTTACCTTTACGGCTGGTGCGCTTACCTAAATGTAGTGGTATGTCTAACCAGTTATGGATTCAAGGGACCACAATAAGACTGGTGTGATAAAGTTGTAGAAGGATTCTTAAATTATAGAGTTGGTATTAAACAAATGGAAAGACTCCCCCACAACTCTATGGCGTTCAAGATCAGAAAATTAGATTATTTTCTTAGGATGACAAATTAGTCGGTTGACTTCATCTGCAATGTTCCGTTGTTCCCTATTACATAACAACTTAGGCTTTTAGGGTCAAAATGGATCAACGATATTGTTTTAGATCAGGAAAGTTTGCAGTTGGGTTCAACTTGCTGCAGACACGGTTTTCTGCACATGCTTATTTGTCGCTTCACATACAAAAGCATGCTATGTAACCCTGTGTTGCAATGTTACGAGGATAAAGATCTAGCCCAGCATAGAACTTATACATTGTTGATAAATTCGTGGTCAAGGAAACATTGAGCGGCTTGTCGTAAAATCTCCAATAACCGACTGTGAGGTAGGTGAATCTACCATTTGGTCATAAACCTTCCAATTCCTCTACGTCCGGAAAACTTCTAAATCAGGAGGGTTGGGTGATAAGTAGTACATAGGGAAGCATCTTTTCCTCTATGATACGATATAAGCAAAATTTAAAATGGGATGATGTTTCTAATTGAGGTAGCCAAGAATAGATACAACAAGAAAGCCAACATTCAGGTTTATGTTTAATAAACTCAAGGGAGTGGGGAATCAGACGCATTGTTTGCTTGCAATATGTTCTGGTGGTATTTGTATTAACTAATGGAAGGTTGATGTCACAAATATGGTAATAGAGGACTGACATATAGTGATGGTCATCGGCCAATTCTTTTGTTAAGCTTATTTAATTTTGTATTGTGCTCATTGGCAGACCCTAGTTTGATGGGAATGGCTTAGATGATGATTATAATGATGAGCTTTAAAAACTATTGTTCTGTTTCGCAATTTACACTGCAATCTGAGATGGGAAGTTTGCCTATTGTGTAAAAAGGTCCAATTTAGTTGTTTCTTTTCTTGTAACTTGCCTTGAGACCAATTCTTCTAATGCAACTATGGTGCTAATACCTAACCTATTTTCTTCTGCTTTCAAGCCTTATTTACTTTGTTTTCTTTTCTTTTTTTGGAAATTTGCAAGCAACAGTGTTACTTAAATTCTTGCACTAGGTAGGCATTGTCGGAGATATAAGAGAATCGATGCTCGAGGAGGTAGACTTCCGTAAAGAAGCTGTAAATATTGAAACTTTCAGGAGATATCTCGAAAGCATGGGACTCGAGAGACAGGCCAAGGCTCCACAAATTTTTAAGCATTGCAGCACCCGGCGAGTTTTAACCATGGAGAGGCTTTACGGAGTTCCTCTCACTGATCTCGATTCTATAAAATTACTTGTTCCTGATCCTGAAATGACTCTAGTAACTGCACTTAATGTCTGGTATTAGAACCTCTACATTTATGCATTTTTATCTTTTTTTTATATATCTCTTTCCTTTATTATGGTACTGCTTGCTCAACTGGAAATAATTATGATGCAATTATTTTATAGGTTTGGGAGCTTGATTGCATGTGACACCTTTCATGCAGATGTTCATGCAGGGAACTTGTGGTTGCTTCGTGATGGCCGCATTGGGTTTCTTGATTTTGGTTTGTCCCTACTCCAGCCAATCTACCATTATAATTATGGATGTAATGTATTCTTTTCATTTTTTGAATAATTAAAGGCATAAAACGCAGTAAATCGCATCTGCTAGTATGCAGAATTGGAGATGGAATCATATGTTAAAACACATTTGGTTGTGTAGATATAAAATTAACTCAGATGTTTGCGGTCTCTCTATCCAAATCCAAATGATAGTCAAATGTTAACTGCAAATATATTGACATCCAAGATCTACACAAACACACAGGGTTTGGTGGGGAGGGGGGGGGGGAGGGGGAAAGATAGAGAGAGGGGGGGGGATTATCTTGACAGATATTAATAGTTGACTAATAATGCCATAATGTAACTTTCCTATTTAAGTTTATATTCATTTGGGTGAGTGATTGTTTATTTATTGGTGGAGGGAAGAGGGGATAAGATGGCATGGCTTTCGGATACCAATGGTTGCAAGTTTATTGAATCAGCACTCAATGGCATACTGACTTGTTGTTTGACATGTATGAGCCTAGATTTTCATTCTATATGTAAAAATTGATTCAGTTTACGAGTTTCTAGTCCATTTGAGGAAATTCTGAACCTTATTGGTATTGATATATGGCAGGATAAAATATATTCAAATGCAACTTCACCTAAAACTGCCCAATGACACCCATTATTGCAAATCCGTGTGCAACTGATTACCACCTCCTTGCCGCATCTCCAATTGGAATAATAACTTCTTCCTCAGCCGAGATCATCAAATTTGAGTCTCGAGTTTCATGTTAAACCTAATATTGCCCTTCCTGTGAAGGTCCTAACTTCCCACCGCATCTGTATGAAATGCATAATTCTCTTGCAAATAATTTCATGAAATAAATTGTAGGGCATTGTATTTTTTTCTTGCTACTGAGAAAACTCAGTAGACATTCATCCGCTCAACAATTTGTAGAATGGTTGATTCAGCTTCCTTACGGTTGTCCCAGCTTTCTGCAACCTCCCACCCCACCCCCACAAAAAAAGAATAAAAGAAGAAGAAAACACCCTGCGATTCTAACGCTGCTCCTAATTTTCCACCACTGCCATAACGTGTAGGGCATTGCATTTTGGGTTATTTGAACTTGAAAGTGAAAGATACAAGGTACTAAAACAATTCTGTTGGACTATTATGGGAGTCATTATTATATTGACAAAACGAATTTGTCCGAGTACTGTGAGACATTGTTGGAAGACATTATTATATTGACAAAATTAAGGGTTAATTGTTAAATAATACCCCAATATTTCACCTACTTTGCACTTATATACCTTATTGATTTTTTCGCTGCACTTATATATCCTAAAGTGCAATCCGTTAATACTTTGCTCCATTCAGTTGACCATCAAAGCCATCACTATTTAAAACAAAATCCATACGGTTTGTATTTTAGGTGCGGTGAAAAAGTCAATAAGGTATATAAGTGCAAAGTAGGTGAAACATTGGGGTATTGTTTAGCAAGTAACCCCAAAATTAATTTGTTTGAGTACTGTGAGAAGTAATGCTGATTAAATTTAAATGGTATAACTGATATGATGACATCATATAACTTTTTATCAATATTTTCCCTCCATTGTAGGTTTTAGTCATGTTGATGTTTATTGATGTTAGAATTTTTTATATTTATATTAAAGAATGAGGGGGGTGAGTATATATTTTTACTTTCAACAATTGATATGGCACATTTTTTTCCGACGTCAAATATAATATTAGTGGTATAAAGAAGGTTGGTTTTTTTTTGCATCCTACATTTCTTTATTAGTTCCCGTTTCAACATTTGGGTGTTTCCTAACTTAAAATCTTTTAATGCTGATTCAGGAGAAAAATCTGTTTTTGAAATGAGATTAATGAAAAATAAGCTGTTGCTACACATCAACTCTCATGAAAAACTAATGCAGGTATTGTTGGACGGATATCTCCAAAGACATGGGCTGCTATGGAGATTTTTCTGTCATCCTTTGCAACTGAAGATTATGAGGCTATGGCGTCTGCCTTGATTGAAATGGGTGCTACAGAAAAGAATGTAGATTTTAACGCCTTTGCAAAAGACTTGCAGAAGGTTTTCTCATCGATACAGGTACTTGTCCTGTATTTGTTCTCAAACAATTTAGTTCTAGCAATATACTATAGCTGCTGCTTCTAAAGTAAGATGGTCCCTTCTCAGATTTTACTTTTGGTACTCTCTTTTCTTTTTTATTCTCTGTATTCTTTCCCTTTTGTGATTCTATTTTTGCCATACTATTGATTTACAACTGTAATTGTCAAATCAGTGGGGGCCTATGGGTGTTTCTTTTTCCACCCCTGGGTGGGGAAACTGAATTTTTCATGCACACAAATTACATTTGGCCAAAATTAGGGCTGATAAAAAAGCTGCATGCTCGGCTCGGCTCGGCTCGGCTCGATAAAGGCTCTTGTTCAAGCACATTTGATATGTTGCTTACTGTTTCACTTTGTTTGGATGTTGCCAGGAACTGGACACAGAAATTGTTGTGGCGACAGCTAGAGGACCAAATGCAACTGCTGTATCTGCTAATGTAGTTGTGGATGAGAACCAGATGAATGCCCTATTCCTCGATTTGGTATGTTGATTTGTTCATGTTCGTGGATAATTGTTTCATTATCTCGCTGCTTAGTTTTATTATAAGAATGAAGTCATCCTCTGACTGATCCACTCTCTTAATTAAAGTTGACTTGTATACTCTCGTGTCGCTTGCATGCTTGCATGCATTGTGCATGTGACCTTGTCAATTCTCAACCCTAGATTGTTGAGAACCCCCAGCAAAAAGGATAATCAAAATTTAGGTTTAGTTTTATTTGATATGAACACCAAGATGAGTTCTCTCTCAAATCATCTTTGCTTTTCCGAAATTCCCTTGAGAGCTTATGAACTATTAATTCCATATAAACGAGTCTGTTCCATCTACCTCTAGCTTGATCCCTCTTGCATGAAGATGCATTATGACTTTATCATCAAATTTGGTGGTTGCAGGTTCGTGTTAGCGAATCATACGGATTGAAGTTTCCAAGGGAGTTTGCACTTCTTATAAAGCAACTTCTATATTTTGACCGTTACACACGACTATTGGCTCCTAACATGAACATGCTCCAGGACCGGAGAATTTCTATAGCATCCAACCATCAAAGGGTCAGGGGCGCCTAAGAATTCCTGTAAAACCCCAAAATGAGAACAAGAATTGTAGAATTCAACTATATTCCTATTGTGATTGTAATTAATCGCATGATTGACGTCCCCCGCCACAACATATGGGATGAGATATAATAATGTAGCAAAGAAAATGTATATAACATCAAGAGCATACTTGTATCAGCCATACGTGTAAATCGTGCATGAAGTGTATCATACAATATAGTCAGACTTCTTATATTGCCTCCAAGTTCTAAGTGGTTCACCAACTGATGCTGGTGCTTGTTGATTTGAAGGTGTTGGTGCTTTGTAAGCTATTTTCTTTTTCCTTTTTTCCATTAATGTATGATATTTCATTCAATTTCTATCTACTATTAAGCATGCATGTCACAAGAATTTTTGTTTTTATTTTTCCTTGAGCATGTCTTGTAAAATCTAATTGATAGTTAAAAGAAAATTTTCTTTTCTTCAAACTTTAGTGATGTAGATCATGCATCTCAGCATTTGATGATCTCTCTCTAAATGGTAACAATGGTAAAATTTTACAACAAACCTGATTTTGATTCACATTCAAATAGAGGGATTGCTTCACTCAAATCAAACAATGAAAAAATACAGTCATTCATCTACAAAACAAGAGACTTAAAACATTTCATATCTATATACTTCACATTTACACTTGCCTTCGCTTCATCTAAATATTTATCAATCTCTACAAAGAATAATTGTAAATAACAAAGTCAAGAATATCATTACAACAATAGTCTAGCTGAAGGATATCCCATGAGCTGATGCAGCGGAGACCCAGGAGGTACCACAGCTTCGGTTCCATGCTCTTCCGAAAATGGAAGCGGGCTTTCAAAATAATTTCCTCTCTCTTTATGAACACTTGCAGGAAATCGTAATCTCAAAATTTCAGAACAAGCGCCACACTTGAGTTTATTCATTCGCCTCTGTGCTACGAAAAAATCCGCAGGCAAATGCAAAATCTCAAAGCATTTGTAGCAAACGACAAAAGGTGCACCCCCTGAGATTGGCTGGCAAAATCTCTTACGCGTCCGAGCCTTGTCGCGATCATTATTGTAGCAGGAGAGTTGCCCTTTGAGTTGTTCCACCAATTTTATCAACTCTGAAGTAGTTCTTATTTGAGATTCGGATAATGAATTTCTGCGAAAACGAGAAGAGTTCTCTGATTCTATCGAACTTTGTACAGAGTAAAAGCTTTCAGAGCCTACTGATGCCATACTCTTTCGATCAATTTGATGGCATTCACCTCCTCTGTTGTTCAGAATCAAACTTTCCACGCTGAGATTCGAAGACTTCTTAACTTTGTCTTCTTCTTCGTTGAAAGAGTTTGTAATTTTAGTTTGAATGCTTCTATCGCCGTCCTTGCTACTCAACGAAACTACGGTATCTGAGGATTCTCTCTTCTCATGAGCATCTGAGGATTCTCCTTCCTCTCTACTTATGTTACAATTTTTCGCTGCACAACAAGCAGAGAGCGGATGTTAAGTTTTTGTGACACTAAATTTTGCATGACAGTTTATAGGGTTGATGAGATATTAGTAATTTAAAAAAAAACATTGAAATGAGAAACAAAATGTACTAGATTTTCAAACTTGATTAATAATTATTCTTTTAAAAAGAGGTGAAGATTAATTAATTTACCTTGAAGGAATGCACCACATCCACCACACTGATACATAGGAACATGAGAAAATTCAGGCAGAAGCTTGGAACATTTCGGGCATTTCACAAGGCGCACTTTCACTGCGGTGTTGGCCATCACAGTCCCTGCACCTAATTTTATCAGCGCAAAGTTCCATTCACAAAATAGATTTTTAACGTTAAAATGTGAGGCATGGGGTGTTCATTTAAGTGTCAGAGATTAATTCTAGTATAATTATAGTCTTGATTAATATGATGAAGAGATTATTAACAAATATAAAAAAGAATAATCATACCAAGGGGATTCATTATTTTTTTAAAAATTGGTTAATTAAAGACCCTGAAACGAATAATTTTATGCTCCAAAGTTTATGGAAACCAGCACAATTCATGAATAATAAACCCATTTCCCTTCCTTTGAAAGCCAAATCAGCTACTAAAAACTTTCATTTGAATAGATTGATTATTGAAAGAAAAAGTATATAAAAAATAATACATAATAAATGCATAGAGCTTTACCTTAATAGGAATATATATTATTCAAGCACTTCTTCTTGGAATTTGACTGCTTTCAAGGGAAATGAAAATGTGACAAGGTCTTTCAATGGTTGGTCACATTCTTTTCTTTTTTAAAAGAAGAGAGAAGAGAGAAGAGAGAAGAAAGAGAATGAAGACTTGGAGAAAAGAGTTGAAGAAGCGTGAATTGAGAAGCAATCGGTTTGGTCCTGAGGAAACAAAGTCAAATTCCTAGCAAATTAATCACATAGGACAAAATAATGAAAGAGTCAAATGCCTGCAGTCTCTAATGAAAGAGTCAAAATGCCTGACTCTTGACTTTCATATTGTTTCTTCCATGATTTATGAAAGACGGTGAGCTGTAGAAAATTCTCTTTGAGGCAACTTTTTAATTTATTTTTCCGGCTACCAAATATAAGTAGTCATATATTTACCCGTTGAGTACGATCCGCATCATCGATTCAGGGCATAATCTATTACATTATACCAATATTACATGTTAGATAATAATGACGTACGCGGCTACAATCAACCATGAATGTTATACTTGTATTTCTTATATACACAGATAGAAACTGTTGAGATTTTTTGTTTTTGTTTTTGTTTTGGGAAAAAGAACTTGCAACAACAAAGAAGATGGAAGATGGCTTTCTTATAAGTCCAGAAGACATGAAATGAGAAAGAAAATGATACACTTATATGAATTCTACTCAATAAAAGATGGAACCTACAAAAGTGAGTCAAATGATAAGCTAATATTTTATTACAACAAAAGGGTTTGGAGTGGGTCTCGCATTTATGAGGGCATTTATGAGAAATGGCTAATTTATTCCACCTATTATCTCAACAAAAATAAATAAATTATTACAACGGTTTTTCTTAGAAAAATTTATGATACTTTGATTTCAACTTTCACTAAATCTTGGTTTACTTTGGTAAAAAAAAATGGAAAAGAAAATCCAATCCTTCCTCCAGCATGACATTCAAGATTACTCGTTTCACCATTTCATCGCATTTTTTGTATTTTTCCGACTTTAGATTTTCCTCATGATCGGACTCAGCCAAAAACCTTTCTGTTTTACACTAACACGGACAGTCAAATCTTTAGAGCAATAAAAAGACAGAACATGAAATCCTAATCCACTCCCAACAATATATATCCATTTCATAGTGAGACTTGTTGAGAGTTGGATGATATGATTAATTACGTATAGGCTTCACACGCCATTCTCATGGAGAATCATGTGCCTTGCTTTGTCTCTTGGGTCCCACCTTCTTTAACTACCTCCAACTTGACTTCAAGCTTATGCTCTTTATTAATTAAGTGTCGACATCTAATTAATGGAAGCTGCCGTTCTAACTAATCCTGTGGGCCCACACTAACTAAGTCCATGCAAAAAAAAATTCAAAGAAAAAAGCTGCACCGTTGGATTTAAAACTTCTTGTTCTTAATCTTGATCGACGGTTGGAATTTGATCTTAACTTATTTGTCATGTAGAGCATGTTGCCAAAGAATATCTGTGTCATTTGGAATCAAACAAGTCCAACCATACATAAAAGAGGTATTGGTTCCATGGTCAACTTTCGAATCCCAAAACTTTCGATCCGGATGGCAAAACCGTTATATCTAACCTTTTCAGAAAAGTATTGAAAGCCCTACAAGATGGCCAAGAAGGTCCCCTTGCCGGTGTTCCGGGGTTTTTGCAATTTTGAGTCCGTTTGAAAGGATTATAACACTCTGAAGTTTATTTTGCAGATTTCGCAATTTTTCTTATTTAGTTAATTACCCGATTTTCTCTTTTCTATCATTTTCAATTTAGAGATTTTCTCGTACTTAGCACAATTAGGTTCGGTAGATAGAGTTTTGACTATTTAAAGACGTTTAGCCTAGCAGTTTGCGTATTTGAATAAACCATAGAGTTTCTATAGAGTTTTCCTCCACTTACTAGCAGTTTGCGTATTTGAATAAACCATAGAGTTTCTATAGAGTTTTCCTCCACTTCCTAGTTGAAGTTTATGTTCTAGTCCAATAACATGATAGCTATTTCCCATGGGTAGACGGCTAATATTTTATATACTAATACTATCGATCACAAACTTTTAACCCATCAAAGTTTAAAATCAAACATAGGAGAATAGCATAAACAAAACAGCAATTTCAAAAACCTCAGCCACTGCATGCATTTATAATAGCCGGAGCATTTCTGTATCATTTAGTTAACTAATGTTAGCAATATGTATATTTCAAAGGAACAAGAAGCACAAACCAAAGAGAATGTCATGTATGCCATTTTTACTGAAAAATTCATAAGTTACATAATTATACAACCAGATAAGCATATGCATCTCTTAGTATATCTTTCGAAAATCATCGGCGTTTTACCTATAAACACCAAAGCTACATGAAGTATAATTAGAGTTCTTCATGGGAAGTAGAATTCCAAAGTAACTTGGAACCCGACGCCTTGATCTTTGTATTATGAACCGATAGCATTTTTGAAGTAAAGGGACATTTCCGGAGAATTACGGCATAGCCATCATCCATATACTCCGTCCCCTCCGGAAAAAGCTGCCAAAATAGGCATCCACCACCGCTTCCTCCTCTCATCCGAGATTTCAACGACGTGTTGTACACTGTATTCATGAATGCTTCTCTAAATCTCAAGTTAAACCTCTCGTCCTTTGACGATACACCAAATTCCCCGAAAACGACGGGCATGTTGAGAATCTTTTCGGCATCGTCCATGTGCTCTTCCATCCAGTTCTTTACAAATACGAGATGAGCACCGGTGACGGAGTTTGATAGCCTTTCATGAACAAAATGTGTCTTTATGAAAAATGAATAGGCTGTATACGTAAATGTTGGAATATTAAAAGAAATCAGAGTTTTGGTGTAGTGGTAGAGACTTCAAGAATAAAACAGAAACCCAAATTCAAATACCAAGATCGGTTAATGCTAATACAGCAGTTGCATGGTTAGAAATGTCACAAGAGTCACAGATGAAGGGTGACATATACTTTTAAACCTTAAAAAAAACTTGAGTAGTTCTTGATTTTGGGAGAGGTGAACTTACCAACTATCGGTATAGATATGGACCGAAGCAAAATCGATGCCAGGAGCTTGATGGTTTCGGATGAAGTCGGTTCCGAAGTCGCCTGAGCAGGTATTAGGGTTAAGGTGCACCCTTTCAGGGGTTGAGGGCCCATAGAAACCTTCTGTACCAATCTCTACTAGGTGATTTGAATCAATGGATTTGACATAAGATGCCATTTCTTCTATCCATGACTGTAAATTCACAGAATGCACTTCAGCAAGATTTATTGCCAATTTACAGAAGGAAAACATAATCCAAAGTTTTAGGACTTTTTGGGCAAATGGGTTAAATATTCTGAAGGCTATAAGGGACTCTGCATGCCCATAATTGCAGTGTCCAGACTGCAGGCCCCATGGGCCCATGGGGCTATGTTTAAAAACCCTCTAGGCCCCATGGGGCATGCAGTCTGATCACTGAAGTTATAGGCCTTCAGTATCCTTGCAGGCCCCGTCCTCTATTCTGAATACTTCATTATTTATTAGGGATATATTTGAATATAATCGAACAGTAGTGGCAGCCAGGGATAAGAATGGGCAATAAGCTAAAAGTTCCGAAGCATAAGATAATGATTCAAGAAAGATAATACTGTTGAAAAATGCTCTAGTTTTCAATCATTTGGGGAATCTATTAAACTTAAATGTTTGCACATGTGTGTATAAGAATGAGAAATATCTGAAGAATTTCAATCATTAAAAGTTGAATAGAGCAGAGGACAATCCACATAAATAATGGAGGGATTAAACCTGTAATGCGTCGCCTGAAGGATCCGAGGGGCATCGCGGCTCATTGATCAACTCCCATGCTAAAATCGTCGGATCGTCCTTGTATATCAACTTGGTATGCGTGTTGACTCTTGTTAGCACCATCTTACAAATTTGAAGAGAGTTAGTATACGCAATGCATGGAATTTGAGAGTAAAATAAAGTTCCTATAAATTTCAAAAAGTTCCTGTTTGCTATTTGAGACTAGCAATCTTATATAATGCAAAACATTTTACTTTAAGGTGTGTATGTCTAAATTGAAATTGCACGACATATAAAGCGCAACATATTATAGTGATGGTAGAAATATAGATTGTTTTATTTTTGGTTGTTGTATCAACTGAGCTTACAAGATAAAATAGCCTAGTTAGTTAATATTTTCAGGGATATAAATTTTCAACGATATGCCGATCTTTTCTCAGACAAATAATCAGTATCAGAATCTAGGCTGATGACAGTGTCTAATATAGAGAGTATAGAGTAGCAAGAATTGAGAAGAAAACCTCGACATGCGCTTTGTAGAAGCCTTTGATGGTTGGGTCCCTAAAGAAGTCATCTTCCGAAGTCAGATCAAGTCCGGCCTCTTTCCCCCATTTCACGTACTGTGCTTTTCCACCATATTCTTCCCAATTGTTACACAGTGATAGTATCAGCCTCATTTTATGCCTTCTTGCTTCGCTAACCACAAAATCCAGCGCCTGATGACAAAATACCGAAAGATAAATTAACTCTTAATTTAGAATTAAATGTATTTAAAGTGCAATTGCAAGCTTTGTGTGTTGCATATATTATGGAAACAATTTGTGTATGTATATACTAATCTTTTGTGGTTTGTTTAATAGATGCAGTTCCACCTACAACCAAACTTTAAGTCTAAATCTGTAACAGGTTGATTAGATGAATACTTTGTATATTAACAATTGTAGTCGCAGTTGTGCTCAAATTGAATGTAGTTGCAACTAGTAATTGTACATTAACAGGACATCTTAGCATTTGATTTACCAAAATACAGCTTTGAGTTATACTTTACAAAATGAACCGATGTTTTTCCCCCTTTTTCCAAATATGTAACTGGAGCTTCAATCAAAGCAAACAAGATAAAAGCAGGTCTGCACGAATTCGGTAATGCAATGCATTTCCAACCACACTTAGCCAAACAGGCCCTCTTACTATACTAGAAGAGGTCAAAATGCCAAGATGAATGACTTGTTGCAATGGTGCGCGTCCTGGTATTTTTGGCCCAACCACACTTAGCCAAACATTTCCAACCACACTTAGCCAAACGGTTCCGTGGCCGAGTTGACTCGGCGTCAAAAGATATTTTTGGTGTATTTTGGTAATTTCATTTGGGCTTAGAATTTGGTCCTAGAGTTTCAGCTCTCTGCCTATAAATAGTCCAGTTTTGTGCCAAGTAAGGGGGTGTTCATTCTTTGTTAGGATTTGGTGTAGATTAGTTTGTATTTCTACTTCTTCTTCATCAATGAAGATGAGGGTTATTTTTCTTATCTTGTATTTTTATTTCCATGCATTGTATTTTAATTTCTTAGTCTAACTTTATTAATTGTTGTTAAGTAGTTGTTGCTTTTCTTTTCTTGTTTTCTTTTTCCTTCTCTTTTTATCCGTATTTTCAAGCCATGATACTCGACGGAGTCCCTTGCTAAGGTGAGGGCCCAAGTAGTTAACTTGCTACCATTTTGTAAAACCGTTTTTTTCCTTTCGTTCTTTTCTTGTTTTCTTTTCCTTTTAAATGTGTGAATAACTTCCATACTTGTTACGGGCTAAGGAAGGTTAGTATGAGAGACGGAAAAATCTCTCTTGCTTCTTTTCGCCAAACATCCTAAAACGAACCTAGACCAAACAAATGCAACCCTCTCACTTATGCACGCTATACGTGACATATAGCCGCGACCTAAGTCAAGAAGTCCTTTAAGTGCACTACAACGTGACATGTGGTTGTGGCTTAATTGGATACATGGTTGCGGGTGTTTGGCCTAGGATTGGAAATAAGCGCATTTAGCGGACGGACAAAGGGCGCTAGGAATGGATTTAGCGTTGGAAAGCTTGCTTAAACTCGCAAATCTCATTCCTATGTCCTCCTAATCCCCGCTATTTTCGATTATCCCAATATCGTTTTAAGAATGGCAAAAGACAGGTACAAGACCAATCCTAACTCTACTAACCAACCTTAACCCTAATAAGCTTACTTGAATATACATACAAACACTTAGGATAGAATTGAACATATATATACATTCTTTCATTGTCTCGTCTAAAACACGAACGAACATACTACCATCTCCATGTGGATCGACCCGTACTCAACCGGCTAGCTGCAAAGCGACACCGTCTTGATTGCGGTAAGTAGAACAAATAGGATAAGATAAAACGCATAGTTTCTGCCGATCAATCAAGTGTTGATAGAATATATTTAGATTCTAACACGTCCCCAAAGGTCGAAATCTTTTTGGGCCGGAACCTAGGCTTCTGCGCATCAGTATTTTTAATCTAAATTAATCCATATTTAATATGCGCTCTGTGGGAATCCAACCTGGTAATACCAAGTCCATTGACTGCACCACAACTCTGAAGTTATGATGAGAATTGAGGGAATATATTATATATTCTAACGTTTTCCACTCTACGAAACGTGTCCGAATTGGACTCACATAAAGTTGGTCCTCTTTAAAACAAAACACACTTCTCTAAACCCATACAAGCAAACTATCAAACATGTAACAGGTCCCAAGCAAAATATCAAAAGCAATACCTTAAACACTTCCTCATCATATTCCCCAGGAGAAACCTGCAGAGCTCTGTACCCAGCATCATTGAAAGCCCAAGTCCTGCAAACATTGAGGCCGGCACTCGACGCTTGGCGAAGCACATCACTGACCTTTCCCCTGGTCTTGTGATCAACTGAGAACACCATGAGCCAATAAGTGTTGAACCCATTCACATAGAACGGCTCCCCATTCACCACAAACTGGGTACCTCTCTTTTGCACCATCCCCCACTCCTCATCATCATTCATCTCATCGTCCATTGCATAGGTCCTGATTAATGAGTTTACAACAAGCCCAATAATTAATATTGAAAAAACAAAGGGAAAATAGATGATGGGTACAATGATTTATATGTGTATCTGATCATGTGAAAATCCATAAGAAATGAAGATGGTTTTAATTATTATATAAAAGAGGGAAACGGTGGCATACCCATTTTGAGCATCCTAAGCTGTTGACGTTCCATCATTGTCATAAGGCTAAATTTTATAAATCACCATCCTCTCTTCTAGGTTTTCTAGATAATATTATTGAAGTTCAAAAATGCCATAGACCGCCTCTGAACGATATTTTCGTCAATCGTCAAAAATATCATATCCAATTCATTGGTGATCTAAAAAACCCCAAGAAGTAGATGGTGTTTTCTAAAATTGACCGTTATCATTATACAGATTGTGGATGAGTGCAGTTGTAGCCCAGTGGTAAAACCTATTCGCAGTTGAGCCGCAGGTTTGGCATCGGATTACAACCTATTATTCGAAAAATAAAGAATAATATAGCTTGAGCTTGTGGACCCTATAAATCACATGAAAAAACGAAGGAGGATGCACTTTTTCGAGACCATAGGAGGGAATCCCCCCCCCCCCCCCCCTCTTTCCTCCATTATTCCCATTAAATAAATTATTTGATGTGCTAATTATAGTTGGCATTACACAATGAATGATGGAATGATTGGCAGGATATATACTGCTTGCATGTTGATTGAAGGAACAGAGATGTAAGGGAACCTAGGCATCAAACTTATGGAATTCAAACCAAAACAGATAGTTTCTATGCATTCAGAAATCTATGGAGAGAATATAATCTCTTAAGAAAAACATTTAAAGGAGAAGAGAGATACATTTCAGAAGGAAGAAGGCTCCTTTCTCCCATCAAAGAAGCCAAAGATCTGCACTTTGTTCCTTGTTTTTCTTCCTTTTCTTTTTAAAATATTATATGTGCTCATGAGGAGGAATACTGTGTACAGAATCCACGGACACCAAGGATGATATGTGGCAGCACTAAAAAGAAAACTCCAAGAGAGAGAGAAAAATGATGATGAATTAAAGCAAGTCTTCACAAAAAGAAAAACAAAAAACAGCCTATGTGAAAACTGTGATAACTTGATTTTTTTTTATAGTATAGGATGGTCATAACTTGTATTCTTCTTTTTTTCGCAAGCACGGCTTGAACCTCAGACCTCTTGCTCAACTGCAATGAGGCTCTGCCACAATTATAGACTATATATATAGTGGCGTTTGTGGTCATAACATGTAAAATATTGGTATTTCCATCTCCCTTGCTAATGTGTCCGCTTAAAATACCCAAATTACAATAATTTTAGCATCCTAATATGGAGAATTCGTCACTAATACGCCGTTACTTTTCTAACCCCTTTTCAAAATATGTTTGATTAGCGGATTGCTCCTACCCGTTCTCTGATATAAAACTATTAGCTAGCATCAAGAGATGAGTCGCTATGACTGTTGAAAATCCATGACCTATATGTATAGAGTTTAGTTGATTTTGAAGCCGTTCATGTGATGATTCAAGTGTTCTCGTCGATTACACGGTAGTAATATGATGCTATAAAGCCATTCTTTTGGGAACACTTGATATATCTATTGAACTGATTCAAATTTAAAAAAAACTTAAATATAAAGCGTACATATAGATCATTTCATATCTAGAAAAGGTAAATTGAACTAGTACATTACTAAAAGAAGCAGAATTTTCAACTGGCTAAGACTGAGGAACAACTCTATTTTAGCTAGACACACCCTAGCCAGGAAGAAATGGATAGGACCTATGGAATGTGCTCTATGCGGTAAAGACGAGGATACAATCGATCACCTCTTCCTCAATTGTGAAGTTGCATCATAAATTTGGAATAGGTTTTCCGCACGTACTAGGGATGGGGTGCTCCCCGCACTGTCCAAGAACTGTGGGGTTCTTGGAGGTCTAGGAATTTTGGACGACAAGATCGTCCATCTTGGGACATCATAGTTAGTGCGATCCGTCGGACTGTATGGAATGAAAAGAAGAATAGATTTTTCAATTTTCAATTTTCAATTCAGCATTTAGATCTTTATCTGGAATGATCTGTTACACTGAAACTACGATTATGCTCTGGACAGGTGCGATGGCAATAAGGGTCCCAAAGAGAGCCAGACTATTACAACAGACAGAGATGGAGGCAGAGGAGCACTTTGGTCACTGTTCCAGTAGGCAGGTTGCGGATCCCAGATGAGCGTGGTACCTAGCTGGACAGATATCCGCGATTTTAGATCCTTGGGGAGGATTTTGTGGTTATATTGTTTTGTGGCTTCTAGCTTATATGAGACTGTGGGATTGATATGTATGTTCTTTCCTGCTTTTTTATTTTTATTTTTGGGACCTAACGTAGTTTCGTTAATCTTGCTTTAATGGAACGCGGGTGCCTTTGGCTTTCGTTCTAAATCAAATGATAGCCTGAGTTTTGCATAGATATTTAACCTTATACCTTCACTTTGTTTGGCTTGATATTTGAATTTACGTTATAGTTTAACTGATAAAATTTGTTGTCATGTGTCAAGGGAGTGGTTTAAGGTTCAAACTTCCACTTACATTGGATTACGACCTGTTATTCACTAAAAACGAATTCCTTCACTTGAAAGTACAAAAATAACATACCAACTCCAAAATTAAACAGGGCCTAAATTGAGCTTTTATTATGTGGTAATGGCTATTATATGACCTACAAAATAAATTTTCATAAATTATTTTGTCTCCATTAGGAATAACTCCTGCTCTTTATAAGTCCATATCCAAACAGAGCCTGAGATTTTCTCAAATTCATTTGTGAAATATCAGAACACGATATTTTTTTTAATCGGTAAACAAACGATCAAGAATGACAAAAAGATAGGAGAGCTTGAGAGCTGGTAAGACATGAAAATTATGACTAGAAGCTGTCGGGTTCGGTGTGTTCAACAAACAAAAGAGGAGAGAAGGCCCTCCAAAATTTTAAAAATGGGGATGGGTTCTGTATGTATATCGACCTATAACTAAAATTCAAAAACTCATTAAATTACTGTAAATCTTCAGCATCAAAGTATTTTCTTATTTATAAATTACATGTAATTATGCTACACTTAGAAAATAAAAAACAAGGATCAAGAACATTCGACATTTTCATCAAATACCCTATGCTATTATTAATGAAATTGCGAAAACAAAAACAAAGAAAAGGATCCAGCTAAAGAACAACGTAGATCATTATTTGCAATTTGATAAATCCACAAAATTTATCTGAAATTATACACATTAAAATACTTGTATGAAAATGGGGTCATTTTAGTGAAATGTATATACTCTTAAAGAAACTCAAAAGGAAAGATAGAGGATTAATCAAAGGTGTTACCTAACTCCTCCACCAAATTTCTTAGATACACAGCTGAAGAGATGCATGCAACAACACCTAAGGAATTAAAATGGGCATTCACAACAAAATTATACAAGTCAAGACCCTTGCAATTGAATTGCAAACAATGGGTAAAATTTTTTAGAACAGAGGAATAATACTCACTTGAGAGAGGCCATTGAAGCCTTTGCTGCTTTCCTTGAATTCCAAGGATCTAAAAATTGTTTGCGTATATGAGGCAGACCAAATTGAATCGAGCAAATTCATGTTCAAAATTAAAGTTGAACCGAACCGAAATGGACCGGACCGGTTGGTTTTTGATTGAAAGCACAAGAACAGAGAGAATACTATGTTTCACAAAAACATCTTAGATTTTCATCATTTTCAGATAAGTACTGTAACCCCCCTGGTTTTTGTTACATGTAAACAACCCGCAATTTAGTAAATTAAATATAAACTCTCAATGTTTTTGTGTTATCTTTACTATTATAACTAGAATAGATGGGTGTATCCAAAAAAGTATCTACTTTTTTTCCATTTAGATATTGCAAAAATGAGAAAATTCCCTCATTGAACACTAATACCAAGACAGTCAACTCATCCCCTCAAACTCATGGATTTATATTTTTAACCCTTCACCATTCAAATGCAATAATGATTAGTCAAAATGACCAAATTATTTTTTTTTCCAAGGAAAAAAAAACCCTTAATAATCAACATATTCTTCAGAAATAATTTAAACAGGTTCACACTCGCCCATAATTATTTTTTTCTAATATACACCATGCATTCCTTTGCATGTGCAAAGATTCCAGGTTTCAAATAATGAAGGCGTCCGGGAAAAGGATTTAGCCTAAAAGGCGTGTGTTGTTAAATTCGAAAAATATGAACAGCTTAAAATATTCATTTTAGCATCTTATGAATTTAAGAAATATATTTATAGCAACAATAATTTAGCATTTATCTACAAGATTTGGAGTGTGAGTTATTTTTTGAAGTTTAGCCTAGAGAGAAAACTAAATGGAATATTTTAGAATTAATAAAAACTAGTATTTTGCACGTGCTATGCATGAGCTTTGATTTGTCACGTGCTTTTTTACACCCTTCCTTCAGCATTAAAACAACAGAAGTATAATTTTGTAAACATTTGTAAAATATATTATTTTCATTCGTCGGTTCACTTTAAATCTCATTCGAACCGAACCAGATCAAAATGTTGGATTTTTCCCAAACAAAACAAATAATAAAAAAACAGAACACGGGTCACGCTCCCAAAATGCCATCCCTTTCCACAAATGTAATTATCAGATGGGATCCACCTCAAAATGCCGGCACATCCACGTGCTTGAATTTCAATATTGTGTTTTGGCGTTTTCTAAATTTGAATTTGAAACAAATGCTTGGATTTCAATAATGTGGTTTGGAGTTATCTAAATTTGAATTTGAAAAGTGTGTAGGGCACGGACCCGTGAATTTTGTTCGGATGGGAACAAGCTGTGTACTGCAAGGTTGATATAGAAGTTTAACTCGACAACGATTGAAATTGGAGTTCACAGTTAAGAGTTTGTGTCCAAGTTACTAATCGCGGGGACAAAGAGGATGGAACTCGCCTTTAATGTATAACCATAGTTTAAGGTATTTTGTCGAAATAAAAAGCTTTTGGGTATTTTAGTGAAAAAGTGATAGCTATAGGTACCTTGGTATAATTTACCCAATTTCTTTAATTTATACGGCAAAATAAAGATTTGAAAGGATATACACAAGGTATACTATTTCATGGGGTTACAGTCGAGTGGAAAATGGGCCGGGCAACCCCAGCCCGAGAGCCATGTGGCGGGCCCGGCTCCAGTTTGGGGCCAGGCTTGATTTCAGCAGCCCGAAGGCCCGGCCCGGCCAAAGCCCGTTTTTGCCTTTTTGGGCAGTGAAGACAAACTGCGCTTTTATGTGGGTTTTCTTCATCTTTGATGGAAGTAGTGCATTGTGAGTTCCACAAGTCTGCATCAACATAGAAAGAGCTCAATACTAAGACATTAAGAATGAGACTCAAAACATAAAACAAGCAAAACACAAGATTTAGTTAGTTGATTAATTGTATGCCGGTTTGTATTAGGACTTGTATGACATTTGAATTGCTTTTGGTTTAAATAAAACATTTTTACCTTCAGTAGTTTTGATGAATACCCTGTGTTGAATCCTAAAGTTTATAATCCTCCTTTTGCAATGAAACTATTCCAGGCATTGTTTATATGTTCTTAGAAAACCGTTTTTTCGTATGTGTCAAAAACCTTTACCGGGTTCAGAGCCATCCGGATTAATATACAACATAAGAGTTTATTTTTAATTAAAGTACCAAATTGCAACCAAAAATAAGAAAATAAAATAGAGGAGGGAAAAAATAATGTTGAAAAAGGGTAGTTGGGCTGGCCTGGTTGAGCCGGCCCGACAGGCCAGTCCCGGCCCGGTCCAGATCCGGGCCAACCCAAGCCGGGCTTAGGCCTGGACTGGGCTCTTTCATGGTGTACTCTGGCTGGACAAAGACTAGCCAAACCCGGCAGGCTTTGGTCCGACAATTGCCACCCTGAGGTGACAGAACACCATCAACATATACATATTGAACGATGAGACTAAAAGATCCTTCTCCATAAATTCTACCAATATCAGGATCTCGTGCAAGGATATTACCTAAACGGATTATCGGTTCCTGGTTCCTACGAATCTGGCATCTTCAAGTTGACCGCAAGAGACAGCCAAAAACGAGAATTGTTCAAAAATAATAAAAAAAAATTTTGTTTGTTGAAGAAAAGTTGAGAACCAACATTAAAACCGAAAAATTGGGGCCTCAGATAAATTGCAGGTTTTTTTTTTATCATAATGACAGTCAAGCAATGTAGGCAATACGAACGCATATCCTCATAGGCCTCTAAAAAGAGTGATAACCGCAACACGAAAATATTGAATAAGCATTACTACACCAAAATATGTTATAAAATAAGATGAAAAGAAGAATATATATATCAACATCAAACAATACACTTCTTGTGCAGGCCTCAGAAAGTAGCAAATTTTATCATGGAAATTGCATCAACCAATGTAAGCAATATATTTGCAAAATTGTCATAGGTTTCAAGCAATTATCCATGTTAAGCGTAATGCAAGAATTTTGACATCTTGTTAACAAAGGAGGAGACAAAATATATCAAATGTTAACATACAATAAATACTGAAAGAAAGTCGACAAGAAAGAATAAAAAGTTAATATTATCTGGTGAATTGTATAAACATTCTAACAAGACGAACATCAAGCTTGGTATCGGAATTGTTTGTTTTGATGTCGTTTTATAACTATAGTCAGCTTTCGATAGAAGAATCAGATTTTTTGTAGCATGACCCTTAAAAACGCATTTGAAAATTAATTTGAAAATTAGGGAAAATTATACCGGGATTACCTGAACTTCTGTCGTTTTCAAGATACAACAACGGATTTTCTACATACCAGTAAATCGCCGCTTCTCTTTCATTTTAGGTCATGTATGATTATAAAGCTACATCAACTGAGTTATCCAAATTTAACTCCAGACTCCAATTTTACCGTGTTTGGGTGTGGTCGAAAATCAAATTAACCCTATCTTTTCTCTTAACTCCAAAGTTCAGTCGCAAATCGAAGTTCGCACAAACCATACCTCCACTTTAAAAAATAAATTTCCAGCTACCCTATCTCAAATCCAAGCCAAGCCTTAACAGTGTTATTAGGTTTTAATTGGCAGTTCGTCTGAGGAACATCAAAATAAGCTGGGAAGTGTACATACCAACTGAGCTATTATTACCGATAGAATCAAACAATGTAGGCAATACTTCTAGAGACTCATCATGCCTCAGTGGAGTAAAGTAATCAATATATACCAATGAGCAATAGCTCAGCTGGTATGAGCACTTCCAACTCTCTTGGGCTCATAACAAATTAAAAGTTGCTCCTGCTACTCAGCCTTGAGAATTGTACAAGGACGTGCTCTAGGAGTAACACATTACCTTCTAGACGGAAATGCCACAACATGGACATTCTTCTCAGCAAGAATTATTGCAGTAGGATAATGGCCAGGAGGATTTGAAAGGCTTTCCGCTAAGGCAGACCATTTTTGTGAGAACGAGGGCTGATCTAATCCGGAGGTAGGGCATTTCCCATTGATATAGGGACTTATGTACCAGAAACAATGGTATCTCCAATTATAGCCCCTCTGAGATGTAAAATATATCTCTTCTCACCATCCCCATAGTGTATGAGACAAATGTATGCATTTCGATTAGGATCGTATTCTATGCTTAGGTCTTGGGGAGAATGCGGTGTTCAAACCCACGAAATTGTCGCTTTCAGGGCAAATTCGTGGATCCCATGGGTGTGTGTTGTGTGCTTGCACGTGATGCGTGCGTATGTTTGTGTGTGTTGTATGCATAGGTTAGTGCTTGTAGGCCTGTGCCAAAAAAAAACAGAATTAAAAATAATGGACGAATGATAATAACAATCCAAATGATGGTGGCCTCAGAATACTGGCAGATTGTCATCACAGTTAGAATCAAACAATGTAGGCAATACTTCTGCAGACTCATCATAGGCTCCTCTTCAAGGAAAAGAGGTAAGAAAAAACCTTAACAGATTTTTTTTTTATTTTTAAAAAGACAAAAGAAAATGTTGCAAACTTACAAACCCCATGGATCTAAACCTAAGGTTAGAAAATCAAAATACAAAGAGATAACAAAATCGAAAGAGAAGAGGATATACCTAGAGTTTAGCCGCCTCGCCCTTCATGCTTCAGCCTTTACCTCAAAAGAATTGAAGAAAATATATACTAGATTGGTTAGGGGTTGAATCGGGTCGGGTATATCAAGCCCAGGTTACGTTCAGGGCCTGTTTGGGAGGTTGGGGGGTTACCATTCCATGCTATTTTCCAGTTAGGGGCCGTTTGGTTGCAGGATTATGGGATTTGGATTCCAAAATAATGCTGTTGAAATTTCTGGATTTGGTAATTTGTTGTTTGGTTGGTTTTGGATTCTCAGTATTGGATTTGTAGATCCTTGTAATCTTTATTTGGTTGGTGAAAAAAGTGGGATTTGGATTTGAGGATTTTAGAGAGAGATAGAGAGAGAGTAGATTATTAAATAAATAAAGTACATGAGCCCCATCTAAAAATACAATGAATAGTGTCAATTCCTTGAAAATCCTTGGAAATTTTTAGGATTCAGGAATCCTTGTTTTGTGGTAGGCCCTCCATAAAAAACAAAGGAATCCTAGAAATCCAAATGCTGCAACCAAACACAAAATTATGGAACCAAAATCCATATCCAAACTCATAATCCTGCAACCAAACAGGCCCTTCGAGTCTCACATATCTGAGTTAAGAAAAATCTTCAAGACCCTT
The DNA here is from genome assembly GCA_030015575.1 of Agapanthus africanus. NCBI lineage: Eukaryota > Viridiplantae > Streptophyta > Magnoliopsida > Asparagales > Amaryllidaceae > Agapanthus > Agapanthus africanus. Next base: position 559,007,118 of record JASDDO010000031.1, read on the forward strand.
TGTTTATTTTTGTTTACTCTCATTTTGGATCTGATAGAATAAAATATCTTAGACAAAATAACTGCATAGACTCCGAATCCCTGTATGAGTATGGAGTTTAATTCAGAAAACCAGAGTTTCATAATAAACGAGTCTAAATTTGACTCCAAAATCTCTGCGTTTCGGAGTTTAGAAAAATCCATTCAAGTATAAGCTTTCTTAAACTCCAAAAATGGCGTAGAATTTTTTCGAGTTCAGTTAAGCCTCAAGATGATATTTAGAGTCTAGAAATTGGGCTGTGTACATCAAGCCCAAAACCCGGATCCAAACCCAATTTGTAACCCAATCCATTGCTTTCATAATACGACTCTTCTCTTCATTCTAATCGTTGAGCAAACGATGGCGGCACTCAGCCATTTCCCTCCTCCTCCTCGTCTCCCCAATCTCATCTCTCGATCAAAACCCCAAATTGCCCCCTTCAATTTCTCATCCCAAAACCCTATCCCTAATTTTGTTAAATTTATCTCAAATTTTCGAAGGTTTTCGTCCTCTTCATCGTCGAGCGCCTCCACTTCAGCAGTCGAAGATTCCAATCCTCCTTCTCTCAGCGATGTCACCAGGCGCGACTTCTCCGCTCTTCATCAGGTTGTTTCCGTTAATTACTTTATACAAATTTTTTTTTGTAGGGGGAGGAATTTATTGGGAGAGATTGTTGAATGATGTAGGCGGTTGATGGCTTCAATATGGTTTACTTTGATAACGCGACGACTTCGAAGAAGCCTGATGCTGTGCTGAAGGCGTTGAATGAGTATTACGAATTGTACAATTCCAATGTTCATCGTGGTATCCACTCACTAAGGTATTTAGATGCTTTATGAATTGTTTTCTTATTCTAATGGATGCAATTTAGTGTGACTTTAGTAAACATTTACAAAGTATCTTGAACATACTTACATGAGAAGTTCACGTTAAGCTGGAATGGTTAAATAGAGCTGAAAGCGAATTAAGTTATAATTAGGGTTTATCGTTAACTATATTGGTATCGGGCATTTGCATCGGAACCGGCCATCTGGCAATATCGGCCATCGTGGATCGAAAATAGTGGATGTTTTATCATTTGAGAGAACAAATAATTAAAACTTAGTAAATTTTTTATAATAAATATTAAAAAAACCATTAACCATTTGACGCTTTTCTTAATGACAATGTGTTAAAGGCGAAGCGCCTTAGCTTCTCGGGCGCTCGGGCGAGACGATCTGAGCCGCCATTGCCTCAAGTGCCCAAGCGCTTGCCTCAAGCGTCCAAGACGAGGCTTTGAGGCGAGGTCTGACTGATATTTATTAAAAAGATATATAAAAATTCATGTTTTATCACTTTTCTTTTTGTTTATGTATAAGTCGCTTTCTCTTTAATCCTAGAGAAAGTCTTCTATGATAACAAAATCAAACCAAAAATGATAAAACTAGGTTTTTAATTCCAAATAGAAAAAGTTTTATATTCCTTTCTTTCGCATTCTTTTTCTAATCCGCAATTCAACATAGCATAATCATATAGGCGGTTTAAATGTTTGATGTCTCTCTTCGCTCAGGTGATCGCCTTTTAAACGCCTCTCGTCTTAGACGATAGGCAGATTTTGTAGTCATGATATTGCTTTTCGCTTTTAAAACACTGCTTAATGATGTCTATAATAGTTTTATAGTTATGCTGAAAAGACAACTATTAACTTTTTGATATTTTATTAGTAATTAATGATGTCACACAAACTAATAGCTCAATTATAAACTCAATAACCCATTAATAAATGTAACACTAAAACAACAATCAATGGGAAGACCCAATATCGAGATTCAAAATCTCAGTATCAGAACTTGGACAATCTTTTTTGGGATTGGAATCGGCCGAGATTTGAACCACGGTTATGATCATGGCCTTTTCCCCCTTCTTCTACTTGGCATGGGAGACTTATTATAGCTAGTTATCTTTTCTTGTTTGTTAATTCCCCTTCAAGGATTACCCCCGGTTATTGAAAATCGGACGACTGTTTGATGAAACTAATACAACAACAATCGAGCCTTTTATCCCAAGCATATGGGGTAGGCTACATGAACCAACATGAGAATCACGCCGGGTCCAACACATGAATCCGTCTCTACACACTCCTATCGAACATGAATTTGACGACCATTTGATGAAACTAATGATTCTCCTTTTGTTTTTGCATCCATAACATCGGATAGATACCTGCATCAAAGGAATATGCATGCAAGTAAGAACATGTGTGCAAATTGCTATAAGACGGCCGGGTGATGCTTGTTGTTTACCTTTACTTCTTTCTGGGTTTGACTTAAGTTATAACAAACGGATGTGAGTGAATCCAAAGAGTAAAACTTTTCATTTAACAATGGCTTGAAACCTCGGCCAATACCTATCGGAGATGGTTGATTCTGCCCAAAAAAATGACAGTCCGAGTTGTGATATCGATACCGTCCGAGACCGAAAATTATTGGTGGGTTTCTAGTATATAATTTGTTAACCGTTAGTGGGTGTACTTATGATTTAATGGGTTTTTAAAATAAGTTATTGGCTTATTATGGTTTATTTGATATCATTAATTACGGAAAAGTATGCCACAAGGTTATAGCTATTTTTACCAAGTACTAAAACATCCACTGTAAACACTATTAATTACTAAAATATTCTTCATATCGTTTTTAGTTACTTTTACTATTTATCTTAATAAAATTCCTAATGCTTTAAAATTCTTTTTGTCAAAGGATATAAAACTTTCAATTCCGATCTGAGATGGCTGAGATGGTCGACTTTAACTCTAAAAGTGAGTGTCTGATACCGGTATCGGTAACCCTGAAATTTTGTGCGTTGTGTCTAACTTGTTGCATGATATGGTTTATAATCAATAATATTTTCGCTACCGAATATTAGTCAGTTTGTTTCTTATAATGTCTATAATTCTTTGTTGGGACTTTTTCAACGGCTAGTCTTTTCTCGTTAAACTCTGTAATATATTTTGTTGGAGGTTTACAAATATTGATGGATTAAAAATAATAATTGCCATTTGTCTGGCTTTCCCAAACTTTCATGTTCCTACATCATCATGCTTAATGTCTCTTTCTGTTAGATCAGTGCAAAGGCTACAGATGCATATGAGCTAGCGAGAGCAAAAGTTGCAACTTTCATCAATGCTGCGGAATATAGAGAGATTGTGTTTACTCGGAATGCTACTGAAGCTATCAATTTGGTTGCTTATTCATGGGGTCACTCGAACTTAAGATTGGGGGATGAGGTATACTTTTAAACATAGCCATATATTTAGCACTTACATATGGATTTGAATATCTTATGGTTTTGCTTGCATTTAAGTCCATTTTTCAAGTACGTCATTTGGGTTTGCATATTCCTTCAAACATTGTTTTTGGAAGATCTGACTGCCATGCTCTAGAGCTCACGTATTTTATTATGTATATTTTTCCTCAGATACTGCTTACAATTGCAGAACACTACGGTGCTATTGCCCCTTGGTTACTTGTTGCTCAAAAAAATGGTGCAACTTTGAAATATGTTGATTTGAATGAAGAAGAAGTTCCTGACATTGAGCAGTTTAAGAAACTTCTCTCAACAAAGACGAAGCTTGTTGTTACTCACCATGTCTCAAATACATTGGGTAAATTTCCAATTTAGCGAATTCTTGGTTTCTATAATTTTGGCTCTCTGTGTTTTTGTTTCTTTGTCGTCAAATTTTATGGAGTGCCATTTTGAATAATGAGAAACTATCTTGTTATCTCCGCATCTTAAAGAAAGTGGAATTTACTTTTAGTATTTGTTTTTATATTAACTGCCAGCTGAATTTGGTGAAGATTCATTTCAGAGTCTCTTGTGAAATTTTGGTTTCGATGAAGACTTGTCATTTATGTGTGAGTGGAAGTGCGATGATTATATGGTTTATTCTTCTCTTTACTTTTACCAGAGACCTTAGAGTTGAGTATAATTCCCAATATAAAAAAAATTTCCTCTTTCTCTCCAGGTTGTTTCTTTGCTTCTATTTTTTGGATATTGGGATTTGTAAAAATCGATTCCACACATCAGTAGGATTGACATTTATAAAATTAGAAATAGTAGTGTTGACGTTTCTAAAATTAGAAGGCATCTAATTCAAATAGGATTTGGACTGCTGTTTCATTATGAGTTATTTACTTGCAGTAGGATCTGAACTTGCAACTAGTTTAAAGTATTTCTAATAATATCCTATCGCTAAGCTCATCCTACTTGGTATATAATTGTGAGTAACCCACTCCAATAGGTAGTGGGAACCCTTGAAACAATAACCCATATAATTTGAAAAGGTAATCACTAAAGAAAAGATCCACGTGATGATATGAAGAGACCTACCTTGATTAACCACTCTAGAAATATGGGAAAGCCAAAAAAATTGATAGATCAAGCAGAGAAAGAGCAGTATTGGAGCTGGAGAAGAATACGTCTTCCTCTAATTATGTTACTCCAACATTGTTGAAGGAGAATTTAGTACAAAGAAGTGTGAGCATCTCATTTTGGATGGATCAGGATGAGTCCTATCCTCCTCATTATATAGGCATTGCCATTTTACATTTACATCCATTACTTCTTACCAATTACATATAACCGAGTGTTCTAGAAAGTCTAGAACATCGTATATTTTAACACAAACATGCATACATACATACGTATGAATGTATGTTTGCATAGATGCAAACATACTTGCATACATACATACATATGTTTGTACGTACGTATGATACATACACATGCATGTATCTCTGTCTCTGTGTGTGCTCGCACGCGCGTGAGCCTTGTTGCTGTTAGACACCTGTTCTTTTGGCGGTTCACTTAATCTGAAAATATTAATATATATGATTATTAGTGTACCTATTCCAAGTATGCAACGACATAATTACTTGTATGCATGATTTTGTAATTATTTTCTTAATAATTGTTTCATCATTTTTTATACCCTTTATGTGGTGATTTTTTTTCTTGGTGCATCTGTCGAACTCTTCTTTTTTTCTTTTTCTTTTGCTCTTATGTTAAACATTAAAATAAGAACGACAAAGGCATGGTTGACCAATTACTTGGAATATATGCATATATTTTCTCACAGGTTCAGTTATGCCTGTCGAGGAAATTGTGTCCTGGTCTCATAACGTCGGGGCAAAGGTTCTTGTTGATGCTTGTCAAAGTGTTCCACACATGCCGATTGATGTGAAGAAACTCGATGTTGATTTTCTGGTCGCCTCTTCCCACAAGGTTTTCACTTAATTTAAGTTCCTATAGAGTTACACTGACTTTTAGTTTCAGCCTAAAGAAATTGTTGTTTGAAAGTTGTGGAATGAATCTGTCTCAGATGTGTGGACCTACCGGCATTGGTTTTTTGTATGGCAAGAGCAAAATTCTGTCGGATATGCCTCCTTATTTAGGTAAGTACATAAGAGTAGTTTGTCGCATCATTTGCTATTTGTTATCTAAAATCTTCCTGCAATGATATTATATTATCACCGTTGGAATTAATCTGCAAGTACTTATTGTTTGCTAGCTTGACACTTTTGACTTTCTTGGTAGGTGGCGGCGAAATGATTGCTGATGTGTTTGAAGATTATTCTACTTATGCTGAACCTCCTTCCAGGTCTGAAATACTTGCCCTCCATAACAATGTCCAATAGTACCACTTTGATCACCCTAATCTTGATCTATACTGTTATGAGGAATTTGCAAAGGCTAGATATCTGACTTATTTTATTTTTGGCTTGCAATTTTGCAAAGCCTAAGATGTTTCATGTTAGCTTAGTAGCTGGTTGTATATGTCTTACGAGTTTCCCAATGAATCCTGTGCTCCGTAATTAAACTAAGTTTGATTGGTTGAGGCCTACAACGGAGATGCTGATTATGAGCAGCCTGCAGCCCCTGCATTTTCTTAATCTATATGCAATATGTATCATCGTCGTCGCATTTTGTTTCTTGCGAGTTGAGTATTGGGGTTACAATTGACATTTTACACGTCCCCCCTCTTGTTCTAAATTCTTTGTTTTGGCATTCTTGGTCCATCTTTAATTTCTTTTTCGTATTTCATGTATGGTAATTTATTAGTTTAGGGCAGGTGAGATCCCTACACGAGATTATTGGGTAGGTTGAAGCTTGAATTTTCGTTGTTGGGTTGGTTTAGCATTGACGCTCAGCAACCCACTGCAGTGCTTTGCACCCAAACTACTAGTATAGTGACAGTCCAGAGGAAGGTGGATGCTGGATAGCATTTTCTGTGAGTTATGTGTTCATCGCCTTGGCATTATATTAACCAAAGGGCTAAAAGAAAGCACATATCCACATAGTTTTCACTCTGCTTTAATAGTTAAGACTAATCACTGCTCATAATTTTCTTGTTTTACTTGGAAGCTCCATGTCCTTGCATTTTTTTCCATATATATTTTTTGGCTGTAGAGGCATAAGCTTGTATATTTTGATGATTGCATTTTTTTGTATATCATTATAGGTCTAATAGTATTCATTTTAGTTTGGTTTCCATTAAGTTGGTTTGGTGCATGGATATGAGAATTTAATATTTAACATCACATCTATCACATCTCAATTCAAATATACGTGAATATCATAGTTGCAACCTCTAGAGGGGAATATATTTCTTTCTCTCTTTGTGCTATCGATCTGGGCTTCATTTATATGGTTACATATTGACAATGTTCTGAGCATTCCCCTTGTTCAATTTTACTTGTGACAGATTTGAGGCTGGAACTCCTGCGATTGCTGAAGCTATCGGGTTGGGTGCAGCAATTGATTATTTATCAAGCATTGGTATGCAGAAAATTCATGAGTATGAGGTGAGCGACTTGTTTGTCTTGTTCCTTGTGTTTTAAGGGCGCGGACAGGGTGGATCATGGGACTTGTGGTTTTCTGAGTCAAGAGACAAGCAGAATTTATCATTTATCATTATGTTGAAGCATTATAGCTTACCTGCTTAAGTCACCTTCAATTATTTATTATATTTTTTATGCTTATATCAAATTACTTTGTTGCAAAGTTTACGTTGCAATGAGATGTTGCCTTGTATATTGGAGTCGAGTAGCCAACATGCATATGCTGCCACTTTGGTGTTTTGCATAGTTTTTCCGAGGGTTATATTGATTGCTGCTGTTGATGATCATAAGCTAGTGGCTAACTATCCCACGAGGGGCATTTGTAATTAAAGTTTTTCTCCCAGGAAGGGCAGTTCTAAAGTTTTTTATTGCAGTAGTCAACAATTTGTGTCTTTATATACAATTTAGTATATAAGATATAGGCTACACTGATGTGTACTTAAGTAAGTATATTGAAATAAATAAATATTGCTAAAGGTTATTGATTCAGAGCCAATGATATTTAAATTGAAAACAACGCATTCTTTGTTTTGGACCTTAGGTCAGTGATGTTAAGGTGCAAAGTGTGTGATCACCCGACAGAAGTGAGGCTCATTTTGTAAAGTTTCTCAAAAGCTAATATATATATATTAGCAAGAATTTGACACGTGCTGTGCATTTCCCTGCGTTCCTGTTGATTTTTTTGGGTTGGGTGGTGGGGTGGGGGGGGGGATGAGATCATGCTTTACTAAATTATTAGTTAAAGGGGAAACATTTAAAAAGATCGACGTAAATAAAAGAGAACTTTTGCGGGGGCAGGCCATAGACCTACTAAGTCACTAGCTATAAAAATTGTTATAACATCCTTTTTTGGCTCAAAGGTTTGCCAGCTTATGCTGGGCAAGTTCTCACACAATTCTTCATGTGGTCTTGGCAGCTTATTCAAATGCGGGACAAAATTTATTTCCAGTTAGTAAGCCTTATACAGTGTTTTCCTGGATGCAAAACCTTACACAGCTTATACAGTGGAATGCATTATTACAGATTAGATAAAAAAATATAAACATACAGATGTAATTGAAGCCCTAAAGACTGTATGGAGAAGTTAACTTTCAGAAAAGATGGGAGTGAGGGAGGGTCAACATAGGAGACACCAATCAAATTTTGAAGAAAAGGAAGAAGACTCAAATAAAATGGATGGAATAAATTTAACTAGGAAGTGCAGAAAAAGGGAGGAATGAAAAACTTATAACATTGATGGGTTTCCCCTTGGCAATCTGCTTAACACTTTGTATGTTTGCTCTCAATGCAGAAGGTGAACCGCTTTTCTATACCAGCTTAGCTTGGTGCTTAAGCATGTAGATGTACCATCTTGCATCACCTTTGCAGCTTAGGCAGTCACCTAAGATGTTGAGGCTAAGAAGCCCGGCGAAGCCATGGTCCACAATGGAACCATAGGATCCAATGCCATGGCTTTTTAATTTGTTAAGAACGATTTGATTTTTGCTCTTATTCATTTAATTCTTTAAGGTTTAAAGTGGTTCAAATGCTCTTGTAGTTCTTAGGCAAAATATATCCAAATATGTTATAGGATGCTTTAGCCTTCCGCCCTGATCAATCCTGCTGCATCATTCTGGCATGGCTCATCTTGTTTTATTTTCTGTTAAAAGGTTTGAGCTTCTTATTGTTGCTTGTTTTCCCTTTTTTTCAGAAAGAACTGGCTAACTATCTCTTCCATAACCTTATCTCTATCCCAAATGTGCGCATTTATGGTCCCGCTCCCTCACAATCGATATGGCGTGCTGCTATTTGTTCATTTACTGTTGATAATATACCTTCAAAAGCTGTTGCAACTTATCTTAGAGAACAGGTAACACCCAATTTTGTGTGCATCATTCGTTATGCCAATATATGTACTTTCTTCATTTTCATGTAATTCTATCATGACCTTGCAACTGACAGATACACACACATTATACAAACACTAACATCATATCATAACATAACATCCTCATCATATTACCCTTTCCTACTTTCGAAGGGATTTCGATATGGAAACTTCTTAGGTACTTGATCATCTTGTCTTTGTTTATTTTTTCAAAAAAACAGTGCTTCAAACTTCTTGTCAAAGATTTTTATGAGTGAGTGCTCCCTCCTTTTTCCTTGTTCTCGTTAATGGGCGGGGTGAGGAGGTAAGGGTCAGGTTAGGAATTTACGTGCTCCTCCTCATTGCATGCACTGGATATCTAGATATATGTGCTTTCACCTAGATATATATGTGTTCTTTGTATGAGCATTTTGTTTTTATATATAAATTTGGTATTTTTTATCCACATGGTTGCTAGTTCAATGCTTGCGTTTTTGTACTTGTGACAGTTATAAAATATAAAGATGTTGATAGATAGAACTCTAAAAATGATAATGAAGAGGTGATACCATTGATCTGAGCCATTAGAATCTTAGGTTTGGTTTGCAAAGATAATCCCACATTTGTTATAAGTGAACACCTTGTATCCATTGCTTGGTTGCTCTTTGATTATTATTGTAACATTTTCGTATCTAAACAACAGATATTGTTTGGTTGAGCAAAAACAAGCGAAATGGCAATTTTGGTTGCAAAGCTGCACGTCAGTAAATGACAAGGGATGTGGAACCCCTAATGTTTGCTACTCTACATTTCCCTAAGTTGTAACATTTTTCGCATTTGGCAATTCTATTTCCTAATTCATTTTAATATATTGCTAACCAAATATGGGAAAAATGGAGTGCTTTTGGCAACAAATATGTATGCATCTCCAATTCCTAGCAACTAAAGAACCACTAATGACACTTTAATGTTTCTTACCGTTTATTTCTCTAGTGTATGTGAGAGACAGCTTCACTATATGCATACTTGCATCTTCTTACCATCTGAACGTTTTTTTAAAAAAATAATTCTCCTTATGTATTACATATCTGATTGTTTGGTTGATCTTTATATAGCATCATGTGGCTATTGGCTCAGGCCATCACTATGCTCAGCCTCTCCATCGTCACTTTGGTATCAACGCAAGCGCTCGAGCAAGCCTTCGCTTCTACAACTCCAAAGAAGAGGTGGATTGCTTCATTGAAGCACTTAAAGATACTATAAGATTTCACACTTCCTAACCGTGAGTAGTTCCAATTTTATATAATTGGGTTGCCATTGTGCAGTCAGATTTTGCTAATATGTAACATCTAGAATATAATTTAAATTATTAGTATATAGATAACTCTATTGTTTATACGATATTCCCTAAACCTTTTGAAATAATTAGAACGATGAAATTTGCTTCTTTTTTTAATTTATAATACACGCCTTCTGATTCTTAAATTTATTAAATTGGGTAGCTTATGGTTTAATAGACACATCCACAATGCTATTTTAAGGGGATTGCATCTATAATATTTGTAACAAACTTTAAAAAATGTTGAAACAGATCGATAGTTGACAACTTGTCTTTAATTCCGTTTATATTCCAAGCAAAGAATCTTTGGAGTGCCTTTATCAGTTCTTAGATTGATATAATCATGTTCTACCCTTGCACCGATTGATGATTATCTTTGATCAAATAGTTCTCCTAATTGAAGCGAGGATGTTTTATTTATTTATGTTAATTCATAATGTTATTTTTGTTAATTCGTAATGTTCTAGTCATCAAGGCACCAACCCAACCCTTAAGCAAGAGGATTAACAGTTTTAGCTTATTTCCCTTAATTAGTCTTTGTGACTAGCAGATAGGATTATAGTATATAGTTCCAATCAAGGCTATCCTATTGGTTAGTATCAATTGTTTGGTATTGGCAAATCCTCTTTGTATAAGGGGCATTGAACCTGAGTATATCCTTTTTAAGGGGCTTTGAATGGATTAGTTTTTTGTAATTATATTAAGGCCTTGAACGACTAATATTTCATGATGCCCATGTAAACTGATGGTTAGCAGCTGTCAACAATAATCTTCGTGTAGGTGTGATCTCCAGTCGCGATGCACTAGGAGCATCCGAGCATAACATATTGTAAATGTTTTTTAAAGTGTGAATGACCATTGTATGGTAAGTAACTCAAGGCATGAAGCTATTCGTGCAGGAATTAGGAAACTTCATTACACAGATTATAGAGTTTGGGTGCATATCCCTTATAATATTCATTTACACCCTCCTATAGCCAAAAGCCGTTGGCTATCCTTTAAAACTGGAGTAATTTATTCCTTGTCCTTTCATATTTCATTCTCAAATCAAAAGGGTTGACCGGAGTAATATCCAGACGAGTTACAAATAGAAAATCGTCATGTGTTTCAAAGAAGAATGTTGAAGAGAATTCTTAATTGAATTCAAATGGATTTTAAAGAGAAAATATTTTGTAGAATTATGGAAGTTCAAGCCTCACTTTACTGAAGTCATCTAGCGTTCATATCAGAAAATCAAAATATCCATTATTTAAGGTTCATATTTTCTTCTAAGAACAAAAAAAAAGTGAAATAAGAGTAGCAAAATAACTAAGACTCTTACATCCTTCTCAAAATTACAAATGATAATCGAGCCTATAAGAATAGGGTTAAAAAGCAGATGTGTAAGAAAAATGGAGAGGGAGAAGTAATTTTGGGGAGGGGGAGGGGTCACAGTAGGAATCAACGGAGGAATAATAAAGGGAGTAGTAGTAAAATAGGGATAAAACAATCACATTTAACAGTAACAAAATAACTTAGGTACCTATTATAAAACATTAGGGAAGTAAACGCTCAACCTCTTAACAAAGGGCAATTATGTGCAGTAAACCAATTTTAGAGAATTTTCAGCTTATAAATATTGGAAGTTGGGAGATGCTGATGTTGCATCTTTGTGCACACTGCATAGGCTAAATTATACTAAATTGCCATGAATTTTCAGATTTTTGTGATAAATACCATGAATTTTCACTCTATCTGCAATGAATACCATAAATAAATACCATGAACTAACACAACCCCCCCCCCCCCAAAAAAAAAAAAAAAACAAATTGCAAGGAACTACTTTGAAGTAATCGGACGTTTGCTCACGTTAATTTAAATTGCCACCTCATCTGAACATGCCATTTTCCCCTATGTTTTCACCCATATGGCATATGGTGTTAAAAACAATTTATTTCGTTATTTCTCATCTTTCTCCGTCCGTGATACTTCTTGCCACCTTCTCCCATCCTTTCAAAACCCTCAAATTCTTACCCAAATCCCTAACTCATTAGCCCCAAATCTCTAAGTCCCTAAATCCCCTCATTAAGTCTTGAATATCTAGATGTCTAGAAGCCCAAATTCTTACAATTATATCCCCAATTCCTAAGTTAGACACCCATTCCTGCGTGACGAAAGGCGGCAAGTAAAGACCCATTCATTCATGACGACCTAGCCCTTGATCGAAACCCAACCTCTCAAATTTTTAATTCTCTAAGATCTCAAATCCCTAAATCCCTAATACCTCGAATCAATAATCTCAAAATCTATTTGTGGGTTTGCATGATACTCCACTTTTCCCCCATTTCCGCCCCTTTTTTTTGCTTATTCTCTTTTATCGACCTTGACCTCCAATCCTTACATCGTCTGCTCCTTCCTCCTCTCCATCCACCTCTCTCCTTCCTAGCTCCACCCCAACTCTTGTCTTGATTACATCCAATTTACAGATTTCTTCCATAAATCCCCTTTTGTGATGAAAGAAGAAGGGTTTAATGAAAGGAGTATTGTGGTCAAATTATGACCGCTATTAACGCTATTTAAACGCAACACGAATAGTTAATGGTATTTGTTGTTAAAGTTCTTGATATTTTTTCTTGAAACCTGATTGTTCATGGTATCATAGTACAATTTAGCCCATTACATATTTCACAAAGCCATCACGTGTATGGTTGGATCGCCTGTATAAAGAATGGTACGGTTAGACCGTGCCTATCGGCATTTTGTAGAGAACTGGAATGTATGCTCCAGAAACATATCTCATGATTCATTCGATGTGTTGTAGGCCTAGAAGCATATCTCAGTCCCATTCCTTAAATATAAACTCAACCAGCGTATTGGATATCCTTGTCTATGGTATATTAAGGGTATTCATTGCCTATTTGAAATCTTATTGAGTCATGTGATATTCACCATTTGTTCATAGCTTAGCAATATAAAACTATAACAGTAACCTTTTTTCCCTTCTGGTATTTTTTGCCTGCTTGCAATGTCAATTCTCTCTTTACCTTGTTAAGTAAAAGTTGTCATTTTATGTTTTCTTTGGTGTGTTGGACTTCAACTGAATGCTTATGCTCTTAGCAACTGAACCCTTATGCTCTAGTCTCTATAACTGTTCATGTCATTTTTTTTATCTGAACTAATATTATGTTTCTCCATAGAAGAAAATTGGGGCTGCGGACCCAGTCCTGGGAGTGGGTCCCTCCCCAACTTAAAACCTCCCCCTCAGCACCCCACACCCCCCCCCCCCACAAAAAAAAGAAGAAAAAGCCCAAAAATAGAAAGCACCCACAGTTCCATTAACCTCTTTTTTATTATACTTCTATGATTTATTTACCATTAGCTTGTATGCTGCCTGTTTATGAATAATATATGCTTATGCTGCTTTGATTCAACACTAGGTACTGTTGCTGCTTTGATGCTAAAAGATGACATTCTGACTCCATTTTTAATCAGTTTAAATACTACAATTGTCCAATAACCTTGAAATGCTTTTGATCAGATCCAACTCTTGTTCCTTATCTATTTTTGTTTTCGTGATTCGATATCTTTTATTTTTGGTGGTCTTAAGCTCTTCTCAGTTATGGATTATATTCTGCTTTGTTGATATATGTTTTGCGAGTCCAGCACCTTGAATGGTTATGTTTAGTTCGTTGTTAGAGTCCCATGAAGGAAAGTAATGCTGCATAATCCATTAGAAGTCATTACTAGAATGTTTAATTCTTCTTCATTTTTGTGAAGATATATACTGACTATGTAACAAAGTGTCTATAGAGAGCTATGCTTCATCTTTTGTTGACATCACCTATTCCCACATCTTAACATTAAATCTGAAAGTGATGGCCCTTGCTTCAATTACTAGACCCTTTCCATAGTACCATATATATGTCTCAAATGGATGATTTAGTGTAATCCTAACTACAACCATCTGGCTCCCAGCTACTCACTCTCACCAGTGGATGCAATCTTTTGGTTTTGATGTCCTTTTGCCATGGCCATATCTTTTTCTTTATTGCTCTGGAAAGCAGTAATCAAGGCATGCCAATTGGGTAGCTAGATAGTCACGAAGAAAGAGCGGCATGTCTTTAATATCAAATATTGAGTGTTGGGCCTCTGTCGGTGACCCCTTGGACCTTCATCAAGAAACACTAATTAGGCCAGGACCAGGGTTTAAGGATTTTTTGACTCTTTGATGTTAGCATCTGAAACTTAACTGTAAAAAGTACTGTGACTATATTGCAATAATATGCATTACTTGAGAACAGTGTTTGAAGCATACTGGTATATTGTTGTATTATCAACAGGTGTATCATGCAATTGTGTATTTCGGAATTTTATTTTATAATAATTAATTTGGTATTTTTATTTTATAGTTGTTCTACTTGGTTAAAATATTTATCATCTAATTCTATTATTTATTGATTATTTATTGCACTGGTATACCTGAGATCGTGGAGAATTGATTCCAAAAATTTTCCACAGGCATGTTCCAATTTTGGACCGAAGCAGTAAATTTTCACTACTGTGTAGCATAGGATTCATGCCTGTTTCCATATGAGCCATGAACTTGCTGATCCTAAAACAGGCCTGCCTACTTGATTTGAGTGGTGTACCGACTGGTTACATGTTCCTTTTTATCTAAAGCCAGTGAAATTTTACTGTATGATTTCAGAAGTGTGCGTGGCTTACAATAGTATTCAGAATTAAACGGCAGAAGACCTTTTGGATCTATGTTCTGCTTTAGCTCTTTTGCCTCTCTTTCCAGCAAAGACAAGATCAAATTCTCCTTTGAGTTCAGTAAAACTCTCAATTCTCAATGCTGAGAAGCTAGCTGTATTGGACCCTACTCATGTGTTCAATTTGATGTGAGACATGATGGGTCCTTGTCATTATTGATTATTATTTTGTAAACATGTACATTTTCTCCCAGCAGCAGGAGCAGCTCATTTCTATGAAGTGTGTTGGTTGACGAGTTGTTGGGCGGGCCCGTAATTAACTCTCAGGTACTACAAAACTTTCATGTTTCTCCTTTCATCCTCTGATAACCAATACTTTCATTTCAATGATTACGGTTTGTATGTAGAAATTTTTGCAATAATTGTCTGTTTGATTTGTATGTAGGAAAATGTTATTGTGTGAAGACTGTTAAATTGGCTGCTTTAATCTTAAAATGTCGAGTCCCTTGAGATGTCCTGTCGAAGTAGTATGGGGATTCTATTAGAAACGTGTTTGAACACCTCTCTTATATTCCTCACTTTTCCCCCAAGGTCTTGTGGGAATTTCCACTATGAGATCTCACACTTTTACAACGTGAGCTGACCCAGCCCATTTTTCTCCGTTGTCTTTGTGAATGCTTCCTTTGAAGCATGGCTAAGATCATTCTGGTTTTAAATTAACCACTAGTATGATCAATTTCATAATTTAGTATCGCTTATCGAACAATACAAGCAACTTCACTTTATTTGTCAGTTCATAATGTTAGAGCACATGCAGGGCATTATTCTGTCCCTACTTGTATTAATTAATAAGCTTTGTGATGAGCTTAAATCAATTCAATTGAAAGGGGAGCCCTGACATATGCATATTTTTTTTTGGAAAGCGGTTTAAGTCCCTAGCTTTGAAAAGCAATAGGTTTAGGTCCTTGGCCTAAAAAAAGTTGTGAAAAACTCTCGAAACTTAAAGATTTTTGTGTTTTAGTCCATATAATACATTTACTATTCTTTATGCCAACACTGACCTTTCAGGTAAACTATTACATTGACCTTTTAAATTACTATAGTTATCTTTTAAAGTACTATATTAATATTCTAAAGTACTACATTTATATTGTAATAGGTTAAATGTAATAAATATAGTAATTTTACTATAAAAAAATATAACACTTTCATGTCAAATGTAGTATTTTAACACAAATGTGGTACATTATAACATAAACGTAGTACTTTGAAAGATAAGTATAGTACTTTAAAAGATAAATGTAGGAGTTTGCCTAAAAGGGCAGGGTTGGCATAAAACAATAGTAAATGTACTATAGAGACTAAAACACAAGAATTTTTAAGTTTAGGGAGTTTTTGACAACTTTCTTTAGGCCATGGACCTAAACTTATTGCTTTTCAAACTTAGGGATTAAAAACCATTTTCCCCATTTTTTTTCCAGATTACTAATCTTGGTCAAGGATTTAATATGTTGCCATACGCCATGTATATTGTTAGTTAATAAAGGGGCACCGAATATCTTTGTTTAAAACAGTAGATATTGCATCTCTTTATCTTTATCTTTTGTGTTACAAGTATCTTCAATTTGCAATCCTTAGCTTCTGATGTTGTAGGGTTCCACCAGGCACGGGTGACCATAATCAGCTTCCTTAAATTAGAACTAGGAATAGAATAGGAGTGAAGTGGTCAGAGCTGGGGTTTGTTGACTTGGTTCTAAATCGGTGTAGTTGAGTCTTGGCAGTGGGTGCAACCGTGCCAGTTCCCATGTGTACTCTCTCAAGTAAAATTCTACTTGCAAATTGAACCATGAAACTAGTTTGTTTGTGCTAGTGCGAATGCTTAAGCTTTTTACCTGTCCAGCACGTCGGTACACACTAGCAGTGAAGCTAGCATAGCTGTGACCTTGTTCCTAATACCTCTACTTGATTATGCATACGAGCATTCACCCTCAGAAGTCCAGCCCAATACTTAAGATCAAGGCTTCATGTGTTGTGAAGTTATCATGTATATCTACCGGATTGTGCATCTAGAGAAGGGACAGACGCCTGAGCACGTCTGTCATTCAAGTCCAAAATTCCAGAGAGTAAGCAAACGTCTGAAGCATTGTGTTCAGACGTCTGAAGGATGTTGGGCAGACGTTTGAGAGTTGAGTTTAAGACGTCTGACAATGCTCTGAATCTGGAACAGATTGAGACCAGACGTCCGACCTTCATGGGTCAGACGTCTGTCGACGTGTTCTGCGCACGGTTCAAGATTTTGGATGGCAGTTTCATAAATACTGGAATCCTGTTATATTAATGATTTGTATATTTAGTATAAATAGGAAAATAAGGTTAAAGTTTAAATAACTTTTAGTTTTTGATCATAACGTTTAAGGAAGACGGCCGCAACATAAGGGATCTAGACGAATGCCATTAAGGAGAACTTGAGAGAGAAGGAGATCCCGTTGGGATCTATAACGAGAGGGTTTATTGTAACTCTTGTAAGGTTTTTCTCTCTAAAAGTACTAATAAAGATATTCTTCCATTTTCCCTGAATCTCTTGTATTATTTGATTGAGAATTTTGTTCTATTTGTTTGTTCATTAAAAAGGATATATAAGATCCATACGATTTCCGCGTATGTTTGACAACTACTGGTATCAGAGCCCTTTCTCTTTTCCCTGAATCTCTTGTGTTGCTATTTGATTTAGAATTTTGTTCTATTTGTTTGTTCGTTAAAAGGGATATATAAGATCCATTCGGTTTCTGCGTGTGTTCGATAACAACTGGTATCAGAGCCCTGTTTTTGGCTTTACGATCTAAGTCTACGATGGGTGATAACGCTTGTGTCCACTTCCCATCTTCTTAGATTGTGATTCTATTGAATTGGTTCATAAGGATCTAAGGGAAAGGTTTTTTCTTTGGAATTAAAACAACAGGGTCAATAGTATCAAGTTCAAGGTGGAACAATTCAATGGGAAAGGGAACTTCTCGATGTGGCAGAGAAGGCTTAAGGCACTTATTGTAAAAGGTCTTTTTAACGTTCTTGGCGGTAATAAATCTACTGACATGACAAATGATGCATGGCAAGACATGGACCAGAAAGCACAATACATGATAGAGATTTGTCTGGCGGAAAACGTGATGTACGTCATGTCAGAAATTTCTGCGGCAAGTTTATGGTTAAAACTAGAGAGTTTGTATATGACAAAATCTTTATCTAACAAGATTTACCTAAAAAGGCAACTCTACGGGTTGCGCATGGAGTAAGGTATTCAAATTCACGATCACTTAAATAGCTTCAATAAGATGGTTAGTGATCTTCTATGCCTTGGAGTAAAGTTATGGGAGGAGGACCAAGCGCTCTTGCTGCTATTTTCGCTTCCAAATTCTTATGAATACTTAGTGGCGACAATTCTCTATGGGAAGGAGACTTTCGAGATGGAGGTTACAGCGACACTTCTTAATAATGAGATTATGAAGAAATCAAATCCATCAGAGAAGTAATCAGGGTTGTTTGCCAGTGAAAGAGGAAGGTCGAAGAATAAGGACGGAGAGAAAAGCAAAAGTGGGAAATCCAAATCATCCAGCCAAGATGGCGGTCCATGCTTTTTTGCAAACAGTCAGGGCATCTGAAGATGCAATGCTAAAAGTACAAACAATGGTTGGAGAAGAAGGATAAAGATGCTAGTATAAGTAGTTCGGGTAAAGCCAGTGTTGTGACAGAAACAGAAGAAAATCCGTGTAATGTACTTGTAGTACATACGAAGAAGGAAAATTTTGATGCTTGGATACTTAAACTCCGGATGTTCTTATCATATGTGTCTCAAAAAAGAGTTGTTCGACACCTATAAGGAGTTCAATGGCAGCTGTGTTCTTATGGGGAACAATGTGACATGCAAGGCCATTGGCATAGAGAACATCAAAGTCCGCATATTTGATGGTGTGGTGCGAATACTTGTGAACGTGCAACATGTTCCGGAATTAAAGAAAAATCTGATTTCTCTAGAAATATTGGAT
The DNA here is from genome assembly GCA_030015575.1 of Agapanthus africanus. Classification (NCBI taxonomy): domain Eukaryota; kingdom Viridiplantae; phylum Streptophyta; class Magnoliopsida; order Asparagales; family Amaryllidaceae; genus Agapanthus; species Agapanthus africanus. Next base: position 559,025,927 of record JASDDO010000031.1, read on the forward strand.
GCGGCATGATGCAAGTTCGTTGGTCAAGATGGAGTGCTAAAAGTTGTCAAGGGTGCCCTAGTGGTCATGAAAGGACAACTGTTGAAGAACATGCATCGTATGGACGGCAACACAGTGACTGGAGGTGCAGCCGTAGCTACAAAGAAACAGATGGAGGATACTGCAAAGCTCGTTTTGGCCACGTGAGTGAGAGGAGTCTTCGCGAACTTCACAGAAGGGAGTTGCTTAAAGGTATTACCACGTGAAATTCTGCAAATATTGCACGATGGAGAAGCAACATAAGGTCGGCTTCAAGCAAGCCGTGCACAAGACCGAAAGACTTCTCGACTATATACACTCAGACATATAGGGGCATCATCGGTTGCATCAAAAGAAGGTGCTATGTACTATGTTGCTTTCATTGACTTGTCATGAAAGGTATGCGTCTATTTTCTCAAACACAAGTCAGATGTGTTTGCCAGATTTAAGAAATGGAAAGTGGCCGTGAAGAAGCAAAAAGGACGATCAGTGAAGTATTTGCGGACAAATAATAGAGATGAATACACCTCGAATGAGTTTACTGTAAAGAACAGGATATACAGAAGCATTGGACAGAACGTCTATAGCAAAATGGGGTAGCAGGATACATGAACAAGACACTACTGGAGAGAGCCAGAAGTATGCGGTTACAATCCGGACTTTCGGAGGACTTCTGGACAGAGGCGATGCGTCATGCGTACTATTTGATTAATAGGTCTCCATCTACAACCATAAATCTTCAGATCCCAGAAAAAATATGGAGAGGAAAGCCGGTCACTTATGATTTGTTACGAATATTTGGGTGCCATACTTACTCGTGAATCAGAAGGATAGGACCAACCTGAATTCAAAGTTAAAAAAATGTGTTTTCTTGAAATTCAAACTTAGAGTTAAAGGTTACAGGTTATAAGATCTAAAAAACAGAAGGGCGTACATTAGCCGAGATGTGATCTTCGATGAGGAATCCATGTTGAAAGATGTGTCTGAAAACAATAAGGCGGCAAGTGGAGCATTGTGTGACAATGATCCGGTGGAGGTGGAGTTTTCTGGCACTCATAAAGATACGAACACTGAAGCGCAATTTCAGCCTATTGATGCAGAGGTAGACAGACAGAATACGGAGACTGACGGCGAGAACCAACCCCAACAGGACCCACAGATAATGGCGTTGAGGAGATCAACACATACACATAAGATACCAGTCGGGTACGATTTCGAAGATACGGTCATATTTGCTCTAGTAACCGAAAGCGGAAATCCCGGTTTTTATCAGGAGGCCATTGAGCTAGAAGACATGGATCGATGGGTTGTTGTGATGACAGAGGAGATAGAGTCACCTCGAAAGAATGACACGTGGAAGCTAATTAAGCTATTGAAGGGTAAAAGAGTTATTGGCTGCAAGTAGGTATTCAGGAAAAAGAATAATAAGCAATACAAGACACGGTTAGTTGCGAAGGGTTTTGCTCAAAAGTAGGGGGTTGATTACAACGAAATTTTCTCGCCTGTAGTCAAACGTACATCTATTCGAGTCTTGTTGGCAAAAGTAGCACTTCCGAATTTAAAGTTGGAGCAAATGGACGTGAAAATAGTTTTTCTGTATGGTGAGTTGGAAGAGACTATCTTCATGAAGCAAGCTAAAGGATTTGTGGAGCCTGACAAGGAGGATCAGGTATGTGAACTCAAGCGGTCTCTATATGGGTTGAAGCAGCTTTCCGGGCAGTGGTACAAGTGCTTCGATTCTTTTATGAAGAAGACCAACTACTCTCGATATGAGTATAACAGCTGTCTATTCGAAGCGGTTTAAGAACGGCTCGTCGATATATCTACTATATGTCGATGACATGTTGATTGCTGTTAAAAGCATGGCGGAAATAAAGGCGTTAAAAGTTTCATTGAGTGCAAAATTTGACATGAAAGATTTAGGTAAAGCAAAGAAGATTCTTGGGATGGAGATTATTCGGGACAGGAAGGCTGGAAAGCTCTGGCTATCCTAAAGAAGGTATATTAAGGTGTTGGAGAGATTCAACATGAATGATTCAAGATAGATGAGTATCCCTATCGCCGGTCATTTCAAGCTATTCTCCAAGGAGTGTCCGAAATCAGCGGAGGAGAAGAAAAAGATGTCTTGAGTACCATATACGAATGCAGTGGGATCACTGATGTACGCTATGATATGCACATATTCAGTCATATCTTATACGGGTGGTTAGCCGGTACATGTCAAATCCAGGAAATCTCCATTAGGAAGCTGTAAAGTGGAGACTTCGGTATCTAAAAAGAAGTAAAGATTTCGGTTTATTTTTTCACAAGCAGAAAATAAATCTAGTCAGTTGTAGGGATATGTAGATGTTAATTACGTTGGTGACTTGGACAAGAGAAGAACTACCACATGCTATATATATGGTTGCAGAATCTTCAATCAGTTGGAAGTCGACACTTCAGAATACCATGGCGCTATCGACGATGGAGGCATAATACAATGCAGCAGTGGAAGCATTTAAGGAAGCCTTGTGGTTAAAGAATTTAGTTGGCGAGTTCGGATTTGATAAAGGGTCGGTTCCTTTATTTTTTGACAGTCAAAACGCCATTCACCTGGTGAAAAATCGGGTGTACCATAGTCGAACTAAGCATATCGACTTGCGGTATCACAAAATAAGGGAGTGGGTCAACAAGGAGATCGATTTGATCAAAATCGATATTAAGGTGAATCTGGCGGACATACTAACGAAGGTTATTTCTATGGAGAAGTTTAAGACAAATACTCAAATATGAGAAAGGCTCGCGACCTCGGTAGGATGGTCGGACCAGTTTCGCAGTTCTGGTGAAAAACTATGACAGAATCGGTTTTGCAGTTCTGAGCAAAAATTGTGATAATTCGCGGTTTCAAGATTTTGAGCTGTGCCAGCAGGAGAAACGGGGAGAACTAAGACACCCCCAGAGGATACGAAGCAACGGAAACTAATTTTCAAGGTGAGTATAAGAATATACAAGCTAAGATGGAAATTGTTGTGAAGGTGTCATGTATATATACGAGATTGTACATCCAGAGAAAGGACAGACGTCCGAACATTTATGCTTTAGAGATCTGTCATTCAAGTCCAGAATTCCAGAGAGTAAGAAAACGTCTGAAGTATTGTGTTGAGACGTCTGAAGGGCATTGGGTAGACGTCTGAAGTATTGTGTTGAGACGTATGGCAATGCTCTGGATCTGGAGCAAATTGAGACCAGACGTCTGACCTTCATGGGTCAGACGTCTGTCGACGGGTTCTGCGCGAGGTTTAGGTTTTTGGATGACCGGTTCATAAATACTAGAATCCTATTATATTAAAGATTTATATGTTTAGTATAAATAGGAAAATAGGGCTAAAGTTTAAATAGCTTTTAGTCTTTTATCATAAAGTTTAAGGGAGACGACGGCTCCATAAGGGATCAAGACGAAGGCCGTTAAAGAGAACTTGAGAGAGAAGGAGATCTCGTTGGAGATCTTTAAGGAGAGGGTTTACTATAACTCTTATAAGGCTTTGCTTTTTTCTATAAAAGTTCTAATAAAGATATTCTCTCCTTTTCTCCGAATCTCCTATGCTGCTATTTGATTGAGAATTTTGTTCTATTTATTATTCGTTAAAAGGGATCTATAAGATCCATAAGGTTTCCGCGTGTGTTCGACAACATCTTGCTTGATCGTCTGAGACTCTTGGTCTCCTTCGAAACCTGCTGCATTTGCACATTGAAGTCGCATAATTATTCCTGTCCTATGCTTGATCACCCTTCTGGCACTGTTCAAATTTGCAACGAGGCGATTAGGATCATGGCGGTCCGACCTATCATTAAGCAGCTTTGCATTATCTAGGAGGTAATTGTACAATTGGAATCTCCTCCTGCACATCTTACCCTTGAGAAGTGGAGATGTATCAAGTATTGATACGGTGATGGTCTGAGGAAAGCTTAGGACCTTCGTCAATCGCACAATCAGGACATACCAAAAACCATTCTTCATTAATGACGACCTTCTAAGAAACTGGCCATGGTCAGTTCCATTAATGAAGAAACCTCTAGTGGCAAATATGTCAGGCACAAGCGAGTTCCCATTGAGGGATGTGTTCAATTCCATGAATGCAAAAATAATAATGAAAATAAGTAAAGAAGTCAAAACGACATGCTAGACAAACACGACTAGGTAAATTTGAAGTTCGGTCGTTTAAAAGGTACCTATGAAAAAAATGAAAGAAGAATTAAGTGGCAGAACGAGGTGTTGACACTAGGATAAATGACTTGGAAGGTTCAGATAGGGGCATATGTTGACTTGAGTACTTTCAGTAGGAACAATCGGGCTAGTGCCCATATATCAACCATTTTCATTCAAGTGTTGTAACTGCTTATGCTAGTGGAGAGCTTGGGATAGAATGTGCAATATATTATGATGTTGCATGTGCACTGAGAGGTGTCTGAGACACGTGTCAAGATCAGGGAGAACCCATGCAAATTAATGTATGTGGAAGGTTGCTTAAATGACCAAAGGAGGGGGGTTCTTGCTTTATGCAATGTTGTTGCCTTTGCTCTACTAGAAGTTCGTGTGCCTGAGGCCCTTCGCAGTTGGGAGTGCGAGTTCCTCCTCTAAAGGCTGCCTCGGCTCATATTCATCTTATGATATTTGAATCTTGTTTATGTTATCAAGAAGTAGAGCTCATTCAGTGTGCAAACTATTAAAGTGCTGATCCATGTTTTTGCAAATCAAATGGATTCAACTATGATAAATATTTAGTGTCAATCCCTGCATTCACAACGTAGAAGTAGGTTGACCACATCGTCGTAAATGTCCTAAGACAAGTGTGTAAAACTTTACAGGTGTGAATCCTATTTTATTTGGCTCCTAACTTGGACATTTGACTACATCATCATCATCTTTGTTTCTAAAATATTCAGTGTTGATCACAAAATTGAATGAAGTCAATAGTGGTAATCGTTTTAATGTCGACCCCTGCGTTCACAAGCTAGAAGTAGGTTGATCATATCACCGTTCTCTCATACTTCGCCTAAGATGAATATAAACATCCAGTGCCGATCTCTGTATATTTTGTTATGCCACCTAACTTTGACACTCAGGGGAACCACATAATCCGTTAGAAGTATCACTAGCAGGTTTAATTCTCCTTCATTTTTTGTGACAGAATTGTGTTGAAGTTTGTAGCAAAGTGTTTATAGAGAACTGCTGGTCCTATGCTTTATATTTTGTTAACATCAGCTATTCCCATATCATAACTCCAAATCCGAAAGTGACCGGCCTTGCTTCAGTTATTAGAACCTGCCCTACATGTCTCAAATCCATGATTTTTTGTAATCCTAACTGCAACTATCTGGCTCCCACTTACGTACTCTCACCAGAGTGCAATCTCTTGATTTCGATGTCCCTCTTTTATCAATGGCCATAATTTTTTTTTCATTCATTGCTCTGGACAGTAATCAAGGCGCATTGGGTAGTTAGATAGTCATAGAAAAAGAGCAACTTGACTTTAATATGAAATATCGAGTGTTGGGTCTGTGTCCGGCAAACCCTGACCCTTCATTGTGAACACTAGTACGACCACAACCAGCTTTCGTTGGTTCCCGGTATCATTACTGTTAGCACGTGAAATTTAATAGATCACTGTATAATATTGTAATAAATTGCATCATTTGACATTAGAGTTTGAAGATATCACCAGTATATTTGGGAAATATCGGCCAGAATACCTGGTATTATACCGTGCAATTATGTATATCGGCAACTTTTTATATATTGAAATAATTTTTTATTTTGTTAAAATATAATTTGGGCTTCAAACACTGCTTGAGGTTGTGGAGAATGGATAGCGAAATCCTTTCCACAGGGTATGTTCCAAGTCTGGACTTAAAATAGTAAACTTTACTAATAGCATAGAATAGGATCCAGCTGTTCCCATATGTATGAGCCATAAACTTGTTGGATCCAAAAACAGGCCTGATTTCTTTGATTTATGTGGCAAACTGACCGGTTACAGGTTCTTCTTTTGTCAAGAACCAGTGAATTTTTTTCTGTATGAATTCAGAAGAGCGTGGTTTACACGATAATATTCAGAGTTGAGCAGCAGAAGACTTTTTGGATATTTCTTTGCTTTAGCTTTATTTTTCCAGCAAGACAAGATCGAATTCTCCTTCGGTTCAGTAACATGTAACTCTCAGTGTTTAGAGGCTGTATTGGACCCTACCCATGTGTGCATCAATTTGCTGTGAGAGCTGATGGGCCCTTGTTATTATTGATCTTTTGTTTTGATTAAATCTGCTCTGTTTTTCCTTGCAGCAATAGTAGCAGATCTCTAATAAACGTGTTGGCCGACGTCTTATTGGGTGGGCCCTCAATGAACTCTCAAGTACTCATCTTTCTTATTCATCTCTCAAAGTTTGAGGTAACCAATGATTTCAATATTTGTGGTCAAGGTTGGAATTAATTGCAATTTTGTTGGAAGGTTTGTTGAGTGTGAAAGTTGTTTAATTGGCTGCTTTAATCTTTAAAAAAAAATGTTGGGTCCCAGCAGATCTATTGTCGGAGATTCTATTAGAAACGTGTTTGAACACCTCTCTTATATATTTCTCGCTTTTTTGCAAAGGTCTAGTGGGAATTTGCACTATGAAATCTACTTTATTACTATATGCGCTGACCTCAGGGGCAAAAAGGGTGGGGGTTCAACGCTTGAGACCTTTTAGTTTTCCCTTGTTCAAGCACGCTTGACTCTTAACGCCGTTGTAATGGGGTCCATTGAGAGAGTTCTTACTTCATAGGATCACAGCCATTTTAGTTTCTTTCTTTGGACCACATTTTGGAGCTACATTGCTTGTGATTTTTCATATTTGAAAGCTTTACGAAGCTAACCCAGGGCTCAATTCACATCGATACATATATATTATAGAACTTGTGGAGAGCATTGAGATGAGCTTAAATTAATTCGATTTACACTAGAGGGGAATATTAGTGTTTTAGTTTGAAATATGGATTTTTGCTAGATTGCCAATTTTCTGGTCAAGATGCAAGATTAAGACTCTTTTTTTGAGACGATAGGTGGGATAAATTAGCCACCTTTTTATTAATGGATTAATGGGGTACCCGGACTCGAATCCGGATCTTCTCCATTGGCTACTCCAAACAAGATTAAGATGTTGCTATCTTTCGTACATGCGAATTGATATTCTATCTTATATGTGATAGTAGTGGAGTATTTTATTCTCTCTACATGCTAATTTGTGCGCGAGATGTTTGCCATCTTCAATTAGCTGCCGTTGATAGCTTCTGGAGTTGTAGGGGGAGGGGCCCTTATAAAGCATGGGAATGACCAGAAATATTTCCTTTAAATTGTAAAATGGAAGGTTTTTTTATATATATCACCCCCAAAAATTGCAGTATTTTCAAATTTCACCTCCAAATATAGTATTTTCAAATTTCTTCTCCAAAAGTACTGAAAGTACCGAGTTGTCCAAATTTCACTCCTAAAATTTGGTATTTCCAAATTCCATCTCCAAAATTATTAAGTTGTCTAAATTTCATCCATAAAATTTAGTATTTCCAAATTTCACCATCAAAACCATTATGTTCAAATTTCATACTCAAAACCATTAAGTTGTCAATAATTAAAACTTAATTCTTGCAAAAAGTTTCTTAATTTTCTCCATTTTGCTGTCAATTTTTTCTCCAAGATCATTGAGTTCAGTATCCTAACCACAAAGTGCTTGAATTAAACCATCTCTTACGTAGGAGTGATTCTAACTCAATCCCCGCAAAGGAGCTTGATTTTATCTATTAAAATGATAAATATTGGATGAATACGAAATGTCCTGAATTTTTCTTTTAAAAGAATTCCTAATTTTGAAATTGTGAGAAATTTAAACCCCTAGTTTATATTTAACATAAGAAAGAAGGAGATGACCATTCGGGATGAAATTTGGACAACTTAATAGTTCTGAATGTGAAATTTGGAAATAATAGGTTCTGAATGTGAAATTTGGACAACTTAATAGTATTGAAGGCGAAATTTGGACAACTTAATAGTATTGAAGGCGAAATTTGGAGATACTAGATTTTCAGTGTGAAATTTGGACAACCTAATAGTTTTGGGATGAAATTTGGAAATACTAGATTTTGGGGATGAAATTTGAAAATATTGAAATTTTGGGGGTGAGATAAAGAAAACCCAAAATAGAATTGGACTGACGTGGTCAGAGCTCAATATGGTTCTTGATTGGTATTGAGAAATATTTCTTTCTTAATATTGTAAAATAGAATTGGACTAAGGTGGTTAGAGCTAAATATGGTTTCTTGATTGGTATTGAGTGGAGCTTTTTGCTAGTGTGGCTGCAGCCTTGCCTTGTGAACTCTCTCAAGCAAAATGCTGCTTTCAAACTGAACTCATGACACTTGGAATTAGAGCAAACCAACCTTCTTTCTTTGTGGGTGCTACCGCTGGCCATGAGACCGTGAGCATGCAGTCACGAGAAGGGTAAACAAGGGGGGCAGGTAGGGTCATAAGTGAAGTTGGGCCAGCCCCATCCACTGAGAGCTGTCACACGACTGACCGCAGACATGAGGCTGCAGTCGATCACATTCCCATTTTTCTAATTTGAGGATGTTCAGGCTTTTAAAGTTTCATGTGAACCTTTGCAAACACTAGTTAACTATATCAAGAAAGACATTGCTCGGTATTTCTACCATGCATCAAATATTTTGTCAAATCCTCTATTACATATGCTTTAAGTAAACAGGAACCAACTGTACAGGAGTAATTTGAATGGCCTGTTCATTACTTTTGATAATCCTCACATGAGACTGTTTTATGAATCATCCTCGTAAATTATGATCATCTATAGGCTGCAATATTGTTAGGGGATTGAATCCAAGGGACACATGAGATGAGGGTGTGGGATTGGCACAGATGAACGTACCAATGTGATCAATAAAATTAGTAATAGAGGATAAGAGGAGGAATCAAATTCAAAATTATGTGCAAAAATTTACAAATCATTGAGAAATAATGCAGGTGTCAGAAGACCCAGAACAGCACAATAAATCTGAGCTTCCCCTTTTTAATTACAAAACGAACTGTTGTCTTCGTTCCTAACAGAATACGAAGAGAACGGCAACTCAATAGCGGCATCTCATCTCAACAGTTTACTCAGCACAGTCAGCTACTTTGTCATCACCCGCTCACGCCTCACCCACTCACACGTCACCACCCACCAACCATCTCATATTCTGCCACGTGTCATCAACAATTTCAATGGCCAGCGACGGCCATTAGCCCATAAAGGAGAACATCCCCATTCAATTTTTCTAATTTTTTACAAAATTCCACCACAATAAAGTGCTGTCGTACATGTCAGACAAATTGTAAGAGACATTATTATTAGTAGTAATAATTTTCTTATTCATTGAATATCTCCAACTTTTTCGACATCAAGCGTAGAAACGAAGTAAAGCTCTCACACAAAAAGAAAGTTCTCTCCAATAAATGAAAAAGAAAAACAAAATGAATAACCCAAAAAAGCTTTCGAATTGGGTTACTCTCTCCTCTCATCAACCAAAACTGAGTCCACTCCAGACTCATAATTTAATAACAAATAATAATAAACCAAATAAAAACTATAGGCAGGCAACCGTCTCCAAAGAGAAAAACTCAAAATCAAAATCGGCAAAACTTTCCTCTTTCCAAAAATTCATATTCGAAAAAGAAGGAACGTCCGTTAAAAACAACGGTGGATCCACACTGAACCCTAAGGCGTCCACGTCACCGAAAGTGAAACAATCAAACGGAGTTTGCTCTGCTCCGTTACGCAGCACAGAAGTAGGAGACGACAGATTACACGAGGGCGAAAACAGCGAAGAAACCTGCTCCTTTTCCGTTTTGGACGGAGACGGAGACGGCGACGGTAAAGGAAAGTTGGTGACGGCCTTTTCCCCCTTGAGCCTAACGGCGGCGCTGTCGTAAACGGCCGCGGCCTCTTCGGCCGTGTCGAAGGTCCCAAGCCAAAGCCTCTTCCTTTGGCCGGGGTCTCGGATCTCGGCGGCCCATCGGCCCCAAGGCCGCTGCCGAACGCCTCTATATCCCTTCCGATCTGGCCTCGACGATATCTTCCTCGCCGCCGTCGACGCGGCCTTGCTCCGGCGAGGCGCTGACGTGGCGGAGGACGACGCGGCGACCTGGATCTCGTGGACGTAGCGCTTCACGCGGCGTCGACGAGGGGCTTTTTCGCCGTCGTCGTCTTCGCCGGAGGATGAATCGGTGGCGTCGGGATCGGTGAACCGGATCCTGATGAGCTTGTGGCTTGCGATGCTGGGGGATTTTGCTGTCACGAGCTTTTTGGTGCGGGTCACGTGCTCGGTGAGCTTGACCGGAGCTCGGGCGAGGTCGGGGCTTTGGATTTCTGTTCGATTCATCGCTTGGAACGAGCTAAGGGCTGCTTGGAGGTTTCATGAATAGATTTCGATTTGGAGATTAGGGTTTTGGATGTTTTTTTTAAAAAAAATTGTGGGGGGTGGGGGGGGGGGGACAAGAGTGAAGAGTGAGGAGTGAGATGCGGGGTTGGGGGGAAGAGGAGGAAAGAGAAGAGTGAATGGAAAAAGGATGAGGGTTGGATACGTGGAAATGAGATGCAAATTGAGAGAGAGGGAGGGGATATTTATGGACAAGGCAAGAGTTATTATCCGGGTTTTTTTTTGAATTATTATATTTTTAAAATTATATTATAAAAATAGGGGGGTTTTGAAATTTTATTTATCGTGGTTTCACCCCACCCCGCTGGCCCACCTCCACTCCCACCCCCAAGTATAGGGGGCGGGTTCCCAGAACCCGCCCCTTTTTTTTTCAAATTAAATTAATTTTTAATTATACTGATATAATTTTAATATTATTATTATTATTATTATTATTATTATTATTATAATTCTTAAAAATAAAATAAAATAAAATAAACAAAAAAACATTTAAATTAAATAATAAAATTTCACTATATCAAAATTTTTTTTACAGAATGAATCTGTCAAAATTTACAATGCCAAAAAATCCTATCTATTTGTAAAATGTAACTGCTATATCGACGGTCAAATTTATAATAACAAAATGAATCCGTCAAATTTATAATACAAAAAAATCTGAGTGCACTTGTCACGATCCTGAAGGTCCCGCCCCTGATGCATATCCTGGACATCTGGTCCTATAATGGCCTGGTTGTTTGCATAGGCTACATCTGGATTGCCTTTGCTGAGGATCAGCATCCATTGTCATTCGATCTCGACGTACCTTAGGTCTTCCGGGCCTTATATTTTTTTCCGGCGGTAATACAGTCGGTGTTTGTCTGTTGGCAGTATAATAGTGCCAATAGCGACTGTCCGGTATAGGATGAAATTTTGGATCGTATGCACCTTGGTAATTAGAAACTGTATAGTAATGGGAAGCAAATTTGTAATGTGAGGTATGCATACTGCTCGCAGCAGCAATTGCGTGGGCACAAGGTAAATGTTGTTGCTGGAAAAGACCGCATGTACACGAAGAGAGCCCTTCATCTCTAAAATTCACCGTATATTGATTCTCATTACCGCCCGTCACCTGAAACTCCGCCGTGTCAAACCTTTCGGATCTGTAGTATTGTGCTCTGCGCTCTCTTTTCCGAAAAATATTTTCTTAATACGCGGTGAGCGGAGTGTCCATCGCCAAGAACTTTTCTTTTCTGTGCACAAAATAAGTATTCATCCGGAAAAATGTTCGAACAATCAACCCCTGTATCGGTAAGCCTCTAACCCCTTTAAGGACCCCGTTGAAGCTTTCAGACATATTAGTCGTCGTTAGGAGATATCTGCACCCATCATCATGTGCTTGTGACCACATGCGTACTGGATACTCATCTAACCACGCTTTCGCGGCTTGACTCATCTCCCCAATTTTCGTCATGTATATGTCGCGAACATTAGGGTCAGGCGTTTCACCGGCTCTGTACATAAGTTTATGTAGATCCGAATTTTTAAATTTTCGATCAAAATTTTGCCTGAAGTGTCGTAGGCAAAACCTATGTGGGGTCGTCGGAAATACAGATCTCATTGCAGCTAGTATTCCCAGATGTCTATCAGATATGATGCATAAATCCGTTCTATGAAGAACAGATGGGATATTTTTGAGGTTGCGGAAAAACCATGACCAGGATAATGTATTTTCACCCTCGACAATAGCAAATCCCAACGGAAATATACCGTTATTAGCATCAACACCTGTAGCAATTAACATGCAGCCTCTGTACTTACCGTATAGATACGTACCATCAACGCACAATACCGGCCGACAGTGTGTGAAACCAGCCGCACATGGACTAAAGCACCAGAAAATTCTTTGAAACCTGACAGAGCCCTCGACGTCTGTTTCTGTGGGTTTTAACCGGTATACGGTCCCCGGATTTGATGCTTTCATGGCTTCCATAAAAGGGACTAGCGAGTTGTACGAGCTTTCCCAGTCCCCGAATATCTTGCACAAAGCCTTTCTACGAGCATCTCATGCCATCACATACGAAATCTGAATTTTATGCTCTCCGAATATGGGGCCAAGGTTTTGTGCAAAATCAACCGCATGAAACCGGGACAGGTTCTTCGCTACAACTGCCCAGTTGGGCTTCGGATTTAGCGTCCTACGCAAATTTGTTGGGAAGCAACACATATCCGACACCTGTCCTACATTCAGGTTCAGGATTTGTGGACCAACAGCCTGTCCAAGACGTTGCTGAAGACGAAGCTGAAGCAGAACCCGAAGCAGCAGAGCAGACGCCGACGCCGCCACCGCCATCTATCCAAGAAACAGGTGGTTTCTCCGGTCATCCCAGGAGGCATAGGCTTATGTCAAGGCTTCTCGGATTTCATAAAGGAAAAGGGAAAGGAAAAAAATAGCATTTACATTTTACAAATAGATAGGATTTTTTGGCATTGTAAATTTTGACGGATTCATTCTGTAAAAAAAATTTGATATAGTGAAATTTTATTATTTAATTTATATGTTTTTTTTGTCTATCTAATTTTATTTTATTTTTAAGAATTATAATTATAATTATAATAATAATAATAATATTATAATTATAATCGTTAATAATTATAATTAAAAATTAATTTAATTTTAAAAAAAAAGGGCGGGTTCCCCTATACAAATGTATAGGGGGCGGGTTCCCAGAACCCGCCCTCTATAGAAAACTATAGAGGGCCGCCCTCTATAGAAAACTATAGAGGGCGGGTTCTGGGAACCCGCCCCCTATACTGGGGGTGGGGGTGGTGGGGTGAAACCACCCTATTTTGATAAATAAAATTTTTACTCCTCTATTTTCATAATATAATTTTAAAAATATAATAATTCAAAAAAAAACCCTTATTATCCCCTCTAATGGTCCATACTGCCCCTCCTATACTTTTCACATCCATCACCTATTATCATGGACAAAAATCTGTTGTTATTAGGACCGGGTCAACTTTTCATTTTAGGAGTTGCAACGGATTTTTCACTATTTAAATTTTATTTTACCAATTTTTGGTCATGTTTATTGCAATACAAAGTAATAATCTTAGGCCTGCTTGGTACACGTGAAAAGATAGTCCGGATTCGTACATTCCAACAAAATGTGAATTACATGCAATTATGTGAGAAAATGTTGGATTTACCATGTTTGATACAATTTGATCATTTTCCTATAAAATAAATGCACGATGAGAAGCAAGCGGGGGATAGGTGGGCTGGCAGGAGGGCGGTGATGGTAGATGGCGGCGGTGGTGATGGGGACTTTTGGTGAGCAGGCAAGCGGCCAGTGTGTTGGTTATAGTGCTTTCAAGTCAATTATTGTAATCGCAGGCACGCGATTGTGATGATTGAGGGAGGACCTATACGAGTAAAACAGTCTTACTCGAGACGATAGTATACTATCTGGTTTGTCTTTATCATCATGTACATGCATTATGTGGTATTACAGATCATTATTATATGTTGATAGAGCCCATAAGATTCTTGCTTGACTACCAGCATTATGATGGCGATCGTATACGCGGGAGCTGGGTGGTCTATAAGCACATTTTTAAATGTCCCTAGTCGAGTGAGTGTCAAGACTGGGTATCGATACTCCGGAGTAGACTAGTGTATACTTATCGAGACATCGACAAGAGGCGGTGGCCGGTCTCACAAGCCATTGGTGTCAGTCAGCCACGTAAGATAGTATACAGGTGCTCATTGGGTTATGAGTACACTGGACGGACTCGTCGGGAATATACTAGTTGGTATTCTACATATTGTCAAATAGCAGTTCCCAGGTGACGTGTACATGTTAGTCTGTTAACCTGAAATCGTTATTTGTTTCGTGTGAGTTCCCACTGTGCTTTGATTACTACCTTACCACTGATCAAAGGAGTCGTGCAAACAGATTTTAGTTGGGTACAGTCCCGAGCCACAAGGAGGCAGTGAGCGGATCGTCGGGGATTCGTCTCTCCTGGTATTGGGGGTTGATGTCGCACGGTGCACGGATGGCCATCACCAGAAATCCTTGGTCAAGATAGTCGAGAATTACTGATTTGGATCAGTAGTTTCTCAGTGGGTGATGTGTTTCATACTGACACAAAATATCGCGTTATTATGGGGTCTGACTTTATCCACCTCCCTAGATTCGATATGCGATACTCTTAGACGAACAGACCGGACTGTACGGATATTGTCACTGACATGCTCAGTAGGGGTTCAGATAAGTTTGCTCGTCGGCCTTCTTTTCGCTCAATACCTAAGTAGCTGTTACGTACAGCTAGTGCCACTAACGTGCTTGTGGTTAAACCTACTGCCAGCGTATCGACGAGTCTTTAGAGTCCCACACAGAGGGTTTTCCTGGTTCTGGCGAAATGATGTAGTAGCCGTATTAGATACGTGTAGAGTTCCGATCGAATGAGTGTACTAATTACCCGAACTTTCGATTGGACGGTTGATAATACTAGCCGGCTCGAGTTTGATCCAGATTATTAAATCAGGTATTGATTTAATAATTTACGTATATGTATTTCGATATGTATATTCTAGTATTATGTTCTTTGTGTTATTCTATCTCTTCGAGTATTCGTATTTCGGTACGAATATAGGTATGTATATACAGTAGAATGTAATCCGTATTTTTTACAGATAACATTCTAGAAAGTGGACACCTCATTTAGTTTTTATCCATTTATTTTTAAATGGAAATGAGGGGGAAATAAAGAGGGAGTATGGTGAGAACCATGCTTGCATAGTGTGCACAAATAAATTATTAATTCATTTGTACAAACTATTCGACCATGTGCTTGATTTTATATTGGAGAAATATGTTTTATAAAACCTAGCTTCCTCTTTTTCTCTCTCCATGAGATCGTTCATAATTTCTTGGACGGCTTTCTCACCATCATGCTTCACTCTCTCTCTCTCTAGTTTTCCATGAGCTTTTCCACCTTCAACCTCAACCTCCTCTCTACATTCTCATGAGTTGAGAATCAAGAGAGGAGGTGAGATGGATAAACACATGGATCCATCCACTACATCTGAGGCACTCTAAATTAGCAAACTAGAGCCCCTAGCCGCTTCACTTGTTTTTGGTGTGGAGCTAGAGCCAAGAGTTACATCTCTCGGGTGGATCATCTTCGACGGAGGAAGACCGGCGGCTAAGTTCAGTCAGAGACGCCTTGAGGAGCTTGGAATGGTGGTAGAAGACCGAAGGACTTGGTTCATTCGGTATAACCATTCTAACCTTATAGTTTAGTTTTTATAGTTTGCCAGTATTGGTTTATGGTTTGATTCTAGAACAGATTTTGTTAGCGCCGAGTTTTTTAAACGTCATTTTTGTTCCGCATCGGTCACGGTAAATGGCCAGGGCGCTGACGTAACTCAACATGGTATCAGAGCCACCCCATAAACCATTACTAGCTAGTTTACACAAGGTTAAAATCTCGAACGAACTATTTTTCCGAATCGTAATTCTAATATGCCATGCTTACTGTCGTTTTTCAAACTCGTTCAAAAAATCTTTCAGAAGGTCTTAAAAATACGTGCAGGCATTTATAGGGCACCAGAAGAAATTTGAGCACTAGAATCCATTACCTTGCCGCGGAACCGAGGCATAACATGTGCATTGGCCGTGGTTGCGCGCCTGTTTCATGGTTGTTTTGTGCGAAATTTCTTCTGGCACTCTACAAGTTGGAAATATGATTTTTTGGGTATACATGGTTTTGGCCTAGATTTGTTTGGTGATGGTTTGCATTTGGGGCCAATTTGGAAATATTTAGTCGATCGAAATTTTAAGTGCATATTTATCGGTGCATGTGAATATATCTGCAACCATGGATATCATTGAGCGGTACAACCCGACTAATTGCTATATGTTCTATTAGACGGGTTTGCGAACATGACATCCACGTTGATGTTATTAGTTGTGCTGATATTGTGGTTGGATTGTCATGGTGGATAGCCAGTGGTGCAATGGTAGTAGTACAGTTCAGATTCATTTATATATTTGTTATTGCGGGGCGAGCGTCCGACATGTGGACTGCCGTCTCTGCCAGATTGTATATTCTTTTATTGGGACACGACCGGGTTGGGGTCGGTGTCGCCATTGTATTTATATTTTTTTTTTCTGAACTAGGATTACCCCGCGAAGGAGTGCACGAATAGCCGGGTTCTAGAGAGCAGCGGGCCTACATCTCATGGCGTTGAGACGGAGGGGGCCTTACTCTAGAATTGGCAAGCTATTCGCCACACTCGTAGTGGGTATAGGATGACCCACGGAGTGGCGCTCAAGTTACCGGATTCCGTGAAGTGCTGGGTGGTCCATTCACTCTTTTGATTGGGGCTGCCTTACTTCTGGGATTAGAGGATAACTTGTCGTGCTCGTAGGGGTCCAGGTTTTCATTGCACGGGCTATCCACACGACCGGGAACGTTGGGTCTCATTTGCGGCTCAAATGAAACCCGAGACTCCAAGATTATCTGCCATTCTGTGTTGCTTGTTGATATTCTGTGATGTTGGTTATATCATGTCTGGGACAAATGTTATATATATATATATATATATATATATATATATATATATATATATATATATACTAGTAGATGTTATATGTGTTTTGCATCTGCGCTAGTCCAGACCCCGCTCTGCCGTTAGTTAAGTAACCTAACGGCGCATGACGGGGTCCCGTGGCGAATGCGGATGGCATATACATAAATTTTATTTTCGTTCCTTTTTCTAGTATGATATGGATTAATTGATGGGATCGCGTTAATTTTGATTAATGCAAGAAAAAATAAACCCAAATGATGTTGTTGGAACCAAATTTTGAAAAGCTGTTATTACAAGATGTTTCCTTTTGCTTTGCATAGCGGTATTCGGTTATGAATATCCAGCACCTTATTCAACGAGGCAAGAGCCGGGATCCCTTTACCGGGAGTGACCTCTTGGGCAAAAGTTTACGTCTTTGTAATAACTTCATTATAGTCGATTCTTTTGCTTTACATCGTTGTATTCAGTTAGGAATATTCTGCACCTCATTCGATGATGAAAGAGCCGAGATCCCTTCAAAGTGAGTAACCTCTTTAGTAAAAGTTTGCGCCACTATATATTTGTAAAACCACTCGAGTTTTTTCAACGATATCAAGTTTATTACGTTAAAGGTTTTTCGCCAAAAACCAGCCGTATCCCTCCGTCGTTTCGAATAAGTCGCACATAGTATTCATGCGGTGTTTGTTGGCAAAAATCAAAGCATCGTGAATGGTAGTTGTGTGTTGCTTATCCGTAGCATAGATAAATGCATTGGTATAGGACAGTCATACCACTTTGTTGGCCAATGTCAAAGATGTGTGCGGGTGGGTCTAAATCAATCTGGATAATGACGGGTAGAACTTGAATTGTGTGTTATGATTTGTTGGCCAAAGTCAAGGTCATAAGCGCTTGGAGCAAAAACCATATCGGGAGTTTCAAACATAAAGGAAACTTGTCAGGTATGCGCATAACTTCTGGAGTGTGGTGACTTAAGTGGCTTCCATCAAGTTATCGTGCGATGATTGTTGGATCTCGATTCCCACTGATGAGTAGGTGTTACTCCTCGGTTGATTTTAGATGATCCCGACTAATTCTCCTTTTAGGGTTTGTGTCACGCCCCGCTTCCCGGTATACAGCGAAGGGGACGCGACTGGTCCGCTACGTATTTACTATGAAGTAAATACGCTAAGCGTATCTAAGCAATATAAAAGTAAATACACAAGAGACAAGATATAAAAACTGAACAACAACTTTATTTATTAGCATTCTTTTGTATAATGCATGAAAAGTAAATACAACTTAATAAAAGCAATACCTAAACAATGGCATAACAGAATAAAAGTACTGAATGGAAAGTGTACAATGACTAGAGCTCGGGGTCTTCACTGAACTGGTCCAAGTATTCAGTAGTGGGCTCGATCTCTGACGGGTCCAAATCACCTGACGACATTCAAAGAAGAAAGAAATAGAATGTTGTCAGCGAACAGATCGCTCGGTAAGTCCCAAAGATAAGAGAAGAATCGAATAGACAGAGAGTAAGAGAGAGAGAGAGTGGCTTTTACAGTTAGATTATATTGTTATATTGTTATAATGTTGTATTAACGCTGTTGTTTGTAGCTTGGTACAGAAGAATGCTAATGTATACGAGAGGGGTCTATATACGCTAGAGATCATGGAAAATAAAATATAGAGTACAAGGCTCCGTTAGAAGGCCCGGAACAACGGCAATTGGATTCATATTAGGTGTTTTAAGTCTTACCGTCTCGTGCTACTTCTAACACCTTCCGTACCAGTCTACCCCTTAAACCCCGTAGTATTTTGATTGTATTGTTGTATTGTATTGTAAACTGTATAGATTGTATAATTGGATAACTGACCAAAACCATGATATCAGTAAACGGATGTAACCGTAGAATCATGTAAATGGAATAACTGGAGAACCATGTAAATGGAATGTATATCTATGGTTCGGTTCAGTCAAGTTGTATAGATTGATAATTGGATTCATGGATTCATGTTGAATTGTAATATTGAAAATTGTAGATTGTACTTGAATCATATTCAAGTCAGATATAATTAGACTCAAATCCGAGTCAGACAATTAGAAATGTAAATCGAAGTCTTGATTATTTCTTAAACCTATATTTACTAGGGTCCTTAGGGTAATTTATAGAACTTGAGGGGTTTTTATGTAAAAATACTTTTATATACTTTTCAAAATACACCTCAAGTATTTATATTTCGTCTTTAGAGTTGTAATGAATGTGGATTTTATATTGTGATATTTCTTGTGAAAATATCCTAGTTTCATAAAGGTATTTATTGATTTATTTGGAATTCATGGTATTTTAGTGTAAAATTTATTCTTGTGATTTTTAGAAAAAGTGGAATATTTATATCATAACAAAATAGGTATTTTAATGATAAGTATACATATATTTATACAAAAATAATTTTAATATATTTATTATATTCTAAAAATCTTATTTTCTTAAGATGTCGTACTTTAAATCTTTCGATACCGAATGCTCCTTGCGAAGGTCTGAATCTCGCAGTACTAAGCCCGAGGATGTGCGATAATCCGCACCATCCCGAACGGGTTCCCCAAAATGTGTTGTAGCGGCGCTTTACAAAGATTGTAAAATACTAAATCCTTTAGAAAACGGTTTTATGAAGTAAATGGTATTTATTTGTAAAAATGTAGATTTTCCCGTATTCTATGTTTTAGGGTCTCCTAAGTCAACTAGACTGTTTCTAATTGGCCTAAACGACAAGTTGTGAGATGCTTCAAATTGCATCTTCACCGCCAATTGTGGCCAGGTAAGTATACAAGTGAAGAAAGGAGGGATCCGCTCACGAATCATCGTGAGACGGGCCTTTTAAAGTTATCTTTCTCACTTGCCTAGCCTAGACACCACAAAATCAGGTTTAGATAAACGACTGATGTCCGCAAATTATCGTATTTTCATAATAAGAGGTATTTATTTAAAAGTGTATCAACACTAAATCTTTTAGTAATGGCTTTATTAAGTAAAGGGTATTTAAATGAAAATGTTTGTTTTCTCGTATTCTAAGTTTTCGATGGTATCGTGTTAGGTTGTATATAAGTGTGTGAGGAGGTAGGTCGTTACCTCATGCTCTACTTTAAATGTATAGCAAGTTTAATGGAGTTAAATGAAGGATTGAAACAATGTGGTATTTAAGTGAAAAATACGATAAATTGAAATAGCTATCATTTCATGTTATGAAACTTGAACAAATTGTTTGATTAGTGTTTAATAGTCAACATGAGAAAGTTTAAGTATGATTGTATTAGTGAGAAGTGGAATTTTATAGGAAACCGAATCGGAAATCGGATTTGTTCCGATTCCGTCGGGTTTTGTAAATTCGTATTTTTAGAAAAGAAAAGAGATGTAGAATGATGACTTACGGGTTTTAGATTACACAATAGAGTGAGAGGGAACTAGAGAGATCGCCAATGTGTTGCGTCGTCGCTGGTAGTTCCTAAAATGATCGCCGGAAGTTCCGCCGAGAATTCGTCGTAGCTTCGCCTCGTGCTCACATCGATTGCACACTAGGGTTCTAAGGATTTTTCTTGATAGTTGGCTCAGAAATATGAGTGGGAGGGTAGAGGGTAGGGTGGTATTTATAGGGTTAGGTTAGGGTTAGGGTAGATAAAAGGTTTTTAAATAAAAAAATGTAAAAGTGTATAAAATCATTAAAAATTGGAGTAAATAGGGTATTTCAAAGGTTTCTGGAACTGATCTAAATAAATAGAGTATACAGGGGGTAGGGGAGGCCAAGAGTCATCTTTTTGGTGTTGATGACTTGTCGGAATCGGCAACTCCAGCCGGCGGCGGCGGGCCGAGTCGGCCGGTCCGCCGGCCAAGTTGGCCGATCCGGGACAAGTTCGATGGTCGGAGTGTGGAGGGTCTCGTGAGGTAGGCACTGGTGCTTTCAGATTTTCAGGTTCAGTTCATGTTTTGGGAGTTATCTCAGGTGGACTTTTGGGATTCCAAAGAATTTAAAACAAAATAATATTAAAAATAATGTGGGGGATGGGATTTGAACTCTGGTGGCTTGGTTCAGCAATGCATGGTATTACCAATGAGCTACAAGCTCTTTTTTGTAATTAAATTGCTAATTAATTACTTAAGTCTTGTGCTCAGGCAATAAATACCCCTTTATGGATTTTTGAAAAAAAAATTGTAAAGAAAGTTGTATAGAAAAATTAGGGTTGTTACATTCTACTATCCTTATAAAAATTTCGTTCTCAGAATTTGTAAAAGGAAAATGTAACAAATCCAAGGAAAGTTTGGTGCTGGTGTACTGACAGTATGTGAAAAATAACAAGATGGTGTAAGCGTTTTAAAAATGTGAAGAATGTGTGAAGGAATGAAAGAATGCGGAGGTTTTAGTAAAATTGTAAAAGAGGTGAGGGAATTTTGGGTTAAAACGGATTCAAAGTATATGATTCAAAGAATAAGAAATGATAGGATTCAAGGAATATGATTGTAAAGAATATTTTAGTTGCTAGTTCTTGTGTTTTATATTGCTTAGAGTTCCATATAGCTCTGACCTGCATGGGCCGCCAACAAAATCTGTCACACCCTGCTTCCCGGTATACTGCGAAGGGGACGCGATTGATCCGCTATGTATTTACTCTGAAGTAAATGCACTAAACTTATCTAAGCAATATAAAAGTAAATACACAAGAGACAAGATATAAAAACTGAACAACAATTTTATTTATTAACATTCTTTTGTACAATACATGAAAAGTAAATACAACTGAATAAAAGCAATGCCTAAACAATGGCATAACAGAATGAAAGTACTGAATGAGAAGTGTACAATGACTAGAGCTCGGGTCTTCACTGAACTGGTCAAAGTCTTCAGTAGTGAGCTCGATCTCTGACGGATCCAAATCACCTGATGACATTCAAAGAAGAAAGAAATAGAATGTCGTCAGCGAACAGATCGCTCGGTAAGTCCCAAAGATAAGAGAAGAATAGAATAGACAGAGAGTGAGAGAGAGAGATTAGCTTTTACAGTTGGATTATATTGTTATATTGTTGTAATGTTGTATTAACGCTGTTATTTGTACCTTGGTACAGAAGAATGCTAGTGTATACGAGAGGGGTCCTTATACGCTAGAGACCAGGGAAAACGGAATATAAAGTACAAGGCTCCGTTAGAAGGCCCGGAACAACGACAATTGGATTCATGTTAGATGTCTTAAGTCTTACCGTCTCGTGCCACTTCTAACGCCTTCCGTACCAGTCTACCCCTTAAACTCCGTAGTATTTTGATTGTATTGTTGTATTATATTGTAAACTGTATAAATTGTATAATTGGATGACTGACCGAAACCATGATATCAGTAAATGGATGTAACCGTAGAATCATGTAAATGGAATAACTGGAGAACCATGTAAATGGAATGTATATCCATGGTTCGGTTCAGTCAAGTTGTATAGATTGATAATTGGATTCATGGATTCATGTTGAATTGTAATATTGAAGATTGTAGATTATAGATTGTAGATTGTACTTGAATCATATTCAAGTCAGATATAATTAGACTCAAACTCGAGTCAGACAATTAGAAATGTAAATCGAAATCTTGATTATTTCTTAAACCTATATTTACTAGGGTCCTTAGGGTAATTTATAGAACTTGATGGGGTTTTATGTAAAAATACTTTTATATACTTTTCAAAATACACCTCAAGTATTTATATTTCGTCTTTAGAGTTGTAATGAATGTGCATTTTATATTGTGATATTTCTAGTGAAAATATCCTAGTTTCATAAAGGTATTTATTGATTTATTTGGAATTCATGGTATTTTAGTGTAAAATTTATTCTTGTGATTTTTAGAAAAAGTGGAATATTTATATCATAACAAAATAGGTATTTTAATGATAAGTATACATATATTTATACAAAAATAATTTTAATATATTTATTATATTCTAAAAATCTCATTTTCTTAAGATATCGTATTTTAAATCTTTCGAGACCGAATGCTCTTTGCGGAAGTCTGAATCTCGCACTACTAAGCTCGAGTATGTGCGATAATCCGCACCATCCCGAATGGGTTCCCCAAAATGGGTTGTAGCGGCGCTTTGCAAAGATTGTAAAGTACTAAATCCTTTAGGAAACGGTTTTATGAAGTAAATGGTATTTATTTGTAAAGATGTAGATTTTCCCGTATTCTATGTTTTAGGGTCTCCTAAGTCAACTAGACTGTTTCTAACTGGCCTAAACGGCAAGTTGTGAGATGCTTCAAATCGCATCTTCACCGCCAATTGTGGCCAGGTAAGTACAAGTGAAGAAAGGAGGGATCTGCTCACGAATCACCGTGAGACGGGCCTTTTAAAATTACCTTTCTCACTTGTCTAGCCTAGACACCACAAAGTCAGGTTTAGATAAACGACTGATGTCCGCAAATTATCGTATTTTCATAATAAGATGTATTTATTTAAAAGTGTATCAACACTAAATCTTTTAGTAATGGCTTTATTAAGTAAAGGGTATTTAAATGAAAATATTTGTTTTCTCGTATTCTAAGTTTTTAATTGTATCGTGTTAGGTTGTATATAAGTGTGTGAGGAGGTAGGTCGTTACCTCGTGCTCTACTTTAAATGTATAGCAAGTTTAATGGAGTTAAATGAAGGATTGAAACAATGTGGTATTTAAGTGAAAATTACGATAAATTGAAATAGCTATCATTTCATGTGATGAAACTTAATCAAATTGTTTGATTAGTATTTAATAGTCAACATGAGGAAGTTTAAGTATGATTGTATTAGTGAGAAGCGGAATTTTATAGGAAACCGAATCGGAAATCGGATTTGTTCCGATTCCGTCGGGTTTTGTAAATTCGTATTTTTAGAAAAGAAAAGAGAGGTAGAATGGGGACCTACGGATTTTAGATTACACAAAAGAGTGAGAGGGAATTAAAGGGATCGCCGATGTGTTGCGTCGTCGCCGGTAGTTCCTAAAACGATCGCCGGAAGTTCCGTCGGGAATTCGTTGTAGCTTCGCCTCGTGCTAATTTCGATTGCACATTAGGGTTCTAAGGATTTTTCTTGAGAGTTGGCTCAGAAATGTGAGTGGGAGGGTAGAGGGTAGGGTGGTATTTATAGGGTTAGGCTAGGGTTAGGATAGATGAAGGGTTTTTAAATAAAAAATATGTAAAAATGTATAAAATCATTAAAAATTGGAGTAAATAGGGTATTTCAAAGGTTTCTGAAACCGATCTAAATAAATAGAGTATACAGAGGGGTAGGGGATGCCAACAGTCACCTTTTTGGTGTTGATGACTCGCTGGAATCGGCAACTCCGGCCGGCGGCGGCGGGCCGAGTCGGCCGGCCGAGTTTGCCGATCCGGGCCGAGTTCGATGGTCGGAGTGTGGGGGGTCTCGTGAGGTAGGCACTGGGCTTTCAGATTTTCAGGTTCAGCTCAAGTTTTGGGAGTTATCTCAGGTGGACCGTTGGGCTTCCAAAGAATTTAAAACAAAATAATATTAAAAATAATGTGGGGCATGGGATTTGAACTCTGGTGGCTTGGTTCAGCAATACAAGGTATTACCAATGAGCTACAAGCTCTTTCTTGTAATTAAATTGCTAATTAATTACTTAAGCTTTGTGCTCAGGCAATAAATACCCCTTTATGGATTTTTGAAAAAAAATTTGTAAAGAAAGTTGTATAGGAAAATTAGGGTTGTTACAGTTTGAGGGAGAATTCGAGAAAACAGTGGGAGCCATCCTGGTTAGATAAAATGATTAACCAATCTAATCTTGGTTAGAGTGCACGCTGAGTGTTTCTTTTCTCTCTCTCTTTGGCAGCGACCTTGACCCAACCTCAAACTAAAACTCATAAACCAAGTTAATCGAACCTTTTTAAAACACTTTAACTTTTGGATTGTCATATAGTCGCATATATCATTGCCACTCTTACATCCCCTTTGCATTTCTCTAGAACACTCCGTATCACTACGAACATCCACATTTCTTAAATATTCCATCGTATAGTTACATATGAACTCGAAAGAACTTGTTCCAGTTCTAGGATGGATTCTGGTTCTGGGAAAATTGAATATGATTATTCGGTTGTCTTTTCTCTTTACCTTCTCTCAGGTTGGGAGGGCTCCTAGTATTAGGAGAGTATACCTATTGCGCTTATTGGATAGTCTTCTTCCAAACCATAGACATGTGCCAAAAGGTAGGGAAGGAAGAAAACCAATTAAGGCTAAGTGTGGTGTACGGAAGGTAATAAGTAAAGACATATAAAGGGATTAGAGTTAGGGAAAAAGAAATTGAGACTACTATTATTCACGACGAAACCGCGTATATCTCCTGCCACTCTTATTTCACCTTTGTATTTCTCCAGAACACTCTGTGTCACGACGAAGATCCATATTGATTGGATATGTCATCGTATAGTTACATACAAACTCGAAGGAACATATTCCAGTTCGAGAATAGATTTTGGTTCTGGAGAAATAGAATAATGATTATTCAGTTGCCTTTTCTTTTTTACCTTCTCTTAGGTTGCGAGGGCTCATGGTACTGGGAGAGTACATCTATTACGCTTATTGGATAGTTTTCTTCCAAACTTTAGGCTGGTGCCGAAGGGTAGAAAATGAAGAAAACCAATTAGCCTAAGTGTGGTGTACAAAAGGTAAGAAGTAAAAACATATGAAGGGATTGGAGTGAGGGTAAGGAAATATACGGTTACTGCCATAAATCTGGATAGTGGAAGAGACATTACTGGGAATACCCAGCCACCCCTTCGAAACATTTTCATGTTTCAGCTTTACTGTGCGGTGTAATTGAAAACTGTTTTCCCAATCAGATTCTGACTCCAGGGTATGTATTTACCAGATTTGATTCTCACATCCGTTTGGCGTTACAGATGGTGAGTAAGAGTAAGATATTGAGAATTGGGTGATTACATTCTCTATATATCGGAATTCTTTGTAATTGGTGATATTTGAGGAAATCACCTGAGTTCTGCCTAACGGCAAATATTTGGTTTTGAATATTCGTCGTTATGCACAAATTTCAATCCGATATATCTGTACATTTATTTTATAAAGTGAGATATAACTTTTTGAAATTATGTCTATGATATTTACCTATATCAGTTGATGGTTAGGTAAGAAGCATTCAACAACGGTGTAATTCTTATTAACCATAGTGCAGTTTTTCAACCTACGACGCACAGGGTTTGAGTTATTAAACTCAGTAGACTTATACAAAATATTGTATGTTGTCCGACGTCCGTTAGGACAAAGGAGTTGGTACTCGTACTATATTCCGTTTACTCATGACTTCTTTAGTTTTAGAGAAGTATTTCGTTGAAATACAAGATCCAGATTTTGAGAAGATATATGTATAAGAATAAAGTCGAGAACCATATGTTGCAAGTATCAGGATTCTTCAAGATGATCGAAGATGTAGATACCTGTGTTAGGTATTCCGTTGTAAGTAATGGTTTTGAGAACTTGCTTCTCTTTCAGGCTACTCATACGTGGGTGCATTCCTTGATGAGTAATGCTGCTTAGCCTCCTTCCATTTAGTTGATATGCACTGGAAACGGCTGCATGTATTTTGAATCTGGTTTCAATTAAATTGGTGTCTTTGTTTCTATATTGGATATATAGAATGGATTCATATCTTAACGATATTAAAGTATATGGAGTTGTCTGGCTTATGCTTAAAACCAGAATCCGGATAAACTCTAGGCACGTTTAATGGCAAATTGTGGGTTATCCCGGACTCTGACGAGGGTTAACATTCTACCATCTGGAAGATCAATAGTTATATTGTTCTTGACTCGCCACAGTTTTAGTAAAATGGAATTTTTTTAGAAAACATTAGCGGGAGTTTGGTAGAACTGGAAGTAGTTCCAGAACCACAAACGATTACTGAAAATTTAATAGGACCTAAAAATTCAATTGGGTTCGACAATCTATTAGCCACTCCGCAGATTTGGTGGGTAATCTCAGGTACCCGAGAGGTATTTCGGTCTCCTCAAAGACAATGACAGGGAGGTTTTGATTACCCAAACTTGCCACTACTGCTATTCTAGACTATGGGATCTTACAGGAGGATGAATACAACGTCGTTCTAAATTAGTTTTAGAATTTCATGTGTATATGACTCTGCCAGAGGGTTGTTGTAGTCGGTGGGAGCAGCAGAAGTATAGTGGGCAGGTAGTTTATGTCTATGTATAGACTAAAGCATGTATAGCGGAGATAGATCGTCTAGTTTTGATTTGACAATCATAGGGTTTGATTTCATTAGAACAACAGATGGACCTGGTAAGAAGGTAGTAGGGAGTGATGTCCTGGTATTTGGATGACATACTCTTAATAGGATGTGATTTTCCTATACTACGATCGGTTATACTGTGGTTGTTATAAGGTGTTTCTCCACACAGGATCTAGATAAAATATCAGGGATTCTGGTAACTAGATTTGTGGTTTTAGATCCAGATTTGGGAAGTGTCCCAATACGGGTACTTGACACTATTCTAAAGCGTTTTAGAATGGACGACTCTTGGCGTGGTGGTATACCCGCAGATGATGGAGTCACCCTCTCTAAAGAGATGTCTTCTAGACTGATGAGGAGAGGGATTTCCATGATTGACATATCACTTGCTTAGGCAATTGAGTCAATCATGAGATATCAAGTACCATACCAGATATTGTTTTTGCACTGGCTGCAAAAAATATATATTAATCCAATCCTGGAGAAACGTTGGGAAGCAGTTATGAACATAAGTGGATGTTCTTGGTATATGGTAATGGCAGCTTTCTTCAGGAGGCGGCTATCATTTCTGGCTTCCAAGGTGACCTGGATGACAGAGTGGCTGTCAGAGTTATAGTTTTCCCTCTTTTGAGGGGCAGTATGTTAGACAGCTGATCCAAGCGGATATTGTGGAAGGCATGGCACAGGATACTAATTGAATTTAGTGGATGATACAGTCGAAGAAGTTTGTTGGATTTGGAGTTCATTTGTGAACCGGGTCCCATCAGATATCCAGACAAATTCTAAGACATGTATCGCTCATTTCGGGAGATAGTCTTTCTCCGCGAAGTTGAGATATAGAGAGATAAATATAGAAACATTGGAGTGGATCCACTCACTGAGGCTATTTCTTGAACGCAATAGTTTCACAAACGAGCTGTGCGAGACTGATTAGTAGAGAAGTTGGATATTCGGTATCACACGGGCTGTGAGTATGCGACACCGTAATAATTAGCTTTAAGTGCAAGTGGGGGATTGTTGGCTATAGTGCCCTTAAGTCAATTATTGTAATCGCAGGCACGCGATTGTGATAATTGAGGAAGGACCTATACGAGTAGAACAGTCTTACTCGAGATGATAGTATGCTATCTGGTTTGCCTTTATCATCATGTACATGCATTATGTGATATTACAGATCACTATTACATGTTGATAGAGCCCATAGGATTCTTATTTGACTACCAGCATTATGATGGCGATCATATACGTGAGAACTGGGTGGTCTATAAGCACATCCTTAAATTTCCCTGGTCGAAAGAGTATCGAGACTGGGCATCGATACTCCGGAGTAGGCTAGTGTATACTTATCGAGAGCCCGACGAGGAGCGGTGGCCGGACTCATAAGCCATTGGTGTCAGTCAGTCATCTAAAATAGTATACATGTGCTCATTGGGTTATGAATACACTGGACGGACTCGCCGGGAACATACTAGTTGGTATTATACCTATTGTCAGATAGCAGTTCCCAGATGACATATATACAGATTAGTCTGTCAACCTGAGATCGTCATTTGTCTCGTGTGAGTTCCTACTGTGCTTTGATTATTACCTTACCACGGCTCAAAGGAGTCGTCCAAATAGGTTTTAGTAGGGTACAGTCCCGAGCCACATGGCAGTGAGCGGATCATCGCGGATTCATCTCTCCCGGTATTTGGGGTTGATGTCGCGCGGTGTACGGATGGCCATCATCAGAAATCCTTGGCCAAGGTAGTCGAAAATTACTGATTTGGATCAGTAGTTTCTCAGTGGGTGATGGGCTTCATACCGACACGAAATATCGCGTTATTAGGGGTCTGACTTTATCCACCCCTCTATACTCGATATGCGATACTCTTAGACGAACATACCGGACTATACGGATATTGTCACTGACAGGCTCAGTAGAGATTCAGATGAGTTTGCTCGTCGGCCTTCCTTTTGCTCAATATCTGGGATAGCCGTTACGTAGAGCTAGTGCCGCTGATGTGCTTGTGGTTAAACCCACTACCAATATATTGACGAGTCTTTAGAGTCCCACACAGAGGGTTTCCCTGGTTCTGGAGAAATGATATAGTAGCCGTATTGGATACGTGTAGGGTTCCGATCGAATGAGTGTACTAGTTATCCGGAATTTCGATCGGACAGTTGATAATACTAGCCGGCTCGGGTTTGAGTCGGATTATTAAATCAGGTATTGATTTAATAATTTACGTATATGTATTTTGATATGTATATTCTAGTATTATGTTCTTTGTATTATTATATCTCTTCGGGTAGTCGTATTTCGGTTTGAATACATGTATGTATATACAATAGAATGTAATCCGTATTTTTTACAGATAACATTTTAGAAGGTGGACACCTTATTTTGTTTTTATCCATTTATTTATAAATGGAAATGAGGTGGAAATAAAGAGTGGGGAATATGGTGAGAACCATACTTGCATAGTGTGCACAGATGAATTATTAATTCATTTGTGCAAACTATTCAAGCATGGGCTCGATTTTATATTGGAGAAATATGGTTTACAAAACCTAGCTTCTCTTTTTTTCTCTCCATGAGATGGTTCATAATTTCTTGGATGGCTTTCTCACCATCATGTTTCACTTCCTCTCTAGTTTTCCATGAGCTCCTCCACCTTCAACCTCAACCTCCTCTCTACAATTTCATGAGTTGAGAATCAAGAGAGGATGTGAGATAGATAACCACATCGATCCATTCACTATATCCTAAGCACTCTTGATTAGCAACCTAGAGCCCTTAGTTGCTTCACTTGTTTATGGTATGGAGGTAGAGCCAAGAGCTATATCCCTCGGGCGGATCATCTTCGACGGAGGAAGATCGACGGCCAAGTTCAGTCGGGGACGCCTTGAGGAGCTTGGGAAGGTGGTAGAAGACCGAAGAACTTGGTTCATTTGGTATAACCATTCTAACCTTGTAGTTTAGCTTTTATAGTTTGCTAGTATTGGTTTATGGTTCGATTCTAGAACGGTTTTGTTAACGCCGAATTTTTAAACGTCAATTTTTGTTCTACACCGGCCACGGTTGATGGCCAGGGCGCTATCGTAACCCAACACGATGGTGACGTTGGATATAGGTATCTTGAAGGCAATTATTGTAATTGTATATGGACCTATATATAGATAAAACAATCTTGTTTGAAATGATAGTATGTTATCTGGTTTGCTTTATCATTTATGTGAATTTTTAATTGTTCTTACGTATCCCTAATACCTGATGATAAAGTCTTTAGGATGCTGCGGGACTATTAGGATTATGATGAGATCATAATAGTGGGATCTAATTAGTTGTCAAACACATTCTTAAAGAGTTCCTAGTTATAGAAGTGTTGATGCAGGACATCGGCACTCCAGAGTAGACCAGTGAATACGTTTCTTGATTCTGAGGAGAGCGATGGCTGGTCTCACAGCCATTGGTGTTTGACACCGAAGATTGTATGCAGATACTCATTGGAAAATAAGTACACTGAACGGACTCGCCGTGAACTTCTAAATGATATTATATCTAACTGTCAGATAGCAGTTCTTAGGTGACATTTGTATATGTTAGTCTTTTAACCGGAGATCGTCATAGTACCTTGTGTGTTTTCTGACTATACTTTGACTTCTACCCAACCACGGCTTTACGGAGTCGCGTATACAGGTTTTCGTTGGGTATAGTCCTGAAGCACATAGAGGTAATGAGCGATAACGATGGGATTCGTATTTTCCGGTATAGAGAGTTGATGTCTTGCTATGTAAAATATAACTATAAACCAAAGTCCCTAACCAAAGCAGTTGAGATAAAATGATAAGGGGATATCAGTTGTATTTTGGACGGTTATGAGATTAGTATCTGCATGACTTATTGGGTTATTAGGGGTCTGACAGCTTCTTGGACATCCTATTAAGAAACATCTGTAGATCCTCTGCTGATTCCATTCCTGTAAACACCAGAGGTTTCAGCCTCAAAAACTCTGGAAGCGGCACCTCCATGATCCCAGTAACTGCAGCGAGTACGACTGTTTGAGCAATAGGCTGCACGACGGGCTCTGGAATTGGCGGTACAATATCACGTGTCGGAGTCCCGCGGGATTCGACCAATTGCCCGAGCATCTGTTGCAGACCCTGCATACCCTCCTCTAGCCTGGTCATCCGGCCAGGAAGAGGATCGACATGTTCCTGAGCCATCGGAATGCCCTTCGGGTCAGTCTGTGTTTGATGATGCTCACAAGTGGTGTCCCCCCAGATTACGACACATGGCAGATGACGTGTCCCGGATTCCAAGGGGGGTGGAATAAGTGAGCAGCATCAGGGACATTCCCCGGGGGCCCTTCTCGAGGGAGGTCCCTGACCTTTCAGGAGACCCCACTGAAAGACATTCCACCTTCATCTAGGAGACTACCAATAGCTCATCTCCGAGCTTCCTCATTCTCCTCGCCTTCTCTCGTGCCGAGCTTCCTCGACCTCCCGCTCGTCTCCGAGCTCCAAGCATGCCGAGCTTCCTCGGCCTCCCGCTTGTCTCCGAGCCCCTGATGTTCCCGAGCTTCCTCGGCCTCCCCCAGTCAACCGAGATTGTAGAGCCCTAGCGCCTCCGCACCGACTCCGCATATCTCTCCAAAGCAAGATAATCGCCTCCCCACGTCTCACGTCCCACGCTAGCACGTCCCCCCATTAATGAGCGTATCCCTTCATTAATGGAGGGATCCTGTCGTTCACGCAAGCGTAACGTCAGGGGCGTAACCAAAGGCGAATATCTCGCGCCTGCTCGCTCCATGCGACCACTATAAAACCCATCTCCCAGACTACTCAGATAAGGCAATTTTAATCCAATAAGCCGCTATTCTGCCCATTTTCCTTTGCTAACTTGATCGTCGGAGGGTCCTACGATGGTTACCCACCCCGGGTCTTCTTTGCAGGTAGCTCGGCTTCCACCTCAAAACCAACCCATTGAGATCCACATGCCTAAGAAGACAACCTTCAAGCTAAATCTGAACCGTTCAACAGCGCTCGCTACAGATCGACGAAGGACAACATCTGAAGAAGATCCGACCTCCATCACTGTCCCTGGCAGACCGGCCCTAGCTGCATCCTTAACTGCAACTCTCTCGGCTCACGTAGCTATGGCAATTGTCACGCCTCGCTTCCCAGAGTGCGCTAAAATAGGCACGTGACAGAGCCAACCATGCTACCCGTGGATAGGAAATATCCCTCCACAGTCACATTACGGCTGTAGAGATATCAAGAACAGTAATAAAATATCTAACACATGTCTATAAGCCAGAATAAACGAGTCGTGAAATAAAATAATGCGGAAGCAAAAAGATCCAATACAATAATAAACTGGAATGTACGTCCCATAATGCGGGCTCACATCAGGAATGAAAATACTGAAAGGAAACTAAACTAAACTAATAACAGGTCTTCACTGCTCGACATGTTGATCAAAATACTCCTGGACAGCCTGCGATAAGGATAAGAGATCTGGGCCATGC
This sequence comes from Agapanthus africanus, assembly GCA_030015575.1. Lineage (NCBI taxonomy): Eukaryota > Viridiplantae > Streptophyta > Magnoliopsida > Asparagales > Amaryllidaceae > Agapanthus > Agapanthus africanus. The sequence goes on from JASDDO010000031.1 coordinate 559,058,802, forward strand.
AAAACCCAGACGCCAGTGCGTCATAATATCAATAACTCTAAGCAAGCAGGATGTGATGAAATATGCAGGCATGAAGTATAAATAGTAACAGTAACATGAATATAGATCGGTGGACAGAATATATGCAGGTGAAGTGCAGTGAGTAGTCTAAACTGTGCCATAGGATTATCTACTCTAAAATTATTGAAATCAATTAGAGTAATCCTCCATGTAACTCAAAGAATATGTCCCGTTACCCCCCGGGACCACGGATCAGGAATATATGAACCAAGAGTGGTTCTGTCCCATTACTCCCCGGGACCACGGATCAAGATGTAACAGTCACGAATGGCTCTGTCTCGTTACCCCCCGGGACTACGGATCAAGTAATACCCTTTTAAGTTACACTTTAGTTTACACTTTTGATTTCCCCATACCCCCAAGTTATGTGTTCAAGTCAGGTTTTGATAAATATGGAACTAATGCCAACACAAGATCAAACAGCTACAGGTTTGCCTGTATAGACAACAGGATATGTCCGTAGGGACAATAGGTCAAGATTGTCGGCATTAATAACAAGATCAGGTAACATGTCAAGCTGTGGTACATCAGGTCATGTCAGGTGGTGTACATGGATCAAGTCATGTCAAGTAGTGCACATGTATCAAGTGGGTGCTCATAATTAAACTGTAATATGTATGGGTGCACAAAATCAAGTATGAAGTACCAATATAACAATAAAATGGAATAATGTGACATGGTATGCAAATCGATATAAAATCAATGATATGGATGCACAATTATCGATTAGGGTTACATTTATAGTTCCAAAACTAATTAGGAATGCACTTTATTAAACATGGGGTGTTAATAACACAGTATTATGTATTAATGTGATCTATATATGCAGTTATATGTATTTTAAATGAGATGGATGCAAACGGGTATCCGAAAACAGTAAAACTGTAAAATGGTAATATGGGATGTACAACTAAGGAATATGTGATGTAAATATTCCATTGGGTACAGTATTTTGAAATATAGTATATAACAAGCTAGGTTTGCATGCGCTAGATGTAAAGTAACACGTACGGATGCAGACGGATGTCGAAAAACTGTAAAAGTAAACATGGGGTGCATAATTTGAAATACCAGTATTATATTTATTAAAATAGATATATATAAAGTAATGTAGCATGTAGCAAGATAAACTTTCCTAGACGGATTAAGAAACGGATGTGTACGGTACGTCCGACGTCGGCAAGACGCCGCGACGCACGAACGACACACGGAACGAGTCTAAGAAACGCTCGATGGTGATCACATAGGTAAGGTACGTCGTCTGGATCGTCGGCGTCGATCCCGGCTCCGGCGAACTACGGAAAACAGATCACAAGAATCAAAGCAAAGAAAAGAAAGAAGAGAAAGGAAGAAGAGGAGGAAGAAGAAGAGATAGGGAGTGATGCTCATTGTGGTTGCATTCTATGGTTGCAGAGGGGAGGTGTGAAGGTGTCAACGGCGGCGAACGGAGCTCCGGCGAAGAGGGTTTGGTATTTGGGGTTAGGTTAAGGGTTTGGGGTCGGTTTTTTTTTGTTGGCTGGGTTTGGTGTGTAGGGATATTGGTGAGGTGAGGGTGCAGAGGAGAGGGAGAGGAGAGGAAGGAGATGGCGATGGCGATGAGAAGTTGTCGACGGCGAGGTGCAGGTGGGTTTCTTAGGTTGAATTGGGTGCAGGGTGCACGGGGAGAAGGAAGAAGGTGGCTGAGTTGGTGAAGATGAGGTGACGAGGAGGAGGAGGCTCGGTTGAGGAAGTTGAGGTGATGAGTTTTAGGGTTAGAGTTTAAGATGATGATGGGTGAATCAATGGGAGCTCGAGGTTCTTATAGGGAGATGAAGACGAGAGATGAGGGAACAGTTAAGGGAGGTGATTATATGGGAGAAGGAAGGTGCACGGATCCCTAGTGAACATGGATCACAAGAGGAGTGAGAGAGAGGGAGAAGAGAGAGAAAGGGAGAGAGATAGAGATAAGAGAGAGAGATCGAGAGGAGAGAGAGGGAACAGTGAGGAGAGAGAATCTTGGCGCGTAGCGGGGAGAGAGAGAAGGAGAGAAGTATGCTCGGGTGAGAGAGAGAGAGAAAGGAAAGAGAGTGGGGCCCAAGGCTTAGAGGAAGAGAGAGATAGAGAGAGAGAGTTTGTTTTAAGGTTAGGATTTTAATTTGTAAAAATATTTTAGTTAGTTTCGAACTGTAAAAGGAATTTAAACGGTTAAATAAATTTTAAATATTTAATGAATTTGAATTTTGGCGGGATACAAAAATATTTCAAAACACGTCCAGGTCGGGTCTAAAATTTCAGGTTTTAAAATTTGAAAAATATATGCGACGTCCAATTTCAAAATGAATGCTCAGGTAACGAAAATGCATACTCCCAAAATTGGATGCACGTACGTACGCGTAGCCATCCAAACACGTCCGTTTCACTGAACGGGATGAGAACAAGGTGCGCGGATGCTACCGCGGGGTTAGGGTATCATGCAGGCCATATTATATAATTTTAAATTATTTTAAATGGCTTAAAATGTTATATGGTAAAAGATACAATGCCAGATAAAATGCCAGTATGCAGTATTCATGAAAATGCACATGTCTATGTAACAAGTCAAGATAATTCATAAATATGAATCAAATAAGTTTCAAGCAAGCGGGTCGGGTCGAATGCAATGTAAAATGTAAAATACCATTCGTGCCCAAAACACGATAAATCAAGAAAAAAAATACCAAAATAAGCAAATAGGATAACTGAAACTGGTATAAATGAACTAGGGTGTTACATCAACTGAAACAAGAAAATGAGAGTTGGTAAGGTGTAACAACAGGAATGAAAGGATGCATAGAGTCAGTAAGAATTTACAAGACAGACACGTCCTAAGGCCACTTAAGCAGAGTATCGTATCATAAATATGCCGCGGAACATACGTACGCTGCGCCACTCTACTTTAATTTCCTACTCCATATCAAGGACAACTTACATGACGAAAGTTCAGGTGTAAGACTCCCAAAGTCAAATCTAAGTTCCATAAAATTAAGCCTCGGTTCCGAAAATTCACGCTCCAGACTCCACATAGTCAAATCTAGACTCAACAAAGTTAAAAACAAATACTATGATACCAACTTTGTCACGACCCGGAAATGGCACGTGACCGGCATTTAAATCACGTGACGTCATTCTAACGTCACCGCAACCCAATCAAGCCGAAAACCAAGATCTAAAACCATTTAAATGAAATAATAGAGGTGAAGTTTTCGAAAGGGTATATTAAATGGAATAAGGTGTAGTTGAAAAGATTGTTTGTATAAAAATATACGCAAGTTTATTATATTATTAAGTTTGAAATCAATTTCGTCGTTTAAAATTTGGGCCGTACCTCCTTTGTAAAATTTGAAATAAAACATTTGCAAAGATATATATATATATATATATATATATATATATAAGCATCCCCAACGAGAGCTAGCTTCCACGTCCAAACGGCGGAGCAACCATGCAGTTAATATATGACACTTAAGGTGAAAATCAACACAAGCAATAAACAATATATACTAAATAAGTATCATCAAGTCGACTCAATCAAGTTCAACATCCAAAGAATAATAAAGAGTCTCAACTCGATCTAATACCATGAATATACAAGTTTTGGTGTGATGGAGAGACACTAGATATAAGAAAATACACATATAAAAGCAGTTACTACATATCGTAACCCACCTAGCAAAAGAATTATGATAACTCAAAAGATGTGCCGACGAGCCGCTAATTATCCGTACGGTCTGTGCTGCAAGAAACTATGGCACAACAGGGTGAGTTGCCAACTTAATGAGTAGAATAATCATCACAAGATATGTACATCATATGCATTACACACACACACACAGACATATATATATATATATATATATATATATATATATATATATATATATATATATATATATATATATATATATATCAAGCGCATTATAATCGGATCGCGCAGATGGAAACACAATATCAACTAAATCATCATAAAATCGTGCCAATCATCGACACGTAAAACTCATGTGTTTCCTTATGCACTGTCCCTTGGATCAGTCATATCTCTTTGGTTCTCGCATCGGTTGGTATCCTTCGGATAACCGCCGTGCCCAATACTAGGCTCACCTCGCCTTTCTATACAGGTTTCTTGCTTCTCGATACCGCACCAGATCCACCATGTATCTAAAATCGGTGTAATCCTCCCTCGACCTTGAAATCAGGTAATCTCAACATAAAATCCATAGAAAACTCATGGTGGACTCCCAAATCATTATATCAAGATAAAACTGCGCTTTTGCAAATACAAACAAGTTTTATAAATTGTTTTGCAAGTTCTCGAAATCCATGGAAAATATCAATTCATCATTTATCTATTTAATAGTTGGCAACTATCATATACGAATCTATATCGCAATGTGATTCGTATACCGAAATCATAGAAATCATTTATACTAGTATGGAAGTCATTTATTTACAAATAGCATAGCACTTCTAAATGTCATGGCAATAATAATGAAGTGTAATGTAGCAAGCGCGTCTATGATTGTGCCTCATGTCAATCATCAGTAATTGTGCTTGCGTTCTATCAAGTGTATGCATATAGACATGGAAATTCTATTAATGAGTACATATAATCACGCGTTTATAAATTGATACGAAGTTTTGTAAATTTCTGGTAGTCGGGGATGCTATACGCCATCCGTCCGATTTTCCACTTATAGATGCACATCTACTCATCGAGTATGGCTCGATCTCGTCGAAGTCGACGACCTTCTTTTCCTTTCTCACCGTGTCGGAAGTCTCCGCAGCCGAATCTACAATCAAAATAATAATGAAATCGAAAATATATATAAATTGTAACTATATTAGTGAACTAAACGTCTAAAAGTTAAAATCTACGATTAACATGTGCTAACTACGTAGAACTACCCTCCAGAGTCTTCGTCTAAACCCCAAAAGGTCAAATCGAAATTTAGAAATCGTTTTAAAAACTTAAAAACTCAAAACTGTCAACAACTCTGAAGGATAGACGTCTGAACCTATACAAGGCAGACGTACGTATGACCCAAAAGGTCTCAAAAAGCACAAAACAAAAAGTAGACGTCTAAGGAAGGGGTCCCAGATGTCTGATCAAAAGGTCTCAAAAGTATAGAAAGAAAGCACACGTTCAAAGAAGGGGCCCCAGACGTCTGGATTCTAAAACAAGATTTTCAAAATGAAAGACAAACGTCTGGATACTTGAGCTTCAGACGTCTGTCTTTCACAAACACAATATAGACATATCCACGGCAGACGTCTGCAACCTATGGGGCAGACGTCTGAAAAAGGAACCTGCTGATACGAAAATTCACAAAACTTGAAATTTCTAAAATTTTAAAAATCCATTTGTTTACACCAAAATACTCTCAACTTCCCAAAATAGGATGCAGTCATCAAGTATACTATACCAATATTCACCACTATTGGTGGTTCACTTAAAAACTCAATTTTTTAAGATCAAACTCATAAAAAATATGACTTTTTAGCTTGAAACACGAAGATAACATGGTAAGACTTATAAATACTTAATAAAGATGAGATATTTACCTATTTTGATTTGAGATGAGGGTGATCCAAACTCTAGGGATGTCCACTTGAAGCTCTTAGAGTTTGTGATGGCTTCTCTTGAAGTCTAAATAAATTTAGATGAGGTGTTTTGTAGGATCCATGGATTTTAGTGGATGAAAACTAGGATTTTTCATTTAGGGTGAAGAGTTGGGGTTTTGGATTTGGGATATTTTGGGATGAGAAATTATTGGGATGAATGAGGAGAGAGAAAGATAGGTGAGAAAGAGAGGGTATCAGGGTGTGTAAGTAGATGACTCTCTCTCTAACCGTCTCTCTACAATTAACTTAACCCTTAACACCCAACCATGGTAAAATCCCAACATTTGTAAAATGATAACGTATAATTTTTCTTGCCATTTAAAATATCGATTTAATTTGCAAACTATACGGATATATTCATAGGGTATTTTGTGAAAACCAAATACGACTCATTTTATAAAATTAATTAAATTCCAAAATAACATTAAAATTTTTGAAATGTTACAGTTTACTGCAATATCGGAGGGCGATGACTTATTGCAATGAGAGTCACCCGGTGAGCGGGCGATCAACGAACGGTGACGACATATGTCAAGCAACGACATGGAAATTTTTTGATGAAATAGACGATGATAGGCAAACAATCGGTGGGCGGGAGATGTGGGGCTAGTGTGATATGCGATAGGCGAGTGATTGGCCAGTATTGACACACTAGTAAAATAGGGGGTTGCCCCTACGGATATTGGAATCCGTAGGGGCAGATTTAACTTGGCCCTACGGATTAATCCGTAGGGCTAAAAGGTTGCCCCTACGGGCTCAGACGTCCAAGAATAAAAATATTAATTCTTAATTTGGTGTTTGCCCCTACGGATCCGCAAACAAAGGACCTACGGGTATATCCGTAGGGGCAACTAAATATCGATTTAATAAAGGCACAGATTGATCGCCTACGCTCACTTTCTTTCTCTCTCTCGATCGCGCGCGAAAAAAATCCCCAAATCGCCACGTCGTTCTCCTCGTCGCCACCGCCGTTCTCCTCGTCGCCACCGCCGTTCTCGTCGCCACCGCCGTTCAGGTCGTCGCCACCGCCGTTCAGGTGAGTAAATCTTGAGGTAAATTAAATGATTTTTTGATTATTTTGGGCTTAGGGTTCATGGCTGGGTCTGGGGTTGCGCGCGCGAGTTGGGGTTCGGCTGTTGCTGGGGCTGGGGCCAGGGTTTGCCTTAGGGTTGGTGTTGGGGTTTAGCTGGCCGCGCTAGGGTTAGGGTTAGGTTGGGGCAGGGGTTAGGTTGGGGTTAAGTGGTGGGGAGTTGGAAAAAAAACAAGAAAATGAAAGAGTAATGAATGTGAGAAATTAAGAATGAGAACAATTGCACAACAAATTTGTTGACAAGAAAATGAGAGAGTAATGAATGTGAGAAATTAAGAATGAGAACAATTGCACAGAGAAAGCTATGCTTGACTAGGGGGGATGGTTCTATGTGCTTTCAGAGAGCAACTTAGGGTTAGGGTTAGGTGGATTGATGACAACAAAATACCATAATTTATAACTATATTACTCATCTAATGTGTATGGCATGTGAAAGCTAGATGAAGGTCGAGGCAAGCACAACAAATTTGTTGGATGGGACAATGTCAATAGGAGCTCAATGCTATTTGGAAAAATAATAATTCAAAGACATAGTGGAGTTTCCGATTGGTGGCATAGACTAGTTTGATGTATGTAGTTGGTTTGATTTATGAAAAAATAGGGAGACAACATGCATGTATGCATATAGGTAACATCTGCCAATATGCCATATCCAGACCGCAATCTATTTTTGCCTATTGGCTAATATGAAAATATCGGCCCGCGTATATGACATAATCAAAGTTGTTAAATCTTGATACGGTTTGTGTTTCGTTTTTTTATTTATCAGTTCTATCAATGTTGCATATAACGCTTTATGATATCAGTATCCTACATTTGTAGTTTTAATTGTTGATTGTTATAGATGAATACCATTGCAATAATAGTTTTTGGTTGATGAATGCTATTGCAATGTAGGATGATCAGTTCTATCAATCTTGATCTCAATGGTTTAAAATCATGTTACACATACAACACGAATGCACAACAAACGCATAATTAGAGAGCGACTCGAGATATTCAGGTTAAAACCAATATATAATTCTCGATGATAATATGAAACCTTCATATTCCCATCGATACTCATATATGAAACTAAAAGCGCCACTTAGTCCCCGTCTATCGGTTAACATACGTGCGATGCTCGTCGTGACCTAGAACTATACGAAGATTGTTAAATATCGGACAGTATAGCTCGATACTAACAACCGTCGTATAGTCTACGCGACGAGAAAATTCAATCGTATGGTAACCCATAGATTTGTCCCGTGTGGACAAGTTAAGAATGTATAAAGCAAACGCCTTCATTCACTTGTGTTTTCATCAGTTTCGAGATATTTCGTCGGTACCTTTCCGCTGGTTCTCCGTGTACAAAGATAGATTAGATATTCATTTCAACGTTGTTTCACAGCTTTGAAATGATTATCTATTCTATTACAGTGTACACGGAGAACAGCGGGGAGGTGCTGCCGAAATTTACTCGAAACGGTTGAAAGCACAAGTGATGGGCGTTCGCTCTATACATTCTTAATGGGATAGAAGCCTACCCCCGACAGCCGGAACACACACATACAATAAGAATACACAACAAACGCATAATTAGAGAGCGATTCGAGATGTTCGGGTTAAAATCAATATATGATACTCGATGATAATATGAAACCTTCATATTCCCATCGATACTCATATATGAAACTAAAAGCGCCACTTAGTCCCCGTCTATCGGTTAACATACGTGCGATGCTCGTCGTGACCTAGAACTATACGAAGGTTGTTAAATATCGGACAGTATAGCTCGATACTAACAACCGTTGTATAGTCTACGCGACGAGAAAATTCAATCGTATGGTAACCCATAGATTTGTCCCGTGTGGACAAGTTAAGAATGTATAAAGCAAACGCCTTCATTCACTTGTGTTTTCATCCGTTTCGAGATATTTCGTTGGTACCTTTCCGCTGGTTCTCCGTGTACAAAGATAGATTAGATGTTCATTTCAACGTTGTTTCACAGCTTTGAAATGATTATCTATTCTATTACAGTGTACTCGGAGAACAGCGGGGAGGTGCTGCTGAAATTTACTCGAAACGGTTGAAAGCACAAGTGATGGGCGTTCGCTCTATACATTCTTAATGGGATAGAAGCCTACCCCCAACAGCCGGAACACACACATACAACAAGAATACACAACAAATGCATAATTAGAGAGCGATTCGAGATGTTCGGGTTAAAACCAATATATGATACTCGATGATAATATGAAACCTTCATATTCCCATCGATACTCATATATGAAACTAAAAGCGCCACTTAGTCCCGTCTATCGGTTAACATACGTGCGATGCTCGTCGTGACCTAGAACTATACGAAGGTTGTTAAATATCGGACAGTATAGCTCGATACTAACAACCGTTGTAAAGTCTACACGACGAGAAAATTCAATCGTATGGTAACCCATAGATTTGTCCCGTGTAGGCAAGTTAAGAATGTATAAAGCAAACGCCTTCATTCACTTGTGTTTTCATCCATTTCGAGATATTTCGTCGGTACCTTTCCGCTGGTTCTCCGTGTACAAAGATAGATTAGATGTTCATTTCAACGTTGTTTCACAGCTTTGAAATGATTATCTATTCTATTACAGTGTACTCGGAGAACAGCGAGGAGGTGCTGCCGAAATTTACTCGAAACGGTTGAAAGCACAAGTGATGGGCGTTCGCTCTATACATTCTTAATGGGATAGAAGCCTACCCCCGACAGCCGGAACACACACATACAAACGCATAATTATAGAGCGATTCGAGATGTTCGGGTTAAAACCAATATATGATAATATGAAACGTTTATATTCCCATCGATACTCATATATGAAACTAAAAGCGCCACTTAGTCCCCGTCTATCGGTTAACATACGTGCGATAATTTATTCTTTTTAACAACAAACGCATACACAAAGCATATACACGGATTTTCTCCTTTGTCAGTAACTATCCCGTTCTTATATTTCTCAATATAGTTAGCATAACCTACAATTTATATGTTATTCAGTTTAACATGGCCCATGAGTACGTCAGAGTTAAGGACTGGATGTATGTGGATTGGAAACAACGTATGCAACCAAAGTTTGTCGCAGGAGTTGCTGCTTTCCTTGAATTTGCACGTGCACATAATAAGATCATAATAGAGAAGATTCTCTGTCCGTGCGATAGATGTGGCAATAAGTACTGGCAGAAGGTAGAATTGGCAGAGCTTCATATTGTAGAACATGGGTTTACTAGACTTTATTCAACTTGGAAATATCACGGGGAAGGAGAAGAATGCAGTACTGCGGTAGAAGAAGAAGGAGAACACGATAATGCGGCAGGAGAAGAAGAAGATTTCGGTAATACGGCAGGAGACGGAAATTTATTTCCATCAGAAGAAATGGAGGATATGGTAGAGGCTACCCTAGGTGAATCTATTCGTATCGAAGATGACATTCCTTCCGGTCAAGGACCGCGTGCGGATAAATATGAAAATTTCATGAATGATGCTAGGAAACTAATTTATGAGAATGCGAAGTATTCCACCCTCTCATGGTTCGTCCAACTTTTCCAGATTAAGTGCCTAAATGGATGGAGCAACAAGTCATTCACAATGCTTCTTTCGTTCTTGAAAGATTCTATGCCTCCGGAAAATAATGTGCCCGAAAGCTGGTACGAAGCCCAGAAGATGATGTCTGATTTGGGTCTAAAGTGCGAAAAAATTCAAGCATGTCCTAAAAATTGCGTGTTGTACAGGAAAGAGAATTCAGATTTGAAAGAGTGTCTAATATGCGGAGAGGCCAGGTATAAGCAAAAAGATTATGATAAGAAGCCTGATATACCTGTGAAGATAGCACGATACTTTCCCATAACACAGAGGCTACAGAGGCTATTCAGGTGCAAGAAAACAACCAAGGCAATGATTTGGCATCACCGTGCTCCTCCAAGCGAAAATGGAAAAATGAGCCATCCAAGAGATTCACCGGCATGGAAGGATTTCGATAGGAGGCACGCAATATTCAGTAGCGATCCTGGCAATGTCCGGCTCGGACTGGCTACCGATGGCTTCTGCCCATTCAACTATATGGCTGGAAGTCACAGTACATGGCCCGTTGTAATGATAATTTATAATCTGTCGCCTTGGTTGGCTATGGACCAATCATACTTTATGATGCCTCTTCTTATCGACGGACCAAACTCACCGGGGAACAATATCGACGTCTATCTCCGACCTCTGATCGAGGAGCTGAAAACTTTGTTCATTGATGGTGTAGAGACATATGATTCAAACATAAATACAACCTTCATACTGCGTACGGCTTTAATGTGGACAATTAATGACTTTCCTGCGTATGGAATGCTATCAGGTTGGTCCGTACATGGTCACAAAGCACGTCCTCATTGCCATGAACACACAACATCAAAATTTTTGAATTTTAACAGGAAGGTTTGTTATTGCGGCCATCGACGTTTTTTGCCTCCAGACCACCCCTATAGGTTAGACACGGTTCACTTTGATGGTCAGCAGGAGCTTCTTGGACCTCCATCCCCATTGTCCGGAGAGGACGTGACTGCTAAATGGGATGGTTACAATAACGTGACCTTCGGGATGGATCCGACGAAACATGTCAAACCACAATATTGGAACAAGTTAAGCATTTTCTTCGAGCTTCCGTACTGGTCTACAAATTTAGTGCGTCATTGTCTGGACGTCATGCATATTGAGAAGGGAGTATCAGAGCACATACTTAACTTGCTTCTGTGTAAAGACGGGAAATCGAAAGACAACATGAATGTTCGGATGGATCTACAAGAGTGGGGAATAAGAAGTGAACTGCACCCTAAACCGGTAGCGGGTAAACCGGGCAAGTTTGTACTTCCCAATGCCGCTTATCATATGTCACAACCGGAGAAGAAAAGATTCCTGCAGTTGTTGCATGATTTGAAAGTCCCCATAGGTTTCTCAGGATCATTCAGTAAGAAAATAAAAATTGTGAAGGGCAAGATCGATGGGCTGAAAAGTCATGATCACCATGTTATTGTGGAGCACCTTCTTCCATTAGCCCTCAGGACTTCTCTCCCCGACTCGGTTGGTCTAGTAATCAACGACTTATGTTGTTTTTTCAGGGAGTTGTGTGCTAAAACACTGGAGGTTGCGACGCTGGATAAACTAGAAAATTCTATTGCGTTGATACTTTGCAAGTTTGAGCGTATTTTCCCACCGTCATTCTTCGATATCATAATACACTTGACGGTTCATCTTGCAACTGAGGCGAAGTTAGCCGAACCGGTACAATATCGATGGATGTATCCCGTCGAGAGGTACGTGTAATTTTTCGTTTCGCGCAATTTATAAATTTATCGTTGTCCTGTATGCCCGTATTTATTTATTCAACATATTCTCATTAGGTACCTTTACACTCTTAAGAAGTATATACGCAATAAAAATCGACCAGAGGGTTCTATCATGCAAGGTTATCTTCTTGATGAAGCAACCACATTTTGTTCCCGCTATCTGGACGAGAACATTGAGAAGGCTTAACCGACCACAAAGAATTCAAGATGGGCCATATGGTAAAACCGAGTATAAGAGGGTAGACACTATGTTTATCAACAAGATATACCGGTTTATCTTGCTTAATTGCGCATGTCTTGAACAAATTAGAGAGTAAGTTCTTTTGGATTAATTGTTATATCTGTGTTTGTGTGTGTATGAAATGACATAATATTAATGTCACAATTATTTGTCGAAAACAGAACTCATTTTAACGAGGTACGTGAGGGGCATCCTGATTGGAACGAAGAACGTTTGGAAAAATACCATCAGGATAATTTTTGTGATTGGGGTCACAGAGCATGTAAGTTATTCGAATTACATTTTATTGCTATCAGTTTTAATCTAAACTTGTATCGTTATGTATTTGTCGTAAAATTTATTTTGTTAGATCCACGATCCGGACTTGTCTGCATCATTTGAGAGTGATTCAAGATGTTTAGCTCAATTTCCTAGTATGGAGGTTGCATATTACAAAGGATTTGGTGTCCTTGGATACAAATTCGAAGTTAAGGACATAGAAACATCTAGAACCGCTCAGAATAGTAGGATTGCGACGGTAGGATCGAACGGTGTGATTTACTATGGGTACTTAAATTGTATATTCGGCATCCACTATCCCGGACGATCAGAACCCTTTTATATATTCCAGTGTACTTGGTACGATCCGCGAACCGATACAGACAGGTAGAGAAGCAGTCTTGGGACTTGGAAAGATGAATATGGATTGACCAGTATGAACACACTTCGATTTTACGGTCAGGACGATCCGTTTATCTTTCCGAACCAAGCGTTCAAAGTATACTATTCATAGTGTTTGAAGCATCCGGGGTGGAGTGCTGTATGCCGATGGAAACCCAGAGATGTCTACGATGTCCCAGAATACGAGGACAGCGATGAGGACGAAGAAGAGAGAAGGCTTAAAGTGCTCCGACCGTCTGTTTCGAAGGACGGGTTGTCTTCGACCGATCATGAAGTTACGTGGGTTAGAAATGACATCGACGATAAAATCCAAGTAGATATGTATGATGCACCCACGAAACGAAAAAGGTTACCAGTAATGTTATATTATTACTTCACATTTTACGCTCTATACATATATAGTCAATACTTTTAATGATTGTCTAATGCGTCCACGAACCGTTTATCTAGATTTGATGATGATTTCGGGAGCAGCGAGGGGCGGCAGGAGCTCCAGCCGCGGCAGAGGCAGAGGCAGAGCGGTTCTGCCGCCCGGAGAGCTCCGTAGGGAGCTTCAGAGGGCCGGTCTTGCACCTAGATCGGAGACCCCTTCGGATGCCTCCTTCCGTGTGGATTTTGCCACACCTCCAGGTATACTGCACGCATATCCATTTTGAATGTAATATTACAGATATTCATGCCTGTTTATGTCAAAATTACTTATACTGTCAATGTTTGATTGTCTAGTTGTTGGTGATGCGTCCACATCTGGGACAGAGGCCACCCCCGCTCCTCCAGGTATGTTTATATATCATATAGTGTATGTATATTGATTTATAATGCTATATCATAAATACACACATTCCTTTTGCTCTTACTTAGCAATTTTTATTATTGTCTAGCTGTAGGTGGTGACACCACCGCACCTGCGGGTATGCTTATATATCCTATAGTGCATGCATATTGATTTAGAACGTTATATTATTGATCTACACATTCTTTTTGTAATTACTTATATAATCTATTTTTAATTGTCTAATTATAGGTGGTGCGTCCACACCTTCCGCAGGGGCCACTCCTGCCGCTTCCATACCCTCCGCATCGTCTGCAGGTTAGTATGAATAAATTTAAAATATTTACTCATTTTACATATGCTCTATAGAATAAATATGAACTTCATGGAAATTTAGCGTCGATGTTTATTTTCTAGTTGGAGGGGATGCGTCCGCATCCGGGACCCCGGTTGTTCCTCACCGAAGGAGCTATCGTCCCGCTCGTGCTGCTGCCCGGGCCCAGGCTCGTGCGATAGTCACTGGAGGTATATATCACACTTGAATTTTCGTTTAACCTTGATTTCTTAATACAACTTTGTTTTATTATTGATTGTCTTGATATTTCGTGCAGACGCAGGGCCTCCCCATCCCCAGAGGGGGACTCGAGGCCCGAATCAGTCCCATAGGCTGAGGCCTGACAGAGCTAGGGGGAGGCAGCATTCCCCCTTTTTTTACCCTTGACTATCGCTATACCGGTCCTCATGCCGAGAGGTTCGTCCGGTATTTGGGGGACGAGAGCCGGCTCGTGAAAAACTATCCACTTCACGTTGAGTGGGGCGAGCAGCACCAGCGCTCATTCACCCTCTTCTTTGATCAGGCTCGGGTATGTATTAATATATATTTTCATTTGATCTATCCAATATATTTATTATTAACACTTGCAATCTAATAACAATGTTTTTTTGTATTTTCAGTTGGATTACGATTTTCAGCCTGTAGCCGACCCTGATCACCCGGGGAGGGTGCTCGACCTTCATGCTCTGTACAATGGCCTGATGAAGAACATACAGGCCAAGGTCCGATACAACAGGAATGAGCTGAAGGCCGACTGCTACTCCCTGTGGATGACGACCCCCGAGGCAGAGAGAGCGGCCCTCCTATCTACACCGGCGTTTGCGAGAGTCGACGTAGAGACATGGCCTCTATTGTGTGCTTATTTCGACTCCCAACGTAAACAGGTATGTATTTTAAATGTAATTCATTATTTATGATATAATTTATTTCTTTGTGTTTCTTAATTAGAAAACTAAATGTTAATGCGTTGTGCAGAAACAGACCGCTCAGAATACAGAGAACAGGAAGTCGGCGAAGAGGGGTCGCCCCACTTACACAGATGGCTCGAGGAACATTACTCGAGCCATGGAGTTATCGGTAAATTACAATAGACCGACCTTTGTGATATTCTGCAATATTAAGAGTTATTTTCTAATATTTCTAATATTAAGAGTTACTTTCTAATATTGCAGACATCTCGGACCGTGGCGTCAGGTGGTACACCGAGCGTGCTGTCCGCATATCTTGCCGTCCACGGCAACTCGACAGATCCCGCCACGGGCGAGCTTCGATATCCCGACGTCGCTACCCAGGAGTACTGCGTAAGTGTTAATATTTTTTCTACCCAAATTTGAAATTTCAGTTTTGGAAGGTTCAAGTTTAAATCTTATACTTATACTTTACTGCTTAATGTGGGTGTAGGAGCGGGTGGTTGAGCAGGCCTAGGCCTCGGGGATCGATTTTACCGGACAGAGCGATCCGAGGCTGCTGACCCCAGTTCTGGACGTCGCACACGGAGGGCACCACGGAGGTTGGGAGAGAGGCCGGGAACTGGGCCCTAGCAGGGCCCATATGAGGTTGGACTCCACCCCGGCGGTTACTTCCTCCGTCTCCGGTGACCGACGTGTCCATCAGGAACTGGAGAGCTTGAGGGCCACCGTTCAGGAGTTGAAGGAGATGCTGGTATGTATACTGCTTTATAGTAAAATATCATGTCATATTATATAGATATCAACATATCCATAATTAGTACGTAGCTTGAGCTTATTTGGTTTTAGACTTAAGTTTGATTAATCATACATACAGATGTAATTAAAATAAACAACAAACTAGATATCCAAACGGGGTTTCGAAATAAGTTAATAATGATACGAATTCGAATAATACACAGTTCTTACACGCTTATTACACACGTTAGGTCCAGACGCGACAGGGTACATCGGCCGAGGCTCCACATGCATCTCCTTCGGCTGCGGCTCCGCAAGCCACTACATCGGCTGCGGTTCCGCAGACAGCTCCTATAGCTCCACTGCCCACTCAGACTCCCGCAGCCGCGGCTCCGCAAGCGACTACCTCGACGGCGGCTGCGCAGACCACATCGCCAGCTCCACATGCCGCTCAGACTCCCGCTCGTGACGAATTGCAGAGTTTATTGACCGAGGAGCAGGCGCGCGTTATTCTATCGTTATTCAGAAGTGGAGCTGGACCGAACTAGGGTAGCTTTTTGGTTCTTATTTTTTGAAACATGTATTTATTTATATCATACACATTGTACTACATTTTGAAACAATATTGATATTGGTTTATATTTATATCATATTCAGTTTTTGGGTTTCTTTTGTATATTATATATATGCGTGAGATGTGATTATGAATACTGCAATATATGATTTGATTGATATATATAGTATTGTGCACAGGGCGGGAAAAAATCAAGCAGCCCATTTTTTTTAAAAAAAATACAGACAATATGTACCTACGGATTAATCCGTAGGTATATATGTTGCCCCTACGGATAAATCCGTAGGGGCAAAATATCAGCAGTAACTGATATTTCCCTCCCGATCTCAGTGCCAGGGTGTTGGGAGTACCCCTACGGACATATCCGTAGGGGTCACTGTCTCTCCCCTACGGCGTTATCCGTAGGGGCTAAATATCAGGATTCCTGATATTTTGCCCCTACGGAAAAGTACCTACGCATATATCCGTAGGGGGTGGTACATGGACCTACGGTTATATCCGTAGGTACATGTAATATATTAAAAAAAATCGTAAATAATATAAAATATTATACCCTACGGATTAATCCGTAGGGGCAACATGATCTACACATAAATCCGTAGGGACAAGAATTTGCCCGTAGGGGCAAGTTCGGGGTCTCAACTTGCACCTGCGGCCTTTGCATCTACGGGGTATTTTTTCGCCCCTACGCATATATCCGTAGGGGCAGTGGGTTGCCCCTACGGATAAATCCGTAGGGGCAACCCTTATTTGTAGTAGTGACAACGGTTGATAACTGGCATCAGACGGTTGTGACAACGGTTGATAACTGAAACCGATTATATCAATTAAAAATTCCGGTGAGAAAATTCTAATAGACACGAGCTTAAATGAATTAAGATTTTCATCATTGAGGACACCTCGTTCACATGGAAATCCTAAGTTCTCTAGGACATTATTACTCTTTCTTTTTCCTTGTTAGGGGAATAATAATTCATAGTATGGAGCAAGCAGAACTTAAATCCAGACCCTTTTTAAATTTATTAGAAGATTTACCATTAAGTTATAGTGGCACTCATAGAATATTATTTGACGTAATGATATTTTAAAAATCATAAATTTTCGAAAAAAGATTATTTGTGTTCATACAGACAAGCGGTTAATTTCTGGAAATCTAGAATTAGTCTTGATCCACCTAGAGTATCAGGATCAAACGGCCCTTAGTGGTCTTTTAAAGTTAAAAATTGAGGTAGCACATTGTATTCAATTCAATTATTAAAAGTAATGAGAAGATATAAAAAAAATCACCAAAATATATTGCATTAAATTGATAAATATCAACACTTACCATTTCATTTAAAGAAATGCCAAGCTCATAATAATATTTTAATGTATACATAATATCATAATATGGTATTTGATGATTGAAAATGGAAAGTTTTGTATATTTGAGCACAACTTGTTAAAAGTAGAAGAAAAGGAGAAGAAAATTGTAATCTAAGCGGCAACCAGTGTTGAGGGTATTTTCGTAATTAGAACATTCCGCACTTAACCCCATTAGTTGCGACTAATGGGGGAGGCAGCCGCCATGCTGGGTCCCACTGTTAGGCTATTCTGCCGCTGGGCGCCAGGCATGGTCACCGCCACGTGATCCCTTTCCCCAATTAAACTCGGTTGATGGAACCTAATCATGCCACGTGCGCTTGAGTGAACGTGAGCCGTTGAATGATCACGTGCTCGGTGCAGTCGTTATAATTGATCGACGAGAGGTGGGGTGGGCCCAGCCTAAGGGAACACGTACGTATTCTTTTTTGGGTTCCCGCCATATGCTGACGCACGTGCCGTCTATGTATTTTTTTTTATTTATAAATTTCTTGGGAACATCGTCTGTTGCATGAAAGAGATCCCTGCCGTTGGATTAAATGGAGGGAAACCAATGTTTTTGCTGACCTACACTGTGGGGCCTACCCAAACACCTTTAGTTTGACCGCTGTTTTCTTTCTTTAATCAAGACTTGACTATTATTATATCATTGTAGAGACGAAACGGAAATCTCGTCTCCTGCAAGAGTAAAATATTCTCTACTATGATCAAAAACCTCTAGTGAAGGTGTGATTTGCACGAATGGTCTAGGAAAAACTTTTGCCATATTTCAATTTCGTTAACCTAAGAGAAGATCGATGCTGGATGCAAAACCATCTTGATACAATTAAATATCCATCTTATATTGAAGGACGTATGATGATGATGTGAAAATATAGATTCTCGAAAAAGATAACTATCATAAGAGGTGTAGAAATGTTTTGTAAGAATCTTGTATATCCTTTTGAATTTTGACCTATATAAGATGGAATTAAATTATTTTCCACCGAGCAGCAACAATGTGCTTGGTTTTTGTGTAGGGATTTTTACTAAAAAGTTCCTCATATTTCGCTAATAACTAAAATGCCTATCTATATTTCATATTTACTTAAAATACCCCACTTATGTTTAAGTTGACCTAAAAAAAACTCTCGCTGGTTTTTGATTCAAAGTTAATGCCCCGTTAGGGAGCTGGCGCTGCTCTCTTACCTTCTAGGTATTAAGATAGGGTTTTTCCCACAAAAAATAAACCTGCATTCTTGTTTAGTTGAAAATTAAGATTTAAAACAACTAAAGAATCATTCATTTCGAATGAGGTTGCCTACTAACTTGAATCTTGCAATTGAAGGGACAATAGCACTCGACAAGCTCGTCGTTGGAGAACGTTGAGGAAGACAAGCCAGGTTCCATGATCAATTTGATAGATCTTTGATTGAAATCTAACTCCAAAACCAACTTAGAGGAAAAATTGGGAATTTTGGGAGAAGAGAAGGGCCAGGGGTTTTGAGACCCTATCTCGATACTGACCGTTAGCCCTCTAACCGTGTAATAGAAGATATCAAAAAAAATCTCTTCTTAGCTTGTTAAGAAGGCCTTTAAGTGCAATTTAAATGTATGGAAGGTATTTTAAGTAATTACGAAAAGTATGAGAAATTTTTTAGTAATTAGTCTGGACTAGTCTTATTAGTTAAAAGCTCATTTATTTAATCAAATAGGATATATGCAATTGTTAATTAATTAATGATTATGTATCTTGGGTGTTTTTCGTTTAGCAGGAGTTTGAAAGCTTCTCCCCTACAAAAGTGGGTATATTCACTTATTCGTATTGATTCTCCGATGTAGATTACTTCCTAACCTCTTTCCATATATTTATGCATTCTTCTCTAACTTCTTCATATTTACATATATCCCCTTAAAAGCTTTTAAATTGTTAATAGAAACCTTTTTCTTTGATGCTGAGAATCTCCTGATAGTTCCATAATAAGTAGAAAGAAATTCTTTAACCATACAATTCGTTCAGTTGCTTCACATGGATTTTCCTAAATTTGATGTTTAAGATTTCGATAGATGCTTTTTCAACGCTATTAATCATGTATAAAAGTAAAATGAACATCATTTTCTAAATTGTTGTTTGTGTTGCATTATCTTTTGAATAATAGCGACTATTTTAGCATTTCACCAATTTTTTAAAATAATTTTTAAACTAATCCATAATATTTGAATCAGTTTCAATATTGCATCACCTTTCTTCATTAAGTCCCGAATTATAAAACTTTAAAGACTAAATTTATGGATTAAGAAAGTTAAAGTGTAATGTTACATGGTTTTAGAATAAAAGGTTGAAGTTTAAATTAATTATAGATTACAAAATAAAACTATTTTTACTTATATATTAATTCAAGTTTAAGGTCTGGTTTGGCCACAAAGTTTCCAAAACCATTGTTTGGTTACCAACAAGCCATGATTTTAATTTTTTAAGTTTGGCAAAGAAGCCCCATAAAACTTTGGTTTCGGAAACTTTAGACCGATTGCCAAATGAGGTCTACGGAGTTATCGTTAATGTTTATCCGGGTGAGTTAGGGTTTTTGAAAGGCATATATGCTTTTGTAATGGCCATTTGAGTATGAACAAGAGTATACTACTGTATACTTAAAGCTAGTTGATAAAACAAAGAAGGTCTACCTCCATTGTTTAATTTGTTGTATCTTTTGGTCTCTTTGAGTAGAATATTTCCTTTTCTATTTTTTCGCAGAAGATGCATGAGTTGACAAGTTCCTTTTTTTAATTTTTAAATTTCCCTATATCTTCATTATTCTATTCTTCTCTTGGTTTAGGGATTATATATTTAAGAAGACCAAAATGCCCATGATATTTATAATAGCCATCTAAATCAAGACTAATAATAGTTCATTTCAAACGCATATATAATTCTAATTAATTGTTCATATATCCCAATATTTCTTCATGGTAGCTCAAACTTAATTAAGTAATTATTATTACTTGGAATTATAGTACAATGAAGATCTTTCTTTGACCTTTACCAGATGTTGTTTCCTACACCTTTCTACCCCGTAAACAATTGAAATATCAATATTTTTGGGTGAAAAGTTAGAAATATATACACACACAAAAAGTTATATATATATATATATATATATATATATATATATATATATTATAATGAAGATCTTTCTTTGACCTTTACCAGATGTTGTTATATATATATATATATATATATATATATATATATATATCTTACAATGAAAATCTTTCTTTGACCTTTATATGTTGTTTCCTACACCTTTCTACCTGTAAACAATTGAAATATCAGTATTTTTGGATGAAAAGCTGGAAAAATACATGGAAGTGTTTTCACTACTGCAACATCCACTTGCCCCTGCGGATTAATCCGTAGGGACGTAAAATAGCTCTGTAGATTCAAAGGTCGTATGTGAAAGTATTTGTCCTGAACATGCCCCTACGGAGTAAATATTATCCCTACGGCGTTATCCGTAGAGGCAATTAGCCCTACGGATTATTCCGTAGGGACATAATCTTTTTTTAATTTATCTGCTTATAAAATAAAATAATTGTCTCTATGGTGTTATCCGTAGGACCTTATAAATGCCTTATGGGTTACACCGTAGGGGCAAGTTTTGTCCATGTTACTGAGTTCACAGGGACAAAATATCAGATATTCTGATATTTTGTCTTTACGGATAAATATGTTGGGGCAAAACGTGCCTCTACGGATTAATCCGTATGGACATTATATCTATTTTTTAAAAATGGGCTTCCCGTTTTTTCTCCGCCTTGTGCACAATATATATATATATATATATATATATATATATATCTCCAAATACATAAATATTCATAAACAACATCTCATGCATAATATAAAAAAATAAACAAACAAAACACAAAATCAATCTAAAATTATCGTAAACATCCAAACAACCACCGATATTGTCCAATACATACAATATGTATCAAATAAGTACATCCATCATAAAAAATATAAATAAACCTATCCTACATCGGTCCAGCTCCTTCACCTCTAATAATCGCCATAATCCGGTGCACCTGCTTCTCAGTGCAGCCATGGATCGTCAAAAACTCAACTAATGAAGGAGCGGTCTGTGCAAAAGTCCGAGTGGTCTGTGTAGGATTCTGAGTGGGCCGTGGAGCTATAAGAATGGCTTGCGCATCCGCGGCCAAGATAGTGGCTTATGAAGCCGCAGCCGAAGGAGAGGCATGTGGAGCCGCAGCCAAAGGAGCCTGTCGAATTTGTACAGTTTTGTGTTTGTGTAATAAACGAGTAAGAACAGTGTATTAGATTTTAGTTGAATTCGTATAATTATTGGATTATTGCGGAACCGCGAATTTATATATGTTCTGTTGAGATTCCACACGTTCTGTTGAAATTTATATGTTATGTATGAGAATTTATACATGTTGAAATTGCACACATTCAGAACTATGCTTTTTCCCCTCAATCTAAGAATACTTAAGGACTTAGGCCTTATTTGGGTATCTAGTTTAGAAAACCGTAGTTTATTTTAAGTGGAGGTAGAAATGATACTTACTCTAACTTGTAAGCCTGTATCTCTCCTTAATTGTTTAGCTTTGATTGGATGCTTGATTTCGGAGTTATCTAATTTACAAATCAATGTTTTCTTTTCATGTTTTGAGTTTGGATAATCATAACTATTTCAACTCCAAAATGAAGAAAGATGTGGTATGGTAATAATTATAGAGTTCATTTAATTAGATAGTTTTATATAAGTCTGATTAATCAAACTTAAGTCTAAAACCAAATAAGCTCAGGCTACTAATATTGCATATGCTATCATCTATAATGTGATATATGTTAGTTATATGTATGCCCTAGAGGCCATTACTATACATGAGATGTATATCGTAGTGGATGCTTGGACATATATAGGGAGGACTTTCTTGCTCGACATGATAGTATGCTATCTGGTTACTCTTTACCTTAACGTGTACACTGATTGTCTCTCTATTACATATTGGTAGAGCCCTTAGGATGTGTACTTGACTACCTGGACTATGATGAGGATCATACTAGTGGGGACATGGTAGTCCATAAGTACATCTTTCAAGGTCCCCAGTCGTTGGTGTATCGAGACGGGGTATCGATATACCAGAGTAGACTAGCGTATAGCTTCTCGACCCATGTAGATGGGCGATGGATGATCCCATATCCATTGGTGTTTGACATCAGAGATGATATACGGGTGTTCAGTGGAGACTGGATACACTGGACGGACTCGCCGAGAACTCCCAGATGGTATTATACCTTACGTCAGATGGCAGTTCTCTGGTGACACTGGTGCAGATTAGTCTGTAGACCCGAGATCGTCATAGAGTCTTGTGTGATTCCCACTGTGCTTTGATTTCCACCTTACCACGTCCAAGAGGGCGTGAAAAACGGTGGTTTTTGGGTACAGTCCCGAGTCACATGGAGGCAATGAGCGATAGGAGGGGTTTCGTCTCTCCCGGTATTGGGGGTTGATGTTGCGCTATGCTCGATTGGCCATAACAGGGAAGTCCCTGGCCAGGGCTGGTTTAGAGATTTACTGGTAAGTGTTACCATTAGTTTCTCGACCCGTTATGAGCCTCATATCGGCATGACTTATCGATTATTGGGGTCTGACGTTTACCACCCCTAGACTTGATATGCGACATATCATACGAGGAGACCGGACTGTACAGTAGTGTCACTGTCAGGCTTTTTGCAGGAGTTGGAGCGGGCTTGCTTGCTGATCTTCTGATCGCTCAATACCCAGGTAGCCGTTACGTCCAGCTAGTACCGCTGACGGCTTGTGGGTGCTTGATATGATCATCACCTACTGCCGGCGTATTGACGAGTCTTTAGAGTCCTACATAGAGGTTTTACTGGCTCAGGAAAAATGAAATAGGAGCGCATATGTGATATGTGCGGGACCGAGAATAATGCAAGTATGTGATACCGTATTCTATTCTCGCGATGTTTGTATCGATCGGTTATATGCGATATAACCTGGTTATTGAATCAAGGGTTGATTCGATAAGTCGATATATTGGATGTTAGTCGGTTATATATGATATAACCGGATTATTAAGTCAAGTGTTGATTTAATAATTTAGTGTATAATTGTATATGTGATATACTAATTTACATTAACTAACATTAGGTTCACTTAAGTATTTGTTTTTCTCACTTGTGCAGAACTTAATATATATGTGATATATATTTATTTGTGTTCATTTTGTATCATGGTTGTTGATACAACTTTCATGGGTAATGTTACATGCCCCGCTTCCCAGAGTACGCAAGATTGGGCACGTAACATAGCCAACCATGCTACCTGTGGGTAGGAAGTATCCATCCACAGTCACATTACGGTTGTAAGGATATCAAGAACAAGATAATAAACTAATCTAACACATGTCCCAATCCATAATAACAAGAGTCAATAAACAATAAGTGCGGAAGCAAATGATCCAATACAATAAATAAACGGTATGTCCCATAATGCGGGCTCACATCTGGAAATGAAATGAAATAAATAAACTAATCACTAAGGAACTCACAGTTCAGCCTGCTGGCTGAAGTACTCCTGCTCGGTCGTCGACAGTGGTAAGGAATCTGGGCCATGCAAAACCCAGACGTCAGCGCGTCATGTCAATCAATAATATCAATGAACATGGTAATAAGCAGTGCAGGGATGATCATGAATAAAGCAGTACTATGAAATAACAGTGCAGGGTAATGTGCAGTGGTAACTAAACTGTCCTATCAGGTTTCTACTCTAAAGTCTTTGAAATCAATTGATGAATCGTCGATGTAACTCAATAGTATCCCGTGCGTGCCCGGGACCACGGTCAAGGTTCTCGGGGCTGAATCCCAGACGTGCCGCTAAGCAGTAATAGGTAGCTGGATGGATGAGTGATGTCAGCATCATCACTCCGGGGCAGGCCAAGCCCGTAAGACTGATCAGAACCGGTATCGAACTGTTGAGTTACAAGTCGGTTTCACCTTTGATTTCCCCATACCCCCAAGCTATGTATGTCAGGTCAGGTATTCAATAATTAAGGATTAATGCCGACATAGGATCAGGTAACAGGTCAGGTTTGTCTGGATAGACAACAGGAGTGGTCCATGAGGACCCCAAGTCAAGTTTGTCGGCATTAGGCATGAGATCATGTAACAAGTCAGGTCGTAGTACAGTAGGTTGAGTCAGTATGTACATGGTGTCATGTCTGGTGTATCAGTATGTAAATATATGTCAGGTGTGGCAGGGTCGAGTCAATATGCAATGTAACCGAGTATATGCTCTCAACAGGTGTACGATCAAATAAGTAACAGCAGCAAGAAAGTAATTAACAATAACGGTTCACTTAATCACAATGTTACAAGAATATAATGCAGCTGTACTAGGCTAGCAGGTTCGAGCACCCTTGGGGTGCAATAATCACAGGGTAGCGCAATATCAATAACAGCAGGTAATAAAGATTTAAGTGTGCGACTATCATCCTCTAAATAGTGAAATGATTAGCAGGTAGTCATTATTAAAGTTATGGTGGCAAAGTACAATTTAGATGGCAGTATTATAATGCATATCACATTTCGTCCAATGAGGACAAGTAACAATACTTAGTTTAAACAGCAAGTTTTATGAGTCAAATATTTAATTAGTTTAACGTAGCATGTAGCAAGAAATCTTGCCTCGACGGTTTCGCAAACCGGAAAACATGAATGCACTGTCGGCAGAAAACACGAGACGGGTGCACGGACTACGGATCGAGTCCCAACAGCGAACAGCGGGACCACACGGACTAGGGTACTTCGCTGGAGCGTCGGGTCCAAACGACGGCACGGCCGGATTCCGGCAAAAGTCAAAGGCGACGAAGTTAGCAAACACGATACACGTAACAAAGACCAGCGAGGGATTAAACATGAAATGGAAAGCTAAAGGGATACTTACAGGGAAGAACCAGGGGGCAACTACGACGGGCCCGACGGCGGTGGGCGCGCCGGCGGCGAACAGAGAATGCGGCTGGGCTGAATATGGCTGGATGTTGCTGGAAAAGGATGGTGCTGAGAGTAGAGGAGGTGCTGGCCTGCTCTGGTGATCGAGGGGAGAAGGAGGTGGTCGGAGGTGGCTCTGGCAAGGACGGCGATGATCGACGGCAAGTTTCCCGGCGAACCAGAGGGTTAGATGATGGGTTGGGCTCGGGTTGGTGGTGGTCCGGCGAGGGGAGGAGGAAGACGACGAGGTCGGGACGAGGGTGAAGGGAGGAAGTCTCTGGCGTCGTCGGCGATGGGAGGCGGCGGCGACGGCGAGATCTGGATGCTGGTGATGGCGTCGGGGTGGGTTTGCAGGTTCTGGAGGAGGGAGAACGGAGGAAAGAGGGGGTGCGGCCGAGACTGCGGAGGCAAGGGCGATGGTGGTGGTGTTGACGGCGCGGGGACTGCGGCGGCGACGACACGACGATGCTAGGGCTAGGGTTCCGTGGGGTTTTCTCGTTGTGGGTGTCAGGAGGACGTGGGGGAAAAAATATAGGGGGATAGAGAGAGAGAGAGGTGTTATTAGAGGAGAGAGAGAGAGATTATAGGATGAGAGAGAGAGAGAGAGAGATAGAGAGAGAGAAAGAATCGGATTGGAGAGAGAGAGACTGAGAGAGAGATGGTGATGGGGGCCCACGAGGAAAATAGACGCTCGTGATAGGCTGGAGGTAAATCTCGTGATGAATTTTTTTAAAGATTGAACAGGATTGATATGTTAAAGAAATAGAAACAGAAATATATTATAGTTTATAATATTAAATTAAAATGGGTATTTCGGCGCTAAATGAAACATTTCCAAATCGCGCCCGGGTTGCGCCCAAATGTTTTAAATTCAAATTATAGGATTTTAAGCGAGTTCCAAATTTTGAAAAGAGGTGTTTTATGATTAAAATGCATGCCTCCAAGTCGGACACTTGCACGCGCGCGTAGCCATCCAAACTTGCCCGTTTAGCCGAACGGGAAGAAATCTCGACACGCGGACGCTACCACGCGACTAGTGGCGACGAGTAGGCCAACAAGAATATTTTTAATTTCATTTTATGTGTTAAAATTTGTTATGTGCCAAAATGACTTAACCGGTTAGAATTTATCAATAAACACCAAACAAACAGGATAATTGGAATGAGCAAAGTATAACACTCAACTAGTACCAGAAATAGTATTATGGGCTCGGGTGTTACATCATACCCAACTACAAAAAGAATTTCGTCCTCGAAATTCCAAGAATACAAGATAGCTAACCACGGGAAAAGGTGAGGAAATTTCTGTCGGATCTCGTCTTCTCGCTCCCAAGTGGATCCTCCATGCAATCGATTACCCCAAGAAACTAGCACAAGAGGGATAACCTTGTTCTTAAGAACCTTTTCTCTTCGATCCTTGATTTCAACCGGTCGCTCCTCAAAAGTTAGGTCCTCCCGTACGGTCAACTCCGAATGATCCAAGACGTGGGTCTCATCTCGAACATATCTCCGAAAATCCGCAATGATCTCCCTCTGTGCAGTCAATACCTGAATCGCTGGTAACCGACTTAGCGCATCTGGCACGACGTTAACTTTTCCCGGATGGTACTTAAGATCAAGGTCGTAGTCGGCCATCAGCTCCAACCATCTGCGTTGCCTCATGTTCAACTCCTTCTGAGTGAACACATACTTCAAACTCTTGTGATCTGTAAAGACTTCGACTCTCTCGCCCAAAAGGTAGTGTCTCCAAATCTTCAAGGCGAAGATCACGGCCGCAAGCTCCAAGTCATGAGTCGGATAATTCTTCTCATGAGTCTTCAATTGTCTCGATGCGTAAGCCACGACCTTCCCATTCTGCATCAAAACACATCCCAATCCTTTTTCAGATGCGTCGCCGTGAATCACCAGCCCTCCTGAATTATCTGGTACGGTCAGGATCGGGGCGGTTATCAACTTCTGCTTCAAGGTCTCGAAGGCCAATGCACATCCATCCGTCCAAACAAACGGTACCTCCTTGCGCGTAAGCTTGGTTAGCGGCTCTGCCAAACGAGCGAAGTTCTCCACAAATCTCCTGTAGTATCCGGCGAGTCCAAGAAAACTTCTTATCTCCGCAACATTCTTTGGAATAGGCCAATCTCGAATTGCTGCAATCTTATCGGGATCGACGGCGATTCCATCGCCCGACACGACATGCCCCAGAAACTTCACTTCTTCCAGCCAGAATTCGCACTTACTCATCTTCGCGAATAAATTCTCTTGTCTCAGCGTCTGCAGTGCGATCCTTAAATGCTCAGCATGCTCCTCCGGACTCTTCGAGTATACCAGAATATCGTCAATGAATACCACAATAAACTGGTCTAAGAACGGTGAAAAGACCCGGTTCTTCAAATCCATGAATATTGCTGGCGCATTAGTCACTCCGAAGGGCATTACCAAATACTCGAAATGTCCATATCGAGTTCGAAACGCCGTCTTGCAAATGTCTTCTGCTTTTACTCGGACCTGATGATATC
Source organism: Agapanthus africanus (assembly GCA_030015575.1). Taxonomy (NCBI): domain Eukaryota; kingdom Viridiplantae; phylum Streptophyta; class Magnoliopsida; order Asparagales; family Amaryllidaceae; genus Agapanthus; species Agapanthus africanus. Next base: position 559,087,059 of record JASDDO010000031.1, read on the forward strand.
CTGATCGCAAATCCAATTTCGAGAATACCCTCGCGCCACTATGCTGCTCAAAAAGTTCTCCAATGCGAGGGATCGGGTACTTGTTCTTAATAGTCACCCGGTTCAATTCTCGATAATCAATGCACATCCTTCTCGTGCCATCCTTCTTCTTTACTAAAAGAACTGGAGCTCCCCAAGGCGAGTTGCTGCTTCGAATCCAACCCTTCTCGAGTAATTCACCAACTTGTTTCTTAACTTCTTCCAATTCCACTGGTGCCATCGGATAATAAGATTTTGATACTGGCGCTGCACCAGGAATAAGGTCAATCGCACCCTCCACATCTCGTTTTGGAGGTAAGACTGATATATCTTCAAACACATCCATAAAGTCACGAACAACTGCTGGCTCTTCATTACTATCCACTTCCATTGTCGCAAGAACACTATTTGTCGGCCTAGCCCTAAACTCGACTGGCTCGACAGAGCTGCTACCTCCAGAGAAAGTAAACTCAGGGTGTCCGGGAATTTGGAAATTTACCTTTCTTGCCCTACAGTCAATGTGTGCGTGGAAAGTGATAAGAAAATCCATTCCCAAGACTACTTCATAACTGCCCGTATCTATCACCAAGAAATCTGCAAAGAGCTCTCGTCCGCAAACAACAACTGTACAATCTCTACACTCCTTACTAGCTATGATTTTCCCATTCCCAGTGTGTATGTCCCAAAAACTAGGCAGGGTCGTGCAGGTAATCGAGTGTGTAGTTATAAAGTTGGATGACATAAAACAGTGGGATGCTCCGGAATCGAACAATGCCAATGCGGGAAAACCATGAACGAGTAAATTACCTGAAACCACTTCTCCTGATGCCTTAGCTTCCTCAGCTGTCAGCGTGAACGCTCGAGCCTGATTTGGTCCTTGAGTAAGCTGTTCCTGCCCTTGGAACGGTCTCTGCGGAGGCTTCTATGCATCATCTTTCGCGCGAAGCTTCGACGGACAAGCACTAACGGCGTGATCTGCCGCTCCACATCTAAAACAGAGTCCCAGCCTCTTACGACACTCCTTTCGCACATGTCCGGGTACATGGCAGTAGTCACAAATCACGCTCCCTTTCCGATCGCCCACAATTGTTTTCTTCATTGGTGCTACGCTGCGCCTGTTCACCGGAATACTTCTACGTACAGACGTTTGGTTCAGTGCAGATGCCGGTTCCAGCTCGGTCTGTCCCTTTAGATTCTCCAGCAATCCCCTTATCACTCTACGCCTGGCGGCTATGACCGCACGTCTTTGGTCCATCTTCAAATTCTTACCGGCCATATTCCTGGAAATCAAAGTACCCAACATTAGCATGATGATAGATTCTGAGTATAGATCAAGGCTAGAACTCCAAGATACTTAAATAGAGTACCGCATTGTAGCTATGCCGCGGTATCATAGCCGCAATTACTTAACTCCACCCAAGTCGCCTAAGTCCTAGAGATAACAAGAAATTAGGTTTTCGAGTTGACAATGCAAAGTAAGTTTGCATGTCAACATGATCCGGAAGAATGATTCAAGGATGGTAAAATGGTCGAAGTGGCAGGACATGTTTCCTAGTCATGGGTATTATGATTCGTGTATCGGGTGCAATACCCAACTACAAAGAATCAACCCAATTAACCTATGGCTTTGATACCAAAAGAACCATGTCACGCCCCGCTTCCCAGAGTACGCAAGATTGGGCACGTAACATAGCCAACCATGCTACCTGTGGGTTGGAAGTATCCATCCACAGTCACATTACGGTTGTAAGGATATCAAGAACAAGATAATAAACTAATCTGACACATGTCCCAATCCATAATAACAAGAGTCAATAAACAATAAGTGCGGAAGCAAATGATCCAATACAATAAATAAACGGTATGTCCCATAATGCGGGCTCACATCTGGAAATGAAATGAAATAAATAAACTAATCACTAAGGAACTCACAGTTCAGCCTGCTGGCTGAAGTACTCCTGCTCGGTCGTCGACAGTGGTAAGGAATCTGGGCCATGCAAAACCCAGACGTCAGCGCGTCATGTCAATCAATAATATCAATGAACATGGTAATAAGCAGTGCAGGGATGATCATGAATAAAGCAGTACTATGAAATAACAGTGCAGGGTAATGTGCAGTGGTAACTAAACTGTCCTATCAGGTTTCTACTCTAAAGTCTTTGAAATCAATTGATGAATCGTCGATGTAACTCAATAGTATCCCGTGCGTGCCCGGGACCACGGTCAAGGTTCTCGGGGCTGAATCCGAGACGTGCCGCTAAGCAGTAATAGGTAGCTGGATGGATGAGTGATGTCAGCATCATCACTCCAGGGCAGGCCAAGCCCGTAAGACTGATCAGAACCGGTATCGAACTGTTGAGTTACAAGTCGGTTTCACCTTTGATTTCCCCATACCCCCAAGCTATGTATGTCAGGTCAGGTATTCAATAATTAAGGATTAATGCCGACATAGGATCAGGTAACAGGTCAGGTTTGTCTGGATAGACAACAGGAGTGGTCCATGAGGACCCCAAGTCAAGTTTGTCGGCATTAGGCATGAGATCATGTAGCAAGTCAGGTCGTAGTACAGTAGGTTGAGTCAGTATGTACAGGGTGTCATGTCTGGTGTATCAGTATGTAAATATATGTCAGGTGTGGCAGGGTCCAGTCAATATGCAATGTAACCGAGTATATGCTCTCAACAGGTGTACGATCAAATAAGTAACAGCAGCAAGAAAGTAATTAACAATAACGGTTCACTTAATCACAATGTTACAAGAATATAATGCAGCTGTACTAGGCTAGCAGGTTCGAGCACCCTTGGGGTGCAATAATCACAGGGTAGCGCAATATCAATAACAACAGGTAATAAAGATTTAAGTGTGCGACTATCATCCTCTAAATAGTGAAATGATTAGCAGGTAGTCATTATTAAAGTTATGGTGGCAAAGTACAATTTAGATGGCAGTATTATAATGCATATCACATTTCGTCCAATGAGGACAAGTAACAATACTTAGTTTAAACAGCAAGTTTTATGAGTCAAATATTTAATTAGTTTAATGTAGCATGTAGCAAGAAATCTTGCCTCGACGGTTTCGCAAACCGGAAAACACGAATGCACAGTCGGCAGAAAACACGAGACGGGTGCACGGACTACGGATCGAGTCCCAACAGCGAACAGCGGGACCACACGGACCAGGGTACTTCGCTGGAGCGTCGGGTCCAAACGACGGCACGGCCGGATTCCGGCAAAAGTCAAAGGCGACGAAGTTAGCAAACACGATACACGTAACAAAGACCAGGGAGGGATTAAACATGAATGGAAAGCTAAAGGGATACTTACAGGGAAGAACCAGGGGGCAACTACGACGGGCCCGACGGCGGTGGGCGCGCCGGCGGCGAACAGGGAACGCGGCTGGGCTGAATATGGCTGGATGTTGCTGGAAAAGGATGGTGCTGAGAGTAGAGGAGGTGCTGGCCTGCTCTGGTGATCGAGGGGAGAAGGAGGTGGTCGGAGGTGGCTCTGGCAAGGACGACGATGATCGACGGCAAGTTTCCCGGCGAACCAGAGGGTTAGATGTTGGGTTGGGCTCGGGTTGGTGGTGGTCCGGCGAGGGGAGGAGGAAGACGACGAGGTCGGGACGAGGGTGAAGGGAGGAAATCTCTGGCGTCGTCGGCGATGGGAGGCGGCGGCGACGGTGAGATCTGGATGCTGGTGATGGCGTCGGGGTGGGTTTGCAGGTTCTGAAGGAGAGAGAACGGAGGAAGGAGGGGGTGCGGCCGAGACTGCGGAGGCAAGGGCAATGGTGGTGGTGTTGACGGCGCGGGGACTGCGGCGGCGGCGGCACGACGATGCTAGGGCTAGGGTTCCGTGGGGTTTTCTCGTTGTGGGTTTCAGGAGGACGTGGGGGAAATAATATATGGGGATAGAGAGAGAGAGGTGTTATTAGAGGAGAGAGAGAGATTATAGGATGAGAGAGAGAGAGATAGAGATATAGAGAGAGAAAGAATCGGATTGGAGAGAGAGAGACTGAGAGAGAGATGGTGATGGGGGCCCACGAGGAAAATAGACGCTCGTGATAGGCTGGAGGTAAATCTCGTGATGATTTTTTTTTAAAGATTGAACAGGATTGATATGTTAAAGAAATAGAAACAGAAATATATTATAGTTTATAATATTAAATTAAAATGGGTATTTCGGCGCTAAATGAAACATTTCCAAATCGCGTCCGGGTTGTGCCAAAATGTTTTAAATTCAAATTATAGGATTTTAAGCGAGTTCCAAATTTTGAAAAGAGGTGTTTTATGATTAAAATGCATGCCCCGAAGTCGGACACTTGCACGCGCGCGTAGCCATCCAAACTTGCCCGTTTAGCCGAACGGGAAGAAATCTCGACACGCGGACGCTACCACACGACTAACGGCGACGAGTAGGCCAACAAGAATATTTTTAATTTCATTTTAGGTGTTAAAATTTGTTATGTGCCAAAATGACTTAACCGGTTAGAATTTATCAATAAACACCAAACAAACAGGATAATTGGAATGAGCAAAATATAACACTCAACTAGTACCAGAAATAGTATTATGGGCTCGGGTGTTACAGTATAATTGTATATGTGATATACTAATTTAGATTAACTAACATTAGGTTCACTTAAGCATTTGTTTTTCTCACTTGTGCACAACTTAATATATATGTGATATATATTTATTTGTGTTCATTTTGTATCATGGTTGTTGATACAACTTTCATGGGTGTATGAGACTTACACCATGCTATTTGTTATGTTGGGTTTAATGTATTTAAAGTAATTACAAAATTAGTGGAAAATTAGAAAATGCATGAAGCTTGTGGAAGCTTGTGGATGCATTGACTAAAGTCCACTAAGTTTGTTTTTACTTTAGATTTTTGTTAACCTAACCATCACACTTAGCCATGATTAAGTCTCTACATGAGTTAGTAAATGATACTCACTCACCATGGTTAGCTCACTCTCTTGATTAGTTTTCATTCTCATTTTGAGCTCATCTTCTTCCTCCTTCAATTTCTTTCTAGGGTTTGCTAAAGAGAGAGATATATAGTAAGAAAAGAAATTCTAAAGTGTACCCATTTCCTATTTCATCATTCTCTACTAGACTAGCACTTTAGTTTAGGGTGTTTGCTTCACTAGTTCTCTAGTTAGTAAAGTAGAAGCTTGAGTTCGTATTCCCTCGACGTTGATCATCTTCGGCCTCGAAGACTTCAAGCAATACCGTTGCAATCTTCTCATGGAGCCGTCCGAGAGTCCGGGAGTTCGATGATCGCGGCAAAGGGACTAAAACAAGGAGCTTTAGAAGTGAAGGACCGATCTACAAAGGTTGTATTTCGTATTCACTTAGTGATAATTGTTATTTACTAGCATGTGTTACCTTAATTATCTAGCAAAGATCTTGTTTAGGGTTATTCGGCACGGCTAAATTTTTAATCGGGCATGGTTGATGCCTTGTAGAACCTTGTTAGAGTGCCTAGTAACCCTACAGTGGTATCAGAGCCTAGCTAGAGCATTAGGCATCGTGTATACAAAGTTAAAACCCCGATCGAACCCGGAAACGTCAATTTAACCCCTTCTCTGGACATTTTTTTAAAATTGTGTTTTTTCTGAATTAAAATGCCTAAAAAATTCAGCAGGGGAATTTAAACATTACTGTGAAAAACGAGGTCTGAATCCGTACAAACCACCGCGGAACCGCGGCCGTACCGCGCTTGGGCCGTGGTTCCGCGGCAGTAAGGAAAGACTATGCACTCGTTTTTGGACAGTTATTTCTATTTCTGTAAGTGATATTTTCTGGATATTTGTAACAACTCCAATTTTTGTATACATAAATTTGATTTAAATTTGAAGTATACTTGGAGTATTTAATGTTGTTGTTATCACTTTAAGTATCTATTTTCCCACAATAATTACAAGAAGGAGCTTGTGGCTCATTGGTAATGCCTTGCACTGCTGAACCAAGCCACCAGAGTTCAAATCCCATGCCCCACATTATTTTTAGATTATTTTTCTTTTAAAATTCTTGGAAGCCCAACAGTCCACAGGCCATAACTCCCAAAAGTTGAACTGAACCCTAAAAAGTAATTATACAAGGAGCTACGTCAGAGAAACCAACACCCGACGATCACCGGACTCGGCCGGGATCGGCCGAGTCGGCTGGACGGCCGAGTCCCCAAAACGAAAGTTGCGTCTTTTCGTCTTCTAAACTCCCCTGTTTACTCCAATTTAATGGATCGGTTCCCGAATTTTAAATACACCCTATTTACTACAAATTTTAATGTTTTTTCATTAATTTTTACAATTTTTTAAAAAATAAAAACCTTTCACTTACCCTACCCTAGCCTACCCTATAAATAGACCCCCTACCCTCTACCCTCTCATCCCAAAACACTAGGTTTACTCTCTCAAAATTTTTTATAAGAAGGGTGTACTTTGAAATCGAGTTCACGACGAAGCGCTGACGGAATTCCGGCGACGTTTTTTGAAACAACCGGCGACGAAACAACGCCTCGGCCACTCACCTAGTTCTCTTATACTCTTTAGTATAGATCGAAACCCGTAAGTCTCATTCTTTCCTTCTTTCTACTTCTCAAAAATACGAAATTACGAAACCCGACGGAAATCGGAACAAACCGATTTCCGATTCTGTTTTCTATAAAATCTCACTTGTCACCAATTCCATAATACTTAAACTTATTCATGATGACTATTAATCACATAAAAACTAATTTGGACAAAGTTTCTCACATGAAATGATATCTTTTGCAATATCGTATTCTTTTTCACTTTAATACCATAATGTTTATTTTTCTCCTTCTAATCAATTCAATCATGTCTAAACATCTTTATCATGATTAATAAACTTGTAAAAATCAATTTGAATAAGTTTTCACACATGAAATGATAACCTTTTCAATTTACCGTATTTTTACACTTTAATACCATCATGTTTCAATTTCATATTTAACCCTTAACTTGCTATACATCTAAAGCAGAGCACGAGGTAACGACCTACCTCCACACACACGCAAATACAACCCTAAAACGATATCATCAAAACTTAGAATACGATAAAACGAAACTTTCATTAAAATACCATATTCTTAATAAAACCTTTCTTAAAAGTTTTAGATTGTTACACTTTTAAATAAATACTTCTTATTAGGAAAATACGATAAGTTGTGGACATCGATCGTTTATCTAAACCTGACTTTGTGGTGTCTAGGCTAGGCAAGTGAGCTTAGGTAACTTTAAAAGGCCCTCCTCACGATTCGTGAGCGGATCCCTCCTTCCTCACTTGTACTTACCTGGCCACAATTGGCGGTGAAGAGGCGATTTGAGGCTTCTAATGACTTGTCGTTTAGACCATTTAGAAATAGGCTAGTTGGCTTAGGAAATCCTAGAATCTAAAATACGGAAAACTACACTTTGCAAATAAATACCTTTTACATTATAAAACCGTTTTCTAAAAGATTAGTATTTTACAATCTTTGCAAAGCGCCGCTACAACCCATCTTTGGGAAACCCGTTCGGGATCGTGCGGTTTATCGCGCACCCTCGGGATAGTAGTGCGAGATTCAGACCTCCGCAAGGAGCATTCGGTCTCGAAAGGTTTAAAATACGACATCTTAAGAAAATGAGATTTTTGAAATATAAAATATTTATTAAAATTATTTTTGTATAAACATATGTATATTTATCTTTTAAATACCTATTTTATTATAATATAAATTTTCCACCTTTTTCTAAAAATCACAATAATAAATTTTACACTAAAATACCATGAACTTCAAATAATCAATATTACAGATAAATACCTAAAACTAGGATATTTTCACTAGAAATGGCACAATATAAAATCCACATTCATTACAACTCTAAAGACGAGTAATAAATACTTGAGGTGTATTTTGAAAAGTATATAAAAGTATTTTTACATAAAACCCCCTCAAGTTTTATAAATTACCCTAAGGACCCTAGTAATTATAAGACCTCGATTCACAATTCTGATTGTCTGACTCGGGTTTGAGTCTGATTAATCTGACTTGAATATGATTCAAGTCAATCTATAATCTACAAGTTTCCAATTCAATATGAACACATGAATCCATGAATACAATTATCAGTTTATACAATTTGGCTGAACCGAACCATGGATATATTCCTTTTACATGATTCCCAGTATTCCATTTACATGACTCTACGGTTATAACCGTTTCCTGATATCATGGTTTCGGTCAGTCAGTCAACCAATCATACAACCAACACAAATTACAAGATAACAATACAAACAAGACATCGCGGGGTTTAAGGGGTAGATTGGTATGGAAGGTGTTAAAGATGGCACGAGGTGGTCAGATTTAACACACCTAACATGAATCCAGTTGCTGTTGTACCGTGGCATAAACGGTACCTTGTACTATACGTGCCCTTAGTCTCTGGCATATAGAGACTCCCCTCGTATACACTAGCATCCTTCTGTACCAAGCTACAAACAACAGCGTTGACATAACATTACAACAATAGTTTACACTTTAAAATGTATCTTCTTATTCTGTCTTTTTCTACTTCCCTTTTACCTTTGGGACTTACCGAGGGATTTGTTCGCCGACGGCATTCTGTTCTCTCTTCTTTGAATGTCGTCAGGTGATTTGGACCCGGCAGAAGTTGAGCCATCACAAGAAGACTTGGAGCAGTTTACTGAAGACCCTGCACTTTAGTTTCATTGTACACTTTTCTTTTCAGTATTTTCATTTCCTGTTATGCCACTGTTTAGGCATCTTTATTTCAGTTGTATTTCCTTTTCATGTATTGTACAAAGAATGTTAATAAATAAAAGTAGTTGTTCTTTTTATTTCTTGTCTCTTGTGTATTTAATTTTATATTTCTTAGATACGCTTAGCGTATGTACTTCTGAGTATATACGTAGCGGACCTCGTCGCGCCCACTTCACCGTACACTGGGAAGCGGGGCGTGACAGTATTTGTAATCTGACTCAAATGTTGAGTGTTCTGGGGTTTATTTTGTATTCGTTGATTCGATCGGAAAATTTAATTTCGTAATGTTTTTCCGGATAATTTAGAAAGTAATAAAAAGTTCGAATGGATATCAATAACTCACTTTTTCCCGACCCGGAAAATTTCCAAGTGTTGGATTTTTCCGTTGTTTAAGAACGTCTAAATCGTGCAAGTTACGCAATGGACCCTCTAGAAGACAACAAACCTTAACTCGATTATGTGACCGTCTTGAACTGCCTTTTGAAGCTTAGGGTTTGGGGCAGTACGGCGTTGCCACATGTGAGGCGTTGGCTTGACCCTTCTACTGCTAGACCATTGGTACTGTGGCATGTGATGAATGTTTTTAAACTCCCCTCAAGTGTTGAGAACTATTTGGGAAAACTTGGGTGTTTGATCATTCGATCGGAAAGTTTTACATTGTCTATTTATCTTGAATGTGATACAATATTTGGAATCCACAAGTAGTTATGAGATAACTAATTTGAATGTTATAAACATAGCAGTTTAGTCTCAAATGATCGGTTGCCACGGAATTTTGATGCGATCAAAAGTCCGTCGCAATCACGTAGCGTACGCGGATACTCGCCGGGTAAACTTAATAGACAGCCACGCCCCAAAGCCCCGACCAAGTGACTATAGGAGAACCCCGTCGCCAAAAGCATCCGTTTGGGTGCTCGCGGCAGCGGTGTTCCGCCTTAGTGCACTTCGTCGACGGCATCCGGGGGTGCAGCCGTCTAATAAAGTTTGCGACGAGCATTCGATCACATATCGGGAATCTTGTTTAATTGCCCGACTAGATATTGAAAAGTGTTTTCGATATAGAGACTAAAATGCGGGGTTTATAATTGTTAGGCATGCGATGTCTAAGGAATTCATTTGGTTAGACATGAGATGTCAAAGTAGGTTGCGGATTCCAACTGTTGTAGTTTTACACTTTCTTTTCTGCGACTGTAAGTGTAATATGTGTTATCGGCGGTTTCGTTGCTATATGTCAACGACAATTGGGATGCGCATATTTACTTACGTTGATGGCATGTGATGTTATGTGTTGCTGGATATGTTATATTGGATCGTCGCGTTTTGAATAGCCGGGGGTTTTATGTGAGATGAGGGTTTTTATTTTCATTCATGTAAAATTCAATGTATGTAATATTCTTTTATTGGGGCACTTCCGGGATGAGGATGCTGTCACCATTTATATATTATTTACTTTTCCGCACTAGGATAGACCCAAGGAGGAGAGCACAAGTAACCGGGTTCTAGAGTCCAGTGGGAGACCAACTCGAGGAGTCAAGTCCGGGTCTCCTAACTCTAGAATTGGTAGGGTTGCTTGCCGCTCTCGTAGGGGTCTAGGGGTGTGGGTTTGGCTATTCATCGCGACCGTGGAATCCGTGTTTTATAGAGGCTCAAAATAAAACACCGGCGTCCTAGTATATCCAATGTTTCATATGTTTCTTCTGCTGCGATATCTGGGATGTGATCATTTGATATGTGTTGATAGATACTGTATATAGTATATATGATATATTATATAGACGTTACTTATGTTTTACACCCGCGCTAGCCCTGCCCCGCTTCGCCGTTAGTTACCTAACCTAACGGTACACGAGGGGACATCGAGGCGAATGCGGATGACATAAGTGTACGTCGTATTTATCTGTGATGTTTAGGTGACTTAAATGATGGGACTTCATTAATGTGATTAATGAAAGAAAAGAAACCTAAAAGATGTTGTGGAATAGAATTTTCAAAAACAGGTAGCTACAGTTCTTGCTTTGCATCGCGGTGTTCCTTGTAGAACATCCTGCACCTTATTCGATAAGGAAATGGCCAAGATCCCTTCACCGGGAGTGACCCCTTAAGTAATGACTGGCAGATGCTACACCCCTCGGTTTTGTATTTTGATTGCTTTTCTAGTTCTTGCTTTGCACAGTGATATATATGATATATCCTGCACCTCATTCGACGAGGAAAGAGCCGAGATCCCTTCACCGGGAGTGACCTCTTTAGCGAAACTAGCAAAAGCCTAAAAAACACTCCATTTTAAAATCATTCGATTCTACAACGATATCAAGTTCATTACACAATAGGTTTTCAGAAAAACCTGTCGTAGCCCTCCGTCATTTCAGATAAGTTCTACTTAGTATTCGTGCTACGTTTGTTGACCTCCATCAAGGCGTAATGTGCGGTAGCTAACTAGTATTTATCTGCTTATGCATATGATGCAGATTGGATTAGGGTAGTCGTACGACCTTGTTGACCTCCGTCAAGGGTCGTGCGGGTGGGTTTGATTCAATCAAGAAATGACGGGTTGAACTTGACTTGCACCCTGTGGTTTGTTGACCTCCGTCAAGGTCATGGGATGCTTGGGACAAAATATTATCGGGAATTTCAAGTGTTAAAATTTGCAATGAGATTGCATACCTTCTATGAGATAGTTGGATCCCGATATCCACTGCGAGTAATTGTTGCTCCTGGAAGAGTTTTACACATTACAATTAGCCGATCAAGTAGGTGTCTAGAAAGGTGTCAACGGGGTTAAGCCTCTGGGAAAACGAGGTTTATTTTAATTAGGTCCGTGCGAAAGCACGGGGAGCCTCCCTCAAAGTACCGACACTGGCCTGGCTGAAAGATTGGCAAAATTGTAGGATGTAATTAATCCCGGCTAGTTTTTCCTTTTAGGGTTTGAAGGAAGATTTGATAAAAACAGTGGGAGCCATCCTGATTAGATAAAATAATAACCAATCTGATCTTGCAAGAGTGCACGCAGAGTGTTTTCTTCTCTCTCTCTCCAGGTAGAGACCATATCATGTCTTAATCAAGATAATAATACAGATGTATTGACCGAACCCGCTTGTTATACTGAGCTAGGGGAACGTTGGTCCCGCTCCAACTTATAATTGTTATAAGACAGAGCAGGAAATAGGGGATTACCAGAATTCCCGTGCCGCTCAAACGAAGAAAGTGCATGATGATGCATCTTCTTCGGGTGTGTTCATTACAGAGAACTGTTTCTCAGTATCCTTTACGTCCTGGGTATGAGATACCGGATCAGGATCCCACATATGTAATTTGTTACATGGGCTACAGAAAGGTAGAGAACTGAGAACGGATGATAAGTTTCATAAAATAGAAACGGTGCAAGTGTTGCAGCCAAGATGTTGGCAGTTATCACCCTGTATTTCCATGATACATTGATTCTGAATGAATGTCATTAGATACCGAACCTGATAAACAACATCATATCAGTCTCTTTATTAGTAAAGAAGGATAAAATTTTGTATTGTTGGATAATGTTTTGAACATTTCCTATATCAAGAGTTGATCGGTTCAGGCACGTTATCTAAAAACATTGACGTTCTAAATCAAACTACAGTTCTTAGTATACAGAACACACACAAGAGGAAGAGTTCAGAAATGAACGAATCCTTCTTGAGGTATTGTAGACTAAGTCATATCAATGCGACCCGACTAGCTGAAGTTACATATAGATGCATATTTAAATTAGTTTGAATTTACATCTTGTGAAACTTGCTGGTCATGTCACAGAGATAAGATGACCATAGCTCTGTTTATTGGAAGCAGAGAAAGAGTTAGTAAACTCTTGGGATAATACATGTTGATGTATGAAGGTCCCCTGTCTACACATGCCAAGACCGGTTCTTTGTACTTCATTACATTCTCTGATGATCTCTCAAGATTCAGACATATGTTCCTGTTGAAACACAAGTCCGAAGCTTTTGAGATATTCACAGAATATAAGTTAGAAAGTAAAGAACCAAAACGGGTATAAGTATTATGTCCTTTGATGTGATCAAGGAGGAGAATACTTGAGCACGGAATTCTTGGATTATTCTAAAGGAGAATGAGATTCTCTCTCAGCATTACTCCTCCGTATACACCACAGCACGTCGGTGTATCGGGGTTGAGCAATCACACCCTATGTGATAAGGTGTGCTCTATGATGAGTACTACTGAGTTACCTATTTTCTTTTGGGAGTTATGCACTGGAAAAGTTGCATACCTATTGAATAGGGTTCCGATCAAATCAGTTGCCTACCACTTCATATGAGATATGGAAAGGGAAGAGCCCATATCTTAAGTTTGTTAAGATTTGGGGTTGTCCAGCCTATGTCTAAAAGTATAATCCGGACAAGCTCGAGGCAAAGTCGGTTCTGTAGAAGTTTGTTGGATATCCCAAGCATTTGCAAGGGAATATCTTCTACCAAACCGAGGAACAAAAGATGTTTTGTTTCTCAATATGCCACCTTTATGAAAGAGAATTTATTGAGAAGAAATTAATGGGCATAAGGTAGAACTGGAAGGAGTTCCAGCTATACAAACTGCAGCTGATGATTTGGTAGAACCAAAGGATTCAATAGTAACCAACGAACCTCAGCCTCTCCGCCGATCTAGTAGGGTTCCTCACCCACCTGAGAGATACTTCGAGTTTCTCTATGACAGTGGGAGCGAGGATTGCATCATGTGATGATGACCCAACCAGTTTCGAGCTGGCCATCAGGAGTGAGACTCTGTAAGAATGGCTGGATGCTTAACGATCTGAGATGGAATCCTTATACACCAACAAAGTATGGACTTTGGTTGCTTTATCTGAAGGGTTAAATCCCCATCAGAAGCAAGTATATCTTGAGAAGATTACTTGGTGTACATGGAAAAGTTGAGACTTTCAAAGCTATGCTTAAGTCCATCCAGATCCTACTTGCCACGGCTACATACCATGACTACGATATCTGGCGGTTGGGTGTCATGACTGCTTTTCTAAATAATGATTTGGAAGAGAGCGTCTATAAGTACACAGCCAGAGGGCTTCGTAGACAGTGGGAGCAGCGGAAACGTGTGCAAGATGTTTTATGTGATAGATCAGGCATCGCGGAAATGGAACGTCTGTTTTGATGCGGTAGTCAAAGAGTTTGACTTCATCAAAATGGTAGATGAACCTTGTATATACAAAAAGGTATGTTAGGGTAAAAATTTACACCCCGGTTGACCAAGTCAAAATCAAAGTCAACCCTGAGCCAAGTGGGCCCAAGCCCAGATCCAGTGGGCCCATGCCCGGGTCGAGCCCGAACATGAAGCGGCCGGCCTCCCGCCATGCCAAGATAAAAATTTTGTAATAAATAATTTTGTTGTATTTCTTTTCTTTTATTTTATGGATAAATGTAAGAAAAATAGGTATAAAGCCAAATTTTTGTAAAGCCCATGGCTTATGTGCAAAAAGAAATGGCACATGAGCCAAAGGATAGGCAAAATGCCATTTTGTAAAGCCCAAGGGGCTATGTGTAAAGTGTACAGCCTATAAAGGCAAAGATAATGAAATATCTCAACAACTTTTTCTCACTCTAAATTTATTTTCAGATCTGAGATCTTTTCTCCTTCTTCAAGGTTCCAAAACCTTCTTCTTTCTCTTGAATTAAATCAAGAGTTTTACTCTTCTTCTTATAAAACAAATTAGTTTTTCACCACAAAACCCATAAAGGGGAACTCAGCTCTTCCATTAGATCTCAAAAAGAAGAGATTTTTTAAAAATCCCATATCTCTTGATCTTCAAGATACAGCTAACAGAGGAGGAAGAAGAAGAACCTCTTTCACTAAACCCAAAAAAAAACAACGCATTCAGGAGTCCAACTCCTTCCTGATTTCTCTTCCGAGAAATTTTTTTAGGCTAAAAGCCTCTTTTCCTCGCCGGCGCTCAAGCGCAGAGCGCCCGCGTGCCGACACGTGGCGCGCTTACGCTCAAGCGCAAGCGCTCGAGTGCAAGTCGCCCCGGTGCCGACACGTGGCGCGCTTGCGCTCGAGCGCAAGCGCTCGAGCGCAATTCGCCCCCGTTCTGACACGTGGCGCGCTTGCGCTCAAGCGCAGGCGCTTAGGCGCAAGTCGCCCCGGTGCCAACACGTGGCGCGCTTGCGCTCCAGCGCAAGTTGCCCCCGTGCCGACACGTAGCGCGCTTGCGCTCAAGTGCAGGCGCTCAGGCGCAAGTCGCCCCCGTGCCGACACGTGGCGCACTTGCGCTCGAGTGCCCAGCGCTCAAGCGCAAGTCGCCCACGTGCCGACACGTGGCGCACTTGCGCTCGAGCGTCAAGCGCTGAAACGCAAAACGCTCACATGCCGATACGTGGCGCGCTTGCGCTCAAGCGCCCAGCGCTCAAGCGCAGAGCGCCCACGTGCCGACACGTGGCACTCTAGCGCCTGAGCGCACAGCACCTAGGCGCACAGCGCCCAAGGTGCTGCCCCCATGTATCCTTTGGATGTCTTTTCCCCCTTTATATATATATACATGTATATACATACATATGTATACTTATGTACATACACACATACTCCACGACACTGTCCCTGTTAGAAAAAATTTCTAACGGGGCGCTGCCCCGCACCCCGCAAGGGGGCTGCTAGCCCCCTTGACCCCCAACCCGCTATCCGGGTAGCGGGACCCCCGTAAAAACTCTGCGTGGCTCCCGATATATTTAAACCCCCCTCCAAAACAAAACACACGTACACTGCACATTGAGTTCGCATGACCAGTTTAACCCGTTAATCAGAGGTTCCCTCGCCCCAAAGGTGAGGGGTAATTAACGGCAGCTTAGTCCGCGGCTGCCGGAGATTCGGATCCCCACAATCATTAAACCCCTGGCTTACCCTAGGCAGGGGAATCTGTAATGCGCCTGACAAGTGCGCGCGTATTACCATCTCAATTGGGTGACGAAAAACACCCTACAGATTCTGGCACGCCCGGTGGGACCTTTCTCTCCTCCCATATTTCGGGTTAAACGTTCATGCGAACTCAATCAATATACATATCGATTATCTATACTGAAATGATTTTTTTTTTCTGTGCAGCAATCAACCTTCGACGACAATGTCTCCCCAGACGAATGTAGCTTCCAACGTGACCCCGATTCCGTACGTGGTCAAGATCAACGCTCGTGTGGTTCTCCCCGCAAGCCTTAGTTGACAGTGGGAGGAACTGCCCCGCCAGTTTGGCTCCGTCATCATCTACCCTGCCGGAAGCGCTCATCTGGCGGAAATCCCGGCGGAACAGGTGGCCAAGCCGGTCCCAAGGGGCAAGAGGCCGAATGTTGTGATTGCTAAGGCACCACAACCGAAACTTAAGATGGTGTCTGAACGACTCCCTGGCGCTCCAGCTGGGGGCAAGACCTCCGGTGCGAAGGGCAACATCAAATGTCGTGGATGTGCTCAGGCGATGACTCCAACAAATGCGCAATCGAGCGTATCTCCAAGGCCCTCCATCGCCCGGTCTGCGGCATCTTCCCAAAGAGCCGAAGTCTGCCAGGCGCTTAGAACAGAAAAGTTAAGGCAGAAGAGGCTCAGGTATCGAGCCAACAAGAGGGCCAGGGCTTCAGCCAAATGGAATCGTGTGAAGTTCCAAGTGCACGGTTGCCCTGCGACGACGGCTGAGTCGGACGTAAGAATCAGCAATTCCTTCGAGCCTCTGAAGTGGGTTCAGAAAAATGCCATGACCGCCAGAATCAAGAAGACAGCGGTCCGAACAGTGCTACAAAGAGATGTGTCCCGGCCCCAACAGAAAAAGTATGACACTGTCTCTTCAAGGGTCTATCAGGCGCTCTGTGCCGCACGAAAGCAGCGGGGCAAATCCAGAAAAGAAGCGCCAGCACCATTCAAGAACCTGGTTAGGACAGCCGTCTTCAATCGACTACCAGCTACCGAAGCAAGGGGGTCAAGACAGCGATCCGTGAAATCAGCCGCCAATGATAGAAAGACGGCCGGATATATCATCCATACGGTCTATATGGCGGGAGGGCGCCCCAGCGACAACCTTCGCAGCAAAAGCAAGGATGGGGCCACCACATCCCAAGCCCAATCTAGCCTGAATGTGGTTGCCGCCGCCCAAGAACAGCCGTCCCCGCTGGATGAAGAAAACCCTCTCGATGAGGATGATAGGCAGAAAGACCCCTCAGTCCATGCAGAGTCAAGCTCGGACAGCGAGGAAGAGCCAACTTTCCGCCCCAGGACTGCGGAGCAAGAGCTGCTTCAAGAGCTTCAAAAACAGCTCAGGAGCAAAGATAAAGAGATGGCCAAGCTCTATTCGAAGATTGATGACTTAACGAACATGGTGATGCAGCTTATGGCTCAAATTGCTTGAGCGCCTCCCAATCAGGCACAAGCCGCTACTAATCAGCCGGGTGATGACAATCCGAGGCAGCCAATGCCTGTTCCTTTGGAACCAAGACTGGTCGAGCCGCATGAAAGCCGGCCACATTTCGCTTCTGGGGACGCCTTGGCCCCAGATAGCACTATCCCGCTAACACAGGATCGGATAATGGATTTGGTCACCAGCAAGGTTAAAACATTGGTGGCCGAAGCCGAAGCTCAGAAAGAAATCGGCAGTAGTGGGCGGCCATATCCCGCGCAGTACGATCTGATTGAGTTCCCAAGCGGCTACGACATTCCTAAGTTCGGAAGATTTGATGGAACGAGGAATGCAAATCAGCACGTTGCCCACTTCAAAGCATTGTGCGGAAATACAGGGGGCAATGACGCGCTCCTTCTTCCTCAGTTTGTCAACAGCCTGACCGGCGTCGCCTTCGAATGGTATGCGAGTATACCGGACGGGTCCGTCATTACCTTTGCCCAAATGGAGTCCCTGTTTCGGCAAACGTTCATGAGTGTCAGTGATAAAATCTTCATTGCCGACCTTGTGAGGACCAAGCCGGGGAAGAATGAAAGCAACACCGACTTTATCGCTCGATGGCGTAATCTCACAGTCAAGTGCGAACCGCCACTGGAGCAGGACCAGTCCGTCAGCCTTCTCATTGGGAACCTCAGCAATTGGATGGTCCCATTCTTGTGTATGGCGGGCCTCAAGACATTTCAGGAGCTAACCAAGAAAGTCCAAATGCTGGAACGCTCGAAGCAAGAGTCCCCGCCGGATTCTCAGAGAGACAAAACTTGGAAAAGCAAGCGGGACGACAACCGTAGAAGCGGGAGTTCCAGCAGTACCAATGTCTTCAATGCGTCCGACGGTGAAGAAAAGCGAAGGGCGAGCGAATCCAAAACCAACCGGTCTCGAAAGCCATTGCTGGGAGGAGATGGGACTTCCCTAGAGGAGAAAAAGAACAAGGTTTACTCTTTCAGAAGGGACAAGGTCCGCAAGATATTTAAAGATGCCTTGAACAACGGCCTACAATTGCCGGAGTCGAAAAGACCCCAAGAAGCAAAAATGACCGACAATCCTCTGTATTGCCCGTACCACCGAGTAGTGAGCCATGCGATCGAGGATTTCTATATCTTCAAAGAATGGGTCGAGAAGCAGTACAAGGCTGTGTAAGTGCACGTCGGCGCCCCGGCCGTCAATCCGAAGCCAAAATACGGAAACGATACTTTTACGAAACTTGTAAACCGGCACCACCGCGCACTATAAACCCGTATCGGGCCATTAACCTACTCCTAGCTAACAAGAGAAGGGGTATAGAGATATACCGAGCGACCCGTGTCCTTCGATCTTCTCGTCGTCGTCCCGATCTCCCCGCGGAATCTCCGGTCTTCATCTTCTCGTCGGAAGGGTACCACATCGCCGGGTTCTTTTACGGGCTCCCATCTCTGGACTGAGGCAACTCGGGCACGAATTTGGTGAGTCAACGTGTCCAAGAATTGCTGTAGATGAAGTGTAGAACTCTTTTGTCTCTAGGGGTTATGAAGTTGCCATTAGGAGTGGAGATGAAGGAGAAAGCCTTTTTGGAGAGGGTTAGGAATTTTTGTTGCAAGCCAAGAAAATGAGAACCATATTTTTCCCACATCAAAAATGAAGTGAATCAAAAAAAAACCCATCCCCCAACAGTGGCCGGCCATAAATAATATGCAAGGGAAAAAATGAATGGGGTTGATCAATCATCCAAGAGAGAGAGAAAAAAGGTGATGATGAGGAATCATCATCACAACCAAGTCTCATCCAAATCCCATCAAAAGCAATGATGAACAAAAGGAGGTCAATGGAAGCTAGAATCATGATGAACCAACCATGTGCCACAAAAAGTCTTCTCCTTTATTAATTGAACAATTGCAAATAACCCCCTCCACCAAAATCCAGCCAAAGAAAGAAACAAAGGAAAATGGCCGAAACCGGAAAGCAAACTGGCAACTTCAGAAAACTGATCCCGTAATAAATTACAGGAAAACCCCGCGACTGTATATACATACCCGCATTTGTATTCCGACCGAATACAAATGCAATGAGACAAAATCTACACTGTACAATACTAGGATCCGGCTTAAACCAAAGCCCGCTAGTATTATCCGTCCGATCATGATCCATGCAATACCGCACGTACATGATCGAACCCTGCCATATCTCCATACGGCCTCTACAGCGTTTCGCCCGAAACTTGAGAAAACAGTCTGTGGGGAACTCTAAAGACTCGTCAATACTTTGGCTGTGGATTTAACCACTAGCACGTCAGAGGTATTAGCCATACGTAACGGGCTACCAGGTATTGACCAAAAGGGACGTCAATGAGCGAACTCATCCTGACACCCTACTGAGCCTATCAGTGACAATATCTGTACAGTCCGGTCCGTTCGTCTATGAGCATCGCATGGCGGGCCTAGGGGGTTGGTAAAAGTCAGACCCCCAAAAGCGGTACAAGTCGTGTCGGAGTGTAGCCCAGAACACCCTGAGATACTACTGGAATACCTACCAGTAAATCTCCTGCCTTGGCCAAGGACTTCGTGTAATGGCTCTCCTAGACACAGCGCGACCTCACCCCCAATACCGGGAGAGACGAACCCCTGCAGATCCGCTCACTGCCTCCATGTGGCTCGGGACTGTACCCAACTAAAACCTGTTTGCGTGTCTCCTTTGAGCATGGTAGGGTAGTAATCAAAGTACAGTGGGAACTCACACGAGACAAATGACAATCTCAGGTCGATGAACTAACCTGTACACATGTCACCAGGGAACCGCTATCTGACGTCAGGTATAAGACCAACTAGCATGTTCCCGGCGAGTCCTGTCCGGTGTACTCATAACCCAATGAGCACCTGTATACCTCTTAGGTGAACCAACTGACACTAATGGCTTGTGAGACCGGCCACCGCCCCTCGTCGGGGTCTCGACTGTATACACTAGTCTACTCTGGAGTATCGATGTCTTGTCTCGAAACTCCCACGACTAGGGACCTTTTAAGGATGTGCTTATAGACTACCAGCTCCCACGTATATGATCGCCATCATACTGCTGGCTGTCAAGCAAGAATCCTAAGGGCTCTATCAACGCGCAATAGTGACCTGTAAGGTCACCTGAAGCAGTACACGATGATAAAGGTAAACCAGATAGCATAGTATCATCTTGAGTAAGACTGTCCTACCGGGATAGGCCCTCCCTCAATCATTGCAATCACGTGCCTGTGATCCAATAATTGACTCTGAGGGCACTATCTCCAACAGGCTGGAGAGATCGAGCTGTCCAAAAGTGTGTTGGTGAACAATCAAGTTGCAACCACCAACTTTATACAGGCAGAAACTGAAGCCTTCTGGGAGCAGACAGCCGAACCCGCTGCCCTGAGAAATGAAACGGACTCATCGCGGCCTCCGTGGAGTACGCACATATCTAATAAGACGAAGAAGATGATAAAGCTACTTCGGAAAGAACCCAGGATGGAATGGGAAGGGCAGAAGAAGCCTACCAGTCCAGCTGCCAATGCGGCTCCATCAGGCTCAAAATCCAAGAAGCTCAAGAAGAAGAAAAGTGAAGCTCGGCGCGAAAAAGAGTCTGCAGGGAGATCGACCATTCAAAAATATATCGATTCCCTCGAAGAATATGAACAAAAGGAAAGAACATTGATTCAATTGAAGGAGTTCTTCCCTGTACTGGAGGAGTTAGAAGAAGACTCCAATGAACAGATCCCAGTAGTGACCTGCTACGCCATCCATCTTAGCAGTGACTCCAAGGATGAGCTCTGTTTTCCCGAAGAGGACGAGGAGCTCACCATAAAGGCCAATCAAATCCAGCTCAGAAGCGGCAGGGCTCTACCGCAAAATCAGGGCAACGCCCCAAAAGGGAAGGAAAAACAAGTCGCTAATGAAGAAGATGGCAGAAAACCTGCTGATGAAAACATAAGTCCTTCCTCGGTGGACTATAATGTCTTGGTACATCTTCGGAAGCTTCCGTCTCTCCTGAGCATCTACGACGCCTTGGTCCTATCTAAGGAGCTTAGAGATGTTCTCATTCACGTTCTACAAAACCCCGAGAGGTATCAGGCTCACTTTGCGGAAATTAATATGAAAGAAGCCCAGCACGTTTTGCATGCCGCCGCAGTCACATTTAAGGATGAAGACTTGCTATTGGGAACGGCTGAGCATAATCGGCCGCTTTACGTGACCGGGTACAGCGACGGAGATCGAATTAATCGCATATTGATTGATCCGGGGTCCTCAGTGAACATCATGAACTTGCGAACTCTGAAGAGTTTGTCAATGGACGTCCGACACCTGTCAAGGGAAAGGATTGTCATTCAAGGCTTCAACCAAAATTGCCAGTAAGTTCTGGGGTCTATAGTTTTGCCAATCAAATTCGGGGATCTGCAAACTGAAGCTAAGATATACGTGATCGACGCCGACACGTCTTATAAGATTCTCTTAGGGCCGCCGTTGCTCTACGATTATGGCATCATTCCGTCAACTCTCCATCAATGCATGAAGTATACTAAAAATGGCGAAGAAAGACGCATTGACGGAGACATCCAGCCGTTCGGTGTGCATGAAGTCCGATATGAAGATTCTCGGTACTTTATGAACCACCAAAATGCTAAGCCACAACTGACTGAGGATAGACCGGCCCCAAGACTCAAAAGCAAATCTGCGCCGGCTGTCACTTTCAAAAGCAAAAATACCCAAGTGCGCCCGCATTTCGGCAGCGACACTGATGAGTCCGACGCTGGAAGCCCGTCCTTCCGTAAAACTCACCTTCATTTCGGCAGCGATACAGAAGAATCTGTTACTGAAGGCCCATCTAGCAGCAAAGTCCGCCCTCATCTTGGCAGTGACACTGAAGAGTCAGAAGAAGAGGACCTGTCGTGCAACAGCTGTGCAGATTGGCCCCCCATGCAGCAAGCGAAACTACGAGAGACCTTCGAAGTCGCAGAAGGGTCCCTGGCCATCACAAGGGTGCCGGAACGGATGTACAAAGAGCTCAACGCATTGTCAGTCTCTACCGTGGACCAGCTAAAAACTTTCTACGTGCCCGGGAGGAAAAATGGACAGAAGGGCATCCTGTTTTACAGGTCAAACTCTGTTGTGCACCCGGACAATCTTTCTGTCGCGTGCCTTTCCTATGAGAGAGGCATAAGAGCCGTCCTCAATCCCAGATACTATGCGCCCGAGATGCGGGAATACTTTAAGAAGTGCGGATGCCGGTTATATCAAACGGAGTCCGAAGCAAAGTTTTACGAAGGGCTATGGTATCCGCCCCAGGTCCGAGCACTCATCGATGGACAAATTCCAGATAGACGGGGCATAGGCTACATTCAACCTGATTCCAAAACGTTCTACATGATCCATGTTGGTGAGGCCAGCGAAAGATCAAATGATGATGACGAGATAGCCGAGCCAGAAGAAGCTCCTCAAGAGCTCGAAGATGGCGGACAAGCAACTTTTGACGAGCTAACCGAGATTGACTTAGGAACGCCCGATAATCCAAGGCCGACCTACATCAGCTCGCTCTTGTCATAGGAAATGAAAGCGCAGATAATTGCCCTGCTGCATGAGTTCGTCGGCTGCTTCGCGTGGATATACAATGCCTGGCCTTTCCCCTGAAGTGGCCGTACATAAGTTGGCTATATCTCCTGATGCTAAGCCAGTCAAACAAGCTCCTCGAAGAATGAGAAGGAAATTAGAAGAAAAGGTCATCGAGGAAACTAAGAAGCTCATCGATGCCGGCTTCATCAGGGAAGAGAAATATGCGGACTGGATCGCATGCATAGTCCCAGTGAAGAAGAAAAATGGGCAGATCCGAGTTTGTGTCGATTTCAGGGACTTCAACAAGGCATGTCCTAAAGACGACTTCCCGCTACCGGTCATGGAAATGATGGTCGATGACACCTCAAATTACGAGCTGTTCACCTTTATGGACGACTCGTCTGGATACAATCAGATCAAGATGTCGCCTGAGGATGAGAAGCACGCAGCATTTCGAACCCCGATCGGAATATATTGCTACAAGGTGATGCCGTTCTGATTGAAGAACGCAGGTGCTACATATCAAAGGGCAATGACCAATATCTTCAATGACCTAATTCATAAAGTCGTCGAATGTTATGTTGATGATCTGGTCGTTAAGACTAAAACCAAGGCCGATCATATCTAGGATCTTAGGACCGGTCTCACCAGACTGAGGGAATTTGACCTGAAGATGAATCCTCTGAAATGCGTTTTTGGCGTGTCATCGGGAAAATTCCTGGGCTTCATAGTCCGACATCGAGGGATCGAAGTTGACCCATCAAAGATAAAGGCCATCATGGAGATTCCCCCTCCGAAGAGTCTGACGCAGCTAAGATCTTTTCAAGGCAAGCTTGCTTATATACGGAGGTTTATCTCAAATTTATCGGGGAGATGTAGGCCCTTCTCAAAGCTCATGAAGAAAGGAGCTCCTTTTATCTGGGATGCCGAATGTCAAGCAGCGTTCGAAAGCATCAAACAATACTTGTTGCACCCTCCAGTGCTGGCCGCTCCCATTCCAAATAAACCATTGATTCTCTATACTGCCACGCTAGATGAGTCACTTGATGCGCTCCTCACCCAGAATAATGAGGAGGGAAAGGAAAATACCCTCTGCTACCTCAGTCGAACTCTAGTCGGGGCGGAACACAACTATTCCCCAATCGAAAAGCAATGAATGGCTCTGATATTTGCTGTGAAGAAGCTGAGGCACTATCTGCTGGCTCATCGGGTTATGCTGATCTCCAAGGTCGACCCGCTCAAACACTTGATGACCAAAGCAAGCCTAGCCGGCAGAATGGCAAGATGGGCTGTCATGCTACTTGAGTTTGACATAGTTTATACTCCTCAGAAAGCAGTAAAAGGGCAAGCTTTTGCAGACTTTCTCGCTGCTCATCCCATACCAGAAGGGTCGCCGCTAAATTGTGAGTTACCCGACGAACAAGTGTTGCACCTCGAGGAAGATGGGCTATGTTGGGAGCTCTACTTCGATGGAGCCTCATCAATAAGGAGCTCCGGCAGATCAAGCGTCCCGTAGGTAAAAGCGGTGATAGGATTGGTGTTCATCACGCCATCAATGAGAACCCTACGGCGTTCTTTCGCTCTCACCGAGACTCGAACGAACAACGAAGCTGAGTATGAAGCTCTGATAGCTGGTTTGAAGCTCGCCATAGAAATGGAAATCCTTCGGCTATGGGTTTACGGTGACTCCCAGCTTGTCGTCAACCAAGTAAGCGGCAATTATAAGATATACAAACCCGAATTAGCTCGGTACATAGGCCGAGTGGTGGAACGCATGAAACGGTTCACTCACATTGAACTAATGAGAGTCCCTAGAGCGTTGAATGGAAAGGCTGACGTACTCGCTCGCTTAGCCAAGGAGCTGGCTGATCCTGACATGGACGAAATTCTGATCACAGTCTGGAGCCGACAAATTCTACCCCCAGTCTCTCTATGAGAAGAGGAAAGCGCGGAACAGAAGAGCAGTCCTGCCGAAGAAGCTTCGATCATCCAAGACGAGCCCGATTGGAGAGAACCCTTCATAGAGTACCTCCGATACGACAAGCTGCCTGAAGAAAAATCTGTGAGGATTCAGCTGAAGAAAAGAGCTCTCCGATACGTGTTTGTAAATGATACGTTATACCGCAGGTCATATGACCAACTCTGGCTCAGGTGTTTGTCATTGGCCGAAGCCCAAAAGGTCATGAAAGATGTTCACTCGGGCGTTTGCGGTGCTCACCAATCTGGCCCCAAGATGCGACTTCAAATCAAACGGCTTGGGTATTACTGGCCCACCATGATACGGGATTGCAGAGAGCATGCAAAGAAATGTCAGATCTTCCAAATCCATGGTGATTTCATTCACAAGCATCCCAATCCGTTGCATCCTACGGTGGCGTCGTGGCCCTTCGAAGTCTGGGGCACCGACATTGTTGGCCCAATTGATCATCCGTCATCCAAAAGCCACCGGTTCATACTGGCCGCGACAGACTACTTCTCCAGATGGGCTGAAGCTGTCCTGCTAAAAGAAGTCAAGACAAAAGATATTCTGACATTCTTTCAGCATAATATTCTATACCGCTTCGGTACACCAAGAAGAATCATTCTGACAACGGGCCTTCTTTCAAGAGCTTCAAACACTTGTTTGGCGCACTTTCTTTCTTTGTTATGCCAACCTAAAAACAGGGCCGCAAAGTGAAGTGAGGTGAATTCCCCGGCAAAGTCCTGTCCATTTTGGCTAATTCTCACCTGTGATGGAATTCGTAGAAGATCTATCGGCTGACGCGGACTTAGACCTGTTACAACCTCGAAAGGAGAGGTTTTTCTCTATGACCGCTTTCTTCCTCAAGGTTCGCTACTCAGCACAAGATAGACTGGAGATATTCCTCCATCTATAATCCAAGAGCCAATGGGCTAGCCGAAGCCTTCAATAAGACTCTATGCAAGCTCCTGAAGAAAAATGCTTCAGCCAACAAGAGAGACTGGAATCTCAAACTTTACGAGGCGTTGCGGGCATATCGTACCACACACCGTACTCCAACTCAGTCCACTCCATACTCATTGCTCTTCGGAGTGGAGGCGGTCCTCCCCCTCGAAGTCGAAGTTCCAAGCTTAAGAATGACCGTTCAGCACGAGTTGACGGAGGAGGAAAACGTGCTCCTTCGACTTGAAGAACTCGATGCCCTCGAAGAAAAGAGGCTCGCGGTGCAGCAAAATCTGGAGCTATACCGAGCCCAAATGTCACGGGCCTATGACAAGATAACCCGTCTCCGCGCTTTCAAGAAAGGTGAATTGGTGTTGGTCCTCAAAAGACCGATCGTCCTGAATCGACATGCCAAGGGAAAATTCGAGCCAAACTGGGAAGGACCATACGTCATCGAGAAAGTGTTCGACGGAGGATCCTACTAACTAATAAGTGCCGAGGGAGAAAGGCCTATGCCACCCATCAATGGCCGATATCTCAAGAAATACTCACGTGAATGCTCCAAGTCGCAGGCGAATTGAGCACATCAGCCCTATGGTCTGGATCATACATCCTGCAAAACCATATACAATCCACGGGCGTAAAATGACTCCTATCTCTCCCAAATCCTGCCGGTGAGACTACTTTTAAAGTCCCACCAGCGGCAAAAAAAAAGGAAAGAAGAAAAAAAAAGAAGAAAAAAAAAGGAAAAAAAGGTATGTCCACAAGCAAAACGGGCACGGATGAAAACCCGAAAGGGCTCCGTGAGTAAAAACAGCAGGACTACCGGCGAGTTTGTGAAAACCCGAAAGGGCACAAACTCGTGAAAAGAGATGAATACACTCGCAAAGTCCTCTCGACCTTTTGAGGAGAAAACCCCTGCGTGAGATCCTTACGACTCACAAAGGAGCAACACACTTAGGAATCCTCACGATTCTAAGGAGAACATACACCTGCGAGATCCTCTCGACTCGTAGGGAGAAAATGCTTTTATGAAACCCTCACGGCTCATAAAATTGAAAAGCCTTAGGTGATAGGGACCCAAACCTGTCTCCTAAGCCATCGTTCCCCAACGGGCAACGGCAAATGATGAGTCGCTCCTGACATTTCGCTTCAGTGTTAGCGGTGCTGATGCCGGCCAAAAACCCAAATCCCAAGTCCTCCCAAGGCAAATGATGAGTTGCTCCTGGCATCATTCTAGTGCAGCAATGCTGATGCCAAACAAGATCCAAATTCCAAGTCCCCAAACGGCGAATGATGAGTCGCTCCTGGTACCATATTCCAGTGTAGCGATGCAGACGCCACCAAAATCCAATTTCTCAAAATTCTCCAGCCCTACGGCTAGTCCCCAAATTGACTGTCGTATACAATCCACGGGCTCAAATAATTCTCGTCATACCTATGCCCCACCATAATCACCAGTTGCGCGGCTGGTCTCCGCCTTTGGAATTATGCTCCATTGAGAAGACCCACTCATGTGTCCTCACGATACATGAGGAGAACAAAACTTTGTGGGATCCTTACGACCCATAAAGGAAAAATACACTTAGGAGTCCTCACGACTCCTAAGGAGAAAATACACCTGTGGGATCCTTACGACTCGTAGGGAGAAAATGCTTTTATGAGACCCTCATGGCCCATAAAATTGAAAAGCCTTAGGTGATAGGGACCTAAACCTGTCTCCTAAGCCATCGCTCCCCCAACAGGAATAGGCAAATGATGAATTGCTCCTGGCACGTGTGCTTCAGTGTTAGCAACGCTGATGCCTACCCTAACCCCAAAATCCCAAACTCCAATCCAATAGACCCCTAAGTCTTTAAACTAGGAACAGATGACCCCTAGGTCGTTAAACTGGGAACAGATGACCCCTAAGTCGTTAAACTGGGAACAGATGACCCCTAAGTCGTTAAACTGGGAACGAGAGAAATCTCCTCATGGCAGATGATGATTCGCTCCCGGTACCATATTCCAGTGCAGCGATGCTGATGCCAAACCAAAACCAAAATCCCCAAACCCTGTCATGACAAATGATGATTCGCTCCTGGTACCATATTCCAGCGTAGCGATACTGATGTCAACCCAAATCACATCAGGTCGGCAAAACAACCAATGACCTCCCTGGCAGAACCAAATTCCACATCGGAAACAAGTCAACTTCATCCCTGACGCCGCAAGAAGCGGGGCAAGTCAAATCCAGCACCGACCGTCCAAGTCGTAAAAAGGGCAGCACCGACCGTCCAAGTCGCAAAAAGGGCAGCATCGACCGTCCACGTCGCTAAAAGGGCAACACCGACCGTCCAAGTCGCAAAAAGGGCAGCATCGACCGTCCACGTCGCAAAAGGGCAGCATCGGCCGTCCACGTCGCAAAAAGGGCAGCACTGACCGTCCAAGTCGCAAAAAGGGCAGCATCGACCGTCCACGTCGCAAAAAGGGCAGCATCGACCGTCCACGTCGCAAAAAGGGCAGCACCGACCGTCCAAGTCTCTAAAATGGTAGCACCGACCATCCAAGTCGCAAAAAGGGCAGTACCGACCGTCCAAGTCGCTAAAATGGCAGCATCGACCGTCCAAGTCGCAAAAAGGGTAGCATCGACCGTCCACGTCGCAAAAATGGCAGCACCGACCGTCCACGTCGCAAAATAGGCAGAACCGACCGTCCAAGTCGCTAAAATGGCAGTACCGACCGTCCAAGTCGCAAAAAGAGCAGTACCGACCGTCCAAGTCGCTAAAATGGCAGCATCGACCGTCCAAGTCGCAAAAAGGGCAGCGCAGGATTCCTACAAAGCGGGAACCAGATCACTCTGGGCCAGGGAAAACGTCTATCACGGACACTCCGTCTCGGAGACATGTCAAGCAACGACCATCCATGTCGTAAAAAGGGCAGTGCCAGCTTCCCAAAAAGCGGGAACCAAATCAGGTCGCCTCCAAGTAAAAGAAGATCCATCAATTTCATGCACACGACCTACATATGTGGTGTGCATTTATTGATGGGGGGCAATTTGTTGGGGTAAAAATTTACACACCGATTGACCAAGTCAAAATCAAAGTCAACCCCGAGCCAAGTGGGCCCAAGCCCAGATCTAGTGGGCCCATGCCCGGGTCGAGCCCGATCATGAAGCGGCCGGCCTCCCCCCATGCCAAGATAAAAATTTTGTAATAAATAATTTTGTTGTATTTATTTTATTTTATTTTATGGATAAATGTAAGAAAAATTGGCATAAAGCCAAATTTTTGTAAAGCCCATGGCTTATGTGCAAAAAGAAATGGCACATGAGCCATGGGATAGGCAAAATGCCATTTTGTGAAGCCCAAGGGGCTATGTGTAAAGTGTACAGCCTATAAAGGCAAAGATAATGAAATATCTCAATAACCTTTTCTCTCTCTAAATTTTTTTTCAGATCTGAGACCTTTTCTCCTTCTTCAAGGTTCCAAAACCTTCTTCTTTCTCTTGAATTAAATCAAGAGTTTTACTCTTCTTCTTATAAAACAAATTAGTTTTTCACCACAAAACCCATAAAGGGGAACTCGGATCTTCCATTAGATCTCAAAAAGAAGAGATTTTTTAAAAATCCCATATCTCTTGATCTTCAAGATCCAGCTAACAGAGGAGGAAGAAGAACCTCTTTCACTAAACCCAAAAAAAAACAACGCATTCAGGAGTCCAACTCCTCCCTGATTTCTCTTCCGAGAAATTTTTTTAGGCTAAAAGCCTCTTTTCCTCGCCGGCGCTCAAGCACAGAGCGCCCGCGTGCCAACACGTGGCGCGCTTGCGCTCGAGCGCAAGTCGCTCCGGTGCCGACACATGGCGCGCTTGCTCTCCAGCGCAAGCGCTCGAGCGCAAGTCACCCCCGTGTTGACACGTGGCGCGCTTGCGCTCAGGCACAAGTCGCCCTCGTGCCGACACGTGGAGCGCTTGCGCTCGAGCGTCAAGGCTCGAGCGCAAGTCGCCCCCGTGCCGACACGTGGCGTGCTTGCGCTCGAGCGTCAAGCGCTGAAGCGCAAAATGCTCGCGTGCCGACACGTGGCGCGCTTCCACTCCAGCGCTCAAGCGCAGAGCGCCCACATGCCGACACGTGGCACTCTAGCGCCTGAGCGCACAGCACCTAGGCGCACAACGCCCAAGGTGCTGCCCCCATGCATCCTTTGGATGTCTTTTTCCTTTTTTATATATATATACATGTATATACATACATATGTATACTTATGTACATACACACATACTCCACGACACTATCCGGGTAGCGGGACCCACGTAAAAACTCTGCGTGGCTCCCGATATATTTAAACCCCCCTCCAAAACAAAGCACACGTACACTGCATATTGAGTTCGCATGACCAGTTTAACCCGTTAATCGGAGGTTCCCTCGCCCCAAACGCGAGGGGTAATTAACGGCAGCTTAGTCCGCGGCTGCCGGAGATTCGGATCCCCACAATCATTAAACCCCCGGCCTACCCTAGGCAGGGGAATCTGTAATGCCCCTGACAAGCGCGCGCGTATTCCCATCTCAATGGGGTAACGAAAAACACCCTATAAGGTAGTAGGGAGTATGGTGGTGATCCTCGTAGAGTATGTGGATGACAAACTCTTGATGGGGAAGGAGTTTCCTATTCTACACTCTGTCAATCTCCGCTTATCATAATGATTCTCCATATAGGATCAAAGTGATATCTCCTAAATCCTGAGTTTTGATCTATGAGATAGATGTAATTGGATGTTAGGATTCTCACTAGTTATAGTGAGAAAGTATCAATCGATCCTGGGGAGAATCACTGGAAAGGTTCCAGAGTGATAAGGATGACTGAATGTCAGTCACAGGCATTGTCTTTACCCTCAGTAAAGGGACGGTATGTTGGAAGAGTTCCAAGCTAGATACCGTGGCAAACTAGACGATAAAGGCTGGATACATCGCTACCAAAGATGCTACCAAAGAGGCAGTCTGGGTGTATATTAGTTCATGAGATGAACTTCGTTCCTTCCATTGTGTGATAATGGAGTTGTGGCTTATGCGTAGGAACGCCTGTCCTATCAGTGATCCAGACATATTCTAAGGCAGTGTCACCTGATCATGGAGATGGTTGATCTCCAGGGGATCGAGGTCAGGAGAGTAGACTCAGAGGACAACACGACGGATCCACTACCAAAGGCTTTTTCCCAGAGAGAGACTATTATGGGATGGTTGAGTATGAGATACTACAACCACTGTTATCAGATGGTCCTAGTGCAAGTGGGAGATTGTTAGTTATATATATGCCCTATAGGCCATTACTATACATGAGATGTATATCGTAGTCGATGCTTGGACATATATAGGGAGGACTTTCTTGCTCGACATGATAGTATGCTATCTGGTTACTCTTTACCTTAATGTGTACACTGATTGTCTCTCTGTTACATGTTGGTAAAGCCCTTAGGATGTGTACTTGACTATCTGGACTATGATGCGGATCATACTAGTGGGGACATGGTAGTCCATAAGTACATCCTTCAAGGTCCCTAGTCGTGGGTGTATCGAGACGGGGCATCAATATACCAGAGTAGACTAGTGTATAGCTTCTTGACCCATGTAGATGGGCGATGGATGATCCCATATCCATTGGTGTTTGACATCAGAGATGATATACGGGTGCTCAGTGGAGACTGGGTACACTGGACGGACTCGCCGAGAACTCCCAGATGGTATTATACCTTACGTCAGATGGCAGTTCTCTGGTGACACTGGTGCAGATTAGTCTGTAGACCCGAGATCGTCATAGAGTCTTGTGCGATTCCCACTGTGCTTTGATTTCCACCTTACCACGTCCAAGAGGGCGTGCAAAACGATGGTTTTTGGGTACAGTCCCGAGTCACATGGAGGCAATGACAGATAGGAGGGGTTTCGTCTCTCCCGGTATTGGGGGTTGATGTTGCGCTATGCTCGATTGGCCATAACAGGGAAGTCCCTAGCCAGGGCTGGTTTAGAGATTTACTGGTAAGTGTTACCAGTAGTTTCTCGACCCGTTATGAGCCTCATATCGGCATGACTTATCGGTTATTGGGGTCTGACGTTTACCACCCCTAGACTTGATATACGACATATCAGACGAGGAGACCGGACTGTACGGTAGT
Source organism: Agapanthus africanus (assembly GCA_030015575.1). Taxonomy (NCBI): domain Eukaryota; kingdom Viridiplantae; phylum Streptophyta; class Magnoliopsida; order Asparagales; family Amaryllidaceae; genus Agapanthus; species Agapanthus africanus. Next base: position 559,118,885 of record JASDDO010000031.1, read on the forward strand.
GTCACTGTCAGGCTTTTTGCAGGAGTTGGAGCGGGCTTGCTTGCTGATCTTCTGATCGCTCAATACCCGGGTAGTCGTTACGTCCAGCTAGTACCGCTGACGTCTTGTGGGTGCTTGATATGATCATCACCTACTGCCGGCGTCTTGACGAGTCTTTAGAGTCCTACATAGAGGTATTACTGGCTCAGGAAAAACGAAATAGGAGCGCATATGTGATATGTGCGGGACCGAGAATAATGCGAGTATGTGATACCGTATTCTATTCTCGCGATGTTTGTATCGATCGATTATATGCGATATAACCTGGTTATTGAATCAAGGGTTGATTCGATAAGTCGATACATTGGATATTAGTCGGTTATATGTGATATAACCGGATTATTAAGTCAAGTGTTGATTTAATAATTTAGTATATAATTGTATATGTGATATACTAATTTACATTAACTAACATTAGGTTCACTTAAGCATTTGTTTTTCTCACTTGTGTACAACTTAATATATATGTGATATATATTTATTTGTGTTCATTTTGTATCATGGTTGTTGATACAACTTTCATGGGTGTATGAGACTTACACCATGCTATTTGTTATGTTGGGTTTAATGTATTTAAAGCAATTACAAAATTAGTGGAAAATTAGAAAATGCATGAAGCTTGTGGAAGCTTGTGGAAGCTTGTGGATGCATTGACTAAAGTCCACTAAGTTTGTTTTTACTTTGGATTTTTGTTAACCTAATCATCACACTTAGCCATGATTAAGTCTCTACATGAGTTAGTTTATGATACTCATTCACCATGGTTAGCTCACTCTCTTGATTAGTTTTCATTCTCATTTTGAGCTCATCTTCTTCCTCCTTCAATTTCTTTCTAGGGTTTGATAAAGAGAGAGATATATAGTGAGAAAAGAAATTCTAAAGTGTACCCATTTTCTATTTCATCATCCTCTACTAGACTAGCACTTTAGTTTAGGGTGTTTGCTTCACTAGTTCTCTAGTTAGTGAAATAGAAACTTGGGTTCGTATTCCCTCGACGTAGATCATTTTCGGCCTCGAAGACTTCAAGCAATACCGTTGCAATCTTCTCGTGGAGCCGTCCGAGAGTCCGGGAGTTCGATGATCGCAGCGAAGGGACTACAACAAGGAGCTTTAGAAGTGAAGGACCGATCTACAAAGGTTGTATTTCGTATTCACTTAGTGATAATTGTTATTTACTAGCATGTGTTACCCTAATTATCTAGCAAAGATCTTGTTTAGGGTTATTCGGCACGGCTAAATTTTTAATCGGGTATGGTTGATGCCTTGTAGAACCTTGTTAGAGTGCCTAGTAACCTTACAATATAATATTTTACTAATAAGTAATATGCGTACCAACATCTCCTTCAACTCTTCGACGGTGGTCTTCAATGCGACAACATCATGCTGTAGACGCCGCTCACGGGGGTAGGGGAAGTTACCGCCGGAGTGGAGACCAACTTCATATTGGTCCTGTTAGGAGCAAGTCTCCGACCTCTCTTCCAACCTCCATGGTGCCCTTCGTATGTGGCGTTTAGGACTGGGACCAGTATGATCGGATCGGTCTGTCCACTGAAATCGTTCTCCGATACCTCCGCCTGCTCCACCACTCGCTCCCACACCCTCGTTAAGCATTAAAACATAAGTATATAAATCATTTAAATTTGAACTTATCAAAATAAAAATTTCATTCGAATTAGAATAAATATTAACACTTACACAATACTCCTGGGTAGCAGTATTGGAGAATCGAAGCTCTCCCATGGCGGGATTTGTAGAGATGCTATGGACGACAAGATACGCAGTCAACACGCTCGGTGTATCACCCTGCGCCAGGGTCTGAGCTCTCTCCAATACGCCAAAAATTTACATATATTATAGAATAACTCTTAATATTGCATTATATCAAAATATATCTATTGTAATTTACCGATGCTTCCATGGCATGCGTAATGTTCCTCGAGCCACCTCTTTAAATAAGGCGACCCCTCTTCACCGACTTCCTGTTCTTCTTATTTTGATCGGCCTGTTTTTGCACAACACAATCAGATTTTTTCTTTAATTAAGTAACATAAAAATATAAATTATATACTAAACAGTGAATTACATTTAAATTACAAATCTTTTTGCGCTCAGGCTCATACCGGCACAAAAGAGGTCATGTATCTACGTCGACTCTGGCAAAGACCGGAGAATATAGGAGAGCCACTCTCTCCATCTCGGGGGTCGCCAGTCATAGCATGTAGCAATCGATATTCAACTCGTTTCAATTATATCGGATCTTGGATTGCATGTTCTTCATGAGGCCCAGGTAAAGAGCGTGAAAATCGAGCACTCTGTCAGGGTGATCAAGGTCGGGTACATGCTGAAAGTCGTAATCCAACTTCAAATACAAGAAAATAATGTATTTAAATTATAAGTGTTAAATAAAAAAAAATTAATTTAATAAGTCAAATGAAAATATATATTAATACCCAAGTCTGATCCCAGAAGAGGGTAAAGGAGCGCCAGTGCTAATCACCCCACTCAACAAGAAGAGCATATTTTTTTGGATGCGACTCTCATCACCCATATACCGACCGAATCTCTCGGCATAATCGCTTGTATAGCGATAATCGAGGGTAAAGAAGATGGGGAATGATACCTCCCCCTGGCTCTATCGGGCATCAACCTGTGGAACTGGTTTGGCCCTCGAGTTTCCCTCTCTCGGTGGGTCTGCCTTGCATCTACAAGAAATATTAAGACAAGCAATATCAAGATAAAATGGTATTTAGGAATCAAGGATTAACGAAAATTGAAGTGTGATATATACCTCCGGCGACAACAGCACAAGCCTGGGTCCGGACAGCGGCACGAGCGGGACGATAGTTCCTCTGGTGAGGAACAACCGATGACCCGGACGTGTATGCATCCCCTCAACCTAGAAAATAAACATTAACAATAAAATTACATGAACTTCATGGTTATTTTTAGAGTATATGTAAACATTGACGATAAAATATTTTATATTTAAGAATACTAATCTGCAGACTGCACGGATGGTACAGAAGTGGCGAGAGTGGCTTCTGCGCCAGATGTGGATTCACCATCTACAATTAGACAATTAAAAATAGATTGGATAAGTAATTACAAAAAGAATATGTGTATATGTATAATATAACAATCAAAATCGATATGCATGCAATATATGATATATAAACATACCTATATGTGCGATGGTGGACTCTGCCCGGGATGTGGAGGCACCATCTACAGCTAGACAATCAACAATTGATTATATAAATAATTGCAAAAAAATTGTGTGTATATTTATAATATAACATTCTAAATCAATATACATGCAATATAGGATATATAAATATTCCATCAGGTGCGATAGTGGCGTCTGTCTCTGATGTGGACGCACCACCTACAGCTAGACAATCAAAAATTAACTATACAAGTAACTTTAAAATAAATATGCTTGTATATTTATAATTTTACATTCAAAATGAATATGCGTGCAATAAACCTGGAGGTGTGTCAAAGTTCACACGGAAGGAGTCATCCGAAATGGATCGGGATGTAAGAGCAGCTCTTTGGAGCTCTACGCAGCTCCCCGGGCGGCAGAACAGCTCTGCCTCTGCCACTGCCGCGGCTAGTGCTTCTTCCGCTGCCGTGACTAGTGCTCCTGCCGCCCCTCGCTGCTCCTGACGTCGTCATCAGACCTAGATAAGAGTACAATCATTACATATGCATGCAATATATGTATAGATCATAAAAATGTGAAGTAATAATATAACATTACTGATAAACTTTTTCGTTTTGTAGACGCGTTAGACATATCTATTTGAATTTCATCATCGATATCATTCCTAACTCACGTAACTTCACGATCAGCCGAAGACAACCCGTCTTTGGAGACAGACAGTCGGAGCTCTCTAAGTCTTCTCTCTTCTTCATCCTCATCACTGTCCTCCATATGATCCTCGAATTCTGGGATATCGTAAACATCCCTGGATTTTTAACGGCATACGACACTCCATCCCGGATACTTCAAGCACTGTGACTAATATACTTGAAACGGTTATTGCGGAAAGATAAATGGATCGTCCTAACCGTAAAATCAAAGTACTATTCCCGCCAAATTTTTGGGCTAAGAGCTATTTTTTCTCTTATAAAAAAGGGGGAGAGAAAAGAAAGAGGAAAAGAATTTTCATAGTTTGGCATCACGTGTTAAACACGTGGACACTTAAGTACTGAAAATAAATAACTAAGGGCCAAACTGGCCTCACGTGTTAAACACGTGAGCGCTTATATGTAAAGCATATAAGCGCTAGAAACAAATAACTAAGGGTCAAACTGGCCTCACGTATTAAACACGTGAGCGCTCATATGCAAAATATATGAGCGCTGAAAGTAAATAACAAATAACAAAAATACCAAACTAGCCTTACGTATTAAACACGTGAGCGCTCATATGCAAAACTCATGAGCGCTGAATATAAATAACCAAAGGCCAAACATGCCTCATGTAAGCGCTCATATGCAAAGTATATGAGTACTGAAAATAAACAGGCTAAAACCCACATTAGGGGTCACGTGTTAAACACGTGAGTTCTCTTGCCGTATTCTTTGGCAACGCTCATATGCAAAGTATGTGAGCGCCCCAATTTAAAATGCTTTCATCTAATAGAATTAAATTCTATGTGACAGAACTAAATTCTATTTGGGAAATATTTTCCCTGATCTTTCTAATATGGAAAGATTTTTCTCTAACAGAGAATCTTGGATTTAAAATCCAATGGTGATAAAATATCACCAATTAAACCATTTGATAGAATTAAATTCTATGTGGGAAATATTTCCCTGATCTTCCTCAAACTAGAAAGATCTATTCTGTTAAATAGAGAACCCTTGGATTAAAAATCTAACGGTGATTATAAAATCACCCATCGATCATCTGATAGAATAAAATTTTATCTTAGGAAAATATTTTCCTAATCTTGTTAAACTAACAAGATGTTCATATAACAAAATTAAATTCTAAGTTAGGAAAATATATTCCTAATCTTGTTAAACTAACAAGATATTCATATCATAGTGTAACGACCCTAGTATTACTGTACCTTCATGTTTTCTTTTTTTAGTAAAATATTGTATTTATTTATTCTTAGTATTTTTTGTATATTTTTTTTATAAATATATTATTTTATTCTTCTATCTATTTTTCCCAAACACATTTCTTTAAAACTAAATTTTAACTTTTTTTCAAATGAAACATAAGACCTAACCCAGCCCATAACTTAAATCCAATTTTATTTTTATTTTCTATAATAAATCTATGAGCCTAAAAGCCCACTTTCTTTTTAAGCAATATCATATATTTAGTTCTTATTAAATATATGTATGAACAACCTTGTAGCTCATTGGTTAAGTTTTTGCATTGTTATTCCATAGATCCCATGTTCAAATCCCTATTTTTGCAACTATTTTTTTAATTATTTTTTTTCTTCTCATAACTTACAAATAAGATCTTTCATTTCCAAAATGAATGGCGACCTTTCATTTCTCTTTTAATTTCCATGTTGAATGCATATTTTATTATACATAATTCACCATTACACCATCTTTATTTGTCCTCATCTATCTTTTCCTTCCTCACATTTTTTCTATCTCTCACTTCTCCCTCTTCACCTAGAGTCTAAGAAGAAGAACATGAAGGAGTCTTCAAGAAGATCTCGCTAGTAACGTGAGGCTATCGACGGATAGACAAGCCCGGTGACAATACCGGTTTGTGTATGCAAATCCCTTCTCTCTCCTTCCCGCCATGTCTTATTTTGCTCTTGTCACACCTCATGAACCCCCTATTCTTTTTATATCGTAATCCGTAAGAGAAGATAAATATAAACATATACATATATATAAGTCTAGATATATATTGTTTTATATGGTTTAATAATATCTTATTGCATCTTGTTCAAATTAAAGTGTTTTTAATTCTTTGTTCATGTCCATGAATGTTTATTACAAGTTGTGAGAACACAAATTTCATGCCACAATATATCTATAATGTCTCATGAAATCGGTTTTTTTATTAAAAGAAAAATAGAAGCCTGCATAAAATACTAATTAATCTTTTTGCCGATTTTAGTATACATATCAATACTTTTAGCTTTAAAATAATTTTTAGAAATTAATTTTTACTTCTGAAAATTTCAGGAAATTTACATATGATAGAGTATATTATTTTGTATATTCTGTAAAAATTTTAGATCGAATCACTTAACGGTTTAGGAATTATATCGTTTTTATTCACTGTTCGTAAAATAGAAAACTGCAGTTATTGGTCAACTTTTAGGACACATAACTTGGTATACCGATATCCAAATTGAGCAAAATAAGGTGTTTTAGATATCTACATCGAATAATCTATATTTTATTAGTTTTAAGTTTGTACTGAAAACTAACGTAAGATAAAGAAAACTGCGTTACAATATTAAGTGACGGATCTGGACAGAATATGTCCTGATTCGCACACTGTTTTTAAATAGGACATAACTCGAAATCCCGATATCCGTTCGTGACAAAATTTAGATGTGTAGATGTATAAATGATAAAGCTATAATTTTCTTTATATTAGATTACTTAGAAATGCACGAAATAATCCGATATAGGCTTTGCAATATAACATATAGTTGCTGTCCAGAAATCTGAATTTCGGCTTTAAACGCTGATATTAAAACGATCATAACTAGAGCTTCAGAAATCCAAATCGTGCGAATATTAGGGTTTTGGATAAGTACATCGAAAGACCTATAATTTTCTAATAATCATTGTAACTTTAAACCTGATGGAAATTAACTCAAACTATGTTTTAAAAATATGCGACGGTGCTGGGCAGATTCTGATTTGTTCTGCGCGACAAAACGAAAATGAGTATATCTCCCAAACCGTTAGTTGTATTTAGGCGCGACTGGAGTTCGCACGTGCACAACACTTAGATCTATATTTTTGTTTATATTCAGAAATTGATTGACTTGATTGATTAGTCGTACATAATATTTCTTTACAGCATTGTTTATGATAGTTACTCGAATAATATACTTGACTCATTTCATGCTATTCGAACATGTATACATATTTATCTTGATCATTAAATTGTTGTATGCATATAAAGATGATAATTAAATACTTGAGTTGTATTTTTAAAATTATACAAAAGTATTTTTACATAAAACCCCCTCAAGTTCTATAAATTATTCTAAGGACCCTCGTAAATATAGGTTTAAGCGGGACCAATCTCTTAAGCCTCAGGGAGCCGGAGAAGTGGGTGCTTGCCTATTTAAGATAGACAACTTAACAACGGTGTTATCAACACGGTAATCGTCTTTGAAAAAGACACAAATCCTGCCGTCCATGTGCAGCGGTTACCGATAACATCAAAACCTAATTCAGGACTTCAATTTCTTTTCTAATTGTTCTGACTCAGACTGAGTCTCTTCTTAATAATCTAACTTGAATATGATTCAAGTACAATCTACAATACTACAATCCAATATGAATTCATGAATCCATATATTCAATATATTCAATCTGTATTGACCGAACCGAACCATGGATATACTTCCATTTACATGATTCTCCAGTTACATCCATGATTCTCCAGTACATCCATTTTACTGATATCATGGTTTCGGCAAGTCATCCAAATATACAATCTATATTACAATTCAATTACAAGTTGAAATACAATACAAACAATACAATCAAGACATCGTGGGGTTTAAGGGGTAGATTGGTACGGAAGGTGTTAAAAGTGGCACGAGACTGCAAGATTAAGACACGTAACCTGAATCCAATTGTCGTTTTTCCGGTTTGTATAACGGAGACTTGTACATTCCGTTTGCCCTAGTGTCTAGCATATAGAGACTCCTCTCGTATACACTGGCATCCTTCTGTACCAAGCTACAAACAACAACGTTAACAATATAATACAACTTTAAAAGCTACACACTCTCTCTCTTACTCTCTGTCTGTTATCCTTCTTCTTTATCTTTGGGACTTACCGAGCGATTGTTCGCTGACGACATTCATTCTCTTTCTTCTTTGGAATGTTGTCACGTGATCTGGACACTCAGGAGATCGAGCCTACTTGTGAGGACTTGGATCAGCTTGCCTATGACCCAGAGCTCTAGTTTCATTGTACACATTTTTTATTTTCAGTACTTTTCATTTCTATTATGCCACTGTTTAGGCATTGCTTTCATTCAGTTGTATTTACTTTTCCATGTATTGTAAAAAGAATGTGAATAAATAAAGTTGTTGTTTTATTATATCTTGTCTCTTGTGTATTTTTATTTATATTGCTTAGATACGCTTAGCGTGTTTACTTCAGAGTAAATACGTAGCGGCATCGTCGCGTCCTCTGCCCGTATACCGGGAAGCGGGGCTTGACACATATAATAAAATTCTAATCTTGTTAAACTAACAAGATATCCATATGATACAATTAAATTCTATATTAGGAAAATATATTCCTAATCTTGTTAAACTAACAAGATAGAATATGATAGAATATAATTTTAATCTTATTAAACTAACAAGATATTCATATCATAGAATAAAATTCTATGTGATAGAATTAAATTCTATATTGGAATAAAATTCTAATCGTGTTAAACTAACAAGATATTCATATGATAGAATAAAATTCTATCTTAGAAAAATATTTCTTAATCTTATTAAACAAACAATAAATCTTCTCTGTTAAACAGAGAGTCTTTAAATTAAAAATCCAACGGTGAATAAAATTCACCGATTAATCTAAAAGATCATATTAATTAATCATGAAATCAATCATGATCTCTCAATGAGAGATTTTCTTAGCAAATTGATTTTCTCTTCTCCTATAAATAGAAGCAAAGAGATTAATCAAATAAGAGAAAAAAGAGGGGAAAAGAGAAAGGAGGAGACCCCCCATAAGTTTTTGTAAAAATACAGAAGACTCTCAAAATAGAAGAGAATTTAATTCTCTTAAAAAAGAAAATTTCCCTTCTAAAAATCCTAGGTAAAGAAAAAAGAAAAGATCAAAATATCTCCTTTACCTAATATACTATATCTAAGAGTTTAACCCTTAGCAAAGAACTTGGTTCTTTCTCTAGATCTAAGATCCATAAGACAAGTCTCCTACAAATTGAGAATTTAATTCTCATCGGGAAGACCTTGTTCTTGAGAATCAAACATTCAGGAAAGAACAATGTTGAACATGAAGAACATGGAGTTCATAATACTCCAGAAACTTAGTTCTTTCAAATCAAGAACTTAATTCTTTAAAGAATCTGATTCAAGATCCTCAAAATAGTGATCTTGGTGATCCTTAGTGGTCAAAACACCCTTAAAAAAGATTTAACCTCTCTGAAAACATGAACATGGAAAACATGGAGTTCATAATACTCTAGGAACTTAGTTCCTTCAAATCAAGAACTTAATTCTTAAAGAACATAATCCCAGATTCTCAAAATAATGATCTTGATGATCGTTAATGGTGAAAATAACATTAACAGAGATTTAAATTCTCTAAAAATATTAACAGAGATTAAATCTCCAAAAGAACTCATCGCCTCACGTGAAAAACACGTGAGCGCTCAAGGCCAAGTTATAATATGCACGTGAGCGCTATATGCATCTAAGTGCTTAGCACTGCTGGGTGTTACAGAAACCCAATCTTAGCTCAAATTGGCTAAGCTTATATTCATGATATCCAAACTGATCTTAGTCTCAAACATGACTAATGATCTCTTATTGATGATATCCAAATTGATATTCATCTCTATCTCCTAAGGCAATCTTAGTCTCAAATAAGGCTAATGATTCTTAGATGATCCACCATGATTTTTTCCTTCAAATACGGGATTTAGTTCAAGGGTACATCTTTCCACACATCTGATATATGTCGTTGTAATTCCTCAACGTCTTTAGAGAGGTGGCGAGTCCCAACAACCAACAACTCTTTTCTCGTCCCAACTTGATATAAAATTGCGTCAAGATAGGGAATGATATATCTTACATTGATCCACTTCCAAATTGACATGCACATCTCAAATCGGATCGCACTCCAAATTGGGCGCATTCCATATCACCATCGTTCACTCCGCCACGTAACAAATATACATGCGCGCAAGATGGACAATGGACCGAAATGTCCCTATGTTAGTTATATGTATGCCCTAGAGGCCATTACTGTACATGTGATGTATATTGTAGTGGATGCTTGGACATATATAGGAAGGACTTTCTTGCTCGACATGATAGTATGCTATCTGGTTGCACTTTATCTTAACATATACACTTGTTGTCTTTCTCTCACATGTTGATAAAGCCCTTAGGATGTGTACTTGACTACCAGGACTATGATGGAGATCATACTAGTGGGGCCAAGGGTAGTCCATAAGTACACCCTATAATTGTTCCTAGTCGTGGGAGTATCGAGACAGGGCATCAATACTCCAGAGTAGACTAGCGTATATGCTTCTCGACCCATGTGATGGACGATGGATGATCCCATATGGTGTTTGACATCAGAGAAGGTATAGGGTACTCAGTGGAGACTGGGTACACTGAACGGGCTCACCGAGAACTCCTAGATGGTATTATACTTATCGTCGGATAGCAGTTCTGTGGTGACACTGGTATAGGTTAGTCTGTAGACCCGAGATCGTCATAGAGTCTTGTGTGATTCCCACTATGCTTTGATTTCCACTATACCACGGTCAAGAGATCGTGCAAAAAGGTGGTTTTTGGGTACAGTCCCGAGTCACATGGAGGCAATGAGCGATAGGAGGGGTTTCGTCTCTCCCGGTATTCGGAGTTGATGTTGTGCTATGCTCGATTGGCCATAACAGGAAATCCCTGGCCAGGGTTGCTGAGATCTACTGGTAAGTGTTATCAGTAGTTTCTCGAACCGTTATGGACCTTGCATCGGCATGACTTATCAGGCTATTGGGGTCTGACGTTATACCACCCCCAGGCTATGATATGCAACATATTTGACGAAGAGACCAGACTGTACGGTAGTGTTACTGATTGGATTCGCAGGAGTATGAGAAGGCTTACTTGTTGATCTTCTGATCGCTCAATACCCGGGTGGCCGTTACGTTTAGCAGACCGCTTGCGGCTTGTGGGTGTTTGATATGATCATCACCTACTGCCGGCGTATTGACGAGTCTTTAGAGTCATACACAGAGGTTTCCTGGCTCAATCGAAACGGAGCAGGAGCACATATGTGATATGTGCGGGACCGAGATTAATACAATATGTGATACCGTATTCTGTTCTTGCGACATGTGACATCGGTCAGTTATATGTGATATAGCCGGGTTATCGGATCAAGTGTTGATTCGATAAGTTGTTACATTTGATATTAGTCGGTTAGATGTGATATAGCCGGATTATTAAATCAAGTGTTGATTTAATAATTTAATGTATAATTATATATTTGATATATTAAATTACATTAACTAATACTTGCTCACTTATGATTTCTTTTTCTCACTTTGTGCACATTGTATATATGTGATATATATTTGTGTACATGATATTGTGTCATGTTTGATGATATATGCAAAATGGGTGTATGAGACACACCCATGCTTATAGTGATAATTAGGGTTTTTATTTATTTTGGTGATTATAAAATGGTGGGATTTTGTCATGGCTAGTTGCTTGTAGAAGCTTGTAGTGATCATTGACCAAGTCCACTAGTTTGTTTTACCTAAGATATGTATAAACCTAACCATTATCACTTAGCCATGGTTATGTCTCTACAAGGGTTAAAATATGATGTTAACTCACCCATGGTTGCCATTCTCTACTTGATAATTTTCATGAGAGTTTTCTTCATCTCCTTTCTCCAAGCTTTCTGGCTTCAATGGAAAATGAAGAAAATAGGGAGAAAATTATTTCTAAAATGAGTAAAATTCCTACTTCATCATTCTCTACTACTTGCCATTTAGTATAGGGTGTTTGCTTCACTAATTCCACAATTAGTGAAGAGGTAGCTTGGGTTAGTGTCTCCTCGACGTAGATCATTTTCGGCTTCGAAGGCATCGAGCAAGCTTGTTCCGTTCATCTTGCGGAGCCTTTCTAGAGTCCGGGATTTTACTACTTGCAGCGAGGAACTACTACACAGAGCTAATGAAGTGAAGGACCGGTCTACAAAGGTTGTATCCTCATTCACTTTAGTTGCAAAGTTATTTGCATTTGATTCGTCGCATTTTCTAGTATATGATTCTAGGTTAGGATTAGCTAGTACGGCTAAAATTTAAATATGGCATGGATGATGCCTCCCGAAACCTTGCTGCCGTGCTAGACAACCCTACACCTTAAACTAATATTCGCCTCAAATATGGTGGTAATGGACCGAAAAGTTCTTAGACTAAAACTTCGCCTCAAACATGGCGATAATGGACCAAAACGTCCCTAAACTAGTTAGCCGCCTCAAACACGACGCGTCGCCTCAAATACGGCGATATTGGATCGAAATGTCCCTAAACTAATATTCGCCTCAAACATGGCAGTAATGGACTGAAACGTCCCTAAACTAGTGCGTAGCCTCAAATACGGCGCGTCACCCCAAACATGGCGATAATGGACCGAAATGTCCCTAAACTAATAATCGCCTCAAACATGGCAGTAATGGACCGAGATGTCCCTAAACTAGACATTCGCCCCCAAATACGGCGATAATGGACCGAAACGTTCTTAAACTAATATCCATCCCGAATAGAGAATGTTGGACCGAAATGTCCCTAAACTAATATTCGCCTCAAACATGGCGGTAATGGACTGAAATGTTTCTAAACCAGTGCGTCGCCTCAAATACGGCGCGTCACCCCAAACGGGGCGATAATGGACCGAAATGTTCCTAAACTAATATTCGTCTCAAACATGGCGGTAATGGACCGAGATGTCCCTAAACTAGACATTCGCCCCCAAATACGGCGATAATGGACCGAAACGTCCTTAAACTGACATTCTTCTCAAACAGGGAATATTGGATCGAAATGTCCTTAAACTAATTTTTATCTCAAACGGGGACCATTGGACCGAAATGTCCTTAAACTAACATTCGTCCCAAACATGAAATGTTGGACCGTGACGTCCTTACACTAATATGTTTTGCCCTGCGGACTGTCTCCATAATAAATACCGTATACTATCCATGGGCTATTCATATATGATCTAATGATCAGTTGAGCCCATATGCTCACTGCTCATAAGTCGATCTTAGTCTCAAATATGGCTAATGATCCTTATATCAAACCCAAATATCCCATTAACCGATGGATCTTACAAATGTGAGATCTACGTCCTATGTTCATTCCCGTTGGCAAACCAAGTTACTAATGTGGGCCCCGTCAAGAAAAATTCTTGACCTGAACCCAAATCTAAAATATTCGGATTTGGAATAATCTACGCCCTACGGGCGATGACATAAATTAGTCTCCGTATACAATCCACGGGCAACCCAAAATAAAATAAACACAACACGACACGAAATGAACTGCTGGAGCAGGAGAAAGTGGTTATCGCAATGCGGTAACGTAACTAACTGCAAGGGCTTGCGCCTTCAGGGAAGAGCATCCCTGTTCAGTTGATTAAACTGCACATTTATTATTACATTTTTCCTACAAATTCCATATTTAAAAAGGTCTTTATTATAATATATCATACATATGAGGGTTTATTTGTAAAAATACTATTTTTCATGTGTTGATATATTATAATTAGCATTTGGTAGGAAAATATATATAATATTATTGACCTAATCCTAGTAGAACTAAGTCTACTAAATATTATTTGTTGAGTTGTTGTGCAGAATTTTCAGGTCTAGAATCAAGGAAATCAAGTTGTTGAAGAAGACTTGCCTAATTAAAAAATCAAAACTTGGAGACCAAGTCTGGCAGCAACCACGAGAAGATTGCAAAGATACAAAAGTTCCATAGAAGTCCACATGTCACATAGAGAAACATCCCAAAATTTGATCAAGGGCCGTGATTAAACGGCCGCGGATCCGCGGCGTTATTGAGGGATTAGATGCTGCAATTTTGGGAGATGAATCTTTACTACTAGCTTCCAATTTTAGAAGCTGACTTTCTGGCTTTTGGACTATAAAAAGGGACCGAGAGCCTCTTGGAAAATTTATCAAGTCGACGAGATCACGAAGTCCAATACGGCTCACGCATCCAGACTGATCATCAACTGTTCGTCTACCTCCTTGGAAGAGATCGAGAAGCAAACTAGTCTTTGCAATCATTTTCTAAGGAATCAAAGTGTAAACGAATATTGTTGATTAATAAAGGTAGCTTTCTTTTTCTTATTCTATATCTTCGTAGTTTAATTATGCATTTTCTCTCCATCTCTTCTTCTCCCAACATGCGCGAGTAATTCTCCGCTTGTTAGGGTTCGTAGGATTAGGGTAGGCTAATGGATGATGAACATCCCTAAACCCTTTTTAAGTCCTATAAAGTTTATGAACTTTATCAAAAGAATCATTAACATCCTAATCAGGCGCGCTAACAATTCTTTGTTAGTTCCGACCGCGATTAGATTAATTATTTTTTCGGTAAAGGCTAGATATGAACGGAGTTCCGTATCGAGATAAGGGTTAAGAGTGTGATTCCTTTTCCCTCCAGAAACCCTAATCTACACGCATCACCGTCGTTCTAGTTTTAAATCTATTAAAGGATAAAAAGGGTAACTTTTAATTAATCGTCCATGACTATTAAATCCTAACGAACCCTACAAGCCCCCTTATTATATTAACTACATCTCTAAAATAATCTAGATCTATATTTTTGCATTCTTGCTTAACGTAGATCTATAAACCATTCTTCAAAATTCTTTATCCCTTCTCTCTTTCTCAACACATCTAAAGTAAGAATAAAAGGTTCCACGTTTCCAAGAGGACGACCCGTACTCATCTCGGTCTAGCTACAAGCGACACCGTTATTGATTGCGGTTAACTACAAACAAAATTTTTCGTATCAATCAAATGGCGCCGTTGCCGGGGATACGTGCGTAATTTTTTATTCTTACTATTTGTGTTGAATTCTTAGACGATTCATATCATTATTAAAACAAAACTGCAAATTGCATATTTAACGATTTGTGTGTGAATTTTGCGAGGGAATTTGGAGTCACGGACTTGAGGAAACAGGAGATCTAGGGTTTCACACTTCTCTGGTATATTTCTTAACTCTTTCTCTCTCCTCTAAAATCTAATAAAATCTATTTTCTGCAGGATTCTTTGCAAAATAGCGCCGCTCAAAAATCTTTTTGCAAAAGTTTTGTGGTTGGTTTTGTTTTGCATATTTTAATACGGACTTTAAGGGGCAAAGACCAAATCAAGATTAGGTGGGGATTTCATCACCCTTCCTAAGCCCCACAAATCACAAACCGAGCATCCGCATCAACCCTACAATAATTTAAAAAATATCTAGACTGGACTCTAAGGACTGTCGCGCTCATTAAGGACAGAGGAAGGTCATAGGTAATCTATCGCTTATCCGCATTACTTTTGTAGTGCCTCGGCAAGTGTGTCCAAGGCGAGTGGTTACTTAATTAGGACCACTACCTTCGTAGTGGGGAGCCTCCCACTCACCTGGCACTTACCTGGCTACAAGAGTAGTAAAGAGGCGGTAGAGGATTTATCCTGCGGCTTGTCCTTTGGAAGTCTAGGGGCGGTCTAAACACTGGACCTAGGTGACCTTAGTTCCAGGGTTGTTTGTGCATTGTAGAGTGATTTTAGTCCCACTTTTTCAAAACGGACCAATTTTAAATCACACACACGCTGCCACTTGCACTAAACCCGCTTAGTGCATGCTCGGCTGGACACGGGATCCTAGTGCCCGTCTTGTCCGCGTTCCTGCTATCGACGCCGAAGTCAGTACTTCTTCATCTTCTTTTCCCCCACCACCACACATGACCGAGATGGACGGCACTCCATCAGATTATAACACCACGCTGCCACCGCCCGTAGGTGCGCAGAATCCACCGCGCATCTCTCTCCAAGAGAGATGCTATCCTATCCGTGGTCCTCTTCCCACTTGTCTATCTCTTCCACCAGCTAACGAGGATAATTTCGAAATTAAACTCCACTACATCAATCTGCTGCCCAAATTTCACGGGCTTGAGTCAGAAGACGCGTACGTTTCCATCACCAAATTCGAAAACGTATGCGCAATGATGGGTACTTCACAATTGACTGTCGATGCTATGCGCTTGCGTCTTCTTCCATTCACACTGTGCGACTTGGCAGAAAAATGACTTTATAATACTGCCGCACACTCTATCACTAATTGGGATGAATTCATATTAGCATTTCTTAAGAAGTTTTATCCAAACCATAAGACTGCCCATGTTAGAAGCGAGATCAACCAGTTCACCCAGCTTCCCAATGAACCATTTTGGAAGTTCTTTGAACGTTTCAAGGATCTACTTGTCCAATGTCCTCATCATGGAATCAATAGATGGGATTTATGTCGGATTATATATGAGGGTATTAATCCAGCGACAAAGCAGATGCTTGAAATAAATTGTCAATGCAATTTCATGTCTAAAGACGACGGTGAAGCTTGGAAATATCTGGAAGACTTTGCTGAACACACTTTGAAGTGGGAAAGCGTAAGACCGCCTTCTTCTAAGGAAAGTATTCATCAGCTCGATGTTTCCATCGCAGTAAAAGCCGAAATGGCAGCGATACAGAAGAAACTCGACGCTATTGAGAACAAGTTCTCATCATTCTCCCTAAATCTGGTCACGCTTCCTAAGACCGTCTGTGGTTGCTGTTCGGATCCTTCACACTTAACGGAAGAATGTCCTATGAATGCATCGTTTCAAGCTAATGCTGCTTTTCAGCAGCGACCTAGAAACGACCCTTATTCTTCTACGTACAATCAAGGATGGAGGAATCATCCTAACTTTGCTTGAAGTCAAAACCAACAAAGCAATTATTAAAGACCTCCTCCACAGCAACCACAACCTCATAATCAGCCCCCCTTTCAGTCACAAAATTTCCAAAATCCGGCCAACATTTTTACACCACAAGTGGCCGGTACTGACAACTCACTTGCACAAACCTTGGATTTGTTCATGAAACAATCCATGCAATTATCGGCTGAGATGAAGTCTTCTATTGATACCATAACGAAAAACTCCGCCTCCCATGGTGAGAGTATTAAATCAATAGAAAACCAAATTGCACAGTTAAACGCTGCAATGAGTGCCAGAGAAAAATGGAAACTCCCATCTCAACCCATACCTAATCCTGGACACTCACAAAGTTATAATGTGAGTGCTGTTACCACGTTGAGATCGGGAAAAGTGCTGAATAACCGAGTGGGTGAGCAATGTGATGATAGTGACACCAATGATACCCCTGCTTCTTCTTCTTCCCTTAATTCGTCTAGTCTCCCACCTTCACCCGAGCCTATTCTCCGTTTTTCCCAAGGCTCGAATCCTTCGCCCATTTCCTCAAATCTACCTAAAACGATCTCCACTCCAATTCTGGGATCCACTCCATCCCCACAATCCTCTCCAATGTTGGACCAAACCCTTATTGATAAAGCACATTATCCAAACAGGTTAAGGGGCAACAGACCAAGTCCACAAATGGAGAAGATTGTGGAAATTTTTAAGCAAGTTAACATAAACATTCCTCTCCTAGATGCTATTCAACAAGTTCCGTCATATGCAAAAATCTTAAAGGACTTGTGCACTAGGAAGAGAAAAGTTCAAGTACCTAAAAAAGTTTTCCTTGCGAGTAATGTGAGCACTGCTTTTACACAACAACTACCCAAGAAACGAAAGGACTCCGGAAGTCCTACAATTTCAATTTCTATTGGGGGTAAAAATATTAATCGTGCTCTACTCGACTTAGGTGCTAGTGTTAACTTGCTTCCGTATTCTGTTTATGAGCAATTAGGAATCGGAGAGTTAAAACCGTCGCATTGCACTCTTCAGATGGCCGATCGATCTATCACCCGACCTAGGGGTGAGCTAGAGTATGTGTTAATCAAAGTCGGGGAATTTATATTCCCTGTGGACTTTATCGTTATAGATACACAACCTGTAGTGAACCTACGAAATCAAATCCCGGTGATACTCGGTCGACCCTTTTTGGCCACTTCCAACGCAGTAATCAATTGTAGAAACGACTCTATGACCCTATCCTTTGAAAAGCAGTCAATTGAGCTTAACATTTACAAGTTGGGAAGTGAACCCTCCGAACCCTATGCTCATGTGTGTTCTGTCGAATTAATGGATGTCGACAGCAGCGAACTTGATCAACCTCATGATACTGACTCTTTTCATATGTTGTTGCTTGACACAGACTCTTCCACCGGGTTGTCCGAGTCAACATCTAACGCTGATAAGGAACTTTTTATAGAGTCTGACGATCACCCTGTTTTTCCTGATGACATTATTCTTCCGGGTATCAATGAAAGCTTTGAGGAAATTTTCGCTGATGAACTCGCATATTTAAAAGACAGGGGTGTTGAGATGAATCAACTCCAAGATAAAGAAATTGAACCTCTGCCCCTTCTTCTTGACAATCACGATAATGCGAGTAAACCATCATCACTATCATTGTGTCGTCTCTCCAAATTGAGACGCAATCCTTTTCCATTACACCTCTTATCACCTCCCCACTTCTTTACGTTGAAATGTGACATGTTCTTCCACCAACCTTGGTGCTTCATCGATAAAATTTTTGAATGGTTGGTGTTGATTTTTGGTCTTTGTAAGACTTTACTTTGATCAATAACTTTACTCCCCAAATGATTTTAAAAGATTAAAAAATTTTAACTCAAGTTTGGGGGCGGTGGTATATTTTGGCTCTTGAAAGAAAATGATTTTTACAAAATTGTGAGCCAAGAATAAGTTTGGGGGAGGATTTTCACTTTTATATATTCTTGCCCCCATTAATAATTTCCTCCCAAGTCTACAAGTTTTTGAGCTTAACGGATGACATCAGTGAGGACACTGCTGTAAACAGGTTTGGGGGAGGTTTGTGCTTATTTACGCATACTTTGCATTATACTATATATAAGCACAAAATTTTTTTAATTAATAAAAGAGTAGAAAGTGAAAAATTACATCCAAAAGATAGGAATAGTTTAAGAAAACCAAGAAAATTAGAAGTTTTCTTAAACGAACCAGTAATAAGTAGTTATGAGCTGTTGTCCCAAGGGTTAGTAAGATGAATGAAGTCACTAATCTGAGGATAAAAATAAGTCTAAAAAATAATTTCTATTTTGGAAGCCAAACATTTGAATGTTGATACCCTACTATATGCACTTACACACGTCTTGAAACTCGGGATAGTAGAGGATACCTTGAAATGCTCTTGTCTAAAAGCCAAAGTATGAAGAAAATGAAAAAATAAAAAAATGAAGAAAATATAAAAATGGTGAAAAGAAAAAAATGAACACTGGTTTTGTATCGCCAAGGCAGCAATAAAAAATTATAGCGAGGGTCCCTCTTCACCTAGTGCCCTAAGGCCAACTGGTCTGGGAGTCACTGCTAAGTCTTAGATGGTGCAAGACGAGGAAAATATTATCACCTAATCAGCAAGCACATGAGTAATCGGTCGGTTAGTACCTCAAGAAGTATTAACGGTCGCATGAAAAGGTGTGAGCAAACCTAAGTATTCATCAAATTAAAAAGTACTAAGGTAGATGGACAAGAGTATGATAGCTTGAATTGAATTCTCCGAGTGTAGGGATGTTCTATACACACACGTAGGGGTATATGATCAATGTTTGGAAGAAAGATAGGAATGAAGAATAAAGACGATGTTTTATTGAGGGATAATGCGATTTCTAACATTTTTTCATGACTATTAAGATAGGGCTCACGACAACTGAAAAGCTAGTGTAGTTAGAAACTCTTATTTTCAAAGTCTTTCTTTTATGGTTCTCATCTTTATATGTAAATTTCATCATCTCTCTTTTATTATAGGATTTTGTGGGTGTAATCCGCTGAAAACCCTCAGGAGACAACACTCCTCCTACTAGGGACACCTAGAGGTTTAACGGCTTGTTGCACGTGCTCAGTGCAATCGTGGTTGCCTACAAAAGTGTGCTTAGTTTTCTCCTTTCTTTTTTCTCCTTCTCTTGAATAAAACTAGTTTGCTCGGGACGATCAAAGATAAGTTTGGGGGTATTTGTTCAGTTGATTAAACTGCACATTTATTATTACATTTTTCCTACAAATTCCATATTTAAAAAGGTCTTTATTATAATATATCATACATATGAAGGTTTATTTGTAAAAATACTATTTTCCATGTGTTGATATATTATAATTAGCATTTGGTAGGAAAATGTATATAATATTATTGACCTAATCCTAGTAGAACTAAGTCTACTAAATATTATTTGTTGAGTTGTTGTGCAGAATTTTCAGGTCTAGAATCAAGAAAATCAAGTTGTTGAAGAAGACTTGCCTAATTAAGAAATCAAAACTTGGAGACCAAGTCTGGCAGCAACCACGAGAAGATTTCAAAGATACAAAAGTTCCATAGAAGTCCACATGTCACATAGAGAAACATCCCAAAATTTGATCAAGGGCCGTGATTAAACGGCCGCGGATCCGCGGCCTTAACCCCCTTGGGCCGCGGATCCACGGCGTTATTGAGGGATTAGATGCTGCAATTTTGGGAGATGAATCTTTACTACTAGCTTCCAATTTTAGAAGCTAACTTTCTGGCTTTTAGACTATAAAAGGGACCGAGAGCCTCTTGGAAAATTTATCAAGTCGACGAGATCACGAAGTCCAAGACGGCTCACGCATCCAGACTGATCATCAACTGTTCGTCTACCTCCTTGGAAGAGATCGAGAAGCAAACTAGTCTTTGTAATCATTTTCTAAGGAATCAAAGTGTAAACGAATATTGTTGATTAATAAAGGTAGCTTTCTTTTTCTTATTCTATTTCTTCGTAGTTTAATTATGCATTTTCTCTCCATCTCTTCTTCTCCCAACATGCGCGAGTAATTCTCCGCTTGTTAGGGTTCGTAGGATTATGGTAGGCTAATGGATGATGAACATCCCTAAATCCTTTTTAAGTCCTATAAAGTTTATGAACTTTATCTAAAGAATCATTAACATCCTAATCGGGCGCGCTAACAATTCTTTGTTAGTTCCGACCGCGATTAGAGATTAGATTAATGATTGTTTTGGTAAAGGCTAGATATAAACGGAGTTCCGTGTCGAGATAAGGGTTAAGAGTGGGATTCCTTTTCCCTCCAGAAACCCTAATCTACACGCATCACCGTCGTTCTAGTTTTAAATCTATTAAAGGATAAAAAGGGTAACTTTTAATTAATCGTCCATGACTATTAAATCCTAACGAACCCTACAAGCCCCCTTATTATATTAACTACATCCCTAAAATAATCTAGATCTATATTTTTGCATTCTTGCTTAACGTAGATCTAGAAACCATTCTTCAAAATTCTTTATCCCTTCTCTCTTTCTCAACACATCTAAAGTAAGAATAAAAGGTTCCACGTTTCCCAGAGGACGACCCGTATTCATCTCGGTCTAGCTACAAGCGACACCGTTATTGATTGCGGTACAAACACAATTTTTCATATCAATCAATCCCCACAATAAAAAAAACCCTCACAAAATGAGGGGGAATCTGATGAAGTCATGCTACAACGGCCGTGTCTGTCCAAACCTCCAATATATGGGGCCATAAATGAACTTGGTATCTTCAGAGAGGTGGATGGATATGTCCAAATAACATTTACCCCCAGAATTCAGGCCAGACGTCCTAAAGTCTCGGTTCGGTTTCTGGCGGTGAACAAATTCTGGCACGCCCGCTGGGACCTCTTCTTCTTTCCACTCCACACTTCGCGTGTCGTGTTTTTCCGCGATCAAATAATCATGGTATAGATTTTTGTAGTTGCCCTTGGGTGATAGGATACTGAAGCCGGCGTTTCGTCTCTATGTAGAATGGCGTTTGCTTCCATTCACCGCAACTCAGGCTCTGTCGCATCTGGTGGAGTCAAGTATGGGCCACTTTCAGTCTTAAATCTCTACAATCCGGCTCTTCAAGAAATCAATAGGCTTCTCTTTGGGTCTATGCTGCCACCTCCCACTCTCGGTACCTCAACATCGAAGGAGGAATCCCAGAAGAAGTTTGTCTTCCACAGGCTGGCTTCTCATGTTTCTGCTTTGACGATGGAATTGATCTCCAAACAACTAGTATCTTCCAAAGGTCATGGTCGACGCAGGGGTCAGAATATTCAAGCTCTCAAAGAAAACATGGGGCAAGCTCAGCAAAATCCTAAGGTTAATAAAATTTCGGCAGTAAGAAACGTTCGACGTTGATATCGGCGTCATACAAGAAAAGCTGGGGGCAATTCTTCAGATGGTCCTGTTTCAACCGCAGTAGTGAATACTATTGTTCCATCTGGGAATAGTTTTGAACTATTGCGAAGGGTCAGACAAAATTCTCCCACCGCAATATTAAAGAAATCTCCGCAGCCTGTAGGGATCCAATACGGCATAAAATAGTTCGCTCCCCTAAAGAACTTTTCTAATATATATATAAAGTATAGAAGCAAGTGAAGGGCTCAGTCGTCATCTGCGGCCCTTCCCCTAAGCGTCAGCTAAACTCTGACAACTCCCCTTCCAAGTACAAGGAGACTCATTCCAAGGCGGTTCATGATATGATGGTTCCTTTCAAAGAAGCTTCTCAAAAAATAGAGAGGTTAGATAAAACTCAAGCGCCCGAGGCAAACTCTAAAGGCCAAAACACCAAACACCCCAAGCCTGGGGGAATGGTAGTTCACACAATCTACATGGTGGACTCTAAAGACGAAGTTTGAGCTTCTACTAGCCACAGACCGCATACTCGGTCCCTGACAAAGGCTCAACTGCAACGTGAAAAGCTGCAAGAGATACTTGCTCAGGTCGCAGCACTCGCTAAGCACTCGCCTAAGAAAAATCCCGAGGACGCACCCGAAGAAAGAGTAGGGCAAGAGTCGGATATTGACGTCTTAAAGCGCGCTCTCAAAAATAGAGATGAAGAAGCGGCAAAAATGTCCATTAAAATGAACCAGATAGCCTTTCTGATCCAAAATATGGCTAGAATGATGGTTCAATCGGAACCACTGGAAGATGAACCGCTGGTAGTCACTCTTAAAGACAAGGATGACATTTCAAATTCTCTGCAAATCTCATCAACGGCCAAAGAGGAAATGATTCCAAAAATAAAGGTGGACGCATATATCACTCAGCAAATTAAAGTCCACTATGCGAATGAAGCATCAAATAGGTCAATCAAGATTGGTCGACCGTATCCGGCGTTCTACTATCAAATACAGTACCCGCCAAAATACATACTTCCGACGTTCTACATATACAAAGGAACCAGGAATCCTCGCTAGCATATTGCGTGGTTTAAATCCATGTGCGGCGACACTGGAGAAAATGATATACTGCTCCTTCGACAGTTTGTCGGTAGTCTGGCGGGCACTGCATTCGAATGGTATGCGGAATTCCCAAATGACTCCGTGAATACCTTTGACGAGATGGAGATTCTCTTCTGTCAGAGATTCGCTAGTGTGAATAAACGCACTACCATGGCGGCGTAGGTCAGCGAAAGGGTTAGACCGAACGGGTCCTGGGTTCAATATGTTACCCGATGACGAAATCTCTGGTCAAAAAGTGAGCAAAGTATCGGCGAAGCCGCAGCTGTGGAAATGTTTATAGACACCCTTGACCCAAATTCAAAGGTGTTCCCATATATGGCCCTCTTCAAGCCGACGACCTTCCAAGAACTCGTGGATAAAATGGCTCGATTGGATCAGATGGGTCAAAACTCTTCCTCATCCGATGATGATGAATGAAAAGCAAAGGCAATGTGACGTTTTTCGCCAACGCTCAACAAAAATGAGCGGTTCTGAAGCAACCCGTCGTCAAAATAGCGACGGCGTGGGTACACTCTCCCCCGAGATATACACAGGGGCATATTTCTCACCGGCGGAAGAACCTCTACGTGGGATAGTCTTTTCTTCTCAAAGAACAGAAAGGATATCAAGGGACCTACAAACGGGTCCTACAATCAAGTGGAATATTCCACTTGAACAAAAAACGCCATTGGAGGGATGTGAAATCCATGTCCTACTCCGAATCAGACGATGAGGGGGAAAACCCCCAAGTCAAGTTCATTCTTCCAAGGAAGAGAAAGACTCGGCAGAAGGAATGACGTGATATCTCGTTCCTTCGTATATGAAGAAGATACTCCATCAGTATCGGAAAGCGACATTGATGAGAAGGGGGCAGGTGCCGTGTAAAATGCCCGGTACTTCCCACAAAACAACCCGATTGGCACGATGATAGATGAAGCAGTCCAAGAAGGTGAAGATAGTCTAAGGCGTAAAGTGTCCATGCTATCAAACGACAGGTAGCAGTGCCTTAGCAAACAAGAGTTGGAAGGGATTAGTTATGCAACCCCCCGACCAAATGATACATAATGGACCGAAACGTCCATAAACTAGTGAGTCGCCTCAAACACGGCGCGTCGCCTTAAACATGACGATATTCGACCGAAAAGTCCTTAAACTAAAAGTTCGCTTCAAACATGACGATAATGGACCAAAACGTTCTCAAACTAAATTCGTCCCCAAAATGGGAATGCTGGACCGAAACATCCCTAAACTAGTGAGTCATCTCAAACACGACGCGTCACCTCAAACACGATGATATTGGACCGAAAACTCCTTAAACTAAAATTCCGCCTCAAACATGGCGATAATGGACCGAAACGTCCCTAAACTAACGTGTTCCCTCAAAAAATGGGAATGCTGGACCGAAAAGTCCTTAAACTAAAACTTCGTCTCAAACATGGCGATAATGGACCGAAATGCCCCGAAACTAATATTCACCTCTAACATGGAGGTAATGGACTGAAAAGTTCTTAAACTAAAACTTCGCCTCAAACATGGCGATAATGGACCGAAACGTCCTTAAACTAGTGAGTCGCCTCAAACACGGCGCATCGTCTCAAACACAGCGATATTAGACCGAAATATCCCTAAACTAATATTCGCTTCAAACATGGCGGTTGTTGGGGTCAAAAATTACACCCCGGTTGACTAAGTCAAAGTCAAAGTCAAAGTCAACCCCAAGCCAGACAGGCCCAAGCCCAGGTCAAGTGGGCCTATGATCAACTCGAGTCCGAACATGAAGCGGCCGGCCTCCCTTCAAGCCAAAATGAAATCATGTAATAAATAATTTTGATGTAATTTTTTATGCATGATTGTAGGAAAAATGGGCATAAAACCAAATTTTTGTAAAGCTCATGGCTCAAGTGCAAAACAAATGAGTACATGAGGCATGGGATGGGGAAAATGCCATTTTGTAAATCCCAAGGGGCTATATGTGAATTTGTAAGCCTATAAAAAGGCAACATGATAATGAAATAAGGGAGAACTTTTCATTCTCTAAAACTCTAAGGTTTTTGTGCCTCCTTCTCCTTCCTCAAGGTTCTAAGCCTTCTCCTTTTTTGAATTAAATCAAGAGTTTCACTCTTCCTTTTCCAAAAATAAATAGTTTTTCACCACAAAACCCATAAAGGGAAGCTCAGATCTTCCATCCAATCTCCAAAAGGAAAGATTTTTTAATCTCACCCTCTTTCCCCTAAGAGCCAGCCAATAAAGAAGAGGAAGAAGGAGATCCACTTTCAAGAACCCTACTTTTGGGAAGAACCAGGGCTCAAGGGAGAAGCCCCCCTTCATTAGCTCTAAAAATATCTTAAGAGTTTAACTCCTCAATACACATACACACACACACACACACAAAATAATACTTTTGGGGAGTACAACTCCCAGTGCAGGGGCTAAGCCCACTTGTCCTCTCTGTCAGGAGTTCAACTCCATAAGTCAAATCGGGAGCACAACTCCCAATGCAACGACCAAGTCCCTTTTCCTGCTGACGCCCAGCGCCCGCATGCCATGCATGTGGGGCATGATGCCCAGCGCCCGCGTGCCAAGCACGTGGGGCACTGACGCCCAACGCCTGCGTGCCATGCACGTGTGGCGTCCAACGCCTGCGTGCCATGCACGTGTGGCACTGGCACCCAGCGCCCACATGCCAAGCACGTGAGGCGCCAGCGCCCAGCGCGCCAGCGCCTGCGTGTCACGCATATAAAGCGCTGACCCCCACGCGTCCTTTGGACGCTTTTCCCCCCGTAAAAACTCTGCGGGGCCCCCGATATATCTAATTCCCCTCCAAACACAACACTGCACATTGAGTTCGCATGACCTGTTTGACCCGTCAATCAGAAGTTCTCTCGCTCCAAAGTCGAGGGGTAATTAGCGGCGGTTTAGTTCGCAGCTGCCGGAGATTCGGATCCCCACAATCAATAAACCCCCACCTATCCTAAGTAGGGGGAATCTGTAATACGCCCGACAAGCACGTGCATATTCCTATCTCAATGGGGTGGCGAAAAACACCATACAACGGTAATGGACCGAAACGTCTCTAAACTAGTGCGTCGTCTCAAATACAGCGCGTCGCCCCAAACAGGACAATAATGGACCGAAATATCCCTAAACTAATATTCGCCTCAATCATGGCGGTGATGGACTGAGATGTCCCTAAACTAGACATTCGCCCCAAAATACGGCGATAATGGACCGAAACGTTCCTAAACTAACATTCGTCCCAAACAGGGAATGTTGGACCGAAATGTCCCTAAACTAATATTTGACTCAAACATGACGATAATGGACCAAAACGTCCATAAATTAGTACGTCGCCTCAAATACGGCGCGCCGTCCCAAACAGGACGATAATGGACCGAAATGTCCCTGAACTAATATTCACCTCAAATATGGCGATAATGGACCGAGATATCCCTAAACTAGACATTCGCCCCCAAATACGGCGATAATCGACCTAAACATCCTTAAACTAACATTCGTCCCAAATAGAAAATGTTGGACCGAAATGTCCTCAAACTAATCTTCATCCCAAACAAGGAACATTGGACCGAATTGTCCTTAAACTAACACTCGTCCCAAACAGGGAATGTTGGACCGCGGCGTTCTTAAACTAATATATTTTACCCTACAGACTGTCTCCATAATGACTACCGTATACTATCCATGGGCTATTCATATATAATCTAATGATCAGTCGAGCCGATATGCTCACTACTCAAAAGTCGATCTTAGTCTCAAATATGGCTAATGATCCTTATATCAAACCCAAATATCCCATGAACCGATGGACCTCACAAATGTGAGATCTGTGTCCTAAATTCATTCCCGTTGGCAAACCAAGCTATCAACGTGGGCCCCATCAAGAAAAATTCTTGACATAAACCCAAATATAAAATATACGGATTTGGACTAATCCGCGCCCTATGGACGACTACATAAATTTGTCTTCGTATACAATCCACGGGCAACCCAAAATAAAACAAACACGACACGAAGTGAATTGCTGGAGCAGGAGAAAGTGGTTATCGCAATGCAGTAACGTAATTAACTGCAGGGGCTTGCAACTGTAGGGATGAACGTCTCCACAATAAAAAAAACTTCACAAATGAGGGGGAATTTGATGAAGTCATGCTACAACGGTCGCGTCTATCCAAACCTCCGATATATGGTGCTATAAATCAACTTGGTATTTTCGGAGAGGTGAATGGATATGTCCAAATAGCATTTGCTCCCAGAATTCAAGCCAGACGTCCCAACGTCTCGGTTTGGTTTCCGGCTGTGAATAAGTACGTTTACACTGGTCAATCCATATTCATCTTTCCAAGTCCCAAGATTGTTTTTCCACTTATCCGTATCGATTCGTATATCGTACCAAATACACTAAAATATATAAAACGGTTCTGATCGTCCGGGATATTGGATGCCAAGTATGCAACTTAAGTATTTATAATAAATCACAACATCTGATCCTACGGTTGCAATCACACTACTATGAGTGGTTAGAGATGTTTCTATGTTCTTAATTTCAAATTTGTATCCAAGGACACCGAATCCTTTATAGTATGCAGCCTCCATGCTAGAAAATTGAACTAAATATCTTGAATCTCTCTCTAATGATGCAAACAAGTTTGAATCGTGGATCTGACAAAATAAATTTTACAGCAAATACATAACGATATAAGTTTAGATTAAGACAGCCCATCGTGATAACATGTTATTCGAACAACTTACATGATCTGCAACCCAATCGCAAAAATTATCCCGATAATATTTTTTCAATCGTTCATCATTCGAATCAGGATGTCACTCACGTACCTCATCAATATGAATTATGTTCTCAACAATAAATTATGATATCAATATTATATCATTTCATACACACACACACACAAATATAACAATTAATCCAAAAAAAACCTACTCTCTAATTTCTTCAAGACATACGCTATTGAGGAGGATAAACAGATATATCTTGTTAATAAATATGGGGTCTACTATCTTATAATCTGCTTTACCATATGGCCCGTCCTGAATTCTCTGAGGCCAGTTAAGCTTTGTATTAATGTTCTCGACCAGATAGCGGGAACAAAATGTGGTTACTTCATCTAGAAAATAACCTTGCATGATAGAACTCTCTGGTCAATTTCTATTGTGTATATACATTTTTAGAGTGCAGAGGTATCTACAGAAAAATATGTTAAATAAATAAATATGGGCATATAAGACAACAATAACTTTACAAAATACGTGAAACGAAAAATTCAACGTACCTTTCGACGGGATACATCTATCGATATTGTACTGGTCCGGCAAACTTAGCTTCGGTTGCAAGATGAACCGTTAGGTGTATTATGATATCAAAGAACGGCGACGGGAAAATACGCTCAAGTTTTCAAAGTATCAAGAAAATAGAATTATCTAAATTCTCCAACATCACAACATCCAAGGTTTTAGCGCATAATTCTCTAAAAAAACAACAAAGGTTATTGATTACTAGACCAACCGATTCGGAAAGGAAAGTCCTGAGGGCTAATGGGAGGAGGTGCTCCATAATAATATGGTGATTATAACTTGTTAGTCCATCGATTTTACCTTTCAAAATCTTTATCTTCTTGCTAAATGATTCTGAGAAAACTGTGAGAAACTTTCAAATCATGCAACACCTGCAGAAACCTTTTCTTCTCCGGTTGTAACATATGATATACGGTATTGGGAAGTACAAACTTACATGATTTACATGCTATCAGTTTAAGATGCAATTCACTTCTAATTTCCCAGTTCTGAAGATCCATCCGTTCATGGAGCTTGACTTTCGATTTTCCGTCTATACAAAGAATCAAGTTGAGTATGTGTTCGGATACTCTATTCTCTATGTGCATGACGTATAGACAATGACGCACTAAATTTGTTGACCAGTACGAAAGCTCATAGAAAATACTTAAATTATTCCAGTAGGCCGGATTTATCCCGTTTTGCTGGATTTATCCTGAAAGTCACGTTATTGTAATCATCACACTGAGTAATCACGTCCTCTCCGGACAATGAGGCTGGAGGCCTAAGAAGCTCCTGATGACCATTAAAATGAGCATTGTCTAGCCTGTAGGGATGGTCTAGTGGCAGGAAACGCCGATGACCACAATAACAAATCTTCTTGCTAAAATTCAACCATTTCGATATTGTATCTTGATGGCAGTAAGGGCATACTTTGTAATCATGTACGGACCAACATGATAAAATTCCATACGCAGAAAAGTCATTAATTGTCCACATTAAAGCTGCATGCATCGTGAAGGTTGTATCTATATTTGCATCATAAGTCTTTACACCATCAATGAATAAAGATTTTAAATCATTGATCAGAGGTCGAAGATAGACGTCAATATTGTTTCCTGGTGAGTTTGGTCCGCCAATAAGAAGAGATATTATAAAGTAGGATTGATCCATACTCAACCAAGGCGACAGATTATAAACCATCATTACAACGGGCCATGCGATATAGCTTCCTACCATATAGTTGAATGGGCAGAAACAATCACTAGCCAGTCTGAGCCTGACATTACTAGGGTCACTACTCAATGTTTGGTGCCTCCTATCGAAATCCTTCCATGCCGGTAAATTTCTTGGATGGCTCATTTTTCCATCTTCGCTTGGAGCAGCACGGTAATGCCAAATCATTGCCAATGCTATTTTCTTGCACCTGAATAGCCACTACAACCTCTGTGTTATGGGAAAATATCATGCTATCTTGACAGGTATATCGGATTTTTTATTAGATTCTTCCAGCTTATACCTGGCCTCTCCGCATATTGGACACTCTTTCAAATCTGAATTCTTTTTGCGGTACAACAAGCAATCTTTAGGACATGCATGAATTTTCTCACAGTTCAGACCCAAATCAGATATCATCTTCTGGGTTTCGTACCAGCTCTCGGGCACGTAATTTTCCGGGGGCATAGAATCTTTCAGGAACTTCAGAAATATCGTGAATGATTTGTTACTCCATCTATTTAAGCATTTAATCTGGAAAAGTTGGACGAACCATGATAGGGTGGAATACTTTGCATTCTCATAAATTGGTCTTCTAGCATCATTCATGAACTTTTCATACTAATCCGCACACCGTCCTTGACTGGAAGGAATAACTTTTTCGGTAGGATTACTACCACCGAGGGCAGGTTGTACCATATCCTCCATTTCTTCTCCTGAAAAAAGTCATCGTCTTCTTCTTCTTCCGCCGTATTACCGTCTTCTCCTTCTTCTTCCGCTGCGTTACCGTCTTCTTCTTATCCTTTCTCGTGATATAGCCAAGTTGTATAAAATCTAGTGTAACCATATTTAACGATGTGAAACTCTACGATTTCTACTTTCTGCCAGAACTTATTCCCACTTTATCGCACGGATAGAGAATCTTCTCTAACACGATCTTATTATGTGCGCGTGCAAATTCAATGAAAACAACTCCTGCGACAAACTTAGATTGCATGTGTTGTTGCCAATCTATGTACATTTAGTCCTTAATTCTAATGTACTCATGGGTCATGTTAGATTGTATAACATATAAATTATAAGTTATGGTGACTATATTGAGAAATCTAAGAACGAGATGGTTATTGACAAAGAAAAAAATCGTAGGGGAAAGTTTGTCGTTGAAAATAATAAATTATCGATTAATAAAATTAGGTTTGAAGATACCCAAGTATGAGTTGTATTCTGTGTATGTGTGTTTCAATTTATGATTTCGCTTAGGTGTAGGGTTGTTAGTGTGTATGTTCTTTGTGTGTGGGTGTGTTGTGTATTTGTGTTGTATGTGTGTGTTTCGGCTGTCAGGGGTAAGGCTTCTATCCCATTAAGAATGTATAGAGTATACACCCATTCGCTTGTGCTTTCATCCGTTTCGAGTAAATTTCGGCAGCACCTCCCCACTGTTCTCCGAGTACAATGTAATAGAATAGATAATCATTTCAATACTGTGAAACAACATTGAAGTGAACATCTAATCTATCTTTGTACACGGAGAACCGGCGAAAAGTACAGACGAAATAACTCGAAACGAATGAAAACACAAGTGAATGCAGATGTTTGCTTTATACATTCCTAATTTGTCCAAACCGGACAAATCTATCGGTTATCATACGATTGAATGTTCTCGTCATATAGACTACACGACGGTTATTAGTACCGAATGATACTGTCTGATATTTAACAACTTTCGTATAGTTTTAAGTCACGACGAATATCGAACGTATGTTAACCGATAGACGGGGACTAAGTCGCGCTTTGATTTTCACATATGACGATCGATAAGCATATGAAAATTTCATATTATCATCGATTATCATATATACACTTATTATAAGATTTAACTTGAATTGGTTTTACGTTTATATTTCAAATCCAAGGGTTTTAAGTGTTTAGTTTAGGTAAAGTTTTTTAAAGTTAAGCATTTTCATAATAAAGTTTAAAATTTGGGATTTAGTTCAGGTGTTAAGTGTCACACCCTGCTTCCCAGAATACGCAAACTACGGCACGTGATAGAGTCAACCATGCAGCCTGTGGCTAGGAAATATCCCTCCACAGTCATATTACGGCTGTCTATAAGATATGAAGAATATAAAATATATAGAAACTATCTAGTACATGTCCAATTGCCACCGTAAAAGAGTCAATAAAATATATAAGCGAAAACGAATTAAATCCAATAAAAAACATCTGAAACATGTCCCAATATGGTCTCACATCAAGAAATAAAACTACAGAAACTAAACTAAACTAAACTAAACTAAACATCTCTAAATAACAATCGTTCAATTCCTCACTGCTCGGCTTGATGGCTAAAATACTCCTATTCAGCCTGCGTTAAAAGTAGAGAAACTGGGCCATGCAAAACCCAGACGTCGATGCGTCATAACATCAAAATAACAGTGATACCAGGATATAACGGTATAACTAAACATGAATGTAAATAAGTAATACAGATATGAAACAGTGGGGTACGTGTATGTATGTAATGTGTGATGTGTAACCTAAAATTGTGCTTCTAGGTTATCTATTCTAAAAATCTTTGAAATCAATTAATGTAATCCTCACCGTAACCCAACAGTTTATGCCCCGTTCATTCCCCGCGGGACCACGGTAACAGAATTTATTCCGTAACGCCCGGAAAAACGGCAAACAGGATTATTCCGTAACACCCGAAAACACGGCAAACAGGATTATTCCGTAACGTCCGGAAAAATGGCAAACATGTAATAATAGCCTTTTGAGTTGCGTTTCGGATACATTCTTGATTTCCCCTTTACCCCCAGGTTTGTGTTCAAGTCGGGTATTGCCAATATAGATTTAATACCAACACAGAATCAAGCAGATACAGTTCTCGTCTATGCAGACAATAAGTTACGTCCGTCAGGATAACACGTCAATATCATTGGCATTAGTAACAAAATTCATGTAACAAGTCAAGTAGTGTATCGTGAACATGTCATGTGATGTATATGCATCAAATAGATATCCAATGTGTAACTGTAACGAATATCGGAACATGGTTAATGTATGGATGCACATGTATCTATTTGTGATAACCTTGTATACATCCTTGACTACGTATGATGCAACTAGATAACACGTTGTACTAATATAATAGTATAATGATATTAAGAAATTCCGGTATGCAATTAGATATGTTATTGTCAGTACGGATACGAACGGATATAGTAAAAAGCTAAATCTATACTATTTGCTGCATAATATGATACATGTATTATTTCTATTCATATATAAATAGATATAATATAACATAACATGTTGCAAGATAAACTTGCCTGATCGGATCTCATGACGGGCTACGTATGTCACATTCGACATCGGATAAACATCGCAATGCAACTACGCGCTTACAGGAATGGACTTGGCTAATCAAAGACGTGGTTACGCTGGACGATGACGATGACTGGGTCGTCTGGATCGTCGGCGACGTGCGCGACTCCGGCAAGACGGTCAAGAACAGAGAAATCAAGAAAAGAGAAAAGAAAGAAAGAAAGAAGAAGAATAAGGAGAATAGGATTGCTGTTGTGTCGGCTCTAGTATTGAGCTCTGGGACAGAGGACAGAGAAAAGAGGAGAAGCCAACGGTGAGGATGGGATGTCGTCGACGGTGAGGTGGTTACGTCGGCAGTGGGTTTTCTGAGTTGCTCGGGTTGCTGTCGGGTCGGGAAGTCGAGGGTGCAGGGTACTGGTGGTGGTTTGGGTGTCAGGGATCGGAGAGGGAGGTGAGGGGATGAAGAGGTGACGACGACGAGGTCTCCGGCGAGATTTCTTGAATTGGTTAGTGCAGGGTGTTAGGGAGGAGTTTGTTGGGTTGTGGGTTCTTAGGGAGAAGGAGGAGATGGATGAGAGGAGGAGGTGGTGAAGGTGGTCGAGGTCGAGGGAAGAGGGCGAGGGGTTATGGAGATAAGGTTTCTGGGGTCGGTGTCGGTGAGGTTCTTGGGTTCTCGGGTTGCAGAGGATGGTGAAGGGGGAGGAGGTGGATGCGGAGGAGGTTGTGACGATGGTGGCGAGGTTGTGGGGAGTTTGGCGGCGACGGCGAGGTGAGGCTAAAGTTGGGTTCGTTGCGAGAGAAGAATAGAAAAGGAAGAGAAAGGCTGAGGTGGTAGGTTTTAAAAAAATATATGTAATATATATATTGGAGAGAGAGAGAGAGAGACAGAATAAGAGAGAGAGAGTGTGCAAGAGGAGAGAGAGACGGTGAGGAAAGGATTATTTAGTTTATATATATATATTTAATATATATATATATATATTTTATATTTAATATATATATATATATATTAACTAATAATATATAGAAATATTATAATATATTTTATAAGATTATATAGCTAATACAAAAATACTCCGAAAAATATTTGGGTCTCTTCTAAAAATCTAGTTTTAAAATATGAATAATATACGTACAAGTCAAAACCATAATACGATGTCCGGTTAAATAAAATGCATGCCCCCAAGAAAGAATACACGTAAATACATATAGCGATCCAAACGAGTCTGTTTTAGCAATCTGGACAGGAATACGATATATGGATGCACCCACAAGATATGGGGTATGATAACAGGCCATGCTAGACATTAAAATATATTGTTTAGCTATAATTTGTATTATTAAAAAAATATGCGGATAACAAATATATCATGCGGATACCAAATAAATTATATGAGTGTGCATAGAATCTAGATGTGCACGGATCCTCTATGCTAGCGAATATATGACGTAATCTAGAACCATAGTGGGTTTCAAGTATGCGGGTCGGATCGGATACTAACCACAGATACCAAATGCATCATCTGTACCCAAAAACGATAATAACCAAGAAGTTGTCACAATATTAGGAAAATACTCAAATGAAATATGGTATAAACGCACTAGGGTGTTACATTATACCCAACTACAAAAGAATTTCGTCATCGAAATTCCCGGAACAAGAAAAGACAAGAAAACATGAATCTAAGAAAAGAGCTGTGGAAACTTCTGTCGGATCTCATCTTCACGTTCCTAAGTAGATTCTCCGTGCGAACGATTCCCCCATGAAACAAGTACTAGAGGGATAACCTTGTTCTTGAGGACCTTGTCTCGTCGATCCACGATCGCTATTAGTCGTTCTTCATATGTTAAGTTTTCCCTTACTGTCAGCTCCGAGTGATCTAGGACGTGCGTCTCATCTCGAACATACTTGCGAAGTTGAGATACATGAAACACATCATGAACACTCGCCAAGGATGGTGGTAAAGCCAATCGATAAGCTACTAATCCAACGCACTCGATAATATCGAAAATCCCCATGAATCGAGGACTAAGCTTTCCTCAATTGCCAAAACGGATCACTCCTCTGATTGGTGATATCTTTAAGAATACAAGATCACCAACTGCGAACTCCAGAGGTCTTCGTCCTGTATCAATCCAACTTTTCTGTCAATCTTGTGCCGCCTTCATATGATTTCAGATCGTGTTGACTTTCCCCACTGTTTACACAATAAGATCCAGTCCCAATAATCTTCTCTCTCCAATATCGTCCTAACAGACGGGCAAGCGACACTTACGACCGTATAATGCTTCGAATGGAGCTATTTGTATAGTCACCTGAAAACTGTTATTATAAAAAAACTCCACCGAGTGCAAATGATCCTTCCATGAACCCTTGAAATCTAACATGCATGCTCTCAACATATCTTCAAGAGTTCGGATCGTTCTTTCTGACTGGCCATCTGTCTGAGGATGATAGGCGGTGCTAAATTTCAAGCGAGTCCCCAAACTTTTCGGTAGACTCCTCCAAAAGTGCGATAAGAATCGGGTATCACGATCGGAAACGATACTCACAGGTACTCCATGCAATATCACAATATCCTGCATGTACCACTCTGCTAAAATCTCCGTCGACTAACCAACTCGAAACTGTATAAAATGAGTTGCCTTGGTCAATCAATCAACAATCACCCAAAATGCATTATTGCCTTTTGGACTCCGTGGTAAAGCTGTCGTGAAATCCATGGTTATATGTTCTCACTTCCATTGAGGAATTGTAAGTGGTTGCAATAAACCGGCTACCCTTTGATATTCATCTTTGACTTGCTGACACACCAAGCAATTTGATACATAGCGAGCAATCTCTCTTTTCATGCCTTCCCACCAGAAATATTGTCGTAGATCTCGGTACATCTTTGTGCTTCTCGTATGTACGGAATATGCGGAAGTCTGAGCCTCCTTCATGACTTCTTCACGAACATCTCCTTTAGGCACACATAAACGACTCCCATATCGTAAAGAACCATCTTCATATATCAACAAGTCCGTTCGAAGTCCCGCTTCTACTTATTCTCGAAACTTCTGCAATCTTGGATCGTGCGACTACGCTGCTTTAATGTTATCGATTAAGGACGACTATACTTGTAATTACATCAACTGTCCTGAAAAATGCGGTAATACAATCTCCAACTCGAATCTATGAAAATTAGCTATAATCTCCCTCTGTGCAGTCAATATCCATATTGCTGGCAACCGATTTAGTGCATCCGGCACTACATTAACTTTCCTGGGTGGTATTTTAGATCAAGATCATACTCAGCCATCAGCTCTAACCATCTACGCTGCCTCATGTTGAGCTCTTTCTTTGTGAACACATACTTTACGCTCTTGTGATCGGTAAATACTTCTACTTTTTCGCCCAATAAGTAGTGTCTCCAAATCTTCAAAGCAAAAATCACTGCTGCTAGCTCCAAATCATGAGTCGGGTAGTTCTTCTCATGAGTCTTCAACTGTCTTGACACATAGGTTATGACCTTCCCATGCTGCATTAGAATACATTCCAAGCCTTTCTCAGATGCGTCGCTGTGAATAACCAACCCTCCTGAACCGTCGGGCACTGTCAAGATAGGAGTGGTGGTCAATTTTTGCTTCAACGCTTCAAAAGCTGACGCACATCTCTCCGTCTATACGAACGGTAGCTCCTTTCGTGTTAGCTTGATCAATGGTTCCGCTATTCGAGCGAAATTTTCCACGAACCTTCTATAGTATCCGGCAAGCCCAAGAAAACTTCTTATCTCCCCTACGTTCTTTGGAATCGGCCAATCATGAACTGCTGCAATCTTTTCAGGGTCAACGGCAATTCCTTCTATGGATACAACATGACCCAAGAACTTCACTTCTTCGAGCCAAAACTCGCACTTACTCATTTTAGCATACAACCTTTCTTGCCTCAACGTTTGCAGTGCGATTCTCAAGTGTTCTGTATGCTCTTCTTTGCTCCTCGAATAGACCAGAATATCATCAATAAACACCGCTACGAACTGGTCCAGGTACGATGAAAAGATTCGGTTCATCAAGTCCATGAATATTGCCGGTGCGTTCGTGACTCCGAATGGCATCACTAAGTACTCGTAATGCCCATATCGAGTTCGGAACGCTGTCTTGCAAATATCTTCCGATTTCACCCGAACTTGATGATATCTGGATCTCAAATCCAACTTCGAGAATACCGTTGTACCACTGAGTTGATCGAATAACTCACCGATGTGAGGGATTGGGTACTCGTTCTTAATAGTCACCCGGTTTAATTCTCGATAATCAATGCACATCCTCCGCGTGCCATCTTTTTTCTTGACTAGAAGAACTGGAACTCTCCAAGATGAATTGCTGCTGTGAATCCAACCCTTATATAGTAATTCGGTAACTTATTTCTTTACTTCTTCTTTTTTCACTAGCGCCATTGGATAATACGCCTTTGAAATCGGTGCTGCTCCAGAAATAAGATCAATCGTGAACTCCACATCTCGTTTTGGCGGTAAACCCGAAATTTCCTTGAACACATCCATAAACTCTCGAACTACTGCTAGCGCTTCCTCCTTATCTACTTCCTTCGACGAAAGAACGGCACTTGTCGGCCTAGCCCTAAATTTGACTGGCTCAACAGATCTGCTACCCTCTGCAAATATAAACTCCGGATGTCCGGAAATATAGAAAATCACTTTCTTTACCCTACAATCGATGTGAGCGTGGAAAGTGCCAAGAAAATCCATTCTCAAGACAACATCATAGCTTCCGGTATCGATCACCAAGAAATCCGCGAATAACTCTCATCCACATATAACAACCGAACAATCCTTGCACTCGCTACTAGATATAATCTTCCTATTCCCAGTGACTAGACAGGGCCATATATGGAATCGAATGTGCACCAATAAACTTGGACGACATAAACCAATAGGATGCACCTGAATCGAATAACACCGATGCGGGAAAATTATAAATGAGTAGTATACCTGAAACAACTTCGTCTGAAGTTTTGGCCTCCTCGGCCGTCAAAGTGAATGCCCATGCTTGATTAGGCCCCTGAGTAATCTGCTTAGGCCCCTGAATCTGCTTTTGCGGTGGCTTATGAATATCGCCCCTCAATCGTAGCTTTGAATGTTAAGCATCGATGGTATAGTCAACTGATCCGCAAACAAGACATAGTCCAAGCCTCTTTCGACATTCTCTTTGGAAATGTCCCAGTCATTGGCAGTAATCACAAAACATACTCCTTTTCTGATTGGGTACGACGGGCTTCTTCATAGGTACAATGCCTCGCTGGTTCCCCGGAATGCCTTTGCATGCAGGAGCTCGGTTTGGCGTAAACGCCAGCTTCCGCACTACGACGGCTTGCTGTTGCGTTCTCTTTGCTTTCACCGATAAACTCTGCTACTCCCTGGCTGCCTTGAGAACTTGGAAGAAGGTGGTCAATCCCAGAGATATAATATGTCTCTGAATCTCAACATCAAGGCCACGCATAAACCTTCGTGCCTTATCTGCATCGTTAGCAACCAAAAGCCCTGCAAATCGACCGAGCCGAGTCCACTCAGCCGCATGCGCATCAACGGATCCGCCATTTTGCTTCAGGTTAATAAACTTTTCTTCCATTTCTTCTCAAGCAGATTGTGGAAAGAACTTCTCCAAGAAAATTCGCGAAAACACTGCCCAGCTGATCGGTATGGGCAAATGGGTCTTCTCGACGAGCCACCACTCGCGAGCGTAAGCTACCAGCTGAATGCGTTCTACATCCACCCTTTCTCATCTGGAATCTGCGCGGTGATAGCAGATTCTCTGTGTCAACTAGCCACTACTCCGCTGTCAATAGCTCCTTTAATCCTGTAAATGTGGATGGACCGAGCCTTCTGAAGTCCGCTACGGTGCCATCACGCTGTGCTGTCCAGGGTTCTACGGTGACTACGGACTACTGGACTGTCCGCAGACCCTCCTGGAAAGTTTCGGCCTGCCACTGATTTAGCTCAGTCTGCTGCTTCTGGTTTTTCAGCATACCACGTATAACTCCAAGTAACGTGGCATCATCAACACGCCTCTGGTACGATCGCAAATCTCCATCAGCCATAATTCTGAAGCCAAGACACAGAAGAGGATTAGCAACGGTAAACATGATTCAATAAGCAGGATGGTTATAGATTCAAGACTGGCAAGATAGTAATGTGGCAGGACATATTCCTAATTCCCGGTTTCCTGATTAGTGTATTGGGTTCAATACCCAACTACAAAAAGAACCAAACCCGACTAACTCTAAATCTTATGGCTCTGATACCAAACAAACCCTATCACGCCTTGCTCTCTAGAGTGTGCAAAATACGGCATGTGACAGAGCTGACCATGCTATCTATGGCTAAGAAACATCCCTCCACAGTCTCATTACGGCTGTCTATAAGATATCAAGAACAGAAAATATATAGAAACTAGCTAGTACGTGTCCAATTGCCACAGTAAAAGAGTCAAGAGAATATATAAGCGGAAATGAATTAAATCCAATAAACAACATCTGAAACATGTCCCAATATGGGCTCACATCAAGAAATAAAACTGCGGAAAATAAAGTAAACTAAACTAACATCTCTAAACAACAATCGTTCAATTCCTCACTGCTCGGCTTGATGGCTAAAGTACTCCTGTTCAGCATGTGTTAAAGATAGAGGAACTGGGTCATGCAAAACCCAAACGTCGGTGCGTCATAACATCAAAATAACAGTGATAACCAGGATATAACGATATAACTAAACATGAATGTAAATAAATAATACAGATATGAAACAGTGATGTACGTGTATGTATGTGGTGTGTGATGTGTAACGTAAACTATGCTTTTAGGTTATCTATTCTAAAAGTCTTTGAAATCAATTAATCTAAATCTCATCGTAACCAAACAGTGTATGCCTCGTTCATTCTGCACAGGACCACAGTAATAGGATTTATTCCGTAACGCACGGAAAAACGGCAAATAGGGTTATTCCGTAACGCCCGAAAAAATGTCAAACATGTAATAATAACCTTTTGAGTTGCGTTTCGGGTACATTCTTGATTTCCTAGTTACCCCCAGATTTGTGTTCAAGTTAGGTATTGCCAATATAGATCTTGTAACAACCCTAAACTTTCTGTACATATTTTTTTCAAAAATTACAGAAAGGAGCACCTGAGCCTTGGCACAAGTTATAAATTTAATTTGCTTTAGAACAACAAGAAAGCACTTGTAGCTCATTGGAAAAGTCTTGCACTGCTGTGACGTAGCCTCTGTGTTCAAATCCCCCAGCCACATATTTTTTGATTTTTCTTTTAAACTTTTAGAAGCTCAAAAGTTTGCACGTGCATTGCACGTAAAATGAAAAGACACACAGAAAACAAACAAGTGGGAATTTTTAATTAAGCAGCCTTGGACACGTGTCACAAATCCCACACCCCACCTCACTGAAATGGCCGGCGAGGATCGAGTTTGGGCCGGCGCCGCCAGGTATAACCATAGGAAATGCTCCAAGATTTTAACCCCAGCACCCTTTGGACTACCCCACTTCCCCCATGTTGTTTGTTTACTCTGCAAATATCCAGATAGTGATAATTCCTCTCTTAAATTCATTTTTAATGCACATATTAATTCCATTCTTCATTACCCTAAACCCTAATTTTCTCTATAAATACCACACTACATTTCACCCCTCCTCATTCGGAAATTCCATACAAAAACTCTCTAAAATTTCCAAGTCCAAAGTTATACAAGTGGAGTTAGCAAAGGTCGAAATTCCGGTGAAGTTTCGAGAAGAATCCAGCCACAAAACGACTCCCCGACGATCTCAAATACTTCCCCTACCTCTTCTCTCTGATTCCAATCAATAATTTCCCTTGATCCCCCTTCTCTTCTATTAAAACGAATTCACTCTTCAAAAGTAGTCGGAAGCGGAGTTAATCCGACTTCCGATTCTATTTTAACTAAAAATACAATTTTTCTTTAGAACAAATTTACCATCTTTTTGTATATTGTTCAGAAATCATAAATAAACACATTAGAACAAGTTTTATCTCAAAATAATAAGTATTGCAACTTCTATTTCAATTTTACAGTAAAATACCATCATGTTTACATACGACATTGTTTATTCATTTAGATCATATTATCTTTAGAAAACTCACGAGGTAATGACCTACCTCATCACAACACACATTTTTGATATAGCACGATAACTCTTGGGATGTTAGTTTGTGGGAAAATAGTAATTTACATTTAAATATCATAAA
Organism: Agapanthus africanus; assembly: GCA_030015575.1. Lineage (NCBI taxonomy): Eukaryota > Viridiplantae > Streptophyta > Magnoliopsida > Asparagales > Amaryllidaceae > Agapanthus > Agapanthus africanus. The sequence goes on from JASDDO010000031.1 coordinate 559,160,492, forward strand.
CATTCAAAAACCATTTTCTTTAAAAGTGTATTATCTAATTCTTTGCAATTGCGTCTTTACAACCCATTTTGGGGAACCCCGATCAGGATGGTGCGAGTTATCGCACATACTCGGGCCTAGTAGAGCGAGTTGCGGACCTCCTCACCGAGCATTCGATCTCGATGGAATTTTTAATGCAATTTTTAAGAAAAATGTGATTTCTATTTAATAAATAAATTTTATAAATATTATCAAAATATCTATTTTAAATATAATATATATTCCATATTTTCTAAATTGTTCAGAAATCACAAATTTCATGAAACTACCATTGCAATTCAATACAATTCCATTATTACACTAAAATACCATATACAATGAAATCTAGGTTATATCCACTAGAATATTTCATTTTATAAAAAATATGTCATACCCCGCTTCCCAGTGTACGGTAAGTAGGCATGACAAGATCCGCTATGTATTTACTCCGAAGTAAACACGCTAAGCGTATCTAAGCAATATAAAGTAAAATGTATACAAGAGACCTGAATATAAATGAAATTCTGAATGAGGAGAGGTGAAATGTGGTGTGGTATTTATAGGGAAAATTAGGGTTTAAGGTAATGAAGAATAGAAATAAAATATGGATTAAAACGTGGATTAATTTCCCATTTATAATTCTCTGGAAATGTGCAGAGAAATCAAACAGCATAGGAGTAGTGGGGGAGTTCAAGGGTTTAGGGTTAAAAAATTGGGGACCATCCCCTATGGGAGGCCCGGCGGTGCCGGACGTTGGCTCAATCTCGCCGGTCCAAATCCGGTGAGGGGGCTTGGGATTTTGGCCATGTGTCCCCGTCGCTTCGTATACCTCAGTGCACATGTTTATTTTCTGTGTAAATTTTCATTTTACGTGCAGTGCATGTAAAAACTTTTGGTCTTCTAAAAGTTTAAAAGAAAAATTAACAAAAAAAATAATGTGGCTGGGATGATTCGAACACAAGAGCTACGTCACAGCAGTGCAAGGCTTTACCAATGAGCTACAAGTTGTTTCTTGCTGTTCAAAAGCAATTCAAATACTTATAGCATACACAGAATTGCAAATACTCTATTTGTGCATTAATTTTTAATCAAATTTCTGTGCACTGAAAACAGAGATGTTACATTCTACCCTCCTTACAAAAATTTCGTTCTCGAAATTTACAATTATTTTAAGGACTAATTTACAAACAATTGAGGGTATCTTGCACGCATGTCGTTCTCATGTTGATTCTCCTGGTGAATTTTTTCTCCACATCACTCAAACCAAGTTTACTTCTTTCTTCCGAAGTAACTTCACCTTTCTATCCAGAATTTCAACAAGTTGTTGCTCATAGGATAAGTCTGTCTATACAGTGAGCTCGGAGTGATCAAGAAAATGACTGGGTTCACTCGCATACCTTCTGAGTTGGGATATGTGGAACACATTATGCATTCCTTCCAATGAAGGTGTAAGTGCCAAGCGATAAGCCACTTCTCCGACTCGTTCGAGTATGTCAAATGGTCCAATATACCTCGGACTGAGCTTACCTCGTCTTCCAAAATGAATCACTCCACGGTTCGGAGATATCTTAAAAAATACATGAGCTCCCTGTTGGAACTCCAAGTGACGGCGCTTTGCATCAGCCTAGTGCTTCTGTCGATCTTGGGCTATGCGCATTCTTTCTCTGATAGTACGAACTATATCGACAGTTGCTACTATCATTTTAGGTCCAAGGAGTTCTCTATCTCCGATATCGTCCCAACTTAATGGTGATCGACACTTCCTTCCATAGAGCGCTGCAAAGGGTGCCATTCCTATACTTTCTTGGTAGCTGTTGTTGTATGAGAACTCTACAAGATGTAGGTGATCTTCCCACGATCCTCCGATGTCTAGCATACACGCTCTTAGCATATCTTAAAGTATTTGAATAGTTCGCTCAGACTGACCATCTGTTTATGGATGATAAGCTGTGCTGAAGTTCAGACTTGTTCCCAAGCTAGCTTACAGACTCTGCCAAAATTGCGATCAAAATCTGGTGTCACGATCGGAGACAATGCAAACTGGTACTCCATGCAATCTCATAATTTCCTGCATAAGTTCATGGGTATCATAGACAGTACATAATCTTACTTAGATTCTTACCTCCATGTACTTCTTTGCTAGTATCTCAGTAGATTGGCCAACTCGAAAAGGGATGAAGTGAGCCGACTTTGTGAGTCGATCCACAATCACCTATACTGCATCGTTACCCTTCGTGCTGCGAGGAAGAGCAGTCACGAAATCCATATTGATGTGTTGCCACTTTCATTCTGGGATAGGTAACGGTTGAAGTAAACCAGCAGTCCTGTGATGTTCAGCCTTTACTTGCTGACACACCAAGCATTTAGCGATGCTTCTGGCTACTTCACGCTTCATTCCATGCCACCAGTAATTTTGACACAGATCTTTGTACATCTTTGTGCCACCAGGGTGTACTGAATAAGGAGAGTTGTGGCTTCTTTCATAAACTCTTCTCGCACAGAACCTTTTGGTACACACAATCTACTGCCGTATCTCAAAAATCCGTATTCATGGATGATAAAGTCTGTTCGAAGTCCATTTTCTACTTGCTCTCCGATCTTTTGCAACTTAGCATCACTTACTTAAGTTTCTTTGATCTGATTGACAATAGTAGACTAAAATTGTAAGTTCATCAAACTTGAAGCGTTACCTGGTATGACCACTTCAATCTCTATTTGATGTAAATCTTGTTGGAGCTTCCACTGTGCAGTGAGATTCAATGCTAATGGTTGGCGACTAAGGGCATCAGGTACTACATTCACCTTCCCTGGATGATATTGTAGGTTGATGTCGAAGTACGCCATGAGTTCTAACCATCTTTTATGCCGCATATTCAACTCTTTCTGAGTAAACACATGTTTCAAACTCTTGTGATCTATGTATATGTTCACTCGTTCACCAAGAAGATAATGGCGCCAAATCTTGAGAGCAAAGATTACGGCTGCCAACTCCGGATCATGCGTCGGATAGTTATGCTCATGAATCTTCAGCTGTCTTGAACCATAAACTACAACTTTACCGTGCCGATGTAGAACACATCTTAACCCCTCACCAGATGCATCGCATTGCACTTCGAAACCTCCAGATTGGTCCGGTATGACAAGGATATGTGCTGATGTCAATCTTGACTTGAGTTCTACGAAAGCTTTTTCGCATGCTTCTGACCACACGAATTCTTCATCTTTCCATGTGAGCTTGGTTAGGGGTGTTGCATTCTTCGAAAATCCTTCAATAAACCTTCTGTAATATCCTGCTAATCCCAAGAAGCTTCGAATGTCCTTCACTGATTTCGGTGTCTGCCAATCGCTTACTGCTGATACCTTAGCTGGATCTACAGAGATTCCATCTCCTGATACAATATGTTGAGAAAACCGACTTGATCTAGCTAAAATTCGCACTTGCTGTACTTGGCATAGAGTTGATGCTGTCGTAAAGTCTCCAGGACAATTCGTAGGTGCTCGGCATGATCTTTCCGACTCTTAGAATAAGGAAAAGATATATGAGTATGTATATTTAGATTGAAATAAAGCTTGAAAGGAAAGTGTTACCAGTGATGACTTGGCTGGTGGCTTCAGCTTCTTCCACAGTCTTTGTGAAAGCCTGTCGTTTCGGTACATTCCTCCTTGTTGGAAGAGCATTTCTCTGTCCGTTCCTTTGTCCTTGAGGTACCTTCCTTTGAGCTTGATGGCACTGACGAGGAGGAGGTGCAATCGGTCCACGAGGAGGTGGAGCAGGGAGAGCGAGTCGTGGAGCAGATGGCTGGACGCTGCTGATAAGTAATTGCTGGTCTGAGTGCAACATTTGGGGTTGTGTCTACGAGGACAAGACCCAATGTCATGTGTGGCTGAGCCGCAGACCTAAGCAAAGACGATTTGCACACCGTCTGTCCTTCGCCAGGTGTCCTTCTCTCCTGCAGTAGGCGCAACCAGGCTGGGCTGGGCCGGTTGTTTGGTACTCCCGGTCTCCTGGGCATAATTGTGGCCTTGAAGAGGCTCCTCCTGCCATCTGAGTGGCATGAACTTCACTCCGACAGATTGGGGTCTGCCCCTCATCTTCACCACTGCCTCATATCGACGGACAGCTTTCAAGTCCAGTTCATGGGTTGGGAAATCCCCTGTAGCTCAGGCAGCTTGGATTTCCGGATCTAACCCTTGCTGAAATCGCCCGGGCATGATATCAGTAGTCGATATTAATTGTGTCGCGAACCTGTTAAGGTCTTTGTTAGCTGTGTAGTATGTGATATTTGAAAATCGAATGTCGAGACATATCTTACCTACTGAGCATGGTAAACTCAGCATCATATTCATCCACTGATTTGGTCCATATCGAACCATGTTGTAGATGGATAAATTGCCGCTCCATGTCAAATCGGGCAGTCTCCGAGAAATACTTCGCGTCGAACATGTCTCGAAAAGTCCTCCATTCGATAGGTTGGGCAAGACGGCTTTCTTCTGCCTTCCACCAAACTCGGGCGTTGTCGGTGAGTTGTAGCTTCACAACTTGAACCCAAGCAATCTATGGCACTTGTGCTGCTGCCAGATCATCCTCAATACTTTGAGCCCATTCTTCAGCTTCCAGAGGGCTCTCTTTTCCTAAAAATTGCTTTGGGTGCAATGCCCAGAATCTCTTTACTCCGGGCGCTTCCGACTTCCGGACGGTTCAGTAAGATTGCAGTCTGCTGCTGCTGTCCTTCCAGGAGGCTTCGGATCGCCTCAAGCATTACCGTCGGCTCATTGATCGGAGTAGCGACGGTAGGCATAAGCAGTACAGGTGGTGTGTTGTTGAAGTTGGTGCTGGTGTTGTTTGGAGAATCCATAACCTTGAAAGAAAAATAGGGTTAGGATAGATTCAAAGTATATGAAATTGTAAGATTCAAGAAATATGAAATGTAAAGAATATTTTTAGTTGCTAATTTTGTGTTATATTGCTTAGGACTTATGCAGAATTGTTCCGCATGTCCATGCAGAACTGACCTGCATAGGCCACCAACAAAACCTGTCACATCCTGCTTCCCAGTGTACGATAAGGAGGCGCGGCGAGGTCCGCTATGTATTTACTCCGAATAAACACGCTAAGCGTATCTAAGCAATATAAAGTAAAATGTACACAAGAGACCTGAATATAAATGAACAACAACTTTTATTTATTTAACAATTCTTTACAAGTACAACTGGAAAAGCAAATACATCAATAGAAAGCAATGCCTAAACAATGGCATAACTGAAATGAAAAGTATATACAAGTGCCTACAGCTCTAGGTTGATGGCAAACTGCTCCAAGTCCTCAGTACTAGGCTCGATCTCCAATGAGTCTGATCCATCTGACAACATTCCAAAGAAAGAAGAAAAGGAATGTCGTCAGCGAACAATCGCTCGGTAAGTCCCCCAAATAGGTAGAGATAGAATAAAAAGAAAGAGAGTATAACTAGTAATGTTTGATTATATGTTAACGCAGCTGTTTGTATCTTAAAACAGAATATGCCAGTGTATACGAGAGAGTCACACTATTCGACTATGGTATACGGAGCACAAGGACTGTTCAGCCATGGTACAACGGTAATGGATATTCAGGTTAGGTGTATTAAAGTGACCGTCTCGTGCCACTTCTAACGCATTCCGTACCAGTCTATCCCTTTAAACCCCGTAATGTATTTTGTATTGAATTGTAATGCTTTGTATAATGGATTGTACGACATGCTGAAAACATGATATCAAGTAAATGGAATGGATATAATGGATAGACATGTAAACGGAGCATATTCAATGGTTCGGTTCAGTCGAGACAGATTGATATAGATTGAATTCTGATATAGATAGATTCATGTTGAATTGAAGTTATACTTGAATCATATTCAAATCAGATTGATTGCATATTTGACATTGACTCGACTGAGTCAGACTTTTAAAACAAAATTGAAGTCCTAATTTAATTTTAGTGTTAACGGTAACTGCTGCACATGACGGCAGGATTTATGTTTTTTTCAAGACAATTACCGTATGATAACGCCATTGTTAGATTGTCTACCTAGATAAGCAAGCACCCATATTCTCCGGCTCCCCGAGGCTCAAGAGAACTGGTCCCGCTTAAACCTGTATTTACTAGGATCCTTATTATCATTTAGTATAACTTGAGGGGGGTTTATATAAAAATAGTTTTTATATATTTTCAAATACACCCTCAAATATTTAATTTATCGTCTTTAGGTTTTTCATAAATGTATATTTTATAAGTGAAATTTTCTAGTAAGTAGAACCTAGTTTTTATTGTATATGGTATTTTAATGAAATATTGTAATTGGTATTAAATTGTAATTGTAGTTTCATGAAATTATGATTCTTTTGATTTAGAAAACATGGAATATCTATATAATATATTTAAAATAGATATTTTGATAATAGTTATAAATCATATATCTAATAAAATAAATTTTAGTTATTTTTGTAGAAATCTCATTTTCTTAAAAATTGCATCAAAAATTCCATCGAGATCGAATGCTCCGTTAGTAGGTCTGTATCTCGCTCTACTAGGCCCTAGGATGTGAGATAATCCGCACCATCCCGATCGGGGTTCCCAAAATGGGTTGTCGATGCGCAATTGCAAGGAATTTAATTAACACACTTTTTAAAGAAAACGGTTTTGAATGTTTAAGGTATTTATTCGTAATCTCGTATTTTCCCATAAACTAGAGTCCCAAAATTTATCGTGCTATGTCAAAAATGTGTGTTGTGATGAGGTAGGTCATTACCTCGTGAGTTATCTAAGGTAATACGGTTAAATTGAATAAGTAAGAGTTGTATGTAACATGATGGTATTTTACAGTAAAAGTGAATAAAAATTGCAACATGAACTATTTTGAGATGAAACTTGTTCTAATGTGTTTATTTATATTTGTTAAACATTATGAGAGAATACGGTATCTTATTATTTAAGAAAAATGGAGTTTTAAAAGAAAAACGAATCGGAAGTCGGAATAACTCCGCTTCCGACGAGTTTTCGAAATCGATTGTTTTAGAATAGAGATAGAGGAGGGGAAAGGGGACTTACTGGTTATTAAGAAAGAAGGGAGAAGAGGAAGCTTTCGAAACCGTCGGGACATCGTTACATCACCGGAATCTCTCGAAATTTCATCGGAACTTCGCCTCTTGCTAACTCCACTTGTACAACTTGGGACTTGGAAATTTTAGAGAGTTTTTGTAATGAAATTCTGGATGAGGAGAGGTGAAATGTGGTGTGCTATTTATAGGGAAAATTAGGGTTTAGGGTAATGAAGAATAGAATTAAAATGCGTATTAAAATATGGATTAATTGCCCATTTTTAATTCTCTAAAAATGTGCAGAGAAATCAAACAGCATAGGAGTAGTGGGGGGGATTCCAAGGGTTTAGAGTTAAAAAATTGGGGATCATACCCTACGGGGGGGCCGGCGGTGCCGGCCGTTGGCTCAATCTTAGCCGGTCCAAATCCGGTGAGGGGGCTTGGGATTTTGTCCACGTGTCCCCGTCGCTTTGTATACCTCAGTGCACATGTTTATTTTCTGTGTAAATTTTCATTTTACATGCAGTACACATGCAAACTTTTGGGCTTCTAAAAGTTTAAAAGAAAAATTAACAAAAAAATAATGTGGCTGGGGTGATTCGAACACAGGGGCTACGTCACAGCAATGCAAGGCTTTACCAATGAGCTACAAGTTGTTTCTTCTCTGCTTTTCAAAAGCAATTCAAATACTTATACCACACACAGAATTACAATACTCTATTTGTACATTAAGTTTTAAAACCAATTTCTGTACACTGAAAACAGAGATGTTACAAATTACAACTATGAAACCCTAAAGACGATAATTAAATACTTGAGGTGTATTTTGAAAATATATCAAAACTATTTTTCATAAATCTCCTCAAATTATATTAATTTACAATAAGACCCTAGTAAACATAGGTTAAGCGGGACCAGTTCTCTTGAGCCTCAGGGAGCCAAAGAATATGGGTGCTTTCCTATCTAATGTAGACAATCTAAAAACGGTATTATCAATACGGTAATTGTCTTGGAAAAATACACAAATCCTGCCGTCCATGTGCAGCAGTTACCGATAATATCAAAACTAATTCAGGACTTCAATTCGTTGTAAAGTGTCTGACTCAGACAGAGTCTCAATCTAAATTTGAAAGCAATCTTACTTGAATTCAATTCAAGTATAACTACAATACAACATGAATCCATTTATATCAGAATTCAATCTATATAAACATTACTGGATTGAACCGAACCATGGATATACTCTGATTACATGACTATCTATTTATATCCAGTCCGTTTACATGAACTAATGATATCATGGTTTCGGAAAGTCGAATACAACCATTCATTACATCAATACAATCAATACATAATATATCACGGGGTTTTAAAGGGTAGACTGGTACAGAATATGTTAAAAGTGGAGGTAGTCACTAAAAGACGCAACTATACATCTATGCCGTTGTTCCGTGGTTTTATTAACGGAGCCTTGTACTACGGGTTACCAAAGTCCATGGTGCAAGTTGGAATCCTCTTGTATATACTGGGATATTTTGTATCAAGCTACAAACAACTACGTTAATATAACAAACTCACAATACACCAATTATATTCTATCTGTCTACTCATTTGTATATTCTATTTTTATCTCTTCTTGGGACTTACCGAGCGATTGTTCGCCGAGGACATTCCTTCTCTCTTCTTTCTTTGGAATGTTGTCAGGTGGATCCGACTTACTGGAGATCGAGCCCAGTGCTGAAGACTTGGAGCATACACTAAGCAGCACAACCATTAGTCTTCACTTATACTTACTTTACTTTCACGTTCATACCATTGTTTAGGCATTGCTTTCCATTCCTGTATTTACATTTTCAGTTGTACTTGTAAGAAATGTTAATCAATAAAAGTTGATGTTCAGTTACATCTATTGCCATTTTTCTTGTGTACATTCATTATATTGCTTAGATATGCCTAGCGTGTTTACTTCTGAGTAAATACGACGCGTGACCTGTCGCGTCTCCTTGCCCGTACACCGGAAAGTGGGGCGTGACAGGTTTTGTTGGCGGTCCATGCAGGTTAGTGCTGCATGGAACCCCACCATGCAGGTCAGTTCTTCATGGACATGCAGGTCAATTCTGCATGAAGTCCTAAGCAATATAACACAAGAATCAACAACTAAAAACATTCTTTACATTTCATATTCCTTGAATCTTACAATTTCATATACCTTTGAATCTATCATAACCCTATTTTTCTTTCAAGGTTATGAATTCTCCAAATAACACCCGCACCAATTTCAACAACACACCACCACCTCTACCACTTACGCCTACCGTTGCTACTCCGATTAATGAGCAGATGGTACTGCTTAAGGCAATTCAAAGCCTCTTGGAAAGACAACGACATCAGACTGCGATCTTACTGAACCGTCCAGAAGAGGAAGCGCCCGGAGTAAAGCAATTCGGGTATTGCACCCAAAACAATTTTCAGGAAAAGAGAGCCCTCTGGAAGCTGAAGAATGGGCTCAGAGCATTGAGGACGATCTTGCAGCAGCACAAGTGCCAGAGATCGTTTGGGTACGAGTTGCGAAGCTGTAACTCACTGACAACGCCCGAATTTGGTGGAAGGCGGAAGAAAGCCGTCTTGACCAGCCGATCGAATGGAAAACTTTTCGCGACATGTTCGACGCGAAGTACTTTTCAAGACTGCTCGATTTACTATGGAGCAGCTATTCATCCATCTATAATAAGGTTCGATGTGGATCAAATCTGTCGATGAGTATGATGCCGAGTTTACCATTCTCAGTAGGTAAGATATGTCTCAATATTCGATTTTCAAATATCACATATTACACAGCTAACACAAGACCGTAATAGGTTTGCGGCCCATCTCATACCGACGGCTGAGATCAGACTTAGACGATTTCAGCAAGGGTTGGACAAGGAAATCCAAGCTGCATTAGCTACATGGGATTTTCCAACCCATGATTTGGTTTACCCATGATTTGGTTTTGGAGGCTTCCTGAAAATATGAGGTAGTGGTGAAGATGAAGGGCAGATCTCAATCTGCCGGTGTGAAGCGCCCTGCTACTCAGATGACAGGAGGAGACTCTTCAATACCAACTCATGAACCCAGGAGACCGAAAGTAACAAATAACCGGCCAAGTCCAGATTTTTGCTTCTACTGCAAGAGGGATGGACACCTGTGGAAGGACTGTAGGCGCAAAAGGCATGTGCTTAGTTTGTGGCGCATCCAATCATGGAATTGGAACATGTCCTTATAGGCGCAACACAGTTCCAACTCACAACACTTATCCGCAGCGGCCAGCTATCCAGACTCCTGCACCTTGTCTTGCTCTCCCAGCTCCACCTCCACGTGGACCTCCTGTACAGCCTAATCGCCAATTCCATCATGCACTGAGGAACATGCCTCGAGGGCAGAGGAACATGTTCCAAAGACAGAGGAATGTTCCTTCAGGTAGGAGGAATGTACCTCGGCGTCAGGCTTTCACTTTAGCGTCCGTAGAAGCCGAAACTATTGACCAAGGTAACCCTGATAATTTCCTTACATCTTTTTCAGACTTTCCAAAAACTTTTGCATTCTTTCGTTCTTCCAAATATTTTTATGCACCATCAATAGTTCTATCACTAAACTTCTCTTGAGTCTGTTACATTTTCCTTCTATAAATTTCGAGAACGAAATTTTTATAAGGAGGGTAGAATGTAACAACCCTAAACTTTCTGTACATAATTTTTTTCAAAAATTACAGAAAGGAGCACCTAAGCCTGAGCACAATTTATAAATTTAATTTGTTTTATAACCGCAAGAAAGCACTTGTAGCTTATTAGTAAAGCCTTGCACTACTGTGACGTAGCCCCTGTGTTCGAATCCCCCCAGCCACATATTTTTTTGTTTCTCCTTTTGAACTTTTAGAAGCTCAAAAGTTTGCACGTGCACTGCACGTAAAATGAAAAGTCACACAGAAAACAAACATGTGGGAATTGTTAATTAAGCAGCCTTGGACACGTGTCACAAATCCCACACCCCACCTCACTGAAATGGCCCGCAAGGATCGAGTTTGGGCCGGCGCCGCTGGGTATAACCGTAGGAAATGCACTAAGATTTTAACCTCAGCATCCCTTGGCCTACCCCACTACCCCCATGTTGTTTGTTTACTTTGCAAACATCCATAGAGTGATAATTCCTCTGTTAAATTCATTTTTAATGCACATTTTAATTACATTCTTCATTTTCCTAAACCCTAATTTTCCCTAGAAATACCACACTACATTTCACCCCCTCCTCATTCAGAAATTCCAAAAAAAAACTCTCTAAAATTTCCAAGTCCAAAGTTATACAAGTGGAGTTAGCAAAGGTCGAAATTTCGGCGAAGTTTCGGGAAGAATCCGGCGACGAAACGACTCTCCGACGATCCCGAATTCTTCCCCTACCTCTTCTCTCTAATTCCAATCAGTAAGTTCCCTCTTTCCCCCTTCTCTTCTATTAAAACGAATTCACTCTTCAAAACTAGTCGGAAGCGGAGTTAATCTGACTTCCGATTCTATTTTAACTAAAAACACAATTTTTCTTGAGAACAAATTCACCATCTTTTTGTATATTGTTTAGAAATCATAAATAAACACATTAGAAGAAATTTTATCTCAAAATAATAAGTATTGCAACTTCTATTTCAATTTTACAGTAAAATACCATCATGTTTACATACGACATTGTTTATTCATTTAGATCATATTACCTTTAGAAAACTCACGAGGTAATGACCTACCTCACCACAACACTTTTTTTTTGAAATAACACGATAACTCTTGGGACATTAATTTGTGGGAAAATACGAATTTACATTTAAATACCATAAACATTCAAAAACCGTTTTCTTTAAAAGTGTTTTATCTAATTCCTTGCATTTGCGCCTCTACAGCCCATTTTGGGGAACCCCGATCGGGATGGTGCGGGTTATCGCACATCCTCGGGTGTAGTAGAGCGAGATGCAGACTTCCTCACGGAGCATTCGATCTCGATGGAATTTTTAATGCAATATTTAAGAAAAATGTGTTTTCAATTTAATAAATAAATTTTATAAATATTATCAAAATATCTATTTTAAATATATATATATATATATTCCATGTTTTCTAAATCAAAGAAATCATAAATTTCATGAAACTACCATTACTAAAATACCATATACAATGAAATCTAGGTTATATCCACTAGAATATTTCATTTTATAAAAAATACAACTATGAAAACCCTAATGACGATAATTAAATATTTGAGGTGTATTTTGAAAATATATCAAAACTATTTTTCATAAAACCCTCTCAAGTTATATTAATTTACAATAAGGACCTTAATAAATATAGGTTTAAGCGGGACAAGTTTTCTTGAGCCTCAGGGAGCCAGAGAATATGGGTGCTTGCCTATTTAAGGTAGACAATCTAAAAACGCTGTTATCAATACGGTAATTGTCTTGGAGAAAGACACAAATCCTGCCGTCCATGTACAGTAGTTACCGATAACATCAAAACCAATTCAGGACTTCAATTCGTTGTAAAGTGTCTGACTCAGACAGAGTCTCAATCTAAATTTGAAATCAATCTAACTTGAATTCAATTCAAGTATAACTACAATACAACATGAATCCATTTATACCATAATTCAATCTATATCAACATGACTCGACTGAACCGAACTATGTATATACTCTGATTACATGACTATCCATTTATATTCAGTCCGTTTACATGAACTACTGATATCATGGTTTCGGAAAGTCGAATACAACCATTCATTACATTAATACAATCAATACATAATACATCACAGGGTTTTTAAAGGGGTAGACTGGTACGGAATGTGTTAAAGGTGGCATGGGGTGGTCACTAAAAGACGTAACTATACATCCATGTCATTGTTCCGTGGTTTTATCGACGGAGCCTTGTACTACTACGGGTTACCAAAGTCCACGGTGTAAGTTGGACTTCTCTCATATACACTGACATATTCTGTACCAAGCTACAAACAACTACGTTAACATAACAAATTCACAATACGTCAATTATATTCTATATGTCTAGTCATCTGTCTATTCTATTTCTAACTCTTTTGGGGACTTACCGTGCGATTGTTCGCTGGCGACATTCATTCTCTCTTCTTTCTTTGGAATGTTGTCAGGTGGATCCGACTTACTGGAGATCGAGCCCAATACTGAAGACTTGAAGCATACCACTGAGCAGCACAACCATTAGTCTTCACTTGTACTTACTTTACTTTCACGTTCATACCATTATTTAGGCATTGCTTTCAATTCCCGTATTTACATTTTCAGTTGTACTTGTAAATAAATGTTAATCAATAAAAGTTGTTGTTCAGTTATATCTATTGGTATTTTTCTTATGTACATTCATTATGTTGCTTAGATACGCTTAGCGTGTTTATTTCTGAGTAAATACGTCGTGTGACCCATTGCGTCTCCTTGCCCGTACACCGGGAAGTGGGGCGTGACAGATCTAATGCCAACACGGGATCAAGCAGGTACAGTTCTCCTCTATGCAGACAACAAATTACGTCCGTCAGGACAACACGTCAATATTGTTGGCATTAGTAACAAAATTCATGTAGCAAGTCAAGTAGTGTATCGTGAACATGTCGTGTGATGTATATGCATCAAATAGATATCCAATGTGAAACTGTAACAAATATCAGAACACGGTTAATGCACGGATGCACATGTATTTATCTGTGATAATCTTGTATACGTCATGACTACGTATGATGCAACTAGATAACACGTTGTACTAATATAATGGTATAATGATATCAAGACATTCCGGCATGCAATTAGATATGTTATTGTCAGTACGGATACGAACGGATATCGTAAAATGGTAAATCTATACTATTTATGCATAATATAACACATGTATTATTTTTATTTATATATAATTAGATATAATATAACATAGCATGTTGCAAGATAAACTTGCCTGATTGGATCTCACGATGGGGTACGTACGTCACGTTCGATGTCGAATAAACATCGCGATGCAACTACGCGCGTACGAGATTGGACTTGGATGATCAAAGGCGTGACTGCGCTGGATGACGACGATGACTGGGTCATCCGGATCGTCGGCGACGTGCGCGACTCCGGCGAGACGGTCAAGAACTGAGAAATCAAGAAAAGAGAAAAGAAAGAAAGAAAGAAAGAAGAAGGATAATAGGCTTGCTGTTGTGTAGGCTCTAGTATTAAGCTCTGGGACAGAGGACAGAAGAAACGGGAGAAGCCGACGGCGACGATGGGTTGTCGTCGACGGTGAGGTGGTTACGTCAGCAGTGGGCTTTCTGGTTGCTTGGGTTGCTATCTGGTCGAAAAGTCGAGGGTGCAGGGTACTAGTGGTGGTTTGGGTGTCGGGGATCGGAGAGGAAGGTGAGGGGATGAATAGGTGATGACGACGAGGTCTCCGACGGGGTTTCTTGAGTTAGTCGTTGGTGCAGGGTGTCGGGGAGGAAGTTGTTGGGTTGTGGGTTCTTAGGGAGAAGGAGGAGAGGGACGAGAGGAGGAGGTGGTGAAGATGGTCGAGATGGGGGATGAGAGGAAGAGGTGGTGAAGATGGTCGAGATGGGGGATGAGGAGGGGTTACGGCGATGAGGTTTCTGGGGTGGGCGTCGGTGAGGTTCTTGGGTTCTCAGGTTGTAGAGGGTGGTGAGGGAAGAGGAGGTGGATGCGGAGGAGGTTGTGATGAGAGTGGCGAGGTTGTGGGGAGGTCGGCCGCGGCGGCGGCGGTGAGGTGAGGCTAGGGTTGGGTTCGTCGTGAGAGAAGAATAGAGAAGGAAAAGAGAGGCTGAGGTGGTAGGTTTTAAAAAAAATGTAATATATATATATTGAAGAGGGATAGACAGAATAAGAGAGAGATTGCGAGAGGAGAGAGAGTGACGGTGAGGATATAAAAATATTATAATATATTTTATAAGATTATATAGCTAATACAAAAATACTTCGAAAACTACCCGGATTTCTTCTAAAAATTTAGTTTTAAAATATGATACCGCTTAGAACGCATACACGATATATGTATGCACTCACAAGATATGGGGTATGATAATAGGCTATGCTAGACATTAAAATGTATTGTTTGATTATAATTTGTATTATTAAAAAATATATGGATAACAAATATATCATGCGGATACCAAACATATCATATGTTTATGCATAGAATCTAGATGTGCACGGATTCTCTGTACTAGCAAATATATGACATAATCTAAAACCATAGTGGGTTTCAAGCATACGGGTTGGGTCGAATACTAACCACGGATCCAAATGCATCATCCGTACCCAAAAACGATAATAATCAAGAAGTTGTCGCGGTATTAGGAAAATACTCAAATGAAATATGGTATAAACGCACTATGGTGTTACATTAAGTTTAAGATTTTGGATTTAGTTCTGTTGTTAAGTTTAAAATTAAGGTTTGACCTTGTTTAATATGAGAGATCAACATCATCATTATCACAAACACACACATATCATCATCAACATTATTTCTCTCTCTCACACATACATACACTTACACTAACATTAAAATACCCTAATCATAACCCTCACTCTTAACTCTAACCTTAATTAGCTTAACCCTAACCCTAAACCTAATTAACCCTAACTATCTTAATCCTAACCTTAGATTTAATTACAGCGCATCCACCGCTGCCACCCACATCCTCAAACCACAGCCGTCGCCATCCACCACCGACCACCACAGCCTCCACCATAATTCAAAATCCCCAAATTGAAGCCCTACCCACAAAATTCAATTTACGAAAATAAAAATTTAAATTCATCAATAAATTAACCAACCTGTTGACGATTTCGACGATGATGAAAAAACCAGGAAGGAGCTCGACGTTGATGAAGAGGACGACACTGGAGGTCATAGGAGGACAAAGAAGACGACGAGGGAGGAAGCGACGCAGTCGGAGGAGGCGATGAGAGCTCGAAGGAGATGACGAGAAGGGAGCAGGCGACAAGGGAGGAGGTGCAGAGGAGGTCGGAGGCGACGAGGGAGGAGACGTGCATGGGGAAATTTTGGGGGAATTGGGAATTAGGGTATGGTGACGGAACGCTAACCTTTGGTTTTTATTCTTTTATTAATCTTTAAATTTGCCCATACAGAAATATCCGTAGGGTCTTATCTTGCGGCACCGTAGGGTCTTATCTTACGGCACCGTAGGGGCATATACATAAGTTAAAATTTAAGAAATTTTTATTTATATATACCCTTACGGTGTTAGTGTTTACATGTTTGTATTAGTGTTTAGATGTGCAAAACCTTGTTTAAAATTTTTAAAACCGTACGGCTGAAATAAATCCACACATTTTGCAAATGCAAAACACTTTCATTCGAGATGATTTTCATCCATATAGTACTATCTTGGATATGTAGAACACTTTGGACGGAGCGGATCGTTGAAAAAAAGTTACATAAAAAATTCATGAATTTGAAAAAATACGAACACTATCCAAGACATGTAGAAAATCTTGGACGGAGCGGATCATTGAAAGGAGGTCGCACAAAAAAGTCAAATATAAACCCGTCCTAACGAGTCCTCTCTCTCTCTCTCTCTCTCTCTCTCTCTCTCTCTATATATATATATATATATATATATATATATATATATTACGTTAGGTGGCGGCACAAATCACGTCCTCTACCATTTTATTCAACGATCGGTACCGGCCATCTTGATTTTTATCGTCCAACATGTCGATACACCAAATTTCATGTGATTCCAACGCCTTTTCATCGTTGATTTAGTGGTGCAAAATTAACGGTTTACCGAGAATAGAACTTTTTACATTGCTAAATCAACGGTGAAATGGTGTTGTAATCATATGCAGTTTGATGTATCGACAAATTCGAGGGTGGAGATCAAGTTGGAAGATGCCGATCATCGAATAAAATGGTGAAAGACATATTTTTTGCCGCCACCTAATGCAAAAGGTCTTCGGGCCTTTTCCTTTTTACATTGCTAAATCAACGGTGAAATGGTGTTGTAATCATATGAAGTTTGATGTATCGACAAATTCGAGGGTGGAGATCAAGTTGGAAGATGCCGATCATCGAATAAAATGGTGAAAGACGTATTTTTTGCCGCCACCTAACGCAAAAGGTCTTCGGGCCTTTCCCTCCATTATTCGAGAGAGAGAGAGAGAGCGAGCTAGCGAGCATTGGTCCTCTATGTGGAGAGAGCGCATTGGTCCTCTATGTCTCTTCATTGTTATATCACAAGTGGGGTAGAGAGAGCGCATTGGTCCTCTGTGTCACTTCTTCACAAGTGGGGTAGAGAGAGCGCATTGGTCCTCTGTGTCACTTCATTGTTAGATCACAAGTGGGGTATCTTATGTTGTATGTGGCATTATCAAAAGAATTGATGTCAACAATTGAAGACTAGAGAACCTTCCCATAACTTTTCATTAACCTAACTCTTCTATTCCCCAGCCAATCATATATCGACATATACATAAAATAGTTATAGAATCTAATTTTGAATATGGGACTTGGTAAAATAAATTGTTATTCTTAATTCAATCCATTCATATAAAAGTCTCTATCAATAAATTATATATATCGAGAAATTAGCTCGCATGATATTGCATGAGTTTAAAGTTCATAGACATCTTTATGAAAAATAAAAATTTAAAGTTCATGGAAAAGGTAAATCTAAAACTAATGACAAATAACCTAGATATATTCTAGATAATGTTTGTTATTATGGAAACTTGATTAATTTTTTTTTTCTATTTTTTTTGTCAAAAAATTTGTAGATGAATTGACAATTGCAATTCAAATTGAAAAATTGATTTGGATAAAATAGAAGTAAATTTGGATATGAAAAAACACAACCTAAATAAGTCGAGCTCGATCTTGGATACCTGAGCAATTAATTCTTCTGTGTACAAATGGTAGGAGCAGGTATGAAAATATGAAACTATATATGTAAAGAGTTAAGGAAGCTTACTGCAAACAAAAATTAGTTTGTGTGCATCAACTGGAGCTCTTGCAACATCTTTGCGATTTGGGGTTGGATATCTGTTAAAATTTTCATCTCTTTTCTATTACTTTTGTCACTTTCTTAGTTTTCTTGAAGTTTGATTTCTGTCCAAGGATTTTCAAATATCTTAAAATTTTGGAGAAAATGGGTCCTAGCTTTGAAAAGCAATAGGTTTTGGTTCCTGGCTCAAAAAAAGTTGTGAAAACCTCCATAAACTTGAAAATTCTTGTGTTTTAGTCCCTATAGTACATTTACTCTTGTTTTATGCCAACACTGTCGTTTCAGATAAACTATTGCATTTACATTTTAAAATACTATAGTTATATCTACATTTATATTATAAAATATTATATTTATGTTAAAATACTACGTAAATTTGACATGAAACAGTTACATTTTTAAGTAAAATTACTATATCTATTATATTTGATATATTTCAATATAAATATTCCACCTTGGGAACATTATGAACCCTTCATGTCACCTGCATGTAAATATTCCACGTTGGAAAATGGAGTTGACTGGGCTGCTGTCCAATTGAAGCACAAAGTCACCGACCAGTTGTTCTCGTTTACATCGTTGGGCCCCACTTTTCTCATGTTCATGTAGAAAAATGTGGCTGGAGAGCAGCTAGCACTCAAAATTTGAATTTGCAAATTAATTGCTTAATTCCACACAATGATTTTTCTATTCAACGCATGTCGGTTCTATTCTTTAATATTTAGAAGATGTAGAGTATAGTTAATTTTGGCCTAGACATGGTCCCACTTTATCTTTCAACTAAGCAAAGAAGTCCAAAATTAAAGAAAAAAACATATTGATTTTAAAGTTTATTATTATATGATTTCTAAATTGTAATGTCTCATATTTATGAACTTCATATGTAAAATAAATGGAGGGTTAGTATACAAATACTTTGACATTTATCTACAAATTTTCAATATTTCCCTTCCTATAACATATGAAATGGCAGATTTTATTTTTAAAAAACTCAAAATTTAATTCTATTTTCTTATGCTTTTCAATATTTTTCATATTATAACACATAAGAATAACGAAATGTATAAAAGTCCTAAAATTCGTGATTTATAAAAATCTTTAAAAAAATCATTTTTCTTCAATTATCAATATTTAGCATGCTATAGGGTATACGAAAATCGCGTATTTTTTGAAAACGGTCTTAAGAGGGGTGAATAAGGTTTTATGGCAAACTCAGAGTAATTTTGCGGAATTGGCAATTTTTGCAGCGGAATAAAAATATCAGAGTATAAGTATAACCAATTCATCAAACACAGAATGCAGAAAAAGTAAAGGACACTGAGAATTGTTATTGAGATTCACCAACTTTGTGGCTAATCCCCGTCTAAGAACTCCTGCGCAGAATTCAACTTCACTATCCAGTGAAGACCTAGACTTTTTCCAAGACATAAGTCCAAAACTTTTACAATGTGAAGATTTTAAACCTTTCTTCATTAGGTCGTACAAAGTAAGATTTTACAAATCTTTACAAACCAATTTCAACAATTCTAAAGATCTCAAAAGGATAAATCAAATTTTCAATTCAAGGAGACGAGGGATTGCATTTTGGAGATTAAGAAAAAGTTTAAAACCAAATCGAAGAAGTTTTTCAAAAAAGTAGACAAGTTTTAAAACAATCACTTCTTCGAAGTTTCTAAAGATCTTTCTTTTCTAAATGAAATAGAAAATTCTGAAAAGCTAGAAAGATCCCTTCTCTCTAAAATGAGTATTGAAAAACATGAGAGTTGAGAGAGACAGAGTTTTCATCAAAAACTAGAATATAGAAACGTTAAAGAATAATATGGTGAAAAACTTGTTGAAAATGAATCCTATATATAGAAAGTTGAAAACGGACACTTGGGACAGTTATTATAACTGCTCCAAAAAGATAAGACAGTTATTGGCCGTTCATACGTTGGAAATTCAAAAATCAAATCAAAAACCAAATTTTGAAAATTTTGAAACTGCTATGGATGTCTTTGATGGACGTCCATATAGAACATCCATGTCTGATGTTTCAGACAAAGAATTTTAGTTTTGAAAATAAAATTTGAAACGGATTTTTGGTTTTTGAGAAACTAATTGAAATAGGAAACGAAAATTGATTCTAACCGTTTGAGATCGACTTGGCTCTAAACTCAAAGAAAATAAAAAAAATCTTGATTATTTTCGATGTGCGACTTCTCCGTTATATCATTTGAATGTGAATTGAGAACTTCCGAGTCTTGTCAATTGTAAAGACCGTGTACTCTAGATACGTAATAAAAGCGTTTTATAATTTTTTTCGAGATCAAAACAATTATTTTACTGTTTATATTGATAGAAAACATTTTAAAAATATTTTTCTACAATTAAAATGAATTAATAAGATTTTTTGGAAATTTTTAGAAATATTTATGAATTTTCGGGAATTTTAAGAATTTAAATGAAATTTTTATCGAAAAGAAAAAATTTAAAACAGACGAAGGGAGTTATTTTGGACCGAATTTGTTTTCAAAAGGAAGAAAACATCAAAATATATTTTCTATAATTTTCCAAAATTTTAAAAATATTTTAAAATAAATTTTAGAAGCCAAAAACTAATTTTAAAACGTTTTTAAATATTAAAAACGAATTTTTATTCGAGTGGGAACGCTTCTGGACCATCGGATTAAATGATCAACGGCCCAGATCTTCCCGCCGGTAAAATAATAAAAGAAAAACAAAACAAAATAAAATAAAACTGGCGTCTTAAACCTCGGCCGTTATCAACGATCCAACGGCCAAAGATTGCCAGCGCCAGCGAACGGGTGGCCCGCGTTAACTCATGATGCGACGCGAAGTGGTTCGTTGGATCTAGTCGACCGACGGTGCGGATCTGGTCGGCCCGTAGGGATGCGGCTCCTGTAGCGGCTGGGAAAAAAAATAGGGAATTTAAATCCCAAACACCTAATAAACAGACCCATGAACTTGCGAAAATTCCAGAAAAAAATCCCTTGGACACAAAAATTTCAAAAAAAAATTCTAGAGCTTCCTTTTTAAGTCTTATACAATCTGGACCAAGTCCTAGAGGCAAAAAATTCTTGGTTTCAAGATATATCTGTTCTCGTACAACCCAACGCTCACCGACTTTCATTTTCCTATCTTATTTCAGGTAGGATCTCTCAACACTTAAACCCTCTGTTATCTTCATTATGATAATATCTATCTTTAAAAAAAATTCCAGGACCTAACCATGAGTTTTTAACTTGATTATCTATTTTACGGGTTATGATGATTAAAAACGATATTAAACCCTAATTAAATAATGAACTTTTAGCAGTTATCCTTCACGATAAAATCACGGGGTAATGGACAACCCCTTTTCATGCTTAGACATATGGAACTAATTCGTCAAGCGAAAATCAGGACCGGGGCAAATTTTACGTGAATAAATGTAATTATTTTGCGGCCGTAAATAAAGGTTATCGATAATTTTTCCTTAATTGTTAAAAACATGAAAAATCGTAGTAAATTTTTAAATATTGGTTATTTTTAAATAAAATTGATAGTAAACTTGGAAAACCATATTTTCACTAAAATCTCTATATCACAAAAATACCATCAATTTCTAAGAATTTATATTTTCATTATAATACCACGAACGTTGGAAAAATAGTATTTTCCTTAAAATACTCTAAACTTTTCTAATTGATATTTTATTAAAATACCACGAACCTTTCTGAATCATAATTTTTACTAAAATACCATGAACTTGATAGAATAATTATTTTACTAAAATACCATGAACTTTTAAAAGTTAGGGTTTTCTGTTAAAAATCAATAATAATTCTAAAACTAGATTTTTACTACATACCTTCAAGAAGTTAAACCTTACCAAAAAAATCCCTAGGTTCGAAAGCAAAGTTTTTAAATTAGAATTTCACAAAAATACCCTTACATTTTTATAAAAGAGATTCTTTTATTAAAATACCACAACCTTTATAATAAAGAATAATTTTCGTTAATATACCATATAAATACCATACACTTTTATAAAAATATATTTTTATTAAAATGTCACAATCTTTATTAAAAGATAATTACCCTAAAATACCATGGAACTTCATAAAACAATATTTTCCCCTAAAATACCATGATTTTTATATTAACAATACTTACGGAAAATACCATAGTCTTTTATAAACTGAGGGTTCTATAAAATATTATGACTAATTTCCAAACTATAATGAAACTAGACATACCCAACGGCCGTAAAAGTCCATATCGACTGAGATATTATCTACTTGAATTCAAACTTTTGATACATCACACGACATGACCTACGATATGGTTAGGGTTAAAATGTGCGAACTTAGACCGTTCGGGAGTTCCGAATACCATTCGAACGCTGTTTCTGAAAGGCTGCCCACGAAATGGCGAAGCAACAGTTTATCATCACCGCCGGTGTTACCACAAAGGGCCCTGAACTGGGCAACATGTTGGTGGGGATTGCCAGTCCCCTTATACACATGGAATTTCAGTATTGTATAACCCGGCGGGTATTTGATCTGGTCATACCAGCTTAGATACGGTCGCCCCATTTTTACGACCTGACCAGCTGCCTCAGCTGCCTGATGAACCCAAATCTGCTGGGCTATATAGTCGTCCAAGTCAGCCTTGGAGATTGTCTCCTCCTTGGCCGTTGAAAGAGCCGGTGGTGGATTCGACGTTTCTCCTCTATCATCTTCGAGGACGGTCGGGGGATCTTCAGCGGGAGGATCTTGTTGAATCGTCATCCCAACGATGTCTTGAAATAAGTGGGCTATTTGCTTTATATTGGCCGCTTGTTCCGCAGCCTCTTTATCTTTCTTTTCCAATATCCTCCGAAGTAACTCAGTGTCAGTTTCCTGTTCTTGTTGCTGATCCGAGGACGCTTCGGGGCTTTCTTTCGGCCCAGTAAGCTCGGCCATTGCGATCATCATTTCCTGGAGCTTTTGCTGTTGCTCCTGAGCTTTGGTCACCGACCGTGTAAGCGGTCTATGCCCTGTAAACGCACGGCTATCTTCTTTCCCCGACGCCATGTATACAGTATGGACCATCATCCCCCAGACTTAGGGCGTATGGGCTTCGCGCCTTTAGCTCTCGTCGCAGGCCCGGGGATCTTCTCCGGCCTCCTCTTTTTATGAGCAGTGGAGGTTGAGGGGACCGTTGAGGTGGGCACCCAGACAGCTTTCCGTGGCTTAGCGTGATGACTGACTTCTTGTTGGATTTTCAGCTTCTTGTGCCGGCGGGAGAAATTTGGATCGATCACCGAGTCTCGGGTCTGCCGCCAGACTTTATAGATTTTGGAAGACAGCCGTTGAGGAGATTGGGGCTGTTCTGGCTTTATTTCCGCGGCCTTTTTCAGCGGAGGGGGAGACCTCTTTAGCGCCGCGGTAGGAGAATTCCTACGCACTTTATTCAGCATCTCAAAGCTGTTCTTAGTTGGAACAATAGCATTAATTTCTGTCGTCGGGGCTGGAGGAGTTAACCCAGAAGGGGAGTTGCCTCCGGCCTTCCTCACTCGGCGCCAGTAGCGACGTCGAGCGTGTCGTGCTGATGGAATCGGCTTGGTGAGGGCGATAGCCTCGTCTTGCCCCCTGTGTAGGTGGGGGGTCGCTGCTGGTGTCAGCCTGTTAAAGACCGATGTCCTTTGGGTAGCAGGAGCGGGAGCTGGAACAGTCAATCTTGTAAAGACCGACTTTTTGGTAGGAGAAGCCGCCTTGACGACTTCAGGAGCAGGACTGGTTACTTTCTTAGGAGCAGCCTTCTCTGGGATTGTAGGCCCCATTGCAGGTCCACAGGAGTTCTGGCCCAGTCTGGAGAAGACCGAAGTGCCGGTGTTGGGCGACCCGTTGAGAGGGGCCGCGGTAGGTGTAAGACGATCAAAGACCGACTTCTTGGGAGCTTCCGGTGTCAGCACAGGAGCGGTGAAGCTTGTTGGCGGGAGCATGGTCCCGAAAAACAACCCGGTGGTGGCTTGAGTGACCTGTTCCACGGGCATTGTGAACAGCGAAGCAGCTTGGGGCCCGTAGGCTATACCTCCTGGCGAGGAGGAGCACCGGTTGCAGTTGCAGTTAGAGCATTTCGCACAAGTGGAAGCCATTGATTCTTTGCTTTCTGCAATAAGCAAAACGCCAAATCTTAGTACCTTGAAACCCAAGGGCAACCATTAGCGAGCCGTGTTCGGTTCGCGAACACGACACACGAAGTGTGGAGTGGAAAGAGGAAAAGGTCCCACCGGGCGTGCCAGAATCTGTTCCCCTCCGAAAGACGGCGTGACGGACGTGGGCGTCTCGCCTGAGATTCGGGGCAGATGCTAATAGGTGCTATCTGTCTACCTCTCCGAAGATGCCAAGTTAATTTATGGCACCATATATCGAAGGTTTAAACGGATGCGGCTGATGTAGCAGACTTCGTCAGATTCCCCCTTACTTGAGGGGTTTTTGATTGTGGGGACGCTCTTCCCTGCAGACGCAAGCCCCTGCAGTTAATTACGCTACCGCATTGCGATAAAAACTTTCTCCTTCTCCATGTGGTTACTTCGTGTCGTGTGTGTTTGTTTTGTGTTTGGTTGACCGTGGATTGTATACGGAGGCTGAGTTATGTCGTCGCCCGTAGGGCGTGGACCAGTCCAAATCCGTATTATCTTAGATTTAGCTTTGGGGTTTGGGTTTAAGGATACGTTAGCCTCGTTTGAGACTAAAATCGACTTAAACGTCAGTTAAGGATACGTCAGTCTAGTTTTTAGACTAAGATCGACTTAACGGGATCGTTTAGATCCAACAAGAGAGCAATTAAGGGAGCCCTGTTGTTTAGTTTAATGACATTGCGGTCGATAGGTAGTTTAATGACATTGCGGTCCATAGGTAGTTTAAGGACATTGCGGTCCAGTGCTAGTTTTAAGACGTTGCGGTCGAGGTTAAGGACGTCGTAGTCCGAGGATTTAAGGACTCCACAGTCCAATACTAGTTTTAATACATCACGGTCAAGGTTAAGGACCTCATAGTCCGTGGATTTAAGCACTCCACAGTCCGGAGTTAGTTTTAAGACGTCCCGGTCAAGGTTAAGGACCTCATAGTCCGTGGATTTAAGGACTCCACAGTCCGGCGTTAGTTTTAAGACATCCCGATCAAGGTTAAGGACGTCGTTGTCCGTGGATTTAGGGACTCCACAGTCCGGCGTTAGTTTTAAGACATCCCGGTCAAGGTTAAGGACGTCGTAGTCCGTGAGTTTAAGGACTCCACATTCCGACGTTAGTTTTAAGACATCCCGGTCAAGGTTAAGGACCTGATAGTCCGTGAGTTTAAGGACCCCACAGTCCGTATCAATATGTGGTCATCGGGACCCGTCACCTCTTTGAAGACGTTGAGGAATTACAACGCCAAGTATCAAAGGAGTGAAGAGATGTACCCTTAAACCAAGATAGATTAAGTAGTCTTTGGCCCAATCTGGGACCAAGACCAATTAATTATGTTATGAGCCCATTAGCCTAGTTAAGTTTGGATTGAGGACTTATGGCCAGCTTGGGCTAAATCCAATCATGTATAGAATATTGGCCTTCTGTAGGTCCATTGAAGGAGAGGCTTTGCCTCTAGAAACTTAGCCAATTGGGCTGAAGCTAGTGTTGAACACTAGAGACCAACAGTGTTGAACACTGGGAATGAGATTGACAAGTTGGTGTTTAACACTAAAAGATAGTTAGTGTTAAACACTAGCAACATGGCTTTCAAATTAGTGTTTATACCCTAAAGCAAATCAGTGTTAAACACTGGCAATGGAGATTTCAAATTAGTGTTTAACACTAAGGCAGATCAGTGTTAAACACTGGAAGCAGGGTCTTCCAAGTTGATGTTCAACACTAAGAAAGTCAATGTTAAGCACTGTAAATAGAGGTTTCCAGATTAGTGTTTAAACCCTAAGAAAATCAGTGTCGAACACTGGATATAGAGGTTTCAACTTTAGTTTTAAACACTAAGGCAAGAGGGGTCACGTGGTAGCACGTGAGAGCGCCCTCAATTCATTTTATTCTGCCAGAAGTATTGCATACTTTGGAGCATCACGTGCTGTCACGTGATGGGCATTTAAATGTTTGTCTGTTAGAGCTTCTGCCAAGGGGTCACGTGGGGCACGTGAGGCGTTGCCTCGAAGTTTTTCTCTATGGATCTTTACAGGGGTCACGTGGTAGCACGTGACCCTGTTTCTTTGCATGTTTGAAGATGTGTTTCTCTTTTTTAAGAATTAAATTCTTCATAGGGTTAAACCCTAGCAATAAACTTTAGAGGAATTAAATTCATGTTTTCTCCTGAAGAATTATATTCTTAGATAGGGTTAAACCCTGATTTCTTTTCTGCAAGAATTAAATTCCTCATTGATGTGAAGAACTAAATTCTATCATAGAATTAAATTCCTGTTATTTTAATAGAATTAAGTTCTTAATTAGGGTTAAACCCCTGGCTCTGTCCATTTTGAAGGAACTAAATTCCCATAACATAGGGTTGAACCCTAATTTTATCTCAAAGGAATTGAATTCCTATAGTTCTGTGAGAATTAAATTCTCAAACTTCCATTCCCCTTTTATGCTTTGGATCTGCATGGCAGGATCTCAACCCAATGGGAATTAAATTCTCAATTCATGGGGATATGTGCACTTTGCAGATCCTCTGCTAGAGAAAGAACTAAGTTCTTCTTTTTGTATAAGAGTTAAACTCTTTGAGAATTAAATTCTCCTTTTTAAGCCTCTCCCTTCTTACCTAAGGTTTTCTTTTGCAGAGGATCGAATTCTTCCCAAAATCTCAAGGCTCTCCAGTTCTCTCTCTCTGTATATCTCTCGGCTCCTATTTATAGGAGAAGGAGCAGAATCAATTAGTTTTAGTGAATCATTCATTGAGGGATTTGATTTGTATTCATTAGAGATTTGATTTGCATTCATCATTCATTTGGACCTTTGGATTATTAGGTGAATTTTATTCACCATTGGATTTTAAATCCAAAGATATTCCTTTGTTATTTCGGTTAGATTTTAAGGGGAAATCTTTCCAAGTTGAAGATTTTTCCATGAATTGGTGATATTTAATCACCTTTAGATTTTTAATCCAATCGGTTTCAAATAATCATTCTTCTTTGGAAAGATTTGAATCCCTTTCAGAATTTAATTCTGTTAAATAGAGAGGCTTTGAAATCCGGTCACGTGACCCTTGGTCACGTGTAGGCACGTGACCCTTGGTCACGTGTAGGCAAGTGACCCCCTGGAACGAGCTTTCTTCTCTTTTCTGCGCTCTGTTTTCTAGCTGCTGTTCAACCGTCACGTGCCAACACGTGACCCCTGGTCACGTGTGAGCACGTGACCCTTTCTGGAGTCTATTCTTTGATTTAATCAGGGAGCTGAATCTTCCTTTGCCGCTGCTTTTAAATGTCACGTGCCAATACGTGACTGCTGGTCATGTGCTAGCACGTGATGCCTCCTCCGTAAGCTTTCCTGATTTTAAATCAGGAAACAAATGCCCCTACAGCGTTGTTCTCACGTGTCTGCACGTGAGTGCAACGCTGTCCCCTTGGTGACCGTTGGATTCCTCTAGGGACTCGGGTAGATGAAGCGTTTCCATCACATCCTATAAATATAGGGGTCATTTCAGAGACGCCTCCACTTTGCTTATCTTCCTCCTTGCAAACTTTTTCTGAGAATTTAATTCTCTTCTTCCAGAGCTTAGTTCTCTGCCTTGAAACCTTTTTAGAGTTTAACTCTGTTCAAAAAGACTCTTTTCTTCAAGTGATGTTCTTGAACAAACGATGAACTTTCACATTCCTCTGGATTTTGAATCCAAAACAAGGGTTTTTACCCTTTTTTTTTAACAAAGAACCCATTTTTCTTCAAGCTTTTCAACCAAAATATGAAACCATTTAGTCTTCAACAGTAGATCTTTTTAGGGTTCATATGATGATCCATGGAATTTAACTCCATTCACAGGAAAAATGTTTCTGGGAATTTAATTCCTTTTTCTTAATAAGAAATTTAATTCCTATGAAGAACTCGGTTTCTTCACATGGAGGCTTCTTAGGGTCTCTTTGCCCTAGGTTGTCATTCTGTAATTAATGGAACAGAAGCTTTGTAATAATGTCTTCTGTGGGAATTTAATTCCTTTGATCCTGTTGGATTTGTTGTAGATCCAAGGTAGACTTGTCTTCTAGGGGATGTGCAGGGCCGCTTGAAACCCATCTTCTATTTAATGAGGATATCCCCTTTGTCTTATTACAATTGCTTGGTCTCATTATTAATGAGCCGTCATCCTGATTCTGTGGGGCCCATGTGTTTTGTAGCCAATGGTCCCATAAAAAGAGTCTGCTGTTGCTTTCTTCAACTAGTCTTCATGTTCATCCATGGATATATATTGCTGACTTTGCTTTTGACAGTCTTCTTTTATTCGATTTCAGCTGCGATGGCTTCTGTTCCGTGTTTTCGCTTTACTCGTTCGGAAGCCGCTTTTCCTCAATCACCATCTGACGAGGAAGCGATGGCCATGATCCGGGCTCAT
Organism: Agapanthus africanus; assembly: GCA_030015575.1. Taxonomy (NCBI): domain Eukaryota; kingdom Viridiplantae; phylum Streptophyta; class Magnoliopsida; order Asparagales; family Amaryllidaceae; genus Agapanthus; species Agapanthus africanus. The sequence continues at coordinate 559,189,192 of JASDDO010000031.1, forward strand.
GACCCGAACTGCACCAACTTGCTTCTATGGGGAACTTGGTACAGTCATATTATCCGGGGTTGCCGGAGTTTCCTCTGCGCAATACCAACAGAGCCTACTTTCTCGTTCTTGCCGATGGACCCTCCGAGGATGGTTTTTGCTGTGGAGATGCCAAACTGGACTCCAACGGGGAGGCTCGGGCCTTCGACGACTGGTATCCCGAACCATCCGATCCCGGCTATAGATATCTTAGGGCGGCGTATTTGCCAGGGTGAGGCCCAACCATGAGGACAAATCTACAAGATAGGGCTCACCCCTCGACACCCTATGGGGCACCTTATCTGGGCTCGTTACATCCTGTCCGCCCATCGTGCGCGGCTATAGAAGGTAGGGCTTTACCGGGCGATATACGCGTCGCTCTTTCACTACCAATCCCCGCATGTCTGGTGGGTTAAGGCGTTCTTGAACCAGTGGAACCTCCCCACCAACACTTTCCTTTTAGGGGACCGCGAGGTCTCGATCTCTCTGGCAGAATTCTATGAAATCTCGGGGTTGCCAATCAGGGGTAGTCTGTATGAGGAGTTGTTGCCTTCTGACGAGTACGTCTTTGAGCCCGAGCCTGCTTCGGTTGACGGCCTGTCTGCTCAGAATGCCGTCTGTCACAAGCGTCCCAGTTTGATCAAGGCGCTAGGTATCTTTGATCGTTTGTTCACCGAATCCGAAGAGCAGGGTGTTACTTTCAAGAGCTTCATTGCTTGTTTCCTTCGCGAGGACATTTTGTCGAAGACAGCTCCGAAGTTCGCCAACATCGAAGACCCCTTTGGGTTTGGTCCGAAAAAGCTGCCGACCACTGAATCGGATCTACTACAGTACTACATCCCCATTATGTCGCCGATGTCTTTCGAATCCATTGCAGCTCCCGGCATGGATGATGAGACATTCTTCGTGGGGTTTGTCAGTGTCTGGCTCAGTTGGTTTGTCATCCCCATGCATCGTCGCTTTATGACGGCTTCGGTTATCTACCCGGCTCATTGTATCGCTGAGGGGATGCGGTTGACCGTCGGTATCCCGGCGTTGGCACATCTTTATCACGGGTTGGGCACCGCAGCTAATACTTCTACTCCTGGCGTGGATGTAGTAAACTTTTCGCTTCATTACTTCACGTCTTGGATCGAAATACATGTGTTGGGGGCTTTCGTTATGCATCAGAGGCCCGCATTCTACGACACCTACACTTTCCCTCGGCTTATGCGATTGGTGGATGCTTCTGCCGCTGACCCAACTCAATTCGGGGCTATTCGGGCGTTGATTTCTCCTTACGCTACTGCCGGCGGATTAATATTTAATGATCGGGTCTTATCTTCTTCCGCGGGTTCGGCCCAGCCGCTTTGGGACCGGTCAAAAGATGACGCGCCCACTTTGAAGCCCCGGGAGGCCGCGCGCTTATATACAATTAGACCGGGTTACCTGGTGTTCCGTCAGGACGGTGCGGCTCTCTTCATGCGGTTCAATCCGCATCGCTTTGCCCGGCAGTTTGGCTATGATCAGGGTGTCCCGTTTGAAGCTTTCATAGTCGCGCCGGTTCCTTCGCTCGAGGCCATCGGAGATGCCGCCCACCACTTTGTGAGGCTGAACACCGGTTTTCAGTTCATGATCCCTGATGGTGATTACATTCCCCGATGCGTGGGGTCGTTCACGGGCTGGTATCTCCATCGGGTGAACCCAGTTATTATTGAGGAGAGAAAGGTGCTTCTTGGCCACGGCGCCCCTATTCAGGTTCTGGCCACAAGAGCCATGCTGCGACCACGTGCCCCGGTCCGCTTTCCCCTGAGGGATACCGGCACTGCGCTTATTCCTGGAGAGTCGGGAGTAGATCTTACTCCAATAGTTGGTATGCCCCTGGGTACTCGGTCGCTGGGTAGACGAGCTCCGGTAACGGTACCACCACCCGAGGCAGCACCACCCTCCGTGGCATCGACGATGGCAGTGTCATCTCCAGTTGTGGCCCGGGGTGAGGGTGTTGAGGGCGACGTGGGCCAACGCCGCACTAAGGCTTTGAAGGGAAAGAAACGGTCGTCCTCGGCGACTGGTTTTGGGTCCAAGCGTCGAAGGAAGGTGGCTACTAATTTGCTCGACTCTTTAACGGAGTCTGAGCCCATCCTTGAAAACGAGCCGATGGCCTTACCGGAATCAAATGCTGAACTACTTTTCCCTAGTTCAGCCGCTGAGGAAGCCGCACAGTTGACTGAGGCTATAAGGCGTTCCAAAGACGCGTCTCAGAACGCCAGGGTTCCGAAGAAGCCCTATCCTGCTGTAATCTTTTACGAAGACCCCTCGTGGATTCGGCGGCGGTTTATAGGCCCTTTGGAGGAATGGGGGGAAAGGGCCTTGAAGCAGGCTGCTTCAGAGGACGCGGCGGACGCGCTTTCTTTATGGACCGGCGGCCACGAGTCCACCCTCGAACCCCGGCGAGCACGCCTCCTTGAGAAGGAACAGCGGCTTGAAGAAGCCATATTGAAGGCTTCGTTACGCATTGGTATGCCTTTATACTTCTTTGTAGCATTTCAGATTGTTTACGCCTGCACGTATGTATCCTTATTCTTGTGTGAATTGTGCAGAATCTTCGACGATGGGGGAGGTCCCTACAGGCTTATTGAAGCTAAAGCCTGTCGACATTCCCGATGAAGCATTGCTCGATGTGGAGGGGATTAATGAGGCTGATCCTCTTACAATAGAGCCTCCAGTGGCAGTTATTGATCACGGAGCGCTTGCTCCTTTGGGGGAGGCTCCTTTGGTGGTCACCGCCCCAACGACTCTCCCCGAGGGCGGCCCAGAGGCTGAGATGGAGGTAGTCGGGACTACCCTCCCTTTGTTGGAGCCCGAGGTCATGGCAGAGGCCGTCGAAGCCGCTATCCCCCCGACTCAGAACGGGAGGAGTGTTGAAGGCAACCTTCTGCATTTTAAATTAGTAATCTTTCCGTGGTCTGAACTCTTTTGTCTTCCCCAGAATTGTGCGGGCTGGCGGCCTCTATTGCTGATTTGTCGCCTCGGCAATCGTTTCAGCGTTTATTGGAGATGGCAGCTCCGCAGGCGATCTCCCCTCAGCGCATTGTCCTCTCCTCTGGGCAAGGTTAGCGTTGTTCGCTACTATTATAGCATTGTCGCCATTTTGCGAAATGACATTGATGTCTTTTACAGTTTTGGAAGCTGACGACGAGGTCGAGGTCGTTGAAGGGCCAGGGGAATCTTCAGCTCCTACTTGCATGACCGTAGGTAAGTGACATTTCATTACGGTCCCATTTGTTCTTTTTTGTGTAAGAGTTTTATTGACGTCTTTCAAATCTGAACAGCCCTGCCAGCCTCCATAGCGTTGGAATCGCGCATCGTTATGCCGCCCGGCCCCTATGCTCTGCGGGCTTCAGAACGCTTGGCCCAATTAAGCCTTGTTTTCTTATCATCTTTGATTGAGGAGCTCCGTGCGGGCAGCGCGACCACAGCTGAAGCATTTGCTGTCGAGGCTAACGGTTCTCTTCCTTTTCTTGCCACCTACCATAGCGAAGAGGTGGTGCGAGTCTGGGTGGAGTTCTGTCGGCAGGTGGAGGCTTGCTTGCACGCACTTGAATGTTCCCATCTTTCCTCGGAGGCCATGGCTGCAAAGGCGGACTTGCGGGGGTTGATAGCGCGGTGCGCGGCAAACATGACATCGTGCGAGAAGAGGCTCGGCCGTAAATTTTCGGAGAGGGAGCTGGCTTCTAAAGCGCTGAGCGAGCTTCAAGCTAATCTTACTGCTAAGGCCAACAAAGCATACGAACTCTGGCGGGTGCTTCAAGAGTCTATCAGGGAGGTGGTGACTCTTGATAAAGCTGTCACGTTCACTCACGAGAGGGTCGAGGCTTACAAGGCCACTGAGAAAGAGCTTGAAAGCCGGCTTGCTTCGTATCAGGCCCAGCAGGCACAGGCGGAGGCTCGTCTTCTGGCGATCCTGAATAATGAAGCCATGACCCAGCAAAAGCAGGATGAGCTAGAGAAATTACTAAATCACCCGCCGGCTTAAAAAACTTGTATCTTTTCTTTCCTTTTTGTACATACTCCCGAATGAGAGTATTTTCTTTTTGTTCTTTCATGAATTGTACTCTGTACTCATTTTGGTTTATGAATAAAGACATATTTTCTTCTTAATGGTGTGTCCCCTTTTTTATTGAATGTGTTCTGTGGACAGTCTATCTTGATCTCTTTGCAGGGTAGCGATGGCTTAGGATTCAGGGTTAAGATCTTCCTCCTAAAACTTTTGAGCTTTATGAGCCGTGAGGGTCTCATAAAGAGTTTTTCTCCCTACAGGTCGAGAGGATCCCGTAGGTGTAAATTCTCCTTAAGAATCGTGAGGATTCTTAAGCGGGTTCTCCTTTGGGAGTCGTAAGGATCTCTCAAGAGAGTTTTCTTCCTTGCAGGTCGTGAGGACCCGCAAGTGTTGGGTGCGGTCACCCTTATCCGTATTTCACGGGGTCAAGGGTCACTTTGGGATGTTTTCCAGGGTATCGTAGTTTAAAGACATCACGGTCAAGGTTAAGGACCTCATAGTCCGTGGATTTAGGGACTCCACAGTCCGATGTTAGTTTTAAGACATCACGGTCAAGGTTAAGGACCTCATAGTCCGTGGATTTAAGGACTCCACAGTCCGATGTTAGTTTTAAGACATCACGGTCAAGGTTAAGGACCTCATAGTCCGTGGATTTAAGGACTCCACAGTCCGATGTTAGTTTTAAGACATCACGGTCAAGGTTAAGGACCTCATAGTCCGTGGATTTAAGGACTCCACAGTCCGATGTTAGTTTTAAGACATTACGGTCAAGGTTAAGAACCTCATAGTCCGTGGATTTAAGGACTCCACAGTCCGATGTTAGTTTTAAGACATTACGGTCAAGGTTAAGGACCTCATAGTCTGTGGATTTAAGGACTCCACAGTCCGATGTTAGTTTTAAGACATCCCGGTCAAGGTTAAGGACCTCATAGTCCGTGGATTTAAGGACTCCACATTTCGATGTTAGTTTTAAGACATTACGGTCAAGGTTAAGGACCTCATAGTCCGTCAATTTAAGGAATCCACAGTCCGATGTTAGTTTTAAGACATCCCGGTCAAGGTTAAGGACCTCATAGTCCGTGGATTTAAGGACTCCACAGTCCAATGTGTGGTTGCAGGGACCCGTCACCTCTTTGAAGACGTTGAGTAATTACAACGCCCGGTATCAAAGGAGTGAAGAGATGTACCCTTAAACCAAGGTAGAATCAGTACAGGATCAGGATGGTTGATCGTTAGTTTTAAGACATTACGGTCGAGGTTAAGGACATCATAGTTCGTGGATTTAAAGGACTCCACAGTCCGATGTTTGCTCTGGATGCTTCACACGGGTTCACTGCCGTGCTTGGCGAGGACCAGGCTCCGCTCTGGGCGTTTTCCGCGGGGTCAAAGAGTGATGTTATCCGCGTTCCACATAACCAGGAATTTGCACTAGATGCTTCACACGGGTTCACTGCCATGTTCAGCGAGGACTAGGCTCCGCTCTGGATGTTTCGCACGGGTTCACTGCCGTGCTCTGCGAGGACCAGGATCCGCTCTGGACGTTTTCCACGGGGTCAAAGAGTGACATTATCCGCGTTCCACGTGACCAGGAATTTTGCACTAGATGCTTCACACGGGTTCACTGCCGTGTTCGGCGAGGACTAGGCTCCGCTCTGGATGCTTCACACGGGTTCACTGCCGTGCTCTGTGAGGACCAGGATCCGCTCTGGACGTTTTCCACGGGGTCAAAGAGTGACATTATCCGCGTTCCACGTAACCAGGAATTTGCACTAGATGCTTCACACGGGTTCACTGCCGTGTTCGGCGAGGACTAGGCTCCGCTCTGGATACTTCACACGGGTTCACTGCCGTGCTCTGCGAGGACCAGGATCCGCTTTAGACGTTTTCCACGGGGTCAAAAAGTGACATTATCCGCGTTCCACGTAACCAGGAATTTGCACTAGATGCTTCACACGGGTTCACTGCCGTGTTCGGCAAAGACTAGGCTCCGCTCTGGATGCTTCACACGGGTTCACTGTCGTGCTCTGCGAGGACCAGGATCCGTTCTGGACGTTTTCCACGGGGTCAAAGGGTGACATTATCCGCGTTCCACGTGACCAGGAATTTTGCACTAGATGCTTCACACGGGTTCACAGCCGTGTTCGGCGAGGACTAGGCTCCTCTCTGGATGCTTCACACGGGTTCACTGCCATGCTCTGCGAGGACCAGGATCCGCTCTGGACGTTTTCCACGGGGTCAAAGAGTGACATTATCCGCGTTCCACGTGACCAGGAATTTTGTTGATTGTATCCACATTTCACGGAGTTGGGATTCGACTCTCGGTCATCTGTGCGCCGTCGAGTCATGGAACTGGGAATTGCCGATGTTCCGCTTTGCTTGATATTGTGTCTGCTGCAATGAGACGAACGTCGAGATAGTCTCTAGGCTATCTGTGACTCATCGAGATTTGGCTTTTTCTTCCGATGAAACCTGGGAGAGGAGGAGTGCGATTCCTTCTTTGTTTGCGCCCCTGGATTGTATACAGGGATTGAGGTAATATCACTTGTAGGGCATAAATTTCATTTTTTGTTTTATTTCTTTTTCCGCGATGCTCTATCATTTCAGCTTTTACATCGCGAAGGTCGCGATTGCCCCCTCATTTCGGCCATTTTTCGTGGTGCCCAATCATTTCGGCTATTTATTTTATTTTTACTCGTTGTTTTTTATTGCGAGTTGCCCAACCATTTCGGCTATATTTTTTTTATGCATATATTTTTACTTGCTGCTTTTTATTGTAAGTGGCCCTATCATTTCGGCTACTTCGTATGCATGTGTGGCTTGCTGGCTTTTCGCCGCAAGCTTGAGATTAGACACCGATTTCGGCATCAGCACTGCTACAACTGGGATATTTCCAGGAGCGAATCATCATTTGCCTCTGTCAATGTTGAACAAAGGTGGCTTAGTAAACAGGGTTTGGGTCCTGCCGACTAAGGCTTTTGACTTCATGAGCCGTAAGGGTCTCGCGAAGGTACTTCTCCCTACAAGTCGTGAGGATCTTGCAGGTGTATTTTCTCCTTAGGAATCGTGAGGAATCCTAAGTGTATGTTCCTCTGTAAGTCATAAGGATCCTACAAGAGGGTTTTCTCCTTATAAGTCGAGAGGACTTATAAGGGTTATTCATCATATGGACATATCCCTAGTCACGGGTGTGACTTTGCTGGGGAAATGTTTATTCGCGCCCGTGGATTGTATACAAGGGTCAGTATTGAGCCACTTGTACGGCAATATCGAAGGTTGTGGGGGGTTTGCTTAAGAACAGGTTTAGGTTTCAGTAACTTAAGACTTTCAAATCTTATGAGCCGTGAGGGTCCCATAAGAGAGTTCTACTTACGAGTCGTGAGGATCTCGCAAGTGTATTTTCTCCTTAGGAATCGTGAGGACTCCTAAGTGTGTTGCTCCCTTGTGAGTCGTAAGGATCTCACGCGGGTGGTTTCTCCTTACAAGGTCGTGAGGACCCTGCAAGTGTCCTTTAACGAGGTTGCGCCCTTTCGGGTTTTCACAAACACTCGCCGGTAGCCATGCTGTTTTTACTCACGGAGCCCTTTCGGGTTTTCATCCATGCCCATTTTTCTTATGGACATACTGTTTTTTTTATTTTTTTTATTTTTATTTTTTATCGGCTTTGAGATACTGCGATCCACCGTAGTTTATCGACATCTCGGTCAACAACCAGTTTTAGGACATAGTGGTCCATTGTTAGTTTAAGGACGTTTCGGTCCGTTATTAGTTTAAGGACGTTTCGGTCCATCGTTAGTTTAAGAACATTTCGGTCCGTTGTTAGTTTAAGGATGTTTCGGTCCATTATTAGTTTAAGGACATTTCGGTCCGCCATTAGTTTAAAGACGTTTCGGTCCGTTGTTAAGGATGTGGGTTACTACCTAGAGTTCGGGCTTAGGAAGATAGCGAGCGGACATAGTCGTCGTCATCTATCATTTACCTAGACCTTGACCTGTTAAGCGTAGTATTTCTTCAGGAAGCGACCGTTCACTGGCCTGAAAGGCCTTTCACCGTGCATGTCCATGAGTAGATACGCTCCACCCTGGTAGACCTTGTCTATGATGTACGTGCCTTCATAGTTTGGCTCGAATTTTCCCCGCTTAGCGCGATTGGGGATCATAGGTCTTTTGACAATTAGCATGAGCTCGCCTTGACGGAACGTCCTCGGCCTGGTCAATCTTTCGTACGAGCGCGTCATCTTTGCTTTGTAAGCCTCCAGGTTTTGTTGCGCTATGAGCCGGGTTTCATCAAGGGCATCAAGATCCTCAAGTCGAAGGTGAGCATTTTCTTCGTCCGTCAGCTCGTGGTGGACCGCCACTCGTAGAGAGGGTAACTCTATCTCGAGGGGGAGTACTGCTTCTGTACCGAATACCAACGCATATAGCGTTGTGTTCGTGGCTGTCTTGAACGTAGTTCGATACGCCCAGAGAGCTTCTTGTAGCCTCTCATGCCAGTCCTTCTTATTTCGGGACACCGTTTTCTTCATGATCTTCGTCAAGGTCTTGTTGAAAGCTTCGGCCAGACCGTTAGCTCGCGGATTATAAACCGAGGAATATCTCCAGTCTATGTTGTGTTGTTGCGCGAAGCGACTGATTTTGTGGCTTCTATAAGCTGGCCCGTTATCGGAGATAATTCGTCGCGGAGTTCCAAATCGATAAATGACGTGCGTCTTGAAGAAGTGGAGGATGTTCTCCGTTTTCACTTCCCTCAACGGTACTGCTTCTGCCCATTTGGAGAAGTAGTCGGTGGTCGCTAGGATGAAACAATGTCCTCGGGATGATGCTGGCTCGATGGGGCCGACTATATCAGTCCCCTACATTTCAAATGGCCAGCTAGCCACCGTTGGATGGAGTGGATTTAGATGCTGGTGGATAAAGTCCCCATGAATTTGGCATGAGTGGCATTGCTTCGCATACTCGAGGGAGTCCTGGATCATCGTGAGCCAATAGTAACCCATCCGTTTGATCTTCAACTTCATGTTCGGGCCCGCTTGGTGAGAACCGCAGAGTCCGTCATGAACTTCCTGAATGACTCTTTTCGCTTCGACAGGTCCATGGAATCTCAACCACAAAGAATCGAACGACCTTTTGTAAAGAGTATCGTTGACGAGGGCGAAAGACAGAGCTCGTTTCATAAGCTGATGTCTTGAGGACGCATCTTCGGGCGTTCGACGGCATTTGAAGTAATCTATGAAGACTTCTCTCCAATCTTCGGCCGTTTCTTGGTCTTTTATTTGCATGGCCTTCTGCTCGGTCGCTTCCTTTTCCTCGGACGATTCCGGAGATATTTTTGCCGGAGCAAGAACCCGACGGCTTTGTACCACGATTCTTACATCATCGAGGTTCTCATCAGCTAGTTCTTTAGCTAGCTTGGCTAATGCATCCGCTTTGCTATTTTCGGCATGCGGTATGCTTTCCAAGGTGTAGGAGGGGATTTGGGTCAACAGTTGCTGCACCTTCTCGCCGTATTTCACCAGCTCTGGCTTGCATGTTTGGTAGTCGCCGTTTACTTGATTAACGACCAGTTGGGAGTCTCCGTATATGAGGAGGTTTTCAATTCCTATGTCGATGGCGATCTCGATGCATGCTATCAAAGCTTCGTACTCGGCTTCATTGTTCGTCCTCGGCTCTGTTAAGGAGAAAGCGAAGCGCATTATCCCTCCTTGCGGAGTTATGAAAATAAGACCCACCCCTGATTTGATTATAGGGGTGCTTTGTTTGCGCTTCTTCACGGAAGATGCTCCATCGAAATAAAGTTCCCATCGGATATTACCGCCGTCGATCGCATCAAACGCCTGTTCGTCTGGCAGTTCGCAATTCAAAGGAGAGTCGGCTGGTACCGGATGCTCATCGAGGAAGTCGACGATGGCCTGGCCTTTCACTGCCTTGAGAGGTTGATAAGTTATCGAGAACTCCATCAAGAGCAGGGCCCATTTAGCGAGTCGACCCGTTAATATGTCCTTCGACATCAGATATTTAAGGGGGTCCACTTTCGATATGAGACGGACTTCGTGCGCCTACGCATAGTGCCTGAGCTTGGTTATTGCAAAGATTAATGCCATGCAATGTTTTTCAATAGGGGAGTAGTTGCTTTCTGCCCCCAGTAGGACTCGACTCAGATAGTAGAGCACTCTTTCCTTCCCTTGGTCGTTTTCCTGTGCCCACAATGCGCCTAAGGAACCTTCAAGGGCGGTTGTATAAAGAATAAGAGGCTTTCTCTTTACTGGAGCAGTTAACACCGGCGGGTTCTGCAGGTATTGCTTGATCTCGTCTAGCGCGCTTTGGCATTTTTGATTCCAGACGAATGGAGTTCCCTTCTTCATCAGGTGGCTGTAAGGACAACACTTGCCTGACAGGTTGGCGATAAACCGCCGGATGTATGCGAGCTTCCCTTGGAGAGACCGCAACTGTTTGAGAGTTCTCGGCGGAGGCATTTCCATGATCACCTTGATCTTGGATGGATCTATTTCGATACCTCGGTGTCGGATGATGAATCCCAGGAATTTACCCGAGGAAACTCCGAATGCGCATTTGAGGGGATTCATCTTCAAATTGTATTGCCGAAGGCGTTGAAATACGGTCTTCAGATGCTCGAGGTGTTCCTCATATGACTTGCTTTTCATTATGAGGTCATCGATATAACATTCGACGATTTCGTATATAAGACCATCGAAGATCTTCGTCATGGCCCTCTGATAGGTGGCGCCGGCGTTCTTTAAACCAAAAGGCATAACTTTGTAGCCAAATATACCCAAAGGAGTCCGGAAAGCGGTGTGCTTCTGGTCTTCGGGGTGCATCTTTATCTGATTGTATCCTGATGAACCGTCCATGAAAGAGAAAACTTCATGAGTGGACGTATTATCTATCATCAGCTCAGTGACCGGCACTGGCAAATCGTCCTTCGGACAGGCTTTATTGAGATCTCGAAAGACCACGCATATGCGCACTATCCCATTTTTCTTCATTACCGGGACGATGTTGGCGATCCAGTCAGGATATTGCACTTCCTGGATAAACCCAGAATCGATCAGCTTCTTGACTTCGGTGTTGATGCTCATCTCAAGCTCGAGCCGCATTCTTCTCGGCGCCTGTTTGACTAGTTTGACGTCCGGTGATATCGCCAGTTTATGCACAGCAACTTCTGGATCTAGTCCTGGCATTTCAGAATAATTCAATGCGAAGCAATCTCTATGCTGCACAAGCACGTCTTTTAACTCGGCCACCCTTTCTTCAGATAGCAACTCGCTGACGAACGTCGGTCGTGGGTCGTTCGTCGTTCCCAACTCAAACTTCTTGAGGTTATCTACAGTAGTGTGTATCCCATCTTCCAGCTCTTTTGGCGCCGGTGGAAACTCTAAGATCACCTCGTCATCATTGTTTTCGAAGCACCAGGGAAAGTCATTCATATTCTCGGGCTCTTCTTTTGATATCGTTATCATGCGACAGGTACAAGCTCATTTCCAAGACCGATGTGGATCTGATTCTGCTCTCGTGGCTTCGGGTTCATGCTTCTGCTGCGGGGTTACCCTCCAGCTGTCAGATAGAGCGAACTTGTCGAGCTGATACTGATCTTCGACCCAGTTCTTGAAGGTGAAGCAGTCTTTAATAGGGTGTCCTATGGCTCGGTGATAAGAGCAATAGCCCGGATGAAAGACCTCATTAGTTTGCTCAGGGTGCATAGACTTCGGAAGTGTAATTATTCAATGTTTTAAAGCGAGGTCAAGTATCTTCCGTGTATTTTCTTGAGGGAAGGAATACGCCCGACCCATCTTTTTCATGAGGGACAAGTCCGGAACGCGCAATAACCGATCACATGATTCTTTTTCCTGCATCGTTGCTGTCGGCTCCTTTTTCCACTCCTTGACTTATTTCTACCTCTGCGTCGGGCTTTTTGCGCAGTGGATCGATAGGGAGGAGCATCTCCGTCTTTTGCAGCCTGTTGAAACAGACGTTGCGTCCTGGCTTTCTCGTAGATGGCCATTTCGCGACTATGGTCGTCTCGAGCTTTTTGACTCGCCTTCCCGATAAGCTTGTCCATTCGTTCTTCAAATGACGGATTCGGCATTTTGATTACAGGATCTAGTTTTGATGAGGGGTTGGTATTTCCCGACAGGGCGTCCTCTTCCTCATCGAAGTTATATATGGCGTAGCTAACGTGGACTCGCTCCTGTTTCCCGGATCTCACATATCCAAGCCCGAGCGTTTCCATTCTCCCGTTGGGCAATTTGCGCTGGGTCCCAGGGACATCCCAGATCCTGTTGTAGAATCGAGTTTGTCGAATAGTCTGTTTTAAGGGTATCCCCTGGCGCTTCAATAGCCTTTTTAGTCCGTTTGTGTAGTATCTGGGCAAACGGATGGGTTGAAGCTTGTCAAGTGTAGAATCCGCGCCATACCAGATCTCTTTCTCTACTCTTGTTTCCGAGGATCGATAGAACAGGATCGCCTTTTCACCCTTTCGCTTGGAGGGGACGTAAAACGTCTGCAGGTCCTGTACATTGTAAGCTTCAAGTACGTCGAGATCCTTGTAGTGCTCCCGCGGCACCATGGTGACTTGCAAACTCTGATCATCGCCAGGGGATGCTTGTATTGACGGCCGACTGGAGAACACGGCATTAACTTCATCTTTCGAGTCACTTCCAAAGATCAACATGGGGGTAGACGGCCCCGAGTTGTTCCGTCGAGACGGACTAGCGTAAACTATCCCTTCTTCTTCTTCGGTATCGCTTCCAAAAACAGGGATGGCGGCGGCGGCTTTGTTCTCCTGCTTGTGACACCTTTCTGTATCCTCGAAATCTGGCAAAAAGTACTTTGCATCTTCGTACTTGCGGACCTCGTTCACGGAGAATGGGTTCAGCTCACCTGTTACGGTATACTCGAAACCATCCTTAAAGTACTTCATACACTGATGCTGTGTAAAAGGGATGATGTTGTACTCGTGTAACCAAGGACGGCCGAGCAAGGCGTTGTAGCAGGTCTTGGCGTCAATGACGTGAAACTTGATGTCCGTGACGAGCAGTCCGAAGCGTAATGTTAATATCACAGATCCGAGAGTCCGTGATGACTGGGAGTCGAAACCGGAGATGGTAATTTTGTCACGAGCGAGATGCTGTACGCTCATGCAGATTTCCTTCAACACCCGAACATTAAGGAGATTGACGGAGGATCCATTATCAACCAGAATTTTTCCTATCTTGATATCGTGGCAATATCTGGAGACGTATAGGGGACGGTTGTGGTTGCACGTCCCGAGGAGAAGGTCTTCGTCACCGAAAGTGATGTCGGCCGTGCGCACTTCTTCCAGTTCATCCTTCATCCTTTCTGTGACGAGGAAGGCTTGGAATTGCTCGGGTTCTTGTAACGCCTTAATTAATGAATCTCCCGCTTCCTTTGATAGTAGGAGGGCGTCGAGAATGTTGAGCTGAGAAGGTAGCTTCCTTAAGTGCGCTAGGATGTTGTAATCCACCTTACCCTTCCTGGGAGGATCTTTGGCACCCAACTCTTTCATGACTTGGTCATCTAAGGTGATATCCTCAGTGACCTTTTCCTTTCCCTTATCTTTTCTATTCGCGGGTCCGAGATTCTTTTCCGGGAGCGTGCGATTGCGCAGCTGGATGTTTTCGCAGGTTTCTGATTCTTCCTCTTTCCCTAAAGCGGATTCTTTAAAGAGAGGGCCCAGAGCCATTTCTTCATCAGAGTCGCTCCCAAAGGTGAGAACTTATGACCCTCCGGTGCTAACCATGTAACAGTTGCCGACAGTTCTTTTGCGCCCTTCGGTCGTACTTTTTTGTTCCTGACGAGTCTTGCGTTTCATACGCTTAAAATGTTGCCGGTGAGAAACATATCCCTGCCACCACATCTTAAAAGCGTCGCACTCCTCAGTGGGGTGCGAAATCTTCCGATGATATGCGCAATAATTAGGGGGCCTCTCTGCCCCATCGAACGTGTTTTCTTCCGAGGGTGGCAGCTTCATTCCCATCGACATGGCTTTGGCAAACCTTTTCCTCGTCTTCAACATGTTTTTAACCTCATCGTGTGTCTTTTGATCTGGCGGGAGTGCTTTGACTCTTTCGTTTAGTCGCTTGCGTATGGCTCCTTCCGATGCAGCCATCTCACCTCTTGATCGACTTTACTTTTCAAACGAATCTCGTCTAGAAAGGCATCGATCATTTCATCTGTTGGCCATAGAAGTTCTGGCTCAGGCTGTGCCCCCAGTTTCTCAGTGCCAGGAGTTTTCTCATCATCCGTAGCCGAGTGGGAAATCACATGACAACTCGCCACATATCCCTCGGATTCATCCGATGAGCTTTCTCCATCATCTTCCTCCTGAAAGATGTGGTTGAGGAACTCTTGTAGTGTGACGGGAGTCCGCGCCTTTTGATTGTACTCCTCCAGCGCGTCAATCTGTTTCTGCAAATCCGTGTGCTTGTCTCCAGGCTTCACGGGCTTCTTGGAGTTCTTCTTCTTTTTCTTCGGAGATTTTGACGGTTGGGTGTGAGTACTTGGGCCACCACCACCGCTCTTTGTAGTTGGACGCGGCTTCAGCATCCCTTCGATGATTTGAGGTTCAAGCGGGTTCTTCCATTCGACTGTTGGGCATGCATGAAGATCACTCAGCATCCTTCTGGTTTTAGCTGATAGCACGACTTCCCATGGAGCTTCCTCAATGAAAGAACAGGTTGCTCCCGGTGTATCCGCTTTCTTAGGAGCATGCGGCTGTGGCGGGTTCACCTTCCCTTTTTCGGACAGCGCAAACTTTCCCTGAAGGTATTGATCCTCAATCCAACCTTTGAAGACGAAGCAATCCTCAATCGGATGGCCTATCGTTTGATGGTAAGGGCAATAATTGGGGTTATTCATCTCAGTGGGTTGTGGCGGTCGCCTTGGATTTGGCAAGTTTATAAGCCTATTGCGTATGGCCAGCTCGAATAACCATTTTGTTTTGTCCCGCGGGAACGAGTAGGGACGCTTTTTCTTCTCATTATAATACCGCCGTCTTTCTTCTAGTTGATCCGCCAACTTTGGGGCACTGGGCTGCTGCTGAGCATTCGCGATGATGGTTGCCTTCCCTTTACCCTTGTTGCTCCGAGGCTCTGGCTTCGGGGGAGACGGTCTGTGGCCCATCTGGGCCAACTTGTCGATCAAAGCTTGGAATGTGGTTGGCTTAAAGAACATCATGAACTGGGGGATAGTTGCATGAGGGTCTAGGGTTCCCACGAACATGCCCACCGCGGGGGCTTCCTCAATGCGTTGTTCGCATTTCGACCATAAATTTCGCCAGCGTATAGCGTACTGGACCCACGTTTCGCCTGGTTTCACCCTGGCATTAATTAATGCTGTTATCGGAGTGCGTTCGCTGGCGCTTGCGAATCGCTGAGTAAATAGCAATTCCATTTCAGCGAACGTCTTGACGGAATCGTTCGGGAGTTCCGAATACCATTCGAACGCTGTTTCTGATAGGCTGCCCACGAACTGGCGAAGCAACAGTTTATCATCACCGCCGGTGTTACCACAAAGGGCCCTGAACTGGGAAACATGTTGATGGGGATTGCCAGTCCCCTTATACACATGGAATTTCAGTATTATATAACCCGGCGGGTATTTGATCTGGTCATACCAGCTTGGATACGGTCGCCCCATTTTTACGACCTGACCAGCTGCCTGATGAACCCGGATCTGCTGGGCTATATAGTCGTCCAAGTCATCCTTGGAGATTGTCTCCTCCTTGGCCGTTGAAAGAGCCGGTGGTGGATTCGACGTTTCTCCTCTATCATCTTCGAGGACGGTCGGGGGATCTTCAGCAGGAGGATCTTGTTGAATCATCATCCCAACCATGTCTTAAAATAAGTGGGCTATTTGCTTTATATTGGCCGCTTGTTCCGCAGCCTCTTTATCTTTCTTTTCCAATATCCTCCGAAGGAACTCAGCGTCAGTTTCCTGTTCTTGTCGCTGATCCGAGGACGCTTCGAGGCTTTCTTTCGGCCCAGTAAGCGCGGCCATTGCGATCATCATTTCCTAGAGCTTCTGCTGTTGCTCCTGAGCTTTGGTCACTGACCGTGTAAGCGGTCTATGCCCTGTAGACGCACGGCTATCTTCTTTTCCCGACGCCATGTATACAGTATAGACCATCATGCCCCCAGACTTAGGGCGTATGGGCTCCGTGCCTTTAGCTCTCGTCGCAGGCCCAGGGATCTTCTCCGGCCTCCTCTTTTTATGAGCAGTGGAAGTTGAGGGGACCGTTGAGGTGGGCACCCAGACAGCTTTCCGTGGCTTAGCGTGATGACTGACTTCCTGTTGGATTTTCAGCTTCTTGTACTGGTGGGAGAAATTTGGATCGATCACCAAGTCTCGGGTCTGCCGCCGGACTTTATAGATTTTGGAAGACAGCCGTTGAGGAGATTGGGGCTGTTCTGGCTTTATTTCCGCGGCCTTTTTCAGCGGAGAGGGAGACCTCTTTAGCGCCGCGGTAGGAGAATTCCTACGCACTTTATTCAGCATCTCAAAGCTGTTCTTAGTAGGAACATCAGCATTAATTTCTTTCGTCGGGGCTGGAGGAGTTAACCCAGAAGGGGAGTTGCCTCCGGCCTTCCTAACTCGGCGCTAGTAGCGACGTCGAGCGTGTCGTGCTGATGGAATCGGCTTGGTGAGGGCGATAGCCTCGTCTTGCCCCCTGTGTAGGTGGGGGGTCGCTGCTGGTGTCAGCCTGTTAAAGACCGATGTCTTTTGGGTAGCAGGAGCGGGAGCTGGAACAGTCAATCTTGTAAAGACCGGCTTTTTGGTAGGAGAAGCCGCCTTGACGACTTCAGGAGTAGGTCTGGTTACTTTCTTAGGAGCAGCCTTCTCTGGGATTGTAGGCCCCATTGCAGGTCCACAGGAGTTCTGGCCCAGTCTGGAGAAGACCGAGGTGCCGGTGTTGGGCGACCCGTTGAGAGGGGCCGCGGTAGGTGTAAGCCGATCAAAGACCGACTTCTTGGGAGCTTTCGGTGTCAGCACAGGAGCGGTGAAGCTTGTTGGCGGGAGCATGGTCCCGAAAAACAACCCGGTGGTGGTTTGAGTGACCTGTTCCACGGGCATTGTGAACAGCGAAGCAGCTTGGGGCCCGTAGGCTATACCTCCTGGCGAGGCGGAGCACCGGTTGCGGTTGAAGTTGGAGCATTTCGCACAAGTGGAAGCCATTGATTCTTTGCTTTCTGCAATAAGCAAAACGCCAAATGTTAGTACCTTGAAACCCAAGGGCAACCATTAGCGAGCCGTGTTCGGTTCGCGAACACGACACACGAAGTGTGGGGTGGAAAGAGGAAAAGGTCCCACCGAGCGTGCCAGAATCTGTTCCCCTCCGAAAGACGGCGCGACGGACGTGGGCGTCTCGCCTGAGATTCAGGGCAGATGCTAATAGGTGTTATCCGTCTACCTCTCCGAAGATGCCAAGTTAATTTATGGCACCATATATCGAAGGTTTAAACGGATGCGGCCGATGCAGCAGACTTCGTCAGATTCCCCCTCGCTTGAGGGGGTTTTGATTGTGGGGACGCTCTTTCCTGCAGGCGCAAGACCCTGCAGTTAATTATGCTACCGCATTGCGATAATAACTTTCTCCTTCTCCATGTAGTTACTTCGTGTCGTGTGTGTTTGTTTTGTGTTTGGTTGCCCGTGGATTGTATACGGAGACTGAGTTATGTCGTCGCCCGTAGGGCGTGGACTAGTCCAAATCCGTATTATCTTAGATTTGGGTTTGGGGGTTTGGGTTTAAGGATACGTTAGCCTCGTTTGAGACTAAGATCGACTTAAACGTCAGTTAAGGATACGTCAGTCTAGTTTTTAGACTAAGATCGACTTAACGGGATCATTTAGATCCAACAAGAGAGCAATTAAGGGAGCCCTGTTGTTTAGTTTAATGACATTGCGGTCGATAGGTAGTTTAAGGACATTGCGGTCCATAGGTAGTTTAAGGACATTGCGGTCCAGTGCTAGTTTTAAGACGTTGCGATCGAGGTTAAGGACGTCGTAGTCCGAGGATTTAAGGACTCCACAGTCCAATGTTAGTTTTAAGACATCACGGTCAAGGTTAAGGACCTCATAGTCCGTGGATTTAAGGACTCCACAGTCCAGAGTTAGTTTTAAGACGTCCCGGTCAAGGTTAAGGACCTCATAGTCCGTGGATTTAAGGACTCCACAGTCCGGCGTTAGTTTTAAGACATCCCGGTCAAGGTTAAGGACGTCGTAGTCCGTGGATTTAGGGACTCCACAGTCCGGCGTTAGTTTTAAGACATCCCGGTCAAGGTTAAGGACGTCGTAGTCCGTGAGTTTAAGGACTCCACAGTCCGGCGTTAGTTTTAAGACATCCCGGTCAAGGTTAAGGACCTCATAGTCCGAGAGTTTAAGGACCCCACAGTCCGTGAGTTTAAGGACCCCACAGTCCGTATCAATATGTGGTCATCGGGACCCGTCACCTCTTTGAAGACGTTGAGGAATTACAACGCCAAGTATCAAAGGAGTGAAGAGATGTACCCTTAAACCAAGGTAGATTAAGTAGTCTTTGGCCCAATCTGGGACCGAGACCAATTAATTATGTTATGAGCCTATTAGCCCAGTTAAGTTTGGATTGAGGACTTATGGCCAGCTTGGGCTAAAGTCCAATCATGTTTAGAATATTGGCCTTCTGTAGGTCCATTGAAGGAGAGGATTTGCCTCTAGAAACTTAGCCAATTGGGCTGAAGCTAGTGTTGAACACTGGGAATGAGATTGACAAGTTGGTGTTTAACACTAAAAGATAGTTAGTGTTAAACACTAGCAACAGGGATTTCAAATTAGTGTTTATACCCTAAAGCAAATCAGTGTTAAATACTGGCAATGGAGATTTCAAATTAGTGTTTAACACTAAGGCAGATCAGTATTAAACACTGGAAGCAGGGTCTTCCAAGTTGATGTTCAACACTAAGAAAGTCAATGTTAAGCACTGTAAATAGAGGTTTCCAGATTAGTGTTTAAACCCTAAGAAAATCAGTGTCGAACACTGGATATAGAGGTTTCAACTTTAGTGTTAAACACTAAGGCAAAAGGGGTCACGTGGTAGCACGTGAGAGCGCCCTCAATTCATTTTATTCTGCCAGAAGTATTGCATACTTTGGAGCATCACGTGCTGTCACGTGATGGGCATTTAAATGTTTGTCTGTTAGAGCTTCTGCCAAGGGGTCACGTGGGGCACGTGAGGCGTTGCCTCGAAGTTTTTCTCTATGGATCTTTACAGGGGTCACGTGGTAGCACGTGACCCTGTTTCTTTGCATGTTTGAAGATGTGTTTCTCTTTTTTAAGAATTAAATTCTTCATAGGGTTAAACCCTAGCAATAAACTTTAGAGGAATTAAATTCATGTTTTCTCCTGAAGAATTATATTCTTAGATAGGGTTAAACCCTGATTTCTTTTCTGCAAGAATTAAATTCCCCATTGATGTGAAGAACTAAATTCTATCATAGAATTAAATTCCTGTTATTTTAATAGAATTAAGTTCTTAATTAGGGTTAAACCCCTGGCTCTGTCCATTTTGAAGGAACTAAATTCCCATAACATAGGGTTGAACCCTAATTTTATCTCAAAGGAATTGAATTCCTATAGTTCTGTGAGAATTAAATTCTCAAACTTCCATTCCCCTTTTATGCTTTGGATCTGCATGGCAGGATCTCAACCCAATGGGAATTAAATTCTCAATTCATGGGGATATGTGCACTTTGCAGATCCTCTGCTAGAGAAAGAACTAAGTTCTTCTTTTTGTATAAGAGTTAAACTCTTTGAGAATTAAATTCTCCTTTTTAAGCCTCTCCCTTCTTACCTAAGGTTTTCTTTTGCAGAGGATCGAATTCTTCCCAAAATCTCAAGGCTCTCCAGTTCTCTCTCTCTGTATATCTCTCGGCTCCTATTTATAGGAGAAGGAGAAGAATCAATTAGTTTTAGTAAATTATTCATTGAGGGATTTGATTTGTATTCATTAGAGATTTGATTTGCATTCATCATTCATTTGGACCTTTGGATTATTAGGTGAATTTTATTCACCATTGGATTTTAAATCCAAAGATATTCCTTTGTTATTTCGGTTAGATTTTAAGGGGAAATCTTTCCAAGTTCAATATTTTTCCATGAATAGGTGATATTTAATCACCTTTAGATTTTTAATCCAATCGGTTCTAAATAATCATTCTCCTTTGGAAAGATTTGAATCCCTTTCAGAATTTAATTCTGTTAAATAGAGAGGCTTTGAAAGCCGGCCACGTGTGACCACGTGACCCTTGTTCACGTGTAGGCACGTGACCCCCTGGAACGAGCTTTCTTCTCCTTTCTGCGCTCTGTTTTCTAGCTGCTGTTCAACCGTCACGTGCCAACACGTGACCCCTGGTCACGTGTGAGCACGTGACCCTTTCTGGAGTGTATTCTTTGATTTAATCAGGGAGCTGAATCTGGGAACTTCGACTTCGAGGGGGAGGATCGCCTCCACATCGGAGAGCAATGAGTATGGAGTGGACTGAGTTGGAGTACGGTGCGTGGTACGATATGCCCACAACGCCTCGTGAAGCTTGAGATTCCAGTCTCTCTTGTTGGCTGAAGCATTTTTCCTCAGGAGCTTGCATAGAGTCTTATTGAAGGATTCGGCTAGCCCATTGGCTCTTGGATTATAGATGGAGGAATATCTCCAGTCTATCTTGTGTTGAGTAGCGAATCTTGAGACTTTGAAGCTCTTGAAAGAAGGCCCGTTGTCAGAAATGATTCTTCTTGGTGTACCGAAACGGTATAGAATATTGTGCCGGAAGAATGTCAGAATATCTTCTTTCTTGACTTCTTTTAGCGGGACAGTTTCAGCCCATCTAGAGAAGTAGTCTGTTGCAGATAGTATGAACGGAGGATCAATTGGACCAACTATGTCGATTCCACAGACTTTGAAGGGCCAC
Organism: Agapanthus africanus; assembly: GCA_030015575.1. NCBI lineage: Eukaryota > Viridiplantae > Streptophyta > Magnoliopsida > Asparagales > Amaryllidaceae > Agapanthus > Agapanthus africanus. The sequence goes on from JASDDO010000031.1 coordinate 559,210,218, forward strand.
GGCGCCACCGTAGGATGCAACGGATTGGGGTGCTTGTGAATGAAATCACCGTGAATTTGGCAGATATAACATTTCTTTGCGTGCTCTCTACAATCCCTTATCATGGTGGGCCAGTAATACCCAAGCCGTTTAATTTGAAGTCGCATCTTGGGGCCGGATTGGTGAGCCCCGCAAACACCTGAGTGAACTTCTTTCATAAATTTTTGGGCTTCGGCCGATGACAGGCACCTGAGCCAGAGTTGGTCATATGACCTGCGGTATAGCGTGTCATTCACAAACATGTATCGGAGAGCTCTCTTCTTCAGCTGAATCCTTGCAGATTTTCCTTCGGGCAGCTTGTCGTATTGGAGGTACTCTATGAAGGGTTCTCTCCAATCGGGCTCGTCTTGGATGATCGAAGCTTCTTCGGCAGGAATGCTCTTCTGTTCAGCGCTTTCCTCTTCTCGTAGAGAGACTGGGGGTAGAATTTGTCGGCTCCTGAATGTGATCAGAATTTCGTCCATGTTAGGATCAGCCAGCTCCTTGGCTAAGCGAGCAAGTACGTCAGCCTTTCCGTTCAACGCTCTAGGGACTCTCATTAGTTCAATGTGAGTGAACCGTTTCATGAGTTCCACCACTCGGCTTCTATATCGAGCTAACTCAGGTTTGTATATCTTATAGTCGCCGCTTACTTGGTTGACGACAAGCTGAGAGTCACCGTAAACCCGTATCCGAAGGATTTCCATTTCTATGGCGAGCTCCAGACCAGCTATCAGAGCTTCATACTCAGCTTCATTGTTTGTTCGAGACTCAGTGAGAGCAAAAGAACGCCGTAGGGTTCCCATTGATGGCGTGATGAACACCAACCCTATCCCTACTTTTATCTCCGGGATGCTTGATTTACTGGAGGTCCTTATTGATGAGGCTACATCGAAGTAGAGCTCCCAACATGGCTCATCTTTCTCGAGGTGCAGCACTTGTTCGTCAGGTAGCTCGCAATTAAGCGGTGACCCCTCTGATACGGGATGAGCAGCAAGGAAGTCTGCAAGAGCTTGCCCATTTACTACTTTCTGGAGAGTATAAACTATGTCAAACTCCAGTAGCATGACAGCCCATCTTGACATTCTACTGGCTAGGCTTGCTTTGGTCATTAAGTGTTTAAGCGGGTCGACCCTAGAGATCAACATAACCCGATGAGCGAGAAGATAGTGCCTCAGCTTCTTTACAGCGAACATCAAAGCCAGGCATTGCTTTTCGATCGGGGAATAGTTGTGTTCCGCCCCGACTAAAGTTCGACCGAGGTAGTAGAGGGCATTCTCTTTTCCATCCTCGTTGTTCTGGGCAAGGAGCGCACCGAGTGACTCATCTAGCGCGGCAGTGTAGGGAATCAGCGGTTTATTTGGAATGGGAGCGGTCATCACTGGAGGGCGCAACAAGTACTGTTTAATGCTTTCGAACGCTTCCTGGCATTCGGCATTCCAGGCAAAAGGAGCTCTTTTCTTCATGAGCTTTGAGAAGGGCCTACATCTCCCCGATAAATTTGAGATAAACCTCCGTATATAAGCAAGTTTGCCTTGAAAAGATCTTAGCTGCGTCAGACTCTTCGGAGGGGGCATCTCTATGATTGCCTTTATCTTGGATGGGTCAACTTCAATCCCTCGATGTCGGACTATGAAGCCCAGGAATCTTCCCGATGACATGCCAAAAGCGCACTTCAGAGGGTTCATTTTCAGATCGTACTCCCTCAGTCTGGTGAGAACAGTCCTAAGATCTTGGATGTGGTCGGCCTTGGCTTTAGTTTTGACGACCAGATCATCAACATAGCATTCGACGACTTTATGGATTAGGTCATTAAAGATATTAGTCATTTTCCTTTGATATGTAGCACATGCGTTCTTCAGTCCGAACGGCATCACTTTGTAGCAGTATATTCCGATCGGGGTTCGAAATGCTGTGTGCTTTTCATCCTCAGATGACATCTTGATCTGATTATACCCAGACGAGCCATCCATAAAGGTGAACAGCTCGTAATTTGAGGTGTCATCGACCATCATTTCCATGACCGGTAGCGGGAAGTCGTCTTTAGGACAAACCTTGTTGAGGTCCCTGAAATCGACACAAACTCGGATCTGCCCATTTTTCTTCTTCACTGAGACTATGCATGCGATCCAGTCCGCATATTTTTCCTCCCTGATGAAGCCGGCATTGATGAGTTTCTTGGTTTCCTCGACGACCTTTTCTTCCAACTCCCTTCTCATTCTTCGAGGAGCTTGTTTGACTGGCTTAGCATCAGGAGATATAGCCAGCTTATGCACGGCTACTTCAGGGGAAAGGCCAGGCATTTCTTTGTACGTCCACGCGAAGCAGTCGACGAACTCGTGTAGCAGGGCGATTATCTGTGCTTTAATTTCCTCTGACAAGAGCGAGCTGATGTAGGTCGGCCTTGGATTATCGGGCGTTCCTAAGTCAATCTTGGTTAGCTCGTCAAAGGTTGCTTGTCCGCCATCTTCGAGCTCTTGAAGAGCTTCTTCTGGCTCGGCTAGCTCGTCTTCATCATTTGACTCTTCGCTGGCCTCACCAACATGGATCATGTAGCACGCTTTGGAATCAGGTTGAATGTAGCCTATGCCCCATCTATCTGGAATTCGTCCATCAATGAGCGCTCGGACTTGGGGCGGATGCCATAGCCCTTCATAAAACTTTGCTTCGGACTCCGTTTGATATAACCGGCATCCGCACTTTTTGAAATATTCCTGCATCTCGGGTGCATAGTATCTGGGATTGAGGACGGCTCTTATGCCTCTCTCATAGGGAAGGCACGCGACAGACAAATCGTCCGGGTGCACAACAGGATTTGACCCATAAAACAGGATGCCCTTCTGTCCATTTCTCCTTCTGGACACGTAAAAAGTTTTCAGCTGGTCCACGGTGGAGACTGACAATGCATCGAGCTCTTTGCACATCTGCTCCGGCACCCTTGTGACAGCTAGGGGCCTTTCTGCAATTTCGAAGGTCTCTTGTAGTTTTGTTTGTTGCATAGGGGTCCAATCTGCACAGTTGTTGCACGGCGGGTCCTTTTCCTCCGACTCTTCAGTGTCGCTGCCAAGATGAGGGCGGACTTTGTTGTTAGATGGGGATTCAGTAACAGATTCGTCCGTATCGCTGCCGAAACGAGGGCGAGTTTTACGGAAGGACGGACTTCCAGCGTCGGACTCATCAGTGTCGCTACCGAAACGCGGGCGCACTTGGACGTTTTTGCTTTTGAAAGTGACAGCCGGCTCAGATTTGCTTTTGAGTCTTGGGGCCTCTCTATCCTCAGTCAGTTGTGGCCTAGCATTTTGGTGGTTCATAAAGTACCAAGAATCTTCATATCGGACTTCATGCACACCGAATGGCTGGATGTCTCCGTCAATGCGTCTTTCTTCGTCATTTTTAGTATACTTCATGCTTTGATAGAGAGTTGACGGAACGATGCCGTAATCGTGGAGCTACGGCCGTCCTAAGAGAATCTTATAAGACGTGTCGGCGTCGATCACGTATATCTTAGCTTCAGTTTGCAGATCCCCGAATTTGATTGGCAAAGCTATGGACCCCAGAACTTGCTGGCAGTTTTGATTGAAGCCTTGAATGATAATCCTTTCCCTTGACAGGTGTCGGACGTCCATTGACAAACTCTTCAGTGCCCGCAAGTTCATGATGTTCACTGAGAACCCCGGATCAATCAATATGCGATTAATCCGATCTCCGTCACTGTACCCGGTCACGTAAAGCGGCCGATTATGCTCAGTCGTTCCCAGTAGCAAGTCTTCATCCTTAAACGTGACTGCGGCGGTTTGCAAAGTGTACTGAGCCTCTTTCATATTAATTTCCGCAAAGCGAGCCTGATACCGCTCAGGGTTTTGTAGAGCATGAATGAGAACATCTCTAAGCTCTTGAGATAGAACCAAGGCATCGTAGATGCTAAGGAGAGACGGAAGCTTTCGAAGGTGAGCCAAGACATTATAGTTTACTAGGGAAGGGCTCGAATCTTCATGGACAAGTTCTCTGCCATCTTCTTTATTAGCGACTTGTTTTTCCTTCCCTTTTGGGACGTTGCCCTGATTTGGCGGTAGAGCCCTGCCGCTTCTGAGCTGGATTTGGTTGGCCTTAGTGGCGAGCTCTTTATCCTCTTCGGGAAAACAGAGTTCCTACTCAGAGTCGCTGCCCAGGTGGATGACGTAGCAGGTCACTATAGGGATCTCTTCATTGGAGTCTTCTTCTAACTCCTCCAGAATCCCAGCCGCTTCTACAGGGAAGAACTTTTTCAATTGAATTAGAGTTCTTTCTTTCTGTTCATAGTCTTCAAGGGAATCAATATATTTTTGAATGGTCGATCTCCCTGCAGACTCTTTTCCACGTCGAGCTGCACTTCTCTTCTTCTTGAGCTTTTTGGATTTTGAGCCTGATGGAGCCGCATTGGCAGCTGTCACGGTAGGCTTCTTCTGACCTTCCCATTCTGTCCAGGGCTCTTTCCGAAGTAGCTTTATCATCTTCTTCATTTTATTAGATATGTGCATACTCCACGGAGGCTGCGGTGAGTCCGTTTCATTTCTCAGGGTAGCGGGTTCGGCTGTCTGCTTCCAGAAGGCTTCAGCTTCTGTATGTATAAAGTTGGTGGTTGCAACTTGATTGTTCACCAACACACTTTTGGACAGCTCGATCTCTCTAGCCTTGTACTGCTTCTCAACCCAGTCTTTGAAGATATAACAATCCTCGATCGCATGGCTCACTACTCGGTGGTACGGGCAATACAGGGGATTGTCGGTCATTTTTGCTTCTTGAGGTCTTTTCGACTCCGGCAATTGTAGACCGTTGTTCAAGGCGTCTTTAAATATCTTTCAGACCTTGTCCTTCCTGAAAGAGTAAACCTTGTTCTTTTTCTCCTCTAGGGAAGGCCCTTCTCCTCCCAGCACTGGCTTTCGAGACCGGTTGGTTTTGGATTCGCCCGCCCTTCGTTTTCCTTCATTGTCAGACGCATTGAAGACATTGGTACTGCTGGGATTCCCGCTTCTACGGTTGTCATCCCGCTTGCTTTTCTAAGTCTTGTCTCTCTGAGAGTCCGGGGTAGACTCTTGCTTTGAGCATTCCAGCATTTGGACCTTCTTGGTTAGCTCTTGAAACGTCTTGAGGCCTGCTGTACACAAGAATTGGACCATCCAATTGCTGAGGTTCCCAACGAGAAGGCTGACGGATTGGTCCTGCTCTAACTGTGGTTCGCACTTGACCGTGAGATTACGCCATCGGGCGATAAAGTCGGTGTTGCTTTCATTCTTCCCCGGCTTGGTCCTCACAAGGTCAGCGATGGAGATTTTATCACTGACACTCATGAACCTTTGCCGAAACAGAGACTCCATTTGGGCAAAGGTAATAACGGACCCGTCTGGTATACTCGCGTACCAGTCGAAAGCGACACCGGTCAGGCTGTTGACAAACTGACGAAGAAGGAGCACATCATTGCCCCCTGTATTTCCGCACGATGCTTTGAAGTGGGCGACGTGCTGATTTGTATTTCCCGTCCCGTCAAATCTTCCGAATTTAGGAATGACATAGCCGCTCGGGAACTCGATCAGATCGTACTGTGCGGGATATGGCCGCCCACTACTGCCAATTTCTTTCTGAGGTTCAGCTTCGGCCAACAATGTTTTAACTTTGCTGGTGACCAGATCTATTATCCGGTCTTGTGTTAGCGGGATAGTGCTATCTGGGGCCAAGGCGTCCCTAGAAGCGGAATGTGGCCGGCTTTCGTGCGGCTCGACCAATCTTGGACCCAAAGGAACAGGCATTGGCTGCTTCGGATTGTCATCACCCGGCTGATGAGTAGCGACTTGTGCATGATTGGGAGGCGCTCGAGCAATTTGAGTCGTAAGCTGCATCACAACATTTTTTAGGTCGTCAATTTTTGAATAGAGCTTGGCCATCTCTTTATCTTTGCTCTTGAGCTGTTTTCGAAGCTCTTGAAGTAGCTCTTGCTCCGCGGTCCTGGGGCGGAAAGACGGCTCTTCCTCGCTGTCCGAGCTTGACTCTGCCTGGACCGAAGGGTCCTTCCGCCTATCGTCCTCATCGAGAGGGTTTTCATCATCCAGCGGAGGCGGCAACCACATTCAAGCCAGATTGGGCTTGGGATGTGGTGGCCCCATCCCTACTTTTGCTGCGAAGGTTGTCGCTGGGGCGCCCGCCCGCCATATATACAGTATGGATAATATATCCAGCCGTCTTTTTATTATCGGCGACTGATTTCACGGATCGCTGTCTTGACCCCCCTGTTTTGGTAACGGGCAGTCGATTGAAGGCGGATGGCCTGGCCGGATTCTTGAATGGTGCTGGTGCTTCTTTTCTGGATTTGCCCCCTGCTTTCGCGCGGCGCAGAGCGCCTGATAGACTCTTGAAGAGACAGTGTCATACTTTTTCTATTGGGGACGGGACATGTCTCTTTGTAGCGACGTTCGGACCGCTGTCTTTTTTATTCTGGCGGTCATGGCATTTTTCTGAATCCACTTCAGAGGTTCGAAGGAATTGCTGATTTTTACGACCGATTCAGCCGTCGTCGCAGGATGACTCTGCTCTTGGAATCTCACAAGATTCCACCTGGTCGGAGTCCTGGCCCTCTTGTTGGCTCGATACCTGAGCCGCTTCTGTCTCAGCTTTTCTTTTTTGAGCCCTTGGCTGGTCACGGCTCCTCGGGAAGCCGCCGTAGAGCGGGCGATGGAGGGTTTTGGAGATATGCCTGATTGTGCATTTGTTGGAGTCATCGCCTGAGCTCATCCGCAACGTTTGATATTGCCCTTTGTACCGGAAGTCTTGCCCCCAGCAGGAGCACCAGAGAGTCGTTCAGACACCGTCTTAAGTTTCGGTTGTGGTGCCTTGGCGATCACGAAATTCGGCCTCTTACCCCTTGAGACCGGCTTGGCCGCCTGCTTTGTCGAAATTTCTGCCAGATGAGCGCTTCCGGCAGGGTAGATGACGACGGAACCAAACTGGCGGGGCAGTTCCTCCCACTGTCGACCGAGGCTTGCAGGGAGAACCACACGAGCGTTGATCTTGACCGCATACGAGATCGGGGTAGCGTTGGAAGCTGAATTCGTCTTGGGAGACATTGTCGTTGAAAGTTGATTGCTGCACGAAAAGAAAACATCATTTCAGTATAGGCAATCGATATATATATATATTGATTGAGTTCGCATGAACGTTTAACCCGAAATATAGGAGGAGAGAAAGGTCCCACCGGGAATGCCAGAATCTGTAGGGTATTTTTCGTCACCCCATTGAGATGGGAATACGCGCGCGTTTGTCAGGCACAGTATAGATTCCCCCTCCTAGGGTAGCAGGGGTTTATTGATTGTGGGGATCCGAATCTCCGGCAGTCGCGGACTAAGCTGTCGTTAATTACCCCTCGCATTTGGAGCGAGAGAACCTCTGATTGACGGGTTAAACTGGTCATGCGAACTCAATGTGCAGTGTTGTGTTTTGAAGGGGTTTGAGATATCTCGGGGGATCCGCAGAGTTTTTTACGGGGGTCCCGCTATCCGGATAGCGGGCTGGGGGTCAAGGGGGCTAGCAGCCCCCTTGCGGGGTGCGGGGCAGCGCCCCGTTAGTAATTTTTTCTAACAGGGATAGTGTCGTGGAGTATGTGTGTGTGTGTGTGTGTGTATACGTATATATACAAAAAAAAAGGGAAAGGGGCATCCAAAGGATGCCTGGGAGAAAGCGCTCGGGCGCTAGCGCTTTGGACGCTAGTGCCTTGAGCGCAAGAGCGCTAGCGCCCCACGTGCCAGGTACGTGGACGCTCGGGCGCTAGCGCTCTGAGCGCAAGAGCGCTACCGCCCCACGTGTCAGCACGTGGGCGCTCGGGCGCTAGCGCCTTGAGCGCAAGGGCACTAGCGCTTTGAGCGCTAGTGCCCCACGTGTCAGCACGTGGGCGTTCGGACGACAAAAGGGACTTGGTATGTTTATATATATATGAGGAGTTAAACTCCTAGGATGTTTTGAAGCTGATGAAGGGCTTCTCCCCTTGAGCCCTAGTTTTCCTCAAAGTGGGGTTTCTGGTGATGTCTTCTTCCTTTGTTGGCCGGATCTTGAAGATCAAGAAGTATGAGATTTTAAAAATCTTTCCTTTTCTGAGATCTGATGGAAGATCTGAGTTCCCCTTTGTGGGTTTTGTGGTGAAAAACTATTTTGTTTTTAAAAGGAAGAGTAAAACTCTTGATTTAATTCAAAAGAAAGAAGAACGTTTTAGAACCTTGAGGAAGGAGAAAGATCTCAGATTGGGATTCCTTTTTTGGAGAGAGAAAAAAAAGTTGTTGAGATATTTTCATTATCTTTGCCTTTATAGGCTATACATTTTACATGTAGCCCCTTGGGCTCTACAAAAATGGCATTTTGCCCATCTCATGCCTCATGTGCTATTTCTTTTTGCACATAAGCCATGAGCTTTACAAAAATTTGGCTTTATTCCCATTTTCTTACATTTATTCATAAAATAAAAATACAAGAAATACAACAAAATTATTTATTACAAAAATTTTATTTTGGCATGGGGGGGGACGCTTCATGTTCGGGCTCGCTCCGGGCATTGGCCCACTTGACCTGGGCTTGGGCCCACCTGGCTTGGGGTTTTGATTTTGACTTGGTCAACCGGGGTGTAAATTTTTGCCCCAACAGCTGGCTGATTATTAGTCGCCACCAATCCTTATATTCGTATGCCTACTAGTTAAGGCTTTTCTTTATTTCTTATTCCAGTTGTATCGGATATTTGATTTTGCATCGACTCTTATTTATTGTTGGAATTGAATGTAATAGTTGTAGTTGGATTTATTCTTTAGCTAAATTCTTGTTATAATACATATATTGCTTACTATAACGGTTAACATATTTATTTCGGGAAAGACTCCTTCTCAATATAAATACGCCGCGGACCTTGTCACGTGCATGCTATTGTTTTTTGGAAAGCAGGACATGACACTATATAGAGCATTAAAATTGCAAAACTTTATGTTTTTTTTGGTTTTTCAACATTTCGCTTGCTATAACAACAAAAACCGATTTTTTTAAAGAAATCTCTTAAATTTTGTGTTTTCTTCACTCCTCAACAGGACATGAAAGCCATAAAAGTTTAAAAAATCTCAATGTTTTATCATTCCTTTGGTTTTTCAATTTTTTGTTTGCTACATAGCATGAGAAAATTATGAAATTTCCAAAAATAAAATATTTTATGCTTTTTTCGATTCCAATATTTCCATGATATTGTACACATGAAAAGCACAAAATAAAAAAAATGCTAAATTTTTTCTATTGTCTTACATATTTCTATATCGTGCATGTTATAGCAGAGGAAAATCTTAAAATTTCAAAAAATCTCAATTATTTTTGTTTTCTTCAATCTATAAATTTGTGCATACTATGACACTTGATAATCACGAAATATACAAAAAAAACTCAAAATTATTTTGCTACTTCAAACTTACAACCGATATACATGAAAATTGTGCAGTTTTTAGAAATCTCAAATTTTTTAGTTTCTTTCGGTTTTCAATATTTTAATTGAGCACATGAGCATCATTAAATTTTTAAAACTCTCAAAAAAAATTCTGTTTTCTTCAATTTTCAATATTTCGAATGCTATATAGTACATGATAATCGTGAAAATTTTAGAAGTTTCAAATTTTTTATGTCTATTGTTTTCCCAATATTTCGGAAGTTATAGCGCACGAAAATGAAGATAACTTCCAAAATAAAAAAAATCTGTTTTCTTCAAATTTTTAATATTTTTCATGCTGTATAACACATAAAAATCAAGAATTTTTTTAACAATCTTATAATATTTTGTTTTCTTCGGGTTTTATTATTTTGCTAGCTATACAGAGCATGAAAATTTTAATATTTTTAAAAATTTCAAAATTTTGTCATATTCGTTTTTTCAACATTTTGCTTGCAAAAAACGAGGAGAAATTTTTTCAGAATCGGAAAAAAATTTCTACATTCTTGATTATTTCAATATTTTGTATGATTTAGTGGACGAAAACTATAAATTTTCAAAAATCATTAATTTTCAAAAATCTTCAATTTTTAAATATTTTTCTTGCAACGACACAAGATAATCATGAAATTTGCAAAAATAAAATATGTTTTGTTTTCTCAGTTTTCCAACATTTTCATGACACACAAAAATCATAAAAATTCAAAAAGCTTAAAATTTTCTGTTTTATTTAATCTTTCAACATTACACATGTTCAGCAAACAAAAATTATAAAAATTTTCAGCCTCAATTTTTTTTCTTTCTTCGTTTTTGCATGCTATAACACTTGACGATCGCGAAATTTATGAAAAGCTCAAAATTATTTGTTACATTCAAATTTACAGTATTTTTTGCACGCCACCACAAGAATGTAATTTTCAAAATTCTCAAATTTTTCTGTTTATTTGGTTTTCAATATTTTAATTGAGCACGCTAAAGTCGTGAAATTTTTAAATATCATTAAAAGAATTCTAATTTCTTCAATTTTCAATATTTTACATGATAGAACATATGAAAATTGCAAAAATTTTATAAGTCCAAAATTAATTTATGCTTTTCGATTTTTTAATGTTGTTCTTGTGATATCACACGAAAATAACGATATCTTCAAAAATTAAAAAAAAACCCTGTTTCATCAAAAATTTTAATATTTTCATGCTATATAGCACAAAAAAAGTGCAAATTTCTTTTAAAAATTTAAAAAATTTCTTTTTCCGTCAAAATTTTATTATGTTACTTCTTATGGCACACAAAAATCAATAAATTCAAAATAATCTTCAACAAAAAATGTTTTATTCGGTTTTATAAATTTTATATGCTATAGGAAACGAAAATCGTGAAATTTTCAAAACTCTTAACGTATTCTGTTTTCCTTGAGTTTTATTATTTTGCTAGCCATATAAAGCATGAAAATTGCAATATATTTAAAAATAGCAAATTTATGTCTTCATCGATTTGTGAACATTTTGGCTGTTATAAAAAACGAAAACTAAAAAAAATTCAGAGATCTTAAAACATTTCCTTTTTTCACTTTGTCAATATTTTGAATGATGACTCATGAAATCGTCAAATTTTTTTAGAAATCCGTTTAAATGTCTATATATATAGTATACGAAAATCATAAAATTTCAAAAATCTAAATTTTCTATTTTCATCGGTTTTCCAATATTTTATAGGCTCATACGTTTAGATAGTCTTTGGCTATCAAGAAAACAAAAGGCTAACTAAAGTAAAAGTGAAAATCGTTGATAGCTATTAAAAACGTAACAGAAAAGAAAATTTTGATCCAAGTGATTGAGACTCCAAATGACTTAGATAGCTTCCCGATTATTTTTTGTTTTCACATTCCCAATATTTTGCATGCATAAGAAGATTGCGAAATTTTCAAAATTTTCCATTTTATTTGGGTTTTCAATATCTTGCTTGTTATAGCGTACAAAAATCGTAAAACATTCAAAAACTTTAAGAATTAAAAGTTGGATTAAAAGAATTAAAATTGGTGTTAATTAGGGACTTGAAAGATCTCTGTTGTAGGGTGTTTTTCGTCACCCCATTGAGATGGGAATACGCGCGCGCTTGTCAGACGCATTACAGATTCCCCCTGCCTAGGGTAGGCGGGGGTTTATTGATTGTGGGGATCCGAATCTCCGGCAGCCGCGGACTAAGCTGTCGTTAATTACCCATCGTCTTTGGAGCGAGAGAACCTCCGATTGACGGGTCAAATAGGTCATGCGAACTCAATGTGCAGTGTTGTGTTTTGAAGGGATTTTGGATATATCGGGGGCCCCGCAGAGTTTTTACGGGGGTCCCGCTACCCGGATAGCGGGCTGGGGGTTAAGGGGGCTAGCAACCCCCTTACAGGATGCGGGGCAGCGCCCCGTTAGAAATTTTTTCTAACGGGGGACAGTGTTGTAGAGTATGTGTGTGTGTGTGTGTGTATATATAAGGGAAAGGGCATCCAAAGGATGCGTGGGAGAAAGCGCTTAGGCGCTAGCGCCTCACATGCCAGGCACGTGGGCGCTCGAGCGATAGCGCTTTGGGCGCTAGCGCCTCACGTGCCAGGCATGTGCGTGCTCGGGCGCTAGCGCCTCACGTGCCAGGCACGTGGGCGCTCGCGCCGCAAAAAGGACTTGGTCCCTGCACTAGGAGTTGTACTCCCAGAAAGAAATACTTATTATTTTGTGTGTGTGTGTGTGTGTGTGTGTGTGTGTGTCTGTGTATTTAAGGAGTTAAACTCCTAAGATATTTTTGGAGCTGATGAAGGAGCTTCTCCCTTTAAGCCCCGGATCTTCCCCAAAGTAGGGTTCTTGGAGGTGGGTCTCCTTCTTCCTCCTCTGTTGGCCGGATCTTGAAGAATAAGAAGTATGAGATTTTAAAAATCTCTCCTTTCTGAGGTCTGATGGGAGATCTGAGTTTCCCTTTGTGGGTTTTGTGGTGAAAAACTATTTAGTTTTGGAAAAGGAAGAGTTAAACTCTTGATTTAATTCAAAAAAAAAAGAAGATTTAGAACCTTGAGGAAGGAGAAGGAGGCACAAAAACCCTAACCTTTTTGAGAGGAATGAAAAGGTATATCTTATTCATCATCATGTTGCCTATATATAGGCTTACACATTACACATAGCCTCTTGAGTTTTACAAAATGGCATTTTGCCCATCCCATGTCTCATGTGCTATTTCTTTTTGCACATAAGCCATGGGCTTACAAAAATTTGGCTTTATGCCCATTTTGCTTACATTCATGCATAAAAAATTACATAAAAATTATTTATTACATGGTTTTTATTTCAGCATGGGGGAGGCCGGCCGCGGACTCGATTTGGGCATGGGCCTACTTGATCTGGACTTGGGCCCGCTTACTTGGGGTTGACCTTGACTTTGACCCGGTCAACTGGGATGCAAATTTTGACCCCAACAAAGTGCCCCCCATCAATGAATGCACACCACGTATATGAGTTGTGCGCATGAAATTGATGGATCTTGAAGCTGGGCTTCGAGGTGGAACATCATTCCGGGGGCGAAGCATCCCTCCGGAGCATGATTCCCGAGGATCGGAGCATCATTCTGATTTGCGGAGCATAATTCCAAGGTCAGAGTATCATTCCGAAGAGTCGTAGCATAATTCCAGGATCGGAGCATGATTCGACAAGTGTGCTGATTTCGACAAAAAATCGGCAACATAGCAGTTAGATTTCGTCGTTTTCGTTTCATTTTGGAGAACATAGACCGAAGCATATGTTTCCACGTATGTGGGTGAAGCACGGATGCAATCCGCATTCAAGAGGGGGGTACGGATCGAAATTCGCATCCCGAGGTTTCCTCAAGAGAGAAGCTCAAAGACCTTTTCTTTGGTGGGGTCACCCTCAACCCTCTCTTTAATTTGTCCCAAAAGTGCTCCCTTGATTTTTGAAAACTTAGACGATGGGTCTTGAATGGAGGAAAGGAGATCCCTTCTCTCTCTTTTTGGCCTTGGATATTGTTATCGGAGGGTATTAGGAGATGGGTTCTCCTTCTTCTTCATATTTTCTCTTTGGATCTTGAGGAGAAAGAAAGAGACCAAAAAGCTCTTCTTTATGGGATTTGATTGAAGAAAGAGCCTCCCTTTCAATAGATCTATGGATTTTTATTATTTATTTTAACAAAAAGAAAGGTTTACTCCTTGATTTATTTGAAGAAGAAGAGATAGAAGATGGAAACACAAACCGTAGTATTTTGTGGGAATAGGAAAACTTAACATTTTATCAAATGATTGGATTTAAATTCCCATTACAATTTGCAACTAAACCATTAGGCTTTACATAATTGCTTTTTGTTTCTCTCATACCCGTGTGCTTATTTCTTTTTGCACATAAACCATAGGTTTTACATAATTTTGGCGTTTTGGCTATTTGTATTATGTTTTCATATTTATTTGCATACAAAATTTATTTATTAAAAATTTCTCTCTTTCTTCTTCTTCGATGACTGGCCGACTTCGCATGGACTTGAGAGGATTTAGGCGTGGGCCCGGTTGTTTGGGCTTAGGCCAGGCTGGTTGGACTTGAAACCACTTATCTGGGTGTTGACTTTGACTTTGTTTGTTTTTTTGACTTTTTTTAAATTTTGGCAATGAGGTAAATTTTAACCCCAAAAGTGTCTCCCATCAATAAATGCATACCACATGTATAGGACGTGTGTATGAAATTGATTGATCGTCTTTCGTGTAGAGGTTGATTTGATTTGGTTCCCGCTTTTGGAAAGCTGGCACGTCCCTTTTTATGACATGGACGGTCGACGGTTGACTTGATTCAATTTCAGTTGCATTGGTGCTCGACTTGATCCACTTCCTGCAACGTCGGTGTTTGAATTGATCCACATCTGCGGTGTCGGCGCTTGACTTGATCCACTCCTTATCCTAACTAAAAATTATTGTATTATTATTTTAATTTGTTATCAAATCAAAATGTTATTTAAAAAGTTTCATTTAACAAAACATTTCCTATAAATACAGGTCTACACCCAAAACCTTTCCAAATAATATATCTAAACTTTCATTAATATTTCTCACCCTTAATCTTTAGGTTTACTTACTTGATCTCGATACTTTATATAATATCAAAGTTTCTATAATTCTTTTATTTTCATTATTTATTATGGTTATCTAATGGGTTTTTGTGTTTTTTTGTGTTCCTCAAATAATGAAAGTGAAAAACAAGGAGTTATAAAAAGAGATTTTGTATATGTATGTTACTCAATCTTATACACTACTTAGTATCTGCTTACTATTGTTGTATTTATCTTATAGATTTTTTTGTTCTTGTATTTTTTGTGTTTTATTATTTTTACAGAAAAGGCATTAGAAAATAAAAGTCGCAAATTTATAAAAGGAGAGATTATGTAAATATCTTTATTATTCAATCTTGCACCTACTTCGTCAGACATGAGTTTAATTTATGGTTTCATATATTCTTATCTCTTCATCTTGATGTGATTATTTTTGTAGGAGGTTAAGAATCGATCGATAAAAATATAAATCTAAAAAATAACAATATATACTAGAAGCTATACATATATCACTACATTTTCATATTTTGCTAAGGTTTTCTTTTATGATACAATTTGGAATACACGCTCTTAACAAATCATATCTCGTATATTTAAATATAAATATTTAAAAACAAATTTTAAAAATAAAATCTAAAAATCTAAATTTCATTAAAATTCTTACATTTTGAGCATGTATCTATCACCTAACCGTCCTACATTTTAAAATGATACAACATACCTCCCTATACTTTCTAAACCGTTAAAACGCTTAACGCTGTTAATAAAGAAAAACGAAAAGACAATTTAGCCCTTAAATAATTTGGGACGAAAACAAAAATTATTTTAAAGTATTTTTTCCATTCCTTTATTATTTTGTTTTGGTATCTTTCTTCTCTTTTTTCTCAGTGACCACTATTTATTTTCTTTACCTAACATTTATTCTTCTTCTTCACTCCTTCAATTCCTTTTACCCTAATTCATTTTAGGGTATCCAAAATTAACGGCTTTTTTGCACTTACATATAAAAGGAAAGGATAGATTCTATGTTATTTTGAGGTAAAGAAGATAAATTTAAAAAAATAAAGAAAGGCCTTACAAAACATAGAGAAAAATTGGGATGTGATTAAATTATGAGGAAAGCATGCAAACGAAAAATTAAAGTGATTTAAACTAACAAACTAAATTATCCCTTTATATTTTAAATCTAATTAATATAATTATGTGCATCGCACATGCTCTAATAAGTTGACATGTCATCATTGCTTAGATAGTAGCAATTAGAGGGTTGTTTTTCCACGTGCTTCCCACACCCCTTCTTTAGCATTATAATAGTAGGAGGGTAGGTAGATGTCATTTAGAAAAGATGATAGGTGGTCTCAACTTGCCGGCGGGATAGAACCTGGTAACAAATAAATATTGCTGAATTTTTTGTGGCATTCATTCACAATTTGCCAAGTTTATGGTATATATTTTTAATTTACAAAGTTTATAATATTTTTAATATAAAGTTTACTGAGGTTTTATGAAAGAGAGGTTTTAAGGGTTTTGAGGGGAAAAAAAGTCAACTGAGGATTTATGAAAGAGAGGTTTTGGCGGGAAGCGCTAATGCCGGCTTAATTGCAAATTATGGAAGAACACAGAGTGATTAAAGTTGATGGATACTCCAACTCTTTAGAAGTTTGCAGGAGTATAAAACAAATTTCTAAAGCTAGCAAGAGAATTACTTGATAGAAAATGACTTTGTGAAATGAGAGATGCAGATGTGAATATTCTTTAATCAAATTTAGATATGAATATTCTTTAATGATATAAGGATAAGAAAATGATGAGAGAATGATCGTAATTGATGATGAAGAAGAAGAAGCAAAGTGTTAATTTGGCTACTGAAGCAAGAGCATCTTCAAAGAGTGCCACATATTAGGATTTGGAATATTCTACACTTAAATGTTTGCACTCAAATTTGGAAATCTCCAAGCTACCAGAGTTGAAAAAACAAATCACAAAGAGACCAAAAAAGGCCCAACAAGTATACATCTGCTTTATATAAAGGAAAAATAAAGTGAGAAGAAAAGAAATTTGAACTGGGATCAACTATCTGATGATTTGAGAATTAGATGCTTACCTCACATAGTAAATAGTAAAAGTATCAATGGTGAGAGGAGCAGGTTTTTATTTTCCCTTCAAAAAAATTTAGACAATAGCATATTTCTGGTTCCAGCTGTGAGCCATTGACTCGTATTTGGGCTTGTTAATCTTGTGCATAAGAGCAGCTTCCGGTATGAGAGGGTTCGTCTGTGTTTGGATATGTCGAATACGACCAATACCTACAGCAAAAAAATGGAGAGGTTAATTTACTTTTATAGTGAAAAAATTAAAAGTTCGAAGTATACTTAGGTCAAGAAGAAGCAGTTAATAGGTGTACTGGACCTTATCACAAGAGTCTAAAACTCAAGCATTTTTAAGGGGATGCACATCTAGATTTGCTATTACCACTGAGAGCCAACTTAAAAGCTTTTCATGCATCATAATCGTCACCAAATCCTTTCCTCATTGCGAGTGTCACGATAGCATAGAGGTAAAGCCTCTTTGCAGATGAGCAAGAAGTTTGCGGTTCAAATCCTCCTTGCATCATATTCGGTCTATTATTCTGGAAAAAATGGAAAAGAAAATAATAAAATTCCTCATTCATGTCGAACTGACATCAATCCAATTAATCTGAAGACAAATTCATGAACAAAAAGAATTTGGAAAAAGAAACTCAGAAAGAATGGCATCCTGGTCCTCGAACTCTCTTCTACTAAGAATAGTGTGAATGACATAGCAAGAGGAAGATGATTTGCAAAGGAAATTGCATCCAACTATGAATCCGGAATCTGGTAGTGGCCCTTGAATGGATTTTGGATGGGATATTTAAAGCTCTTGGTTTGTTTACCTTAGGATAATCTAAACATAATCATATGTTAAGAACTCAAAATATTTTTCAATAATAAATCGTTGACATCTTTGAAAATTGACAAGATAAAGAAGTAGAGGGCAGTGCAGAGTTGGTAAGTCTACCATATCGATTTTAGAAACTTATTATCAAGATGACTTATAAATGTTTCCATTGTTCATTGGATTTTTCTCCTTTTAACTCTAGCCAAGCTGATTTGGTTTTGATGCAATCAGACATTCTTGCTAATGAACATACTTCGGAGGTGAGCTACGACTCAACTTTTCATCAAATGAAAATAATTGACTTAACCAAGCTAAAAAAGCGAAAAGTCAGACAACACACTCTCAACAAGCCATGCACAGCTCTGAGATGTAGCACATGCAACACAACCCTAAAATTACATGCATTTGGAGCCAAAATCAAATCCCATTTGAAGACAATGAGAAAAACTATGAAAATTAATCAGAGGGGACACATATCCAAATCTCAAAACAACCAATAGCTCAAACGGGTAGAGGTCATTCAATCGACAGGCAGATGAGGAATAATGAGGAAAACAAGTATCTTTTCCATTTATATTACTCCTTTACTTTTCTCTCACCTATATATAACTATGAAAAAAATTATCACGCTTGTTTGTTGTGATTAATGGGTATGTTACAACCCCAAGGGTGTGTTGCAAACTTCAACGTGTGGTTCATAGTTGTAACTATTTTGTAACAGGGTTTTATAGCTATTTTATACTCTATCGACTCATTCCAATTTGGATCAGCGGCCTGATTCCAAAACGTATTACTTCGTTAATATATTTGGCAAGTTCTTTATCTATTTCATTTTAATGGCTCTTCCTCGTTAACTATGCGGTCGTAGATATTTGATGTTTCATGCCAATTTAAATTTAGATTAGTGTGTAATAGGCTCTTGGATATTTTGTTAACCACACTTCCATGCAATCACCTGAGATACTTTAACTCTTTTGTCCGGTTCAACAACTCAGCTGTAGCCTTGTACTAGAACATTCTTAGTTTCTATCCATATTAACCGGGTCACTAACCACATGATTTCTCCAAGTATAATGCTTGTCTTGAAAAACTAGCATATCAGTTTATATTGTTCATGGAATTCTATTTTAAATAAATTATGTAGCTAACACACTTAAGGAAAATTTAAACTAGGTGCACGAGCAAACCCCCTATAGAGTTCTATTGGATATTTACATACATTCTTAGTTTAAATTAAATACACAGAAACCTCAAAAATTCAAAGGCATCATCAGAATTAATAAGCATAAAATTCATCAATCCTTTTAAACTCCTAATTTTTTTCATTCAACTATTTCATTAGACTCAGATGAATGAGGTGTGGTCTTATGAGTCAGGCATATTCTTTACAAAAACTATTCGAATCGATGCACTCATAATGATTATTTATATTGAATACAATCCTTTTGATTTTTTTTTTTATATAATTGGTTTTAACTTCAAATTTATATTTTACAAGCATATTAAAAAAAAGGCAGTTTTAGTTCTCAACAAATACAAATCTAAAGTATCTAGAACAAACATCAAAAAAATGTAATTTAAAAGTTTTTCTCCTTTAGTTTGTGTTTGTTTTAAATCTTTTAATTCACCATGTTATATATTGAGAATTGTTATTATGGTGACTTGAACTTTCTACTTCCTTGATTTGTTAAAGCTCTTACTGGAGGTCCACGACGAATCAAATTAACCTGGGAACATTTCCTATGCCTTGACAGTGTTCTCTCGCTTCTCGTTTTGTTCTTCTATTAAGTTTTTTTTTAATGTTTAAAACTAATTTTGTACTCCTTCCAGGATTACATAGGTTTTTAACTGAACATCCAACTACAACAGATCAGGTAAAGTTTGTTTATAATTTTAGGTCACTAATTAAAACATGCTATTCTTTTTCTCATTTTAAAAATCAGAGAATTTTATTGGCAAATTTCTGAATTCCAGAATCTTATAGGGTTTATTTTTGGTTTCAAATATAAAAAATTTCAAAAGCAAGTTTACGCAGGATGTAAACATCAAATAAATCCATTAGATCATATGCTAAGAATTGTGTACACATACAAACTTTGTTAGCTCTCTGCTTGTATCAAAGTTCCTTTTCTCTTAAGATTTAGGCTCAGTCAAGGAAAATGAAACATTATATCCACTTAAGGTCCAAAGATTGTTTCTCCTCCCTACGCTTAAAGAAGAAGCCATTAAATGCTCAATCTTGGAGATAGTGAAAAGTAATTAGCAGAAAAAATAGCAGCATAATTCTCATTGCAAATTAAAACATTCTCGGCAGCGTGATATCCAGATCAAAGTGTGCACAAGTACAAATCAAGAGGGCTCGTCTATCAAAGAAAGTTTATGCATTGTGAAAAGACCATAAATGCACGGTTATGTGTTTATTTTGAATGGTACGATTTATGTACAAATTAGCCGACCCCAAAAGGCTTGATGCTGTTAAGATTTTAGGTACCGCACTCAAATGAAAATACCTTAGAGATAGCCAATGCAGGGCTCTTTAAGAATTTCCAGGCAGATGCTCCTATTGCTATTGTGATTGGGTAAAAAACTGTAGTCTTGAAAAATACCTTCAGCATGACAACAGGTAAATAATTTGATTAACAAAATAAAATAAAACTAAATAAATAGGTAGTCATGAGGTATAGTAAATGTTATGCTAAATTGTAGCTAGTATTAATATGAGCCAAGGTTTTATATAAAACCAAGAACAGACAAGTTACTATCATAGCCACCATGCAATTCATACCTTAGCCAGCCTACAAGATTTTTACACAACATAAGCTTACTAAAGTTACTAGGAAAACGATGTTTGCATAACAAGCAAGGATAAACGATGGCAAAGGAACACCAAACTAGTTGAGAAGTAAAATTAGGATAAACTTTAAGTAGTTGCATGCCGAACATTTAAAAAGTAAAAACCAAGTGGCAGCCGTCCTTTTCAGCAATCTTGCTCACTAAAAAAATGTACGGAGGAGCTAAAAATGCAACCTTTCCCCTTTTCTCTCTGTGTCGTTGATTAATGAACTCAAGTTTTATTTGCGTAGGACTCAATAACCTAACTAACTTTAACTAAACCTCTATAAGACTCTAACCTTACCTCGATCAACCTTCCCCCTTTCTGTCTAGGACAATAATTAATTTGAGCTTCAATTTGCTGATAAACCGAGGTCTGGTGCATCTACATCTCCATTTGATAGGAAACTGGTCTCCACAGTACAGTTTTCAGTTTCAATTTACCGTTTTACATTATTTTTCCTTTCCTTTATTTGTTTCGTAATTACTCTTTCTCACACTGTGTTTGGCCACTCATCTGATTCTCTCAGGTCTCTTCTCCGACAACACTGTCTGGATCTCCTCAACCTCTCTCTGATCATTCCCCTTTTATCTTCTCTATCAAAGGTTAGTTTATTTTGTTCAATTTATATTACAATCGTGAGTACAATTGGTCCTCTTTATCAAGATCCCTAAATCACTTGACACTCCTTAAAAATGCTCGAGCAAGAAGCAAGTAGCAATTGCAATGCCATAAGCATTATTGCATGCTGTTAATGCTTTGAGTGATGCGAGCAAATCAAAAGCAGCACCTACCGCTATGTGCTGCCTCTGGCCATGGCCAAAGGCACTGCTGCTGCTGGAACATTTGAGCTCGTATATGTAGAAACCTTTTCTGAATACTGCAGCATCTAAATTGAATGCTATCACATAATCTGATTATGTTTTATGCACTGCCAGAGCAATAGCATCGATTTTTTTTGCTAGTGTTTTCTACAACATTGCCCACAAATCTAGAAGGAACAGCCTAACCTGCAAACATATAATTCTACCACTTCATAGAGAACAAAACTATAACAAAAAGAATTTTGGATATCCTGCAGATTCAGACATAATGATCCTATAGAGCTAGAGTTGACAGGTTTTTACGATTCGGACAAGTCTACGAAGATATAAGGAATGAAGTCCACCTAGAGTCCCAGCTATTTTCCAGAAAGGTATAAACTTATAGGCTGCCTGATTTAGAGCCAAGAGAAAGCAATGGTTTACTTATTATGAACAAATTACTGTTCAAGTGTTCCAGCATGCTGTTTGGATTTATTGCTCAAAGAAGCGCTTCAACAATTTTTTGTTATCCTACCCAATGTGAATGTTGTTCTCACATGTTATAATTAGAACTTCCTTTCATCTCTTGTTACACACACTTGCTGTCACCACATTGCAAAGCGGTAAGTTAAGAAAGGACTCTAAACATCTTTTCATCAACTCTCACACGTCCTTTCAAAGAATTGCACTCCCTCATTATCCAAAGTCTCTTTTTAAATATTTAAGGCCGCTAAACATGTAGTCTTAGTTTGCTTCTTGTGGCCCACATGAGGAATAAGCATCGGGTTCTTTATATCTTATGAAGACACCCACAAGCCGTACATGGAATGGTCAAAACGATCATAAAAAATCTGGACTGTTATTCATTATCTTTATTTTAACAATTAAATTTATGCATGTCAAATTTTTGGCATTTATATTATATTCTCGACTTATTATTTGGCTCATTAATTTGTCTACTATCATTTTGATATGTTGAAAATCGCCAATCATCTAATAATACTATACAATTCAAAGAACCTAAAGATGAAGTATTTAGAAAATTCTTTCATTCAAAGAAATACTTTATTCCTATCATACACCACATGGTATCATTGAAGGCAATTTGCTTGATCACCTAGATATCCGTTTTTACATTTAATATAGAATAAGAATTTGAAGGACGATAAAACCCAGGGTACATGAAAAGATCTTTTCCCCCCTAACTAAGGATACTTAATTCAAAGTGAAGGTATAAATTCACTTCTTCATTTTCATCTAGGTTTTTGGTTTCCATTTCTCTTCCTCAACCACTCTACTTTGACCTGTTACTAAAGACTAATTTATTTTTACTGGCTACAGGAATAGTTCTGGTAAAATTTGTTGCCAACTTGGTGACTGTACGCATATCAAAGTAAGCTAGAGGTCATAATTGCAGCTGACGGTACAACCCCCCCCAAAAAAAAATACAAAAAAAAACAAAGTTATATATTATGTTGAAAGCAAAAGCTTGTGAAGTTGTTTTAGAACCTCTATTTGCAACGTTCACAAGTAATTGAGAATTTTCTACAGACAGAGACATCCCAGGTTGCAACTTAGGTGAGGGTCCTAGTTAGGAGCGCTAGCAATGAATTTCAAGATAGCAGCAAGCTAGCAATACCCAATGCTATGTACATTGAGGAGGAGTCAGCATTACAAATTAAGCAAAATATCACTGTAAATGAAGGAATGTGAATATAGACGGTCATAAACGAATAATGACGTAATGTCAGGAAAATAATATCTCAGTATGATGCATGAGCACGTACCCTAGCATCATAGCTGGTGGCCTTTGCCAAAATGTATCACTTGTCAGATATTGAAAGGGCATGCTGCTTATATATCAAACCTGGGCATCTTCTGAATCATCATGATGCAATAAATGGATAATCTTAAGGGAAACCGATGTTCACTGAATATAAGCCTCCGGCAAAAGGGGCTATCAGGCAGTCTTGCCAATGAAACATGTCTTTGGCTACAGGACCGATATATATAATTACAAATAATTACTTAGTTGAACAATGCAATTGGATAACAAACAAGATATAGGAGATAATTAACAATATGTGAAACGGAATTGATAATTATAAACTAATATCATGTACATTGGCTTCTAGCTATCCTTGATTCTAGTGTTTACGACTTATTTTTACACTGCATGCATGCTGTTGCTACATCCTCAAGAATACAGTTTTAGCCTAACTTTGGAGTGTGTCAACAAATGTACATTGGCAGCTCTATTTTCTCAGAGAACTTAAGTTCATATTATATGCAGTTTCTATAAAGCATGTGGACCAGATGATTGAAGTTAATGCCGGTCCAAGTCCAACAACAATAGATGACTGATTATGAAATTATCTTGGAACTTTCATTGACCGGTCCCTTATCCGTGTTCTTTCACCCGATCACCCGTATCCTGCTCTCTCTCTCTCTCTCCACATGCAAACACAACCACATGCTTTAGGAGTATTGAAACCAATAATAATAACTATAGTCTCAAATCAGCTCCCAATTACAAATATTAAACCACTTCAGACACTACAAACCAACATTAAAATTTTTGGAAAATATTAGTTCACTTACTTTGGCAACAAGGTTTCAGACTCCAAACTCCACGAAATCAGTTCCGTGAACTCCACTCCTCTAAGGGATTTATAAAGTTTCAAAAACTACGGCTTTAAATGGTGTTGCCAAACATCTTAACTTAAACTGAAACCGCGGTTTGCATTCATACAAACCCTGTTCCATTTTAAAGAACCCACAATTTCAGGAATAGCATTACCAAACAAAACCTAAGTCTCAACTCAGTCCAAGAATAAAAAGTAATAAATATCTTAATTCAGGGGCATAAATCCTATGATTAACTATGATGGATTCGTTTGGGAACAAAGCAACGGTTTTGTGGGGTTTGGAAGCAAACTCCAATATTATAAATAAAATGAAGTTTTCAAAAATAAAGGTTTGGAAGACTCCAACCTTTACAAACATGGGTGGAGCTACATAGGGGCAAGTGTCATCCCCGAGGTTTACTGTGTATAGTCATAAAAAAACATAAAACACGGATTTTCAATCAGATAGCATGCCACTTTTCTAGACAAATTTCTGCCATGATTTACTGACTTTGTTATGGTATATAAATCTCTCTAACTATATACATTAACGGATTATATAACAATTAACAAACCAATTAGAATCTTAAATTATTATCCAAATCTATACATAACAAACCAATAAAATCTACTTGGATGCAAGCAACTGGCGTGCACACACGGACGGGCGCATGCATGCACACACAGCCATGGCAATCGAGAGCGAAGAGAGACAAAAGAGAGCAACCACCACCTCCACACTCCACTGCCAAAAAAACCACACTTTCTTACGCCGCCGCCTCATATCCCCGCAACATTAACCGCAACCAAAGCACCAGCCACTACCGGCAAAACCACTCTTTTGCATCCACATCCTCCAACCCTTGCCAAGAACCACCACAACACCTTGAACTCTGCCCTATGGGTCATCGTAAAGAGGTTGAAGATGAAAATAAAGAAAATTAGAAATTAGTTCAGAGGAAATATATACAACAGATTATAGAGTGATTTCAACGAGAAGAAGAGAATTCCTAATGGGAGACATCATAAAGAAAGGAAAGGCAAGGAAAGGAAATGAGGGGTTCATGAGTAAATCTCCAACTAAGCAACGGTCGTATGAATTGTGGAGATGTAGCAATATGGATGGTAGAAATCAGGGTGCAATTGGTAGGAGGTAGTATCCTAGATTTTACGAATTATTATCATGCTTGTTTTGATGTAAAAAATATTCCTGGAAATATAGGATTACCATGGTATTTTGATGCCCCAAATCATGGTAATCCTATTCCCACCCATATTGGTGTCTATTTGAAATTACCCCAAAATATTCCCACCTAACACAAGATGTGACACTATTGTCGGCGTCCGTCCATCGCAGCCCAGCCACTGTCGTCCTCCCGCTGGCCAGCAAACCCCGCCCGCCGTCCGTCGGCTTCCACCCATGCCAACCACTGACCTCCCCCAATGCCACCCCTTGATGGCCATCCACCGTTGTCCTCTTCCCTCAGCCGCCGGCCGCCCGTCAACTGTCCCTCGTCGCTGCCTGTCGACCGTCCGTTGTTGGCCTCCACCCCACCCCAACCCCCACCCACCCCCGGCATGCTTCTTGTCGGCTGTCCACCGCTGACCTCCAACAACTACCATCCCTTTTCACCGTCGGATGCAGCCACCTCCACAAAACTATGGTTTCTGATGGGCTTGGTCGCTCACCTTCGTATTTTTCTTAGGCATTTTTCCAATCTAGGATTTGATTTGGGGAAAATTTAGGATACAATTGAAGAACAAGAACATAAACTGAATGGAAAGAATTTTTTAATCGGGAAAAAAGACAAGTAAAAAAGATACTAGTAAATGAGAGAATTCATTTTTTCCATTCAACATTCAACATTCAACATTCAACATACTTTTCTATTACATAGAATATCTATTTATAGACCACAACTAATTATATCCTAACAAAATCATCAAGCTCCTTAACTAACTATTTAACAAACTTTTTACAAGAGATATCTAACATTACCTCCCTCTCAAAATTGACCTTTTCCTCAAGATCAAGAATCGATCGTCAACGACCAACTTGTCGATGTATATGCTTCAAATTTTCATGAAGAACACAAATGGATTTTTTTTGGTGGTCACTACAGTATCATAATCTTCATCTTGAATCAAGAGCCATGTGTCCGCATAATGGCTTTAATTGCATAAAACCAAGAATGTAGTGATCTCCAACGAATTATCAGCCACATTGAAAAAGACTTTCTTTAGGTAGTAAGAGAATGAAATGAAGCATGAGAGAGGCAATTCGAATGGTGACGGTTTTGGTGGCGGCGGTTCCAGGAGAGGCGGCGGTTCCGGTGTTAAGTTCAAAAACCTAAAGACATGCTTACCTCTTTTCTTACTAATCTTTTTTCTCCACTTCTTTCTTTCTTTTTTTCTCTCATTCCTTCTTTCTTTTTTCTTCTTTCTTTGGGCACTTGAATTGTAATCATCAAGAAAAAAGTGTTGGAAATACCGTCTTTCATCAAATTGACATCGAACAAAGATAAAAATATTGATGCATGGCTTCGATTTGCTTTGAAACGAGATTGTTTCAAGTTCACTTTGATAGCGCGTTTCGAAACTTGGCGAAACTTGTGAGGGCGTCGAGGTTGAGATCGTCTTGATAGCAAAGAACGACGAAATCGGGATGCACATGGTTGAGAGAAATATCGAGAACTTCGACGATGCAACGACGGTTTCTTTCATGACAAAGATCCTTTACCTTCTCCACTTATCGCCAAATGAAACCCAGCGTTCTTGATTGCTAATCTTTCTTGTCGAGTCTCGAGCTCTGCTTCTTTTGCGCCAATTTGACTGTCGTCGATAAGGACTTTGGTTCAAGAACTTGTACATGAAACCTTATTTCAGGTTGGAGCCTAATTACCGCTGCTCCCAGATTAGGATCTACTGCAGCTCTAGATCCCAATCCTTGCGTTGCAGGAGATGACATCATCGCTCCCAAAATGTGGCCCTGAGATGGTGAAACCCTAAGCTAAGCATTTCTTGAATTCTTGAATTCAATCAAGATCGCATTAACTGAATTCTGCAACTGGAAAAGTTGTTGCTTGAAATCGGCATGCTGATGAACCATTTGAGCCTTAAACTCATCGAATTGATCCAATCGGGTATCAATTTGTTGAATTTGAGGACCCCAATCTTGAACATTTGTTGATGAATCCGCATCAATTTTATCGACATCATGATCCTCTCCTTGAATCTCTGATACCAAATGATGGCTTGGTCGCTCACATTCGTAGGCATTTTTCCTAGGCATTTTTCCAATCTAGGGTTTGATTTGGGGAAAATTTAGGATACAATTGAAGAACAAGAACATAAACTGAATGGAAACAACTTTTTAATCGGGAAACAAGACAAGTAAAAAAGATACAACTAGTAAATGAGAGAATTCATTTTTTCCATTCAACATTCAACATTCATTTTTATTACATAGAATATCTATTTATAGACCACGACTAATTATATCCTAACAAACTTCATAACAAAGTCATCAAACTCCTTAACTAACTATTTAACAAACTTCTCACAAGAGGTATCTAACATATCCTAACAAACTTCATAACAAAGTCATCAAGCTCCTTAACTAACTATTTAACAAACTTCTCACAAGGGGTATCTAACAGTTTCAAAACTCAACTCTTACTGGACTTTTGCAAGTTCACATCTAAGTTTTGAAATTGTACTGCCAAACAACAATTGCATTGCCAAACAGCAGCTAAAGTTCGAAGCCGTTTGCATCCTATTTGTGATTTTTATTATCATGGAGGTTCTGGGAATGATCCAACATTGTGATTCAGATGACAAATACAGAATCAGACTGGTTTCTCGACAATCATCACATCCCCAATTCCCACCTAAACAAATTCTATGATATGCAGTTGGCAAAAATCAAAGAAGATTAAAAAGCAAAGAAATTAAGAAAAATACCTGCACTGCAAAGAGGTCGGACGACCATTCTGCAGATCCTTGAGTTTCTTCAAGATTCGCTTGGAGGCTGAAACATAGCAAAAAGAAAAAAAGCAATCATATTTTTGAGATCGATAACCCTAAATACTCGAAATTGATGAAATTTGGGGGGCAAATTTCAAACCTCGATCGGATTCTGAAGTGGGGCCTGCTCTAGGCATCGGAGCTCATACACCACAGCGTCACCGGAAAGTGACCCATAATAGGCCTGAGAATTTGGAGAAAGATTTCTAAGATTATCAGGGGTTGTTTATTTGAAAGAAGGATAAAAATGTAATCAAACGTGTAGAGTATCACACCTATTTTCCAGAAAAATCTTTTATATATGATACGAGCATTATTTGCTGGGGGTTATTTGCAATATGATCATAGCTAAACCCAAAAGGGGTTCTCTGCAAATTATCAATCCCATTCTTTATATTCCAAACGAGGGAGGATGGAGTTCTTAGACTTGAAAAATGAGTATTCTCTTCTTCTTTAAATTCCTTGAAATTCTAGTGTAAGGTTTCGGAATCCAATCAAAAATTTTATGCTTGAAGCTCAATGGTAAGGATTGAAGCTCTTGAGGCTCATCTTGACCAATGCAAGGACTTTTTTGAGGCTATCGAGGTTCATATCGACAGTTTCGAGGAACGGTTTGAAGGGCAACCGCTTTCGATTAACAATATGTTGCCACGAATGTGCACTCAACTCGGATTGGATCCCGAGACGGTGACATATTGGGTGGTGCAATCCAATTTCTCGGCCCCATCATGTGTTCGAAAGAATGCTCAACAGCAGGATTATCAAACTCCAGCGCGCTTGTCGAGCCGCACGCCAACCATTCGACAAAATGTCCACGCCAGCTCAGATATTTCTCCTAGTAAAATCAATCTTTATGTCCCAAGTCTGAAGTGTCAGAATGAAGGAGAAGAATTACTTGCTACAGCTCTTGGTGTGAACCTTCTTCATCCTCAAGTGCATACTAAACCCAGTCCTCCACTTGTTCTTCCCAATCCACTACTTGTTCGACAAAATGTCCAAGCAACCTCCAATATTCCATCCACTCCGAAAATCAATCCTTCGCATGCATATCTAAAGTGTCCGACAAAGGAAACAGAATTGGTTAGGTCGACTTATGGTGGTGGCGAAGAGGCTTATGAAGCAAACTATAATCTACATGCACTATCCTTTTCTCCTCAAAGGCAAATCGACGATGAAAATCCGGAACAGTGGAAGAACTCCAAGGCCGCTGCACTTGAGCCAGAGACTCAATTTGAACTTGTTAATTCACCACAGTACTCCACACATATTCGAGAAATTCATTTAATGAAAGGTATGCAAGAGTTGAAAGCTTAGATTATCATTACAAAGGTGATGTGAAAGCCAATGGCGATACTCAATTCAAGATGCTAAACATCAAGGCTATTGCTCCACAACTTGAGAGAGAAGTGCTCACACACTTATCCACACATATAAGAAAATCATCGAGCATCCACCTTTTTATGAAGAGCAAAATGTGGGCATTTATATAGAGGAAAAGAATGCATATTTTAAAGTTGCAAGTCACTGTGCATCATCGTATGAAAAATATCTTTGTTGGGGATATAAAGAACACAGGCTTTGCAAAAATAATGTATGGGAAGGACTCAAATCCATACCAGACTTGACTGGCTTTGCATCGTGCCTCATTGGTGGAATGGATGCCTTGATTATGGTCAAAATATTTGAGCTTAGTGAGAGAGTTGTTACTGAAACCTGTATATGCGATTGCCCTTATACTATGGATTACTTGGAAGCTCCAAGACTTGAATTCTCACCCATTTTCAGAAGTTTACTAGATGTTCGACAAAATGCTCAGCCATTAATTGAGTGGTTTTATTGGTGGGAAGAGTAATATAGTGGAGTTGGCATTGATTATGTGGAAATTTCAAAAGGAATTGAATGTGAGCGTATGGTTTTGAATATGCTTACTACACTAAAAGAAAGCATGGAGTTTGTCGGTGGAGTTACTTATATCGACCTTTCGACTTGTGTTCGCTCTACACATACTATGGTTGAAGATGTGAAATCTTTTGTTAGGGTATGGTTGTATGAAGTTGAAGGTGATATAGTTCCACATTTTATTGCTCATGGCGGCGTAGAAGCGACAGGTATTGTGGATGGCAATTCATTTGAGGAACAAGTATGGAGCACAAGGCTATATATGGATTGTTTGAATTAAAAGAATATGCTGCACTCTTTGTTGAAGGGTTTATTGCTCTCTACACAAATGGTTCAGCCGGGATTCTTATTTGCGCGGTCTTTATAAATGCAACCCCCTCCGTGTGTGATGAAATTTCCAAGAGATGTGTGATCGTGGAATGGCTTATAGCATGGAAGAGCAACGGCTTATAGCAAGAGCGTTGAAAGACACAAACATAATGAACTTGCTTTAGTCGGAGTTGCTTAATCTTAGACATTGAGGACACGGTCAGTTTTTACGGGGGAAGTATCAATATACCTGGTATGTCAGACGACACGTTTATTTTACAAGTATATATCCATACGGGCTACATGCACCTGCATGTTTGATCGATCCATCCATCCATCTACGCTAAAGCTATGTTTATTTGATATGAAAATATACTTGTTTAGAAATTGTCTGCTTCAACTGAAACCCAAACAAAAAAAAAAACAAAAACAGAATGATCTGATAAATACAATGCCTCAAGAAATACAGATAAAACTAATCATTGGTGAACAAAAAGAAAACTATGAATCGGGGATGATCTGCGGTATAGGAATTAAAATATTTAAGTAAGTTTTTGCCCTGTTTCTTCTCTCTTTTGGCCATTTTCTATCATTGTCTGCTGCTTTGGAACCATTAGTTGTTATTAAAGTTATAATTTTTTTTAGTTTGTCGTTGTAATTTTAGCATTTTGTACGGGTTACTTTGCAAACTTTGTATGTGGATTTAATGAATGAAATTGGATGAAAACTGTATATCGGAATCATTTACATATTTTGGTCTCTTAAGCAGTGGTTGAAGACCCTACGACTCTGATCGAACCTTTTCAACAGTTGA
This sequence comes from Agapanthus africanus, assembly GCA_030015575.1. NCBI lineage: Eukaryota > Viridiplantae > Streptophyta > Magnoliopsida > Asparagales > Amaryllidaceae > Agapanthus > Agapanthus africanus. Next base: position 559,241,017 of record JASDDO010000031.1, read on the forward strand.
AAAACGTTCAACTGCGGTCGACGTTTACAACTGCGGTCGACGTTTTTATATCAACCGCATTAGTTTTTCTATTAACAACAAATTCAAATCATTTCTTTAACTCAAAAGCAGCGACAAAGAGTAATAGTGAGAGGGGGGGCGATTGGCCCGGCAAGATCTTAAAAATGTCTAGAATGTGAAATTTAACCTCCATACAGAAATTGCAGCCAAAATGAATAGGTAAATCTCTCAAATATAGCTATTCTACCATAGTATAAAGAAGAGAGATTGTTATTTAGAAAGTGAATCATATCTCTATATTGATCATGCTAAATATTTCACCTGTATTAAGTTTAATCATGGTTTTGCTATTTTGGAAATTATATTAGGTTATCCAAATAATAATTATAAAAACCCAATAAGATCTTGATTCATTTTTATAAAATAGGTACTATTTATAATGCAAATCTTATCACTTAGAAGTTAGAACTGACTAGAATTTTTGCACGTGCGATTAGGGCGGTTAAACGAGCCAAACGAGCCGAGTTTTAGGTTGTTTGGCTTGACTCAATTAATTAAACGAACTTAAAAACTTGTTCAAGTTTGACTCGTTTATTTATCAAACAAGCCCGAGCCAAGTCTTCATCGAGACCAAGCGAGCTCGAGCATTATCGAGCCTATCTAAAATCTAAAAAAAAATTATAAATAATTATATCAATATATAAAAATATCATATCAATATTCAATATTATATCTGAAAAAGTGAGCAACGAATGCGGTTAATATAATTAAATAAACGAGTTCAAGACTTGTTTTGAACTTTGTCAACAAAATTTAAAGTTATTAATTTATTTAAATTCTTCAATATTATAGCATAACAATATTTAATTCAATATTTATCATGATGTAAGTTCCAGTTAATATCAACAAGCCAATAATTATAATCTAAATTTAGCAATAAGTAATCATATATTTATTCGTAGTGAATACCAAATAGGATACAAATTATCTAACTTTACATGAGCCTTAAACAATCCGAGCTTGAACACGAGCTGAGCTCGAGCCTGGCCGTGTTCGTGTTGTTCGTTTATTTCACCAAGTTTAGATTTTTGTTCAGGCTCGGCTCTTTTAGTTGTCAAACGAGCCCGACCCGAGCTTTTAACGAGCCAATCCCGAGCTAAACTCCAAGTTTTTTTAACACCCTATGTGCGATGTACATATGTATATCAAGATGATGTGTAAAAAAATATAAGTACAGAATGCATATGATTTATTTTGTAGTCCTTGAAATATATGAAATTTAATTTCCATATGAAATAAGTGTTTTAGCTTAATATTACCATGTTAGTTCATTTTTATGACCCAACTCTGATTTTGGTCATAAAAATAAGTACATGAATTAACATCCATTACGTTTTTTTGTAGAATTATTAAATTGCATGTAATTACATAAATACATATATTTGGTGAGATATAATATAGGGTTATTTACTGAAAACTCCCAACAAGTTTAAGTCAGAATCACAAAACTATCAATACTTTTAAAATGATCAAAAAACTATCATGACTTGACGGTCAATATTGGCCAACGTTATTTTTCATATCAAATGATCATTTCTCCCTTTTCACAATATAATTAATCAATTATGAATTGCATTTTCAATAATTTATATAATTATTAAATATTAACTAAATAATCAAAATAGTTTTTTGGGGAAGATGAAGAAGAAGAAATTGTCGAGGAAGAAGACGGTGACGACAACGATGAAGGGGGCAGTGAAGGGGGAGGGGCGGCGTGGGGGAGGCTGGGCGGCAAAGGGGAAGGGGGAAGAAGATGATGATCATCGTATTCCTGCTGCCAACGCCGACAGGGGAGGCACCTTCGAGGGGAGGCGAGGGCGGCGCCTGTAGAGATGGTGGGAAAAGAAGAAGAAGTCGATGATGCATCTTTTACCGCTGGGGGGAGACGTCGACAGGGGCGGCACCTGCGGAGGAGGCGAAGGCGGCACCGGCGAGGGTGGGGGTTGGGGAGGGGGAGAGGGGAGGGTAGGGTTGGGGAGGGGTTAATTGAGAAAGGGGTAATTTTACGGATTTTATAATTTTTTAGCTGACGTGACAACTTGGTTAATATGACGCTTAAATGGTACAAACGGTGCTAAGTTTGGTAGTTTTGTAATCATTTCAAAAATATTGGTAGTTTTGTGATTCTGGCCCAAATCAATTGGGAGTTTTCAGTAAATAAGCTTATAATAATAATTATTATTATTTATAATACTACTAAAAATTAATGATGATTCATATGTAATTTATGTACATAAAATTAGGGGGGAGGGGGGGGGGGGGGTTGGTTGTTTTTCAACTTGTTGAAGAGGGGTGATTGGGAATGAGATTAACATAAATTTATGAAATTGTATGATTACATGAAATTAATAATAACTGTTTTGGAATATTTAATTTGTATATTATTAGATTAAAGATAAAGTTTAAACCAATAATTAGTTTATTAATAGTCAAATTTAGTTTGAAATTAAATAGTTCGTTGTAGAATATTTAATTTGGATATTGTTAGATTACAGATAAAGTTTAAGCTAATAGTTAGTTTACTGAGAATCTTATTGAATTTTATCAATGATACAAGATTAGCTATATTAGTACTAGATTAAGATTTAAAATCTTATTGAATTTGATATAAATATTTGAATAATTGATTTCATTTCTTTCTTCATCGAATTGTTGGTTGTAGATTATTTAATTTGGATACCGTTAGGTTAAAAATTAAAGATAAAGTTTAAAGCAATAGTTAGTTTATTAAGAATTTTAGTTTGAATATGATTTGATTTATATATTTACGATCTGCTATATAAATTATCATATGGTTAGATTTTATAATTAAAAGATAGAATTATAAAGAATTAGAGGTCTTATGTCAAAATTTAAAATCATACCGATTTGATCTAAATATTTGAGTAGTATCTAAATATTTGAATATTTGAAAAATAAATGATAAATATTTAATTATTTGTATTAATCGGCTCTCTTTAGTATGTATCTTTGATTATTTTTATTTTTTATTTTTTAAAATTTGATGATATGGTTATTAATTTATTTTAGTTAAAATTAATTGCTTGAATATTTCAAATTTAAACAATTTTTTGAATAAAATACAAGTTATTATTATCCTAATAAATCATATTAGACTGCTATTCATTTGAAATAAAAGTAAATTATCAATAATAAAAGGCTAGAACTTTTCTTTCGTTTTATTTTCTTCTCGTGTCAAAACTTATTTTTAGAATATTTTTGCATTTTTTTATATTCTTATGAAGATATAAAAAGGTAGCATGTTTGAAATTTATATGCTGATAATTTTAAAACACTAAAATCATTTGTATACTATTCTATTTTTAGAGTTTAAAACAATAAAAATTTAATCAGCCCATGAGTTTGAGTCGATAGAAAAATAATAAACCTGTTAGAGTTAGTTAAGATTTAAAATTACCAGATAAAAATTTATTCCACATGCGTTGCGCGTGCAAAAAAACTAGTGTGTGTATTTCGCCTAGCTACAATAAATTTGAAAAGCGAATTGATGATGCTCGTAAGAAGAAATCCCCCAGATCACGACACGTGGCAGGTGACGTGTTATCCACATAAGCCCGCTAGATTCCTGGGGGTCACAGAGCCGGAATAAGTATAATGCATTGGGGACTTTCCTCGGCGCCTCGCCTCCAAGGTTGCACCAGACTTTCTCAGAAGACCTTCTTGGAGTACCTTCCCCCTTCGACTGACCGCCAGCTAATAGCTCGTCTCCGAGCTATCCTATACCTGAGACTCCTCAGCTCACCTGCTCATCTCCGAGCTAGCCTATATATGTGATTCCTTAACGCCCCTGTTTGGCCGGGAGCACGGAGCCCAAGCGCCCCCTTTAACAGCTCCGTGTATCTCGCCACGACGAGATTTCTGCCGCTCTATGTCCCGTCTCCCACGCCAGCGTATCTCGCCATTAATAGGCGTATCCCGCCATCAACACGAACGTGACGCAGGGGTGTAACGGACGGCGAGAATCTCGCATCGGTTCGCTCCATGCGACCGCTATATAAACCCCCAATTCTGGTAAGTCGAACTGAATCCAATACGCCGCTACTTTGCTTTTATATTTCTCGGCACTTAGTTGATCGTCGGAGGGTCCTACGGTGGTTTCCCATCCCGGGACTTTTCTTGCAGGTAGCTTGGCATTCACAACAACCCATTGAGATCCACACTTTCAATACTCACACCAAATCTCAACAGTTCGAAACCGCTGGCCACAAGATCGACGGAGCACAACATCTGAGGAAGAAATCGACCTCCATCAGTTGGCGCCGTCTGTTGGAACCCTTTTCCACCCAAAATAAAGTTGATCTTCCACCTTCGATATAATGACCAGCGATCCCCACCACGAAGATCCCAGCACGAGCCGCCCCGTCCTCCACAACGAAGACGGGAGCGGTCATCCTCCACGTCCCAACGTCGTCGACGCCTTATCTGCACGGATCGACATGCTCACGGCGATTGTGAACGCGCTCGCTCGTGTTCAAACGGCTGGCCATGCCCGCCAAACCACTGTCCCCACATCCCAGAACGACGGCGTGCGTGGGGCGACGGAGGGGCGCATTCAGGGCCTCGACCTCGCTCATGTCCATCTCGGTGCCACCGAATACTGGTGCGCCGATTCCAGCAGTCATGACCCCCATATGAGGAATGATTCCATGACTCGTCGGGCACCGGATAGTCTGACACGAGATCTCAGGGAAAACCAAGCCATCGCTTCAACGCCCGCCGTGCTCTAAGACGTCGGTTTGGTCGTCTGATTCCGGGGGAGACCGGCGTCCCCATGTCCATCTAGGCCGTGCACGTGGCTCACCTCGGGACCGACCACAAAGGGTCCCCCGAGGACCTGAAGAACGTGATAGAGAGAAACCGAAACCGCTCTATCGCGCAAGCCCAAACCAGAGACAGCAGGCCTCCGATTACGGAGAATCCTCAGGGTACTATTAGCGAATCGAGGCCTTCGAGAAGAAAATCGAAGACATGCGACGCGCTACCGCTCGGCCAAAAGAGTGGCAAAATACTTCACAGATTCGCTCACGAGACCCTTCACTGAGCAGTTACTAGGTGGGCGGGTCTCGTCTTGGAACAAATAGCCCAAGGTGGCCCTCTTTGACGGGAAATCTGACCTGGAGGACCACTTGGATGCATTTATGGCATGCATGAGCTTTCAAGACAAATCAGACACGGCTCAGTGACGAGCCTTCCCTACCACCCTCATCCAGGCCAGCCGAGATTGGTTCCGCGGTTTTGCGCCATGCTCGATCTTGACCTTTGACGAGCTGGCGACTCAATTTCTCAGTCATTTCGTCGGCAACCGACGACTTACCATCAAGAGTGAAAACATGGAATTTTTCAAGGTTTACGTCACTCGCTTCTATAATGCCCTTCTGGAGGTCGCCGAGCACCACGACGAAACGATTATCACTGCCTTGAGGTCGGGTCTTAGGCACAAAGAGTGGTTCCGCTCTTTTGCATTGGCACAACCTAAGACCATGACCAAGGTAAAAATCTGAACCGAGTGAGAAATCTAACTCGAGTCAGAGGTAAACGCCAACTTACCCCGCGGCGACCAAATGAACCTAAAGAAACAGGATAGAGAAGAGAAGAAAAAGGCCGACCATCCAAAACCGTATTCCCCGAGATTTCATGAGTACACTCCCCTGAACGTCTCTAAGGCCGAGCTACTGGAGGATGTTAAGGGCGGGAGATTTTTCAAACTCCCGCCAGCGACTTAGAAAACGGGAAAGCAACTTCGCGGCCCGTACTATGCTTTTCATCGATCACAGGGGCACCCGGCCAAGAACTGCAAGCACCTTCGTGACTACATCGAGGAGATGATCCGCTCCGGTCACGTGGTAAAGTACATACGAGACAGACGGCAGGCAGATCGAGAGCAAACGAACCAGCCTCCTCCCGGAGAGTTGACGATCGAGCAAATCATGGTCATCTCTGTAGGCTCGACTCCAAGCAACGAGGGCATCCGCCGCTTCCGGCCGGTCATGAACTTAACTGATCCGCCCCGCAAGAAGTGCAAGAAGAATGATCCGATCACCTTCTCCGATGAGGACCTTCATGGCATATCACTTCCGCACAGTGATCCCCTTGTAATAACAGCCCGGGTAAACCGATATGAAGTCCGGAGGATCCTAGTCAACTCAGGAAGATCGGCGGACATCCTGTTCTATGACTATTTCCAGCGTATGGGGTTAAACCGTCCGACATCCCACATCCTCTCCAGGTTTACAAACTATTCCGTTTCGGCCGAAGAAACGATCACCCCCCTCTCAACATTGGGGAACCAGTAAAAACGCGAACCATATCGGTGAATTTTTTCGTCGCCAAGATCCCGTCGTCCTATAACATTCTCTTGGGTCGCCCCACCCTAAACGCCTTCCGGGCTCAATTCTCAACCTACCACCTCGCGCTCAAATTCCTCCTGGACGATGGGGGAATAGGCCAGGCCTGCGGTGACCAGCAAACCACCGGAGTCTGCCTCGCCTTGACACTCCCCAAAGACAAAGAAGCTGATATTTCTGAAGGTACGTATGATTCTCGGGAATCCCTGGATACGTGCAATGACAAAAGTGAGACTCAGGGTTCCCCGGTGGAACCCTTGTTAGAGTTTCCTCTTTATGAAAGGAGACGATTGGTTCATTCTTGACCGGGGACGCTCGAGACATTCTTGTCCAGTTCCTCCGGAACAATTCTGATGTGTTCGCTTGGACTCCAACGGACATACCCAGGATCGACCCTAAGATGATCTCCCACAATCTCGGAGTCGACCCGAAAGCCCGACCAGTCCAACAAAAGAAAAGAAGCTTCGCACCAATGAAGCAGAAAGCGATAGAGGAGGAGGTGGACCGATTGCTCACGGCAAACTTCATCGGGAACCTGGACTACTCGGCTTGGCTAGCAAACGTGGTCATGGTAAAAAAGGCAAAGGGGAAATGGCGTATGTGCGTCGATTTTACCGATCTAAACAAGGCCTGCCCCAAAGACAATTACCCACGCACTGAGATAGATCAGTTAGTAGACAGCTCGACCGGTCATGAGCAACTGAGCTTCATGGACGCCTTCTCCGGTTAAAATCAAATTCGGATTATTCTCCGCCGAAAGACGCGACCGGGACGTTGGGACGTCTGGCCTAAATTTCGAGGACAGATGCTATTTGGTACCATCCGTCCACCTCTTTGAAGATGCCAAGTTGATTTATGACACCATGTATCGAAGGTTTAAACGGATGCGACCGATATAACAGACTTCGTCAGATTCCCCCTCGTTGAGGGTTTTTTGATTGTGGGGACGCTCTTCCCCGCAGGCGCAAGCCCCTGCAGTTAATTACGCTACTGCATCGCGGTAACTACTTTCTCTTTCTCCAGATGGTCACTTCGTATCGTGTATGTTTGTTTTGTTTTTGGTTGCCCGTGGATTGTATACGGAGACTAATTTATGTTGTCGCCCGTGGGGCGTGGATTAGTCCAAATCCGTATCTTCTTAGATTTGGGTTTGGGGTTGGATTTAAGGATACATTAGTCTCATTTGAGACTAAGATCAAGTTAAACGTTTGTTAAGGATACGTTAGTCTAATTTTAGACTAAGATTAACTTAACGGGATCGTTTAGATCCAACAAAAAAGCATTTGGGCTCTATTGTTTAGTTTAGGGACATGGCGGTCCATTAGTTTAAGGACATTACAGTCCAAGGTTAAGGACATCATAGTCCATGGGCTTAAGGACCCCACAGTCCAAGGTTAAGCACATCATAGTCCATGGGTTTAAGGACCCTACAGTCCGAGATTAAGGACATCATAGTCCATAGGTTTAAGGACCCCACAGTCTAAGGTTAAGGACATCATAGTCCATGGGTTTAAGGACCCCATAGTGTCACGACCCAAGTTTGGATGTGACAGGCACTCAGATTATATCATATCTAAAGATATGCACAATCCAAGTAAGCCAAAAACCAAGATCAAAATACCTTATTTCGGAATTATTTATGAAAATTTAGTTTTTAAGTAGAAATTTCAAGTTATTAAGTTTATTCATTAAACAAATAATAAAGGTTAAGTTTGGTTGTATTCCGGGTTGGAATCAACAATACTAACAATAAACATGAATATAAACATATAATGAACATCACTGAATCTCATAAAGAAAGAAGTTATGAACTGATCAACCGATCTCAACTGTACATATATTTACCAACTCTCTTTTCTAAGTCAAAATACAAGTCTGATGGAGTCTTTCTAGATACAAAAGTACAAAACCCAAAAGGGAGGTTACTACACATGTAACCTACCGATCAAAAGAGGAAATACGACTGCAAAAGTGATCCTGCCTCGCAGCTACCCGTCCACTCTATCCCTGCAAGGAACTGTGGCACAACGGGGATGAGTTGCCAACTCAGTGAATATGACTAACATATAACGGCGAATAAAGTAAATATGGTAATCATGCTAATGAATATGAATCAATATGAGTATATGTGAAATCCAACAATAAATCCCATCATATTTCTGAAATCACAACTCAATATAAATCATCTCTCGGTGTCTATCAACGACACAAAACTTTCATTTCTTATAGGCATCATTCCCCGAATGATCCTATACCCATAATATCGGTCGTCATCCTCTAGATGCACGCCGCATATTTCTATAACCAATATCCGGAATCGAGTAACCTCGCTAGGCTCCCCCGTCTCAATACGACTATCCTGCCCCTCGGTCTCGACCGGGTCCACCCTGTATCCAACTGTATATCTCCCCCACTCAGTATGGATAACGTAAATCCGCGACCGTATATCTCCCCCACTCGGTCCGGAATAAAACCAAAAACAGAAATCATCTCAGGGTGGACATGTCACATCAATCATGAAAACTGGATTTATGTAGTAGTACTCAAAAACTCAAAATCATAAATCCTCAATTCTGCATCTATCTCATATCCAACGTAGAAATACGCATAAAGTGACATGATGTAAATAATGAAATCTACCAATATACTTGACATGTGAAATACGATATAATTTATGTTAATATGTATGATATTTAAGTGTATGTGACATGGCAATATCGACGAGGTGTGTGTAGCATGTAAGATGTGCACGTGGCATGACTCGTCGATACTTGTGAAGTGTTCTAACAACTGAGCAATATACAAGCATTTTAATGAATGAAATTCTAACATTTACACATAATGATATGAATATTACATTAATTAAAACCATGGGCGAAACACGCCATCTTTACTAAATTCCCCGGTAGATGTTTAGTCTACTCACCGGAAAGTCGAATCTACTCCGAAATCGCTAATCCTTTCCCTTTCCTCGCGGCTTCCGTACTCCTTGTATCCGCGTCTAGATATACCAATATAACGTATATAAGCAAAACTATATTTCCGACATAACGGAAATAGAAACACGCTAATCCCCATAAGTTATATACTAGCTGATCCTATCAAGTTATTAAACACTTAGTCCTTCAGTATTTTAACCCTAATCTGTACTGGTTCAGGATTAATACGCGACGTAGTTTCGTCGTGTCGTTTTTAACGTTTTACGATTTCTTTTCCGATATATTCTCCCAGATTTAGATTACAGTGAAACTAAGTTAATTCAACAGTACCAAAATGACCTAAATTGTATACTGTAGATTACCCAATTGACCAAACCCCCAAACTCACCAACATGGCCGGCGACGCCGGCCAATTCCCTTCTCTCGCCGGCCTAAAACCGGCCCCCTCCTGTCGTCTTCTTGTGGTGTGTTCTAGTTGTTACCTACATCATTTCTACTCTGTTGAATTTATTTAATTATGTTCCAGATTAAAGCAGATTCTAACAGACTCTAAATTTATCTAAAATACGATATTAAGTGACATGATTAACTTTACACTAATTAGACTACAGAATCTAAGTTACCTACTATGATTAAGAATTTTACCTTCCTATGTTGCTGTAGGAATAACCCCTAAAGATTTATCCACTCCTTTTAGCTTGATGATGATCCAACTCAAGAACAAGCCCCTTCTCCTTCTTCTTCCTCTTGTTCTTCTTCTCTCTTTTAATTGTCTTTTTTCTTTCTTTAATTCATTTCAGTTTGATTTTGAGTTTTAAACTGAAAGAAATAACCTATTTAACTGAGTGGATGAAGAGATAAGGGAAGGTGGAGGTGTCAAGTGAAGGAGTGTGGGTGTTTCATGCAAGAAGGAGGTGGAGATGAGAGGTGTTATGAAAGCATGAGGTGGTTTGGTGATTATCTCCCATTTTCCTTTTGTTTTATTTTGAATTTATTTTCAGATCTGAAATGATATCCTTTTATTCATTTAAACCCTTGACAAAACCCTATTTGCATAAAACCTAACTTTGCAATTTAACCCCTCACAACTTACTTATTAGAAAACACATCTTTTGTTAAAATGAAGCTAAAATTTTCATTAAAACCCTTATAACTTATTTATATTACATTCTAAAATTCTAATTTAATTTGTATTATATATATCTTATGAAGATTGACATATTTGATTTTAATCATTTTATGATTTATCAGCTTATTCTTAATTTAATTAATTTTATTTATTTCTAGCTTTTTCCTAATTGTTACAATATTCCCCCCTTAAGAAAATTCGGTCCCCGAATTTAAAATAATTACTAGACATACCTATGAAAAGATGTGGAAATTTCTTCCGCATCGCGTCCTCCGTCTCCCAAGTAATCTCCTCGCGATCCTTTCCTTGCCAGAGAACCTTTACAGATGGCAGGATCCTCGATCGTAGTTGCTTTGCCTGCCTGTCCAGAATAGCTACTGGCTGCACTGTGAAGGATAGATCTGGCTCAAGCTGTAGAGTCTGATGCTGGATCGCATGAGATGGATCGTGAAGATATCTGCGTAGCATCGAAACATGGAACACCGGATGTACGTCGGGAAAACCCGGTGGAAGTGCTAACCGATAAGCCACAGCGCCCACTCTTTCTAAAATCTCATAAGGTCCAACATATCTGGGGCTGAGCTTTCCTTTCTTCCCGAAGCGCATCACACCCTTCATTGGAGATACTCGAAGGAACACATGATCTCCCACATCAAACTCGAGTTTGCATCGTCTTCGATCTGCATATGACTTCTGTCTGCTTTGAGCCGCTTTCATTCTATCTCGTATTAAGTGAATCTTCTCTGTAGTTTCTTGTACTATCTGCGGTCCCAATATACAACTCTCACTAAGTTCTGTCCAGCAAACAGGTGATCTACATTTCCTTCCATACAAGGCTTCAAAGGGTGCCATCTGGATCATCTCTTGAAAACTGTTGTTATACGAAAATTCTACCAAAGGTAGGTGACGATCCCAACTATCACCGAAATCTAGGCTACAAGCCCGAAGCATATCCTCTAATATCTGAATGGTCCGCTCCGACTGACCGTCTGTCTGTGGGTGGAAAGCTGTACTGAAACTCAGTCGTGTACCAAGAGCGTCCTGAAGTTTCTGCCATAGCCTGCTCGTGAACTGGGTACCTCGATCTGACACTATGCATGTCGGCACTCCATGTAGACGTACTATCTCATCGATATAAACCTGTGCATACTGAGCAAATCCATATGTCGTCTTCACTGGAAGAAAATGAGCCGCCTTCGTCAGCCTATTCACAATCACCCAAATGGAATCGTACCCTCTGCTAGTCCTGGGTAGACCCACCACAAAATCCATGGAAATCTGTTCCCATTTCCACTCTGGAATGGGTAAGGGTTGCAGCTCTCCGGCTGGCCTCTGGTGTTCTGCTTTGACTTGCTGACAAGTCAAGCATCTTGAAACAAAATCCGTAACATCCTTCTTCATTCCTTCCCACCAATAATTTTCCTTCAAATCACGATACATTTTGGTGGAACCAGGATGAATACTGTATACTGATCTGTGGGCATCCTCCAAAATCTCACGCCTCAATCCGTCAGACTCTGGCACACAGAGACGAGTCCTAAAACGTAGTACTCCATGATCATCAATCACGAACTCCGTCTCCTTGCCCAGCCTAACATGATCCATAATCTCCATCAAGCGAGCATCTGTAGGCTGCGCATCTCGAATACGATCCAATAGCTGAGGTCTGGTGCGAACATGCGCTAACTGACCTCCTGCCGATGTGAACTCAAACTGTATACGACTATCACATAAGACCTGCCAGTCTGTAGAAGACTGTCTCTGCAAAAGACTCAAATGAGATAATTTACCTCCAGGCCTCCGACTCAAGGCATCTGCTACAACATTTGCTTTGCCTGGATGGTACAAAATCTCACAGTCGTAATCTTTCACCAATTCCATCCATCTACGCTGCCTGAGGTTCAGATCCTTCTGTTGGAAGATATACTTTAAACTTTTATGATCTGTGAAGATTTGACACGTTTCTCCATACAAGTAATGTCTCCAAATCTTCAATGCGAATACTACAGCAGCCATCTCTAGATCATGAGTAGGGTAATTTTGTTCATGCCTCTTTAACTGCCGAGAAGCATATGCTATAACCTTGCCGTGTTGCATCAACACACAGCCTAAGCCCACTCTAGAAGCATCGCAATACACTACGAAACCCCCTGACCCGGAAGGTAAAGATAATACAGGTGCAGTCGTCAAACGCATCTTCAACTGTTGGAAACTCTGCTCACACGCATCTGTCCACTGAAAAGGAACTTCCTTCCTAGTCAATCCTGTCAAAGGTGCCGCTATCCGCGAGAAATCCTGTACGAAGCGTCTGTAATAACCTGCCAGACCTAAGAAACTCCGAACCTCCGTAACTGACATAGGCCTGGGCCAGTGTTGTACCGCTTCAATCTTCTTTGGGTCAACGCATATACCTTGTCTTGTAACTATGTGACCCAAGAACTCCACACTATCGAGCCAAAAAGCACACTTAGAAAACTTTGCATACAACTGATGCTCTTTCAAGGTCTGCAACGTGATACGTAAATGATGCTCGTGCTCCGTCTGACTCCGAGAATATACAAGAATATCATCTATGAATACTATAATAAACCGATCGATAAATGGTCTAAAGATACGGTTCATCATATCCATAAAAGCTGCTGGAGCATTGGTAAGTCCGAACGACATCACCAGAAATTCATAATGCCCATATCTCGTACGAAACGCTGTCTTCGGAATATCGTCTTTCCGAACCCTCAACTGATGATATCCTGACCTTAAGTCAATCTTTGAGAAGAATCCGGCTCCTTGCAACTGATCGAACAAATCATCTATTCGCGGTAATGGATACCTGTTTCGCACCGTGACGCGATTCAGCTGTCGGTAGTCGATGCACATCGTCATACTACCGTCTTTCTTCTTCACCAATAACACAGGAGCTCCCCACGGTGAAACACTGGGACGAACAAGTCCTCTATCTAACAACTCTTGCAACTGGCCTTTGAGTTCCTTCAATTCCGTCGGTGCCATTCGATATGGTGGTATAGAAATAGGCCCTGCATCCGGAATCAAATCGATACAAAATTCAATCTCTCGATCAGGTGGCAATCCTGGTAACTCTGCAGGAAATACCTCAGGAAATTCTCGTATGATCGGGATTTGGTCCAATGGAACTTCAGCGACCCCTATGTCCTGAATAAAAGCCAAGAACCCAAGACAACCCTTCTTCAAAAGCCGCCCCGCACAAAAAGCAGAAATCATGTTGACAGGGGTTAACTTGCAATCCCCCTGCACAACAAACACCGGTTCACCTGGAAAACAGAAGCTAACCGCTTTTCCTCGACAATCTACATAGGCATGACAAGCGGCTAACCAATTCATCCCAAGAAGTATGTCAAAATCCAACATGTCCAGGAGAATCAGATCAACAAGTGAATCTCTATTACCAATACGCACCGAACACGATCTGAATACGTGTCGAGCTATAAAGGAATCTCCAACTGGAGTAATCACTACCAAGGGTAACTCTAATAATGACGACTCCTTCCCCAACAAAAGTGCGAATCGTGAAGATACATAAGAGTGTGTAGAACCGGGATCAAATAAAACATGTGCCTCTAATGAGCATACTGTAAGAGTACCTGTCACGACTGCATTTGATGCCTGGGCATCCTGTGGAGTCAGTGCAAAAACCCGAGCCTGGCCCCTGCCCGCATCCTGTCGTCCTCTACCTCTATCTCCTCTACCTCTCTGAGCACGTCCTGCATAGCCTCGACCTCGTGGTGCAACTGCCTGGCGTGTAGCGCCAACTGGGGGAGGAAGTAAAGCCATCGGTGTAGGAGGTGGAAGAGGTAAAACAGCCTGTGGAGCAACGGTCCCGCCCTGAGATCTACAATCTCGCGCAAAGTGTCCGGGAAGTCCACAACTATAACAGGTAGATGGTGGTCTCTGATCACTAGGATAAGAACTGAACATCTGGCCCTGTGTCCAATCTCGTCCAACACTGCGACCTGGAATATATCTGCCTAGGTAGGACCCTCTACCTCTGCCAAACTGTCTATTTGTCGGCACGAATGGTCTACTCCTCTTTGGCTCCGGAACAACTCCTGACTGGCTCAAACGCTCCTCTACTCGAATCGTCGCATCCATGGCCTGTGCATATGTATCAAAATGCTGGGAGCCTATCGCCAGATACAACTGTGTGTCCAAACTCCTTAGGAACCTTTTCACTCGAAGCTCCTCTGTAGGTACCAAGTATGGGGCATATCGCGAAAGCTGGGTGAAGCGTAAGTCATAATCGGCTACTGACATACTTGCTGCTTTCTTCAACGCTTCGAAACTGCTAGCTCTAGCATCCCTCACACTCTCGGGAAGAAATCTGGCAAGAAAGACTGTAGAAAACTCAGTCCACGTCATCGGAGGAAGATTTGTAGCTCGCCCTCTCTCCATCGACTCACACCACTCCTGTGCAAGTCCCTCCAAACGAAAGCTAGTCAGCTCAACTGACCTCGCATCAGAACATCGTAATGATCTGCATATCCTCGCCATTCTATCAAGAAAAGACTGAGGATCTACCGCCACATCGGTCCCTGTGAATACCGGTGGTCTCAATCTCATAAACTCTGCAAGTGATACCTCCATCACTCTCGTATCTACTGGTGCTGCCGTCTGTGTAGGCTGTACCTCGGACTCTGCTACGGTCGGTGCTGGATCTGATCTCAAAGCTCGAGTGGTCTCAGCTAACTGTCCTACCACTCGCTGTAATCCCAACATACCCTCCTCGATCCTAGTCATGCGATCTGGAGGAGGAGGATCAACATGCTCATGCACCTCCTGCACGTCCGGTGTACCAGTCCTCGTCACAGGCGGACTCGCCCTAGCTGCATTCCTGGCTGCGGCTCGCCTAGCCCGCGTAGCCATAGCAACTGGAACAAGAAACGAGAGTTGATAAGGTGTGGGAACAGAAGAATTCAATAACGGAGAATCAACGGAAGAATAGATCAAGATAAACATCCTAAGGTTAGTTAGGCTGAATACGATAACGTAAATATGCCGCGGAACATACGTACGGTACTGCATTCGTCCTAATTCACCTACTCCATCAGACCAAAGGTCATCCTAACTCTCAAACTTACATCAACCTATTGAAATCCCCTACTGAATTCCGTAAGGTTACTCCTAAGCTCTGATACCAACTTTGTCACGACCCAAGTTTGGATGTGACAGGCACTCAGATTATATCATATCTAAAGATATGCACAATCCAAGTAAGCCAAAAACCAAGATCAAAATACCTTATTTCGGAATTATTTATGAAAATTTAGTTTTTAAGTAGAAATTTCAAGTTATTAAGTTTATTCATTAAACAAATAATAAAGGTTAAGTTTGGTTGTATTCCGGGTTGGAATCAACAATACTAACAATAAACATGAATATAAACATATAATGAACATCACTGAATCTCATAAAGAAAGAAGTTATGAACTGATCAACCGATCTCAACTGTACATATATTTACCAACTCTCTTTTCTAAGTCAAAATACAAGTCTGATGGAGTCTTTCTAGATACAAAAGTACAAAACCCAAAAGGGAGGTTACTACACATGTAACCTACCGATCAAAAGAGGAAATACGACTGCAAAAGTGATCCTGCCTCGCAGCTACCCGTCCACTCTATCCCTGCAAGGAACTGTGGCACAACGGGGATGAGTTGCCAACTCAGTGAATACGACTAACATATAACGGCGAATAAAGTAAATATGATAATCATGCTAATGAATATGAATCAATATGAGTATATGTGAAATCCAACAATAAATCCCATCATATTTCTGAAATCACAACTCAATATAAATCATCTCTCGGTGTCTATCAACGACACAAAACTTTCATTTCTTATAGGCATCATTCCCCGAATGATCCTATACCCATAATATCGGTCGTCATCCTCTAGATGCACGCCGCATATTTCTATAACCAATATCCGGAATCGAGTAACCTCGCTAGGCTCCCCCGTCTCAATACGGCTATCCTGCCCCTCGGTCTCGACCGGGTCCACCCTGTATCCAACTGTATATCTCCCCCACTCAGTATGGATAACGTAAATCCGCGACCGTATATCTCCCCCACTCGGTCCGGAATAAAACCAAAAACAGAAATCATCTCAGGGTGGACATGTCACATCAATCATGAAAACTGGATTTATGTAGTAGTACTCAAAAACTCAAAATCATAAATCCTCAATTCTGCATTTATCTCATATCCAACGTAGAAATACGCATAAAGTGACATGATGTAAATAATGAAATCTACCAATATACTTGACATGTGAAATACGATATAATTTATGTTAATATGTATGATATTTAAGTGTATGTGACATGGCAATATCGACGAGGTGTGTGTAGCATGTAAGATGTGCACGTGGCATGACTCGTCGATACTTGTGAAGTGTTCTAACAACTAAGCAATATACAAGCATTTTAATGAATGAAATTCTAACATTTACACATAATGATATGAATATTACATTAATTAAAACCATGGGCGAAACACGCCATCTTTACTAAATTCCCCGGTAGATGTTTAGTCTACTCACCGGAAAGTCGAATCTACTCCGAAATCGCTAATCCTTTCCCTTTCCTCGCGGCTTCCGTACTCCTTGTATCCGCGTCTAGATATACCAATATAACGTATATAAGCAAAACTATATTTCCGACATAACGGAAATAGAAACACGCTAATCCCCATAAGTTATATACTAGCTGATCCTATCAAGTTATTAAACACTTAGTCCTTCAGTATTTTAACCCTAATCTGTACTGGTTCAGGATTAATACGCGACGTAGTTTCGTCGTGTCGTTTTTAACGTTTTACGATTTCTTTTCCGATATATTCTCCCAGATTTAGATTACAGTGAAACTAAGTTAATTCAACAGTACCAAAATGACCTAAATTGTATACTGTAGATTACCCAATTGACCAAACCCCCAAACTCACCAACATGGCCGGCGACGCCGGCCAATTCCCTTCTCTCGCCGGCCCAAAACCGGCCCCCTCCTGTCGTCTTCTTGTGGTGTGTTCTAGTTGTTACCTACATCATTTCTACTCTGTTGAATTTATTTAATTATGTTCCAGATTAAAGCAGATTCTAACAGACTCTAAATTTATCTAAAATACGATATTAAGTGACATGATTAACTTTACACTAATTAGACTACAGAATCTAAGTTACCTACTATGATTAAGAATTTTACCTTCCTATGTTGCTGTAGGAATAACCCCTAAAGATTTATCCACTCCTTTTAGCTTGATGATGATCCAACTCAAGAACAAGCCCCTTCTCCTTCTTCTTCCTCTTGTTCTTCTTCTCTCTTTTAATTGTCTTTTTTCTTTCTTTAATTCATTTCAGTTTGATTTTGAGTTTTAAACTGAAAGAAATAACCTATTTAACTGAGTGGATGAAGAGATAAGGGAAGGTGGAGGTGTCAAGTGAAGGAGTGTGGGTGTTTCATGCAAGAAGGAGGTGGAGATGAGAGGTGTTATGAAAGCATGAGGTGGTTTGGTGATTATCTCCCATTTTCCTTTTGTTTTATTTTGAATTTATTTTTAGATCTGAAATGATATCCTTTTATTCATTTAAACCCTTGACAAAACCCTATTTGCATAAAACCTAACTTTGCAATTTAACCCCTCACAACTTACTTATTAGAAAACACATCTTTTGTTAAAATGAAGCTAAAATTTTCATTAAAACCCTTATAACTTATTTATATTACATTCTAAAATTCTAATTTAATTTGTATTATATATATCTTATGAAGATTGACATATTTGATTTTAATCATTTTATGATTTATCAGCTTATTCTTAATTTAATTAATTTTATTTATTTCTAGCTTTTTCCTAATTGTTACACATAGTCCGTGGAATGTTTGGTTGTCGGGACCCATCACCTCTCTGAAGACGTTGATGGATTACAACGACAAATATCAGAGGAGTAAAGAGATGTATCCTTGAACCAATATTGGTTGAGAGCTCTATAGTCCAATTGGGACTAAGATCTGAGATTTATGAGCCTATGGGCTCAATTAATCTGAATGAGGGGTTTATGGCCAACTTGGGCTCGGCCCACTCAGTTAAAATGTTAAACATTTGACAATGCTGAGCATTGATTTGGGTTCTGACAGCCTTTTTGTCTTTTACTGAATGCTGAGCATTCATCAAAGCTCTAGGGCTTTATTTAAAGAACAGTTTATGTTCTATTATCGCACACGTAAGGAACACGTGGCGTGCTTGGCGCTAGCGCCAGTTAATGAGCGCAAAGAGCTTCTGTGATATAGCACACACGTGAGGAGCACGTGGTGCGCTTGGCGCTAGCGCCAGTCTATGAGCGCAAAGCGCCAGTTTATGAGCGCAAAGCGCTATTTGTTCAGTGGCGCACATGTGAGGAGCACGTGGTGCGCTTGGCGCTGAGCGCCAGTCCATGAGCGCAAAGCGCTATTTGTTAAGTGGCGCACACGTGCTCCTCACGTGGTGCGCTTGGCGCTGAGTGCCAGTCCATGAGCGCAAAGCGCTATTTGTTAAGTGGCGTACACGTGAGGAGCACGTGGTGCGCTTGGCGCTGAGTGCCAGTCCATGAGCGCAAATCGCTATTTGATCAGTTTTATGATCTGAGAAATAAATTCTCGTTTATAAGAGACTTTGTCTCAAGGTTCTAAGAACAAAGTTCTTATTTTTTATAGGAGATATTTCAATCTCTTATATTTTTGGTGAAAGGCTCTGCCTTTATGGATCTATGATCCTAAGAGAATTGAATTATTCTCCTCCCTTTTATAATGAGATACTATGATCTCTGAAAGACAATTTGTCGTATAGATTTATGATCTGAAGAAAATTAAGTTCTTCCTCTTATTTTTATGATGAGATATTTTGATCTCTTTGTGAAAGACCTTGGTCTTATAGATCCATGATCTATGAGAAGAATTATATTCTTCTTCTTTAATGAGATTTTTCTTATCTCTGTATTTTCTTACCTTGAAGAAAAGTTCTTCTTCTATCGAGAGCTTCCTCCTATTTCTGAGATTTCTCAAAGTTTATAGGGGCGTTCCTCTATATGTGACTTGAAGTCTTGGGGCCTTTATATAGTGAAGGTTGATCTGTTTAATCGGTTAAGAAGATCTTTTCTCCAATTGATTTGGGGATTTCCCTATCGTTGGATCTTTGATCCAAGGGCTTCTGATTTACAGAAGAAAATTTTCTTGTTTTTAACAAGATTGGGAAATCTTTCCCCATACAGAATTTATTCTGTAATTTTGGTGATTTCTAATCACCTTTGGATCATTGATCCAACGGTGCTTTGATTTACAGAGCACAATCTTTTTGTTTGGAAAGATTTTGAGGAATCTCTCCTTAACAGAATTTTATTCTGGTTAATTGATGATTTTTAATCATGTTTGTTGGATCTTTGATCCAACGGTGGAGAACATTTAGTTCTAGCCCTAGCACACTCGTGCTTTGCATGTGGTGCACTGCTTAGAGTGCAGCGCACTCAGCGCCAGCACACTCGTGCTTTGCACGTGGTGCGCTGCTTAGAGTGCAGCGCACTCATGCTTTGCATGTGGTGTACAGCTTAGAGTGCAGCGCTCTCAGCGCCAGTGCACACGTGCTTTGCACGTGGTGCGCTGCTTAAAGTGCAGCGTACTTGGCGCTGCTATGAAGCGCTGCTTCATTTCAAAATTTGAAATTTAAACAGAGTTTTGATCTGATTGGGGGAAACAAATGCCCCCCACCGTTGCGCTCACGTGGCCTACACATGAGTGCGGCGGTGGCAGCATATCTGCCATTGGATCAACTCAGAAGTTGAAACGGCCTCTCAGTGCCTATAAATAGGACCTTTGGTCCTTGAGATGATCTCTGTTCATCTTCTTTCTTGTTTTCTGAGAATTTTTATTCTCCTTCGGAGCATAGCTCTTTGTCTTAAGAACTTTCTTAAAGACAGAACTCTGTCAAAATTTAGGTAAAGATCAAATCTTTTAAAGGATTATTTAATAATCTAGGGTTTCACCCATTAACAGAGATTTGCTCTTCATAGATCTTCGATCTAAAGAAAACCTTTTTTAGGGTTTTATCAACAGAGCTTTGCTCTCTTGAAATCATAGATCTAAAGAGATCTTTCTTAGGGTTTCTTAACCCATTAACAGAGCTTTGCTCTTCTCAAATCATATAAATTTGTTAATCTCTTATGAAGAACTCTTAGAGTTTGTTCATAGATCTTGAAGATCTCAGAATTTTATTTCATTAAATTTTTTTTAAAAGTTTTCTGATGGGTTATTCCATCATTTATACAGAGTAAGGCTCTTGCGGAATTTTTATTCCTATCATCATCAGAGTTGACAATGTCACTCTGTCACAGAGCGCTGCTCTCAAGGGGAGATTTACTCCTTGGCCCGAGGGGTCCTCATTGAATGAGAATCTTTTGAGGATTTCCTCATTTAATGACAGTCTCATCAAATGATGAGACTATTTCATTAATGATGAACTGTCATATAGATTATGTTGGTTCCCTTTGGTCCCTTTTCACTGCATTGCAGTGCGGTACGGATTTAAAGTACTTAGTGATAGAACTTAATTTGTAGCATTGGCGGCTGAAAATTTGTTCTTTTCTGCGCAGGTACTATGTCTTTCGACACTTCCTTTCCGTTCGTCCGTTCGGAAGGTGGATTCCCCGAAACACCCGTAGATCGAGAAGTTTTTGCACTGATCAAAGACCATGATCCGGAGCACAAGAATCTTCATCTATGGGGAACATGGTACAACCAAATCATTAGGGGTCGGTGGATCTTTTCTTGTGCGGCACCCTCAGATCCTATTTCGGCGATCCCTTATGCAGATGCACCCCCGATAAACTATGCTGTTGAGGAGGTGAATTGGACTTCAGAGGGTCTCCTTCGGCCTTCTATGGCCGCAATACCCGTGCAGCCGCCGGTGGCTTTGGACACTCTACGGCGGCGCATATGTCAGGGTGAGTCGCGCCCTTGGAGACAGTCATACAACATAGGACTAACTCCCCGTCACCCAGCCGGATATCTGCAGTGGGCCCGATACATCTTATCGGCGAAGAAGTCATAGTTGCTAAGGCTCGGATTGTACCCTGCGATCTATACTTCTTTGTTCCAGTATTTCAGACCTCCTACATGGCGGGTCAAGGCATTTCTGGAGCAATGGAACATTCCGACCCACACCTTCCTCTTATTGGATCGAGAAGTTTCCATTTCTTTGGAGGAATTTGCTGAGATCTCTGGTTTACCCGTTAGGGGAGAACATTACGAGGAGCTGCTTCTTTCGGATGAATATATATTTGCCACCAAATCAGTGGTAATGGGTCTTACCCCGGAAAACACTATTCAACACCAATTCCCGAGTTTGATAAAGTTGCTGAATATCTATGAGAACCTTTTTCTCGAATCCGGAAGTCGTGGGGTTAATTTTATGGATTTTATCGCTCATTTTCTCCGCTCGGAAGTACTGTCGAAGGAAGTCGCGAAGTTCGCCAAACTTGACGATCTTTTTCGCTTAGGTTTGGGCAACCTACCGACGGCGGAGGCGGATCAGAAGAGTTTCTTTCTCCCCGACACCCCGGTCGTCCCTTTTGCAGAGCTTGCAGCTCCTGGGATCGACGAAGAAACATTCTTTTTGGGGTTTCTCGGGCTATGGTTGAGCTGGTTTGCGCTTCTGATGCACCCTCGCCGTATGAGGCCGTCCGTTTTCTACCCAGCGCATTGAATGGTTGCTGGGATGCAAGTGGCCATCGGAATCGCTGGGTTGGCCCATTTGTATCACGGCCTCAGCTTGGCAGCAGACACTACTGAACCAGGGGTGCGGCCTGTAAACTTCTCGATGCATTATTTAACCTCGTGGCTCAAGTTGCACGTGCTTGGCGTCTTCGGTATCTACAGAAGGCCTTGCTTTTATGACAGGTGTAAGTTCCCTCGGATCATACGGCTAGTCGATGCATCCATTGTAAATCCGACACCGCGGGAAGCCAGGGGTTTGCTCCTTTGTCCGCGCATAGTTGGAGATGGCATTTCCTTCACCGATAAAATTCTGACCGTCGGCCAGGAATCCGTGAAAATGGTGCTTCCATTGCAGGACATTTTTAAAGACGGGGCTTCTGTCTTGAAAGCTCGGGAGATTCTTCATCTATACTCCATCAGGCCGGGCTTTCTCGTATTTAGGCAGAATGATTCGGCGTTGTTCATGAGATACCACCCGCATCATTTCGCCTAGTGGTTAATTTATAATCAGGGCGTCCCGCTTGAGGCTTTCTTGGCAGAACCGGCTGCTACTGAAGAGGGTATCCGAAGCGCGTTGCATCATTTTATGCGCTTAAACACAGGGTCCAACTTCTTCATCAGTGAACCGAGCTGTGTTCCGAAGGCCCTGAACGTGTATGTGGCGTGGTATCAACATTCGATAGGCACCGTCATTAGGGAAGAAAAGCGATTGTTGCTTGATCGCAAGGGCACTTCCTCGGCTGGTAACCCCGCCGTTCTCTTGAAATGACGGACCATTGTCCGTCCTCCCTTGAGGGAAGCTGTTGTGGCTGTGGTACCACGTGATATGCCTGAGCTGCCCCAACCCTGTGCTCCTAAAAAAGTGGTAGCTGCGGCGTCTCCTGAGTCAGGGGTGGGTACGGAAATTGGGACTCGCCGCCCGAAGTTGCTCGCTAAACGCAAGATCGTGTTACCGGCGACTGGGACTCATTCGTAGAAGAAGAAGAAGTCGATTCTTTCTACAGACGTTGTACTCGGCCAGGAGCCTCCTGCTCCTTATAGCGAGGGTCTAAGCGAATATGAGACCAACGAGGGTTTATTTATGGCGCCGGATGATACTGATCTGGAGGCTTCCATCGCGGCTTCCGAGCGATTAGCTAGCCACAAGGCAGGACTGATCATCCTCGCTGAGTCAGGTAGTCTTCAATCATATCTTTTTGTTGTCGCATTACATTTTTATTATCGTGTTTTGACTGACATTTTTTCTTCAACAGGCGTTTCCACTGAAGAGGCTCTCGCGGCTTCCCTCAAGACTTTTGAGGAGGAAGAGAGACTTCGCGCTTCGTTGGGCCTTGGTATATTTCGGCTCATTATGCCCTTATTCCCTTTTCCTTCATGGATAGTTTGACCCCTTTTTCATCTTATCGCAGGGACTACTTCGACCCAAGTTATCCCAAGTGCCGTGTCGATTTCGCAGGGTGGTGTGGAGATGCTTCCAAGGCCGGCTACTGAAGTGCCAGCTTTCCCAGTACCGCCAAAAGAGGCTTCACTTAAGCAACCGATGACGAACGCCATAACGGCTCCAGAGGTAGCTCCTGGCGCGGACGATGACGTCTCCTTGACGGAGGTCCTAAGAAGATCAGCTCTCACGGCCCAGGCGGAAAAGAAGCGCAGGAGGCGTGCAGCAAGAGAACGTAACGCCGCCTTGGCCGTAGGTGCAGGCTCGAGCGCTGCTTCCCCTGGCCCTGCTTCTTCAAAGGGTGCTCCAGCCGCCCTGTCTACCGCTCATAGACAGCGGGTACGCGCGGCTTGGAAAGCAGTTGAAAAGCCGTCCCAAGGTAACGTAACACTGGGTCCTTTTGTCAGAATTTGATCTTCAGATTCTCATATATCTTACCCTGCAGGGCCAAGTCCTGGTGAGGAGGTGGCGGGTGAGATGACGGCAACCACCGAGCCCGAAGCAGCTACTCTTTCCCAGGAGTCCGGGGCTGCTCCAATTGCCGCTCTTTCCGCCTGCGGTTCCCTGCCATCGCCTGGCATTGCGAGTGTCACGTCGGCTCTCGTGGAATCAGGGGACGAAGCTACGGGCGGCGAAACCACCCCCCCCGAATGAAATCTAAGAAGTCGTGATGCCTAGTGATGCTTCCGTCACCGTTTTGGCTGATGACCTGTCTGGTAGGTCTTGGATCGTGCATTCTTTTCGTTTTGCAATCCCTTCTGATGACATCTTGATCCTTTCAAATGTAGGTTTGGTGAGTGCTGAGGTTGTGACATCTGAAGAAGCACCACCAGCTGCCACTCTGACGGTTGCTGCCCCTTCGTCTCCTCTTATATCTTCTCGAATGTTGGAAGGTATGAGTTTGTGATTAATTTAAATTAGGGACAACATCTTCCGTGTACTGACTATGTATCATCGTGATCTTGCAGGAGTTCTCTTTGATCACCTGTATCAGGTGCTGAACCCGCATTTCTCTTTCTAGTCGGAGATTAGTCTGCCCGCTGGTGTCGGTGAGTATCTTTTCTAACCGACGTCTTTTCTTTTCTTTAACGGGCAGCCATATCATTGCTAATTCTTCTTTGCACTACTTGTAGCCTTACAAGTTGAAGGAGGGGACGAGGGTATCGTCGCGCCACCGGTACTCCCAGCTCTGCCCCCCTGTTGCAGCCGGTATAATAGACTCTATTGTTCGTGTATTTTTCTTTATTTCTTGAGCCGACATCTAATTATGATTTGTTTTGCAGTGGTCACACCGACTCCAGCTCCGTTCGAGTCTCGCATCATAATGCCGGCAGGGCCCTTTTCTAGACGTCCGTCTTCAAAAGGCGTTGCAACCAGCCTGCGTATGTTGAGCGAATACGTTGAGGAGCTTGACGCGGAGGCCCCTACCTTCGCTGCAGATTTTGCTGCCGAGGTTAATCCAATGCTGGTGACGCTTGTGAACTTCCATAACGAAGGCGTCTTTGAGTCTTGGGTTAACCACTGCAGGAAGATTGAGACCTGCCTACATGAGCTTGAGCTTAAGCGTCCTGCTCCTGAAATTCTGGCTTTGAACTCCCAGCGGGCCGCGTGAGTTGAGCAGAGCGTGTCCTTCCTCCGCCATTTCGAACAAGAAGCGACCTTGAAGCAGAAGGAACGCGAGGAGGCTTCAGGTGAATCTTCCCGGCCGCACGCCCAAGTTGAAGTGAATGGCGCGCAACTGAGAGCCGTTTTTGACAATTTGCAGCGATATATTTCGGACGGGCTGGCATTGAGGCGAAAGCTCGACTCTATTGAGTGGGTTACGCTGAGTCGCGAAGCCGCCCAACGGGAAATCGATGAGAAGGTTTCATCGTGCTTGCAGCAACGGGCTTGAATTGAAGCAGAGCTGGCCGCGGCGGCCGATCATGAGAAGGCGTTGAGAGGAGTGCGCGAGCAGCTAGCTGATTTATTGAAGACGCCTCTTTCTCAGTAACTATTTTTGTATAGATTAAACACTTGTAACCTTTGAATAATATGTATCCATTTTTTATTCTTTCATATGATTCAACTTGTACTCCATTGAATTCATGAATAAAAGATACACATTTTTTTTCTATTGTTGCTTTCTTCTCCTCGATGTGTTATTGCTATGTAATTCTAGCAAGTGTGGCCTATAGATAGTAGAGAATATTTCTCAGCCTCCTTGTAGGGTAGCGATGGCTTAGGAAGCAGGTTTAGGTCTGCTGCCTAAGACTTTTCAATTTTATGAGCCATGAGGGTCTCATAAAGATTTTTCTCCCTGCGAGTCGAAAGGATCTCGTAGGTGTGATTTCTCCTTAGGAATCGTGAGGATTCCTAAGTGTGTTTTCTCTTGAGAGTCGTAAGGATCTTCCGAGAGAATTTTCTTCCTTACAAGTCGAGAGGACTTGTAAGTGGTTATTTCCTTTCTTGTCGATATTTGACTTAGGAGAGTATGGCCTGTAGAAAATCTACCCTGACCTCTCTGCGAGACAATGATGGCTTGGGAGACAGGGTTAGGATCTGCCACCCAAGACTTTTCAACTTTATGAGCCGTGAGGGTCTCATAAAGACTTTTCTCCCTACAAGTCGAGAGGATCTCGCAGGTGTGGTTTCTCCTTAGGAATCGTGAGGATTCCTAAGTGCGTTTTCTCTTGAGAGTCGTAAGGATCTCACAAGAGAATTTTCTCCTTACAAGTCGAGAGGCCTCGTAAGTGATTGATGAGTTGACCTGCTCCCGAGTCAAAGCATTGCTTTGACGGGGAGTTCGAGGGTTTACTCTGGTTGTTTCCTACGGAGTCAGAATTGACTTTAGCTGTGTTCTACGGGGCCAAGAGGGGTTGACTTTGGCCATACGGAGTCAGGATTGACTTTAGCCATACGGGGTCAAGGGTTGCTCTGGCCGTTTCCCACGGGGTCAGGATTGACTTTAGCCGTGTTCTACGGGACCAGGATTTGCTCTGGCAGTTTCCCACGGGGTCAGGATTGACATTAGCTGTGTTCTACGGGACCAGGATTTGCTCTGGCCGTTTCCCACGGGGTCAGGATTGACTTTAGCCGTGTTCTACGGGACCAGAATTTGCTCTGGCCGTTTCCCACGGGGTCAGGATTGACCTTAGTCGTGTTCTACGGGACCAGGATTTGCTCTGGCTATTTCCCACGGGGTCAGGATTGACCTTAGCCGTGTTCTACGGGACCAGGATTTGCTCTGGCTGTTTCTCACGGGGTCAGGATTGACCTTAGCCGTGTTCTACGGGACCAGGATTTGTTCTGGCTGTTTCCCACGGGGTCAGGATTGACCTTAGCCGTGTTCTACGGGACCAGGATTTTCTCTGGCTGTTTCTCACGGGGTCAGGATTGACTTTAGCCGTATTCTACGGGACCAGGATTTGTTCTGGCTGTTTCCCACGGGGTCAGGATTGACCTTAGCCATATTCTACGGGACCAGGATTTGCTCTAGCCGTTTCCCACAGGGTCAGGATTGACTTTAGCCGTGGTCTACGGGACCAGGATTTGCTCTGATTGTTTCCCACGGGGTCAGGATTGACCTTAGCCGTGTTCTACGGGACCAGGATTTGCTCTGGTCGTATCCTACGGGGCCAGGATTGACCTTAGCCGTGTTCCACGGGACCAGGAGGTGCTTTCTCGGTTGTCTGTGAACCGTCGAGGTTTGGAACAGGGACTTTGCCATGGCTCCAAGGTTGATTGTCACGTCTGAATCCTGCTGGATTGAGGAGGAATGCTGTTGGTGATCTCTAGGCTGTCTGTGAACCGTCGAGATTTGGAACAGGGGCTTTGCCATGGCTCCAAGGTTGATTGTCGCATCTGAATCCTGTTGGAATGAGGAGGAACGCTGTTGGTGATCTCTGGGCTGTCTGTGAATCGTCGAGATCTGTAACAGGGACTTTGCCATAGCTCTAAGGTTGATTGTCGCGTCTGAATCCTGCTGGAATGAGGAACGCTGTTGGTGATCTCCAGGCTGTCCGTGAACCGTCGAGATCTGGAATAGGGACTTTGCCATGGTTCCAAGGTTGATTATCGCGTCCGAATCCTGCTGGAATGAGGAGGAACGCTGTTGGTGATCTCCAGGCTGTCCATGAACCGTCGAGATTTGGAACAGGGACTTTGCCATCGCTCCAAGGTTGATTGTCGCGTCTGAATCCTGCTGGAATGAGGAGGAACGTTGTTGTTCTTCTAGGATGCAGATGTTGCCGTCAAGATCTGATTGTCCCTTTGACAAGGTCTGGTGGGGAAATGTGGTCCCCTTTTTTGTTTATGCCCCTGGATGGTATACAGGGATCGATGTGATCTCACCTGTAGGGCGAAACGTTTCATTTCATTTCATTTTTTTCTTATTTCTTTCCGCGATGCTCTATCATTTTAGCTTTATATATCACGAAAGTTGCGATTTCCCAATCATTTCGGCTATTTTTCGCGGTGCCCAATCATTTCGGCTATTCGTTTTATTTACTCGCTGCTTTTTATTATGAGTTGCCCAACCATTTCGGCTATTTTGTGTGCATATATTTTACTTGCTGATTTTGTTACAAGTTGCCCCATCATTTCGGCTATTTTATATGCATTTGTGGCTCGCTGACTTTTCGCTGCGAGTTTGGGATTTGATACCGATTTAGGCGTCAGCATTGCTACAACTGGGATATTACCAGGAGCGAATTATCATTTGCCTCTGTCGATGTCGAACAAAAGCGGCTTAGCAAACAGGGTTAAGATCCTGTCGACTAAGGCTTTTGACTTCATGAGTCGTAAGGGTCTCATAAAGGTATTTCTCCCTACGAGTCGTGAGGATCTCGTAGGTGCGTTTTCTCCTTAAGAATCATGAGGAGTCTTAAGTGTATGGTCTCTTATAAGTCGTAAGGATCTTACAAGAGTGTTTTCTCCTTATAAGTCGAGAGGACTTATAAGGGTCGTTCACCATGTGAAGATATCCCTCGTCAGTAGTGGGACTCTGTTGGGGAAACGTTTATTTGTGCCCGTGGATTGTATACAAGGGTCGGCATTGAACCGCTTATAGGGAAATCTGGGGATTGTGATGGCTTAAGAACAGGTTCTGATCCCTGTAGCTTAAGGCTTTCGAATCTTATGAGCCGTGAGGGTATCATAAGAAGGTTCTTCTTACGAGTCGTGAGGATCTCGTAAGTGTAATTTCTCCTTAGGAATCATGGGGGATCCCTAAGTGTGTTTCTCCTTTGTGAGTCGTAAGGATCTCACGCAGTCATTTTCTCCTTACAGGGTCGAGAGGACCTTGCAAGTGTTTTCTAACGAGATTGCGCCCTTTCGGATTTTCACAAAACTCGCCGGTAGCCCTACTGTTTTTACTCACGGAGCCCTTTCGGGTTTTCATCCGTGCCCATTTCGCTTATGGACATACCCCTTTTTTTGCTGTCAGCCTTGGGATGCTGCGGTCCATAGTAGTTTATAGACGTCTCGGTCAATATCCAGTTTTAGGACATAGTGGTCCATCGTTAGTTTAAGAACGTTTCGGTCTGCTTGCCGGCTAGTACTTATAGAGTTTGGGCTTAGGAAGATAGCGAGCAGATATAGGCGTCGTCATCTATCGTTGACCTAGGCCGTGATTCGTCAGGCGTAGTATTTTTTTAGGAATCGACCGTTTATTGACCTGAAAGGTCTTTTGCCTTGCACGTCCATGAGTAGATAGGCTCCACCCTGGTAGACCTTGTCTATGATATACGGGCCTTCATAGTTTGGCTTGAATTTCCCCCGTTTGGCACGATTGGGGATCATAGGTTTTTTGACCACTAGCACGAGTTCGCTTTGGCGGAATGTTCTCGGCGTAGTCAATCTCTCATATGAGCGCGTCATCTTTGATTTGTAAGCTTCCAACTTTTGTTGCGCCATGAGCCGGGTTTCATCGAGAGCGTTGAGCTCCTCAAGCCGAAGATGAGCATTCTCTTCGTCCGTTAGTTCGTAATGAACCGCCACTCGTAGGGAGGGCAGCTCTATCTCCAAAGGGAGCACCGCTTCAGTGCCGAATACTAATGCATACGACGTTGTGTTTGTGGCCGTTTTGAACGTAGTTCGATACGCCTAGAGAGCTTCATGCAGTCTCTTGTGCCAGTCCTTCTTATTTTTGGACACCGTCTTTTTCACGATCTTCGTCAAGGTCTTGTTGAAAGCCTCAGCTAGACCGTTAGTTCGAGGATTATAGACCGAAGAGTATCTCCAGTCTATATTATGTTGCTGCACAAAGCGACTGATTTTGTGACTTCTATAGGCTGGTCCGTTATCGGAGATAATTCATCGCGGAGTGCCGAACCGATATATGACGTGTGTCTTGAAGAAATGGAGAATGTTCTCCGTCTTCACTTCTCTTAGTAGTACTGCTTCTGCCCACTTGGAGAAGTAGTCGGTTGTTGCCAGTATGAACCGATGTCCTCTGGACGATGCTTATTCAATAGGCCTGATTATGTCGGTTCCCCACATTTCGAATGGCCAGCTAGCCACCGTTGGATGTAGCGGATTTGGATGTTGGTGGATAAAGTCCCCGTGAATCTGGCACGAGTAGCACTGCTTCGTGTATTCGAGGAAGTCTTGGTTCATTGTGGGCCAATAATAACCCATCCTTTTGATCTTTAGTTTCATCTTCGACCCGGCTTGGTGAGACCCGCAGAGTCCGTCGTGAGTTTCTTGAACGACTCTCCTTGCTTCTTCAGGTCCCAGGCATCTTAGCCATAGAGAATCAAATGATCTCTTATACAGAGTATCATTGACAAAGGCGAAGGATAAAACTCGTTTCATGAGCTGATGTCTTGAGGACGCGTCTTCAGGTGTTCGACGGGATTTGAAGTAGTCTATAAAGACTTCTCTCCAATCCTTAATCTTTTCCTGGTCTTTTACTTGTAGGGACGTTTGCTCGGTAGCTCCCTTTTCTTCAAACGACTCCAGAGATATTTCTGCCGGTGCAAGAACCCGACGGCTTTGTACAACGATTCTCACGTCATCGAGGTTTTCGTCAGCCAGTTCTTTAGCGAGTTTAGCTAACGCGTCCGCTTTGCTATTCTTCGCGCGCGGTATGCTTTTCAGGGCATAGGCAGGGATTTGAGTCAGCAATCGTTGCACTCTCTCACCGTACTTTACCAACTCCGGTTTGCACGTCTGACAGTCGCCGTTTACTTAGCTAACGATCAGTTGGGAGTCTCCGTATATGAGGAGGTTTTCAATTCCCATGTCGACAGCGATCTCAAGACCTGCTATCAAAGCTTCATACTCGGCTTCATTGTTTGTCATTGGCTCTGTTAAGGAGAAGGCGAAGCGCATTATCCCTCCTTGTGGAGTCACGAAGATGAGGCCCACCCCAGATTTGATTATGGGGGAGTTGTGCTTTCGCTTCTTCATAGAAGATACTCCATCGAAGTAGAGTTCCCATCGGGTATCACTCCTTCTTCTCTCCCCGTCGATTGTGTCAAACGCTTGCTCATCTGGCAATTTGCAGTTCAAGGGAGAATCGACGGGTATCATATGCTCAGCTAGGAAGTCGGCGATGGCCTGGCCTTTCACTGCCTTGAGAGGACGATAAGTTATCGAGAACTCCATCAAGAGCAGGGCCCATTTAGCAAGTCGCCCTGTTAGTATGGCTTTTGACATCAAGTATTTGAGAGGATCCACTTTTGATATAAGGTGGACCTCATGTGCCAAAGCATAGTGTCTGAGCTTCGTCATCGCGAAGATCAATGCCAGGCAGTGTTTTTCGATGGGGGGAGTAATTGCTTTCTGCCCTTAGGAGAACTCGACTCAAGTAGTAGAGGGCTCTCTCTTTCCCTTGGTCGTTTTCTTGTGCCCATAGCGCGCCTAAAGAACCTTCGAGGTTGTTGTGTACAGGACGAGAGGTTTTCCTTTAACGGGAGCGGCCAGTACTGGCGGATTCTGTAGGTATTGCTTGATTTCGTCCAGTGCGCTTTGACATTTGCGATCCCAGACGAATGGGGTTCCCTTCTTCATTAGGTGACTGTAAGGATGACACTTGCCGGAGAGATTGGCTATAAATCACCGAATATACGCGAGCTTTCCTTGGAGAGACCGCAGTTGCTTGAGAGTCCTTGGCGGAGGCATATCCATGATCGCCTTGATCTTCGACGGGTCTATCTCGATACCTCGGTGTCGGACGATGAATCCTAGGAACTTGCCCGAGGAAACTCCGAACGCGCATTTGAGAGAGTTCATCTTCAAGTTGTATTTCCAAAGGCGCTGAAACACGGTCTTCAGATGCTTTAAATGTTCCTCGTATGATTTTCTTTTAACTACAAGGTCGTCAATATAGCATTCGACGATTTCATGTATGAGGCCATCGAAAATTTTCGTCATGGCCCTCTGATAGGTGGCACCGGCGTTCTTTAGACCGAAAGGCATCACCTTGTAGCAGAATATGCCCAGAGGAGTCCGGAAAGCGGTATGCTTCTGGTCTTCGGGATGCATCTTTATCTGATTGTACCCTGATGATCCGTCCATGAAGGAGAAGACTTCATGAGTGGACGTGTTATCTATCATCAGCTCGGTAACCGGTACAGGAGAATCGTCCTTCGGGCAAGCTTTATTGAGGTCCCGAAAATCCACACAGATGCGCACCGTCCCATTTTTCTTCATCACTGGGACAATGTTGGCAATCCAGTCAGGGTACTGAACCTCTTGGATGAAGCCGAAGTCGATTAGCTTCTTGACTTCGGCGTTGATGCTTATCTCAAGCTCGAGCCGCATCCTCCTTGGTGCTTGTTTGACCGGCTTGATGTCCGGAGATATCGCCAATTTGTGCACAGCAATCTCTGGATCGAGTCCCGGCATCTCTGAATAGTTCCATGCGAAGCACTCTTTATACTGCATGAGCACGTCTTTTAGCGTAGCCACCTTTCTTCAGACAATAGCTCACTGATGAATGTCGGCCGCGAGTCACTTGCCATCCCCGAGTCAATTTTCTTGAGGTTATCTGTAGTAATATGTATCCCATCTTCCAGCTCTTTTGGCGCTGGCGGAAATTCCCAGATCAATTCCTCTTCATCCTCGTTTTCGAAGCACCAGGAGAGGTCATCCATATCTTCGCCTATTCCTTCTTCTGACAGCGTTATCGCGTGACAGGTGCGGGATCGTTTCCAAAACCGATGTTGGTCTGTTTCTACTCTCGCCGCATACGTGGCTTTTCGGTTCATGCTTCTGTGGTGGGGTTACCCTCCAACTGCTGGATGGAGCGAACTTGCTTTGCTGATACTGGTTTTCTACCTAGTTTTTGAATGTAAAGCAATCTTCGAGAGGATGCCCTATCGCTTGGTGATAGGAGCAATAGTCCGGATGATGAACCTCACCTGCTTGCTCAGGGTGCTTAGATTCCGGGAGTGTCATCATCTGGTGTTTTATAACAAGATCGAATATCTTCTTTGTCTTGTCTTAGGGAAAAGAATATGCTCGACCCATCTTCTTTATAAGAGACGGATCTCTGCTGCTCAGTTCTCGATCGCGTGGCTTCTTAGACCCGCTTTGCCGCTGTCGAACGCCCTTTCTGTTCTTTAGCTTGTTTTTACCTCTGCGTCGGGTTTTCTGTATGACGGGCTGGCGACGAAGAGCATCTTCATTCTCCGTATCCTGCTGAAGGAGGCGCTGCTTCTTGGCTTTCTCGTAAATGGCCATTTCGTGGCTATGGTCATCCCAGACCTTTTGACCCGCTTCCCTTATTAGCTTGTCCATCTGTTCTTCGAACGACGGACTTGGCACTCTCATAGCGAGACCTTGTTCTGATTCAGGGTTAGCGTCTTCCCATAGAGCATCTCCTTCTTCGTCAAAGTCATATATGACGTAACAGCCACGGAATCGCTCCTGTTCCTTGGATTGAACATATCCAAGCCCGATCGTTTCCATTCTCCCGTTGGGCAATTTTCGCTGAGTTCCAGGGACGTTCCAGATCCTATTATAGAACTGAGCTTGTCGAGCAGTTTGTTTGAAAGGTACGCCTTGACGCCTCAACAGACTTTTTAATCCTTCTGTGTAGTATCTGGGAAGACGGATGGACTGGAGCCTGTCAAGCGTAGAATCGGCACCACGCCAAATTTCTCTCCCCACTTTGGTTTCCATGGCTTGATAAAAGAGGATCTCCTTTTCATCTCTTCGCCTGGGAGGGACGTAGAATGTCTGCAGTTCCTGCACACTATAGGTATTAAGTGCGTCGAGCTCTTTGTAACGCTCTTGCGGAACCATGACGATTTACAAACTCCGATCATCGTCAGCGAAGGCTTGTATCGATGGCCGAACAGAAAATACGGCATTGACCTCATCTTCCGAGTCGCTGCCAAAGACTAGAATAAGGGTTGACGGTCCCGGCTTGTTGCATTGGGGTGACCCTGAATAAACTATTTCTTCCTCCTCCTCGGTATCACTCCCGAAGACCGGAATAGTGGTGATAGCTTTGTTCTTCGGTTTATGGCATCTTTCCGTGTCTTCGAAATCTGGTAAGAAGTATTTTGTATTTTCGTACTTTAAGACTTCATTCACGGAGAATGGGTTCAACTCCCCTGTCACGGTATACTCAAGACCATCCTTGAAGTACTTCATACACTGATGCTGTATAGAAGGAATAATGTTGTACTCATGTAGCTAAGGACTGCCGAGCAAGGCATTGTAACATGTCTTGGCGTCAATGACGTGAAATTTGATGTCCGTGACGAGCAGCCTTAAACGTAACGTCAGTATCACGGACCCGAGCGTCCGTGACGACTGGGAGTCAAAACGGGAGATGGTGATTTTATCACGAGCGAGATGCTGAACGCTTACGCAGATTTCCTTCAACACTCTTACATTGAGAAGGTTGATGGAGGACCTATTGTCAACCAGAATTTTACTTATCTTGATATCATGACTGTATCTGGAGACATAAAGGGGACGGTTATGCTCGCACGTCCCGAGGAGGAGATCTTCATCGCCGAAGGAGATATCGGCCGTGTGCACTTCCTCCAGCTCGTCCTTCATATTTTCTTTGGCGAGGAAAGCTTGAAACTGGTCAGGCTCTTGTAGTGCCTTGATCAGGGAATCTCTCGCCTCTTTAGATAGCAGAAGGGCATCGAGAATGCTTAGCTGCGAGGGTATCTTCCTCAGGTATGCCAGAACGTTGTAATCCACCTTACTCTTCTTTGGCGGGTCTTTGGCTGTCAACTCTTTGACGGCTTGGTCATCGAGGGAGATATCTTCAGGGACTTTTTCTTTTCCCTTATCTATCATATTCGATCCATCGTTCGCAGGTCCGAGGTTTTTTTATGCAGCGTACGATTGCGCAGCTGAATGTTCTCACATGTCTTCTTTTCTTTCTCTTTTCCTGAGGTGGATTCTTTGAAGAGAGGGCTGAGAGTCATTTATTCTTCCGAATCGCTCCCGAAGGTGAGAACTTGCAATCCCCTGCTATCAACCATGTGACAATTGCCGGCAGCTCTTCCACGTTCATCTGTCGCATCTTTCCGCTGTCGATGAGCTTTACGCTTCATCCTCTTGAAGTGCTGCCTGTGAGCGACATACCCTTGCCACCAATTTTTAAAGGCATTGCATTCTTCAGTAGGGTGCGCAATCTTTCGATGATATAAACAGTAATTAGGATGCACATCTTCTTCATTAAGGTGTATCTCATCAGAAGTGTTTCCTTCGGAGGGTGGCAGCTTCATCCCCATTGATATGGCTTTGGCGAATCTTTTTCTTGTCTTGAACCTGCTTTTATTTGCGACGGATGTGTTTTGATCTGGTGGGAGTGTTTTAACCTTTTCGTCCAGTCGTTGGCGTTTGTCTTTTTCAAATATGGCCATTTCGAGCTCTCGATCCGCTTTGTTTTTCAGAAGAGCTTCGTTCAGGAATGCATCAATCATCTCGTCTGACGGTCCTAGGAGGTCCGATTTGGGATCTGCCCCAGTTTCTCCGCGTCAGGAGTTTCTTCACCGTCTATCGACGAGTGAGAGATCACATGGCAGCTTGCCATATAATCCTCAAGTTCATCTGACGAGTCTTCTCCATTGTCATCATCTCCGTCCTCAAGGACGTGGCTGAGAAATTCTTGAAGCGTGATTGGGGTTCGCGCTTTCTGGTTATATTCTTCCAACGCATCAATCTGCTTTTGCAGGTCCGTGCGCTTGTCATCAAGCTTCACGGGCTTTTTGATCTTTTTCTTTTTCTTCGAAGACTTTGACGGCTGGGTATGGGCGCTTTGACTATCACCACCAATTTTTGGAGTTAGGCGCGGCTTCAGCATTCCCTTGATGACTTCGGGTTCCAGCGGACTTTTCCATTTGATCGCCGGGCATGTTTGGAGATCTTTCAGCATTCTTTTCTTTTTGGCTGAAAGAACGATCTCCCATGGAGCTTCTTCTATAAAAGAGCATGATGCCTGTTCCCCGCCGAAAATCGGAAACGCGACCGCGCGGGTCCGTCTTGCCTGAATTTCGAGGCAGATGCTAATTGGTGCTATCCGTCCACCTCTCCGAAGATGCCAAGTTGATTTATGACGCCATGTATCGAAGGTTTAAACGGATGCGGCCGATGTAGCAGACTTCGTCAGATTCCCCCTCGTTGAGGGGTTTTTGATTGTGGGGACGCTCTTCCCTGCAGGCGCAACCCCCTGCAGTTAATTACGCTACCACATCGCGGTAACAACTTTCTCCTTCTCCAGATGGTCACTTCGTGTCGTGGGTGTTTGTTTTGTTTTTGGTTGCCCGTGGATTGTATACGGAGACTAATTTATGTTGTCTCCCGTAGGGCGTGGATTAGTCCAAATCCGTATCTCTTAGATTTAGGTTTGGGATTGTGTTTAAGGACACGTTAGTCTCATTTGAGACTGAGATCAACTTAAACGTATGTTAAGGATACGTTAGTCTCATTTGAGACTAAGATCAACTTAAACGTATGTTAAGGATACGTTAGTCTAATTTTTGGCTAAGATCAACTTAACGGGATCGTTTAGATCCAACAAGAGAGCATTTGGGCTCTGTTGTTTAGTTTAGGGACATTGCGGTTCGGTGTTAGTTTAAGGACATTACAGTCCATTGTTAGTTTAAGGACATTTCGGTCCAAGGTTAAGGACATCATAGTCCGTGGGTTTAAAGGGACCCCACAGTCCGAGGTTAAAGACGTCATAGTCTGTGAAATGTGTGGTTGTCGGGACCCGGCACCTCTCTTAAGACGTTGAAGAATTACAACGACAAATATCAAAGGAGTGAAGAGATGTACCCTCGAACCGAAGTTGATTGGGGATCTGTAGCTCAATTTGGAACTAAGATCCATTAATTAGATTATGAGCACATTGGCTCAGTTAAATCTGAATTGAGAACTTATGGCCAATTTGGGCTAAGTCCAATTAAGTTTGAAATGTTGGCCCTTTGTTGGACCATTGAACATTTGTCTGGGTTCAACCCCTCATCATTTAGCAATGCTAAACAAGAGTTTGAGGGCTCTGATAACATTTTGTCTTTAGATGAGCATTAAACCCTTCATTATAGCTCTAGGTTTCACTCTGCATGTCATATGAAATGATCAAATTTGAGACTCAGTTGAAGGAGAGGCTTTCCTCTGGAAAACTTAGCCAATTTGGCTAAGATTGGCTTTAAAATGGTGTTAAACACTAGAGGATATCTGGTGGTCACGTGTCCTCATGTGATGTATTTAAAACAGTGTTAAACACTGGAGACGAAATGCTTAAAATAGTGTTAAACACTAGAAAGGAAGGGGTCACGTGGGGGCACATGAGGGCACCCAAAGGTGGGGCCAGACCTCCTTTGTTTTATTCTCAAATCTGCAAATAATTGTTAAACACTTTTAGTTTTCACGACCATCACGTATGGGCACATGATAGGCATCCATGCATTGATTATTAAAGCGTTTATTAGGGGTCATGTGAAAACACGTGAGAGCGCCCAAAGCCAATACTGCTTTTGCTTTTGTTCCCTTTGTTTTGGAAGTCATGTGGGAGCATGCGAGGCATTACCTCCAAGCTTTCTGCTTTCTCATTTTGGGGGATCTGTTTAGGGGTCACGTGGAGGCACGTGACCTAGTTCTTTACATGCATGGAGAGCTTTCAAGTCTCTTTGTTTTAAGAATTAAATTCTCTGTAGGGTTAAACCTTAATTATGTTTTTAGAGGAATTAAATTCCTATGTATGTGGATGAATTAAATTCTCATATAGGGTTAAACCCTAGTTCTGTCTTGGAGGAATTAAATTCCTATGGATTTGGGGAGAATTGAATTCTCATGCAGGGTTGAACCCTAATTTTATTTGGAGGAATTAAATTCCTATGAAATTGGGAGAATTAAATTCTCATATAGGGTTAAACCCTAGTTTTATTTGGAGGAATTAAATTCCTATGAATTTGGGAGAATTAAATTCTCTAAACTCAATTCTCTCTCTAAGTTTTGGATCTGCATGGCAGAATCTCCCCGATGAGAATTAAATTCTTAACTTGTGGGGAGATTTGCTTCTGCAGATCTTCAACCAGAGAAAGAACAAAAGTTCTTTTGCAGAAGAGTTAAACTCTTAGACTGAGAATTAAATTCTCTTTTTGTTTTATGGAGCTTTGATCCCTTTCCCCTTTCTCACTTAGGGTTTCTTTTCTTGAGAATTAAATTCTCCTTTCTTTTCTCTCTGCTATTGTTTTTCTTCAGAAAATTCCAAGATCCAAAAATTCTCCTTTCTCTCCTCTTCTTGGCTCCTATTTATAAGAGAAGGAAAAGAATCAATTTGTTTAGTAAATCTTTCATTGAAAGATTTTGGTTATTTTTTTAACCAACATAATCTTTTAGATCAGTCAGTGAATTTTATTTACCATTGGATTTTTAATCCAAAAGATATTCTGTTTGTTATTCTTGGTGAATTTCAGGGAAATCTTTCCTTGTATAAAATCTTTCCATAAATTGGTGATTTTTTTATCACCATTAGATTTTTAATCCAACGGTGCTCCACTTTACAGAGCATACTCCTTTTTTTGTTTGGAAAGATTTAAAGAAATACTTTCCCAGTTAGGGTCTTTGATTTTCCTTAATTAGAATTTAATTCTATTAATTCAGAAGGCTTTTAAAGCCCATCACGTGTTGGCACGTGATCCCAATGTTTGATCATTGAAATAGAATTTAATTTTATCAATTAAAGAGTTTAGGAACCTGTCACGTGTTAGCACGTGACCCTCTTGGTTAAACATTTTATTCAGAATTTAATTCTGCCTTTTGACAGAGCTAAGGAATCATCACGTGTCAACACGTGACCCTTGGTCACGTGTGAGCACGTGATGCCTCATTGAGGTTTTTTCCTTAGCTGTTTCGTTATATTTTTGTTTGACTAGAATTTAATTTTATAAAGTAAAGATCACAAGAACCTATCACGTGTCAGCACGTGACCCTTAGTCACGTGTGAGCACGTGATACCCCTTTGGGGAATTTTCTGATATTTTATCAGGGAACAAATGCCCCCACAGCGTTGTTCTCACGTGTTTGCACGTGAGTGCAACGCTGTCAGCTTTGCGACCGTTGGATCTGTCTAGGGAATAGGGGAGATGAACCGTTCCCCATCACATTCTATAAATGCAAGAGTCCTTTCAGAAGAGCCTCCACTCTGTTCATCTTCTTCCTTGCTTGCTTTTTCCTCTGAGAATTTAATTCTCTTTCCCAAAGCCTAGTTCTCTGATTCAAAAATTTTCCAGAGTTTAACTTTGTCAACAAAGACTTCCCTTTTTTCAGGTGAGGATCTCGAATGGTTGGAGGAACTCCTCGTAGAAATTTGGATTTTAAATCCACACCAAGGGTTTTTTCCCCTTTAATCGCACAAATTTGAATTTGTTGGTCACTTAACAGAAGTTGTCTTCCCAGGGATTTGTTTAAATCTCAATGTTTGATTTTCCTCATCACTAATCATTCACGGGTGTTTCTTTCCAGGCACTATGGCTGTTCATCTATATAGTCTGAACGAATTTATTTCGTATGAGGATATTCACGTACATGGCCGTTGTCAGAACCAAGAGTTTATTGATGCCCAATGTGCGGAGATTATGGATTTTCTGTATGCGCACAACGGTCGACTCCTTCCTCGCCGTTCGACTCTCTTGAAAATCATAGTGGGAGCAATTTAGGGAGCACTTCCTGGGTTTCACGAAGCCATACCGCTTAATGCGCTGGATGATGCCGAAGACAAGGCGCATTCAGTGTACCTGTCGGGCCTGATCTCGAAAAAGCGTCGAGATAACCTCGTTGATATTCTGCATCAAACTTTCCAAAAGACGACGATAATCGCCTCTTATCAAAAGGACGAAGACATTGGCGAGGATCTCGACACTCGCGATCGTGAGAGGATGCATACGAGAATGGTCAAAAGGCCAGAAAGATTCTAGACGGCCTTACTTTTGAATTTCTCAATCCGTGTCCCGGATTTGATGTCTTACCATTGTAAATATTTCCTCTTATTTTGTATGAACTTTTAAAGTATGAATGATAAGTCTCTCGTTTCCCTTCGTGTCACATGCTTTCTTTATGCCATTTTGTCATATTGTTGTTGCTGCTCACGTGTTTGGAATGTGAGGCACCGTTGGGGATTTCAATCTCACATCGGCACCCACTCACGTGTTATTCACGTGCGACATTGTTTTACTTTCCATTATATGTCAAGGTTGGTGCTCACGTGCTCTGCACGTGGGGCCCCATTGATGGGGCTGTTTAATTTCCCACGCCATCTTTTCTGTGTAAGACATTGAATGCAGAGAGGGAGCTTTGGAAATAGTCCCACCTCTTTGATTTCCAATGCCTTTCCTTTTTCTGGGCCTTGGAAATAGTTCCATCATGCAATATTTTCTGTGCGCAGCATTTAATGCTCCCCTTTATAACCTGAAGCTATAGTTTTCTTTCTCTCTTCATAGAGAAATCCATTTACAATTTAAGGTGATTATCTTAAGAAGACAACTAAGTGCTATGGCTTGCAACCGTCCCCATGATCGTCAACAACCATGGGAGGTACCTGTTGAGGAGATGATTCCTCGTTTTGCTGCGCGACTGGTGGATCCCCTGCTCACCGATGCCGAATGTGACGCGGTGACATATGAACTTCTGATCCATAAGGGGTCCCCTCTTCCAATGGGATCCATTTGGCTCCGGATGATTCTTCTTGCCGTGTTTGCTGACATCCCTCCTCACCCAGCAGAGATGACCCTAGCGATCCATGATGCGGCTGAAGACAATCTCGAGTGTTTTTATGATGCGTGCCTGATTACTCAGGCTCTGAAAGATTGCTCGGTTCATCTGTTGGGCCAGATAAGAGCCCGACAGGCTATTATGTCTGCTTTTGCGGATGAACATGGCGCCAACCGGTGGGGAGCCACTCCTCGTGAAAATCTTCGTTTCGATGTGCTGGAGAAGGCGGAGAGGGAGTTAGAAAATTTTGTATTCTGTTTTGTTAACCCTTGTGCCACTGATCCCTTGTTTGGTGATCTTTTCCCGGTGGCGTAGTGTGTTTAAATCGATGTACCCTTTTTATCATTGGCTGTTACATGCTTTCCGTTGAATTTTCATGTTTGTAGGATACTCGTACGCGCGTCTTGCTTGCGTAAATGAGCTTTATGTTTTTCCCGTGGGAATTTTCTTTAA
Source organism: Agapanthus africanus (assembly GCA_030015575.1). Taxonomy (NCBI): domain Eukaryota; kingdom Viridiplantae; phylum Streptophyta; class Magnoliopsida; order Asparagales; family Amaryllidaceae; genus Agapanthus; species Agapanthus africanus. The sequence continues at coordinate 559,282,348 of JASDDO010000031.1, forward strand.
TCGCGAGCGCTATCGTTATGTTGCATGCGCATCTTTTTGGGTATCATTTCCTTTTAAAGACTCATACAGTTGCAAATGCATGCTTGATGGGATATGCATCGGAGGCTTTCCTTGTTGCTTCCCATATCAGGTGATTTGTGCTTATTCTAGATTAAGTATTGTCGTCGAATGGAGGTTTACTTGCACATTCTTGAATGTACACGCCTTCCTTCGGAGGTTGTGGCCGTGAAGACGAGCTTACAGGGGCTTATTGAGCGGTGCGCTGCGAATATGACATCATGCGAGAAGAGGCTCAGCCGCAAGTTTTCGGAGAGGGAGCTGGCTTCCAAAGCGCTGAGGGATCTTTAAGCCAACCTTACGGCCAAGACCACTAAAGCATATGAACTTTGGCGGGTGCTTCAAGAGGCTATCAAGGAGGTGGTAGCCATTGATAAGGCCGCCGTGTTTACTCGTGAAATGGTCGAAGCCCATAAGGTTACTGAAAAAGAACTTGAAGGCCGGATTGCCTCATACCAGGCCCAACAGGCTCAAGGGGAGGCCCGTATTTTGACGATAATGAATCATGAAGCCGAGGCCTAGCGGAAAATGGGTGAACTGGCAAATCTACTAAATCGCCCGCCGACTTGAAGAATTGTATATATATTTTTTCATTCTTCTTTTGTACATACTCCTGAATGAGAGTATATTTTTTTTTGTTCTTTCGGAAATTGTACTTTGTATTCATTTTGATTCATGAACAAAAAACATATTTTTCTTCATGATGGTGTGTCCCTTTTAGTAAGTGTATTATGTGGATAGTCTATTTCGATTTCTTTGCAGGACAACGATGGCTTAGGATTCAGGGTTAAGATCAGCCTCTTAAGACTTTTCAACTTTATGAGCCGTGAGGGTCTCATAAAGAATTTTCTCTCTACAGGTCGAGAGGATCCCGTAGGTGTAATTTCTCCTTAAGACTCGTGAGGATTCCTAAGTGTGTTTTCTCTTAAAAGTCGTAAGGATCTCACAAGAGAGTTTGCTCCCTAACGAGTCGTGAGGACCCGTATGTGATGGGTGAGGTTACCATTATCCGCACTTCACGGAGTCAGGAGTTGCTCTGGATGCTTCCCACGGGGTCGGTTTGACATGGCCGTGTTCTGCGAGGACCAGGCTCCGCTCTGGATGCTTCCCACGGGGTTAGAATTGACATAGCTGTGTTCTGCGAGGACCAGGATCCACTTTGGACGTTTCCCACGGGGTCAGGATTGGCATAGGCCGTGTTCCACGTGACCAGGAATTTGCTCTGGATGCTTCCCATAGGGTCATATCCATGTTCTGCGAGGACTAGGCTCTGCTCTGGACGTTTCCCACGAGGTCAGGATTGACGTAAGCCGCGTTCCACGTGACCGGGAATTTTGCTCTGAATGCTTCCCACGGGGTCATAGCCGTGTTCTGCGAGGACCAGGCTCCGCTCTGGATGCTTCCCATGGGGTCATAGCCGACCAGGATCCGCTCTGTACGTTTTCCACGGGGTCAGGATTGACATAAGCTGCGTTCCACATGACCAGGAATTTTGCTCTGGACGCTTCCCACGGGGTCATAGCCGTGTTCTGCGAGGACCAGGCTCCGTTCTGGATGCTTCCCACGGTGTCATAGCCGTGTTCTGCGAGGACCAGGATCCGCTCTGGACATTTCCAACGGGGTCAGGATTGACATAAGCCGCGTTCCACGTGACCAGGAATTTTGCTCTGGATGCTTCCCACGGGGTCATAGCCGTGTTCCGCGAGGACCAGGCTCCGCTCTGGATGCTTCCCACAGGGTCATAGCCATGTTCTGCGAGGACCAGGATCCGCTCTGGACGTTTCCCATAGGGTCAGGATTGACATAAGCCGCGTTCCACTTGCCAGGAATTTTGCTCTGGATGCTTCCCACGGGGTCATAGCCGTGTTCTGCGAGAACCAGGCTCTGCTCTGGATGCTCCCCATGGGGTCATAGCCGTGTTCTGCGAGGACTAGGATCCGCTCTGGACGTTTCCCACGGGGTCAGGATTGAAATAAGTCGCGTTCCACATGACCAGGAATTTTGCTCTGGATGCTTCCCACGGGGTCATAGCCGTGTTCTGCGAGGACCAGGATCAGCTCTGGACGTTTCCCACGGGGTCAGGATTGACATAAGCCGCATTCCATGTGACCAGGAATTTTGCTCTGGATGCCTCCTGTTAGTGTATATGCCCTAGAGGCTATTACTGTATCATACTGGTTTGTATATTACTTAATGGAAGCTTGGGATATTCACAGTTGTATAGACAATCTTGCTAAATATAGTAGTATGCTACTTGGTTTGTTTCTACTTCAATGTGTACATGTGTTTATTTTAGTATATCACTTATACACATTAGTGGAGCCCTTAGGATTTTTGCTTGATTACCAGCGTTGTGATGGCAGTCACACTAGTGGGGGCTGGGTAATCTATAAGCACATCCTTTTGCAGGTCCCTAGTCGCAGGACTATCGAGAGAGGGCATCGATACTCCGGAGTAGACTAGCGTATGCGCTTCTCATCCCAGTGTGGGAGGTGGTCTGTCCCACAGCCATCAGTACGTCGTACTGGAGATAGTATGCGGGTGCTCGTTGGGTTACGAGTACACTGGACAGGACTCGTCGGGAACTGTTGGTTGGTACTATACCTATCGTCAGTTATCAGTTCCCAGGTGACATGAGTACAACTTAGTCCGCTGACTTGACACTGTCACTTCGCCTCGAGTGTGTTCCCACTGTACTTAGATTACTACCCTACCACGGCTCAAAGGAGTCGTGCAAACAGGTAGTAGTTGGGTGCAGTCCCGAAGCACTTGGAGGCAGTGACGGTTAGACAGGATTCGTCTCTCCCGGTATTGGGGGTTGACATCGCGCTGTGTCTAGGAGAGCCATTACACGAGTAGTCCCTGGCCAGGGCAAGCGAGATATACTGGTAGGTTTCCAGTGTTATCTCAGGGTGTTCTGGGCTTCACTCCGACACGACTTGTACCGCTTTTAGGGGACTGGCGTTTACCGCCCCCTAGGCCCGCCATGCGATGTATCAGACGAATAGACCGGACTGTATGGAGATTGTCACATTCAGACTCAGTAGGAGTTCAGATGGGTTTCACCTCGTCCATCTTCTTATCGGCATCTACCTGGGGACCGTTACGCACAGCTAGTGCCGCTTGCGATATGTGGTTAAACCCACTGCCAGCGTAGTGTCGAGTCTTTAGAGTCCCACACAGAGGGCTATTCGCCTTTGGGCAAAACAGAGTAGAGGTCGCATGGTTTTGCGACAGGGTTCGTTCTCATCCGCGCACTTGTGCACATTTGGCGTCCGGACGGATATTACCAGCGGGCTCTGGTTTGAGCCAGATCCTAGTATGTGTTTTGGGGTTAGTTTTATCTCATAGTATTCATGTTCCTCGGAACACGAATGCGGGTGTGTATGCACAGTTGATTGAGGCGGAGGAAGAGGATTTTCATTAGGGTTTCGGAACGGGTGTGTATGCACAGTTGACAGTCGCCTTTTTCCAAACCCTAATGAATTTGTGATATATCAATTAATAATATTAATTAAATGAAATTGTGTCATGGTTGGGTTTGTTGACTTATTGACCAAGGTTGACTTGTTGACCATGGTTGAAACATTGACTATCATCATTACACATCAAAGATGCTCTTTGATTCTAGCAAAATCATTTAATATGAAATGATAATAGTCTTATCAAACCTTCCATCAACTTTTCATTTAGATTAATTTTATTAATTTGATAATTCACTAGATATTGTTATGGTTGTAAAAAATCATTTCATTCTATCATATTGATTCTCTCTCCTCTTTTCTTCTTCCTCCTCCTCTAGTTCAAGGAGATCCATTCTCATGTGTTGAGAAACCTCTCCTTGAGATAAAACACTCTAAACCACTCTCTACTCACTCTAGGGTTGAAGGTCTAGCAAGCCGAAGACCTTAGTTCTCTCAAAGTTCGAGAAAGGAGCCCAAGGTTGAACCCTCAGATGGATCCATCTTTGACGGAAGAAGGCGACGAGGAAAGCACCATCCAACCGCTACAAAGAGTTCAAGAAGAAGGAGTTCAAGTGAGGTAAACCCCTAACCGAGTAGACAAATCTCTTGTTAGGTTGCTAGTGTGTAGTTTAGCCAAGATCCGTATTTGTAGTCCATGTTACCCAAACCCAAAAAATCGTTTTTCACCATTTCCGCAAGCCCGAAAGAACCGGGAGAGGTAACGTGGACTTACAGTGGTATCAGAGCCTAACTAAACACACCCTAGCATGTTAGCAAAGTATTTAGAATATCGACCGAACGAAAAAACCGCAAAACACCCCGGAAAACCCTAATTGCTGCCGATTTTTTTTCTGCTCAAAAATTAAAAAAACATGCCTTAAAAATCGGCTCAGGCTTTTCTATAAACAGGTAAGAAAAACGATCGAACGAGCCGACCAAGTCACCGCGGTTCCGCGGCCGACTTGACTCGGCCGTGGATCGTTTCTCCTGCAGTTTGTTTCTGGGGGTGTTTTGGGATTTTTGGGATGGTTTGTTTCTGCCCAGATTTTCTAGAGAACAAGTTTGTTTTTGGGGTGGCTACAAATCCGTATTTTTGTCGATTTTCTATAGACTTTGGCTAATGGTTATATCTGTAATGTTTATATGTATTGAACGTCTACTAATCGCTATACGTCGATTAGTGGGGGTTATACATATCTGTGATCTGTGATGTTGATGGTTTGTATATATGAATTTGTTGGATTGTCGCGGATGAATAGCCGGGGGGAATTGTGAGATGAGAGTTTTTGTTTATCTTTCAATTCTTGTAATATGTAAATTGATGTAATATTATTTTTGGCCGCACAACCGGGTCGGGGTTGTAGCCGTCATTGTATAATTTCTTTTTACTGTTTTTGCTCCTAGGATAGACCCAAGGTGGGGTGCACAAACTACCGGGTATCTCGAAGTGCCGAGTGGCCTACTCACGTCGTTGAGGGAGGTTGCTCCACTTCGGATATTTGGCGGGTAGTTTGCCGCACCCGTAGGGGTCTAGGGTGGGGTTTTGGCTGTTCATCGCGACCGTGTAATCCGCTTTTTGTTACAGGCTCGTACAAATTGCGGATTCTTAGTATATCCAATGTATTCATCTGTGATCTGAAATGGCTATCATTGCAACATATCTGTGTATGATATTATTTAGACGTTGCTTATGTTTTGCAGCCGCGCTAGCCCAGCCCCCGCTCTGTCGTTAGTTAAGTAACCTAACGGTGATGACGGGGCCCCGTGGCGAATGCGAATGGCATAAGCGTACGTCATATTTTGGTTGTTTTCTGCAATGGTAGGATTAAATGATGGGACGCATTAAAAGAACTAATGCAAGAATAACATGCATTAAAATAACTAATGCAAGAAAATAAACCAAGTAAAAGTCGTTGGAACACTTTCAAAAACCACTCGGTTTCTTTTCAAAATAACTTTTAAACGCGGAGCTTAAACCACTCCTTTTAAAAGCTATCTCGTTCCATCGATTATATCAAGTTCACTACGTTCACGGTTTCGCCAAAACCATTCGTAGCCCTCCGTCGTTTCACATAAATAGTCAATAGTATTCAAACTATGTATGTTGGCCAAAGTCAAGGCATAGTGATTGGTAGCTATTGGGTATTCATGTGTAGCATAGATAGATGCGTTGGTTTGGGACAGTCGTACTGCCATTTTGGCCAAAGTCAAGGGTAGATACGGGTGGATCCAAATTAACCTGGTTAATGACGGGTAGAACTTGACATGTGACTTATGATATTTTGGCCAAAGTCAAGGTCATAAGAGCATGGGGCAAAAATCCACATCGGGAGTTTCAAAAGAACTGAAATTTGCTAGCGCTGCATACCATTTGGAGTGTGATGATTCTGGTAGGATTCCTTCAGTTTTGTCATATGATGATATTTGGATCCCGATCCTACTGTGAGTATATGCTACTCCTCGGGAAATTTCTCACTAAACGATCAATGCTATAAACCAAGTAGGTGTCTAGAAAGGTGTTAGCGGGGCTACGCCCCCAGGGAAAAGAGGTTCTTAAATTAAGGAACTTCGCGAAAGCGTTGGAAAACCTCCCTCGAAGTACCGACACCAGCCTGGCCGAACGGTTAAGCAAGTATTGTACGGTGAGATTGATCCTGACTAATTCTTCCTTTTTGGTTTGAGGAGGGATTCGAGAGACAGTGGGAGCCATCCTGTTTAGACAAATTAAAAACCACTCTAAACTTGCAAGAGCATCGTGCTAAAGTGTTTCTTCTCTCTCTCCTAATTGCAGCGACCATTCATCATGACTGGACTTAAGTTACTACTAGATAAAAACATACTGACAGGGCCAAACTACAAAGATTGGCTCAGGAATGTCAAGATGGCAATCACTTACGACAAGTTGGGGTATCTCCTTACCACCAAAGCTCCCCCCGTTCTAGGTCCTACCTCCAGCGTCGCGGACAAGGAAATCCGTCAGACTTGGGAGATAGATAGCGCGAAGGCCAAATGCCTTGTGCTTGCCTCTATGGACAACGAACATCAGAGGAGGCATGAGAATATGGACCTCGAATCCATATTTCTCCATACAAAAGAACTGTATGGAGAGCAATCTCGTATCGCAAGATACGAAGTGTCGAAGAAGTTGTTTTCGGCAAGATTGGCCGTCGGATCATCGGTAGCGGAACACGTGCTTAAGATGATTGGCTTCATTGAGGAGCTCGCGGACCTTGGGACCACGTTAGAGAATGAGCTCTATACGGACTTGATTCTTCAGTCCCTTCCTTCCACTTACGCCCAGTTCATCCTGAATTTCAACTTACAAGAAAAAGAAGTTGAACTTTCAGAACTCCTCAACATGCTGAGGAGTGCAGAAGGTAGGGAAACATCCACTTTGTTTGTAGGAGGATCTTCCTCTTCTAAGTCCAGGGCGAAAGCCAAGGGAAAGAAGAAGAAAGCCCCCGCCAAACCAAGGGGTGGTGTTAGTAAAGTGGATACGAAGGGAAAGGCGAAAGCAACAAAAGTAGCGGGGAAATTTATGGATAAAGAAGAATGCTTTTACTGTCACAAAAGTGGACACTGGAAGAAAGATTGCAGGGCTTGGAAAGCCAGAACACAGGAACTGAAGCATGTTGCGGCTTCAGCTTCAGGTGTGTATGTTATTGAAAACTGTCTATCTATAAACTCTACTTCCTGGGTATTGGATACCGGATCAGGATCTCATATCTGTAATTCTTTGCAGGCGTTGACAAACCGTAGGGTTTTAAAGGCAGGTGACATGACCCTCAAAGTTGCAAACGGAGCTGGCATGGATGCTAAGGCCGTGGGGGACTATCACCTGGGGTTGTCAGATGGACACGTTTTGGTTTTGCGTAATTGCTATTTTGTACCCAACGCAACTTGTAATATCATTTCTGTATCTTTGACTTCTAAAGAAGGTTATGAATTTGCGTTTGTAAGTAATGTTGTAAACATTCACCTTAATCAAGTTCTGATTGGGTCAGGTACATTAAGCAATGGAATATACGTATTAAACCAACCACAGATTTTCAATGTCCAGAATACAAACAAAAGAAAGTCTCCGGAAATAAATCAGACTTTCTTATGGCATTGTAGACTAGGTCATATCAATGAGAGAAGGTTGATGAAGTTACATACAGAAGGATATTTGAATCCGTTCGAATATCAATCGTATGCCACTTGTCAATCCTGTCTCAAAGGAAAGATGACAAAAACTCCGTTCACTGGACACGGAGTAAGAGCGAGCGAGCTCTTGGGACTCGTACACAGCGACGTGTGCGGTCCAATGTCTACACATGCGCGAAGCGGTTATTCTTACTTCATTACTTTTACGGATGACTTTTCAAGGTACGGTTATGTCTTCTTAATGAAATATAAGTCCGAAGCCTTTGGAAAATTCCAGGAATATAAGAATGAAGTAGAAAAACAAACCGGCAAAAGTATCAAGATTCTAAGATCGGATCGAGGTGGTGAATACTTGAGTGCCGAGTTCCTGGACTATTTAAAAGAGAATGGAATTCTCTCTCAGCTTACTCCTCCATACACTTCGTAACATAACGGTGTATCGGAGAGACGGAACCGAACCCTATTGGATATGGTACGGTCCATGATGAGTAACGCTGAGTTACCGCGATCATTCTGGGGGTATGCGCTAGAATCAGCTGCATACCTTTTGAACCGAGTTCCCACTAAGACTGTGCCTACTACACCATATGAGATGTGGTGTGGGAAGAGACCCTATCTTAATCACATTAAGACATGGGGAAGTCCAGCTTTTGTCAAAAAGTAGCATGTGGACAAGCTCGAGGCACGCTCAGTACAGTGCAAGTTCGTGGGATATCCAAAGAATTCCAAGGGATATTTCTTCTACTGCGAAAAGGAACAAAAGGTGTTTGTTTCTCGTCATGCCCACTTTCTAGAACACCAGTTCTTAGAAAAGGATATTAGTGGGAGCGCGGTAGAACTGGAAGAAATTCCAGAACCACGAGCTATTACTGAAAGCTTAGTGGAACCAGAGGGTTCAAAAGAACAGGACATTCCTATGCCACTCCGCAGGAGTAGTAGGCAGTCTCATCCGCCCGAGAGATACTACGGTTTTCTCATAGACGGGGATAGAGAGGATTGCATCATAGATTATGATGAGCCTACTAGCTTCCAGCAGGCCGTTCAGAGCATTGACTCGGTAAAATGGCTGGATGCAATGCGGACCGAAATGGAGTCCATGTACACCAACAAAGTATGGACATTGGACATTGCTCCAGACGGGGTAAAACCCGTAGGATGCAAGTGGATCTTCAAAAGGAAGATTGGTGTAGATGGACAGGTTGAGACCTATAAAGCTAGACTGGTTGCAAAGGGTTTTCGTCAAAGACCTGGTTTGGACTATGACGAGACCTTTTCTCCAGTAGCTATGCTGAAATCCATTCGGATCCTTCTTGCCATTGCTGCCTTCCACGATTATGAGATTTGGCAGATGGACGTAAAGACAGCTTTTCTAAATGGAAATTTAGAGGAGTATGTCTATATGGACCAGCCAGAGGGTTTCATTCAGAGTGGGAGCAGCGGAAAGGTGTGCAAGTTGCTTAAGTCCATTATGGACTAAAGCAGGCATCGCGGAGTTGGAACATCTGTTTTGATGAGACGGTCAAGAAATTTGGCTTTATCAAAAATCCAGATGAACCATGCATCTATAGTAGATTTGTAGCGAGAACTGTAGTATTCCTCGTTTTATACGTGGATGGCATTCTCTTAATAGGAAATGACATTCCTATGCTACAATCTGTCAAGGGGTTCTTGTCACACAGGTTCTCCATGAAAGACTTGGGTGATGCCTCATACATTCTGGGGATCCGGATCTATCGTGACAGATCCAAGAGGATACTGGGACTTTCACAGTCCAGGTACATCGACACCATACTGAAAAGATTCAGTATGGAAGATTCCAAGCGCGGTAACCTACCGGCTTGTCACGGGATCACCCTCTCTAAAGAGATGTCTCCCAAGACTGATTTAGAGAGGGATCGCATGTCTATTATACCCTACGCTTCTGCGGTAGGCTCTATAATGTATGCGATGTTGTGTACCAGACCAGATGTAGCTTATGCACTGAGTGTGGTAAGCCGGTATCAGTCAAACCCAGGGAAGAAACATTGGATAGCAGTAAAGAACATTCTCAAGTACCCTGAGAAGGACTAAGGAGGTGTTCTTGGTGCATGGCGGAAAAGATCTCCAGATTGAGGCCTTTGCTGACTCCAGCTTCCAGAGTGACAAGGATGATTCCAAGTCCATGTCGGGTTTTGTCTTTACCCTCAACGGAGGGGCGGTGTGTTGGAAGAGTTTCAAACAGGAAACCGTTGCTGACTCGACTATGGAAGCGGAATATATCGCTGCTTCTGATGCAGCAAAAGAAGCCATCTGGATAAGGAAGTGTTAGTTATATGTATGCCCTAGAGGCCATTACTGTACATACGATGTATATTGTAGTGGATGCTAGGACATATATAGGGAGGACTTTCTTGCTCGACATGATAGTATGCTATCTGGTTGTACTTTATCTTAACATGTACTCTGATTGTCTCTATATTACATGTTGATAAAGCCCTTAGGATATATACTCGACTACTGGGACTATGATGAGATCATACTAGTGGGGCCACGGTAGTCGACGAGTACATCCTATAACTGTTCCTAGTCGAGGGTGTATCGAGACAGGGCATCGATACACCAGAGTAGACTAGCGTATACGCATCTTGACCGATATGATGGGCGATGGATGATCCCATATCCATCGGTGTTTGACATCAAGGATGGTGTACGGGTGCTCAGTGGAGACTGGGTACACTGGACGGACTCGCCGAGAACTCCCAGATGGTATTATACCTCACGTCAGATGGCAGTTCTCCGGTGACACTGGTACAGAGTAGTCTGTTGACCCGAGATCGTCATAGAGTCTTGTGTGATTACCACTGTGCTTTGATTTCCATCATACCACGTCCAAGAGGGCGTGCAAAAAGGTGGCTTTTGGGTACAGTCCCGAATCACATGGAGGCAATGAGCGATAGGAGGGGATTCGTCTCTCCCGGTATAGGGAGTTGATGTTGTGCTGTGTTCGATTGGCTATAACCGGAAATCCCTGGACAGGGTTGCTGAGATTTACTGGTAAGTGTTATCAGTAGTTTCTCGAACTGTTATAGACCTCATATCGACACGACTTATCGAGCTACTGGGGTCTGACGTTTACCACCCCTAGGCGAGATATGCGACATATCAGACGACGAGACCGGACTGTACGGGAGTGTTACTGTTTGGATTCACAGGAGAATGTACAGGCTTGCTTGTTGATCTTCTGAGCGCTCAATACCTGGGTAGCTGTTACGTTTAGCTGACCGCTTGCAGCTTGTGGGTGTTTGATATGATCATCAGCTACCGCCGGCGTATTGACGATTATTTAGAGTCCTACACAGAAGTTTCTTGACTCAGGCAAAACGGAGTAGGGGAACATATGTGATATGTGCGGGACCGAGGATAATGCGATATGAGATACCGTATTCTATTCTCGCGATATTTGATATCAGCCGGGTCATCGGATCAAGTGTTGATTCGATGAATCGGTACGGATAAATATTAGTCGGTTATATGCGATATAGCCGGATTGTCGGATCAAGTGTTGATTCGATAATTTAATGTATAATAATATATATGATATATTAAATGACATTAACTAATATTTGCTCACTAAAAGATTCTTTTTCTCACTCGGGTAATACATTGATATATATGCGATATATGTTAAATGTATTATTTTTATTTTGTTACGATAAATATTATATATGTGATATATAATATTGTAACATGATATGATAACTAATGCAACATGTTTAGTGGGGTTTAAACATGATTAGGGCTTGGATTAGGGTTAAGTCTTCTAGTTGATTTTAGAAGCTTTTCATTTTGTCATGATAAACATATTTGTGTGTGACTCATCTTTAACCCAACCCAAAGCCTAACCCTAGTTAATTCTCTACATGGGTTTAGTCAACCATGGTTGCATTATTCATCATATTATTTCTTTTTCTATTCATCACAAAAGAAATTCAATCATTATTCATCTTCTTCTTCCTTCATTCTTTCATGGAAAAAGCTTACTAGCTTTTTCCAAGTGATGAATAAATATGAGAAAAAGATAAATAAAGAGAGCAAAAATCCTACTTCATCATCCTCATCTTCCCTTACCATTTAGATGAGGGTGTTCACATCATTTCATGAGTGTTAGCTTGTGTTAACGAAACTTCAAGGTAGATCATCTTAGTATCGAAGATCAGAAGCAAAGGTTGCATCTTTCTCTTCGTGGAACCTCTCGAGAGTCCGGAACCCGATGATCGCAGCGAAGGGACCACAACACGGAGTATATGAAGTGAAGGACCGGATCTACAAAGGTTGTAATCCCTCTCACTTAGTGTTAAAGTTGTTAACATGCTAGTTTTCGCCTAATCTCTAGTTTAAAGATCCGGCTTCGGGTTGTTCGGCACGGCTAAAATTTTAATCGGGCATAGTTGATACCTCATAGACCCTTGTGCGCGTGCTTAGCAACCCTACAGTGGTATCAGAGCCAAGCTAGAGCTTTAGGCGAAGTCTAGACGAAGTTTAAAGTCCGATCGAACCCGGAAAACCCGATATACCCTAGTTTCTGGAAATTTTTCAATACTGTGATATTTTTCATATTAAAAATGCTCAAAAAAATCAGCAGGGAAATACAAGAGTTACTGTGAAGCACGTGCTCCTGATTCCACCAAAGCGCGGCGGAACCGCGGCACAAGCATGGCTTGTGCGGCGGTTCCGCGGCACTTTAGTTACTTCACTATTTCAAATTTGCACGGTAATTCTTATCTTTTAGTGCTGTATTTTCTGGGAATTTTTAATATTTATTCATCTGTTGAATTCTCTTGGTTGTATTGGGGATTCGATGATTCGATCGGGAACTTTAACTGCGTCTTTTGTGTTTTGTCCGGATAACTTTTAGAAACTGTTAAAAAGTTCGAACGGATATCAATAACTCACTTTTTCCCCTGTCGGAAATTTTTTCAAAAGTTGGATTTTTTTCTCGTGTTTAAGAACGTTCTAACTCGTGCAAGTAACGCGGTGGACCCTCTAGAAGACAATAAACCTTAACTCGATTATGTGACCGTCTTGAACTGCCTTTTGAACCTTAGGGTTTGGGGCAGTACGGCGTGCCACATGTGAGGCGTTGGCTTGACCCTTCTACGGCTGGACCATTGGTACTGTGGCATGTGATGGATGTTTTAAAATTGATTTCAAGTGTTGAGATATATTGGGGAAATCTTGGGTGTTTGATGATTCGATCGGAAAGTTTAACTTTGTCTATTTATCTGGAATGCGATACAATATTTGGAATCCACAGGTAGTTATGAGATAACTGATTTGAATATTATAGACATAGCAGTTTAGTCTCAGATGATCGGTTGCCACGGAATTTTGATGCGATCAAAAGTCCGTCGCAATCACGTAGCGTACGCGGATACTCGCCGGATAAACTTAATAGACAGCTACACCCCATAGCCCCGACCAAGTGACTGTAGGAGAACCCCGTCGCCGAAAGCATCCGTTCGGGTGCTCGCGGTAGCGGTGTTCCGCCTTAGTGCACTTCGTCGACGGTATCAGGGGTGCAGCCGCCTACTAAAGTTTGCGACGAGCATTCGATCAGGATGTCGGGAATCTTGTTGAATTGCCCGACTTGATATTGAAAAGTGTTTTCGATAATGAGACTAAAATGCGGGGTTTATAATTGTTAGGCATGAGATATCTAAGGAATTCATTTGGTTAGGCATGCGATGTCTAAGGAGGTTGCGGATTCCAACTGTTGTAGTTTTACACTTTCTTTTCTATGACCGTAAGCGTAATATGTGGTGTATCGCCGGCTTCATTGCTATACATCAACGACAATCGGGATACGCATACTTACTTACGTTGATGATATGAGATATTATGTGTTGCTGTGATATGTTATATTGGATCGTCGCGTTCTGAATAACCGGGGGTTTTATGTGAGATGAGAGTTTTTTCTTTTTCATTCATGTAAAATTCATTTGTATGTAATATTCTTTTATTGGGTCACTTCCAGGTAGCGGAAGATGTCACCGTTGTATATTATTTACTTTTCCGCATTAGGTAGACCCAAGGCGGGGAGCACAAGTAACCGGGTTCTAGGGTCCAGTGGGAGACCATCTCGAGGAGTCGAGATCGGGTCTCCTAACCCTAGAATTGGCAGTGTTACTTGCCGCTCTCGTAGGTGTCTAGGGATGTGGGTTTGGCTATTCATCGCGACCGTGGAATCCGTGTTTTATACAGGCTCGTATTGAAAACACGGACGTCCTAGTATATCCAATATTTCATATATGTTTCTTCTGCTGCAATGTTCTGTGATGAGATCATATTACTGCCTGAGACGAATGTTTATATTATATATATGAGATATATGTTATATTGCAGATTTCGTTTCAAAAGAGATGCTTGTGAAGCATAATAAAATGGGACTTCATTAATGAGATTAATGAAATAAAAGTAACCTAAGATGTTGTAGAAACTTGTTTAATAAAAACTGGTAGCTCTAGTTCTTGCTTTGCATAGCGGTGTTCCTTGTAGAACATCCAGCACCTTATTCGATAAGGAAAGGACCGAGATCCCTTCACCGGGAGTGACTCCTTTAGCAATAACTGGCAGATACTACAAACTCGGTTTGTCTTTTGATTGCTTCTATAGTTCTTGCTTTGCATAGTGATATTTGTGAAATATCCTGCACCTTATTCGATGAGGAAAGGGCCGACGATCCCTTCACCGGGAGTGACCCCTTTAGCAAAACTAGAAAAGCCTAAAAAACACTCCATTTAAAATCACTCGATTCTACAACGATATCAAGTTCATTACGCAAAGGGTTTTCTTAAAAATCTGTCGTAGCCCTCCGTCATTTCAGATAAGCACTGTTTAGTATTCGTGCTGCTTTTGTTGGCCTTTGTCAAGGCGTAGTGTGCGGTAGCTGAATAGTACTTATCTGCTTATGCATATGATGCAGATTGGATTAGGGTAGTCGTGCGACCTTGTTGGCCTTTGTCAAGGGCCGTGCGAGTGGGTTTAATTCAATCAAGAAATGACGGGTTGAACTTGACTAGCAGCCTATGGTTTGTTGGCCTTTGTCAAGGTCATAGGACGCTAGGGGCAAAATATTATTAGGAATTTCAAGTGTTGAAATTTGCAATGAGATTGCATACCTTCTATGAGATAGTTGGATCCCGATACCCGCTGCGAGTAAGAGTTACTCCTGGGAGAGTTTTACACATTACAATTAGCCGATCAAGTAGGTGTCTAGAAAGGTGTTAACGGGGTTACGCCTCTGGGAAAACAAGGTTTACTTTAATTAGGTTCGTGCGAAAGCACGGGGGACCTCCCTCAAAGTACCGACACTGGCCTGGCTGAAAGATTGGCGAACTTGTAGCGTGTAATTAATCCCGGCTAGTCTTTCCTTTTAGGGTTTGAAGGAAGATTTGATTAAAACAGTGGGAGACATCCTGATTAGATATATTAGATAACCAATCTAATCTTGCAAGAGCATACGCTGAGTGTTTTCTTCTCTCTCTCTCCAGATAGCGACCATATCATGCCTTAATCAAGATAATAAAACGAATATATTGACCGAACCCACTTGTTATACTGAGCTGGGGAACGTTGGTCCCGCTCCAACTTATAATTGTTATAAGACAGAGCAGGAAATTGGGGAATACCAGATTTCCCGTGCCGCCCAAACGAAGAAAGTGCATGTTGATGCATCATCTTCGGGTGTGCTCATTACACAGAACTGTTTCTCAGTATCCTTTACGTCCTGGGTATGTGATACCGGATCAGGATCCCGTATATGTAATCTGTTACATGGGCTACAGATAGGTAGAGAACTGAGAACGGGTGATAAGTTTCATGAGATAGAAAACGGTGCAAGTGTTGCAGCCAAGTCTGTTGGTCACTGTCACCCTGTATTACCAGAATACATTGATTCTGAACAAATGTTATTAGATACCGAACCTGATATACAAAATCATATCAGTCTCTTTATTACTAAAGAAAGGATATAATTTTGTATTGTTGGATAATGTTTTGAACATTTCCTATATCAAGAGTTGATCGGTTCAGGCACGTTATCTAAAAGCATTGTCGTTCTAAATCAAACTACAGTTCTTAGTATACGGAACACACACAAGAGGAAGAGTTCAGAAATGAACGAATCCTTCTTGAGGTATTGTAGACTAGGTCATATCAATGCGACCCGACTAGCTAAGTTACATATAGATGCATATTTAAAATTAGTTTGAATTTACATCTTGTGAAACTTGCCGGTCATGTCACAAAGATAAGATGACCACAGCTCTGTTTATTGGAAACAGAGAAAGAGTTAGTGAACTCTTGGGATTGATACATGTTGATGTATGTAAGGTCCCCTGTCTACACATGCCAAGATCGGTTCTTTCTACTTCATTACATTCTCTGATAATCTCTCAAGATTCAGACATATGTTTCTGTTGAAACACAGGTCCGAACCTTTTGAGATATTCACAGAATATAAATTAGAAGTAGAGAACCAAAATACGGGTAAAAGTATTATGTCCTATGATGTGATCAAGGAGGAGAATACTTAAGCACGGAATTCCTGGACTATTCTAAAGGAGAATGAGATTCTCTCTCAGCATTACTCCTCCGTATACACCACAGCACGTCGGTGTATCGGGGTGGAGCCATAGCATCCTATGTGATATGGTATGCTCTATGATGAGTACTACTGAGTTTTCTATTTCCTTTAGGGAGTTATGCACTTGAGAAGCTGCATACCTATTGAATAGGGTTCAAATCAAATCAGTTGCCTACCACTTCATATGTGATATGGAAAGGGAAGAGCCTATATCTTAAGCTTGTTAAGATTTGGGGTTGTCTGGCCTATGTCTAAAAGAAAAATCCGGACAAGCTCGAGGCAAGGTCTATTATGTACAACTGGAAAGGTTCCAGCTATACAAAATGCAGCTGATGATTTGGTAGAACCAAAGGATTCAATAGTTTCCAACGAACCTCAGCCTCTCCGCAGATCTAGTAGGGTTCCTCACCCACCTGAGAGATACTTCGGTTTCTCTATGACAGTGGGAGCGAGGATTGCATCATGAGATGATGACCCAACCAGTTTCGAGCTGGCCATCAGGAGTGGGACTCTGTAAGAATGGCTGGATGCTTATCGATCTGAGATGGAATCCTTATACACCAACAAAGTATGGACTTTGGTTGCTTTATCTGAAGGGTTAAATCCCCATCAGAAGCAAGTATATCTTGAGAAGATTACTTGGTGTACATGGAAAAGTTGAGACTTTCAAAGCTAGACTTGTTAAAGGTTTGCATCATAGACCAGGTTTGGATTATGTTGAAACCTTTTCTAAGGATCTATGCTTAAGTCCATCCAAATCCTACTTGCCACGGATACATACCATGACTACGATATCTGGTGGTTGGGTGTCATGACTGCTTTTCTAAGTGATGTTTTAGAAGAGAACGTCTATAAGTACATAGCCAGAGGGCTTCGTAGACAGTGGGAGCAGCGGAAACCTGTGCAAGATGTTTTATATGATAAAACAGGCATCGCGGAGTTGGAACATCTGTTTTGATGTGCTAGTCAAAGAGTTTGACTTCATCAAAATGGTAGATGAACCTTGTATATACAAAAAAGGTAGTAGGGAGTATGGTGGTGATCCTCGTAGAGTACGTGGATGACATACTCTTGATAGGGAAGGAGTTTCCTATGCTACGCTCGGTCAATCTCCGCTTATCACAACGATTCTCCATATAGGATCAAAATGATACCTCCTAAATCCTGGGTTTTTGGATCTATGAGATAGATCTAATTGGATGTTAGGATTCTCACTAGTTGTAATGAGAAGGTATCAATCAATCCTGGGGAGAATCACTGGAAAGGTTCCAGGGTGATAAGGACGACTGAATGTCAGTCGCAGGCATTGTCTTTACCCTCAGTGGAGGGACGGTATGTTGGAAGAGCTCTAAGCTAGATACCGTGACATACTAGACGATTAAAGGCAAGATACATCGTTACCAAGGATGCTACCAAAAAAGGCAGTCTGGATATTTATAAGTTCATGAGATGAACTTCGTTCCTACCATTGTGTGACAATGGAGTTGTGGCTTTAGCCAAGGAACTTCCGTCCCATCAGAAATCCAGATATAATTCTTAGGCAGTATCACCTGATCATGGAGATGGTTGATCTCCAGGGAGATCGAGGTTAGGAGAGTAGACACAGAGGACAACAGCGCGGATCCACTCACGAATGCCTTTTTCCCAGTAGAGACTTTTATGGGATGGTTGAGTATGAGATACTTCAACCGCAGCTAATTGTTGGGTATGTGATACCACAACAGATGGCCCTAGTGCAAGTGGGAGATTGTTAGTTATATGTATGCCCTAGAGGCCATTACTGTACATACGATGTATATTGTAGTGGATGCTAGGACATATATAGGGAGGACTTTCTTGCTCGACATGATAGTATGCTATCTGGTTGTACTTTATCTTAACATGTACTCTGATTGTCTCTATATTACATGTTGATAAAGCCCTTAGGATATGCACTCGACTACTGGGACTATGATAAGATCATACTAGTGGGGCCACGGTAGTCGACGAGTACATCCTATAACTGTTCCTAGTCGAGGGTATATCGAGACAAGGCATCGATACACCAGAGTAGACTAGCGTATACGCATCTTGACCCATATGATGGGCGATGGATGATCCTATATCCATCGGTGTTTGACATCAAGGATGGTGTACGGGTGCTCAGTGGAGACTGGGTACACTGGACGGACTCGCCGAGAACTCCCAGATGGTATTATACCTCACGTCAGATGGCAGTTCTCCGGTGACACTGGTACAAAGTAGTCTGTTGACCTGAGATCGTCATAGAGTCTTGTGTGATTCCCACTGTGCTTTGATTTCCATCATACCACGTCCAAGAGGGCGTGCAAAAAGGTGGCTTTTGGGTACAGTCCCGAATCACATGGAGGCAATGAGCGATAGGAGGGGATTCGTCTCTCCCGGTATAGGGAGTTGATGTTGTGCTGTGTTCGATTGGCTATAACCGGAAATCCCTAGCCAGGGTTGCTGAGATTTACTGGTAAGTGTTATCAGTAGTTTCTCGAACTGTTATAGACCTCATATCGACACGACTTATCGAGCTACTGGGGTCTGACGTTTACCACCCCTAGGCGAGATATGCGACATATCAGACGACGAGACCGGACTGTACGGGAGTGTTACTGTTTGGATTCTCAGGAGAATGTACAGGCTTGCTTGTTGATCTTCTGAGCGCTCAATACCTGGGTAGCTGTTACGTTTAGCTGACCGCTTGCAGCTTGTGGGTGTTTGATATGATCATCAGCTACTGCCGGCGTATTGACGATTCTTTAGAGTCCTACACAGAGGTTTCTTGACTCAGGCAAAATGGAGTAGGGATACATATGTGATATGTGCGGGACCGAGGATAATGCGATATGAGATACCGTATTCTATTCTCGCGATATTTGATATCAGCCGGGTCATCGGATCAAGTGTTGATTCGATGAATCGGTACGGATAAATATTAGTCGGTTATATGCGATATAGCCGGATTGTCGGATCAAGTGTTGATTCGATAATTTAATGTATAATAATATATATGATATATTAAATGACATTAACTAATATTTGCTCACTAAAAGATTCTTTTTCTCACTCGGGTAATACATTGATATATATGCGATATATGTTAAATGTATTATTTTATTTTGTTGCGATAAATATTATATATGTGATATATAATATTGTAACATGATATGATAACTAATGCAACATGTTTAGTGGAGTTTAAACATGATTAGGGTTTGGATTAGGGTTAAGTATTCTAGTTGATTTTAGAAGCTTTTCATTTTGTCATGATAAAGATATTTGTGTGTGACTCATCTTTAACCCAACCCAAACTCTAACCCTAGTTAATTCTCTACATGGGTTTAGTCAACCATGGTTGCATTATTCATCATATTATTTCTTTTTCTATTCATCACAAAAGAAATTCAATCATTATTCATCTTCTTCTTCCTTCATTCTTTCATGGAAAAAGCTTACTAGCTTTTTCCACGTGATGAATAAATATGAGAAAAAGATAAATAAAGAGAGCAAAAATCCTACTTCATCATCCTCATCTTCCCTTGCCATTTAGATGAGGGTGTTCACATCATTTCATGAGTGTTAGCTTGTGTTAACGAAACTTCAAGGTAGATCATCTTAGTATCGAAGATCGGAAGCAAAGGTTGCATCTTTCTCTTCGTGGAACCTCTCGAGAGTCCAGAACCCGATGATCGTAGCGAAGGGACCACAACACAGAGCATATGAAGTGAAGGACCGGATCTACAAAGGTTGTAATCCCTCTCACTTAGTGTTAAAGTTGTTAACATGCTAGTTTTCGCCTAATCTCTAGTTTAAAGATCCGGCTTCGGGTTGTTCGGCACGGCTAAAATTTTAATCGGGCATGGTTGATGCCTCGTAGACCCTTGTGCGCGTGCCTAGCAACCCTACAGGAAGTTCTTGAAAGAACTTCAGGTGGTTCCGTCCATTGTTGACCCAATACCTCTGTATTGCGACAACAACGGGGCTATAGCTTTAGCAAAGGAACCCAGGTCCCATCAGAAATCCAGACACATCTTGAGGCGGTATCACCTGATCAGGGAGATCGTGGATCGCAAGGAGATCGAGGTTCGGAGGGTTGCTTCAGAAGATAACACTGTAGATCCATTCACAAAGACCTTACCTCAGACTCAGTTCGAGCGGCTGATCGAGATGATAGGTCTTCGATACGCCAGTACATGGCCTTAGTGCAAGTAGGAGATTGTTAGTGTATATGCCCTAGAGGCCATTACTGTATCATACTGGTTTGTATATTACTTAATGGAAGCTTGGGATATTCACAGTTGTATAGACAATCTTGCTAAATATAGTAGTATGCTACTTGGTTTGTTTCTACTTCAATGTGTACATGTGTTTATTTTAGTATATCACTTATACACATTAGTGTAGCCCTTAGGATCTTTGCTTGATTACCAGCGTTGTGATGGCAATCACACTAGTGGGGGCTGGGTAATCTATAAGCACATCCTTTTGCAGGTCCCTAGTCGCAGGACTATCGAGAGAGGGCATCGATACTCCAGAGTAGACTAGCGTATGCGTTTCTCATCCCAGTGTGGGAGGTGGTCTGTCCCACAGCCATCAGTACATCGTACTGAAGATAGTATGCGGGTGCTCGTTTGGTTACGAGTACACTGGACAGGACTCGTCGGGAACTGTTGGTTGATACTATACCTATCGTCAGTTATCAGTTCCCAGGTGACATGAGTACAGCTTAGTCCACTGACTTGACACTGTCACTTCGCCTCGAGTGTGTTCCCACTGTACTTAGATTACTACCCTACCACGGCTCAAAGGATTCGTGCAAACTGGTAGTAGATGGGTGCAGTCCCGAAGCACTTGGAGGCAGTGACGGTTAGACAGGATTCGTCTCTCCCGGTATTGGGGGTTGACATCGTGCTGTGTCTAGGAGAGCCATTACACGAGTAGTCCCTGGCCAGGGCAAACGAGATATACTGGTAGGTTTCCAGTGTTATCTCAGGGTGTTCTGGGCTTCACTCCGACACGACTTGTACCGCTTTTAGGGGACTGGCGTTTACCGCCCCCTAGGCCCGCCATGCGATGTATCAGACGAACAGACCGGACTGTATGGAGAATGTCACATTCAGACTCAGTAGGAGTTCAGATGGGTTTCACCTCGTCCGTCTTCTTATCGGCATCTACCTGGGGACCGTTACGCACAGCTAGTGCCGCTTGCGGTCTGTGGTTAAACCCACTGCCAGCGTAGTGTCGAGTCTTTAGAGTCCCACACAGAGGGCTATTCGCCTTTGGGCAAAACAGAGTAGAGGTCGCATGGTTTTGCGACAGGGTTCGTTCTCATCTGCGCACTTGTGCACGTTTGGCGTCCGGACGGATATTACTAGCGGGCTCTGGTTTGAGCCAGATCCTAGTATATGTTTTGGGGTTAGTTTTATCTCATAGTATTCATGTTCCTCGGAACACGAATGCGGGTGTGTATGCACAGTTGATTGAGACGGAGGAAGAGGATTTTCATTAGGGTTTCGGAACGGGTGTGTATGCACAGTTGACAGTCGTCTTTTTCCAAACTCTAATGAATTTGTGATATATCAATTAATAATATTAATTAAATGAAATTGTGTCATGGTTGGGTTTGTTGACTTATTGACCAAGGTTGACTTGTTGACCATGGTTGAAACATTGACTATCATCATTACACATCAAAGATGCTCTTTGATTCTAGCAAAACCATTTAATGTGAAATGATAATAGTCTTATCAAACCTTCCATCAACTTTTCATTTAGATTAATTTTATTAATTTGATAATTCACTAGATATTGTTATGGTTGTAAAAAACCATTTCATTCTATCATATTGATTCTCTCTCCTCTCTTCTTCTTCCTCCTTCTCTAGTTCAAGGAGATCCATTCTCATGTGTTGAGAAACCTCTCCTTGAGATAAAACACTCTAAACCACTCTCTACTCACTCTAGGGTTGAAGGTCTAGCAAGCCGAAGACCTTAGTTCTCTCAAAGTTCGAGAAAGGAGCCCAAAGTTGAACCCTCAGGTGGATCCATCTTTGACGGAAGAAGGCGACGAGGAAAGCACCATCCAACCGCTACAAAGAGTTCAAGAAGAAGGAGTTCAAGTGAGGTATAACCCCTAACCGAGTAGACAAATCTCTTGTTAGGTTGCTAGTGTGTAGTTTAGCCAAGATCCGTATTTGTAGTCCATGTTACCCAAACCCGAAAAATCGTTTTTCACCATTTCCGCAAGCCCGAAAGAACCGGGAGAGGTAACGTGGACTTACACCTCCCACAGGGTTATAGCCGTGTTCTGCGAGGACCAGGCTCCGCTCTGGATGCTTCCCACGGGGTCATAGCCGTGTTCTGCGAGGGCCAGGATCCGCTCTGGACGTTTCCTACGGGGTCAGGATTGACATAAGCCGCGTTCCACGTGACCAGGAATTTTGCTCTGGATGCTTCCCACGGGGTCATAGCCGTGTTCTGCGAGGACCATGCTCCGCTTTGGATGCTTCCTACGGGGTTATAGCCGTGTTCTGCGAGGACCAGGATCCGCTCTGGACGTTTCCCACGGGGTCAGGATTGATATAAGCCGCGTTCCACGTGACCAGGAATTTTGCTCTGGACGCTTCCCACGGGGTCATTGCCGTGTTCTGCGAGGACCAGGCTCCGTTCTGGATGCTTCCCACGGGGTCATAGTCGTGTTCTGCGAAGACCAGGATCCGCTCTGGACGTTTCCCACAGGGTCATGATTGACATAAGTCGCGTTCCACGTGACCAGGAATTTTTCTCTGGATACTTCCCACGGGGTCATAGCCGTGTTCTGCGAGGACCAGGATCCACTCTGGATGTTTCCCACGGGGTCAGGATTGACATAAGCCGCGTTCCACGTGACCGGGAATTTTGCTCTAGATGCTTCCCACGGGGCCATAGCCATGTTCTGCGAGGACTAGGCTCCGCTCTGGATGCTTCCCACAGGGTCATAGCCGTGTTCTGCGAGGACTTGGATCCGCTCTGGACGTTTCCCACGGGGTCAGGATTGACATAAGCCGCGTTCCACGTGACCAGGAATTTTGCTCTGGATGCTTCCTACGGGGTCATAGCCGTGTTCTGCGAGGACCAGGCTCCGCTCTGGATGCTTCTCACGGGGTCATAGCCATGTTCTGCGAGGAACAGGATCCGCTTTGGACGTTTCTCACGGGGTCAGGATTGAAATAAGCCGCGTTCCACGTGACCAGGAAGGGTTGACTTTATCCGCATTTCACGGAGTCGGGGTTTGACTCTCGGTCATCTGTGCACCGCCGAGTCATGGAACTGGGAGTTACCACGGTTCCGCTTTGCTTGATGTTGTATCTGTTGTAATGAGACGAATGTTGAAATGATCTCCAGGCTATCTGTGAGCCGTTGAGATTTGGTTTCTTCTTCTGATGAAGCCTGGGGAGGAAAGGTATGATTCCCTCTTTGTTTACGCCCCTGGATTGTATACAGGGATTGATGTGATATCATCTGTAGGGCAAAAATTTCATTTTTTAATTTCTTTCCGCGATGCTCTATCATTTCAGTTTTTATATCGCGAAAGTCACGATTGCCCAATCATTTCGGATATTTTGCATGCATACATTTTTACTTGCTGATTTTGTTGCAAGTTACCCCATCATTTCGGCTATTTCGTATGCATGTGTGGCTCGCTAGCTTTTTTGCTGCAAGCTTGGAATTAGACACTGATTTCGGCATCAGCATCGCTACAACTGGGATATTTCTAAGAGCGAATCATCATTTGCCTCTGTCGATGACGAACAAAGGTGGCTTAGTAAACAGGGTTAAGATCCTGTCGACTAAGGCTTTTGACTTCATGAGCCGTAAGGGTCTCATAAAGGTATTTCTCCCTACAAGTCGTGAGGATCTCGTAGGTGCATTTTCTCCCTAGGAATTGTGAGGATTCCTAAGTGCATGATCTCTTTTAAGTCGTAAGAATCTTACAAGAGTGTTTTCTCTTTATAAGTCGAGAGGGCTTACAAGGGGGTTTACTATGCAAACATATCCCTGGTCACGGATAGGACTTTGTTAGGGAAATGTTTATTCGTGCCCATGGATTGTATACAAGGGTCAATATTGAACCACTTGTAGGGCAGTATTGGAGGTTGTGGTGGCCGCTTAAAAACAGGTTCAGATCCCTGTAGCTTAAGACTTTTGAATCTTATGAGCCGTGAGGGTCTCATAAGATAGTTCTCCTTACGAGTCGTGAGGATCTCGCAAGTGTAATCCCTAAGTGTGTTGCTCTCTTGTGAGTCGTAAGGATCTCACGCAGGTGGTTTCTCCTCGTAAGGTCGAGATGACCTTGCAAGTGTCTTTTAACGAGGTTGCGCCCTTTCGGGTTTTCACAAAAGCTCGCCGGTAGCCCTGCTGTTTTTACTCACGGAGCCCTTTCGGGTTTTCATCCGTGCCCATTTTGCTTATGGACACACCGTTTTCTTTTCCTTTTTTTATTCTTTTATTCTTTTTTTTGTCAGCCTTGGGATGCTGCAATCCATAGTAGTTTATCGACGTCTCGGTCAACAGCTAGTTTTAGGACATAGTGGTCCATTGTTAATTTAAGGACGTTTCGGTCCGTCGTTAGTTTAAGGACGTTTCGGTCCGTCGTTAGTTTAAGGACGTTTCGGTCAATAAACCGGCTACTACTTATAGAGTTTGGGCTTAGGAAGATAGCGAGCGGACATAGGCGTCGTCATCTATCGTTGACCTAGGTCGTGACTCGTCAGGCGTAGTATCTCTTTAGGAAGCGACCGTTTATTGGCCTGAAAGGTCTTTCACCATGCATGTCCATGAGTCGGTAGGCTCCACCCTGGTAAACTTTGTCTATGATATACGGGACTTCATAGTTCGGCTCGAATTTCCCCCGTTTGGCGCGATTAGGGATCATAGGTCTTTTGACCACTAGCACGAGTTTGCCTTGGCAGAATGTTCTCGGCCTAGTCAATCTCTCATATGAACGCGTCATCTTTGCTTTATAAGCCTCCAGATTTTGTTGCGCTATGAGCCAGGTTTCATCAAGGGCATCGAGCTCCCCAAGCCGAAGGTGAGCATTTTCTTCGTCTGTTAGCTCGCAATGAACTGCCACTCGTAGAGAGGGTAACTCTATCTCGAGGGGGAGTACCGCTTCGGTACCGAATACCAATGCGTACGACGTTGTGTTCATGGCCGTTTTGAGCGTAGTTCGATACGACCAGAGTGCTTCATGCAGTCTCTCATGCCAGTCCTTCTTATTTCGAGACACCGTCTTTTTCACGATCTTCGTCAAGGTCTTGTTGAAAGCCTCAGCTAGACCGTTAGCTCGGGGATTATAGACTGAAGAGTATCTCCAGTCTATGTTATGCTGTTGTGCGAAGCGGCTGATCTTGTGGCTTCTGTAGGCTGGCCCGTTATCGGAGATGATCCGTCGCGGAGTTCCAAACCGATAAATAACGTGTGTCTTGAAGAAATGGAGGATATTCTCCGTCTTCACTTCCCTCAGCGGTACTGCTTCTACCCATTTGGAGAAGTAATCGGTTGTCGCCAAAATGAATCGATGTCCTCTAGACGATGCTGGTTCGATGAGGCCGATTATGTCAGTTCCCGACATTTCAAATGGCCAGCTAGCCACTGTCGGATGTAGTGGATTCGGATGCTGGTGGATAAAGTCCCCATGGATCTGGCACGAGTGGCATTGCTTCGCATACTCGAGGCAGTCCTGAATCATCGTCGGCTAATAGTAGCCCATCCTTTTGATCTTCAGCTTCATCTTCGGCCCGGCTTGGTGAGAACCGCATAGTCCGTCGTGAGTTTCTTGGACGACTCTCCTTGCCTCTTCAGGTCCCAGGCATCTTAGCCACAAATAATCAAATGATCTTTTATACAGGGTATCATTGACGAAGGCAAAAGATAGAGCTCACTTCATGAGCTGATGTTTTGAGGACGCATCTTCAGGTGTTCGATGGGATTTGAAGTGGTCTAATAATGACTTCTCTCCAATCCTCAACCTTTTCTTGGCCTTTTACTTGCAGAGCCATTTGCTCGGTCGCTCCCTTTTCTTCGGACGACTCCGGAGATATTTCTTCCGGTGCAAGAACCCGATGTCTTTGCACAATGATCCTCACGTCATCGAGGTTCTCGTCAGCCAATTCTTTAGCGAGCTTGGATAATGCATCCGCCTTGCTATTTCCGCGCGCGGTATGCTTTCGAAGGCGTAGGAGGGAATTTGAATTAGCAGTTACTGCACCCTCTCTCCGTATTTCACCAACTCAGGCTTGCACGTCTGATAGTCGCCGTTTACTTGACCAACGACCAGTTGGGAGTCTCCGTATATGAGAAGGTTTTCAATTCCCATGTAGATGGCGATCTCGAGACCTGCTATCAAAGTTTCATACTCGGCTTCATTGTTTGTCCTCGGCTCTGTTAGGGAGAAGGCAAAGCGCATTATCCCTCCTTGTGGAGTCACGAAGATGAGACCTACCTCTGATTTGATTATGGGGGTACTTTGTTTGCGCTTTTTCATGGAAGCTGCTCCATCGAAGTAAAGTTCCCATTGGGTATCATTCTCTCTTATCTCTTCGTCGATCGTGTCAAACGCATGCTCGTCTGGCAATTCGCAGTTCAAGGGAGATTCGGCAGGTATCGGATGCTCAGCGAGGAAGTCGGCGATGGCCTGGCCGTTCACTGCCTTAAGGGGTCGATTAGTTATCGAGAACTCCATCAAGAGCAGGGCCCATTTAGCGAGTCGTCCCGTTAATATAGCCTTTGACATTAAATATTTGAGAAGATCCACTTTTGATATGAGATGGACCTCATATGCTAACGCATAGTGTCTGAGCTTCGTTATCGCGAAGATCAACGCCAGGCAGTATTTTCGATGGGGGAGTAGTTGATTTCTTCCCCCAGTAGAACTCGACTCAGATAGTAGAGAGCTCTTTCTTTCTCTTGGTCATTCTCTTGTGCCCACAGCGCGCCTAAAGAACCTTCGAGGGCTGTTGTGTACAGGACGAGAGGTTTTCCTTTAACGGGAGCGGCCAGCACTGGGGGTCTGTAGGTATTGCTTGATTTCCTCCAGTGCGCTTTGGCATTTGTGATCCCAGACGAATGGGGTTCCTTTCTTCATTAAGTGACTGTAGGGGTGGCACTTGCCGGAGAGATTGGCTATAAATCGTCGGATATACGCGAGCTTCCCTTGGAGAGACCGCAGTTGCTTGAGAGTCCTTGGCGGAGGCATTTCCATGATCGCCTTGATCTTTGACGGATCTATCTCGATGCCTCAGTGTCGGACGATGAATCCCAGGAACTTACCTGAGGAAACTCCGGACGTGCATTTGAGAGGGTTCATCTTCAAGTTGTATTTCCGAAGGCGTTGAAATACGATCTTCAGATGCTCTAGATGTTCCTCGTATGATTTTCTTTTAACTACGAGATAGTCGATATAACATTCGACGATTTCATGTATGAGGTCATTGAAGATCTTCGTCATGGCCCTCTGATAGGTGGCACCGGCGTTCTTTAGACCGAAGGGCATCACCTTGTAGCAGAATATGCCCAAAAGAGTCCGGAAAGCGGTGTGCTTCAGGTCCTCAGGATGCATTTTTATCTGATTGTATCCTGATGATCCGTCCATGAAGGAGAAGACTTCGTGAGTGGATGTGTTATCTATCATCAGCTCAGTGACTGGTACTGGAAAGTCGTCCTTTGGGTAAGATTTGTTGAGATCCCGAAAGTCCACACATATGCGCACCGTCCCATTTTTCTTCATCACCGGAACGATGTTGGCGATCCAGTCAGGATACTGAACCTCTTGGATGAAGCCAAAGTCGATTAGCTTCTTGACCTCGGCGTTGATGCTTATCTCAAGCTCGAGCCTTATTCTCCTCGGTGTTTGTTTGATTGGCTTGACATCCGGGGATATTGCCAACTTGTGGACAACAATCTTTGGATCTAGTCCTGGCATCTCGGAATAGTTCCATGCGAAGCAATCTTTATGCTGCATGAGCACGCTCTTTAGTGTAGCCACCCTTTCTTCAGACGGCAGCTCACTGACGAATGTCGGCCGCGTATCACTTGTCGTCCCCAAATCAATTTTCTTGAGGTTATCTGCCGTAGTATGTATTCCATCTTCCAGCTCTTTTGGCGCCGGTGGAAATTCTGACATCACCCCGTCATCATTGTTTTCGAAGCACCAGGGGAGGTCATCCATATTCTCGGGCTCTTCTTCTGACAATGTTATCGCGTGGCAGGTACGAGATTGTTTCCAAGATCGATGTTGATCTGGTTTTACTCTCGTTATACACATCGCTTTTGGTTCATGCTTCTGTGGCGGGCTTACCCTCCAACTGCTGGATAGAGCGAACCTGCCCTGTTGATATTGGTCTTCGACCCAGTTCTTGAAGGTGAAGCAGTCTTCGAGAGGATGTCCTATTGCTCGGTGATAAGAGCAATAGTCTGGGTGAGAGACCTCGTTCGCTTGCTCGGGGTGCTTGGACTCCGGAAGTATCATCATCTGATGTTTTACGACGAGATCAAATATCTTCTTTGTCTTATCTTGGGGAAAAGAATATTCCCGGCCCATCTTCTTTATAAGGGACGGATCCCGGCTGCTCGACTCTTGTTCGCGTGGCTTCTTAGACCCGCTTGGCTGCTATCGAACGTTTTTTCCGTTCTTTGGTTTATTTTTGCCTCTGCGCCGGGTCTTTCGTATGACAGGCTGGCGACGAGCAGCATTTTCATTCTCCGCGGCCTGTTGAAGGAGGCGCTGCGTCCTGGCTTTCTCGTAAATGGCCATCTCGCGGTTATGGTCATCCCGGACCTTTTGACCCGCTTCTTTGATCAATTTGTCCATCCGTTCTTCAAATGAAGGACTCGACGTTTTGATGACAGGACCTTGTTTTGGTTCAGGATCAGCGTCTTTTAACAGAATGTCTCCTTCTTCATCGAAGTCATGTATGACGTAGCTGCCATGGACTCGCTCTCGTTTTTTGGATTGAACATATCCAAGCCCGATCGTTTCCATTCTCCCATTGGGCAACTTGCGCTGAGTTCAAGGGACATCCCAAATCCTGTTGTAGAACCGAGCTTGTTGAGTGGTCTGTTTGAAGGGTACACCTTGGCGCCTCAACAGCCTTTTCAAGCTTTCTATGTAATATCTAGGCAGACGGATGGGCTGGAGCCTGTCAAGTGTAGAATCCACGCCATACCACAAATTTCTTTTTTCACTTTGGTTTCCCCGGATCGGTAGAATAGGATCGCCTTTTCACCCTTTTGCCTGGGGGGACATAGAATGTTTGCAGTTCTTGCACACTATAAGTATTAAGTGCATCGAGATCTTTGTAATGCTCTTGTGGAACCGTGGAAACTTGCAAACTTTGATCTTCGTCGGCGAAGATTTGTATCGACGGCCGAGCAGAGAATACAACATTGACCTCATCTTCCGAGTCGCTGCCGAAGATCAACATAGGGGTGGACGGTCCCGGGTTATTGCGTTGGGGCGGCCCTGAATAAAATATCTCTTCTTCCTCCTCGGTATCACTCCCGAAGACTGGAATAGTGGTGATAGCTTTGTTCTTCGGTTTGTGACATCTTTCCGTGTCCTCGAAATCTGGTAAGAAGTATTTTGCATCTTCGTACTTTTGGACTTCGTTTACGGAGAATGGGTTCAACTCTCCCGTTACGGTATACTCGAGACCGTCCTTGAAATACTTCATACACTGATATTGTGTAGAAGGGATGATGTTGTACTCGTGTAACCAAGGCCTGCCGAGCAAAGCATTGTAGCATGTCTTGGCGTCAATGACATGAAACTTAATGTCCGTGACAAGCAACCCAAAGCGTAGTGTCAATATTACAGAACCAAGCGTTCGTGATGACTGAGGGTCAAACCCGGAGATTGTGATTTTATCATGAGCGAGGAGCTGAACGCTCATACAGATTTTCTTCAACACTCTCACATTGAGGAGATTGACGGAGAACCCATTATCGACCAGGATTTTTCCTATCTTTATATCATGACAGTATCCGGAGACAAAAAGGGGACGGTTATTCTCGCACGTCCCAAGGAGGAGATCTTCATCGCCGAAGGTGATGTCGGCTATGTGCACTTCTTCCAGTTCGTCCTTCATCTTTTCTTCAGCGAGGAAAGCTTGGAATTGCTATGTCTCTTGTAATGCTTTGATCAATGAATCTCTCGCCTCTTTGTATAGCAGAAGGGCGTCGAGAATACTTAGTTGCGAAGGTAGCTTTCTCAAGTGTGCCAGAACATTGTAGTCCACCTTACTTATCTTTGGCGGGTCCTTGGCTGTCAGCTCTTCGATGGCATGGTCATCAAGGATGATATCCTCAGGGACCTTTTCTTTCCACTTATCTCTTCTATTTGACCCACTGTTCGAGGGCCCAAGATTCTTTTCGGGCAGCGTACGATTGCGCGGCTGAATATTTTCACAGGTCTTCGGTTCTTCCTCTTTTCCCGAGGTGGACTCTTTAAAGAGAGGGCCAAGAGTCATTTCTTCATCAGAGTCGCTCCCGAAGGTAAGAACTTGCGATCCCCAAGCATCGATCATGTGACAGTTGCCGGTAGTTCTTTTTGTTAGTTATATGTATGCCCTAGAGGCCATTACTGTACATAGGATGTATATTGTAGTGGATGCTGGGACATATATAGGGAGGACTTTCTTGCTCGACATGACAGTATGCTATCTGGTTGATCTTTACCTTAACGTGTAAACTGATTGTCTCTCTATTACATGTTGGTAAAGCTCTTAGGATGTGTACTTGACTACCTGGACTATGATGCGGATCATACTAGTGGGGACATGGTAGTCCATAAGTACATCCTTCAAAGTCCCTAGTCGTGGGTGTATCGAGATGGGGCATCGATATACCAGAGTAGACTAGCGTGTACCTACTCGACCCATACAGATGGGCGATGGATGATCCCATATCCATTGGTGTTTGACATCGGAGATGATATACGGGTGCTCAGTAGAGACTGGGTACACTGGACGGACTCGCCGAGAACTCCCAGATGGTATTATACCTCACGTCAGATGGCAGTTCTTTGGTGACACTGGTACAGAGTAGTCTGTTGACCCGAGATCGTCATAGAGTCTTGTGTGGTTCCCACTGTGCTTTGATTTCCATCTTACTACGTCCAAGAGGGCGTGCAAAACGGTGGTTTTTGGGTACAGTCCCGAGTCACATGGAGGCAATGAGCGATAGGAGGGGATTCGTCTCTCCCGGTATAGGGGGTTGATGTTGCGCTGTGTTCGATTGGCTATAACAGGAAATCCCTGGCCAGGGTTGCTGAGATTTACATGTAAGTGTTACCAGTAGTTTCTCGAAGTGTTATAGACCTCATATCGACACGACTTATCGAGCTATTGGGGTCTGACGTTTACCACCCCTAGGCGAGATATGCGACATATCAGACGATCAGACCGGACTGTACGGTAGTGTTACTAGTTGGATTCACAGGAGTATGAGCGGGCTTGCTCGTCGATCTTCTGATCGCTCAATACCCGGGTGGCCGTTACATTTAGCAGACCGCTTGCGGCTTGTGGGTGTTTGATATGATCATCACCTGCTGCCGGCGTATTGACGAGTCTTTAGAGTCCTACACAGAGGTTTCCTGGCTCAAGCGAAACGAAATAGGAGCACGTATGAGATATGTGCGGGACCGAGAATAATGCGTGTATGTGATACCGTATTCCATTCTCGCGATGAATGTATCGATTGGTTATATACGATATAACCTAGTTATCGAATCAAGGATTGATTCGATAAGCCGATACATTGTATACTAGTCGGTTGTGTGCGACATGACCGGATCATTGAATCAAGTGTTGATTTAATGATTTAATGCATAATTATATATTTGATATATTACTTTGCATTAACTAGTATTGGTTCACTTAAGATGGATTTTCTCACTCGGATGTGCGCATTGTATATACGATATACTTTTGTGCACTTGTATGTATTATGTTTGATGATGCATGCTAACTTGTGTTTTGTGTAAAGTTTAAACCATGGTTATGTAATGGTTAAGGTTTTCATTTTCATATCTATTTATTTATTTGTTTATTCATTATTGGAAAATGATAAGCATAATGCAAAATGGTGGCTTTATTTGGAAGCTTATTGAAGCTTCATGAAGACTTTGACTTTAGCAACCATTTTGTCTCATGCTTAACCCTAACCATCTCATGTAACCATGATTGATTCTCTACACATTACCATAGTTAACATTATGATAAGAATGAATTATTCTTTTCTTTTTTAATTATTCTTATCATAACTTTATCTTCTTCTTCTTCTTCATCTTCACTTGAAGAAGCTTTCTTCATCAATGGTGGATTGATGAAACAAGTGAGAAATCCAATTCTAAAGTCTACCCACTTCCTATTTCTTCATCCTCTACCTCTTGCCAAGTAGTAGAGTGTGTTTCCTTCACAAGTTTTTAGGTCTTGGTGAAGGTGGAGCTTGATTTAGCGATGCCTCGACGTAGATCATCTTCGGCATGGACATCGACGACCTAGCTCGCTTATTCTCCGATGAAGTCGACGCTAGAGCCCGGATTCTTTTTGGACAGCGGAGAGGACTTCGTTGCGGAGCTATGGAGGTGGAGCACCGGATCTACAAAGGTTGTATTTCCGTATTCTCATTGTTAAGTGTTAACTAGTTATCTTTTCGCCTAGAAATCTAGCAAACGGTCCGTACATTAGGGTTTCTCGGCACCGATTTTTTGAAATTGGCATGGCCGATGCCTTTAGAGACCTCACTAGAGTGCCTAGGAACCCTACAGTGGTATCAGAGCCTAGCTAGAGCCTTAGGCGAAGTCGAGACGGAATCTGAAACCCGAACGAACCCGAAACCCGTCTCAAAACATGCTCTCTGTCCTTTTTTCAAAAATTGGGATTTTTCCAAATTAAAAGTTGCTAAAAAATTCAGCAGGCGAATTTAGGAGTTTCTGTAAAATTCGTAGCCCTAACTCCATCACACTGCCGCGGTTCCGCGGCACGAGCAAGCCTCGTGCGGCGGTTCCGCGGCCGTACGGCCACCTTATTTAATATATTTTACACAGTAACTCCTGATAAATTCTGCTGAGTTTTCTGGGAATTTTAAAAATATTTTCAAGAGTTGAATTTTCTGGAGTAGTTTTGGGGATTCGGTGTTTCGATCGGGGTATCAAATTTTGTCTATTTGGCTTTCCGGATAAATTTTAGAATATGTTAAAATGTTCGACCGGATATAAATACCCAACTTTTCCCCTGTCGGGAAATTTCCAAGTGTTGGATTTTTCCGAAGTTTAACAACGTTCTAAGTAGTGCAAGTAACGCGATGGACCCTCTAGAAGACAACAAACCTTAACTCGATTATGTGACCGTCTTGAACTGCCCTTTGAACCTTCGGGTTTGGGGCAGTACGGCGTGCCACATGTGAGGCGTTGGATTGACACTTCTACGGCTGGACCGTTGGTACTGAGGCCCGAACTGAATGTTGTTAGATTTGTTTCATGTGTTGATCTGTATTGGGAAAACTTGGGTGTTCGATTGTTCGATCGAAAAGTTTAACGTTTTCTGTTTATCTGGAATGGGATACAATAATTGGAATTCACAAGTAGTTATGTGATAACTAAATGAATGTTATAAATGTAGCACTTTAGTCTCACTTGATCGGTTGCCACGGAATTTTGATGTGATCAAAAGTCCGTCGCAATCACGTAGCGTACGCGGATACTCGCCGGGTAAACTTAATAGACAGCCTCACTCCATTGCCCCGACCAAGTGACTGTAGGAGAACCCCGTCGCCGAAAGCATCCTTCGGGTGCTCGCGGTAGCGGTGTTCCGCCATGGTGCACTTCGTCGACGGCGTCGGGGGTGCGGCCGTCTACTGAAGTTTGCGACGAGTATTCGATCAGGATGTCGGGAATCTTGTTGAATTGCCCGACTTGATATTGAAAAGAGTTTTCGATATTGAGACTAAAATGCGGGGTTTATAATTGTTAGGCATGCGATGTCTAAGGTATTCATTTGGTCAGGCATGCGATGTCTGAGGTGGTTGCGGATTCCAACTGTTGTAGTTTTACACTTTCTTTTCTGTGACCGTAAATGTAATATGTGATATCGCCGGTTTCGTTTCTATATGCCAACGACAATTGGGATGCGCATATTTACTTACGTTGATGACATGTGATGTTATGTGTTGCTGGATATGTTATATTGGATCGTCGTGTTTGAATAGCCGGGGGTTTTTATGTGAGATGAGTGTTTTTCATTTTCATTCATGTAAAAACTTGTATGTAATATTCTTTTATTGGGGCGCTTCCAGGTTGTGGAAGTTGTCACCGTTTGTATATTATTTACTTTTCCGCACTAGGATAGACCCAAGGAGGAGGGCACAAGTAACCGGGTTCTGGAGTCCAGTGGGAGACCAACTCGAGGAGTCGAGTCCGGGTCTCCTAACTCCAGAATTGGTAGGGTTGCTTGCCGCTCTCGTAGGGGTCTAGGGGTGTGGGTTTGGCTATTCATCACGACCGTGGAATCCGTGTTTTATATTGGCTCGTATTGAAAACACGGACGTCCTAGTATATCCAATATTTCATATGATTCTTCTGCTGCGATATCTGTGATGCGATCATGTGATATTCTGTGATAGATACAGTATATAGTATATATGATATATTATATAGACGTTACTTATGTTTTACACCCGCGCTAGCCCTGCCCTACTCTGTCGTTAGTTACCTAACCTAACGGTGCACGAGGGGACATCGAGGCGAATGCGGATGGCATAAGTGTACGTCATATCTATCTGTGATGTTTAGGTAACTTAAAATGATGGGACATCATTAATGTGATTAATGAAATAAAAGAAACCTAAGATGTTGTAGAATCGAATTTCAAAATAAAAATAGGTAGCTACAGTTCTTGCTTTGCACAGCGGTATATGTGATATATCCTGCACCTTATTCGATAAGGAAAGGACTGAGATCCCTTCACCGGGAGTGACTCCTTTAGTAATAACTGGCAGATGCTATACACTCGGTTTGTCTTTTGATTTCTTTTAAGAGTTTTGCTTTGCACAGTGATATATATGATATATCCCGCACCTCATTCGACGAGGAAAGGACCGACGATCCCTTCACCGGGAGTGACTCCTTTAGAAAAACTAGAAAAGCCTCAAAAGCACTCCATTTTCAAAATTCATTTGATTCTACAACGATATAAAGTTCATTACGCAAAGGGTTTTCTTAAAAACCTGACGTAGCCCTCCGTCATTTCAGATAAGTAATAGTTAGTATTCGTGCTGCGTTTGTTGACTCAGTCAAGGCGTAGTGTACGGTAGCTGATTACTATTTATCTGCTTATGCATATGATTCAGATTGAATTAGGGTAGTCGTGCGGCCTTGTTGACTCAGTCAAGGGTCGTGCGGGTGGGTTTAATTCAATCAGGAAATGACGGGTTGAACTTTACTTGCGGTCTATGGTTTGTTGACTCAGTCAAGGTCATAGATCGCCTGGGGCAAAATATTATCGGGAATTTCAAGTGTAGAAATTTGCAATGAGATTGCATACCTTCTATGAGATAGTTGGATCCCGATACCCGCTGCGAGTAAGAGTTACTCCTGGAAGAGTTTTATACATTACAATTAGCCGATCAAGTAGGTGTCTAGAAAGGTGTCAACGGGGTTACGCCTCTGGGAAAACGAGGTTTACATTAATTAGGTTCGTGCGAAAGCACGGGGGACCTCCCTCAAAGTACCGACACTGGCCTGGCTGAAAGATTGGCGAACTTGTAGTGTGTAATTAATCCCGGCTAGTCTTTCCTTTTAGGGTTTGAAGGAAGATTTGATAAAAAGCAGTGGGAGCCATCCTGATTAGATAAAATAATAACCAATCTATTCTTGCAAGAGCGCACGCTGAGTGTTTTCTTCTCTCTCTCTCCTGGTAGCGACCATGTCATGCCTTAATCAAGATAATAATACGGATTATTGACCGAACCCGCTTGTTATACTGAGCTAGGGAACGTTGGTCCCGCTCCAACTTATAATTGTTATAAGACAGAGCAGGAAATTGGGGAATACCAGACTTCCCGTGCCGCCCAAACGAAGAGAGTGCATGCTGATGCATCATCTTCGGGTGTGTTCATTATACAGAACTGTTTCTCAGTATCCTCCGCATCCTTGGTATATGATACCGGATCAGGATCCCAGATATGTAAGATGTTACATAGGGCTACAATAGGGTAGAAAAACTGAGAACGGGTGATAGGTTTCATGAGGCAGAAAACGGGGCAAGTGTTGCAGCCAAGTCTGTTGGTCACTGTCACCCTGTATTATAATACATTGATTCTGAACGTATGTTATTAGATACCGAACCTGATATACAAAATCATATCTGTCTCTTTATTAGTAAAGAAACGATAATATTTTGTATTGTTGGATAATGTTTTGAACATTTCCTATATCAAAAGTTGATCGGTTCAGGCACGTTATCTAAAAGCATTAATGTTCTAAATCAAACTACAGTTCTTGGTATATAGAACACACACAAGAGGAAGAGTTCAGAATTGAACCATTCCTTCTTGAGGTATTGTAGACTAGGTCATATCAATGCGACCTGACTAGCTGGAGTTATATTTAGATGCATATTTAAATCTGTTTGAATTTACATCTTGTGAAACTCGCCAGTCATGTCACAAAGATAAGATGACCATAGCTCTGTTTATTGGAAACAGAGAAAGAGTTAGTGAACTCTTGGGATGATACATGTTGATGTATGTAGGTCTCCTGTCTGCACATACCAGGATTGGTTCTTTATACTTCATTACGTTCTCTGATGATCTCTTTAGATTCAGACATATGTTTGTTCCCCTCCGAACGGACACGCGGGACGTAGGGCCGTCTCGCCTGAAATTCGGGGCAGATGCTAATTGGTGCTATCCGTCCACCTCTCCGAAGATGCCAATTTGATCCATGGCACCATATATCGGAGGTCTAGACGGATGCGTCCGATGTAGCAGACTTCGTCAGATTCCCCCTCGTTTGAGGGGTTTTTGATTGTGGGGACGCTCTTCCCTGCAGGCGCAAGCCCCTGTAGTTAATTACGCTACCGCTTTGCGGTAACAACTTTCTCCTTCTCCAGATGGTCACTTCGTGTCGTGTGTTCTTGTTTTATGTTTCATTGCCCGTGGATCGTTTACGGAGACTGAGTTATGTCGTCGCCCGTAGGGCATGGACTAGTCCAAATCTGCATTATCTTAAATTTGGGTTTGGGGGTTTGGTTTGAGGATACGTCAGCCATACTTGAGGCTAAGATCAACTCAAACGTTTGTTAAGGATACGTTAGTCTAACTTTGTGACTAAGATCAACTTAACGGGATCGTTTAGATCCTACAAAAGAGTGTTTGGACTTTAATGTTCCAGTTTAGGGACATGGCGGTCCATCGTCTATGTGGCCGTCGGGACCCGTCACCTCTCTGACGACGTTGAGGGATTACAACGACGGATGTCAGAGGAGTTCAGAGATGTACCCTCGAGCCAGAGTTAATTAGGGGGATTCATAGTCCAGTCTGCTTGAAGGTTTAAGGACGCGTTAGCCATCTTTGAGGCTAAGATCAACTTAAACAGGACCGTTTAGATCCGACGAAAGAGCATATGGGGCTCTATTGTTCTAGTTTAAGGACGTTGCGGTCCATGGGTAGTTTAAGGACATTGCGGTCCGTGGGTAGTTTAAGGACATTGCGGTCTATGGGTAGTTTAAGGACATTGCGGTCCATGGGTAGTTTAAGGACATTGCGGTCCGTTGGTAGTTTTAAGACATCTCGGTCGATGGGTAGTTTAAGGACATTGCGGTCCGTGGGTAGTTTAAGGACATTGCGGTCCGTTGGTAGTTTTAAGACATCTCGGTCGATGGGTAGTTTAAGGACATTGCGGTCCGTGGGTAGCTTAAGGACATTGCGGTCCGTTGGTAGTTTTAAGACATCTCGGTCGAGGTTAAGGACGTCATAGTCCATGGGTTTAAGGACTCCACAGTCCGGTATGTGCTCTGGATACTTCACACGGGTTCACTGCCGTGCTAGGCGAGGACCAGGCTCCGCTCTGGATTCTTCACACGGGTTCACTGCCGTGCTCTGCGAGGACCAGGATCCGCTCTGGACTTTTTCCGTGGGGTCAAAGAGTGACGTTATGCACGTTCCACGTAACCAGGAATTTTGTATTATGCATGGGTTTAAGGACCCCACAGTCCATATCATGAATGGTCTTCCGGACCCGTCACCTCTTTGAAGACATTGAGGGATTACAATGCCAAGTATCAAAGGAGTGAAGAGATGTACCCTAGAACCGGAACGGCTTGAATAGTCCCTGGCCCAATTTGGGGTCAAGACTGGTTAATTATGTTGTGAGCCCATTAGCCCAGTTAATCATGAATTGAGGACTGATGGCCAGCTTGGGCTAAGTCCAATCAGGAGAGGCTTTGCCTCTATCCCTTTAGCCAATTGGGCCAAAGCCTAGTGTTAAACACTTCAGAGCAATCAGCGTTGAACACTGGGAATGAGGTTGACGAGTTAGTGTTCAACATTGAGAGATAATTGGTGTTAAACGCCAGCAATAAGGCTTTTTCAAATTAGTGTTAAACACTAAAACAGATCAGTGTTGAACGCTGCGAATAAAGCTTTTTAATCAGCATTGAATGCTAAGGCCCGACAGTGTTTTAACACTGGGCTTGAGAGTTTTAGTTTTAGTGTTAAACACTAAGGCAAGGAGAGTCACGTGGCAGCACGTGAGAGCGCCCTTCCTTCATTTGTTCTGTTGAAATTCTCATTTCCTTCAAAGCATCACGTGCCATCACGTGATGGGCATTCAAATGCCTGTGTATTAGAGTTTCTACCAAGGTCACGTGGCTCACGTGGGGTGCTGCCTCAAAGGGACTTCTGTAGCTCTTTTGAGAGGGTCACGTGGTGGCACGTGACCCTACCTCCATGTATGTTGTTTTAGAGAATCTGTTGATCTTTCTCAGGAATTACATTCCTCGAGCTGCA
Organism: Agapanthus africanus; assembly: GCA_030015575.1. Lineage (NCBI taxonomy): Eukaryota > Viridiplantae > Streptophyta > Magnoliopsida > Asparagales > Amaryllidaceae > Agapanthus > Agapanthus africanus. Next base: position 559,321,692 of record JASDDO010000031.1, read on the forward strand.
AATTTCCGAGGAATTAAATTCCTACTTCCTTTCGAAGACTTGTATTCTGGAATAGAGTTTAACTCTGAGTTTTCTGTAGGAATTAAATTCCTCATATATGTGAAGAACTGAATAGGGTTAAACCCTAACTAAACTTCCCGTTTTTAAAGAATTATGATTAAGGGAATTGAATTCCTGCTGTTTCAACAGAACTATGTTCTCAATTAGGGTTAAACCCTGCTTCTTTTATTTTGAAGGAATTAAATTCCCATGATACAGGGTCGAGCCCTAATTTTATTTTAAAGGAATTAAATTCCTATAATTCTGTGAGAGTTAAATTCTCATGCTTGCATTCTTTCTCTATGTTTTGGATCTGCATGGCAGGATCTCGACCCATTGAGAATTAAATTCTCAACCTTAAGGGGAGATGTGCACTTTGCAGATCCTCTATCAAAGAGAGAAGAAATCTACTCTTATGTTTTATGTATCAGAGTCAAACTCTGTTGAGAATTAAATTCTCTTTCTCTCAAAAGGCTTTCCCTTTCTTACCTAGGGTTTTTGCAGAAGATCCGAGTCTTTTCAAAATATCAAAGCTCTCCTCCTTTTTTCTTTCTTTTCTTCTCTGCGCATGTATATCTTTTTTTTGTGTCTCTTGGTTCCTATTTATAGGAGAAGCAGCTGAATCAGTTGGTTTTTGACGAATCTTCGTTGAGAGATCTGATTTGCATCTTTCATTCGTTCTGGACCTTTGGATTATTAGGTGAATTTTATTCACCATTGGATTTCAAATCCAGAGATTCTCCCTTGTTATTTTGGTTAGATTTAAGGGGGAAATCTTTCCAAACCCGAGATTTTCCATAAATAAATGACCTCCGAATCTTTAATTTGATTGGATGCATATAGTTGCGTTCCTTTGGAAAGATTTGCATTTCTCTCAGAATTTAATTCTGTTGACAAAAAGGGCTTTGAAAGCCGGTCACGTGTGACCACATGGCCCATGGTCACGTGTGAGCACGTGACCCCCTTTGGAATGAGCCTTTTCCTTTCTTTTGCGCTGTCTTCTGATCGTTGCTTAAACGTCACGTGCTACCACGTGATCCCTGGTCACGTGTGAGCACGTGACCCCTGTCTGGCACTTCTTTCCTTGGTTCAATTGGGGAGCGAGTTTGCTACTTTGAACGTCACGTGTCGACACGTGACCCTGGTCACGTGGGAGCACGTGACCTCTTCTGAAGCTCTTTTTCTTGACTTTGTTCAGCGAATCATTGTGCCCCCTTTTCTGTACTTTATAGGTCACGTGTCAACACGTGACTGCTGGTCACGTGTAAGCACGTGGCCCCCTTTTCGAAGCTCTTCACAGAAGCTTTCCTGATTTTAAATCAGGAAACAAATGCCCCCACAGCGTTGTTCTCACGTGTCAGCACGTGAGTGCAACGCTGTCATCTCTTGCGACCATTGGATTTATTTTGGGAGTAGGATAGATGACTTGTCCTATCAGAAGCGCCTTCACTTTTTCACCATCTTCTTTTTAAACCTTTCTTTTAAGAGTTTGATTCTTGTTCTCAGAGCTTAGTTTTCTGTTGTGTCTGTGCAGGGCCACTTTATCTTCCAATCGAAGGCTAAAGCTCACGTATTGCGCATGCAGGGATCTGCTTGATAGGGACGTTTCATTTCCCTAACCTGATTCCAATGCGTCGTTGGATTTCATTTCCAACGCTCTCCCCTTTTTTCCGGGCTTTGAGAATCGTCCTACCATGCACAACATTTTTTGTGCATAGCATTAAATGCTCCCTTTTATAACCTGAACCCATTCCTTACTTTTTTCTTCACAGAGAAATCCATTCATACCTTAAGGTGATCATCTTTGAGAATCTGATTAATCCCCATGGCTTGCAATCGTCCCCATGCTCGTCGGCAACCATGGGAGGTTCCCCTTGAGGAGATAATTCCTCGCTTCGCTGCGAGGCTGGCGGACCCCCTTCTCACCGACGCTCAATGTGACATGGTGATGTACGAGCTATTGACCCGTCGGGGCTCTCCTCTTCCCATGGGCTCCATTTGGCTCCGGATGATCCTCATGTCTGTGCTTGCCGATATACCCCCTCATCCGGCGGAGATGACTTCGGCGATCCTTGACGCGGCGGAGGACAAGCTTGAGTGCTTTCATGAGGCTTGTCTGATCACTCAAGCTTTGAAGGATCACTCAGTTCATTTACTGAGTCAGATAAGAGCTCGTCGGGCCGTCATATCTGCTTTCGCTGATGAGCACGGCTCCAACCGGTGGGGAGCGACTCCTCGCGAAAACCGCCGTTTTGACGTGCTGGAGAAGGCGGAGAGGGAGTTGGAGAATTTTGCGTTTTGCTTTGTTAACCCTTGTATTTCTGATCCCTTATTTGGTGATCTTTTCCCACCAATGTAGTATGTTTGAATCAATGTACTCCTTTAATCATTGGTGGTTTGCATGCTTTCTGTTGAATTTTCATGCTTGTCAGATAGTCGTACGTGTGTCTTGCTTGCGTAAATGAGCCGTCTATTTTTCTTTAACTACGAGCACCATCGTTACGTTGCATGCACATCAGTGCCTCGGGCAACATTTCCTTTTAAACATTCGCACAGTTGCAAATGCACGCCTGACAGGATACAGATCAGAAACTTTCCTTGTTATCTCCCGGATTGGGTGGTTTGTGCTGGCCTTAGATCGAGTACTGTTGTCGAAGGGGGGTTTATGAATGAATGAAGAAATACTTTTCTCTTCAATGGTGTGTCCCCTTTCTACTGAACGTATTTTGCGGATATTCTATCTTGATCTCCTTGTAGGACATCAAGGCTTAGGATTCAGGATTAAGATCTGCTTCCTAAGACTTCTGCATTTTACGAGCCACGAGGGTCTCATAAAGAGTTTTTCTCCCTACAGGTCGAGAGGATCCCATAGGTGCAAGTTCTCCTTAAGAATCGTGAGGATTCTCAAGCGGGTTTTCCCTTGAGAGTCGTAAGGATCTCACAAGAGAGTTTTTCTTCCTTACAGGTCGTGAGGACTTGTAAGTGCTGGATGTGGTCACCCTTGTCCGTGTTTTACGGAGTCAGGGGTTTCTCCAGGTATCGTAGTTTAAAGACGTCACGGTCAAGGTTAAGGACCTCATAGTCCGTGGATTTAAGGACTCCACAGTCCGATGCTAGTTTTAAGACATCACGGTCAAGGTTAAGGACCTCATAGTCCGTGGATTTAGGGACTCCACAGTCCGATGTTTGGTTGCAGGGACCCTTCACCTCTTTGAAAACGTTGAGGAATTACAACGCCGGGTATCAAAGGAGTGAAGAGATGTACCCTTAAACCGAGGCAAAAATCTGTGAGGAATAGGGGTGGTTGATCGTTAGTTTTAAGACATCGCGGTCGAGGTTAAGGACGTCATAGTCCGTGGATTTTAAGGACTCCACAGTCCGGTGTTTGCACTGGATTCTTCACACGGGTTCACTGCCGTGCTTGGCGAGGACCAGGCTCCGCTCTGGACGTTTTCCACGGGGTCAAAGAGTGACGTTATCCGCGTTCCACGTAACCAGGAAGTTTGCACTAGATGCTTCACACGGGTTCACTGCCGCGTTAGGCGAGGACTAGGCTCCGCTCTGGATGCTTTCCACGGGGTCAGAGAGTGACATTATCCGCGTTCCACGTAACCAGGAAGTTTGCACTAGATGCTTCACACGGGTTCACTGCCGCGTTAGGCGAGGACTAGGCTCCGCTCTGGATGCTTCATATGGGTTCACTGCCATGCTCTGCGGGACCAGGATCCGCTCTGGACGTTTTCCACGGGGTCAGAGAGTGACATTATCCGCGTTCCACGTAACCAGGAAGTTTGCACTAGATGCTTCACACGGGTTCACTGCCGTGTTAGGCGAGGACTAGGCTCCGCTCTGGATGCTTCACACGGGTTCACTGCCATGCTCTGCGAGGACCAGGATCCGCTTTGGACGTTTTCCACGGGGTCAAAGAGTGACGTTATCCGCTTTCCACGTAACCAGGAAGTTTGTACTAGATGCTTCACACGGGTTCACTGCCGTGCTCTGCGAGGACTAGGCTCCGCTCTGGATGCTTCACATGGGTTCACTGCCATGCTCTGCGAGGACCAGGATCCGCTCTGGACGTTTTCCACGGGGTCAGAGAGTGACATTATCCGCGTTCCACGTAACCAGGAAGTTTGCACTAGATGCTTCACACGGGTTCACTGCCGCGTTAGGCGAGGACTAGGCTCCGCTCTGGATGCTTCACATGGGTTCACTGCCATGCTCTGCGAGGACCAGGATCCGCTCTGGACGTTTTTCTACGGGGTCAAAGAGTGAAATTATCCGCGTTCTATGTAACCAGGAATTTTGCGCTAGATGCTTCACACGGGTTCACTGCCGCGTTAGGCGAGGACTAGGCTACGCTCTGGATGCTTTCCACGGGGTCAGAGAGTGACATTATCCGCGTTCCACGTAACCAGGAAGTTTGCACTAGATGCTTCACACGGGTTCACTGCCGTGTTAGGCGAGGACTAGGCTCCGCTCTGGATGCTTCACACGGGTTCACTGCCATGCTCTGCGAGGACCAGGATCCGCTCTGGACGTTTTCCACGGGGTCAAAGAGTGACATTATCCGCGTTCCACGTAACTAGGAATTTTGCGCTAGATGCTTCACACGGGTTCACTGCCGCGTTAGGCGAGGACTAGGCTCCGCTCTGGATGCTTCACATGGGTTCACTGCCATGCTCTGTGAGGACCAGGATCCGCTCTGGACGTTTTCCACGGGGTCAAAGAGTGACGTTATCCGCTTTCCACGTAACCAGGAAGTTTGCACTAGATGCTTCACACGGGTTCACTGCCGCGTTAGGCGAGGACTAGGCTCCGCTCTGGATGCTTCACATGGGTTCACTGCCATGCTCTGCGAGGACCAGGATCCGCTCTGGACGTTTTCCACGGGGTCAAAGAGTGACATTATCCGCGTTCCACGTAACCAGGAATTTTGCGCTAGATGCTTCACACGGGTTCACTGCCGCGTTAGGCGAGGACTAGGCTCCGCTCTGGATGCTTCACATGGGTTCACTGCCATGCTCTGCGAGGACCAGGATCCGCTCTGGACGTTTTCCACGGGGTCAAAGAGTGACGTTATCCGCTTTCCACGTAACCAGGAAGTTTGCACTAGATGCTTCACACGGGTTCACTGCCGCGTTAGGCGAGGACTAGGCTCCACTCTGGATGCTTCACATGGGTTCACTGCCATGCTCTGCGAGGACCAGGATCCGCTTTGGACGTTTTCCACGGGGTCAAAGAGTGACATCATCCGCTTTCCACGTAACCAGGAAGTTTGCACTAGATGCTTCACACGGGTTCACTGCCGCGTTAGGCAAGGACTAGGCTCCGCTCTGGATGCTTCACACGGGTTCACTGCCGTGCTCTGCGAGGACCAGGATCCGCTCTGGACGTTTTCCACGGGGTCAAAGAGTGACATTATCCGCTTCCCACGTAACCAGGAATTTTGCTGATTGTATCCGCATTTCACGGGATGGAGGTTTGACTCTTGGCGATATGTGTCGCCGAGCCATGGAACTTAGGGTTGCCGCTGTTCCGTTTCGCTTGATGTTGTGTCGTCGAGACAATGAAGCTAGGAATTTGGCCTTCGCTTCATTTGCTGGTATCGCGTCTGCTGTATCGAGACGAATGCCACGGTGGTGATCACTAAGTTATCTGTGAACCGCCGAGATTTTTCTTGCTTCTTTTTATTGCAAGTTGTCCCATCATTTCGGCTATTTTGTCATGCATGTGTGGCTTGCTAGCTTTTTCGCGGCAAGCTCGGATTTTTTTTTTGGATACCGGTTTCGGCATCAGCACCGCTACAACTGGAATGTTTGCCAGGAGCGAATCATCATTTGCCTCTGTCGACGTTTGAACAAAGGTGGCTTAGTAAACAGGGTTAAGGGTCCTGCCGACCAAGGCTTTTGACTTCATGAGCCGTAAGGGTCTCACAAAGGTGTTTCTCCCTCCAAGTCGTGAGGATCTTGCAGGTGTGTTTTCTCCTTAAGGATCGTGGGGATTCTTAAGTGCATGTCCTCTTATAAGTCGTAAGGATCTTACAAAGAGGATTTTCCCCTTATAAGTCGAGAGGACTTACAAGGGTCGTTCACCGTATGGATGTATCCCCAGTCACGGGTGGGACTTTGTTAGGGGAATGTTTATTCGCGCCCGTGAATTGTATACAAGGGTCAGTACGGGCCGCTTGTAGGGCAGTATCGGAGGTTGTGGAGGATTCGCTTAAGAACAGGTTTAGGTTTCTGTAACTTAAGACTTTCAAGTCTTATGAGCCGTGAGGGTCTCATAAGAAAATTCTCCTTACGAGTCGTGAGGATCTCGTAAGTGTATTTTCTCCTTAGGAATCGTGAGGATCCCTAAGTGTGTTGCTCCTTTGTGAGTCGTAAGGATCTCACGCAGGTGATTTCTCCTTACAAGGTCGAGAGGACCCTATAAGTGTCTTTAAACGAGGTTGCGCCTTTTCGGGTTTTCACAAACACTCGCCGGTAGTCCTGCTGTTTTTACTCACGGAGCCCTTTCGGGTTTTCATCCGTGCCCATTTTGCTTTATGGACATACCGTTTTTTTTTTCTCTTTTTTTTTTTTTATTTTTTCTTCCTTTTTTGGTCAACCTGAGGATGTTGCGGTAGTAGTTTAGGGACGTTTCGGTCCATTGTTAGTTTACCGACGCTTCGGTCTGTCGTTAGTTTAAGGACATTTCGGTCCGTTGTTAGTTTAAAGACGTTTCGGTCTGCCGTTAGTTTAAAGACGTTTCGGTCTGTTGATAGTTTAAGGACGTTTTCGGTCCGTTGTTAGTTTAAAGATGTTTCGGTCCGTTGATAGTTTAAGGACGTTTCGGTCCGTTGATAGTTTAAGGACGTTTCGGTCCGTTGTTAGTTTAAAGACGTTTCGGTCCGTTGTTAGTTTAAAGACGCTTCGGTCCGTTGATAGTTTAAGGACGTTTCGGTCCGTTGATAGTTTAAGGACGTTTCGGTCCGTTGTTAGTTTAAAGACGTTTCGGTCCGTTGATAGTTTAAGGACGTTTCGGTCCGTTGTTATGGAAAGGCCAGCTACTGCTTGTAAAGTCTGAGCCTAGGAAGATAGCGAGCGGACATAGTCGTCGTCATCTACCGTTGACCCAGGCTGTGGCTCACTAAGCATAGTATTTCTTCAAGAAGCGGCCATTTATTGGCCTGAAAGGCCTTTCACCGTGCATGTCCACGAGTAGATAGGCTCCACCCTGGTAAACCTGGTCTATGATGTACGGGCCTTCATAGTTTGGCTCGAATTTTCCCTGCTTGGCACGATTGGGGATCATAGGTCTTTTGACTACCAGCACGAGTTCGCCTTGGCGGAATGCCCTTGGCCTGGTCAATCTTTCGTACGAGCGCGTCATCTTTGCTTTGTAGGCTTCTAGATGTTGTTGCGCTAGGAGTCGGGTTTCGTCGAGGGCATCAAGCTCCTCAAGTCGAAGGTGAGCATTTTCTTCGTCGGTCAGTTCGTGGTGGACTGCCACTCGTAGAGAGGGTAACTCTATCTCGAGGGGGAGTACTGCTTCCGTCCCAAATACCAACGCGTATGGCGTTGTGTTTGTGGCCGTCTTGAATGTAGTTCGATAAGCCCAAAGGGCTTCTTGCAGCCTTTCGTGCCAGTCTCTCTTATTCCGGGAAACGGTCTTTTTTATGATCTTTGTCAAGGTCTTATTGAAGGCCTCGGCCAGACCGTTGGCTCGTGGGTTGTAAACTGAAGAATACCTCCAGTCTATATTGTGCTGCTGCGCGAAGCGGCTAATCTTATGGCTTCTGTAGGCTGGCCCGTTATCGGAGATAATCCGCCGTGGGGTTCCAAACCGATAGATGACGTGCGTTTTGAAGAAGTGGAGGATATTCTCCGTCTTCACCTCCCTCAGTGGTACTGCTTCTGCCCATTTGGAGAAGTAATCAGTTGTCGCCAGGATGAAACGGTGTCCCCGAGATGATGCCGGCTCTATGGGTCCGACTATGTCAGTTCCCCACATTTCGAATGGCCAGCTGGCCACCGTGGGGTGTAGTGGATTTGGGTATTGGTGGATGAAGTCTCCATGAATCTGGCACGAGTGGCATTGCCTCGCGTATTCGAGGCAGTCCTGGATCATCGTGGGCCAGTAATAACCCATCCGTTTGATTTTTAACTTCATCTTTGGGCCTGCTTGATGAGAGCCGCAAAGCCCGTCGTGAACTTCCTGAACGACTTTTTCTGCTTCGTCAGGTCCCAAGCATCTCAACCATAGAGAATCAAGCGATCTCTTGTATAGAGTATCGTTGACGAAAGCGAAAGATAGAGCTCGTTTCATGAGCTGATGTCTCGAGGACGCTTCTTTGGGTATGCGGCGGGACTTAAAGTAGTCTATGAAGACTTCCCTCCAGTCCTCGGCCTTCTCTTGGTCTTTTATTTGTAGGGTTGTCTGCTCAGTTGCTCCCTCTTTATATAGTTCCGGAGGTATTTCTGCGGGGGTGAGCACTCGACGGCTTTGTACCACGATTCTGACATCATCGAGGTTCTCGTCGGCCAGTTCTTTAGCAAGCTTAGCCAATGCGTCTGCTTTGCTGTTTTCTGCGCGTGGTATGTTCTCCAAAGTGTAGGAGGGAATTCGGGACAACAGTTGTTGCACCCTTTCGCCGTACTTCACCAGCTCCGGTTTGCACGTTTGGTAGTCACCATTTACTTGACTAACGACCAGCTGAGAATCCCCGTATATGAGGAGGTCTTCAATTCCCATGTCAATGGAAAGCTCGAGGCCTGCTATCAGGGCTTCGTATTCAGTTTCATTGTTTGTCCTCGGCTCTGTTAAGGAGAAGGCGAAGCGCATTATCCCTCCTTGTGGAGTCGCAAAGATGAGGCCTATCCCTGACTTGATCATTGGGATACCTTGCTTTTGTTTCTTTATAGAGGACGCTCCATCGAAATAGAGTTCCCATCTGGTGCTTCCACCGCTAATCGCATCAAATGCATGCTCGTCCGGCAAGTCACAATTCAAAGGAGAATCGGCCGGTATCGGGTGCTCAGCGAGGAAATCGGCAATGGCCTGGCCTTTCACTGCCTTGAGAGGTTGATATGTTATCGAGAACTCCATCAAGAGCAGGGCCCATTTAGGGAGTCGTCCCGTCAATATGGCTTTTGACATCAGATATTTAAGAGGGTCCACCTTCGAGATGAGGCAGACTTCGTGTGCCAACGCATAGTGCCTGAGCTTTGTTATCGCGAAGATCAATGCCAAGCAATGTTTTTCAATGGGAGAGTAGTTGCTTTCTGCCCCCAGCAGAACTCGACTTAAGTAGTAGAGTGCTCTCTCTTTTCCCTGATCGTTCTCTTGCGCCCATAATGCGCCCAAGGAACCTTCGAGGGCGGTTGTATAAAGAATGAGGGGTTTTCCCTTGACCGGCACAGCCAATACCGGCGGGTTCTGCAGGTATTGCTTGATCTCGTCTAGTGCCCCTTGGCATTTTTGATCCCAGACGAATGGGGTTCCCTTCTTCATCAGGTGACTGTAAGGACGGCACTTTCCGGAAAGGTTGGCTATGAATCGCCTGATGTATGCGAGCTTCCCTTGGAGAGACCGCAACTGTTTGAGGGTTCTTGGCGGAGGCATTTCCATGATCGCTTTAATCTTTGACGGATCTATCTCAATACCTCGGTGTCGGATGACGAATCCCAGGAATTTTCCCGAGGAGACTCCAAACGCGCATTTGAGGGGATTCATCTTCAAATTATATTGCCGAAGGCGTTGAAATACAGTCTCTAGATGCTTTAAGTGATCTTCGTATGACATACTCTTTACTACGAGGTCGTCGATATAGCACTCGACGATGTCATGTATGAGGTCGTCGAAGATCTTTGTCATGGCCCTTTGATAGGTAGCGCCGGCGTTTTTTAGACCAAAGGGCATAACCCTGTAGAAAAATACACCCAAAGGGGTCCGGAAAGCGGTGTGCTTCTGGTCTTCGGGATGCATTTTTATCTGATTGTATCCTGAAGAACCGTCCATAAAGAAGAAGATCTCGTGAGTAGACGTGTTATCTATCATTAGCTCGGTTACCGGCACCGGGAAATCATCCTTTGGACAGGCTTTGTTGAGATCCCTGAAATCCACGCATATACGTACCGTCCCGTTCTTTTTCATTACCGGGACGATATTGGCGATCTAATCGGGATATTGGACTTCTTGGATAAATCCAGAGTCGATCAGTTTTTTGACTTCGGCGTTGATGCTCATCTCCAGCTCGAGTCGCATCCTCCTTGGTGCCTGCTTGACTGGCTTGATATCTGGGGATATTGCTAATCTATGCACAGCGACCTCCGGATCTAATCCTGGCAACTCGGAGTAGTTCCACACGAAGCAGTCTTTATGCCGTAGAAGCACGTTCTTTAACGCGGCCACCCTTTCTTCAGAGAGTAGCTCGCTGACAAATGTTGGTCGCGGGTCCTCTGCCGATCCCAACTCAATCTTTCTGAGGTTATCTGCGGTAGTATGTATACCGTCTTCCAGTTCTTTCGGAGCGGGCGGGAATTCTGAGATAACCTCATCATCGCTGTTTTCGAAGCACCGGGGAGGGTTGTCTATCATAATCGTATAACAGGTGCGAATCCACTCCCGGGGCCGAGGCGGATCCGGCTCTGCTCTTGCGGCCTTGGGCTCGTGCTTTCGTGGCGGCTTTACCCTCCAGCTGTTGGATAAAGCGAATCTGCCCCGTCGGTACTGGTCCTCGACCCAGTTCTTGAAGGTGAAGCAGTCTTCGGTAGGATGTCCTGCGGCTCGGTGATAAGAGCAATAACCCGAGCGAGAGGCCTTATTAGCTTGCTCAGGGTGTCTAGACTCCGGAAGCGCGATCATCTGATGTTTTAGGGCGAGCTTGAGTAACCTTTCCGTCTTGTCTCGGGGGAAGGAGTACGCTCGACTCATCTTTTCTATGAAGGGCGAATCCGAGCTGTGCAGTACCCGATCACGTAACCTTCTAATCCTGCGTCGTTGTTGTCGGCTCTTTTTTCCGCTTCTCGGCTTATTTTCGTCTTCGCATCGGGCTTTTCGCATGATGGGTTGACAAGGATGAGCATTCTTGCCTTTCGCAGCCTGTTGAAATAGACGTTGCGTCCTGGCCTTCTCGTAGATGGCCATTTCGTGGTTGGGGTCTTCCCGACCTTTCTGACCCACTTTCCTGATAGGCTTGTCCATTCGTTCTAGAAATGACGGACTTGGCGCCTCAATAGCGTGGTCTGGTTTTGATGAGGGATCGGCATCTCCTGACAGGGGGTCCTCTTCTTCATCAAAGGTATATATAGCGTAGCTGCTGTGGGCCCGCTCTCGTTTTCCGGTTCTCACGTATCCAAGCCCAAGTGTCTCCATTTTCCCGTTAGGCAATTTGCGTTGGGTTCCAGGGACATCCCAAATCCTGTTGTAGAACCGAGCCTGTTGAACAGTTTGTTTTAAGGGTACTCCTTGGCGCTTCAATAGCTTCTTTAATCCATTTGTATAGTATCTGGGCAGACGGATGGGCTGGAGTCTGTCGCATGTAGCATCTACGCCGTGCCAGATCTCTTTCTCTACTTTCGACTCTGAGGATCGATAGAATAGGATCATCTTCTCACCCTTTCGCCTGGGGGGGACGCAAAACGTTTGCAGCTCTTGCACACTGTGAGCTTGAAGCGTGTCGAGGTCCTTGTAGTGTTCTCGCGGTACCATGGTGATTTGCAAGTTATGGTCATCGCCAGGAGGTGCTTGCATTGAAAGCCGATTGGAGAATACGGCATTGACCTCATCTTCCGAATCACTTCCGAAGACCAGTATGGGGGTGGGCGTCCTCCGGTTGTTGCGTTGAGATGGCCCCGTATAAACTATCTCTTCCTCTTCTTCGGTATCGCTTCCGAAAACAGGGATGGTGGCGGCGGCCTTGTTCTCCGAGTCGTGACACCTTTCTATATCTTCAAAGTCTGGCAAAAAGTATTTCGCATCCTCGTATTTGCGGACTTCGTTCACGGAAAATGGGTTCAGCTCACCCGTTGCAGTATACTCGAAACCATCTTTAAAGTACTTCATACACTGATGTTGTGTAGAAGGGACGATGTTGTACTCGTGTAACCAAGGACGGCCGAGCAAGGCATTGTAACAGGTCTTGGCGTCAATGACATGGAATTTGATGTCTGTGACGAGAAGCCCGAAGCATAACGTTAGTATCACAGATCCGAGAGTCCGTGACGATTGTGAATCGAAACCGGAGATAGTAATTTTGTCCCGAGCGAGATGTTGCACACTCATGCAGATTTCCTTCAACACCCGAACATTAAGGAGATTAACGGAGGATCCGTTATCCACCAGGATCTTGCCTATCTTGATGTCATGGCAGTACCCAGAGACATATAGGGGACGGTTATGGTCGCACGTCCCGAGAAGGAGGTCTTCATCACCGAAAGTGACGTCGGCCGTATGCACTTCTTCCAGTTCGTCCTTCATCTTTTCAGTGGCGAGAAAGGCTTGGAATTGCTCAGGTTCTTGTAATGCCTTAATTAGTGAGTCCCGTGCTTCTTTTGATAATAGGAGGGGCGTCGAGAATGCTAAGCTGAGAAGGTAGCTTCCTTAGATGCGCGAGGATGTTATAGTCCACTTTACTCCTCCTAGGAGGGTCTTTGGCAGCCAGTTCTTTCGCGACTTGGTCATCCAAAGTGATATCTTCAGTGACCTTTTCCTTTCCCTTATCTTTTCTGTTCGTAGGCCCGAGATTCTTTTCCGGGAGTGTGCGATTGCGCAGCTGAGTGTTTCCGCAGGCTTCTGATTCCTCATCTTTCCTTAGCGCGGATTCTTCAAAGAGAGGGCCCAGAGTCACTTCTTCGTCAGAGTCGCTCCCAAAGGTGAGGACTTGCGACCCCTCGGCATGAGCCATATAACAGTTGCCAGTAATTCTGTTGGGCCCGTCAACAGTGCTTCTTTGCTCCCGACGGCTCTTGCGTTTCATGCGTTTGAAATGTTGCCGACGAGCAACATATCCTTGCCACCATATCTTAAAGGCGTCGCACTCCTCTGTGGGGTGTGAGACTTTCCGATGATATGCGCAGTAATCGGGGTGCTTCTCCGCCCCATTGTGTGTGTTTCCTTCCGAGGGTGGTAGCCTCATTCCCATTGACATGGCTTTGGCGAACCTTTTCCTCGTCTTGAATATCTTCTTGTCCATCTCGGATGCCTTTCGCTCTGGCAGGGGTAGTTCAACTTCTTCGTTCAGTCGCCCGCATTTGGTTCCTCCTGATGCTGCCATCTCACGCTCCTGATCTGCTTTACTTTTTAGACGAATCTCGTCTAGGAAGGCATTGATCATATCAGTTGTCAGCCTCGCACGCTCTGGTTCGGGCTCCGCCTTCAGCTTCTTAGTGCTAGGAGTTTTCTCATCATCGGTAAACGAGTGGGAGATCACGTTGCAACTTGCCGCATATCCCTCGGATTCATCCGACGAGTTCTCTCCATCATCGTCCTCTTGAAAGATGTGGCTGAGGAACTCTTGCAGTGTGACAGGAGTTCGCGCCTTCTGATTATATTCTTCCAGCGCGTCGATTTGCTTCTGCAAGTTTGTTCGCTCGTCTCCAAGCTTCGCGGGCTTCTTGGATTTCTTCTTCTTTTTCTTCGAAGCTTTTGACGGCTGGGCGTGAGTATTTAGGCCCTTATCACGAGTCTTCGTAGTTGGGCGGGGCTCCAACATCCCTTCGATAATTTGAGGTTCAAGAGGGTCCTTCCATTCGATTGCAGGGCACGCATGAAGGTCTCTCAGCATCCTTTTGGTTTTCGTTGATAGCACGACCTCCCATGGAACTTCTTCGATAAAGGAGCAGGTTGCCCCCGGTGTATCGGCCTTTTTAGGAGTGTGCGGTTGTGGTGGGTTCACCTTCCACTTTTCGGATAGTACGAACTTCCCCTGGAGGTATTGATCTTCGATCCATCCTTTGAAGACGAAGCAATCTTCAATCGGATGGCTTACCGTTTGATGGTAAGGGCAATAGTTGGGGTTATTCACCTCGGTGGGTTGTGGCGGTCGCCTTGGATTTGGTAGGTTTATAAGTCTGTTGCGTATTGCCAGCTCAAATAACCGTTTTGTCTTGTCTCGTGGGAACGAGTAGGGACGCTTCATCTTTTCGTTATAATATCGGCGTCTTTCTTCCAATTGATCTGCCGATTTCGGGGCGTCAGGTTGCTGTTGGGCGTTCGCGACAAAAGTCGCCCTTCCTTTACCCTTATCATTCCGAGGTTCTGGCTTCGGGGCAGGTGGTCTATGACCCATCTGGTCCATCTGAGCCAACTTGTCGATCAAAGCCTGGAATGTGGTTGGCTTAAAGAACATCATAAACTGGGAGATAGTTGCGTGGGGGTCTAGGGTTCCCACGAACATACCCACTGCGGGTGCTTCCTCAATGCGTTGCTCGCATCTCGACCACAAATTCCGCCAGCGTATAGCGTACTGGACCCAGGTTTCGCCTGGCTTTACCCTGGCGTTAATCAAAGCAGTAATTGGAGTGCGCTCGCTGGCACTTGCGAACCGCTGAGTGAACAACAACTCCATTTCAGCGAACGTTTTGATGGAATCGTTCGGGAGTTCCGAATACCATTCGAACGCTGTTTCTGATAAGCTGCCAACGAACTGACGGAGTAACAGTTTATCGTCACCGCCGGTGTTACCGCAGAGGGCCCGGAACTGGGCGACGTGTTGATGAGGATTGCCGGTCCTCTTATACACATGGAATTTCGGTATCGTATAGCCTTGCGGATATTTGATTTGATCGTACCAGCTTGGATACGGTCGCCCTGTTTTCACGACTTGACCAGCTGCCTCAGTCGCATGATGAACTCGGATTTGCTGGGCTATGTAGTCAGCCAAGTCAGCCTTAGAGATCGTCTCCTCCTTGGCCGTTGAGAAGGCTGGTGGTGGATTTGACGTCTCTCCTCGGTCGTCTTCAAGAACAATCGGAGGATCTTCGGCGGGTAAGTCCTGCTAGATCATCATTCCTATCACATCTTGAAAGAGAAGGCCCATCCGTTGTATGTTGGCCGCTTGTTCAGCAGCCTCTTTGTCCCTTTTCTCCAGTGTCCGGCGAAGGAATTCAGCGTCGGTTTCTTCCTCCCGGCGTGCGTCTGAGGACGCTTCTGGGTTTTCCTTTGGCCCGGTGAGCGCGGCCATAGCATTCATCATTTCTTGGAGCTTTTGTTGCTGCTCCTGGGATTTCGTTACGGATCGGGTTAGCGGTCGGTGGCCTGTAGAAGTGCGGCTCTCCTCCTTTCCAGAGGCCATGTATACGGTGTGGACCATCATGCCCCCAGACTTAGGGTGTCCGGGCTTGTTGCTTTTAGCCGTCGTTGCACGTTGAGGGATCTTCTCGGGCTCCCTCCTTTTATGAGCCATGGAGGTTGAGGGGGCCGTCGAGGTGGGCGTCCAAACAGCCTTTTGGGGTTTCGCCTGGTGGCCAGCCTTCGGTTGGATCTTCAGCTTCTTATGCTGGCGGGAGAAGTTTGGATCGATGATTGAGTCTCGGGCCCGCCGCCAAACCTTATAGATTTTGGAAGACAGCCGTTGAGGAGATCGGGGCTGTTCTGATTCTATTTCCACAACCTTTTCTGATGGGGGAGGAGACCTCTTCAGCACTGCAGTAGAGGAATTCCTTCGCACCTTATTTAACATTTCGAAGCTGTTCCCAGTTGGAACAGCAGCATTAACTTCTACCACCGGGGCTGGTGGAGTCAATCCAGAGGGGGAGTTGCCCCCAGCCTTCCTTATTCGGCGCCAATGACGACGTCGAGCGCGTCGACCAGACGGCGTAGAGTCAGATATAAGAATGGTTTCATCTTGCCCCCTGTGTGGGTGGGGGGTCGTTGTTGGTGTTAGCCTGTCAAAGACCGATGTCCTTTGTGCAGCGGGAGCGGGAGTCGAAGCTGTTAATCTTGTGAAGATCGATTTCTTGACTGGGGAAACCGCCTTGGCGATTTCGGAGGCAGGAGCGGCCGCTTTCTTAGAAGCAGTCTTCTCTGGGATTGTAGGCCCCATGATGAGTTCGCAAGATTTCTGGCCCAATCTAGAGAAGACCGAGGCGTTGACGTTGGGCGACTCTTTGAGAGGAACCGCGGCAGGGGGTAAGACGATCAAAGACCGACTTCCTGAGAGTTTCCTTTGTCAGCACCGGCGCCACGAAGCTTGATGAGGGGAGCATAGTCCCAAAGAACAATCCGGTAGTGGCCTGAGTCACCTGGTCCGCCGGCATTGTGAACAACGAAGCAGCTTGGGGTCCATAGGCTATACCTCCCGGCGAGGCAAAGCGTTGGTCGCAATTGCAGCTTGAGCAGTTGGAGGATTTCGCGGAAGTAGCAGCCATCGATCCTTTGTTTTTTGAAATAGGCAAGGCGCCAATTCTTAGTATCTTGAAACCCAAGGGCAACTGTTAGCGAACCGCGATTGGTTCGCGAATCACGACACACGAAGTGTGGAGTGGAAAGAGGAAAAGGTCCCACCGGGCGTGCCAGAATCTGTTCCCCTCCGAACGGACACGCGGGACGTAGGGCCGTCTCGCCTGAAATTCGGGGCAGATGCTAATTGGTGCTATCCGTCCACCTCTCCGAAGATGCCAATTTGATCCATGGCACCATGTATCAGAGGTCTAGACGGATACGTCCGATGTAGCAGACTTCGTCAGATTCCCCCTCGTTTGAGGGGTTTTTGATTGTGGGGACGCTCTTCCCTGCAGGCGCAAGCCCCTGCAGTTAATTACGCTACCGCTTTGCGGTAACAACTTTCTCCTTCTCCAGATGGTCACTTCGTGTCGTGTGTTCTTGTTTTATGTTTCATTCCCGTGGATCGTTTACGGAGACTGAGTTATGTCGTCGCCCATAGGGCATGGACTAGTCCAAATCCGCATTATCTTAAATTTGGGTTTGGGGGTTTGGTTTGAGGATACGTCAGCCATACTTGAGGCTAAGATCAACTCAAACGTTTGTTAAGGATACGTTAGTCTAACTTTGTGACTAAGATCAACTTAACGGGATCGTTTAGATCCTACAAAAGAGTGTTTGGACTCTAATGTTCCAGTTTAGGGACGTGGCGGTCCATCGTCTATGTGGCCGTTGGGACCCGTCACCTCTCTGACGACGTTGAGGGATTACAACGACGGATGTCAGAGGAGTTCAGAGATGTACCCTCGAGCCAGAGTTAATTAAGGGGATTCATAGTCCAGTCTGCTTGAAGGTTTAAGGACGCGTTAGCCATCTTTGAGGCTAAGATCAACTTAAACAGGACCGTTTAGATCCGACGAAAGAGCATATGGGGCTCTATTGTTCTAGTTTAAGGACGTTGCGGTCCATGGGTAGTTTAAGGACATTGCGGTCCGTGGGTAGTTTAAGGACATTGCGGTCCATGGGTAGTTTAAGGACATTGCGGTCCATGGGTAGTTTAAGGACATTGCGGTCCGTTGGTAGTTTTAAGACATCTCGGTCGATGGGTAGTTTAAGGACATTGCGGTCCGTGGGTAGTTTAAGGACATTGCGGTCCGTTGGTAGTTTTAAGACATCTCGGTCGAGGTTAAGGACGTCATAGTCCATGGGTTTAAGGACTCCACAGTCCGGTATGTGCTCTGGATGCTTCACACGGGTTCACTGCCGTGCTAGGCGAGGACCAGGCTCCGCTCTGGATGCTTCACACGGGTTCACTGCCGTGCTCTGCGAGGACCAGGATCCGCTCTGGACGTTTTCCGTGGGGTCAAAGAGTGACGTTATCCACGTTCCACGTAACCAGGAATTTTGTATTATGCATGGGTTTAAGGACCCCACAGTCCATATCATGAATGGTCTTCGGGACCCGTCACCTCTTTGAAGACATTGAGGGATTACAATACCAAGTATCAAAGGAGTGAAGAGATGTACCCTAGAACCGGAACGACTTGAATAGTCCCTGGCCCAATTTGGGGTCAAGACTGGTTAATTATGTTGTGAGCCCATTAGCCCAGTTAATCATGAATTGAGGACTGATGGCCAGCTTGGGCTAAGTCCAATCAGAAGAGGCTTTGCCTCTATCCCTTTAGCCAATTGGGCCAAAGCCTAGTGTTAAAACACTTCAGAGCAATCAGCGTTGAACACTGGGAATGAGGTTGACGAGTTAGTGTTCAACATTGAGAGATAATTGGTGTTAAACGCCAGCAATAAGGCTTTTTCAAATTAGTGTTAAACACTAAAACAGATCAGTGTTGAACGCTGCGAATAAAGCTTTTTAATCAGCATTGAATGCTAAGGCCCGACAGTGTTTTAACACTGGGCTTGAGAGTTTTAGTTTTAGTGTTAAACACTAAGGCAAGGAGAGTCACGTGGCAGCACGTGAGAGCGCCCTTCCTTCATTTGTTCTGTTGAAATTCTCATTTCCTTCAAAGCATCACGTGCCATCACGTGATGGGCATTCAAATGCCTGTGTATTAGAGTTTCTACCAAGGTCACGTGGCTCACGTGGGGTGCTGCCTCAAAGGGACTTCTGTAGCTCTTTTGAGAGGGTCACGTGGTGGCACGTGACCCTACCTCCATGTATGTTGTTTTATAGAATCTGTTGATCTTTCTCAGGAATTACATTCCTTGAGCTGCAAATTTCCGAGGAATTAAATTCCTACTTCCTTTCGAAGACTTGTATTCTGGAATAGAGTTTAACTCTGAGTTTTCTGTAGGAATTAAATTCCTCATATATGTGAAGAACTGAATAGGGTTAAACCCTAACTAAACTTCCCGTTTTTAAAGAATTATGATTAAGGGAATTGAATTCCTGCTGTTTCAACAGAACTATGTTCTCAATTAGGGTTAAACCCTGCTTCTTTTATTTTGAAGGAATTAAATTCCCATGATACAGGGTCGAGCCCTAATTTTATTTTAAAGGAATTAAATTCCTATAATTCTGTGAGAGTTAAATTCTCATGCTTGCATTCTTTCTCTATGTTTTGGATCTGCATGGCAGGATCTCGACCCATTGAGAATTAAATTCTCAACCTTAAGGGGAGATGTGCACTTTGCAGATCCTCTATCAAAGAGAGAAGAAATCTACTCTTATGTTTTATGTATCAGAGTCAAACTCTGTTGAGAATTAAATTCTCTTTCTCTCAAAAGGCTTTCCCTTTCTTACCTAGGGTTTTTGCAGAAGATCCGAGTCTTTTCAAAATATCAAAGCTCTCCTCCTTTTTTCTTTCTTTTCTTCTCTGCGCATGTATATCTTTTTTTTGTGTCTCTTGGTTCCTATTTATAGGAGAAGCAGCTGAATCAGTTGGTTTTTGACGAATCTTCGTTGAGAGATCTGATTTGCATCTTTCATTCGTTCTGGACCTTTGGATTATTAGGTGAATTTTATTCACCATTGGATTTCAAATCCAGAGATTCTCCCTTGTTATTTTGGTTAGATTTAAGGGGGAAATCTTTCCAAACCCGAGATTTTCCATAAATAAATGACCTCCGAATCTTTAATTTGATTGGATGCATATAGTTGCGTTCCTTTGGAAAGATTTGCATTTCTCTCAGAATTTAATTCTGTTGACAAAAAGGGCTTTGAAAGCCGGTCACGTGTGACCACATGGCCCATGGTCACGTGTGAGCACGTGACCCCCTTTGGAATGAGCCTTTTCCTTTCTTTTGCGCTGTCTTCTGATCGTTGCTTAAACGTCACGTGCTACCACGTGACCCCTGGTCACGTGTGAGCACGTGACCCCTGTCTGGCACTTCTTTCCTTGGTTCAATTGGGGAGCGAGTTTGCTACTTTGAACGTCACGTGTCGACACGTGACCCTGGTCACGTGGGAGCACGTGACCTCTTCTGAAGCTCTTTTTCTTGACTTTGTTCAGCGAATCATTGTGCCCCCTTTTCTGTACTTTATAGGTCACGTGTCAACACGTGACTGCTGGTCACGTGTAAGCACGTGGCCTCCTTTTCGAAGCTCTTCACAGAAGCTTTCCTGATTTTAAATCAGGAAACAATGTTCTTGTTGAAACACAAGTCCGAACCTTTTGAGATATTCACAGAATATAAGTTAGAAGTAGAGAACCAAAATACGGGTATAAGTATTATGTCCTATGATGAGATCAAGGAGGAGAATACTTGTGCATGGAATTCCTGGACTATTCTAAAGGAGAATGAGATTCTCTATCAGCATTACTCCTCCGTACACACCATAGCACGATGGTATATCGGGGCGGAGCAGATACACCCTATTTGATATGGTATGCTCTATGATGAGTAATACTGAGTTACCTTTTTCCTTAGGGGGCTATGCACTTGAGAAGTTGCATACCTATTGGATAGGAGTCGAATCAAATCAGTGCCTACCACTTCATATGTGATATGGAAGGGGAAGAGCCCATATCTTAAGTTAGTTAAGATTTGGGGTTGTCCGGCCTATGTCTAAAAGCAAAATCCGGACAAGCTCGAGGCAAGGTCTGTTAAGTACAACTGGAAAGGTTCCAGCTATACAAATGACAGCAGCTGATTTGGTAGAACCAAAGGATTCAGTAGAAACCAATGAACCTCAGCCTCTCCGCCGATCTAGTAGGGTTCCTCACCCACCTGAGAGATACTTCTGTTTCTCTATGACAGTGGGAGCGAGGATTGCATCATGAGATGATGACCCAACTAGTTTCGAGCTGGCCATCAAGAGTAGGGACTCTGTAAGAATGGATGGATGCTTAGCGATCTGAGATGGAATCCTTATACACCAACAAAGTATGGACTTTGGTTGCTATATCTGAAGGGTTAAATCCCAATCAGGAGCAAGTATATCTTGAGAAGATTACTTGGTGTACATGGAAAGGTTGAGACTTTCAAAGCTAGACTTGTTAAAGGTTTGCATCATTGACCAGGTATGGATTATGTTGAAACCTTTTCTAAGGATCTATGCTTAAGTCCATCCAGATCCTACTTGCCACGGCTACATACCATGACTACGATATCTGGTGGTTGGGTGTCATGACAGCTCTTCTAAAATGATGTTTTGGAAGAGAGTGTCTATAAGTACACAGCCAGAGGGCCTCGTAGACAGTGGGAGCAGTGGAAACGTGTGCAAGATACTTTATAGGATAAAGCAGGCATCGCGGAGTTGAAACATCTGTTTTGATGAAGTAGTCAAAGAAGTTGACATCATCAAAATGGTAGATGAACCTTGTATATACAAAAAGGTAGTAGGGAGTATGGTGGTGATCCTCGTAGAGTACGTGGATGACATACTCTTGATAGGGAAGGAGTTTCCTATGCTACGCTCGATCAATCTCCGTTTATCACAATGATTCTCCATATAGGATCAAGGTGATACCTGCTAAATCCTGGATTTTGGATCTATGAGATAGATCTAAGTCGATATTAGGGTTCTCACTAGTTGTAGTGAGATGGTATCAATCGATCCTGGGGAGAATCATTGGAAGTGTTCCAGGGTGATAAAGACGACTGAATGTCAGTCGCAGGCATTGTCTTTACCCTCTGTAAAGGGACGGTATGTTGGAAGAGTTCCAAGCTAGATACCGTGGCAAACTAGACGATAAAGGCAGGATACATCGCTACTTAAGATGCTACCAAAGAGGCTGTTTGGATGTATAATGGTTCATGAGAAGAACTATGTTCCTACCATTGTGAGACAATGGAGTTGTGGCTTATGCCAAGGAACGTCCGTCCCATCAGTGATCCAGACATATTCTAAGGCAGTATCACCTGATCATGGAGATGGTTGATCTCCAGGCTGATCGAGGCAAGGAGAGCAGACTTAGAGGATAACGCAGCGGATCCACTCACGAAGGCCTATTCCCAGAGAGAGACTTTTATGGGATGGTTGAGTATGGGATACTACAACCACTGCTACAGATGGCCCTAGTGCAAGTGGGAGATTGTTAGTTATATGTATGCCCTAGAGGCCATTACTGTACATAGGATGTATATTGTAGTGGATGCTGGGACATATATAGGGAGGACTTTCTTGCTCGACATGATAGTATGCTATCTGGTTGATCTTTACCTTAACGTGTAAACTGATTGTCTCTCTGTTACATGTTGGTAAAGCCCTTAGGATGTGTACTTGACTACCTGGACTATGATGCGGATCATACTAGTGGGGACATGGTAGTCCATAAGTACATCCTTCAAAGTCCCTAGTCGTGGGTGTATCGAGATGGGGCATCGATATACCAGAGTAGACTAGCGTGTACCTTCTCGACCCATACAGATGGGCGATGGATGATCCCATATCCATTGGTGTTTGACATCGGAGATGATATACGGGTGCTCAGTAGAGACTGGGTACACTGGACGGACTCGCCGAGAACTCCCAGATGGTATTATACCTCACGTCAGATGGCAGTTCTCTGGTGACACTGGTACAGAGTAGTCTGTTGACCCGAGATCGTCATAGAGTCTTGTGTGGTTCCCACTGTGCTTTGATTTCCATCTTACCACGTCCAAGAGGGCGTGCAAAACGGTGGTTTTTGGGTACAGTCCCGAGTCACATGGAGGCAATGAGCGATAGGAGGGGATTCGTCTCTCCCGGTATAGGGGGTTGATGTTGCGCTGTGTTCGATTGGCTATAACAGAAATCCCTTGCCAGGGTTGCTGAGATTTACTGGTAAGTGTTACCAGTAGTTTCTCGAATTGTTATAGACCTCATATCGACACGACTTATCGAGCTATTGGGGTCTGACGTTTACCACCCCTAGGCGAGATATGCGACATATCAGACGATCAGACCGGACTGTCGGTAGTGTTACTGGTTGGATTCATAGGAGTATGAGCGGGCTTGCTCGTCGATCTTCTGATCGCTCAATACCCGGGTGGCCGTTACGTTTAGCAGACCGCTTGCGGCTTGTGGGTGTTTGATATGATCATCACCTGCTGCCGGCGTATTGACGAGTCTTTAGAGTCCTACACAGAGGTTTCCTGGCTCAAGCGAAACGAAATAGGAGCACGTATGAGATATGTGCGGGACCGAGAATAATGCGTGTATGTGATACCGTATTCCATTCTCGCGATGAATGTATCGATTGGTTATATACGATATAACCTAGTTATCGAATCAAGGATTGATTCGATAAGCCGATACATTGTATACTAGTCGGTTGTGTGCGACATGACCGGATCATTGAATCAAGTGTTGATTTAATGATTTAATGCATAATTATATATTTGATATATTACTTTGCATTAACTAGTATTGGTTCACTTAAGATGGATTTTCTCACTCGGATGTGCGCATTGTATATGCGATATACTTTTGTGCACTTGTATGTATCATGTTTGATGATGCATGCTAACTTGTGTTTTGTGTAAAGTTTAAACCATGGTTATGTAATGGTTAAGGTTTTCATTTTCATATCTATTTATTTATTTGTTTATTCATTATTGGAAAATGATAAGCATAATGCAAAATGGTGGCTTTATTTGGAAGCTTGTTGAAGCTTCATGAAGACTTTGACTTTAGCAACCATTTTGTCTCATGCTTAACCCTAACCATCTCATGTAACCATGATTGATTCTCTACACATTACCATAGTTAACATTATGATAAGAATGAATTATTCTTTTCTTTTTTAATTATTCTTATCATAACTTTATCTTCTTCTTCTTCTTCATCTTCACTTGAAGAAGCTTTCTTCATCAATGGTGGATTGATGAAACAAGTGAGAAATCCAATTCTAAAGTCTACCCACTTCCTATTTCTTCATCCTCTACCTCTTGCCAAGTAGTAGAGTGTGTTTCCTTCACAAGTTTTTAGGTCTTGGTGAAGGTGGAGCTTGATTTAGCGATGCCTCGACGTAGATCATCTTCGGCATGGACATCGACGACCTAGCTCGCTTATTCTCCGATGAAGTCGACGCTAGAGCCCGGATTCTTTTTGGACAGCGGAGAGGACTTCGTTGCGGAGCTATGGAGGTGGAGCACCGGATCTACAAAGGTTGTATTTCCGTATTCTCATTGTTAAGTGTTAACTAGTTATCTTTTCGCCTAGAAATCTAGCAAACGGTCCGTACATTAGGGTTTCTCGGCACCGATTTTTTGAAATTGGCATGGTAGATGCCTTTAGAGACCTCACTAGAGTGCCTAGGAACCCTACACTTTTACGCTCCTCGGTCGTATTTCTTTGCTCCCGACGAGTTTTGCGTTTCATCCGCTTGAAATTTTGCCGGTGAGCAACATATCCCTGTCACCATCTTTTAAAAGCGTTGCACTCTTCGGTGGGGTGTGCAATCTTTCGATGATATAAGCAGTAGCTAGGATGCATTTCCGCTTCACCAAGAATGTTTCCTTCGGAGGGTGGCAGTTTCATTCCCATCGATATGGCTTTGGCGAACCTCTTCCTTGTCTTGAACCTGCTTTTATTTGCGGCGGATGTACTTTGATCCGGCGGGAGCGTTTCAACCCTTTCGTCCAGTCGCCGGCGTTTGGCTTTTTCAAATATGGCCATCTCACGCTCTCGAGCAGCTTTGCTTTTAAGAAGAGTTTCGTTCAGGAACGCATCAATCATTTCGTCTGATGGCCCTAGAAGTTCCGGCTCAGGACCTGCCCCCAGTTTCTCTGTGTAAGGAGCTTCTTCATCGTCTATCGACAAGTGAGAGATCACATGGCAACTTGCTATGTAATCTTCAGATTCATCCGACGAGTCTTCTCCATCATCTCCGTTCTCAAGGACGTGACCGAGAAATTCTTGGAGTGTGATTGGAGTCCGTGCCTTCTGGTTATACTCTTCCAGCGCGTCAATCTGCTTTTGCAGGTCCGTGCGTCTGTCACCAGGCTTCACGAGCTTCTTGGATTTCTTCTTCTTCTTCGAAGATTTTGACGGATGAGTGTGAGCACTCTGACTATCACCACCAATTTTTGGAGTTGGGCATGGTTTCAGCATTCCCTTGATAATCTCGGGTTCCAGTGGATTCTTCCACCTGATCGCCAGGCATGTTTGGAGACCGTTCATCATTCTTTTAGTTTTGGCTGAAAGAGTGACCTCCCATGGAGCTTCTTCTATGAAAGAGCATGATGCCCCCGGTGTGTCTGTCTTCTTAGGAGCGTGTTGTTAGTTATATGTATGCCCAAGAGGCCATTACTATACATAGGATGTATATTGTAGTGGATGCTTGGACATATATAGGGATGACTTTCTTGCTCGATATGATAGTATGCTATCTGGTTACTCTTTACCTTAATATGCACACTGATTGTCTCTCTGTTACATGTTGGTAAAGCCTTTAAGATGTGTACTTGACTACCTGGACTATGATGCGGATCATACTAGTGGGGACATGGTAGTCCATAAGTACATCCTTTAAGGTCCCTAGTCGTGGGTGTATCGAGACGGGGCATCGATATACCAGAGTAGACTAGCGTATACCTTCTCGACCCATACAGATGAGCGATGGATGATCCCATATCCATTGGTGTTTGACATCAGAGATGATATACGGGTGCTCAGTGGAGACTGGGTACACTGGACGGACTCGCCGAGAACTCCCAGATGGTATTATACCTCACGTCAGATGGCAGTTCTCTGGTGACATTGGTACAGGTTAGTCTGTAGACCCGAGATCGTCATAGAGTCTTGTGTGATTCCCACTGTGCTTTGATTTCCACCTTACCACGTCCAAGTGGGTGTGCAAAATGGTGGTTTTTGGGTACAGTCCCGAATCACATGGAGGCAATGAGCGATAGGAGGGGATTCGTCTCTCCCGGTATAGGGAGTTGATGTTGCACTGTGTTCGATTGGCTATAACCGGAAATCCCTGGCCAGGGTTGCTGAGATTTACTGGTAAGTGTTACCAGTAGTTTCTCGAACTGTTATAGTCCTCATATCGACACGACTTATCGAGTTATTGGGGCTGACGTTTACCACCCCTAGGCGAGATATGCGACATATCAGACGACGAGACCGGACTGTACGGTAAGTGTTACTGGTTGGATTCACAGAAGTGTGAGCAGGCTTGCTCGTTGATCTTCTGATTGCTCAATACCCGGGTGGCAGTTACGTTTAGCAGACTGCTTGCGGCTTGTGGGTGTTTGATATGATCATCACCTGCTGCCGGCGTATTGACGAGTCTTTAGAGTCCTATACAGAGGTTTCCTGGCTCAAGCGAAACGAAATAGGAGCGCATATGAGATATGTGCGGGATCGAGAATAATGCGTGTATGTGATACCGTATTCTATTCTCGCGATGAATGTATTGATTGGTTGTATGCGATATAACCTAGTTATCGAATCGAGGATTGATTCGATAAGTCGATACATTGGATATTGGTCGGTCATATGCGATATGACCGGATCGTTAAATCAAGTGTTGATTTAATAATTTAATGTATAATTATATATTTGATATATTACTTTATATTAACTAGTATTGGTTCACTCAAGATTGATTTTCTCACTATATTGTGCACATTGTATATATGATATATTTTTGTGCACTTGCTTGTATCATGTTTGATGATACATGCAAACTTGGGTATGTGTTTATTTTAAACTATGATTAAGTTAATGGTTAGGGTTTGGTTTATTTGTTTTATTTATTCCTTTTGGCAAAAACAAAATGGGAGGCTTTCTTTGTTTTACACTAGAAGCTTCATGATAGTTTTGACAAAGTCTTAGCCATTTTGTTTTTATCCTTAACCTAACCATTTAACTAAACCCTAGTTTATTCTCTACACTCACCCATGGTTGCATCATGATAACCATCACTTCATTTTTCTTTTTGGTATTAATTCATTATTCTTTTTCTTCTTCTTCATCTTCTTCTTCAAGTGAAGAAAAGAAAAGTTTTCAAGAAAAATGTCAAGTAATGAAATCAAGTGAGAAATCCAAATCCAAAGTGAACCCACTTCCTATTTCTTCATCCTCTACCACTTGCCATGTAGTATAGGGTGTTTTCTTCCCAAGTTTCATGACTTGGTGAAGATGGAGCTCGAGTTAGAGTTGCCTCGACGTAGATCATCTTCGGCATCGAAGTCAACGACCTAGCCCGATCTTTTCTCCGATGAAACCACCGCGAGAGTCCAAGATTCCGATGGTTGCAGCAGAGGGACGTCATCACGGAGCCAAGGAAGTGGAGAACCGGATCTACAAAGATTGTATTTCCGTTCACTTAGCAATAAAGTTGTTTTCTTGCATGTTTCGCCTTTGCCTCTAGTTAACGATCTATCATTAGGGTTGTTAGGCACATGGAAAATTTGATTTTGCCATGGTTGATCAGTTGTGGAACCTCCTTAGTGCGCCTAGGAACCCTACAGTGGTAGCAGAGCCTAGCTAGAGCCTTAGGCGATGAGTAGACGAAGTTAGAAATCCGATCGAACCCCGAAACCCTAACTCAAACCACTCTATGGACATTTTCTGGAATTTTGGATTTTTGTGAATTAAAAATATGCAGAAAAATCAGCAGGCTTTTCTAAGAAATACTGTGCAAAACGCGCGGCTAAGTCGATCAAACCGCTGCGGAACCGCGGCACGAGCATGGCTCGTGCAGCGGTTCAGCGGCCGTACGGTAGCATCTTTCATTTAATTTTGCATAGTAATTCCTATATTGTAGTGATGTTTTTCTGGGAATTTTTAAATTCTACTCAAGAGTTGAGTTTTCTGAGTTGTATTGGGAGTTCGTAGATTCGATCGGATTGTCTAATTTTGTCTATGTGTTTTTCCGGATAATTTAGAATATGTTAAAAAGTTCGACCGGATATAAATACCCAATTTTTCCCCTGCCGGAAAATTTCCAAGTGTTGGATTTTTCCGTGGTTTAAAGACGTTCTAAGTAGTGCAAGTAACGCGATGGACACTCTAGAAGACAACAAACCTTAACTCGATTATGTGACCGTCTTGAACTGCCCTTTGAACCTTAAGGTTTGGGGCAGTACGGCGTGCCACATATGAGGCGTTGGCTTGACCCTTCTACGGCTGGACCGTTGGTACTGAGGCATGAAATGAATGTTTTTAAACTTGTTTCATGTGTTGAGTTGTTTCGGGAAAACTTGGGTGTTTGATTGTTCGATCGGAAAGTTTAACATTTTCTATTTATCCGGAATGTGATACAATATTTGGAATTCACAAGTAGTTATGAGATAACTAATATGAATGTTATAAACATAGCACTTTAGTCTCAATTGATCGGTTGCCACGGGATTTTGATGTGATCAAAAGTCTGTCGCAATCATGTAGCGTACGCGGATACTCGCCGGATAAATTTAATAGACAGCTACATCCCTTAGCCCCGACCAAGTGACTGTAGGAGAACCCCGTCGCCGAAAGCATCCGTTCGGGTGCTCGCGGTAGCGGTGTTCCGCCTTGGTGCACTTCGTCGACGGCATCGGGGGTGCGGCTGCCTACTAAAGTTTGCGACGAGCATTCGATCAAAATGTCGGGAATCTTGCTGAATTGCCCGACTTGATATTGAAAAGTGTTTTCGATAATGAGACTAAAATGCGGGGTTTATAATTATTGGGCATGAGATGTCTAAGGAATTCATTTGATTAGGCATGCGATGTCTAAAGAGTTTGCGGATTCCAACTGTTGTAGTTTTACACTTTCTTTTTTGTGACCATAAGTGTAATATGTGATATTGTAACACTTTGATTTTCCCGTTTGTTTGGTGTTGGTGATAATTAGAAGTCGTGCATGTTTTTATGTTTGTGTGTGCGTAGGATTTATAGTTGTTATTGGTAGTGTGTGCATTTTGGGATAGGTCTTGTGCTTGTGTACACCTTGCATACTTAGACTTTTCTTGCAACTTGTTAACCCTTCATATGCATGGTTGCAAACTCTTTTCCCACCATTTAATCTTTTCTAAAACCCATTATATAATTCAAAGTCCAAATAAACAAATAGGTATGGTGGTTAGGTGAAGGGTGGACTTTTTGACCCTTTTCTTCTCTTCTCTCTCTCTCTCTTTCCCCTATCTGAATTCTCTGCAGAAATTCCAGCAAATAAACCCCCATTCTCTTCATCTTTTCTTCTCCTCTTCACTTCCCTTTGATTCCCAAACAAAACCCTACCCAAATCAATACTTTTTCCTTCGATAAAACATGAAAACTTGAGGTTTTTGAGGTGTTCTTGGGCAAACCTGCACAACTGAGAGAAGAGCTGGAAACTTTGGTGTCTCTAAGGTCAATTTAAGGTATAAATCTTAATCCTAGCACCCAATTTCCATAACTTGCATGTTTAGTTTAGAAATATCACTTTTTTTGTGCCTTTTAGTGCTTTTGAAGGGGTTTTTTGTGTAATATGTTAAAACTTATGTTGTTGTGGCTTGATTAGCTTATTAACAAGTTATTGGTGAGTGATTAGACCTAGGTTTGTTTCAGATTTCATCAAAATACCATAAAGTTCCATTTTGTGCAAAATGTGTGTTTTGAACTGATTTTAGACACTGTAAGAATCTGCTGCTATCCGAGACTTTTCAGAACAAATCTAGTGATTGATTTAGCATGTATGTATGGTATGGAGTGCATCGACCAAACCTGGGGACCCAATTCCCAAGTCTGGCCGCCAAAAATGGCATTCTGGCCGCAAATTGCGGCCAGACTGGGGAGATTTGGGTTGGGGTTTGGGTGTGTGGGTCTCTGCTTATATGTAGGTTATTTTGGTATATATATATTTTCAATATCTTTCCTGTATCAAAATCTGGGGTAGAATACCTATTTTCCCGTATTTTCAACCTTTCGCGACACGCGTGTTACGTGTGTGTGGGTTTTAGGTTTCTGCGTATCGCGACGCGTCGGAGTGATTTCAGACGCGTAACCACACGTTTTAGCGTATCGCGCACACGCGCGCTTGGTTCGCGACACGAGTTACTTGTTGGGTTTTAATGTCGCGTTTGTGTGATTTCGAGCTTACATAAGATATATTGTGTAATTCTAGGTTCGCAGGCGAGTACGGTGGACGCAGTGAAGAAGGGGAAGCAGGTTGTTGGCTACACCTAGCGAGAGACTACGGTGAGTAGATTTCACATCTACGGGGATATCGCCCGCATGGCGTTCTACGTCAGGGCAGATAGGATCTTATAGTGTTCCATATATATATTGCATGTTCATGGTTACTAGCTAGTGCATTGCATACCTTCTACACACCTCACATCGGATCATAGCATTGTAGTTCATCTATTTGTGACATGACCATATATTCATACTTGATGCCTATATCACATCGGATCATAGCATTGTAGTTCATCTATTTGTGACATGACCATATATTCATACTTGATGCCTATATCACATCGGATCATAGCATTGTAGTTCATCTATTTGTGACATGACCATATATTCATACTTGATGCCTATATCACATCGGATCATAGAGTTCATCTATTTGTGACATGACCATATATTCATACTTGATGCCTATATCACATCGGATCATAGCATTGTAGTTCATCTATTTGTGACATGACCATATATTCATACTTGATGCCTATATCACATCGGATCATAGCATTGTAGTTCATTTATTTATGACACGACTTGATATTCATACCTGCTACACATATCACATCGGATCATCATATTGTAGTTTATTATATATGACACGACTTGATATTCATACCTGCTACACATATCACATCGGATCATTGCATTGTAGCACATTATATGTGACATGAATTGATATTCATACCTGATGTATATGTCACATCGGATTATTATCTTGTAACTTATCTATATGTAACTTGACCGGACATTTACATTTGACGCACATATCATATCGGATCATTGACTTGTATTTGTTTGGATTATATGTGATTTCTGGATTTGGGAACCGTGGCTATTTCAAATAAGTAATCATTTAAAAACCCGGTTCCCTTGATATGATATTTCGGTGCGTCCACCATGTGTTTTCTCGGTGCTAGAGTGATATATGGAAACCCGAATCGAGGAGGCGGTTGAGGCCGATTACGGGTACATGGTGGACCCGGTATGGTACCCCGGGGCGAGAACGGTTTCGCTGTGCAGTAGACGGTGAGCCTGGCAGAGGGACCACTACCTACCGGTGATTGGTTGGACCTGACAGTTATCCGGAGTATACTGATCAGAGTCTATAGATGGATGTGGGTGACCCGGACCGACGGGGCCCGATGGATGAGGATTTGTGTGTCGTTGCTGGACACGAGTATTTATGATATTTGGGTGCCGATGTTGGGCACTCGGGACTCTCAGAGGTGTACAGGATTCGAGGGCCGATGGGGGTGCCGGCGCCTGAGCTATTTGGGGGATCTGGGTGCATTGATGACACCGATATACATATATCCCACGTTGATATTCCGTGTAGATACTATATTTCCCCTGCTCAGCATTTATTATTTGTACCGCATCCTGTAGTTACATTACCTGATAGAGCATTTGTACCTCACTCGGTAGTACAGTACCTGATAGAGAACTTGCATGATTATTGCACATACTGCGTATCACATATTGATATCATCTGTTGGCTTATGATAGAGTAGCGTAGTACGTGCATGCTCGCGATTACCTTTATATGTTATCTCTATTCACGAGTTGGCAACTCACCCCCGTTGTGCCACAGTGTTTGCAGGTTGCCCTTCGGAGTAGTCGTGGCAGGCTGCGGTTGCATCTTTTGACACAGATACCCCCATAGTTGGTGTACTAGCTCTTTTGCTGATAGGTGGGTTTTGTGCGGTATCTGTTTATCTTTCTGTATGTACATTGTTGTATCTAGTATTCTCCATCTACCATGTATGTATTTGACTTAGAGACAGTGTGAGGACGATGTCGTACTTTATTTGTGTTCTGGTGTCGTGCTCGTTGTGAGCCGACTTTTCTTATGCAGTTTTTATGCTATCTGTGATGTTCCCACTTGTGGATCTTGAGCTTCGCTACGGCGTCGTATATTGTTATCTTGGGATTGTATACTTAGATTTCTTATCATGTTAGTTGGTGTTTTTCATTTAATTCTTATCACACTCTATACTTTCACTGGTTTGTTTTCTGGGTTTCCGGTTCCCTTAGTCACGTTACGCCTGTAGACGTTACGTGGTTAAGTGCCGGTCACGGGCCAAACTTTGGGTCGTGACAAAGTTGGTATCAGAGCGTAGGTTTTACCTTTCGGAGTGTAGGATGACCCTGGTATGATGGAGTAGGTAGCTGCGGCAGGGTAGCGTAGCGTGTGTATGTTCCGCGGCATACTCACGACACGGTACTCCGCCTACGCGACCTTAGGACTTGTTTATATAAATTTCCTTCTTGAGTATATACATTCTCGTGATTCGATTTCCGTATCATTATCGAATCCTATTGTTCCTTTCAGCCAATATGCCGCCAAAGACTACGAGGGCTCAGAGAGCGGCCGCGAGGGCCGAGATTCGAGTTGACTCGTCCGAGACGAGGACTGATCCGGGCAGTGCACCCGTTGTACCTGAGCAGACTGTTCCTCCTTTGACAGATCAGATCGCCACGCTAGGGGCTGGTGTGTAGGAGATGCGCCAGACGGTGGGATCTAGCATGCAGGAGATGCGTGACATGATAGGATCGCTAGTTGAGACGCTTCAAGCACAGCGACCAGAGGTAGCTCCACCTGTTCCAGCGACCGCGATGGTACCTACCACACAGCCAGTTGCCCCTGCAGCCACAGAGGTGATTACGGTATCGCTGTCAGACTTCATGAGGCTAAAGCCTCCGGCTTTCACAGGCACCGACACAGCCGAGGACCCCCAGTCCTTCCTTGATAAGATGGCCCGTATATGTCGTTCACTTAGATGCGCGGATGCGAGATGGGTCGAGTTAGCGAGCTTTCGCCTAGAGGGTCTTGCACAGAAGTGGTGTGATTCAGTTGAGAAGGGCAGAGCAGCGGGTCTTCCTCCTATGACCTGGACCGAGTTTGTAGCGCTATTCCTTGCCCGTTTTCTTCCTCAGAGTGTTAGGGATGCCCGAGCACGCAGATTTGAGTCCTTGCGCCAGACACCAGGGATGTCAGTGGCAGAGTACGACGTGCTGTTCACAGAGCTAGCTATCTATGCCCCGTACCTAGTGGCTACTGAGGAGTTGCGAGTTAAGAGATTTGTCCGAGGTTTGCTCACACCATTATTCCTTGCTATCAGCGCGCAGCATTACGAGACTTACTCCGCAGCAGTTGATGCGGCATTATTAGTAGAGGAGCGCCTTGCTGAGACTTCGGCAGTTCCAGGGCCGAAGAGAGTTCGTGCAGATACGTCAGTGCAGAGACGGCCATTCCAGCGTCGTGACAGGCACCTTGCAGGTGGCAGAGATTCGAGACGAGGCCGATTGTTTAGCTCCTATTCCCAGGAGGGCCAGAGACCGTCATCAGGATGTTACCGTTGCGGGAGTTCTTATCATCGTGTGCGAGATTGTCCCGAGGTACCCCGGAGTGGGGCGGCAGCACCGCATGTTACATTACCACCTTCACCACCCCAGACGGCGTTGCCGATAGTACCTGCTGTTACTCCGCATCAGACGCATGCACGGAGAGGTCGTGGTCGTGGAGGATTTGTTCATAGAGGACGAGGTGGCCGAGGTAGAGGACAGCCAGCGGCCGGCAGGGGACAGTCAGTTGCAGGAGGAGGACAGGCACGGGTTTTTGCTTTGACGCATCAGGACGCGCAGGCGTCCAATGCGGTGGTCTCAGGTATCCTTTCTGTATGTTCGGTTGATGCACACGTGTTGTTTGATCCCGGATCCACGCACTCGTACGTATCCACACACTTCGTGCCGAGTTTGGGTAGAGAGTCCGGTTTGCTTGGCCAGCCGCTTGTTGTGACTACTCCTGTGGGAGAGTCGTTTGTTGCTAGGCACGTGTTCCGATCCTGTACCGTCCGTATTGGCGAGAGAGAGTTGCCGGTCGACTTGATCCTTCTTTAGATGTTGGACTTCGACGTTCTGTTGGGCATGGATTGGTTAGCCACGTGCTATGCTTCTGTCGACTGCCGCGAGAAGACAGTTCGATTTTGTTTTCCCGGCGAGCCGGTTGTTGTTGTGTTGGGGGACCGTAGTGCTACCCCTCACTGTGTGATTTCTTCTGTTCGCGCTGGACAGCTTTTGCGGAAGGGATGTCAGGGATTTCTCGCATATGTTTGCGATACTAGAGCTACAGAGGTTCCTCTGGATCAGGTTCCGGTGGTTAGCGAGTTCCCTGATGTGTTCCCTGACGAGCTTCCTGGGCTACCGCCCGAGCGTGATATTTCTTTCTGCATTGATTTGGTTCCTGGCACGGGGCCTATTTCAGTACCGCCTTATCGGATGGCCCCGGCGGAACTTAGAGAGTTGAAGGGTCAGTTGCAGGACTTGCTGGATAAGGGACTTATTCGACCCAGTGTTTCTCCTTGGGGTGCTCCAGTCTTGTTCGTCAAGAAGAAGGACGGCAGCATGCATTTGTGTATTGACTACCGCCAGCTGAACAAGGTGACAGTGCGAAATCGATATCCTTTGCCACGCATCGACGATTTGTTCGACCAGCTTCAGGGGGCAGGATACTTTTCGAGGATCGATTTGCGATCAGGCTACCATCAGCTGCGGGTACGACAGGAGGACATTCCTAGGACGGCTTTCCGCACACGTTACGGCCATTATGAGTTTTTGGTGATGTCGTTCGGACTCACCAACGCGCCAGCAGCATTTATGGACATGATGAACCGTATTTTCCGGCCGTATCTTGACATGTTTATTATAGTGTTTATTGACGATATCTTGGTGTATTCTCAGAGTAGAGAGGAGCACGAGCAGCACCTGCGGATTTCACTGCAGACCTTGAGGGAGCATCAGCTTTTCGCCAAATTCTCCAAGTGTGCCTTCTGGCTAGACAGCGTAGACTTCTTGGGCCACGTGATTACACGAGATGGTATATGTGTCGACCCGAGAAAAATAGAGGCAGTTCGAAGTTGGCCTAGACCCACGTCAGTGACGGAGGTTCGCAGCTTTCTAGGGCTAGCAGGTTATTACAGGCGATTTGTGCAGGACTTCTCTCGCATTGCTACATCGTTGACTGGGTTGACCCGGAAGGGAGTTCACTTCGATTGGACGGAGGAGTGTGAGCACAGTTTCCAGCGGTTACGGGCTCTACTGACCACGACACCAGTGCTATCTTTGCCTTCTGGATCAGGCGGATTTGCGGTCTACTGCGATGCTTCACGAGTGGGGCTGGGATGCGTTTTGATGCAGCATGACAGGGTGATTGCGTATGCTTCACGGCAACTAAAGAAACATGAACAGAATTACCCTACTCATGATCTGGAGATGGCTGCGGTGGTCTTTGCACTCAAGATCTGGCGACATTATCTGTATGGAGAGTCGTGCCAGATATTCACCGACCACAAGAGCTTAAAATATATATTTCAGCAGCGAGACCTAAACCTTAGACAGCGCCGATGGATGGAGTTAGTGAAGGACTACGATTGTGAGATCTTATATCATCCGGGCAAGGCGAATGTAGTGGCAGATGCGTTGAGCAGGAGGCCCGGGGGTAGTCTATCTTGTGTGAGCGCAGTGCAGAGGCAGTCGTCGGCAGATTGGCAGATCTTATGCGACAGCCGGGTACAGTTTGAGTTTACGCCGATCGGGGGACAGATGGCGCATGTTCGTGCACGCCCACAGTTGCTTGACCGTATATACGAGGCACAGCACAGTGATGACCGCTGTTCAGAGATCAGGACACAGATGGGACAGGGCAGATTTTCCGAGTTCGTGATCGACGATCAGGGGATACTACGATTTGGGGCTAGACTGTGCGTACCAGATGCTGAGGGATTGCGGCGCGAGATTCTTGAGGATGCACATCGATCGGTATTTAGTGTTCATCCCGGTTCCACCAAGATGTACCACGATCTGAGAGATGTTTACTGGTGGGACGGTATGAAGAGGGATATTGCAGATTTTGTGTCGAGATGCCTGACTTGTCAGCAAGTCAAGGCTGAGCACCAGAGGCCCGCGGGAGAGCTACAGCCATTACCCATTCCGGAATGGAAATGGGAACAAATATCTATGGACTTCATTGTGGGTCTACCCAGGACTAGTCGAGGGTATGACTCCATCTGGGTGATCGTGGATCGTTTGACGAAAGCGGCTCACTTCCTACCGGTGAAGACGACTTTCGGATTTACTCAGTATGCCCAGGTCTACATTGATCAGATTGTGCGACTGCACGGAGTTCCGACATGCATCGTGTCCGATAGAGGCACCCAGTTTACCAGCCGGCTATGGCAGAGGCTTCAGGAGGCTCTGGGCACTCGCTTGAGCTTCAGCACAGCATTCCATCCGCAGACCGACGGACAGTCAGAGCGGACTATTCAGACTCTCGAGGACATACTCAGAGCATGCGTATTAGATTTCGGAGGTAGCTGGGATCATCATTTACCCTTAGTAGAGTTCTCCTACAACAACAGCTACCAGGAGACCATTCAGATGGCACCGTTTGAGGCTCTTTATGGGAGGAAATGCAGGTCGCCTACTTGTTGGACAGAGCTCAGTGAGAGCAGTATTTTAGGGCCACAGATCGTTGAGGAGACGACAGCGAAGATCCAGTTGATTCGCGATAGGATGAGAGCAGCCCAGAGTAGGCAGAAATCTTATGCGGACCGTCGTCGACGCAGACTTGAGTTTTCTGTTGGTGATCATGTTTTCTTGAGGGTCTCCCCAATGAAGGGCGTGATGAGGTTTGGAAGGAAGGGGAAGCTTAGTCCCAGGTACATAGGCCCCTTCGAGATCCTTGAGCGTATTGGTGCAGTTGCGTATCGATTAGCCCTTCCGCCCAGTTTTCCAGACGTGCACCCCGTATTTCACGTTTCGATGCTCCGCCGATATCTTCATGATTCTTCGCATGCGATTCAGCACCCGACGATCCAGATTGAGCGCGATCTTTCCTATGCAGAGCAGCCAGTGATGATCTTGGATCGACAAGTGAAGAAATTGAGGTCGAAGGAGATACCGTCCGTCAAGGTACTTTGGCGTGGACAGAGCAGGGAGGAGGTCACTTGGGAGACCGAGAGCGAGATGAGGAAGAGGTATCCCCATCTTTTTGAAGGTGCGTATGGGTGAGATTTTTAAATTCGGGGACCGAATTTCTTTAAGGGGGGTAGATTGTAACACTTTGATTTTCCCGTTTGTTTGGTGTTGGTGATAATTAGAAGTCGTGCATGTTTTTATGTTTGTGTGTGCGTAGGATTTTTAGTTGTTATTGGTAGTGTATGCATTTTGGGATAGGTCTTGTGCTTGTGTACACCTTGCATACTTAGACTTTTCTTGCAACTTGTTAACCCTTCATATGCATGGTTGCAAACTCTTTTCCCACCATTTAATCTTTTCTAAAACCCATTATATAATTCAAAGTCCAAATAAACAAATAGGTATGGTGGTTAGGTGAAGGGTGGACTTTTTGACCCTTTTCTTCTCTTCTCTCTCTCTCTCTTTCCCCTATCTGAATTCTCTGCAGAAATTCCAGCAAATAAACCCCCATTCTCTTCATCTTTTCTTCTCCTCTTCACTTCCCTTTGATTCCCAAACAAAACCCTACCCAAATCAATACTTTTTCCTTCGATAAAACATGAAAACTTGAGGTTTTTGAGGTGTTCTTGGGCAAACCTGCACAACTGAGAGAAGAGCTGGAAACTTTGGTGTCTCTAAGGTCAATTTAAGGTATAAATCTTAATCCTAGCACCCAATTTCCATAACTTGCATGTTTAGTTTAGAAATATCACTTTTTTTGTGCCTTTTAGTGCTTTTGAAGGGGTTTTTTGTGTAATATGTTAAAACTTATGTTGTTGTGGCTTGATTAGCTTATTAACAAGTTATTGGTGAGTGATTAGACCTAGGTTTGTTTCAGATTTCATCAAAATACCATAAAGTTCCATTTTGTGCAAAATGTGTGTTTTGAACTGATTTTAGACACTGTAAGAATCTGCTGCTATCCGAGACTTTTCAGAACAAATCTAGTGATTGATTTAGCATGTATGTATGGTATGGAGTGCACCGACCAAACCTGGGGACCCAATTCCCAAGTCTGGCCGCCAAAAATGGCATTCTGGCCGCAAATTGCGGCCAGACTGGGGAGATTTGGGTTGGGGTTTGGGTGTGTGGGTCTCTGCTTATATGTAGGTTATTTTGGTATATATATATTTTCAATATCTTTCCTGTATCAAAATCTGGGGTAGAATACCTATTTTCCCGTATTTTCAACCTTTCGCGACACGCGTGTTACGTGTGTGTGGGTTTTAGGTTTCTGCGTATCGCGACGCGTCGGAGTGATTTCAGACGCGTAACCACACGTTTTAGCGTATCGCGCACACGCGCGCTTGGTTCGCGACACGAGTTACTTGTTGGGTTTTAATGTCGCGTTTGTGTGATTTCGAGCTTACATAAGATATATTGTGTAATTCTAGGTTCGCAGGCGAGTACGGCGGACGCAGTGAAGAAGGGGAAGCAGGTTGTTGGCTACACCTAGCGAGAGACTACGGTGAGTAGATTTCACATCTACGGGGATATCGCCCGTATGGCGTTCTACGTCAGGGCAGATAGGATCTTATAGTGCTCCATATATATATTGCATGTTCATGGTTACTAGCTAGTGCATTGCATACCTTCTACACACCTCACATCGGATCATAGCATTGTAGTTCATCTATTTGTGACATGACCATATATTCATACTTGATGCCTATATCACATCGGATCATAGCATTGTAGTTCATCTATTTGTGACATGACCATATATTCATACTTGATGCCTATATCACATCGGATCATAGCATTGTAGTTCATCTATTTGTGACATGACCATATATTCATACTTGATGCCTATATCACATCGGATCATAGAGTTCATCTATTTGTGACATGACCATATATTCATACTTGATGCCTATATCACATCGGATCATAGCATTGTAGTTCATCTATTTGTGACATGACCATATATTCATACTTGATGCCTATATCACATCGGATCATAGCATTGTAGTTCATTTATTTATGACACGACTTGATATTCATACCTGCTACACATATCACATCGGATCATCATATTGTAGTTTATTATATATGACACGACTTGATATTCATACCTGCTACACATATCACATCGGATCATTGCATTGTAGCACATTATATGTGACATGAATTGATATTCATACCTGATGTATATGTCACATCGGATTATTATCTTGTAACTTATCTATATGTAACTTGACCGGACATTTACATTTGACGCACATATCATATCGGATCATTGACTTGTATTTGTTTGGATTATATGTGATTTCTGGATTTGGGAACCGTGGCTATTTCAAATAAGTAATCATTTAAAAACCCGGTTCCCTTGATATGATATTTCGGTGCGTCCACCATGTGTTTTCTCGGTGCTAGAGTGATATACGGAAACCCGAATCGAGGAGGCGGTTGAGGCCGATTACGGGTACATGGTGGACCCGGTATGGTACCCCGGGGCGAGAACGGTTTCGCTGTGCAGTAGACGGTGAGCCTGGCAGAGGGACCACTACCTACCGGTGATTGGTTGGACCTGACAGTTATCCGGAGTATACTGATCAGAGTCTATAGATGGATGTGGGTGACCCGGACCGACGGGGCCCGATGGATGAGGATTTGCGTGTCGATGCTGGACACGAGTATTTATGATATTTGGGTGCCGATGTTGGGCACTCGGGACTCTCAGAGGTGTACAGGATTCGAGGGCCGATGGGGGTGCCGGCGCCTGAGCTATTTGGGGGATCTGGGTGCATTGATGACACCGATATACATATATCCCACGTTGATATTCCGTGTAGATACTATATTTCCCCTGCTCAGCATTTATTATTTATACCGCATCCTGTAGTTACATTACCTGATAGAGCATTTGTACCTCACTCGGTAGTACAGTACCTGATAGAGAACTTGCATGATTATTGCACATACTGCGTATCACATATTGATATCATCTGTTGGCTTATGATAGAGTAGCGTAGTACGTGCATGCTCGCGATTACCTTTATATGTTATCTCTATTCACGAGTTGGCAACTCACCCCCGTTGTGCCACAGTGTTTGCAGGTTGCCCTTCGGAGTAGTCGCGGCAGGCTGCGGTTGCATCTTTTGACACAGATACCCCCATAGTTGGTGTACTAGCTCTTTTGCTGATAGGTGGGTTTTGTGCGGTATCTGTTTATCTTTCTGTATGTACATTGTTGTATCTAGTATTCTCCATCTACCATGTATGTATTTGACTTAGAGACAGTGTGAGGACGATGTCGTACTTTATTTGTGTTCTGGTGTCGTGCTCGTTGTGAGCCGACTTTTCTTATGCAGTTTTTATGCTATCTGTGATGTTCCCACTTGTGGATCTTGAGCTTCGCTACGGCGTCGTATATTGTTATCTTGGGATTGTATACTTAGATTTCTTATCATGTTAGTTGGTGTTTTTCATTTAATTCTTATCACACTCTATACTTTCACTGGTTTGTTTTCTGGGTTTCCGGTTCCCTTAGTCACGTTACGCCTGTAGACGTTACGTGGTTAAGTGCCGGTCACGGGCCAAACTTTGGGTCGTGACAGATATCGCCGGTTTCGTTGCTATATGTCAACGACAATTGGGATGGGCATATTTACTTACGTTGATGACATGTGATGTTATGTGTTGCTGGATATGTTATATTGGATTGTCGTGTTTGAATAGCCGGGTTTTTTTTTTATGTGAGATGAGTGTTTTTCATTTTCATTCATGTAAAAACTTGTATGTAATATTCTTTTATTGGGGCACTTCCAGGTTGCGGAAGATGTTACCTTTTGTATATTATTTACTTTTCCGCACTAGGATAGACCCAAGGAGGAGGGCACAAGTAACCGGGTTCTGGAGTCCAGTAGGAGACCAACTCGAGGAGTCGATTCCGGGTCTCCTAACTCTAGAATTGGTAGGGTTGCTTGCCGCTCTCGTAGGGGTCTAGGGGTGTGGGTTTGGCTATTAATCGCGACCGTGAAATCCGTGTTTTATACTGGCTAGTATTGAAAACACGGACGTCCTAGTATATCCAATATTTCATATGATTCTTCTGCTCCGATATCTGTGATGTGATCATTTGATGTTCTGTGATAGATACTATATATAGTATATATGATATATTATATAGACGTTACTTATGTTTTACACCCGCGCTAGCCCTGCCCCGCTCTGTCGTTAGTTACCCAACCTAACGGTGCACGAAGGGACATCGAGGCGAATGCGGATGGCATAAGTGTACGTCGTATTTATCTGTGATGTTTAGGTACTTAAATGATGGGACTTCATTAATATGATTAATGAAAGAAAAAGAAAGCTAAAGATGTTGTGGAATCGAATTTTCAAAAACAGGTAGCTACAGTTCTTGCTTTGCATCACGGTGTTCCTTGTAGAACATCCTGCACCTTATTCGATAAGGAAAGGACCGAGATCCCTTCACCGGGAGTGACTCCTTTAGCAATAACTGGCAGATGCTACAACCCTCGGTTTGTCTTTTGATTACTTCTATAATTTTTGCTTTGCACAGCGGTATATTTGATATATCCAGCACCTTATTCGATGAGGAAAGGGCCGACGATCCCTTCACCGGGAGTGACCTCTTTAGCAAAACTAGAAAAGCCTCAAAAGCACTCCATTTTTAAATCATTTTATTCTACAACGATATCAAGTTCTTTTCGCAATAGGTTTTCAGAAAAACCTGTCGTAGCCCTCCGTCATTTCAGATAAGTCCTACTTAGTATTCGTGCTACGTTTGTTGGCCTGGGTCAAGACGTAGTGTGCGGTAGCTAACTAGTATTTATCTGCTTATGCATATGATGCAGATTGGATTAGAGTAGTCGTGCGACTTTGTTGGCCTGCGTCAAGGGTCGTGCGGGTGGGTTTAATTCAATCAGGAAATGACGGGTTGAACTTGACTAGCGGACTATGGTTTGTTGGCCTGCGTCAAGGTCATAGAATGCTAGGGGCAAAAATATCAGGAATTTCAAGTGTTGAAATTTGCAATGAGATTGCATACCTTCTATGAGATAGTTGGATCCCGATACCCACTGCGAGTAATTTTACTCCTAGGAGAGTTTTACACATTACAATTAGCCGATCAAGTAGGTGTCTAGAAAGGTGTCAACGGGGTTACGCCTCTGGGAAAATGAGGTTTATTTTAATTAGGTCCGTGCGGAAGCACGGGGAACCTCCCTCAAAGTACCGACACTGGCATGGCTGAAAGATTGGCGAACTTGTAGCGTGTAATTAATCCCGGCTAGTCTTTCCTTTTAGGGTTTGAAGGAAGATTTGATAAAAACAGTGGGAGCCATCCTGATTAGATAAAATAATAACCAATCTGATCTTGCAAGAGCATACGCTGAGTGTTTTCTTCTCTCTCTCTCCAGGTAGCGACCATGT
This sequence comes from Agapanthus africanus, assembly GCA_030015575.1. Classification (NCBI taxonomy): domain Eukaryota; kingdom Viridiplantae; phylum Streptophyta; class Magnoliopsida; order Asparagales; family Amaryllidaceae; genus Agapanthus; species Agapanthus africanus. Next base: position 559,364,058 of record JASDDO010000031.1, read on the forward strand.
CACGCCTTAATCAAGATAATAAAACGGATACATTGACCGAACCCGCTTGTTATACTGAGCTGGAGAACGTTGGTCCCGCTCCAACTTATAAATGTTATAAGACAGAGCAAGAAATTGGGGAATACCCGATTTCCTGTGCCGCCCAAACGAAGAAAGTTCATGTTGATGCATCATCTTCGGGTGTGTTCATTACAGAGAACCGTTTCTCTATGTCCTTTACGTCCTGGGTATATGATACCGGATCAGGATCCCACATATGTAATACATTACTTGGGCTATAGAAAGGTAAAGAACTGAGAACGGGTGATAAGTTTCATGAGGCAGAAAACGGTGCAAGTGTTGCAGCTAGGTCTGTTGGTCACTGCCACCATGTATTACAAGAATACATTGATTCTGAACAAATGTTATTAGATACCGAACCTGATATACAAAATTAGATCAATCTCTTTATTCTATAAAGAAGGATACAATTTTGTATTGTTGGATAATGTTTTGAACATTCCTATATCAAAAGTTGATCGGTTCAGGCACATTATCTAAAAGCATTGATGTTCTAAATCAAACTACAGTTCTTAGTATACAGAATACACACAAAAGGAAGAGTTCAGAAATGAACGATTCCTTCTTGAGGTATTGTAGACTAGGTCATATCAATGTGACCCGACTAGCTCAAGTTACATTGTAGATGCATATTTAAATCAGTTTGAATTTACATCTTGTGAAACTTGCCAGTCATGTCACAGAGATAAGATGACCATAGCTCTGTTTATTGGAAACAGAGAAAGAGTTAGTGAACTCTTAGGATTGATACATACTGATGTATGAAGGTCCCCTGTCTACACATACCAGGACCGGTTCTTTGTACTTCATTACATTCTCTGATAATCTCTCAAGATTCAGACATATGTTCATGTTGAAACACAAGTCCGAAAGTTTTGAGATATTCACAGAATATAAGTTAGAAGTAGAGAACCAATATACGGGTATAAGTATTATGTCCTTTGATGTGATCAAGGAGGAGAATACTTGAGCACGAAATTTCTGGATTATTCTACAGGAGAATGAGATTCTCTCTCAGCATTACTCCTCTGTATATACCATAGCACGATGGTATATCGGGACGGAGAAATAGCACCCTATGTGATATGGTGTGCTCTATGATGAGTACTACTGATTTTCCTATTTCCTTTTAGGGAGTTATGCACTTATGAAGTTGCATACCTATTGAATAGGGTTCAAATCAAAATAGTTGCCTACCGCTTCATATGTGATATGGAAAGGGAAGAGACCATATCTTAAGTTTGTTGAGATTTGGGTTGTCCGGCCTATGTCTAAAAAGCAAAATCCGGACAAGCTCGAGGCAAGGTGTGTTATGTAGAACTGGAAATGTTTCAGCTATACAAACTGCAACTGATGATTTGGTAAGAACCAAAGGATTCAATTGTTTCCAACGAACCTCAGCCTCTCCGCCGATCTAGTAGGGTTCCTCACCCACCTGAGAGATACTTCGGTTTCTCTATGACAGTGGGAGCGAGGATTGCATCATGAGATGATGACCCAACTAGTTTCGAGCTGGCCATCAGGAGTGGGACTCTGTAAGAATGGCTGGATGCTTATCGATCTGAGATGGAATCCTTATACACCAACAAAGTATGGACTTTGGTTGCTTTATCTGAAGGGTTAAATTCCCATCAGGAGCAAGTATATCTTGAGAAGATTACTTGGTGTAGTTGGAAAAGTTGAGACTTTTAAAGCTAGACTCGTTAAAGGTTTGCATCATAGACCAGTTGTGGCTAATGATGAAACCTTTTATGTGGCCTATGCTTAAGTCCATCCAGATCCTACTTGCCACGGCTACATACCATGACTACGATATCTGGTGTTTGGGTGTCATGGCTGCTTTTCTAAATATTGATTTAGAAGAGAACGTCTATAAGTACACAGCCAGAGGGCTTCGTAAACAGTGGGAGCAGCGGAAACGTGCGCAAGATGTTTTATGTGATAAAGCAGGCATCGCGGAGTTGGAACGTCTTTTTTGATGTGTTAGTCAAAGAGTTTGACATCATCAAAATGGTAAATGAACCTTGTATAAACAAAAGGGTAGTAGGGAGTATGGTGGTGATTCTCGTAGAGTATGTGGATGACATACTCTTGATAAGAAAGGAGTTTCCTATGCTACGCTCAGTCAATCTCCGCTTATCACAATGATTCTCCATGTAGGATCAAAGTGATACCTGCTAAATCCTAGTTTTTGGATCTATGAGATAGATCTAATTGGATGTTAGGACTCTCACTAGTTATAGTGAGATGGTATCAATCGATCCTGGGGAGAATCAATGGAAAGGTTCCAGGGTGATAAGGACGATTGAATATCAGTCACAGGCATTGTCTTTACCCTCAGTGGAGGGACGGTATATTGGAAGAGTTCCAAGCTAGATACCGTGGCATACTAGACGATAAAGGCAAGATACATCGTTACCAAAGATGCTACCAAAGAGGAAGTCTGGATGTATTTTAGTTCATGTGATGAACTTCGTTCCTACCATTGTATGACAATGGAGTTGTGGCTTGTGCCAAGGAACGTCCGTCCCATCAGTGATCCAGACATATTCTAAGGCAGTATCACCTGATCATGGAGATAGTTGATCTCCAGGGTGATCAAGGTGAGAGCAGACTCAGAGGATAACACGGTGGATCCACTCACGAAGGCCTATTCCAAGAGAGAGACTTTTATGGGATGGTTGAGTATGAGATACTACAACCACTGCTATCAGATGGCCCTAATGCAAGTGGGAGATTGCTAGTTATATGTATGCCCTAGAGGCTATTACTATACATAGGATGTAAATTGTAGTGGATGCTTAGACATATATAGGGATGACTTTCTTGCTATATATGATAGTATGCTATCTGGTTGCTCTATACCTTAACATGCACACTGATTGTCTCTCTGTTACATGTTGGTAAAGCCCTTAGGATGTGTACTTGACTACCTGGACAATGAAGCGGATCATACTAGTGGGGACATGGTAGTCCATAAGTACATCCTTCAAGGTCCCTAGTCGTGGGTGTATCGAGACGGGGCATCGATATACCAGAGTAGACTAGCGTATACCTTCTTGACCCATACAGATGGGCGATGGATGATCCCATATCCATTGGTGTTTGACATCAGAGATGATATACAGGTGCTCAGTGGAGACTGGGTACACTGGACGGACTCGCCGAGAACTCCCAGATGGTATTATACCTCACGTCAGATGACAGTTCTCTGGTGACACTGGTACAGGTTAGTCTGTAGACCCGAGATCGTCATAGAGTCTTGTGTGATTCCTACCGTGCTTTGATTTCCACCTTACCACGTCCAAGAGGGCGTGCAAAACGGTGGTTTTTGGGTACAGTCCCGAATCACATGGAGGCAATGAGCGATAGGAGGGGATTCGTCTCTCCCGGTATAGGGAGTTGATGTTGCACTGTGTTCGATTGGCTATAACCGGAAATCCCTGGACAGGGTTGCTGAGATTTACTGGTAAGTGTTACCAGTAGTTTCTCAAACTGTTATAGTCCTCATATCGACACAACTTATCGAGCTATTGGGGTCTGACGTTTACCACCCCTAGGTGAGATATGCGACATATCAGACGATGAGACCGGACTGTACGGTAAGTGTTACTAGTTGGATTCACAGGAGTGTGAGCGGGCTTGCTCGTTGATCTTATGATTGCTCAATACTCGGGTGGAAGTTACGTTTAGCAGACCTTTTGCGGCTTGTGGGTGTTTGATATGATCATCACCTACTGCCGGCGTATTGACGAGTCTTTAGAGTCCTACATAGAGGTTTCCTGGCTCAAGCGAAACGAAATAGGAGGGCATATGAGATATGTGCGGGACCGAGAATAATGCGTGTATGTGATACCGTATTCTATTCTCGTGATGAATGTATCGATTGGTTGTATGCGATATAACCTAGTTATCGAATCGATGATTGATTCGATAAGTCGATACATTGGATATTGGTCGGTCATATGCGATATGACCGGATCGTTAAATCAAGTGTTGATTTAATGATTTAATGTATAATTATATATTTGATATATTACTTTACATTAACTAGTATTGGTTCACTCAAGATTGATTTTCTCACTAGATTGTGCACATTGTATATATGATATATTTTTGTGCACTTGCTTGTATCATGTTTGATGATACATGCAAACTTGGGTATGTGTTTGTTTTAAACTATGATTAAGTTAATGGTTAGGGTTTGGTTTATTTGTTTTATTTATTTATTTATTCCTTTTGGCAAAAACAAAATGGGAGGCTTTCTTTGTTTTACACTAGAAGCTTCATGATAGTTTTGACAAAGTCTTAACCATTTTGTTTTTATCCTTAACCTAGCCATTTAACTAAACCTTAGTTTATTCTCTACACTCACCCATGGTTGCATCATGATAACCATCACTTCATTTTTCTTTTTGATATTAATTCATTATTCTTTTTCTTCTTCTTCATCTTCTTCTTCAAGTGAAGAAAAGAAAAGTTTTCAAGAAAAATGTCAAGTGATGAAATCAAGTGAGAAATCCAAATCCAAAGTGAACCCACTTCCTATTTCTTCATCCTCTACCACTTGCCATGTAGTATAGGGTGTTTCTTCACAAGTTTCATGACTTGGTGAAGATGGAGCTCGAGTTAGAGTTGCCTCGACGTAGATCATCTTCGGCATCGAAGTCAACGACCTAGCCCGATCTTTTCTCCAATGAAACCACCGCGAGAGTACATGATTCCGATGGTTGCAGCAGAGGGACGTCATCACGGAGCCAAGGAAGTGGAGGACCGGATCTACAAAGGTTGTATTTCCGTTCACTTAGCAATAAAGTTGTTTTCTTGCATGTCTCGCCTTTGCCTCTAGTTAACGATCTATCATTAGGGTTGTTAGGCACATGGAAAATTTGATTTTGCCATGGTTGATCAGTTGTGGAACCTCCTTAGTGTGCCAAGGAACCCTACAGCGTGTGGCTGTGGTGGGTTCACCTTCCAATTCTCGGACAGTGCAAACTTGCCTTGTTGGTATTGGTCCTCGATCCATCCCTTAAAGACGAAGCAATCTTCAATTGGATGGTTTACCGTTTGATGGTAAGGTCAATAATTGGAACTATTAGCCTCACCGGGTTGCAAGGGTCGTTTTGGATTCGGAAGATTGATGAGCCTGTTGCGCACCGCCAGTTCGAACAGTCTCTTCGTTTTGTCCCGAGGGAACGAATAAGGACGCTTCCCTGAGTACGCTAAAATAGGCGCGTGACATAGCCAACCATGCTACCTGTGGATACGAAAAATCCTTCCACAGTCACATTACGGCCGTAGAGATATCAAAAACAGGAAAGTAGACTAAACTATCTAGTACATGTCCATGAGCCAGAATAAATGAGTCAAGAAATGATAATATGCGGAAGCAAAAGATACAATAAATGAACCACTTGGAAAGTAAAACTGCATACCGATAGGATCTTCACCGCACGGTCTAACAGCGGCAATACTTCTGATCAGTCTGCAACAAAGGTAGAGGATCCGGGGCAAAACCCAGACGTCAGCGCGTCATAATATCAAGCAATAATATATAAACAGGGTAGCAAGACATGCAAGTATAATCATAAAAGGTAAAGCAATTGTAACAGCAATATAAATCAGGACAGTGACAGGTAGTGTGCAGTGAGTAATCTAAACTAGTCTATTGGGTTAAATACTCTCAAGTCTTTGAAATCAATTTGATGAATCATCGATGTAACTCAATAGTATCCCGTGCGTGCCCGGGACCACGATCAAGATTCTCGGGCTGAATCCGAGACGTGCCGCTAGTCAGTAAAAGTGTAGTATGTAAAGATGAGTGATGTCAGCATCATCACCCCGGGGCTGGCCTAGCTCGTAAGACTGATCAGAAAAGGTGTCGAACTGTCGAGTTACAAGTCATGTTTCATCATTGATTTCCCCATACCCCCAAGTTATAAGCGTTCAAGTCAAGTATTAAATAATCTAGAACTAATGCTAACACAGGATCGGGCAGGTACATGTTTGTCTTGATAGACAACAGGAACGGTCCTTAAGGACAACAGGTCAGGTTTGTTGGCATTAGGCACAAGATCAGGTAACGGGTAAAACCATGGTACATCAGGTCAAGTCAAATAGTGTATTTAGGTGTCATGTCATATCAAGATTGTACGGTACCATGTCATGTCAAGTAGGAAGTGTAACAGGTCATGTCAGAAAGAAAAAGATGTCATGTGGATGCTCATAATCAAACTAACATAAGCATGGGTATAAATAAACAAGCATGGGTACTATCAGAACAATAAACTAGAACATGTAATATGATATGAAAATAGGTACAGAATAAACTAGATAGATGTACGGTTATCGATTAGAGTTCGGTTTATGGTTCCAACATTAGGTATCAAACACTTGAACAAATATGGATTGTTAAAATCTCGTTATTATGGGTTAAATGAACTAGAGATGTAATGATATCTAAAATATGTGCAATGGATGCAACCGGGTATTCGGAGTAGAAACTATCTAAAAGTGTTATGGGTTATGCAGATATTTATTAAGTAATTTAAATACGGATGTGCATACACGATATGGTGCTCTAACATGCAACAACTTATATTTTAAGATCCGAGTCTACAATGATATAATCTGACATCGAAATGCAATAATGAAAACTAATAGCCTTAGGTGCAATTTACAGGTTTAATCATGAAATAAATATGTATAAATAATATAGTAGTATGTAGCAAGTTTCACTTGCCTCGGGGATCCACAGATGCACGGCACGCAGCAAGAATGCGAGAAAACGACGGAAAACTCCATTGGGGCATTACGTCGAACACTTTGCGCACACAAAATACAGGACAGAACCAGGCAATATAAGAATGTAACCGCGTAGGTAGGGAACGTCCACTGGGTCGCTCGGATCAGCGGCAGCGAGCACGGCTCCAGCGGTGATCGGAAATATGTGAATCCAAGAAATCACAAAAAGAAGACGAAGGAGAAAAGAAGAAAAAGAAGAAGAAGTAGAAGAAGAGGGAGAAGGCTGTTCTCTGGGGTTTGGTGCTCCGGGGACAGAGACGGGGCAAGGGAGACGTCGACGATGGATCGACGACGTGAGATCGACGATAAGGCTGGGTAACCGGGGTTTTTGATGTCGGGTCGGGGTTCTGTGCAGGGGATGAGCTTGAGATATTTGGGGAGGAGAGAGGAGAGAGGGGGAAGAAGGCGTTGACGGTGAGGGATGGTCGACGACGACAACGGAGCGACGACGATGACGAGGTCGAGGCTGCGGGGTTGGGCGTGCGGTGATGGGTTAGGTTGCAGGGAGTTTGGTGAGGAGGTGGAGAAGAGGTCGTGGGTATGAGCGAGACGGCGACGGCGAAGTCGTCGGCGGCAAGAATGACGATGAACGATGGGTGTCGTGGTCGTGGGTTCTTGGGTCTTCGTGCCGGGGAGAAGAGGTGAGCGAGGAGAGGAGGTTGAGGAGTGGACGAGGGTGTGGGGGCGATGGCGATGAGAGGACGGCGACGAGCGTGACGAGGGTCGTAGGGAAGGGTTTTGGTTTTTTTTTTCGTCGGGAGGAAGAAAGAGAGAGGTGAGGAAGAGAGACTGGGTTTTTAAAAAAGAATAAAAAATTGAGGAGAGAGAAAGATACGTACTTGTGAACTTAGGTTAAAAAATATATGCTAGGTAAAGAAATATATTTATGTAGAGGGGGAGAGAGAGAGATAACTGAGTGGTTAAAGGAAATTATATTTGAATATTTTTAGTTAAAGAAACGTTAATAGGAAAATAAGATTATAATATTAACCCGTTTTGAGATTTTGGCAAATACAAACTCATTCCAAAACATGCCCGGGTTGGGTCTAAAAATTCAGATTAAAAATATGAAAATATATGCGACGTCCGAATTTTAAAACAAGTACTCAGGTAACGAAAATGCGTACCCACAAGAACGGATGCACGCACGTGCGCGTAGCTATCCAAACACGTCCGTTTCACTGAACGGGACGAGAACAAGATACGCGGACGCTACCACGGGGTTAGGGGTATCATGCAGGCCATGAAATGTAAATTTTTAAAAATATTTTCTGTGACTTAAAAGTTATTTGATAAACATGCGATGTCAGATAAAATGCCAATATGTAGTTTATACTAGATTCACGTGTCAATGCAACAAGTCAAGGTAATCTATAAATACGAATCAAAAAAGTTCAAGCAAACGGGTCGGGTCGAATGCAAAGTAATATGTAAAATACCATTCGCACCCAAACAAGCTAAATCAAGAAAAGACCACGGATAAGTAAATACGAAAACTGGAATTGGTATAAATGAACTCGGGTGTTACATTATACCCAACTACAAAAGAATTTCTTCCTCGAAATTCCAAGAACAAGATAGGATAAACAAACAAGAAATTTCAAGAATAGATGTGGAAACTTTTGCCAGATTTCATCTTTTCGTTCCCAAGTTGGTTCTCCATGCGAGCGATTACTCCAAGAAACAAGTACAAGAGGGATAATTTTGTTCTTAAGAACCTTTTCTCTTCGATCCATAATCGACATCGGTCGCTCCTCAAAAGTCAAATCTTCTCGTACAGTCGTTTTCGAATGGTCCAACGCATGTATTTCATCTCGAGCATACTTACGGAGTTGAGGTACGAGAAACACGTCATGGCCATTCGCCAGGGATTGCGGTAACGCCAAATGATAAGCCACTTCTCCAATACGTTCCAAGATCTCAAAAGGTCCAACGAATCGAGGACTAAGCTTTCCTCGACTTCCGAACGGATCACCCCTCTAGTCAGTGGTATCTTCAAGAATACTAGATCACCAACAGCGAACTCTAGAGGTCTTCTCGATGTATCGACCCAACTCTTCTGCCGATCTTGCGCTGCTTTCATATGATTCCGGATATTGCTAACCTTCTCGACTGTCCGCACAACCAAATCTGGTCCCAACAATTTTCGTGCACCAACATCGTCCCAACAAACAGGTGAACGACACTTGCGACCATATAAAGTTTCGAAGGGAGCCATCTGAATAGTCTCCTGGAAACCGTTGCTGTAAGAAACTCCACCAAACGTAGATGGTCCTCCCATGAACCCTTGGAGTCCAACATGCAAGCTCTCAACATGTCTTCAAGAGTTTGGATCGTTCTCTCCGACTGGCCATCTGTCTGAGGATGATAAGCTGTACTGCACTTCAAACTAGTCCCCAAACTTTCCTGTAAGTTCCTCCAAAAGTGTGATAAGAAACGGTTGTCACGGTCTGTCACGATGCTCACTGGTACTCCGTGCAATCTTATTATCTCCTGTATGCACTGTTCTGCCAAAACTTTTGTTGATTGATCATCTCGAAAAGAGATGAAATGAGCTGCCTTGGTCAATCCGTCAACAATCACCCAAACTGCATTGTTTCCCTTTGGACTCCGCGGTAAAGCCGTCACGAAATCCATGGTTATATGTTCCCACTTCCACTGAGGAATCGGAAGTGGTTGCAATAAACCAGCAACCTTTTGATGTTCAGCCTTAACTTGCTGACACACCAAGCACTTTGCCACCAAGCGGGAAATCTCCCGTTTCATGCCTTCCCACCAGAAATGCTGTCGTATACCTCGGTACATCTTCGTGCCTCCTGGATATACGGAATATGCGGAACTGTGTGCCTCCTTCAAAACTTCTTCATGAATGTCTCCTTTTAGCACACACCAACGGCTACCATATCGCAACGAACAATCTTCATCAACAAGTCCATTCGAAGTCTAGCTTCAACCTATTCTCGAAACTTTTGCAATCTTGGGTCCTGTGACCGCGCTGCTTCAATATTCTCGATCAACGACAACTGTACTTGCAGCTGCATCTTCTATCCCGAAGAATGCAGTAGCACGATCTCCAACTCGAATCTCTGAAAGTCTTCAATAAGTTCCCTTTGTGCAGTCAACATCTGAATTGCTGGCGATCGGCTAAGCGCATCCGGCACAACATTAACTTTCCCCGGTTGGTACTCAAGATCAAGATCGTAGTCAGCCATCAGCTCCAACCATCTACGCTGCCTCATATTAAGCTCCTTCTGTGTGAACACATACTCCAGGCTTTTGTGATCAGTAAATACTTCGACCCTTTTTGCCCAATAAGTAGTGTCTCCAAATCTTCAAAGCAAAAATCACAGCTGCTAACTCCAAATCATGAGTTGGGTAATTCTTCTCATGGGTCTTCAACTGTCTCGATGCGTAAGCTATAACCTTCCCATGCTGCATCAAAACACATCCCAAACCTTTCCTAGATGCGTCGCTGTGAATCACCAAGTCTTCGGAACCGTCTGGTACGGTTAAAACAGGTGCGGTTATCAACCTCTGCTTCAACACCTCAAAAGCTGATGCACACTTATCCGTCCACATAAATGGTACTTCTTTTCTCATAAGCTTGGTCAAAGGCTCTGTCATACGAGCAAAGTTCTCCACGAACCTCCTGTAATACCCGGCAAGTCCAAGAAAGCTTCTTATCTCCGCAACATTCTTTTGAATCGGCCAATCTCGAACTGCTGCAATCCTCTCGGTATCAACGACGATTCCATCATCGGATACGACATGCCCAAAAACTTCGCTTCTTCAAGCCAAAACTCGCACTTGCTCATCTTAGCATACAGTCTTTCTTACCTCAATGTCTGCAGTGCGATCTTCAAGTGTTATGCATGCTCTTCAATACTCTTATGAGTAGACTAGAATATCATCAACGAACACCACTATAAACCGGTCCAAGGATGGTGAAGAGAGTTGGTTCATCAAGTCCATAAATATCGCCGGTGCATTCGTTACTCCGAAGGGCATCACTAAATACTCGTAATGTCCATACCGAGCTCGGAACGCAGTCTTGCAATATCTTCTGATTTAACTCGGACCTGATGATATCCGGATCGCAAATCCAGCTTCGAGAATACCCTCGCACCACTAAGCAGCTCGAACAATTCGCCAATGCGAGAGATCGGGTACTTGTTCTTAATAGTCACCCGGTTTAATTCTCGACAATCGATGCACATCCTCCTTATGACATCATCTTCTTTACTAGAAGAACTGGAGCTCCCCAAGGCGAGTTACTGCTGCGAATCCAACCCTTCTCAAGTAATTCAGTAACTTGCTTCTTGACTTCTTCCAACTCCACTGGTGTCATTGGATAGTACGCCTTTGAGATTGGCGTTGTACCAGGAACAAGATCAATCGTAAACTCCACATCTCGTTTAGGCGATAAACCCGAGATGTCTTTGAACACGTACATGAATTCTCGAACTATAGCCGGCGCTTCTTTCTTATCAACTTCTATCGACGAAAGAACACTGGTTGTCGGCCTAGCCTTAAACTCGACTGGCCCGATAGAACTGCTTCCTCCAGCAAAACAAACTCCGGATGTCCGACAATCTGGAAAATGACTTTCCTTTCCTTACGATCAATATGAGCGTGGAAAGTGCCGCGAAAATCCATTCCCAAGACAACAACAAACAAGGGATGCACCAGAATTGAATAATCCTAATGCAGGGACAAACAAGATCAAGTAAGATACCGAGATGACTTCATCCGAAGTCAAGATGCCGAAGAGGATTAAGCACGGTAAACATGATTCAAGCTGGTGAGAAAACATGAACTGGAAAGCAAGAGAGACAAGGCAATATAACGACCATGGAACAAGGAAGTGAATCAAGACCAGGACTCCAAGTTACTTAAATAAAGTACCGCATTGTAACCATGTTGCAATTCATGGGTACAATTACATAACTCCACTCAAGTCGTCCAAATCCTAGTATCAGAATCAAGGAACAGGGAGAAACAATAGAGAATCCAGAAGGTTTCAAGTCGAGATGCAAAGTTGTTTGCATAACTTCAAGATGAAGGATAAAAGAAAGATATGATTCAAGAATCACGATAACAAGGTGGCAGGACATGTTCCTAATCATGAGTATTCTGATTCGTGTATTGGGTCCAATACCCAACTACAAAAGAATCAAACCCGATTAGCCTATATCCTATAGCTCTGATACCAAAAGAACCAAGTCACACCCCGCTTCCCAGAATACGCTAAAATAGGCGTGTGACATAGCCAACCATGCTACCTGTGGATAGGAAAAATCCATCCACAGTCACATTATGGCTGTAGAGATATCAAGAACAGGAAAGTAGACTGAACTATCTAGTACATGTCCATGAGCCAGAATAAATGAGTCAAGAAATGATAATATGCGGAAGCAAAAGATACAATAAATGAACCACCTGAAAAGTAAAACTGCATACCGATAGGATCTTTACCGCACGGTCTAACAGCGGCAATACTCCTGATCGGTCTGCAGCAAAGGTAGAGGATCTGGGCCATGCAAAACCCAGACGTCAGCGCGTCATAATATCAAGCAATAATATATAAACAGGGTAGCAAGAAATGCAAGTATAATCATAAAAGGTAAAGCAATTGTAACAGCAATATAAATCAGGGCAGTGACAGGTAGTGTGCAGTGAGTAATCTAAACTGGTCTATTGGGTTAAATACTCTCAAGTTTTTGAAATCAATTTGATGAATCATCGATGTAACTCAATAGTATCCCGTGCGTGCCCGGGACCACGGTCAAGATTCTCGGGCTGAATCCGAGACGTGCCGCTAGGCAGTAAAAGTGTAGTATATAAAGATGAGTGATGTCAGCATCATTACCCCAGGGCTGGCCTAGCCCGTAAGACTGATCAGAAAAGGTGTCGAACTGTCGAGTTACAAGTCAGGTTTCATCATCGATTTCCCCATACCCCTAAGTTATAAGTGTTCAAGTCAAGTATTAAATAATCTAGAACTAATGCCAACACAGGATCAGGCAGGTACATGTTTGTCTTGATAGACAACAGGAACGGTCCGTAAGGACAACATGTCAGGTTTGTTGGCATTAGGCACAAGATCAGGTAACGGGTAAAGCCATGGTACATCTGGTCAAGTCAAGTAGTGTATTTAGGTGTCATGTCATGTCAAGTGTGTACGGTACCATGTCATGTCAAGTAGGAAGTGTTACATGTCATGTCAGGAAGCACAAGATGTCATGTGGGTGCTCACAATCAAACTAACATAAGCATGGGTATAAATAAACAAGTATGGGTACTATCAGAACAATAAACTAGAACATGTAATATGATATGCAAATAGGTACAGAATAAACTAGATAGATGTACGGTTATCGATTATAGTTCGGTTTATGGTTCCAACATTAGGTATCAAACACTTGAACAAATATGGATTGTTAAAATCTCGTTATTATGGGTTAAATGAACTAGAGATGTAATGATATCTAAAATATGTTCAATGGATGCAACCGGGTATTTGGAGTAGAAACTATCTAAAAGTGTTATGGGTTATGCAGATATTTATTAAGTAATTTAAACACGGATGTGGGTACACGATATGGTGCTCTAACATGCAACAACTTATATTTTAAGATCCGAGTCTACAATGATATAATCTGACATCGAAATACAATAATGAAAACTAATAGCCTTAGGTACAATTTATAGGTTTAATCATGAAATAAATATGTATAAATAATATAATAGCATGTAACAAGTTTCACTTGCCTCGGGGATCCACAGATGCACGGCACGCGGCAAGAATGCGAGAAAATGACGGAAAACTCCATTGGGGCATTACGTCGAACACTTTGCGCACACAAAATACAGGACAGAACCAGGCAATGCAAGAATGTAACCGTGTAGGTAGGAAACGTCCACTGGGTCGCCCGGATCAACGGCGGCTAGCAGGGCTCCGGCGGTGATCGGAAACACGTGAATCCAAGAAATCACGAAAAGAAGACGAAGGAGAAAAGAAGAAAATGAAGAAGAAGTAGAAGAAGAGGGAGAACGTTGTTCTCTGGGGTTTGGTGCTCCGGGGACAGAGACGGGGCAAGGGAGACGTCGACGATGGATCGACGACGTGAGATCGACGGCAAGGCAGTGGGTAACCGGGGTTTTTGATGTCGGGTCGGGGTTCTGTGCAGGGGATGAGCTTGAGATATTTGGGGAGGAGAGAGGAGAGAGGGGTAAGATGGCGTTGACGATGAGGGATGGTCGACGACGACAACGGGGCAACGACGACGACGAGGTCGAGGCTGCGGGGTTGGGCGTGCGGTGATGGGTTAGGTTGCAGGGAGTTTGGTGAGGAGGTGGAGAAGAGGTCGTGGGTATGAGCGAGATGGCGATGGCGATGGTGAAGTCGTCGGCGGCAAGAATGATGACGAACGATAGGTGTCGTGGTTATGGGTTCTTGGGTCCTCGTGCCGGGGAGAAGAGGTGAGCGAGGAGAGGAGGTCGAGGAGTGGACGAGGGTGTGGGGGCGACGGCGATGAGAGGACGGCGACGAGCGCGACGAGGGTCGCAGGGAAGGGTTTTGGTTTTTTTTCGGCGGGAGGAAGAAAGAGAGAGGTGAGGAAGAGAGACTGGGTTTTTAAAAAAGAATAAAAAAAAAGGAGAGAGAAAGATACGTGCATGTGAACTTAGGTTATAAAATATATGTTAGGTAAAGAAATGTATTTATGTAGAGGGGGAGAGAGAGATAACTGAGTGGTTAAAGGAAATTATATTTGAATATTTTTAGTTAAAGAAACGTTAATAGGAAAATAAGATTATAATATTAACCCGTTTTGAGATTTTGGCAAATACAAACTCACTCCAAAACATGCCCGGGTCGGGTCTAAAAACTCAGATTAAAAATATGAAAAATATATGCGACGTCCGAATTTTAAAACAAGTACTCAGGTAACGAAAATGCGTACCCCCAAGAACGGATGCACGTACATGCGCGTAGCTATCCAAATACGTCCGTTTCACTGAACGGGACGGGAACAAGATGCGCGGACGCTACCACGGGGTTAGGGGTATCATGCAGGCCATGAAATGTAAATTTTTAAAAATATTTTCTGTGACTTAAAAGTTATTTGATAAACATGCGATGTCAAATAAAATGCCAATATGTAGTTTATACTAGATGCACGTGTCAATGCAACAAGTCAATGTAATCTATAAATACGAATCAAACAAGTTTAAGAAAACGAGTCGGGTCGAATGCAAAGTAATATGTAAAATACCATTCGCACCCAAACACGCTAAATCAAGAAAAGACCACGCATAAGTAAATACGGAAACTGGAATTGGTATAAATGAACTCGGGTGTTACAATAAGGCTCTGAATTGAGCGACGTGCTGATGCGGATTTCCCGTCCCTTTATATACATGAAATTTAGGGATCGTATATCCCGGCGGGTACTTTATTTGGTCATACCAGCCTGGATATGGTCGCCCAGTTTTAACAATTTGGTCGGCCGCTTCATTCTCCTGGTGAGCTCGTATTTGCTGAGCAATGTAGTCATCCAGAGCGGCCTTGGAGATGGTTTCCTCTTTGGCTGCTAAAAGAGCCGGAGGAGGGTTCGATGTCTCCCCTCTGTCATCTTCAATGATGATCGGGGGGTCTTCAGCTGGAGGTTCTGGCTATAACAGCATCCCAGCCATGTCTTGGAACAAGAGAGCCATTTGTTTTATATTGGCTGCTTGTTCCGCAGCCTCTTTTTCTTTCCTCTCGAGCATTCTTTGGAGGAACTCGGTATCAGTTTCTTGTTCCTGACGCTGCTCCGATGTTTCTGGATTTTCTTTTGGCCCAGTAAGTGCGTCCATTGCAGTCAGCATCTCTTGAAGTTTCTGCTGCTGTTGTTCCTGAGCCTTCGTTATCGATCGGGTAAGCAGTCGATGACCCGTAGAAGCACGACTTTCCTCTTTTCCGGAAGCCATATAAACAGTATGTATCATCGTGCCCCCAGAATTGGGGCGTTTAGATTCAGTGCTTTTGCGGTTCACCGCGGTCACAGGGGCTTCCTCCGGCCTCCTTCTCTTTTGAGCGGTTGACGTTGAGCGAGCCGTTGCAGCGAGCACCCAGACGGCTGTCACCTTTGGTGGCTTGACAGGATGGTTTTCTCCTTGTCGAGCTTTAAGCTTCTTAGAGTAGTCCTGATCAATCACCGATTCCTGGACCTGTCGCCAGATTTTATAAAGTTTGGAGGACAGCTGCTGAGGGGGCTGCTCCGTCTTCTTTTCTGTAGTAATCTCCATAGGTGGAGGAGATCTCTTTAGCAAGGCAATCGGAGAGTTCTTGCGAACCCTCTTAAGCGGTTCAAAGCTGTTCCCAGTTGGAACAACAGCATTGATTTCCACCATGGGAGCTGGCGGCGTTAGCCTAGAGGGAGAGTTTCCCCCGGCCTTCCTTACTCGGCGCCAGTGGCGACGTCGAGCATGTCGTGCGGATGGGATTGCCTTGGCTGTAGGGGTGGCTTTGTCATGCCCCATGGCTAGAGTTGTCGCTGGTGTTAGCCTCTTAAAGACCGATGCCCGTTGAGAAGAAACGTCCAATCTGTCAAAGACAGACCTCTGGACAGGGGAAGCAGCTTTGGGGACTTCGCCTGGAGAAGGAGCCGAAATGGCCAACCTTGTGAAGACCGACTTCTTGGCAGAAGAGGCCTCTGCAATGATTTCGTCCGCTTGAACTGGGATGGCTATCCTCTTAGGGATGGCTGCTTCAGGTATCACGGGCTTGTTAGCGTTCCGGCCCAGTCTGCTGAAAACTGAGGCAGTGGAGTTGGGCGACCCGTTGAGAGGGGCCGCGGCAGTGGTAAGTCGATCAAAAACCGACTTCTTTGGGGCTTCTTGCTGCAGCATCAGGGCATTGAAGCTCATGGGTGGGATCATAGTCCCAAAGAACAGCCCGGTGGTGGCCTGAGTCACTTGGTCCACCGGAATTGTGAACAAGGAGCCGCCTGGGGCCCGTAGGTTACACCTCCAGATGAGGTGGAACGGGAGTTTCAGTCGCAGTTAGCGCAAGTTGAAGCCATTGATCTTTCGTTTTCTGCACAGAGCAAGACACCAAATCTTAGTACCTCGAACCCAAGGGCAACCATATCAAACCGTGATTCGTTCGCGAACACGACACACGGAGTGCGGAGTGGAAAGTGGAAAAGGTCCCACCGGGCGTGCCAGAATCTGTTCCCTACCGAAAATCGGAAACGCGACCGCGCGGGTCCGTCTTGCCTGAATTTCAGGGCAGATGCTAATTGGTGCTATCCATCCACCTCTCCGAAGATGCCAAGTTGATTTATGACACCATGTATCGATGGTTTAAACGGATGCAGCCGATATAGCAGACTTCGTCAGATTCCCCCTCGTTGAGGGGTTTTTGATTGTGGGGACGCTCTTCCCTGCAGGCGCAAGCCCCTGCAGTTAATTACGCTACCGCATCGCGGTAACAACTTTCTCCTTCTCCAGATGGTCACTTCGTGTCGTGGGTGTTTGTTTTGTTTTTGGTTGCCCGTGGATTATATACGGAGACTAATTTATGTTGTCGCCCATAGGGCGTGGATTAGTCCAAATCCGTATCTCTTAGATTTGGGTTTGGGTTTGGGTTTAAGGATACGTTAGTCTCATTTGAGACTAAGATCAACTTAAACGTATGTTAAGGATACGTTAGTCTAATTTTAGGCTAAGATCAACATAACGTGATCGTTTAGATCCAACAAGAGAGCATTTGGGCTCTGTTGTTTAGTTTAGGGACATTGCAGTCCGATGTTAGTTTAAGGACATTACGGTCTATTGTTAGTTTAAGGACATCTCGGTCCAAGGTTAAGGACATCATAGCCCATTGGTTTAAAGGGACCCCACAGTCCGAGGTTAAAGACGTCATAGTCTGTGAAATGTGTGGTTGTCAGGACCCGGCACCTCTCTGAAGACGTTGAAGGATTACAACGACAAATATCAAATGAGTGAAGAGATGTACCCTCGAACCGAAGTTGATTGGGTGATCTGTATCTCAATTTGGAACTAAGATCCATTAATTAGATTATAAGCACATTGGCTTAGTTAAATCTAAATTGAGGACTTATGGCCAATTTGGGCTAAGTCCAATTAATTTTGAAATGTTGGCCCTTTGTTGGACCATTGAACATTTGTCTGGGTTCAGCCCCTCATCATTTAGCAATGTTAAACAAGAGTTTGAGGGCTCTGATAATATTTTGTCTTTGGCTGAGCATTAAACCCTTCATTATAGCTCTGGGTTTTACTCTGCATGTCATATGAAATGATCAATTTTGAGACTCAGTTGAAGGAGAGGCTTGCCTCTGGAAAACTTAGCCAATTTGGCTAAGATTGACTTTAAAATAGTGATAAACACTAGAGGACATCTGGTGGTCACGTGTCCTCACGTGATGTATTTAAAACAGTGTTAAACACTGTAGACGAGATGCTTAAAATAGTGTTAAATACTAGAAAGGAAGGGGTCACGTGGGGGCACGTGAGGGCACCCAAAGGTGGGGCCAGACCTCCTTTGTTTTATTCTCAAATCTGCAAATAAGTGTTAAACACTTTTAGTTTTCACGACCATCACGTATGGGTACGTGATAGGCATCCGTGCATTGATTATCAAAGCGTTTATTAGGGGTCACGTGAAGACACGTGAGAGCGCCCAAATCTAATACTGTCTTTGCTTTTGTTCCTTTTGTTTTGGAAGTCATGTGGGAGCACGTGAGGCATTGCCTACAAGCTTTTTTCTTTCTCATTTTGGGGGATTTGTTTAGGGGTCACGTGGGGGCACGCGACCTAGTTCTTTATACGCATGGAGAGCTTTCAAGTCTCTTTGTTTTAAGAATTAAATTCTCTGTAGGGTTAAACCCTAATTATGTTTTTAGAGGAATTAAATTCCTATGTATGTGGATGAATTAAATTCTCATATAGGGTTAAACCCTAGTTCTGTCTTGGAGGAATTAAATTCCTATGGATTTGGGGAGAATTGAATTCTCATGCAGGGTTGAACCCTAATTTTATTTGGATGAATTAAATTCCTATGAAATTTGGAGAATTAAATTCTCATATAGGGTTAAACCCTAGTTTTATTTGGAGGAATTAAATTCCTATGAATTTGGGAGAATTAAATTCTCTAAACTCAATTCTCCCTCTAAGTTTTGGATCTGCATGACAGAATCTCCCCGATGAGAATTAAATTCTCAACTTGTGGGGAGATTTGCTTCTGCAGATCTTCAACCAGAGGAAGAACTAAGTTCTTTTGCAGAAGAGTTAAACTCTTAGACTGAGAATTAAATTCTCTTTTTGTTTTTTGGAGCTTTGATCTCTTTCCCCTTTCTCACCTAGGGTTTCTTTTCTTGAGAATTAAATTCTCCTTTCTTTTCTCTCTGCTATTGTTTTTCTTCAGAAAATTCCAAGATCCAAAAATCCTCCTTTCTCTCCTCTTTTTGGCTCCTATTTATAAGAGAAGGAAAAGAATCAATTTGTTTAGTAAATCTTTCATTGAAAGATTTTGGTTGTTTTTGTAACCAACATGATCTTTTAGATCACTCAGTGAATTTTATTCACCATTGGCTTTTTAATCCAAAAGATATTCTGTTTGTTATTCTTGGTGAATTTCAGAGAAATCTTTCTTTATATAAAATCTTTCCATAAATTGATGATTTTTTAATCACCATTGGATTTTTAATCCAACGGTGCTCCACTTTACAGAGCATAATCCTTTTTTTGTTTGGAAAGATTTAAAGAAATACTTTTCCAGTTAGGGCCTTTGATTTCCCTTAATTAGAATTTAATTCTATTAATTCAGAAGGCTTTTAAAGCCCATCACGTGTTGGCACGTGATCCCAATGTTTGATCATTGAAATAGAATTTAATTCTATCAATTAAAGAGTTTAGGAACCTATCACATGTTAGCACGTGACCCTCTTGGTTATACATTTTATTCAGAATTTAATTCTGCCTTTTGACAGATCTAAGGAATCATCACGTGTCAATACGTGACCTTTGGTCACGTGTGAGCACGTGATGCCTCACTGAGGTTTTTTCCTTAGCTGTTTCGTTATATTTTCGTTTGACTAGAATTTAATTTTATGAAGTAAAGATCACAGGAACCTATCACGTGTCAGCACGTGACCCTTGGTCACGTGTGAGCACGTGATACCCCATTGGGGAATTTCCTGATATTTTATCAGGGAACAATGCCCCCGGCGTTTCTGCCTTTTTAAGAGTGTGCGGCTGGGGCGGGTTTACTTTCCAATTCTCGGACAGTGCGAATTTGCCCTGTTGGTATTTGTTCTCAGTCCACCCTTTAAAGACAAAGCAATTTTCGATTGGATGGCCTATCGCTTGGTGATAGGGGCAATAATTGGGATTATTAACCTTACCGAGTTGCAATGGGCGCTTTGGATCCGGCAAGTTGATGAGCCTGTTGCGCACCGCCATCTCGAACAATCTCCTCATTTTGTTCCGGGGAAACGAATAAGGGCGCTTCATTTTATCATTAAAGAATCGCCGTCTCTCGTCTTGGCGATCAGTTAGTTTTGGACCACTGGGCTGTTGTTGAGCATTGGCGACGAATGTTGCTTTTCCTTTCCCCTTTTCATTTCTAGATTCCAGCTTCGAAGGAGATGGTCTGTGACCCATCTGGTCCATTTGGGCCATCTTGTCAATCAAGGCCTGGAAAGTAGTTGGTTTGAAGAACATCATGAATTGGGAAATAGTCGCTTGAGGGTCGAGAGTACCCACGAACATGCCTACCACAGGCGCTTCTTCAGCTCACACTTCGACCATAGATTCCGCCACCGTATCGCGTACTGCACCAATGTTTCGCCTGGCTTTACTCTGACGTTAATTAATGCGGTGATCGGGGTGCGCTCGCTAGCGCTTGCGAACCTCTGTGAGAATAGTAACTTCATTTCTGCAAATGTCTTAACGGAGTCGTTCGGGAGCTCGGAGTACCATTCAAACGTTGTCTCCGACAAACTGCCAACAAACTGCTGAAGAATAGTTTGTCATCCCCTCCAGTGTTGCCACACAGAGCCCTGAATTAAGCAACGTGCTGGTGTGGATTCCACATCCCCTTATACATGGAATTTGGGGATCATGTATCCCGGCGGGTACTTTATTTGGTCATACCAATCCGGATAGGGTCGTCCAGTCTTAACAATTTGCCCAGCCGCTTCATTCGCCTAATGAACTCGTATTTGCTGAGCGATGTAATCATCCAGGGCGGCTTTTGAGATGGTCTTCTCTTTGGCTGCTGAACAAACCAGAAGAGGGTTTGATGTCTCCGCTCGGTCGTCTTTGAGGATAATCGGAGGATCTTCAGCTGGAGGATCTGGCTGTAGCATCATCCCGACCATGTCTTAGAATAAGAACACCATTCGTTTTATGTTGGCAGCTTATTCCGCTGCCTCTTTGCCATTCTTTTCGAGGATTCTGCAGAGGAACTCAGCATCAGTTTCTTGTTCTCGACGTTGCTCCGACGACGCTTTCGAGCTTTCTTTTGGCCATGTGAGTACGGCTATTTGTGTCAACATTTCCTGGAGCTTCTGTTGTTGCTCCTAGGTTTTTGTCACAGATCGCGTAAGCGGTCGATGGCCCGTAGAGATACGACTATCCTCTTTACCAGATGCCATATAAACAGTGTGTACCACCATGCCCCTAGACTTAGGACGTTTAGATTCAGTGTTCTTGCGATTCGTCGCAGACACCGGGATTTTCTCCAGCCTTCTCTTCTTGTGAGCGGTCGAAGTTGTAGGGGCTGTTGCAATGGGCACCCAAGTAGCTATCGCCTTCTGTGGCGTGACAGGGTGGTCCTCTTCTTGTCTAACCTTCATCTTTTTCTGTCGGTGGGAATAGTCTTGATCTATCACGGAGTCCTGGACCTGTCGCCAAACTTTATAAATTTTAGAGGACAGCCGCTGAGGGGCCTACTCTAGCTTCGCCTTTATAGCGTTCTCTATTGGTGGAGGAGATCTTTTTAATACAACAGTCGGAGAGTTTTTGCGTACCCTCCTAAGTAGTTCAAAACCGTTCCCAGTTGGAACAACAGCATCAATTTCCACCGTTGGAGCCGGCGGAGTCAATCCAGAAAGGGAATTGCCCCCAGCCTTCCTTACTCGGCGCCAGTGGCGACGTCGAGCGTGTCGAGCCGACGGTATTAGCTCAGCTATAGGGGTGGCTTGATCGTGCCTCTCGTTCTGGTTAGGTGCTATTTTTGGCGCCAGCCTATTGAAAAAGGACGTCCGCTGAGTGGGGATAGCCAGCCTGTCGAAGGCAGACTTTCGAGCAGGAGGAGCAATCTTGGTGACTTCGTTTAGAGCGGGAGCCGAAACAGTCAGTCTTGCGAAGACCGACTCCTTAGCAGGGGAAGCCGCTTTGGCGACTTCAGGAGTAGGAATGGCTATCCTCTTCGGGATAAACCCTTCCGGTATCGCGGGCTTTTTCACATGCCCATTCGAGCTTTGACCCAATCTGTTAAAGACTGAGGCGATTGGTTTGGGCGACCCGTTGAAAGGGGCCGCAGTAGTTGCGAGCCGATCAAAGACCGACTTCTTCTGAGCTTCTTGTGATGGCAGTGGTGTGTTGAAGCTCATGGGTAGGAGCATGGTCCCAAAGAATAGCCCTGTGGTGGCTTGCGTGACCTGGTCCACCGGCATTGTAAAAACGGAGGCCGCCTGAGGCCCATAAGTCACTCCTCCAGCAGGGACGGAGTGAGAGTTATTGCCGTTGTTGCAACTTGTGCAGTTGAAAGCAATTCCTCTTCTGTTTTTTCTGCACGGAGCAAGACACCAAATCTTAGTACCTCGAATCTAGGGGCAACCATAGCAAACCGCGATTCGTTTGCGAAACACGACACACGAAGTGTGGAGTGGAAAGAGGAAAAGGTCCCACCGGGCGTGCCAGAATCTGTTCTCCGCCGAAATACGCAACCGGAACGTTGGGACGTCCGGCCTGAATTTTGAGGGCAGATGCTATTTGGTGCTATCCATCCACCTCTTCGAAGATACCAAGTTGATTTATGACACCATGTATCGAAGGTTTAAACGGATGCGACCGATGTAGCAGACTTCGTCAGATTCCCCCTCGTTGAGGGTTTTTGATTATGGGGATGCTCTTCCCTGCAGGCGCAAGCCCCTGCATTTAATTACGCTACCGCATCGCGGTAACCACTTTCTCCTTCTCCAGATGGTCACTTCGTGTCGTATGTGTTTGTTTTGTTTTTGGTTTTCCGTGGATTGTATACGGAAACTAATTTATGTTGTCGCCCGTAGGGCGTGGATTAGTCCAAATCTGTATCTTCTTAGATTTGGGTTTGGGGTTGGGTTTAAGGATACGTTAGTCTCATTTGAGACTAAAATCAACTTAAATGTTTGTTAAGGATACGTTAGTCTAATTTTAGACTAAGCTTAACGGGATCGTTTAGATCCAACAAAAGATCATTTGGGCTCTATTGTTTAGTTTAGGGACATTGCGGTCTATTAGTTTAAGGACATTACGGTCTAAGGTTAAGGACATCATAGTCCATGGGCTTAAGGACCCCACAGTCCAAGGTTAAGGACATCATAGTCCATGGGTTTAAGGACCCCACAGTCTAAGGTTAAGTACATCATAGTCCATGGGCTTAAGGACCCCACAGTCCAAGGTTAAGGACCCCACTGTCTATGGGTTTAAGGACCCCACAGTCCGAGGTTAAGGACCCCATAGTCCATGGGTTTAAGGACCCCACAGTCCGAGGTTAAGGACATCATAGTCCATGGGTTTAAGGACCCTACTGTCTAAGGTTAAGGACATCATAGTCCATGGGTTTAAGGACCCTACAGTCCGTGGAATGTTTGGCTGTCGGGACCCGTCTCCTCTCTGAAGACGTTGAGGGATTACAACGACAAATATCAGAGAAGTAAAGAGATGTACCCTTTAACCAATATTGGTTGGGAGATCTGTAGTCCAATTGTGACTAAGATCTGAGATTTATGAGCCTATGGGCTCAATTAATCTGAATGAGGGGTTTATGGCCAACTTGGGCTCGGCACACTCAGTTAAAATGTTAAACATTGACAATGCTGGGTCTTGATTTGAGTTCTGACAGCCTTTCTGTCTTTTACTGAATGCTGAGGATTCATCAAAGCTCTTGGGCTTTATTTAAAGAACAATTTATGTTCTATCAGCACACACGTGAGGAACACGTGGCGCGCTTGGTGCTAGCGCCAGTTAATGAGCGCAAAGCGCTTCTGTGATATAGCTCACACGTGAGGAGCACGTGGTGCGCTTGGCGCTAGCGCCGGTCTATGAGCGTAAAGCGCCAGTTTATGAGCGCAAAGGGATATTTGTTCAGCGGCGCACATGTGAGGAGCACGTGGTGCGCTTGGTGCTGAGCGCCAATGCATGAGCGCAAAGCGCTATTTGTTAAGTGGCGCACACGTGAGGAGCACGTGGTGCGCTTGGCGCCGAGCGTCAGTTCATGAGCGCAAAGCGCTATTTGATCAGTTTTATGATCTGAGAAATAAATTCTCGTTTATAAGAGACTTTGTCTCAAGGTTCTAAGAACAAAGTTCTTATTTTTTATAGGAGATATTTCAATCTCTTATTTGGTGAAAGGCTCTGCCTTTATGGATCTATGATCCTAAGAGAATTGAATTATTCTCCCCCCTTTTATAATGAGATACTATGATCTCTGAAAGATAATTTGTCTTATAGATCTATGATCTGAAAAAGATTAAGTTCTTCCTCTTATTTTTATGATGAGATACTTTGATCTCTTTGTGAAAGACCTTGGTCTTATAGATCTATGATCTGTGAGAAGAATTATATTCTTCTTCTTTAATGAGATTTTTCTTATCTCTGTTTTTTTACCTTGAAGAAAAGTTCTTCTTCTACCGAGAGCTTGCTCTTCTTTCTGAGATTTCTCAAAATTTATAGGGGGGTTTCTCTATATGAGACTTGAAGTCTTGGGGCCTTTATATAGTGAAGGCTGATCTGTTCAATCGGTTAAGGAGATCTTTTCTCCAATTGATTTGGAGATTTCCCCATCGTTGGATCTTTGATCCAAGGGCTTCTGATTTACAGAAGGCAATTTTCTTTTTTTTTTAACAAGATTGGGAAATCTTTCCCCATACAAAATTTATTCTGTAATTTTGGTGATTTTTAATCACCTTTGGATCATTGATCCAACGGTGCTCTGATTTACAGAGCACAATCTTTTTGTTTGGAAAGATTTTGAGAAATCTCTCCTTAACAGAATTTTATTCTGGTTAATTGATGATTTTTAATCATGTTCGTTGGATTTTTGATCCAACGGTGGAGAATATTTAGTTCTAGCACGTGGTGCGCTTCTTAGAGTGCAGCGCACACGTGCTTTGCACATGGTGCGCTGCTTAGAGTGCAGTGCTCTTAGCTCCAGCGCACACGTGCTTTGCACGTGGTGCGCTACTTGGGGTGCAGCGCACTTGGTGCTGCTATGAAGCGCTGCTTCATTTAAAAATTTGAAATTTGAATAGATCTTTGCTCTAATTGGGGTAAACACGGATGAATACAGGCCGACGAAGAGCTAACCGCCTTCACCACCGATCAAGGAGTCTACTACTATAGGGTAATGCCCTTCGACCTCAAAAACGCCGGGGCAACGTACCAGCGACTGGTCAACAAGTTGCTCAAACCATAAATTGGGTGAAATATTGAAGTTTACATCGACGACATGCTCGTGAAATCCGCCTGGTCAGCTGAACATACCACGGACCTTGGCGAGAAATTTGATGTCTTGCGAAAGTACAAAATGAAACTGAATCCAGCCAAGTGTGTGTTCGGCGTCACGAGCGGGAAATTCCTTAGATTCATGGTCACCCACCGAGAAATCGAAGCAGACCCGGAGAAGATCAGGGCCATCATCGACATAGCGACATCCAGGAGCAATGTCGATATCATGCGGCTCACAGGCAGGGTGGCTGTTTTGTGTCGCTTCATGTCCAGATTCGGAGAAAAGTGTCTGCCTTTCTTCAAAGTCTTAAGGAAGATCTTCGGGTTCGAATGGTCCGAGAAGTGCCAAATCGCTTTCGAGAAGCTCAAGGCGGATCTGACGAACCCCACTTCTCACCCGACCAGCTAAGGGGGACGAGCTGTTACTGTATTTGGCCGTCTCCGACTAGGCTGTCGGCTCCGTACCCATCAAAGAATTCGAAGGAATACAAAGACCGGTCTACTACGTCATCCACGTTTTCAAGGACGCAGAGATCAGATACCTAGCCATAGAAAAAATAGTTCTGGCGCTCGTCGTCACCTCCAGAAAGCTCCGGCACTATTTCCAGGCTCACATGATCATCATTTTCACCGAACGATCCTTAGAGAATATCCTCGGTTCCCCCGAATCGTCGGGCCGCTTAGAGAAATGGTCGAATGCACCATTTCTAATAAGGAAGGAGCGCCGGCGTGAGGCCCTAACCTACGGCCCTCGGTCGAGGAGACGCTCGGCCCGATTCCAGACTGGGTACTCTATGTGGTTGGCTCCTCTACAGAGGAAAGGAGTAGGGCCGGGTTAATCATCTGTGATCCGAATGAAGCAGAGATGGAGTACTATCTGATACTTGGCTTCAAGACGTCGATCAACGCCGCAAAATACGAAGACTTATTAGTCGGGTTACAAATCGCCTCCAGGGTGGGGCTAAAGGCGATCAGGATCCGCAGTGATTCCGCGCTAGTCGTCAGCCAGGTGACCGGACGTTTCAAATCTCGGGAACCCAGAAGATGAAATACCTAACAAAGGTAAAAAGACTTCGGAAGAATTTTGACGAGATCTAAGTGGAACAGATTCCAATAAGCATGAACGCCGAGGCCGACGCGCTAAGCAAACTTGTCTATTCTTATTCGGCCAATCATAAAAGAAACATCCTTTTCGAAGTCCTGCCACGGCCTAACGTGGAAGATGGAGAAGTAATACACCGGATCTACACTACTCAAAGGGGTATCCCGAATTGGAGGAAACCCATTGTGGAGTTTCTTAAGAACGGAGCACTCCGTGAG
The DNA here is from genome assembly GCA_030015575.1 of Agapanthus africanus. Taxonomy (NCBI): domain Eukaryota; kingdom Viridiplantae; phylum Streptophyta; class Magnoliopsida; order Asparagales; family Amaryllidaceae; genus Agapanthus; species Agapanthus africanus. The sequence continues at coordinate 559,390,965 of JASDDO010000031.1, forward strand.
GACCGGGTCGAGGCACGCCGGTTCCGTATGAAAGCTCTTCACTACGTATGGAGCAAGGGAAACCTGTACAAAAAGTCGTACACCCAACCTCTACTCCGATGCATCGATCCTGACAAGGCAGATTACGTTCTCCGAGAGATACATGAAGGAGTCGGAGGGGCACATCAAGGGGTCCGCAGTCTAGTTCAAAAGACGCTGTTGTAGGGGTATTACTGTCGACTATACACCAAGATCCAGAAAAGCTGGTCAGAAGGTGCAAGACCTGCCAACTCTTCGGCAGTATCTCTCGGCTACCTGCTACCGAATTAACCCCACTAAGTTTCTCTTGGCCATTTGCGCAGTGGGGGATGGATATGGTTGGCTAACTCTCCACTAACATGAGTGGGTACAAATACATCCTTATCGCCGTGGACTACTTTACAAAGTGGATAGAAGCCATACCGATCAGGAAACCAGATGCCACCTCTACGGTAAAATTCCTTCAGAATAATATAATCTCCCGATTTGGAATCTCGAGGTGCATCATCACTGACCACGGAACCAACTTCGAAAATGACAAGTCAGAGAATTTTGCAGCGACGATCATATATTAATGAAGTTCTCCGCGGTCACGCATCCCCAATGAAACGGGCAAGACAAGATAGAAAACTGATGCGTCATCCGGGGGCTCAGAGCCTGCCTAGAAGGAAGACAGAGCAGCTGGGTCGAGAAACTGCCTTGGGTACTGTGGGCGTTATGAACGTCAAGAAAAGCACCGATGGGAGAAAACCCCATTTAGCCTCTGTTACGGCACCGAAGCAATGATCCCCGCAGAAATCGGCATGCCCAGTTATCGAGTCAAGCATTTCGATGATGAGGCTAACGTATTAGCATTTCAAAGCAACTTAGACATCTTATTGGAGAAAAGAGGTCGGGCGCAAATAAGGATAGCTGCAAATCAGCAGACCGTCCGATATTACAACATCCGGGTTAAACATTGAGCTTTCAAGACAGGAGATGTAGTCTTACGTCGAAACGAATTCGAAGACCAAGGAAAGCTACACAAGTTCTCCCTGAAGTGAGACAGTCCATTCCTCGTAACAGAGACATTGCCTGGCGGAGCCTACCGTCTCTAGAATTCCTGGGGCGTAACTTTCCTCGGCCATATAACCTCGAAAAACTTAAGTTGTACAGATAAAATTGTACCCTTTCGAGTAATAAAATTCCCTTTTATGTCAACTGAAGTTTCTAAGCTAAGCCCTCACATGAGTAGATTCCTGTTCGGCTCTGAGTCCGGCGGATAGTCTCATATCCGCCGCACTCTCTCAAAACGGGTAGCCTCCTGCCCGACAAAATATGGGCCCTATAGCATCCGGCCACGGTCTTTTTCCAGCCCTGCTAGAAGCAAGGAAGGTGTCCCAGGATAAGTGCCTTGGCGTGCTCAAAGAGCATCCAACCTAAGTCTAGCTCCGCCCTTCCTACCTCGGCTCCGAGGTAAGAATTAGGTGAGAAGCGCTGATCCACCAGCGCTTCGAAAAGAAAACAAGGGAGATCGATGTTCTGCAATCATGAGCAAAGAAAGGTCCTTAAGCCAAAGAAAATTTATTTAGAGGTATTCTCGGCTCCTCATCCTTACAGAACAAAGAAAAAAAGCACATACTCCCTAACCATTACAGCAAAGGGGGAAGGGGATTAAGAAAGCGTTGACGATGATACTCGGAGGAAAGTTCCTCCAACTGAGCCCAGGCAGCCTCCGCTCGCTCCCTCTATCGATACCTATGGACCCGAGAAGCTACGGATTCGCTGGGACTCCTGTCACCGAACACAATACCACAATCAACCTCTGCTGGAAACATTCGAGAAGAATATCTGTTGAGAGATCCCGCCTGCTTTTCGAGATCAGACCCAGCTCATAGGCCGTACGTATCTTGTCAAACGCCTCCTCCTGTGCCTGCATGGACAAGGCCTTGTAAAGACCCGGGGAAGACCTCCATATCGCGTAGATTAGCACCTGCAGGAGAAAGAATCGGCAGGGTAGTAAGCGCCCACAGTGACCCTCCAGACGACCTATCACGGTCTCATACGTTGTCTCGGAATGATCAAGCTCATTGAAATATACGTCGTCTCGAGATACGATGTCTCGGATGGTGTACACGCAGCCTGCCATTAAAAGCTAGGAGGAAATCAACGTGGGTGTCTAAGGAGGGGACATGTCTTCGCTATTTATAGCCTCAACAATAATCTTCCCAACAATCGAGATCTTCCCAACGGAATATCGCATTTTCCCGACAAGGTACGGCCATGTGGCGTCCGGTTACTGGCTCGCTCCCTCCCATACGGATCAAAGAAGGTTGAACGACATCTGCAAGAGAGACGCGAGTATCTCAAGATACCCAACATAGGTGCCGAGATCCCGAGAGACAAGGAAAAGCCAAGATATGGAAACTCTCGTCGGCCGAGTAGTCTCATGCTTGGCTCATCCATGGAGGGCAGCTTCCTTCCCTGCTATGCTGTGGTTTTAAAGCCCTCATCATGAGGCGACCAAGTAGTTTCCTGCTCGGCTCATCCGTGGAGGGCAGCTTCCTGCTCAGCTACACTTCGGATCTAAAGCCCTTGTCACGAGGCGGCCGAGTAGTTTCCTGCTCGTTTCATCCGCGGAAGGCGGCTTCCTACCCGGCTACGCTGCGGATGCAAAGCCCTCACCACGAGGCGGCCGAGTAGTTTACTGATCAGCTCATTTGTGGAGGGCAGCTGTTCCCCGCCGAATACAGAGACGCAACCGCGTAGGTCCGTCTTGCCTGAAATTCAGGGCAGATGCTAATTGGTGCTATCCGTCCACCTCTCCGAAGATGCCAAGTTGATTTATGGCACCATGTATCGAAGGTTTAAACAGATGCGGCCGATGTTGCAGACTTCGTCAGATTCCCCCTCGTTTGAGGGGTTTTTGATTGTGGGGATGCTCTTCCCTGCAGGCGCAAGCCCCTGCAGTTAATTACGCTACCGCATCGCGGTAACAACTTTCTCCTTCTCCAGATGGTCACTTCGTGTCGTGGGTGTTTGTTTTGTGTTCGGTTGCCCGTGGATTGTATACGGAGACTAAGTTATGTTGTCGCCCGTAGGACGCGGATTAGTCCAAATCCGTATCTTTCTTAGATTTGGGTTTGGGGGGTTGTGTTTAAGGATACGTTAGCCTTATTTGAAGCTAAGATCAACTTAAACGTTTGTTAATGACACGTTAATCTAATTTTAGACTAAGATCAACTTAACAGGATCGTTTAGATCCGACAAGAGAGCAATTGGGCTCTATTGTTTAGTTTAATGACATTGCGGTCGATAATTAGTTTAAGGACATTACGGTCTATTGTTAGTTTTAAGACATCGCGGTCAAGGTTAGGACATCATAGTTCGTAAGTTTAAGGACTTCACAGTCCGGTGTTAGTTTTAAGACATCACGGTCGAGGTTAAGGACATCATAGTCCATGAGTTTAAGGACCCCACAGTCCAATGTTAGTTTTAAGACATTACGGTCGAGGTTAAGGACATCATAGTCCATGAGTTTAAGGACCCCACAGTCCGTGGCAATGTGTGGTCGTCGGGACCCATCACCTCTCTGACGACGTTGAAGGATTACAACGACGGATGTCAGAGGAGTAAAGAGATGTACCCTCGAACTGGGTGTAAATTGATTGGAAGAGCAGTTGTGCTCAGCTCAATTTATATCGATGACTTATAGCCAGAATTAGGCTAAGTCCAGTTAAAAATGTTTAACATTTTATTCATGTTTGGCCTATTAGGCCTTTATTTGGGCTCTGTCCTTTTAATAATGCATAACATTTATTAGGAACAAAGTGGTGTTCTGACAGTGCGCCACGTGGCGCATCAGGCGCTTTGCGTCGATTAAAGAGCGCAATGCGCTAGCGCATGCGAAGGTGACACATGTCATGCTCTGCGCTAAGTGCAAGTCTGTTAGCGCGCTGTGCTTTTTGAGTGCGCTGCGCCAGTGAATGACACGCGGCGTGCTCTGGTGCAGTGCGCCACTCTAATAAGCGCAAAGGCACATTTTATAAGTGCAAGGTACTGTCCAATAGCGCAGAGCGCATTTTGATCAAATTCAGATCAAAGAACAAGTTCTTTGTTCTTCAAGGGAGGCATTGCCTCAAGATCCAAGAACTGAGTTTCTTGTTCTCATCAAAAGGCTGTGCCTTTATAGATCAAAAGATCTATGAATGAAGTAAATTACTTCTTTAAATATTTATGATTAGAGCTTTCTTTGATCTTTTTTCTTTTTTATTGAAGATCTTGATCTTGTTCTTAGATCTTTGATCTTTTTAGAAGATGATTCTTCTTTTTTAATGAGATGATTTCATCTCTGTTATTCAAGAATATGATTCTTTACCTTTAAAGATGAAGAAGATGATCTTCTTTCTTCAAAAGCTTGTCTTTCTTTCTCTCTCTTTGAGTTTTTTTTTCAAAGTTTGCAGAGGGTTCTTTTCTCTCTCTCTCTCTGTATATCAATCTATAAGACTTGGAGTCTATGGGCCTTTATATAGGGCCAATTGATTTGTTAAGTTAGTTACAGAGATCTTTCTCTGATTGATCTGGGGATATTTCCCCACCGTTGGATCTTTGATCCTAAGGCCTCTGTTTTACAGAAGATAATCTTCTTATTTTAATAAAATTGGAAAGATCTTTCTAGAATTTTAATTCTGATTAATTAATAATTTATTATTTAAATTCCAGTGCTGGCGCAATTGGCGCTAGCGCACCTGCGTTTGACACGTGTCGCGCAGCGCAGCTGCGCTAGCACACCTGTGTTTGACACGTGGCGCGCAGCGCAGAGCGCAAGTGATCTGAAGCGTTGCTTTATTTTTTTTTTAAAATTTGAATTTTGAAACAGAGCTTTGCTTTGATTGGTGGTGCGCTGCCTAAGGCACAGCGCTCCTGGCGCTGACGTCTCTGTTTTTGACACGTGGCGCTCAGCACGCAGCGCAAGAGATCTGAAGCGTTGCTTCAATTTTTGAATTTTAAAATTCAAACAGAGCTTTGCTCTGATTGGGGGAAACAAATGCCCCCCACCATTGCGCTCACGTGGCCCACACGTGAGTGGAGCGGTGGCAACATCTGAGCCATTGGATCAACTCAGAAGTTAAGGAGGCGCTTCAGCGCTTATAAATAGGACCCTTGGTCCTCAGATGATTATCATCTTCAAGAATTTTTATCTCAGAGCCTTGCTCTCATTTTCAAGAACTTCAAGAGTTAAAACTCTAGAAAATTTTAGGTAAAAATTAAATTAAATTAAATTAATTTTAATTAACAGAGCCTTGCTCTCATAGATCTTTTGATCTAAAGAAAACCCCCTTGGGGTTTCATAAACAGAGCTTTGCTCTCAAGAACCCATAGATCTAAATAGATCTTTCCTTAGGGTTTCTTAGCCCATGGGTCAGAGCTTTGCTCTTTTGACAATGTATAGATCTTTTAATCTTTTGATGAAGAACTCTCAAGAGTTTTTTCATGGATCTTTAAGATCCCAGAATTTTAATTCTTAAGAATTAATTTTCATTAACTTTTGATGGATTTTCCATCATCATTACAGAGTTAGGCTCTTTAAGGAATTTTATTCCCTCGTGACCAGAGTTTGACAAGTGTCACTCTGTGACAGAGCTTTGCTCTGAAAGGGAGATTTTCTCCTTGTCTCGAGGGATTTCTCATTTAATGAGAATATTCTTTGAGGCTGTCTTATTAATTGATGCATTGTCATCTGGATTTTGTGGGTACCCCTTTGGTCCCCTTTCCACTGCATTGCAGTGTAGTACAAATCTTTAAAGTACCGAGCGTCGGGATTTTAAAATTAAATTATAATACTGATAATTGAATTCTGTTTTTTCTTGCAGGCAACATGTCGTCTGACCTCTCGTTCCCGTTTTTCCGTTCAAAGGGAGGATTCCCTGAGGCACCGGTAGACCGGGAGGTTCTTGCTCTCATTAAGGACTACGACCCGGAGTACAAGAACTTTCACCTGTAGGGTAGGTGGTACAACGGAATTATCAAAGGTCGCCGAACATTCTCTTGCGCGACGCCGTCAGATCCAATCTCGTCGATTTCGTACGCAGATATACCCCCGGTGAACTATGCCGTGGAGGTTGTTAACTGGATTTCGGAGGGTCTTCTTCAACCCTCGATTGCTGCCATACCCATGCAGCTACTGGCAGCCGTGGATATTTTAGGACGGCGCATATGCCAGGGAGAATCGCGCCCTTGGGGACAACCCTACAACATCGGGTTGACCCCTCGACACTCGGCAGGGTATCTGCAGTGGGCCAGGTACATTTTGTCAGCGAAGAAGGTGCATCTGCTGAAGATCGGTCTATACCCTGCAGTTTACGCCTCGCCGTTCGAGTATTCTGCTCCTCCGACATGGTAGACTAAGGCGTTCGTGGAGCAATGGAACATCCCCACCCATACCTTTCTTCTGATGGACAGGGAAGTTTCCATCTCTTTGGAAGAATTTGCTGAAATTTCCGGTCTGCCGGTGAGGGGAGAGCACTATGAGGAGCTTCTTCCTCCTGATGAATATTTCTTCGCCACTAAGCCGTTGGTGATGGACCTAACGCCGGAGAATGCTATTCAGCACCAGTTTCCGAGTCTGGTAAAGGTGCTGAATATGTATGAAAGTCTTTACTTGGAATCGGGAGGCCGGGGAGTTAGTTTCGCAGACTTCATCGCCCGCTTTCTTCGACCAGAGATTCTATCGCAACGTGGCGAAAAAATTGCCAAGCTTGACGACCCCTTCGGCCTTGGCTTAGATTGTCGACCAGCACTGGAAGACGACCAAAAGGGTTTTTATCTTCCCGATGCCGCAATCATCCCTCTGTCGGAAATCGCTGCTCCGGGCATCGACGAGGAGACTTTCTTTCTAGGGTTTCTAGGGCTATGGCTGTGCTGGTTCGCGTTCCCCATGCACCCACGCTACATGAGGCCTTCCGTCTTCTACCCAGCGCATCAGATGGTGGCTGGCATACAATTGTCGATTGGAATTGCAGGGTTGGCCCACTTGTACCATGGTCTCAGCGTGGCGGCGGACGCAACTGAACCGGGGGTGCAACCTGCCAATTTCTCGATGCACTACTTTACTTCGTGGATGGAAATGCACGTGCTCTGGGTGTTTGGTATTCATAAAAGACCCTCGTTTTACGAGAAGTACAGATTCCTGAGAGTCATGCGGCTGATCGGCGCTTCTATCGTAAATCCGCCTCCGCGGGAGGTTAGGGGGTTGCTTCTTCATCCATGCATGGTCGAAGCAGGCATTTCTTTCACGGACAAGGTCATGACAATCGGCCCGGAGACCTCCAAGGAGGTATTGGCGTTGCGTGATAATTTCAAAGACGGGGCCTCCGTATTGAAAGCCCGGGAGATTCTACATCTATACTCCATCCGGCCGGGCTTCCTCGTGTTCAGGCAGAACGATGTGGCACTTTTTATGAGGTACAACCCCCATCGTTTCGCCCAACAACTAAGTTATAACCAGGGGGTCCTAATGGAGGCGTTTTTGGAAGAGCCTGCGGCCACCAGAGAGGGGATACAGAGTGCTCTACATCATTTTATGCGGCTAAATACGGGCTCCCACTTCTTCATTAGCGAGCCGACTTGAATTCCAAGGGCCCTCAATGTGTACGGGGCCTGGTATCAGCACGCGATGGGCGCTGTTATCAGGGAAGAGAATGTTAGTTATATGTATGCCCTAGAGGCCATTACTGTACATAGGATGTATATTGTAGTGGATGCTTGGACATATATAGGGAGGACTTTCTTGCTCGACATGATAGTATGCTATCTGGTTGCTCTTTACCTTAACGTGTACACTGATTGTCTCTCTGTTACATGTAGGTAAAGCCCTTAGGATGAGTACTTGACTACCTGGACTATGATGCGGATCATACTAGTGGAGACATGGTAGTCCATAAGTACATCCTTCAAGGTCCCTAGTCGTGGGTGTATCGAGACGGGGCATCGATATACCAGTGTAGACTAGCGTATACCTTCTCGACCCATACAGATGGGCGATGGATGATCCCATATCCATTGGTGTTTGACATCAGAGATGATATACGGGTGCTCAGTGGAGACTGGGTACACTGGACGGACTCACCGAGAACTCCCAGATGGTATTATACCTTACGTCAGATGGCAGTTCTCTGGTGACACTGGTACAGGTTAGTCTGTAGACCCGAGATCGTCATAGAGTCTTGTGTGATTCCCACTGTGCTTTGATTTCCACCTTACCACATCTAAGAGGGCGTGCAAAACGGTGGTTTTTGGGTACAGTCCCGAATCACATGGAGGCAATGAACGATAGGAGGAGATTCGTCTCTCCCGGTATAGGGAGTTGATGTTGCGCTGTGTTCGATTGGCTATAACCGAAAATCCCTGGCCAGGGTTGCTGAGATTTACTGGTAAGTGTTACCTGTAGTTTCTTGAACTGTTATAGACCTCATATCGACACGACTTATCGAACTATTGGGGTCTGACGTTTACCACCCCTAGGCGAGATATGCGACATATCAGACGACGAGACCGGACTGTACGGTAAGTGTTACTGGTTGGATTCACAGGAGTGTGAGCGGGCTTGCTCGTCGATCTTCTGATCATTCAATACCCGGGTGGCCGTTACGTTTAGCAGACCGCTTGCGGCTTATGGGTGCTTGATATGATCATCACCTGCTGCCGGCGTATTGACGAATCTTTAGAGTCCTACACAGAGGTTTCCTGGCTCAAGAGAAACGAAATAGGTGCGCATATGAGATATGTGTGGGACCGAAAATTATACCTGTATGTGATACTGTATTCTATTCTCGCGATTTGTATCATTGGTCGGTTATATGTGATATAGCCGGGTTACCGAATCAAGTGTTGATTCGATACATTGATACACTTGATATTAGTCGGTTATATGCGATATGACCGGATCGTTAAATCAAGTATTGATTTAATGATTTAATGTATAATTATATATTAGATATATTACTTTACATTAACTAATATTTGTTCACTTAAAAAGGATTTTCTCACTTGATGTGCACATTGTATATGTGATATACTTTTGTGCATTTGATTGTATCATGTTTGATGATACATGAGGGTTTGTGTGTGTTGATTAAACCATGGTTAGGGTTTTGTTTATTTACTTATTCATTTATTTATTTATTCATTTTGGAAAGATGAAGAGAAATGGTGGCTTGATTTGTTTTCTAGTTGATGCTTCATAGAGCTTTGAATAAGTCCACCATTTTTGTTTCATGCTTAACCCTAACCATTCAACCTAACCTAAGTTTATTCTCTACACCTAACTATGGTTGCAAATATGATAAGTATCATTTTATTTCCTATTTTAAAAGATAGATCATATTCTTCTTCTTCTTCTTCTTCTTCTTCTTCAAGAAGAAGAAAGCTTGCAACCTTCAATGGTGACTCGATGAAAAGAGTGAGAAATCCAATTCTAAAGTGAACCCACTTCCTATTTTTTCATCCTCTACAACTTGCCAAGTAGTATAGGGTGTTTTCTTCACAAGTTTCATGACTTGGTGAAGTTGGAGCTTGATCTTGTGTTGCCTCGACGTAGATCATCTTCGGCATCAAAGTCGACGACCTAGCCCGATCATTCTTTCGATGAAACCACCGCAAGAGTTCGGGATCCGATGGGTACAGCGGAGGGACTTCATCACGGAGCTATGGAGGTGGAGGACCGGATCTACAAAGGTTGAATTTCTGTTCACTTAGCAGTAAAACTGTTTACTACTTGCATGTTTCGCCTAAAATTCTAGTTAACGATCGCATTAGGGTTTCTCGGCACCGGAAATTTTTGAATTTGGTATGGTTGATGCCTTGTGAGACCTTCTTAGAGTGCCTAGGAACCCTTCAGTGGTATTAGAGCCTAGCTAGAGCCTTAGGCGATGCGTAGACGATGTTAGAAACCCGATCGAACCCCGAAACCCTAAATTTCAACCCTCTCTGGACATTTTTTTCAAAACTGGGTTTTTTCCAGATTAAAAATTCTTAAAAAATTCATCAGGAAGTTCTAAGAATTACAGTGCAAAACGACCACCTGAATCATCTAAACCGCCGCGGAACCGCGGCAGGAGCCTGGCTCAGGCGGCGGTTCCGCGGCCATATGGTCTCATCCTCCATTAATTTTTGCACCGTAATTCTTATATTTAGGTGCTGTATTTTCTGGGAATTTTTAAATATCACTCAAGAGTTGAATTTTCTGGTTTGTATTGGGAGTTCGTAAATTCGATCGGATTATCAAACTTTGTCTATGTGTTTTTCCGGGTATTTTTAAAGCATGTTAAAAAGTTCGACCGGATATAAATACCCAATTTTTCCCTTGCCGGGAAATTTCCAAGTGTTGGATCTTTCCGTGGTTTAATAACGTTCTAAGTAGTGCAAGTAACGCGATGGACCCTCTAGAAGACAACAAACCTTAACTCGATTATGTGACCGTCTTGAACTGCCCTTTGAACTTTAGGGTTTGGGGCAGTACGGCGTGCCACATGTGAGGCGTTGGCTTGACCCTTCTATGGCTGGACCGTTGGTACTGAGGCACGAAATGAATGTTTTTAAACTTATTTCATGTGTTGAGCTATTTCGGGAAAACTTGGGTGTTTGATTGTTCGATCGGAAAGTTTAACATTTTCTATTTATCTGGAATGGGATACAATACTTGGAATCCACAAACAGTTATGAGATAACTGATTTGAATGTTATAAACATAGCACTTTAGTCTCACTTGATCGGTTGCCACGGAATTTTGATGCGATCAAAAGTCCATCGCAATCACGTAGTGTACGCGGATACTCGCCGGTAAACTTAATAGACAGCCACGCCCCATAGCCCCGACCAAGTAACTGTAGGAGAACCCCGTCGCCGAAAGCATCCGTTCGGGTGCTCGCGGCAGCGGTGTTCCGCCTTGGTGCACTTCGTCGACGGCGTCGGGGGTGCGTCCGCCTACTAAAGTTTGCGACGAGCATTCGATCAGGATGTCGGGAATCTTGTTGAATTGCCCGACTTGATATTGAAAAGTGTTTTCGATAATGAGACTAAAATGCGGGGTTTATAATTGTTAGGCATGCGATGTCTAAGGAATTCATTTGATTAGGCATGCGATGTCTATGCAGGTTGCGGATTCCAACTGTTGTAGTTTTACACTTTCTTTTCTGTGACCGTAAGTGTGATATGTGATATCGCCGGTTTCGTTGCTATATGTCAGCGACAATTAGGATGCGCATATTTACTTACGTTGATGACATGTGATGTTATGTGTTGCTGGATATGTTATATTGGATCGTCATGTTTGAATAGCCGGGTTTTTTTTTATGTGAGATGAGTGTTTTTCATTTTCATTCATGTAAAACTTGTATGTAATATTCTTTTATTGGGGCACTTCCAGGTTGCGGAAGATGTCACCTTTTGTATATTATTTACTTTTCCGCACTAGGATAGACCCATGAAGGAGAGCACAAGTAACCGGGTTCTGGAGTCCAGTGGGAGACCAACTCGAGGAGTCGAGTCCGGGTCTCCTAACTCTAGAATTGGTGGGGTTGCTTGCCGCTCTCGTAGGGGTCTAGGGGTGTGGGTTTGGATATTCATCGCGACCGTGGAATCCGTGTTTTATACTGGCTCGTATTGAAAACACGGACGTCCTAGTATATCCAATATTTCATATGATATTTTCTGCTGCGTTATCTGTGATGTGATCATGTGATGTTCTCTGATAGATACTGTATATAGTATATATGATATATTATATAGACGTTACTTATGTTTTACACCCGCGCTAGCCCTGCCCCGCTCTGCCGTTAGTTACCTAACCTAACGGTGCACGAGGGGACATGGAGGCGAATGCGGATGGCATAAGTGTACGTCGTATTTATCTGTGATGTTTAGGTGCTTAAATGATGGGACTTCATTAATATGATTAATGAAAGTAAAAGAAACCTAAAGATGTTGTAGAATCGAATTTCAAAATAAAAACCAGGTAGCTACAGTTCTTGCTTTGCACAGCGGTATATGTGATATATCCTGCACCTTATTCGATAAGGAAAGGACCGAGATCCCTTCATCGGGAGTGACTCCTTTAACAATAACTGGCAGATGCTACAACTCTCGGTTTGTCTTTTGATTGCTTCTATAGTTTCTGCTTTGCACAGTGATATATATGATATACCCCGCACCTCATTCGACGAGGAAAGGGCCGACGATCCCTTCACCGGGAGTGACCCCTTTAGCAAAACTAGAAAAGCCTCAGAAACACTCCATTTTAAAAATCATTAGATTCTACAACGATATCAAGCTCATTACGCAATAGGTTTTCAGAAAAACCTGTCGTAGCCCTCCGTCATTTCAGATAAGTCCTGTTTAGTATTCGTGCTGCGTTTGTTGACCTTGTCAAGGCGCAGTGTGCGGTAGCTAACCAGTATTTATCTGCTTATGCATATGATGCAGATTGGGCTAGGGTAGTCGTACGGCCTTGTTGACCTTGTCAAGGGTCGTGCGGGTGGGTTTGATTCAATCAAGAAATGACGGGTTGAACTTGACTTACGGTCTATGGTTTGTTGACCTTGTCAAGGTCATAGATCGTTTGGGGCAAAATATTATCGGGAATTTCAAGTGTTGAAATTTGCAATGAGATTGCATACCTTCTATGAGATAGTTGGATCCCGATACCCGCTGCGAGTAAGAGTTACTCCTGGGAGTGTTTTACACATTACAATTAGCCGATCAAGTAGGTGTCTAGAAAGGTGTTAACGAGGTTACGCCTCTGGGAAAATGAGGTTTACATTAATTAGGTTCGTGCGAAAGCACGGGGGACCTTCCTCGAAGTACCGACACTGGCATGGCTGAAAGATTGGCGAACTTGTAGTGTGTAATTAATCCCGGCTAGTCTTTCCTTTTAGGGTTTGAAGGAAGATTTGATAAAAACAGTGGGAGCCATCCTGATTAGATAAAATAATAACCAATCTAATCTTGCAAGAGCGCACGCAGAGTGTTTTCTTCTCTCTCTCTCTCCAGGTAGCGACCATATCACGCCTTAATCAAGATAATAATACGGATGTATTGACCGAACCCGCTTGTTATACTGAGCTGGGGAACGTTGGTCCCGCTCCAACTTATAATTGTTATAAGACAGAGCAGGAAATATGGGATTACCAGAATTCCCGTGCCGCCCAAACGAAGAAAGTGCATATGATGCATCTCCTTCGGGTGTGTTCATTACAAAGAACTGTTTCTCTGTATCCTCTACGTCCTCGGTATTTGATACCGGATCAGGATCCCAGATATGTAATCTGTTACATAGGGCTATAGAAAGGTAGATAACTGAGAACGGGTGATAAGTTTCATGAGGCAGAAAACGGGGCAAGTGTTGCAGCCAAGTCTGTTGGTCACTGTCACCCTGTATTATCAGTACATTGATTCTGAACAAATGCTATTAGATACCGAACCTGATATACAAAATTATATCTGTCTCTCTATTAGTAAAGAAACGATAAAATTTTGTATTGATGGATAATGTTTTGAACATTTCCTATATCAAAAGTTGATCGGTTCAGGCACGTTATCTAAAAGCATTGGTGTTCTAAATCAAACTACAGTTCTTAGTATACGGAACACGCACAAGAGGAAGAGTTCAGAAATGAACGGATCCTTCTTGAGGTATTGTAGACTAGGTCATATCAATGCGACCCGACTAGCTGAAGTTACATATAGATGCATATTTAAATTAGTTTGAATTTACATCTTGTGAAACTTGCCAGTCATGTCACAGAGATAAGATGACCACAACTCTGTTTATTCGAAACAAAGAAAGAGTTAGTAAACTCTTGGGATTGATACATGTTGATGTATGTAAGGTCCCCTGTCTACACATGCCAGGACCGGTTCTTTGTACTTCATTAAATTCTCTGATGATCTCTTTTGATTCAGGCATATGTTCCTGTTGAAACACAAGTCCGAACCTTTTGAGATATTCACAGAATATAAGTTACAAGTAGAGAACCAAAATACAGGTATAAGTATTATATCCTATGATGAGATCAGGGAGGAGAATACTTGTGCATGGAATTCCTGGACTATTCTAAAGGAGAATGAGACTCTCTCTTAGTGTTACTCCTCTGAATACACCACAGCACAATGGTGTATCGGGGCGGAGCAATAGCACCCTATATGATATGGTGTGCTCTATGATGAGTACTACTGAGTTTCCTATTTCCTTTTGGGAGTTATGCGCTTGAGAAGCTGCATACCTATTGAATAGGGTTCAATCAAATCAGATGCCTACCACTTCATATGTGATATAGAAAGGGAAGAGCCCATATCTTAAGTTGGTTAAGATTTGGGGTTGTCCGGCCTATGTCTAAAAGCAAAATCCGGACAAGCTCGAGGCAAGGTCTGTTATGTACAACTGGAAAGGTTCCATCTATGCAAACTACAGCAGATGATTTGGTAGAACCAAAGGATTCAATAGACACCGACGAACCTCAGCCACTCCGCCGATCTAGTAGGGTTTCTCACCCACCTGAGAGATACTTCGGTTTCTCTATGACAGTGGGAGTGAGGATTGCATCATGAGATGATGGCCCAACTAGTTTCGAGCTGGCCATCAGGAGTGGGACTCTGTAAGAATGGCTGGATGCTTAGTGATCTGAGATGGAATCCTTATACACCAACAAAGTATGGACTTTGGTTGCTATATCTGAAGGGTTAAATCCCCATCAGGAGCAAGTATATCTTGAGAAGATTACTTGGTGTAGATGGAAAAGTTAAGACTTTCAAAGCTAGACTTGTTAAAGGTTTTCGTCATCGACCAGGCGTGGATAATGATGAAACCTTTTCCAGTGGCTATGCTTAAGTCCATCCGGATCCTACTTGCCACGGCTACATACCTTGACTACGATATCTGGTGGTTGGGTGTCATGACTGCTTTTCTAAATGATGTTTTAGAAGAGTGCGTCTATAAGTACACAGTCAGACGGCTTCGTAGACAGTGGGAGCAGCGAAAACGTGTGCAAGATGTTTTATGTGATAAAGCAGGCATCGCGGAGTAGGAACGTCTGTTTTGATGTGTTAGTCAAAGAGTTTGACATCATCAAAATGGTAGATGAACCTTGTATAAACAAAAGGGTAGTAGGGAGTATGGTGGTGATCCTCGTAGAGTACGTGGATGGCATACTCTTGATAAGAAAGTAGTTTCTTATGCTACGCTCGGTCAATCTCCGCTTATCACAATGATTCTCCACATAGGATCAAAGTGATACCTGCTAAATCCTGGGTTCTGATCTATGAGATAGATCTAATTGGATATTAGGATACTCACTAGTTGTAGTGAGCTGGTATCAATCGATCCTGGGGGGAATCACTGGTGTTCCAGGGTGATAAAGACGACTGAATGTCAGTCACAGGCATTGTCTTTACCCTCAGTAAAGAGACGGTATGTTGGAAGAGTTCCAAGCTAGATACCGTGGCATACTAGACGATAAATGCTGGATACATCGCTACTTAAGATGCTACCAAAGAGGATGTTTGGGTGTATATTGGTTCATAAGATGAACTACGTTCCTACCATTGTGAGATAATGGAGTTGTGGCTTATGCCAAGGAACGTCCGTCCCATCAGTGATCCGGACTTATTCTAAGGCAGTATCGCTTGATCATGGAGATGGTTGATCTCCAGGGTGATCGAGATTAGGAGAGCAGACTCAGAGGACAACACGGCGGATCCACTCACAAAGGCCTTTTCCCAGAGAGAGACTTTTATGAGACGGTTGAGTATGAGATACTACAACCACTGCTACAGATGGCCCTAGTGCAAGTAGGAGATTGTTAGTTATATGTATGCCCTAGAGGCCATTACTGTACATACGATGTATATTGTAGTGGATGCTTGGACATATATAGGGAGGACTTTCTTGCTCGACATGATAGTATGCTATCTGGTTGCTTTTTACCTTAACGTGTACACTGATTGTCTCTCTGTTACATGTTGGTAAAGCCCTTAGGATGAGTACTTGACTACCTGGACTATGATGCGGATCATACTAGTGGGGACATGGTAGTCCATAAGTACATCCTTCAAGGTCGCTAGTCGTGGGTGTATTGAGACGGGGCATCGATATACCAGTGTAGACTAGCATATACCTTCTCGACCCATACAGATGGGCAATGGATGATCCCATATCCATTGGTGTTTGACATCAGAGATTAAATACGGGTGCTCAGTGGAGACTGGATACACTGGACGGACTCGCCGAGAACTCCCAGATGGTATTATACCTTACGTCCGATGGCAGTTCTCTAGTGACACTGGTACAGGTTAGTCTGTAGACCCGAGATCGTCATAGAGTCTTGTGTGATTCCTACTGTGCTTTGATTTCCACCTTACCACGTCCAAGAGGGCATGGAAAATGGTGGTTTTTGGGTACAGTCCCGAATCACATGGAGGCAATGAGCGATAGGAGGGGATTCGTCTCTCCCGGTATAGGGAGTTGATGTTGCGCTGTGTTCGATTGGCTATAACCGGAAATCCCTGGCCAGGGTTGCTGAGATTTACTGGTAAGTGTTACCTGTAGTTTCTCGAACTGTTATAGACCTCATATCGACATGACTTATCGAGATATTGGGGCCTGACGTTTACCACCCCTAGGCGAGATATGCGACATATCAGACGACGAGACCGGACTGTACGGTAAGTGTTACTGGTTGGATTCACAGGAGTGTGAGCGGGCTTGCTCGTCGATCTTCTGATCGTTCAATACCCGGGTGGCCGTTACGTTTAGCAGACCGCTTGCAGCTTGTGGGTGCTTGATATGATCATCACCTGCTGCCGGCGTATTGACGAGTCTTTAGAGTCCTACACAGAGGTTTCCTGGCTCAAGCGAAACGAAATAGGTGCGCATATGAGATATGTGCGGGACCGAGAATTATACCTGTATGTGATACTGTATTCTATTCTCGCGATTTGTATCATTGGTCGGTTATATGTGATATAGCCGGGTTACCTAATCAAGTGTTGATTCGATACATTGATACACTTGATATTAGTCGGTTATATGCGATATGACCGGATCGTTAAATCAAGTATTGATTTAATGATTTAATGTATAATTATATATTAGATATATTACTTTACATTAACTAATATTTGTTCACTTAAAAAGGATTTTCTCACTTGATGTGCACATTGTATATGTGATATACTTTTGTGCATTTGATTGTATCATGTTTGATGATACATGAGGGTTTGTGTGTGTGATTAAACCATGGTTATGTTAATGGTTAGGGTTTTGTTTATTTACTTATTCATTTATTTATTTATTCATTTTGGAAAGATGAAGAGAAATGGTGGCTTGATTTGTTTTCTAGTTGAAGCTTCATGAAGCTTTGAATAAGTCCACCATTTTTGTTTCATGCTTAACCCTAACCATTCAACCTAACCTTAGTTTATTCTCTACACCTAACAATGGTTGCAAATATGATAAGTATCATTTTATTTCCTATTTTAAAAGATAGATCATATTCTTTTTCTTCTTCTTCTTCTTCAAGAAGAAAAAAGCTTGCAACCTTCAATGGTGATTTGATGAAAAGAGTGAGAAATCCAATTCTAAAGTGAACCCACTTCCTATTTCTTCATCCTCTACCACTTGACAAGTAGTATAGGGTGTTTTCTTCACAAGTTTCATGACTTGGTGAAGTTGGAGCTTGATCTTGTGTTGCCTCGACATAGATCATCTTCGGCATCGAAGTTGACGACCTAGCCCGATCATTCTTTCGATGAAACCACCGCGAGAGTCCGGGATCCGATGGGTACAGCGGAGGGACTTCATCATGGAGCTATGGAGGTGGAGGACCGGATCTACAAAGGTTGTATTTCCGTTCACTTAGCAGTAAAACTGTTTACTACTTGCATGTTTCGCCTAAAATTCTAGTTAACGATTGCATTAGGGTTTCTCGGCACCGGAAATTTTTGAATTTGGCATGGTTGATGCCTTGTGAGACCTCCTTAGAGTTCCTAGGAACCCTTCAGAGAAGCGGCTGCTGCTTGATCGCAAGAGTGCGCCCCCCGCCAGCGATCGCAACGTACCCCTAAAGCGAAGGACCCCTGTCCCTCCTCCACTAAGAGGAGATGCTGGAGATGAGCCTCCACGTGTGCTAAGCGCCACGCGTGGATTGCCTCGTGATCCTGTGGATGTGCCCTCAGTGCCCCATGCTCTCGTGGAGACGGTAAACGTGGTTTCGCTTGAATCCGGCGTAGGCCCGGACATTGGGACCCGCCGTCCCTAGGTGCCCACGAAGCGTAAGCTGATTTTGGGTGCGACCGGAGTTCGCGCGCAGAAGAGGAAGAAGAAGTCAATCTTCTCTACTGATGTTGTATTAGGTCAGGAACCTCATGCTCCTTATAGCGATGGCTTGAGTGAGTACGGGACCAACGAGGGCTTATTTATGCCGCCAGACGACACTGATCTGGCGGCCGCCATCGCAGCTTCTGAGCGATTGGCGAGGCGCGACGAGTGGTTGGCTAAACTCGCGCAATCAGGTAATCACTAGTTGTATTTTTTTTGTCATTGCATCGTACCTCTATCATTGTTTTTTACTAACGCTTTTCCTTCTTTAACAGGCATTTCTACCGAAGAAGCCATCGCTGCTTCTCTCAAAACTTTCGAGGAGGAGGAACGACTGAGAGCATCCTTAGGCCTTGGTACATTTCGGTTTACTATGTCCCTCTTTCCATTTTTATGAGTAATCTGACCCTCTTTTTGTCTTATCGCAGGGACCACAAGACCTATCCCACAAGCTGCCGTGGATATTTTTCCCGAGCCAGCTACCGAAGTCCCGGCTTCTTCGGGACTGCCGCAAGAGGCCCCACTTAAAAAGCCGATGATGGAAGCCTTGACGGCTTTGGATGCAACCCTGAACGCGAACGACGACGCCTTGCTGAAGGAGGCATCCAAAAGGTCTGTTATGACGGCCCGGGAGGAAAGGAAGCGTCTGAGGCGCGCAGCAAGGGAGCGTAGCGCTGCTTTGGCTGCGGGAGCAGGCTCAAGTGCCGTTACTCCCGCCACTACTCCTTCAGAGGAGCTCCCGGTCTCCTTGTATACCGCTCATAGACGGGCGGCACGTGCGGCTCGGGAAGACAACGGTGAATCCGCCTCAGGTAATGTGTCTTTAAGGCTTTGTTGTCAAAGTTTTAAAACTATTGGTTCTTATATATCTTGTCATGCAGGGCCGAGCCTTACTGAAGGAGTGGCGGCAACCGCCGAGCCTGAGGGGACGGTGGGGGAGGTAGCTGCTGAACCTGAGGCGACGATAGGCGATGTAGCCGTAGTTGCCGGGACCGAGCTAGTGGCCGACGAGACAGTCACGACTGCTATGCCCGAGATGGCTACCAATGCCGAGCCCGAGGGGGCGGAGGGTGAGACGGCTGTTACTGCCGGGCCTGAGGCAGCAGTGGATGAAATGGCTGCTACGGACGAGCCTATAGCAGCGATGGACGAGAAGGCTGCGACCGCTGAGCCCGAGGTGGTAGCGGATGAGACGGCTGCTACGGCCGAGCCTAAGGCAGCAGTGGATGAAATGGCTGCTACGGACGAGCCTATGGCAGCGATGGACGAGACGGCTGCGACCGCTGAGCAAGAGATGACCGCTCTTTCTCAAGAGTCGGGCGCCGCTCCGATCATCGCTCTCCCTTCTTACGGTTCCTTGTCATCTTCCGGCGTCGCGAGCGTGATGACAGCTTCTGTAGAGTCGGGTGATGAGGCAACGGGAGGTGAGGCCGTCTCAATGGAGGAGGAAGACGCCACCGTTGCATCAAGTAACGCCCTCGCTAAGGCTCTGGCCGGCGACTCTTCAGGTAAATCTTGGGTCACCGCCCTTCTTTTATTCTGCAATCTTTTTCTAATAGGGCTTATCTTATTTCTAACGCAGGTGCGGCTAGTGCTGATGCCGCGTTACCCGAGGGAGCGCCGTCAGTTACCGCTCTGACGGTGACCACTTCTCTTCCTTCCTTCGCACCGTCGCAGATGCTAGAAGGTATGGATTTGTGACTCACCAGTCTTATCTCTAGGTTGCATAATTTATGTACTGACGTTGCGTTATCGCGTTTTTGCAGGAGTCCTTTTTGACCACCTGTACCAGGTGCTGCACCCCCATTTCTCCTTCCCATCGGAGATTGCTTCATCCAGCGGCGCTGGTGAATATAGCTTTCAATTAATGCTTTTTATTTTACCGATAATGAAATTATTTCTGATTCTTCTTTGCCTTGATTGCAGTGCTACAGATTGAAGGAGGAGGTGTGAGATCAGTTGCGCCACCGGTCCTCCCGGCTTTGCCACCTGCTGCCGCTGGTATTAGTAAATTCCATTTTTCATGAATCTCCTATATTTCTAGATCCGTCATCTGATTGTGACTTGTTTTGCAGCGGTTGGTTCGATTTCAGCTTCTTTCGAATTTCTCCTTATGATGCCGGCAGGCCCCTTCTGCAGACGTCCATCCTCAAAGGGTGTTGCGACGAGTCTGCGCATGTTGAGCGAATACATCGAGGAGCTTGACGTGGGAGCTCCTAGATCTGCCGCAGATTTCGCTGCCGAGGTCAATCCGATGCTGGCGACGCTTGTAAATTTCCATAATGAAGGCGTCGTCGAGTCTTGGGTTAGCCACTGCAGGAAGATCGAGGCCTGTCTGCATCAGCTTGAACTTATGCATCTTCCCCCTGAGACTCAAGCTTTAAACTCCCAGCGGGCCGCATGGGTCGAGCAGAGCGCGTCCTTCCTACGCCATTTCGAACAAGAAGCGACCTTGAGGCGGAAGGAATGCGAGGAGGCTTCCGCTGAGTCTATCCAGTTGTACGCCCAGGTCGAAGCGAACGTCGCATAACTGAGAACCGCCTTTGATACCTTGCATCGATGTATCTCGGACGGGCTTGTATTGAGACGGAAGCTCGACTCTATTGAGCGGGTTACGCAGAGTCACGAAGCTGCCCAACGGGAAATTGATGAGAAGATTTCATCATGCGTGCAGCAAAGGACTCGAATCGAAGTGGAGCTGGCCGCAGCGACTGATCATGAGAAGGCACTGAAAGAAGTGCGAGAGCAGCTCACGGACTTGTTGAAAACGCATCCTTCTCAATGAAAATTTTGTATCATTTGTAATTGTGAATAAAATGTATTTGTTTCTTTTATTCTTTAACACGATGTATTTTGTACTCAATCGAATTCATGAATAAAAGATACACGTTCTTCATAATGTCTTGTTTCATTTATCTGCTTTCTTCTTTCTTGCTGTGTTGTCTGTCATGTGATTTTAACAAGTGCGGTCTATAAATAGTATATAGCTGTCAATCTCGGATTCTTTGTAAGGTAGTGATGGCTTAGAAAACAGAGTTAGGATCTGTCATCTAAGACTTTTCAACTTTATGAGCCGTGAGGGTCTCATAAAGAATTTTCTCCCTACCGGTCGAGAGGATCCCGTAGGTGTAATTTTCTCCTTAAGAATCGTGAGGATTCTTAAGTGTGTTTTCTCTTGAGAGTCGTAAGGAACTCACAAGAGAATTTATTCCCTCACGAGTCGTGAGGACCCGCAAGTGATGGGTGAAGTTGCCCTTATTCGCATTTCACGGAGTCAGGAGTTGCTCTAGATGCTTCCCACGGGTTCACTGCCGTGTTAGGCGAGGACCAGGCTCTGCTCCGGACGTTTTCTAGGATACCGTAGTTTAAATACATCGCGGTCGAGGTTAAGGACATCATAGTCTGTGGATTTAAGGACTCCACAGTCCGTTGTTAGTTTTAAGACATCACGGTCAAGGTTAAGGACGCCATAGTCCGTGGATTTAAGGACCCCACAGTCCGTTATTAGTTTTAAGACATCACGGTCAAGGTTAAGGACATCATAGTCCATGAGTTTAAAGACCTCACAGTCTAATGTTAGTTTTAAGACATCACGGTCGAGGTTAAAGACATCACGGTCCATGAGTTTAAGGACCTCACAGTCCAATGTTAGTTTTAAGACATCACGGTCGAGGTTAAGGACATCATAGTGCGTGGACTTAAGGACTCGACAGTCCAATGTTAGTTTTAAGACATCACGGTCGAGGTTAAGGGCATCATAGTCCGTGAGTTTAAAGACCTCACAGTCCGCGAAATGTGTGGTTATTGGGACCCGTCACCTCTTTGAAGACGTTGAGGAATTACAACGACAAATATCAAAGGAGTGAAGATATGTACCCTTGAACTAAGGTAATATCAGTTTAAAATCATTATGGTTGATTGTTAGTTTTAAGATATCACGGTCGAGGTTAAGGGCATCATAGTCCGTGAGTTTAAGGACCTCATAGTCCGATGTTTGCTCTGGATGCTTCCCACGGGTTCATTGCCGTGTTTGGCGAGGACCAGGCTCCGCTCTAGTTGCTTCACACGGGTTCACTGCCGTGCTCTGCGAGGACCAGGATCCGCTATGGACGTTTTCCACGGGGTCAGAAGTGACGTTATCCGCGTTCCACGTAGCCAGGAATTTTGCTCTAGATGCTTCCCACGGGTTCACTGCCGTGTTCGGCGAGGACTAGGCTCCGCTCTAGATGCTTCACACGGGTTCACTGCCGTGTTCTGCGAGGACCAGGATCTGCTCTGGACGTTTTCCACGGGGTCAGAAATGATGTTATCCGCGTTCCACGTAGACAGGAATTTTTCTCTAGATTTTTCCCACGGGTTCATTGCCATGTTCGGCGAAGACTAGGCTCCGCTCTGGATGCTTCACATGGGTTCACTGCCGTGCTCTGCGAGGACCATGATCCGCTCTGGACATTTTCCACGGGGTCAGAAGTGACGTAATCCGCGTTCTACGTAGCTAGGAATTTTGCTCTAGATGCTTCCCACGGGTTCACTGCCGTGTTCGGCGAGGACTAGGCTCCACTATGGATGCTTCACACGGGTTCACTGTCGTGCTCTGCGAGGACCAGGATCCGCTCTAGACGTTTTCCACGGGGTCAGAAGTGACATAATCCGCGTTCCACGTGACCAGGAATTTTGCTCTAGATGCTTCCCACGGGTTCACTGCCGTGTTCGGCGAGGACTAGGCTCCGCTCTGGATGCTTCACACGGGTTCACTGCCGTGCTTTGCGAGGACCAGGATCCGCTCTGGATGTTTTCCACGGGGCAGAAGTGACATAATCCGCGTTCCACGTAGCCAGGAATTTTGACTTTATCCACATTTCACGGAGTTGGAATTTGACTCTCGGTCATCAGTACACCTATGAGTCATGGAACTGGGGGTTGCCGCTGTTCCGCTTTGTTTGATGTTGTGTCTACTGGGACAAATGTTGAGATGATTTCCAGGATATCTGTGACTCATCGAGATTTGGCTTCTTCTTCTGATGAAACCTGGGGAGGAGGAGTGTGATTCTTTCTTTGTTTGCGCCCCTGGATTGTATACAGGGATTGATGTAATATCACCTATAGGGAATAAATTTCGTTTTTATTTTTATTTTATTTCTTTCCGCGGTGCTCTATCATTTCAGCTTTTATATCGCGAAGATCGCGATTGCCCCATCATTTCGGCTATTTTCCGCGGTGCCCAATCATTTTGGTTATTTGTTTTATTTTTAGTCGCTGCTTTTTATTGCGAGTTGCCCAATCATTTTGGTTATTTCGCATGCATACATTTTATTTACTTGCTGTTTTTGTTGCAGGTTGCCCCATCATTTCGGCTATTTCGTATGCATGTATGGCTCGCTAACTTTTTGCCGCAAGCTTGGGATCATACACCGATTTCGGCATCAGCACCGCTACAACTGAGATATTGCTAGGAGCGAATCATCATTTGCCTCTGTCGATGTCGAACAAAGGTGGCTTAGTAAACAAGGTTAGGATTCTGTCGACTAAGGCTTTTGACTTCATGAGTCGTATGGGTCTCACAAAGGTATTTCTCCCTGCGAGCCATGAGGATCTCGTAGGTGCGTTTTCTCTTTAGGAATCGTGAGGACTCCTAAGTGTATGGCTTCTTGTAAGTCCTAAGGATCCTATAATAGAGTTTTCTCCTTATAAGTCGAGGGGACTCATAAGAGTTGTTCATCGTACGAACATTCCCTAGTCACGGGTGGGACTTCGTTAGGGAAATGTTTATTCGCGCCCGTGGATTATATACAAGGGTCAGCATTGAGCCGCTTGTAGGGCAGTATCGGAGGTTGTGGGGGTTGCTTAAGAACAGGTTCAGGTCTCCTTAGCTCAAGACTTTCAAATCTTATGAGCCGTGAGGGTCTCATAAGAGGATTCTCCTTACGAGTTGTGAGGATCTCACAAGCGTAATTTCTCCTTAGGAATCGTGGGGATCCCTAAGTGTGTTGCTCCCTTGTGAGTCGTAAGGATCTCACGCGGGTGATTTCTCCTTACAAGGTCGAGAGGACCTTGCAAGTGTCTTTTAACGAGGTTGCGCCCTTTCGGGTTTTCACAAACACCCACCGGTAGCCCTGCTGTTTTTACTCACGGAGCCCTTTCGAGTTTTCATCCGAGCCCATTTTGCTTATGGACATACCGTTTTCCTTTTTTTTTTTATTCTAACGAGGTTGCGCCCTTTCAGGTTTTCACAAGACTCGCAGGTAGCCCTGCAGTTTTTACTCACGGAGCCCTTTCTTGTTTTCATCCGTGCACATTTTGCTTATGGACATACCGTTATCTTCTTTTTTTCTTATTTTTTTTTGTATCAGCTTTAGGATGCTGCAATCCACCGTAGTTTATCGACATCTCAGTCAACGGCTAGTTTTAGGACATAGTGGTCCGTCGTTAGTTTAAGGACGTTTCGGTCCGTTGTTAGTTTAAGGACGTTTCGGACCGTTGTTAGTATAAGGACATTTCGGTCCGCTGTTAAGGAAGCCGGCTACTACCTACAGAGTTTAGGCTTAGGAAGATAGCGAGCGGACATAGTCGTCGTCATCTACCGTTGACCTAGGCCATGACTCGTCAAGCGTAGTATTTCTTCAGAAAGCGACCATTTATTGGTCTGAAGGGCCTTTCACCATGCATGTCCATGAGTAGATAGGCTCCACCCTGGTAGACCTTTTCTATGATGTACGGGCCTTCATAGTTCGGCTCAAATTTCCCCCGCTTAGCGCAATTAGGGATCATAGGTCTTCTGACCACTAGCACGAGTTCGCCTTGGCGGAATGTCCTCGGCCTAATCAATTTTTCGCAGGAGCGCGTCATCTTTGCTTTATAAGCTTCCAGATTTTGTTGCGCCACGAGCCGGGTTTCATCAAGGGCATTGAGCTCCTCAAGCACAAGGTGAGCGTTTTCTTCGTCCGTTAGCTCGTAGGGAGGGTAGCTCTATCTTGAGGGGGAGTACAGCTTCTGTACCGAATACCAACGCGTACGGCATTGTGTTCGTGGCCATCTTGAACGTAGTTCGATATGCCCAGAGAGCTTCTTGCAGTCTCTCGTGCCAGTCCTTCTTATTTCGGGACACCATCTTTTTCACAATCTTCGTAAAGGTCTTGTTGAAAGCCTCCGCTAGACCGTTGGCTCGGGGATTATAAACTGAGGAGTATCTCCAGTCTATGTTGTGCTGTTGTGCGAAGCGGCTGATCTTGTGGCTTCTGTAGGCTGGCCCGTTATCGGAGATGATCCGTCGTGGAGTTCCAAACCGATAAATAACGTGCGTCTTGAAGAAGTGGAGGATATTCTCCATCTTCACTTCCCTCAGCGGTACTGCTTCTGCCCATTTGGAGAAGTAATCAGTCGTCGCCAAAATGAAACGATGTCCTCTGGACGATTCCGGTTCGATGGGGCTGATTATGTCAGTTCCCCACATTTCGAACGGCCAGCTAGCCACCGTTGGATGTAGTGGATTTGGATGCTAATGGATAAAGTGTTAGTTATATGTATGCCATAGAGGCCATTACTGTACATTGGATGTATATTGTAGTGGATGCTGGGACATATATAGGTAGGACTTTCTTGCTCGACATGATAGTACGCTATCTGGTTGCTCTTTATCTTAACATGTATACTTTCTATCTCTCTGTTACATGTTGATAAAGCCCTTAGAATGTGTACTAGACTTCCAGGACTATGATGCAGATCATACTAGTGGGGCCTGGCTAGTCCATGAGTACATCCTTCAATGTTCCTAGTCATGGGAATATCGAGACGGGGCATCGATATTCCAGAGTAGACTAGCGTATATCTTCTCGACCCATGTGATGGGCGATGGATGATCCCATATCCATTGGTGTTTGACATCGGAGATGATATGCGGGTGCTCAGTAGAGACTGGGTACACTGAACGGACTCGCCGAGAACTCCCAGATGGTATTATACCTCACGTCAGATGGCAGTTCTCTGGTGACACTGGTACAGCTTAGTCTGTTGACCCGAGATCGTCATAGAGTCTTGTGTGTCTCCCACTGTGCTTTGATTTCCACTCTACCACGGCTCTACTGAGTTGTGCAAACAGGTGGCTTTTGGGTACAGTCCCGATTCACATGGAGGCAATGAGCGATAGGAGGGGATTCGTCTCTCCCGGTATTGGGGGTTGATGTTGCGCTATGCTCGACTGGCCGTAACAGGAAATCCCTGGCCAGGGTTGCTGTGATATACTGGTAAGAGTTATCAGTAGTTTCATGATAGTTATGGACCACACGTCGGCATGACTTATCGAGCTATTGGGGTCTGACGTTTACCACCCCTAGGCGAGATATGCGACATATCAGACGAACAGACCGGACTGTACGGTAAGTGTTACTGGTTGGATTCACAGGAGTGTGAGCGGGCTTGCTCGTCGATCTTCTGATCGCTCAATACTCGGGTGGCCGTTACGTTTAGCAGACCGCTTGCGGCTTGTGGGTGTTTGATATGATCATCATCTGCTGCCGGCGTATTGACGAGTCTTTAGAGTCCTACACAGAGGTTTCCTAGCTCAAGCGAAACGAAATAGGAGCGCATATGAGATATGTGCGGGACCGAGAATAATTCGTGTATGTGATACCGTATTCCATTCTCGCGATGAATGTATCGATTGGTTATATGCGATATAACCTAGTTATCGAATCAAGGATTCATTCGATAAGCCGATACATAGGATACTAGTCGGTTATATGCGATATGACCGGATCGTTAAATCAAGTGTTGATTTAATGATTTAATGTATAATTTTATATTTGATATATTACTTTGCATTAACTAGTATTGGTTCACTTTAAATGGATTTACTCACTTGAAATGCACATTGTATATGTGATATATTTTTTTGTGCACATGATTGTATCATGTTTGATGATACATGCAAACTTGGGTTTGTGTAAAGACATAAACCATAATTGGTGAATGGTTAGGGTTTCATTTCTCTTTTAATTCTTTATCTATTTGTTTTTGGTTAAATAAGAAAAGAAAAGATAAATGGTTGCTTTCATACTAGAAGGTTCTTGTTGCTTCATGCCTTTTTTGACCAAAGTAACCATTTTGTCTTCTTCTTCATAACCTAACCATTGAACCTAACCATAGTCTATTCTCTACACCTAACCAAGGTTGGATTATGATAAGAATGAGTTGGATTTTCCTTTTTGTAATAATCCTTTTTATTCTATCATATTCCTTCTTCTTCTTCTTCATCTTTTCCATGAAGAAAAGCTTGCTACATCAATGGCAAGTGATGAAAACATGTGAGAAATCCAATTCTAAAGTGAACCCACTTCCTATTTCTTCATCCTCTACCTCTTTCCAAGTAGTATAGTGTGTTTTCTTCACAAGTTTCATGACTTGGTGAAGTCGGAGTTTGATCTTGTGATGCCTCGACGTAGATCATCTTCGGCATCGAAGCCGACGATCAAGCCCGCCCATTTCTTCGATGAAGCCGATGCTAGAGTTCGGGATCCGACTTGGACAGCGGAGGGACATCGTCGTGGAGCTTACTAAGTGGTGGATCGGATCTACAAAGGTTGTAGTCACTTTCCTTTAGCATTTAATTCGTTTACATGCTTGCATCGCCTATATATCTAGTTAACGATCCGTATTAGGGTTTGTAGGCACTTGTAAAATTTGAATTAGCCATGTTTGATTCCTTGTGAGACTTCATTAGTGTGCCTAGGAACCCTACATAAAGTCCCCATGAATCTGGCACGAGTGGTATTGCTTCGCATATTCAAGGCAGTCCTGGATCATCGTGGGCCAATAATAACCCATCCGTTTGATCTTCAACTTCATCTTCGGGCCTGCTTGGTGAGAACCGCAGAGTCCGTCGTGAACTTCTTGGACGACTCTTTTCACCTCTTCAGGTCCCAGGCATCTTAACCACAGAGAATCAAACGACCTCTTGTACAGAGTATCATTGACGAAGGCGAAAGATAGGGCTCGCTTCATGAGCTGATATTTTGAGGACGCATTTTCAGGCGTTCGACGGGATTTGAAGTAGTCTATAAAGACTTCTCTCCAATCCTCAGCCTTTTCCTGGTCTTTTATTTGCAGGGCCGTCTGCTCAGTCGCTCCTTTTTCTTCGGACAACCCCGGAGATATTTCTGCCGGTGCAAGAACCCGACGGCTTTGCACAACGATCCTCACGTCATCGAGGTTCTCGTCGGACAGTTCTTTAGCGATCTTGGCTAATGCATCCGCTTTGCTATTTTCTGCACGCGGTATGCTTTCCAAGGTGTAGGAAGGAATTTGAGTCAGCAGTTGCCGCACTCTTTCGCCGTATTTCACCAGTTCTGGTTTGCACGTTTGGTAGTCGCCATTTACTTGACTGACGACCAGTTGGGAATCTCCATATATGAGGAGGTTTTCAATTCCCATGTCGATGGTGATATCGAGGCCTGCTATCAAAGCTTCGTATTCGGTTTCATTGTTCATCCTCGGCTTTGTCAAGGAGAAGGCGAAGCGCATTATCCCTCCTTGTGGGGTCACAAAGATAAGGCCTACCCCTGATTTGATTATAGGCGCGTTCTGTTTGCGCTTCTTTATGGAAGACGCTCCTTCAAAATAAATTTCCCACCGGATACCACCACTGTCGATTGCATCAAACGCATGTTCGTCTGGCAGTTCGCAATTCAAAGGGGAATCGGTCGGTATCGGATGTTCAGCGAGGAAGTCGGCGATGGCCTGGCCTTTCACTGCCTTAAGAGGCTGGTAAGTTATTGAGAACTCCATCAAGAGTAAGGCCCATTTAGCGAGCCGACCTGTTAATATGGCCTTTGACATCAAATATTTGAGAGGGTCCACCTTCGATATGAGACGGACTTCATGCGCCAATGTATAGTGCCGGAGTTTCGTTATCACGAAGATCAACACCAGGCAGTGTTTTTTGATGGGAGAGTAATTGCTTTCTGCCCCCAGGAGAACTCGACTCAAATAGTAGAGAGCTCTTTCTTTCTCTTGGTCGTTCTCTTGTGCCCATAATGCGCCTAAGGAACCTTTGAGGGCTGTTGTATAAAGAATAAGGGGCTTTCCCTTGACCGGAGCAGCCAGCACTGGCGGGTTCTGCAGATACTGCTTGATTTCGTCGCATTTGTGATCCCAGACGAACGGGGTCCCTTTCTTCATCAAGTGACTGTACGGACGACACTTGCCTGAGAGATTGGCTATAAATCGCCGGATATGTGCGAGCTTCCCTTGGAGAGACCGCAATTGTTTGAGAGTCCTTGGCAGAGGCATTTCCATGATCGCCTTGATCTTTGATGGATCTATCTCGATACCTCAGTGTCGGACGATGAATCCCAGGAATTTACCCGAGGACATCCCGAACGCGCATTTGAGAGGGTTCATCTTCAAGTTGTATCGCCGAAGGCGTTGAAATACGATCTTCAGATGCTCGAGATGTTCCTCGTATGATTTTCTTTTAACCACGAGGTCGTCGATATAACATTTGACGATTTCATGTATGAGGTCATCGAAGATCTTCGTCATGGCCCTCTGATAGGTGGCACCGGCGTTCTTTAGACCGAAGGGCATCACCTTGTAGCAGAATATACCCAAAGGGGTCCGGAAAGCGGTGTGCTTCTGGTCTTCGGGATGAATCTTTATCTGATTATATCCTGATGAGCCGTCCATGAAGGAGAAAACTTCGTGAGTGAACGTATTATCTATCATCATGTCAGTGACCGGTACTGGGAAATCATCCTTCGGGCAGGCGTTATTGAGATCCCGAAAGTCTACGCAGATGCGCACCGTCCCATTTTTCTTCATTACCGGGACGATGTTGGCGATCTAATCAGGGTACTGAACTTCTTGGATGAAGCCGGAGTCGATTAGCTTCTTGACCTCGGCGTTGATACTCATCTCAAGCTCGAGCCGCATTCTTCTCGGTGCTTGTTTGACTGGCTTGACGTCCGGGGATATTGCCAATTCGTGGAAAACAATCTCTGGATCTAGTCCTGCCATCTCAGAATAGTTCCATGCGAAGCAATCTTTTTGCTGCATAAGCACGTATTTTAGCGCAACCACCCTTTCTTCAGATAGCAGCTCACTGACGAATGTAGATCGCGGGTCACTTGCCGTTCCCAAATCAATCTTCTTGAGGTTATCTGTAGTAATGTGTATTCCATCTTCCAACTCTTTTGACACCGGTGGAAACTCTGAGATCACCTCGTCATCATTGTTTTCGAAGCACCATGGGAGGTCATTCATATTCTCGGGCTCTTCTTTTGATATCGTTATCATATGACAAGTACGAGCTCGCTTCCAAGACCGATGTGGATTTGGGTCTACCCTCGTGGATTTGGGTTCATGCTTCTGCGGCGGTGTTACCCTCCAACTGTCGGATAGAGCGAACTTGCCGAGCTGATATTGATCTTCGACCCAGTTCTTGAAGGTGAAGCAATCTTCGAGAGGGTGTCCTATTGCTTGGTGATAAGAGCAATAGTCTGGATGAGAGACCTTGTTAGCTTTCTCGGGGTGCTTGGACTCCGGGAGTGTAAGCATTTGATGTCTTATGCCAAGATCAAGTATCTTCTTTGTCTTGTCTTGAGGGAAAGAGTATGCTCGACTCATCTTCTTCATAAGGGACAAATACGGACCGCTCGATTCATGATCGCGTGACTTCTTGGTCCCAGTTTGTCTCCGTCGAACGCTTTTTCCACTTTTTAACTTGTTTCGGCCTCTACGTCGAGCCTTTTGTACAACAGGTTGACATGGAGGGGCATTTTCATCTTTCGCAGCCTGTTGAAGAAGGCGTTGCGTCATGGCTTTCTCGTAGATGGCCATTTCGCGATTATGGTCGTCTCAAACTTTTTGACCAGCTTCCCTTATAAGCTTGTCCATTTGTTCTTCGAACGATGGACTAGGCATTTTCACGTCGGGGGCTCTTTCTGGTTCATGGTTGGCATTATCCCATTGGGCATCTCCTTCTTCATCAAAGTCATGCACGACATAGCAGTCGTGGAGTAGCTCCCATTTCCGATCGCTTCCATTCTCCCGTTGGGCAACTTGCGCTGAGTTCCGGGAACGTTCCAGATCCTGTCATAGAACTTAGCATTTCGAGCGGTCTGTTTGAAGGGTATCTCTTGGCGCTTCAACAGCCTTTTCAAGCCTTCTGTATAATATCTAGGCAGACGGATGGGCTGGAGCCTGTCAAGTGTAGAATCTATGCCGTGCCAGATTTCTTTCTCCACTTTGGTCTCCCCGGAGCGGTAGAATAGGATCGCCTTTTCGCCTGGGAGGGACATAGAACGTCTGCAGCTCTTCCACACTGTAGGTATCAAGCGCGTCGAGTTCTTTATGATGCTTGGGCGGAACCATGGCAATTTGCAAACTTTGCTCTTCATCAGTGAATGTTTTTATTGAAGGCCGAGCGGAGAATATAGCATGGACCTCATCTTCCGAGTCGCTGCCAAAGATCAACATAGGAGCGGACGGTCCCGACTTGTTGTGCTGAGGTGGACCTGAATAAACTATCGCTTCCTCTTCTTCAGTATCACTCCCGAAGACTGGAATGGTGGTGATAGCTTTGTTCTCCGGTTTGTGGCATCTCTCCGTGTCCTCAAAATCTGGCCAAAAGTATTTTGCATCTTTGTACTTGCGGACTTCGTTTACGGAGAATGGGTTCAGCTCTCCTGTTACGGTATACTTGACACCATCCTTAAAGTATTTCATACACTGATGTTGTATAGAAGGGATGATGTTCTACTCATGTAACCAAGGCCGGCCGAGCAAAGCATTGTAGCATGTTTTGGCGTCAATGACATGAAACTTGATATCCGTGACAAGTATCCCGAATCGTAATGTCAATATCACAGACCCGAGAGTCCGCGATGATTGGGAGTCAAAACCAGAGATAGTGATTTTATCACGAGCAAGATGCTGGACGCTCATGCAGATTTCCTTCAAGACTCGCACGTTGAGAAGATTGACGGAAAACTCATTGTCGACTAGGATTTTGCCTATCTTTATATCGTGGCAGTATCCTGAGACGTAGAGGGGACGGTTGTGCTCGCACGTCCCAAGGAGGAGGTCTTCGTCGCCGAAGGTGATATCGGCTGTGTGTACTTCCTCCAGCTCGTCCTTTATCTTTTCTTCGGCCAGGAAGGCTTGGAATTGCTCTGGTTCTTGTAGCACCTTGATCAATGAATCTCTCGCTTCTTTGGATAGTAAAAGGGTGTCGAGAATGCTGAGCTGCGAGGGTAACTTCCTCAAGTGCGCCAGAACGTTATAATCCACCTTACTCTTCTTTGGCGGGTCTTTGGCGGTCAGTTCTTTCATGACTTGGTCGTCCAGGGCGATATCCTCGGAGACCTTTTCTTTTTCCTTATTTTTTCTACTCGTGGGTCTGAGATTCTTTTCTGGAAGCGTGCGATTGCGCAGCGGAATGTTTTCACAGGACTTCGGTTCTTGCTCCTTCCCCAATGCGGATTCTTTAAAGAGGGGGCCAAGAGCCATCTCTTCGTCAGAGTCGCTTCCGAAAGTGAGAACCTGCGATCTCCCTGTGTTGACCATGCAACAGTTATAGGTAGTTTTTTCATGCTCCTCGCTCGCATTTCTTTTTTCCCGACGAGTCTTACGTTTCATCCGCTTGAAATGTTTCCGGTGAGCAATATACCCTTGCCACCATCTTTTAAAAGCATTGACTCCTCGGTGGGGTGTGCCATCTTTTGGTGATATAGGTAGTAGCTAGGATGCATCTCTGCTTCACCGGGAGTGTTTCCTTCGGAGTGTGGTAACTTCATTCCCATTGATATGGCTTTAGCAAACCTTTTCCTCGTCTTGAACTTGTTTTTATCCGCGATGGATGTTCTTTGATTCGATGGGAGTTGATTAGGGTGATTTAGCGTGCTTGCGCTTTCTAAAAAATAGATCAAAAATATTTGTAACCGCAATCAAGAACGGCGTCGCTTCGCAGCTAGCCGGTGAGTACGGGTCGATCCACAGAGACGGGTAAATTACTTTTATGTGTTTTAACGAGTTGATTCAATTTGTCGTTTTGATTGGTTTATAAAAATCTAAAAAACTGGATCTAATTAATCTAATTAAGAATCTTGCTAGGGTTAGGCTTAGGGGAAGTTTTGGAGATTAATGTTTCCTTCACCGCTTTCAATGCCATCTTTTTTAGATCTATTAGATATTAAGTTAATTATTAATAAAGTGGATACGAATATTTTGGGAAGATATTTCTTCCTCTAGATTTGTATCCTTCCCTTGTTGATAATCACCCTAACCCCCACGGAAAACGCGCGCAACCGGCCCTTTATACTACGGTTCATCGTTACCTCGATGGGTAGGATGCCGTAGGGAGCGGTTGTGCTCGTATGCGTGGAGTTCTAATTCATTAGGTTAAAGTGGCATTGAAAGGGGTGAGAGATCCCATCTCTCAACCCTTTCCCTAAGGCTAACCCTAACAAGCGAGGAGACTACTCGCTCATTAGGGGATGAGAAAACATTATAATTAAAAGAACAGAAATAAAATACTTACTAGGTTGACGGCTCCCTCCAAACAAGAAGAACAGATCTGAATTTTGCTCTCAGAAATTCTGAATTTTATTGATTGAAAAAAGACATCCCGTTTTACAAATTTAGATTACAATTTATAAGTAAACAGGAGAATTAGGGTTTCAGAGTCTCGCACATGCGCAATTACTGATTTGCCCCCTAAGAATCCCAACACCCGCACCGACGCGGCAACAGAAGAAAATTCCACCGACACGGGCATTATACGGCCGCGGATCCGCGGCATTGGTTGGCTTGGGCCGCGAATCCGCGGCCCTTTAGTGGTCTTAGGCCGCCAACTTTCTGTGGTTGGTTTTTCTTCTCTTGGCTTCCTAGTTTCATTGTTCTTTTCTCTGTTGGGCTTCTTAGTGTTCTCCAGATCCTTAGTGAAAACTTGTTCGTATCTTTTGACCGTTCACTTGACATTCTGGACCTTGCACTGTTCTTCGACTAGACTTGTTTAGGATCCGTCTACTTGTTTGTCAAAAGTCACTTTTCTGTATCAGCTTTCGTCTTTTTCACTGTATCTGCATCCAAGCCCTGTATCCTGTAACATGCAACAAAAGTGCGTCAAGAGTACCTGTTTACTTATAAAACGGATAAGAATAGGGGAATGAAAAATGTAATATTATGGTCTGAACAGGAGTGTCTCGACTCTTTCATCTAGTCGACGGCGTTTGGCTCTTTCAAATATGGCCACCTCGCGCTCCCGATCAGCTTTACTTTTCAGGAGAGCTTCGTTTAGGAATGCGTCGATCATTTCGTCTGATGGCCCTGGAAGTTCCGGTTCATGACCTTCCCCCAGCCTCTCGGTTCAAGGAGCCTGTTCATTGTCTACCAATGAGTGAGAGATCACATAACAACTTGCTGTGTAATCCTCAGATCCATCCGATGAGTCTTCCTCATCATCTTCGTCTTCAAGGACGTGGCGGAGAAACCCTTGGAGCGTGATCGGAGTCCGCGCCTTCTGGTTATACTCTTCCAGCGCGTCAATCTACTTTTGTAGGTCCGTGCGCTTGTCACCAGGCTTCACGGGCTTCTTGGATTTCTTCTTCTTTTTTGAAGATTTCGACGGCTGAGTATGAACGCTTTGGCTATCACCACCAATCTTTGGAGTTAGGCGCGGCTTTAGCATCCCTTCGATGATCTTGGGTTCCAGCGGGTTCTTCCACCTGATCGTCGGGCATGTCTGGAGGTCATTCAGCATCCTTTTGGTTTTGGCCGAAAGAGCCACCTCCCATGGAGCTTCCTCAACAAAAGAGCACGTTTCTCCCGGTGTGTCCGTATTCTTAGGAGTGTGCGGTTGTGGTGGGCTCACTTTCCACTTCTCAGACAGCGCAAACTTGCCTTGTTGGTACTGATCCTCGATCCATCCTTTAAAAACGAAGCAATCCTCGATCGGATGGCTTACCGTTTGGTGGTAAGGGCAATAATTGGGATTATTTACTTCTTTGGGCTCGGCGGTCGCCTGGGATTCGGCAAATTGATAAGCCTGTTGCGCATAGCCAGCTCGAACAACCTCTTCGTTTTGTCCCGTGGGAATGAATAAGGACGCTTCATTTTCTCATTGTAATAGCGCCGTCTCTCTTCCAACTGATCTGCGAGCTTTGGGGCGCTGGGTTGCTGTTGGGCGTTTGCAACGAAGGTCGCCTTCCTTTTACCCTTGTCATTCCGCAGTTCCGGCTTCGGGGGAGATGGTCTGTGACCCATCTGATCCATCTGAGCTAGCTTGTCGATCAAAGCCTGGAATGTGGTCGGTTTGAAGAACATCATGAACTGTGAAATAGTTGCGTGAGGGTCTAAGGTGCCCACGAACATGCCCACTGCTGGTGCTTCCTCGATGCGCTGTTCGCACTTCGACCACACGTTCCGCCATCGGATTGCATATTGAACCCAAGTTTCGCCCGGCTTCACCCTTGCATTAATCAACGCCGTTATTGGGGTACGTTCACTGGCGCTCGCGAATCGCTGGGTGAATAGCAACTCCATCTTTGTGAAAGTTTTGACAGAGTCGTTTGGAAGCTTGGAGTACCACTCAAACGCCGTCTCCGATAAGCTGCCGACGAACTGGCGAAGCAAGAGCTTATCATCGCCGCCGGTGTTGCCACAAAGAGCCCTGAACTGGGCGACATGTTAATGGGGATTGCCTATCCCCTTATAGACATGGAATTTCGGGATCGTGCAGCCCGGCGGGTACTTTATCTGATCATACCAGCCTGGATACGGTCGTCCTATTTTTACAACTTGGCCCGTTGCCTCATTTGCCTGGTGAACTCTTATTTGCTGAGCAATATAATCATCCAGGGCAGCCTTAGAAATGGTTTCCTCCTTGGCTGTTGAAAGAGCCGGAGGAGGGTTCGACGTCTCCCCTCTTTCATCTTCAATAATGATTGGAGGGTCTTCAGTTGGGGGATCCGGCTGTATCATCATGCCGAGCATGTCTTAGAACAGAAGAGCCATCTTCTTTATATTGGCCTCTTGTTCCGCAGCTTCCTTGTCCTTCTTTTGAAGCATTCTCCGAAGGAACTCTGCATCAGTCTCGTGTTCGCGACGTTGTTCCGATGACGTCTCCGGACTTTCCTTTGGCCCAGTGAGTGCGGCCATTGCAGTCAGCATCTCCTGGAGCTTCTGCTGTTGTTGTTCCTGGGCTCTTGTGATGGATCGAGTGAGTAGTCGTTGTTGGAGATAGTGCCCTCATAGTCAATTATTGGATCGCAGGTACGTGATTGCAATGATTGCGGAGGACCTATCCCGGTAGGACAGTCTTACTCGAGATGATAGTATGCTATCTGGTTTGCCTTTATCAGTCGTGTACATGTTCAGGTGACTGATTGCATGTTACACTTTGATAGAGCCCTTAGGATTTTGCTTTACTACCAACAGTATGATGGCGATCTATAAGTGAGAGTTGGGTAGTTTATATGCATATCCTTAATTGTGGTCCCTAGTCGTGGGAGTTTCGAAACAGGGCATCGATACTCCGGAGTAGACTAGTGTATACAGTCGAGACCCCGACGAGGGGCGGTGGCCGGTCTCACAAGCCACTGGTGTCAGTTGGATCACCTAAGATGTATACAGGTGCTCATTGGGTTATGAGTACACCGGACAGGACTCGCCGGGAATCTGCTAGTTAGTATTATATCTACCGTCAGATAGCAGTTCCCTGGTGACATGTGTACAGGTTAGTTCATCGACCTGAGGTCGTCATTTGTCTCGTGTGAGTTCCCACTGTGCTTTGATTTCTACCCTACCACGGCTCAAAGGAGTCGTGCAAACAGGTAGCTTTTGGGTACAGTCCCGAGCCATATGGAGGCACGTGAGCGGATCGGCAGGGGATTCGTCTCTCCCGGTATTGGGGGCGAGATCGTGCTGTGTCTAGGAGAGCCATTACACAAAGCCCACGGCCGTGGCAGGAGATTTACTGGTAGGTACTCCAGTAGTATCTCAGGGTGTTATTGGGCTTCACTCCGACACGACTTATACTGCTATTGGGGGTCTGACGTTACTAGCCCCCTAGGCGGATATGCGATACTCATTGAAGAACGGACCGGACTGTATATACATTGTCACTGTTAGGCTCAGTAGGGTTTTCGGAGGAGTTCGCTCATCGGTCTCCCTTGAGTTCGCTCCTCGGCCACCCTTGAGGTCAGTCCATGGGCAGCCGTTACGCATAGCTAGTGCCGCTGACGGTTTGTGGTTAAACCCACTGCCAGGGTACTGACGAGTCATTAGAGTCCCCCACAGACAGTTTCCCAAGTTCGGGCGAAACGTTGTAGAGGCCGTATGGTTTTATGGCAGGGTTCGGAAAATGCATGTGCGTTTACGCACGTGTCGATTTTCGGACAGTTGATACTGGTCGGCTTTGGTTTAAGCCGGATCCGAGAATTATATTGAGTAGGTATAATATCTTTGTCTCAGTTGCATTTGTATTCGGTCGTAATACAAATGCGGGTATATTTATACAGTTTCGGGGTTGTCCTGAAATTCATTTCAGGATCACTTTTGGAAGTTGCCAGTTTTCAGTTTTCTATCAGCCGTTTTTTTAACATTCTGTTAAAGACGGATTTATCTTTTCTTCAGATATGATGAGTCATGCTTCTAGAAGCTTCTAGAAGGTTCTAGATGAGGTGACTAGGATTAATTGGTGTTAAGTTTTCATTGGTTGCATTAATGGTGTCATTAATGCAAAGATGACTAGGTTTGTTCTTATTGGTTCAATTTAATGATTCATTCTTTCTTAATGGTTATGATAACTATCAAGGTTTATGGTCACCACTTGAACCCTCCTACACTCACCTCCCTCCTTTGATATATATAGCCTCCTCTCTCTTTCTCATTCGCTTGCTTGATTTCAAGAGAGAAAAGATTATGATAGGTTTTATCGGTGTATGGAATTTCACAGTCCATTTCATTCCATCACCCGATTTCCACGGCAACTTCATTAACCGATCGTCCACGGATTTGGACGAAGTGAGACAAAGTCATCTACTCATTCTCTACATCAATCTTGGTCGTCTCTTTTAGCAAACTTGACGATCGAGTTGCCTCGAGTCAGAGGCGGGAGCCCGTTTAAAAAACCGATCATGTGGTGCCACCTCGACGAGGAGATCGGCGATCGACGAGATCGGAGCAGCCGCAACGGAGCGTGGGATGATGGTTGAAGAACGAAGGACTCGGATCGTTCGGTATAACCATTCTACACTCTTTACAGTATGTTAGTTTAGCAATAATGGCAGATCCGGGTTAAAGTATACGATAGCGCCAGTTAAAAGTTTTTTGTTCCGCATTTGGCGTCTGTAGACTGCCGGGGCGCTAGCGTAGACTTACAGTGGTATCAGAGCCTAACCATTTTGCTATACTAACTTGTGCTAACGTGTTCAAAACATCGATCGAACCGAAACTCAAAAACGACAAAATCCTAAATTGACAGTTTCTGTTGTTTTTAAACGGTATCAAAAATTATTTCTGGATGTCTTAAAAATCCGTGCAGGGAATTCTAAGAGCCACGACAAAATTTGGGGTTGTGATCCCTCCAAGTCGCCGCGGAAGGGCGGCCAAACCCATGGTTTGGCCGCGCAACCGCGGCCACGTGGGGAGCACGTGCTCCCAAAATTTGTCAATGGGTTCTGTTTGGGATTTTGGGGTTTTTGGTATATAAAGTTTTGGCCCAGATTTTGTTACTGTTCACCAGTAAGCTGTGGGGCCCACTTTTTAATATTTGGTCTTTGGTCGATCGAAATTTAAACACGTTAGTTTACAGTGCTTACATTATATCTCCGACCGGGAATGTCATTTGATCGGTAAACCGCGTCCGATTGCTATAGTTCTTTTAGACGGGTTTGCGAACGTGACATTCGCGTTGATGTTCTGTGTTGTGCTGTAATGTTGCGGATTTGTCGTGGTGGATAGCAGTGTGCAATGATAGTACAGTTTGAGTTTATTTGTACATTTGATATTGCGGGGCGAGCGTCCAACTTGTGGACTGCCGTCACTGCCTGTTGTATAATATTCTTTTAGGGCACGACCAGGTTGCGGTCGATGTACTTGTTGTACTATTTTTCATTACTGTACTAGGTTTTGCCCCGAGACGGAGTGCACGGATAGCCGGGTTCAGGAAAGCAACGGGTCCGCATCTCATGGCTTTGAGAGGCAGAGGGGCCCCACTTCAGAATTGGCAGACTATTTGCCGCACTCGTAAGGGGTACAGGTTGACCCAAGGAGGGGTGCTCAATTTACCGGATTCCGTGAAGTGCCGGGTGTTCCATTCACTATGCAGTGGGGACTACCTCGCTTCAGGTTTTGGCGGGTAACTTGCCGCACCTGTAGGGGTCTAGGTTTCATTGCACAGGCTATCCACACGACAGGGGAACGTCGAGTTTCAGCAGCGGCTCTGTGAAACTCGGGGATCCCAGATATCTGTATTGTTCTGTGATGCTTATTACTTTTCTGTAATGTTGCATATTATCACGCCTGGAGTGATTATGTATATTGGTTTATATACTATTAGATGTTGTATATGTTTTACACCCGCGCTAGTCCAGTCCCCGCTCTGTCGTTAGTTAAGTAACCTAACGGGTGATGACGGGACCCAGTGACGAATACGGATGGCATATACGTACATTTTATTTTCGTTCTTTTCTGGTGTGATTGAATGATGGGACTGCGTTGATTCTGATCAACGCAAAGTAAAAACAAACCTGTATACAGTTGTTGGAACAATTTAAAAAGTGTTATTGCAAAGACGTTTTCTTTTGTTATGCATAGCGGTATTCAGTGGAATATCCTGCACCTCATTCGACGGGGCAAGGGCCGATATC
This sequence comes from Agapanthus africanus, assembly GCA_030015575.1. Taxonomy (NCBI): domain Eukaryota; kingdom Viridiplantae; phylum Streptophyta; class Magnoliopsida; order Asparagales; family Amaryllidaceae; genus Agapanthus; species Agapanthus africanus. The sequence continues at coordinate 559,431,195 of JASDDO010000031.1, forward strand.
CCTTCACCGGGACTGACCCCTTGGACAGAAGTTTGCGTCAGAGTAATAACTTTACTATAGTCGATTACAAGTTGCTTTGCATAGCGGTATTCAGTGGAATATCCTGCACCTCATTCCACGAGGAAAGAGCCGAGATCCCTTTAACGGGAGTGACCTCTTTAGCAAAACGTTTTCGCCACTATATTTTAAAAAGCTATCAGGTTCCTTCAGCGATATCAAGTTCACTACGCTAAAGGTTTTTCGCCAAAAACCAGCCGTAGCCCTCCGTCATTTCATATGGATGGTCAGTAGTATTCAAGCTATGTTGGTCTAGCCCTTAGCTAGGACATAGTGATTGGTAGCTGCTGGGGTGTTCACATGTTGCATAGATAGATGAGTTGGTTTGGGACAGTCGTACAGCCTTGTTGGCCCTTAGTCAAGGGCGAGTACGGGTGGGTTCAAATTAACAAGATAATGATGGGAAGAACTTGACATGTGACTTATGGTGGGCTGGCCCTTAGTCACGATCATAAGAGCATGGGGCAAAAACTTTATCAGGAGTTTCTAAAGAAACTGAAACTTGCCGAGTATGCGCATACCTTCTGGAGTATGAGTAACGTGGATGCATTCCATCACGTTATCATGCGATGAGTGTTGGATCCTGATTCCCACTGATGAGTTGGTTTACTCTTCGGGTGATCCCGATTGATTCTTCTTTAGGTTTGGAGGAGAATTTGACAGGACAGTGGGAGGTTTCCGGATTAGATAAAGTGATGACCATTCTGATCTAGGTTAGAGTGCACGCAGAGTGTTTCTTTTCTCTCTCTCTCTTTGGCAGCGACCTTTGACCGACCCTAGACTATGACTCAGTGACCAGGTTGACCGAACCTTCTTAAAATACTGACTTTTGGATTGTCTATGTTGCATAAGTCATTGCCACTCCTTCATTTACCCTTTGAATTTCTCAGAACACCCGTATTACTACGGATATCCACTTCCATTGGATAGAGCCATCGTATGGTTATATACGAACTCGAAGGGACTTCTTCGGGGATGGATCCAGGTTCAGGAGAAATAGAATTGGTTTATTCAGTTGTCTTTTATTATCACCTTCTCTCAGGTTGCGAGAGCTCCTTGTTTTAGGAGAGTACACCTATTACGCTTATTGGATAGTCTTATTCCAAACCATAGGCTGGTACCGAAAGGTAGGGAATGAAGAAAACCAATTAGCCTAAGTAGGGTGTGCAGAAGGCAATATGTAAAGACAAAATAAAGGGATTAGAAAGAGGGCAAAGTAAATTGCGACTGATATCATTCACGACCAAAACCGTGTACTTCATCGCCACTCCTATTTCACCTTTAAAAGAATAAGGTATTATTCAGTTGTCTTTTATCGTCACCTTCTCTCAGTTGCGAGTACTCCTTGGTTTAGGAGGGTACACCTATTATGCTTACTGGATAGTCTTCTTCCAAACCATAGGCTGGTGCCGAACGGTAGGGAAGGAAGAAAACCATTTAGCCTAACGATGGTGTACAGAAGGTAATGACTAAAGATAAATAAAGGGATTTGGAGAGAGGGCAATAAAAATACGGTTGAAGTCATAAATTGGATTATGGAAGAGGCATTACTATGAATACCAGGATAACCCTACGAAACATTTTCATGTTTCAGTGCATCGTTAAAGAAAAACTGTTTTCCCGATTAGACACTTACTCCAAGGGTATGTATTTACCGGGTTTCATTCTCATATCTGTATGGTTTTACAGATGATGAGTGGGAGTAAGATATTGGGAATTAGGTAATCATCCTCATTATATCGGAATTCGTTGTAATTGGTGATATTTGAGGAAATCGCCAGGGTACAGTTTTCTACCTACGACGCACAGGTTTTGGGTTGTTTAACTCAGCGGACTTATACAGAGTATTGTATGTTGTCCAGTGTCCATCAGGACAAAGGGGTAGGTCCTCGTACTATGTTCTATTTACTTATAACTTCTCTAGTATTTAGACGAGTGTTTCGTAGAAATACAAGGTCTAAGTTTTGAGAAGTTGTGGGTATAAGAATAAAGTAGAGAACCAGGTATCACAAGTATCGGGATTCTTCAAAGAGATCGAAGATGTAGATTCTTGTGATTGGTATTCAGATGATAGTAATGGTTTTGAGAAACGTGTTTCTCTTTCAGGTTACTCATAATTGGATGGATTCCTAAGTTGAGTAATGCTGATTAGCCTCTTTCCATTAAGTTGATATGCACTGGAGACAGCTGCATGGATTGAATCTTGGTTCCAATTAAATAAGTGCCAAAGTTTCTGTATTGGATATAGAATGGATCGTACCTTAAAAGATATTAAGGTACGGGGAGTTGTCCAGCTTATGATTAAAACCAGACACTGGATAACTCAGGGCACGTTTCTGTAGTGGCTGTTTGTGGGTTGACCCTGGCTATGACGAGGGTTGATATTCTACCATTTCGAAGATCAATAGTGATATTGTTCTTGACTCGCCACAGTTTTAGTAAAAATGGATCTTTTTCAGAAAACAGGAGTGGGAGTATGGTAGAACTGGAAGTGATTCCAGAACCGCAAACGATTACGGAAAATTTAATAGGACCTATACATTCAATCAGGTTTGACATTCCAATAGCCACTCCGCAGGTGTGGTAGGTTACCTCAGACACCCGAGAGGTACTTCGGTAGCCTCAAGGACGGTGACAGGGAGGTTATTATCTACCAAGACTTGACACTACTGTTGTTCCAGGATATGAGACCCGGTAGGAGGGTTGTCGTAGTCAGTGGGAGCAATGGAAGCATAGTGGGCAAGTAGCTTATGTCTATTTATAGACTAGAGCAGTTATAGCGGAGATAGATCATCTGATTTTGGTGTGAAAGTCATGGGTTTGACTTCAATCAGAATAAGGGATGGATCAGTTAAGAAGGTAGTAGGGTGTGATGTCATGGTATCTGGATGACATACACAGAGTAGGAAGTGAAATTCCTATACTACGAACGGTTGTACTGTGGTCGTCACACAGTTGTTTCTCCAGACAGGATATGGATATAATATTTGACATTTTGGTTTCTAGATCTATGGTTTTAGATCTGGATTTGGGTAGTTTCCCAATGTGGGTACTTTGACAGATATTCTAATGGTTTTTGGAATAGTTGACTCCTAGCATGGTAGTGTACCTGCAGGTGATGGAGTCACCCTCTCTAAAGGTGTCGTATAGACTAAAGGGGAGAGGGATGTGCATGATTGGCAGATCACTTGCTTAGGCAATTGAGTCAATCATGAGATGTCAAGTACCGCACCAAATGTTGTTTTTGCACTAGATGCAATAAGTTTGTATTAATCCAATCCTGGAGAAACATAAGGAAGCAGTTTTAGAACATTAGTAGATGTTCTACGGATTAGATAACGGCAGCCTCTTTCGGGAGACGGTTATCATTCCAGGCTTCAAAGGTGACGTGGATGACAGAGAGATTGTCAGAGTTATAGTTTTTCCCTCTGACGAGGGACAGTATTATGGACAGGTGGTCCAAGAGGATACTGTGGGAAGCAAGGTGCCCGATACTGATTAGGTTCAGTGATCGATTCCGTCTAAGGAGTTTGGATATGGAGTTCATTTATGAACTAAGGTCCCATCAGATATCCAGACATATTCTAAGACAGGTACTACTCAATTCGGGAAATGGCTTTCTCCGCGAACATGAGATTAAGAGAGATACAGAAAGAAACTTCTAGGCGGATCCACTCACCGAGGCTATTTCTCGAACACAATAGTTTTACAAACGGGCTTTGTGAAACTGATTAGTAGAGGAGTTGGATGTTCGGTTTCACACGGGCTGTGAGTAGTCGACATCGCAATATTAGCCTTGAGTGCAAGTGGGAGATTGTTGGAGATAGTGCCCTCATAGTCAATTATTGGATCGCAGGTACGTGATTGCAATGATTGCGGAGGACCTATCCCGGTAGGACAGTCTTACTCGAGATGATAGTATGCTATCTGGTTTGCCTTTATCAGTCGTGTACATGTTCAGGTGACTGATTGCATGTTACACTTTGATAGAGCCCTTAGGATTTTGCTTTACTACCAACAGTATGATGGCGATCATATAAGTGAGAGTTGGGTAGTTTATATGCATATCCTTAATTGTGGTCCCTAGTCGTGGGAGTTTCGAGACAGGGCATCGATACTCCGGAGTAGACTAGTGTATACAGTCGAGACCCCGACGAGGGGCGGTGGCCGGTCTCACAAGCCACTGGTGTCAGTTGGATCACCTAAGATGTATACAGGTGCTCATTGGGTTATGAGTACACCGGACAGGACTCGCCGGGAATCTGCTAGTTAGTATTATATCTACCGTCAGATAGCAGTTCCCTGGTGACATGTGTACAGGTTAGTTCATCGACCTGAGGTCGTCATTTGTCTCGTGTGAGTTCCCACTGTGCTTTGATTTCTACCCTACCACGGCTCAAAGGAGTCGTGCAAACAGGTAGCTTTTGGGTACAGTCCCGAGCCATATGGAGGCACGTGAGCGGATCGGCAGGGGATTCGTCTCTCCCGGTATTGGGGGCGAGATCGTGCTGTGTCTAGGAGAGCCATTACACAAAGCCCACGGCCGTGGCAGGAGATTTACTGGTAGGTACTCCAGTAGTATCTCAGGGTGTTATTGGGCTTCACTCCGACACGACTTATACTGCTATTGGGGGTCTGACGTTACTAGCCCCCTAGGCGGATATGCGATACTCATTGACGAACGGACCGGACTGTATATACATTGTCACTGTTAGGCTCAGTAGGGTTTTCGGAGGAGTTCGCTCATCGGTCTCCCTTGAGTTCGCTCCTCGGCCACCCTTGAGGTCAGTCCATGGGCAGCCGTTACGCATAGCTAGTGCCGCTGACGGTTTGTGGTTAAACCCACTGCCAGGGTACTGACGAGTCATTAGAGTCCCCCACAGACAGTTTCCCAAGTTCGGGCGAAACGTTGTAGAGGCCGTATGGTTTTATGGCAGGGTTCGGAAAATGCATGTGCGTTTACGCACGTGTCGATTTTCGGACAGTTGATACTGGTCGGCTTTGGTTTAAGCCGGATCCGAGTATTATATTGAGTAGGTATAATATCTTTGTCTCAGTTGCATTTGTATTCGGTCGTAATACAAATGCGGGTATATTTATACAGTTTCGGGGTTGTCCTGAAATTCATTTCAGGATCACTTTTGGAAGTTGCCAGTTTTCAGTTTTCTATCAGCCGGTTTTTTAACATTCTGTTAAAGACGGATTTATCTTTTCTTCAGATATGATGAGTCATGCTTCTAGAAGCTTCTAGAAGGTTCTAGATGAGGTGACTAGGATTAATTGGTGTTAAGTTTTCATTGGTTGCATTAATGGTGTCATTAATGCAAAGATGACTAAGTTTGTTCTTATTGGTTCAATTTAATGATTCATTCTTTCTTAATGGTTATGATAACTATCAAGGTTTATGGTCACCACTTGAACCCTCCTACACTCACCTCCCTCCTTTGATATATATAGCCTCCTCTCTCTTTCTCATTCGCTTGCTTGATTTCAAGAGAGAAAAGATTATGATAGGTTTTATCGGTGTATGGAATTTCACAGTCCATTTCATTCCATCACCCGATTTCCACGGCAACTTCATTAACCGATCGTCCACGGATTTGGACGAAGTGAGACAAAGTCATCTACTCATTCTCTACATCAATCTTGGTCGTCTCTTTTAGCAAACTTGACGATCGAGTTGCCTCGAGTCAGAGGCGGGAGCCCGTTTAAAGAACCGATCATGTGGTGCCACCTCGACGAGGAGATCGGCGATCGACGAGATCGGAGCAGCCGCAACGGAGCGTGGGATGATGGTTGAAGAACGAAGGACTCGGATCGTTCGGTATAACCATTCTACACTCTTTACAGTATATTAGTTTAGCAATAATGGCAGATCCGGGTTAAAGTATACGATAGCGCCAGTTAAAAGTTTTTTGTTCCGCATTTAGCGTCTGTAGACTGCCGGGGCGCTAGCGTAGACTTACAGTCGTGGCCCGTAGAAGTGCGGCTATCCTCCTTCCCAGATGCCATGTAAACGGTATGGACCGTTATGCCCCCAGACTTAGGGCGCTTGGGTTCAGTGCCTTTGACATTTATGAGTGGTCGAAGTTGAGGGGGCCGTCGCGGTGGGCACCCAAATAGCTTTCCGTGGCTTAGCAAGATGGCTTTCTTCTTGTTCAACCTTCGCTTTTTTCTGTCGGCGAGGGTAGTCTTGATCAACCACTGAGTTTCGGACCTGCCGTTGGACTTTGTAGATCTTGGAAGACAGCTGCTGAGGGCACTATTCTGGCCTTGCTTCCGCAACCTTCTCCAGTGGAGGAGGAGACCTTTTCAGTACAGCGGTAGGAGAATTCCTACGCACCTTATTCAACAGCTTAAAGCTGTTCCCGGTTGGAATAGCAGCATTAATTTCCGCCATCGGGGCTGGTGGAGTTAGCCCAGAAGGGGAGTTGCCCCCGGCCTTCCTTACTCGGCGCCAGTGGCGACGTCGAGCGTGTCGAGCTGATGGAGTTGGCTCGGTGATGGGGATGGCCTTGTCTTGCCCCCTGTTCAGATGAGGGGCCGTTGTCGGTGTCAGCCTGTTAAAGACTGATGCCCTTTGGGTAGCAGGAGCGGGAGCGGGAGTTGTGATGGTCAGTCTTGTAAAGACCGACTCCTTGTCAGGAGAAGCCGCCTTGACGACTTCAGGGGCAGGGTTGGTTACTCTTTTCGGAATAACCTTTCCTGGGATCGCAGGCTTCATTGTGGGCCCATAGGAATTTTGGCCCAATCTGGAAAAGACCGAGGAGCTGGAGCCGGACGACCCGCTGAGAGGGGTCGCAGTAGCTGCAAGTCGATCGAAAATCGACTTCTTGGGAGCTTCTGGTACGGGCAGAGGAGCGGTGAAGCTCGTTGGCGGGAGCATGGTCCCGAAAAACAGCCCTGTGGTGGCTTGAGTAATCTGCTCCACGGGCATCGTGAATAAAGAAGCTGCTTGGGGCCCGTAGGTTATGCCCCCAGTTGAGGAAGGACGCGAGTTGCAGTGCAGTTGGAGCACTTCGAGCAGGTGAATGCCATTGCTGTTTTGCTTTCTGCGCCAAGCAAGAGACCAAATGTTAGTAACTTGAAACCCAAGGGCAACCATTAACAAATCGTGATTCGTTCGCGAATACGACACACGAAGTGTGGAGTGGAAGGAGAAAAAGGTCCCACCGGGCGTGCCAGAATCTGTTCCCCGCTGAATACAGAGACGTGACCGCGTAGGTCCGTCTTGCCTGAAATTCGGGGCAGATGCTAATTGGTGATATCCGTCCACCTCTCCGAAAATGCCAAGTTAATTTATGACACCATGTATCGAAGGTTTAAACGGATGCAGCCGATGTAGCAGACTTTGTTAGATTCCCCCTCGTTTGAGGGGTTTTTGATTGTGGGGACGCTCTTCCCTGCAGGCGCAAGCCCCTGCAGTTAATTACGCTACCGCATCGCGGTAACAACTTTCTCCTTCTCCAGATGGTCACTTCATGTCGTGGGTGTTTGTTTTGTGTTCGGCTACCCGTGGATTGTATACGGAGACTAAGTTATGTTGTCGCCCGTAGGACGTGGATTAGTCCAAATCCATATCTTTCTTAGATTTTGGTTTGGGGGGTTGTGTCTAAGGATACGTTAGCCTTATTTAAGGCTAAGATCAACTTAAACGTTTGTTAAGGACACATTAGTCTAATTTTAGACTAAGATCAACTTAACGGGATCGTTTAGATCCGACAAGAGAGCAATTGGGCTCTATTGTTTAGTTTAATGACATTGCGGTCGATAATTAGGTTAAGGACATTACGGTCCATTGTTAGTTTTAAGACATCGCGGTGAAGGTTAAGGACATCATAGTCCGTGAGTTTAAGGACTTCACAGTCCGGTGTTAGTTTTAAGACATCACGGTCGAGGTTAAGGACATCATAGTCCATGAGTTTAAAGACCCCACAGTCCAATGTTAGTTTTAAGACATTACGGTCGAGGTTAAGGACATCATAGTCCATGAGTTTAAGGACCCCACAGTCCATAGCAATGTGTGGTCGTCGGGACCTGTTACCTCTCTGACGACGTTGAAGGATTACAACGACGGATGTCAGAGGAGTAAAGAGATGTACCCTCGAACCGGGTGTAAATTGATTGGAAGAGCAGTTGTGCTCAGTTCAATTTATATTGAGGACTTATGGCCAGAATCGGGCTAAGTCCAGTTAAAAATGTTTAACATTTTATTCATGTTTGGCCTGTTAGGCCTTTATTTGGGCTCTGCCCTTTTAATAATGCATAGCATTTATTAGGAACAAAGTGGTGTTCTGACAGTGCGCCACGTGGCGCATCAGGCGCTTTGCGCCAATTAAAGAGCGTAATGCGCTAGCGCATGCGAAGGTGACACGTGTCACGCTCTGTGCTAAGCGCAAGTCTGTTAGCGCGCTGTGCTTTTTGAGTGCGCTGCGCCAGTGAATGACACGTGGCGCGCTCTGGTGCAGTGCGCCACTCTAATAAGCGCAAAGACGCATTTTAAAAGTGCAAGGCACTGTCCAATAGCGCAGAGCGTATTTTGATCAAATTCAGATCAAAGAACAAGTTCTTTGTTCTTCAAGGGAGGCATTGCCTGAAGATCCAAGAACTGAGTTTCTTGTTCTCATCAAAAAGCTGTGCCTTTATAGATCAAAAGATCTATGAATGAAGTAAATTACTTCTTTAAATCTTTATGATTATATCTTTGTTTGATCTTTTTCTTTTTTATTGAAGATCTTAATCTTGTTCTTAAATCTTTGATCTTTTTAGAAGATAATTCTTCTTTTTTAATGAGATGATTTCATCTCTATTCTTCAAGAATATGATTCTTTACCTTTAAAGATGAAGAAGATGATCTTCTTTCTTCAAAGGCTTGCCTTTCTTTCTTTTTGAGTTTTTTTTTTCAAAGTTTGCAGAGGGTTCTTTTCTCTCTCTCTGTATATCGATCTATGAGACTTGGAGTCCGGGGGCCTTTATATATGGCCAATTGATTTGTTAAGTTAGTTATAGAGATCTTTCTCTAATTGATATGGGGATATTTCCCTACCGTTGGATCTTTGATCCTAAGGCCTCTGTTTTACAGAAGATAATCTTCTTATTTTAATAAGATTGGAAAGAACTTTCTAGAATTTTAATTCTGATTAATTAATAATTTATTATTTAAATTCCAGTGCTGGCGCAATTGGCGCTAGCGCACCTGCGTTTGACATGTATCGCGTAGCGCAGCTGCGCTAGCGCGTTTGCGTTTGACACGTGACGCGCAGCGCAACTGCGCCAGAGCGCAAGTGATCTGAAGCGTTGCTTCATTTTTTTAAAATTTGAATTTTGAAATAGAGGTTTGCTCTGATTGGGGGTGCGCTGCTTAGGGCGCATCACTCCTGGCGCTGGCGTGTCTGTTTTTGACACGTGGCGCTCAGCGCACAGCGCAAGGGATCTGAAACGTTGCTTCAATTTTTGAATTTTAAAATTCAAACAGAGCTTTGCTCTGATTGAGGGAAACAGCAGCTTCCTGCCCGGCTACGTTGCAGATGCAAAGCTCTCGCCATGAGGCGGCCGAGTAGTTTCCCGCTCGGCTCATCCACGAAGTGCAGCTTCCTGCCCGGCTACGCTGCGGATCCAAAGCCCTCGCCACGAGGCGACAAAGTAGTTTCCTGCTCGGCTCATCCACGGAGGGCATCTTCCTATCCGCTACACTGCGGATCCAAAGCCCTCGCCATGTGGCGACTAGGTAGCCTCCTGGTCAGCTCATCCATGTCAAAGTTTGTAGACCGCCCCATATCCAGCGCGTGATCGCAAAGTAAAGAAACTCCTGTCGGGACCCAAGTGAATAAAGCTCGGATTCAATCGTTCCAAAGGACCTGATCCGCACCCGATCCAAGGAACATTGATCTATTTACACTTAATGTCCACTCATTACCTCAACTCCGGGGTGAAGAGGGACGACGGTCTACTTATACTTGGTATTCGTTTAATCTCGCGTCGCCTCATTTCCGGGGTGAGGAGGGACACCGGTCTACTTATACTTGGTGTTCGTTCGTTCGTTCTCGCGTCACCTCAACTTCGGAGTGAGGAGGGACACCGGTCTACTTATACTTGATGTTCGCTCATTCGTATTTCGTGTTTGCTCGTCACCTCGACTCCGGGGTGAGGAAGGACGCCGGTCTACTTATACTCGGCGTTCATTCGTTCGTATTTCGCATTCGCTCGTCACCTTGACTCCAAAGGACACCGGTCTATCCACGCTCGTGGAATATACAAGAGTAAAAATATTGCGTCCATACACATCATAGACGAGCTAAAAATACTTTATTGATATTCCAATTTACGTACAAGGTATTATTATCCCCCGGCCTTACAAGATGCCCGGAGGCTTACAAAAATATAATAACAAAAAGGGGAGGGGATGGAAAACAGGAAGGACGGTACACTCAAGTTGCCTTCTCGGACGCCACTTCCCCCTGTTCGACGCTTCCGCCAGGAGGTTTGGTTGCGGCCTCCGGCTCGGCGCTTCCGCCCGCCGCTTCGCCTCCTTCCGCCGGCTTGGCGCTTCCTCCCTAAGGAACTACTTCGGACAGGGGATACCTCGCCCGAAGCTTCTGGTCGTCTAACCCAGGCATCGCTTTCTTAACAGCGTCGAGCGCGTTGTGCCACCCGACGGCCGCGGAGTCAGCAAGGTCCATATAAAATTGGTCAGAGGTCTTGTACTCTTCTACGGCCCTTTTTGCCCTGCCCTCGGCATGCTTCGCCGCCTCGTGGGCCGCCCGGGCATCCCTCTTAAACGAGTCTCTCTGCCTTTTCATGGCGTCATAGAGCCCGTTGACCTCCATCTTGGCCTGAATAGCCCGGTTGGATTCGGTCAGGAGACGATGAGACTCCTTCAGATTCATGACCGTCAAGCCTTTGCTACCAACCTCAGGTCCAGGAAGGCCGCCTTGTCCTCCACCTTTTTCAGCTTGGCCTGAAGCTCTACCTCGCGCGAGGAAGATTCCCTGGCCTTTTTCATCGTCGGGCCCACCTCCTCGGCCTCCATAGCGGCGAAGAGGGCACAATGCTGAAGGACCTGTGGGAAAGACACGAGCAATTTTCATCAGAAGCTAAACCGAGATAAAAGCACTTGGAAGTTCTTCAGAAGCTTACTAACCTGGACGGCCTCCTGAGCTATTGCCGTGACTTAGGCCTTTATGGTGCTCCAGGGAATCTTGGCTCCCGCCGCCTTCTCCATATCCGCCAGTAAGCAGTTGGCCACGGAAAGCCCTGACGGCAGCTCAATGTAGAAGTCTTCCTCCTGCACCTGTATCCCAGACGGAGTAGGCCAAGAAACCACCCTCTTCTGCCTTTTGAGCGGGGACTCGGCGGAAGCCGACGTTTCTGCTCTGGCCTGAGGAGCCTAATTCCGGGTATGCTTCTGCCTACCGCCTCGGTGATCCTCTAGCGCGGGGGGAGGGGGGGAGGCGACGGTGACTTCACGGGAGGGGATTGCCGGGGAACTATGCTCGGTGCTGTCTGGATGAGCTAGCGCCACCGCCTTTCCTCCTCCGTGCATTGGCGGCGATGGCAGCCATGATCATCGAGCGATCCATTGGCTCTGCGAAATATATAAGAAAAAGGGGTCAGCAACTAAAACAGCAAAATTATGCTAAGTCTAAATTAAGCGGAGAAGCCCTAACTTACCCCCCGAAGCGCACGGGACTGAGTCCCGTCCAGCTCAAAGCCTGTTCGGAAAGAAGGATATCGACCCGCTGAATTGGTTCCCACTGCGACACCCCCTCGCCTCTGCGGCATTCGACTGTTTGACTCTAGGGCAATCGTCTCTATGCCACTTGGTCGGCACGGTCCAATCCTCTCCCTCCGGAGGACCGACGAAAACAAACTTCTTCTTCTATTCATGGATGGAAGAAAGGACGACCACTATCCTAGACCCGACGCCTTGCCTTTATGTTTTTTTGAAAGAAATGTACACCCAGCTCGGTAAGTCCTTGCTGGTGCCGAGGTGATTTTTGTAACAAAGAAAGGAAAGAAGAAGACTCAAGTCAAAAAAAAATCTGATCAATTTTCAACTGGACCAGAAAACCAAGGAGTATTCTCCACGAGTTCGGCGCTAACTGGCCCAGGGCAAGACGGAAGTAATGAAGTATGATGCAAACTTTAGGCGAGAAGGGCAGACGCATTTCTGCCCGGAACGCTTTCAGGTACCGAGCAATCTCATTGCCCAGCATCTGGTCTGCCCGCTCACCCTCCCTGGCCAGATGAAGTGAATAGCCAAGGGATGTGGAAACAAGCCCGGTTATTGGAAAGCTCGTCTGGGTGATTCAATATCGAGAGCGCATCGCGAGTATTTCCGATGCGCGTCTTGAGGGCCCTCTTTGCCACCTGACGATGAAGTACAAGGGCGTCGCCACCCTTTGGGGGCAAGCCCGATGCAGAGGAAGAAGAAAAAGAGGAGGAAGAAGAAAAACCTCCTCAGCTATTGGAAGCCGAGGAGGAAGAAGACCCACTGAACTCGGATTCAGAAGCCGAATCCTCATCGCTCGACTCAACCCCGACTACATCTAAAAACTTCGGAAGAAGACATCTAACCAAATTCAAGGGAAGATTGGCTGAAGAAGGGTTTTTGGATGAGGGTCCGACCTAAACAATGGTGCGCCGGGCAATCTTTAGATAGCAGGAGACAATTAGGGAAACATGTCTGCCATAGAACGGCCTCCCTATTTATACACTCGACAAAAACCATCCAATGGCTCAAATCCGTTCCCGCCGAAATGAAGCATCGCACCCGACGGCCATGAGGACTCCACGTGGCAACCAATCATTGGACACTTCTTCCTCACTCGGATTCAACTGACGACCTCTCGCATTCTGCTAACCCACGGCAGACACGGGACACGAATGCCAACTAGCTGAGCGAGCGAAGCGACGTCTTCTTTAAGGCGCAATCATTTTGCCGATCCGCTGACGTCACCAAAGATACATACGGGAATCAAGGCCCTTCGTGAACCGCCGCATGGACCCAAGAATCGGAGAGGCACAGCCGCCAAACGTCACGTCTTCTTCAGACAACCCAATACGAAGAATTCTCGACACCAAGCAGAATTATTGAAGACCGGGATGATAACCACTCTCGACCCGACCAACAAATAGATCGGAACGAGAGTGGGGGCTAATGAGATGCTCGTAAGAAGGAATCCCCCAGACCACGACACGTGGCGCACGACGTGTCATTCACGTAAGCCCGATAGATTCCTAGAGGCTATGGAGTCGGAATAAGTATGATGCATTGGGGTCTTTTCTCGGCGTCTCGCCTTCGAGACTGCACCAGACCTTCTCAGAAGACCTTCGCGGAGTACCTTCCCCCTTCTGCTGACCGTCGGCTAATAGCTCATCTCCGAGCTATCTTTTAGCTGAGACTCTTCGGCTCAACTGCTCTTCTCCGAGCTAGCCTATATCTAAGATTCCTCAGCGTCCCTGTTTGACCAGAAGCATGGAGCCTAAGCATCTCCCATAACGGCTCCGTGTATTTCGCCATGACGAGATTTCCGCCGATCCACGTCCCGCATCCCACGCCAGCATATCTCGCCATTAATAGGCGTATCCCGCCATCAACGCGAACGTGACGTAGGGGCGTAACAGATGGCGAGAATCTCGCATCGGCTCGCTCCATACGACCGCTATATAAACCCCTCTTCCAGACAATTCAGGTAACTCGAACTGAATCCAATACGCCGCTACTTTGCTCTAATATTACTCGGCACTTACTTGATCGTCGGAGGGTCCTACGGTGGTTTCCCACCCCGGGACTTTTCTTGCAGGTAGCTTGGCGTCCACAACAACCCATTGAGATCCACACTTTCAAAACCGCTAGCCGCAAGATCGACGGAGGACAACATTTGAGGAAGAAATCGACCTCCATCATGAATAAAATGCTATTGTCTCCTTAATATTTTCGCCTTTATCACTACTTATTTCAACTCAAAAAGGAAAGTCACATCAATTTGATTGTAACAGGATACATGTGCCCAGAAAAATCTTCACAATTTTAGGGTGGAAAAACAGATTTGGAAACCATTTTTGAATTCAAATCTTTTTAGATCAATTAAAATTTCTGCTAACCCCAACTATCTATAATTTTAACTAATTATTTTTTTTTATAAATACAAGTAATGGTTTTTATTGGAATTTTTTTGAGATAGTATCAAAACCTAATGACAACAAAAAAGATTCTCGTAAACTAAGAAAATCTTTTAGGATATTTTAAAGAATTTATTTCATTCAATTTTATGCAATACTGTTTCTCAACTCTATAAATACCCAAGCAGCCTCTATAAAAATTGAAGTCATTAGAAAATAATTCTTGCTGCTCCTATTCTTCTGTAATTCTTACTTATTCCCTTTATTTATTTCTTTAATTTTGCTCAAACCTAATTATGTATCGATCCTTAATAAATTTATGCCATATATGGATCTTATAAGCAGAATGCCCGATGCCATTCTTCAACACATCCTTCCACGAGAACGAGTGTACTCTCTAAGAGATGGAGATACCAATTGGTTTGCACTCCGGCTTTAGATTTTAATAATTACTTCCGATCAGAATTAGGTTATATTAAAAAAACACAATTGCATAGACTTTCGAAGGTGTAAAATCTTGACAAGTAGTAATCCGGAATTTTACTTGGAGATACGTTTAGATGATTTACCTGCAGCAACTATTTCTAAAGGAATATCTAAGGTTGAAGAACTCTATTACCTGTTTTCTCAAAGGAATATCTAAGGTTGAAGAACTCTATTTACTTGGAGATACGTTTAGATTATGCTACTAACATATTTCCTGTTTTCCCAAAGGCTTTATTTGAGCATAGCCCTCCTTGTTATGAAGTTAAGGAGTTGGTGATTACTGGGAATATTCCTTTCGCGCTATCGATTCTTAAAACTGTTTCCTAATCTTGAGGTTTTCACCATTAAATGCCAGAGCGTACGATGAGGATAAAGACAAGGTGTGTAACATTGTGCATATGTGCATTATTACATGAAAATGCTTCATCATCTTCAATCATTTCTTATAATATTAATAGCTTGTCCATTTTTGAATGGCACAGAATAAAGATGAAGATTTACGAGATGTTTCATTATATTGCTTACGACATAGTTTGAAAAGGATTAAATTAAATAAAGAAATTCAAGTGACCTTCAAGTTAAGTTGGCAAAGTTCTTGGTTGGGAAGTCAATGGTCCTTAAGATCATGAATCTCATTAATTGTTATGGAGACTATACCAATCTCTCGAAGATTGAAAAAAAACCTTAAAAAATGTAACGTCACTCCATCTGCTCGAATAATATACACTCGAGATGTGGACAGAGGGAGGGAGGAGTCAGGGAGATGAGTACTACAGCGACTTTGACTAGAGCTGGATTTCTCTCTTGAGCTCAGTATGTTTGCTGCTCGGTCATATGGATTTTGTTTTGTTGGTATACTTCGTGAATGGAAATAAATCGTAATCATCAATCATGGGGTTGTGATCGATCTAAAACAGTCCATTTTATTTTATGTATCTATAATATGCCGACATTTATATAACTTATTGGAAGCACAAGATAACCAGAAAGAAATATCACCAAATCCCTAGAGTTTATGTGCAACTCGTTTAAACCGTAAGTTCAAACAAATGAAATATTTTTTCTAGTACCTATGAACAGGATAAATAGAGTGTAAAATAACCATTTACTACCTAAAAATGAAGATCTATCATCTACCTATATAATATGTCGGCATAGATGGTCGACCATTTTGTTTCCGGATTAGGGGCTCAACATGCACTTGGCACCTGGTCTCTAGATTTCTCTACATCCTATCTCTATATTGTATCTGAATAACAAATAAACAGAGTTTTTGTTGCATTGCTCTCATGTTATTCTCCAAGAATGCACATCTATTTGCTCGGTGGGACGGAGCGTGTCCATATTCACTTGCCCGTCTCTTCTGATCATCTTGAAGATGTGGCAGACAAAAGATTTATATGAAACAGGAATTATTAAAAATTTATATAACCATTTTATTAAATTATTAAAAATAATAAATAATTAATTTTGTCAACATTACACATTTTTAATAATAAAATTGTTATGTCATAAAAAAACCATAGATATAAAATTCTTAATACAAATTATGCAAGAACTCAAGCAAGTCCATACCAAAAGTCCCAGCCCAAATCCAAGTCCAACACCAAAGCATGAGTCCAAATCCAAATCCAACACGTAAATCCGAGTCCAAATCCAAATCCTCAAAGTTGCCCGACAAAGACAATTGTGCTATTTTTACATTATAAATTCAAGTTCTATAACATCCCCTTAAACAATTCTCAAACCTTTTGAAATAGAATTCATGAATGCACAATGCTATCGAATTCTGCACAAACAAATTATACTTGTTAATTAGAAAATTTACCTAAGAAAACAAAAAATTAATATAGAATGAAATGCTAATTTTAGCTCTACTATATTAATGCTAAAAGGGTGTACAGAGCACGTGCAAAATTAAACCTTTGATTTGTTGCCACCTAAGCAGTTATTTCGTGTCAACTTATTAATTATAATTAAATTAATAAGATATAGGAAAAAATTTGTTAGTTTTTTTTAGTTTAAATCACTTTATTTTTTGTTTGAGAAATATCTTAAATACAAGATAATATCGATTTAAAAATTATTTAAGATAGAAAACTTATTAAATTTAAAAAAAAAATTAAAATTCAGTAACTATATTATTTAAACTAATTCTTTTAAAAATTTCTCAAAAATCTTTATTAAGTTAATATATACAAACGTGCATCGCACTTGCTAAATAGCAGTGTATAACTAATTATATATTATCTATAGCCTTGCTATAATTAATTTCAAATGTGGATTCAATACCGTTGCCTTGATCTCTGCTATTTAACACAAAAGGGAAAGTTGTATCAATTTGAAATTTCAATAGATTCTTGGTACGATACATATGCCAAGAAAAATCTTCACAACTTTAAGGGAAAATATATATATGAGATTTATTGATCATTTCTCACCGTTCAAATCTTTTTAGATCTTTAAAAAATATCTACAAAATAGAAGTATATATAATTTTTTTTTAAATCCCTTTTTGGAAAATGCAAGTAATGGCTTTATTTTAAAAAAAAATTGAGTCAGGTATCAAAATCCAATGACAATAAAAAAGATTCTTCTTCTAATGGGAAATCTATACAAATATTTGAGTTATAACAATTGAACGAATTAGGGTTTCCGCCAACAGTACAAAAACCCAAGCAGCCTCCATCAAAATTAAAGAGTACATAATTAAAGAGAATAAATTCTCACTGTATTCATTCATACTACTGTAAGTAATAATTTTCTTAATTATTCTCTTTATTTTTTCTTTCCATGCATTTTAAAAATATTTGTTACAAAATTCGCTGATGATTTTATTTGGCAGCGGAAATTAATAATGGATCTTATAAGCAGCTTGCCCGACGACGTTCTTCAACACATCATTTATTTTTTAGAGACACGGTGTGCCGCGAAAACGAGTATACTCTCTAAGAGATGGAGATACCAATGGGCTTACACGCCGGCTTTCGATTTTGAAAATGAGTACGATGAGCGGTTTATGACTGAAACAAAAATAGGACGTGCATTGTCCAATCACAAATGCTTAAGCCTGCGACGGCTTCGAATATCGGCTGAATTTCATCTTCCTGATGCATATGGACCAAGATCAAGTGGCTTGGAGTTGGAATTTTTAGATGAATTGCTAAAAGCTATTTTGCCCACAAGAATGTCTAAGGTTGAAGAACTCCATTTGCGGTGCATGGTAGAGTCGTGGAGTATTGATGGATTCTACACATTACCTGGAAATATCTTTTCCAATGAAAACTTACGCATTTTGAGACTTGACAGTTGTGAAATTGATATCGATGCTTCTGGAATAAAGTTAGCTGGTGTTGAAGCCTTGTCGCTCATTCGTGTAAAGGGACCGGTGAAGACAATCGAAAGATTGATTTCTAGTTGTTACAATGTTAAGGATTTAAACTTGTGCCGCTGCCCCTATACAACAAATGGTCCCCGCTTACGAAAATTTAATGTTGATCTTTCCCTCGAGAAACTCAGAAAGATGACTCTATATGATTGTGAAGGTTTAAAATGCTTCACGATCGATGCACCAAAACTTCAACAAGTGACGCTGGACTACGGCTGGAACGACCAAGACTTGGTATTTGCTATGCCCAACTCATTGGATCTAAAGCATGCTGAACTACGGCTGAGATTCAATAATAGCCAAATTATAGATCTTGTTTGCAAACTCGGCATAGCTGAAAGCTTGAAATTAAGCATAGCACGCTATGACGTTCAACTTCGCCTGGTACATGAAGTTTGCATATTAATTTTCTTCTTTATCATTCTCTGTCGAAACAGTTGTCTTGGTTGTTACTAACAATAATTTCCCCTTGTTATGAAGGATTTTTTCGACAATTGCCCTCCTTGTTGTAATGTTAAGAAGTTGCTGATGACCGAGAATTTTACTTCAGCGTTGTCGATTCTTAAGCTCTTTCCTAATCTGGAGGATTTCACTATTGCATGCCATAAGGACGATGTATATGCTTTCACCAAAAAAACCGATGATGGATTCAATATCACACAGGTATTTAATTAATCTTGTGCACACTTACATGAAAACGCTTGATCATATCATTATGATAAGCTTATACTTTTTTTGAATTATGCAGGATGAAGATGATGATTTACGAGATGTTTCGATATATTGTTTGCAGCATAGTTTGAAAAGAATAAAAATAAAGAATTTCCGTGGTTACCGTCATCTTAAGGTAGTCAAGTTCTTAGTTGAGAATTCAATGGTCCTTGAGATTATGAATCTCACCAACTGTTATGGAGATTATCTACAACTTTCGGAGATTAAGAACGACCTTATAGCAAGTAGAGCCTCTCCAACCGCTCAAATAATATACACTCGAGATTCGTTGGACATGACGAGTTGGTACTATATCGGCAAGTACATGCAGAGGTTTGAAGGAGGATCTCTCTTTTGCGCTAAGTTTTATTAAGACACGCATCTGTTTATGTGTGGTGACTGATAGTTATATAGTCATTAAGTGACTTAACTGATCCAGAAAAATTAAGACAAAGCATCGGTTGACTCGATTCCCCCTCTGCATAAACATATATCTCTGTTCAAATTTTGCAATTTCAGTATTCACCAGTTCAGGTTTCTTTGAGAGAGATTGTCACCATTTCAGTCCACTATAAATTATGACAGCTAAACGTGAATTTTAGCCTACTGCAATCGCATACAAGCATATAACTTATCGATTTAGTACGCTTATGTAAATAATTTCTAGATTTTCAAAATTTAGGCACACTTGCGTAACTTAATTTAGTATAAGTACAAATTAACTGTATAATACTAATGAGTTGAATAGAAATACCATGAAGAAGGGCTGAGAAATTGCCAGCAGGCATGTAATCATAAACAAGAAGCTTCGAGTAATAATAAGCACGAAGAGGCACAATATTTGGATGCTGCCCAACTTTTCCAATGATCTCCATTTGCTGCTCAAACTCTTTCTTCCCCACCATCACTTCTTTCAACCTCTTCACGACTTTAGAAATGGTGGGCCGCAAAGGAGAGGATTCCCCAAAAATGAGTCTTTAGAAAATTTTCCAAGAGAAGATGGTATTGATCCACTGAGGTTATTATAACTCAAATTCAAGTGTTTCAGATTCGGGAATTTTAAGTCCGGGATCGAACCTGACAGGGAGTTATTTTGCAGTTACAATGCAGTTAGTTGAGTGAGATCGATTTTTAATCCACGGAGGGATTTCTCCGCTAAATGAGCTGTATGATAGATCAAAGAAGGTGATGCTTGAAGATAGCAAAGTGGGTATTTGTCCCGACAAATTATTATGCTGAAGGTAGAGAGAATGCAAGGAAGGGATCTGACGTGACCTGGATCACGCCAAGATGCTACCTTCCGTTAATCTGCTGACAGCGGCGATGGATGGCTGAGATTGGATCTGGAGGCTGGCTCCTGAAGTGTGTGGATCTCAATGGGTTTGAGGTTGGTTGGGCCGAGCTACTTGCAAGGAAGTCCCGGGATGGTTGTACCACCGAGAACCCTTCGACGGTCAAGTTAGAGAGGAAATCTAAGCAGAGTAACGGCTTAGTGGAGTAAACATGTCTTACTTGAACCGTCTGAAAAAGGGGTTTATATATCGGTGGCAGCAGGCAGGGCAGGCGCGAGAACCACGCCGACCGTTACGCTCCCGACGTCACGCCCGCGTGATGAGCGAGATCTCCCATTAATGGCGAGACAGGCTCGTTAATGGGGGATCGTGATGGCGTGGAACCTGGGATGTGGCCGGCGGATATCTTGTGTATGGCGAGATTCGCGAGATGGCGGTTGCGCTTATGAGCGGTGCCGTTGGTCGGTCGATGAGACCGAGAAAGATGACCTCGGCGGGAGGGCTCACGGACGAGCGGGAGAGCCGAGATATCTTGGTTCTGCGGTAGCCTGGAGACGAGTTGTGAGGCCGAGGAGGCCAATTGTGCATGGGTCTCGGAGGTGAGCCAGCGTTTGTTTGTAGGACGGGCATAGGAGTGGTTTGGTCAGCCACTGTAGGTCCTTTCTTGCATGCCTTGGGACACGTCATCTACCACGTGTCATGATCCGGGAGATCACCGATATCGAGTATCATCATTAGTCCCCCACTCTCGTCCCGACCAACTGACGGGTCGGGTCGAGAGTGGTCTACCGGGTCACCCGAGATGTGCTCCTTTTCAAAGATATCGTCGGTCATGTCCTCGGGTAATCTGTTGTATTTTCAGGATGACGCCAGCGAATCAGGGTGAGATCTTTGCATTAAAGAGGGTGGGCCGGATCGTGCGTACTTTCGCCGAAGCGACAGACCACGTGTCGGGCGCTAGTTGGTTGATGCGACGAGCCGCAAACCTTTTTGGCGTCTGATGGGACGCGACCAATACGCGTGCGACAGGTGGAGCGATCGTGGTCGTCGAATGCGAAAAGTTGTTTCTGGCGGGAATCGACCGTCGCCGTTGGATGAGGACGCCCGTGACTGTAAATAGAGGTGGGGTCCGCTTCAGGGCCTATCTCTCTTCATATTTTCCTCGTTCTTGATCTTCTAAGCTCGGCTCTCTCCTCTTGAGGTCGGATCTCTGTGTTCCCGAGGACTTCTCCATCAGGTTAGATGTCTTTCTTTGAGGAGTCTGTAGATGTCTTCCGGATAGGTTCTAGGGATTCCTCCACTGATTCGGAGTCTTCCTGGGAAGTTAGGGTCAGATCCTCTTCTCGGGGTCACGTGTCAGGGGCGGATCCCAGAGCGGAGGTGGCAGACGCCCCTGGTGTGCCATCCTTGGTGAGGTACGAGGATGATCTTGCCACCGCTCGGGCTCGTTTCCATATCTCTTCCGGCTATACCCTTCGTTTGGCCGAGAAAAAAGAGAGGGTGGATCAGGTACGGGGTAAAGAGATTGTCTTGTACCTGGAATCCTTTTGGGTCGGAATGCGCCTGCCCTTCTCTCCCAAGGTTGTTAGAGCGCTAAATTACTTTAGGCTAGCCCCAGGCTAGCTAGTGCCGAACTCATGGAGGATTCTCCTTGGGTTCCTGGTCCGTTTGAAGTTGCAGATAATCCCTTTCGGTCTGTCCATCCTTTCCTTCTCTCTCATTTACAAAGGTCAGCATCCCAAGCTGAGAGTATTTGCTCGATGGAAGCTGAAATCGCACGACTAAAAGCCGAAATGAGTGCGAGAGAAAAGGGGAAACTTCCTTCTCAACCCCTACCAAACCCTGGGCATTACAATGTAAATACCATCACAACGTTGAGATCAGGAAGAGTGCTAAACAATCATGTCGGGAAAAGTATTGATGATACTGAAAATCATGTAAATACCCCGGCTGAGACTTTCCCCCACACGCACACTTCTCCTTCTGACCCTTCTTCTTCTACCACACTACCTTCTCGCGAGCCTATTCTCCATTTCCCATTAGGCTCAACACCTTCACCCAATCCTTATAGTTCTCCAAAGACGGTCCCCACTCCTCTTTTGGGATCTCGTCTATCCCCCTTTCCTTCTCCTATGATGGACCCGACGCTTATTGCGAAAGCACCTTACCCGAATCAGCTAAGGGCTAACAAAATGAGTCATCATATGGAGAAAGTAATAGAAATGTTCAAACAGGTTAACATCAATATCCCTCTCCTAGATGCGATTCAGCAAGTCCCCGCTTACGTGAAAATTCTGAAAGACTTGTGCACTAGGAAGAGAAAGACCCAAGTGCCGAAAAAGGTCTTTATGGCTAATAATATCAGCACTGCTTTTATCCCACAGCTACCAAAGAAACGAAAGGACCCAGGTTGTCCTACCATTTCGATTTCTATTGGGGGTAAAAACATAAATCGTGCTCTTTTAGACCTTGGCGCAAGTGTTAACCTGCTCCCTTATTCTGTATATGAGCAATTAGGGATTGGAGAGTTAAAACCTGCTCACTGCACTCTCCAAATGGCAGACCGTTCGATCACCAAACCTAGGGGTGAGCTCGAAGATGTGTTGATTAAGGTCGGGGAATTTGTATTTCCCGTGGACTTTATTGTTCTCGACACACAACCAGTAGCGAACCCCCGAAGCCAAATTCCGGTGATTCTGGGTCGTCCTTTCCTTGCCACTTCCAATGCTGTGATTAACTGTAGAAACGGTTCAATGAACTTATCCTTTGGAAATATGACTATTGAACTGAACATCTATAGAGTTGGAAGTCAGCCATCACTACCCTCTGCTCATATACTAGATGTGTGCTCTGTCCACGAGATCGCTCCTGATAGTTGCGGAGCTGATGATCTTTGCTCTCTAGATCTCGACGACATTACCACATCTCTGCTTGATCTTACACCTGATCATAGTGAGGACACTTTTCCTACACTTGAGTCCTGCACTCCTGACTTTACTCCACCCGAGTCTGTATCTTACACAGGCTACGAACTTCTTTGTCACTCCGAGAATCACTCGATGATCCCTCCTTCTATCATTTCTCCGCCAGTTTTAGATCTCAAAATTTTACCTTCTCACATCAAATATGCATATCTTGGTGAGAACGAGTCTTTACCGGTTATCATTTCCGCTTCTCTTGCATCAGATCAAGAGAATGCACTTTTATCGGTATTGAGATCTAACAAAGAGGCGTTTGGTTGGACCATGGCGGACATCAAAGGGATCAGTCCCTTGATAGTTGAACATCATATAAATGTGATGGATGATGCCAGACTAACCCGAGAACCACAGAGACGGTTGAATCCCATCATGAAGGAGGCGGTAATGAAAGAGATCGTCAAATGCTTAGACAATGGTATTATATACCCAATCTCCGATAGTCAATGGGTAAGTCCTATACATGTCGTCCCTAAGAAATATGGCATCACTGTTATAACCAATGAGGCGAATGAGTTGATTGAGACACGCGCCCAAACTGGGTGGCGTGTATGTATCGATTATAGAAAACTCAACGCCACTACAAGGAAAGATCATTTTCCTTTGCCCTTCATTGATCAGATGCTAGAGCGCTTAGCCGGACGAGAGTATTACTGTTTTATGGACGGTTACTCAGGCTATAATCAGGTCCACATCGCCAAAAAGGATCAAGATAAAATCACTTTTACTTGTCCTTTCGGTACATTTGCCTACAGTCGCATGCCCTTTGGGTTATGCAATGCTCCCGCTACCTTTCAGCGGTGTATGATGGGGATATTCTCTGATATGGTAGAGAATTTCTTGGAGATTTTTATGGACGACTTCTCGATTTTCGGAGATTCCTTTTCAGATTGCCTATCGAATCTTGACGCTGTTCTTACTCGTTGCAAAGAGAAGAACTTAACCTTGAACTGGGAAAAATGCCACTTCATGATCCAAGAAGGAATTGTTCTTGGACATGTTATATCACAGAAAGGCATTGAGGTTGACAGAGCTAAGATAGATGTCATTCAAAACCTACCTCGTCCCAAAAGCGTCAACGACATTCGATCCTTTCTTGTCCACGCTGGTTTTTATAGGAGATTCATAAAGGACTTTAGCAAAATTGCTAGACCTTTAACACTACTCCTGGCCAAGGACACGACCTTCCATTTTGACTCGGATTGCGAGACAGCGTTCGACTCACTTAAACACTCACTCACCACAGGCCCCGTGTTATCGTCTCCAGATTGGGACTACCCTTTTGAGCTGATGTGTGATGCATCCGACTTTGCAGTAGGTGCAGTCTTAGGACAGCACATTAATAAGATGCCACACGTGATTTACTATGCGAGTAAGACCCTGAATGATGCGCAAATCAATTATACAACCACAGAAAAAGAGCTTTTAGCGGTTGTATTTGCATTAGAAAAATTCAGGCCTTACTTGATTGGCTCACCTATAGTTGTGTACACTGACCATTCCGCTTTAAAACATCTTTTGGCGAAGAAAGATGCAAAAGGTCGCCTAATATGTTGGATCCTTCTTTTACAAGAATTCGATCTTGTTATCAAAGATAAGAAAGGATGTGAAAACGTAGTAGCCGACCATCTTTCAAGCATCATTTCTTCCCTTGTGACCCTGCCGATTAATGACTCGTTCCCTGACGAACAACTCTTGAACGTATCCACTGAACCTTGGTTCAGGGATATCGTGAACTATCATGCCACGGGATTGATACCCAGCGATTGGTCAAAACATGAAAAATACCGTTTTCTATCCCAAGTAAAACACTTTTACTGGGATGAACCCTATTTGTTTAAATATTGTCCTGATCAGATCATTCGCCGGTGTGTCCTGAATGAAGAGTTCAAGAGTGTTATTTCTTTTTGTCATGATCAGGCTTGTGGGGGTCACTTCGGTCCTAGAAAGACAGCGGAAAAGGTTTTGCAAAGTGGATTTTATTGGCCGACCTTATTCAAGGACGCATTTGAACATTGCAAAACCTGTACACAGTGTCAGTATACGGGTAGAATATCCCGGAGAAATGAAATGCCTCAACAACCGATCTTGGTTGTTGAAATCTTCGATGTTTGGGGCATAGATTTTATGGGTCCTTTTCTCAACTCCTTTGGGAATCTGTATATACTGCTGGCGGTTGATTATGTCTCCAAGTGGGTAGAAGCCATTCCATGTCGCACTAATGACAAGAAAGTTGTCATTAAGTTCTTAAAAGAGAATATCTTTTCGCGATTTGGAAACCCACGCGCTATCATTAGCGATAATGGGACACATTTCTGCAACAGATCTTTCGAGACTTTGATGCAAAAATACGGAATCAACCACCGACTTTCTACACCCTATCATCCCCAAACAAGCGGGCAGGCTGAAATTTCGAATAGACAGATCAAACTTATCCTAGAGAAAACTGTTACTAAAAATAGAAAAGACTAGTCGACCAAATTGACGGATGCTCTTTGGGCATTCAGAACTGCATATAAAACCGACCTAGGGATGTCTCCATATAGGAAAGTGTTTGGGAAAGCATGTCATTTACCCGTCGAGATAGAGCATAAAGCATTATAGGCTATAAAGGAAATAAACTTTGATCTAAAAGAAGCCTGCAACTTTCGGAAGCTGCAATTAAATGAGCTAAGCGAACTCCGCGATGAAGCTTATGATAATGCTGTAATCACAAAGAATAGGACTAAGGTTTTTCACGATCAAAATATTTTAAGGAAAACATTTTCACCTGGTCAACAAGTCCTTCTTTATGATTCACGATTACATCTTCACGCGGGTAAGCTTCGATATCGATGGAAGGGACCTTTTATTGTGCGGTCTGTATACCCGCACGGGGCGGTAGAGATTGAAAATGTTAAAAACGGCACATTTTTCAAAGTAAATGGACATAGACTAAAGCCGTATTTTTCCACTGACCCCACGGAGGAGCTCTTGTTCTTACAAGAGCCAGTTTATTTGGATTAAAATTCCTCCGTCTCATCTTCATATCCTGTATATCATTGCATTATCTCTTGAATGAAGGTGAGTAAAAAGAATAAGTTTGGGGGAAGTTCTTCACTTAAATATTTTGCCCCCACTAATAATTCCCCCCAGTCTTACAAATTTTTGTAGGTATAGCGATTGGCAACAGTGAGGACACTGTTAAAAACAAGTTTGGAGAAGGTTTGTACTTATTTTTGCATCATCTGCATATCATCTGCATAAGCACAAAACATTTTCTTTTAAAAATCTATAAAAATTTAAAAAAAAATTCAAAAAACCATAAAAAATTAAAAAAAATTCAAAATA
This sequence comes from Agapanthus africanus, assembly GCA_030015575.1. Lineage (NCBI taxonomy): Eukaryota > Viridiplantae > Streptophyta > Magnoliopsida > Asparagales > Amaryllidaceae > Agapanthus > Agapanthus africanus. The sequence goes on from JASDDO010000031.1 coordinate 559,457,561, forward strand.
TAAAAATAATTTTAATATTTACACCTTTTTGTATATAAATAAGATAATGAAAGTTTAGATAGTGAAAAATTACATCCATGAGATTAGAAAAATTTTAGAAAACTAAGAAAATTAGAAGTTTTCTTATACGAACTAGTAATAAGTAGTTATGAGCCATTATCCCAAAGGTTAGTAAGATGAAGGATGTCACTAATCTGAGGATAAAACTAAGTCGGAAAAATAGTTTCTATACTGGAAGCCAAACATTTTGAACGTTGCTACCCTGCTATCGCACTTACACACGTCTTAAAGCCTGGGATAGTAGAGGATACCTTGAAATGCTCTTGTTTTAAAGCCAAAAGTATGAAGGAAATAAAAAGAAAAAGTGAATAAAAAAGTATAAAGTGGTGAGAAAAATGGACACTGGTTTTGTTATCACCAAAAGCAAGAAAAATGTATAGCGAGGGTGCTTTTTCACCTAGTGCCCTAAGGCCAACTGGTCTGGGAGTCACTGCTATGCCTGAGGTGGTGCAAGACGAGGAAAATACACCAAATAAGCAAGCATATGAGTAATCGGTCGGTTAGTACCTCAAGAAGTATTAACGGTCGCATGAAAGTGTGTGAGCAATCTCATCTAAATATTCATTAAAAAGTACTGAGGCTGATGGGCAAAAGTATGATAGCTTGAATTGAATTCTCCGGTTGTAGGGATGTCCTTTACACAAACGCAGGGTGATATGATCGATGTTTGGAAGAAAGATAGAAATGAAGAATAGGACGATGTTTTATTGAGGGAGGACGTGATTTCTAACATTTTTTCATGATTACTAAGATAGGGCTCATGACCACCGAAAAGCTAGCTTAGTTGGAAACCCTAATTTTCAAGGCTTTTCTTTTACAATTCTTGTCTTTAAATGTAATATTCATGATCTTTCTTTTATTATTGGATTTTGTGGGTGTAATCCGCTGAAAACCCTCAGGAGAAAACACTCCTCCTACTAGGGACACCTAGAGGTTTAAAGGCTTGTTGCACGTGCTCAGTGCAATCGTGTTCCCTACGAAAGTGTGCTAGTTAGTTTTTCTCTTTCTTTATTTTCTCCTTCTCTTTTTCTTTAATAAAACATTCGCTCGAGACGATCGAAATTAAGTTTGGGGGTATTTGATCAGTCAAAAATATTGCATATTTTAACCGGCAATTCCTCATCATCTGCATACATATAGAAGTGTACGGTATTCATATTTCACATATTAGCAAATCGGTCGCAAAATATCAGATTACATGTATTAGACCTTAAAACCGGAATTTCTAGGGAAATTGACTGCATTTCATTACATGGCATATTTTCTATATATCGCAACCCGTGTTTCGAAGTCTGTGCAGGAAAAGGAGAAGCTCGCTCGAACATTACACCGCTCAAAAGATACGTCAACTCACTAATTTCAAATCTGGTACCAATCCAAAGGAGCAAATACAAATCAACATATCATACAAAGCCCCAAATATCAGCCCAAGACCACAGAAGAAGCCACAAGCTCCAAGCCTTCAACATGGCCGCGGATCCGCGGCCACAGCCAGCTTGTGCCGCGGATCCGCGGCTACTTGGTGACATCATCAAGTTATTTTTGCACCATAATGCTTCACTCAGTGGCCACACTCTAGAAAGACATCTCAGTTTCCAGAAGACTCCAGGGATTTCTGCCAGATCAGCAAACACTTTGATCTACACTAAACTAGCCTATCATTCTAGAACTTTCCCCTAAACCCTAGCTTAAAACCTAAGCTAAGTCTAACAAACTCTCTCAACAAACTTTTGGAGGGAACTACCAATTCAAACCTAAACCTAGGGTTTGGGAGTTCTATAAATAAGACCCTAGACTCAAGGATCAAACATCTTGGAATCTATTGATTCATACATTCAATCTATCATAAAGAGAGGGTGTGATTCATTCTTTAGCCAATCTCTCTCTTCATCTTCTTCTTCCTTCACAACTCTTGTGAGAGGAAACCCTAACCCTAACTCCAAGCAAAAATCAAGATCCCGAGTACCCATTAAGCAAGAAGCCTTACAATCTTTATGAGCGAAGCCGATCTTCAACGGAGCAAGCGATCCGAAGCCGATCCACGACTCACGAAGCCGAGCGACGCCCTATCAACAACTAGATTCATCCTCTTGTAGTTCTTGAGCGAATGTAATCGAAAATTGTTGAGAAAAATAAAGATGATATTCTTTTATCTTGTTTTCTTTAAATTCCGCATCATGCTATCTTTACAATTCTTGAATATTGTCTATGTGGTGATGTGTGAATAAAACTCCGCTCGTCGAGGAGTCGAGACGATCTTTAGTATGATGATGTAACAAATTTCCAATCGATTCTTGAATCCCACGAGTTTGTAAACCCTAGCAAGTTCAAGAATCAACGACCCAATTCGTTGCGATGCTTTCTTGATTGACATCGCTCGAGATTGGGGAGTTCCGATCGTTTCTTGAAATTGCTAAAGGTTAGAATATAAATGATATCCACGAAAGAACAAGGGTTAAGAGATGAAACCCTAGTTTCATCAAGAAAGCCCTAACTCTCGTCGATCATCATTGATCTAGTATCAATTCTTCGAAGGACAAGAACACGAAATCTTTTAGATTACATCACGTCTAAAGATCCGATCGATTCCTACGAGCCTCTCTTAGATTCTTGATTGTTGATTGGAAATACTATCGAAACCCTGATTCTTGATTGTTTATCGTTTCTTGATTCTTGAATATAGAATAGTGACACTCAAATACGAATCATTCTTGAATCATGTTTTCTTTTATTGTTACTTAACTTTTCATTTCAAATGTATCAAAATACAAGTGAATTGTGCTTTCCCTGTGGACGATCCGCACTCACCAACTAACTACAGATGACACCGTAGTTTGATTGCGGTCAAAATATTTTTTTTTGATTGTGAAGTTCTTTATACATTTTTCCGAATACTGAAACAAGAAACAGTACGATCAAAATGGTGCCGTTTTAGGAGACCTTTTGATTAGATCAACAAAGTCGGAAAAGATTTTAACCCTTCACCGAAAGCTATTACTATCTAATGGCCATGTTGCCGTGGACCATTTGAGTTCTTTACACAATCGGAAAATCTTTCAATCAGCCACCCTGGATGATTATATCGCTTAGCTGATACGAGTTCATCAGGAGAATGAAGCGGCTGGGCAAATTGTTAAGACTGGACGACCCTATCCGGGTTGATACGACCAAATAAAGTATCCGCCGGGGTATATGATCCCTAAATTCCATGTATATAAGGGGACGAGAAACCTGCACCAACGTGTTTCTTAATTTAGAGCCTTGTGCGGTAATACTAGAGGTGATGATAAACTACTGCTCCGCCAGTTAGTTGGCAGCTTGTCGGAGACAACATTTGAGTGGTATTCATGTTGGAGATAGTGCCCTCATAGTCAATTATTGGATCGCAGGTACGTGATTGCAATGATTGCGGAGGACCTATCCCGGTAGCACAGTCTTACTCGAGATGATAGAATGCTATCTGGTTTGCCTTTATCAGTCGTGTACATGTTCAGGTGACTGATTGCATGTTACACTTTGATAGAGCCCTTAAGATCTTGCTTTACTACTAACAGTATGATGGCGATCATATACGTGAGAGTTGGGTAGTTTATATGCATATCCTTAATTGTGGTCCCTAGTCGTGGGAGTTTCGAGACAAGGCATCGATACTCCGGAGTAGACTAGTGTGTACAGTCGAGACCCCGACGAGGGGCGGTGGCCGGTCTCACAAGCCACTGGTGTCAGTTGGATCACCTAAGATGTATACAGGTGCTCATTGGGTTATGAGTACACCGGACATGACTCGCCGGGAATCTGCTAGTTAGTATTATATCTACCGTCAGATAGCAGTTCCCTGGTGACATGTGTACAGGTTAGTTCATCGACCTGAGGTCGTCATTTGTCTCGTGTGAGTTCCCACTGTGCTTTGATTTCTACCCTACCACGGCTCAAAGGAGTCGTGCAAACAGGTAGTTTTTGGGTACAGTCCCGAGCCATATGGAGGCACGTGAGCGGATCGGCAGGGGATTCGTCTCTCCCGGTATTGGGGGCGAGGTCGTGCTGTGTCTAGGAGAGCCATTACACAAATCCATGGCCATGGTAGGAGATTTACTGGTAGGTACTCCAGTAGTATCTCAGGGTGTATTGGGCTTCACTCCGACACGACTTATACTGCTTTTGGGGGTCTGACCTTGCTAGCCCCCTAGGCAGATATGCGATACTCATTGACGAACGGACCGGACTGTATATACATTGTCACTGTTAGGCTCAGTAGGGTTTCTGGATGAGTTCGTTCATCGGCCACCCTTGAGTGCGCTCATCAGCCTCCCTTAAGGTCAGTCCATGGGCAGCCGTTATGCATAGCTAGTGCCGCTGACGGTTTGTGGTTAAACCCACTGCCAGGGTACTGACGAGTCATTAGAGTTCCCCACAGACAGTTTCCCAAGTTCGGGCGAAACGTTGTAGAGGCCGTATGGTTTTATGGCAGGGTTCGGAAAATGCACGTGCGTTTACGCACGTGTCAGTTTTCGGGCAGATAATACTGGTCGGCTTTGGTTTAAGCCGGATCCGAGTATTATATTGAGTAGGTATAATATCTTTGTCTCAGTTGCATTTGTATTCGGTCGTAATACAAATGCGGGTATATTTATACAGTTTCGGGGTTATCCTGAAAGTCGTTTCAGGATCACTTTTGGAAGTTGCCAGTTTTCAGTTTTCTATCAGCTGTATTTTGACATTCGGTTAAATACGGATTTATCTTTTCTCCTTGTGGTGAGTCAGTGTTCTAGAAGATTCTAGAGAGGGTGACAAGGCTAGTGACTCACTTGAGTCATTAATGGTTCATTAATGATAAAGCATGACTAGGTTTAATATGATTGGTTTGCTTTTAATGATATCAAGTGATTCATGTTTTGTTGTTAGGTTGTGATAAGTATGAAGGGATATGGTCACCACTTGAAGCTACTACAATCACCCCCCTTCTTCATAAATTTGGCCGGCCCTCTCTTTCCTCCCCACTTGATTGATATGAGAAAATTATGGTTGTAAAAGGAAAAGAGTATAGTTTTGGAAGCATAGAAATTTCCTAGTTCATTTCTTGTTCCATTTCATTTCCATCGGCAACTTCATTTACCGATCGTCCACGGACTTGGACGAAGTGAGACAAAGTCATTTACTCATTCTCTACATCATTCTTGGTCGTCTCTTTTAGCAAACTTGACGATCGAGTTGCCTCGAGTCAGAGGCGGGAGCCCGTTTAAAGAATCGATCATGTGGTGCCACCTCGACGAGGAGATCGGAGATCGACGAGATCGGAGCAGCCGCAACGGAGCGTGGGATGATGGTTGAAGAACGAAGGACTCGGATCGTTCGGTACAATCTTTCTACACTCTTTACTGTTTGTTAGTTTAGCAATAATGGCAGATCCGGGTTAAAGTATACGATAGCGCCAGTTTAAAAGTTTTGTTCCGCATTTTGGCGTCTGTAGACGGCCGGGGCGCTACCGTAGACTCACAGTGGTATCAGAGCCTCACCATTTTGCTATGCTAACTTGTGCTAACGCGTTTAAAACATCGATCCGACCGGAAATCAAAAATCCCAATTTTTCCTCTTGACAGTTTCTGTCGATTTTAAATGGTCTCAAAATTTAATTCTACATGTCTGAAAAATCAGTGCAGGGTTTTTTAAGACATCTGAGAAAAAATGGTCACGTGATCCCACTAAAGCGCCGCGCTTCCGCGGTCAAACCTAGGGTTTGACCGCGGAACCTCCGCGCTTCAGTAGGAACAGTGCACCAATTTTTCTCTGTTGGCTTTATTTGGGATTTTGTGATTTTTGGTTTATATCATTTGCGCCCAGGTTTTGTTACTGTTCACCAGTAACCAGTGGGGCCCACTTTTTGATATTTGGTCGATCGAAATTTGAACACGTTAGTTTACAGTGCTTACATTATATCTCCGACCGGGAATGTCATTTGATCGGTAAACTGCGTCTGATTGCTATAGTTCTTTTAGACGGGTTTGCGAACGTGACATTCGCGTTGATGTTCTGTGTTGTGCTGTGATGTTGCGGATTTGTCGTGGTGGATAGCAGTGTGCAATGGTAGTACAGTTTGTGTTTATTTGTACATTTGATATTGCGGGGCGAGCGTCCAACTTGTGGACTGCTGTCACTGTCTGTTGTATAATATTCTTTTGGGGCACGACCAGGTTGCGGTCGATGTACCTTTTGTACTATTTTTCATTACTGTACTAGGTTATACCCCGCGACGGAGTGCACGGATAGCCGGGTTCGGGAAAGCAACGGGTCCGCATCTCATGGCTTTGAGAGGCAGAGGGGCTCCACTTCAGAATTGGCAGACTATTCGCCACACTCGTAGGGGGTACAGGTTGACCCAAGGAGGGGTGCTCAATTTACCGGATTCCGTGAAGTGCCGGGTGTTCCATTCACTATACTGTGGGGGACTGCCTCGCTTCAGGTTTTGGCGGGTAACTTGCCGCACCCGTAGGGGTCTAGGTTTCATTGCACAGGCTATCCACACGACAGGGGAACGTCGAGTTTCAGCAGCGGCTCTGTGAAACTCGGGGATCCCAGATTATCTGTATTGTTCTGTGATGCTTATTACTTTTCTATAATGTTGCATATTATCACGCCTGGAGCGATTATTGTATATTGGTTTATATACTATTAGATGTTGTATATGTTTTACACCCGCGCTAGTCCAGTCCCCGCTCTGTCGTTAGTTAAGTAACCTAACGAGTGATGACGGGACCCAGTGACGAATGCGGATGGCATATACGTACATTTTATTTTCGTTCTTTTCTGGTGTTATTAAATGATGGGACTGCATTGATTCTGATCAATGCAAAGTAAAACAAACCTGTTTGAGTTGTTGGAACAATTTTAAAAAGTGTTATTGCAAAGACGTTTCCTTTTGTTATGCATAGCGGTATTCGGTGTGAATATCCAGCACCTCATTCGACGAGGCAAGGGCTGATATCCCTTCACCGGGAAAGACCCCTTGGACAGAAGTTTGCGTCTGGGTAATAACTTTACTATAGTCGATTACATGTTGCTTTGCATAGCGGTATTCAGTGGAATATCCTGCACCTCATTCCACGAGGAAAGAGCCGAGATCCCTTTACCGGGAGTGACCTCTTTAGCAAAAGGTTTTCGCCACTATATTTTAAAAAGCTATCAGGTTCCTTCAGCGATATCAAGTTCACTACGTTAAAGGTTTTTCGCCAAAAACCAGCCGTAGCCCTCCGTCGTTTCTTATGGATGGTCAGTAGTATTCAAGCCATGTTTGTTGGCATACGTCAAGGCATAGTGTTTGGTAGCTGCTGGGTATTCATTTGTTGCATAGATAGATGAGTTGGTTTGGGACAGTCGTATTACCTTGTTGGCATACGTCAAGGGTATGTATGGGTGGGTTCAAATTAACAAGATAATGACGGGCAGAACTTGACATGTGACTTATGATTTGTTGACATACGCCAAGGTCATAAGAGCATGGGGCAAGAAAATGATATCGGGAGTTTCTAAAGAAACTGAAACTTGCCAAGTATGCGCATACCTTCTGGAGTATGAATAACGTGGATGCATTCCATCACGTTAACATGCGATGAGAGTTGGATCCCGATTCCCACTGATGAGTTGGTTTACTCTTCGGGTGATCCCGATTGATTCTTCTTTAGGTTTGGAGGAGAATTTGACAGGACAGTGGGAGGTTTCCGGATTAGATAAAGTGATGACCATTCTGATCTAGGTTAGAGTGCACGCAGAGTGTTTCTTTTCTCTCTCTCTCTTTGGCAGCGACCTTTGACCGACCCTAGACTATGACTCAGTGACCAAGTTGACCGAACCTTCTTAAAATACTGGCTTTTGGATTGTCTGAGTTGCATAAGTCATTGCCACTCTTTCTTCTACCCTTTGCATTTCTCAGAACACCCGTATTGCTACGGATATCCACTTCCATTGGATAGATCCATCGTATGGTTATATACGAACTCGAAGGGACTCCTTCGAGGATGGATCCAGGTTCAGGAGAAATAGAATTGGTTTATTCAGTTGTCTTTTATTATCACCTTCTCTCAGGTTGTGAGAGCTCCTTGGTTTAGGAGAGTACACCTATTACGCTTATTGGATAGTCTTATTCCAAACCATAGGCTGGTGCCGAAAGGTAGGGAATGAAGAAAACCAATTAGCCTAAGTAGGGTGTGCAGAAGGTAATATGTAAAGACAAAATAAAGGGATTAGAAAGAGGGCAAAGTAAATTGCGACTGATATCATTCACGACCAAAACCGCGTACTTCATCGCCACTCCTATTTCACCTTTAAAAGAATAAGGTATTATTCAGTTGTCTTTTATCATCACCTTCTCTCGAGATACGAGTACTCCTTGGTTTAGGAGGGTACACCTATTATGCTTACTGGATAGTCTTCTTCCAAACCATAGGCTGGTGCCGAACGGTAGGGAAGGAAGAAAACCATTTAGCATAACGATGGTATACAGAAGGTAACGACTAAAGACAAATAAAAGGGATTTGGAGAGATGGCAATAAAATATATGGTTGAAGTCATGAATTGGATTATGGAAGAGGCATTGCTATGAATACCAGGATACCCCTATGAAACATTTTCATGTTTCAGTGCATTGTTAAAGAAAAACTGTTTTCCCGATTAGACACTTACTCCAAGGGTATGATTTACCAGGTTTCATTCTCATATCTGTATGGTTTTACAGATGATGAGTGGGAGTAAGATATTGGGAATTAGGTGATTATCCTCATTATATCAGAATTCGTTGTAATTTGTGATATTTGAGGAAATCGCCAGGGTACAGTTTTCTACCTACGACTCACAGGTTTTGAGTTGTTTAACTCAGCGGACTTATACAGAGTATTGTATGTTGTCCAAGTGTCCTTCAGGACAAAGGGGTAGGTCCTCGTACTTTGTTCTGTTTACTTATAACTTCTCTAGTTTTTAGACAAGTGTTTCGTAGAAATACATGGTCTAAGTTTTGAGAAGTTGTGGGTATAAGAATAAAGTAGAGAACCAGGTATCACAAGTATCGGGATTCTTCAAAGAGATCGAAGATGTAGATTCTTGTGATTGGTATTCAGATGATAGTGATGGTTTTGAGAAACGTATTTCTCTTTCAGGTTACTCATAATTGGATGGATTCCTAAGTTGAGTAATGCTGATTAGCCTCTTTCCATTAAGTTGATATGCACTAGAGACAGGTGCATGATTTGAATATGGTTCCAAATTAAATAAGTGCCAAAGTTTCTGTATTGGATATAGAATGGATCGTACCTTAAAAGAAATTAAGGTATGGGGAGTTGTCCAGCTTATGCTTAAAACCAGACTCTGGATAACTCAGGGCACGGTTCTGTAATGGTTGTTTGTGGGTTGACCCTGGCTATGACGAGGGTTGATATTCTACCATTTAGAAGATCAATAGTGATATTGTTCTTGACTCGCCACAGTTTTAGTAAAATGGATCTTTTTCAGAAAACAGTAGTGGGAGTATGGTAGAACTGGAAGTGATTCCAGAGCCGCGAACGATTACGGAAAATTTAATAGGACCTATATATTCAATCAGGTTTGACATTCCAATAGCCACTCCGCAGATTTGGTGGGTAACCTCAGACACCCGAGAGGTACTCCGGTAGCCTCAAGGACGGTGACAGAGAGGTTCTTATCTACCCAGACTTGACACTACTGTTGTTCCAGGCTATGAGACCCGATAGGAGGGTTGTCGTAGTCAGTAGGAGCAACGGAAGCATAGTGGGCAAGTAGCTTATATCTATTTATAGACTTGAGCAGTTATAGAGGAGATAGATCATCTAATTTTGATATGACAGTCATGGTTTTGACTTCAATCAGAATAGGGGATGGATCTGTTAAGAAGGTAGTAGGGTGTGATGTCATAATATCTGGATGACATACACAGAGTAGGAAGTAAAATTCCTATACTACGATCGGTTGTACTGTGATCGTCACACAGTTGTTTCTCCAGACAGGATATGGATATAATATTTGACATTCTGGTTTCTAGATCTATGGTTTTAGATCTGGATTTGGGTAGTTTCCCAATGTGGGTACTTTGATAGATATTCTAATGGTTTTTGGAATAGTTGACTCCTAGCATGGTGGTGTACCTGCAGGTGATGGAGTCACCCTCTCTAAAGGTGTCGTATAGACTAAAGGGGAGAGGGATGTGCATGATTGGCAGATCACTTGCTTAGGCAATTGAGTCAATCATGAGATGTCAAGTACCGCACCAAATGTTGTTTTTGCACTAGATGCAATAAGTTTGTATTAATCCAATCCTGGAGAAACATAAGGAAGCAGTTTTAGAACATTAGTACATGTTCTACGGATTTGATAACGGCAGCCTCTTTCGGGAGACGGTTATCATTCCAGGCTTCAAAGGTGACATGGATGACAGAGTGATTGTCAGAGTTTTAGTTTTCCTTCTGACGAAGGACAGTATTATGGACAGGTGGTTCCAGAGGATACTATGGGTGGCATGGTGCCGGATACTGATTAGGTTCAGTGATCCATACAGTCTAAGAAGTTTGGATATGGAGTTCATTTATGAACTAAGGTCCCATCAGATATCCAGACATATTCTAAGACAGGTACTACTCAATTCGGGAGATGGCTTTCTCCACGAACTTGAGATTAAGAGAGATACAGAAAGAAACTTCTAGGCGGATCCACTCACCGAGGCTATTTCTCGAACACAATAGTTTTACAAACGGGCTTTGTGAAACTAATTAGTAGAGGAGTTGGATGTTCGGTTTCACACGGGCTGTGAGTAGTCGACATCGCAATATTAGCCTTGAGTGCAAGTGGGAGATTGTTGGAGATAGTGCCCTCATAGTCAATTATTGGATCGCAGGTACGTGATTGCAATGATTGCGGAGGACCTATCCCGGTAGCACAGTCTTACTCGAGATGATAGTATGCTATCTGGTTTTCCTTTATCAGTCGTGTACATGTTCAGGTGACTGATTGCATGTTACACTTTGATAGAGCCCTTAGGATCTTGCTTTACTACCAACAGTATGATGGCGATCATATACGTGAGAGTTGGGTAGTTTATATGCATATCCTTAATTGTGGTCCCTAGTCGTGGGAGTTTCGAGACAGGGCATCGATACTCCGGAGTAGACTAGTGTGTACAGTCGAGACCCCGACGAGGGGCGGTGGCCGGTCTACAAGCCACTGGTGTCAGTTGGATCACCTAAGATGTATACAGGTGCTCATTGGGTTATGAGTACACCGGACAGGACTCGCCGGGAATCTGCTAGTTAGTATTATATCTACAGTCAGATAGCAGTTCCCTGGTGACATGTGTACAGGTTAGTTCATCGACCTGAGGTCGTCATTTGTCTCGTGTGAGTTCCCACTGTGCTTTGATTTCTACCCTACCACGGCTCAAAGGAGTCGTGCAAACAGGTAGTTTTTGGGTACAGTCCCGAGCCATATGGAGGCACGTGAGCGGATCGGCAGGGGATTCGTCTCTCCCGGTATTGGGGGCGAGGTCGTGCTGTGTCTAGGAGAGCCATTACACAAATCCATGGCCATGGTAGGAGATTTACTGGTAAGTACTCCAGTAGTATCTCAGGGTGTATTGGGCTTCACTCCGACACGACTTATACTGCTTTTGGGGGTCTGACCTTGCTAGCCCCCTAGGCAGATATGCGATACTCATTGACGAACGGACCGGACTGTATATACATTGTCACTGTTAGGCTCAGTAGGGTTTCTGGATGAGTTCGTTCATCGGCCACCCTTGAGTGCGCTCATCAGCCTCCCTTAAGGTCAGTCCATGGGCAGCCGTTATGCATAGCTAGTGCCGCTGACGGTTTGTGGTTAAACCCACTGCCAGGGTACTGACGAGTCATTAGAGTTCCCCACAGACAGTTTCCCAAGTTCGGGCGAAACGTTGTAGAGGCCGTATGGTTTTATGGCAGGGTTCGGAAAATGCACGTGCGTTTACGCACGTGTCAGTTTTCGGGCAGATAATACTGGTCGGCTTTGGTTTAAGCCGGATCCGAGTATTATATTGAGTAGGTATAATATCTTTGTCTCAGTTGCATTTGTATTTGATAGTAATACAAATGCGGGTATATTTATACAGTTTCGGGGTTATCCTGAAAGTCGTTTCAGGATCACTTTTGGAAGTTGCCAGTTTCCAGTTTTCTATCAGCCGTATTTTGACATTCGGTTAAATACGGATTTATCTTTTCTCCTTGTGGTGAGTCAGTGTTCTAGAAGATTCTAGAGAGGGTGACAAGGCTAGTGACTCACTTGAGTCATTAATGGTTCATTAATGATAAAGCATGACTAGGTTTAATATGATTGGTTTGCTTTTAATGATATCAAGTGATTCATGCTTTGTTGTTAGGTTGTGATAAGTATGAAGGGATATGGTCACCACTTGAAGCTACTACAATCACCCCCCTTCTTCATAAATTTGGCCGGCCCTCTCTTTCCTCCCCACTTGATTGATATGAGAAAATTATGGTTGTAAAAGGAAAAGAGTATAGTTTTGGAAGTATAGAAATTTCCTAGTTCATTTCTTGTTCCATTTCATTTCCATCGGCAACTTCATTTACCGATCGTCCACGGACTTGGACGAAGTGAGACAAAGTCATCTACTCATTCTCTACATCATTCTTGGTCATCTCTTTTAGCAAACTTGACGATCGAGTTGCCTCGAGTCAGAGGCGGGAGCCCGTTTAAAGAATCGATCATGTGGTGCCACCTCGACGAGGAGATCGGAGATCGACGAGATCGGAGCAGCCGCAACGGAGCGTGGGATGATGGTTGAAGAACGAAGGACTCGGATCGTTCGGTACAATCTTTCTACACTCTTTACTGTTTGTTAGTTTAGCAATAATGGCAGATCCGGGTTAAAGTATACGATAGCGCCAGTTTAAAAGTTTTGTTCCGCATTTTGGCGTCTGTAGACGGCCGGGGCGCTACCGTAGACTCACAATTCAGAACTCCCGAATGACTCTATCAAGACATTTACAGAGATGGAGATTCTATTCACCCAAATTTTTGCGAGCGCTGGCGAACATACCCAATCACGGTACTGATCAATGCCAAGGTGAAACCGGGAGAGACTTGGGTCCAGTACGCGATACGGTGGCGAAATCTATGGTCGAAGTGCGAACAACGTATCGAATAGGCTCTTGCAGTAGGCATATTTGTGGGAACCCTCGATCCGCAGGCGACCATATCCCAATTCATGATATTCTTCAAGACACCACCTTCCAGACCTTGATTGATAAGCTGGCATAAATGGACCAGATGGGTCATAAGCCTTCCATTTCAAAGACAGAGCCGCGGAATGAAAATGGCAAAGAGAAAGCGACCTTTGTCGCCAATGCTCAACAACAGCCGAGCAACTTAAAACCGGTTGTTCGTCAAAGCAACGTGCGTCTACGCCAATCCTTCGAGGAGAGACTGGGACGTCCCTACTCATTTCTGCAGGAGAAAACAAAGAGACTGTTCGAGCTGGAAGTGCGCAACAGGCTCATCAATCTGCCAGATCCTAGACGTCCGCTGCAGCCCGACGATGCTAACAATCCCAATTACTGCCCTTATCACCGAGCAGTAAGTCATCCAATTGAAGATTGCTTCGTCTTTAAAGGCTGGATTGAAGACCAATACCAACAGGGCAAATTTGCACTGTCCGAGAATTGGAAAGTAAGCCTGCCTCAACCACACGCTCTTAAAAGGGGGGACACACCGGGGGCATCGTGCTCTTTTGTTGAAGAAGCTCCATGGGAGGTCGCTCTTTCAGCCAAGACGAAAAAGATGCTGAAAGATCTTCAAACATGCCCGGAGATCAGGTGGAAAAATCAGCTAGAACCCGAGATCGTCGAGGAAATGCTGAAGCTGCGCCCGACGCCAAAAATTGGTAGCGATAATCAAAACGCTCAGGCCTAGCCGTCAAAGTCTTCGAAGAAAAAGAAGAAAACCAAAAAGCCCGTAAAGCCTGCTGACAAGCGCACAGACCTGCAAAAACACATTGACGCTCTGAAAGAATATAACCAGAAGGCGCGAACCCCAGTCACGCTCCAAGATTTTCTCGACCACATCCTTGAGGACAGAGACGATGACAATGATGCGGGAGAGGACTCTACAGATGAAAATGAGGTCTATGTGTCAAGCTGTCACATGATCTCTCACTTGTCGATGGATGGTAAAGAAGCACCTGATGCAAAGAAACTGGGGGCAGATCCAGAACCGGAATCAAAACCCTTGGAATTGTCTGAGAAGATCATCGACCTACTGCTGAACGAAGCCCGTCAGAAGAGCAAGGATGATCGAGAACGCGAAATGACTATATTCGAAAAGGCCAGGAGTCGGCGTCAATTTAAAGAAGTTATGGGTCATGAAATACCCCAACCAGATCAAAGCACTTCTGTCTCCAGCAAAAGAAGGTTCAAGACGAAGAAACGGTTCGCCAAAGCTATATCGATGGGAATGAAGCTGCCACCCTCCGAAGGAAACACTCCTGATGAGATACAACTTGACGAAGGGGATGCAGAATCCAAATTACTGCTTGTACCATCGAAGGACTACGCACCTTACTGAGTAATGCAACGCTTTTAAAAATTGGTGGCAGGGATACGCTGCTCATCAACAGCAGTTCAAGCGGATAAAGCGCAAAACTCGTCGAGAACAAAGGAGCACGACAGATGAGCGCAGAAGAACTGCCGGCAACTGTCACATAGTTGACAGCAAGGGATCGCAAGTTCCTACCTTCGGGAGTGATTCTGATGAAGAAATACCCCTTGGCCCTCTCTTCAAGGAATCTACCTCCGAAGTAGAAGAAATGAAGACCCGCGAGAACATCCAGCTGCGTAATTGCACATTACCAGAAAAGAATCTCGGACCCGCAAACAAGGGATTGAACAAAAAGGATAAAGGGAAGGAAAAAGTCCTTGAGGATATTGCCCTCGACGATCGAATCATCGAAGAGCCAGCAGCCAAGGACCCGCCCAAGAAAAGCAAGGTGGATTATAACATTCTAGCACACCTAAGAAGGATTTCTTCACAGTTGAGCATTCTCGATGCCCTTCTGCTGTCTAAAGAGGTACGAGATTCCCTAATCAAAGCGTTACAAGACCCCGGACAATTTCAAGCTTTTCTCGCAGAAGAAAAGATGAAGGACGAGTTGGAAGAAGTTCACACAGCCGAATATCTCCTCCTCGGGACATGCGAGCATAATTGTCCCTTATATGTCACCGGATACTGTCATGACATCAAGATAGGCAAAATCCTGGTCGATAATGGGTTCTCTGTCAACCTTCTCAATGTAAGGGTGTTGAAGGAGATATGCATGAGCGTTCAACACCTCGCTCGGGATAAGATCACTATTTCCGGGTTCGACTCTCAGTCATCACGGATGCTCGGGTCTGTGATACTGACGTTATGCTTTGGGTTGCTCGTCACTGATATCAAGTTCCACGTCATTGACGCCAAGACTTGCTACAACGCTTTGCTCGGCCGGCTTTGGTTACACGAGTACAACATTATCCCTTCTACACAACATCAGTGTATGAAGTACTTCAAAGATGGCCTCGAGTACACTGTGACGGGGGAACTAAACCCATTCTCCGTGAACGAAGTCCGCAAATATGAAGATGCCAAGTACTTCCTGCCTGATTTCGAAGACACAGAATGATGTCACAAACCGGAGAGCAAACAAAAAGCTATCACCACCATTCCGGTCTTCGGGAGCGATACCGAGGAAGACGAAGAGATAGTCTATTCCGGGCTACCCTAATACACCAAGTTGGGACCGTCCACCCCTATGTTGGTCTTTGGCAGTGACTCTGAAGACGAAATCAATGCAGTATTCTCTGCTCGGCCATCAATACAAGCCTTGGCTGGCGATGATCGAAGTTTGCCAATTGCCATGGTTCCGCAAGAGCATTACAAAGATCTCGACAACAAAGCTTGCCCAAAGGACGACTTTCCAGTACCAGTCACCGAGTTGATGATAAATAATACGTCCACTCATGAAGTTTTCTCCTTCATGGACGGTTCATTAAGATACACTCAAATAAAAATGCATCCTGAGGACCAGAAGCATACCGCTTTCCGGACCCCTTTGGGCATATTCTGCTACAAGGTGATGCCCTTCGGTCTAAAGAACGTTGGTGCCACCTATCAGAGAGCCATGATGACGATCTTTGATGACCTTATACACGAGATTGTCGAATGTTATATCGATGACCTCGTGATAAAAAGCAAATCGCACGAAGGGCATTGGGAGCATTTAAAAATAGTGTTCCTACACCTTCGGAAATACAATCTGAAGATGAACCCTCTCAAATACGCATTCGGAGTCTCCTCAGGTAAATTCCTAGGGTTCATTATACGACATCGAGGCATCAAAATTGACCCGTCAAAGGTCAAGGCGATTAAAGAAATTCCCTCCCCATGAACTTTGAAGCAACTGCGGTCTCTCTAAAGAAAGCTCGCGTATATCCGGCGGTTCATAACTAACCTCTCCGGAAAATGCCGCCCCTACAGTCACTTGATGAAGAAGGGAACCCCGTTCTTCTGGGATCGCAAATGCCAAAGCGCACTGGACGACATCAAGCAATACGTACAGAATCCTCCGGTGCCGACCGCTCCAGTTAAGGGAAAGCCCCTCATTCTGTATACAACTGCCCTTGAAGATTCCTTAGGGGCGCTATGGGTTCAAGAGAATGTCTAAGGGAAAGAGAGAGCCCTATACTATTTGAGTCGAGTTCTCCTGGGGGAAGAAAACAACTACTCCCCCATTGAAAAACACTGCCTGGCGTTGATCTTCGTGATAATGAAGCTCAGACACTATGCGTTGGCACATGAGGTCCATCTCATATCAAAGGTGGATCCTCTCAAATATTTGATGTCAAAAGCTATATTAACGGGACGGCTCGTTAAATGGGCCATACTCTTAATGGAATTCTCGGTGACATACCGACCCCTCAAAGCAATGAAAGGCCAGGCCATCGCTGACTTCCTCACTGAGCATCCGATACCTGCCGATTCTCCTTTGAACTATGAGTTGCCCGACGAGCACACGTTTGACACGATCGACGGGGAGAGAAAAGAGAATGATACCCGGTGGGAACTCTACTTCGATGAAGCATCTTCCATGAAGAAGCGCAGACAAAGCATCCCTATAATCAAATCAGGGGTAGGCCTCATCTTCGTGACTCCACAAGGAGGGATAATGCGTTTTGCTTTCTCTTTAACAGAGCCGAGGACGAACAATGAAGCCGAATATGAAGCTTTGATAGCAGGTCTTGAGATCGCTGTCGACATGGGAATCGAAAAGATCCTCATATACGAAGACTCCCAGCTAGTCGTTAGCCAAGTAAACGGCGACTATCAAAAGTGCAAACCAGAGTTGGTAAAGTACGGTGAGAAAGTGCAACAATTGCTGGCTCAAATTCCCACCTACGCCCTGGAAAGCATACCGCGTGCGGAAAATAGCAAAGCGGATGTGTTAGCCAAACTCGCTAAAGAACTGGCTGACGAAAACCTCAATGATGTAAGGATTGTGGTATAAAGCCATCGGGTTCGTGCACCGGCAGAAATATCTCCGGAACCGTCTGAAGAAAAGAAAGCGACCAAGCAAACAGCCTTACGAATAAAAGACTAGGAAAAGGCTAAGGATTGGAGAGAAGTCTTTATAGACTACTTCAAATCCCGTCGAACACCTGAAGATACGTCCTCAAGACATCAGCTCATGAAACGAGCTCTGTCTTTCAGTTTCGTCAATGATACTCTATATAAGAGATCATTCGACTCTCTATGGCTAAGATGTCTGGGACTGGAAGAAGCAAAGAGATTCGTTCAAGAAACTCACAACAGACTCTGCGGTTCTCATCAAGCCGGACCAAAGATCAAAAGAATGTGCCACTATTGACCCACAATGATCCAAGACTGCCTTGAATACGCGAAGCAGTGCCATTCGTACCAAATTCACGGGGACTTTATCCACCAGCATCCAAATCCGCTACATCCAACAGTGTCTAGCTGTCCGTTCGAAATGTAAGGAACTGACATAATCGGGCCCATCGAACCAGCATCGTCTAGAGGACATCGATTAATTTTGGCGACAACTAATTACTTCTCCAAATGGGTAGAAGCAGTACCGCTGAGAGAAGTGAAGACGGAGAATATTCTCCATTTTTTCAAGACACATGTCATCTATCAGTTCGGCACTCCGCGACGGATTATCTCCGATAACGGACCGGCCTAAAGAAGCCATAAAATCAGCCGCTTCGTGCAGCAACATAATATAGACTGAAGATACTCTTCAGTCTGCAATCCTCGAGCTAACGGTCTGGCTGAGGCTTTCAACAAGATCTTGACCAAGATCATGAAGAAGATGGTGTCCAGAAATAAGAGGGACTGTCACGAGAGACTGCATGAAGCTCTCTGGGCGTATCGAACCACATTGAAAACGGCCACAAACACAACGCAGTATGCATTGGTATTCGGCGCTGAAGCAGTACTCCCCTTGGAGATAGAGCTACCCTCCTTACGAGTGGCAGTTCATTACAAGCTAACGGACGAAGAGAATTCTCATCTTCGGCTTGAGGAGCTTGATGCCCTCGACGAAACTCGGCTCCTGGCGCAACAAAACTTGGAAGCTTACAAAGTAAAGATGACGCGCTCATATAAGAGATTGACTAGGCCGACTACATTCCGCCAAGGCGAACTCGTGCTAGTGGTCAAGAGATCCATGATCCCCAATCATGCCAAACGGGGGAAATTCGAGACGAACTATGAAGGACCGTACATCATAGACAAAGTTTACCAAGGTGGAGCCTATCTCCTCATGGACATGCATGGCGAAAGACCCTTCAGGCCAATAAACGGTCGATTCCTGAAAAAAAATACTACGCCTGATGAGTCACGGCCTAGGTCAACAATAGATGATGACGCCTATGTCCACTCGCCATCTTCCTAAGCCCAAACTCTATAAGTAGTAGCCAGCAAACGGACCGAAACATCCTTAAACTAACGATGGACCACTATGTCCTAAAACTGGCTATTGACCGAGTCGTCTATAAACTACTACGGACTGCAGCATCCCAAGGCTGACACAAAAAAAATAAATAAAATAAAAAAAAGAAGAAAGAAAACGGTATGTCCATAAGCGAGATGGGCACGGATAAAAATCCAAAAGGGCTCCGTGAGTAAAAAAAGCAGGGCTACCGACGAGTTTTGTGAAAACCTGAAAGGGCGTAATCTCGTTAAAAAACACTTGCAAGGTCCTTGTTCCCCTCCAAACACAGAGACGCGACCGCGTAGGTCCGTCTTGCCTGAAATTCGGGAAAGATGCTAATTGGTGCTATCCGTTCACCTCTCCGAAGATGCCAAGTTGATTTATGGCACCATGTATCGAAGGTTTAAACGGATACGACCGATGTAGCAGACTTCGTCAGATTCCCCCTCGTCTGAGGGGTTTTTGATTGTGGGGACGCTCTTCCCTGCAGGCGCAAGCCCCTGCAGTTAATTACGCTACCGTGTCGCGGTAACAACTTTCTCCTTCTCCATATAGTCACTTCGTGTCGTGGGTGTTTGTTTTATGTTTGGTTGCCCGTGGATTGTATACGGAGACTAAGTTATGTTGTCGCCTGTAGGGCGTGGACTAGTCCGAATCCATATTTTTTATTAGATTTAGGTTTTGGGGGTTGAGTTTAAGGTTACGTTAGCCTCATTTGAGAGTAAGATCAACTTAAACATTTGTTAAGGATACGTTAGTCTAATTTTAGACTAAGATCAGCTTAACGGGATCATTTAGATCCGACAAGAGACCAATTAGGCCCTGTTGTTAGTTTAATGACATTGCGGTCAATAATTAGTTTAAGGACATTACGGTCCAATGTTAGTTTTAAGACATTGCGGTCGAGATTAAGGACATCATAGTCCATGAGTTTAAGGACCTCATAGTCTAATGTTAGTTTTAAGACACCACGGTCAAGGTTAAGGACATTATAATCCATGAGTTTAAGGACCTCACAGTCCAACGTTAGTTTTAAGACTTCACAGTCAAGGTTAAGGACATCATAGTCCATGAGTTTAAGGATCCCACAGTCCATGAAATGTGTGGTTGTCGGGACCCGTCACCTCTTTGAAGACGTTGAGGAATTACAACGACAAGTATCAAAGGAGTAACGAGATGTACCCTCAAACCGGTGTGAATTGTTTGAAAGATCTGTAGTCCAGTTTGGGACTAAGATCTGTTGAATATTTGTGAGCAGATGTGCTCAATTCAATTTAAGTTGAGGACTTATGGCCAGAATTAGGCTAAGTCCAATTAAAAAAATGTTTAACATTTTATTTTTGTTCTGGCTGTTAAGCTTTTGTTTGGGCTCGGCCCTTTTAATAAGGCTAGGCATTGGGCTCTGACACTTTTGTCTTATAGCATTTATCAGAACAGAGTGTGTTCTGACAGTGCACCACGTGGCGCGTCAGGCGCTTTGCGCTAATTAAAGAGCGCATTGCACTAGCGCACACGAAGGTGACACGTGTCGCGCTTAGCGCTGATTCATTTAGCGCATTGCGCTTTCCATTTATGAGCGCTTTGCGCTATACTGTTGGCGTGCCAGCGAGCGACACGTGGCGCGCTTGGCGCTGAGCGCCGTCTATGAGCGCAACGCTCTGTGTTAAAAGCGTAAAGCGCAAGTGGTGTATATGGTTGACATGTGGCATGCTTTGGCGCTGAGCACCAATCCAAGGAGCGCAAAAGCGCAGTTTATGAGTGCAAGACACTTTTCAGTAGCGTAAAGCACATCTGATAAATTTTAAGATCAAAGAACAAATTTATGTTCTTCAAAGGAGGCTTTGCCTCAAGATCCAAGAACAAAAGTTCTTGTTTTTTATAAAAGGCTCTGCCTTTATAGATCAAAATATCTGTGAATGAAGTAAAATACTTCTTTTAGTTTTTTTGTGATTAGATCTTTTTGATCTTTTCTTTTTTTATTAAAGACCTTGGTCTTTTTCTTAGATCTCTGATCTTTTTAGAAGATGGTTCTTCTTTTACGAGATGGTTTCATCTCTGTTGTTCAAGAACATAGTTCTTTTTTTTACCTTTAAGATGAAGAAAAATCTTCTTTTTTCTAAGAGCTTGCTTTTTTTTTTGCAGAGGGTTTCTCTCTCTCTCTCTTTTTTCTATCTTCTCACTTCTGTATATTTTAGACTTGAAGTCTAGAGTCCTTTATATAGGGCCAAATAATTTGTTAAATCGGTTTCAAAAGATCTTTCTCTGATTGATTTGGGAATATTTCCAACCGTTGGATTTTTGATCCTAAGGCTTCTGTTTTACAGAAGATGATCTTCTTGTCTTAATAAGATTGAAAAATCTTTCCATAACAGAATTTTAATTTTGATTAATTAATAATTTATTATTAGTAGATTTTTAGATCTGACGGTGGGGGATTTTTAATCTCAGCGCTGGCGCACCTTACGCTAGCGCACATATGTTCGACACGTGGCATGTAGCGCAGAGCGCAACGCAACTGTGCTAGCGCACCCATGTTTGAAACGTGGAGCGCAGCGCAACTGTGCTAGCGCTCCCGTATTTGACACATGGCGCGCAGCGCAGAGCGCAGCGCAACTGCGCTAGCGCTCCCGTGTTTGACACGTGGCGCGCAACGCAGTGCGCTGGATTTGAAGCGTTGCTTCAACTTTTAAATTTTGAATTTTGAAACAGAGGTTTGCTCTGATTGGGGGAAAGGAAGCGTCACTTCATTCCATATCTTGGAACTTGAACAGAGCTTTGCTCTGATTTGGGAAATAAATGCCCCCCCACCGTTGCGCTTACGTGGTCCACACGTGAGCGCAGCGGTAGCAACATCAAAAGTTGAAGGGACGTCTTAACGCCTATAAATAGGACCTTTGGTCCTCTAGATGATTATCATCTTCTTTGAGAATTTTGTTCAGAGCACAGCTTTTCTATTTGAGAACTTCTCAAAAAAAAGAAACTCTTTCCAAACTTAGGTAGAATTTTAATAAATCTTAATGAGTTAGGATTTTACCCATTAACAGAGCTTTGCTCTTAATAGATCTTTGATCTTCAGAAAACACATTTAGGGTTTCACTAGCAGAGCTTTTCTCCATAGGTCTAAAGAGATCTAAAGAGAACCCTATTAGGGTTCCATTAATAGAGCTCTGCTCTCTAAAAAGGATTCTACTTATGATTTCTTAATTCATTAATGGAGCTTTGCTCCTTTCAAATCATATAGAAGAACTCTTAAGAGTTTTTTTTTTAGATCTTGAAGATTAAAAAAAATGGAATTTTATCTTTGATGAATTATATCATCTTGTCAGAGCAAGGCCCTCAATGTTCTCGGGGAATTTCTTTAAATTTCTCTCATAATTGATTTTGACAGGTGTCACTCCTGTCTGCAGAGCATTGCTCTCGAGGAGTTTAACTTCCTGTGCCTATTTTTAATAAGAATTCGCTTAATCAGTCTGTCCGTTAATTTTTGTTGATTTTCTTTTTCAGGAGTAATGGACGCTCACATGTATGATCTCGACTAGATTATCTCCTAAGGAGACATCCGCTCACTCGGGCATTCTCAGAATCGAGAATTCACAAACGCCGAGTGTGCCGAGATTATGAGTCGCTTTGACGCATACAATGGTCAACTGCTTCCCCAACGCTCCTCTCTCCTGAAGCTTATTGTGGGAGCGATCTGGGAAGCGCTTCCTCTATTCTGTACCGGCGTGCCGCTTAGGGCATTGGATGCCGCCGAGGATAAGGTGCATTCGGTATATCTGATGAGCCTAATCTCGAAGAGAATGCGAGACAATCTTATCGATCTCCTACATCAGGCTTTTCAACAGTCGGCCATACTTGCTGCCTATCGGAGGGTGGAGGACATCCGTAGGGATCCTGACGCTTGTGACTGTGAAAGAAAGCATACTAGAATGGTTCGAAATGCCTGGAAGATTCTGGACAAAGTCACTTTTGAGTTCCTCAATCCATGCCCTGGATCTGAGGTTTTGCCATTGTAACCATCTTGATGATGTCTTTGTTTGTTGTTTTTATGATTGTAAGAACTTTTTTGAAGTATGAATGATAAATTTCTTATTTCAGCGTATTTTATTTTATGTACTAAATCTTTTGCAAATGCATGGCTTGGTATGCTTTGAACGCTTAATTAAATGCGAATCAAATGTTCTCCTTGTCGCTTTCTTCTCCTTGCTGTGTTGTTTGCCATGTGATTTTAGCAAGTGCGGTCTGTAGATAGTATATAACTGTCAATCTTGTGCTCTTTGTAAGGTAGTGATGGCTTAGAAAACAGGGTTAGGATCTGTCACCTAAGACGTTTCAACTTTATGAGCCGTGAAGGTCTCATAAAGAATTTTCTCCCTACCGGTCGAGAGGATCCCGTATGTGTGATTTCTCCTTAAGAATCGTGAGGATTCCTAAGTGTGTTTTTCTTGAAAGTCGTAAGGATCTCACAAGAGAATTTTCTCCCTTACGAGTCGTGAGGACCTGCAAGTGATGGGTGAAGTTGTCCTTATCCCATTTCACGGAACTAGGGGTTGCTCTGGATGCTTCCCACGGGTTCAATGCCGTGTTCTGCGAGGACCAGGCTCTGCTCTAGACGTTTTCCAGGATACCGTAGTTTAAAGACATCGCGGTGGAGGTTAAGGACACCATAGTCCGTGGATTTAAGGACTCCACAGTCCGTTGTTAGTTTTAAGACATTACGGTCGAGGCTAAGGACATCATAGTCCATGAGTTTAAGGACCTCACAGTCCAATGTTAGTTTTAAGACATCACGGTCGAGGTTAAGGACATCATAGTCCATGGGTTTAAGGACCCCACGGTTCGATGTTAGTTTAAAGATATTATGGTCGAGGTTAAGAACGTCATAGTCCATGAATTTAAGGACCTCACAGTCCAATTTTTGCTCTGGATGCTTCCCATGGGTTCACTGCCGTGTTCGGCGTGGACCAGGGTCCGCTCTGGATGCTTCACACGGGGTCATTGCCGCGCTCTGTGAGGACCAGAATCCGCTCTGGACGTTTTCCACAGGGTCAGGAGTGACATAATCCATGTTCCACGTAGCCAGGAATTTTGCTCTGGATGCTTCCCACGGGTTCACTGCCGTGTTCGACGAGGACCAGGCTCCGCTCTGGACGTTTCCCATGGGGTCAGGAGTGATATAATCCGCGTTTCACGTAGCCAGGAATTTTTCTCTAGATGCTTCCCACGGGTTCACTGCCGTGTTCGGCGAGGACTATGCTCCACTCTGGATACTTCACACCGGGTCATTGTCGTGCTCTGCGAGGACTAGGATCCGCTCTGGACGTTTTCCACGGGGTCAAGAGTGACATAATCCTCATTCCACGTAGCCAGGAATTTTGCTCTGAATGCTTCCCAGGGGTTCACTGCCGTGTTCGGCAAGGACCAGGCTCCGCTTTGGATGCTTCACACGGGGTCATTGCCGCGCTCTGCGAGGACCAGGATCCGCTCTGGATGTTTCCCACGGGGTCAGGAGTGACATAATCCGCGTTCCACGTAGCCAGGAATTTTTCTCTGGATGCTTCCCATGGGTTCACTGCCGTGTTCGGCGAGGACTAGGCTCCGCTCTGGATGCTTCACATGGGGTCATTGTCGTGCTCTGCGAGGACCAGGATTCGCTCTGGACGTTTCCCACGGGGTCAGGAGTTTCATGTAGCCAGGAATTTTGCTCTGGATGCTTTCCACGGGTTCACTGCCGTGTTCGGCGAGGACCAGGCTCCGCTCTGGATGCTTCATACGGGGTCATTGCCGCGCTCTGCGAGGACCAGGATTCTCTCTGGACGTTTCCCAAGGGGTCAAGAGTGACATAATCCGCGTTCTACGTAGCCAGGAATTTTGCTCTGGATGCTTCCCACGGGGTCACTGCCGTGTTTGGCGAGGACCGGGCTCCGCTATGGATGCTTCACACTGGGTCATTTCCGTGCTCTGCAAGGACCAGGATCCGCTCTGTACGTTTCCCACGGGGTCAGGAGTGACATAATCCACGTTTCACGTAGCCAGGAATTTTGCTCTAGATGCTTCCCACGGGTTCACTGCCATGTTCGGCGAGGACTAGGCTCCGCTCTGGATGCTTCACACAGGGTCATTGCCGCGCTCTGCGAGGACCATGATCCGCTTTGGACGTTTCCCATGGGGCCAGGAGTGACATAATCCGCGTTCCACGTAACCAGGAATTTTGCTCTTGATGCTTCCCACGGGTTCACTGCCGTGTTCGGCGAGGACCGGGCTCCACTCTGGATGCTTCACACGGGGTCATTGCCGTGCTCTGCGAGGACCAGGATCTACTCTGGATGTTTCCTACGGGGTCAGGAGTGACATAATCCGCGTTCCACATAGCCAGGAAGGGTTGACTTTATCCGCATTTCACGAAGTCGGAGTTTGACTCTCGGTCATCTATACATCGCCGAGTCATGCAACTGGGAGTTGCCGCTGTTCCGCTTGCTTGATATTGTGTCTGTTGTGATGAGATAAATGTTGAGATGATCTCCAGGCTGTCTGTGAACCGTTGAGATCTGGCTTCTTTTTCTGATAAAACCTGGGGAGGAGGAATGTGATTTGCGCCCCTGGATTATATACAGGGATTGACATGACATCACCTGTAGGGCATGAATTTCATCATTTTTTTGTTTCATTCCGCGATGATCTATCATTTCAGCTTTTATATCGCGAAGGTCGCGATTGCCCAATCATTTCGGCTATTTTTCGCGGCGCCCAATCATTTTGGCTATTTGTTTTATTTTTACCCGCTGCTTTTTATTGCGAGTTGCCCAATCATTTCGGCTCTTTTGCATGCATATATTTTTTACTTGCTGATTTTGTTGCAAACTGCCCCATCATTTCGGCTATTTCGTACGCATGCATGGCTTGCTGGCTTTTCGCTGCAAGCTTGGGATTAGACACCGATTTCAGCATCAGCACCGCTACAACTGGAATATTGCCAGGAGCGAATCATCATTTGCCTCTGTCGATGTCAGAGAAAAGTGGCTTAGTAAACAGGGTTAAGATCCTGTCGACTAAGGCTTTTGACTTCATGAGCTGTAAGGGTCTCATAAAGGTATTTCTCCCTGCGAGTCGTGAGGATCTCGTAGGTGTGTTTTCTACCTAGGAATCATGAGGATTCCTAAGTGCATGTTCCTTTATAAGTCGTAAGGATCTTACAAGAGTGTTTTCTCCTTATAAGTCGAGAGGACCCACAAGGGTTGTTCACTATATAGACATATCCCTAGTCACAGATGGGACTTCGTTAGGGAAATGTTTATTCGCGTCCGTGGATTGTATACAAGGGTCAGCATCGAGCCGCGTGTAGGGAAGTAGTGGAGGTTATGGGGACTGCTTAAGAACAGGTTCAGATCCCTGTAGCTTAAGACTTTCAAATCTTATGAGCCGTGAGGGTCTCATAAGAAGGTTCTCCTTACGAGTCGTGAGGATCTCGCAAGTGTAATTTCTCCTTGGGAATCGTGAGGGTTCCTAAGTATGTTGCTCCCTTGTGAGTCTTACGGATCTCACGCAGGTGGTTTCTCCTTACAAAGTCAAGAGGACCTTGCAAGTGTCTTTTAATGAGGTTGCGCCCTTTCGGGTTTTCACAAACACTCGCCGGTAGCCCTGGTGTTTTTACTCACGGAGCCCTTTCGGGTTTTCATCCGTGCCCATTTTGCTTATGAACATACCGTTTTTCTTTCTTTTTTTTATTCTTTTTTTTATCAGCTTTGGGATGTTGCAATCCACCGTAGTTTATCGACATCTTGGTCAACATCTAGTCTTAGAACATAGTGGTCCGTTGTTAGTTTAAGGACGTTTCGGTCCGTCGTTAGTTTAAGAACTTTTCGGTCCATCGTTAGTTTAAGGGACATTTCGGTCCGTTGTTAGTTTAAGGGATGTTTCGGTCCGTTGTTAGTTTAAGGGAAGTTTCGGTCCGTTGTTAAGGAAGCCGGTTACTACTTACAGAGTTTAGGCTTAGGAAGATAGCGTGCGGACATAGTCGGCGTCATCTATCATTGACCTAGGCCGTGACTCGTTAGGCGTAGTATTTCTTCAGGAAGCGATCGTTTATTAGCCTGAAAGGTCTTTCACCATGTATATCCATGAGTAGATAGGCCCCACCCTGGTAGACCTTGTCTATGATGTACGGGCCTTCATAGTTCGGCTCGAATTTCCCCCGCTTGGCACGATTGGGGATCATAGGTCTTTTAACCACTAGCACGAGTTCGCCTTGGCGGAATGTTCTCGGCCTAGTCAATCTATCGTATGTGTAGGGTTCCTAGGCACTCTAACAAGGTTTTACAAGGCATCAACCATGCCCGATTCAAAAATTAGTCATGCCGAACAACCCTAACCAAGATCGTATACTAGAGATTATGCGAAAACTAGCAAGTTAAACATTTTAACTACAAGTGAAAGAGATTACAACCTTTGTAGATCCGGTCCTTCACTTCTAAAGCTCCGTGTTGACGTCTTTTCACTGTGATCATTGGGATCCCGGACTCTAGCGATGGTTTCTTCGGAGAAATGAGCAGGCTAGGTCGTTGACTTCGAGGCCAAAGATGATCTACGTCGAGGAGACTCAAACCCAAGCTCCATCTTCACTAGGTCAAGAACTTTGTGAAGAGAACACCCTAAACTAAATGGCAAGTAGTAGAGGATGATGCAATAGGAAATGGGTTCACTTTAGATTTGGATTTCTCACTCTTAATCTCTACTTGAAAAATTCTAGCAAGCTTTCTTCTTCTTGAAGAAGAAGAAGAAGAAAGAAAAGAATATGAATCAATAATGAATATCACAAAAGAATAATCAAGTGAAGTATATCATATTGCAACCATGGGTGAGTTAACCTTTGTAGAGACTAAACTAGAGTTTAAGTTAATGGTTAGGTTAATGAAAATCTCATGCAAAACAAAATGGTTAGACTTTGTCAAAGATGCTTGAAAGCTTCATGAAGCTTCAAGCAAGGACAAAGAAAATCACCATTTGTTTTTCCAAAACAAATAAAAACCTAAACCATTAACCTAAAGATGGTGTAAGTCATACACACACCCAAGTTTGCATGTATCATCAAACATGATACAATCTAGTGCACAAAAATATATCACATATACAACTTGTGCACATCAAGTGAGAAAATCAATCTTAAGTGAACCAATACTAGTTAATGTAAAGTAATATATCAAATATATAATTATACATTAAATCATTAAATCAACACTTGATTTAATGATCCGGTCATATCGCATATAACCGACTAATATCTAGTATATCAATGTATCAAATCAACACTTGATTCGGTAACCCGGCTATATCTCATATAACCGTCCGATGATACAAATCGCGAGAATAAAATACAGTATCACATACTGGTATTATTCTCGGTCCCGCACATATCTCTTATGCGCTCCTATTTCGTTTCGCTTGACCCAGGAAACCTCTGTGTAGGACTCTAAAGACTCGTCAATACGCCGGCAGTAGGTGGTGATCATATTAATCACCCACAAGCCGCAAGCGGTCTGCTAAACATAACGGCCACCCGGGTATTGAGCAATCAGAAGATCAACGAGCAAGCCTGCTCACAGTCCAGCGAATCCAATCAGTAACACTACCGTACAGTCCGGTCTCGTCGTCTAATATGTCGCATATCTCGCCTAGGGGTGGTAAACGTCAGACCCCAGTAGCTTGATAAGTCGTGTCGATATGAGGTCTATAACAGTTCGAGAAACTACTGATAACACTTAGCAGTAAATCTCAGCAACCCTGCCAGGGATTTCCAGTTATAGCCAATCGAACACTGCGCAACATCAACTCCCTATACCGGGAGAGACGAATCCCCTCCTATCGCTCATTGCCTCCATGTGATTCGAGACTGTACCCAAAAGCCACCTTTTTGCATGCCCTCTTGGACGTGGTATGATGGAAATCAAAGCATAGTGGGAATCACACAAGACTCTATGACGATCTCGGGTCAACAGACTAATCTGTACCAGTGTCACCGGAGAACTGCCATCTGACGTGAAGTATAATACCATCTGGGAGTTCTCGGCGAGTCCGTCCAGTGTACCTAGTCTCCACTGAGAACCTGTATACCATGCTTGATGTCAAACACCAATGGATATGGGATCATCCATCGCCCATCATATAGGTCAAGATGCGTATACGCTAGTCTACTCTGGTGTATCGATGCCCTGTCTCGATACACCCTCGACTAGGAACAGTTATAGGATGTACTCGTCGACTACCGTGGCCCCATTAGTATGATCTCATCATAGTGCCAGTAGTCGAGTACATATCCTAAGGGCTTTATCAACTTGTAACATAGAGACAATCAGAGTACATGTTAAGATAAAGATCAACCAGATAGCATACTATCATGTCGAGCAAGAAAGTCCCCCTATATATGTCCAAGCATCCATTACAATATACATCGTATGTACAGTAATGGCCTCTAGGGCATACATATAACTAACAGTATGAGCGCGTTATCTTTGCTTTATAAGCCTCCAGATTTTGTTGTGCCATGAGCCGGTCTTCATCAAGGGCATCGAGCTCCTCAAACCGAAGGTGAGCGTTTTCTTCGTCCGTTAGCTCGTAGTGAACTTCCACTCGTAGGGAGTACCGAATACTACCGCTTTTGTACCGAATACTAACACGTACGGCGTTGTTTTCATGGCTGTATTGAACGTCGTTCGGTACACCTAGAGAGCTTCGTGCAGTCTCTTGTGCCAGTCCTTTTTATTTCAGGACACCGTCTTTTTCACGATCTTCGTCAAGGTCTTATTGAAGGCCTCAGCTAGACCGTTAGCTCGGGGATTATAGACCGAAGAGTATCTCCAGTCTATGTTATGTTGTTTTGCGAAGCTGCTGATCTTGTGGCTTCTGTAGGCTGGCCCGTTATCGGAGATGATCCGTTTCGGAGTTCCAAACCGATAAATGACGTGTGTCTTGAAGAAATGGAGGATATTCTCCATCTTTACTTCCCTCAGCGGTACTGCTTTTGCCCATTTGGAGAAGTATTCAGTTGTAACCAAAATGAATCGATGTCCTCTGGACGATGCTGGCTCGATGGGGCCGATTATGTCAGTCCCCCACATTTCGAACGGCCAGCTAGCCATCGTTGGATGTAGAGGATTTAGATGCTGGTGGATAAAGTCCTCATGGATCTGGCATGAGTGGCATTGCTTCACGTATTCGAGGCAGTCCTGGATCATCGTGGGCCAATAGTAGCTCATCCGTTTGATCCTCAGCTTCATCTTCGGGCCGGCTTGGTGAGAACCACAGAGTCCGTTGTGAGTTTCTTGGAGGACTCTTTTTTCTTCTTCAGGTTCCAAGCATCTTAACCATACAGAATCAAATGACCTCTTGTACAGAGTATCATTGACGAAGGCAAAATATAAGGCTCGCTTCATGAGCTGATGTTTTGAGGACGCATCTTCAGGCGTTCGACGGGATTTGAAGTAGTCTATAAAGACTTCTCTCCAATCCTCAACCTTTTCTTGGTCTTTTACTTGCAGAGTCATTTGCCCGGTCGCTCCCTCCTCTTCGGACGACTCCGGAGATATTTCTGCCAGTGCAAGAACCCGACGGCTTTGTACAACGATTCTTACGTCATCGAGGTTCTCGTCGGCCAATTCTTTAGCAAGCATGGCTGATGCATCCGCTTTGCTATTTTCCGCATGCGGTATGATTTCCATGGTGTAGGAAGGGATTTGAGTCAGTAGTTGCTGTACTCTCTCGCCGTACTTCACCAACTCTGGCTTGTATGTTTGGTAGTTTCCGTTTATTTGACAAACGACCAGTTGGGAGTCGCCGTATATGAGGAGGTTTTCAATTCCCATGTCGATAGCGATCTCAAGACCTGCTATCAAAGCTTCATATTCGGCTTCATTATTCATCCTCGGCTCTGTTAAGGAGAAGGCGAAGCGCATTATCCATCCTTGTAGAGTTACGAAGATGATACCTACCCCTGATTTGATTATGGGCATACTTTGTTTGCACTTCTTCATGGAGGATGCCCCATTAAAATAGAGTTCCCACCGGGTATCATCCCCATCGATCGTGTCAAATGCATGTTCGTTTGGCAGTTCGCAATTCAAAGGAGAATCGGCAGGTATCGGATGCTCGGCGAGGAAGTCGGCGATGGCCTGGACTTTCACTGCCTTACGGGGACGATAAGTTATCGAGAATTCCATTAGGAGCAGGGCCCATTTAGCGAGCCGTCCCGTCAATATGGCTTTCGACATCAAATATTTGAGGGGATCCACCTTCGATACGAAATGGACCTCATGTGCCAACGCATAGTGTCTGAGCTTCGTTATTGCGAAGATCAATGCCAGGCAGTGCTTTTCGATGGGAGAATAATTGCTTTCTGCCCCCATTAGAACTCGACTCAAGTAGTAGAGAGCTCTTTCTTGCCCTTGGTCGTTCTCTTGTGCCCATAATGTGCCTAAGAAACCTTCAAGGGTGGTTGTTGTTAGTGTATATGCCCTAAATGTCATTACTGTATCATACTAGTATGTATATTACTTAATGGAAGCTTGGGATATTCACCTTGTATTGACAATCTTGCTCAAAATGGTAGTATTCTACTTGGTTTGTTTCTGCTTCAATGTGTACATGTGTTTATTTTATTATATCACCTATACGCATTAGTAGAGCCCTTAGCATCTTTGCTTGATTACCAGCGTTGTGATGGCAGTCACACTCGTGGGGGCTGGGTAATCTATAAGCACATCCTTATACAGGTCCCTTGTAACATTTCAAAAAAATAAAATATTATTTTTGGGAATTTTCATAATTTAATATTAATTTTTAATGAATATTTTAATAGTCGGTATAATTAAATACCGATAAATAGTGAAAATTCCGGAGAAAATTATGGAAATTCTAAATTTGGGCATTTTGTGGAAATTTTACAGTTTTATGATGGATTATATGGTATTTTAATGTAATCGCGATTGAAAATCGCTAAGTTGTATTTTTGACTTTTTGTGTAAAATGTGCACATGACACTTCTACACTTGTTACACTTGTTCTTGTTTTGGACTCATGACAAGCCTAGGGTGAACCATGCTTAGATGACCTTGATGACTTGAACCAATTGGTTATGATATTTAGGCTTAATTAAGGACCTTTAGCCTTGTTAAGGGTAATTAGGTGGAAGTTGACTTGTGGTGAGAGAGAGAGAGAGGGATGTGATGGTTGTCATGATAATGTTGTTGTGATGGCTTTAAGGATAAGTCACACCCCCCCCCCTTCAAGACTTTTCACTCACATCTCTCACTTATATTACACCCTCATACACCACAACCTCAGCCAAACAAACAACAGCCCAGCAAACCCCCTTTTGACCAACAGCTGCAGCTGTAGCCCCAAGCAACAGCAACAACAGCCACCAAAACTGCATCAGCAGCCCCCCTGCATCTGCTACAGCTACAACAACTTCCCTTTAACCAACAGCAGCAGCTGTATCTCCAAAACAATAGCAGTTGCTGCTGCAACAGCACATCAGCCCCTTTTATCAACCCATCAGCCCCAGTTATCAGCATCAGTTCAGCACATTTTCAGCCCTATTGTTATCAGCCATAGCAGCAACAGCTTCATTTCAAAACAACTCCATACCATCATCATCATACCACCTCACACTTCACCACACCTCAACACAACACAACAATAACCAGAACAACTCACCATGCTCAACAACAGCAGCAAACTGCTGTTAAAAACAGCTTCAGCCCCAATTTCCCCACCTCAGCTGCTCCATCAGCCACCACAACACCATACTTCCTGCAGCAGCTTCAACAACCCAAACACCACCACAACAGCCAAAAACAACAGTAACACACACATTCTAGTGAAAACAGCAGCATCAGCTGCAGTGGAAACAGCAGTAGCAGTAGCAGCAACCATACACTTGAGGCTGGTACAGGGCACTTCAGCAGCACCACCCCACTTCATCCTTCCCTTCTCCTACATCCTATGACACTCTTGAGGTATAATCTTGCAACCCAACTCCTTTTTGTCAAGTTATGGTTTGTTAGCTGATAAGTTTAGTGTTTTTAAGTAGATTAGTGCTAGATTAGTGATTTTGAGTGAGATTTGGCCAAGAGTTGGTTCTGAATGTTAGAGTAGCCTTATTAGGTGTATTTGAGACCAGTGTAACCAAGATTTACCCCAGATTTCCAGTAAATACCAGATTTGTTATACTTTGTGTATTTAGCATTTTTGTCGACTTATAGACCTTTCTGGAAACTGCTACAACCCGGGACCTCTTAAAATGAAATTGACTTGGCAGTAGGATATGCAGGCAGATATAAACCAACATCCAAAACCCTAGCCCAAACCACCAAACCCCGGCCGCAGATTTAATCCCCCTGGCCGCAATTTGCGGCTAGACCACGGTGGAACCTCCTCGTTTTGCGTGCACAGCCCCATTTCATGTAAACTTGACCCCTTGTATGTCTAGTTTTGACTGTTCCCAGTTAGGCTAAAATCTGGGTTGTTTTTCTTGAGTTGGCGTATGATTTACGACTTGTTTTAGCATCGGATTTTGGTATTTGGTGATTCGTTTCCGTCGGATGGCGTTTGAACGCCAACGACCAGTGAGCATTGACTGTGTTTGCACGCAAGGCAATAGGTTTTTACTTATTGGCGTAACGTGCACCATTTTGGTTTCCGACATGGTTTTCATGTGTTTTAGCATGTGATATTCTTGTAGGTACTCACGTGACGTCGAGGAGTTGGAGATGCAAATGACGACATCGGCACCGGCACACTTAAGCAAGGTGAGTAGATTTATATCTACGGGGAGAATTCGGGTGGATGACGTATAGCACCCCCGCAGTCCGTGGTGATGTATACGGATGCGAATACACACCAACAATTTATTATTTGTTGTTGAGATTAATTATTGATGTTAAATGGATATTGGTATATTGGAATGGTGAAATGTTACGAACCCTAGGGTAATGGGTGCACTACACATACATACACACATACATACACACATACATACTTGCATACATCCTTGTTCATATTTGGTTATGGGATTCTATATAGATATGTGTTCACATGGGATTTGAGGATGATACATGGGATTGATATGAGTCGATGAGTTGATCTGAGATTATGATATCGGTGATATGACCTGTTATGACGGTAAAATTCATGATTTTGATACATCTTGATACTTTAGAGGATTTTGGGAATGATGGTGCCCTAGTAATAGTGACATATATATTATGTGATCGACATGTGATTAGGTTATGAGATGTGAAATGATATGATACGACAAGATAATTATGATATGCCGCATTCGGCGATGTATATTCTTTGGTGACGATATATGATGATGATTATCGAGTTGCTAGAGACTGTCGATCAGTAGTCAGGTCTTGATTATAGTGATGATGTTAGCATTGTACTAGACGTAGGTCAGTACCCCAGATGATGATCTTGATAAAGAGAATGCTTGATGAATGATATGATAAATGTGATATTGACCCGTATCCAGATTTGGGGATGCCGTACGACGAATTTACGTACGAGCTGTATTTTGATGTTTGATCCGCCTACTTGACTTGGGAATAACCGATTATAGAGATATGGTATCGGATGTGATATGATCGAGGCGGGATCACCGACTATATATGTGTATATATATGTATCGACTCAGAGTTTAGGCGGTTTCCCTTACCTACTGTTAGCTTCAGCTCAGCCTTGTAGTGGTGTAGCTATGTGACTTTTATGACATTAGATGCAGTTTAGTGGTCATGTTGTTCATTATTTCAGCTCTCGTATATTATTATTGTTGCTCTGCATCGCATACTGTTGTGATTCATATTCTATAATTGATATCCTGCTGCTAGGACACCAGCACCATTACCGATGATGCGTATGTACCACGTACACTTATTTGCTGTCGCACACACATCTTCATCGGTAATTGCCATGTCACGTACAGTTAGAGAATATTATTGCCTTATTCAGCTTGTTAGCTAGTAGTGACATGATATTAGTGTACTTGCCTTATATGCCAGCTTGACATTGTAGCTATTGCTTGTCACATCATGCATACTGTTGTTCATTATATGCCGCATTCATGGATTCTCATGCTTATATTCATGGTTTACATACTATTGATGATTCGGATTTCCATGATGTTTTCTGGATTTGGAGGAAAACCGCAAAACATATATATACTGCTTTCTCTCTTTTAAATAATTGCGGTTTTTCCATGATGTTTGAGTCATCCACCATGAGTTTTGTTGATGGATTTCGAGACCCGATTCGAGGAGGCGGATGAACCATTTCGGGTAGGTGGGCCCGGTGCAGTACCCCGGGGCAAGAAGATCGCAGGAGATGGCATTGAGCCTGGCAGGGGAGCACGACCGACCGGTGATATTACCCGACACGTCGGATATCCAGAGGATACCGTCGTAGTCATAAGATGGATGGTAGGGGCCGATCTGGATTGACGGCGCCCTGGATATTATGATTGAGACATTGAGATTTGAGATATTGAGGTACAGAGGTTGTGATACAGAGATATCGAGATATTGAGATTTATGATTTGTGCCAATGCTAGGCACTGTTTTATGCTGATTTCATTATGATACCTCATTTAACATACAGAAATCTCACAAAGTTATGAAAGCAGTTTTCTTCAGTACATGCATTCCGTTTCATGCATTCATACATCATTCATATGATATATATTGCCACTTGATGCACTGGCACAGACACATGGGTTTACACTTGGGTTAAATATTTACACTAGCCATGGTTAGAGATTACTGGTTATATATTTGAGGATTATATATATTGATCGTATGACCTAGGATTGCGTCATACATGTGATTTTCTGTTCGTAGATCTTTTTCTACTCACGAGTTGGCAACTCACCCCCGTTGTACCCCAGTTTCTTGCAGGTGTTGCCTTACGGATTTCATTACGGCTTTACGGGCACTGTTCCTTCGGGTGACTTGCTAATAGGTGGGTTTATTTGTATCATACCCATCATTATACTTTGTATATTGTATTTCAGTTGTATCTAGAAGTTCCATCAACCAAACATGTATTTATTTGAGATAGAGACCAGTGATGTTTATTCTTTCGACCTTAGAGTCGCGTATTATATTTCTATGGGTTTCTTGCTGATTGGAGTTCCCTTTTCTGTTGTGATCCTCGCCTTTAGGCGTTGTATATTATGTTGCATACAGGTTGTTTGATATGGTTCTTCCTACTCTCTACTATTTTTCTTGGTTTAGATTTCTGGGCTCGGCTTACTTAGAGTACGTACGCCTCGGGACGTTCGTAGTCTAACTTCCAGTCATGTTCCGTACTTTCGGGTCGTGACAAAGTTGGTATCAGAGCCTTAGGTTTTACCTTCGGAGTATAAGATGGCCCTTGGTTGATGGAAAAGGTGACTAAAGTAGAGTGACGTACCGTTGGTATGTTCCGCGGCATGTTTACGACACGCCACTCCACTTAAGAAGCCTTAGGATGTACATTTCTTTGTTCAGTATCATATTCCTTCTTGATCTAGCCTCATCGGTACCAGTTTTGGTTTTGCTGCCACGATTACGGGCAGGGAAAGCTATGGCTAGAGTTGCGGTCAGCACGAGCTCGTTACGAACAAAGACTGACCAGAGCATGATTCCGGAGACACACGTTTCAAGAGATGTGTCTTGATTGTGTTTTGCGCCACGAGCGTTGGATGGATCACTGCATGAGATTACTCGGACATGCGAATTAGCACCAGAGGATTGAGCCACTGAAGGAGGCCAGCCAGATTTTGATGACCGTTGGTGTATTGCTCATTCATGATGATTGAGGCACCGTCCAGCGTGCAGACGAGTGAGCCAGTTATTGCTGCGAACGATGAGATATCGCCCCAGATGTTGGAGCTATTGCAGTACGAGATTGTACGAAGAGATGATAGAAGGTCGCTAGTCACCGAGGATGAATGACTAGGACATGTGGAGCGTTCTCTACCCTGATGCGAGGTCATCAGATGGATTGATTCCAGCTAGAGACGACTTCACGTGGAGACGTTGAGAGTCGACAGAGACGATCGAATGTCAACAACCTATTATTCCAAGTTTAAAGTATTCGAAAAGACATGCAGGCAATTCTATGGTCCCTCTAGAAGAATGAAACCCTAACTCGACTTAATGACCGTGTGAAAGCCTTTGAACCTTAGGGTTCACGGCAGTTCCTCGGCGCCATTAGTGAGGCTTGGGTTTGCCCTTCTACGGCTGGACCACCGATGCTGTGGTATGTACTCGATACTATTATACTGTACCCAAGATGTTGAGCTCTTGGGGGATTATGTGGTTTTGATGACTTGATCGGATGGCTCGACTTAATTCGGATGCTAGGTGGTAAGATGCACTTCTTGGGAGACTCCAGATACGAGGATAGCCGTTGGAGCTCAGTCCATGCAGCCGCAACGATACGAGTCCGAAGCAGTCGACATTAGAGGAAAGTGGAGTAAAGAGGTTCGTACCAGATCTAGATGTGATGACGTTCCACTCCGCCGACATTAGAGATGTGATGCGCATGCCGAGGCATGGTACTTGAATATACCTTCCAGAAGGAGTCGCGATGAGTATGCAGCCGTTCCGGAAAAAGAAACAGATATAGTAAAGGACGATGACTTTCGGACAATTGGCAGAGATGAGACTTGGAAGAGACCTTGAGCAGGATTCCTTCCAGGACACTGCTGCAATGATACATGCATCCAGGATCAGATGTGTCACGTACATTCAGAGAGCCAGAAGCCGACGCCAAGTGACATGCTGTCTTACGAGTGGTTGCGATGATTGACCGAGGGATGACCAGAGAAGTGCCAAAATGAAATCGTCCGCGTTAGCACCCTTGACAGGGCCGGTGAGCCGATGGATCGAGAGATTGGTAATTCACAGAGAAGACTTAGACCCAGGAGTGGTCATTGTTATGCACACCAGCAAGCCAGAGTTCATGATCATTGACAAGACGTCTTACTAGTGACCGCGACAGTTGGCCAGAGATTCGTGGAGGATGCGCTTGAGCGGAGCTATTCCGCCATACTTGATTTCGATGTTTTGGGTGATTTATTCGCATGGTTTGATTTTGATGATTGAGGATTTACGATTTTCGCACAGTCATTGCATTTGATATCATTTTCATGCCTTGGTTTCATATGCTGTGATTTATGGGGTTTAGACATTTGAGTTGATTTTGTGCGTATGCACGCACACGATTTGGTTCCTGCACTCTGTATAGTTTATATATGCTTGCAGTGCAGTGACATGTATTTTTTGCACTTGGATGCACTGGATTTCGATTTCGAGGGTGATGCTCGACATTTGTTTTGTGCACTTTATGCACCTGATTGGATTTTGCGCGTGTTCGGCACTTGATATTGGATTTCATGATTTCGTGCATAATGGATGCACCGGATTTGGACATTTAGCGCATGTTGGGCACTTGTTATGAGATGCGATTTGGTGCACACCAGATGCACTAATTCGAGATTTTTCGTGCATGTCAGATGCACCTGATTTGCGGTCAGGCACGCACGTTGCCTATGCCCGATGTTGTGTGCACAACCATTGCACCTTGATATTGTTTCTGTGCATCTGCTTGGTACATGTATGGATTTTGATTTCCGTGCGCACCGGACGCACTGGGCTTTCCTATGCACTCCTTGGGATTGATTCCTATGGAGCAGTACATTTTTATGATATTTGCTATGTGTTTTCGTACTGAGCAGGACTAGTCAGAGGACAGTACCTGGGTATATTTTGCATGCATTGACAGTTTTCAAAAGGATTTCCAAAAGCGAGGTATAGTCTCATTATTTACATACGTGTCTGATATGACACGAAACGTTTAAAACAAGCAAAACCCTTCTAAATTAATTTCAAAACGGCGGGACGTGCATATTAAACAAAAGATATATACATATATGATTATTTTCTTATAGAGACGTCCGCCACAGTGCAGTGTTATGTGTATTGCACAGCAATTTTTGGCACGCATTCCTTTCAGGTATTTATATGTACAGATTTGGTATTTACATGCATAGTTCCGATTTATAGCATATCGGCTTGCCTTGGATTTGGTATTCGTGTTTTACCTTGACTCCGATGATTGCGAGATGCGTGATGGAGTTTTGTTTTTGAGTTATCTGCTCGTTACGCATGCGCATGTATTGCGCTATGATGCGTGCTATGGACCGATGATGTCGGAGTCCCGTTGACTTGGAAATTTTATTGAAATGTTTTAGAATTTGGGGGTTTAAATTTAAATTCGGGGACCGAATTTCTTTAAGGAGGGAAGACTGTAACATTTCAAAAAAATAAAATATTATTTTTGGGAATTTTCATAATTTAATATTAATTTTTAATGAATATTTTAATAGTCGGTATAATTAAATACCGATAAATGGTGAAAATTCCGGAGAAAATTATGGAAATTCTAAATTTGGGCATTTTGTGGAAATTTTACAGTTTTTATGATGGATTATATGGTATTTTAATGTAATCGCAATTGAAAATCGCTAAGTTGTATTTTTGGCTTTTTATGCAAAATGTGCACATGACACTTCTACACTTGTTACACTTGTTCTTGTTTTGGACTCATGACAAGCCTAGGGTGAACCATGCTTAGATGACCTTGATGACTTGAACCAATTGGTTATGATATTTGGGCTTAATTAAGGACCTTTAGCCTTGCTAAGGGTAATTAGGTGGAAGTTGACTTGTGGTGTGAGAGAGAGAGAGAGATGTGATGGTTGTCATGATAATGTTGTTGTGATAGCTTTAAGGATAAGTCACACCACCCCCCTTCAAGACTTTTCACTCACATCTCTCACTTATATTACACCCTCATACACCACAACCTCAGCCAAACAAACAACAGCCCAGCAAACCCCCCTTTTGACCAACAGCTGCAGCTGTAGCCCCAAGCAACAGCAACAACAGCCACCAAAACTGCATCAGCAGCCCCCCTGCATCTGCTACAGCTACAACAACTTCCCTTTAACCAACAGCAGCAGCTGTATCTCCAAAACAATAGCAGTTGCTGCTGCAACAGCACATCAGCCCCTTTTATCAACCCATCAGCCCCAGTTATCAGCATCAGTTCAGCACATTTTCAGCCCCATTGTTATCAGCCATAGCAGCAGCAGCTTCATTTCAAAACAACTCCATACCATCATCATCATACCACCTCACACTTCACCACACCTCAACACAACACAACAATAACCAGAACAACTCACCATGCTCAACAACAGCAGCAAACTGCTGTTAAAAACAGCTTCAGCCCCAATTTCCCCACCTCAGCTGCTCCATCAGCCACCACAACACCATACTTCCTGCAGCAGCTTCAACAACCCAAACACCACCACAACAGCCAAAAACAACAGTAACACACACATTCTAGTGAAAACAGCAGCATCAGCTGCAGTGGAAACAGCAGTAGCAGTAGCAGCAACCATACACTTGAGGCTGGTACAGGGCACTTCAGCAGCACTACCCCACTTCATCCTTCCCTTCTCCTACATCCTATGACACTCTTGAGGTATAATCTTGCAACCCAACTCCTTTTTGTCAAGTTATGGTTTGTTAGCTGATAAGTTTAGTGTTTTTAAGTAGATTAGTGCTAGATTAGTGATTTTGAGTGAGATTTGGCCAAGAGTTGGTTCTGAATGTTAGAGTAGCCTTATTAAGTGTATTTGAGACCAGTGTAACCAAGATTTACCCCAGATTTCCAGTAAATACCAGATTTGTTATACTTTGTGTATTTAGCATTTTTGTCGACTTATAGACCTTTCTGGAAACTGCTACAACCCGGGACCTCTTAAAATGAAATTGACTTGGCAGTAGAATATGCAGGCAGATATAAACCAACATCCAAAACCCTAGCCCAAACCACCAAACCCCGGCCGCAGATTTAATCCCCCTGGCCGCAATTTGCGGCTAGACCACGGTGGAACCTCCTCGTTTTGCGTGCACAGCCCCATTTCATGTAAACCTGACCCCTTGTATGTCTAGTTTTGACTGTTCCCAGTTAGGCTAAAATCTGGGTTGTTTTTCTTGAGTTGGCGTATGATTTACGACTTGTTTTAGCATAGGATTTTGGTATTTAGTGATTCGTTTCCGTCGGATGGCGTTTGAACGCCAACGACCAGTGAGCATTGACTGTGTTTGCACGCAAGGCAATAGGTTTTTACTTATTGGCGTAACGTGCACCATTTTGGTTTCCGACATGGTTTTCATCTGTTTTAGCATGTGATATTCTTGTAGGTACTCACATGACGTCGAGGAGTTAGAGATGCAAATGACGACATCGGCACCGGCACACTTAAGCAAGGTGAGTAGATTTATATCTATGGTGAGAATTCTGGTGGATGGCGTATAGCACCCCCGCAGTCCGTGGTGATGTATACGGATACGTATACACACCAACAATTTATTATTTATTGTTGGGATTAATTATTGATGTTAAATGGATATTGGTATATTGGAATGGTGAAATGTTACGAACCCTAGGGTAGTGGGTGCACTACACATACATACACACATACATACACACATACATACTTGCATACATCCTTGTTCATATGTGGTTATGGGATTCTATATAGATATGTGTTCACATGAGATTTGAGGATGATACATGGGATTGATATGAGTCGATGAGTTGATCTGAGATTATGATATCGGTGATATGACCTGTTATGACGGTAAAATTCATGATTTTGATACGTCTTGATACTTTAGAGGATTTTGGGAATGATAGTGCCCTAGTAATAGTGACATATATATATTATGTGATCGACATGTGATTAGGTTATGAGATCTGAAATGATATGATACGACAAGATAATTATGATATGCCGCATTCGGCGATGTATATTCTTTGGTGACGATATATGATGATGATTATCGAGTTGCTAGAGACTGTCGATCAGTAGTCAGGTCTTGATTATAGTGATGATGTTAGCATTGTACTAGACGTAGGTCAGTACCCTAGATGATGATCTTGATAAAAAGAATACTTGATGAA
Source organism: Agapanthus africanus (assembly GCA_030015575.1). Classification (NCBI taxonomy): domain Eukaryota; kingdom Viridiplantae; phylum Streptophyta; class Magnoliopsida; order Asparagales; family Amaryllidaceae; genus Agapanthus; species Agapanthus africanus. The sequence continues at coordinate 559,499,727 of JASDDO010000031.1, forward strand.
TGATATGATAAATGTGATATTGACCCGTAGCCAGATTTGGGGATGTCTTACGACGGATTTACGTACGAGCTGTATTTTGATGTTTGATCCGCCTACTTGACTTGGGAATAACCGACTATAGAGATATGGTATCGGATGTGATATGATCGAGGCGGGAACACCGACTATATATGTGTATATATATGTATCGACTCAGAGTTTAGGCGGTTTCCTTTACCTACTGTTAGCTTCAGCTCAGCCTTATAGTGGTGTAGCTATGTGACTTTTATGACATTAGATGCAGTTTAGTGGTCATGGTGTTCATTATTTCAGCTCCCGTATATTATTATTGTTGCTCTGCATCGCATACTGTTGTGATTTATATTCTATTATTGATATCCTGCTGCTAGGACACCAGCACCATTACCGATGATGCGTATGTACCACGTACACTTATTTGCTGTCGCACACACATCTTCATCGGTAATTGCCCTGTCACGTACACTTAGAGAATATTATTTCCTGATCCAGCTTGTTATCTAGTAGTGACATGATATTAGTGTACTTGCCTCATATGCCAGCTTGACATTGTAGCTATTGCTTGTCACATCATGTATACTGTTGTTCATTATATGCCGCATTCATGTATTCTCATGCTTATATTCATGGTTTACATACTATTGATGATTCGGATTTCCATGATATTTTCTGGATTTGGAGGAAAACCGCAAAACATATATATACTGCTTTCTCTCTTTAAATAATTGGGGTTTTTCCATGATGTTTGAGTCGTCCACCATGAGTTTTGTTGATGGATTTGAAGATCCGATTCGAGGAGGTGGATGAACTGTTTCGGGTACATGGTGGGCCTGGTGCGGTACCCCGGGGAAAAAAGATCGCAGAAGATGGCGTTGAGCCTGGCAGGGGAGCACGACCGACTGGTGATATTACCCGACACGTCGGATATCCGGAGGATACCGTCGTAGTCATGAGATGGATGGTAGGGGCCGATCTGGATTGACGGCACCCTGAATATTATGATTGAGACATTGAGATTTGAGATGTTGAGGTACAGAGGTTGTGATACAGAGATATCGGGATATTGAGATTTATGATTTGTGCTAATGCTAGGCACTGTTTTATGCTGATTTCATTATGATACCTCATTTAACATACAGAAATCTCACAAAGTTATGAAAGCAGTTTTCTTCAGTACATGCATTCTATTTCATGCATTCATACATCATTCATATGATATATATTACCACTTGATGCACTGGCACAGACACATGGGTTTACACTTGGGTTAGATATTTACACTAGCCATGGTTAGAGATTGCTAGTTATATATTTGAGGATTATATATATTGATCGTATGACCTAGGATTGCGTCATACATGCGATTTTCTGTTCGTAGATCTTTTTCTACTCATGAGTTGGCAACTCACCCTCGTTGTTCCCCAGTTTCTTGTAGGTGTTGCCATACGGATTTCATTACGGCTTTGCGGGCACTGTTCCTTCGGGTGACTTGCTAATAGGTGGGTTTATTTGTATCATACCCATCATTATATTGTATTTCAGTTGTATCTAGAATTTCCATCAACCAAACATGTATTTATTTGATATAGAGACCAGTGATGTTTATTCTTTCGATCTTAGAGTCGCGTATTATATTTCTATGGGTTTCTTACTGGTTGGAGTTCCCTTTTCTGTTATGATCCTCGCCTTTAGGCGTTGTATATTATGTTGCATACAGGTTGTTTGATATGGTTCTTCCTACTCTCTACTATTTTTCTTGGTTTAGATTTCTAGGTTCGGCTTACTTAGAGTACGTACGCCTCTGGACGTTCGTAGTCTAAGTGTTGGTCATATTCCGTACTTTCGGGTCGTGACATCCCTAGTTGCAGGATTATCGAGACAGGGTATCGATACTCCGGAGTAGACTAGCGTATGCGCTTCTTATCCCAGCAGGGGAGACGGTCTGTCCCTTAGCCGTCAGTACGTCGTACTTGAGATAGTATGCGGGTGCTCGTTAGGTTACGAGTACACTGGACAGGACTCGTCGGGAACTGATTGGTTGGTATTATACCTATCGTCAGTTATCAGTTCCCAGGTGACATGAGTACAGCTTAGTCCGCTGCCTTGACACTGTCACTTCGCCTCGAGTGTGTTCCCACTGTACTTTGATTACTACCCTACCACGGCTCAAAGGAGTCGTGCAAACAAGTAGTAGTTGGGTGCAGTCCCGAAGCACTTGGAGGCAGTGACGGTTAGACAGGATTCGTCTCTCCCGGTATTGGGGGTTGACATCGCGCTGTGTCTAGGAGATCCATTACACGAGTAGTCCCTGGCCAGGGCAAGCGAGATATACTGGTAGGCTTCCGGTGTTATCTCAGGGTGTTCTGGGCTTCATTCCGACACGACTTGTACCGCTATTAGTGAACTGACGTTTACCGCCCCCTAGGCCCTCCATGTGATGTATCAGATGAACAGACCGGACTGTACGGAGAATGTCACATTCAGGCTCAGTAGGAGTTCAGATGGGTTTCACCTTGTCGGTCTTCTTGTCGGCATCTACCTGGGGACCGTTACGCACAGCTAGTGCCGCTTGCGGTCTGTGGTTAAACCCACTGCCAGCGTAGTGTCGAGTCTTTAGAGTCCCACACAGAAAGCTATTCGCCTTCAGGAAAAAGAGTAGAGGTCGCATGGTTTTGCGACAGGTCTCATGGTTTTGCAACAGGGTTCGGTCACATCCGTGCACTTGTGCACGTTTAGTGTCCGGACAGTTGACACTAGCGGGATTTGGTTTAAGCCAGATCCTAGTGTATGTTTTTGGATTGGTTTTTTATCTCGTATGTATTCGTGTTCCTCGGAACGCGGATGCGGGTGTGTATGCACAGTTGACGGAGAGACAGAGGCAGAGGATTCTCATTAGAGTTGTTGATTGTTGACTGTTGACCATTGACTTTTTGCTAAACCCTAATGAGAATATGAAACATAATTAGCAATAATATTAATTAAATATTATAGTGACATGGTTGTTGAGGGGTTGACTTTGTTGACTTGTTGACTTTGTTGACCGGTTGACTAAGTTGGACTAGTTGACCATCATCATCACAATGGTTGTCATTTTCATGCAAAGACTTTTGCTTGCTTGTTGTGGTTTGCAAAATGAGTGCATGGAAATGATATTGCCTTTGACATGATATGAACCATCACATAACACTTGATTAACATTATGGCTCATGATGTTTTTTGGATTATGAGAGGGTGTATGACAAAAGAGAGGCTCATTCTTTCATTGTCTTTCTCTCTCTTGGTTTTGAGCTCTCTCACTCTCTTGCTCTCAACCTCTTCCTCTTGCTCTCTCTCTTGTCTATGGTTCACTTGTCTCATGTGTTGAAAAGCAAGAACTATAGAGAAAATCCCAACACACTCTCCTCTACTCACTCTAGTTTACAAAGTTTAGCAAACCGAGTGAACTAGTTTCTTCAAAGCTCGAAGAGGAAGCCAAAGGTAGAAGATTTCGGGTGGATCGATCTTCGGCGCAAGGAGACGACGGGGTGAAGCCGATCCGGACAACCATCAAGTGTAGAAGATGAAGGAGTTCAAGAAAGAAAGGTATAACCCCCTAAACGAGTAGTTAACAACTCTTAGTTAGGATGTTAGGTAGACAAGTTTAACAAAGATCCGTTTGAGTCCATGTTACCACCTCTTAAAAATCGTTTTTCACCAAACTCCGCAAGCCCGAAAGTACCGGGAGAGGTAGCATGGACTTACAGTTGTATACGGAATGGGAGGCTTTCCCTTGACCGGAGCAGCCAGCACTGGCGGATTCTGCATGTATTGCTTGATTTCGTCCAGCACGTTTTGGCATTTGTGATCCCAGACGAACGGGGTTCCTTTCTTCATCAGGTGGCTGTAAGGATGGCACTTTCCTGAGAGATTGGCTATAAATCGCCGGATATACACGAGCTTTCCTTGGAGAGACCGCAATTGCTTGAGAGTCCTTGGCGGAGGCATTTCCATGATCGCCTTGATCTTTGACGGATCTATCTTGATGCCTCGGTGTCGGACGATGAACCCTACGAATTTGCCTGAGGACACTCCGAATGCGCATTTAAGAGGGTTCATCTTCAAGTTGTATTGCCGAAGGCGCTGAAATACGGTCTTCAGATGCTCTAGATGTTCCTCGTATGATTTGCTTTTAACTACGAGGTCTTCAATATAGCATTCGACGATTTCATGTATAAGGTCATCGAAAATCTTCATCATGGCCCTCTGATAGGTGTCAATGACGTTCTTTAGACCAAAGGGCATCACCTTGTAGCAGAATATACCTAGAGGGGTTCGGAAAGCGGTGTGCTTCTGGTCTTCTGGATGCATCTTTATCTGATTGTATCCTGATGACCCGTCCATGAAGGAGAAGACTTCGTGAGTGGACGTGTTATCTATCATCAGCTCAGTGACTGGTACTGGAAAGTCGTCCTTTAGGCAAGCTTTGTTGAGGTCCCGGAAGTCCACACATATGCGCACCGTCCCATTTTTCTTCATTACTGGAACAATGTTGGAGATCCAGTCGGGATATTGAACCTCTTGGATAAAACCGGAGTCGATTAGTTTTTTGACCTCGGCATTGATGCTCATCTCAAGCTCGAGCCGCATTCTCCTCGGTGCTTGTTTGATTGGATTGGCGTCCGGAGATATTGCCAATTTGTGGACAACAATCTCTGGGTCTAGTTTTGGCATTTCAGAATAATTCCATGCAAAGCAATCTCTATGCTGTATAAGTACGCCTTTTAATGTAGCCACCCTTTCTTCAGATAGCAGCTCACTGACGAATGTCGGCCACGGGTCGCTTGTCGTCCCTAGATCAATTTTCTTGAGGTTATCTGCAGTAGTATGTATCCCATCTTCTAGCTCTTTTGGCGCTGGTGGAAACTCTGAGATCATCTCGTCGTCATCGTTTTCGAAGCATCGGGGGAGGTCATCCATATTCTCGGGTTCTTCTCCTGACAGCGTTATCATGTGACAAGTACGAGATCGTTTCCAAGACCGATGTTGATCTGGTTCTACTCTCGCTGCATGTGTGACTTTTGGTTCATGCTCTTGCGGCGGAGTTACCCTCCAACTGCTGGATAAAGCGAACCTGCCTTGTTAATATTGGTCTTTGACCCAGTTCTTGAAGGTGAAGCAGTCTTCGAGAGGATGTCCTATTGCCCTATGATAGGAGCAATAGTCCGAGTAAGAGACTTCGCTTGCTTGCTCGGGGTGTTTGGACTCCGGGAGTGTAATCATCTGATGTTTTAAGGCGAGATCAAGTATCTTCCGTGTTTTATTCTGAGGGAAAGAGTATGCTCGACCCATCTTCTTTATAAGAGACGAGTCCGGATTGCTCGATTCCCGATCGCGTGGTTTCTTGGTCCGCTTTGTCGCTCTCGAACACTTTTCCCGCTCTTTGATTTATTTCTGCCTTTGCGTCGGGCCTTTTGTATGACGGGTTGACAGGGAGGAGCATTTTCATCTTTCGCAGCCTGTTGAAGAAGGCGTTGCGTCCTGGTTTTCTCGTAGATGGCCATTTCGCGATTGTAGTCGTCTCGAACCTTTTGACCAGCTTCCCTTATAAGCTTGTCCATTTGTTCTTCGAACGACGGACTGGGTATTTTCACGTCGGGGGCACTTTCTGGTTCAGGGTTAGCATTCTCCCACTGAGCATCCCCTTCTTCATAAAAGTCATGTACGACGTAGAAGTCGCGGAGTAGCTCCCGTTTCTTGGACCGGATATATCCAAGCCCGATCGTTTCCATTCTCCCATTGGGCAACTTGCGCTGAGTTCCGGGAACGTTCCAGATCTTGTCATAGAACTTAGCTTTTCGAGCGGTCTGTTTGAAAGGTATGCCTTGGCGCCTTAACAACCTTTTCAAGCTTTCTGTGTAATATCTAGGCAGACGGATGGGCTGGAGCCTGTCAAGTGTAGAATCCGTGCCATGCCATATTTCTTTCTCCCTTTTGGTTTTCCCGAATCGGTAGAATAGGATCGCCTTTTCACCTTCTCATCTGGGAGGGACATAGAACGTCAGTAGCTCTTCCATACTATAGGTATCAAGCGCGTCTAGTTCTTTATGATGTTTGGGCGGAACCATGGAAACTTGCAAACTTTGCTCTTCATTAGCGAATGTTTGTATTGAAGGACTAGCAGAGAATATAGCATTAACCTCGTCTTCCAAGTCGCTGCTGTAGATCAACATGGGGGCGGACGGTCCTGGTTTGTTGCACTGGGGCGGACCTAAGTAAACTATCCTTTCTTCCTCCTCGGTATCACTCCTGAAGACTGGAGTGGTAGGGATAGCTTTGTTTTCCGGTTTGTGACATCTCTCTGTGTCCTCGAAATCTGGCAAGAAGTATTTTGCATCTTCGTATTTCTGGACTTCGTTCACGGAGAATGGGTTTATCTCTCCTGTCACAGTATACTCGAGACCATCCTTGAAATACTTCATACACTGATGTTGTGCAGAAGGGATGATATTGTACTCGTGTAACCAAGGCCGTCCGAGCAAAGCGTTATAGCATGCTTTGGAGTCAATGACGTGAAATTTAATATCCGTGACAAGTAGCCCGAATCGTAACGTCAGTATCACAGACCTGAGAGTCCATGATGACTGGGAGTCAAAATCGGAGATCGTGATTTTATCGCGAGCGAGGTGTTGAACGCTCATGCAGATTTCCTTTAACACCCGTACGTTAAGGAGGTTGACGGAAGACCCATTGTTGACCAGGATTTTGCCTATCTTTATATCGTGGCAGTATCCTGAGACATAGAGGGGACGGTTGTACTCGCACGTCCCAAGGAGGAGGTCTTCATCGCCGAAGGTGATATCGGCTGTGTGCACTTCTTCTAGATCATCCTTCATATTTTCTTCAGCGAGGAAAGCTTGGAATTGCTCTGGCCCTTTCAGCGCCTTGATCAATGAATCTCTTGCTTCTTTTGATAGCAAAAGGGCGTCGAGAATGCTGAGCTGCGAAGGTAATTTCCTTAGGTGCGCCAAGACGTTGTAGTCCACCTTACTTTTCTTTAGTGGGTCCTTGGCGGTCAGCTCTTTCATGACTTGGTCATCTAGGGTGATATCCTTAGAGACCTTTTCTTTTCCCTTATCTTTTCTATTTGACCCACTGTTCGAGGGCCCAAGATTCCTTTCGGGAAACTTACGATTGCGTAGATGAATATTTTCACAAGTCTTTGGTTCCTCCACTTTTCCTAAGGTGGACTCTTTGAAGAGAGGACCGGGGGTTATTTCCTCGTCAGAATCGCTCCCGAAGGTGAGAACTTGCGATCCCCCGGCGTTAACCATGAGACAGTCACTGACAATTCTTTTATGCCCCTCGGTCGTACTTCTTTGCTCCCGACTAGTTTTGCGTTTCATTCGTTTAAAATGTTGTCGGTGAGTAACATATCCCTGCCACCATCTTTTAAAGGTGTTGCACTCTTCGGTAGGGTGTGCAATCTTTCAATGATATAGACAGTAGCTAGGATGCATCTCTACTTCACCGACAGTGTTTCCTTCGGAGGGTGGTAGCTTCATTCCCATTGATATGGCTTGAGCAAACCTTTTCCTCGTCTTGAACTTGTTTTTATTCACGACGGATGTCCTTTGATTCGGCGGGAGTGTCTCGACTCTTTTGTCCAGTCGCCGGCATTTAGCCTTTTTCAAATATGGCCATCTCATGCTCCCGATCAGCTTTACTTTTCAGAAGAGCTTTGTTTAGGAATGCGTCGATCATCTCGTCTGAAGGCCCTGGAAGTTCCGGTTCAGGCCCTGCCGCCAGTCTCTTGGTGCAAAGGGCCTCTTCATCGTTTATTGATGAGTGAGAGATCACATGGCAACTTGTTACGCAATCCTCAGATTCATCCGACGAGTCTTCTCCATTATCTCTGTTTCCCCCAATTAGAGCAAAGCTCTGCTGGAAATTCAAAATTCAAATTTTGAAGCAACGCTTCAAATCCCGGGCGCAACGCGCCACGTGTCTGGTGCAGACACATCAGCGCAGTGCCCAAGGCAGCGCACCCAATCAGAGCAAAGCTCTGTTTTAAAAGTTAATTGAAGCAACGCTTCAGTTGCGCTAGCACTGCGCTGCGCGACATGTGTCAGCGCAGATGTATCAGCGCAGTTGCGCTGCGTTTTGCGCTGGGGCATTTGCGCCAAACAAAATTAAATTTCTAAGAAATCTTTCCATTCTTGTTAAAACAAGAAGATTTTCTTCTGTAAAACAGAAACCCTTGGATCAAAGATCCAACGGTGGGGAAAATTCTCCCAAATCACTCAGAGAAAGATCTCTTTAACAAATTTAACTAATTTATGGGCACTATAAAAAGGACCCCAGACCCCAATTCAGAGGCATCAACATCTGGCTAAAAAAAAAAAAGAAGAGAAGACAACTCTCGAGAACTCCTCAAGAACACAAAAAAGGTAAAAACCTTTAAAAGAAGAGAAAATTCTCTGATGAACAGATCATTGATCTAAGAACAAGATCATTGATCTTTAACAATAAATAAATAAATGAATAAATAAAATAAAAATAGTGCTTTACATTTGTTATGAACCTTTGGTTCTCTGAGATAAGGAAAAACAAGGAAAAACTTGTTTTTTCTTTGATCTAAATTTAGATCAAGAGATCAAAAAGTGCTTTGCACTTCTGTTCTTGAATCTAAAACATTCTTAGTGCTTTGCACTTCCAATTTGCGCTGTTGCGCTCCTGGATTGGCGCCACGTGTCAGCAGCGCATCAGCGCAGCGCACTGCGCTCGCGTGACACGTGTCGCCACCACAAGAGCTTGCGCTCCCTGATTGGCGCAAAGCGCCTGACAAATGCAGTGCATTACTTAAAGGGCCAGGCCCAAATCAAAAGCCCTAATAGGCCTAAATAAATTGCAAAGCAATACATGGGCAGAGCCCCATTTAAATTGATACTCTGTTTTGAGCAGAGCCCAAAATAAATGAACGCTCTGCATCATTTATAAAAGGGCAGAGCCCAGGCCAAACAAAAATAGAAAATAATGCAATGCATTATGGGCCAAGCCCTGGCACAGGTCTAACAGACCAACAACAAATAGAAGTGTTGAACTAGACTTAGCCCAATCGTGGCCGTAAGTCCTCAAATTAAATTGACTGAGCAAGATTGCTCCCCTAAATCAATTTACATCCGGTTCGAGGGTACATCTCCGAACTCCTTTGACATCCATCATTGTAATTCTTCAACGACGTCAAAGAGGTGACGGGTCCCAATGACCACACATCAATGATGGACTGCGGGGTCCTTAAACTCGTGGACCGAGACGTCCCTAAACTAATATTAGACCGAGACATCTTTAAACTAATATTGGACCAAGACGTCCTTAAACTAAAAGACCTCTACGTCACTAAACTGGCGATGGACCGAAACGCTCTTAAACTAATAAAAGACCTCCACGTCCTTAAACTGGCGATGGACCACTACTTCCTTAAACTGGCAATGGACCACTACGTCCCTAAACTGGTGATGGACCACTACCTCCTTAAACTGGAACAATAGAGCCTCCAAATGCTTTTTTGCCGGATCTAAACTGTCCCGTTTAAGTTGATCTTAGCCCCAAACACGGCTAACGTATCCTTAAACATTCAAATGGACTATAAAACCCAAATCAGCTTTGGCTCAAGGGTACATCTCCGAACTCCTCTGACACCTATCGTTGTAATCCTTCAACGACGTCAGAGAAGCGACGAATCCCGACGGCCATATATTAAATGGATCACCCCGTTAAGTTGATCTTAGTCTCAAACAGGACTAACGTATCCTTAACGAACGTTTAAGTTGATCTTAGCCTCAACGCGGCTAACGTATCCTTAAACTAAAACACCAAACCCAAATCTCAGTAAATACGGATTTGGACTAATCCACGTCCTACGGGCGACGGCATTACTCAGTCTCCGTATACAATCCACGGGCAACCACAAACAAAACAAACACACACGACACGAAGTGAAATTCTGGAGAAGGAGAAAGTGGCTACCGCGATGCGGTAGCGTAATTAACTGCAGGTGCTTGCGCCTGCAGGGAAGAGCGTCCTCACAATCAAAAACCCCTCAAGCGAGGGAGAATCTGACAAAGTCTGCTACATCGGCCGCATCCGTCTAAACCACCGATACACGGTGCCATAAATCAACTTGGAATCTTCGGAGAGGTGGAAGGATAAAACCAAATAGCATCTGTCCCGAATCTCAGGCACAGGACGTCCTAACGTCTCGACCGCCGTTCGGAGGGGAACAGATTCTGGCACGCCCGGTAGGACCTTTTCCTCTTTCCACTTCACACTTTGTGTGTCGTCTTCACGAACTAATCGTGGTTTGCTGTGGTTGCCTATGGATTCAAGGTACTAAGATTTGGTGTCTTGCTCCGTGCAGAAAACAGAAGATCGATGGCTTCGAACTGCACCGCCTGCAGCTGCAACTCTCGCTCCGTCATTACTGGAGGAGTGACTTATGGGCCCCAAGCGGCCTCCCTTTTCAAAATGCCGGTGGAGCAGGTGGCTCAAGCCACCACTGGACTATTTTTTGGGACCATACTCCCACCAATGAGCTTCAACGCCCCAATGACATCGCAAGAAGCTCCAAAGAAGTCGGTCTTCGATCGACTTACCACTGCCGCGACCCCTCTCGACGGGTCGCCCAACTCCACTGCTTCAGTTTTTAACGGACTAGGCCAGAGCTCTAACGGGCCCATGAAGAAGCCTGCAATACCAGAAGGCATTATCCCAAAGCGGATAGCTTTCCCTACTCCAGTTTCAGGTGAAATCACCAAGGTTGCTTCCCCTGCTCGGAAGTCCGCTTTTGACAGGTTGGCCGCCCCTGTTCAACGGACGTCGGTCTTTAAAAGGCTGGCACCAGCAGATTCTGACCAACACAGGGGGCATGAGGAGGTCACCCCTATAGCTGAAACAACTCCATCAGTACGACATGCTCAACGTCGCCACTGACGCCGAGTAAGGAAGGCTGGGGGCAACTCCTCCTCTGGATTTACTTCACCAGCTCCAACGGTGGGGATCGATGCTGTTGTTCTAACTGGGAACAGCTTTGAATTGCTGAACACGGTGCGCAGAAACTCTTCTACTGCAATGTTGAAACGAACTCCTTCAGCTGCGAAGAGTACTCCAGAGAAAAAGCTAGGGCAGCCCCCTCAGCGGCTGTCCTCTAAAATTTACGGGGTCTGGCGACAGGTCCAGGAGTCGGTGATTGATGAAAACTATATCCGTCAACAGAAAAAGAGGAAGGTTCGGCAAGAGAAGGATTACTCCGTCAAGCCACAAAAACCAATAGCTACTCGGGTGCCCACTACAACGGCCCCCTTAACTCCAATCGTTCAAAAGAAAAGGAGGCTGCAAAAAGCCCCTGTGAACATGGCGAAGCATAAAAGCGCTGAACACAAATGCCCCAAATCTGGGGGCATGGTGGTGCACACTGTTTATATGGCTTCTGGAAAGGAGGAAAGCCGCACTTCTACGGGCCACCGAGCGCTCACCCGATCCATGACGAAAGCCCAGGAGCAACAACAAAAGCTTCAGGAAATGATGACTGCAATGGCTGCACTCACTGGGCCAAAAGAAAGCTCTGAAACGTCCTCGGATGAGCGTCAAGAAAAAAAAAACTGACGCTGAGTTTCTTCGCCGGATATTGGAAAAGAAGGATAAAGAGACGGCGGAACAAGCGGCCAGCATAAAGAAAATGGCCCTGCTCTTCCAAGATATGGTAAGGATGATGTTACAGCCAGACCCTCCAGCTGAAGACCCTCCAATCATTGTTGAAGATGACGGAGGGAAGACATCTAATCCTCCGCCAGCTCTTTTAGCAGCCAAAGATGAAACCATTTCCAAGGACGCGGTAGACGATTATATAGCTCAGCAGATCCGGGTTCATCAGGCGAATGAAGCGGCTGGGCAAATTGCTAGAACCGGACGACCGTATCCGAGCTGGTATGACCAAATCAGTTACCCGCCGGGATATACGATCCCTAAATTCCACGTATATAAAGGGACAGGGAATCCGCATCAGCATGTCGCTCAATTCAGGGCCTTATGCGGCAATACTGGAGGTGATGACAAATTGTTGCTACTTCAATTCGTCGGTAGCTTAGCAGAAACAACCTTTGAATGGTATTCGGAGCTACCTAACAACTCTGTCAAAACATTTGCAGAGATAGAGCTACTGTTTACACAAAGATTCGCGAGTGCTAATGAACGCACCCCGATTACAGCACTGATAAATGCCAAGATAAGGCCGGGCGAAATGTGGGTCCAATACACAACACGATGGCGAAACCTATGGTCAAAATGCGAACAACGCATAGAAGAGGCACCTGCGGTAGGCATGTTTGTGGGCACTCTCGATCTGCAGGCGACCATCTCACAATTCATGATGTTCTTCAGGCCGACCACCTTCCAGGCCTTGATCGACAAATTAGCCCAAATAGACCAGATGGGCCATGGACCGTCTCCTCCAAGACCCGATCCCCGAAATGAGAAAGGAAGAGGGAAAGCGATCATCGTCGCCAATGCTCAGCAACAGTCGAGCAACTCAAAGCCGGTCGTTCTCCAAAACAACGTGCGCCCACGCCCATCCCTCGAAGAGAGGCTAGGACGTCCTTACTCGTTTCCTCAGAATAAAACGAGAAGATTGTTTGAGCTGGCAGTGCGTAACAGACTCATCGATCTGCCGAGTCCAAAGCGTCTATCGCAGCCAGGCGATCTTAATAATCCAAATTATTGCCCTTACCACCAAACGGTAAGTCACCTGATTGAGGATTGATTCGTCTTTAAGGGGTGGATTGAGGATCAATACCTACAAGGCAAGTTTGCACTGTCGAAAAACTGGAAGGTAAACCCACCACAGCCGCACTCTCCAAAGAAGACGGACACGCCGGGGGCAGCTTGTTCTTTAGTCAAGGATGAAAACGATGGAGAAAACTCATCGGATGAATCCAAAGACCACGTAGCGACTTGTCATGTGATTTCTCACTCATTGGAAGACGTTGAAGAGGCTCCTTACGCTGAGAAACCAATAGCGAATCTTGAGCCAGAGATCCTACAGCCATCAGACGAGTTGATCGATGCCTTCCTAAATGAAATTCGTCTGAAAGCAAAAGCCAATCAAGAGCATGAAATGGCCATACTAGAAAGAGCCAAGGCATTCCCGTCAAATCAAAAGCCATACACTGCGGGTAAAAACGAATTCAAGACGAGGAAAAGGTTCGCCAAAGCTCTATCAGTAGGAATGAAGCTACCGCCCTCTGAAGAAAATACTCTCTCTGAGGTAGAGATGCACCCTAACTTCTATTTATATCATCAGAAGATCATACATCCTACCGAAGACTGCGAATCCTTTAACTGTTGGTGGCAAGGCTATGTCGCTCAAAAGCAACACTCCGACAGGACAAAGTGTGAAGCTTGTGGACATCGAAAAAATGCGATATATGAGCGCAAAGGATCCGCCGCCGACTGTCATATAGCCGACTTCAAGGGATCACAAATTACCACCTTTGGAAGCGACTCTGACGAAGAAGCTACCCCCAACTCTTCCCTCGGGTAATCTATTTCAGAAATAAAGGAATTGAGAAGCTGCGAGAACGTTCAGCCATGCAATCGCATGCTATTCGAAAAAAATCTCGGACCCATAAACAAAGGATCGAACAAAAAAGATAAAGGAAAAGGAAAAACGGCTTTCGTCACTAGGGCTCAACAACAATTAAGTGACCCTAGACCGATTGCTCGCCAAAGAAACAAGCGGGCCCTCCAAGAAAAGTTGAAACGTCCTTACTCGTTTCCGCAAGATAAAATAAGGGGACTGTTCGAGCTGGCAGTATGCGACAGACTCATCAATCTGCCGAGTCCAAAACGTCCATTGCGGCTAGGCGATGTTAATAATCCTAATTATTGCCTTTACCATCAAACGGTAGGTTATCTGATCGAGGATTGCTACGTCTTTAAGAACTGGGTTGAAGACCAATACCAACAGGGCAAGTTCGTGTTGTCGAAAAACTGGAAGGTAAACCCACCACAACCGCACGCTCCAAGAAAGAGGGATACGCCGGGGGCATCGTGGTCAGTCATAGAGAAAGCCCCATAGACCGAAAAGTCAATAAACTAGATATTCGCCTCAAATACAGCGACACTGGACCGAAGCGTCCTTAAACTAATGATGGACCACAATGTCCTAAAACTTGCAAATGACCGAAATGTCTTTAAACTACTACCGCAGCATCCTCAGGCTGACAAGAATAAAAAAAAAGAAAATAAAAAAAAGGAAAAAAAAGAATTAAAAAAGAATTAAAAAAAAGAAGAAAACGGTATGTCCATAAGCAAAATGGGCACGGATGAAAACCTGAAAGGGCTCCGTGAGTAAAAACAGCAGGACTACCGGCGAGTGTTTATGAAAACCCGAAAGGGCGCAACCTCATTAAAAGACACTTACAAGGTCCTCTCGACCTTGTAAGGAGAAACCACCCGCGTGAGATCCTTACGACTCACAAGGGAGCAACACACTCAGGGATCCTCACGATTCCTAAGGAGAAAACACACTTGCGAGATCCTCACGACTCGTAAGGAGAACTCTCTAATGGGACCCTCACGGCTCATAAGATTTGAAAGTCTTAAGTTACAGAGACCTAAACCTGTGCTTAAGCAACCCCCACAACTTTCGACACTGTCCTATAAGTGGTCCAATACTAACCCTTGTATACAATCTACGGGCGCGAATAAACATTTCCCTAATCAAGTCCCATCCGAGACTGGGAATATGTTCGCACGGTGAATAACCCTTGTAAATCCTCTCGATTTATGAGGAGAAAACCCTCCTGTAGGATCCATACGACTTACAGAGGAACGAACACTTAGGAATCCTCACGATTCCTAAGGAGAAAATACACCTACAATATCCTCACGACTTGTAGAGAGAAATACCTTCGTGAGACCCTTACGGCTCATGAAGTCAAAAGCCTTAGTCGACAGGACCTTAACCCTGCTCGCTAAGCCACCTTTGTTTGACATCGACAGAGGCAGGTGATGATTCGCTCCTGGCCATATCCCAGTTGTAGCGGTGCTAATGCCGAAATCGGTGTCTAATTTCAAGTTTACGGCGAAAAGCCAGTAGGCCGCATATGCATGCACAATAGCCGAAATGATGGGGCAACTTGCAATAAAAAGCAGCAAGTAAAAGGTATGCATGCAGAATAGCCGAAATGATTGGGCAACTCGCAATAAAAAGCAGCGAGTAAAAATAAAATAAATATCCGAAATGATTGGGCAACTCGCAATAAAAAGCAACGAGTAGAAATAAAGTAAACAACCGAAATGATTGGGCACCACGAAAAATAGCCGAAATGATTGGGCAATCGCGGCCCTCGCGATATAAAAGCTGAAATGATAGAGCATCGCGGAAAGAAATAAAAAATATATATGTAACGAAATTCATGCCCTATAGACGATAGCACAGCAATCCCTGTATACAATCCAGGGGCACAAACAAAGAGGGAACCATACCTTCCTGACAGGCTCCGTCAAAAAGTGAAGCCAAATCTCAACGGTTCAAAAACAACCTAGAGACAACCGTGACATTCCCCTCGATACAGTAGACGCAGTGTCAACAATAACGTTCTTCCTCCAACAAGCTTCGAATATGATAAAGTAAACGAAGCAAAGGCTAAATTCCTAGCTTCAAGGTCTTAACGGCAACCCATATAAAGCCAGAAAGACAACTGGAGATCGTCTCACACCAGTGTGGAATGGTCACCATCTCAACATTCATCTCGACACAGTAGACGCAACGTCATCAAACAAATGGAGCCACGGCAAAATTCCAGCTCCACCTCGACGCTCGTTTCAATACAGCAGATGAGTTTTCACCCCAGCGTTCTTTCTCCAGCGGGATTTGGACGCGACAATCAAACAAACGGAGCCACAGCAAAGTTCCAGCTCTATCTCGACGTTCGTTTCGATACAGCAGACAAGTTGTCACCCCAGCGTTCTTCCTCCAGCGGGATTCGGACGCGACAATCAAACAAACGGAGCCACGGCAAAATCCCTAGTTCCAAACCTCAACGGTTCATCAGCAAACTAAAAACAACTGCGACATTCGTCTCGATACAGCAGACGCGATGCCAGCAAAACGAAGCGAAGGCCAAATTCCTAGCTTCAGGGTCTTGACGGCAACTCACATAAAACCTGAAAGACTATCGGAGATCATCCCACACCAGCACGGAGTGGTTATGACTCATCGGGGCTCGCCAAAATGAGCCTAACCTCAAGTAAAAAGCGGCATGGCAAATCCCTAACGCTTGCTCTTCCGACGGTCAAACTGCCTAGGAAGATTGCTTGAAGACGTCTTGTCCAGTCCCCGAAGGGATCAGAGACACGGCAGTCGCAGGGCTACTCGAACAGCACGATTGCCTATCGAGGACTATATCAGCTTATGCGACGGTACGATGGCCAAAACCCTAAGTACCACCAACCTTAACGGGCTTCTGTCGTAAAGAGCAGATGTTAAATGCGACATTAAGATGTTCTTGCGAGAAACGCTCGATTCGTCTTGACTTGTGAAGAAATTGTTGAGGCGGCTCGACTCGTGAGATAAAGCCTTAGGCAGTAGGCATAAAAGAAGCCTGTTTCCTAAGCAATGGGACCCTGCAAGTTGATCTAAAACGGCCTCTTGCATACTATTCACGGGTCTCACTCTCTAAAGTTGAGTTTCGACAAGGAGGGAAACAACCGCTTACGGGTCCTCTCGACCCGTAAGAGGGAAAAATTCTCTTGTATGATCCTTACAACTTATAAGAGAAAACCACACTTAGGAATCCTCACGATTCCTAAGGAGAAAACCACCTGCGAGATCCTCTCGATCCGTAGGGAGAAAAGTCTCTATAAGACCCTCACGGCTCATAGAATTGAAAAGTCTTAGGCGGCAGATCTGAACCTGCGGCCTAATCCCTCGCTATCTTGTGAAGAAATCAAGATGCTTACTCTACTACCGGCTAATTGTGACAGCATGCTGATAATAAAAGGAAGAAAAGACGGAGAAATCGACACAAGACAAAAAATTGCGTGTATCTTTCATTCATAAACTTGATTGGGTACAGGATATATTATATTAAAGAATGAAAAAATATATATACACATTCTTTTTATCTACAAGTACAAACGATACAAAGAGGGATAGCTACTGAGGAGGAAGTGTCTTTAATAAAGTCACAAGCTGCTCTCGCACTTCCTTCAGCGCTTCCTCCTGGGTAATGGCCGCAGCCACTTCCGCCTCCACCTGGGCCCGCTGCTGCAAGAAGAATGAAAGTTGCTCCTCCGCCGCTTTCTGGGCTGCTTCCTGGTTGGGTGCATCCCGCTCGACAACATCAAGTTGTTGCCTCAATGATAACCCTTCGGAAAGACATTGCAGAAGGCCCTCAAAGACAACCTTCAGCTGTACGACATTAGCCTCCACCCGAACACGCAGTTGGGCAGACTTGCTCGAAGTCTCACCGCGCTCCTTACGCCTTAAAATGACTTCTTGTTCGAGATGGCGAAAGTAAGAAGCGCTCTGCTCGATCCATGCCGTTCTTTGATTGCTGGCAGCCAAGGTCTTGGGAGCGGGACGCAGCGACTCCAACTGATATAGGCGGGCCTCGATCTCCCTGCAATGGTTAACCCAAGATGCAATGATGCCCTCATCATGAAAGTTCACGAGTATCGCCAGCATTGGGTTAACCACCATCGCGAAGACCGCGGCAGATGTAGGAGTCTCTACGTTGAGTTCCTCAACGTAGTCACTCAACATGCGCAGACTATTCACGGCGCCTTTTGAAGACGGGTTTCTCAGATAAGGACCGCCGGCATTGTAATGCGAGGCTCGAAGGGCGCCGAGGCCAGAATGACAGCTGAAAAGAAACAGGATGTGATCAGATAACAGTACGGAGAGTAAAAAGGGGATGTTATCAATGTGGTAGTCGTACCAGTTGAGACAGGTGGCAAGGTTGGAAGGGCCGGTAGCGCAATTGATCTTTTATACCCTCCTTCAATCTGTAGCACTGCAGTCGAGATAAGGAAAAAGGGTTAGAAGTAATTCTATTAATAAAAAGAAGAAGAAAGAGAAAGAAAGATGTCAATGGAAATCATACTCACCAACGCCACCAGAGGAAGAAGCAAGTGCGGATGAGAAGGAGAAGTGTGGAAGCAATACTTGATAAAGATGGTCAAAGAGCACTCCTGAAAAGACACAACCATACGACTTCAGTACGTAAATTATACGCCTGAAAGATGAGATCAATAAATTGCAAACCTATACCTTCCAACATCTTCGATGGTATGAGAGAGGGAGGAGAAGTGGCCACCGCTAAGACGGTCGTTGAAGGCGCTCCCTCGAGCAGTGGGGCATCGGCATTGGCTGCACCTGCGTTACAAGAAAAGGGAACTTGTCAGAAAGGATTATAAAATAAAGAAAAATAGCAACTTGGGGTTTACCTGAGGAGCTCCCGGCTGAAACGGAGACGACTACCTCCTCTATTGACATGAGGCCGCCGCCCGTGGCCTCATCACCCGATTCGATGGAGACCATCGTCATGCTCGCGCGGCCAGGAGATGGCAGAAGATCGTAGGCAGGGAGGGCAATGGTTGGAACATTGCCAGATTCTCGGGAGAGAGCGGTAGGCTCCTCCCCAAGAGTCGTGCTCATCTCACCTGCCATTCCTTCGGGCTCTGCAACCTCCATCAGCTCATCTGCCGTCACCACAAGGTTGCCGGCCTCAAGGGGCTCGTCTGCCACCACCCTGGGCTCAGTTGTAATGATCATTTCATCTGCCACCATTTCAGGCTCGGCATCAATGACCTTCTCGGCTATAGGCCCCTCAACCTCCGCATCAGGCTCCAAGGCCTCAATGATGTTGCCCACTATCGGCTCGGGTTCGACAGGCACCGCCTCCTCTGTTTCCATGGGTTCAACGGTCTCCACCTCATCCTCGGTCGGACTTGGCCCTGCAAAATAATATATATATAAGAACCGTTGGCATTATAACTCTCACAATAAAAATTCTGAAAGAGACGTTACCTGAAGTGGACTTATCATTCGCACTTCGAGTGGCGCGTGCCACTTGTCTACGAGCAGTGGATAGAGCAACGGGGGCCTCTTCGGAGGGAGTATCAGCCCGAGGGACAGTGCTTAGACCCGCTCCTGTAGCTAAAGCAGCCCGACGCACTTTCGCCTCATGCCTCAGCCGTTTCTTTTCCTCTCGGGCCGTTGAGATGGACCTCACCAGAACCTCTCTTATTGAGGCGTCCTCATTTGTATACAGGGATGCCTCCAAGCTCTTCAAGGCATCCCTCGTCGACTTGTCAAGTCGAGGCTCTTGCGGCAGCCCCGACGAGACCGAAACACCAGTGACGGGTTCCGGAAGGATCTCTTCGTCGACTGGTATAACCCCTATAAAGAAACAATGGAAGAAAGTCAGGTTGATCATCGAGAAGAATTACGAAATTTGTTTTAAAAAAAAGGAGGGGTAGGATATACTGGCGCCCGCTAAAGCGCGTTTCTTTTCCTCCTCCTGGAAGGTTTTCAAAGAGGCAGCAATAGCTTCTTCGGTAGAGACACCTGTTGAAAATGAGGAAGAGTGTTAGCCAAGAATGATAAAAAAAAAATGCGATGAAATGATGAAGAAAACAACTAGTAATTACCTGACTCAGCAAGTTTACTCAACCACGCTTCAAGCCTCGCTGATCACTCAGAAGCCGCAATGGCGGCCGCTATGTCGGTGTCTGCGGGGTCTACCGTAAAGCCCTTATTGCTGCCATATTCACTTATTCCCTTGGTAAGAGGGGCCCTTGGCTCTAAGCTAAGAATCGCATCAAGGGAAAGGAGCGACTTTTTTTTCTTCTGCCCGCCAACCCTAGGTGCACGCGGGATCAACTTACGCTTAGCAGCCACCTTGGGACAGCGGGTCCCAATGTCCGCACCCACGCCGGACTCTGGCAAAACTACAACCACTGTCTCCACTGGAGCACAGGGCGCTGCAGGTGCATCTGTGATATCAGGGAGCGGCAATCCACGTGGAGGACTTTGCGCACGCGGTGGCTCGGTTCTAACCTCTTTTAGAGGAGCGACTACTGGAGTCCTAGGAACCAAAGGAGCGTTGCGATCGGCACCTGGAGGCACACCCTTACGATCGACCAGCCGTCGCCTTTCCTCCTTTATAACTGCTCCGGTTGCATGACTATACCAGTCTTTGTACACATTAAGGAGTCGCGGAGCGTAAGCCGGCGCACTAATAAAAAAATGAGAGCTTGTATTCAGGCGCATGAAATGGTGCAGCACGTTCTCCATCCCTTCTTCAGTGGCAGCGGGTTCCAGCAAGAAGGCTTCCAAGGGGACCCCTTGATCGTAGCCCAGTTGTTGAGCAAAACGATGCGGGTTGTACCTCATAAAAATTGCCACACCATTCTGCCTAAAAAGTAGGAAGCCCAGTCTAATGGAATATAAGTGAAGGGTCTCCCGGGCCGTCAAAACTGAGGCTCCATCCTTAAAGACATCTTGTAATGGCCGCATCACAGTGGTAGACGCCTTTCCGATGGTCAATACCTTATCGACAAAGGACATCCCGACTCCAACAGTATGAGGGCGAAGGAGTAAACCCCTGGCATCCCGCGGTGATGGGGTCACGATTGATGCGCCAATCAGCTGTATAATGCGAGGGAAACCACACCTGTCAAAGAACAAGGGCCTTTTATGCATGCCGAAGACACCCGCCGTGTGTAGTTCGAGCCACGGTGCAAAGTAGTGCATCGGGAAGACCACGTGCAGCACCCTAGGCTCGTTAGCATCCGCCGATTGACTGAGGCCATGATATAAGTGCGCCAAGCCTGCGATCCCCACAACCACCTTTACCCCGATGACCATTCGGTGGGCCAGGTAAAAGACGGAAGGCCGCATGCTATGAGAGTGCATTAGGATCGCAAACCAACTCAGCCATAGTCCGAGAAATCCTAAGAAAAATGCCTCCTCGTCCATCCCGGGGGCTGCAATTTCTGCAAAAGAGATAGTCGGGAAGTCTGGAAGAAAGAAACCCTTTTGGTCTATCTCCGTCGCTGGCAGGTTATCCAAACCTAGATCGAAAGGGTCATCCAAGGTGGCAGGCTTGGCCGCTTCTGACGAGATAACACTTGGGCGAAGGAACCGAGCTATGAAGTCCTCAAAATTAACTCCTCTACTCCCATGTTCGATAAAAAGGGACTCGTAGATGTTCAACACCTTGATCAGGCTCGGGAATTGGTGTTGAACAGCGTTTTTCGGCATGATCCCCCTTACCATCGGCTTAGCACTGAAGATGTACTCATCTGTCGGGAGCATCTCTTCATAGTGTTCTCCCATGACTGGTAGGCCAGATACCTCTGCGAATTCCTCCAAAGAGATGGACACTTCCCGATCCATCGCGAGGAAAGTTTGAGTGGGAATATTCCACTGCTCCAGGAAAGCCTTGAACCACCAGGATGTACCGGGCCCACGGCAGGTAGCCGATCGGGTGGCAGGGAATCAGACCAAGGTTATATGATTGCCCCCAGGGTCGTGCTTCACCTTGACAGATACGACGCCCTAGGATATCCAGAACCATAGGATGCTGAACCAGTATCGCATCTATGGCGGGATGTAGGAAGCCCTTTGACTTCCAATCCGCCAACTCCACGGCATACTGCACCAAGGGTGGGGTAGCGTAGTGAATCACTGTGATAGGCTCCGACGGCACTGAGCATGTGAAGCTGCGTCGACCCATAATGATCTGGTTATACCACGACCCCCAAAGATGGAAACTCTTGTACTCGGGGTCGTATTCCTTAATCATGGTCAAAACTTCACGGTCCAAGGGCGCTTCAGGAAACCCCTTCTCTGAACGAACAAACGGGAACGAGGTGTCGAGAGACATGGTGGCTGCAAATGAACAAAAATTAGCCGTTAGTGCTGCAATTCCAACGTTTAGCTTTTAAATTAACTAAATTTAAAAATTAATCACACTGCACAGCAGTGCAGTGGGTAGGAGACCGAAGGAGGACCCACAAAATCTGCATGACAATACGTCAGTTAAATAAGACAAACTCATCATTGGATGAGATTATCAATTGGTCCCCAGGAAAACATTCCCGTTAATAAAGAATCCCTAAAGACAAGGAGGAAATCTCCTCTTTCAGAGCAAAGCTCTGTCACAGAGCGACACTTGTCAAACTCTGGTCTCAGGGAAATAAGATTCCTTAAAAGAGCTTGGCTCTGTGATAATAATGAGAAAATATTTAAAACTCCTAAAGAAATTAAAAATTTTGAAGACTCTTAAGAGTTCTTCACTTTTAGATCAAAAAGATCTATTTGTCGATCCATGAGCAAAGCGCTGCTAATGAGTTGAAACCCATGAACAAGATCTCTGTAGATCTATAGATTCATAAGAGCAAAGCTCTATTAGGTGAAACTCCAAAGAGGATTTCTTCAGAAGATCTATGAGAGCAAAGCTCTATTGGTTAATTAAAATTAACTTAACTCAAGATTAATTTTACATAAAATTTTCTAACTTGGAAAATGAGAGCAAAGCTCCGAAGTTCTGGAAACGAGAGCAAAGCTCTGAAGTTCTAAGCAAGAGCAAAGCTCTGGAATCAAAATCTAGAAAATGGTGAAATTTTCTAAGGGCCAAAGGTCCTATTTATAAGGCGCTTGCGCCCCTTCAACTCACCCCTTGATCCAACGGTCAGGGGCTTGCCACCGCTGCACTCACGTGCGCACCACGTGAGCGCAACGGTGGGGGGCATTTGTTTCCCCCAATCAGAGCAAAACTCTGCTGGAAATTCAAAATTCAAATTTTGAAGCAACGCTTCAAATCCCGGGCGCAACGCGCCACGTTTCTGGTGCAGACGCATCAGCGCAGCGCACCCAATTAGAGCAAAGCTCTGTTTTAAAAGTTAATTGAAGCAAAGCTTCAGTTGTGCTAGCACTGCGCTGCGCGACACGTGTCAGCGCAGATGCGCTAGCGCAGTTACGCTGCGCTTTGCGCTGGGGCATTTGCGCCAAACAGAATTAAATTTCTAAGAAATCTTTCTGTTCTTGTTAAAACAAGAAGATTTTCTTCTGTAAAACAGAAGCCCTTGGACCAAAGATCCAACGGTGGAGAAAATTCCCCTAAATCACTCAGAGAAAAATCTCTTTAACAAATTTAACTAATTTATGGGCACTATAAAAAGGATCCCAGACCCCAATTCAGAGGCATCAACATCTGGCTAAAAAAAATAGAAGAGAGGAGAACTCTCGAGAACTCCTCAAGAACACAAAAAAGGTAAAAACCTTTAAAAGAAGAGAAAATTCTCTGATGAACAGATCATTGATCTAAGAACAAGATCATTGATCTTTAACAATAAATAAATAAATGAATAAATAAAATAAAAATAGTGCTTTGCACTTGTTATGAACCTTTGGTTCTCCGAGATAAGGAAAAATAAGGAAAAACTTGTTTTTTCTTTGATTTAAATTTAGATCAAGAGATCAAAAAGTGCTTTGCACTTCTGTTCTTGAATCTAAAAGATTCTTAGTGTTTTGCACTTCCAATTTGCGCTGTTGCGCTCCTGGATTGGCGCCACGTGTCAGCAGCGCATGCGCAGCGCATCAGCGCAGCGCACTGCGCTCGCGTGACACGTGTCGCCACCACAAGAGCTTGCGCTCCCTGATTGGCGCAAAGCGCCTGACAAATACAGTGCATTACTTAAAGGGCCAGGCCCAAGTCAAAAGACCTAATAGGCCTAAATAAATTGCAAAGCAATACAAGGGTAGAGCCCCATTTAAATTGATACTCTGTTTCGAGCAGAGCCCAAAATAAATGAATGCTCTGCATCATTTATAGAAGGGCAGAGCCCAGGCCAAACAAAAATAGAAAATAATGCAATGCATTATGGGCCAAGCCCTGGCACAGGTCTAACAGACCAACAACAAATAGAAGTGTTGAACTGGACTTAGCCCAATCGTGGCCGTAAGTCCTCAAATTAAATTGACTGAGCAAGATTGCTCCCCTAAATCAATTTACATCCGGTTCGAGGGTACATCTAAGAAGTCCTTTGACATTCATCGTTGTAATTCCTCAACGACGTCAAAGAGGTGACGGGTCCCAACGACCACACATCAATGATGGACTGCGGGGTCCTTAAACTCGTGGACCGAAACGTCCCTAAACTAATATTAGATCGAGACGTCCCTAAACTAATATCGGACCGAGACGTCCTTAAACTAATATTGGACTGAGACGTCCTTAAACTAAAAGACCTCTACGTCACTAAACTGGCGATGGACCGAAACGCCATTAAACTAATAAAAGACCTCCATGTCTTTAAACTGGCGATGGACCACTACGTCCTTAAACTGGCAATGGACCACTACGTCCCTAAACTGGTGATGGACCACTACGTCCCTAAACTGGAACAATAGAGCCTCCAAATGCTCTTTTTCCGGACCTAAACGGTCCCGTTTAAGTTGATCTTAGCCCCAAACACGGCTAACGTATCCTTAAACATTCAAATGGACTATAAAACCCAAATCAGCTTTAGCTCAAGGGTACATCTCCGAACTCCTCTGACACCTATCGTTGTAATCCTTCAACGATGTCAAAGAGGCGACGAGTCCCGACGGCCATATATTAAATGGATCACCCCGTTAAGTTGATCTTAGTCTCAAACAGGACTAACGTATCCTTAACGAACGTTTAAGTTGATCTTAGCCTCAACGCGGCTAACGTATCCTTAAACTAAAACACCAAACCCAAATCTCAGTAAATACGGATTTGGACTAATCCACGTCCTACGGGCGACGATATTACTCAGTCTCCGTATACAATCCACGGGCAACCACAAACAAAACAAACACACACGACACGAAGTGAAATTCTGGAGAAGGAGAAAGTGGCTACCGCGATGTGGTAGCGTAATTAACTGCAGGGGCTTGCGCCTGCAGGGAAGAGCGTCCCCACAATCAAAAACCCCTCAAGCGAGGGGGAATCTGACAAAGTCTGCTACATCGGCCGCATCCGTCTAAACCTCCGATACATGGTGCCATAAATCAACTTGGCATCTTCGGAGAGGTGGAAGGATAAAACCAAATAGCATCTGCCCCGAATCTCAGGCACAGGACGTCCTAACGTCTCGGCCGCCGTTCGGAGGGGAACAATCTCCGTCTTCAAGGACGTGGGCGAGAAACTCTTGGAGCGTGATTGGAGTCCGCGCCTTCTGGTTATACTCTTCCAGCTCATCAATCTGTTTCTACAGTTCCGTGTGCTTGTCACCAGGCTTCACGGGTTTTTTGTATTTCTTCTTCTTTTTCGAAGATTTCGACGGCCGGATATGAATGCTTTGGTTATCACTACCAATTTTTAGAGTTGAGCACGGCTTCAGCATCCCTTCGATGATCTTGGGTTCCAGCGAATTCTTCCACCTGATCGCCGGGCATGTCTGGAGATCATTCAACATTCTTTAGTTTTCGCTGAAAGAGCAACCTCCCATGGAGCTTCTTCAACAAAACAGCACGTTGTTCCCGGTGTGTCCATCTTCTTAGGAGTATGCGGTTGTGGTGGGCTCACTTTCTACTTCTCATACAACGCAAACTTTCCTTGTTGGTACCGATCCTCGATCCATCCCTTAAAGATGAAGCAATATTCGATTGGATGGATTATCGTTTGGTGGTAAGGGCAATAATTGGGATTATTCGCTTCACCGGGTTGCAATGGCCGCCTTGGATTCGGCAGATTGATAAATCGGTTGCGCATCGCCAGCTCGAAGAGTCTCTTCGTTTTGTCCCGTGGAAATGAGTAAGGGCTCTTCATTTTCTCATTATAATAGCACCGTCTCTCTTCCAATTGATCCGCTAGTCTTGGAGCACTGGGCTGTTGTTGGGTGTTCGCAACTAAGGTTGCCTTCCCTTTACCTTTTTCATTCCGCGGCTCCGGCTTCGGAGAAGACGGTCTATGACCCATTTGATCCATCTAGGCTAGCTTGTCGATTAAAACCTGGAACGTAGTCAGTTTGAAGAACATCATGAACTGTGAAATAGTTGCATGAGGGTTTAGGGTACCCACGAACATGCCCACCGCTGCTGCTTCTTCGATGCGTCGTTCGCACTTCGACCACAGATTCCACCATCGGATCATGTATTGAACCCACGTCTCGCCTGGCTTCACCCTGGCGTTGATCAATGCTGTTATCGGAGTGCGTTCACTAGCACTCGCGAATCGCTGGGTGAATAACAACTCCATTTCTGCGAAAGTTTTGACGGAGTCGTTTGGAAGTTCGGAGTACCACTCAAACGCCATCTCCGATAAGCTGCCGACGAGTTGGCGGAGCAAAAGTTTATTATCACCATCGGTGTTGTCACAGAGGGCCCTGAACTGGGCGACGTGCTGGTGGGGATTGCATGTCCCCTTGTACACATGGAATTTCGGGATCGTATAGCCCGGCGGGTACTTTATCTGATCATACCAGCCTGGATACGGTCGCCCAGTTCTAACAATTTGCCCAGCCACTTCATTCGCCTAGTGAACTTGTATCTGCTGAGCGATATAATCATCTAGGGCGGGCTTGGAAATAGTTTCCTCCTTGGCTGGTGAAAGAGCCGGAGGTGGATTTGACATTTCTCCTCTATCATCTTCAATTATTACTGGGGGATCTTTGGCTGGGGGATCCAGCTGGATCATCATGCCCACCATATCTTGGAACAGAAGGGCCATTTGTTTTATATTGGCCGCTTGTTCTACGGCTTCTTTGTCCTTCTTTTCGAGCATTCTCCGAAGGAATTCAGCATCAGTCTCGTGTTCGTGACGCTGTTTTGATGATGCCTCCGGGCTTTCTTTTGGCCCGGTGAGTGCGGCCATCGCAGTCAGCATCTCCTGAAGTTTCTGCTGCTGCTGTTCCTGAGCTCTTGTGATAGATCGGGTGAGTAGTCGGTGGCCCGTAGAAGCGTGGCTATCCTATTTCCCGGATTCCATGTAGACGGTATGCACCACCATGCCCCCAGACTTGGGGCGTTTGGGCTCAGTGCTTTTGACTTTGTCGCAGGGATGGGGATTTTCTCCGGCCTTCTCCTCTTATGAGCGGTCGAAATTGAGGGGGCCGTTGAAGTGGGAACCTAAGTAGCCGTTGCCTTCCATGGCTTAATAGGACGGTTTTCTTCCTGTCGGACCTTCAGCTTCTTCTGCCGATGGGAATAGTCTTGATCCACCACTGACTCTCGGACTTATCGCCAGATTTTGTAAACTTTAGAAGACAGTCATTGAGGGGCTGTTCCGGCTTCATTTCTGTGATAGTCTCCATCGGCGGCAGAGATCTTTTTAGTACGGCGGTAGGCGAATTCCTGCGCACCTTGTTCAACAGCTCAAAGCTGTTCCCGGTTGGAACAGCGGCATTAATTTCCACCGTTGGAGCTGATAGAGTTAGCCCAGAGGGGGAGTTGCCCCGGGCCTTCCTTACTCGGCGACAGTGACGACGTCGAGCGTATCAAGCTGTTGGGATGGGTTCGGTGATGGGGATGGTTTTGTCTTGCCCCCTGTCCAGATGAGGCGCCACTGGTGCTAGCCTCTTGAAGACTGACGTCTTTTGAGTAGTGGTATCCAATCTGTCAAAGACAGACTTTCGAGCAGGAACGGGAGCCAGAATAGTCGTCTTGTAAAGACCGGCTCTTTGGCAGGAGAAGCCACCTTGACGACTTCACGAGCAGGGGTGGATACCTTCTTTGGGATGACCACTTCAGGTGTCATGGGCTTCTTGGCAGGCCTATCGGAGTTCAGGCTCAGTCTGGCGAAGACCGAGAAGTTGGAACTGGACGACCCATTGAGAGGGGCCATGGTAATAGCAAGCCGATCAAAGACCGACTTCTTGGGAGCTTCTGATGTTGGTACAGGGGTGATGAAGCTCATCAGGGGGAGCATAGTCCCAAAAAACAATCCAGTAGTAGCCTGGGTGACCTGTTCTACCGGCATCGTGAACAGGGAAGCCGCTTGAGGTCCGTAAGCTATGCCTCCAAATGAGGCAGAACGTGGGTTGCAGTTGCAGTTGGAGCACTTTGCGTAAGTAGATGCCATTGCTGTTTCGCTTTCTGCACCAAGCAAATGCCAAATCTTAGTACCTCGAAACCCAAGGGCAACCATTAGCAAACCGCGATTGGTTCGTGAACACAACACACGAAGTGTGGAGTGGAAAGAAGAAAAGGTCCCACCGGGCATGCCAGAATCTGTTCCCTTCCGAACACAGAGACGCGACCGCGTAGGTCCGTCTTGCCTAAAATTCGGAGCAGATGCTAATTGGTGCTATCCGTCCACCTCTCCGAAGATGCCAAGTTGATTTATGTCACCATGTATCGAAGGTTTAAATAGATGCGGCCGATGTAGCAGATTTCGTCAGATTCCTCCTCGTCTGAGGGGGTTTTGATTGTGGGGACGCTCTTCCCTGCAGGCGCAAGCCCCTGCAGTTAATTACGCTACCGCGTCGAGGTAACAACTTTCTTCTTCTCCATATGGTCACTTCGTGTCATGGGTGTTTGTTTTATGTTTGGTTACCCGTGGATTATATTCGGAGACTAAAGTTATGTTGTCGCCTGTAGGGCGTAGACTAGTCCAAATCCGTATCTTTCTTAGATTTGGGTTTGGGGGGTTGAGTTTAAGGATACGTTAGCCTCATTTGAAACTAATATCAACTTAAACGTTTGTTAAGGATACATTAGTCTAATTTTAGACTAAGATCAACTTAACGGGATCATTTAGATCTGACAAGAGAGCAATTGGGCCCTGTTGTTAGTTTAATGACATTGCGGTAGATAATTAGTTTAAGGACATTACGGTCCAATGTTAGTTTTAAGACATTGCGGTCGAGGTTAAGGACATCATAGTCCGTGAGTTTAAGGACCTCACAGTCCAATGTTAGTTTTAAGACATCACGGTCAAGGTTAAGGACATCATAGTCCATGAGTTTAAGGACCTCACAGTCCAACGTTAGTTTTAAGACATCACGATCAAGGTTAAGGACATCATAGTCCATAAGTTGAAGGACCCCACAGTCCATGAAATGTGTGGTTGTCGGGACCCGTCACCTCTTTGAAGACGTTGAGAAATTACAACAAAAAATATCAAAAGAGTAACGCGGTATACCCTCAAACTAGTGTGAATTGTTTGAAAGATCTGTAGTCCAGTTTGGGACTAACATCTATTGAATATTTGTGAGCAGATGTGCTCAATTTAATTTAAATTGAGGACTTATGGACAGAATTGGGCTGAGTCCAATTAAAAAAAATGTTTAATATTTTATTTTTGTTCTGGCTGTTAAGCCTTTGTTTGGGCTCGGCCCTTTTAATAATGGTAGGCATTGGGCTATGACATTTTTGTCTTATAGCATTTATCAAAACAGAGTGTGTTCTGACAGTGCGCCACGTGGCGTGTCAGGCGCTTTGCGCCAATTAAAGAGCGCATTACGCTAGCACACACGAAGGTGACACGTGTCGCACTTAGCGCTAAGCGCTGATTCATTTAGCGCTTTGCGCTTTCCATTTATGAGCGCTTTGCGCTAGACTGTTAGCGCGCCAGTGAGCGTCAGTCTATGAGTGCAGCACTCTGTATTAAAAGCGCAAAGTGCAAGTGGTGTCTAAGATTGACACGTGGTACGCTTTGGCGCTGAGCACCGATCCAAGGAGCGCAAAAGCGCAGTTTATGAGTGCAAGGCACTTTTCAGTAGGGCAAAGCGAATCTGATCAATTTTAAGATCAAAGAACAAATTTATGTTCTTCAAAGGAGGCTTTGCCTCAAGATCCGAGAACAAAAGTTCTTGTTTTTTATAAAGGCTCTGCCTTTATAGATCAAAAGAGCTGTGAATGAAGTAAAATACTCCTTTTAGTCTTTTTGTGATTAGATCTTTTTGATCTTTTCTTTTTTTATTAAAGACCTTTGTCTTTTTCTTAGATCTTTGATCTTTTTAGAAGATGGTTCTTCTTTTTACGAAATGGTTTCATCTCTGTTGTTCAAGAACATAGTTCTTTTTTTTTACCTTTAAGATGAAGAAAATTCTTCTTTTTTCTAAGAGCTTGCATTTTTTTTGCAAAGGGTTTCGCTCTCTCTTTTTCTATCTTCTCTCTTCTTTATATTTTAGACTTGAAGTCTAGGATCCTTTATATCGGGCCAAATGATTTGTTAAATCAGTTTCAAGAGATGTTTCTCTGATTGATTTGGGAATATTTCCCACCGTTGGATCTTTGATCCTAAGGCTTCTGTTTTACAGAAGATAATCTTCTTTTTTTAATAAGATTGAAAAATCTTTCCATAACAGAATTTTAATTCTGATTAATTAATAATTTATTATTAGTAGATCTTTAGATCTGACGGTGGGGGATTTTTAATCCCACCGCTGGCACACCTACGTTCGACATGTGGCGTGTAGCGCAGAGCGCAACACAACTGCGCTGGCGCACCTTGCGCCAACGCACCTACGTTCGACATGTGGTGTGTAGCGCAGAGCGCAGTGCAACTGCGCTAGCGCACCCGTGTTAGACACGTAGCGTGCAGCGCAGAGCGCAGCGCTACTGCGCTAGCGCACCCGTGTTAGACACGTGGCACGCAGCGCAGAGCGCTGGATCTGAAGCGTTGCTTCAACTTTTAAATTTTGAATTTTGAAACAGAGCTTTGCTCTGATTGGGGAAAGGAAGCGTCGCTTCATTCCATATCTTGGAACTTGAACAGAGCTTTGCTCTGATTGGGGAAACAGTCCTCTCGACCATGTGAGGAAAAAATACCTGCGTGAGATCCTTACGATTCACAAGGAAGCAACACAATTAAGGATCCCCACGATTTCTAAGGAGAAATTACACTTACGAAATCCTCCCGACTCGTAAGGAGAATTCCCGCTTTGAGACCCTCACGGCTCATAGGATACAAAAGCCTTAAACTACAGGGATCTGAACCTGTTCTTAAGCTATCACAACCTCCAATGCTTCCCTACAAGCGGTTCAATATTGACCCTTGTATACAATCCACGGGCACGAATAAATATTTCCCTAACATGGTCCCACCATTGACGAGGGATATCTTCATATAGCGAACGACACTTATAAGTCCTCTCGACTTATAAGGAGAAAGCACTCTTGTGAGATCCTTACGACTTATAAGAGACCATACACTTAAGAATCCTCATGATTCTTAAGGAGAAAACGCACCTACGAGATCCTCACGACTCGTAGGGAGAAATACCTTTATGAGACCCTTACGGCTCATGAAGTCAAAAGCCTTAGTCGACAAGATCTTAACCTTGTTTGCTAAGCCACCTTTGTTCGAACTGACAAAAGCAAATGATGGTTCGCTCCTGGCAATATCCCAGTTGTAGCGATGCTGATGCCTAAATCGGTATCAAATTCCAAGCCCATACCCGTGATAAAAATCAGCGAGCCAAAAATGCATATGAAATAGCCGAAATGATGGGGCAACTTGCAACAAAGTCAGCAAGTAAAAATATATATGCATATAAAAATAGCCGAAATGATTGGGCATCGCGAAAAATAGCCGAAATGATTGGGCAATCGTTACTTTAGCGATATAAAAAGCTGAAATGATAGAGTATCGCGGAAAGAAATAAAAAATAAAATGAATTGAAACTTTTTGCCCTATAGATGAGATCACATCGATCCCTATATACAATCCAGGGGCATAAACAAAGAGAGGATCATATCATCCCACCAGGCTCCATCGGAAAGAGAGCCAAGTCTCAATGGAAACATCTACAGCCTGGAGACTCACAACGGCGTTCCTCCTCATCCCAGCAAGATTCGAACGCGACAATCAAAACAACGGAGCCACGATGGAGTCCCTAGTTCCAAGCCTCGACGATTCATCAGCAATCTAGAGGCCACCTCGACATTCTTCTCGACACAACAGACGAGATGTCACCACAACGTTCTTCCTCCAACAGAATTCGGACGTGCCAAAACAACAAAGCAAAGGCAATATTCCTAGCTTCAGGGTCTTGACGACTACTCATATAAAAGCTGAACGACTATCGGAGATCATCCCACACCAGCACGGAGTGATCACCACCGCGACATTCGTCTCAATGCAGCAGACGCAATGTGTTCACACTAGAATATTATATTTAATACCGCCCATTCTTATGCTCGTTTATTTATAGGTAGGTGCTTTTAATCCGTGTTTGCTACATATTTACAGTCTACAGGTTCCTAGTCCAAAATAACGCAAATGATACAAAATCTCTACCGTTACGCCAAAATCCAGAACATCTGTTGCCAGCAGATAAAAGCCGGGTTCCGATCATCCGTATCCATCCAGTGCTGCATACTAGTTCCAGAGACAAGACAAATGACAGTGGTCATTCGTGTCTGGGACAAGCACAAAGCGCGAGAGGGAAAGCACAAGAATCAATGGGTGCGCGTAGCTCGAGGGAGAAAAGGTCAAAAGTATTATTCTAGATGCCATTTTGGACTGTTGCAGACCTGAAGAAATTGTTAAAGCAATTTGTAATTTGGAACATATAGAACAACAGAGAATAGCAACACAAGGAAACACAGAAAAAACGAGACCCCAATTCCACAAAACCGCGGCGGAACCGTCGCCAAATGTGGGTTTTCGCGGCGGATCCGCCGTAGTTTAGTGACATAATCTGACCAAATTTTGGGGGTAGTTTTGTCATTTCATTTGGGGCCAGAATGTTGTCCTAGAGTTTCAGCACGCAGCCTATAAATAGCCCAGTTTTGTGCCAAGCCAAGGGTCTTCTTCATGTCTTCTTTTCCCATCTCTTTTAGTATAGTTTAGTTAAGCTTCTTCTTCTTCTTCATGTCTTCCTCCATGAAAATTGTAGTGAGAGCTTATTGAGTGGATGATGAAATGAAGATGAGGGTTATTTTTATCTTGTCTTTTTTATTTATTGTCTTGTAATTTTATTGTCTTGTAATTTTATTATCTCGTATTGTAATTTCAATTCTTGTTGTTAACTAGTTGTTGTTATTTCTTTTCTTGTTCTCTTTTCTTTTCTTCTTCTTATCCGTATTATTTCCAAGCGATGATACTCGACGGAGTTCCTTGCTAAGGTGAGGACCCAAGAGTTAGCTTGCTTCACTTGTAAAATTGTATTTTTCTCTTTTCTTCTTTCTTGTTTTGTTTTCTTTTCTTTTATGATGTGTGAATAACTTCCTCCTTGTTAAGGCTAAGGAAGGTGGTATGAGGGATGGAGAAATCTCTTGTGCTTCTCTTCGCCAAACATCTTGAAACGAACCCCGACCAAATAAACGCAACCCCCTCACTTAGGCGCGCTATACGTGACATGTAGCCGCGACCTAAGTTGAGAAGTCCTTTAAGCGCACTACAACGTGACATGTAGTTGTGACTTATTTGGATACATGGTTGCGGGTGTTTGGCCGAGGGTTGGAAATAAGCGTATTTAGCGGACGGAAAAGGGGCACTAGGAATGGATTTAGTGTTGGAAAATTTGCTTAAACTCGCAAATCCCATTCCTATGTCCTCCTAATTCCCGCTACTTTCGATTATCCCAACACCGTCTTAAGAATGGAAAAAGACAAGTACAAGACTAATCCTAACTCTACTAACCGACCTTAACCTTAATAAGCTTACTTGAACATAAATACGAACACTTAGGATAGAACTGAACAAACATATACACATTCTTTATTGACTCGTCTAAAACTCGAACGGACATACAACCATCTCCCTGTGGATCGACCTGTGCTCAACGGCTAGCTGCATAGCGACACCGTCCTGATCGCGGTTATAACTTTAGAACTTTGAACTCCGACACGCCAAAAGCATGTGATCAAATGGCGTCGTTGCCGGGGAAATGGTAGCGTATTTTCTTTCTTGTTATTCGGGTTAATATTCTTTTTGTGTATATATTTGATAAAATCTTTTTGTTATTTTTGATAATTTTTGTGTGCAAGTGTGCAGGCTAATCTGGAGCAAGTACAGTAATTCAATCAAGAAACAGAACATTTTATTTTGGAGTAGAGATCAAGGGGAGTGCAGGGAACCAAACCAGAGGCACCAATACCACTGTTTGACCGCGGAACCGCGGTCAAAGTGGGGCTTTGGCGGCGGTTCCGTGGCTGCATTGAGGCCTCTGTGCCCCAATTTTTTTCTGCCCTTTCTCTTTCCTTATATCTTCTCTGTGAATTCTACTATACTATATTTTCTACAGGTTTCTTTGCACAGATTGCTCCACCGCAAAATAAATTTTTGTTGTTTTAGATTTTTGTTTGTTTACCGCTTTGTATATATTAATACGGACATTAAGGAGATATAACACCAATTCAGATTGGGATCAAGGGGAGTGCAGGGAACCAAACCAGAGGCACCAATACCACTGTTTGATCGTGGAACCGCGGTCAAAGTGGGGCTTTGGCGGCGGTTCCGTGGCTGCATTGAGGCCTCTGTGCCCCAATTTTTTTCTGCCATTTCTCTTTCCTTTTATCTTCTCTGTGAATTCCACTATACTGTATTTTCTGCAGGTTTCTTTGCACAGATTGCTCCACCGCAAAATAAATTTTTGTTGTTTTAGATTTTTGTTTGTTTACCGCTTTGCATATATTAATACGGACATTAAGGGGATATAACACCAATTCAGATTGGGTGGGGATTTCATCACCCTTCCTAAGACCCCACAAATCACTAATTGCATACGCATTACCTTGAGATAATAAAAAATATCTAGACCAAACCTATAAGGACTATCGCGCTCAATTAGGACAAGTGAAGGTTGCGGGGAATCGGTCATTTATCTAAACTTGACTTTGTGGTGCCTAGGCTAGACAAGTGAGAAGGTAATTTTAAAAGGCCCGTCTCACGGTAATTCGTGAGCGGATCCCTCCTTACCTCACTTGTGCTTACCTGGCCATAATTGGCAGCGAAGAGGCGATTCGAGGGTTATCCTGCAACTTGTCGCTTGGAAGTCTAGGAGCGATCTAGTTGGACTTTAAAGACCCTAGCTCTATGTGTGTTTGTGCATATTGTGATTGTGATTGTGCTTGTAAATTTTAGTCCCATAATTACGTATTCTTTCAAACAAACAATTTTCAAAACTCCAAAAACAAACATTTTTTTTCTTTTAATAAAAAAAATCCAAATTTTTTCCCCCTCCTTTTCTCTTCCTTTCTTTCTTTCTCTCTTCATATCATGGATACCCCACCTAGAAAAACTCTTGCCGAACTTTGGTATCCACAACCAGACATTACTTCTTACGGTTCTTGTTTTAGCCGAACTTCGAATGATCCCTCCATGCCCAAAATCTCTTTGAAAGATCGGATAGACGCGTCTAGGATGAACAACTGGACCCCACAATCCACTTCGTATCAACTATTTCAAACATTCATCCCTTCTTGTGTTGATACCCCTTTTGAAAGTTCAGTTGTAACTACAAGACCTATGTCTCTTGCTGAACATATTGAACAATCCCGTAGCCGACCTTTCACTCCTTTCACCACTTCAAATTCTTGGGATCAACAATTTCATTACCTTCTTATCCAAATGTTAATCCTACTCCTGTCCAACCATTCAATTCCTACCAGTTCTACCTGACTTTTTCACATTCCCTAGACATTGCTTCTGAACAGCCTTTTGAGAGTTTCCAGTAGCCAAACAACTTCGAATCTTTTACTGAAACCCCTTCACAACCTATGTCTAGTCTGAAACAGTCGTTGGAAGACTTTAGGGTAGCATCGTACCAACAGATGATGGATTTGAATGCGTTCATGGCCGCCCTCATACGACCTAGTGACCCGGTAGCTAGTTTTCAACTAGCTCCAAATTTTCCAATGTATGATGAGGCGGTAAGACAAGTTGAGAATTTGAGTGGTGAGAGTGAGCTGTACCCCCTTCCAAGTCAAACCTACCCGCTACAAATTGAATCCCACAACTTCGGTTTTGACCGTCTATCTAATGTTCCAAACGATTCACCGATTGAAGATAAAAAGGTTAATGAGTTGTGCGACTTTGTAGTGTTTGATTTACCCGATTGTGAAGGGACCTGATTGATCGATTCTTTGTGTGTCGTTTTAGAAAATGAATAGAATTCACAATCAAAGAATTTTTGACCGCAATCAACTACGGTGTCGGATGTAGATTGTAAGTGAGTACGGATCGTTCACAGGGAAAGTGTAATTGTTCGTCTTTTGAATTAGATGAATTGAAACTTTAAGAAAAGAAAACAATTCATGATTTAAATTTGTATTTCAAGAAAAAGAAAATATCTAGATCTAAGAAAAGTAAAAGATAGAATCAAGAATTGATAATTTGTAATGATTTTTCCAAACCAAATATCAAGAATCGAAATGAGGCTCGTAGGAATTGATCGGATCTATAGATGTGATGTAATCTCACGATGTCGTATTCTTATCCTTCGATGAATTGATACTAGATCGATGATGATCGACAAGAATTAGGGATTTCTTGTGAAACTAGGGTTTCATCTTATCCCTTGTTCTTTCATCGATATCATTCATATTCTAGCCTCTAGTAATTTCAAGAAACGATCGTATATCCCTAATTTCGAGCGATCACAATCAAGAAAGCATCGCAACGAAACTAGGTCATCGATTCTTGAACTTGCTAGGGTTTACAAAACTCGTAGGACTCAAGAATCGTTTAAAGATTTGTTACATCATCATTCTATTGATCGTCTCGACTCCTTAACAAGCGGAGTTTTACTCAAACATCATCACAAGAACTACAATTACAAATTGAGATCGAATCATAATGCATGAATTTAAAGAAAGCAAGATTCAAGAATTTCACTGTAACACCCTTATCCGATCGTACGTTCCTTTTTCTTTTTGAATATATTGGGCTTTGTTTTATTATTATTATAATTGGAGTTTAATACTTTTAATTAAGATATATGCATATAATTATGGTTTTTTTCAAGTTTGTTAAATATGCATATTATTAGTATTTAAATATTTATTTGTCTAACACTATTTTATAACCATATTTATATTTTAGTATCATAATTTAAACAAAAGATATTTTATTTGGTATTTCTTTAAACAATACATATACATAAGATTTTACCCATTTTTAAATTCTATTTATAAGATATTTTGTCTTACGATATTTATTTGGTTAGAATATTTAATTTTGAAAAGTCATGAGAGCCCCTGTTAAATCTTTTAACCATATAAATATTTTTACTAAACCAACAACTCAATTTTCTCTCTCCAACCACCATATATATCTCACCTGATAACTTGATTCTTTTTAAAACAAATA
The DNA here is from genome assembly GCA_030015575.1 of Agapanthus africanus. Taxonomy (NCBI): domain Eukaryota; kingdom Viridiplantae; phylum Streptophyta; class Magnoliopsida; order Asparagales; family Amaryllidaceae; genus Agapanthus; species Agapanthus africanus. The sequence continues at coordinate 559,537,022 of JASDDO010000031.1, forward strand.
TTTTCTCTCTCTCCAAACTAAATAATTTTACCAAACCAAATATATTTTTAAATCTTTTATTAATCCTTGTCCTAACAATCGCTCATCTAATCTCTCTCAGCAGATTCTCTTTCTCAAATCTACTCTCTTTAATTATTTTTTTCTACAAATCTATATACATACATACATATATATAATTGTAGATATTTTGTTATGATAGTTTAACTGAAAATATATTTTAGTTGTTTGATATCATAAAATCTTATATATATAACTAATTGTATTTATTTTTATTAACCTATAACTATATACATATCTACATATATTTTCACTATATATTAATATGTATATATATACATATACTTTTCTATTATTCTAACTATATACAAACCAATATGTATATATACAACTTTTTTAATATCTTATAGAAATATATAACAACCCATCATATCTCTCTTTTATAAAATCAAATCCAAATCTCATCTCATCAGAATATTTCTTTCTCCAATTATATTACTCTCTCTAATTTTTAAACATCTCTCTTCTCTATAAATAACAATCTAATTATTATCATCTCTCCCTTTCTCATATAAATCAACAGTCTTTTTTTCCAATCACAATATTTTCTTCTTCTTCAAAATTAGCCAAGCAATCAAACCTTGGAATTGTTCTTCGTGTCGTCGTGTTTATCTGTCTCCGAGGCAAGTACTCTTACTCTTTTATTTTTTAGTCAATGCAACATCGGGAATTCTCTAAATAAATTATTAACTTACAATATTTAAATAAAATTGTAATATTCTACCGCTTTATTAATATATCTTATAATATTTGTACATATGATGAAAACCCTAGGATCTAGAATACCTATTAATCGTTTCATCAAGTGAACAACTGTAAAAATGCAAACGTAATAAAATAACTTTTAACATGTAAATGTGGTTTAATATATGAAAAGCTTTATAAGTAATTATATGTTTCTGTTGCAATAATATTGGTATACACTAGCATGCAAAATATCAATACTTATATCATAATCTAAAACATAAAAATATACCATTATTATTGTTAATCAATAAACACTTTGGGCTTAATATTATATATATATAAATTAAACTTTCTACATTATCACTCCTTATAATATCGCTGCACTCTATATATGCGTCCTAATCATATGAATTATTTTGATACTATAATTTGTATTAATATTTTCTATTATCACATGATTATAAAAATTATTATTAGCACTTACATGATAACTAGTCAATCTGTCATTTATTTTTATCTTACTTACTATTATCTCGTAATTATACTATTACCACCACCCGCTTTACGCATCTGTAATTTGTCATTCTCATTTAACTATATTAACCCTTTAAAACCATATTTCAATTTATTATTCTTTTCAATAAATAAACTCGGATGTTAAATACAGATACTTGCATATTTATGTTGAGTGTTGTTTACATTTTTGACCTTATCATATTCTATCATCTATATTTAATATTTTACTTGAGACTATCATTGTCGGCATGATTGAGAAACCTTAACATGCTATTCTTGTTTATGGACACTATCATTTTATAACTATTGTACTTGACATGCCATGATTACTCATTGCTCCAGACTACTCATATTAAAACAAGTTCTCTATTTTGAATGCTGAATTACATGATATGACACACCACTATTCACCAGTTTTATTTCCATACAATTACCATACTACAAGTTCCTGTCTTTTCAGCATTCTTATTTAGTGCTCTAGTATTTACCATAGCAGCTATAAATACGTGGGTGTTGGGGTAGTTTGAGTGTGCGTTGTACAACAGGATCTCAGGAGTCCCATGCCGGCAGCTCGTACCGGGCTATAGCGGTCACATGATTACAGCTCGTACCGGGCTATAGCGGTCACATGATTACAGCTCGTACCGGGCTATAGCAGTCACATGATTACAGCTTGTACCGGGCTATAGCGGTCACATGTTTACAGCTCGTACCGGGCTATAGCGGTCTCTTGTTCATTCCACAGTTGGGCCCGTGTTTCCTAACCCCTGGGGCACCACTCTTGGGTTAGGAATACTCCTGCAGAGGTTGACGCACACACTCAAGCTTACGATAGGATAGTTTACCTTTTAGTGGCCAGTTAGGTTATGACATGATCCCTTACATACATGTTTCATAGTGTTAGTGCATTTAATTACTTATATACATGTTTTCTTGCGCACCGGGCTTCACTTTTATATATTCTTGTTATTATGCTACACACACTTTATACGTTGAGTACTTGCTGGGGTATTCTGACATCCCTGAGATTTGCCATCTCAGGTTTAGAGACAGGTTTTTAGGCTGGGCGGGATCAGAGCGGCTACCAGGACTTTGTTGAAGATCAGTAATCGTAGGTTTATTTTCCTTTACTTTTAGCCTTTAGCATGTGCGCCCTTATGGGACATTAGGACTTTTGTATCTCTTTCGGATCTTATTTTATTCCGAATCTTTTGTTTTGGATCTTTAATTGCATCAATTATCTAGTGGACCCATTTTTAGGATTTCTTATGGTTTATTGCAGCATGATTATCAGTATTATTTCTTTTGGTATTGGATTTTATTTTTGAAAGGTTAATCTAGACAGCCTTATGTGACTATGGAAGGACTTTTCCTTACTGTAGGTTGCACGGCTGGCCTTCGTCGCTTCTCGTATTCCATATTTTGGGAAGCGGGGCGTGACATTCACCTTTTATTTATATCAAAAATTTCATTACATTCGCTCAAGAACTACAAGAGGAAGAACTCGATCGTCGATTTGGCTTTGCTCGTCTCCGTGAGTCGCGGATCGGCTTGGATCACTTGCCCGATGGAAGATCGGCTCTGCTCCTAAAAGGTTGAAGGGCTTCTCACTTGATTGGTACTCAAGATCTTGAATTTGGAGTGGAATTAGGGTTAGGGTTTCGCACAAGTCTTGTCACTAGACTTGTGGAAGAAGATGAAGAAAGAGGTAAAGAATGAGGGAGATTTAGCTAACTAATGATTTAATGATGATTAACCTCAACCCTTAGATCTAGGTTCCTATTTATAGACATCAAAAACCCTAGATCTAGGATTTGAATTCTAAGTTTCCCTCCAAAAGTTTGTTGGATGAAATTCAAATTTCCCTCCAAAAGGTTATTGGATGAAATTTGAATTTCCCTCCAAAAGTTTGTTGAGGAGAAACTTCTAAATGTGATTAGTTAGGAGAGAGCTTCTAGAAGAGGTTAGTTAGGAGCTTAATTAGGATTAGCTTAATTAATGATCTTTGCTGATCTGGTAGAAGACTTTGGAGAATTCTGGAATTTGACGTGTCAAAATGAGGTGTAGCCACTGAGAGAAGAATTATGCACCAAAATTCAAGTGATGATGTGGCAAAAGCGCCGCGGTTCCGCGGCATAAGCTGGCTCCCGACGCGGTTCTGCGGCTCTTTGGGGGCTTCATGGCTTAAAACTTCAATGGTAATTCTTGGGTTGTCTTATGGGCCTTCCTTTGATATGTTTATTTGTATTTCTCCCTTTGGATTGCTACCAGATCTGAAAACATGGAGTTGGTGTATTTTTTATCAGCTTCTTTTGTCTTTGCTCCTGCAATTTCCTGCACACATCTCGAGACAAGTGTTGCGCAAATACAGAGATGATGCGATGCCATAAAATACAGTCAATTTCCCTTAAAGTGCCGGTTTTAAAGTCTAACACATGCAATCTGATATTTTACGACTGATTTGCTAATATGGGAAATATGAATGCCGAACACTTCTAAATGAGTGCAAAAGATGGGGAAATTGTCGTGTTAAAAATACATTATTTTCGACTGATCAAATACCCCCAAACTTAATTTCGATCGTCTCGAGCGAATTGTTTTATTAAAAAGAGAAGGAGAAAATAAAGAAAGAGAAAAACTAACTAGCACACTTTCGTAGGCAACACGATTGCACTGAGCACGTGCAACAAGCCTTTAAACCTCTAGGTGTCCCTAGTAGGAGGAGTGTTGTCTCCTGAGGGTTTTTAGCGGATTGCACCCACAAAATCCAATAATAAAAGAAAGATCATGAATATTACATTTAAAGAAAAGAATCGTAAAAGAAAAACCTTGAAAATTAGGGTTTCCAACTAAGCTAGCTTTTCGGTGGTCATGAGCCCTATCTTAATAGTTATGAAAAGATGTTAGAAATCACGTCCTCTCTCAATAAAACATCGTCCTATTCTTCATTCCTATCTTTCTTCCAAACATCGATCATATCACTCTGCGTGTGTGTAAAGGACATCCCTACACCCGGAAAATTCAATTCAAGCTATCATACTCTTGCCCATCAGCCTCAGTACTTTTTGATTAATGAATATTAAATGAGATTGCTCACACACTTTCATGCGACCGTTAATACTTCTTGAGGTACTAACCGACCGATTACTCATGTGCTTGCTTATTTGGTATATTTTCCTCGTCTTGCACCACCTCAGGCATAGCAGTGACTCCCAGACCAGTTGGCCTTAGGGCACTAGATGAAGAAGCACCCTCGCTATACATTTTTTATTGCCCTCGGTGATAACAAAACCAGTATCCATTTTTCTCACCACTTTATATTTTTTATTCATTTTTTCTTTTTATTTTCTTCATACATCGGCTTTAAGACAAGAGCATTTCAAGGTATCCTCTACTATCCCGGGCTTCAAGACGTGTGTAAGTGAGAATAGCAGGGTAGCAACGTTCAAAATGTTTGGCTTCCAGTATAGAAACTATTTTTCAGACTTAGTTTTATTCTCAGATTAGTGACGTCCTTCATCTTACTAACCCTTGGGACAACGGCTCATAACTACTTATTACTAGTTCGTATAAGAAAACTTCTAATTTTCTTAGTTTTCTAAAAATTTTCTAATCTCATGGATGTAATTGTTCACTATCTAAACTTTCATTATCTTATTTATATACAAAAAGTGTAAATATTAAAATTATTTTTATATTTGAAAATTTTTAAATTTTTATGGGTTTTGAAAATTTTTAAATTTTTATAGATTTTTAAAATGTTTTGTGCTTATGCAGATGATATGCAGATGATGCAAAAATAAGCACAAACCTCCCCCAAACTTGTTTTCAACAGTGTCCTCACTGTTGCCAATCGCTATACCTAAAAAATCTGTAAGACTGGGGGGAATTATTAGTGGGGGCAAAATATATAAGTGAAGAACTTCCCCTAAACTTATTTTTTTCACTCACCTTCTCCAAAAGATAATGCAATGATATCAGGATATGAAAATGAGACGGAGGAATTTTAATCCAAATAAACTGGCTCTTGTAAGAACAAGAGCTCCTCCGTGGGGTCAGTGGAAAAATACGGTTTTAGTCTATGTCCATTCATTTTGAAAAATGTGCCGTTTTTAACATTTTCAATCTCTACTGCCCCGTGCGGATATACAGACCGCACAATAAAAGGTCCCTTCCATCGAGATCGAAGCTTACCCGCGTGAAGGTGTAATCGTGAATCATAAAGAAGGACTTGTTGACTAGGTGAAAATGTTTTTCTCAAAATATTTTGATCGTGAAAAACCTTAGTCCTATTCTTTGTGATTACAGCATTATCATAAGCTTCATCGCGGAGTTCGCTTAGCTCATTTAATTGCAGCTTCCGAAAGTTGCAGGCGTCTTTTAGATCAAAGTTTATTTCCTTTATAGCCCATAATGCTTTATGCTCTATCTCGACGGGTAAGTGACATGCTTTCTCAAACACTATCCTATATGGAGACATTCCTAGGTCGGTTTTATATGCAGTTCTGAATGCCCAAAGTGCATCCGTCAGTTTGGTCGACCAGTCTTTTCTATTTTTAGCAACAGTTTTCTCCAGGATAAGTTTGATCTGTCTATTTGAAATTTCAACCTGCCCGCTTGTTTGGGGATGATAGGGTGTAGAAAGTCGGTGGTTGATTCCGTATTTTCGCATCAGAGTCTCGAAAGATCTGTTGCAGAAATGTGTCCCATTATCGCTAATGATAGCGCGTGGGTGTCCAAATCGCGAAAAGATATTCTTTTTTAAGAACTTAATGACAACTTTCTTGTCATTAGTGCGACATGGAATGGCTTCTATCCACTTGGAAACATAATCAACCGCCAGCAGTAGATACAAATTCCCAAAGGAGTTGGGAAAGGGACCCATAAAATCTATGCCCCAAACATCGAAGATTTCAACAACCAAGATGGGTTGTTGAGGCATTTCATTTCTCCGGGATATTCTACCCGTGTACTGACACTGTGTACAGGTTTTGCAATGCTCAAATGCGTCCTTGAATAAGGTCGGCCAATAAAATCCACTTTGCAAAACCTTTTCCGCTGTCTTTCTAGGACCAAAGTGACCCCCACAGGCCTGATCATGACAAAAAGAAAGAACACTCTTGAACTCTTCATTCGGGACACACCGGCGAATGATCTGATCAGGACAATATTTAAACAAATAGGGTTCATCCCAGTAAAAGTGTTTTACTTGGGATAGAAAACGGCATTTGTCCTGTTTTGACCAATCGCTGGGTATCAGTCCCGTGGCATGATAGTTCACGATATCCCTGAACCAAGGTTCAGTGGATACGTTCAAGAGTTGTTCATCAGGGAATGAATCATTGATCGATAGGGTCACAGGGGAAGAAATGATGCGTGAAAGATGGTCAGCTACGACGTTTTCACATCCTTTCTTATCTTTGATAACAAGATTGAATTCTTGTAAAAGAAGGATCCAACGTATTAGGCGACCTTTTGCATCTTTCTTCGCCAAAAGATGTTTTAGCGCGGAATGGTCAGTGTACACAACTATGGGTAAGCCAATCAAGTAAGGCGTGAATTTTTCTAATGCAAATACAACCGCTAAGAGCTCTTTTTCTGTGGTTGTATAATTGATTTGCGCATCATTCAGGGTCTTACTTGCGTAGTAGATCATGTGTGGCATCTTATCAATGTGTTGTCCTAAGACTGCACCTACTGCAAAGTCGGATGCATCACACATTAGCTCAAATGGGTAGTCCCAATCTGGAGACGATAAAACGGGGGCTGTGGTGAGTGAGTGTTTAAGTGAGTCGAAAGCTGTCTCACAATCCGAGTCACAGTGGAAGGTCGTGTCCTTGGCCAGGAGTAGAGTTAAAGGTCTAGCAATTTTGCTAAAGTCCTTTATGAATCTCCTATAAAAACCCGCGTGGCCAAGAAAGGATCGAATGTCCTTGACGCTTTTGGGACGAGGTAGGTTTTGAATGACATCTATCTTAGCTCTGTCAACGTCAATGCCTTTCTGTGAAATGACATGTCCAAGAACAATTCCTTCTTGGACCATGAAGTGGCATTTTTCCCAGTTCAAGGTTAAGTTCTTCTCTTTGCAACGAGAAAGAACAGCGTCAAGATTCGATAGGCAATCTGAAAAAGAATCTCCGAAAATCGAGAAGTCGTCCATAAAAATCTCCAAGAAATTCTCCACCATATCAGAGAATATTCCCATCATACACCGCTGAAAGGTAGCGGGAGCATTGCATAGCCCAAAGGGCATGCGACTGTAAACAAATGTACCAAAAGGACAAGTAAAAGTGGTTTTATCTTGATCCTTTTTGGCGATGGGAACTTAATTATAGCTTGAGTATCCGTCCATAAAACAGTAATACTCTCGTCCGGCTGAGCGCTCTAGCATCTGATCAATGAAGGGCAGAGGAAAATGGTCTTTCCTCGTAGCGGCGTTGAGTTTTCTATAATCAATACATACACGCCACCCAGTTTGGGCGCGTGTCTGAATCAACTCATTCGCCTCATTGTTTATAACAGTGATACCAGATTTCTTAGGGACGACATGTATAGGACTCACCCATTAGCTATCGGAGATTGGGTATATAATACCATTGTCTAAGCATTTGACGATCTCTTTCATTACCGCCTCCTTCATGACGGAATTCAACCGTCTCTGTGGTTCTCGGGTTGGTCTGGCATCATCCATCACATTTATATGATGTTCAACTATCAAGGGACTGATCCCTTTGATGTCCGCCATGGTCCAACCAAACGCCTCTTTGTTAGATCTCAATACCGATAAAAGTGCATTCTCTTGCTCTGATGCAAGAGAAGAGGAAATGATAACCGGTAAAGACTCGTTCTCACCAAGATATGCATATTTAAGGTGAGAAGGTAAAATTTTGAGATCTAAAACTGGCGGAGAAATGATAGAAGGAGGGATCATCGAGTGATTCTCGGAGTTACAAAGAAGTTCGTAGCCTGTGTAAGATACAGACTCGGGTGGAGTAAGGTCAGGAGTGCAGGACTCAAGTGTAGGAAAAGTGTCCTCACTAAGATCAGGTGTAAGATCAAGCAGAGATGTGGTAATGTCGTCGAGATCTAGCAAGCAAAGATCATCAGCTCCACAACTATCGGGAGCGATCTCGTGGACAGAGCACACATCTAGAATATGAGCAGAGGGTAGTGATGGCTGACTTCCAACTCTATAGATGTTCAGTTCAATAGTCATATTTCCAAAGGATAAGTTCATTGAACCGTTTCTACAGTTAATCACTGCGTTGGAAGTGGCAAGGAAAGGACGACCCAGAATCACCGGAATTTGGCTTCGGGGGTTCGCTACTGGTTGTGTGTCGAGAACAATAAAGTCCACGGGAAATACAAATTCCCCGACCTTAATCAACACATCTTCGAGCTCTCCCCTAGGTTTGGTGATCGAACGGTCTGCCATTTGGAGAGTGCAGTGAGCATGTTTTAACTCTCCAATCCCTAGTTGCTCATATACAGAATAAGGGAGTAGGTTAACACTTGTGCCGAGGTCTAAAAGAGCACGATTTATGTTCTTACCCCCAATAGAAATCGAAATAGTAGGACATCCTGGGTCCTTTCGTTTCTTTGGTAGCTGTGGGATAAAAGCAGTGTTGATATTATTAGCCATGAAGACCTTCTTCGGCACTTCGGTCTTCCTTTTACTAGTGCACAAGTCCTTAAGAATTTTCGCGTAAGCGGGGACTTGCTGAATTGCATCTAGGAGAGGGATATTGATGTTAACCTGTTTGAACATTTCTATTATTTTCTCCATATGATGACTCGTTTTGTTAGCCCTTAGCCGATTCGGGTAAGGTGCTTTCGCAATAAGTGCTGGGTCCATCATAGGAGAAGGAAAGGGGGGTAGACGAGATCCAAAAAGAGGAGTGGGGACCGTCTTTGGAGAACTATAAGGGTTGGGTGAAGGTGTTGAGCCTAATGGGAAATGGAGAATAGGCTCGCGAGAAGGTAGTGTGGTAGAAGAAGAAGGATCAGAAGGAGAAGTGTGGGGGGGAGGGTCTCAGCCGGGGTGTTGATATGATTTTCAGTATCATCAATACTTTCCCCGATATGATTGTTCAGCACTCTTCCTGATCTCAACGTTGTGATGGCATTTACATTGTAATGCCCAGGGTTCGGTAGGGGTTGAGAAGGAAGTTTCCCTTTTTTCTCTCGCACTCATTTCGGCTTTGAGTCGTGCGATTTCAGCTTCCATCGATCAGATACTCTCAGCTTGGGATGCTGAGTTTTTCTTTATCTCGCTGACGGAAGATCTAACCTCAGCCGAAACCTCTATGAAATTTGATAAAAGTGATTTCATGGTTTGAGTGAATTGAGAGAAATCGTCAGAACAGGTCACAGGATTAGACTATGTAGGAGTGTTGACCTGATTTTGGAAGTTTTGTGACTGGTGGGGGTGCTGAGTAAGTTGAAGGGGCTGCTGTGGTGGAGGAAGTGCCCTTTGAAATTGATTCGTGTTTGGAACCGTGTTTTGAGATTGGTTTTGGTTCCAAGCGAAATTTAGGTGATTCCTCCAACCCTGATTGTACGTGGAAGAATATGGATCGTTTCAAGGTCGTTGAAATGCGGCATTAGAATGCTCATGACCTTGAAACGCAGAGTTTAGTGGACATTCTTCCGTTAAATGAGACGGATCAGAACAGCACCCACAAACAGTTTTAGGGAGCGACATTGGGTTTAGGGAGGCTGTAGAAAATATGTGTTCCATAGCGTCGAGCTTCTTTTGCATTGCTGCCATTTCAGCTCGAACACCTATGGACACATCTACATGGTGTACGCCACCCCTATTCAATGGTTGGGTTCCACTCTCCCACTGTAATGATTTTTCTGCGAACTCTTCTAAATACTTCCAAGCCTCCCCATCATCTTTGGTCATAAAAGTACCTTGACACATGTTTTCAAGGCTCTGTTTAGTGCTTGGGTTAATGCCCTCATAAATGATTCGGCAAAGCTCCCATTTCGGGATGCCGTGATGAGGACACTGAACTAAAAGATCCTTGAAACGTTCAAAGCATTTCGAGAATGGTTCATTAGGGAGCTGGGCAAATTGGTTGAGTTCGCTACGGACTCGAGCTGTCTTTTGCATTGGGTAAAATTTCTTAAGGAATGCAGCGACGAATTCTTCCCAATTCGTAATGGAGTGTGCGGTAGTGTTATATAGCCACTTCTCGGCTATATCGCACAAAGTAAATGGAAGAAGTCGTAGACGCATAGCATCTACTGAAAGTTGTGACGTACCCATCATTGCGCATACGTTTTCAAATTTGGTAATGAAAACGTAAGCGTCGTCAGACTCGAGACCGTGGAATTTGGGTAAAAGATTGATATACTGGGGCTTAATTTCAAAATTATCCCCGTTGGCTGGTGGTGTGGATAAGCAGGTCGAAAGAGGACCTCGAATAGGGTAGCATCTCTCCTGGAGAGAGATGCGGGGTGGATTCTGCACACCAACGGACGGCGGCAGATTAGTGGAAAATAAGTTCGATGGATTCGGATCCATCGATGCGGGTGTGGTGGTGGGTAAAGAAAAGGTAAATGTAGAAATATCGACTTCGGAGTCGATAGGAGGTACGCGGACTAAACGGGCACTAGAATCCCGTGTCCAGCCTATCTTGTACTAAAAAGGGTTAGTACAAGTGGCAGCGTGGCTTTATAATTAGGGGAGAATGAATGAATGCGGTGCTTGCTTTTGAAAAAGGGACGGATTTTGAAAAAATGATGCAACACACAAAACCCTAAAATCTAATGGTCACCTAGGTCAGATCTCTAGACCGCTCCTAACTGCCAGAAGACAAGACGCAGGATAAAATCCTCCACTGCCTCTTTGTCCCTCCTGTGGCCAGGTAAGTGGGAGGTTTTCCACTACGTAAGTAGTGGACCTAATTAAGTAATCACTAGCCTTCGACACACTTTCCTAGACACCACAAGAGAAACGCGGATAAACAATAGATTACCCACGGCCTTCTTCTGTCCTAAGTGAGCGCGACGGTCCTTAGAGTCATCTCTATATTTCTTTTAATTAATGAGGGACAATGCGTATGGAGGTTTGTGATTTTTGGGGCTTGGGAAGGGTAATGAACTCCCCACCTAATTTGGATTTGGTCTTTGCCCCTTAATTTCTGTATTAGTAATGAAAACAACCAAGAAACAAAAATACGTACAAATTTAATTTTGCTATTTAGCGGCGCTGCGATTTTTGCAAAGAAGCCTGCAGAAAATATTAGTTGGAGCTAAAAAGAGGAGAAAGGAGAGAGCTAGAAATCACCTGCAGGCAAAATTTTCCAGAGAACCCTCAAGATTGCGGCGGTTCCACCGCAGATAGCTGCTTATGCCGCGTTTCAGCGGTCAGGTAATGGGATCACTGTACAATTTTTCTCCAGAAGACTTCTGTGGCCTTCCTCTGCTCTCTGGTATATCCAAAAAAATATTTCCATAGCACAGAAAGCTCCAGATCTCCTTGCAATCAAATCACAACACACGTATTAGGGTTTGTGCGAATTTTGATCTCAAGAAATGTAATATAATAAATCTTTCACTTCAAACTAAAAATGTAAACGAATTAGCGCGCGATCCCCGGCAACAGAGCCATTTGATTGATAAAAGAAAAATAGTTCTCTCGATTGGATTGTAATGTGAAAGTGTATCTCAAATCAAATAGTATCCGGCATCGGTGCTACTTGATTGATCGATTTTCTTGTTTGTGTCGGTATTAGAGAATGAATAAAATTCACAATCAAAGAATTATATTTGACCGCAATCAATAACGGTGTCAATTGTAGATCGTGAGTGCGGATCGTCCACAGGGATTGTGCGATTCGTTTCGATATTAAGTTGTTTGAATTGAAAAGTTAAGCAAAGATAAAAGAAAACATGATTCAAGAATGATCAAATTCAGGTGTCACAATTCTATTCAAGAATCAAGAAAATGATAAACAATCAAGAATCGGGTTTTGATGAATTCCAATCACTTAGGGTTTCAAGATTTGAAGTAAGATGCTCGTAGGAATCGATTAGGTTGTAGACGTGATGAAGATTCAAGATTACGATTTCTTATCCATTAGCGAATTGATGCTAACACGATGTCGATTGATGGAGGTTTAAGGATCTTGCGAAGAATTAGGGTTCTTCGTCCTATCTTTTGTCCTTTCGATGAATCGCATTCACTAGATAGCTTCTTGAAGATACAATGATCGATTCTTGAATTTCTAGATCGTATGAAAAGAATCAAGAAACCATTTCATATCGATCTAGATCATTGATCATTCTATTTTCAAGAATTTACAATTGCTATAAGACTTAAGAAAATGTTTAAAGATTCGTCAACATCATCATTCTACCACCATCTCGACTCCTCCACGAGCGGAGTTTATTCACACATCATCGCGAAGAATATATTCAAGAATTGAAAAGAACTCATGATGCTAGAATTAAAATGTAAACAAGTTTAAAGAATCTTCACCTTTATTACATCAACAAGAAGTTACAACTCTCAAGATTTACAAGAGGAAGGAACATCGCTCATCGAATCTCGCATCGCTCAGCTTCTTGAGTCTTGGATCTCTTCGATCTCGTGCTCCGATGAAGTCCGGCTTTGCTTCTAAAGGGTTGTAGAAGACTTGCTTGGCTTGAACTCCATGAATCTTGAAATGGGTATTTGTGGATTGGATTAGGGTTAGGGTTTCACACAAGCCCTGTCACTAGACTTGTGGAAGAAGATGAAGAAAGAGGTAAAGAATGAGGGAGATTTAGCTAACTAATGATTTAATGATGATTAACCTCAACCCTTAGATCTAGGTTCCTATTTATAGACATCAAAAACCCTAGATCTAGGATTTGAATTCTAAGTTTCCCTCCAAAAGTTTGTTAGATGAAATTCAAATTTCCCTCCAAAAGTTTGATGGATGAAATTCAAATTTTCCTCCAAAAGTTTGTTGGATGAAATTCAAATTTCCCTCCAAAAGGTTGTTGGATGAAATTTGAATTTCCCTCCAAAAGTTTGTTAGATAAAATTTGAATTTCCCTCCAAAGGTTTGTTGGATGAAATTCAAATTTCTCTCCAAAAGGTTGTTGGATGAAATTTGAATTTCCCTCCAAAAGTTTGTTGAGGAGAAGCTTCTAGATGTGATTAGTTAGGAGGGAGCTTCTAGAAGAGGTTAGTTAGGAGCTTAATTAGGATTAGCTTAATTAATGATCTTTGCTGATTTGGTAGAAGACTCTGGAGAATTCTGGAATTTGACGTGTCAAAATGAGGTGTAGCCACTGAGAGAAGAATTATGCACCAAAATTCAAGTGATGATGTGGAAAAAGCGCCGCGGTTCCGCGGCATAAGCTGGCTCCCGACGCGGTTCTGCGGCTCTTTGGGGGATTCATGGCTTGAAACTTCAATAGTAGTTCTTGGGTTGTCTTATAGACCTTCCTTTGATATGTTTATTTGTATTTCTCCCTTTGGATTGCTACCAGATCTGAAAACATGGAGTTGGTGTATTTTTTATCAGCTTCTTTTGGCTTTGCTCCTGCAATTTCCTGCACACATCTCGAGACAAGTGTTGCGCAAATACAGAGATGATGCGATGCCATAAAATACAGTCAATTTCCCTTAAAGTGCCGGTTTTAAAGTCTAACACATACAATCTGATATTTTACGACTGATTTGTTAATATGTGAAATATGAATGCCGAACACTTCTAAATGAGTGCAAAAGATGGGGAAATTGCCGTGTTAAAAATACATTATTTTCGACTGATCAGGACCTTGCCAAGTGAAACCAATCCTAAACCTTTATACCTCTACACCTCCATCTTAGAACCTGAATTGATTAATATCCATGCTTTTGATGAGGTGTCTGATAATGTTGATTTTCACTTGATCGAGGATATTGACGCCGGGAATATTTTGGATGATGAACCCGTAGATTTGGATGAGTTTTTCTCTCCAATTAATCATCCCGAGTCATTAAATGTTTTTCCCGAACTTCATATGCATCTTGATTTTGATGATAAATGCATGGATGAGCTAATTTTTTAGGAGAACATTGAGGAAATTTTTGAGGATGAACCAGTTTTAATTGATGGATTGGATTTTTCAATTCATCATGTTCCTTCCATTGACTGTGTACATCCTCCCGAACCTTTACCTGATACCCCTCCTCGTTCACTTTCCTCTACCCTTTCCATCGTTCCGACCTTACAAGAAATCGTATCACTTTCATTTCATATGTCTAGTTTACCAAGTTCGGCGTACCCATGGTTTCTCACGAATCTTGAGGGATTTGGCCCAATTTCTCGCCATATTGATAGATTAGTACAATCCATCTTTTCACATCGATCATTACAGATTGTACTAATTTATGCAATCCATTTCCATCCTCAAGTTCGTATTCCACTTCTTTCTCCTTTCCGCCATTCTTCTTCTTATATATCGAGACCGCATCCCGCTTCAATCTCCATACGGTCTCGCGTATTCTCCATTTCTTACCTATCCGCATTCTTTCACCAACTAGCACTGTTCCCCTCCGAACGGCAGCCGAGACGTGAGGACGTCTTGCCTGAAATTCGGGGCAGATGCTATTTGGTTTTATCCGTCCACCTCTCCGAAGATGCCAAGTTGATTTATGGCACCGTGTATCGGAGGTTTAGACGGATGCGGCCGATGTAGCAGACTTCGTCAGATTCCCCCTCGCTTGAGGGGTTTTTGATTGTGGGGACGCTCTTCCCTGCAGGCGCAAGCCCCTGCAGTTAATTACGCTACCGCTTCGCGGTAACAACTTTCTCCTTCTCCAGAATTTCACTTCGTGTCGTGGGTGTTTGTTTTGTTTGTGGTTGCCCGTGGATTGTATACGGAGACTGAGTAATGCCGTCGCCCGTAGGACGTGGATTAGTCCAAATCCGTATTTACGTAGATTTGGGTTTGGTGTTTTTAGTTTAAGGATACCTTAATCGTATTGAGGCTAAGATCAACTTAAACGTTCGTTAAGGATACGTTAGTCCTGTTTGAGACTAAGATCGACTTAACGTGGTGATCCATTTAATATAAGGCCGTCGGGACTCGTCACCTCTTTGACGTCGTTGAAGGATTACAACGATAGGTATCAGAGGAGTTCGGAGATGTACCCTTGAACCAAAGTTGATTAGGGAATATGTAGTCTGTTTGAATGTTTAAGGATACGTTAGCCGTGTTTGGGGCTATGATCAACTTAAACGGGACCGTTTAGATCAGGCAAAAGAGCATTTGGAGGCTCTATTGTTCCAGTTTAGGGACGTGGTGGTCCATGTTCCAGTTTAGGGACATGGTGGTCCATCGCCAGTTTAAGGACGTGGTGGTCCATTATTAGTTTAAGGACGTTTCGGTCCAACGTTCCCATTTTGGGATGAATATTAGTTTAAGGACGTTTCGGTCCAATATTAGTTTAAGGACGTTTCGGTCCACGAGTTTAGGGATCCCGCGGTCCATATTCATGTGTGGTCGTTGGGACTCGTCGCCTCTCTGACGTCGTTGAAGGATTACAATGAGAAGTGTCAGAGGAGTTTGGAGATGTACCCTTGAACCGGAGGTAAATTAATTTAAGGAGCAGCCGTGCTCAGTCAATTTAATTTGAGGACTTACGGCCACGATTGGGCTAAGTCCAATTGAAGATGTTCAGCATTTTATCTGCTTTCTTGTTGCATTTCTTTTTATTTTTATTTGGGCTTTACCCATGAAAGATGCAGAGCATCAATTTGTTTTGGGCTCTGCCCATTTATAAATGATGCGCAACATCAATTTTACTTGGGCTCTGCCCTTTATTTCTTTGCAATTTAATTTGGCTTGTTAGGTCTTTTTGATTTGGGCCTGGCCCTTTAAGAAATGTCTTGCATTTATCAGGCGCTTTACGCCAATCAGAGAACGCAAGCGCTTGTAGTGTTTACACGTGTCGCGCAAGCGCAATGCACTGCGCCTGCGCTGCTGATACGTGGCGCGCTCTGGTGGCTTGCGCCAACCCAGGAGCGCAACAGCGCGGTTTGCAAGTGCAAGGCACTATGATTTAAGAATCTTTTAGATTCAAGAAACAATGGTTCATAAAAGAAGTGCAAAGAACTATTCGTTTCCTTGACCTAATTTAGATCAAAGAAAAAACAAGTTTTTCTCTTTTTATTTCAGGAACCAAAGGTTCATAAAAGTGCACAGCACTATTCTTTATTTTGTTTTTCTTGTTTTAAAGAACCAGTGGTTCATAAGAAGTGCAAAGCACTGTTTATTATCTGAAGATCATTGATCTTGTTTTTAGATCAATGATCTATTAGAAGAAATTTCTTCTATTTTGTGAAGGCTTTTACCTTTTTCTTGAAACTTTTTCTGAGTTCTCTCTGTTTGAAGCTCTTGATTTCTCATAAGTGTTCATCCCTTTGAATTGAGGTCTAGGGTCCTTTTTATAGTGCCCATAAATTAGTTAAATTTGTTAAAAAGATCTTTCTCTGAGTGATTTGGGAAATTTTTCCCACCGTTGGATCTTTGATCCAAGGGCTTCTGTTTTACATAACAAAATCTTTTTGTTTTAAAAAGAACAGAAAAGATTTCTTTAGAATTTTAATTCTGTTTGGTGCAAATGCTCTAGAGCATGACACGTGTCGCGCAGCGCAACTGCTCTAGCGCATTAGCGCTGACACATCTGCGCTGACACGTGTCGCGCAGCGCAACTGCGCTAGCGCATCTGCGCTGACACGTGTCGCGCAACGCAGTGCTTGCGCAACTGAAGCGTTGCTTTCTTTAATTTTAGTTTAAATAGAGCTTTTCTCTGATTGGGCGCGCCTTCTTGGGCACTGCGCTGATGCATCTGTGCCTGACACGTGGCGCGTTGCGCACAGCGCAAAGGATCTGAAGCGTTGCTTCATTTATTAAAGTTTAAATTTTCAAAGCAGAACTTTGCTCTGATTGGAGGAAGATGAAGCGTTGCTTCATCTCCTACCTCGGAATTTGAACAGAGCTTTGCTCTGATTGGGGTAAACAAATGCCCCCCCCCCCACACCGTTGCGCTTACGTGGCCCCAAACATGAGCGCAACGGTGGCGGAATTCCAACTGTTGCGGCAATTTTGGAAGTTGAAAGGGCACTCGATGCCTATAAATAGGATCTTTGGTCCTGCACAGATGATTATCATCTTTAAAATTCTCATTTTCAGAAACTTCAGAGCTTTGCTCTTCCCTTCAAGAACTCTCAGAGTTAGATTTTCTTTAAGAGAAACTATTTAAGTAAGAATTAGTCTTAAATTAAATCAATTTTAATTAACAGAGTTTTGCTCTCATAGATCTTTGATCTAAAGAAAATCCTTTTGGGGTTTTACCAAAATAGAGCCTTGCTCTTAGGAATCTGTTTCAGGGTTTTTTAACCCATGAACAAAATTTTGCGTCTTTGGCAAAACATATATCTCTTTGATCTAAAAAAAATGAACTCTTAAGAGTTCGAATATGGATAATGAAAATTAAAAATGGAGTTTTGTATTTAATGGATTATATCATCTTTTAATAGTAACAATCTTAGAGTTCTCGGGGGATTTATTTAAATTCCCCCTATTAGGATTTTGGTAGTCAGTCCTGTTTGCAGAGCACTGCTCTCGAGGAGTTTAACTCTCGGTGTATATTATTTTTCTTTTTATCGCTAATCTTCCTATGGTATTTCCTCCAGGCATAATGGCGGTGCGTATATACAGTTTGCACGAGTTCATCACCTACGACGATATCCGCGCACAGGGCCGTCATCAAAACCAGGAGTTTACAGACGCCCAGTATGCAGAGGTCATGGGTCGCCTCAACGCAAGCGGTGGTTGGCTGCTTCCTCGTCGTTCAGCTCTCTTGAAGGTCATGCTGGGAGCAATATGGAGAGCACTTCTGGGGTTTCACGAGGCCCTACCGCTCAATGCGCTGGATGATGCTGAAGACAAGGTGCATTCAGTGTACCTGACGGAGCTGATCTCGAAGAAACGACGGGACAGCTTCATCGACATCCTACATCAAATTTTCCAGCAGACGACGATAGTCGCTGCTTATCGAAGGCTGGAAGGGCTTGCCGAGGATCTTGACATACAGGAGCGCGAGAGGCTGCGCACAAGAATAATCAGAAAAGCCAGAAGAACTCTGGATGGCCTTAATTTTGAATTCCTCAATCCGTGCACTGGATCTGAGGTTATTCCATTGTAATAATATTTTTCGTTTATTGCTTTTATAATTGTAAGAACTTTTGGCAATATTAATGGAAAATTTTTATCTCAGCTTGTCTCTATTTTTCGTTCTGAATCTTTTGCTTATGCATGAATGAGTGTGTCTCGAACGCCTGATCAAATGTAAATCGGATGCTCTTTCTGTCGCTTTCTTCTTTCTCTTATTATCAGCATGTTGTCACAATTAGCAGATAATAGAGTAAGCACTTTGATTTCTTTACGAGATAGCGATGGCTTAGACCGCAGGTTCAGATCTGCCGCCTAAGACTTTTCAACTCTATGAGCCGTGAGGGTCTCACAGAGATTTTTCTCCTTACGGATCGAGAGGATCTCGTAAGTGGGTTTTCTTCTTAGGAATCGTGAGGATTCCTAAGTGTGTTTTCTCTTGTAAGTCGTAAGGATCTTATAAGAGAATTTATTCCCTTACGAGTCGTGAGGACCAGCAAGTGATGGGTGAAGTTGTCCTTATCTGCATTTCACGGAGTCAGGAGTCGCTCTGGATGCTTCCCACGGGTTCACTGCTGTGTTCGGCGAGGACTAGGCTCCACTCTGGAAGCTTCGCACGGGTTTACTGCCGTGCTCTGCGAGGACCAGGATCCGCTCTGGACGTTTTCCACGGGGTCAGGATTGACATAAGCCGCTTTCTACGTAGCCAGGAATTTTTGCTCTAGATGTTTCACACGGGGTCAGGATTGACATAAGCCACGTTCCACGTAGTCAGGAATTTTTGCTCTAGATTCTTCCCACGGGTTCATTGCCGTGTTCGGCGAGGACTAGGTTCCGCTCTGGATGCTTCGCACGGGTTCACTGCCGTGCTCTGCGAGGACCAGGATCTGCTCTGGACGTTTTCCACGGGGTCAGGATTGACATAAGCCGCTTTCCACGTAGCCAGGAATTTTTGCTCTGGATGTTTCACACGGGGTCAGGATTGACATAAGCCGCGTTCTACGTAGCCAGGAATTTTTGCTCTAGATGCTTCCCACGGGTTCACTGCCGTGTTCGGGGAGGACTAGGCTCCACTATGGATGCTTCGCACGGGTTCACTGCCGTGCTCTGCGAGGACTAGGATCCGCTCTGGACGTTTTCCACGGGTTCAGGATTGACATAAGCCGCTTTCCACGTAGCCAGGAAATTTTGCTCTGGATGTTTCATACGGGGTCAGGATTGACATAAGACGCGTTCCACATAGCCAGGAATTTTTGCTCTAGATGCTTCCCACAGGTTCACTGCCGTGTTCGGCGAGGACTAGGTTCCGCTCTGGATGCTTTGCACGGGTTCACTGCCGTGCTCTGCGAGGACCAGGATCCGCTCTGGACGTTTTCCACGAGGTTAGGATTGACATAAGCCGCTTTCTACGTAGCCAGGAATTTTTGCTCTTGATGTTTCACACGGGGTCAGGATTGACATAAGCCGCGTTCCATGTAGCCAGGAATTTTTGCTCTGGATGCTTCACACGGGGTCAAGATTGACATAAGCCACGTTCCACGTAGCCAGGAATTTTTGCTCTGGATGTTTCACACGGGGTCAGGATTGACATAAGCCGTGTTCCACGTAGCCAGGAATTTTTGCTCTAGATGCTTCCCACGGGTTCACCGCCGTGTTCGGCAAGGACTAGGTTCCACTCTGGATGCTTCGCACGGGTTCACTGCCATGCTCTGCGAGGACCAGGATCCGCTCTTGACGTTTTCCACGGGGTCAGGATTGACATAAGTCGCTTTCCACATAGCCAGGAATTTTTGCTCTGGATGCTTCACACGGGGTCAGGATTGACATAAGCCGCGTTCCACGTAGCCAGGAATTTTTGCTCTAGATGCTTCCCACGGGTTCACTGCCGTGTTCGGCGAGGACTAGGTTCTGCTCTGGATGCTTCGTACGGGTTCACTGCCGTGCTCTGCGAGGATCAGGATCCGCTCTGGACGTTTTCCATGGGGTCAGGATTGACATAAGCCGCTTTCCACATAGCCAGGAATTTTTTTTTATTGTATCCGTATTTCATGGAATGAGGGTTTGACTATGGGTGATTTGTATATTGCCGAGCCATGGAACTGGGAGTTTCCGCTGTTCCGCTTCGCTTGAAGTTGTATCCGTTGTTACGAGACGAGTGTTGAGATGACCTCTAGGTCATTTGCGACCCGTTGAGATTTGGCTTCTTCTTATGATGAAACCTGGGAGCGTCCCCGACGGGCCAATCCCTCAAGGTATGTTCTTTCTATCCCGCCCGGTGAGTATGATCCCTTCTTTGTTTACGCCTTTGGATTGTATACAGGGTGTGATGTAACATCACCTGTAGGGCATAGATTTCATTTTTCATTTTGTTTCTTTTTCCGCGATGCTCTATCATTTCAGCTTTTATATCGCGAAGGTCGCGATTGCCCTATCATTTCGGCTATTTTTCGTGGTGCCCCATCATTTCGGCTATTTATTTTATTTTTATTCCCTGCTTTTTATTGTTAGTTGCCCTATCATTTCGGCTATTTTCATGCATACATTCTTACTTGCTGATTTTTATTGTTAGTTGCCCCATCATTTCGGCTATTTTCATGCATACATTCTTACTTGCTGATTTTTATTGCAAGTTGCCACATCATTTCGGCTATTTTCATGCATACATTCTTACTTGCTGATTTTTATTGCAAGTTGCCCCATCATTTCGGCTATTTTCATGCGTACATTCTTACTTGCTGATTTTTATTGCAAGTTGCCCCATCATTTCGGCTATTTCGTATGCATGTGCGGCTCGCTGGCTTTTTGCCGTAAATCTGAAATTAAACACCGATTTCGGCATCAGCACCGCTACTGCTGGAATATTGCCAGGAGCGAATCATCATCTGCCTTCGTCGATGTCGAACAAAGGTGGCTTAGCGAACAGGGTTAGGGTCCTGTCGACTAAGGCTTTTAACTTCATGAGCCATAAGGGTCTCACAAAGGTATTTCTCCCTACAAGTCGTGAGGATCTTGTAGGTGTATTTTCTCCTCAGGAATTGTGAGGATGCCTAAGTGTATGTTCCTCTATAAGTCATAAGGATCCTACAAGAGAGTTTTCTCCTTCTAAGTCGAGAGGACTTATAAGGGTTGTTCATCATGCGTACATATTCCCAATCACGGATGAAATTTTGTTAGGGGAATGTTTATTCGCGCCCGTGGATTGTATACAAGGGTCAGTGTTGAGCCACTTGTAGGGCAATATCGAAAATTGTGGGGGTTGCTTAACCACAAGTTTAGGTTTCTGTAACTTAAGACTTTCAAATCTTATGAACCGTGAGGGTCCCATAAGAGAGTTCTCTTTACGAGTCGTGAGGATCTCGCAAGTGTAATTTCTCCTTAGGAATCGTGAGGATCCCTAAGTGTGTTGCTCCCTTGTGAGTCCTAAGGATCTCACGCGGGTGTTTTCTCCTTAAAAGGTCGAGAGGACCCTGCAAGTGTCTTCTAACGAGATTGCGCCCTTTCGGGTTTTCACAAACACTCGACGGTAGTCCTGCTGTTTTTACTCACGGAGCCCTTTCGGGTTTTCATCCATGCCCATTTTTCTTATGAACATACCGTTTTTTTTGTTTTTTTTTAACGAGGCTGCGCCCTTTCAGGTTTTCATAAACACTCGCCGGTAGCCCTGTTGTTTTTACTCACGGAGCCCTTTCGGGTTTTCATCCGTGTCCATTTCGCTTATGGACATACCGTTTTTATTTTTTTTTATTTTTTTTATTATTATTTTTTATTCATATATTTTTTTTCTTTTTTTTATCTCGTCAGCCTAAGGATGCTGCGGTAGTAGTTTAATGACGTTTCGGTCATTTGCAAGTTTTAGGACATTGCGGTCCGTCGTTAGTTTAAGGACGTTTCGGTCCATCGTTAGTTTAAGGACGTTGCGGTCCGCCGTCGCCGTATTTGAGGCGAACATCTAGTTTATTGACTTTTCGGTCCCTGGGGCCTTCCCTATTAATGAGCATGATGCCCCCGGCGTCTCCATCTTTCCCAACGCGTGCGGTTGTGGCGGGCTTACCTTCCAGTTTTCGGAGATGACGAACCTGCCTTGTTGGTATTGATCTTCAACCCAATTTTTGAAGACGTAGCAATTCTCGATCAGGTGACCCAGTACTCGATGATAGGGACAGTAGTTGGGCTCATTGACGTCATTTGGTTGCGACGGACGTTTTGGCTCCAGCAGATTTATGAGTCGGTTGCGCAACGCCATCTCGAAAAGTCCCCTTGTTTTATCTTGCGGAAACGAGTAAGGACGTTTCAACTTTTCTTGGAGGGGTTGCCGCTTGTTGTTTCGGCAAACAACCGGTCTAGGGCCACTCGATTGCTGTTGAGCACTGGCTACGAGGGCTGTTTTTCCCTTCCCTTTATCCTTTTTACTCGATCCTTTGTTTGCGGGGCCGAGATTTTTTTCGAGTAGTGTGTGATTGCATGGCTGAACGTCCTCACAACTTCTCAATTCTTTCATCTTTGAAATGGATTCCTTGAGGAGAGGGTTGAGGGCAGCCTTTTCGTCAGAGTCGCTTCCAAAGGTGATAATTTGCGATCCTTTGGAGTCGGCTATATGACAGTCGGCGGCGGCTCTTTTGCGCTCATCTATCACATTTTTCTGATGTCTACGAGCCCCACACTTTGTCCTGTTGAAGTATTGCTTTTGAGCGACATATCCTTGCCACCAACACTTAAAGGAGTCACAGTCTTCGGTAGGATGTGTGATCTTCTGATGATATAAGCAGAAGTTAGGATACATCTCTACTTCACCGAGAGTATTTTCTTCAGAGGGTGGTAGCACCATTCCCGCTAACAGGGCTTTAGCGAACCTTTTCCTCGTCTTGAATTTGTTTTTATTCGCAGCGGATGGCTTTTGATTTGACGGGGGTGTCTCGACTCTTTGGTCTAGTCGTCGGTGTTTGGCTCCTCCCAGTATGGCCATCTCATGCTCTTGATTGGCTTTAACTTTCAGACGAATCTCATTCAGGAAGGCATCGATCAACTCGTCTAACGGCCGCGAAATTTCTTGCTCAAGGTCCGTGCTCGGTTTCTCAGCGCAAAGAGCCTCTTTATCATCCACCAATGAGTGAGAGATCACGTAACAAGTCGCTACGTAGTCTTCAGACTCGTCTGATGAGTCTTCTCCATCATTTTCGTCTTCGACAAAAGAACAAGCTGCCCCCATCATGTCCGTCTTCTTTGGAGTGTGCGGCCGGGGTGGATTTACCTTCCACTTTTCAGATAGGGCAAACTTGCCTTGTAGGTATTGATCTTCAATCCATCCCTTGAAGATGAAGCAATCCTCAATCGGATAGCTTGCCGTTTGATGATAAGGGAAATAATTGGGGTTATTCTCCTCGTTGGGTTGTGGCGGTTGCCTTGAATTCGGCGGGTTGATAAGCCTGTTGCGCATAGCCAGCTCGAACAGCCTCTTCGTCTTATCCCGCGGGAATGAGTAGGGGCGCCTCATTTTCTCAATATAGAACCGCCGTCTCTCTCCCAACTGATCCGCTAGCTTTGGGGTGCTGGGTTGCTGATGAGCATTCGCAACGAAGGTTGCCTTCCCTTTACCCTTGTCGTTCCGCGGTTCTGGCTTTGGGGGAGAAGGTTTGTGACCCATTTGATCCATCTGGGCCAGCTTGTCGATCAAAGCCTGGAATGTAGACGGCTTAAAGAACATCATGAACTGTGAGATAGTGGCATGAGGGTCTAGGGTACCCACGAACATGCCCACCGCAGGCGCTTCTTCAATGCGTTGTTCGCATTTTGACCACAAGTTTCGCCAGCGTATAGCGTACTGGACCCACGTATCGCCCGGCCTTACTCTGACATTAATCAATGCTATTATCGGGGCCCGTTCGCTGGCGCTTGCGAATCGCTGAGTGAATAGCAATTCCATTTCAGCGAACGTCTTGACAGAATCGTTCGGGAGTTCGGAATACCATTCGAACGCTGTTTCTGACAAGCTGCCGACGAATTGGCGAAGCATCAATTTGTCATCGCCTCCAGTATTGCCGCATAAGACCCTGAATTGAGCGACACACTGATGCGGATTCCCTGTCCCTTTATATATGTGGAACTTAGGTATTGTATAGCCCGGCGGGTACTGTATCTGATCATACTAGCCCGGATATGGTCGTCCTGTTTGGACGATCTGACCGGCTGCCTTAGTCGCATGATGAACCCATATCTGTTGGGCTATATATTCGTCAAGGTCAGCTTTGGAGATTGCCTCCTCCTTGGTTGCTGACAAAGCCAGTGGAGGATTTCACGTTTCTCTCCTGTCGTCTTCAAGGACGACCGGAGGATCTTCAGCAGGAGGGTTCTGCTGAATCATCATCCCTACCATATCTTGGAAGAGAAGCGCCATTTATTTTATATTAGCCGCTTGCTCTGCGGCTTCTTTGTCCTTCTTTTCGAGGACTCTGCGTAGGTAATCAGCGTCAGTTTCTTGTTCATGACGCTGCTCTGATGATGCCTCTGAGCTTTCTTTTGGCTCTGTAAGAGCGGCCATTGCAGTCATCATCTCCTGAAGATTTTGCTGCTGCTCCTGAGCTTTGGTCACGGATCGGGTGAGTGGTCAGTGACCCGTCGAAGCACGGCTTTTCTCTTTTCCAGAAGCCATATAAACAGTGTGCACTTCGAGCAGTTCGAGCAATTTGAGGCCATTGATGCTTGATTTCTGCGCCAGACAAAAGACCAAATCTTAGTAACTTGAAATCCAAAGGCAACCATTAACAAACCGCAACTCGTTCGCAAAGATGACACACGAAGTGTGGAGTGGAAAGAAGAAAAAGGTCCCACCGGGCGTGCCAGAATCTGTTCCCCTCCGAACGGCGGCCGAGACGTGAGGACGTCTTGCCTGAAATTCGGGGAAGATGCTATTTGGTTTTATCCGTCCACCTCTCCGAAGATGCCAAGTTGATTTATGGCACCGTGTATCGGAGGTTTAGACGGATGCGGCCGATGTAGCAGACTTCGTCAGATTCCCCCTCGCTTGAGAGGTTTTTGATTGTGGGGACGCTCTTCCCTGTAGGCGCAAGCCCCTGCAGTTAATTACGCTACCGCTTCGCGGTAACAACTTTCTCCTTCTCCAGAATTTCACTTCGTGTCGTGGGTGTTTGTTTTGTTTGTGGTTGCCTGTGGATTGTATAAGGAGACTGAGTAATGCCGTCGCCCATAGGACGTGGATTAGTCCAAATCCGTATTTACTTAGATTTGGGTTTGGTGTTTTTAGTTTAAAGATACGTTAACCGTATTGAGGCTAAGATTAAATTAAATGTTCGTTAAGGATACGTTAGTCCTGTTTGAGACTAAGGTCGACTTAACGTGGTGATCCATTTAATATATGGCCGTCGGGACTCGTCACCTCTCTGACGTCGTTGAAGGATTACAACGATAGGTGTCAGAGGAGTTCGGAGATGTACCCTTGAACCGAAGTTGATTAGAGAATATGTAGTCTGTTTGAATGTTTAAGAATACGTTAGCCGTGTTTGGGGCTAAGATCAACTTAAACGGGACCGTTTAGATCAGGCAAAAAAGCATTTGGAGGCTCTATTATTCCAGTTTAGGGACGTGGTGGTCCATGTTCCAGTATAGGGACGTGGTGATCCATCGCCGGTTTAAGGACGTAGTGGTCCATTATTAGTTTAAGGACGTTTCGGTCCAACGTTCCCATTTTGGGATGAATATTAGTTTAAGGACGTTTCGGTCCAATATGAGTTTAAGGACGTTTCGGTCCGATATTAGTTTAAGGACGTTTCGGTCCAATATTAGTTTAAGGATGTTTCGGTCCACGAGTTTAGGGACCCCGCAGTCCATATTCATGTGTGGTCGTTGGGACCCGTCTCCTCTCTAACGTCGTTGAAGGATTACAACGAGAAGTGTCAGAGGAGTTCGGAGATGTACCCTCGAACCGGAGGTAAATTGATTTAAGGAGCAGCCGCGCTCAGTCAATTTAATTTGAGCACTTACGGCCACGATTGGGCTAATTCCAATTGAAGATGTTCGGCATTTTATCTGCTTTCGTGTTGCATTTCTTTTTATTTTTATTTGGGCTCTACCCATGAAAGATGCAGAGCATCAATTTGTTTTGGGCTCTGCCCATTTATAAATGATGCGTAGTATCAATTTTACTTGGGCTCTGCCCTTTATTGCTTTGCAATTTAATTTGGCCTGTTAGGTCTTTTTGATTTAGGCCTGGCCCTTTAAGAAATGTCTTGCATTTATCAGGCGCTTTGCGCCAATCAGAGAGCGCAAGTGCTTGTAGTGTTGACACGTGTCGCGCAAGCGCAATGCGCTGCGCCTGCGCTGCTAACACGTGGCGCGCTCTGGTGGCTTGCGCGAACCCAGGAGCGCAACAGTGCAGTTTGCAAGTGTAAGGCACTATGATTTAAGAATCTTTTAGATTCAAAAAACAATGGTTCATAAAAGAAGTGCAAAGCACTATTCATTTCCTTGACCTAATTTAGATCAAAGAAAAAACAAGTTTTTCTCTTTTTATTTCAGGAACCAAAGGTTCATAAAAGTGCAAAGCACTATTCTTTATTTTGTTTTTCTTGTTTTAAAGAACCAGTGGTTTATAAGAAGTGCAAAGCACTGTTTATTATGTGAAGATCATTGATCTTGTTTTTAGATCAATGATCTATTAGAAGAAATTTCTTCTATTTTGTGAAGGTTTTTTACCTTTTTCTTGAAACTTTTTCAGAGTTCTCTCTGTTTGAAGCTCTTGATTTCTCAAAAGTGTTCATCCCTTTGAATTGAGGTCTAGGGTCCGTTTTATAGTGCACATAAATTAGTTAAATTTGTTAAAGAGATCTTTCTCTGAGTGATTTGGGAAATTTTCCCTACCGTTGGATTTTTGATCCATGGATTTCTGTTTTACAGAAGAAAATCTTCTTGTTTTAACAAGAACAGAAAAGATTTCTTTAGAATTTTAATTCTGTTTGGCGCAAATGCTCTAGAGCGTGACACGTGTCACGCAGCGCAGCTGCGCTAGCGCATCTGCGCTGACACGTGTCGCGCAGCGCAGTGCTTGCGCAACTGAAGCGTTGCTTTCTTTAATTTTAGTTTAAATAGAGCTTTGCTCTGATTGGGCGTACCTTCTTGGGCACTGCGCTGATGCATCTGCGCCTGACACATGGTGCGTTGCGCATAGCGCAAAAGATCTGAAGCGTTGCTTCATTTATTAAAATTTAAATTTTCAAAACAGAGCTTTGCTCTAATTGGGGGAAGATGAAGCGTTGCTTCATCTCCCGCCTCGGAATTTGAACAGAGCTTTGCTCTGATTGGGGTAAACAAGCACGTTATAGAGATAAAATCTTTGAATGGTTGGTACTAACTTTTGTCCTATGTAAGGCATTGTATAGCTTGATACTGTTCTTTCCCCCCTAATCCTGAACTTCACCACTTAAACAGTGGAAACACTGTTTTACTTAAATTTGGGGGGAACCTTTTTATATATATTTTTTGTTTTCCTTTTTGTTTTGTATATAATTTTTTTTAGGGAGCGCAAATAATTTTGACCCTCTTGGTGTAGCCTGACAGTGAGGGCACTGTCAAGTTTAAGTTTGGGGGTGTGCTCGGTAAGCTTTCTTCCTTCGCATTCATTTGTATATTCTGCATTTGCATACCTTATTTAAAAAAAACCGATAAAAAATCGAAAATTTTCCAAAATATAAAAACTTTGTCGTCAACTTAGGTAATAGGGTAACTTAGATTTTTATTCTGAAAGCTTAGTTGATATGTTAGAAATAACTAAATCCTAGGCTTAGTAATTGAAATCCCTAAAAATAACCCTCATTCTGTTTAAACTTGGTGATTATACGTCCTTACAGTTTTTTTTATAGAAGTAGATAATCTTGAGTTCAGTTCTTGAGTTAAGTCAAGATGAAGGGAAAGTATTGAAGCTTTACTGAAGTATAAGTCTGAAAAATAGTTTCTTTTCTTGAGTTCAAATTTAGAAAGTATACACCCTACAAACTGCACTTACACGCACCTTGAAACTTGGGATAGTAGAGGATACCTAGAAATACTCTTGCCTGAAAACCTAGTATGAAAGAAAAAACGGTATTTAAAGCTAAACACCAAAAGAGTATTATTGAAAAATATATCCGGTCTTGAAAAAGAAAAAGAAAAAAGAAAAAGAAAAATAGAATAAAGTCAAAACCTAGAAACTGCTAATTACGCTTTAAGCTCACACATTCAGTAATCGGCCGTTAGTGCCTCAAGAAGCATTAATAGTCGCATGAAAGGTATGTGAGCAACACCGTCCATCATTAATGAAAAGAAGTAGTATTATATATTAGGGCAAGGGTACTATAACTTGAATTGAATTCTTGAGTGTAGGGGTGCAAAATTTACACACACGTAGAGATATACAATCGATGTTTGGATAAAAGATAGAAATAAAAGAATAAGACTTGTGTTTTATGTAAAGTTGATAAAAATCCCTGATTTAAGACCGCACTCTAGAAAGAAAACTCAGGAAATACCAACATCTTTCTAAACTTTTTTGGAACGTATAGGATCTAAGGTTAAATAAATAGGAGGTGTGAAACATATGGGTTGGATGTTTCTAACTTAGGATGATAGAATTCTAGCATAAATACCGAACTGTAGGAGTAGAATCGATGTTAACTTATGACACTAGCTTGATGGGATTTTGTGGGTATAATCCGCTGAAAACCCTCAGGAGACAACACTCCTCCTACTAGGGACACCTAGAGGTTTAACGGCTTGTTGCACAAGCTCGGTGCAATCGCGTTCCCTACGAAAGTGAGGTTAGGACTTTTTGTGAATAATTGGTTTTGCTCGGGACGAGCAAAAGTTAAGTTTGGGCGTATTTCTTCACACTAGAATATTACATTTAATACCGCCCATTCTTATGCCCGTTTGTTTATAGGTAGGTGCTTTTAATCCGTGTTTGCTACATATTTACAGTCTACAGGTTCCTAGTCCAAAATAACGCAAATGATACAAAATCTCAACTGTTATGCCAAAATCCAGAACATCTGTTGCCAGCAGATAAAAGCCGGGTTCCGATCATCCGTATCCGTCCAGTGCCGCGTACCAGTTCCAGAGACAAGACAAATGACAGTGGTCATTCGTGTCTAGGACAAGCACAAAGCACGAGAGGGGCAGCACAAGAATCAATGGGTGCGCGGAGCTCGAGGGAGAAAAGGTCAAAAGTATTATTCTAGATGCCATTTTGGACTGTTGCAGATCTGAAGAAATTGTTGAAGCAATTTGCAATTTGCAACATATAGAACAACAAAGGATAGCAACATAAAGAAACACAGAAAAACGAGACCCCAATTCCACAAAACCACGGCGGAACCGCCGCCAAATGTGGGTTTTCGCGGCGGATACGCCACGGTTTAGTGACATCATCTGACCAAATTTTGGGAGTAGTTTTGTCATTTCATTTGGGGCCAAAATGTTGCCCTAGAGTTTCAGCACGCAGCCTATAAATAGCCCAATTTTGTGCCAAGCCAAGGGTCTTCTTCATGTCTTCTTTTCCCGTCTCTTTTAGTATAGTTTAGTTAAGCTTCTTCTTCTTCTTCATGTCTTCCTCTATGAAAATTGTAGTGAGAGCTTTTTGAGTGGATGATGAAATGAAGATGAGGGTTATTTTTATCTTGTCTCTTTTATTTATTGTCTTATAATTTTATTGTCTTGTAATTTTATTATCTTGTATTGTAATTTCAATTCTTGTTGTTAACTAGTTGTTGTTATTTCTTTTCTTGTTCTCTTTTCTTTTCTTCTTCTTATCCTTATTATTTCCATGCGATAATACTCGACGGAGTTCCTTGCTATGGTGAGGACCCAAGAGTTAGCTTGCTTCACTTGTAAAACCGTATTTTTCTCTTTTCTTCTTTCTTGTTTTGTTTTCTTTTCTTTTATAATGTGTGAATAATTTCCTCCTTATTAAAGCTAAGGAAGGTGGTATGAGGGATGGAGAAATCCCTTGTGCTTCTCTTCGCCAAATATCTTGAAACGAACCCTGACCAAACAAACGCAACCCCCTCACTTAGGCGCACTATACGTGATATGTAGCCGCGATCTAAGTTGAGAAGTCCTTTAAGCGCACTACAACGTGACATGTAGTTGTGACTTATTTGGATACATGGTTGCGGGTGTTTTGCCGAGGGTTGGAAATAAGCGTATTTAGCGGACGGACAAGGGGCACTAGGAATGGATTTAGCGTTGGAAAGCTTGCTTAAACTCGCAAATCCCATTCCTATGTCCTCCTAATCCCCGCTACTTTCGATTATCCCAATACCGTCTTAAGAATGGCAAAAGACAAGTACAAGACTAATCCTAACTCTACTAACCGACCTTAACCTTAGCAAACTTATTTGAACATAAATACGAACACTTAGGATAGAACTGAACAAACATATACACATTCTTTATTGACTCGTCTAAAATTCGAACGGAAATACAACCATCTCCCTGTGGATCGACCCGTGCTCAACCGGCTAGCTGCATAGCGACACCGTCCTGATCGCGGTTATAACTTTAGAACTTTGAACTCCGACACGCCAAAACCATGCGATCACAATGCCAGCAAACGAAGCAAAGGCAATATTCCTAGCTTCATGGTCTTGACGGCAACTCATATAAAACCTGAAAGACTATCGAAGATCATCCCACACCAGCGCGGAGTGGTCACCACCTCGACATTCGTCTCGACACAGCAGACGAGATGTCACCACAGCGTTCTTCCTCCAACAGGATTTGGACGCGCCAAAACAACAAAGCAAAGGAAATATTCCTAGCTTCTGGGTCTTGACGGTAACTCATATAAAACCTGAAAGACTATCGGAGATCATCCCACACCAGCACGGAGTGATCACCACTGCGACATTCGTCTCGATACAGCAGACACAATGCCAGCAAACGAAGCAAAGGAAATATTGCTAGCTTCAGGGTCTTAACG
This sequence comes from Agapanthus africanus, assembly GCA_030015575.1. Taxonomy (NCBI): domain Eukaryota; kingdom Viridiplantae; phylum Streptophyta; class Magnoliopsida; order Asparagales; family Amaryllidaceae; genus Agapanthus; species Agapanthus africanus. The sequence goes on from JASDDO010000031.1 coordinate 559,568,412, forward strand.
GCAACTCATATAAAACCTGAAAAACTATCGGAGATCATCCCACACCAGCGGGGAGTGATCACCACCGCGACATTCATCTCGATACTGCAGACGCAATGCCAGCAAACGAAGCAAAGGCAATATTCCTAGCTTCAGGGTCTTGACGGCAACTCATATAAAACCTAAAAGACTATCGGAGATCATCCAACACCAGCGCGGAGTGGTCACCACCTCGACATTCATCTCGACACAGCAGACGAGATGTCACACCAGCGTTCTTCCTCTAACAGGATTTGGACGTGCCAAAACAAAGAAGCAAAGGCAATAGTCCTAGCTTCAGGGTCTTAACAGCAACTCATATAAAACCTGAAAGACTATCGGAGATCATCTCACACCAGCGTGGAGTGATCACCACCGTGACATTCGTCTCGATACAGCAGACGCAATGCCAGCAAATGAAGCAAATGTAATATTCTTAGCTTCAGGGTCTTGACGGCAACTTATATAAAACCTGAAAGACTATCGGAGATCATCCCACACCAGCACGGAGATCACCACCATGACATTCGTCTCGATACAGCATACGCAATACCAGCAAACGAAGCAAAGGCAATATTCCTAGCTTCAGGGTCTTGACGGCAACTCATATAAAACCTGAAAGACCATCGGAGATCATCCCACACCAGCGCGGAGTGATCACCACCGCGACATTCGTCTCGATACAGCAGACGCAATGCCAGCAAACGAAGCAAAGGCAATATTCCTAGCTTCAGGGTCTTGAAGGAAACTCATATAAAACCTGAAAGACTATCGGAGATCATCCTACACCAGCGCAGAGTGGTCACCACCTCGACGTTCATCTCGATACAACAGACGAGATGTCACCGCAGCGTTCTTCCTCCAGCAAGATTCAGATGCGACAATCAAACAACGGAGCCACGACAAAGTCCCTAATTCCAAACCTCGATGGTTCACCAACAACCTAGAGACGGCCGCGACATTCTTCTCGATACAGCAGACGCAATGCCAGCAAACGAAGCAAAGGTAATATTCCTAGCTTCAGGGTCTTGACGGCAACTCATATAAAACCTGAAAGACTATCGGAGATCATCCCACACCAGCGCGGAGTAATCACCACCGTGACATTCGTCTCGATACAGCAGACGCAATACCAGCAAACGAAGCAAAGGCAATATTCCTAGCTTCAGGGTCTTGACGGCAACTCATATAAAACCTGAAAGACTATCGGAGATCATCCCACACCAGCGCGGAGTGGTCATGACTCATCGGGGCTCCCAAACTGAGCCTAAGCTCAAGTAAAAAGCGACATGGAATATCCCTAACGCTTGTTCTTTCGACGGTAATACTACCTAGAAGATTGCTTGAAGACGTCTTGTCCAGCCCTTGAAGGGATCAGAGACACGACAGTCGTAAGGTTACTCGAACAGCAAAATTGCCAATCGAGGAATATATCAGCCAACGCGACGGTACGACGGATACAAGCCTAGTACCACAGACCCTAACGGACCTCTGTCATATAGAGCAGAGGTTAACTGTGACGTTAGGACATCCTTGCAAGAACTTATTGATTCGTCTCGTCTCGTAAGGCAAAGCCTTAGGCAATGGGGATTAAAAACCTGTTTCCTAAGCACTGCGTCTCTGCAAATCGGTCCAAGATGGACTCTTGCATACTATTCACGGGTCACACTCTCAGAAGTCGAACATCGACAAAGAGGGAAAACAACCACTTACGAGTCCTCTCGACTTGTAGGCGGGAAAATTCTCTTGTGAGATCCTTGCGACTCTCAAGGGAAGACGCACTTAGGAATCCTCACGATTCCTAAGGAGAAAATACACCTACGAGATTCTCTCGACTCGTAGGGAGAAAAATCTTTTTGAGATCCTCACAACTCATAAAGTTGGAAAGTCTTGGGCATCAGACATGAATCTGCTTCCTAAGCCATCGATACCCTACAAGAAGGCTAGGACAAAATATTCTCTACACTTGCCAGAGTAACATAACGACAATACAGCGAAGAGGAAAACTGACAGAAGGAAACAAGAAAAACATGTCTTTTATTCATGAATCAAAATGAATACCAATTACAATCTATGAAAGAATGAAAAAAAATACTCTCATTCAGGAGTATGTACAAAAGAAGAATAAAAGGAAAAATATACAATTTTTCAAGCCGGCGGACGATATAACAGATTTGTCAGTTCATCCTTTTTCCCTTGGGCCTCGGCTTCATAATTTGTTAGCGCTACGAGACGGGCCTCCGCTTGAGACTGTTGGGCCTGGTACGAGGCAAGCCGACTTTCAAGCTCCTGTTCAGTGACCTTGTGAGCTTCAACCATCTCGCGGGTAAAAATGACGGTTTTATCCATAGCTACCACCTCCCTGATAGCTTCTTGAAGCACCCGCCAGAGTTCATACGCATGAGTGGTCTTGGCCGTAAGTTCAGCTTGAAGTTCCCCCGGCGCATTTGAAGCCAGCTTCCTCTCTGAAAATTTTCGGCTGAGCCTCTTCTCGCATAACAGCATATTTGCGGCGCACCGTTCAATCAGCCCCCGAAAGCTCGCCTTTGCAGCCACAACCTTTGAAGGAAGGCGCGTACATTCAAGACTATGCAAGCAAGCCTCCACCCGACGACAAAACTCAACCCAAACTTGCACCAATGTTTCACTATGGTAAGCAGCAAGAAAGGGGAGAGAACCGTTGGCTTCGGCGGCAAATTCTTTAGCCGTAATCAAGCTACCAGCACGAAGGTCTTCAATCAGAGCTGACAAAGAGTGAAGGCTTAGATTTGCCATCCGTTCAGAGGCATGTAGAGCATAGGGGCCGGGTGGCATGACGATGCGAGATTACAGCGTGGTAAGAACTGGAAAAACTGTTAAGATTTATAAACAATCAGCGAGACTTGCAAGCAAAGAGTAGATGGAACAACATCGAAACTTTACTTACCCACGGTCATGCAAGGAGGACTAGACGAATCTCCAGGCCCGTCAAGGATCTCAACTTCATCGTCAGCTTCCAGGACTACAGAAGACATCGGCATCATTATATGAAATAATAATAATGCCATCAAGAGGACAAATAACACTAATCTTGCCCAGAAGAGAGGACGATGCGTTGAGGGGATATTGCCTGCGGAGTGGCTATCTCTAGCAAACGCTGAAAGGATTTTCGAGGAGACGGATCAGCGATAGACGCCACCAACCCGCGTAATTCTGAAAAGACAGAAAGGTTCAAATGATGGAGAGATTATTAAAATAAAATATAGAAGTCTACCTTCGATGCTCCTCCAGCTTTGAACAGGAAGGATGGCCGCTTCAGCAGCTTCCTCCGTACCTTCAGGCGCATCATCGGGGACACGGGCCGGTATAACAGCTTCCAATTAAGGAGCAGCGGCCACTGCTGCAGGCTCCAATGAAAGGACAGTGGCCTTGACTACCTTTCCTACAGTCTCTGGCTCGTCCCCAGAAAGATCCATTGAATCTGCGGCCAATGAAGATGCCTCTTCCGGGAGAGCAAGCACCGGGAGAACGGAAACCACCAATGGGAGCTCCGTGGCAGGAAGAACAGCTGTATCGACCCCTTCCACACTTACTGGTGTTTCATCGGGGATGTTTACAGAGTCCATAGTTAAGGCGCGACTCGAATTCAGATCCTCTGTCATGGCCGAAGTCCCTGCAAAAGTTTTACGAAGATAAGAAGACGTAAAAAGCGAAACAAATTATTTGCCAAAGGAAAAATACAGAAATCATGCATACCGATACTCCAGGATGCCTCTAATATGGCTTTTTCAAGCCGACGTTCCTTCCTGAGGAGGTATGCTCGCCGGGGTTCGAGGGTAGACTCGTGGCCACCAGTCTACAACGACAGCGCATCTTCGGCATCGGCCAAGATAGGCCGTTTAAGGGCTATCTCGCCTCCCTCTTCCAAAGGACCTATAAATATCCGCCGTATCGATGGAGAATCTTCATAGAAGATGACGGCAGGATAAGGCCTCTTCGGGACCCTCACATTTTCAGTCTCATCTTGGGAGCGTCTTATAACCTCAGCCAATTGTGCGGCTTACTCGGTAGATGAACCTGGAAAAAGAAGACCACCATTCGACTCTTGCATAGCTATTGGTTCATCTTGAAAGATAGGCTCAGATTCCACCAAAAAGTCGAGCAGATTGTTGACCGTCTTCTTTCGCCTTTTTGATCCAGAACTAACACCAGAAGACAATCGTTTATTTTCCCTCGGTGCTTTGGTGCGACGTTGACCCACTTCTCCTTTAGTATCCTCTCTCGGCGGTGCTACCGATGATGACACTGCCATTGCTGATGCCGCAGCTGATGAAACTGCTACTGGCACCTTAATAGAAGCTCTTGTCTGAGCTCTAGTGTGCATCGACATACCAACTGTCGGAGTCAAGTCCACTTCCGCCGACTCAGGAATAAGTACGATACCAGTATCCCTCAAGGGAGGGCGAACCATTGTCCACGGTCGCGGCAGGACTCCCGTAGCCTGGAGCGGGGTGAGAGCTCTAAGCCCAAAAAGTATCCTCCTCTCCTTAGCAATGATTGGACTAACCAGATGGCGATACCAACCCGTGAAAGCCCCAACGCACCTCAGAATGTAGTCGGCCTCGGGGATCATGAAATGAGAACCGGTGTCCAGCCTCATGAAATGGTGGGTGGCGTCACGAACAGCTTCCAAAGAAGGGCTGGGCTCCACTGTGAATGCCTCGAAGGGGACACCCTGGTTATATCCTAATTGCCGGGCAAAGCGGTGTGGATTGTACCGCATGAAAAGAGCCGCATCGTTTTGACGGAATACCAGATAACTGGGTTTGATCGAGTACAGGTGTATGGCTTCCTTGGGCTTCAAGGATGGTGCTCTCTCTTTCGATAAATCAAACAACTGTTGAACAGGTCCCGAGGGAGCAGAGAGGATTCGATCATTAAATACCATTCCACCTTCGTTGGCATACAGATTGAGTAGCACATGAAGAGCCCCTAATTGAGTCGGGTCAGGAGCAGAAGCGTCCACCAACCTCATGAGCCGCGGAAAGGTATAAGCATAATAAAAGCTGGGTCTCTGGTGCGCAGCAAATGCCCCTGGCATGTGCATCTCAATCCATGACGAAAAATAATGAAGAGAGAAACTCACTACGTTCACGCCTAGGGTTAAGGTATTGGCTGTAGTGCTTAGCCCATGGTACAGATGCGACAGCCCTGCAATGCCCACGGCTAATTGCATCCTTTCGGCAATGCGATGAGCAGGGTAAATGACCAAGGCTCTCATGAATCGACGGTGCGTTGGAAAGACAAACCAACTGAGCCAAATGCTGATAAAACCGATGAAGAAATTTTCTTCATCTATGCCAGGAGCTGCAATCGACTCGAAAGGTACAGACGACAAGACTGTAATGTAGAACTGGGGCAAATCCCCTTCTCTAACCGGTAGCCTATTTAAACCAAACCCGAAGGGGTCGCTGTTATTCGCGAATTTCGGAGCCTCCTTTGATAGAACGTCTCCATGAAGGAAGCAGGCGATAAAGCTTTTAAAAGTGACACCCTGTTCTTCTGACTCTATGAACAGCTTCTCAAAAATCCCAGAGTCTTGATTAGACTATAGTACTTGTGGCGGATGGCATTTTCAGTCGACAAGCCATCAAGCGTAGCGGGCGCAGCTTCGAAGACATACTCGTCAGAGGGCAACCATTCTTCGTAAGGCGCTCCCCTGATTGATAAACCTGGGATCTCACGAAACTCTTCCAAAGAAATCGAAACTTCGCGGTCTCCTAACAAGAAAGTGTTGGTGGGAAGATTCCTGTAATACCCAGCCCCTCTTATACCAAAATATGCATTTTGTTACTCTAAAATCCTATTTACTCTTATTTATAATTTTAATGATTTTATTTATGATTTTATCTATTCTTATATAATTAATTATTTATGTTAAAGTCCCCTTTTATTTTATTTGGAAAATTTTTCTCCTTCAACCATTTCCTTTATCTACTTAAATCTAAACCCTAAAACCAAATAAATTCCTTAAGCCCACTCCTTTTATTATCATCTAAATTTTTCTTTAATTCCCATAACCCAAGCCCTGGCCCGTTTCTATTTATTTTTCCCTAATTAATTTCGTTTATTCCCTCCCAACCCAACAGTCCCTGGCCCGTTCCCTTTTCTCTAATTCTTTTCTATTTTACCTAAGCACAGCTCCGGCCCAGCTCTCTTCTTTAATTCTTTTATTTAATTCTTTGGCCTGGCCCATTTTTCCCCAGCACCCGCTTCACCCCCGACCCGACCCGCCTTCTCCTTTCTTCCCCACAACGGCTCTCTTTCCCGCCTCCTCCGCTCACGCCCGCGTTCCTCGCCACCACCAACGCCCGCGCTAGCGTCCGTTACACCCACGACGCGCGATCCCGTCTCCATATCTCTCCTCTCGTACACACCCACGCATCCTTCTTCTCATCTCGTTTTCTCTCTCCCTCGTCCTCCTTCTTCCTCCCTCTCTCGAACCCACTAACCGCCCCGGCACTCCACTCCCCTCACCGGAGCTTCGACCTCCACCGTCATCTCCTCCCATCACCTCCCCATCTCTCCAACTCTCATCACTCTTCCTCTCTCCCTCACCTCCACCATCGATGTCACGCCCCGCTTCCCAGAGTACGCAAGATTGGGCACGTGACATAGCCAACCATGCTACCTGTGGGTAGGAATTATCCATCCACAGTCACATTACGGTTGTAAGGATATCAAGAACAAGATAATGAGCTAATCTACTACATGTCCAAATCCATAATAACGAGAATCAATAATAAATAAGTGCGGAAGCAAATGATCCAATGCAATAATAGAAAGGTACGTCCCGAAATGCGGGATCACACCTGGAAATAAAATGCAATAAATGAACTGACCGCTACAGAACTCACAAATCAGCCTGCTGGCTGAAGTACTCCTGCTCGGTCGTTGACAGTGGTACGGAATCTGGGCCATGCAAAACCCAGACGTCAGCGCGTCAAGACATCAAGTATATAGTATAAACATGGTAATAAGCAGTGCAGGTATGAACATGAATAAAGCAGTACTAAGAAATAACAGAGCAGGGTAATGTGCAATGGTGACTAACTGTCCTATCAGGTTTCTACTCTATAGTCTTTGAAACCAATTGATGAATCGTCGATGTAACCCAATAGTATCCCGTACATACCCGGGACCACGGCCACAATATTCTCGGCGGTAGCCGAGACATGCCGTTCGGCACAGAATAGGAAAGTGTTAGTATCCCATACATACCCGGGACCACGGCCACAAAATTCTCGGCGGCAGCCGAGACATGCCGTTAGGCACGGAATGGGAAAGTGTACACTCGGTATTACCCCGTACATACCCGGGATCACGGCCACAATATTCTCGGCTGAAACCGAGACATGCCGTTAGGCACAGAATAGGAATGTGTACACTCGAACGGTAGTGAACTGTCGAGTTACAAGTCAGGTTCATCTTTGATTTCCCCATACCCCCAAGCTATGTATATCAGGTCAGGTATTCAGTAGTCAAGGACTAATGCCAACACAAAATCCGGTAAGAGTAGGTCTGTCTGGATAGACAGCAGGGATGGTCGGGTTTGTCGGCATTAGGCATGAAATCATGAAACAAGTAATGTCATGGTACAACAGGATGAGTTGGTATGTATGTATATCATGTGTGGCAGGGTCAGGCCAATATATAGTGCAATCGGGTAAGTGCTCACAACAGGTATACAATCAATAATGAACAGCAGCAGGAAACAGTAAATAACCATATTATTCCATGTAACGACAGTGATGTTTTGTATTCTTTTATTAACGGGTTCAAGCACCCTGGGGTGCAATAGCCACGAGGTGAAGCAATATCCACAATCTTAAAGTAATGAAGCTACATGAATTTACACTAAGTATAATGATTGTCTCGTGAATGATTTAACAGTTAAAGCAGATATGATCCAGTCGTTTTATTTAGTTGAAATAGGGATTGATGTTGGGTTGATTAATTACGAGAACTATTATAACGATTCCATATTAAAGATAACCGCAACTGTCAAATCTAACTTATAACATATTATCAATTACCATCATTAAGTTGTTGTCTTATATAGTATGAATTCAATTGCGTGGCAAGACTAGATCTCGCACGCTAGCATGTTTAAGCAAGTATTCAGATACTTGCCTCGACGGTTTTGCAAACCGGAACACGGATGCGATGTCGGCAGAAAACGCGATATGATAGCACGGGCCACGGATCGACTCCCAACCGAGAACAACGGGATCACACGGACCAGGGGGCTTCGCTGGAGCGTCGGGTTCGCCAAGACGGCACGGTCGGATTCCGGCAAAACACGGCAACGAGTTATGTTCATCACATATTTTTGTATATTTGTACCGCCCATTCTTAATCACATTGCATACAGGTAGGTGCTTTTTATCCGTATTTGCTGCATGTTACAGATTACAGGTTTCCAGTCCAAGAGAGAGCAAATCCGACAAAATCACCACATTTACGGCAAAAATCCAGAACATCTGTCATAAACAGATAAAAGCCGGGTTCCAGCATCCGTCCCGTACCAGTTCAGAAGAGGGGACGAAAAGAGTCGTCATTTGGGACTAAAGGAAAAATTAAAGTCAAAAATGGTGAAAGTCAAAATTGAAAGAAATGAAGAAGTCTTGGATAAGAAATCTGGAGATCCTCTGGTTGAACTATTGCAGTATAAAGTTTTCAAAAGATTGGAAAAAAGAGCACAAGACCACAGGGAAGAAGCAACAAGGGTTCGGCCACCAAACCGCCGTGCATGCGCGGCCAAACCCCTGCTTTGGCCGCGCATGCGCGGCTGCCACGTGTCCATTCAGTGTGGAATTTTGGGGTGTTTTATGCAATTGTGTATAGGATTGGACTATAGTGCTAAAATCTCAGAATCAGGCCTATAAATAGCCCAGAGCAGAACCAAGAGAGGGTACTTAGTTTTCATTTGTAATTTTTGTATTAGAATTATTTAGTTTCTAATAAAAGTCCATTTTCCTCCATCTTCCTCCATTAAAACTTGTGAGAGGTTTTGTTGAGTGTGAAGCATGCAAGAAGTGTTCTTTATCTATTTGTGTAATTTGTAATTCCGTTTCTTATATTGCTTGTAATTTTTATTGTTAAACATAGTTGTTGTTATTTCTTAAAATTGTCATTTTAATTTTCTTCCATTTTTTCGGTTATCCTTACAACCATGATGCTTAGTGTGATCCTTGCCTAAGTGAGGTCCCGAATAGCTAGTTGTGATTTTCTACCTCAATTCTTATTACCCTCTTTCTTTGTTTTATTTTCATTTAACTTTTCTAATGGGTGAGTAATTTTTCACTTGTTAAGGTAGGAATCGGAAAGTTTGAAAGACGGAAAACTCCCTCACTTTTCTCTTTTACATATATCTTGATTTGAACTCTCGTTAATTGATCCACAATCCGCTCCCTACGGCACCCTATTCTTCATAATAGCGGTGATACCCTAGTGAGACCGGTTGTGGTTGAATCAACCTGAGGTTGTGGCTAAGAGCCAAGAACGGACGGACAAGGACCAAAAAGAGAAAACGAAGTGTTGGAAAGCCTAGCTTATACTCGCAAGTTTTCTCTTAGTCGTCCCAATCCCCGTTGTTGCCGATTACCGTAACATCAATATTAAGAAGTGGCAAAAGAATCAAGTGAGCGATCCTCCTAACTTAAACCAACCAAATCCTACCCTTAACAAGTTCTCTTATCATTCATTTTTCAATTAGCTAAACTCAAACAAACCCAACATATTTGGACTTAACTCGTCAAGACATTAAGAAAAAGACTCCCATCTCTCTGTGGATCGACCCGTACTCATCCGGCTAGCTGCAAAGCGAAACAGTCCTGATTGCGGTAATTAAACTTAAACACGCAGAATCTCTGCCAATCAAATGGCGCCGTTGCCGGAGAGACGGTAGTTTATTTCTTTTTGTAATTTCGGGTTAATTTGTGAATATAAATATAACCAAAAACAAAACAAAAAAAAAATATACTGTACAAGATCATTTTATTATTCTTTGTGCAAGAGTGCAGGAAAAGGAGAATTTCAAGTTCAGTGCCAAAGTCGTGGGGAGTTAGACCCATATCTCGCGGCTACACCGCGGCGGATCAAGGCGAAAACCAAAATCCTCTGTGAGTATCCCAACCCACTTCTCAACTCCTCTAAACTCCACTGAACTGTGTTTTCTGCAGCATTCTTTGCGCCGCGCTAAAAATAAAAAAAAATTGTTTGCAGTTGATTTGTTACTGCTTTGCATTGATTAATACGGACTTTAAGGGGCTTGAAACCAATTCAGATTGGGTGGGGATTTCATCACCCTTCCCAGGACCCCAGAAATCACAAAAGCATATGCATTGACCATTGTTAATAAAAAATACTAGACTCAGCCCTAAGGACTTCGCGCTCATTAGGAGAAGTTAAACCGTGTTTAGAACCTCGCTTAACGGTATATTGTTTAAGGGGTGCCTAGGAAAGTGTTAACGGCGCAACCGCCAAAAGAGAAAGGGTTACATAATTAAGGAACTTCGCGAAAGCGTTGGAAAACCTCCCCTTATCTCTGCACTTACCTGGCCTCTTGATCAGTGCATCTTAAGTTGTTTCTCGACACAGTTTTGCTTCGACAATCAAGTCTTGGAGCAGGTCTAGCAGACCTAGGTGACCATAGATCTAGGTGTGAGTGTGCATATCTTGTTTGTGATTGCGTAAAGCCGTAAATCTGAACATATCTCTGTAAACACTTTGTAAAAAGAAAAAAATAAAAAGAAAAAAAAATCAAAAACTTTTATAAAAACTTGCCCTTTGTCGCCACGTTCCATTTTTTCACTCCACCACCCATTACCTTTCTCATTTACGTTTTCTTACCCTCACCTTTTTCGCTTTGACTATACTAAACTCGTTTAGTATATGTCCGCTTGGACTCGGGACACTAGCGCCCGTTTAGTCCGCGTTTCGTTAGTCGCCTCCGACTACGCGATCGACTCCGAAGTCGATACTCCTTCCACTCCTCTTTCACCCCTTCCTTTGCCGGCCAACTCCGACGTTGACCGGAATTCTGTTCAGACATCTTCACCTTCACCTTCACCAACCTCTTCTTCCGCGATGTCAGGATTCAATCCGAACATCTCTCTGACCACCGCTGGATTGGCTCCACCTCCTACGGAGACCAATCTTCCACCACCTCCGCCTGTTGTAGCGCCGCAGCGAATTGCGCTCCAGGATCGTTTCTATCCCACACGTTCCGCACTCCCCACTTGCCTTTCTCTTCCACCGGCCAATGGGGATAATTTTGAAATTAAGCCCCACTTCATCAACATGCTTCCACGTTTTCACGGGCTTGAATCTGAAGATGCCTATATCTTCATCAATAAATTTCAAAACGTCTGTGCCATGATGAAAACCACCCAGCTGTCAGACGATGCTATACGTCTACGAGTCATTCCATTCACTCTATGCGATCTCGCTGAAAAATGGCTGTATAGCACCGCTTCCCACTCCATCACCAGCTGGGACGAGTTTGTTAAAGCGTTTCTGAAAAAATTCTATCCGAACCATAAGACCGCAAGAATTCGAAATGAAATCAACCAATTCTCCCAGCTTCCTTCTGAACCCTTCTGGAAGTGCTTTGACCGATACAAAGACCTTCTTGTTCAGTGTCCTCACCACGGTATAGAGAGATGGCAACTTTGCCAAACCTTATACGAGGGACTGAACCCAGCAACGAAGCAGTTGCTGGAAACCATTTGTCAGGGCCACTTCCTATCAAAATCTGACGAGGAAGCGTGGCAGTTTTTCGACGACCTTGCGGAGCAAACGCTACAGTGGGAGAGCACCAGACCGACTTCTTCTTCTTCTTCATCTTCCTCTACATCCACTTCTACCGGTCAGTCTAGGGTAGGAATTCACCAACTTGACGTCTCTATTGCAATGAAAGCTAAAATGGCTGCAATAACGAGAAAGCTTGAAGCGATAGAGAGCAAATTTTCTTCTCCTACTCCTACCCCTGTTCTCCCCCTTCGTACCATCTGCGCTTGTTGTTCCGATCCTTCCCACTTGACCGAAGAGTGTCCTTACAATCCACCCTCGCAAGGACAGGATCAAGTTAATGCATTCCAGCAAAGACCGAGGAATGATCCATACTCTTCCACGTACAATCCCGGCTGGAGGAACCATCCCAATTTCGCCTGGAATCAGAATCAGAATCAATTCCAGGGCAACAATTTCCAGAGACCCCCTCCGCCGCAACAACAAGCGCAGCAACAAACTCAATATCAGCAGCCCTTCCAACCCCAACCTTTCCAAAACCAGACGAACAACTTTGCACCGAACAACTCTTTTCCACCAAACAACTTTGTTCCGTCGAACAACGATAAGGTTTCCTCGCTCGAGCGAAGTCTGGAGGCGTTTGTTAAACAATCGACTCAATCCACCGCCAACATCCAGTCTTCGATTCAATCTTTAGTGCAACACACTGCCGCACACGGGCAAAGCATCAAAACCATCGAGGCCCAGATTGCACAGCTGAACGCGGCCCTGAGCGAGCGAGAGAAGGGGAAGCTCCCGTCCCAGCCACTTCCAAATCCCGGTCACCCACATAATGCACATGTTGCTCTTGAACAACAAAACCATAATGTGAGTGCCGTGACCACACTGAGATCGGGGAGGATGCTGCAAAACAACACCGGCACACGAATCAACAATAACACCCCGGCCGCCGCTTCTTCTTCTTCTTCTTCTTCTCCTACTTCGTCATCTTCTGAGCCTCTTCTCCGTTCTTCACAAGGCTCTTCTTCCTCTTCTTCTGCTTTAAATGGACCCAATTCTCACTCCACGAAAACACCTATTCTGGGATCCGTTCCAACTCCACAATCTCCTCCTCCAGCGTTAGACTCAACCAATTTTCAAAATGTTCCATTTCCAAACCGGTTGAGGTCTAATAAACAAAATCCACAAATGGAGAAGATTTTGGAGTTATTTAAGAAGGTTAACATTAACATTCCTCTTTTAGATGCCATCCAACAAGTCCCGTCCTACACGAAAATCTTAAAGGACTTGTGCACGAAAAAGAGGAAGTCTCAGGTACCAAAGAAAGTTTTCTTGGCTAGTGCCGTGAGTGATGCCCTTACCCAATCTTTACCACTAAAACGGAAGGACCCTGGCTGTCCTACTATTTCTATTACCATTGGGGATAAGAACATCAACCACGCACTATTAGATCTTGGTGCCAGTGTTAACCTGCTTCCATATTCAGTATACGAGCAATTAGGCATAGGAGAGCTGAAACCTACGCATTGTACTCTCCAAATGGCCGACCGATCAATCACCCATCCTAGGGGTGAGCTAGAGGATGTGTTGATAAAAGTCGGGGACTTCATATTCCCCGTTGACTTCATTGTATTAGATACACAGCCTGTAGCTAACCCCCGGAATCAAATTCCGGTGATACTCGGTCGCCCATTTCTCGCAACCTCAAATGCTGTGATCAATTGTCGCAACGGTTCAATGAACCTCTCTTTTGGAAATATGACGATTGAACTCAACATTTTTAGGTTGGGGAATCAGCCCGCCGAACCTAATGCTCATATACTGGACGTCTGCTCGATCCAGGAGATCACACCAGAAGAGTGTGAATTCGAGGAGTTTCTGTTTGACCACGATCATCTTGACGCCACTAGTGCGTTTCTCTTCGAACCTGCTGCTACTTCCGCGCCCGACTACGAATACGAGTGTTTCACGTTTTCGAATGATCTTAGCTGCGAACAACCCGAGTTTGAAACTTTCGACTTTTCGGATGAGTTACCTGAACCATCCGACTCGGTTGCCTACACTCGCTTTGAACCTTTGCTGGAGTCCTTTGAGTTCGAAACCTTTGCACCAGTCTTGCCTTCAATCGTTTCACCGCCAGCACTCAAACTCAAGCATTTGCCTTCTCACCTCAAGTACGCTTACTTGGGAGACGACGAGACCCTCCCTAATCAGCCCGCCGAACCTAATGCTCATATACTGGACGTCTGCTCGATCCAGGAGATCACACCAGAAGAGTGTGAATTCGAGGAGTTTCTGTTTGACCACGATCATCTTGACGCCACTAGTGCGTTTCTCTTCGAACCTGCTGCTACTTCCGCGCCCGACTACGAATACGAGTGTTTCACGTTTTCGAATGATCTTAGCTGCGAACAACCCGAGTTTGAAACTTTCGACTTTTCGGATGAGTTACCTGAACCATCCGACTCGGTTGCCTACACTCGCTTTGAACCTTTGCTGGAGTCCTTTGAGTTCGAAACCTTTGCACCAGTCTTGCCTTCAATCGTTTCACCGCCAGCACTCGAACTCAAGCCTTTGCCTTCTCACCTCAAGTATGCTTACTTGGGAGACGACGAGACCCTCCCTATCATCATCTCGGCTTCTCTAGCTCCCGAGCAAGAGAAAGCCCTTCTCACGGTCTTGCACAGCAACAGGCAAGCTTTTGGCTGGTCCATGGCGGACATCAAGGGGATTAGTCCCCTCATCGTTGAGCATCACATTCATCTGATGGATGATGCCAAACCAGCCCGGGATCCACAAAGACGTCTTAATCCAGTCATGAAGGAGGCTGTGAAGCAGGAGATCGTCAAATGTCTAGATAGTGGTATCATTTACCCTATCTCTGATAGCCAGTGGGTTAGCCCCATTCATGTTGTCCCCAAGAAGTCGGGCATCACGGTCATAACCAACGAGGCAAACGAGTTAATCCCTACTCGCACCCAAACTGGGTGGCGAGTTTGCATTGATTACAGAAAACTCAACGCCGCAACGCGGAAAGACCACTTTCCGCTACCTTTCATTGACCAGATGCTTGAACGATTGGCTGGACATGAGTATTACTGCTTTCTTGATGGCTACTCTGGCTATAACCAAATTCCCATCGCCGAAAAAGACCAGGACAAGACCACTTTCACTTGTCCTTTCGGCACGTTTGCATATCGACGCATGCCCTTTGGGTTATGCAATGCGCCCGCTACCTTCCAGCGGTGTATGATGGGAATATTCTCAGACATGGTGGAGAAATTCTTGGAGATCTTCATGGATGACTTCTCCATTTTCGGCGACTCCTTTGACGAGTGTCTGCTACATCTTGACGCTGTCCTTACCCGATGTAAGGACAAGAACCTCACTTTGAATTGGGAGAAATGCCACTTCATGGTGCGAGAAGGTATTGTCTTAGGACATATCATTTCGCAAAACGGCATAGAGGTTGACAAAGCAAAGATTGAGGTCATTTCCAATCTTCCTCCTCCCAGTTGTGTCAGAGATATCCGAGCCTTCCTTGGCCATGCCGGTTTTTATAGACGGTTCATCAAAGACTTTAGCAAGATTGCTAGGCCTTTGACTCTTTTGCTGGCCAAGGATACACCTTTCGAATTCAACTCGAGCTGTGTGACTGCATTCGAGTCACTGAAACGCTCACTCACTTCTGCTCCCGTTCTCTCTTCTCCTGACTGGACGCACCCATTTGAGATTATGTGCGATGCATCTGACTTTGCCATTGGTGCTGTCCTTGGCCAGCACATCAACAAGATGCCGCACGTGATCTACTACGCTAGCCGAACCCTGAACGACGCCCAACTTAACTATACGACAACTGAGAAGGAATTCTTAACTGTTGTATTTGCTTTAGAAAAGTTCAGGCCCTACCTCATCGGCTCTCCAGTCATCGTCTACACGGACCATTCAGCTCTGCGCCATCTTTTTGCGAAGAAAGATGCCAAGTCTCGGTTAATCCGTTGGATCCTCTTGCTTCAAGAGTTTGACCTTGTCATTAAGGACAAACGAGGATGTGAAAACGTCGTTGCCGACCATCTCTCACGACTTCCTTCTTCGCCGTCGCTTCAAATCCCGATCAATGATGATTTTCCGGACGAACAACTCTTGACAGTATCATGCGAACCCTGGTTCGCAGATATTGTGAACTATTTGGCCACGGGATTGCTACCGACCGAATGGTCGAGTCAGGACAGACTTCGCTTCTTATCCCAAGTAAAACACATTTACTGGGACGAACCCTACTTGTTCAAGTACTGTCCCGACCAGATCATTCGTCGGTGTGTCCCTAATGAGGAATTCAAGAGTGTGCTGTCGTTTTGCCACGACCAAGCGTGTGGCGGGCATTTTGGGCCCAGGAAGACAGCTGAGAAGATCTTGCAATGTGGTTTCTACTGGCCACAACTCTTCAAAGATGCTTATGACTATTGCAAGACTTGCTCCCGGTGCCAACACATGGGCCGGATATCCCGGAGGAATGAGATGCCGCTCCAACCAATCTTGGTTGTGGAGATTTTCGATGTTTGGGGGATAGATTTCATGGGGCCGTTTCCCAGCTCTTTCGGGAACTTGTACATCCTTCTAGCTGTTGATTACGTCTCTAAATGGGTCGAGGCTGTGCCCAGCCGGACTAACGACAACAAGGTGGTCGTTAAGTTCCTTAAAGAAAACATTTTCTCTCGTTTTGGGCACCCCCGAGCAATCATTAGCGACAATGGAACTCACTTTTGCAATAAGACTTTCGAAGCCTTGATGCGAAAGTATTCCATTAATCATAAGCTATCCACGCCCTACCATCCCCAAACAAGTGGTCAAGCCGAAGTTTCAAATCGGCAGATCAAGCAGATATTGGAGAAAACGGTTTCCAAGAACCGTAAGGATTGGTCTTTAAAACTCACTGATGCTCTTTGGGCATTCCGAACCGCTTATAAGACCAACCTTGGCATGTCTCCTTATCGGCTTGTATACGGAAAAGCTTGCCACCTTCCTGTCGAAATAGAGCATCGCGCATTTTGGGCGATAAGAGAGCTGAATCTGTCGCTAGAAGATGCGGGCAGCAATCGGAAGCTGCAACTGAACGAACTGAGTGAGCTTAGGGATGAAGCTTACGATAACGCGGTTGTCGTAAAGAATCGAACGAAGGTGTTTCATGATAAACACCTTGTGCGCAAAACCTTCGTACCTGGTCAGCAGGTACTTCTCTACGACACCCGGCTACACTTCCATCCAGGAAAGCTCAGATCTCGATGGAACGGGCCGTATTTCGTGCGGAATGTGTATCCGCATGGCGCTGTGGATTTGGAGAATCCAAAGGACGGTTCATTCTTCAAGGTAAACGGACATCGACTCAAACCGTACCTTAGCGCCGATCAAACAGAGGAGCTCCTGTTCTTACAGGAGCCGGTTTACCCTGAATAATCTTCCTCTCCCCCTACACCCAAACTTCGATAATCCAGCCAACATTAGTGGAAACACTGTTTCAAATAAGTTTGGGGGTATGTAAATACAATTTTGTTTTTTTTTTAGGCCTGGAAAAATTTCAAATAATAAAAATAAAAACAAAAAATAAAAAATAAAAAAAATTTAGATTGTAAATAGGAACGAGTGACTCAGCGTCCAGGAGACGACACAGGGGGCAGTGAGGACACTGCCAAGTTTGGGGGTATGAACAAACCATTTTTGTATATATTTGTGTACATTCTTTTTCTTTTCTTTAAAAAAAAAACAAAAACAAATAAAAATTGTATATTGCTAACCGACAATTTTTGAACCTTCCAACTGCTCTCTTCATGCCACGACAGTGAGGACACTGTCCAGTTTAAGTTTGGGGATACGCTCGGTACGCATTTCTTACCTTCGCATTCATATGTATATTTTGCATCTGCATATTAATATCCATAAAATCCATAAAAATTTGAAAATTTTCTAAAAAAAAAAAATATAAAAACTTTTTTGTCAAGTTAGCTTGTGGAAGAACTCTGATTCAACATTCGACGGTTTTTGTTTGAAAAGATAGGAATAACTAAATCTTATGTTTGGATTTTGAAAACCTGAAAGATAACTCTCCTTTGAAGTTAACTATAGCTGATGTACGTCTTTACATCACACTACACATGTCGTAAGATTTTGGGAATTAGATGACAAGTCTTTCATGTTTAAACTTTTAAACAGATAAATGATTTTCTGAGGATCAAATAGGTTTGTTCTGAAATAAGTAATGTCAAGAATAGTTTATGAAGTAAGTGAATATGAAGGAATGTTATTGATGCCGTAATTGGAGCTAAGTCTGAAAAATAACCCATCTAAAACTTGATTGGAATGATTACACACCAAACCCACTAAACACGTCTTTTATCCAAAAAATAATTGAACTGCCGGTTATATCTCCGTTCGTATTAAATCATCTGATTTTCACGCCAAACTGTCTTTTGTTTTTGGACATAGGTAACTTGAGTAATTAAGTCCGCTGGGGCGTTTCTACACCTAATGCCCTAAAACCAACTGGTTTGGGTGCATTGGCCCAAAGCTCGCTAAGAAGCCTAGAAAGTCCAGTTTTAAAACAAAGTCAAGCAAGTGTTCTCTCCGAGTTAAAATTCCTAACGGTTCTTTGTGTGAGAATAATCTTGATAAAAGACAGGCTTTTATAAAAAAAAATTAGCGGAGATATGAAGGTTTTATTTTATGATAAAGACTATTGCACGTTCACAGAGGTGTGTATGAAATGAAAACAAGTTAAAGGTGGAGTGAAAAATACGACTTAGTTTCCTGTTAAGGAAGATAGAAACTCTGAAGTTGAAACCTTACTGGAAAACGAAACTTGAAAAATGCTTAACTCTTTATGAAACTTATGTGATCCTTTTAAAATTGTCATCTGGGCTTTATTGTGCGACATGATTACTTTAATCGATCCTTCTGGAACTTTACGACACTATTTGCATTGCACGTAAAGACATATAAAATCTGTAGTTAATTAAGATGCGAGGTGTGAAAAATAAAGGTTCGATGGTTTAGACTTAGGATTATAGAATTGTTATTTTCTAAAACAAAACTTTAAGGTTTGAAGCTTAGTTATTTTACAAAACCAACTTGACCGGATTTTGTGGGTAGTATCCGCTGAAAACCCTCAGGAGACAACACTCCTCCTACTAGGGACACCTAGAGGTTTAACGGCTTGTTGCACGTGCTCAGTGCAATCGCGTTCCCTGCGAAAGTGAGGTTAGGAATTTTTTGTGAATAAAATGGTTTTGCTCGGGACGAGCAAAAGATAAGTTTGGGGGTATTTGTTCATCGCATATTTTTGTATATTTGTACCGCCCATTCTTAATCACATTGCATACAGGTAGATACTTTTTATCCGTATTTGCTGCATGTTACAGATTACAGGTTTCCAGTCCAAGAGTGAGCAAAATCCGACAAAATCACCACATTTACGGAAAAATCCAGAACATCTGTCACAAACAGATAAAAGCCGGGTTCCAGCATCCGTCCCGTACCAGTTCAGAAGAGGGGACGAAAAGAGTCGTCATTTGGGACTAAATCAAAAATTAAAGTCAAAAGTGGTGAAAGTCAAAAGTGAAGAAATGAAGAAGTCTTGGATAAGAAATCTGGAGATTCTCTGGTTGAATTATCGCAGTGTAAAGTTTTCAAAAGACAGGAAAAATAAGCACAAGACCAGAGAAAAAAACCAACCAGTGTTTGGCCACCAAACAGGCGCGGATCCGCGGCCAAACACCCACTTTGGCCGCGGATCCGCGCCTGCCACGTGGCATCACATGGAGAAATTTGGGGGTTATTCCTGTAATTATGTGCAGGGTAGTGTTTTATTGCCAAACTCTCAGAATCAGGCCTATAAATAGCCCAGATCAGAACCAAGAGAGGGTACTTAGTTTTCATTTGTAATTTTTGTATTAGAATTATTTAGTTTCTAATAAAAGTCCATTTTCCTCCATCTTCCTCCATTAAAACTTGTGAGAGGTTTTGTTGAGTGTGAAGCATGCAAGAAGTGTTCTTTATCTATTTGTGTAATTTGTAATTCCGTTTCTTATATTGCTTGTAATTTTTATTGTTAAACATAGTTGTTGTTATTTCTTAAAATTGTCGTTTTAATTTTCTTCCATTTTTTCGGTTATCCTTACAACCATGATGCTTAGTGTGATCCTTGCCTAAGTGAGGTCCCGAATAGCTAGTTGTGATTTTCTACCTCAATTCTTATTACCCTCTTTCTTTGTTTTATTTTCATTTAACTTTTCTAATGGGTGAGTAATTTTTCACTTGTTAAGGTAGGAATCGGAAAGTTTGAAAGACGGAAAACTCCCTCACTTTTCTCTTTTACATATATCTTGATTTGAACTCTCGTTAATTGATCCACAATCCGCTCCCTACGGCATCCTATTCTTCATAATAGCGGTGATACCCTAGTGAGACCGGTTGTGGTTGAATCAACCTGAGGTTGTGGCTAAGAGCCAAGAACGGACGGACAAGGACCAAAAAGAGAAAACGAAGTGTTGGAAAGCCTAGCTTATACTCGCAAGTTTTCTCTTAGTCGTCCTAATCCCCGTTGTTGCCAATTACCGTAACATCAATATTAAGAAGTGGCAAAAGAATCAAGTGAGCGATCCTCCTAACTTAAACCAACCAAATCCTACCCTTAACAAGTTCTCTTATCATTCATTTTTCAATTAGCTAAACTCAAACAAACCCAACATATTTGGACTTAACTCGTCAAGACATTAAGAAAAAGACTCCCATCTCTCTGTGGATCGACCCGTACTCATCCGGCTAGCTGCAAAGCGAAACCGTCCTGATTGCGGTAATTAAACTTAAACACGCAGAATCTCTGCCAATCAAGTTAGCAACACACGATAAACTTAATACGATCAGCGGGGGGTGAAGACTTTGCACAAAGGAGAGATAAGGATGCTTACCGAGAGATTCCAGGGACAGCCACGACGGGCTCGACGGCGATGGGACGCCGGCGAGGCAGCGACGGCGAACAACGATGGCTGGAAATCCTGAGTTCGCTGGAAAGAGGGTGATGCAGTGAGTAGAAGGGTGGTAGTCGACTCTGGTGGTCGAGGGGGAAGGGAGGTGGTCGGAGGTGGCGTCGACGAGGGTCGACGGCGCGATTTCCGGCGACATGGAGGTTTGGCGCTAGGGTTCTGGCTCGGGCTTGAAGGTGTTCCGGCGAGGGGAGGAGGAAAGCGACGACGAGGTAGGGACGAGGAGGAATAGAGGGAGTCGCGGGCGTCGTTGGTGACTGGAGGCGACGTCGACGACGAGACCTGCGGCGGTTGGTGGCGTCGTCGGGTTGGGTGCAGGCGCGGGAGATGAACGGGAGAACGAGAGGAGGAAGGTGCGGCTAGGTCGAGGAGGTGTTGATGGCGGCGACCAGGTCACGGGGAGGTCGGCGGTGAGGTCGCGAGGAGCTGGGGTTAGGGTTTCGTGGGTTCTCGTAGGGTTTCTCTCGCGGTCAGGAAGAGGATGAGGGAACTGTGCGCAATATATATATATAGGAGGAGAGAGAGAGAGAGATTATTATGAGAGATAGAGAGAGAAGGAGATTGGAGAGAGAGAGATTGATGAGGAAAGAGGTAGAGAGAGGCGGTTGAAGGGGCCCCACTCGTTAGATTAGGAGCACGATGATTGGCTGGAGCGAAGGAAAATTTACACAGAAAAACTTAAAAAAGATTTTTAACGTAACGAAAAAATATTATTATGGTTTAAAATATATTTAGTCAAACGGGCACTTTTGGCGCTAAATGGAACATTTCCAAATCGCGCCCGGGTTGCGCCCAAATGTTCCAAATTCAAATTATAGGATTTTAAGCGGGTTCCAAATTTTGAAAAGAGGTGTTTAATGATTAAAATGCATGCCCCCAAGTCGGACACTTGCACGCGCGCGTAGTCGTCCAAACTTGCCCGTTTAGCCGAACGGGACGGAATCTCGACACGCGGACGCTACCACGCGACTAGTGGCGACGAGTAGGCCAACATGGACACTTTTAATTTCATTATAGGAGTTAAAATTTGTTATGTGCCAAAATGACTTAACCGGTTAAAATTTAGCAATAAACACCAGAAAATCAGGATAATTGAAATGAGCAATATATAACCCTCAACTAGTAATATAAATAGTATTATTGGGCTCGGGTGTTACATCATACCCAACTACAAAAAGAATTTCGTCCTCGAAATTTCAAGAATACAAGATAGCTAACTACTGGAAAAGGTGAGGGAATTTCTGCCGGATCTCGTCTTCTCGCTCCCAAGTAGATTCTCCATGCGATCGATTACCCCAAGAAACTAGCACAAGAGGGATAACCTTGTTCTTAAGAACCTTTTCTCTTCGATCCTTGATTTCAACTGGTCGCTCTTCAAAAGTCAGGTCCTCTCGCACAGTCAACTCCGAATGATCCAAGACATGAGTCTCATCACGAACATACCTCTATAGTTGAGACACATGAAACACGTCGTGAACTCCTGCTAATGACGGTGGTAACGCCAACCGGTACGCTACCTCTCCAACACGCTCCAATATCTCGAAGGGTCCAACGAATCGAGGACTAAGCTTTCCCCGACTTTCAAAGCGAATCACCCCTCTAGTCGGTGATATCTTCAGGAATACCAAATCGCCCACGGCGAACTCTAGAGGTCTTCTGGACGTGTCGGTCCAACTTTTCTGTCTGTCTTGAGCTGCCTTCATATGCTTCCTGATTGTATTCACCTTCTCGACTGTCCGTACCACCAAATCTGGTCCTAGTAACCTTCGTTCACCAACATCATCCCAACAAACCGGTGAACAGCACTTACGACCATACAACGCTTCAAACGGAGCCATCTGAATTGTCGCTTGGAAGCTATTGTTGTAAGAAAACTCCACCAGGTGTAGATGATCCTCCCAAGAACCTTTGAAGTCTAACATGCAAGCCCTCAACATATCTTCAAGGGTCTGGATCGTTCTCTCCGATTGTCCATCAGTCTGAGGATGATAAGCTGTGCTAAACTTCAATCGAGTCCCCAAACCTTCTTGTAAACTCCTCCAAAAGTGCGACAAGAACCGAGTGTCCCGATCGGACACGATGCTTACCGGTACTCCATGCAATCTGACAATCTCCTGCATGTACCGTTCTGCCAAAGTCTCCGTCGATTGACCAACCCGAAAAGGATTAAAGTGAGCTGCCTTGGTCAAACGATCGACAATCACCCATACGGCACTGTTTCCCCTTGGGCTCCGCGGTAAAGCCGTCATAAAAATCCGTGGTTATATGTTCCCACTTCCACTGAGGAACCGGAAGTGGTTGCAACAAACCAGCAACCCTTTGGTGTTCAGCCTTGACTTGCTGACACACCAAGCACTTAGCCACGAAACGAGCAATCTCCCGTTTCATACCTTCCCACCAGAAGTGCTGTCGAATATCTTGGTACATCTTTGTCCCTCCTGAATGTACAGAGTAAACTGAATTGTGTGCCTCCTTCATAAGCTCTTCACGCACATCCCCTTTTGGCGCACACACACGGCTACCATACCTCAACTAACCATCTTCGTGGATCAATAAATCTGTTCGTAGTCCGGCTTCAACCTGCTATCGAAACTTTTGTAGTCTAGGATCCTGCGATTGTGCCGCTTTAATCTTCTCAACCAAGGACAACTGTACTTGAAACTGCATCAACTGTCCCGTAGAATGTGGTAGCACAACTTCCAAGTCAAATCTTCGAGAATCTGCAATGATCTCCCCCTGTGTAGTTAACACCTGAATTGCTGGTAACCGACTAAGCGCATCCGGCACAACATTAACCTTCTCCGGATGGTACTTAAGATCAAGATCGTAGTCAGCCATCAGCTCCAACCATCTACGCTGCCTCATGTTAAGCTCCTTCTGTGTAAACACATACTTCAAGCTCTTATGATCTGTAAAAACTTCGACTCTTTCCCCCAAAAGTAGTGTCTCCAAATCTTCAAAGCGAAAATCACAGCTGCACGCTCCAAGTCATGGGTTGGATAATTCTTCTCATGAGTCTTCAGTTGTCTCGATGCGTAAGCGACGACTTTCCCATTCTGTCATCAAAACACATCCCAATCCCTTTCCTGATGCGTCGTTATG
The DNA here is from genome assembly GCA_030015575.1 of Agapanthus africanus. Taxonomy (NCBI): domain Eukaryota; kingdom Viridiplantae; phylum Streptophyta; class Magnoliopsida; order Asparagales; family Amaryllidaceae; genus Agapanthus; species Agapanthus africanus. Next base: position 559,592,360 of record JASDDO010000031.1, read on the forward strand.
AATCACCAGTCCTCCTGAATCATCTGGTACGGTTAGGATAGGGGCGGTTATCAACTTCTGCTTCAACGTTTCGAAGGCCAATGCACATCCATCCGTCCAAACAAACGGTACCTCCTTACGCGTAAGCTTGGTTATCGGCTCAGCTAGACGAGCGAAGTTCTCCACAAATCTTCGGTAGTAACCGGCGAGTCCAAGAAAACTTCTTATCTCCGCAACATTCTTTGGAATAGGCCAATCTCGAACTGCTGCAATCTTCTCGGGATCAACGGCGATTCCATTGCCCGACACAACATGCCCCAGAAACTTCACTTCTTCCAGCCAGAATTCGCACTTACTCATCTTCGCGAATAATTTCTCTTGTCTTAGCGTCTGCAATGCGATCCTTAAATGCTCAGCATGTTCTTCCGGACTTTTCGAGTACACCAGAATGTCGTCAATGAATACCACAATAAACTGATCCAAGAATGGTGAAAAGATCATGTTCATCAAATCCATAAATATTGCTGGCGCATTAGTCACTCCGAAGGGCATCACTAGATACTCGAAATGTCCTTATCGAGTTCGAAACGTCGTGTTGCAAATGTCTTCTGCTTCCACTCGGACCTGATGATATCCTGATCGCAAGTCCAGTTTCGAGAATACCCTCGCGTCATTAAGCTGCTTAAAAAGCTCTCCAATGCGAGGGATCGGGTACTTGTTCTTAATAGTCACCCGGTTCAATTCTCGATAATCAATGCACATCCTTCTCGTGCCATCCTTCTTCTTTACTAAAAGAACTGGAGCTCCCCACGGTGAGTTGCTGCTTCGAATCCATCCCTTCTCGAGTAATTCACCAACTTGTTTCTTAACTTCTTCCAATTCCACCGGTGCCATCGGATAATAAAATTTTGATACTGGCGCTGCACCAGGAATAAGGTCAATCTCAAACTCCACATCTCGCTTCGGCGGTAAGCCCGATATATCTTCAAATACGTCCATAAAATCGCGAACAACTGCCGGCTCTTCATTACTATCAACTTCCATAGCTGCAAGAACACTGTTTGTCGGCCTAGCCCTAAACTCGACTGGCCCGACAGAACTGCTTCCTTACCGCAACTGCTGTCTACATTGTTGGCCACGAAAGGTCCAGCAAGACTACTGAGTCTCGTCCATTCTGCTGCATGCACATCCACGGTTGCTCCATTCCACCTTAGTCCGATGAACTTCTCTTCCATTTCCTCCGCGCAGTCCGCGGGAAGAATTTCTCCAGGAAACTCTTAGAGAAATACGCTCAACTGATTGGCTTGGGCAAGCGGGTCTCCTCCACAGGCCATCACTCTCGGCGTAAACCACTAGCTGAAGCGCACCACAACAACTCTCTTGTCCTCTGGAATCTGTGCCGCCATCAGTAAATCCTTCGTGTCACTAGCCTCTGCTCGGCTGGTAACAGCTCCTTTAAACCAGTAAATGTAGACGGACCCAAAGTCTGAAATATGCTACGGTCCTTACTCGTTCGACTGGTCTAGTTCCATCGTTGTTTACAAACTGCTGAACGATCTGCAAACCTTCCTGAAACAAATCTGCTATTGCTGATTCAGCTCAGTCAGTCTCTTTGATTTCCAGCATTTCTCTTATCGCTCCAAGTATGGCGGCTTCGCTCACACACCTCCGGTACGTCTTCAACTTCTTACCTGTCGTAATCCTGAACTCAAAACACCCAACATTAGCATGATGATAGATTTTGAATATAGATCAAGGCTAGAACTCCAAGATACTTAAATAGAGTACTGCATTGTAGCTATGCCGCGGTATCATAGCCGCAATTACTTAACTCCACCCAAGTCGCCCAAGTCCTAGGGATAACAAGAAATCAGGTTTCCGAGTCGACATGCAAAGTAAGTTTGCACGTCCTAAAAGATATAATCATGAAGAATGTGATTCAAGAATGGTAAAACGGTCAATGTGGCTGGACATGTTTCCTAACACGGGTATTATGATTCGTGTATCGGGTGCAATACCCAACTACAAAGAATCAACCCAATTAATCTATGGCTCTGATACCAAAAGAACCATGTCACGCCCCGCTTCCCAGAGTACGCAAGATTGGGCACGTGACATAGCCAACCATGCTACCTGTGGGTAGGAATTATCCATCCACAGTCACATTACGGTTGTAAGGATATCAAGAACAAGATAATGAGCTAATCTACTACATGTCCAAATCCATAATAACGAGAATCAATAATAAATAAGTGCGGAAGCAAATGATCCAATGCAATAATAGAAAGGTACGTCCCGAAATGCGGGATCACACCTGGAAATAAAATGCAATAAATGAACTGACCGCTACAGAACTCACAAATCAGCCTGCTGGCTGAAGTACTCCTGCTCGGTCGTTGACAGTGGTACGGAATCTGGGCCATGCAAAACCTAGACGTCAGCGCGTCAAGACATCAAGTATATAGTATAAACTGGTAATAAGCAGTGCAGGTATGAACATGAATAAAGCAGTACTAAGAAATAACAGAGCAGGGTAATATGCAATGGTGACTAACTGTCCTATCAGGTTTCTACTCTATAGTCTTCGAAACCAATTGATGAATCGTCGATGTAACCCAATAGTATCCCGTACATACCCGGGACCACGGCCACAATATTCTCGGCGGCAGCCGAGACATGCCGTTAGGCACAGAATAGGAAAGTGTTAGTATCCCGTACATACCCGGGACCACGGCCACAATATTCTCGGCGGCAGCCGAGACATGCCGTTAGGCACAGAATGGGAAAGTGTACACTCGGTATTACCCCGTACATACCCGGGATCATGGCCACAATATTCTCGGCTGAAACCGAGACATGCCGTTAGGCACAGAATAGGAATGTGTACACTCGAACGGTAGTGAACTGTCGAGTTACAAGTCAGGTTCATCTTTGATTTCCCCATACCCCCAAGCTATGTATGTCAGGTCAGGTATTCAGTAGTCAAGGACTAATGCCAACACAAAATCCGGTAAGAGTAGGTCTGTCTGGATAGACAGCAGGGATGGTCGGGTTTGTCGGCATTAGGCATGAAATCATGAAACAAGTAATGTCATGGTACAACAGGATGAGTTGGTATGTATGTATATCATGTGTGGCAGGGTCAGGCCAATATGTAGTGCAATCGGGTAAGTGCTCACGACAGGTATACAATCAATAATGAACAGCAGCAGGAAACAGTAAATAACCATATTATTCCATGTAACGACAGTGATGTTTTGTATTCTCTTATTAACGGGTTCAAGCACCCTGGGGTGCAATAGCCACGAGGTGAAGCAATATCCACAATCTTAAAGTAATGAAGCTACATGAATTTACACTAAGTATAATGATTGTCTCGTGAATGATTTAACAGTTAAAGCAGATATGATCCAGTCGTTTTATTTAGTTGAAATAGGGATTGATGTTGGGTTGATTAATTACGAGAATTATTATAACGATTCCATGTTAAAGATAACCGCAACTGTCAAATCTAACTTATAACATATTATCAATTACCATCATTAAGTTGTTGTCTTATATAGTATGAATTCAATTGCGTGGCAAGACTAGATCTCGCACGCTAGCATGTTTAAGCAAGTATTCAGATACTTGCCTCGACGGTTTTGCAAACCGGAACACGGATGCGATGTCGGCAGAAAACGCGATATGATAGCACGGGCCACGGATCGAGTCCCAACCGAGAACAACGGGATCACACGGACCAGGGGGCTTCGCTGGAGCGTCGGGTTCGCCAAGACGGCACGGTCGGATTCCGGCAAAACACGGCAACGAGTTAGCAACACACGATAAACTTAATACGATCAGCGGGGGGTGAAGACTTTGCACAAAGGAGAGATAAGGATGCTTACCGAGAGATTCCAGGGACAGCCACGACGGGCTCGACGGCGATGGGACGCCAGCGAGGCAGCGACGGCGAACAACGATGGCTGGAAATCCTGAGTTCGCTGGAAAGAGGGTGCTGCAGTGAGTAAAAGGGTGGTAGTCGACTCTGGTGGTCGAGGGGGAAGGGAGGTGGTCGGAGGTAGCGTCGACGAGGGTCGACGGCGCGATTTCCGGCGACCTGGAGGTTTGGCGGTAGGGTTCTGGCTCGGGCTTGAAGGTGTTCCGGCGAGGGGAGGAGGAAAGCGACGACGAGGTAGGGACGAGGAGGAATAGAGGGAGTCGCGGGCGTCGTCGGTGACTGGAGGCGACGTCGACGACGAGACCTACGGCGGTTGGTGGCGTCGTCGGGTTGGGTGCAGGCGCGGGAGATGAACGGGAGAACGAGAGGAGGAGGGTGCGGCTAGAGGTGTTGATGGCGGCGACGAGGTCACGGGGAGGTCGGCGGTGAGGTCGCGAGGAGCTGGGGTTAGGGTTTCGTGGGTTCTCGTAGGGTTTCTCTCGCGGTCAGGAAGAGGATGAGGGAACTGTGCGCAATATATATATATAGGAGGAGAGAGAGAGAGAGAGATTATTATGAGAGATAGAGAGAGAAGGAGATTGGAGAGAGAGAGATTGATGAGGAGAGAGGTAGAGAGAGGCGGTTGAAGGGCCCCCACTCGTTAGATTAAGAGCTCGATGATTGGCTCGAGCGATGGAAAATTTACACAGAAAAACTTAAAAAAGATTTTTAACGTAACGAAAAAATATTATTATGGTTTAAAATATATTTAGTCAAACGGGCACTTTTGGCGCTAAATGAAACATTTCCAAATCGCGCCCGGGTTGCGCCCAAATGTTCCAAATTCAAATTATAGGATTTTAAGCGGGTTCCAAATTTTGAAAAGAGGTGTTTAATGATTAAAATGCATGCCCCCAAGTCGGACACTTGCACGCGCGCGTAGTCGTCCAAACTTGCCCGTTTAGCCGAACGGGACGGAATCTTGACACGCGGACGCTACCACACGACTAGTGGCGACGAGTAAGCCAACATGGACACTTTTAATTTCATTTTAGGAGTTAAAATTTGTTATGTGCCAAAATGACTTAACCGGTTAAAATTTAGCAATAAACACCAGAAAATCAGGATAATTGAAATGAGCAATATATAACCCTCAACTAGTAATATAAATAGTATTATTGGGCTCGGGTGTTACAGTCGACCACCATTAAACCCGAGATCCCCACTCCCTCCTTCATCCTCCACGATACCCCTGCACGCATCTCGAGCTGACCCCGGCCGATCTCCCTGCACCCCGCACCTTCGACCACCCCCTCGTCGCTCGCTCTCTCCCTCGTTCTCCTTCCTCCTCTCTCGCTCTGCACCCACCTGCAACCTCCGACGATCGTCGATCATTCCCGATCACCACCACCGTCTCACCCGCTCTCATCTCACCTCCATTCTCCTCCTTCGCTCACCAGCAACCGACCACCCTCGCACCCATCACCGCCGGCACCTCACAGAGCCCCTACTCCCGAGCTTTACCCCTGCCACCTCTCGACGTCGACCCCGTCGTCATCATCATCGTCACCGTCGCCACCATCCTCAACTCCCTCTCTCTCTTGATCTCTTCACCCTCACACCCCTCGTTCACCCGAGCCTGCACCTCACTCCCATCTCAGATCTCTCTCTCTCAGCTCTTTTCTCACTCTCTCTCTCCCTGCATCTCAGATTTCTCTCTCAGCTCTCATCTCTGTCTCTCTCTCTCTCTCACTCTGCCTCTCTCTCTCTCTCTAATATCTCACTCTCTCTATCTCTATCTACTCTCTCTCTTTCCCCTGCACACTCTCTCACTTCTCTACAATCTCCTTCTCTCTCTAACACTCTCTCTCTCTCAATAACTCTCTCCCTCTACAAAACTCTCGCCATCGGCCTCGCAGCACCAGCATCTCTCCAGTCTCGTGAGCCCTAGCTGTTATCGAGGCAAAACCCCATAGCCGAGCACTAGCCGAGGCCACGAACCCTTCACGCGCCATTCATCGTGCGTTCGTGCCGTTATCACTGCCGAGCATCGCCAAGACGCCTCCAGGCAAGTCCCCACTTGCTACATGCTATTTATTATTAGTTTACAAATTATAATCGTATATATATCCCATGTTTTGCCTTATGTTAAATATTACAACAAAACTGTTCGGTGCTTGTTCTCTTAGGAAATCATTATCAAACTTGACGGGACTAGATAAATTACATTGGCCCTTGTAGGGATGGATAACGTATGAAATTTCGCTGGAAAATTTGATCGTTAATGACTAAAACAACTACCCCCAAGTTTAATCGTAAAACTGTAATTTTATTGTACCTGAAAACCGTTAAATTCACCATAAATCATATACACGCTGTATTGATGTGCTCGAGGGCTCAAATCGAAGACGACTCGACGAGCTTTAACCCTATACCAGTTTCCAGACATTCCTGTATTTAAACTGTGATGATAATTGGATCGGAGTGCGACTCTGGACTGCAGTCCAGAGCGACTCCAGTTGTTGCTTGCTGTTCCGTAATGGTACTGCAGTTTTTCCTAAACTCGTAGGTTGCGGAACTCCGCTGTTTATTATAGGTAAATATGTTAGCTAGACAAAACAATTGGTTTCATTCTGTTTCGTTACCGTTTGATATTTTAATCTGTAATTTAATAGATCGGGACGCATAACAGTCCCAGCAGAATCAGAACTGACATATTAGTGTTAAACAGTGTATAACTCCTGACGTACAGATGCGATTGACGATCCGTCTGTTGCGTTGAAAACCTTACTGAAAACCCTAAATTTCATCCAACTTTGGCGTCGCTAAAATCTGATCCCAATCAGGATTACAATACGTTGCGAAATAGATTTCTGATTCTGAAACCGGATTTCCAGCCGCGAGCGCTTAAAATGAAACGGCTGTAATTAGCAATCCTGGAACCCGATTGGCTTGAAACTAAATTTGATAGATGGACAAAAGAACATACTAATTAATACCTGTTTATCGTTTCGCTAAATTATATACGTACGTTTCATGATAAATCGTGCAAGTGATAGAATACTATTTTGTGACACCTTAATCGTGCTTATATATTGTTCACGCATCATATCATACCTATATCATTGCAGTGATAACCTAGTGATATCGTGCATTTACCCAGTGTTAGATTTTAGTGATGATTGTGGCAAGTACGTCAGTGTTCGTGTATCCGTGATTAAGTGAAAGTGATACGTACTTGTACACAATCAGTGACCCTATTATTTTATTGCATTGTCGACATCTGTGGAATGCGTGTGCGTGTGACTATAAGTGGTATGGGACACTTATGGAAGCACTTGTACGGGTGTCACAGATAAGGCATCCGACACTGCCATTTATCTTAGGTATTAGTCGGGACGTACTCGATGGAGGTCCTGCCTCCAATTCTCGCGCAGACTTGTCACGGACCGATTAGTATTTAGAGTTATGGTTAGCGTTTGATGTAGGCCACGGGGTATGGGGTAGTTTAAGTGTGAGTTCAACAGAATCTCGGGAGTCCCATGCTGGCTTATATATTTAGGGAGATATATGGAGATTTACAGGGTATGTGATATACACCGTGATATACATGTTACATGTTGGGCCCGTGGTCCCTTGCCCTTGGGTCCTACCCTTGGGTGGAGGACACTCACGAGTGGTTGACTCTCACACTTGGACTGACGATAGGCTTAGTGACCTGTGCAGTGAGACTTAGAGACTGATAGGGATACTGGCATTTATATACCTTATATACTGTGTTGACATACGTGACATATCGTTCTACTGCCTTATTGCTCCGCTGCATTGATTAATGCACATTCATATTCATGATGTCATTGATTTACTGCTTCACATATCTATTATCACTGTTAGAACTGTCACTTGATTTTATACATATTATATTGCTATTGTGTCGCTCTGACGACCTGAGTATGCATGCTCAGTGTGAGGAGAAGATTTAGCCTGGATCAGATCTAGACGTGCATCACAGACTCCTTGACTTGCCATTCCGAGTTACATTCGCTTGTTCCACTTCAGGTCAGTCTTTACATTGTTTCTTTCAGTTACTGCATTTCTCATTACCTGCGCATCATTTACTGTTTACCATGAAAAACTAGAAGCCGAAGTGTGACTACGGCAGGACATTTCCTTAACCGTAGGAGCATGGTTGGCCTTGTCTACCCCTCGTATTCCGTATTTTGGGAAGCGGGGCATGACAATTCCATTGATTAAGGAAGGCTTTAACCCACCATACATGAGGAGACTGATAATAGAAGAGAGACGCGTACACCGCCTGGTAAAGCCCGACCTTCTGCAGTCGCGCACAATGGGCGGACAGGATGTAACGAGCCCAGAGAAGATAGCCCATGGGATGGCGAGGGGTAAGCCCTATCTTGTAGACATGTCCCCAGGGCTGGGCTTCACCTTGGCAGATACGATGCCCCAAGATGTCTATGACCGGCACAGGTGGGTTTGTTATCCCAACCGTCGATGGTTCGAGCCGGCCTGTAAGAGTCCAATCTGCCACCTCTACAGCAAAAGAAGTCTGCGGACGGTCCATCGGCAAGAACAGGAGGAGAGGTTCTGTTGGTACCTTGCAAAGAAAGCTTCGGCGACCGCGGATGATATGCCCGTACCAGGTTCCCCATAAAAGTAAGTTGGTGCAATCCGACTCATGAGCCTTGATCATTGCCATCACTTCTTCGTCAGACGGTGACTGAGGAAAGGAAGCCTCCGAGCGAGTGAAAGGGAAGTATAGAAAAGAAGCCATTGTTCCTGAAACAAAGGAAAGGAAACTGTTAGTGAAGCACACACGTGTATATATATTTATAAATATATATATATATAAAAGGACAATGGAAGAAAATGACAAACAACTTATTTTATGGGACCATGGATTACAAAACACATGGGCCCCACAAAATCAATATGGCAGCTCAATAATAATGAGACTGAGCAATCATCATCAGAACAAAAGGAAGATTCTCAATAAATTCAAACAATTCTACACATTCCCCCAAGGAAAAAACCTATTGCAAAAACTCTGTGCAAATCAAGAAGGATCTCTCCTAAACTATTTTTGCAAGTACTACTCAGGATGAAAAATCCCAAGAAGTTTTCTTTAAAGAACTAAGTTCTTTAGAGGAATTAAATTCCTTTTGAACAGAGGAATTAAATTCCCAGAAAAATTTTCAGAGTTAAACTCTTTGGAATGGAATTAAATTCCAGAGGCAGACAAGTATCATCATCAATCCCCTAAGATCAGAGAAACGCCCAGCAGAGGGGGTTTATTATTTAAAGATCGGACATTCTTAAAGAACTTGGAAAGATGGGCTTTTGTTGAAGGGAAAAACCCTTGGTGTGGATTTAAAATCCAAAGAGTTTTTTATATATATAAAAGTTCTTCGGTCGTTCAAAATCATTACCTGAAGAAAATATTCTTTCTTGAACAGAGTTAAACTCTGAAATTTTTTGGAACAGAGAACTGAGCTCTGAGGAAGAGAATTAAATTCTCAAAGAAAAATGAACAAGGAAGAAGATGAAAGAGTCGAGGTGCTTCTAAAAAGACCCTTGCATTTATAGGATGTGATGGGAAACGGTTCATCTGCCCCCTTCCCTAGGCAAATCTAATGGCCACAAAGATGACAGCGTTGCACTCACGTGCAAACACGTGAGAACAACGCTATAGAGGCATTTGTTCCCTCGTAAAATATAAGGAAAACCCCCAATGGGGCATCACGTGCCTACACGTGATCGGGGGTCACGTGTCAGCACGTGATGGATTCCTGAACCCTTTGAACTAATAGAATTGAATTCTGATCAAAAGGGGTCACGTGCCCACACTTGATGGGCCTTTAAACCCACTGAAAGGAATTAAAAGGTATAATAAAACAGCAAGAAAAAACCCCAATGGGGTATCACGTGCCCACATGTGACCAGGGGTCACGTGCCGACATGTGATGAGTTCCCGAGCTCTTTAAAAGAATGGAATTAAATTCTGGTTAAATGCCAAATCATTGGGGCCACGTGCTAACATATGATAGGCTCTTAAACCTTCTGAACTAATAGATTTAAATTCTAATTAAGGGAAATAAAAAACCCTAATATTTCCCTAGATCTTTCCAAACAAAAAGATTGCCTTCTGTAAAGTGGAGCACCATTGGATTAAAAATCCAATGGTGATTAAATATCACCAATTTATAGAAAGATTCTATACAAGGAAAGATTTTCCTAAAATCTGCCTGGAACAACAGACAAAATATCTTTTGGATTAAAAATCCAATGGTGAATAAAATTCACTGAGTGATCTAACAAATCATGTTGGTTATAAAATCAATAAAATCTTTCAATGAAAAATTGACTAAACAAACTGATTCTTTTCTTTCTCCTATAAATAGGAGCCAAGAAGAGAAGAGAAAAAAAGAGAGATACAACAACAGAGAGAATACAAAAGAAAAGAGAATTTAATTCTCCAGAGAGAAAAGAAAGTCTCTTGAGAAAAGAAAGAAATCCTATGTGAGAGATCATCCTATAAGCTCCCATAAAAGAAAAAGAGAATTTAATTCTCAAACTAAGAGTTTAACTCTTCTGAATAAGAACTTAGTTATTCCTTTGGTTAAAGGTATGCAGAAGCAGACCTCCCTATAAGTTGAGAATTTAATTCTCATCGGGGGGATTCTGCCATGCAGATCTAAAACCTAAGAGAAGACCTAAGTTCAGAAAATTATATTCTCTCACAAAGCACATAGGAATTTAATTCCTCAAACAAAATTAGGGTTTAACCCTATAAAAGAATTTAGTTCTTCCAAATACATAGAAATTTAATTCCTCTAAATAAAATTAGGGTTTAACCCTATAAAAGAATTTAATTCTTAAACAAGGGACTTAGACTTTTCATGCACGTAAAAGGATCAAGTACCCAACATGATCACAACACGTGACCCTCCTCCTCGATGATCAAAAGAGAACGAACAAGACTAGATCACGTGCTCCCACGTGACCCTTGAACAGACTTCTCAAAATAGAGAAGGGCAGAACAGATTTTGGGTGCCTCATGTGTCTTCACGTGACCCCTAGCAAATCCTTTTAATATCCAGTACATGGGCACCATCACGTGTTCACACGCGATGATCGTAAAGATTAAGTGTTTAACACTTATTTGAATATTCTGAGAATAAAATAAGGGAAGTTTGGGCCCAATACTCAAGCGCCTCACATGACCCCACGTGAGCGCTTCCTTTTTAGTGTTTAACACTATTTTGTGCGCTTCATCCTCAGTGTTTAACACTATTTTAAGTGCATTACGTGGGAGCACGTGATAGCCGAATATACTCTACTGTTTAACATCATATTCGAGCCAATCTTAGCCTAAATTAGCTAAGTTTTCCAGAGGCAGTACTCCTTTTTGACTGAACCTCAAATACACTTTTGTCTTCCAAATTGATCATCTCATATGACATTCAAAGAAAAACCCAGAGCCTTTCAATCAACTTTGGTTCGAGGGTACATCTCTACACACCTCTGATACATGTCGTTGTAATTCTTCAACGTCTTCAGAGAGGTGGTGGGTTCCAATGGCCAATAACTATCTGGTGCATCTCCAAACCCATGTTTGCATCTGAACTTGGACCGCAATGTCCCTAAACTAAACAATAGAGCTCAAATGCTCTTTTGTTGGATCTAAATGATCATGTTAAGTAGATCTTAGTCTAAAAATTAGACTAACGTATCCTTAACAAACATTTAAGTTGATCTTAATCTCAAACGAGACTAACGATCCTTAAATTAATTCAACTACAGAGCCTTCCAACCAATATTGGTTCAAGGGTATATCTCTTCACTCCTCTGATATTTGTCGTTGTAATCCTTCAACATCTTCAGAGAGGTGACGGGTCCCGACAACCAAACATTCTATGGACTGTGGGGTCCTTAAACTCATGGACTATGATGTCCTTAACCTTGGACTGTAGAGTCCTTAAACCCATGAACTATGATGTCCTTAACCTCGTACTGTGAGGTCCTTAAACTCATGGACTATGACGTCATGGACTATGATGTCCTTAACCTCGGACTGTGGGGTCCTTAAGCCCATGGACTATGATGTCCTTAACCTTGGACCATAATGTCCTTAAACTAATTATGGACCACAATATCCCTAAACTAAACAACAGAGCCCAAATGCTCTTTTGTTGGATCTAAATGATCCTGTTAAGTTGATCTTAGTCTAAAAATTAGACCAACGTATCCTTAACAAAGCGTTAAGTTGATCTTAGTCTAAAATTAGACTAGCATATCCTTAACAAACGTTTAAGTTGATCTTAGTCTCAAATGAGACTAACGCATCCTTAAAACCAACCCCAAATCCAAATCTAAGAACATACGGATTTGGACTAATCCACGCCCTACGGGCGACAACATAAATTAGTCTCCGATACAATCCACGGGTAACCAAAAAACAAAACAAACACCCACAACACGAAGCGACCATCTGGAGAAGGAGAAAGTGGTTACCGCGATGCGGTAGCGTAATTAACTGCAGGGGCTTGCGCCTGCAAGGAAGAACGTCCCCACAATCAAAAACCCCTCAACGTGGGGGAATCTGACGAAGTCTGCTACATCGGCCGTGTTCGTCTAAACCTTCGATACACGGTGCCATAAATCAACTTGGCATCTTCGGAGAAGTGGACAGATAGAACCAAATAGCATCTGCCCTCGAAATTCAGGCCGGATGTCCTAACGTCCCGGTCGCGTCTTCCGGCGGTAAACATAGACGTTCTGGTAGGCTTGCATTTATTTTCATTTTTGTTCGTGTTGCTGACTTCATTGCATCTTGTCTTGTGCAGAACCCATGGACTTAAGCCACCTTCGAGCGGCCATGCGCTAGCCGAAGAAGGGATCAAAGGCTGGAGGGGCCAGCTCTTCTCGTCCAACGTCGGTCTTGGCTCCCCCGGCAGCCTCCCCACCCCGGCGTTCGAGTGCGGGTCGAACCCCGGAGCCCAACCAGGCACCGAGCCGAAAGCCGGCCAGAGAACCGGAGGCCTAGGCTTCGGATGTAGAGATTGACTCCCCGGGGCCGTCTCTCAAGAGGTTCCCCCGAGCAGTTCCGCGGACCCCGGCCTCCCCGATCTTGGTGGACGAGGGGAATCGTCGCTTTGAGGTGCCTTCAGGGCTCTCTGTCGCTGACAGCTTGTTGGTCGACATGGAGAGGTCAGCCGGGGGCAAGGTCCCTCGGGGGACTTTGAAGGCGCAAATAGCGTCTACTGCCCAAGAGGCCGTGCAGGTTAGTGCTCACACCTCACTTAATTTCTCACTCAGCGTCTCATCATTCGCGAGATTTGGTGCCCCCTTTTCCTTTCTGACCCCCTCCGATTTCTTCAGGTCCTCCAGCACTTCGCCCGCGTCGTCCAGATGGAGGAGGAAATAGCCCCGGCGATGCGAGTCGCGGGCGAACTTTCCTCACTGGAGGAGAGCTTAAAGCGGGAGCTGGAGGCGGCGATAGCGAGGGTCGCTGCCCTGGAGGGCGAGGTGGCGGCAGCAAAGCAGGAGGTGGCGACCGCGAAGCAGGAGGTGGCCTGTTCCGCGAAGCGGCTAGGGCCGCCGAGGCCAAGCTTCAGGACTCTAAGGTGCTCATCGGCACCATGAAGAAGTCGGCGAGTATCCTCCAGAAGGAGCTGGAGGCGGCGGTAGAAGGAGCGAAGCGAGCCGACCTCAAAGCGGTGAAGGCGGTGGAGAGCTATCAGAAGTCGGAACATTTTTACACTGTCCTAGCCTCGGCCACAACCGCCATCTGGCATGAGTCCCTCGATGCCGTCAAGGCTCGGATGCCGGAGTTTGTTGACGAAGAGCTCCGAGCCGAATATCCTCGTGAGGATGACGAGCAGGGGGACAACCCCGGGGGCGATGCCGAAGAAGAGATTTCCGGCGATGGCGATGTCGAGGCTGATGTGATGGGCGAAGAGCCCCCAGACGCCACCCGAGCCATGGTAGATGTTGAGCTTCCTAGGGTTGCGCTGGCCCTGAAGCCTGAAGCCCCTTGTCTTCTTGTTTCTTCTTTTTTGTTGCATCGGGAATTCTGTAGGCCTCCGGGCATTTTGTAAGGCTGGGGAGCCCACAATACCCTTGTAAAAGCTTTGACTTTGTGAATAAAGATTTATTTTTTGTAGTCATGTTTGCACGCGTATTTTCCTTTTGTCGGTAAACACTTGTATTTGCACAGTACTGCAATTGTGTAATGTTGGTTCTTCGTCTAGCGATTACACGTCGAGTTGAATCTGTTCACTTGCCAAGTGTGCAAAGACCGGCGGTAAGACAGTGTCTCCATGGCCCCGAAGTCAAAGTGGAGATCGCTCAGATGTAGATTGACCGGATGCCTCTTGGTGAGGTCATGTTCCTTAGCGTGGAAGGCTCGGAGAGGCATGTCGAGGATGGACCGAGCAGGGTATCTGCCCGATGCCTCTAGGCGAGGGCTTCGATCCCTGGCGTTGTAAGGGTCGTACAAGGCCTGCTAGGGATGGACCGAGCGGTGAAGCTACTCAGTTGCCTCTTAGCGAGGGGTTAGATCCCTGGCATTGTAGAGTAGTGAATTACCAGCCAGGGATAGCCGGGCAAGGGCAGGCCCGGCTGCTTCTTGCAAGGGATTTTGATCCTTAGTGCGGGATGGGCCGTAAGAGGCCTACTGAGGACGGGGCCGAGCAGGATTGCTGCCCGGTGCCTCTTGGCGAGGGCTTTGACCCCTGGTGTGTTGGGGTAGGGATCTACCAGCCAGGGATAACCGAGTAAGGGCGGGCCCAGTCGCCTCTTGCGAGGGCTTTTGAACCTTAAGGATGGGCCGGGCAGGGTTGATGCCCGGTGCCTCTTGGTGAGGGCTTTGATCCCTGGTGTGTTGGGGTAGGGAGCTACCAGCCAGGGATAACCGAGCAAGGACGGGCCCGGTTGCCTCTTGCGAGGGCTTTTGATCCTTAGCATGGGAGGGGCCGTAAGTGGCCTACTAAGGATAGGCTGAGCAGAGTTACTTCCCGGTGCCTCTTGGCGAGGGCTTTTGATCCTTAAGGATAGCCAAGCAGGGTTGCTACCCGGTGCCTCTTGGCTAGGGCTTTTGTCCTTGGCGTTGTGGGGGTAGGGAGCTACTATCCAGGGATAGCCGAGCAGGGTAGCCGCTCGGCTGCCTCTTGCAAGGGCTTAGATCCTTAGCACGGGAGGGGCCTTAAGTGGCCTACTAAGGATGGACCAAGCAGTGAAGCTGCTCGGTTGCCTCTTGGTGAGGACTTTGATCCCTGGCGTTGTGGGGTAGGGAAGCTACCACCAAAGGATAGCCGAGCGGGATAGCCGCTCGGCTGCCTCTTAGTGAGGGCTTAGATCCCTGGCGTTGTAGGGTAGAGGAGCTACCGGCCAGGGATAGCCAAGCGGGGTAGCCTCTCGGCTGCCTCTTGGTGAGGGCGTTGACCTCTGGCGTTGTGAGGTAGGGGAGCTACCGGCCAGGGATAGCTGAGCGGGGTAGCCGCTCGGCTTCCTCTTCGTGGGCTTAGATCCTTAGCACGGGAAGGAATGTAAGTGGACTACTAAGGATGGACCAAGCAGTGAAGCTGCTCGGTTGCCTCTTGGTGAGGGCTTTGATCCCCGGCATTGTGGGGTAGGGAAGCTACCAGCCAGGGATAGCCGAGCGGGGTAGCCGCTCGGCAGCCTCTTAGTGAGGGCTTAGATCCCTGGCGTTGTGGGGTAGGGGAGCTACCGGCCAGGTATAGCCGAGCGGGGTAGCCGCTCGGCTGCCTCTTCGTGAGGGCTTAGATCCCTGGCGTTGTAGGGTAGGAGAGCTACCGGCCAGGGATAGCCGAGCGGGGTAGCCACTCGGCTGCCTCTTAGTGAGGGCTTAGATCCTTAGCGTTGTGTGGTAGGGGAGCTACCGGCCAGGGATAGCCGAGCGGGGTAGCCGCTCGGCTGCCTCTTGGTGAGGGATTTGATCCCTGGAGTTGTGGGGTAAGGAGCAACCGGCCAGGGATAGCCGAGCAGGGTAGCCGCTCGGCTACCTCTTGGTGAGGGCTTAGCTCCATGAGGAAGTACCAAGCAGTGAAGCTGCTCGGTCGCCTCTTGGCGAGGTTCTGTCTGACCTTCCCAAGGTGAGTACCGAGGAGTTGGACAGTCGCGGGAGACACATGTCACGAGCGCGTGGGGAAGGCGAAGCGCCGGAGTAGCGTCGTTTCGGTTTTGCATGTAGAGGCGCGACGTTTTCCGCGTGGCGCCTGTGTTGCGGGTGAAACGGGCAACTGTTGGACTCCCAGGCGTTGTGGGCTATAAAACGGAAGGAGTGTTGATTACTCCTTTCTTCACACCCGAAACGCCAGAATGGAGGACTTCCCTTTCACCATTCCCGACATCATAAACTTCGAGGACGTGTACCTCTACGACTAGTACTGCACTAATGACACGGTGCAGTTGGTGATAGGCCGCATCGAGGATCACTTCGGCCGATTTCTCTCCCGACGCTCCCCCCTACTTCAGCTGCTTATGTACTCTATCTGGTGGGCATCGTCGGAGCTCTACAACCCCTTATCCGAACAGTTGAAAGACGAGACCGTTGGAAAGCTGAGGTCTCTGAGGCGTTTCGACCTGATCTCTGCGAGTCGGCTAAACCGCTCGGAGGCGCTCGTCTTTGAGTTCTACCAGTTGAGGCACGATGCCGACGCTCGCGGGGGGAGTCGGAGGCAGAGGTTAGATGCCGCGAGGGCTCGGCTGACGGAAATATGCTCAGAGTACCACGAGTAGTGCTCTCTGCACCCATTCCCCCGCTGTTGTAATTTTTTTTATGTACGGCTGAGGAGCCTATAGTACCCTTTGAATGAATAAGATTATTTTTCTTTCATTGCAATGCTTTATTAACCCATTTTATTATATAAACAAAAAGATCTCAAGAAAGGCGTACATTGCTTTGAAAAGAAAATACATGCTAGTAGATGTTCTTATTCGCGCAGCTTGAGCCCCTCGGATGTCTGTTGGCATCTATGCCCGGCAATAGGTACCGAGCTTCGTGTGTACCAGACGTATCCTCGGCTGACACGACCATGATTTGGCCAATGGTTAGCTTGGCGGGAGGGGAACGCTGCTCCTGCTCGCGGTCAGCTTGCCGCTTGTCCCTCAAGTACGCTGCGAGGTGCCCCGAACGGATGAGCTCCTCGATATAGTCTCGGAGTTGCTTACAGCTCTCCGTGGAGTGGCCTAGCGACCTGTGGAAACCGCAGTAGGGGCCCCGGGTTCGCTTTGAGGCCATGCGCGAGATCGGGGGAAGCTTGAAGAACCCCTCTCCCTTAGCCTCTTCTAATAGCACTGTCTGGGAGACGTTGAGTGGGGTGTACTCCTGAAATTTCGGGAGATAGGGGTTTGGCCGTTCTTGTCCCTTTCTCTCTTCTCTTGCCCTTTTCTTTTGGTCGGCTTGCTCTGATCGGGGGAGATTTGTGTTCACCTCGGATTCGAGCTGGACCTCACGCTCGGTCCAGGCCTTTACCTCGACCATGGTCTTAGGTTGCGCTAATGCAAAGAAGCATAACCACTCCTTTTGCCTAAGACAAGAGCTTAGTGCTATGACCGTTTCGTCTCGGTGCTCTGGGACCTCGAGAAGGGCGTTGTAGAAGCGGGTGATGTATACTTTAAACGTCTCTTTGTCCCCGCTCTTGATCGTGAAGAGATGGTCAAATGTGCGTTTTTGTCGCCTGTTCCTGACAAAGTGGCCGAGGAATTGAGTGGCCAGCTCATCGAAAGTTGAGATCGAGCGTGGCTTGAGTCCTCGGAACCAGTCTCGTCCGGAGCGGATGAGAGTGGCCGGGAAAGCTCGGCACTGGGTAGCGTCGGAGTTGTCTTAGAAGCTCATTCCGGCGGTGAATGCATCCAAATGGTCCTTCAGGTCAGATTTACCGTCGAAGAGGGAGACATTCGGGGGCTTGTTGCGAGTGGAGATGTGGATGGCGAGCAGATCCTCGGTAAATGGTTTGGTGAGCAAGTCGACAACGTACTTAGCCCCGTCACTCGAACGGTACCCTTCCTGATGCATACCTTCGATCTTCTTCTCGAGGGCGTCGAGTCGGCCGCGGTACTCTGACGATTCGGCACATTCTGACTTCCGGTCTCTGCTGTTGGAGACCTGCGTCTGGGTGCGACCCTGGTTCCTCTCAATGAGGTTCCTTAGATCCCCGGGCGAGGTCGTCTTTGAGACGCTGTGACGAGTCTCGTCTGCACGTCCCCGTCGAAGGAGGAGGTTGTTCCCGCCAAAAATTTCTGTGCAAAAGAGTCCAAGGTATCAAATGGCAGCGATACGCTTAAGAAAATACGAACCAGTATCTTTCGGCCTGTATTTTGATAAACTTCCTAATGAGAAACAATTAAATTATGATGGTATTGAAAGCATCTCGAAAAAACCTTCGATTTGATATATTATGGGCCTCACAATTCATCCGGGATCAAAAGTTATGAGCAAATGTGTTATGCACATGTGATCTAAGAAAGAAGATGCGAACCAGTATTTTCCGGCCTGTATTTTGACAAACTCCGGAATGAGAAATAGCTAAATTCTGATAGTATTGAAAGCACCTCGAAAAAATCTTCGATTTGATATATTATGGGCCTCATAATTCATCCGGGATCAAAAGTTATGAGCAAATGTCTATACACATATGATCTAAGGAAGAAGATACGAACCGGTATTTTCCGAGCTGTATTTTGACAAACTCTGGAATGAGAAACAGCTAAATTCTGATGGTATTGAAAGTATCTTGAAAAGATCTTCGATTTGATATATTATGGGCCTCATAATTCATCCGGGATCAAAAGTTATGAGCAAATGTCTATGCACATGTGATCTAAGGAAGAAGATGCGAATCAGTATTTTCCGAGCTGTATTTTGACAAACTCCGGAAAGAGAAATGGTTAAATTCTGATGATATTGAAAGCATCTCGAAAACACCTTCGATTTGATATATTATAGGCCTCATAATTCATCCGAGATCAAAAGTTATGAGCAAATGTGTTATGCACGCGTAATCTAAAGTAATGCTCTACTACATGGGGAATACATTTTTTAGTCCCACATCGGGAAAAGGAGAGCTGTCTTCTCTACCACTCTCATATAAATAAGAGGGGATACCTCTTAGAAAGGGGAAAGTTAAATCCTCAAAGGATTCAATACTCAAAGGAGCTTAGTTCTTCAAAATAGGAGCATGCTCCTCCCCATAATGTGCATATGCGCAAGCGCCATGTGCGCTACGTGCAACGCACGTGTGCCCGCCATGCGGCACCACGTGCAACGCACGTGTGCACCACATGAGAACATTTAATAATATTAAAAGGAGCATGTTCTCCATATATAGAAGCCCTGCTTCTCCTCATAATGCGCATATGCGCCACGTGCAACGCATGTGTGCTCGCCACGCGCGTACCACGTGCAACGCACATGCGCACCACATGAGAACATTTAAAAATATTAAAAGGAGCCTGTTCTCCATATATAGAAGCCCTGCTTCTCTTCATAATGCGCATGTGCGCTACGTGCAACGCACGTGTGCTTGCTACGCGCGCACCACGTACAACGCACGTGCGCACCACATGAGAACATTTAATAATATTAAAAGGAGCCTGTTCTCCATATATAGAAGCCCTGCTTCTTCTCATAATACGCATGTGCGCCACGTGCAACGCACGTGTGCCCACCACGCGCGCACCGCGTGCAACGCACGTGCGCACCACATGAGAATATTCAATTAAAAGGAGACTCGTTCACCATAGGAGCTTGCTCCCCCCATAATGCACATATGCGCAAGATCCAAATGCGTTACGTGCAAATATGAGTGCCAACTCGTGCGACACACGTGCGCCCAACACGTACGACGCACGTGCGCCCAACACGTGCGACACACGTGCGCCCAACACATGTGACGCACGTGAGCGAACGCAAAGAAGCCTTTTTCAGCAGCTTTCAGCAGCGAGAAGCTTAAGCTCCAGCCTGTTCTTCCCCCCTAATGAGTGAGACATGGTTCAAAGGGTACATCCCTCCACACCTTCGATATATGGCACTGTAATCTCTCAGTGTCGTCGGAGAGGTTGTGGGTCCCAACGACCAATGATCCTTCTTTCTAAAATAAAAAAAAAGGAGAGAACATTTTGTGAAAAATTGAACAGAGAAGACTCTGAAGAATTGGAGAGAAACCCTCAAGAACAAAGAAAAAGGTAAAAACCTTTAGAAAAAGAGAAAATTCTCTTATGAACAGATCATTGATCTGAGAACAAGATCTAGGATCTCTAATGAAAAGAAAAGAAAATAAATAAATAAAAAACAATGCCTTGCACTTCTTTTTATGAACCATTGGTTCTGAATCTAAAAGATTCTCAAGATAACAGTGCCTTGCACCTTATATGAACCACTGGTTCTTTAGAAAACAAGAAAAAAAACTTGTTTTCTCTGATCTGAAATTGATCCAAAAGAATAAGAACAGTGCCCAGCACTTGCCAAAACTACGCTATTGCGCAAGCTGCCAGGAAGCGCCACATGTCAGCAATGCAGCAGCGCAGCGCACTAACGCAGCGCATTGCCCTGTTGCGCTTGCGCTCACCAGAACGTGACACGTGTCACCTCCACGAGCGCTTGCGCTCTTTAATTTGCGCAAAGCGCCTGACAAGCCATGTGGGGCACTGTCAGAGTATTTAATACTCTGCATTATTAAGAAAAGGGACAGAGCCCAATTAAAAGGCCTAACAGGCCTAATCAAAAATGCTATGCATTTTAAAAAGGGGCAGAGCCCAACCAAAACAAAGAAAAATAATGCAGTGAGGGGGCAAGGCCCTAGCACAGGTCCAATAGGCCAAAGACAAAAGAATTTTGAAACTGGACTTAGCCCAGTCGTGGCCATAAGTCCTTAAATTAAATTGACTGAGCAAAATTGCTCTCCTAAATCAATTTACAATCGGTTCGAGGGTACATCTCCAAACTCCTCTGACACGTATCGTTGTAATCCTTCAACGACGTCAGAGAGGTGACGGGTCCCGACTACCACATATCAGTATGGACTGCGGGGTTCTTAAACTCGTGGACCGAAACGTCCTTAAACTAGTATTCATCCCTAAATGGGAATGTTGGACCGAAACGTCCTTAAACTAATATTCGTCCCTAAATGGGAATGTTGGACCGAAATGTCCTTAAACTAATGCTCGTCCCCAAATGGGAATATGGACCGCCACGTCCCTAAACTGGAGCATAGACCACCATGTCCCTAAACTGGAATATTGGACCGAAACGTCCCTAAACTAATATTGGACCGAAACGTCCCTAAACTAATGTCGGACCACCACGTTCCTAAACTGGAACATGGACCATGACGTCCCTAAACTGGAATAATAGAGCTTCAAATGCTCGTTTGCCGGATCTAAACGATCCCGTTTAAGTTGATCTTAGCCCCGAATACGGCCAACGTATCCTTAAGCATTTAAATGAACGATAAAACTTCAAATCGACTTTGGTTCAAGGGTATATCTCTGAATTCCTCCGACACCTATCGTTGTAATCCTTCAACGATGTCAGAGAGATGATGAGTCCTGACGACCATATCTATTAAATCGACCATCACGTCAAGTTGATCTTAGTCTAAAACAGGACTAACGTATCCTTGACGAACGTTTAAGTTGATCTTAGCCTCAATACGGCTAACGTATCCTTAAAATAAAAACACCAAACCCAAATCTAAGAAAGTACGGATTTAGACTAATCCACGTCCTACAGGCGACGAAATAAATAGTCTCCGTATACAATCCACGGGCAACCACAAACAAAACAAACACCCACGACACGAAGTGAAATTCTGGAGAAGGAGAAAGTGGCTGCCGCGACGCGGTAGCGTAATTAACTGCAGGGGCTTGCGCCTGCAGGGAAGAGCGTCCTCATAATCAAAAACCCCTCAAGCGAGGGGGAATCTGACGAAGTCTGCTACATCGGCCGCATCCGTCTAAACCTCCGATACACGGTGCCATAAATCATCTTGGCATCTTCGGAGAGGTGGACGGATAAAACCATATAGCATCTGCCCCGAATATCAGGCAAAACGAACCTTCGCGGTCGCGTCTCTGTATTCGGAGGAGAACAGATTCTGGCGCGCCCGGTGGGACCTTTTCCTCTTTTCACTCCACACTTCGTCTGTCGTGTTTTTCCTGCGATCAAATAATCGCCGTGTGTATGTTTCTGGTTGCCCTTAGGGGAGTGGATATTGAAGCCGGCATTTCGTCTCTATGAAGAATGGCATTTGCTCCCACCCTAGCAACTCAGGCTTTGTCATACCCGGCGGAGTCAAGTATGGGTCACTTGCAGCCTCAAATCTCTGCAATCCGGCATTTCAAGAAATTAACGGGCTTCTTTTTAGGTCGATGCTCCCACCCTCGGTGTCTCAACGCCGATGGAGGAAGCCCAGAGGATGTCTGTCGCCCACAGGCAGGTTCCCCAAGCAGCAGCCTTGCCGACGGAATCGGTCCTCAAACAGCTGGCACATGCCAAAGACCAAGGTCGACACAGGGGGCAGAATATTCAAGCTATTCAAGAAATCAATGGCTTCAAATTGCACTAACTGCAACAGCAACTCTCGCTCTGTCCCATCTGGAGGAGTAACCTACAGGCCCTAAGCGGCCTCCCTTTTCACTATGCCAGTGGAGCGGGTAACTCAAGCCACCACTTGGCTCTTCTTCGGGACCATGCTCCCGCCAACGAGCTTCAGCGCTCCTGTACCATCGCAAGAAGCTCCCAAGAAATCGTTTTTCAGCGCTCCTGTGCTTATTTACGCCCTACTTTGCATTATACTATATATAAGCACACATAAAAAATTGTGATAAAAAATGAGTAGAAAGTGAAAAGTTATATTTAAAAGAGAGGAATAGTTTAAGAAAAATAAGAAAGTTAGAAGTTTTCTTAAATGAAACTAGTAATAAATGGATATGAGCTGTTGTCCCAAAGATTAGTAAGATGAAGGAAATTACTAATCTGAGAATAAAAATAAGCCTGAAAAATAGTTCCTATTCTGGAAGCCAAACATTTGAATGTTGAAACCCTACTATACGCACGTACACACATCTTGAAACTCGAGATAGTAGAGGATACCTTGAAATGCTCTTGTCTAGAAGCCAAAGTATGAAGAAAATAAAAGTGGAGAATGAAAGATAAAATGGTGAAAAGAAAAATGAACACTGGTTTTGTTATCACCGAGGCAGCAATAAAAAAATATAGCGAGGGTGCTTTATCACCTAGTGCCTTAAACCAACTGGTTTGGGAGCCACTGCTAAGCCTTAGGTGTTGCAAGACGAGGAAAAACACCTAATTAGCAAGCACATGAGTAATCGATCGTTTAGTACCTCAAGAAGTATTAACTGTCGCATGAAGAATGTGTGAGCAAATTCCATCTAAATATCTATTAAAAGGTACTGAGGTAGATGGACAAGAGTATGATTGCTTGAATTGAATTCTCTGAGTGTAGGGATGTCCAGTTCACACACGTAGGGGTATATGCTCAATGTTTGGAAGAAAGGTAGGAATGAAAACTAAAGGCGATGTTTTATTGAGGGATGATGTGATTTCTAACATCTTTTCATGACTATTAAGATAGGGTTCATAGCAACTGAAAAGCTGGTAGAGTTGAAAACTCTTATTTTCAAGTTCTTTCTTTTATAGTTCTTATCTTTATATAACTTTCACCATCTCTCTTTTATTATACGATTTTGTGGGTGAAATCCGCTGAAAACCCTCAGGAGACAACACCCCTCCTACTAGGGATATGCCACTGGCGCCGAGTAAGGAAGACCGGGGGCAACTCTCCTTCTGGACTGACTCCGCCGACTCCAACGGTGGAAAATGGTGCGGCTGTTCCAACTGGAAACAGATTTGAACCACTTAGGAAGGTCCACAATAACTCTCCGACCACTGTACCGAAAAGATCTCCTCCACCTATGGAGAGCGCTACAAAGGTGAAATCGGAAAAGCCCCCTCAACGGCTGTCCTCTAAAATCTACAAGGTCTGGCGTCAAGTCCAAGACTTGGTAATTGATCAAGATTATCCCCGCTGACAGAAAAAGGTGAAAGTTCAGCGGGAAGAGGACCGTCCTATCAATCCACAAAAGGCAATAGCTACTTGGGTGCCCACGGCAAGTGGCCCACGGCCGACGTTCGTCAGTGAGCTGCTATCTGAAGAAAGGGTGGATGTGTTAAAAGACGTGCTTGTGCAGCATAGAAATTGCTTCGCATGGGACTATTCCGAAATGCCAAGATTAGATCCAGAGATTGTTGTCCATAAATTGGCGATATCCCCGGACGTCAAGCCAGTCAAACAAGCGCCGAGAAGAATGCGGCTCGAGCTCGAGATGAGCATCAACGCTGAGGTCAAAAAGCTGATAGACTCTGGCTTTATCCAGGAGGTTCAATACCCTGAATGGATTGCTAATATCGTCCCAGTGATGAAGAAAAATGGGACGGTACGCATATGCGTGGACTTTCGGGATCTCAACAAAGCATGCCCGAAGGATGATTTCCCAGTACCAGTCACCGAACTGATGATAAACAATACGTCCACGCATGAGATTATCTCCTTCATGGACGGCTCATCAGGGTATAATAAAAAAAAATGCATCCGGAAGACCAGAAACATACGGCTTTCCGGACTCCTTTGGGGAATATTTTGTTTCAAGGTAATGCCCTTCGGTCTAAAGAACGCCGGTGCCACCTATCAGAGGGCTATGACGAAGATTTTCGACGACCTTATACATGAAATCGTCGAGTGCTATATCGATGACCTCGTGGTTAAGAGCAAATCATACGAGGAACATCTCGAACATCTAAAGACTGTATTTCGACGCCTTCGACAATACAATTTGAAGATGAATCCTCTTAAGTGTGCATTCGGGGTTTCCTCGGGCAAATTCCTGGGGTTCATCGTCCAACACCGAGGCATCGAAATAGATCCGTCCAAGATCAAGACGATTATGGAAATGCCTCCACCGAGAACTCTCAAACAGCTGTGGTCTCTCCAAGGAAAGCTCGCATATATTCGGCGATTTATAGCCAACCTCTCAGGCAAGTGTCGCCCTTACAGTCACCTGATGAAGAAGTGAACCCCGTTCGTCTGGGACCAAAAATGCCAGAGCGCGCTAGATGAGATCAAGAAGTACCTGCAGAACCCGCCGGTATTAGCTGCTCCAGTCAAGGGAAAACCTCTCATTCTTTATACAACCGCCCTCGAAGGTTCTTTAGGCGCATTATGGGGCAAGAGAATGACCAGGAGAAAGAAAGAGCACTCTACTATTTAAGTCGAGTTCTTCTGGGGGCAGAAAGCAATTACTCCCCCATTGAAAAACACTGCTTAGCGTTGATCTTCGCGATAACAAAGCTCAGGCACTATGCGTTGGCGCACGAAATCTGCCTCATATCGAAGGTGGACCCTCTTAAATATTTGATGTCGAAAGCCATATTGACAGGTCGACTCGCTAAATGGGCTCTGCTCTTGATGGAGTTCTCGATAATGTATCAACCTCTTAAGGCAGTGAAAGGCCAGGCCATCGCCGACTTCCTCACTGAGCATCCGATACCGGCCGATTTTCCTCTGAATTGCGAATTGCCAGACGAACATGCGTTTGACGCTATCGATGGGAACGATACCCGATGGGAACTCTATTTCGATGGAGCATCTTCCGTGAAAAAGCGCAAACAAAGTACCCTCATAATCAAATCGGGGGCAGGCCTTATCTTCGTAACTCCACAAGGAGGGATAATGCGCTTTGCTTTCTCCTTAACAGAGCCGAGGACGAACAATGAAGCTGAATATGAAGCCTTGATAGCAAGTCTCGAGATCGCCATCGACATGGGAATTGAAAACCTCTTCATATATGGAGATTCCCAGCTGGTCGTTAGTCAAGTAAACGGCGACTACCAAACATGCAAACCAGAGTTGGTGAAATACAGTGAAAAGGTGCAACAACTATTGACCCAGATTCCCTCCTATACTTTGGAGAACATACCGCGTGCGGAAAACAGCAAAGCAGACGCGTTGGCCAAGCTTGCTAAAGAACTGGCTGACGAGAACCTCGATGACGTTAGAATCGTGGTACAAAACCGTCGAGTGCTTGCCCCAGCGGAGATATCTCTGGAATCACCCGAAGAGAAGGGAGCGACTGAGCAGACGACCTTACAAATAAAAGAACGAGAAAAGACTGAGGACTGGAGAGAAGTCTTCATAGACTACTTTTAGTCCTATCGAATGCCTGAAGATGCGTCCACAAGACATCAGCTCATGAAACGGGCTCTGTCTTTTGCCTTCATCAATGATATTCTATACAAGAGGATGTTTGATTCTCTGTGGCTGAGATGCCTAGGGCCTGACGAAGCGGAAAGGGTCGTCCAGGAAGTTTATGACGGACTCTGCGGTTAGCACCAAGCAGGCCCAAAGATGAAGTTGAAGATCAAACGGATGGGATACTACTGGCCCACGATGATTCAGGACTGCCTCGAATATGCGAAGCAATGCCACTCATGCCAAATTCATGAGGACTTCATCCATCAGCATCCAAATCCGCTACACCCAACAGTGGCTAGCTGGCCATTCGAAATGTGGGGAACTGATATAGTCGGCCCCATCGAACCAGCATCGTCCAGGGGACATCATTTCATCCTGGCGACGACTGATTACTTCTCCAAATGGGCAGAAGCAATATCGTTGACGGAAGTGAAGACGAAGATATCCTCCATTTCTTCAAAACGCACGTCATATATCGGTTTGGAACTCCGAGACGGATCATCTCCGATAACGAGCCAGCTTACAGAAGCAACAGGATCAATCGCTTCGCGCAGCAGCATAATATAGACTGGAGGTATTCTTCAGTCTATAATCCGCGAGCTAACGGTCTCGCCGAGGCCTTCAACAAGACCTTGACGAAAATTATAAAGAAAATGGTGCCCCGAAATAAGAAAGACTGGCACGAGAGACTGCAAGAGGCCCTTTGGGCGTATCGAACTACATTCAAGACAGCCACGAACACAACGCCATACGCGTTGGTGTTCGGTACTGAAGCAGTACTCCCCCTCGAGATAGAGTTACCCTCTCTGCGAGTGGCAGTTCACTACGAACTGACGGATGAAGAAAATGCTCACCTCCGATTTGAAGAGCTTGACGCTCTTGATGAAACCCGGCTCATAGTGCAACAAAATCTGGAAGCTTACAAAGCGAAGATGACGCGCTCATATGAAAGACTGACCCGACCGAGGATATTCCGCCAAGGCGAACTCGTACTAGTGGTCAAAAGGCCCATGATCCCCAATCGCGCCAAGCGGGAAAAATTCGAGCCAAAATATGAAGGCCCGTACATCATAGATAAGGTCTACCAGGGTGGGGCCTATCTACTCATGGACAT
This sequence comes from Agapanthus africanus, assembly GCA_030015575.1. Lineage (NCBI taxonomy): Eukaryota > Viridiplantae > Streptophyta > Magnoliopsida > Asparagales > Amaryllidaceae > Agapanthus > Agapanthus africanus. Next base: position 559,619,688 of record JASDDO010000031.1, read on the forward strand.
GCACGGCGAAAGGCCTTTCAGACTAATAAACGGTCGCTTCCTAAAGAAGTACTATGCTTAGTGAGCCACAGCTAAGGTCAATGGTAGATGACGACGACTATAAGCAGTAACCGGCCTTCTTAATGATAGACCGAAACGTCCTTAAACTAATGTTGGACCGAAACGTCCTTAAACTAATGTCGGACCGAAACGTCCTTAAACTAATAGCGGACCGAAACGTCCTTAAACTACTACTGCATTATCCTCAGGCTGACGAGATAAAAGAAAAAAATAAAAAATAATAATAATAATCATAATAAAAAAACGGTATGTCCATAAGCAAAAAAGGCATGGATGAAAACCCGAAAAGGCTTCGTGAGTAAAAACAGCAGGCTACCGGCGAGTGTTCGTGAAAACCCGAAAGGGCGCGACCTCGTAAAAAAAAAGGAGAAGAAAATAAAAGAAAAAAAATGGTAAGTCCATAAGCAAAATGGGCACGGATGAAAACCTGAAAGGCTCCGTGAGTAAAAACAGCAGGACTACCGGCGAGTGTTTATGAAAACCCGAAAGGGCGCAACCTCGTTAAAAGGCACTTATAGGGTCCTTTCGACCTTGTAAGGAGAAACCACCTGCGTGAGATCCTTACGAATCACAAGGGAACAACACACTTAGGGATCCCTACGATTCCTAAGGAGAAAATACACTTGCGAGATCCTCATGACTCGTAAGGAGAATTCTCTTACGGGACCCTCACGGCTCATAAGATTTGAAAGTCTTAAGTTACAGAGACCTAAACCTGTGCTTAAGCAACCCTCACAAGTTTCAATATTGCCCTACAAGTGGTCCTATATTGGCCCTTATATACAATCCATGGGCGCGAATAAACATTTCCCTAACCAAGTCCCATCCGAGACTAGGGATATGTTTGCATGGTGAACAACCCTTGTAGATCCTCTCGACTTACAAGGAGAAAACCCTCCCGTAGGATCCTTATGACTTACAAAGGAACAAAACACTTAGGAACCCTCACGATTCCTAAGGAAGAAAATACATCTACAAGATCCTCACGACTTGTAGGGAGAAATACCTTTGTGAGACCCTTACGGCTCATAAAGTCAAAAGCCTTAGTCGACAGGACCTTAACCCTGGTCGCTAAGTCTCCTTTGTTCGACAACGACAGAGGTAAATGATGATTCGCTCCTGGCAATATCCTAATTGTAGCGGTGCTGATGCCGAAATCGGTGTCCAATTTCAGGTTTACGGCGAAAAGCCAGTAGGCCGCACATGCATACGAAATAGCCGAAATGATGGGGCAACTTGCAATAAAAAAAAGCAGCAAGTAAAATGTACGCATGCGAAATAGCCGAAATAATGGGGCAACTCGCAATAAAAAACAGCGAGTAAAGATAAAATAAATAGCTGAAATGATTCGACACCGCGAAAAATAGCCGAAATGATTGGGCAATCGCGACCTTCGCGATATAAAAGCTGAAATGATAGAGTATCACGGAAATAAAACAAAAAAAATGACGATAAAATTTTGGCCCTACAGTTAAGATCACATCGATCCCTGTATACAATCCAAGGGCATAAACAAAGAGGGAACCATACTTTCCCAACAGACTCTGCCAGAAGACAAAGCCAAACCTCGACGGTTCATTCCAACCGAAGAAACCAGTGTCTTCAGCAAACTCCTTGACTCACGGATACAAACACTCCTTGACGAGAGCCTCCTGATCCGCGTCGACTCGCAGAGCCGCCAGTGCCTCCATGGGAAATCCTCGACTCGTTTCAAACCTCAAGGAAACAAATAATTCTTGGCGCTTGGGAAACAAATAATCCCTAGCAAACTCCTCGACTCACGGATACAAACACTCCTTGACGAGAGCCTCCTGATCCGCGTCGACTCACAGAGCCACCAGCGCCTCCGTGGGAAATCCTCGACTCGTTTCAAACCCTAAGGAAACAAATAATCCTTGGTGCTTGGGAAACAAATAATCCCTAACAAACTCCTCGACTCACGGATACAAACACTCCTTGACGCGAGCCTCCTGATCCGCGTCGACTCGCAAAGCCATCAGCGCCTCCAGTGGGAAATCCTCGACTCGTTTCAAACCCCAAGGAAACAAATAATCCCTGGCGCTTGGGAAACAAATAATCCCTGGCGCTTGGGAAACAAATAATTCCAAGCAAACTCCTCGACTCACGGATACAAACACTCCTTGACGAGAGCCTCCTGATCCGCGTCGACTCGCAGAGCCACAAGTGCCTCTATGGGAAATCCTCGACTCGTTTCAAACCCCAAGGAAACAAATAATCCTTGGCGCTTGGGAAACAAATAATCCCTAGCAAACTCCTCGACTCACAGATACAAACACTCCTTGACGAGATCCTCCTGATCCGTGTCGACTCGCAGAGCCACCAGTGCCTTCGTGGGAAATCCTCGACTCGTTTCAAACCCTAAGAAAACAAATAATCCTTGGCGCTTGGGAAACAAATAATCCCTAGCAAACTCCTCGACTCACGGATACAAACACTCCTTGACGAGAGCCTCATGATCCGCGTCGACTCGCAGAGCCACCAGTGCCTCCGTGGGAAATCCTCGACTCATTTTAAACCCCAAGGAAACAAATAATCCTTGGCGCTTGGGAAACAAATAATCCCTAGCAAACTCTTCGACTCACGGATACAAACACTCCTTGACGAGAGCCTCCTGATCCGCGTCGACTCGCAGAGCCACCAGCGCCTCCGTGGGAAATCCTCGACTCGTTTCAAACCCCAAGGAAACAAATAATTCTTGGCGCTTGGGAAACAAATAATCCCTAGCAAACTCCTCGACTCACGAATACAAACACTCCTTGACGAGAGCCTCCTGATCCGCGTCGACTCACAGAGCCATCAACGCCTCCGTGGGAAATTCTCGACTCGTTTCAAACCCCAAGGAAACAAATAATCCTTGGCGCTTGGGAAACAAATAATCCCTAGCAAACTCCTCGACTCACGGATACAAACACTCCTTGACGAGAGCCTCCTGATCTGCGTCGACTCGCAGAGCCACCAACGCCTCCGTGGGAAATCCTCGACTCGTTTCAAACTCCAAGGAAACAAATAATCCTTGGCGCTTGGGAAACAAATAATCCCTGGCAAACTCCTCGACTCACGAATACAAACACTCCTTGACAAGAGCCTCCTGATCCGCGTCGACTCGCAGAGCCACCAGTGCCTCCGTGGAAAATCCTCGACTCGTTTCAAACCCCAAGGAAACAAATAATCCTTGGCGCTTGGGAAACAAATAATCCCTAGCAAACTCCTCGACTCATGGATACAAACACTCCTTGACGAGAGCCTCCTGATCCGTGTCGACTCGTAGAGCCACCAGTGCCTCGGTGGGAAATCCTCGACTCGTTTCAAACCCCAAGGAAACAAATAATCCTTGGCGCTTGGGAAACAAATAATCCCTGGCAAACTCCTTGACTCACGGATACAAACACTCCTTGACGAGAGCCTCCTGATCCGCGTCGACTCGCAGAGCCACCAGTGCCTCCGTGGGAAATCCTCGACTCGTTTCAAACCCTAAGGAAACAAATAATCTTTGGCACTTGGGAAACAAATAATCTCTAGCAAACTTCTCGACTCACGGATACAAACACTCCTTGATGAGAGCCTCCTGATTCGCATCGGCTTGCAGAGAAACCAGTGTCTCTGCGGGAAAATTCCCGATTCGCCTCAACTCGCAAGATGAAGCCTCAGGCAGCAAGGATTGAAAAACTTGTTTCCTGAACAATGGGACCCTACAAGTCGATCTAAAACGGTCTCTTGCATACTATTCACAGGTCTCACTCTCCAAAGTCGAGTTTCGACAAGGAGGGAAACAACCGCTTACGGGTCCTCTCGACTCATAAGAGAGAAAAGTTCTCTTGTATGATCCTTACGACTTATAAGAGAACCACACTTAGGAATCCTCACGATTCCTAAGGAGAAAAACATACCTACGAGATCCTTTCGATCCGTATGGAGAAAAGTCTCTATGAGACCCTCACAACTCATAAAGTTGAAAATTATGTGACAGATCCTACCCCTGTCTTCTAAGCCATTACTGCCCTACAAAGAGGTTCAGATGGACCATCTATGAACCACACTTGCTAAAGCTACATGCCACTGAAATGAAGAAATTACTCATGAGCATATAAACCACTTCACACCGGAGTAAAACATAAAGAAATAGAAGGGTGCGGCTCATGAAATTGAGAGTTTGGAACTATATCTTTTAAGAGTCGAGATTTGAGTCACTGATAAATGACGACGCTTGTGTCCGCTCGTTATCTTCTCAGACAAGATTCTGAAAGTTATATATCAACCCAAAACTGGTCATACGCTATGCATTACTCTGCACTACTTCACCCACATATATACTTATGTGGGGAAAATAGTGGGGGGCATTTGTTCCCGCCAAAAATTTCTGCGCAAAAGAGTCCAAGGTATCAAATGGCAACGATACGCTTAAGAAAATACGAACCAGTATCTTCCGGCATGTATTTTGATAAACTCTCCAATGAAAAACTATTAAATTATGATGGTATTGAAAGCATCTCGAAAAAACCTTCGATTTAATATATTATGGGCCTCACAATTCATCCGGGATCAAAAGTTATGAGCAAATGTGTTATGCACATGTGATCTAAGAAAGAAGATGCGAACCAGTATATTCCGGCCTGTATTTTGACAAACTCCGGAATGAGAAATAGCTAAATTCTGATAGTATTGAAAGCACCTCGAAAAAATCTTCGATTTGATATATTATGGGCCTCATAATTCATCCGGGATCAAAAGTTATGAGCAAATGTCTATACACATATGATCTAAGGAAGAAGATACGAACCGGTATTTTCCGAGCTGTATTTTGACAAACTCTGGAATGAGAAACAGCTAAATTCTGATGGTATTGAAAGTATCTTGAAAAGATCTTCGATTTGATATATTATGGGCCTCATAATTTATCCGGGATCAAAAGTTATTAGCAAATGTCTATGCACATGTGATCTAAGGAAGATGATGCGAACCAATATTTTCCGAGCTGTATTTTGACAAACTCCGGAACGAGAAATGGCTAAATTCTGATGATATTGAAAGTATTTCGAAAATACCTTCGATTTGATATATTATAGGCCTCATAATTCATCCGAGATCAAAAGTTATGAGCAAATGTGTTATGCACGTGTAATCTAAAGTAATGCTCTACTACATGGGGAATGCATTTTTTAGTCCCACATCGGGAAAAGGAGAGCCGTCTTCTCTACCACTCCCATATAAATAAGAGGGGATACCTCTTAGAAAGGAGAGAGTTAAATCCTCAAAGTATTCAATACTCAAAGGAGCTTAGTTCTCCAAAGGAGCTTAGTTCTCCAAGATAGGAGCATGCTCCTCCCCATAATGCGCATATGCGCAAGCGCCATGTGCGCTACGTGCAACGCACGTGTGCCTGCCATGCGGCACCACGTGCAACGCACGTGTGCATCACATGAGAACATTTAATAACATTAAAAGGAGCCAGTTCTCCATATATAGAAGCCATGCTTCTCCTCATAATGCGCATATGCGCCACGTGCAACGCATGTGTGCTCGCCACGCGTGTACCACGTGCAACGCACGTGCGCACCACATGAGAACATTTAATAATATTAAAAGGAGCATGTTCTCCATATATAGAAGCCCTGCTTCTTTTCATAATGCGCATGTGCGCTACGTGCAACGCACGTGCGCACCACATGAGAACATTTAATAATATTAAAAGGAGCATGTTCTCCATATATAGAAGCCATGCTTCTTCTCATAATGCGCATGTGCGCCACGTGCAACGCACGTGTGCCCGCCACGCGTGCACCACGTGCAACGCACGAGCGCACCACATGAGAATATTCAATTAAAAGGAGACTCGTTCACCATAGAAGCTTGCTCCCCCCATAATGCGTATATACGCAAGATCCATATGCATTACGTGCAAATATGAGCGCCAACACGTGCGACGCACGTGCGCCCAACACGTGCGACGCACGTGAGCGAATGCAAAGAAGCCTTTTTCAGCAGCAAGAAGCTTAAGCTCCACCCTGTTCTTCCCCCCTAATGAGTGAGACATGGTTCAAAGGGTACATCCCTCCACACCTTCGATATATGGCACTGTAATCTCTCAGTGTCGTCGGAGAGGTTGTGGGTCCCAACGACCAATGATCTTTCTTTCTAAAATAAAAGAAAAGGAGAGAACATTTTGTGAAAAATTGAACAGAGAAGACTCTGAAGAATTGGAGAGAAATCCTCAAGAATAAAGAAAAAGGTAAAAACCTTTAGAAAAAGAGAAAATTCTCTTATGAACAGATCATTGATCTGAGAACAAGATCTAGGATCTCTAATGAAAAGAAAAGAAAAAATAAATAAAAAACAGTGTCTTGCACTTCTTTTTATGAACCATTGGTTCTGAATCTAAAAGATTCTCAAGATAACAGTGCCTTGCACCTTATATGAACCACTGGTTCTTTAGAAAACAAGAAAAAAAACTTGTTTTCTCTGATCTGAAATTGATCCAAAAGAATAAGAACAGTGCCCAGCACTTGCCAAAACTACGCTATTGCGCAAGCTGCCAGGAAGCGCCACATGTCAGCAATGCAGCAGCGCAGCGCACTAACGCAGCGCATTGCCCTGTTGCGCTTGCGCTCACCAGAACGTGACACGTGTCACCTCCACGAGCGCTTGCGCTCTTTAATTTGCGCAAAGCGCCTGACAAGCCATGTGGGGCACTGTCAGAGTATTTAATACTCTGCATTATTAAGAAAAGGGACAGAGCCCAATTAAAAGGCCTAACAGGCCTAATCAAAAATGCTATGCATTTTAAAAAGGGGCAGAGCCCAACCAAAACAAAGAAAAATAATGCAGTGAGGGGGCAAGGCCCTAGCACAGGTCCAATAGGCCAAAGACAAAAGAATTTTGAAACTGGACTTAGCCCAGTCGTGGCCATAAGTCCTTAAATTAAATTGACTGAGCAAAATTGCTCTCCTAAATCAATTTACAATCGGTTCGAGGGTACATCTCCAAACTCCTCTGACACGTATCGTTGTAATCCTTCAACGACGTCAGAGAGGTGACGGGTCCCGACTACCACATATCGGTATGGACTGCGGGGTTCTTAAACTCGTGGACCGAAACGTCCTTAAACTAGTATTCATCCCTAAATGGGAATGTTGGACCGAAACGTCCTTAAACTAATATTCGTCCCTAAATGGGAATGTTGGACCGAAATGTCCTTAAACTAATGCTCGTCCCCAAATGGGAATATGGACCGCCACGTCCCTAAACTGGAGCATAGACCACCATGTCCCTAAACTGGAATATTGGACCGAAACGTCCCTAAACTAATGTCAGACCACCACGTCCCTAAACTGGAACATGGACCACCGCGTCCCTAAACTGGAATAATAGAGCTTCAAATGCTCTTTTGCCGGATCTAAACGATCTCGTTTAAGTTGATCTTAGCCCCGAATACGGCTAACGTATCCTTAAGCATTTAAATGAACGATAAAACTTCAAATCGACTTTAGTTCAAGGGTACATCTCTGAATTCCTCCGACACCTATCGTTGTAATTCTTCAACGACGTCAGAGAGATGATGAGTCCTGACGACCATATCTATTAAATCGACCATCACGTCAAGTTGATCTTAGTCCAAAACAGGACTAACGTATCCTTGACGAACGTTTAAGTTGATCTTAGCCTCAATACGGCTAACGTATCCTTAAACTAAAAACACCAAACCTAAATCTAAGAAAGTACGGATTTGGACTAATCCACGTCCTACGGGCGACGAAATAAATAGTCTCCATATACAATCCATGGGCAACCACAAACAAAACAAACACCCACGACACGAAGTGAAATTCTGGAGAAGGAGAAAGTGGCTGCCGCGACGCGGTAGCGTAATTAACTGCAGGGGGCTTGCGCCTGCAGGGAAGAGCGTCCTCACAATCAAAAACCCCTCAAGTAAGGGGGAATCTGACGAAGTCTGCTACATCGGCCGCATCCGTCTAAACCTCCGATACACGGTGCCATAAATCAACTTGGCATTTTCGGAGAGGTGGACGGATAAAACCATATAGCATCTTCCCCAATTATCAGGCAAGACGAACCTTCGCGGTCGCATCTCTGTATTCGGAGGGGAACAGTGGTGTTGGTCATGCCTGGGCACAGGCGAGCTGACCGACATCTCCTCGGGAGAGACAGGGGAGCGAAGAGGCTAGGGCGAGGCGCTCTGGTGACGGACCTAGATGTTGAGATTTGGGGCGCCCAGCAAGCCACAGAGAACGTTGGACCGGGGGATCTGTGGCCGTGAGAGGTAGCGAGGCGGTGGTCGGCGGTGCCGACACGAGCAGAGTCTTCCCCAGGTAGAGGAGCAGCGACCTGGGGATCTTGCCCTGCCGTTTGGACGTGGACGAGCGCCTCCACGAAGGACGCGAGTCGGACTATTCGGCCAGCAAGGGCGTTGATGGCATTCGGTGGAGGAGGTTCGTCCGCGCCTCCGTTAAAGGGGAGGCGGCGGCTAGTGCTTGGATCGTCATGATGATCGCTCGCCATTAGATTGGAATCGGAAGATGAACTTTTGTTTTTGTGGAATCAAGGAGTTCCTACAGACGGCGCCAGCTGACGTGACCTGGATCACGCCAAGATGTTACCTTCCGTTAATCTGCTGACAGCGACGATGGATGGCTGAGATTGGATCTGGAGGCAGGCTCCTAAAGCATGTGGATCTCAATGAGTTTAAGGTTGGTTGGGCCGAGCTACCTGCAAGGAAGTCCCGGGGTGGTTGTACCATCGAGGACCCTCCGACGATCAAGTTAGAGAGGAAATCCGAGCAGAGTAACGGCTTAGTGGAGTAAAAATGTCTTACTTGAACCGTCTGAAGAAGGGGTTTATATGGCGGTGGCAGCAGGCAGGGCAGGCACGAGAATCACGCCAGCCATTACACTCCCGACGTCACGCCCGCGTGATGAGCAGGATCACCCATTAATGGCGAGACAGGCTCGTTAATGGGGGATCGTGATGGTGTGGAACGTGGGATGTGGCCGGCGGATATCTCGCGCATGGCGAGATTCGCGGGATGGCGGTTACGCCTGTGAGCGGTGTCGATGGTCGGTTGATGAGACCGAGGAAGATGACCTCGGCGAGAAAGCTCGTGGACGAGCGGGAGAGTCGAGGTATCTTAGTTCTGCGGTAGCCCGGAGACGAGCTGTGAGGCTGAGGAGGCCAATTGTGCAGGGGGCTCGGAGTGAGCCATCGTTTGTTTGTAGGACGGGCATAGGAGTGGTCTGGTCGGCCACTGTAAGTCCTTTCTTACATGCCCTGGGATACGTCATCTGCCATGTGTCATGATCTGGGAGATCACCGATATCGAGCATCATCAGGATCGATGGCACGTCAGGAGGTAGATTTACAGTTAAACAATTCGATCAAAGACTAAGGATTTGAAGAGCATCAAGTTTTCCAAGCGTGTTAAAAGGGATAGGGCCAAGGAGTCCAATCCCAAGTAACCGAAGGGTAATTACACGGGTATGTTGTGAATTGCATCTTATGCCGACCCACGAAGTGCATACTGGAGTGTTAGAGCTCCAATTGAGCTTCCGGCCATGAGGAACCTTGTTAGCAAAATCGAGGAGTGCTTGCTTGTCGGAGTTCAAATCAGCAGTTGCAAGAGTGGAGATTGATAGTAGTAGTAGAAGAAGAAATGGATCCATGTCTAGTTTAATGGTGTCAGAAGAGGGTAGCCAAGAAACCACCCTCTTCTGCCTTTTGAGCGGGGACTCGGCGGAAGGCGGCGTTTCTGCTTTGACCTGGGGAGCCTCATCTCGGGTATGTTTCTGCCTACCGCCTCGACGATCCTCTAGGGCGGGGGAGCAACAGTGACCTTCGCGGGAGGGGCTTGCCGGGGAACTATGCTCGGTGCGGGTCTGGACGAGATAGCGCCACCGTCCTTCCTCCGTCGTACCTTGATGGCCATGGTAGCCATGATCTTCGAGCGATCCATTGCCTCTGCGAAATATATAAGGAAAAGGGGTCAGCAACTAAAAAGCAAAATTGTGCTAAGTCTAAATTAATCGACGAACCCCTAATTTACCCCCGAAGCGCGCGGGACTGAGTCCTGCCCAGCTCAAAGCCTGTTCAGAAAGCAAGATATTGGCCTACTGGATCGGTTCCCACTGCGACACCACCCTCGCCTCTGGGGCATTCGACTGTTTAACCTTAAGGCAATCGGCTCTATGACACTTGATGGGCACGGGCCAATCCTCTCCTTCTGGAGAACTGATGAAAACAAACATCTCCTTCCATTTATGGATGGAAGAAAGGACGGCCGCTACCCTAGACCCGGCGCCTTACCTTTATGTTTTTTGAAAAAAATGTACACCCGGCTCGGTTCGTCCTTGGTGGTACCGGGATGATTTTTATAACAAAGAAAGGAAAGAAGAAAACTCAAGTCGAAAGGAATCCGGTCAATTTTCAACTGGACCAGAAAACCAAGGAGAATTCTCCACAAGTTCGGCGCTAGCTGGCCCGGGGAAAGGCAGAAGTAATGGAGTATGGTGCAAACTTTAAGCGAGAAGGGCAGATGATTTCTTCCCGGAACGCTTCCAGGTATAGAGCAATCTCATTGCCCTGCACTTGGTCTACCCGCTCATCCTCCCTGGCCAGACGAAGCGAATTGCCTGGGGATGTGGAAACGAGCCCGGATATCAGAAAGCTCGTCAGGGTGATTCAACATCGAGGGCGCATCGCGAGTATTTCCGATGCGTGCCTCAAGGGCCCTCTTCGCCACCTGACGACGAAGTGCAAAGGCGTCGCCACCCCTTGGGGGCAAGCCCAATGCAGAGGAAGAAGAAGAAGAGAAAGAAGAAGAAGAAGAACCTCCTCAGCTATCGGAAGCCGAGAAGGAAGAAAAAGATCCACTAAACTCGGCTTTAGAAGCTGAAGCCTCATCGCTCGACTCGACCCCGACTACAACATTAAAAACTTCGGAAGAAGACATCTAACCTGATTCAAGGGAAGATTGGCTGAAGATGGGTTTTTGGCTGAGGGTCCGACCTAAACAATGATGCGTCGGGCAATCTTCAGATGGCAGGAGACAATTAGGGAAAAATGTATGCCAAGGAACGACCTCCCCTATTTATACACTCGACAAAAAACATCCAACGGACCAAATCCGTTCCCGCCGAAATGAAGCGTCGCATCTGACGACCACGAGGACTACATGTGGCAACCAATCATTGGACACTTCCTCCTCACTCGGATTCAACTGACGACCTCTCGCATTCCGCCACCCCACAGAGGACACGGGGCACGGAGGCCAACTAGCTGAGCGAGCGAAGCGACGTCTTCTTTAAGGCGCGATCATTTTGCTGATCTGCCGACGTCACCAAAGATACACGCGGGAATCAAGGCGCTTCGTGAACCGCCGCATGGACCCAGGAATCGGAGAGGCACAGTCGCCAAACGTCACATCATCTTCAGACAACCCAATACGAAAAATTCTCGACGCCTAGCTGAATTATTGAAGACCGGGATGATAACCACTCTCGACTCGACCAACAAATAGGTCGGAACGAGAGTGGGGGGCTAATGATGATGCTCGTAAGAAGAAATCACCCAGACCACGACACGTGGCAGACAACGTGTCATCCATGTAAGCCCGCTAGATTCTGGAGGCTATGGAGCTGGAATAAGTATGATGCATTGGGGACTTTTCTCGGCGCCTCACCTTCGAGGCTGCACCAGACCTTCTCAGAAGACCTCCGCGAAGTACTTTCCCCCTTTGGCCGACCGTCAGCTAATAGCTCGTTTCCGAGCTATCTTATAGCTGAGACTTCTCGGCTCAACTGCTCGTCTCCGAGCTAGCCTATATCTGAGATTCCTCAGCGCCCCTGTTTGACCCGAAGCACGGAGCCCAAGCATCTCCCGTAACAGCTCCGTGTATCTCGCCATGACGAGATTTCCGCCGCTCCACGTCTCGCATCCCATGCCAGCGCATCTCGCCATTAATAGGTGTATCCCGCCATCAATACGAACATGACGCAGGGGCGTAACAGACGGCGAGAATCTCGCATCGGCTCGCTCCATACGACCGCTATATAAACCCCTTTTCCAGACAACTCAGGTAACTCGAACTGAATCCAATACGCCGCTACTCTGCTCTAATATTACTCGGCACTTACTTGATTGTCAGAGGGTCTTACGGTGGTTTCCCACCCCGGGACTTTTCTTGCAGGTAGCTTGGCGTCCACAACAACCCATTGAGATCCACACTTTCAATTCTTACTCCAAATCTCAACCGTTCGAAACCGCTGGCTGCAAGATCGACGGAGGACAACATTTGAGAAAGAAATCGACCTCCATCACGAATACAATGCTATTGTCACCTTAATATTGTCGCCTTAATCTCTACTTATTTCTACTAAAAAAGGAAAGTCACGTCAATTTGATTGTAACAGGATACATGCGCCCACAAAAATCTTCACAATTTTAGGGTGGAAAAACAAATTTGGAAATCATTTTTGAATTCAAATCTTTTTAGATCTATTAAAATTTCTACTAACCCCAACTATCTATAATTTCAACAATTTTTTTTTTATAAATACAAGTAATGGTTTTTATTGGAATTTTTTTGGGATAGTATCAAAATCTAACGACCACAAAATAGATTCTCCTAAACTAAGAAAATCTTTTAGTATATTTTAAAGAATTTTTTCATTCAATTTTATGCAATACTGTTTCCCCAACTCTATAAATACCCAAGCAGCCTCTATAAAAATTGAAGTCATTAGAAAATAATTCTTGCTGCTCCTATTCTTCTGTAATTCTTTCTTATTCCCTTTATTTATTTCTTTAGCTTTGCTCAAACCTAATAATTATGTATCGATCCTTAATAAATATATGCCATATATGGATCTTATAAGCAGCATGTCCGATGCCATTCTTCAACACATCCTTCCACGAGAACGAGTGTACTCTCTAAGAGATAGAGATACTGATGGGTTTACACTCCGGCTTTAGATTTTAATAATTACTTTCGATCAGAATTAGGTTATATTACAAAAACACAATTGCATAGACTTTTGAAGGTGTAAAATTAATCTTGACAAGTAGTAATCCGGAATTTTAACGTATAGATGATTTACTTGCAGCAACTATTTTTAAAGGAATATCTAAGGTTGAAGAACTTTATTATCTGTTTTCTTAAAGGAATATCTAAGGTTGAAGAACTCTATTTACTTGGAGATACGTTTAGATTGTTTAGATTATGCTACTAACATATTTTCTGTTTTCTCAAGGGCTTTATTTGACCATAGCCCTCCTTGTTATAAAGTTAAGGAGTTGATGATTACTAGGAATATTCCTTTCACGCTATTAATTCTTAAATTGTTCCCTAATCTGGAGGTTTTTACCATTAAATTCCAGACTTATGATGAGGATAAAGACAAGGTGTGTAACATTGTGCATATGTGCATTATTATATGAAAATGCTTCATCATCTTCAATCATTTCTTATAATATTAACAGCTTGTCTGTTTTTGAATGGCACAGAATAAAGATGAAGATTTATGAGATGTTTCGTTATATTGCTTACGACATAGTTTGAAAAGGATAAAATTAAATAGAGAATTTCAAGGGTCGTGGCGTACAGGTTAAGTTGGCAAAGTTCTTGGCTGGGAAGTCAATGGTCCTTAAGATCATTAATCTCACTAATTGTTATGGAGACTATACCAATCTCTCCAAGTTTGAAAAAAAAACCTTAAAAAAATGTAATGTCTCTCCATCTGCTCGAATAATATACACTCGAGATGAGGACAGACAGAGGGAGGAGTCAAGGAGATGAGTACTACAGCGACTACGACTGGAGTTGGATTTCTCTTTTGAGCTCAGTGTGTTTGCTGCTCGGTCATATGGATTTTGTTTTGTTGGTATACTTCGTGAATGGAAATAATTCATAATCATCAATCATGGGGTTGTGAACGATCTAAAACAGTCAATTTTATTTTATGTATCTAAAATATGCCAACATTTATATAACTTATTGGAAACACAAGACAACCAAAAGAAATATCACCAAATCCCTAGAGTTTATATGGAACTCGTTTAAACCATTAAGTTCAAACAAATGAAATATTATTTCTAGTACCTATGAAACTTACAGTTGATTATTGTAATCATGTTCACATTGTAGCAAATGTGTTCGTTGTCTTTTCGCAACAAAATGTGTTATTTTCTTCAGACAATGCTTGCAACTTTGTATAAGCTTGAGAAAATGAATATTGCTAGCACCATTCAAAGCACACATGTTTCGAAAACCAATTAGAATCTTTAGCATAGAGCTAAATCCGAAAAATTCTAAGGCTGAGTGCAAACATGCATGGATTAGGTATAATGTCGGGTTCAATCCTTGACATTTTTTCAGCAGAGAATTTTTCTTCCTTCCTCTTCGGCTTATTAGCATGTTTATGTGGTGGCATTGGGGACGAAACCGATTCAAATGGGTCTGTTCGGCATCACTAATACAAATAAGGATTGCCCCTACGGATTTATCCGTAGGGGCAAACCACTGCCCCTACAGATATATCCGTAGGGACAGGAAAACATCCTGTAGGTACAAACGCCGTGGATGCAAGTCGAGACCTTGAACTTGTCTCTACGGACAAAAATTTGTCCCTACGAAGTTATGTGTAGGTCCATTTTGATCTACGGAATAGACCGTAGGGGCAAAAAATTTATTTTGTTTACGATTTTATAAAATAAATTTGGTGTACCTACGGATGAATCCGCAGGGCCACGTAGTAGCCCCTACGGGTAAATGCGTAGGTACACATCCGTAAGGGCAAAATATCAGGATTGTGTAGGGGTATTTGTTTGCCCCTACGGATATAACCGTAGGGGCAAGCTTAACCCCCTGATACTGAGATCACAGGAGAAAATATCAGTTATCCTGATATTTTGTCTCTACGGATTAATCCGTAGGGTTGGGTCCTACGGATTAATCCGTAGGTACATATTATTAGAATTTGTTTTAAAAATGGGCTGCCTATTTTTTTTCTCGCCCTGTGCACAATAATATATATATCTATCAAATATAAAATTAATCATCACACAATACATATATCGCAGTATTCATAATCACATCTCACGCATATAATATACAAAAGAAACCAAAAAGCAGAATATGATATAAATATAAACATGCAAACACCACCAATATCAATATCGTCCAAAATGTAGTACAATATGTATCATATAAATAAATACATGTTTCAAAAAATAAGAATCAAAAAGCTAACCTAGCTCGGTCCAGCTCCATCTCTGATAAACGCCAGAATCTGGCGCGCCTGCTCCTCGGTCAATAAATCATGCAATGCGGAACGTGCGGGAGTCTGAACGGGCTGTGGAGCTGGCGATGTGGTCTGCGCAGCCGCCGTCGAGGTAGTGGCTTGCGGAGCCGCGGCTGCGGGAGTCTGAGCGGGCGGTAGAGCTATAGGAGCTGTCTGTGGAACCGCGGCCGATGTACTGGCTTGCGGAGCCGCAGCCGAATGAGATGCATATGGAGGCTCGGCCGATATATCCTATCGCGTCTGGACCTAACGTATGTAATAAGCGAGTAAGAACTGTGTATTATTCGAATTCGTATCATTATCAAGTTATTTCGAAACCCCATTTGGATATCTAGTTTGGAAAACCGTAGTTTATTTTAATTAGATATGTATGTATGATTAATCAAAGCTAAGTCTACAACCAAATAAGCTCAGGCTGCGTACTAATATTGGATATATTGATATCTATAATATGACATGATATTTTACTATTAAGTAGTATACATACCAGCATCTCCTTCAACTCCTGAACGGTGGCCTTCAAGCTCTCTAGTTCCTGCTGGACACGTCGCTCACTGGAGACGGAGGATGTAACCGCCGGGGTGAAGTCCAACCTCATATAGGCCCTGCTAGGGCCCAGTCCCCGGCCTCTTTCCCAACCTCCATGGTGTCCTCGGTGTGCGGCGTTCAGGATTGGGGTCAGCAGCCTCAGATCGCTCTGCCCGGTGAAGTCGATCCCTGATACCTCGGCCTGCTCAATTACCCGCTCCTACACCCACATTAAGCAGTAAAATATAAGTATAAAATTTAAATTTGAACCTTCCAAAACTAAAATTTCAAATAAGGGTTCAATAAATATTAACACTTATGCAATACTTCTGGGTAGCGACGTCGGGATATCGAAACTCGCCCGTGGTGGGATCTGTCGAGGTGCCGTGGACGGCAAGATATGCGAACAGCACGCTCGGTGTACCATCTTGCGCCAGGGTCTGAGCTGTCTGCAATATTAGAAAATAACTCTTAATATTAGATATATTAGAAAATAACTCTTAATATTATATTATATCACAAAAACCGGTCTATTGTAATTTACCGATAACTCCATTGCTCGAGTAATATTCCTCGAGCCACCTGTATAAGTGGGGCGACCCCTCTTCGCCGACTTCCTATTCTCTATATTTTGAGCGGCCTGTTTCTATACAACACATTCACATTTAGTTTTCTAATTAAGGAACATAAAAAATAAATTATATCCTAAATAATGAATTACATTTAAAATGCATACAAGTTTGCGTTAAGAGTCGAAATATTCGCACAATAGAGGTCATGTCTCTACGTTGACTCTCGCAAAGGCCGGAGTAGATAGGAGGGCCGCTCTCTCTGCCTCGGGGGTCGCCATCCACAAGGAGTAGCAGTCGGCCTTCAGCTTATTCCTGTTATATCGGACCTTGCTCTGCATGTTCTTCATCGGGCCATTGTACAGAGCATGAAGGTCGAGCACCTTTCCAGGGTGATCAGGGTCGGGTACAGGCTGAAAATCGTAATCCAAATGAAAATACAAAAAA
The DNA here is from genome assembly GCA_030015575.1 of Agapanthus africanus. NCBI lineage: Eukaryota > Viridiplantae > Streptophyta > Magnoliopsida > Asparagales > Amaryllidaceae > Agapanthus > Agapanthus africanus. The sequence goes on from JASDDO010000031.1 coordinate 559,636,618, forward strand.
AACATTGTTATTAGATTGCAGGTGTTAATAATAAATATATTAGATAAATCAAATGAAAATATATATTAATGCCCGAGCCTGATCAAAGAAAAGGACGAATGAGCGCCGGTGCTGCTCACCCCACTCAACGTGAAGTGGATAGTTCTTCACGAGCCGGCTCTCATCCCCCATATACCGGCCGAACTTCTCGGCGTGAGGACCGGTATAGTGATAATCAAGGGTAAAAAAGAGGGGGAATGCTGCCTCCCCCTAGCTCTGTCAGGCCTCAGCCTATGGGACTGATTCGGGCCTCGTGTCCCCCTCTGGAGATGGGGAGGCCCTGCGTCTGCAAGAAATATCAAGACAATCAATATTAAGACAACATTGTATTAATAAATCAAGGTTAAACGAAAATTGAAGTGTGATATATACCTCCGGTGACTAAAGCACGAGTCTGGGCCCGGGCAGCAGCACGAGCGGGACAATAGTTCCTCCAGTGAGGAACAGCCGGCGTCCCGGATGCGAACGCATCCCCTCTAACTAGAAAATAAATATTGACGCTAAATTTTCATGAAGTTCATATTTATTCTATAGAGCATATGTAAAATGAATAAATATTTTATATTTATTCATACTAACCTACAGACGATACGGAGGACACGGAAGTGGCAGGAGTGGCCCCTGCGTCAGATGTGGACGCACCACCTATAATTAGACAATTAAAAATAAATTATATAAGTAATTGCAAAAAGAATATGTAGATCAATAATATAACATTCTAAATTAATATGCATGCACTGTAGGATATATAAACATACCCGCAGGTGCGTTGGTGTCACCACCTACAGCTAGACAATAATAAAAATTACTATCTAAGTAAGAGCAAAAGGAATGTGTGTATATTTATGATATAACATTCTAAATCAATATACATGCACTATATGATATATAAACATACCTGGAGGAGTGGGAGTGGTCTTTGTCCCTGATGTGGACGCATCTCCAACAACTAGACAATCAAATATTGATAATATAAGTAATTTTGACATAAACATGCATGAGTATCTATAATATTACATTCAAAATGGATATGCGTGTAATGTACCTGGAGGTGTGGCAAAATCCACACGGAAGGAGGCATCCGAAGGGGTCTACGATCTGGGTGCAAGCCCGGCCCTCTAAAGCTCCCTACGCAGCTCTCCGAGCGGCAGAACCGCTCTGCCTCTGCCTCTGCCGGTGCCGCGACTGGAGCTCCTGCCGCCCCTCGCTGCTCCCGTCATCGTCATAAAATCTAGATAAACGGTTAGTGGACACATTAGACACTCATTAAAAGTATTGACTATATATATATAAATCGTAAAATGTGAAGTAATAATATAACATTACTGATAACCTTTTTCATTTCGTTGGTGTATTATACATATCTACTTGGATTTCAGCGTCGATGTCATTTCTAACCCACGTAACTTCATGATCGACCGAAGATAGCCCGTCCTTCGAAACAGACGGTCGAAGCAGTCTAAACCTTTTCTCTTCTTCATCCTCATCGCTGTCCTCGAATTCTGGGACATCGTAGACATTTCTGGGTTTCCATCGGCATACAACACTCCATCCCGGATGCTTCAAACACTGTGAGTAGTATACTTGGAACGCTTGGTTCGGAAAAATAAACGGATCTTCCTGACCGTAAAATCGAAATGTGTTCACACTGGTCAATCCATATTCATCTTTCCAAGTCTCAAGATTGCTTCTCCACTTATCCGTATCGGTTCGCGTATCGTACCAAGTATACTAGAATATAAAAAAAGGGTTCTGATCGTCCGGGATAGTGGATACCGAGTATACAATTTAAGTACCCATAATAAATCACACCGTCCGATCCTACCGTTGCAATCCCACTATTCTGAGTGGTTCTAAATATTTTTATGTCCTTAACTTCGAATTTGTATCTAAGGACACAAAATCATATGTAATATGCAACCTCCATACAAGGAAATTGAGCTAAATATCTTGAATCACTCTCAAATGATGCAGACAAGTTCGGATCGTGGATCTAACAAAACAAATTTTACGAAAATACATAACGATACAAATTTAGATTAAAACTGATAGCAATAAAATGTTATTCGAATAACTTATATGATCTGTGACCCAATCACAAAAATTATCCTGATGATATTTTTCTAATCGTTTTTCGTTCCAATCAGGATACCCCTCACGTACCTCGTTAAAATGAATTATGTTTTCGAAAAATAATGGTGACATTAATATTATATCATTTCATACACACACAAAAACAAATATAATAATTAATCCAAAAAAACTTACTCTCTAATTTGTTCAAGACATGCGCAATTAAGCAAGATAAACCGGTATATCTTATTGATAAACATAGTGTCTACCCTCTTATAATCGGCTTTACCATATGGCCCATCTTGAATTCTTCGAGGCCGGTTAAGTCTTATCTCAATGTTCTCGTCCAGATAGCGGGAACAAAATGTGGTTGCTTGATCAAGAAGATAACCTTGCATGATAGAACCCTCTGGTCGATTTTTATTGCGTATATACTTTTTAAGAGTGTAGAGGTACCTAATGAAAATATGCTGAATAAATAAATACTGGTATACAGGACAACAATAAATTTAAAAATTGCGCGAAACGTAAAATTACACGTACCTCTCGACGGGATACATCCATCGATATTGTACCGGTCTTGCTAACTTAGCCTCAGTTGCAAGATGAACCGTCAAGTGTATTATGATATCGAAGAATGACGGTGGAAAAATACGCTCAAACTTGTAAAGTATCAACGCAATATAATTTTCTAGTTTATCCAGAGTCACAACCTCCAGTGTTTTAGCACACAACTCTCTGAAAAAACAACATAGGTCGTTGATTACTAGACCAATCGATTCGGGGAGAGAAGTCCTGAGGGCTAATGGAAGAAGATGCTCCACGATAACATGGTGATCATGACTTTTCAGCCCATCAATCTTGCCTTTCACAATTTTTATTTTCTTGCTGAATGATCCTAAGAAACCTGTGGGAACTTTCAAACCATGCAACACCTGCAGGAATCCTTTCTTCTCCGGCTGTGACATATGATAAGCGGAATTAGGAAGTATAAACTTTCCCGGTTTACCCGCTACCGGCCTAGGGTACAATTCACTTCTTATTCCCCACTCCTGTAGATCCATCTGAGCATTCAGGTTGTCTTTCGATTTCCCGTCTTTACAAAGAAGCAAGTTGAGTATGTACTCTGATACTCCTTTCTCTATATGCATGACGTCCAGACAATAACGCACTAAATTTGTTGACCAGTACGGAAGCTCGAAGAAAATGCTTAACTTGTTCCAAAATGGTGGTTTGACCTGTTTCGTCGGATCCATCCCGAAGGTCACATTATTGTAACTATCCCATTGAGTAGTCACGTCCTCTCCGGACAATAGGGATGGAGGTCCAAGAAGCTTCTGATGACCATTAAAGTGAACCATGTCCAACCTATATGGGTGGTCTGGAGGCAGGAAACGTCGATGGCCGCAATAACAAACCTTTCTGCTAAAATTCAAGAATTTCGATGTTGTGTGTTCATGGCAATGAGGACATGCTTTGTGACCATGTACGGACCAACCTGATAGTATTTCATACGCAGAAAAGTAATTAATTGTCCATATTAAAGCCGCACACAGTATGAAGGTTGTATTTGTGTTTCCATCGTATGTCTCTACACCATCAATGAACAAAGATTTCAACTCCTCGATCAGAGGTCGGAGATAGACGTCGATATTGTTTCCCGGTGAGTTTGGTCCGTCAATAAGAAGAGGCATCATAAAGTATGATTGGTCCATAACCAACCAAGACGACAGATTATAAATTATTATTACAACGGACCATGTGCTGTGACTTTCAGCCATATAGTTGAATGGGCAGAAGCCATCACTAGCCAGTTCGAGGCGGACATTGCGAGGATCGCTACTAAATATTGCATGTCTCCTATCGAAATCCTTCCATGCCGGTGAATCTCTTGGATGGCTCATTTTTCCATCTTCACTTGGAGGAGAACGCTGATGCCAAATCATTGCCTCGGCTGTTTTCTTGCACCTGAATAGCCTCTGTAGCCTCTGTGTTATGCGAAAGTATCGTACTATCTTGACAGGTATATCAGGCTTCTTATCAGAATCTTTCGGCTTATACCTGGTCTCTCCGCATGTTGGACACTCTTTCAAATCTGAATTCTCTTTCCGGTACAACACGAAATTTTTAGGACATGCTTGAATCTTCTCGCACTTTAGACCCAAATCAGACATCATCTTTTGGGCTCTGTACCAGCTGTCGGGCAAGTTATTTTCCAGGGGCATAGAAGCTTTCAAGAACGAAAGAAGCATTGTGAATGACTTGTTGCTCCATCCATTTAAGCACTTAATCTGGAAAAGTTGGACGAACCATAAGAGGATGGAATACTTCGTGTAACACCCGAGCCCAATACTACTATTTCTGTTACTAGTAGAGTGTTCGACATTGCTTATTTCATTTAACTTGCTTGTTTGGTTCTTGTTGCAAAATTTTAACTGGCTAAGTCATTTTTGCATATAACAAATTTTAGCCCCTAAAATGAAATTAAAAATATCCATATTGGCATACACGTCACCCCTAGCCGCGTGGTAGCGTCCGCGCGTCGAGTTTTCATCCCGTTCGGTGAAACGGACGAGTTTGGACGGCTACGCGCGCGTGCAAGTGTCCGACTTGGGGGCATGTTTTTTAATCATAAAACATCTCATTTTAAAATTTGGAACCCGCTTAAAATCCTATTATTTCAATTTCAAATTTTTGGGCGCAACCCGGGCGCGATCTTGAAATGTTTCATTTAGCGCCAAAATCCCAATTTAATTAAATAATCTAAAACTATATTACACATATATTATTCTGTTACTTATCTAACTATTTAATCATTTAAATCTTTAAAAAGATTTTCCTCAGCCAATCACGAGGGGTTTTTAAACCCTCGTGGGCCCGCCTCCATCCCTCTCTCTACCTCTCTATCTCCTCTCTCTTCCACTGTCTCTATATCTCTCTTCCTCTAATCTCTCTCTCTCTAACCCTCTCTCTCTATCCCATATATATATTTACTCAGCCTTATCACCACCTTTCTCACGAGAAACCATTCTCACGAGAAACCCCACCGGAACCCTAGCCAGCCGCCGTGCCCATCGCCGCCGCAACCCGACGCCGACGCCACCACCACCATCACCCTCATTGCAGCCGCTACCCCATTCCTTCCTCCTCTCCCTTCTCCCCGTGCACCCAACGCCGTAGCCACCTGCACCCGACTGTGCCCGCCGTCGCCGCCGCAACCCGTCGCCGACGACGCCAGCGTCTCCCCCTTCGCCCCTCTTCCCGACCTCGACACCTTCCTTCTCCTTCCCGAGTGTCGGCGCCGCAGCAGAACCCAAACCGCAACCCGATCACCTTCTCCGGTTCGCCGGAATCACCGCCGTCGACCCTCGTCGTCGTCGCCTGCGCCACCGCCGACCACCTCCTCTTCCCCTACAACCCAAACCCGGCTTTTCCTCCTCTCCTCACCGTATCTCCTGATCCAGCAGCCTGCAGCCGAGTCTGCCACGTTCACTGTTCCTCGCCGGCGCCCCATCGCCGTCGACCCCGTCGCTATCGCGACCCTTGCAACCCCAGTAAGTTTCCCTTCACTTTCCCCTTTCCTTTTCCCCTCGCTGGTTGTTATTGGTCCGTACGTAGTATTTGCTAACTTTTTTCGCTGTTTTGGCGGTTCGCCGGAATCCGGTCGTGCCGACGGCTTGACCCGACATTCCAGCAAGGTACCCCGGTCCGCGTGGTCCCACTGTTCGTTGTTTGGATTCGATCCGTGACCCGTACGTCCGTCGCGTGTTTTCCGCCGACGTTACGTCCGTTTTTCCCGGTTCGCGAACTGTCGAGGCAAGTATCACTTGCTACATGCTATGTTATACAAATTGAATGTGTCTGACTCATTAAACTTGCAAAACTTAACTAAGTATAGCTATTTTATTATTCGGAGGCATTATGACATATATCATGATACTGTAACCTAAAATCACATTTGCCACTTTAACCTTAATAACGACGTTACCTGTTAACCACATTTTACTGTTTAAAGGACGATAACCGTACACATGTAGCTCTTTTACATTCTGTCATTGTTATTGCACCACCTTGTGATTATTGCACCCCAAGGGTGCTCGAACCTGTTAATATGATAATACGACTGTACTATATTAATGCACCATTGTGCTTAAATGAACTGTTATTGCTGTTTACTTTATTTCCTGCTGTTATTCCTTATTCGATTGTATACCTGTTGTGAGCACACCCTCGATTGTGTTACATATTGACCTGACCTTGCTACACATGACATATATATATACCGATGCACCGGACATGGTACCCTTTACTATCGACTTAACCTGATGTACCATGACCTGACCTGTTACCTGATCTCATGCCTAATGCCAACAAACCTGACATGGAGTCCTCATGGACCATTCCTGTTGTCTATCCAGACAAACCTGCTTTTACCTGATCCTGTGTTGGCATTAGTTCTTGATTACTGAATACCTGACTCAACATACATAACTTGGGGGTATGGGGAAATCAAAGGTGAAACCGACTTGTAACTCAACAGTTCGATACCTGTTCTGATCAGTCTTACGGGCTAGGCCAGCCCCGGAGTGATGATGCTGACATCACTCACCCATCCTGCTACTTGTTACTGCCTAGCGGCACGTCTCGGATTCAGCCTCGAGAATCTTGACCGTGGTCCCAGGCACGCATGGGATACTATTGAGTTACATCAACGAGTCATCAATTGATTTCAAAGACTTTAGAATAGAAAACCTGATAGAACAGTTTAGTTACCCACTGCACACTACCCTGCACTGCTTGATTCACATTATTTGCTACTCTCGTTTTATTCATGTTTATTTTGCATTGCCTGTTACAATGTTCATATTATATTACTTGATGACATGACGCGCTGACGTCTGGGTTTTGCATGGCCCAGATTCTGTACCGCTGTCGCAGTCCGAGCAGGAGTACTTCCGCCAGCAGGCTGAGCTGTGAGGTGTTAGTATTAGTTAGTTTTATTTCCTGCATTTTTATTTCCAGATGTGAGCCCACATTATGGGATGTACTTTTCTATTTTGTATTGGATCATTTGCTTCCGCACTTATTTATTATTGACTCTTGTTATTCTGGGTCTGGACATGTGTTAGATAGTCTTTATCTTGTTCTTGATATCTCTACAGCCGTAATGTGACTGTGGATGGATACTTCCTACCCACAGGTAGCATGGTTGGCTATGTCACGTGCCCAATCTTGCGTACTCTGGGAAGCGGGGCGTGACATGGTTCTTTTGGTTTCAGAGCCATAGGTTAATTGGGTTGATTCTTTTGTAGTTGGGTATTATACCCGATACACGAATCAGAATACCCGTGCTTAGGAAAACATGTCCTACCACCTTGACCGTTTTACCATTCTTGAATCACATTCTTCCGGATTATGTCGACGTGCAAACTTACTTTGCATGTTAACTCGAAAACCTGATTTCTTGTTATCTCTAGGACTTAGGCGACTTGGGTGGAGTTAAGTAATTGTGGCTATGATACCGCGGCATAGTTACAATGCGGTACTCTATTTAAGTATCTTGGAGTTCTAGCCTTGATTTATATATTGAATCTATCATCATGCTGATGTTGGGTGTTTTGATTTCAGGAATATCACAGATAAGAATTTCAAGACGTATCAGAGGCGTGTGGATGAAGCCGCCATGTTGGGAGTGATACGTGGAATGTTGGAAAATCAGAAGAGGCATACTGAGCTGATCCAACAGCAAGCAGATTCATTTCAGGAGGGTTTGCAGGCCATTCGGCAGCCTGTAAACAACGCTGGAGCGAAACCAGTTGACCGGGTAGGGACCGTGGCAGATTTCAGACGTTTGGGTCCTACTACTTTCACTGGTCTGGAGGAGCCGTTGCCAGCCGAGCAGTGGCTAGTGGACATGGAGAATTTGCTGATTGCGGCACAGATCCCAGAGGACAAAAGAGTTGATGTGGTGCGCATTCAGCTAGTGGATTACGCCAGAGAGTGGTGGCTTGTGGAGGAGACCCGCTTGCCCAAGCCAATCAGTTGGGCGGATTTCTCTAAAAGTTTCCTGGAGAAATTCTTCCCGCAGACTGCACGGGAGGAAATGGAAGAGAAATTTATTGGGCTGAGGCAAAATGGAGCACCTGTGGACGTACATGCAGCGGAATGGACGAGACTCAGCCGCTTCGCTGGACCCTTAGTCGCCAACGAGGCAGACAGGGTGCGAAGGTTCTTGCGCAGTTTGGATGTGGACATCCAGAGGCAGATTGTCTCCCTGGGTTTGACCACTTTCTCGCAGGTTCTTACGGCAGCCCGGGAGCAGCAGAGTTTATCTGGGATGAAAGGGAGCTTACAGTAGACAGCAGTTGCGGCAAGGAAGCCCGCATTTGTACCTAACAGAGCTCATGGTCGCAGAGGTATTCCAGTGGACCGTCGAGGTGTGGCACCCATGAAGAAGCCTGTGATCGTTGATCGAAGAAAGAGCGTGATTTGTGACTACTGCCGTTTACCTGGGCACGTGCAGAAGGATTGTCGAAGGAGGCTGGGACTTTGTTTGGTTTGTGGAGCGGCTGATCACGCAGTTGGTGCCTGTCCGTCGAAGCTTCGTACGAGGGATGATATTCAGAAGCCTCCGCAGAAACCGTTCCAAGGGCAGAAACAGCTGACTCAAGGACCTAATCAGGCACGAGCTTTCACTTTGACAGCTGAGGAAGCTAAGGCATCAGGAGAAGTGGTTTCAGGTACTTTACTCGTTCATGGTTTTCCCGCATTGGCATTATTTGATTCCGGAGCATCCCACTGTTTTATGTCATCCAAATTTATAACTACGCACTCGATTACCTGCATGACCCTGTCTAGTTTTTGGGACGTACACACTGGGAATGGGAAAATCATAGCTAGTAGGGAATGTAGAGATTGTACAGTTGTTGTGTGCGGACGGGAACTCTTTGCAGATTTCTTGGTAATAGATACGGGCAGCTATGAAGTTGTCTTGGGAATGGATTTTCTTGGCACTTTCCACTCCCACATTGACTGTAGGGCAAGGAAGGTAATTTTCCAGATTCCCGGACACCCTGAGTTTACCTTTACTGGGGGAAGCAGTTCTGTCGGGCCAGTCGAGTTCAGGGCTAGGCCGACACGCAGTGTTCTTGCAGCTATGGAAGTTGATAGTAATGAAGAGCCGGCAATTGTTCGCGACTTTATGGACGTATTTGAAGATATATCGGGCTTACCGCCGAAGCGAGACGTGGAGTTCGCGATTGACCTTATTCCTGGTGCAGCGCCAGTATCTAAAGCTTATTATCCGATGGCACCAGTGGAATTGGAAGAAGTTAAGAAGCAAGTTGGTGAATTACTTGAGAAGGGTTGGATTCGAAGCAGCAACTCGCCTTGGGGAGCTCCAGTCCTTTTAGTAAAGAAGAAGGATGGCACGAGAAGGATGTGCATTGATTATCGAGAATTGAACCGGGTGACTATTAAGAACAAGTACCTGATCCCTCGCATTGGAGAAATTTTTGAGCAGCTTAGTGGCGCGAGGGTATTCTCGAAACTGGATTTGCGATCCGGATATCATCAGGTCCGAGTGAAAGCAGAAGACATTTGCAAGACGGCGTTTCGAACTCGGTATGGGTATTTCGAATATCTAGTGATGCCCTTCGGAGTAACGAATGCGCCGGCAATATTCATGGATTTGATGAACCGAATCTTTTCACCGTTCTTGGACCAGTTTATTGTGGTATTCATTGACGATATTCTGGTTTACTCGAAGAGTTTTGAGGAGCATGCTGAGCATTTGAAGATCGCACTACAGACATTGAGACAGGAGAAGCTTTATGCGAAGATGAGTAAGTGCGAGTTTTGGCTGGAGGAAGTGAAGTTTTTGGGGCATGTTGTGTCAGGTGATGGAATCGCCGTCGATCCCGAAAAGATTGTAGCAGTTCGTGATTGGCCAATTCCAAAGAATGTTGCGGAGATAAGAAGCTTTCTTGGACTCGCCGGATACTACAGAAGATTTGTGGAGAACTTTGCTTGTCTGGCAGAGCCGTTAACTAAGCTTACGCGTAAGGATGTACCTTTTGTTTGGATGGATAGATGTGCATTGGCCTTCGAGACGTTGAAGCAGAAGTTGATAACCGCCCCTATCCTGACCGTATTCCGGAGGACTGGTGATTCACAGCGACGCATCTGGAAAAGGATTGGGATGTGTTTTGATGTAGAATGGGAAGGTCGTAGCTTACGCATCAAGACAACTAAAGACCCATGAGAAGAATTATCCGACTCATGACTTGGAGCTTGCGGCTGTGATCTTCGCCTTGAAGATTTGGAGACACTACCTTTTGGGCGAAAGAGTCGAAGTCTTTACAGATCATAAGAGCTTGAAGTATGTGTTCACTCAGAAGGAGCTTAACATGAGGCGGCGTAGATGGTTGGAGCTGATGGCCGACTACGACCTTGATCTTAAGTACCATCCGGGAAAAGTTAACGTCGTGCTGGATGCGCTTAGTCGGTTACCAGCGATTCAAGTATTGACTACACAGAGGGAGATCATTGCGGATTTTCGAAGATTCCACTTAGAGGTTGTGATACCACATTCTACGAGACAGTTGATGCAGTTGCAAGTACAGTCGTCCTTAGTTGAGAAGATTAAAGCGGCACAATTGCAGGATCCTAGACTGCAAAAGTTTCAAGAGCAGGTTGAAGCAGTACTACGAACAGATTTACTGATCCACGAAGATGGTTCGTTGAGGTATGGTAGCCGTGTGTGTGTGCCAAAGGGAGATGTGCGTGAAGAGCTTATGAAGGAGGCACACAGTTCAGCTTACTCTGTACATCCGGGAGGTACAAAGATGTACCAAGATATTCGACAGCATTTCTGGTGGGAAGGTATGAAACGGGAGATCGCCCGCTTCATGGCTAAGTGCTTGGTATGTCAGCAAGTCAAGGCTGAACACCAAAGGGTTGCTGGTTTGTTGCAACTACTTTCGATTCCTCAGTGGAAGTGGGAACATATAACCATGGATTTCGTGACGGCTTTACCGCGGAGTCCAAAGGGCAACAATGCAGTATGGGTGATTGTCGATCGGTTGACCAAGGCAGCTCACTTTATTCCTTTTTGGGTTGGTCAATCAACGGAGACTTTGGCAGAACGGTACATGCAGGAGATTGTAAGATTGTATGGCGTACCGGTGAGCATCGTGTCCGATCGGGACACGCGGTTCTTATCACACTTCTGGAGGAGTTTACAGGAAAGTTTGGGGACTCGATTGAAGTTTAACACAGCTTATCATCCTCAAACTGATGGTCAGTCGGAGAGAACGATCCAAACTCTTGAAGATATGTTGAGAGCATACATGTTGGACTTCAAGGGTTCTTGGGAGGATCACCTACACTTGGTGGAGTTTTCTTACAACAATAGTTTCCAAGCGACTATTCAGATGGCTCCGTTTGAAGCTTTATATGGTCGTAAGTGCCGTTCAACTGTTTGTTGGGATGATCTTGGTGAACGAAGGTTACTAGGACCAGATTTGGTGGTACAGACAGTCGAGAAGGTGAATACAATCAGGAAGCATATGAAGGCAGCTCAAGACAGACAGAAAAGTTGGGCTGACACGTCAAGAAGACCACTAGAGTTCGCCGTGGGTGATTTGGTATTCTTGAAGATATCACCGACTAGAGGAGTGATCCGTTTTGGGAGTCGGGAAAGCTTAGTCCTCGATTCGTTGGACCCTTCGAGATATTGGAGCGCGTTGGAGATGTAGCGTACCGTTTGGCGTTACCACAGTCCTTGGCAGGTGTGCACGATGTGTTTCATGTATCTTAACTACGAAGGTATGTTCGAGATGAAACCCACGTCTTGGATCATTCGGAGTTAACTGTACGAGAGGACCTAACTTTTGAGGAGCGACCGGTTGAAATCAAGGATCGAAGGGAAAAGGTTCTTAAGAACAAGGTTATCCCCCTTGTGCTAGTTTCTTGGGGTAATCGATCGCATGGAGAATCCACTTGGGAGCGAGAAGACGAGATCCGGCAGAATTTTCCTCACCTTTTCCTGTAGTTATCTATCTTGTATTCTTGGAATTTCGAGAACGAAATTCTTTTTGTAGTTGGGTATGATGTAACACCCGAGCCCAATACTACTATTTCTGTTACTAGTAGAGTGTTCGACATTGCTCATTTCATTTAACTTGCTTGTTTGGTTCTTTTTGCAAAATTTTAACCGGCTAAGTCATTTTTGCATATAACAAATTTTAGCCCCTAAAATGAAATTAAAAATATCCATATTGGCCTACACGTCACCCCTAGCCGCGTGGTAGCGTCCGCGCGTCGAGTTTTCATCCCGTTCGGTAAAACGGGCGAGTTTGGACGGCTAAGCGCGCGTGCAAGTGTCCGACTTGGGGGCATACTTTTTAATCATAAAACATCTCATTTTAAAATTTGGAACCCGCTTAAAATCCTATTATTTCAATTTCAAATTTTTGGGCGTAACCCGGGCGCGATCTGAAAATGTTTCATTTAGCGCCAAAATCCCAATTTAATTAAATAATCTAAAACTATATTACACATATATTATTCTGTTACTTATCTAACTATTTAATCATTTAAATCTTTTTAAAGATTTTCCTCAGCCAATCACGAGGGGTTTTAAACCCTCGTGGGCCCGCCTCCATCCCTCTCTCTACCTCTCTATCTCTCCTCTCTCTTCCACTGTCTCTATATCTCTCTTCCTCTAATCTCTCTGTCTATCCCATATATATATTTACTCAGCCTCGTCGCCACCTTTCTCACGAGAAACCATTCTCACGAGAAACCCCACCGGAACCCTAGCCAGCCGCCGTGCCCATCGCCGCCGCAACCCGACACCGACGCCACCACCACCATCACTCTCGTTGCAGCCGCTACCCTATTCCTTCCTCCTCTCCCTTCTCCCCGTGCACCCAACGCCGTAGCCACCTGCACCCGACTGTGCCCGCCGTCGCCGCCGCAACCCGTCGCCGACGACGCCAGCGTCTCCCCCTTCGCCCCTCTTCCCGACCTCGACACCTTCCTCCTCCTTCCCGAGTGCCGGCGCCGCAGCAGAACCCAAACCGCAACCCGATCACCTTCTCCGGTTCGCCGGAATCACCGCCGTCGACTCTCGTCGTCGTCGCCTGCGCCACCGCCGACCACCTCCTCTTTCCCTGCAACCCAAACCCGGCTTTTCCTCCCCTCCTCACCGTATCTCCTGATCCAGCAGCCTGCAGCCGAGTCTGCCACGTTCACTGTTCCTCGCCGGCGCCCCATCGCCGTCGACCCCGTCGCTATCGCGACCCTTGCAACCCCAGTAAGTTTCCCTTCACTTTCCCCTTTCCTTTTCCCCTCGCTGGTTGTTATTGGTCCGTACGTAGTATTTGCTAACTTTTGTCGCTGTTTTGGCGGTTCGCCGGAATCCGGCCGTGCCGACGGCTTGACCCGATATTCCAGCAAGGTACCCCGGTCCGCGTGGTCCCACTGTTCGTTGTTTGGATTCGATCCGTGACCCGTGCGTCCGTCGCGTGTTTTCCGCCGACGTTACGTCCGTTTTTCCCGGTTCGCGAACCGTCGAGACAAGTATCACTTGCTACATGCTATGTTATACAAATTGAATGTGTCTGACTCATTAAACTTGCAAAACTTAACTAAGTATAGCTATTTTATTATTCGGAGGCATTATGACATATATCATGATACTGTAACCTAAAATCTCATTTGCCACTTTAACCTTAATAACGACGTTACCTGTTAACCACATTTTACTGTTTAAAAGACGATAACCGTACACATGTAGCTCTTTTACATTCTGTCATTGTTATTGCACCACCTTGTGATTATTGCACCCCAAGGGTGCTCGAACCTGTTAATATGATAATACGACTGCACTATATTAATGCACCATTGTGCTTAAATGAACTGTTATTGCTGTTTACTTTATTTCCTGCTGTTATTCCTTATTCGATTGTATACCTGTTGTGAGCACACCCTCAATTGTGTTACATATTGACCTGACCTTGCTACACATGACATATATATATACCGATGCACCGGACATGGTACCCTTTACTATCGACTTAACCTGATGTACCATGACCTGACCTGTTACCTGATCTCATGCCTAATGCCAACAAACCTGACATGGAGTCCTCATTGACCATTCCTGTTGTTTATCCAGACAAACCTGCTTTTACCTGATCCTGTGTTGGCATTAGTTCTTGATTACTGAATACCTGACTCGACATACATAACTTGGGGGTATGGGGAAATCAAAGGTGAAACCGACTTGTAACTCAACAGTTCGATACCTGTTCTGATCAGTCTTACGGGCTAGGCCAGCCCCGGAGTGATGATGCTGACATCACTCACCCATCCTGCTACTTGTTACTGCCTAGCGGCACGTCTCGGATTCAGCCCCGAGAATCTTGATCGTGGTCCTGGGCACGCACGGGATACTATTGAGTTACATCGACGAGTCATCAATTGATTTCAAAGACTTTAGAATAGAAAACCTGATAGAACAGTTTAGTTACCCACTGCACACTACCCTGCACTGCTTGATTCACATTATTTGCTACTCTCGTTTTATTCATGTTTATTTTGCATTGCCTGTTACAATGTTCATATTATATTACTTGATGACATGACGCGCTGACGTCTGGGTTTTGCATGGCCCAGATTCTGTACCGCTGTCGCAGTCCGAGCAGGAGTACTTCCGCCAGCAGACTGAGCTGTGAGGTGTTAGTATTAGTTAGTTTTATTTCCTGCATTTTTATTTCCAGATGTGAGCCCACATTATGGGACGTACTTTTCTATTTTGTATTGGATCATTTGCTTCCGCACTTATTTATTATTGACTCTTGTTATTCTGGGTCTGGACATGTATTAGATAGTTTTTATCTTGTTCTTGATATCTCTACAGCCGTAATGTGACTGTGGATGGATACTTCCTACCCACAGGTAGCATGGTTGGTTATGTCACGTGCCCAATCTTGCGTACTCTGGGAAGCGGGGCGTGACACTTCGCATTCTCATAAATTGGTTTTCTAGTATTATTCATGAAATTTTCATATTTATTCGCACGCGGTCCTTGACCGAAAGGAATGTCATTTTCGGTATGAATAGATTCACTTAGAGCAGCCTCTACCATATCCTCCATTTCTTCTGATGGAAATAAACTACCGTCTTCTCCTTCTGCCGCATTACCGAATTCTCCTTCTTCTCCTGCCGCATTGTCGTGTTCTCCTTCTTTTTCTGCCGCATTACTGCATTCTTCTCCTTCCCTGTGATATTTCCAAGTTGTATAAAATCTAGTAAACCCATATTTTACAATATGAAGCTCTACCAATTCTACCTTCTGCCAGTACTTATTGCCACATCTATCGCACGGACAGAGAATCTTCTCTATTATGATCTTATTATGTGCGCGTGCAAATTCAATAAAAGCAGCAATTCCTGCGACAAACTTAGGTTGCATACGTTGTTGCCAATCCACATACATCAAGTCCTTAACTCTGACGTACTCATGGGCCATGTTAGACTGTATAACATATAAATTGTAGGTTATGATGACTATATTGAGAAATATAAGAACGGGATAGTTACTGACAAAGGAGAAAATCCATGTATATGCTTTGTGTGTGCATTTGTCGTTGAAAAGAATAAATTATCGAACGTATGTTAACCGATAGACAGGGACTAAGTGGCGCTTTTAGTTTCATATATGAGTATCGATGTGAATATGAAGGTTTCATATTATCATCGAGTATCATATATTGGTTTTAACTTGAATATCTTGAATCACTCTCTAATTATGTATTTGTTGTGTATTCTTATTGTATGTGTGTATTCCAGCTGTCGAGGGTAAAGCTTCTATCCCATTAAGAATGTATAGAGCGAACACCGATTCGCTTGTGTTTTCAACCGTTTCGAGTAAATTTCGGTAGCACCTCCCCGCTGTTCTCCGAGTACATTGTAATAGAATAGATAATCATTTCAAAGCTGTGAAACAACGTTGAAATGAACATCTAATCTACCTTTGTACACGGAGAACCAGCGGAAAGGTACCGACGAAATATCTCGAAATGGATGAAAACACAAGTGAATGAAGGTGTTTGCTTTATACATTCCTAACTTGTCCACATGGAACAAATCTATCGGTTACCATACGATTGAATCTTCTCGTCACATAGACTATACGACGGTTGTTAGTATCGAGTTATACCGTCCGATATTTAATAACCTTAGTATAGTTCTATGTCACGACGAATATCGAACGTATGTTAACCGATAGACGGGGACTAAGTGGCACTTTTAGTTTCATATATGAGTATCGATGAGAATATGAAGATTTCATATTATCATCGAATATCATATATTAGTTTTAATTTGAACATCTTGAATCATTATCTAATTATGCGTTTGTTGTGTATTCTTGTTGTATGTGTGTGTTCCGGCTGTCGAGGGTAAGACTTCTATCCCATTAAGAATGTATAGAGCGAACACCCATTCACTTGTGCTTTCAACCGTTTCGAGTAAATTTCGGCAGCATCTCTCCGCTGTTCTCCGAGTACACTGTAATATAATAGATAATCATTTCAAAGCTGTGAAACAACGTTGAAATGAACATCTAATCTATCTTTGTACACGGAGAACCAGCGGAAAGGTACCGACGAAATATCTCGAAACAGATGAAAACACAAGTGAATGAAGGTGTTTATAGTATACATTCCTAACTTGTCCACATGGGACAAATCTATCGGTTACCATACGATTGAATCTTCTCGTCATATAGACTATACGACGGTTGTTAGTATCGAGCTATACCGTCCGATATTTAATAACCTTAGTATAGTTCTATGTCACGACGAACATCGAACGTATGTTAACCGATAGACGGGGACTAAGTGGCGCTTTTAGTTTCATATATGAGTATCGATGAGAATATGAAGGTTTCATATTATCATCGAGTATCATAGATTAGTTTTAACTTGAACATCTTGAATCACTCTCTAATGATGCGTTTGTTGTGCGTGTGTGTGTTCCGGTTGTCGGGGGTAAGGCTTCTATCCCATTAAGAATGTATAGAGCGAACACCCATTCACTTGTGCTTTTCAACCGTTTCGAGTAAATTTTGGTAGCACCTCCCTGCTGTTCTCCGAGTACACTGTAATAGAATAGGCAATCATTTCAAAGCTGTGAAACAACGTTGAAATGAACATCTAATCTATCTTTGTACACGGAGAAGCAGCGGAAAGGTACCGACGAATTATCTCGAAACGAGTGAAAACATAAGTGAATGAAGGTGTTTGCTTTATACATTCCTAACTTGTCCACACGGGACAAATCTATCGGTTACCATATGATTGAATCTTCTCGTCACATAGACTATACGACGGTTGTTAGTATCGAGCTATACCGTCCGATATTTAACAAATTTCGTATAGTTCTATATCACGACGAACATCGAACATATATTAACCGATAGACGGGGACTAAGTGGCGCTTTTAGTTTCATATATGAGTATCGATGAAAATATAAAGATTTCATATTATCATCGAGTATCATATATTGGTTTTAACCATCTTGAATCACTCTCTAATGATGCGTTTGTTGTGCATTCGTGTTACATATGTAACATGATTTTAAACTATTGAGATCAAGATTGATAGAACTGATCATCCACAAAGAGATTAAGGATTGACTTTTGACAACCATATGAAGAAAAATTTTCTCCTACGGCAACCTAATAATATACCCATTATCCTCATATATACATATATGCAGGCAGGCATGGATACATACATGCAAATATTTAAAAAAATAATATATCAACCAAAAACTATTATTGCAATGGCATTCATCTATAACAATCAACAATTAAAACTATAAATGTAGGATACTGATATCATAAACCGTTATACGCAACATATGAATTCACATGACTGAAACATTCATCAAAAAAACATGTTCATCCAAAAGAAAGGCCACTGTCAACAAATATAGACAAATACGTCATAAAAACAGTAACTAATTAACAAGTTGATTAGCATCTGGATCAAGAAAATGATAGGAAAAACAATTGACTATGATCTATAATGACAAGTCTATTACCATGACTCTCGACTAACAAAGGTGGATTTTCGTCCTCGGTAGCTTGATAATTGGGATTTCATGGCGGATAAAAATATGCATATGCCGTTTGACCGGGAACTTCAATAGGAAACTCAATGAGGTCGGGTGTACTGAAGCGCGTTTTGTATTTCGCTATATCAGGTGATGAAGCACAAGCCCTATCTAGCCCCACCCTAACCGAACCCCAGCCCCAGCCCCAGCCCTAGCTAGCCCCACCCTAACCGAACCCTAGCCCCAGCCCCAGCCCAGCCCCAGCCCCAGCCCCAACCGAACCCTAGCCCCAGCCCAGCCCCGCCCCAACCGAACCCTAGCCCCAGCCCAACCCCAACCCCAACCCCAACCGAACCCTAACCCTAACCCTAATCTTAACCCTAACCAAACCCGATGCCGATGCCGATTCCGATTCCAAACCCTCACCCCTACCCGAACCTGGCCTGAACCCTAGACCTAACATCATCAAAATTAAAAATAATTTGAGATTTAATTACTAACCGGGCGATGGAGGAGACGACAGAAATCGGTCGTCGACGAAGATCGGCGAAGGTGGCGATGAGGCGCGGGAAGTCGACGAAGGTGTGGGAACGACCGACGAAGGTGGAGACGAGGCGCGGTGGCGACGAAGCACGGGAACAGGCGATGAGGCGCGGGAGAGTGAGAGAAAATTTTTGGGAACGATGAATGACTTTTCTGTGCTTTTTTTATTAATAACCTATTTATATGCCCCTACGGACATAACCGTAGGTCCACCGTTTGCGGCTCCGTAGGGCCAAATAACAAATTAGAACGTAAGGCACCGTAGGGACAACGATGTGGCCCTACGGATAAATCTGTAGGGGCAAGAAATAGTTGCCCCTACGGATTCCTGAGTCCGTAGGGGCAACCCTATATTATAGTAGTGCATAGATGGTCGACCATTTATTTTCGGATTAGGGACTCAACATGCACTTGGGACTTGGTCTCTAGATTTCTCTGCATCCTATCTCTATATTAGATCTGAATAACAAATAAACAGAGTTTTTGTTGTATTGCTCTCATGTTATTCTCCGAGAATCTACATCTATTTGCTCGGTAGGACAGAGCGTGTCCATATTCACTTGCCCGCCTCTTCTGATCATCTTGAAGATGTGGCAGACAAAAGATTTATATGAAACAGGAACTAGTAATCGTTCAACTCAAATCTGTAAATAAGAGAGCTTGTTCTTCGTATAAGTACGACATGCACTAGCCATAAGATTTGTTCATGTTCGCTTTTGTGAATAACTTTCACTGTACGACATCTTCTAATATTTTAGGATATTTGATAACATCCTTTTTAGATCTCTCATTTAATAGATTGAATTATTTTTCATATCTTCTTCATAAAATCCTAAAAAAAATATTTTGGCTTCGAACTTGTTTATTAAATTATATATATGTTGCAATTTCTATATAGAAGATTATCCTTATTTTGTATTTATTTTTATTATCTTTACTTTAGATATTGACAAGATAAACTTTTATATTTCGACTTTTGAATGTGCTAACAAGATAGAACCTTATATTTATTTTCCGTTTTGATAAAAAATTTATATAGCGATCAACTATCAGGAAAAAATAGATTAAAATTCGATAGTATATAGCTTTCACATTTAAAAATTTTGGCTAGTATATACTTATTCTTATCGATAATAATTGACTTGTTATTTGTTATCAATAAAAATTTATATAACCATTTTATTAAATTATTAAAAATAATAAATAATTAATTTTGTCAACATTACACATTTTTAATAATAAAATTGTTATGTCATAAAAAAAACCATAGATATAAAATTCATAATACAAATTATGCAAGAACTCAAGCAAGTCCATACCAAAAGTCCCAATCCAAATCCAAGTCCAACACCAAAGCACGAATTCAAATCCAAATCCAACACGTAAATCCGAGTCCAAATCCAAATCCTGAAAGTTGCCCAACAAAGACAATTTTGCTATTTTTACATTATAAATTCAAGTTCTATAACATCCCCTTAAACAATTCTCAAACCTTTTGAAATAGAATTCATGAATGCACAATGCTATCAAATTCTGCACAAACAAATTATACTTGTTAGTTAGAAAATTTACCTAAGAAAACAAAAAATTAATATAGAATGAAATGCTAATTTTATCTATATTATATTAATGCTAAAGGGGTGTACAGAGCACGTGCAAAATAAACTCTCTGAGTTGTTGCCACCTAAGCAGTTATTTCGTGTCAACTTACACGTGCAATGTGTATAATTAAATTAATAAGATATAGGAAAAAATTTGTTTGTTTTTTTTAGTTTAAATCACTTTATTTTTTGTTTGAGAAATATCTTAAATACAAGATAATATCGATTTAAAAATTATTTAAGATAGAAAACTTATTAAATTTTAAAAAAAATTAAAATTCAGTATCTATATTATTTAAACTAATTCTTTTAAAAATTTCTCAAAAATCTTTATTAAGTTAATATATACAAATGTGCATCCCACTTGCTAAATAATAGTGTATAACTAATTATACATATATTATCTATAGCCTTGCTATAATTAATTTGAAAAGTGGATTCAATACTGTTGCCTTGATCTCTACTATTTAACACAAAAGGGAAAGTTGTATCAATTTGAAATTTCAATAAGATTCTTGGTACGATACATATGCCAAGAAAAATCTTCACAACTTTAAGGGAAAATATATATATGAGATTTATTGATCATTTCTCACCGTTCAAATCTTTTTAGATCTTTAAAAAATATCTACAAAATAGAAGTATCTATAATTTTTTTAAAAATCCCTTTTTGGAAAATGCAATGGCTTTATTTTATAAAAAAAATTGAGTCAGGTATCAAAATCCAATGACAATAAAAAAGATTCTTCTTCTAATGGGAAATCTAAACAAATATTTGAGTTATAACAATTGAACGAATTAGGGTTTCCTCCAACAGTACAAATACCCAAGCTGCCTCCATCAAAATTAAAGGGTACATAATTAAAGAGAATAAATTCTCACTGTATTCATTCATACTACTGTAAGTAATAATTTTCTTAATTATTCTCTTTGGTTTTTCTTTCCATGCATTTTAAAGATATTTGTTACAAAATTCGCAGATGATTTTATTTGGCAGCGGAAATTAATAATGGATCTTATAAGCAGCTTGCCCGACGACCTTCTTCAACACATCATTTATTTTTTAGAGACACGGTGTGCCGCGAAAACGAGTATACTCTCTAAGAGATGGAGATACCAATGGGCTTACACCCCGGCTTTCGATTTTGAAAATGAACACGATGACCAATTTATGACTGAAAAAAAAATAGGACGTGCATTGTCCAATCACAAATGCTTAAGCCTGCGACGGCTTCGAATATCGGTTGAATTTCATCTTCGTGATACATATAGATCAAGATCAAGTGGCTTGGAGTTGGAATTTTTAGATGAATTGCTAAAAGCTATTTTGCCCACAAGAATGTCTAAGGTTGAAGAACTCGATTTGCGGTGCAGGCTAGAGTCGTGGAGAATTGATGGATTCTACACATTACCTGGAAATATCTTTTCCAATGAAAACTTACGCATTTTGAGACTTGACAGTTGTGAAATTGATATCGATGCTTCTGGAATAAAGTTAGCAGGTGTTGAAGCCTTGTCGCTCATTCGTGTAAAGGGACCGGTGAAGACAATCGAAAGATTGATTTCTAGTTGTTACAATGTTAAGGATTTAAACTTGTGCCGCTGCCCCTATACAACAATTGGTCCCCGCTTTCGAAGATTTAATGTTGATCTCTCCCTCGAGAAACTCAGAAAGATGACTCTATATAAATGTAAACGTTTAAAATACTTCACGATCGATGCACCAAAACTTCAACAAGTGACGCTGGCCGACCAAGACTTGGTATTTGCTATGCCCAACTCATTGGATCTAAAGCATGCTGAACTACGGCTGGAATTCAATAATAGCCAAATTATAGATCTTGTTCGCAAACTCGGCATAGCGGAAAGCTTGAAATTAAGCATAGCACGCTATGACGTTCAACTTCGCCTGGTACATGAAGTTTGCATATTTTCTTCTTTGTCGAAACAATTATCTTGGCTGTTACTAACATTAATTTCCTCTTGTTATGAAGGATTTTTTCGACAATTGCCCTCCTTGTTGTAATGTTAAGAAGTTGCTGATGACCGAGAATATTACTTCAGCGTTGTCGATTCTTAAGCTCTTTCCTAATCTGGAGGATTTTACCATTGCATGCCATAAGGACGATGTATGTTCTTTCATCAAAAAATCGGATGATGGAACTATCACAAAGGTATTTAATTAATCTTGTGCACACTTACATGAAAATGCATGACCATATTATTATGATAGCGTATACTTTTCTTGAATTATGCAGGATGAAGATGATGATTTACGAGATGTTTCGATATATTGTTTGCAGCATAGTTTGAAAAGAATAAAAATAAAGAATTTCCGGGGTTACCGTCATCTGAAGGTAGTCAAGTTCTTAGTTGAGAATTCAATGGTCCTTGAGATTATGAATCTCACCAACTGTTATGGAGATTATCTACATCTTTCGGAGCTTAAGAACGACCTTATAGCAAGTAGAGCCTCTCCAACGGCTCAAATAATATACACTCGAGATTCGTTGGACATGCCGAGTGGGTACTACATCGGCAAGTACATGTGGTTGTAGCAGGATCTCTCTTTTGCGCTCAGCGTTAGTTGCTTAGCCATCACGCAATGCTTTTTGTTCGCGTGAGAGGGCATTCCTCGTCTCTCTTTAAATATAGAAATAAATGAAGTAAGAAAGTTGATTATTGCAATCTTGTTCTAGTTGTAGCAAATGTGTTATCGCCTTCAGACGATGCTTGAAACTCTGTGTACATGGGAAAATGAATACTGCCAGCACCAATGCACAACATGTTTCTAAGCTTGAGCACGACCATGATGGATTAGATATAATGTTCGGTGGTTCATTTCTCGACGTTTTTAGCAAAGTATTTTGTCTTCTTTTCTCTTTAATTGATTATTATGGTTATGTCGACTGCATTTTGGATTAATTGACCGAAACGAGTCGGTTCAATTCAACATAGTGAGTCGTCCGGTGTGTGTTCTGACCTGTTGGGGTTTGGCCTTTAGTTTTTTATACATCCTATATCATGCAAGTTATCTAGAGACGGGGTCTGAGAGAGTTTCTTGCAGTGCCATCTACTCTCTTGTTTCTTGTCCGAAATTGTAGAGCTATTGCGGAGTGGGACGGAGAGTTCATATTCATGTGTCTGCCTTTTCTGATCGTCTTGAATACACGGCAGACGCATTTATATGAAACTGGAACCAAAAATCATGAAAAAATCTTGATATTTGTATATAACTCATGTATAAGATTGATTCATGTTTGCTCCATGTGAAACTTTCTCTGTATGGCATTAATGTTAATAATTGCCCTTGATACTAGTTAAACATTTAGAATGTACTTACGCCAGTGTCGTTATCAAATTGGCAATGGCCTTGTCAAGAGAAACCAACAAGATAATTCAAAATCACTAATCAAATCATTTAAACACAAGTCTTCAGATTACAATCATGAATACACAATGCTATCAAATTCTGCACAAACAAATTAAATTAATCACTAATTACCCAAATCACACACACAAACCAAAAGGCGTCCTCTTATGGTGTTTGAACATTAGAATCCTTCGATTTCTCCTCAGACGACGGCCTCGTCTCCGAATCAAACCCTCTCACCTCTTCAATCATCCTAATCACATCCTGAATCCTTGGCCTCTGATCTGGAGACTTGGCAACACAAGCCATCGCAATCTGAAGCATCTGCACCATCTCTTCCTCAATATTCTGATACCTGTTTGAAATATAATTCAAATGTTATTATGAGCAGTTTAATTTGAAATTGAATGAATAGTTAGTTGGAGAAGATCAAGTTAGTTTGAGTTTTGAATTTGAGTGCTTGTTAAGAATATTTAAAGAATCTTATTAATTATAAGAGTGCTTAGGAAAAAGTAAAGAGTCCTAAATAAATAAGTTAGTTCATCTTATATTTGCTATATAAAGAATTACCTCATTAGCTCCAGATCGAAAACCTCTGCCGTCCATTCTTCTCTCACAACCGACTGAACCCACCTCGGTAAATCGACAACATCATCTCTGCCTGGAGATTGCAATGGAGCTTTACCCGTTAGCAGTTCGAGCAGAACAACTCCGAAGCTATAGACGTCGGACTTTTGGGTGAATTTCCGGGTCTCGATGGTTTCTGGGGCCCGGTAACCGACCACGACCCGAGAGGGAGTGGCAGGGGAGGTCATGATGGGTGCGAGGCCGAAGTCGGAGATGCACGCTTCAGAGTCTTGTGTGAGGAGGATGTTGTTGGATTTGATGTTACCATGGGCAAGCTTGCCGCTGCCTTCTGTGTGGATATGTGCTATGCCACGGGCGCCCGCGAGTGATATTTTCACTCTTGATTCCCAAGTTGGTGGAGTTTTTTCAGCTCCACGGCTTCCTGTTTATATTTGGAGGGGGAGAATGCAAAAAAGGAAATCAGTTCATAATTACATACAGGAGAGGAAAGTGAGAATGCGGATGCAAGAAACTGACTTATTCGCTCCGATAAAAGAAATCCAGCGTATTTTTTTTAAGACATAAGTAAAATTAATAATCATGATCCATCCAATATATAACAACTGCTTTTTCAGATTTTAGCTAGGTTAAGGCTCAAGTTTGAGTTAACAAACATGAAGGTGACCAATAATCTTTTAACAATTAAAATCCCTCAGACTTCATGGTCAACTACACTCGACATTCACGATCACAAGTTGACAAGTTTCCACATCATTCTTATAAAAAAAAGAAACCACTGCATTTGACATTCACTCCATTCCCAAACAGGGCTTTAATCTTGAGATTGACTAAACGTTTTGCAAGACAGTATGCGCTAAGTTTTATTAAGACACGCATCTGTTTATGTGTGGTGACTGATAGTTATATAGTCATTAAGTGACTTAACTGATCCAGAAAAATTAAGACAAAGTATCGGTTGACTCGATTCCCCCTCTGCATAAACATATATCTCTGTTCAAATTTTGCCATTTCAGTATTCACCAGTTCAGGTTTCTTTGAGACAGATTGTCACCATTTCAGTCCACTATAAATTATGACAGCTAAACGTGAATTTTAGCCTACTGCAATCGCATACAAGCATATAACTTATCGATTTAATACGCTTATGTAAATAATTTCTAGATTTTCAAAATTTAGGCACACTTGTGTAACTTAATTTAGTATAAGTACAAATTAACTGTATAATACTAATGATGTTGAATAGAAAGAGTTGTAAAGTAGAATACCATGAAGAAGGGTTGAGAAATTGCCAGCAGGCATGTAATCATAAACAAGAAGCTTCTCATCCTTTGAGTAATAATAAGCACGAAGAGGCACAATATTTGGATGCTGCCCAACTCTTCCAATGATCTCCATTTGCTGCTCAAACTCTTTCTTCCCCACCATCACTTCTTTCAACCTCTTCACGACCACTGTGGTGCCATCCTCAAGCACCGCCTTATACGTTGTCCCGTGACTTCCTTTCCCAAGCACTTCAGCCGAAGCTCTCAATAAATCTTCCAAATCAAAATTATAAGAACATCCCTCGAAAAACACCAGTTTGTTCTTCTCGGCTTCTTGGACCCCGCTACTATAATCCTCTTTAGGTTGCTTATCGCTTCTTCCACCTGCCATGGCTTTCCCTTTTGATGCTCCACTGCTTTCACCATCTCTCTTCTTCAAAATGCATATCAAGAGAATGATGGCCAAAACAAGCAGCAGTGCTATTATCCCAGCAGCAATTGCGATTATGGCCCCTAAACTTTTTAATCTCTTCCAAAAGTTTCTCTTCTCTTTTTTCTCTGGAAATGGTGAAGGGGGAAGAGATGGTGAGGGCGACGGAGAAGTTCCATTGCACTGAACTAAAGGTGGCCCGCAAAGGAGAGGATTCCCCAAAAATGAGTCTATAGAAAATTTTTGAAGAGAAGATGGTATTGATCCACTGAGGTTATTATAACTCAAATTCAAGTGTTTCAGATTCGGGAATTTTAAGTCCGGGATCGAACCTGACATGGAGTTATTTTGCAGATACAATGCAGTTAGTTGAGTGAGATTTTTAATCGACGGAGGGATTTCTCCGCTAAATGAGTTGTATGATAGATCAAAGAAGGTGATGCTTGAAGATAGCAAAGTGGGTATTTGTCCCGACAAATTATTATGCTGAAGGTAGAGAGAATGCAAAGAAGGGATCGATGGCACATCAGGAGGTAGATTTACAGTTAAACGATTCGATCGAAGACTAAGGATTTGAAGAGCATCGAGTTTTCCAAGCGTGTTAAAAGGGATTGGGCCAAGGAGTCCAATCCCAGGTAACCGAAGGGTAATTACACGGGTATGTTGTGAATTGCATCTTATGCCAACCCACGAAGTGCATACTGGAGTGTTAGAGCTCCAATTGAGCTTCCGGCCATGAGGAACCTTGTTAGCAAAATCGAGGAGCGCTTGCTTGTCGGAGTTCAAATCAGCAGTTGCAAGAGTGGAGATTGATAGTAGTAGTAGAAGGAGAAATGGATCCATGGCTAGTTTAATGGTGTCAACATTGGTTCTTTTCCTGTTCCAATGTAAGAGGATAAGTTGAATAAGTCATAATTTATGCATTACATGAATATGAGACGAAGAAAGGAATTTGCTAAAGCTATAAAGGAAAAAGTAACAGGACCTACTATATTGCTTTCCTTGTGAAACGAATCTATCCCTATGACAAAGGAAACAGGTTATCTAAAGAGAAGGATGCAATTTTTCCACTAGTACAGAAACAAGTCGGTGCACATCATCCATGAGTTGCATAAATTACCTTTTTGGTCAAACAAATCAAGTCCTTTCACCCTAGTTGTAGGAGGGCTACAAGAGATAAAATTTAGTTTGAAACTTAAGTAGGAACCATTTGCTTGGCAAAGGACATGAGGGAAAGACAAATAAACTTCTTGATAATTGTTTCGTGGACCATTTTCAGTTGCCACCAGCAATTGAGAGCAACAAATTTAAGAAAAACATAACATTTGTTCCTATGTGTAACCACCCTTCCTCCTACTACAGATAAATACACATAATATTCTTTGAAGCTTAAAATAATCGAAATACTTGGTTAAGCATTTCTGTAAGATACTTGATTAAGAAAGGAATAAACTAAGCTTAGCTCACTAATAGCACACATAATACTCTCTTTGGCACATTATTTAAGCTAATTACACAAAAAGAATTCAATTTATTGGGTGAAGGGCAGAAAAAACACATCCACCTAATAATTATATAGGTGCCTAAGATTTCTTAGGAATTTGTGGTGCTAAAAAGGGTCTAAGATATGAAAAGAAAGCAAAGGCATCACATAACTTTCCTCAAAGAAGAAGGGCCCATGAAATCATTGCCATTCTTCTACTCTAATGCAGCATAATACATTACAGAAATATGGATTATTCACACAATAATCACCAACTATCCTTGATGAGTAGAAGAAAAGGCAAGTGACTACTCAACATAGAAACTTATCAACCCAAAAGGCCTGAACAATTGAAAAGAAAAGCAAAAGCTCAGCACAACTTTCAATGAAAAGAAAGAAATTCTCTTACAATTTCCATAAACTAAACCATCCTCTACAAAATGAAGCAGCATTTTAACGTATCAACACAGTGATTACCAAAAAGATGAGGAGGGGATAATAAATCCCCAAATGCCACAACAAAAGCAAAAGCAAAAAGGACTCGAGCTCAATTACTTCACTAAAAAAGAAAATGGGTCTGGGGAAACATGCGCCAGCCTGGCCCACGTTAGCCCCACTCACTTAAAAGCTCTTAAATTTAACCCATTACTCGTAATTAATTACCACCAACAAAAGAAAAAAAAATTAAAAACAAACAAACCTCACCTGATTCAAAGAAGGATTTTTGCCCTAAAAATCTCCATTGGAGCTCTGCAACCTCATCAAACTCTGCAAAGTTGAAAACTTTGAGTTAATTTAAGCAAAAGGAGCTACATTTGAAAAACCCATGAAGTGAGAAATCAAACCCGTGGAGCTTTGAATCGGTTATAGAAATTCGACGGCATTCTTCCAAGATTCCGCCACTGGATGCGAATTTGAAGCTTGAGCTCGAGCTTGAAGCAGAGCTTAGCGGGTTTCGGATCTTCAGAGGCGAATCAAAGCCCGGAGAGAGAGAGAGAGAGAGAGATCTGAGCGAGAGAGAGAGAGGGAGCTGAAATGGCCCCCTCTTTTGTCTATGAGGTGAAAAGACCAAATTGCCCTTTGTCGATACAGGTTAACAGTTAAGGGGAGTCACGCGCGTCGCTCGCGCGGTGCCAGATGAATGCGAGGATCTGATGCGATCACAGCCGTCCGATTTTTATAAGGGTTAGGTGTTTGTGTGGGCCCCAGTGACGACACTTAGCCTTAGAACTGGCCCACGCTCATTAAATAGGAAATTTGTTTTGCTTCACCTAAAGGCTTGAAATCCACTCGGATCCGACAAAATGTGTCAATGGTTTTTGTCTTTTGGATGGATTGTGGTAGATATCAAGTCCTGTAGTTTAAGCATTTTTCTTTCATTTTTGCGCATTACAGCCGTGTCTGGGCATAGAAAGTACCGGAAGTGTCCAAAGTAATCTTAAAGTTACTTCTAAAAGAAGCTCATAGAAGTAGCAGCCTATTGTAATTCTTTTGTTTGTTTTCTTTATGAAAGTGATACTTTTGCAGTAACAAATGCAATTATTTTATGCAAGCTTTTATCTAAAAGGCATGAGAGAGAATGGAAGAAACTTAACGAAGTAATTGATGTTATGAATAAAATATTACTTTCTCTCTCTTTTCTTGTGCTCCATGCCACTTCCAAACCCAAGAAATCATAAAGAGAAATCTTGTAGGGACTCCACGTAGGATCCACATCAGCATATGGAAGTAACTTCATACGTGACTTCCTATCAAAATAAACACTTAAAGTATCGGAAGTAAGACTGCTTCCAGTATTTCCGTGCAACTTTAAGCAAACAAAGAGGCCCAAAAGTGAAGTCATGCAATCCTGGATCATCTCATCTGATAATTTAATAGATATGTGATTATATGTAATTATATAACGTGGCGTGTCGAAAGAAATCTCATGAATGCAATATTTCATAGGTGGTTTGTTGTAAACTAACTTAATTATATAAATACCATGATGAGGGAGAATTAAGAGTCAATGATGGAGACAATTATTGTAGTGACGATGGTGATTATATATGTTGATGACAGATGGGTATGACCCTAGCCATTCTTTTAAGACGTTTGAATTTTAGGAACGTTGTGTTACAGTGTTTTTTGAGAAAATTTGATGATTTTTAAAAATGCTTTTTCTCATATTGATTTGATAATCTAAAAGAATCCAACGGTGGTTGTCGTGGGTTGGAGATTAGGCGGCGGCGGCTCAATGATGCCGCGGTTACTAATTAGTGATGGTGCTTATGATGACCGGGCCATGGCGATGACAACGATGGTTGTTTGCATTGGTGGTGGTCGTTTTATTGGAGAAGACAATGATGATGCTTGTGGCGATGGTGGTGCAAGAGCAACGAGGGTGACAATGGCGACAATGGAAGTGTTAATGATGCTAATGGAGGTTCTGATGAAAGTGGAGGCGGAGATTACGACAATGACGGCGAGATTATAGTCATTGCTGTAATATATTTTTGACTAAATAAATGCATGTTAAGATAGATTAAATAATAATATATGACTTGATTAGTTGAACTTTAATGGTACGATAAAATATAGAAGTCTTCTTAAATTTTAATGTATATTTACTGAAAACTCCTTAACGGTTTAATTTTAATGCACCATTTGTATTATTTTTGAAGTAGATTAGTATTATTTTTGAATGAGATTAAACTGAATTTTTTTTATGATGGCAAATGAATTTACTATTAAAGTAAAGTGGCCCAAAAATTAATTCCTACAGCAGCTTTACCAAAGCAAACATCATTCCACCTATTGGTTCCAATCATCAAACTATACAACCACCTTTTTGAGGAACAAATTAAAGTTGGGAGGGTTTTGAAAATTAGGAAAGTTAAGGGTATTTCCTATAATTTGAAAACTTATTTTATGTGCCGCCGGTATACATCCGGACAGGAGAGATAAGCAATAGAATTTTGGGTCTCACATGCTGTTTGTTCGAAACCCCCTCTCACCCACCGTCCGGATGTACACCCGGCACACCGAATAATTTCTCAACTTATTTTGATTTTGAAAACAAAAACATAATTAATTTAATCAAGATAACAAATACTCCCTCCATCCCTTTTTATACCAAAAATAGCCTAGGTGATTCTATATCATTAATACTTTCCAAAATAGTTAATGGGGGAATTTGTATGATTTTTTTAGTGGTGATGCGACAGTAGATTAATTGCTGATATTAAAAAAATGATAATTCTTTCATTAATCAGCATGCCTTACGCTTACGCGCAATTAAAAAGCAATGGAAGGCGGCGGTTTATCAAGTCTCAACCTTTGAAACTCATGTTCAGAGAGAGATGATTAGGATTTGGTCAACAAAAAATCAGTAGAATATACAAAATTAGAAAAAAAATATCTAAAATGCAGTGAAGAGACATGATATAATCATATGTTACGTCATTCAATCTCCATCTCCTAGGGTCGTTTTAATTAATTTGCTGATTGTACATCTTGACCATATGAAATCCTTTTTCGATAAATTGAGGATAAAGTGCTATCATTGATAACTACATGCAAATCTATAAAGAGTTTTAATTAGGCTTCTAATATTCAAACCCAATTAGGTCCGAGCTAATAAATTAATTTATCTAATAAATATAAACCATTTATTTTAACCGTAGCGGTTAAATCTTAACTGTTTATTTTAACCGCTGCTTAAAAATATGTTAAAATATTTAACCACCGCTTCAAGTAGTGATTCATATTGTATAAAAGAGAAAACCGTCCCAATAGTTTCAACGGTTTAGGGTTTTGAGATCGAAATAGAGCGATTTTTGCTATGATTTAAACTGCGATACTCGCTGGGTATTATTTTGATTCTTAGATCCATTTCATAAAGTAAATTAATTACTTTAACTGGTATAGGGTTTATTATTTTTTGGGGATTTTTGTTAGGGTTTTCAGATGTAAATTGGGAATTTTTTCCAATGATTTGAATTATGGTTGTTGCTGGGTATTCTCATGTTTCTTGGATCGATTTTCTAACATAAATCAATAAGTTTTATTGTTTTTTGGTCTATTTTCACTACTATATCTTCTTCTTCTTTCATCCAACCACCACTTTAAGAAGCGGATCTAATTTGTTGGATTCTTTTTTATTTTAACCACTAGTAGCGGTTCTGATTTGTTGGTTAACATCAATGTTGGATAAAAAAAACTATACAACAAATCAGAACCGTTTAAAAATCTAAATGTTTATATTTAATCTATATTTAAAGTGGCAGTTAAAATAAAAAAGAATCCAACAAAACAGAAAAAGTAGCGGGTAATATCAACGTTGGATGAAAAAAGAATCCAACAAATTAGAACCGCAAATCATAACCGCTACTTAAAGTAGCGGTTAACATCAACGTCGGAAGAAAAAAGAATACAACAAATCAGAACCGCTACTTTAAGTAGTGGTCAAAATAAAAAAGAATCCAACAAATCCGAACCACTGCTTAAAAAAGAATCCAACAAATCATAACAAAAATCGCTCAATTTCGATTTCAAAATTCTAAACCGTTGAAACCGTTGGGACGGTTTCCTCTTTTATAAAATATGAACCGCTAGTTTAAGTAGCGGTTAGATATTTTAACCTATTTTTTAAGTAGCAGTTAAATCCGAACATTTTATTTTAGCCACTACTTTAATTAGCGGTGAAAATAAACGGTTCAGATTTGTTGAATAAATTAATTTATGCAAGCTTGTATATTGTTCCATTTCTATAATTATATAGATGAAAAGGCCATATTTTCCCCTTACAAATCATGAATTTTAAATAATATTTTAGGTCAACAATTTAAGAAATTGATGTTAAATATTTGTTTGTTTGTTTTCAGCCGGTCGCTTTCATTAAAGGCTTTTTTTTTGTTGATCATATAAATGCATTTCAGCATGCATTTAGCAATTTTCTATTTTTAATAAAATTTAGAGTTCTACCCGGACTTGGCTCCCCCTGCTAGTAAATCTTGGGATTATCTTCTTGTTCGATAGCATGATAGCTATCTGTCAAGTCCATAGAGTGATATCAACCCATGCCTGACGAATGTCGGATCACGTCAAGATGTTACCTTCCGTTGATCTACTGTTGGCGATAATGGACGGCTGAGATTGGAGTGGGAGGATGGCTTCTAAAGCGTGTGGATCTCAATAGGTTTGAGGTTGTTTGGGCCGAGCTACCTGCAAGGAAGTCCCGGGATGGTAGTACCACCGAGGACCCTCCGACGGTCAAGTTAGAGAGGAAATCCGAGCAGAGTAACGGCTTAGTGAGTGGAAAAAGACCCACTTGAACCGTCTGAAGGAGGGGTTTAAATAGTGATGGTAGTAGGCAGGCAGGCGCGAGAATCACGCCGGCCGTTACGCTCCCGACGTCATGCCCGCGTGATGGGCCGGATCCCGCATTAATGGCGAGACAGGCTCGTTAATGGGGGATCGTGATGGCGTGGAACGCGGGACGTGGCCGGCGCATATCTTGTGCATGGCGAGGTTCACGGAGGTGAGGCGGTTGCGCCTGCGATAGCTGCTGGCCGGTCAATGGGACCGAGGAAGATGAGCTCGGCGGGAGGCTCGGGAACGAGCGGGTGGCTGAAATATCTTGGTTCTGTGATTGCTCGGAGGCGAGCCGGGAGGGCGAGGAAGCTCAGTCTGAAGGATGGCTCGGAAGCGAGCCGGGAGGGCGAGAAAGCTCAGTCCGAAAAATAGCTCGGAGGCGAGCCGGGAGGGCGAGGAAGCTCAGCCCGAAGGAAGGCTCGGAGGAGAGCCGGATGACCGAGGAAGCTCGGGCCTGTGATAGCTCGGAATCGAGTAAAGGGACAGTTGACTTGGCTGCTGAAGTGCTGGGGGGCAAGGAGTAGGGTGCAACCTCGGATACAGGGTTTGAGGTAAGCCCCACTGTAGCATATTGTTTCCCCCTCCGTGGCCCTCAGGGGCCTAACTGGATTACCTATGTGACACGTCATCTGCCACGTGTCACGATATAAGGAATTACCGTTATTGAGCATCATCATTAGCCCCCCACTCTCGTTCCGACCTATTTTTGGGTCAGGTCAAGAGTGGACTGCTTGGTTCTTTCTGTACGGCTTGGCGCTCGTAATTCCTCGTGGTGGGTTGTTCGGGGACAACATGGCGTTCTTGTTGTCGCGCATCGAGTATGAGTCGAACGAAGGACGAGTGTGGAAGGTCGGTATCCTCCCTTTGCCGGAGTTGAGGCGTTGATCGCGCGTTGAGTATGAGTTTATTCGGCGGGTCATGGATCCGTGTCTTTGTAGGGTAGGAAGCTACCCGCTACGAATGCGCCAAGAAGGAAGCTACTCAACGGCCTCGCGAGAAGGGCTTTGGACCCACCGCTTGATGGGCAGGAGGATGCCTGCTGGGGATGCGCCGAGCAGGAAGAAACTCGGCGGCCTCGTGAGGAGGGCTGCAGGTCCTCAGTGTCTGATGGACAGGAGGATGCCCGCTGGGGATGCGCCGAGCAGGAAGAAACTCGGCGGCCTCATCAGGAAGGCTTAAGATCCTCAGCATCTGATGGGCAAGAGGCTGCCCGCTGGGATGTGCCGAGCACGAAGAAACTCGGCGGCCTCGCGAGAAAGGCTTCAGATCCTCAGCGTTTGTTGGGCAAGAGGCTGCCCGCTGGGGATGCGCCGAGCATGAAGAAACCCGGCGGCCTCGCGAGGAGGGCTTCAGATCCTCAACGTCTGATGGGCAAGAGGCTGCTCGTTGGGGATGCGCCAAGTAGGAAGAAACTCGGCGGCCTCGTGATGAGTGCTTCAGATCCTCAGCGTCTAATGGGCAGGAATATGTCCGCTGGGGATGCGCCGAGCAGGAGGAAACTCGGCGGCCTCGTGAGGAGGGCTTCAGATCCTCTTGTTGGAGATAGTGCCCTCATAGTCAATTATTGGATCGCAGGTACGTGATTGCAATGATTGCGGAGGACCTATCCCGGTAGGACAGTCTTACTCGAGATGATAGTATGCTATCTGGTTTGCCTTTATCAGTCGTGTACATGTTCAGGTGACTGATTGCATGTTACACTTTGATAGAGCCCTTAGGATCTTGCTTTACTACCAACAGTATGATGGCGATCATATACGTGAGAGTTGGGTAGTTTATATGCATATCCTTAATTGTGGTCCCTAGTCGTGGGAGTTTCGAGACAGGGCATCGATACTCCGGAGTAGACTAGTGTATACAGTCGAGACCCCGACGAGGGGCGGTGGCCGGTCTCACAAGCCACTGGTGTCAGTTGGATCACCTAAGATGTATACAGGTGCTCATTGGGTTATGAGTGCACCGGACAGGACTCGCCGGGAATCTGCTAGTTAGTACTATACCTATCGTCAGATAGCAGTTCCCTGGTGACATGTGTACAGGTTAGTTCATCGACCTGAGGTCGTCATTTGTCTCGTGTGAGTTCCCACTGTGCTTTGATTTCTACCCTACCACGGCTCAAAGGAGTCGTGCAAACAGGTAGCTTTTGGGTACAGTCCCGAGCCATATGGAGGCACGTGAGCGGATCGGCAGGGGATTCGTCTCTCCCGGTATTGGGGGCGAGATCGTGCTGTGTCTAGGAGAGCCATTACACAAAGCCCACGGCCGTGGCAGGAGATTTACTGGTAGGTACTCCAGTAGTATCTCAGGGTGTTATTGGGCTTCACTCCGACACGACTTATACTGCTATTGGGGGTCTGACGTTGCTAGCCCCCTAGGCAGATATGCGATACTCATTGACGAACGGACCGGACTGTATATACATTGTTACTGTTAGGCTCAGTAGGGTTTTCGGAGGAGTTCGCTCATCGGTCTCCTTTGAGTTCGCTCCTCGGCCACCCTTCAGGTCAGTCCGTGGGCAGCCGTTACGCATTGCTAGTGCCGCTGACGGTTTGTGGTTAAACCCACTGCCAGGGTGCTGACGAGTCATTAGAGTCCCCCACAGACAGTTTCCCAAGTTCGGGCGAAACGTTGTAGAGGCCGTATGGTTTTATGGCAGGGTTCGGAAAATGCACGTGCGTTTACGCACGTGTTATTTTTCGGGCAGATAATACTGGTCGCTTTGGTTTAAGCCGGATCCGAGTATTATATTGAGTAGGTATAATATCTTTGTCTCAGTTGCATTTGTATTCGGTCGTAATACAAATGCGGGTATATTTATACAGTTTCGGGGTTATCCTGAAAGTCGTTTCAGGATCACTTTTGGAAGTTGCCAGTTTCCAGTTTTCTATCAGCCGTCTTTTAATATTTGGTTAAAGACGGATTTATCTTTTCTACAGATGAGGTGAGTCAGTGTTCTAGAATATTCTAGATGAGGTGACTAGGCTTATTGGTGTAGGGTTTTCATTGGTTGCATTTATTAAAGGGTGACTAGGTTTAGTGAATCATGCTTTGTTATTAAAGCTTCTTGGATTGCTTAAGATATTTTAGAGTGAGAAGCTTTCTCTTATTGTCACCACTTGCTCCTACGGTCACCTCCCTCCTTCATATATATGGCTTGCCCTCTCTCTCTCCTCACACACACTCTCAATTGATTCATTAGAGAAAAGATTATGATAGCATTTGTGTGCATGGAAATTTCATTGCTTCTTTCATTTCCATCACCCGATCAAATGGCAACTTCATTAGCCGATCGTCCACGGACTTGGACGAAGTGAGACAAAGTCATCCACTCATTCTCTACATCAATCTTGGTCGTCTCTTTTAGCAAACTTGACGATCGAGTTGCCTCGAGTCAGAGGCGGGAGCCCGTTTAAAGAACCGATCATGTGGTGCCACCTCGATGAGGAGATCGGCGATCGACGAGATCGGAGCAGCCGCAACGGAGCGTGGGATGATGGTTGAAGAACGAAGGACTCGGATCGTTCGGTATAACCATTCTACACTCTTTACAGTTTGTTAGTTTAGCAATAATGGCAGATCCGGGTTAAAGTATACGATAGCGCCAAGTTAAAAGTTTTTTGTTCCGCATTTGGCGTCTGTAGACTGCCGGGGCGCTAGCGTAGACTTACAGTGGTATCAGAGCCTAACCATTTGCTATGCTAACTTGTGCTAACGCGTTTAAAACATCGATCGAACCGGGAATCGAAAACTACAAAATCCTAGCATGACAGTTTCTGTTGTTTTTAAACGGTCTCGTAAAATTATTCTACATGTCTCAGAATACTGTGCAGGCTTCTATTAGAACGACGTAGAAATTTGGGCACGTAAATCGATGATACTGCCGCGGAAACGCGGTCAAACCATAGGTTTGACCGCGCTTCCGCGGCCAAACAGTGAGCTCGTGGCCCCAACTTTTTACAGTAGGTTCTTGGTTTGATTTTGGGGTTTTTGGTAAATATCGTTTTGGCCCAGATTTTGTTATTGTTCACCAGTAAGCAGTGGGGCCCACTTTTTGATATTTGGTCTTTGGTCGATCGAAATTTAAACACGTTAGTTTACAGTACTTACATTATATCTCCGACCGGGAATGTCATTTGATCGGTAAACCGCGTTTAATTGCTATAGTTCTTTTAGACGGGTTTGCGAACGTGACATTCGCGTTGATGTTCTGTGTTGTGCTGTGATGTTGCGGATTTGTCGTGGTGGATAGCAGTGTGCAATGGTAGTACAGTTTGAGTTTATTTGTACATTTGATATAGCGGGGCGAGCGTCCAACTTGTGGACAGCCGTCACTGCCTGTTGTATAATATTCTTTTTGGGGCACGACCAGGTTGCGGTCGATGTACCTATTGTACTATTTTTCATTACTGTACTAGGTTTTGCCCCGCGACGGAGTGCACGGATATCCTGGTTCGGGAAAGCAACGGGTCCGCATCTCATGGCTTTGAGAGGCAGAGGGGCCCCACTTCAGAATTGGCAGACTATTCGCCGCACTCGTAGGGGGTACAGGTTGACCCAAGGAGGGGTACTCAATTTACCGGATTCCGTGAAG
The DNA here is from genome assembly GCA_030015575.1 of Agapanthus africanus. NCBI lineage: Eukaryota > Viridiplantae > Streptophyta > Magnoliopsida > Asparagales > Amaryllidaceae > Agapanthus > Agapanthus africanus. Next base: position 559,674,088 of record JASDDO010000031.1, read on the forward strand.
TGCCGGGTGTTCCATTCACTATGCTGTGGGGACTACCTCGCTTCAGGTTTTGGCGGGTAACTTGCCGCACCCGTAGGGGTCTAGGTTTCATTGCACAGGCTATCCACACGACAGGGGAACGTCGAGTTTCAGCAGCGGCTCTGTGAAACTCGGGGATCCCAGATTATCTGTATTGTTCTATGATGCTTATTACTTTTCTGTAATGTTGCATATTATCACGCCTGGAGCGATTATTGTATATTGGTTTATATACTATTAGATGTTGTATATGTTTTACACCCGCGCTAGTCCAGTCCCCGCTCTGTCGTTAGTTAAGTAACCTAACGGGTTATGACGGGACCCAGTGACGAATGCGGATGGCATATACGTACATTTTATTTTCGTTCTTTTCTGGTGTGATTGATTGATGGGACTGCGTTGATTCTGATCAATGCAAAGTATAACAAACCTGTTTGAGTTGTTGGAACAATTTTAAAAGGTGTTGTTACAAAGACGTTTCTTTTTGTTATGCATAGAGGTATTCGGTGTGAATATCCTGCACCTCATTCGACGAGGCAAGGGCTGATATCCCTTCATCGGGAAAGACCCCTTGGACAGAAGTTTGCGTCAGGGTAATAACTTTACTATAGTCGATTACAAGTTGCTTTGCATAGCGGTGTTCAGTGGAATATCCTGCACCTCATTCCATGAGGAAAGAGCCGAGATCCCTTCATCGGGAATGACCTCTTTCGCAAAAGGTTTTCGCCACTATATTTTTATAAAAAGCTATCAGGTTCCTTCAGCGATATCAAGTTCACTACGTTAAAGGTTTTTCGCCAAAAACCAGTCGTAGCCCTCCGTCGTTTCTTATGGATGGTCAGTAGTATTCAAGCTATGTTTGTTGGCTTTCGTCAAGGCATAGTGTTTGGTAGCTGCTGGGTATTCATTTGTTGCATAGATAGATGAGTTGGTTTGGGACAGTCGTATTACCTTGTTGGCTTTCGTCAAGGGTATGTACGGGTGGATTCAAATTAACAAGATAATGACGGGCAGAACTTGACATGTGACTTATGATTTGTTGACTTTCGCCAAGGTCATAAGAGCATGGGGCAAGAAAATGATATCGGGAGTTTCTAAAGAAACTGAAACTTACCAAGTATGCGCATACCTTCTGGAGTATGAATAACGTGGATGCATTCCATCACGTTAACATGCGATGAGAGTTGGATCCCGATTCCCACTGATGAGTTGGTTTACTCTTCGGGTGATCCCGATTGATTCTTCTTTAGGTTTGGAGGAGAATTTGACAGGACAGTGGGAGGTTTCCGGATTAGATAAAGTGATGACCATTCTGATCTAGGTTAGAGTGCACGCAGAGTGTTTCTTTTCTCTCTCTCTCTTTGGCAGCGACCTTTGACCGACCCTAGACTATGACTCAGTACCAGGTTGGCCGAACCTTCTTAAAATACTGGCTTTTGGATTGTCTGAGTTGCATAAGTCATTGCCACTCCTTCTTTTACCCTTTGAATTTCTCAGAACACCCGTATTACTACGGATATCCACTTCCATTGGATAGATCCATCGTATGGTTATATACGAACTCGAAGGGACTTCTTCGGGGATGGATCCAGGTTCAGGAGAAATAGAATTGGTTTATTCAGTTGTCTTTTATTATCACCTTCTCTCAGGTTGCGAGAGCTCCTTGGTTTAGGAGAGTACACCTATTACGCCTATTGGATAGTCTTATTCCAAACCATAGGCTGGTGCCGAAAGGTAGGGAATGAAGAAAACCAATTAGCCTAAGTAGGGTGTGCAGAAGGTAATATGTAAAGACAAAATAAAGGGATTAGAAAGAGGGCAAAGTAAATTGCGACTGATATCATTCACGACCAAAACCGCGTACTTCATCGCCGCTCCTATTTCACCTTTAAAAAGAATAAGGTATTATTCAGTTGTCTTTTATCGTCACCTTCTCTCGAGATGCGAGTACTCCTTGGTTTAGGAGGGTACACCTATTATGCTTAGTGGATAGTCTTCTTCCAAACCATAGGCTGATGCCGAACGGTAGGGAAGGAAGAAAACCATTTAGCGTAACGATGGTGTACAGAAGGTAACGACTAAAGACAAATAAAGGGGATTTGGAGAGATGGCAATAAAATATACGGTTGAAGTCATGAATTGGATTATGGAAGAGGCATTGCTATGAATACCAGGATACCCCTACGAAACATTTTCATGTTTCAGTGCATTGTTAAGGAAAAACTGTTTTCCCGATTAGACACTTACTCCAAGGGTATGTATTTACCAGGTTTCATTCTCATATCTGTATGGTTTTACAGATGATGAGTGGGAGTAAGATATTGGGAATTAGGTGATTATCCTCATTATATCGGAATTCGTTGTAATTGGTGATATTTGAGGAAATCGCCAGGGTACAGTTTTCCACCTACAACGCACAGGTTTTGAGTTGTTTAACTCAGCGGACTTATACAGAGTATTGTATGTTGTCCAGTGTCCATCAGGACAAAGGGGTAGGTCCTCGTACTATGTTCTGTTTACTTATAACTTCTCTAGTATTTAGACAAGTGTTTCGTAGAAATACAAGGTCTAAGTTTTGAGAAGTTGTGGGTATAAGAATAAAGTAGAGAACCAGGTATCACAAGTATCGGGATTCTTCAAAGAGATCGAAGATGTAGATTCTTGTGATTGGTATTCAGATGATAGTGATGGTTTTTGAGAAACGTGTTTCTCTTTCAGGTTACTCATAATTGGATGGATTCCTAAGTTGAGTAATGCTGATTAGCCTCTTTCCATTAAGTTGATATGCATTGGAGACAGATGCATGGATTGAATATGGTTTCAATTAAATAAGTGCCAAAGTTTCTATATTGGATATAGAATAGTTCGTACCTTAAAAGAAATTAAGGTACGGGGAGTTGTCCAGCTTATGATTAAAACCAGACACTGGATAACTCAGGGCACGTTTCTGTAATGGCTGTTTGTGGGTTGACCCTGGCTATGACGAGGGTTGATATTCTACCATTTGGAAGATCAATAGTGATATTGTTCTTGACTCGCCACAGTTTTAATAAAATGGATCTTTTTCAGAAAACAGTAGTGGGAGTATGGTAGAACTGGAAGTTATTCCAGAACCGCGAACGATTACGGAAAATTTAATAGGACCTATATATTCAATCAGGTTTGACATTCCAATAGCCACTCCGCAGGTATGGTAGGTAACCTCAGACACCCGAGAGGTACTTCGGTAGCCTCAAGGACGGTGACAGGGAGGTTCTTATCTACCCAGACTTGACACTACTGTTGTTCCAGGATATGAGACCCGGTAGGAGGATTGTCGAAATCAGTGGGAGCAGCGGAAGCATAGTGGGCAAGATGCTTATATCTATTTATAGACTTGAGCAGTTATAGCGGAGATAGATCATCTAATTTTGATGTGACAGTCATGGGTTTGACTTCAATCAGAATAGGGGATGGATCAGTTAAGAAGGTAGTAGGGTGTGATGTCATGGTATCTGGATGACATACACAGAGTAGGAAGTAAAATTCCTATACTACGATCGGTTGTACTGTGGTCGTCACACAGTTGTTTCTCCAGACAGGATATGGATATAATATTTGACATTCTGGTTTCTAGATCTATGGTTTTAGATCTGGATTTGGGTAGTTTCCCAATGTGGGTACTTTGACAGATATTCTAATGGTTTTTGGAATAGTTGACTCCTAGCATGGTGGTGTACCTGCAGGTGATGGAGTCACCCTCTCTAAAGGTGTCTTACAGACTAAAGGGGAGAGGGATGTGCATGATTGGCAGATCACTTGCTTAGGCAATTGAGTCAATCATGAGATGTCAAGTACCACACCAAATGTTGGTTTTGCACAAGATGCAATAAGTTTGTATTAATCCAATCCTGGAGAAACATAAGGAAGCAGTTTTAGAACATAAGTACATGTTCTACGGATTTGATGACGGCAGCCTCCTTCGGGAGACGATTATCATTCCAGACTTCAAAGGTGACATGGTTGACAGAGTGACTGTCAGAGTTTTAGTTTTTCCCTCTGACGAAGAGGGACAGTATTATGGACAGGTGGTCCAAGAGGATACTGTGGGAAGCAAGATGCCCGATACTGATTAGGTTCAGTGATCGATTCCGTCTAAGAAGTTTGGATATGGAGTTCATTTATGAACAAAGGTCCCATCAGATATCCAGACATATTTTTTAAGACAGGTACTACTCGATTCGGGAGATGGCTTTCTCCGCGAACTTGAGATTAAGAGAGATATAGAAAGATACTTCTAGGCGGATCCACTCACTGAGGCTATTTCTCGAACACAATAGTTTTACAAACGGGCTTTGTGGAACTGATTAGTAGAGGAGTTGGATGTTCGGTTTCACGCGGGCTGTGAGTAGTCGACATCGCAATATTAGCCTTGAGTGCAAGTGGGAGATTGTTGGAGATAGTGCCCTCATAGTCAATTATTGGATCGCAGGTACGTGATTGCAATGATTGCGGAGGACCTATCCCGGTAGGACAGTCTTACTCGAGATGATAGTATGCTATCTGGTTTGCCTTTATCAGTCGTGTACATATTCAGGTGACTGATTGCATGTTACACTTTGATAGAGCCCTTAGGATCTTGCTTTACTACCAACAGTATGATGGCGATCATATACGTGAGAGTTGGGTAGTTTATATGCATATCCTTAATTGTGGTCCCTAGTCGTGGGAGTTTCGAGACAGGGCATCGATACTCCGGAGTAGACTAGTGTATACAGTCGAGACCCCGACGAGGGGCGGTGGCCGGTCTCACAAGCCACTGGTGTCAGTTGGATCACCTAAGATGTATACAGGTGCTCATTGGGTTATGAGTACACCGGACAGGACTCGCCGGGAATCTGCTAGTTAGTACTATTGTAATACCCTAGTTCATTCATACCAGTTTTATATTTTTGGGTATTTCTGGCTACTTTTTGGGTATGGAGTGATGATTATTATTTTTGGTGGAAAATTTCCTTCTTGATTAATTAATGGAATGTGCTGAATGCTTTTGTGTGCTGGAGTGCAACATGAGTGATATGCGGGTGTGTATGCACAGTATCGGGGTTTTCCTGTAATTTGTTACGGGACCAGTTTTCTGGAGTTGCCAGTTTGCATTCCGTTCCGGCCGGTTTTCCTTTGTTCTTTCCCGGCCGGACTTTTAGATGGAGGGGGGTTAATTGCAAGTTTGCAATTAATATATATATATATTTTTTTGATGAGGGCCGGCCACTATTCATGTTGGTGGTGGCAGGAGAATTTTTGAGTGTTGATTCATTATGCTTATGGCTTAATTTATTTAAGTGGCTTGAGCACATAATATGAGTGCTGAAACTTTGGGTTAATTAAGATTAATTCTTAATGAGGGAAAGGTTTAATATTGTGAATGGGCCGGCCACAATGAAAAGGCATACTAAGGTGCTGTGACATTTTTGGAGTGGATTAATTTCTTAAGTATGGAATGAGGGTGCAGGGAGTGAAACATTATGGAGTGAGAAATTAATTTCCTAGGTTTAAAAGTAGCCACATAAGTGTGCAGGAGAGGAATTAAGAGGGATTAATTTATTGGTGGCATTGAGCTTATATATGGTGCATTGGGGCTGATTGGTTTTGTGGAGAGCACAAAATTTTTGTGCAGTGGCTGTTTGTTTCTGGCCGAGCACAGAGCGTGCTCTATTTCCTTTTACATCAAGCATCCGTGAAATTCTTGTGTATCATTCCTCCACCAAAAATGGCAATCTCCACAACCCCAAATGAGACTTGTCCACTACATTCTACAGCAAACCTTGGGCACGTCGACTAGCCAGCTTCGTGCCCGAGTTGCCTCGGCACTGAGGTGGGAGCCCATAAAAGACGTAGGCGATGTGGTGCCTTTCCGGCGACGAGGTGGTGACCGGACATTCCGCGGGAGATCGGGACGACGACGAGAAGACCGGAGGACTCGGATCACTCGAGCATGAGAGAGTGAGGTGCACAATGTGTGTGCAGGGAAGCTCATTTTTGTTCTGGCCGAGCTCATCATTCAGCTTGCTCCCTTTTCCAGCAAGTTCTATGGCTTCTTCTTTTGCACAAATTCCTCCATCATGGCAACTGTCCTAAACCCCAAAGAGACAAGTTTCCACACTAGTCTACAGCAAACCTTGGACGCGTCGGCTAGCCAACTTCGCGCCACAAAGAGTTGTGGGAGCATGCAGCACTCACCTACACGTTCGTGACGACGTTGCTGCCTCGCGACCCCGAGACGTCACCAGGCAAGTTTTTACTTGCTTCATGCTATTATACGCTCATTTCGATTGCGATACTATATTATTATAAGTGTTCGATGCAAAAACACGAACTGAAAACACCCTTTAAATTGACGGAAACTAATCACGACTGATGGCCCGAGTGATAATGAATATCGTGTTAAAAGTTTGCTCGAAAATACGGATCCTAACACTGTGAAATGTCATCCCCATTTAGATCCGTCGAATCTGTAAATTTCTGCACCTGAATTTTGTAAAAATCATAGTAAATTGATTATACATCGGAATGTTGCGTTCGAGGGCTCATATCGAAGCCGACTCGACAACCTAGAACCCCATATAATTTTGAGTATGTTTCTGCTTTAAAAATATGACGGAAATTGGTTCGGAGTGCGGCTCTGGACTGCAGTCCAGAGCAGCATTGGCTGTCAATTCTCATCTTGGAAACACCTGTACACCCCTTCCTTAAACTGAAAATGAGCGGAACCTTATATGTTCGCGTATAGAATTTAGTTAGCTAACCCTTGAATCTAGTCCCGTGTCGTTTCACCGTCATTTGATATTTAAATTGTATTTTAGACTACCGTGGTAATCTGCAGTTTCTGCAGTGATCCCTTTTACACCAGCACCTTGTACATAACATAACTTTTAATACAGAACTGATATCGATGATCCGTTCGATGAGTTGGATACATAACAGTAAAATCCACAATTAGTTTAACTGTAACATCGTTCAATTCTGAGCCCAACTGGGTGCAATTTGTGTCGCGAAACGGACGTTCAGTTCTGAAACTGAATTTCCAGCCGCGAGCACTTAAAATGAAACAGCTATATCTTGAAAACCGAAACTCCAATTGAACTGAAACAAATTTTGATGAATTACTGACTGATTGTTCTATATATCTTACTTACATCATTTTTGCCGAATTCGTAATATATTAATTTGTGCAATTTATTTTAGTTCATGACATGCATGTTGATTCATAACATATAGAGCTTATTGGTAGCATACACACATATATCATACCCTTGCAATATATTTAGTGTTAGTGCGTGTGGACATTGCATTATCGTGCGTGATAGATATTGGTTTAGGAGTGACAAGTACACCAATGGAAAGTGAATATTCGTGACAGTGATAAATACAGTGAACAGTGATAAAATCGTGCTCAATGGAAAGTGAATATTCGTGACAGTGATAAATACAGTGAACAGTGATAAAATCGTGCTCAATGGAAAGTGAACATTCGTGACAGTGATAAATACAGTAAACAGTGATAAAACCGTGCCATTGGTATACTTGTACACAATTAGATCAATATCTTAAATAGTGTAACCTGGGGGAAAAGGGGAAATCAAAGTGGAAAGAGTATCGTATTTAGCGGGACCGTGTTTAGAGGATGATCATTCGAACCGTGATACTTATACGTGTAGGACAGGATCTAGCGATCCGGCTGACAGGGTTATGTCCCGGGCATGTGGGCCGTTGTCTCGGGTATGTACGAGACTCCTGTTAAACATGATCCTCCTTCCACTATGTGATTTCAAACATGACCTAGAGACCGATAGGGACACAGAACATATTCTCCATCATATAGTGACCTAGTGATTACTTGCACTGTTCTTATACTGGTATTACCTCACTTACCTGTTTTATCTTATTATAATAATATTGTTGTTGCGTCGCTCTAACGACCTGAGTATGCATGCTCAGTATGAGGAGAAGATTTAGGCTGGACCAGTGCATCACAGACTTCTTGTCTTGCCATTCCGAGTTACATTCGTTTGTTCCACTTCAGGTCAGTCTTCACATTGTTCCTTTCAGTTACTGCATTTCTCATTACCTGCGCATCTTTACTGTTTACCATGATAAACTAGAAGCCGAAGTGTGACTACGGCAGGATATTTCCTTGACCGTAGGAGCATGGCTGGCCTTGTCTACCCCTCGTATTCCGTATTTTGGGAAGCGGGGCGTGACATGGTTTTGTTGGTATCAGAGAATAGGTTATAGGTTAATCGAGTTTGATTCTTTTGTAGTTGGGTATTGGACCCAATACGCGAATCAGAATACTCGTGATTAGGAACATGTCGTGCCACATTGCTATCAGGATTCTTGAATCATATCTTTCTTTTATCCTTCGTCTTGACGATATGCAAACCACTTTGCATCTCGACTTGAAACCTTTTTGTTCTCTATTGTTTCTCCATGTTCCTTGATTCTAATACTAGGATTTGGGCGACTTGAGTGGAGTTATGTGATTGTAACTATGAACTGCAGCATGGTTACAATGCGGTACTCTATTTAAGTAACTTGGAGTCCTAGTCTTGATTAATTTCCGTGTTCCATGGTCTTCATATTGCCTTGATTCTCTTACTTTCCAGTTCATATTTTATCGCAAGCTTGAATCCTGTTTACCGTGCTTAATCCTCTTCAGTATCTTGACGTCGGATGAAGTCATCTCGGTATCTTACTTGTTCTTGTTTTTCCCCGCATTAGAATTATTCAATTCTGATGCATCCCTTTGTTTGTTGTTGTCTTGGGAATGGATTTTCACAGCACTTTCCACGCTCATATTGATTGTAAGGAAAGGAAAGTGATTCTCCAGATTCCCGGACATCCGGAGTTTGTTTTGCTGGAGGAGGCAGTTCTGTAGAGCCAGTCGAGTTTAGGGCTAGGCAGACAAACAATGTTCTTTCGTCGATGGAAGTGGATAAGGAAGATATGCCAGCTGTTGTTCGAGATTTCATGGACGTGTTCGAAGACATATCAGGTTTACCGCCGAAGCGAGGCATAGAGTTCGCGATTGATCTTGTTCCTGGTATACTATCCAATGGCACCAGTGGAATTGGAGGAAGTCAAGAAGCAGGTTGCCAAATTGCTAGAGAAAGGGTTGGATTCGCAGCAGCGATTCACCTTGGGAAGCTCCAGTTCTTCTAGTCAAGAAGATAGATGGCACAAGGAGGATGTGCATCGATTATCGAGAATTAAACCAGGTGACTATTAAGAACAAGTACTCGATCCCTCACATTGGCGGATTATTTGAGCAGCTTTATGGCGCGAGGGTATTCTCGAAGTTGGATTTGCGATCCGGATATCATCAAGTCCGAGTTAAATCAGAAGATATTTGCAAAATTGCGTTCCGAACTCGATATAGGCATTACGAGTATTTAGTGATGCCAATCGGAGTAACGAATGCACCGGCAATATTCATGGACTTGATGAACCGAATCTTTCCACCATTCTTAGACCAGTTTGGTGTAGTGTTCATTGATGATATTTTGGTCTACTCGAAGAGTATGGTAGAGCATGCTGAACACTTGAAGATCGCACTGCAAACGTTGAGGCAAGAAAAATTGTATGCGAAGATGAGCAAGTGCGAGTTTTGGCTCGAAGAAGTGAAGTTTTTGGGGCATGTCGTATCCGGAGATGGAATCGCTGTTGATCCTGAGAAGATTGTAGCAGTTCAAGATTGGCTGATTCCGAAGAACGTAGCAGAGATCAGAAGTTTTCATGGACTTGCCGGATACTATAGAAGGTTTGTGGAGAATTTTGCGCGTTTAGCTGAGCCTTGACCAAGCTTACGCCAAAAGAGGTACCGTTCATATGGACGGATAGATGTGCGTTAGCTTTTGAGGCGTTGAAGCAAAGGTTGATAACCGCACCTATTTTGACCGTACCCGACGGTTCCGGAGGATTGGTGATTCATAGCGACACGTCTGGGAAAGGTTTGGAATGTGTTTTGATGCAGCACGGGAAGGTTATAGCCTACGCATCAGTTGAAGACTCATGAGAAGAATTACCCAACTCACGATTTGGAACTAGCAGCTCTAACATACGCTCTGAAAATTTGGAGACACTACTTGTTAGGCGAAAGGGTCGAGATTTTCACCGATCACAAAAGCCTAAAGTATGTTTCACACAGAAGGAGCTTAATATGAGGCAGCGTAGATGGTTAGAACTGATGGCTGACTACGATCTTGATCTTAAGTACCATTCAGGGAAAGTTAATGTTGTGCCGGATGTGCTTAGTCGGTTGCCAGCAATCCACGTGTTGACTACACAGAAGGAACTTATTGAAGACTTTCGAAGATTTAATTTGGAGACTGTGCTACCGCATTCTTTAGGATAGATGATGCAACTGCAAGTACAGTCATCGTTGATCGAGCCTATTGAAGCAGTGCAATTGCAAGACCCAAGATTGCAGAAGTTTCGAAAATAGGTTGAAGTGGGATTTCGAACGGACTTGTTGATTCCTGAAGATAGTTCGTTGCGATATGGTAGCCGTTTGTGTGTGCCGAAAGGAGACATTCACGAAGAAGTTATGAAGGAGGCGGACAGTTCCGCATATTCCGTACATCCAGGAGGCACGAAGATGTACCGTGATCTACGACCGCATTTCTGGTGGGAAGGCATGAAAAGGGAGATCGCCCATTTTGTAGCAAAGTGTTTGGTATATCAGCAAGTTAAGGCTGAACATTAAAGGGTAGCCGGTTTATTGCGACCACTTCTGATTCCTCAATGGAAGTGGGAACATATAACCATGGATTTCGTGATAGCTTTACCGCAGAGTCCTAAAGGAAATAATGCAGTTTGGGTGATCGTCGATCGATTGACCAAGGCAGCTCTTTTCATAGCATTCGAGTTGGTCAGTCGACGAAAGCGTTAGCAGAACGGTACATACAGGAGATTATGAGATTGCATGGAGTGTCTGTGAGCATCTTTTCTGATCGTGATACCCGATTTTTATCATACTTCTAGAGGAGTTTACAAGAAAGTTTGGGGATGTGATTGAAATTTAGCACTGCTTATCATCCCCAGACAGATGGCCAGTCGTAGCGAACAATCCAAACTCTTGAAGACATGTTGAGAGTTTTCATGATAGACTTCAAGGGTTAATGGGAGGATCATCTATATTTGGTGGAGTTTTCGTATAATAATAGCCTTCAAGCGACTATTCATATGGCTCCATTCGAAGCACTATATGGTCGCAAATGTCGCTCACCCGTCTGTTGGGACGATATTGGAGAATGAAGATTGTCGGGACCGGTTTTATTGTGCAAACCGTGGAGAAGGTTAATACAATCCAGGCAGCACAAGATCGGCAGGAGAGTTGGGCCGATACATCGAGAAGACCTCTAGAGTTCGCCGTTGGTGATCTCGTATTCTTGAAGATATCACCGACTCGAAGAGTGATTCGTTTTGGGAGTCGAGGCAAGCTTAGTCCTCGATTCGTGGGGCCTTTCGATATCATCGAGCGCGTTGGAAAAGTAGCATACCTGTTCCCCTCCGAACGGACACGCGGGACGTGGGGCACGTCTCGCCTGAGGTTCGGGGCAGATGCTAATTGGTGCTATCCGTCCACCTCTCCGAAGATGCCAATTTGATCCATGGCACCATGTATCGGAGGTTTAGACGGATGCGTCCGATGTAGCAGACTTCGTCAGATTCCCCCTCGTTCGAGGGGTTTTTGATTATGGGGACGCTCTTCCCTGCAGGCGCAAGCCCCTGTAGTTAATTACGCTACCGCTTTGCGGTAACAACTTTCTCCTTCTCCAGATGGTCACTTCGTGTCGTGTGTTCTTGTTTTATGTTTCATTGCCCGTGGATCGTTTACGGAGACTGAGTTATGTTGTCGCCCGTAGGGCATGGACTGGTCCGAATCCGCATCATCTTAAATTTGGGTTTGGGGGTTTGGTTTGAGGATACGTCAGCCATACTTGAGGCTGAGATCAACTCAAACGTTTGTTAAGGACACGTTAGTCTAACTTTGTGACTAAGATCAACTTAACGGGATCGTTTAGATCCGTTAAAGGAGTGTTTGGACCCCATTGTTCCAATTTCAGGACATAGTAGTCCGTCGTATGTGTGGCCGTCGGGACCCGTCACCTCTCTGATGACGTTGAAGGATTACAACGACGAATGTCAGAGGAGTTCAGAGATGTACCCTCAAGCCAGAGTTAATTAGGGGGAGATTCATAGTCCAGTCTGCTTGAAGGTTTAAGGACGCGTTAGCCATCCTTGAGGCTAAGATCAACTTAAACAGGACCGTTTAGATCCAACGAAAGAGCATATGGAAGCTCTATGATTCTAGTTTAGGGACATTGCGGTCCGTGGGTAGTTTAAGGACATTGCGGTCCGTTGGGTAGTTTAAGGACATTGCGGTCCGTTGGTAGTTTTAAGACATCTCGGTCAATGGGTAGTTTAAGGACATTGCGGTCCGTTGGTAGTTTTAAGACATCTCGGTCAATGGGTAGTTTAAGGACATTGCGGTCCGTTGGTAGTTTTAAGACATCTCGGTCAAGGTTAAGGACGTCATAGTCCATGGGTTTAAGGACTCCACAGTCCGGTATGTGCTCTGGATGCTTCACACGGGTTCACTGCCGTGCTAGGCGAGGACCAGGCTCCGCTCTGGATGCTTCACACGGGTTCACTGCCGTGCTCTGCGAGGACCAGGATCCGCTCTGGACGTTTTCCGCGGGGTCAAAGAGTGACGTTATCCACGTTCCACGTAACCAGGAATTTTGTATTATGCATGGGTTTAAGGACCCCACAGTCCATATCATGAATGGTCTTCGGGACCCGTCACCTCTTTGAAGACATTGAGGGATTACAATGCCAAGTATCAAAGGAGTGAAGAGATGTACCCTAGAACCGGGGTGGATTAAATAGTCCTTGGCCCAATTTGGGTCAAGACTGATCAATTATGTTATGAGCCTATCGGCCCAGTTAATCACAAATTGAGGACTTATGGCCAGCTTGGGCTAAGTCCAGTCAGGTCTGGAATATTGACTCTTTGTTGGTCCATTGAGGGAGAATGTTTGCCTCTATCCCTTTAGCCAATTGGGCCAATGCCTAGTGTTAAATACTTCAGAGCAATCAGTGTTGAACACTGGGAATAAGGTTGACGAGTCAGTGTTCGACATTGAGAGATAATTGGTGTTAAACACCAGCAATAAGGCTTTTCAAATTAATGCTAAACACTAAAACAGCTCAGTGTTGAACACTGCAAATAAGGCTTTTTAATCAGTATTGAATGCTAAGGCCCAACAGTGTTTTAACACTGGGCTTGAGAGTTTTAATTTTAGTGTTAAACACTAAGGCAAGAAGGGTCACGTGGCAGCACGTGAGAGCGCCCTCCCTTCTTTTGTTCCGCTGAAATTATCATCTCCTTCAAAGCATCACGTGCCATCACGTGATGGGCATTCAAATGCCTGTGTATTAGAGTTTCTGCCAAGGTCACGTGGGTCACGTGGGGTGCTGCCTCAAAGGGGCTTTCTGTAGGGGTTTGGGGGGGGGGGGTCACGTGGTGGCACGTGACCCTACCTCTATGTAGTTTTTAGAGGATCTATTACTCTTTTTTTTTTCCAGGAATTAAATTCCTCGAACTTTAATTTTCAAAGGAATTAAATTCCTACTTCCTTTTTGAAGATTTATATTCTGAAATAGAGTTTAACTCTAGATTTTCTGTAGGAATTAAATTCCTCATATATGTGGAGAACTGAATAGGGTTAAACCCTACTGAAGGCTCTTAAGGAACTAAACTTCCCGTTTTATAGAAATATGATTAAGGGAATTAAATTCCTGCTGTTTCAACAGAACTATGTTCTTAGTTAGGGTTAAATCCTGCTTCCTTTATTAAATTCCCATGATATAGGATCGAGCCCTAATTTTATTTTAAAGGAATTGAATTCCTACAGTTCTGCGAGAATTAAATTCTCATGCTTGCATTCCTTCTCTATGTTTTGGATCTGCATGGCAGGATCTCGACCCATTGAGAATTAAATTCTCAACCTTAAGGGGAGATGTGCACTTTGCAGATCCTCTATCAAAGAGAGAAGAGATGTGTTCTTCTGTTTTATATATTAGAGTTAAACTCTATAGAGAATTAAATTCTCTTTCTTTCCGAAAGCCTTCCCTTTCTTACCTAGGGTTTTTTGCAGAAGATCCAAGTCTTTTCCAAGTATCAAAGCTTTTCTCCTTTTTTCTTTCTTTTCTTCTCTGCGCATGTGTGTCTTTTTTGTGTCTCTTGGCTCCTGTTTATAGGAGAAGCAGCTGAATCAATTAGTTTTGGTAAATCTTTCATGGGATATTTGATTTGCATCCATTATTCATTCTGGACCTTTGGATTATTAGGTGAATTTTATTCACCGTTGGATTTCAGATCCAGAGATTCTCCCTTGTTATTTTGGTTAGATTTAAGGGGGAAATCTTTCCAAACCCGAGATTTTCCATAAATAAATGACCTCTGAATCTTTAATTTGATTGGATGCATATAGTTGCGTTCCTTTGGAAAGATTTGCATTTCTCTCAGAATTTAATTCTGTTGACAAAAAGGGCTTTGAAAGCCGGTCACGTGTGACCACGTGACCCATGGTCACGTGTGAGCACGTGACCCCCCTTTGGAATGAGCCTTTTCCTTTCTTCTGATTGTTGCTTAAGCGTCACGTGCCACCACGTGACTCTTGGTCACGTGTGAGCACGTGACCCTTGTTTGAACTCTCTTTCCTTGGTTCGTCTGGAGAACGAGTCTGCTGTCTTGAACGTCACGTGCCAACACGTGACCCTGGTCACGTGGAAGCACGTGACCTCTTCTGAAGCTCTTTTTCTTGACTTGATCAGAGAACTTGTGTGTCTTCGACGCTTGCATTTAAATGTCACGTGTCGCCACGTGACCCTGGTCACGTGGGAGCACGCGACTCTTTCTGAAGCCCATTTTCTTCAGCGTAGTCAGGAGACTGAACTCGACTTGATGATGCTTTTTAGGTGTCACGTGCCAACACGTGACCGCTAGTCACGTGTACGCACGTGTCTCTTCTGAAGCTTTTCCCAGAAGCTTTCCTGACTTTAAATCAGGAAACAAATGCCCCCACAGCGTTGTTCTCACGTGTCTGCACGTGAGTGCAACGCTGTCACCTCTTGTGACCGTTGGATTCCTCTAGGGATCTGGGGAGACGAAGCGTTTCTATCATCTTCTATAAATACCTTCGTCCCTTCATAGGAGCCTTCACTTTGTTCGTCTTCTTCTCCTGAGACCTTCTTCTTTGAGAATTTAATTCTCGTTTTCCAGAGCTTAGTTCTCTGACTTGAAACAGTCTGCAGAGTTTAACTCTGTTCGAAAGGGATCCTTTTTCCTCAGGTAATGGTAATCGAAGCACCTTTGTTTTGACAAAACTTTCTGGATTTAAAATCCAGATCGAGGGTTTCACAAAGAACTCATTTTTTTTTTCAAGTAATTTAACCAAAATATGAGACCACTTGACTTCCCGCAGTAGATCACTTAGGGTTCAGATGATCCCTTAGGAAGATGATGATGGCGGTTCAAACCCATAGAATTTAATTCCATTCAAAATGTTTCTGGGAATTTAATTCCCTTTCCTTAATAAGGAATTAAATTCCAACGAAGAACTCGATTTCTTCACACAGAGAATCTCTGGGGTCTCTTGGCTCGAGGCGGTTCTTCTGCAATTAATGCGATGGGGATTTTGTAATGATGCCTTCTGTGGGAATTTAATTCTCTTGATTTTGTTGGGTTCGCTGTAGCGCCCTAGACAGATCTTGTTGAGGGGAATATGCATGGTTACCACCTTTTATTAAATGAGGACATTCCCTTTGTTTTATTATAGCGTTTTGGCCTTATTATTAATGTGCCGTCATCTGGATTCTGTGGGGCCCATGTGTTTTGTAGCCAATGGTCCCAGGAAGCTTTGTTTTTGCTTTCTTTAACTAGTCTTCATGTTCATGCATGAGTGTACGTTGCCGACTTTTCTTCTAACGGTCTTCCTTTATTGGTTTTCAGGTGCGATGACTTCTGTTCCACGCTTTCCTTTTTCTCGCTCGGAGGCCGCTTTCCCTCAGTCACCATCTGATGAGGAAGCGATGGCAATGATTCGGGCGCATGACCCGAGCTGTAGCAATCTTCTTCAATGGGGACCTTGGTATAGTCAGATTATTCAAGGTCGCAGGGGTTTTCTTTGCGCGGTGCCAACGGAGCCTACTTTCCCCTTTTTACCGATGGATCCTCCAAGGACAGCTTTTGCTGTGGAAATGCCCAACTGGACTCCAACGGGGAGGCTGGAGCCTTCGACGACCGGCATTCCGAACCACCCGATCCCGGCTATAGACATCTTGGGACGGCGCATCTGCCAGGGTGAGGCCCATCCGTGGGGGCAGATTTATAAGATAGGGCTCACTCCCAGGCATCCTACGGGCTACCTTCTCTGGGCTCGCTACATCCTTTCTGCCCATCGGGCGCGATTGCAGAAAGTCGGGCTTTATCAGGCCGTATACGCGTCGCTATTCCATTACAAGTCCCCGCATGCCTGATGGGTCAAGGCGTTTTTGAACCAGTGGAATCTTCCCACTAATACTTTTCTTCTGGGAGATCGCGAGGTTTCGATTTCTTTGGCCGAATTTTATGAAATTTCGGGGTTGCCGATAAGGGGTAACATGTACGAGGAGTTGCTGCCCCCTGACGAGTACATTTTTGAACCTGAGCCCGCCCCGGTTGACGGCTTATCCGCTGAGAATGCTGTTCGGCACAAGCGCCCCAGTTTAATTAGGGCTTTGGGCGTTTTTGATCGATTATTCACCGAGTCTGAGGAGCAAGGCGTTACTTTCAAGAGCTTCATTGCTCGTTTCATTCGTGAGGACGCCTTACCGAAGACAGCCCCGAAGTTTGCCAACATAGGGGACCCCTTTGGGTTTGGTCCGAAGAGACTGCCAGCCAACGAATCAGATCTTCCTCAGTATTACATTTCTATCATATCGCCGACCTCTTTTGAATCCATTGCTGTCCCAGGCACGGACGAGGAGACGTTCTTTGTGGGGTTTATTAGCGTCTGGCTCAGTTGGTTCGTTATCCCCATGCATCGCCGCTTTATGAGAGCCTCGGTCATCTACCCGGCGCATCGTATCGCGGAGGGGACGTGGTTGGCCATTGGCATCCCAGCCCTGGCGCACCTCTATAATGGATTGGGTACTGCGGCTAATACCTCTACGCCTGGCGTAGACGTAGTGAACTTTTCGCTTCATTACTTCACGTCGTGGATCGAAATGCATGTGCTGGGGTCTTTTGCCATGCATCAAAGGCCCGCTTTTTACGACGCCTATACCTTCCCGCGACTTATGCGACTGGTAGGTGCTTCCGCTGCCGATCCAACTCAATTTGGGGCTATTAGGGTGTTGATTTCCCCTCACGCCACCGCCGGCGGGTTAGCTTTCAACGATCGGGGTCTGTTTTCTCCTTCGGGCCCTGTTCAGCAACTTTGGGACCAATCAAAGGACAACGCGCCTTCTCTGAAGCCCCGAGAGGCCACGTACTTGTATTCAATTAGACCGGGCTACTTGGTGTTTCGCCAGGATAGTGCAGCTCTTTTTATGCGGTACAATCCTCATCGATTTGCCCGTCAGCTCGGATATGATCAGGGTGTTCCTTTTGGGGCCTTTATGATCGCTCCAACTCCTTCGCTCGATGCTGTTCGTGATGCCGCCCATCATTTCATGAGGCTGAACACCGGTTCTCATTTCATGGTCCCTGAAGCCGAGTACATCCCTCGATGCGTGGGTGCATTTACAGGCTGGTATCTTCATCGGGTCACCCCAATTATTGCTGAAGAAAGGAGGGTTCTTCTTGGTCATGACGCTCCTCCTCAGGTCTCGAGAGTTGAGTTGCGACCGAGGGTTCCAGTCCGCTTCCCTTTGAGGGAGATTGGCGCTGCCCTCATTCCAGGGGAGTCAGGGGTAGACCTTACTCCGACCGTTGGTATGCCCTTGGGTTCCCGATCGCGAGGTAGGCGGGCTCCTGTAGTAGCTCCTCCGTCGGTGGCGGCACCACCCCCCGTGGCGTCGACGACGTCGACGTCGTCCTTGGTTGTGACACCGAGCGAGAGTAACAGGGACGAGGGTGTTGAAGGCGATGTGGGCCAGCGTCGCCCTAAGGCTTCGCGAGGGAGGAAGCGGTCATCCTCAGCGACCGGCTCTGGGTCTAAGCGACAGAAGAAAGTGGCTACTACCCCGCTTGATTCTGTGGTGGAATCTGAGCCTATCCTCGAAGACGAGCCCTTGGCCTTGCAAGCGTCTGACACTGTACTTCTCTTTCCGAGTTCGGCTGACGAGGAGGCCGCACAACTGGCTGAGGCCTTACGGCGTTCGAAAGACCCGTCCCATAATGCCAAGGTTCCGAAGAAGTCTTATCCCGCTGTAATTTTTTACGAAGACCCTTCGTGGATTCGGCGGCGATTTATCGGCCCTTTGGAGGAATGGGGGGAAAGGGCTTTGAAGCAGGTCGCTTCAGAAGATGCAGCTGATGCACTTTCTTTATGGACCGGCGGTCATGAGTCTACCCTTGAACCTCGGCGAGCTTATCTCCTTGAGAAGGAAAAGCGGCTTGAAGAAGCCATGTTAAGGGCCTCTTTGCGCATAGGTACGCTGTGCTTCTTTTGTAGTCTTTTCGATTATTTATGCTCGTGGGTATGTATCATTATTTTTATTTGAACCGTGCAGAATCTTCAACGCTGGGGGAGCTTCCTACTGGCCCCTTAAAGCTAAAGCCCACCGAAATTCTCAACGAGGCCTTGCTAGGTGTGGAGGGGGCTGATGAGGCTGCTCCTCTCGTGATAGAACCTCCAGCGGCGGCTCTTGATCAGGGAGTGCTTGCCCCTTCGGGGGATGTTCTTATGGAGGCCGCCATCCCAATGACTCTTGCTGAGGGTGGCCCAAAGGCTGGAAGTGAGGTAGTCGGGACTACTCTCCCTTTGTTGGAGCCTGAGGTTACGGCGGAGACCGTCGAGGCTGCTATCCCCCCGGCTCAGAATGGGAGGAGTGTCGAAGGTATCTTTCTGCGTTTTAATTTAGTAACCCCTTCATGGTCTGAAATCTTTTATCTTTCCCAGAATTACGCGGTTTGGCAGCCACGATCGCGGATCTATCGCCTCGCCAATCATTTCAGCGTCTATTGGAGATGGCAGCGCCGCAGGCGATTCCCCCTCAGCGTATCGTCCTTTCCTCCGGGCAGGGTTAGTGTCATTCGCCATTTTTTATCATAGCATTGTCACTATTTTGTGAAATGACGTTAATGTCTCTTATAGTTCTGGAAGCCGATGATGAGGTCGAGGTCGTTGAAGGGCCAGGGGAACCTTCAGCTCCTACGTGCATGACTGTCGGTGAGTGACATTTTATCATAGTCTCGTTCATCCTGTGTTTAAAAGTTTTACTAACATCTGCCAAATCTGAACAGCCCTGCCAGTCTCCATGGCTTTGGAATCGCGCATTGTGATGCCGTCCGGCCCCTACGCTTTGCGGGCTTCAGAGCGCTTGGCCCAACTGAGCCTGGTCTCCTTATCTTCTTTCATCGAGGAGCTCCGTGCTGGTAGTGCAACCACGGCCGAAGCGTTCGCCGCTGAGGCTAACTGCTCCCTCCCTTTTCTCGCCACTTATCATCGCGAGGAGGTGGTGCGGGTCTGGGTGGAGTTCTGTAGGAAAGTGGAGGCTTGTCTGCACGCTCTCGAGTGTTCTCGCCTTTCCTCGGAGGCCGTGGCTGCAAAGGCGGAGTTACGAGATCTGATAGCACGACATGCGGCCAACATGACGTCGTGCGAGAAGAGACTTGGCCGCAAGTTCTCGGAGAGGGAGCTAGCCTCCAAGGCGTTGGGCGAGCTTCAGGCCAGTCTTACAGCCAAAGCCAACAAAGCGTATGAGCTCTGGCGGGTGCTTCAGGAGTCCATCAAGGAGGTGGTGGCTCTTGATAAAGCCGCCACGTTTACTCGCGAGAGGGTTGAGGCTCACAAGGCCACTGAAAAAGAGCTTGAAGCCCGGCTTGCTTTATATCAGGCCCAGCAAGCTCAGGCGGAGGCTCGTCTTCTGGAGATCCTGCGTCATGAAGCCGTGGCTCAACAACAGAATGACGAGCTGGTGAAATTATTGCACCGCCCGCCGGCTTAAGGACTTGTATCTTTTCTTCTATTTTTTGTACATACTCATGAATAAGGGTATCTTCCTTTTTGTTTCTTTCATGAATTGTATTTTGTATCCATTTTGGTTTATGAATAAAAGGTACAATTTTTCTTCTCAATAATGTGTCCCCTTTTTGTTGAATGCATTCTGCGGATATTCTATCTTGATTTCCTTGCAGGACAGGGATGGCTCAGGATTCAGGGTTAAGATATGCTTCCTAAGACTTCTGCATTTTACGAGCCACGAGGGTCTCATAAAGAGTTTTTTCTCCCAGCCGTGAGGACTTGTGAGTGCCGGATGCGGTTACCCTTGTCCGTGTTCTACGGAGTCAGGGGTTCCTCCAGATATTGTAGTTTAAAGACGTCGCGGTCAAGGTTAAGGACCTCATAGTCCGTGGATTTAAGGACTCCACAGTCCGATGTTAGTTTTAAGACATCACGGTCAAGGTTAAGGACCTCATAGTCCGTGGATTTAGGGACTCCACAGTCCGACGTTCGGTTGCAGGGACCCGTCGCCTCTTTGAAGACGTTGAGGAATTACAACGCCGGGCATCAAAGGAGTGAAGAGATGTACCCTTAAACCGAGGCAAAAATCTGTAAGGAATAGGGGTGGTTGATCGTTAGTCTTAAGACATCGCGGTCGAGGTTAAGGACGTCATAGTCCGTGGATTTTAAGGACTCCACAGTCCGGTGTTTGCTCTGGATGCTTCACACGGGTTCACTGCCGTGCTTGGCGAGGACCAGGCTCCGCTCTGGACGTTTTCCGCGGGGTCAAAGAGTGACGTTATCCACGTTCCACGTAACCAGGAAGTTTGCACTAGATGCTTCACACGGGTTCACTGCCGCGTTAGGCGAGGACTAGGCTCCGCTCTGGATGCTTCACACGGGTTCACTGCCGTGCTCTGCGAGGACCAGGATCCGCTCTGGACGTTTTCCACGGGGTCAAAGAGTGGCATTATCCGCGTTCCACGTAACCAGGAAGTTTGCACTAGATGCTTCACACGGGTTCACTGCCGCGTTAGGCGAGGACTAGGCTCCGCTCTGGATGCTTCACACGGGTTCATTGCCGTGCTCTGCGAGGACCAGGATCCGCTCTGGACATTTTCCACGGGGTCAAAGAGTGACATTATCCGCTTTCCACGTAACCAGGAAGTTTGCACTAGATGCTTCACACGGGTTCACCGCCGCGTTAGGCGAGGACTAGGCTCCGCTCTGGATGCTTCACACGGGTTCACTGCCGTGCTCTGCGAGGACCAGGATCCGCTCTGGACGTTTTCCACGGGGTCAAAGAGTGACGTTATCCGCTTTCCACGTAACCAGGAAGTTTGCACTAGATGCTTCACACGGGTTCACTGCTGTGCTTGGCGAGGACTAGGCTCCGCTCTGGATGCTTCACACGGGTTCACTGCCGTGCTCTGCGAGGACCAGGATCCGCTCTGGACGTTTTCCACGGGGTCAAAGAGTGACATTATCCGCTTTCCACGTAACCAGGAAGTTTGCTGATTGTTTCCGCATTTCACGGGATGGAGGTTTGACTCTTGGCGATATGTGTCGCCGAGCCATGGAACTTGGGGTTGCCGCTGTTCCGTTTCGCTTGATGTTGTGTCGTCAAGACACTGAAGCTAGGAATTTGGCCTTCGCTTCATTTGCTGGTATCGCGTCTGCTGTATCGAGACGAATGCCGCGGTGGTGATCACTAAGTTATCTGTGAACCGCCGAGATTTTGCTTGCTTCTTTTTATTGCAAGTTGTCCCACCATTTCGGCTATTTTGTCATGCATGTGTGGCTTGCTAGCTTCTTCGCGGCAAGCTCGGATTTTTTGGATACCGGTTTTGGCATCAGCACCGCTACAACTGGAATGTTGCCAGGAGCGAATCATCATTTGCCTCTGTCGGCGTTTGAACAAAGGTGGCTTAGTAAACAGGGTTAAGGATCCTGCCGACCAAGGCTTTTGACTTCATGAGCCGTAAGGGTCTCACAAAGGTGTTTCTCCCTACAAGTCGTGAGGATCTTGCAGGTGTGTTTTCTCCTTAAGGATCGTGGGGATTCTTAAGTGCATGTTCTCTTGTAAGTCGTGAGGATCTTACAAAGAGGATTTTCTCCTTATAAGTCGAGAGGGCTTACAAGGGTTGTTCACCATATGGATGTATCCCCAGTCACGGGTGGGACTTTGTTAGGGAAATGTTTATTCGCGCCCGTGGATTGTATACAAGGGTCAGTACGAGCCGCTTGTAGGGCAGTATCGGAGGTTGTGGAGGATTCGCTTAAGAACAGGTTTAGGTTTCTGTAACTTAAGACTTTCAAGTCTTATGAGCCGTGAGGGTCCCATAAGAGAGTTCTCCTTACGAGCCGTGAGGATCTCGTAAGTGTATTTTCTCCTTAGGAATCGTGAGGGTCCCTAAGTGTGCTGCTCCTTTGTGAGTCGTAAGGATCTCACGCAGGTGGTTTCTCCTTACAAGGTCGAGGGGACCCTATAAGTGTCTTTTAACGAGGTTGCGCCCTTTTCGGGTTTTCACAAACACTCGCCGGTAGTCCGGCTGTTCTTACTCACGGAGCCCTTTCGGGTTTTCATCCGTGCCCATTTTGCTTATGGACATACCGTTTTTTTTTTGGTCAGCCTAAGGATGCTGTGGTAGTAGTTTTAGGGACGTTTCGGTCCGTCGTTAGTTTAAGGACGTTTCGGTCCGTTGTTAGTTTAAAGACATTTCGGTCTGTCGTTAGTTTAAAGACGTTTCGGTCTGTTGATAGTTTAAGGACGTTTCGGTCCGGTGTTAGTTTAAGGACGTTTCGGTCCGTCGTTAGTTTAAAGACGTTTCGGTCTGTTGATAGTTTAAGGACGTTTCGGTCCGTTCATAGTTTAAAGACGTTTCGGTCCCGTGTTAGTTTAAGGACGTTTCGGTCCGTCGTTATGGGAGGGCCGGTTACTGCTTGTGAAGTCTGAGCCTCGGAAGATAGCGAGCGGACATAGTCGTCGTCATCTATCGTTGACCCAGGCTGTGGCTCACTAAGCGTAGTATTTCTTCAAGAAGCGGCCATTTATTGGCCTGAAAGGCCTTTCACCGTGCATGTCCACGAGTAGATAGGCTCCACCCTGGTAAACCTGGTCTATGATGTACGGGCCTTCATAGTTTGGCTCGAATTTTCCCCGCTTGGCACGATTGGGGATCATAGGTCTTTTGACTACCAGCACGAGTTCGCCTTGGCGGAATGCCCTTGGCCTGGTCAATCTTTCGTACGAGCGCGTCATCTTTGCTTTGTAGGCTTCCAGATGTTGTTGCGCTATGAGTCGGGTTTCGTCGAGGGCATCAAGCTCCTCAAGTCGAAGGTGAGAATTTTCTTCGTCGGTCAGTTCGTGGTGGACTACCACTCGTAGAGAGGGTAACTCTATCTCGAGGGGGAGTACTGCTTCCGTCCCAAATACCAACGCGTATGGCGTTGCGTTCGTGGCCGTCTTGAATGTAGTTCGATAAGCCCAAAGGGCTTCTTGCAGCCTCTCATACCAGTCTCTCTTATTCCGGGAGACGGTCTTTTTTATGATCTTCGTCAAGGTCTTATTGAAGGCCTCGGCCAGACCGTTGGCTCGTGGGTTGTAAACTGAAGAATACCTCCAGTCTATATTGTGCTGCTGCGCGAAGCGGCTAATCTTATGGCTCCTGTAGGCTGGCCCGTTATCGGAGATAATCCGCCGTGGGGTTCCAAACCGATAGATGACGTGCGTTTTGAAGAAATGGAGGATATTCTCCGTCTTCACTTCCCTCAGTGGTACTGCTTCTGCCCATTTGGAGAAGTAATCAGTTGTCGCCAGGATAAAACGGTGTCCCCGAGATGATGCTGGTTCAATGGGGCCGACTATGTCAGTCCCCCACATCTCGAATGGCCAGCTGGCCACCGTTGGGTGTAGCGGATTTGGATGTTGGTGGATAAAGTCTCCATGAATCTGGCACGAGTGGCATTGCTTCGCATACTCGAGGCAGTCCTGGATCATCGTGGGCCAGTAGTAGCCCATTCGTTTAATCTTTAACTTCATCTTTGGGCCTGCTTGGTGAGAACCGCAAAGTCCGTCATGAACTTCCTGAACGACTTTTTCTGCTTCGTCAGGTCCTAAGCATCTCAGCCATAGAGAATCGAGCGATCTCTTGTATAGGGTATTGTTGACGAAAGCGAAAGATAGAGCTCGTTTCATGAGCTGATGTCTTGAAGACGCTTCTTCGGGCATTCGGCGGGACTTAAAGTAGTCTATGAAGACTTCCCTCCAGTCTTCGGCCTTCTCATGGTCCTTTATTTGTAGGGTCATCTGCTCAGTCGCTCCCTTTTCTTTGCATGATTCCGGAGATATTTCTGCCGGGGCGAGCACTCGACGGCTTTGTACCACGATTCTGACGTCATCGAGGTTCTCGTCAGCCAGTTCTTTAGCGAGTTTGGCCAACGCGTCTGCTTTGCTGTTTTCCGCGCGCGGTATGTTCTCCAAAGTATAGGAGGGAATTTGGGCCAACAGTTGTTGCACCTTTTCGCCGTATCTCACCAACTCCGGTTTGCACGTTTGGTAGTCACCATTAACTTGGCTAACGACCAGCTGAGAATCCCCATATATAAGGAGGTCTTCAATTCCCATGTCAATGGCAAGCTCGAGACCTGCTATCAGGGCTTCGTATTCAGCTTCATTGTTTGTCCTCGGCTCTGTTAAGGAGAAGGCGAAGCGCATTATCCCTCCTTGTGGAGTCGCAAAGATGAGGCCTATCCCTGACTTGATCATTGGGATACCTTGCTTTTGTTTCTTTATAGAGGACGCTCCATCGAAATAGAGTTCCCATCGGGTGCTTCCACTGCTAATCGCATCAAATGCATGCTCGTCCGGCAAGTCACAATTCAAAGGAGAATCGGCCGGTATCGGGTGCTCAGCGAGGAAATCGGCAATGGCCTGGCCTTTCACTGCCTTGAGAGGTTGATATGTTATCGAGAACTCCATCAAGAGCAGGGCCCATTTAGCGAGTCGTCCCGTCAATATGGCTTTTGACATCAAGTATTTAAGGGGGTCCACCTTTGAGATGAGGCAGACTTCGTGTGCCAACGCATAGTGCCTGAGCTTTGTTATCGCGAAGATTAACGCCAAGCAATGTTTTTCAATGGGAGAGTAATTGCTTTCTGCCCCCAGTAGAACTCGACTTAAGTAGTAGAGTGCTCTCTCTTTCCCCTGATCGTTCTCTTGCGCCCATAGTGCGCCCAAGGAACCTTCGAGGGCGGTTGTATAAAGAATGAGGGGTTTTCCCTTGACCGGCGCAGCTAATACCGGTGGGTTCTGCAGGTACCGCTTGATCTCGTCTAGTGCACCTTGGCATTTGTGATCCCAGACGAATGGGGTTCCCTTCTTCATCAGGTGGCTGTAAGGACGGCACTTACCCGAAAGATTGGCGATAAACCGCCGGATGTATGCGAGCTTCCCTTGGAGAGACCGCAACTGTTTGAGGGTTCTCGGCGGAGGCATTTCCATGATTGCTTTAATCTTTGACGGATCTATCTCAATACCTCGGTGTCGGATGACGAATCCCAGGAATTTTCCCGAGGAGACTCCAAATGCGCATTTGAGGGGATTCATTTTCAAATTATATTGCCGGAGGCGTTGAAACACAGTCTCCAAGTGGTTTAAATGCTCTTCGTATGACATGCTCTTTACTACGAGGTCATCGATATAGCACTCGACGATGTCATGTATGAGGTCGTCGAAGATCTTTGTCATGGCCCTTTGATAGGTAGCGCCAGCGTTCTTTAAACCAAAGGGCATAACCCTGTAGCAGAATATACCCAAAGGGGTCCGAAAAGCGGTGTGCTTCTGGTCTGCGGGATGCATCTTTATCTGATTGTATCCTGACGAGCCATCCATAAAGGAGAAAACCTCGTGAATGGACGTGTTATCTATCATTAGCTCGGTTACCGGTACTGGGAAATCATCCTTTGGACAGGCCTTATTGAGATCCCTGAAATCCACGCATATGCGTACCGTCCCATTCTTTTTCATTACCGGGACGATATTGGCGATCCAATCGGGATATTGGACTTCTTGGATAAATCCAGAATCGATCAGCTTCTTGACTTCGGCGTTGATGCTCATCTCAAGCTCGAGTCGCATCCTCCTTGGCGCCTGCTTGACCGGCTTAATATCTGGGGATATTGCTAATTTATACACAACAATCTCCGGATCTAATCCTGGCATCTCGGAGTAGTTCCACGCGAAGCAGTCTTTATGTCGCAGAAGCACGTTTTTTAACGCGGCCACTTTTTCTTCAGAGAGTAGCTCGCTGACGAATGTCGGTCGCGGGTCCTCTGCCGATCCCAACTCAATCTTCCTGAGGTTATCTGCAGTAGTATGTATACCGTCTTCCAGTTCTTTCGGAGCGGGCGGAAATTCCGAGATCACCTCATCATCGCTGTTCTCGAAGCACCGGGGAAGGTCATCTATGTTCTCGGGCTCTTCTTTTAATATCGTAATCGTATAACAGGTACGAATCCGCTCCTAGGACTGAGGTGGATCCGGTTTTGCTCTTGCGGCTTTGGGTTCGTGCTTTCGGGGCGGTGTTACCCTCCAGCTGTTGGATAAAGCGAATCTGCCCCTTCGGTACTGGTCCTCGACCCAGTTCTTGAAGGTGAAGCAGTCTTCGGTAGGATGTCCTATGGCTCGGTGATAAGAGCAATAGCCCGAGCGAGATGCCTTATTAGCTTGTTCAGGGTGTCTAGACTCTGGAAGCGTGATCATCTGATGTTTTAGGGCGAGCTTGAGTAACCTTTCCGTCTTGTCTCGGGGGAAGGAGTACGCTCGACTCATCTTTTCTATGAAGGACGAATCCGAGCTGTGCAGTACCTGATCACGTAACCCTCTAATCCTGCGTCATTGTTGTCGGCTCTTTTTTCCGCTTCTCGACTTATTTCCGTCTCCGCATCGGGCCTTTCGCATGATGGGTTGACAAGGATGAGCATTCTTGCCTTTCGCAGCCTGTTGAAATAGACGTTGCGTCCTGGCCTTCTCGTAGATGGCCATTTCGCGGCTGTGGTCTTCCCGAGCTTTCTGACCCACTTTCCTGATAGGCTTGCTCATTCGTTCTTCAAACGACGGACTTGGCGCTTCAATCGCAGGGTCTGGTTTTGATGAGGGATCGGTGTCTCCTGACGGGGCGTCCTCTTCTTCATCAAAGGTATATATAGCGTAGCTGCTGTGGGCCCGCTCTCGTTTTCCGGTTCTCGCGTATCCAAGCCCGAGTGTCTCCATTTTCCCGTTGGGCAATTTGCGTTGGGTTCCAGGGACATCCCAAATCTTGTTGTAGAACCGAGCCTGTCGAACAGTTTGTTTTAAGGGTACTCCTTGGCGCTTCAACAGCTTCTTTAATCCATCTGTATAGTATCTGGGCAGACGGATGGGTTGGAGTCTGTCGCATGTAGCATCTGCGCCATGCCAGATCTCTTTCTCTACTTTCGACTTTGAGGATCGATAGAATAGGATCATCTTCTCACCCTTTCGCCTGGGGGGGACGCAAAACGTTTGCAGCTCTTGCACACTGTGAGCTTGAAGCGTGTCGAGGTCCTTGTAGTGTTTTCGCGGTACCATGGTGATTTGCAAGTTATGGTCATCGCCAGGAGGTGCTTGTATTGAAAGCCGATTGAAGAATACGGCATTGACCTCATCTTCCGAATCACTTCTGAAGACCAGTATGGGGATGGGCGTCCTCCGGTTGTTGCGTTGAGCTGGCCCCGTATAAACTATCTTTTCTTCTTCTTCGGTATCGCTTCCGAAAACAGGGATGGTGGCGGCGTTGTTCTCCGAGTCGTGACACCTTTCTGTATCTTCAAAGTCTGGCAAAAAGTATTTCGCATCCTCGTATTTGCGGACTTCGTTCACGGAAAATGGGTTCAGCTCACCCGTTACAGTATACTCGAAACCATCTTTAAAGTACTTCATACACTGATGTTGTGTAGAAGGGACGATGTTGTACTCGTGTAACCAAGGACGGCCGAGCAAGGCATTGTAACAGGTCTTGGCGTCAATGACATGGAATTTGATGTCTGTGACGAGAAGCCCGAAGCGTAACGTTAGTATCACGGACCCGAGAGTCCGTGACGATTGTGAGTCGAAACCGGAGATAGTAATTTTGTCCCGAGCGAGATGCTGCACACTCATGCAGATTTCCTTCAACACCCGAACATTAAGGAGATTGACGGAGGATCCATTATCCACCAGGATCTTGCCAATCTTGATGTCATGGCAGTACCCAGAGACATATAGGGGACGGTTATGGTCGCACGTCCCGAGAAGGAGGTCTTCATCACCGAAAGTGACGTCGGCCGTATGCACTTCTTCCAGTTCGTCCTTCATCTTTTCAGTGGCGAGAAAGGCTTGGAATTGCTCAGGTTCTTGTAGTGCCTTAATTAGTGAGTCCCGTGCTTCTTTTGATAATAGGAGGGCGTCGAGAATGCTAAGCTGAGAAGGTAGCTTCCTTAGATGCGCGAGGATGTTATAGTCCACTTTACTCCTCCTAGGAGGGTCTTTGGCAACCAGTTCTTTCGCGACTTGGTCATCCAAAGTGATATCTTCAGTGACCTTTTCCTTTCCCTTATCTTTTCTGTTCGTAGGCCCGAGATTCTTTTCCGGGAGTGTGCGATTGCGCAGCTGAGTGTTTCCGCAGGCTTCTGATTCCTCATCTTTCCTTAGCGCAGATTCTTCAAAGAGAGGGCCCAGAGTCACTTCTTCGTCAGAGTCGCTCCCAAAGGTGAGGACTTGCGACCCCTCGGCATGAGCCATATAACAGTTGCCAGTAATTCTGTTGGGCCCGTCAACGGCGCTTCTTTGCTCCCGACGGCTCTTGCGTTTCATGCGTTTGAAATGTTGCCGACGAGCAACATATCCTTGCCACCATATCTTAAAGGCGTCGCACTCTTCTGTGGGGTATGAGACTTTCCGATGATATGCGCAGTAATCGGGGTGCTTCTCCGTCCCATTGTGTGTGTCTCCTTCCGAGGGTGGTAGCCTCATTCCCATTGACATGGCTTTGGCGAACCTTTTCCTCGTCTTGAATATCTTCTTGTCCATCTCGGATGCCTTTCGCTCTGGCAGGGGTAGTTCAACTCCTTCGTTCAGTCGCCCGCATTTGGTTCCTCCTGATGCTGCCATCTCACGCTCCTGATCTGCTTTACTTTTTAGACGAATCTCGTCTAGGAAGGCATTGATCATATCAGTTGTCAGCCTCGCACGCTCTGGTTCGGGCTCCGCCTTCAGCTTCTTAGTGATAGGAGTTTTCTCATCATCGGTAAACGAGTGGGAGATCATGTTGCAACTTGCCGCATATCCCTCGGATTCATCCGACGAGTTCTCTCCATCATCGTCCTCTTGAAAGATGTGGCTGAGGAACTCTTGCAGTGTGACAGGAGTTCGCGCCTTCTGATTATATTCTTCTGGCGCGTCGATTTGCTTCTGCAAGTTTGTTCGCTCGTCTCCAAGCTTCGCGGGCTTCTTGGATTTCTTCTTCTTTTTCTTCGAAGCTTTTGACGGCTGGGCGTGAGTATTTGGGCCCTTATCAGCAGTCTTCGTAGTCGCGCGGGGCTTCACTGCTCCTTCGATAATTCGAGGTTCAAGAGGGTCCTTCCATTCGATTACAGGACACGCATGAAGGTCTCTCAGCATCCTTTTGGTCTTCGTTGATAGCACGACTTCCCATGGAACTTCTTCGATAAAGGAGCAGGTTGCCTCGGGTGTGTCTGCCTTTTTAGGAGTATGTGGTTGTGGCGGGTTCACCTTCCACTTTTCGGACAGTACAAACTTCCCCTGGAGGTATTGATCTTCGATCCATCCTTTGAAGACGAAGCAATCTTCAATCGGATGGCTTACCGTCTGATGGTAAGGGCAATAGTTGGGGTTATTCACCTCGGTGGGTTGTGGCGGTCGCCTTGGATTCGGAAGGTTGATAAGTCTGTTGCGTATTTCCAGCTCAAATAACCGTTTTGTCTTGTCTCGTGGGAACGAGTAGGGACGCTTCATCTTTTCGTTATAATATCGGCGTCTTTCTTCCAATTGATCTGCCGATTTCGGGGCGTCAGGCTGCTGTTGGGCGTTCGCGACAAAAGTCGCCTTTCCTTTACCCTTGTCATTCCGAGGTTCTGGCTTCGGGGTAGGTGGTCTATGACCCATCTGGTCCATCTGAGCCAACTTGTCGATCAAAGCCTGGAATGTGGTTGGCTTAAAGAACATCATAAACTGGGAGATAGTTGCGTGGGGGTCTAGGGTTCCCACGAACATACCCACTGCGGGTGCTTCCTCAATGCGTTGCTCGCATCTCGACCATAAATTCCGCCAGCGTATAGCGTACTGGACCCAGGTTTCGCCTGGCTTTACCCTGGCGTTAATCAAAGCAGTAATTGGAGTGCGCTCGCTGGCACTTGCGAACCGCTGAGTGAACAACAACTCCATTTCAGCGAACGTTTTGATGGAATCGTTCGGGAGTTCCGAATACCATTCGAACGCTGTTTCTGATAAGCTGCCAACGAACTGACGGAGTAACAGTTTATCGTCACCGCCGGTGTTACCGCAGAGGGCCCGGAACTGGGCGACGTGTTGATGAGGATTGCCGGTCCCCTTATACACATGGAATTTCGGTATCGTATAGCCTTGCGGATATTTGATTTGATCGTACCAGCCTGGATACGGTCGCCCTGTTTTCACGACTTGACCAGCTGCCTCAGTCGCATGATGAACTCGGATTTGCTGGGCTATGTAGTCGGCCAAGTCAGCCTTAGAGATCGTCTCCTCCTTGGCCGTTGAGAGGGCTGGTGGTGGATTTGACGTCTCTCCTCGGTCGTCTTCAAGAACAATCGGAGGATCTTCGGCGGGTAAGTCCTGTTGGATCATCATTCCTATCACATCTTGAAAGAGAAGGCCCATCCGTTGTATGTTGGCCGCTTGTTCAGCAGCCTCTTTGTCCCTTTTCTCCAGTGTCCGGCGAAGGAATTCAGCGTCGGTTTCTTCCTCCCGGCGTGCGTCTGAGGACGCTTCTGGGTTTTCCTTTGGCCCGGTGAGCGCGGCCATAGCATTCATCATTTCTTGGAGCTTTTGTTGCTGCTCCTGGGATTTCGTTACGGATCGGGTTAGCGGTCGGTGGCCTGTAGAAGTGCGGCTCTCCTCCTTTCCAGAGGCCATGTATACGGTGTGGACCATCATGCCCCCAGACTTAGGGTGTCCGGGCTTGTTGCTTTTAACCGTCGTTGCACGTTGAGGGATCTTCTCGGGCTCCCTCCTTTTATGAGCCATGGAGGTTGAGGGGGCCGTCGAGGTGGGCGTCCAAACAGCCTTTTGGGTTTTCCCCTGGTGACCAGCTTTCGGTTGGATTTTCGGCTTCTTGTGCTGGCGGGAGAAGTTTGGATCGATGATCGAGTCTCGGGCTTGCCGCCAAACCTTATAGATTTTGGAAGACAGCCGTTGAGGAGATCGGGGCTGTTCTGATTCTATTTCCACAACCTTTTCTGATGGGGGAGGAGACCTCTTCAGCACTGTGGTAGGGGAATTCCTTCGCATCTTATTTAACATTTCGAAGCTGTTGCTAGTTGGAATAGCAGCATTAACTTCTACCGCCGGGGCTGGTGGAGTCAATCCAGAGGGGGAGTTGCCCCCAGCCTTTCTTATTCGGCGCCAATGACGACGTCGAGCGCGTCGAGCAGACGGCGTAGAGTCAGATATAAGAATGGTTTCATCTTGCCCCCTGCGTGGGTGGGGGGTCGTTGTTGGTGTTAGCCTGTCAAAGACCGATGTCCTTTGTGCAGCGGGAGCGGGAGTCGAAGCTGTCAATCTCGTGAAGATCGATTTCTTGACTGGGGAAACCGCCTTGGCGATTTCGGAGGCAGGAGCGGCCGCTTTCTTAGAAGCAGTCTTCTCTGGGAATGTAGGCCCCATGATGAGCTCGCAAGATTTCTGGCCCAATCTAGAGAAGACCGGGGCGTTAACGTTGGGCGACTCGTTGAGAGGAACCGCGGCAGGGGTAAGACGATCAAAGACCGACTTCCTGAGAGTTTCCTTTGTCAGCACCGGCGCCACGAAGCTTGATGAGGGGAGCATAGTCCCAAAGAACAATCCGGTAGTGGCCTGAGTCACCTGGTCTGCCGGCATTGTGAACAACGAAGCAGCTTGGGGTCCATAGGCTATACCTCCTGGCGAGGTAGAGCGTTGGTCGCAATTGCAGTTTGAGCAGTTGGAGGATTTCGCGGAAGTAGCAGCCATCGATCCTTTGTTTTCTGCAATAGGCAAGACGCCAATTCTTAGTATCTTGAAACCCAAGGGCAATCATTGGCGAACCGCGATTGGTTCGCGACACACGAAGTGTGGAGTGGAAAGAGGAAAAGGTCCCACCGGGAGTGCCAGAATCTGTTCCCCTCCGAACGGACACGCGGGACGTGGGGCACATCTCGCCTGAGGTTCGGGGCAGATGCTAATTGGTGTTATCCGTCCACCTCTCTGAAGATGCCAATTTGATCCATGGCACCATGTATCGGAGGTTTAGACGGATGCGTCCGATGTAGCAGACTTCGTCAGATTCCCCCTCGTTCGAGGGGTTTTTGATTGTGGAGACGCTCTTCCCTGCAGGCGCAAGCCCCTGCAGTTAATTACGCTACCGCTTTGCGGTAACAACTTTCTCCTTCTCCAGATGGTCACTTCGTGTCGTGTGTTCTTGTTTTATGTTTCATTGCCCGTGGATCGTTTACGGAGACTGAGTTATGTTGTCGCCCGTAGGGCATGGACTGGTCCGAATCCGCATCATCTTAAATTTGGGTTTGGGGGTTTGGTTTGAGGATACGTCAGCCATACTTGAGGCTGAGATCAACTCAAACGTTTGTTAAGGACACGTTAGTCTAACTTTGTGACTAAGATCAACTTAACGGGATCGTTTAGATCCGTTAAAGGAGTGTTTGGACCCCATTGTTCCAATTTCAGGACATAGTAGTCCGTCGTATGTGTGGCCGTCGGGACCCGTCACCTCTCTGACGACGTTGAAGGATTACAACGACGAATGTCAGAGGAGTTCAGAGATGTACCCTCGAGCCAGAGTTAATTAGGGGGAGATTCATAGTCCAGTCTGCTTGAAGGTTTAAGGACGCGTTAGCCATCCTTGAGGCTAAGATCAACTTAAACAGGACCGTTTAGATCCAACGAAAGAGCATATGGAAGCTCTATGATTCTAGTTTAGGGACATTGCGGTCCATGGGTAGTTTTAAGGACATTGCGGTCCGTGGGTAGTTTAAGGACATTGCGGTCCGTTGGGTAGTTTAAGGACATTGCGGTCCGTTGGTAGTTTTAAGACATCTCGGTCAATGGGTAGTTTAAGGACATTGCGGTCCGTTGGTAGTTTTAAGACATCTCGGTCAATGGGTAGTTTAAGGACATTGCGGTCCGTTGGTAGTTTTAAGACATCTCGGTCAAGGTTAAGGACGTCATAGTCCATGGGTTTAAGGACTCCACAGTCCGGTATGTGCTCTGGATGCTTCACACGGGTTCACTGCCGTGCTAGGCGAGGACCAGGCTCCGCTCTGGATGCTTCACACGGGTTCACTGCCGTGCTCTGCGAGGACCAGGATCCGCTCTGGACGTTTTCCGCGGGGTCAAAGAGTGACGTTATCCACGTTCCACGTAACCAGGAATTTTGTATTATGCATGGGTTTAAGGACCCCACAGTCCATATCATGAATGGTCTTCAGGACCCGTCACCTCTTTGAAGACATTGAGGGATTACAATGCCAAGTATCAAAGGAGTGAAGAGATGTACCCTAGAACCGGGGTGGATTAAATAGTCCTTGGCCCAATTTGGGTCAAGACTGATCAATTATGTTATGAGCCTATCGGCCCAGTTAATCACAAATTGAGGACTTATGGCCAGCTTGGGCTAAGTCCAGTCAGGTCTGGAATATTGACTCTTTGTTGGTCCATTAAGGGAGAATGTTTGCCTCTATCCCTTTAGCCAATTGGGCCAATGCCTAGTGTTAAACACTTCAGAGCAATCAGTGTTGAACACTGGGAATGAGGTTGACGAGTCAGTGTTCCACATTGAGAGATAATTGGTGTTAAACACCAGCAATAAGGCTTTTCAAATTAATGCTAAACACTAAAACAGCTCAGTGTTGAACACTGCCAATAAGGCTTTTCAAATTAATGCTAAACACTAAAACAGCTCAGTGTTGAACACTGCAAATAAGGCTTTTTAATCAGTATTGAATGCTAAGGCCCAACAGTGTTTTAACACTGGGCTTGAGAGTTTTAATTTTAGTGTTAAACACTAAGGCAAGAAGGGTCACGTGGCAGCACGTGAGAGCGCCCTCCCTTCTTTTGTTCCGCTGAAATTATCATTTCCTTCAAAGCATCACGTGCCATCACGTGATGGGCATTCAAATGCCTGTGTATTAGAGTTTCTGCCAAGGTCACGTGGGTCACGTGGGGTGCTGCCTCAAAGGGGCTTTCTGTAGGGGTTTTGGGAGGGGGGGGGTCACGTGGTGGCACGTGACCCTACCTCTATGTAGTTTTTAGAGGATCTGTTACTCTTTTTTTTTTCCAGGAATTAAATTCCTCGAACTTTAATTTTCAAAGGAATTAAATTCCTACTTCCTTTTTGAAGATTTATATTCTGAAATAGTGTTTAACTCTAGATTTTCTGTAGGAATTAAATTCCTCATATATGTGGAGAACTGAATAGGGTTAAACCCTAATGAAGGCTCTTAAGGAACTAAACTTCCCGTTTTATAGAAATATGATTAAGGGAATTAAATTCCTGCTGTTTCAACAGAACTATGTTCTTAGTTAGGGTTAAATCCTGCTTCCTTTATTAAATTCCCATGATATAGGATCGAGCCCTAATTTTATTTTAAAGGAATTGAATTCCTACAGTTCTGCGAGAATTAAATTCTCATGCTTGCATTCCTTCTCTATGTTTTGGATCTGCATGGCAGGATCTCGACCCATTGAGAATTAAATTCTCAACCTTAAGGGGAGATGTGCACTTTGCAGATCCTCTATCAAAGAGAGAAGAGATGTGTTCTTCTGTTTTATATATTAGAGTTAAACTCTATAGAGAATTAAATTCTCTTTCTTTCTGAAAGCCTTCCCTTTCTTACCTAGGGTTTTTTGCAGAAGATCCAAGTCTTTTCCAAGTATCAAAGCTTTTCTCCTTTTTTCTTTCTTTTCTTCTCTGCGCATGTGTGTCTTTTTTGTGTCTCTTGGCTCCTGTTTATAGGAGAAGCAGCTGAATCAATTAGTTTTGGTAAATCTTTCATGGGATATTTGATTTGCATCCATTATTCATTCTGGACCTTTGGATTATTAGGTGAATTTTATTCACCGTTGGATTTCAGATCCAGAGATTCTTCCTTGTTATTTTGGTTAGATTTAAGGGGGAAATCTTTCCAAACCCGAGATTTTCCATAAATAAATGACCTCTGAATCTTTAATTTGATTGGATGCATATAGTTGCGTTCCTTTGGAAAGATTTGCATTTCTCTCAGAATTTAATTCTGTTGACAAAAAGGGCTTTGAAAGCCGGTCACGTGTGACCACATGACCCATGGTCACGTGTGAGCACGTGACCCCCCTTTGGAATGAGCCTTTTTCTTTCTTCTGATTGTTGCTTAAGCGTCACGTGCCACCACGTGACTCTTGGTCACGTGTGAGCACGTGACCCTTGTTTGAACTCTCTTTCCTTGGTTCGTCTGGAGAACGAGTCTGCTGTCTTGAACGTCACGTGCCAACACGTGACCCTGGTCACGTGGAAGCACGTGACCTCTTCTGAAGCTCTTTTTCTTGACTTGATCAGAGAACTTGTGTGTCTTCGACGCTTGCATTTAAATGTCACGTGTCGCCACGTGACCCTGGTCACGTGGGAGCACGCGACTCTTTCTGAAGCCCATTTTCTTCAGCGTAGTCAGGAGACTGAACTCGACTTGATGATGCTTTTTAGGTGTCACGTGCCAACACGTGACCGCTAGTCACGTGTAAGCACGTGACTCTCCTCTGAAGCTTTTCCCAGAAGCTTTCCTGACTTTAAATCAGTAAACAATACCGATTGGCTTTACCACCATCTTTGGCAAGCGTTCATGACGTGTTTCATGTATCTCAACTCCGTAAGTATGTTCGAGATGAAACACACGTGCTAGATCATTAAGAGCGGACAGTAAGGGAGGACTTGACCTATGAAGAACGGCCAATGTCGATTGTTGATCGAAGAGAAAAGGTCCTTAAGAACAAGATAATCCCTCTCGTACTTGTTTCATGGAGGAATCGCTCGCACGAAGAATCGACTTGGGAACGAGAAGACGAGATTCGGTAGAAGTTTCCACATCTCTTCTCGTAGATTCATGTTTGATTACCTTTCCTTGTTTTAGGAATTTCGAGGACGAAATTCTTTTGTAGTTGGGTATAATGTAATACCCTAGTTCATTCATACCGGTTTTATATTTTTGGGTATTTCTGGCTACTTTTTGGGTATGGAGTGATGATTATTATTTTTGGTGGAAAATTTCCTTCTTGATTAATTAATGGAATGTGCTGAATGCTTTTGTGTGCTGGAGTGCAACATGAGTGATATGCGGGTGTGTATGCACAGTATCGGGGTTTCCCTGTAATTTGTTACGGGACCAGTTTTCTGGAGTTGCCAGTTTGCATTCCGTTCCGGCCGGTTTTCCTTTGTTCTTTCCCGGCCGGACTTTTAGATGGAGGGGGGTTAATTGCAAGTTTGCAATTAATATATATATTTTTTTTTTGATGAGGGCCGGCCACTATTCATGTTGGTGGTGGCAGGAGAATTTTGAGTGTTGATTCATTATGCTTATGGCTTAATTTATTTAAGTGGCTTGAGCACATAATATGAGTGCTGAAACTTTGGGTTAATTAAGATTAATTCTTAATGAGGGAAAGGTTTAATATTGTGAATGGGCCGGCCACAATGAAAAGGCATACTAAGGTGCTGTGACATTTTTGGAGTGGATTAATTTCTTAAGTATGGAATGAGGGTGCAGGGAGTGAAACATTATGGAGTGAGAAATTAATTTCCTAGGTTTAAAAGTAGCCACATAAGTGTGCAGGAGAGGAATTAAGAGGGATTAATTTATTGGTGGCATTGAGCTTATATATGGTGCATTGGGGCTGATTGGTTTTGTGGAGAGCACAAAATTTTTGTGCAGTGGCTGTTTGTTTCTGGCCGAGCACAGAGCGTGCTCTATTTCCTTTTACATCAAGCATCCGTGAAATTCTTGTGTATCATTCCTCCACCAAAAATGGCAATCTCCACAACCCCAAATGAGACTTGTCCACTACATTCTACAGCAAACCTTGGGCACGTCGACTAGCCAGCTTCGTGCCCGAGTTGCCTCGGCACTGAGGTGGGAGCCCGTAAAAGACGTAGGCGATGTGGTGCCTTTCCGGAGACGAGGTGGTGACCGGACATTCCGCGGGAGATCGGGACGACGACGAGAAGACCGGAGGACTCGGATCACTCGAGCATGAGAGAGTGAGGTGCACAATGTGTGTGCAGGGAAGCTCATTTTTGTTCTGGCCGAGCTCATCATTCAGCTTGCTCCCTTTTCCAGCAAGTTCTATGGCTTCTTCTTTTGCACAAATTCCTCCATCATGGCAACTGTCCTAAACCCCAAAGAGACAAGTTTCCACACTAGTCTACAGCAAATCTTGGACGCGTCGGCTAGCCAACTTCGCGCCACAAAGTGTTGTGGGAGCATGCAGCACTCACCTACACGTTCGTGACGACGTTGCTGCCTCGCGACCCCGAGACGTCACCAGGCAAGTTTTTACTTGCTTCATGCTATTATACGCTCATTTCGATTGCGATACTATATTATTATAAGTGTTCGATGCAAAAACACGAACTGAAAACACCCTTTAAATTGACGGAAACTAATCACGACTGATGGCCCGAGTGATAATGAATATCGTGTTAAAAGTTTGCTCGAAAATACGGATCCTAACACTGTGAAATGTCATCCCCATTTAGATCCGTCGAATCTGTAAATTTCTGCACCTGAATTTTGTAAAAATCATAGTAAATTGATTATACATCGGAATGTTGCGTTCGAGGGCTCATATCGAAGCCGACTCGACAACCTAGAACCCCATATAATTTTGAGTATGTTTCTGCTTTAAAAATATGACGGAAATTGGTTCGGAGTGCGGCTCTGGACTGCAGTCCAGAGCAGCATTGGCTGTCAATTCTCATCTTGGAAACACCTGTACACCCCTTCCTTAAACTGAAAATGAGCGGAACCTTATATGTTCGCGTATAGAATTTAGTTAGCTAACCCTTGAATCTAGTCCCGTGTCGTTTCACCGTCATTTGATATTTAAATTGTATTTTAGACTACCGTGGTAATCTGCAGTTTCTGCAGTGATCCCTTTTACACCAGCACCTTGTACATAACATAACTTTTAATACAGAACTGATATCGATGATCCGTTCGATGAGTTGGATACATAACAGTAAAATCCACAATTAGTTTAACTGTAACATCGTTCAATTCTGAGCCCAACTGGGTGAAATTTGTGTCGCGAAACGGACGTTCAGTTCTGAAACTGA
Source organism: Agapanthus africanus (assembly GCA_030015575.1). NCBI lineage: Eukaryota > Viridiplantae > Streptophyta > Magnoliopsida > Asparagales > Amaryllidaceae > Agapanthus > Agapanthus africanus. The sequence continues at coordinate 559,712,909 of JASDDO010000031.1, forward strand.
ATTTCCAGCCGCGAGCACTTAAAATGAAACAGCTATATCTTGAAAACCGAAACTCCAATTGAACTGAAACAAATTTTGATGAATTACTGACTGATTGTTCTATATATCTTACTTACATCATTTTTGCCGAATTCGTAATATATTAATTTGTGGAATTTATTTTAGTTCATGACATGCATGTTGATTCATAACATATAGAGCTTATTGGTAGCATACACACATATATCATACCCTTGCCATATATTTAGTGTTAGTGCGTGTGGACATTGCATTATCGTGCGTGATAGATATTGGTTTAGGAGTGACAAGTACACCAATGGAAAGTGAATATTCGTGACAGTGATAAATACAGTGAACAGTGATAAAATCGTGCTCAATGGAAAGTGAATATTCGTGACAGTGATAAATACAGTGAACAGTGATAAAATCGTGCTCAATGGAAAGTGAATATTCGTGACAGTGATAAATACAGTGAACAGTGATAAAACCGTGCCATTGGTATACTTGTACACAACTAGATCAATATCTTAAATAGTGTAACCTGGGGGAAAAGGGGAAATCAAAGTGGAAAGAGTATCGTATTTAGCGGGACCGTGTTTAGAGGATGATCATTCGAACCGTGATACTTATACGTGTAGGACAGGATCTAGCGATCCGGCTGACAGGGTTATGTCCCGGGCATGTGGGCCGTTGTCTCGGGTATGTACGAGACTCCTGTTAAACATGATCCTCCTTCCACTATGTGATTTCAAATATGACCTAGAGACCGATAGGGACACAGAACATATTCTGCATCATATAGTGACCTAGTGATTACTTGCACTGTTCTTATACTGGTATTACCTCACTTACCTGTTTTATCTTATTATAATAATATTGTTGTTGCGTCGCTCTAACGACCTGAGTATGCATGCTCAGTATGAGGAGAAGATTTAGGCTGGACCAGTGCATCACAGACTTCTTGTCTTGCCATTCCGAGTTACATTCGTTTGTTCCACTTCAGGTCAGTCTTCACATTGTTCCTTTCAGTTACTGCATTTCTCATTACCTGCGCATCTTTACTGTTTACCATGATAAACTAGAAGCCGAAGTGTGACTACGGCAGGATATTTCCTTGACCGTAGGAGCATGGCTGGCCTTGTCTACCCCTCGTATTCCGTATTTTGGGAAGCGGGGCGTGACAACTATACCTATCGTCAGATAGCAGTTCCCTGGTGACATGTGTACAGGTTAGTTCATCGACCTGAGGTCGTCATTTGTCTCGTGTGAGTTCCCACTGTGCTTTGATTTCTACCCTACCACGGCTCAAAGGAGTCGTGCAAACAGGTAGCTTTTGGGTACAGTCCCGAGCCATATGGAGGCACGTGAGCGGATCGGCAGGGGATTCGTCTCTCCCGGTATTGGGGGCGAGATCGTGCTGTGTCTAGGAGAGCCATTACACAAAGCCTACGGCCGTGGCAGGAGATTTACTGGTAGGTACTCCAGTAGTATCTCAGGGTGTTATGGGCTTCACTCCGACACGACTTATACTGCTATTGGGGGTCTGACGTTGCTAGCCCCCTAGGCAGATATGCGATACTCATTGACGAACGGACCGGACTGTATATACATTGTCACTGTTAGGCTCAGTAGGGTTTTCGGAGGAGTTCGCTCATCGGTCTCCCTTGAGTTCGCTCCTCGGCCACCCTTGAGGTCAGTCCGTGGGCAGCCGTTACGCATTGCTAGTGCCGCTGACGGTTTGTGGTTAAACCCACTGCCAGGGTGCTGACGAGTCATTAGAGTCCCCCACAGACAGTTTCCCAAGTTCGGGCGAAACATTGTAGAGGCCGTATGGTTTTATGGCAGGGTTCGGAAAATGCACGTGCGTTTACGCACGTGTTATTTTTCGGGCAGATAATACTGGTCGGCTTTGGTTTAAGCCGGATCCGAGTATTATATTGAGTAGGTATAATATCTTTGTCTCAGTTGCATTTGTATTCGGTCGTAATACAAATGCGGGTATATTTATACAGTTTCGGGGTTATCCTGAAAGTCGTTTCAGGATCACTTTTGGAAGTTGCCAGTTTCCAGTTTTCTATCAGCCGTCTTTTAATATTTGGTTAAAGACGGATTTATCTTTTCTACAGATGAGGTGAGTCAGTGTTCTAGAATATTCTAGATGAGGTGACTAGGCTTATTGGTGTAGGGTTTTCATTGGTTGCATTTATTAAAGGGTGACTAGGTTTAGTGAATCATGCTTTGTTATTAAAGCTTCTTGGATTGCTTAAGATATTTTAGAGTGAGAAGCTTTCTCTTATTGTCACCACTTGCTCCTACGGTCACCTCCCTCCTTCATATATATGGCTTGCCCTCTCTCTCTCCTCACACACACTCTCAATTGATTCATTAGAGAAAAGATTATGATAGCATTTGTGTGCATGGAAATTTCATTGCTTCTTTCATTTCCATCACCCGATCAAATGGCAACTTCATTAGCCGATCATCCACGGACTTGGACGAAGTGAGACAAAGTCATCTACTCATTCTCTACATTAATCTTGGTCGTCTCTTTTAGCAAACTTGACGATCGAGTTGCCTCGAGTCAGAGGCGGGAGCCCGTTTAAAGAACCGATCATGTGGTGCCACCTCGACGAGGAGATCGGCGATCGACGAGATCGGAGCAGCCGCAACGGAGCGTGGGATGATGGTTGAAGAACGAAGGACTCGGATCGTTCGGTATAACCATTCTACACTCTTTACAGTTTGTTAGTTTAGCAATAATGGCAAATCCGGGTTAAAGTATACGATAGCGCCAAGTTAAAAGTTTTTTGTTCCGCATTTGGCGTCTGTAGACTGCCGGGGCGCTAGCGTAGACTTACACTCTGCGTCTGATGAGCAGGAGGCTGCTCGCTGGGGATGCGCCGAGCAGGAAGAAACTCGGCAGCCTCATGATGAGGGCTTCAGATCCTCAGCGTCTGATGGACAGGAGGATGCTCATTGGGGATGCGCCGAGCAGGAGGAAAGTCGGCGGCCTCATGTGGAGGGCTTCAGATTTTCAACGTCTGATGGGCAGGAGGCTGACCGCTGGGGATGCACCGAGCAAGAAGAAACTCGGCGGCCTCATGAGGAGGGCTTCAGATTCTCAGCGTCTGATGGGCAGGAGGCTGCCCGCTGGGATGCGCCGAACATGAAGAAACTCGGCTGCCTCATGATGAGGGCTTCAGATACTCAGCGTCTGATGGACAGGAGGATACCCTCCGGGATGTGCCGAGCAGGAGGAAACTCGGCGGCCTCATGAGGAGGGCTTCAGATTCTCAGCATCTGATGGGCAGAAGGCTACCCGCTGGGGATGCATCGAGCAGGAAGAAACTCGGTGGCCTCATAAGGAGGGCTTCAGATCCTCAGCGTCTGATGGGTAGGAGGCTGCCCGCTGGGGATGCGCTGAGCAGGAAAAAACTCAGCGGCCTCGTGAGGAGGGCTTCAGACCCTCAGCGTCTGATGAGCAGGAGGTTGCCCGCTGGGATGCGCCGAGCATGAAGAAACTCGGCGGCCTCGTGAGAAGGGCTTCAGATCCTTAGCAACTGATGGGCAAGAGGCTGCTCGCTGGGGATGCGCCGAGCATGAAGAAACTCGGCGGCCTCACGAGGAGGGCTTCAGATCCTCAGCGTCTGATGGGTAGGAGGCTGCCCACCGGGGATGTGCCGAGCAGGAAGAAACTCGGCGGCCTCGTGATGAGGGCTTCAGATTCTCAGCGTCTGATGGACAGGAGGCTGCCCGCTGGGGATGCGCCGAGCAGGAAGAAACTCGGCGGCCTCATGAGAAGGGCTTCAGATCCTCAGCGTCTGATGGGCAGGAGGCTGCCCACTGGGGATGCGCCGAGCAGGAAGAAACTCGGCGCCCTCGTGATGAGAGCTTCAGATCCTCGGCGTCGTGGGGTAAGAGATTACCGGCCAAGTTTGGATCGAGCGGGCCGCTCGGTGGCCTCTTGGTGAGGGCTTTGATCCCTGGCGTCGTGGGGTAAGAAATTACTAGCCAGGGATAACCGAGCAGGATAGCCGCTCGGTTGCCTCTTGGCGAGGGCTTTGATCCTTAGCGCGGGAGGGGCCGTAAGGGGCCTGCTAAGGTCGGGCCGAGCAGGGTTGTTGCCTGGTGCCTCTTGGCGAGGGCTTTGATCCTTAGCGCGGGAGGGGCCGTAAGGGGCCTGCTATGGACGGGCCGAGCAGGGTTACCGCCTGGTGCTTCTTGGCGAGGGCTTTGATCCTTAAGAACGGACCGAGCAGGGTTGCTGCCCGGTGCCTCTTGTCGAGGTCTTTGATCCCTGGCGTTGTGGGGTAGGGAACTACCAGTCAGGGATAACCGAGCAAGGGCGGCCCGGTTGCCTCTTGGTCAGGGCTTTGATCCTTAGCGCGGGAGGGGCCTTAAGAGACCTACTAAGGACGGCACGAGCATGGTTACTGCCCGGTGCCTCTTGGTGAGGGCTTTCATCTTTAAGGACGGGCCGAGCAGGGTTACTGCCCGGTGCCTCTTGGCGAGGGCTTCGATCCCTGGCGTTGCGGGGTAGGGAGCTACCAGCCAGCGATAGCCAAGCAGGGTAGCTGCTCGGCTATCTCTTGGTGAGGGCTTCGATCCCTGGTGTTGCGGGGTAGGGAACTACCGACCAGGGATAGCCAAGCAGGGTAGCTGCTCGGCTGCCTCTTGATAAGGGCTTCGATCCTTAGCGCTGGAGGGCCGTAAGAGGCTTGCTCAGGATGGACCGAGCAGTGAAGCTGCTGAGTTGCCTCTTGGCGAGGGCTTTGATCCCTGGCGCTGCGGGGTAGGGAACTACCAGCCAGGGATAACCGAGCAAGGGCGAGCCCGGTCGCTTCTTGGTGAGGGCTTCGATCCTTAACGCTAGAAGGGCCGTAAGAGGCCTGCTAAGGATGGACCGAGCAGTGAAACTGCTCAGTTGCCTCTTGGCGAGGGCTTTGATCCCTGGCGTTGCGGGATAGGGAACTACCAGCCAGGGATAACCGAGCAAGGGCGAGCCCGGTTGCCTCTTGGTGAAGGCTTCGATCCTTAGTGCTGGAGGAGCCATAAGAGGCCTGCTAAAGATGGACCGAGCAGTGAAGCTGCTCAGCTGCCTCTTGGAGAGGGCTTCAATCCCTGGCGTTGCGAGGTAGGGAACTACCAGCCAGGGATAACCGAGTAAGGGCAAACCCGGTTGCCTCTTGGTGAGGGCTTCGATACCTGGAGTTGCGGGGTAAGAAACTACCAGCCAGGGATAACCGAGCAAGGGCGAGCCCGGTTGCCTCTTGGTGAGGGCTTCGATCCTTAGCGTTGGAGGGGCCGTAAGAGGCCTGCTAATGATGGACCGAGCAATGAAGCTGCTCAGCTGCCTCTTGATGAGGGCTTCGATCCCTGGCGTTGCAGGGTAGGGAACTACCAGCCAGGGATAGCCAAGCAGGGTAGCTGCTCAGCTGCCTCTTGATGAGGGCTTCGATCCTTAGTGCTGGAGGGGCCGTAAGAGGCCTGCTGAGGATGGACCGAGCAGTGAAGCTGCTCAGTTGCCTCTTGGCGAGGGCTTTGATCTCTGGCGTTGTGGGGTAGGGAACTACCAGCCAGGGGTAGCCAAGCAGGGTAGCTGCTCGGCTGCCTCTTGGTGAGGGCTTCGATCCCTGGCGTTGCGGGGTAAGGAACTACCAGCCAGGAATAGCCAAGCAGGGTAGCTGCTCGGCTGCCTCTTGATGGGGGCTTCGATCCTTAGCGCTGGAAAGGCCGTAAGAAGCTTGCTAAGGATGGACCGAGCAGGGTTGCTACCCGGCCGATTCGTGAGGTTCTGTCCGACCTTCCCAGTGTGAGTATGGGGAAGAGGGACAGCCGCGGGTGATACGTGTCATGAACGCGTGGGGGAGGCGATTCCTCTACGCCTCTGTTGTGAGGGAGGCGGCTGCTAGTGCTTGGATCATCGCGGTGATCGCGCGCCATTGAGTTGAGATCGGAAGATGAACTTTGTTCAGTGGAATCAAGAGTTTCCCACAGACGGCGCCAGCTGACGGATGTCGGATCACGTCAAGATATTGTTTTCCATAAATCTGCTGTTGGCGATGATGGACGGCTGAGATTGGAGTGGGAGGATGGCTCCTGGAGCGTGTGGATCTCAATGGGTTTGAGGTTGTTTGGGCCGAGCTACCTGCAAGGAAGTACCGGGATGGTTGTACCACCGAGGACCATCCGACGGTCAAGTTAGAGAGGAAATCAGAGCAGAGTAACAGCTTAGTGAGTGGAAAAAGACCTACTTGAACCATCTGAAGGAGGGGTTTAAATAGTGGTGGTGATAGGCAGGAAGGCGCGAGAATCACGCCGGCCGTTACGCTCTCGACGTCACGCCCGCGTGATGGGCGATACCCCGCATTAATGGCGAGACGGGCTCGTTAATGGGGGATCGTGATGGCGTGGAACGCGGGACGTGGCCGGCGGATATCTCGCGTATGGCGAGATTCGCGGATGTAAGGCGGTTGCTCCTGCGATAGCTGCCGTTGGTCAGTCGATGGGACCGAGGAAGATGAGCTCAGAGGGAGGCTTGGGAACGAGCAGGAGGCCGAGATATCTTGGTTCTATGATTGCTCGGAGGCGAGCCGGAAGGGCGAGGAAGCTCAGCCCGAAGGATGGCTCGGAGGCGAGCCGAGAGGGCGAGGAAGCTCAGCCCGAAGGAAGGCTCAGAGGCAAGCCGGATGACCGAGAAAGCTCGGGCCTATGATAGCTCGGAGTAGAGAAAAAGGACAGTTGGCTTGGCTGCTGAAGTGCTCGGGGGCAAGAAGTGGGGTGCAATCTCGGAGACAGGGTTTGAAGGAAGCCCCCAATGTAGTACACTAGTTTCCCCTCCGTGGCCCTCAGGGGCCTAACTGGATTGCCTATGTGACACGTCATCTGCCACGTGTCACGATATAAGGAATTACCGTTATTGAGCATCATCAATGCCGCGTCTATGCCACTTACAGTGAGCAGTCGGTCTCTAAATAAGATTGCGCCAAATAGTTTTCATGCCTACAAATTTAATTTTGGGTAAATTGTTAAAACCACCAAGCACTTTTTTCCGTTGTCAAAAACTCTCTGGTCTCGAAACTGTTGTCAAAACCCACCTATAAAGTTTTTAGCTGTCAAAAAAAAACCCTACCCGTGATATCTAGTAGTTTCCTGTTGTATCTAGTTTCCTGCGATATCTAAGTAGTAACGAGTGATATCTAAACAGTTGTATATAAACTGTTTCCTGCCATATATAATTAGTCTATATGAATTGATTAGATATAGCAGGCTACAATGTAGACACCGCATGAAAATTTCTAAGAGGTTTTGAATACCGCTTCGAGGCTAATGGGGGTTTTTTACAACGGAAAAAAGTGCTTGGTTTTTTTTGACAATTTACCCTTTAATTTTTATCAAAATACTTTTATACTAAGAATTTACCTTTTAATGCCTAAAATATAATATTTATTAGAGTGCAATTCTAAGAAAATGATGTTTGAGATGTTGATTCTCAGAGCACTAAAATAAAGCCAACTGTACATATCCATTTCATGCATCAAATAAGCTCCTTAGATGTCCAACTATTCTCTATAAAAGGAAAGTCTTTATTTAATTCATCTCCAATACAGAGAGGGGGAGGGGGGGCCAAATCTAACAAACATTTGTCCCCCATATTTATTACATCATCTAGAAGTGGCAACACAATTTATTTTTTCCAACCACTATGTTCTTCATTATGCACAAGCTACAAGCATCATAAAACTATGGCATCCATTTGTTGGTAGCTAGATTATAACCACACCATGGCCATTTCTCTTTATTTTTATTTTTTTTGACAGTTCACAAAATTGCATGCCACCCTGGTCCAGAATTTGAAACCTCCCCTTCAACAACTCTCAACTAAACTAAGTATATAGGAGGTCTTGGACAAAATGGCAGGTAGAATAACTACTACTTATTTACAAATCATTATCACTTTTTTGCACCGTGCCATGCAGATGAATTGTTGTTGGTTTGGATCATACAAATTAATTATTCTTTGGTTTATTTATTGAAAACTCCTCCTTATGTTTGACCGAACACTAAACTATCCTTATCATCGTCATCATCCACTTCTTCTTCCTCCACTCTCGATCTGCTGCCCACCGTGCCCCCCCTCTCCGACCCCTACCCCTCCCTCCATTACCGCCGCCTTCTCACACCATTTTTAAATTTTTTTACTTAATACTTAATAATTATTTAAAATTATTATTAATCTAATCAATAATTAATCGGTTGTATTATGAAAGGGCAAAATGGTCTTTTTGTCCGAAATTTAACACCGTTAAGTCAAGCTAATTTTCTATAATTTTGATAGAAAATGATAATTTTCTGATACTGGCCGAAACTTAAAAGTATTTTTTAATATGCTTTATTTTTATATAAAAATATATATTTGGAATTTAAAAACGTAGAGAGAGAAAGAGAGATTGCTTGAAAGAGATGGTTTTCCTTGGAAAGATAAATATTATTTAAAATTTTAAAACATGGAAAAGTTAGCATGGGATCCTTAAAAATACAATAAACTATTAAGAATTTTCTTTTTGTTTTCTTTTTCTATAATTCATCACCTACCTCCGCAATTTTGATTGTAAATTTGATGAGGTATGAATAAGTTAATATTATATTATAACAGTAGGGATTATTATTTACTGGCGATTCGTTTTACTTAATTGTTAACTAAATGGAACCCCGTTCATTTCCTATCCCTGCCGTTGCATATGCTTGTTACATGGAATGAAAGATTATCAAAAAATCTTGCATTTTCGTCAATAGGATGACCGGACATATAATTCTAAGAAATCTTGCATTAACATGCTTAGTATACTTTAATCATTCCCGGCAATATATGTATGTGCAACCGTCGACCGGCGGCAAGGTCGGAGGAGAGCTGGTGGATGACGACGAGGCCGGCGACGAACGGCCAACCGGCGATGGGCCGGCGAGCGGCTGGTAACAGCCGGGGGCCGAGAGGCGACGAACTACCGTCGGCCGGCGGCGAACGTCCTATCAGCGGCAGGCCGGCCTGTGAACGATCGGCGATGATCGGCGGCTGGACGGAGGCAAACAGTCGATCAGTAGCGGGCCGGCCAGCGGAAGATCAGACGGAGCTCAATTAGTTTTTATACGACAAACGATGGATAGGGATGGCGGGAAAGACCGGTGGCGGATGGTCATGGCTCAATCATGTTAAACGGGAATATTTCATGGTGATCTAGAATAGACACATGTTTTGGGAGGGGATATGATTACCATAAAATGGGGTCATTTGATTACCATGAAAATCTTATATTTCCGGAAATATTTTTTACACCTAAACAAGCATGGTAATGCTAGAATTACCTCCTAGCAAGTGCACCTCAAGATTTTAGATAGAAGGCCGGGAAAGAAATAATGTCCACTCAACTCTTGGCACATGGTTTTAAATAAGAGAAAGACCACTTTTAATTTCTACTTGCAAATTTGCAATCCACTATCTAATGGAAAAATGTTTTTTTTTTCATAAAATTAAAATAGTAAAAATAAATGGAACCCAGACTCCATAAAAGATTCAAAACCATCCTGAAAATTACTGTACTCTTTTTAACCCCGACCCCATATTTTAAGAAACCAGCTTGATAAATTCCACGTGAACAAGCTAACAAAAAAACATATGATAAGTATGAAAGTTGGCAAAGTCGTTAACTAAAGGTACATGTATCTTGCTCTGTTTAGGACAATTCGCATCACTGCAGTGCGAGATCTGTGTTTTCCAAATAATACAGTGAATCTACAACATGTTGCCTCCAAAATACAAAAGCCAACACATCATCGTTTCGATTTGGCTCTTAAATACTACATATAAACAAGAGCCAAGGTTTCATACCCACATTTTCTCAACCCGTTTTGTACTTTTTATAGAGAGAAATTTGTTGTTCTAGCCATTTGAAGACATAGCTATTTAGATTAGTACATATAAGAGTATGAAAATATGTTGGGGAATTCATGTCAACTAAAAGGCCATAATAAATTTATTGATTCCCAAAGTTTATTGCTATTGAAAATATGGCAAACAAATGGCAGCAGGCATATTTGTCAAACGACAAATGTCACAAGATCAAGATAGCAATTTTAACGTGCAAGTCTTGCTAATTTGAATGTAATATTGAAACATTCCCATAGTTTTCAAATATCTTTTATTTGCAAAACTAAAATCACTTAAGTTTATGAATATACTACTGTTTTTTTGTAAATTAATTAATATTTTAGATTTTGTTCTGCCACATGTGGGTAGGTCATCAAAATTAAACCTCCTACCTCGGGCTTTGGTGACAATTGCTTGCACGATACTTTCCTCCTCTTAAACTGATTATGCATCAACTTTTTTTCACACATATGGTGCACGCAATGATATTGTATGGCTAAAATAATCACATGTGCTTTAAATATTTTAAATTTAGAATAACAAACTAATTCTAGAGATATCTATAGAAAGAGATGATTTTAAGTATTCGTGCTTAGATGGATGGATGGATTTTTTTTTCCTTTCTTTTTTTCGTTTTTTTGGTGGGAAGAGAGCTTGTGGGGGGGGGGGGGGGGGGAGGGGGGGCGTGCTGCATGTGATTGAAATGCAAATGGAAGATACTTGAATAAAATTTTTATATGAAAGATATGAAATGGAAATGAGGAACAAATTGAAAGATTTCTGTCATAGATACCATAAACTAATGATATCCTCTACGTCTTTTGCCTTATTTTTATATTTTTTTGTGAATAATAGACCATAGTCTGCAAGTGCATAACTTCTCCTCAACCACAAGAAGGTAAATTTACCGCTGTTAGCTGCACTCGCAAGAGTTTGCACTACAAATTTTAAAATATGATATTTATTCCAGGAGTTGCATAAAACAAAGGGAAAAAAACAAGAGAACAGTCAAGTAACTGTTAGGACAAAGGAAACCCTGTAATATTATCTTTATCTTTGTTTCCATTTTAGCTAGAACACAGAAATAAATGAATGGGTGAAGTCGTATTCGCATGATTTAAGAAATATGTTGGCCACGTGCAAGCTCAGCAAAGAAAAAGATGAATGATGAGGTTTTGACTTGGATTTTATTAGTTCTCCAATTTTGACAACAAGTAGACAGTTTATCACAGTTGTACTTAAAAATTGTTCCCACAGAGAGATGTGCTAATTACTTTTAAATTAAGTTAAAGAAGTAGATTTTTTTTAAATCTAAAGATTTAAATACAAAATAAAATAAAAGTTGGTTTTCAAGATCGAGAAAAATCTAGGGTTTTTATTTGCTTTTCTAATTTGGTGGTTTATATGATAAATTTTTATTCTCTTTTCTAATTTTAACTAATGATCTATTGATAACATAAAAGTATAAGATAAATTATTTTATTTAATCTTATCCTATCAATTATATTATATCATTTAGATTTAATTAAAAACCATAATTCTAGTTTATTAAAATTATCTAATTTAACCATCTATGCATATTTGTACATATTTGTAGATCATGAATCTACAACTACCATATTTTAGGTTTTCCTAGATTAAATCAATTAACTAGATTTAATATCTATGATTTATAATTATCTCTACTGTCCCTAAAATTAAGTTTCTAAGTTGTCATGCTATCATTAACCTACTTAGTTTATAGGTTTCTTATCTATTCCTAATTTTTACCTAAAGGTGTTAACTTTTCAAAAAAAATTAGACTTTTTAGATTAAGAATAAAGAGATATAAACATATATAAATTAAGAAACATTCATATTAAAATAATAATAAAAGTTATAAAAATACCACAGCACAAAAGATAGCAAATAAAAAACACCTAGAAAAAAATTTGTTACTCATGATATTACGAGAAAACAAAATTTTATTCATAATAAAATAACTAACAACTTTTTCCAGATCTCTTCAAACTTGAAAACCCTAGTTCTATATCAAGCAAGAGATATGAAATCCTAGGGCTGTACAAATGCTTATGTAGGGCTAAGGAAGATTGGAGAACAATTAATAGAAAATACAAGAGAATCTACTTGCTGATAATCTAATCTAATTGCTCTGTTGAACGCTGTTGCAAGCCTTTAGAATTTTCAAAAAACGAAACCTTACATCTCATATTAATCTATGTAGAAGAACGATCGTGCCCCAAAATATTCTCATCGAACATCCCAAAATCGACCGCTGATCCGCCGCCGTATTTTTGGCTTCGTGCCTTCATATTTTTTCTGTGGTTTTATCGTCAATTTAGATAATTTTTTAGCACATGAAATCTTAAATATCCTTTGTGGTTGTGTCGATCTCCGAATTGTTCTCAAATTTAGTATATAATTAAATAGGTTAATTTGTTACTTTTGATTTGATTTGGTTTCTCCAACTGATTTGTTGTGATAATTGATTCACCTCTATTTGTTGCAACCTTTGCTGATTTGTAATGGTATTCCCAAATTTGTTACAAATTTGTAAATTGTCTTTTGATTTTCTGAACAATTCCCTTAAATCTTCATTATACACATGTAATCCTCATTTTAGCACAATTTTCCGTCCTTTTACATCCAAGCCCTATTATCTGTAATAATTCACAAAAGACATCCAGAAAAGTATAAAATAAGACAATAAAATGATAAATGAGTTAGAAAAATGTGCAATAAATTACACCAATCAAAAACCCCTAAACTTATCTTTTGCTAGTTCTCGAGCAAATCTAGAGTTTCAAACCTTAAACTAAACTACCATGTAACTAAATCCTACTCCTATTCCTATAAAAAAAATAAAGGATACAAAAATAAGAAAATGAAACCTATATACAAAGATAGAAATAGATAAGAAAAATACGGAAAACAAGAGTTTAAACTATACTAGATTTTCAGTCGTCATGAACCATGCCTTTAATAGACTTTGATTTATACCGAAAATTACTTCCTCATCATTTTTCCAATCTTTCCTACCTATTTTGTTTCCAAACATGATCATAAACCCCTACGCGTGTGAACAAAAATTATCCCTACGCTCGAAAAATTCAATTCAAGCTCTCATACTCTTACCCTTAGCTTCCTATTACTTTTTTAATCGGTGTATCAAATTGATGGATTTGTTCCTACATTTTTCATGCGACCGTTAATACTTCGTGAGGCACTAACCAACCGATTACCAAATGTGATCACTTATTGGGCGTAAATAGCAGTACACCTAAGGTACATCAATGATCCCAAACCAGTTGGTCTAAATCACTAGGTGATGAAACACCCTCGCTGAATTTTTTTATGCTATCTTGATAATTGCAAGACAATGTTCATTTTTTTAGCGATATTAAATTTTTTTTCCATACTGAGGCATTACAGACAAAAGCATGACAGGTCTCTTCTACTATCACAAGCTTCAATATGTGTGCATGTGCGTATAGTAGGGTATCAACGTTCAAATATTTGGACTCAAAATAGGTTCCACTTAAATTTTCTCAAGCCTAGTAACTCCTTTATGATACTAGCCTTTTGGGAACGGACTCATGACAACTTATTACTAGATCAATTAAACCATCACTTTTTCTTATTTTTCTTCAAATCTCTCTCTATTTTATATACATTTTTCATATTTTCATTTCTATCTGCAAAATTTTCTAATTTTCTAAATTTTTTTATTTTTTATTTTGAAAACTAAAAACTATGTATAAAACCACCCCCCACACTTGAACTTGACAGTGCCCTCACTGTTTACCACGACTCTTCCTTAAAAAACTAATAAACTAATGATATGCATATGTTACAAATGAGGGGTATTAAAATATTTTCAAGTGTATTCCGGCTCATGGATATCCATGATCTCCGCCTCATTATTCCCAGAAAATTCTAAAACCGGGTTCAATCTTTGACCATTAAGTTCGAACACCTCACCATTTTTAGGATTTTCAATCTCGACAGCTCCATGTGAAAAAACGTTTTTGACAATAAACGGCCCGGTCCATCACGATTTTAATTTTTCGGGAAAGAGATACAATCACGAATCATATAGTAAAACTTTTTGGCCCATTTGAAAATCTTTTCGTAAAATTTTTTATCATGAAAGATTTTCATTCTTTCTTTAAAAATCTTGGCATTTGAAGGGTGTTTTTCGTCACCCCATTGAGATGGAAATGCATGCGCTTATCAGGCATGTACAGATTCCCCCTGTCTGAGACAGGCCGGGGTTAATTGATTGTGGGGTTCCGAATCTCCGGCAGCCGCAGACTAAGCTGCCGTTAATTACCCCTCTCCTTCGAAACGAGAAAGCCTCCGATTGACGGGTAAAACTGGTCATGCGAACTCAATATGCGGTGTGTGCGTGTTGTGTTTTGAAGGGTCTTGGGTATATCGGGGACCTCGCAGAGTTTACGGGGATTCCACTACCCATATAGCAGGCTAGGGGTCAAGCGGACTCGCAACCCCTTTACAGGGTCCGGGGCAGCGTCCCATTAGAATTTTTTTCTAACGGGGGACGTGTTTTTAGTGTGGAGTGTATAAAAAGAAAAATGTGAGTGACGTCTTAAGGACGCGTGGGTGCCAGCGCCTCACGTCCATAGCGCGTGGGCGCAAGCGCTTCACGCGCCCGGCACGTAGGCGCTGGGCATTTGCAGAAAAAGGGGTTTAGCCCATATACTGGGAATTGTACTTCCGATTAACTTTTGGAGTTAAACTACTAAAAAAAAGAGAAGAGAAACTTAGCCCATGCACAGGGAGTTGTACTTCCCAATTGACTTTTGGAAGAGGGGCTTAGCCCCTGCACAGGGAATTGTACTCCCCGGTTGACTTTTGGAGTTGAACTCCTAAAGAAAAGAAAGATGGGGCTTAGCCCCTACACAGGGAGTTGTACTCTCTGGTTGACTTTTGGAGTTAAGCTCCTAAAAAAAGGGATTTATTATTATTATTATTTTTTGGAGTTGAACTCGTAAAAGATTTTCGGAGATGATGAAAGGAGACCCCTTTCTTCTCTCTTGAACCCTGAATTTTCTTTTGAGCCTTGGATCTTCCCAAATTGAGATTTTTAGAGATGGGTCTTCTTCTTCCTCCTTTCTGTTGGCTGGATCTTGGAGAAAAAAGGGGGGTGAGACTTAAAAATCTCCCATTTTAGAGATCTGATGGGAGATTTGGGCTCCCCTTTGTGAGTTTCATGGTGAAAAACCATTTCTTTTTGGGGAAAGAAGAGTGAAACTCTTGATTTAATTTTTAAAAAAGAAAAAGGTTTAGAACCTTGAGGAAGGAGAAGGAGACACAGAATCCTAGACTTTTTCAGAGAATGAAAAAGTTCTTAATTTTTTCATCATATTTGCCTTTATAGACTACACACTTTACATATAGCCCCTTAAGATTTGCCAAATGGCACTTGTGTCACCCCATACCTTATATGCTTATTTCTTTTTGCACATAAGCCATGGGTTTACAAAATTTTGGCTTTCTGCCCATTTTTCATACATTTATTTCTAAATAAATGCATTAAACTAATTTATTGATTCATTCTTGGCATGGAGCCGGCCCCTTCCATGCTTGGTCCTGACTTGGGCTTGGGCTTGGGCCCGGGCCCACTTGGCTTGGGGGTTGATTGACTTTGACTTGGTCGATCGGAGTGTTTGACCCCAAAAGCATTGTCATTAGCATCATTCCTAATTTTCTCTAATTTATTTAGTTGGAGCTTTGTATACTTACCGGCTTCTTCAATATCCATATTTAACTATTTTATGGCCCATATAGCGCGGTGTTCCAACTTCACTGGTAAGTGGCAAGGTTTCCCAAATATAAGCCTATAAGAAGACATACCAAGGATGGTCTTGTATGCGGTTCGGTAAGCCCATAATTCATCTACAAGCTTAAGTGACCAATCCTTGTGGTTCTTATTAACCGTCTTTTCCAATATTTGCTTAATTTGTTTATTTGGTATCTCAACTTGCCCACTAGTTTGCGGATGATATGTGGTGGATAGCTTGTGGTGGATCGAATATTTTCTCATAAGAACTTCGAAAGATCGATTGCAAAAATGGGTTCCATTATCACTAATAATGGAGCGTGAAATGCCAAACCGAGAAATAATATTATTTTTCAAAAACTTGACAACAACCTTATTGCCATTGGTTTTACATGCCATTGCTTCCACCCATTTCGATACGTAATCGACCGCTGCTAAAATATAAACATTCCCAAATGAATTTGGGAATGTCCCCATAAAATCGATGCCCAATACATCAAAGATCTCAACTATAAGGATAGAATTGAGAGGCATTATGTTCTGCCTAGTGATTTTACCTAAGTATTGACATGGGTCACAAGTTTTACAAAATTCATATGCATCTTTAAATAACGTGGGCTAATAAAACCCACTTTGTAAAACTTTTTCCGCCGTCTTTTTGGCCCCAAAATGGCTCCCACTTGCATGATCGTGACAAAATGAAAGAACACACCTAATTGCATCATTAGGTACATACCACCAAATGATTTGGTCATTGCACTGTTTAAACAAATAAGGATCATCACAAAAGAAATAATTTACTTATGAATGAAACTTATATCGATCTTGTTTAGACCAGTCGGGCGGCTTCATTTTGGTGACAAGAAAGTTAATTATATCCGCGAACCACGGTTCACTAGCATCCATGTATAACTGTTCGTTGGGAAAATGATCATTTATAGGAAGTTCTTGTGTAGGTGCAAGTAGTAGACGAGACAAGTGACCGGACACAACATTTTTGGATCCCTTTCTGTCTTTTATTTCAAGGTCAAACTCATGCAATAAAAGGATCCATCTAAGCAATCGGGCTTTAGTATCTTTCTTAGAAATAAGATGTCTAATGGTCGAATGATCCGTGTAGATCGTAATGTGTGAACCAATGAGATAGGATCTAAACTTTTCAAGTGCATATACAACAGCTAAAAATTCTTTTTCGGTGGTGGAATAGTTTAACTGTGTATCATTTAGGGTCCTACTCGCATAGTTGATGACATATGCCATCATGTTAATTCGCTGTCCTAAAACGACTCCAATTGCAAAATCTGATGCATCACACATAATCTCAAAGGGCTCACTCCAATTAGGAGCGTGATTAATAGGAGCAAATGAAAGCTCCTTCTTCAATTGCTCGAATGATTTGAGGCAATCGGAACCAAATTCAAAATGTGTATCCTTAGCAAGAAGTGAAGTCAAGAGTCTAGCAATCTTGCTAAAGTTCTTGATAAAGCGTCTATAAAATCCCGCATGCCCAAGGAATGACCTAATGTCCTTAACGGTTTTGGGAGGGGGTATATTAGAGATCATATCTACTTTAGATTTATTTACCTCAATACCTTTGCATGAAATAATGTGGCCTAGTACAATGCCTTGCTTGACCATAAAGTGACATTTCTCCCAATTGAGTGTTAAATTCTTTTCTTTGCACCTTTGGAGTATTAACTCCAAGTGGTGTAAACACTCATCAAATGTATCCCCATAAACTGAAAAATCGTCCATAAAAACCTCAAGAAAACGTTTCACCATGTCAGAAAATAGGTTCATCATACACCGCTGAAAAGCGGCAGGTGCATCACATAACCCAATAGGAATCCGTCTATATGCAAAGGTGCCAAATGGATATGTGAAGCTGGTCTTTTCTTGGTTTTCGGATGCAAAGGGTATTTGGTTATAACCGGAGTATCCATTTAGGAAACAATAGTACTCATGATCAGCTAACCTTTCTAGCATTTGATCGATAAAAGACAACAGAAAGTGATCTTTCCTAGTTGCAGCATTAAACATGCGATAGTCAATGCATACACGCCACCCGGTTTGCATGCGAATAGGGACCAGCTCGTTCATGTAGTTTTCAATGACAGTAATACCCGACTTTTTAGGTACCACATGAATTGGGCTAACCCACGTGCTATCAAAAACAAGGTATATTATACCACTATCAAGACATTTAATTATGTCTTTCCTCACTGCCTCTTTCATAATAGGATTCAAACGGCGTTAAGAATCTCTAACTAATTTGGCGTTGTCTATCAAGTGAATTCTATGTTGCACTATAGTAGGGCTAATTCCCTTGATATCCGCCATAGTCCATCCAATAGCCTCCTTATTATTCTTAAGAATATATAGTAAGGCCTCCTTATGCTCCTTAATAAGTTCAGCAGAAATTATAACTGGGAGCGTATTATTCAAACCTAAATAGGAATATTTTAGGTTTGATGGGAGGAGCTTGAGCTCTAACTGTGGGGACTCTTCTATCGATGGGCGAAAAAGATGCTTAGGTTCAAGAAAAAGTGGCTCAAGCATGTAGGCTATTGGGAGAGAATCATTGAAAATAACAACTTCTTTGTTACTAAGTTCCTCCTCTATGCAATTATCAATAAAACAGTTATCTAAATCAACTTTTTCATCATTAGAAATATCATTAATTAAGTTGACTTCGATGGGCTTATAGAGATCACTTGGCTGAATTATTAGGTTAAAAATATTAAGATCAATTGTCATGTTCCCAAATGATAGTTTCATAGAACCATTGCGACAATTGATCAATGCATTCGAAGTGGCTAGAAATGGTGTAACATTTCTGAAAATATAAAATATTATTTTTGGAATTTAATATTAAAATAATGTATTTCCCGAAAACCGCCCGATTTGCGAAATTGGGGTTTTCGAAAAAGAGTATAAATATATACCAATAATTGTGAAATAAATGGAAATTAAAATGATTTATTCATTTAAAAATATATATAAAGGATTTGGCATTTTTAAAATTTATTATATGCAGTTTTGATAAAAACTCGATTAGTGCACTGCTAATCGCAATTAAACCAAATCCGTGTTTATACAGTTTTCCGTGGCTAGTGCACCATGTCATGTTGCATTTGGTTACATGTTGTTGCATTTGTGACGTTTTATGGGTATTATTGTGCTTTGGTTTTAAAAGAGAAAAGAAACTAAAAGCCAAATGACAAAAAGGTAATTTAGTGAGAGTGGGTGAGAATAGGGGGGGGGAGGGGAGGGCAGCCACATTATCCCTTTCTTCTCCTTCTTCATTTTCCTCCAACCTCACTTCTCTCCACTTCTAACCCTAGATTCATTTCCAAATAATTCCCAAAACCTTATACTCCCTTTACAAAAATTAATCTCCATCTCTTCCTCTACATATTGGACTAAGCAAAGTGGGATTTTAATGACATTAAGAATCTAGGGTTTTCTTGAGTGGCCTTAGTGGGGTATAATTTCTTCTCTTTAGATTAGTTTTGTGAGATCGTATTTTGAATGTCGTTTTGTGATGTCGATAACCTGCTGTGACCCCGAGTGTTCACTGTAAAAATAAACAGTGTGGTAGTGTTGTCCTCGAGACCATGAGTGTTCACCTGAAACCCTAACCCTTTCCCACCGGTTTTGGCCGGCGACTTGGGGGACAAATCCGACGACCTCGGCCCTGTAGGGGACTGGGGGGTTGTATTTTCTAGGGTAGCCGGTTGATGTGATTTTGTGATGTTTGGTCCTACTAGATTTTTCTGTAATGAATTTAGGTAAAATTTGGGAACTGTTGTGAGTGTTTACATGACCATGGTGACACGTTTCCCTGACCTGAACCATAGAATTGAATCCGATGCACGAACTTAGAATTTTGATCCATGTCAGTTTTGCGACATTTAGCGTAACTACAGGGAATCTGGGATGACCCGGGGAATTTCTGAGACAACCAAATAATACTAGGGACCAAATTAGGGTACTAGGAGACCACCCCGACCATACGAACCCCAACTGAGGCACCATGGCTGAGCTCGCCGGAATTGAGGGCCATGTGGCCGGCCACTTTGTGAGGGTCTGGGTCTAGGTTGGTCCAGTAGGTCATATACACCTTGTACTACACCTTAAACTTGTTTGTGCAACTCCTTTTGGCCTGAGTCAAAATCTGGGAACACTTGGGTGTGATTTTTGGATGTGTTTACCGTATTTTGAATGCTAGGTTTTGATATTTGGATTTGTATTTGGTTGTTGTATGTTTGTACATCAACAACAAGATTTGTTTAGTCGTTTTTGTACGCGTAAGCTATAGGTTCTAACCTATGAGCAATACGCGTGCCGTATTGGATTTCAAAGCTTGATTTTAATAGTGTTGCGAAATGTGTTGTTATTGTAGGTACCTTCGCGTGGTTTCCGAGGCGACGGAGCGTGGCGTCATCAACTTTAACAAGCGAAGACCTCGGTGAGTAGATCTATATCTACGGGGGAAGTCGGGTGGATGGCGTATAGCACCCCGCAAAGTTTTGGTGGAAACCGATCTGTAGCATATGGTTAAGAAAACCTAGATTAGAAAAATAGGGTTAGAATTAAAAGGTTGTTAGTGAAATCATATTATAAACTAAAGGATAGTTAGAAGTGTTTTGATACGACTAGTATGTGGCGACGGAATTTGAGGATGACGTTTGACGATATTGCCGTTTAGGGTACTATAAGACTAGATAGCCGACATAACTGTGTCATTCGAAGCATACATATTTCCAAACCGAAGAATCGAATGCATCTTTTAAACAGATACCTTAAGGGACGTTACGGATTTTCAAATGATATCTTTTTCTTAAAACACCGTAGCCCCTACTTTCAAAACCACGATTCGCATCTTTCAAAAACTGTTTGTATGGTTCGGGTGTGTATGTTAGATTAGATACTTATGCTTATAGTAAAAATAGAATGTATTTGTAAGATTGACTTGATGAGGGATATAAATGCGATGAAAAGAATATATAACGTGATATGATGATTTGGTGATATGTTGGTATACGGATGCGAGTCGATTGAGATGATTGATACCCTGCCGGTCCCCTGATATGAGATTGTTGCAGATGTGACCTGAGACATAGGTATATAAATATATATATATAGAATATCGTGAATCATGTGTGATATGTCGTACGAGACGTTAGGCCCGTACCCCTCATTGTCGTAAAGGTTGATAGGATCCATAATGTTTTAATGCCGCCGTACTATGATTTTCTGTGCGAGATGAGTTTGACTTGATGATTGATCCATACCCTTGACTAGAGAATGTCGTACGATGGATTGTACTGTACGCGATGTGGTGTGGCTAGATGCCGATTGTTAGATTCACCGACTCGGTCATGTTAGATACGTATACCCATCAGCATTTGCACATGATTTACCTTATACTTCCTTCATGTTATTCACATTGCATTACTTATACATGTGATAGTACACCAGCACCATTATCGATGATGCGTGTGTTACACGTACACAGATTGTAGGCTCACACACTTCATCATCAATAATTGTCATATCACTACACAGTAGGATTGCTGCATCATGATATGACTCATCGTACACTCATGCTTGCGTATATACCACTTGTACACCATATTGGCGCACATACATATTGTACACTCATGCTTGCGTATATACCACTTGTACATCCATATTGGTGCACATATACATTGATGCATCCATACTTGCGCATATACACATTGGTATATCCATATTGGCGCATATACATATTGGTACCTCTATACTTGTGCATATACATATTGTACCTACATAGATAACTGGTTTTATTGGGAAATTGGGAACCGCAGGTTGCATTTTAAAAACTGGATCCATTTAAAAGAGCGGTTTTCCCTTATTATGTCATATCACTGTTCCATATTGCATGATATTCAGATATACTTACATTTCTGTTATATATTGCATACATCATGCTTTATGATTACACACACTGAGATAAGTTGTTTTCATGAGATTTCTGGATTTGAGAACCGTGGCTATTTCAAAAGAAAGCATGTACTATTTTAAAAACCCGGTTTCTCTTGATATGATATTTCAGCGCGTCCACCATGTGTTTTCTCGATTCTGAGACGTATGACATGTGAAACCCGATTCGTGAAGTTGGATGAGGCCGATTGCGGGTACATGGTGGACCCGGTATGGTACCCCAGGATGAGAACGGATTTGTTGTGCAGTAGACGGTGAGCCTGGCAGAGGGACCACTATCTACCGGTGATAGTATTTGGGCTCGGCAGATATCCGAAAGATACCGACTGGAGTCGAGAGATGATATGGGCCGATCCGGACTGATGGAGCCTGTGGGCCGATCCGGACTGACGGAGCCCGAGATATGAGCATTTACGTGTCGATGCTGGACATGGGTTTCATGATGTTTTCGGGTGTCGATGTTGGACACCCAGATTCCATGATTTTGATGTGTCGCGAGGGACACCGTTGATTTATATCCTCATACTTTCATGCACACTCCTTTTATGATATTTATGTGCATACAAACATTGATTATATGGTTGGACAAGATCCACATGCATACATACAATGATTATATGGTTGGACGAGATCCACATGCATACATACATTGATTATAAAGTTGGATTATATCCGCATACATATAGGTATTGATTACATTGTTGGCACATATGATGACCCGGTCACTCTAGATATTATAGTATTACCTTTATGATATAGTTGACCTAGGAGTCGTTGTTTATTCGATTTCTACTTGTAGATGTTTTTCTACTCATGAGTTGCCAACTCACCCCCGTTGTGCCACAGTTCTTGCAGGTTGACCGCTTGGATCAGTAACGACATCGCTAGCACACAGTTGTTTTCGGGTGATTGCTTGGGTAGGTAGGACATTTGTATCGTACCCACTCTTGTATTTATATTTCATATTGTATTTAGTCAACTCCATCAGCCTTGGCCATGAATTCACCGCTTTTTCAATAAAGGACATTTTAAAACATGAATCCACATGTTCTTCGTAATTTGGACTGAACTTAGAATACGGGTCATCCTATATTCTACATACAATTGAAATAGACAACCGTATTTCTTTTACATATTTTGAAATAGAGATGATAATCTTATTTTCTTAAAATATTGAGGCGTGGATTTAAATCTCCATGATTCTTTAATAAAAATATATGTGAATAGGCAAATCCTATTCGCTTTTTGAGATATGAAAATCATATTTTCATATTGGAATCATGAGTCAAAAATACTGTATTTCTCACATGGAACATGGCTTAAAACTATGTTCTGTACTTGAACACAACCCATGTGTTCATATTGCACAAAGTCATTGAAAATTATAAGATACATCATTTTCATTTTGTGAAGAAAGTTCAATCCAATGAACTTTAATTTAGGGAAATTTTACAGGAAGAATTTCCCTTTTCAGGCAAAAAACAAGCCATAGTCCCGCGCCCTGTCAAGACCCCTCACGACATCGAGATGTCCACAAAATGCACCTTATGCATGAAACATATGTGTTTCATGATAAATCGGAGGCCCCCACATAGGGTGGCCCTACTTTTACCAATGTTGCCATGATAGGGCTCCCATATTGGGCAGTGCCCATATATGTATGTCAATTTGACACTAAAATATTCCCAAGTACAGCATTTAAACTCTTAAAAGAGGGCTTTCATGTAATTTTGTATTTCTTTTGTAAATTCGATGTAATTTACATTCAATCTTATATAAACATGAACAGAATGAATAGAATATCATGATATTCTTCTATTTTACTCATTTCTTGCAAATATCTTATATCTATGTACATGATCTCTCTTTAAACAATATGATTTAAAGCAATCTAGTATGGTATCCCGTTTAGACTTTTCCTGAGACAACAGGATGTAACTAACCATAGATGCTTGCGCATATGGGAAGTCTTTTACCACAAGACCTTCTGGTCAACTTTTAAACCCTAAATACTTGTTTTGTTTAAACTTTATCTATTTTAAATGTTCGCTCGTTAGAGGTCTTAAAAATGGTAAACGGTAGGTCATATGCATCGATAGTGCGTATACCAACAGAAGTCAAGCGATTCAGTGCAAAAAATAAAAATACGATACAGCCTCAGGATTTCGGAGTTGCACATTGATAGAGGGTGGAATCTCCTTCAGATGTTGCTTCCCGTTGATCTGCGGATGACTGCGATGTGTGGCTGAGATTGGATCTGGAGGCTGTCGCTCCTGAAGCGTGTGGATCTCAATGGGTTGAGGTTGTGGTTGCCGAGTTACCTGCAAGGAAGTCCCGGGATGGTTGTACCACGGAGGACCCTCCGATGATCAAGTTAGTCTAGAGATCCGAGCAAAGTAACGGCTTAGTGGAGTAGAATTGGTTTACCTTGACCGTCTGAAAGAGGGATTTAAGTAGCGGTGGCAATAGGTGCAGCAGGCGCGAGAATCACGTCGGTCGTTACGCTCCCGACGTCATGCCCGCGTGATGAGCGGGACCTCCCGTTAATGGCGAGACAGGCTCGTTAATGGGGAATCGTAGTGGCGTGGAACGCGGGATGTGGCCAGCGGAGATCTCGCGCATGGCGAGATTCGCGGGATGGCGGTTACGTCTGCAAGCAGTGTTGTTGGTCGGTCGATGAGACCGAAGAAGATGACCTCAGCGGGAGAGCTCGCGGACGAGCAGGAGAGCCGAGGTATCTAGTTTCTGCGGTCGCTCGGGAACGAGCTGTGAGGCCGAGGAGGCCAATTGTGCTGGGGCTCGGAAGCGAGCAAGCCTCGTCGGTAGGACAGGCATAGGAGCAGTCTGGTCCGCCCCTGTACGTCCTTTCTTGCATGCTCTGGGACACGTCATCTGCCACGTGTCATGATCTGGGAGGTCATTGATATCGAGCATCATCATTAGCCCCCCACTCTCGTCCCGACCAGCTGACGGGTCGGGTCGAGAGTGGTATGCCGGGTTACCCGAGGTGAGCTCTCTTCCGAAGATATCATCGGGCGTGTCCCCGAACAATCCGTTGTCTTTTTCTGGATGACGCAGGCGAATCAGGGTGAGATCTTCTGCATTAAAGAGGGGCGCCGGATCGTGCGCACTTTTGACGAAGCGGCGGCCCACGTGTCGAGCGTTGGTTGGTGGACGCGACGGGCCGCAGGCCTCTGGCGTCCGATGGGATGCTGTCCAATGCGCGCGCGCCAGGTGGAGCGATCTAGGTCGTCGTATGTGAGGGGTTGTTTTTGGACGGTCGCCGTTGGATGGGGGCGCCGGAGGCTATAAGTAGAGGTAGGGCCCGCTTCAGGGCCCATCTCTCTTCATATTTCCCTCATCTTTCATCTCGTAAGCTCGGCGCTCTCATCTTAAGTCGGATCTTCTGCTTTCCCGAGGGCTTCTCAATCAGGTTAGATGTCTTGTGTTTTCTTTCTTCTGTTTCTTCTCCTTCTGAGTCGAGCCTCTTCTCCCTTTTGGCAGGACGGATGGTTCGATCCCAGACTCTTGGTGCCTTCGGCGCTCAGTCCCGAAGGAGGGACCGCGGTGCGGCCTCGCCTCTGGTTGACTCGAGCCCCGCGCTGGATGTGCCCCCGACGGCGAGGCCACCTGCCCCGCCACAGGCTCTTGGTGATTGTTCCAGTGGTGGCCAAAGGCGTACACGGGTTCTCGACTCTCAGACGAGGGATGCAGGAAAGAGAGAAGACGGGGTTCCTCTCAAGCGGAAGAGGACGGTCTCTCGTGCACCGCCGGCGGACATTCTGGAGGGGACCCCCGTGCAGGAGGGGGACACCCAGTTCGTGGTCCCGTCGGGGCTCTCCGTTGCGGCTAGTCTTCTCGCTGGCATGGAGGAGTCGGCCGGGGGCTGGATGCCACGGGGGACCTTGAGGGCCCGAATGGCTGCTATGGCAGAGGAAGCGGTCCAGGTATGCACTCCCTCATGTGTTGCTTCGGATGACCTTTTCTTAGTTCGGGTGTCCTTAGGTTTTCCTGCCATTTTTCGCCAGGTCCTTCAGCACTGCGTCCTTATTACTCGTATGGAAGCCGAGGGGGTTATTCGGGCTGCGGGATCAGCAGAAGAGTCTTCTTCGAAGGTCAAGAGTCTGCGACTCGAGCTGCGTCTGGAGAGGGAGAGGTCGCTCGCCCTCAAAGCTCGGTCGGAAGTTGCGGACTTCACCGTTTCGAAGTGCCGGGAGTCTTACCGCCGCCTGAGCGAGTCCCACCGAGTTGTTGAGGTGAAGTTGGTGGAACTTACCGATCGTTTTGCAGCCCTGAGGAGGGCGAGGGATGCCAGCAGGCGGGATGCCAACGCGGCGCGTTAGGCGGCGGAGGTCGCCGAAGGCCGTGCTAGGAAGGCGGTGACGGATTATAAGGAGTCGGACCAGTTTTACGTCGACCTCGGCGAGGCCTCTGCCATTGCATGGAACAAAGCTCTTGATGCCGTCAAGAAGCAGCTTCCGGAGTTCGTCGACGGTGAGCTCCGTGCTCAGGTCCCACTCTTGGTGGTCCCGCCTCCGGCCGATAGTGATGAGAGGAGTGAGGTCTAGGCGGGGCTTGCTGCCCGATCTTTTTGGTTTTTCCTCCTCTCTCTCTTGTAAGCCTTTGGGTAATTTGATCAAGCTGGGGAGCCCATAGTACCCTTGTAAAAGCTTTAACTTTTTGAATAAAAACTTTTTGTTTTTGCAGTAGTGTTTGTGCTAGCGTTTCCTTTTGTTGGTAGCCACTTGTATCTGCACAACACTGCTTTATGGTCGGCATGTTCCTCGTATAGCGATTACTCGTCGACTTGACTCTGATCATTTGCCGAGTGTGCGAGGACCGGCGGTAAGACGGTGTCTCCATGGCCCCGAAGTCGAAGTGGGGATCGCTAAGATGTTAATAGATTGAATGCCTCTTGTTGAGTTCACGTTCCTTAGTTGTTGGAGGGGCCGTAATTGGCCAACTGAAGATATTACCGAGCAGGGTAGCTGCTCGGTACTTCTTGGCGAGGGCTTTGATCCTTAGCGCTAGATGGGCCGTGAGAGGTCTGATGAGGATGGCCGGGCAGGATAGCTGCTCGGTGCCTCTTGGCGAGGGCTTTGATCCTCAGCGTGAGAGGGGCCGTGAAAGGCCTGCTAGGATGGCCGAGCAGGGTAGCTGCTCGGTGCCTCTTGGCGAGGGCTTTAATCCTTAGCGCTGGATGGGCCATGAGAGGCCTGCGAAGGATGGCCAAGCAGGGTAGCTGCTCGGTGACTCCTGGCGAGGGCTTTGATCCTCAGCGTGAGAGGGGCCGTGAAAGGCCTGCTGAGGATGGCCGAGCAGGGTAGCTGCTCGGTGCCTCTTGGCGAGGGCTTTGATCCTCAGCGTGAAAGGGGCCGTAAGAGGCCTGCTGAGGATGGCCGAGCAGGGTAGCTGCTTGGTGCCTTTTGGCGAGGGCTTTGATCCTTAAGGATGCCCAAGCGGGGTTGTCGTCCGGTGCCTCTTGGCGAGGGCTTTGATCCCTAGCGTTCTGCCGGGAATAACCGAGCACGGATCGTGCTAAGCGGTTGCCTCTTTCGAGGGCTTTTCATACTTAGCACGGGAGGGGCGTGGGAGGCCTACTAAGGATGCCCGGGCGGGGTTGCCGCCCGGTGCCTCATGGCGAGGGCTTTGATTCCTGGTGGTGTGCCAAGGATAACCGAGCATGGTTGTGCTAAGCGGTTGCCTCTTTCGAGGGCTTTTGGGTCCTTAAGGATGGCCGAGCAGGGTAGCCGCTCGGCTGCCTCTTGGCGAGGGCTTTGATCCCTGGCGTTGTGGAGTAGGGAAGCTACCAGCCGGGGATAGCCGAACAGGGTAGCCGCTCGGCTGCCTCTTGTTGAGGGCTTTGATCCCTAGCGTTGTGGGGTAGGCAAGCTACCAGCCGGGGATAGCCGAGCAGGGTAGCCGTTCGGCTGCCTCTTGTTGAGGGCTTTGATCCCTGGCGTTGTGGGTAGGGAAGCTACCAGCCGGGGATAGCCGGGCAGGGTAGCCGCTCGGCTGCCTCTTCGTGAGGGCTTTGTTCCCTAACGTTGTGTGGTAGGGTAGCTACCAGCCAGGGATGGCCGAGCAAGGCAGCCGCTCGGCTGCCTCTAGGTGAGGGTTTAGACCACAAAGAGAGAACTCTTCTTTTTTGCAATGTTCTAACGTTCCTTTCTTGTTATTCGGATGAAAATGACTTCTTAGAAGAAAAAAATTACATTGTCTTTGTGACAAGAGGGGTGTACACTCGTAGGTAGTGAGTTCACTAGTATAGCTTGAGCTTCTCGGCGTCGTAAGGCTGCGGAAACTTGCGCCGTCCGTGTCCTGTAAGCGGTAGGCTCCGCCGGGAAGTACCTCGGCGACGAGGAAAGGACCGTCCCATTTCGGGGAAAACTTATGTAGCCTGCCTTGATTGCCGAACTCGTTCAGCCGTAGGACCAGGTCTCCGGTCTTGAAGGAACGAGGCTTAACCCGCGCGTTATAGTATCGGGCAGTTTGCTGCTGATAGGCGGCAGCCCTGATCTGAGCCCGGTCCCGTTTCTCCAGCAATATGTCCAGGTTGGTCCGCAGTGCCGTGGTGTTCGCTTCGTCGTCGAAGTGTTCGACCCGGTGACTGGGTAGCCCGATCTCCGTCGGAACCATCGCCTCGGTCCCGTAGTAGAGGCTGAAAGGGGTTTCCCCGGTGGGGGTCTTCTTCGACGTGCGCAGGGCCCATAAGACCCGGGACAACTCCTCGACCCAACTGCCTTGGCGTCCCTCCAAGCGGGTCCGAAGACCCCGGAGGACATCCCGGTTGGCGACTTCGGCCTGTCCGTTGCATTGGGGGTGTGCGACCGCGGCGAATTTCATGAGGATATGATATTCGCTGCAGAAATCTTGCACCTTCTCATTCTCGAAGTTCGTCCCGTGATCGGTAATGATACACCTCGGGATGCCGAACCGGAATATCAGGTTGTTCTGTAGGAACTTGATGGTCGTGGTAGCGTCCGGTTTTCTGATAGGGACGGCCTCGATCCACTTCGTGAAGTAATCCACCGCGACGATAACATATTTGTGCCCGCCCGTGCCGATAGGGAACTGGCCTATCATGTCCAATCCCCACTGGGCGAACGGCCACGATGAGGTCAACGTGGTTAAATCGGTGGCCGGGAGGCGAGGTATGCTTCCGTGGAGTTGGCAGCTTTTACATCTCCGGACGAGCTTCTGGACGTCCTCGTGAATAGTAGGCCAGTAATACCCCTGGAGCAACGCTTTCCGGATTAAGGTTCGGGCCCTTTGGTGTGCACCGCCGACCCCTTCATGGATTTCACGGAAGACGTAGTCAGCTTCGTAGGGGTCGACGCACCGGAGCAGGGGCTGAGTGAAGGATTTCTTGTAAAGGTTCCCATTACTCCAGACGAAGTGACGGGCTTTGGCTCGGAGACGGCAGGCTGCTTCCCGATCTTCTAGGAGCGTGCCATCCCGTAGGAATTCCACGAGGGGCTTCCTCCAGTCTTGGTCGCCCTCCTGCGCTGCATATACATGAAGCATCATCGCCCCGTCTTCCACGCTGGGCCGGGACAAGGTCTCGAAAAGGATAGATAGCTTGTTGTTGGCCGAGTAGGATGAAGCCAGTTTGTTCAAGGTGTCGGCTTGGGCGTTTAGCTGCCTTGGTATTTGCTCTACCTGGACCCCGTCGAAGTTCTTCCGAAGTTTTCTTACCTCGGCCAGGTACTTTACCATTAGAGGTTCCCGAGCCTCGAAGTGACCGGTCACTTGGCTAACAATTAGGGCTGAGTCGCTGCGGATTTGAATTGTTTTCAGCCCCAGCCCGAAGGCCATGCGCAGTCCGGCCAGCAGGGCCTCGTACTCCGCCGCGTTGTTTGAGGCTTTGAACCTGAGCTTTAGGGAGTACTCCATTTCTGCTTCGTTCGGGCCCCGAATGACAAGGCCGGCGCCACAGCCTTCCTCGATTGAGGACCCGTCGACGTAAATGAGCCACTCTGGGACCGAGTAGGGTTTCCCCACGATTGGGTGCTGAACCGCGAGGGCCGGCGTGGCTCCGGCCCCTTGCTGGGGATGGTGCATTCGACGATAAAATCGACCAAGGCTTGTGCTTTGATGGCATGCCTTGGACGGTATTTTATGTCGAACTGGAGCAACTCCCACCTCCACTTCTCTAATCGACCCGAGGATTCGGGTGAGGCGAGGATAGCCCCCGGCGGGCGCTCGGTGAGAACGAGGATAGTATGCGCCTGGAAGTAGTGTCGCAGCTTCTTTGAAGCCACAACGAGTGCCAAGACAATCTTCTCTTTGGCTGGGTATCTCGTCTCTGCATTTTTGAAGACGTGGCTCACGTAGTACACCGGTTTTTGTGCTCCATCGATCTCTCGTATGAGCATTGAGCCTGCTGCTTGGTCGGATATCGTCAGGTTCAGAGATAGCTCATCTCTCTCAACTGGCCGGGTGAGCAGCGGTGGCGTCGCAAGATGCCTTTTTAACTGGTCGAAGGCGGTCTGGCACTTTCTGACCACTCGAACCTCGGAATCTTCCTTAGAGCTTTGAAGAATAGGAGGCATTTTTCCCCAGACCTCGACCAGGATCCTGTGCACCTCGTATTGATGGCCCCGAGCCGTGATCACCAGGAGGACATTGTAGGGCAGCGATATGCCATGAAAGTCCCCGTCGTCAAAAGTGATCGGCTCGGTCTCCCTGGACTTCTTCCTTGGCCGACCGTCGACCTTCGGGGCTGGCATGGGATGCCGAGTCTCGTAGGCATTCGATGTACCCCCGCCATCGCGACCATGATTTTGGACGAGCCTCGGCTCCTTTTGGTGGGGTCCCTTACGTTCCCTGGTGGGGTTGTTTTCGAGCTGCCTTGGGGAGTCTCGCGTGCGCGGCCCCGTCGAGGGAAGGGGTGCCGGTCGTGCCTGTGAACAGGCGAGCTGACCGCCACCGCCTCGGAGGGGACATGGGTGCGACGAGACTCGGGACGAAACTCTCTGGCGTAAGACCTCGGAGCCAAACTTAGTGGTGCCCACCGGGTTTTCGAGTACGTCGGCTCGAGAAAACCGCGGTTGTCGGAAATGATGAGGCGGCGGTCAGCAGGGCCGACGTGGACGGAGCCCTCTCTTCCCCCATAGGGGTCCTGGCCCCGAGGCGGGGGAGCGGCGACCTGGGGATTTTGCCCCGCCGTTTGGACGCGGACGAGCGCCTCCACGAAGGATGCGAGTCGATCTATCCAGCCGGCGAGGGCGTTGATAGCATTTGGCGGAGGAGGCTCGTCTGTGCTACCATTGAGAGGGAGGCGGTGGTTGGCGCTTGGATCGTCTTGATGATCGCTCGCCATTGGAGTGAGATCGGGAGGCGAACTTTTGTTTTTGTGGAATCTACTTTTCCACAGACGGCGCCAGCTGATGGAGGGTGGAATCTCCTTCAGATGTTGCTTCCCGTTGATCTGCGGATGGCTGCGATATGTAGCTGAGATTGGATCTAAAGGCTGTCGCTCCTGAAGCGTGTGGATCTCAATGGGTTGAGGTTGTGGTTGCCGAGTTACCTGCAAGGAAATCACGGGATGGTTGTACCACCGAGGACCGTCCGACGATCAAGTTAGTCTAGAGATCCGAGTAGAGTAACAGCTTAGTGGAGTAGAACTGGCTTACCTTGACCGTCTGAAAGAGAGGTTTAAGTAGTGGTAGCAGCAGGTGCAGTGGGCGCGAGAATCATGCCGGCCGTTACGCTCCCGACGTCACACCCGCGTGATGAGCGGGACCTCCCATTAATGAGGAGACAGGCTCGTTAATGGGGATCGTGGTGGTGTGGAACGTGGGATGTGGCCGGCGGAGATCTCGCGCATGGCGAGATTCGCGGGATGGCGGTTACGCCTGCAGGCGGTGCTGTTGGTCGGTCGATGAAACCGAGGAAGATGACCTCGGCGGGAGAGCTCGCGGACGAGCGGGAGAGCCGAGGTATCTAGTTTCTGCTGTAGCTCGGGAACGAGCTGTGAGGCCGAGGAGGCCAATTGTGCTGGGGCTCGGAGGCGAGCAAGCCCCGTCGGTAGGACAGGCATAGGAACAGTCTGGTCGGCCCCTGTAGGTCCTTTCTTGCATGCTCTTGGATACGTTATCTGCCATGTGTCGTGATCTGGAAGGTCACCGATATAGAGCATCATCACGCATCCTTCGTCAACATTCCTTTTTTTAGCAGGATCTATGTAGGTAGAGAAGTTACCATTAATTTTTTTGGAGTGACAAATGATATGGGATACAGCTGCTGTCATTAAATTTTCCAGACTTTTTGTCTTGGCAATATGTGCTAACGCCTCACTGGCAAATCTGTGGAAAGGAAATAAATAGTTATCAAGATTCTTGCAGACACTGAGCAGGCAAGAAAGGAAAGATACAGTGGAATTTGTCAAATATTTACAAGCTTGAACGCCACAGAATGGTGACACGTGCTCAAGCTAGATGAATTTGGGATTCGCAAAGATCCTTCGCGATTAAATCTTTTCTAAAGATTTTTCAAAACTCAGGGACGTGACACAATGGTACTAACATAATACAGAAAACTAAGATATCATGGAAAGTGCATGCGTTTATTCGACTTTCTATAGAGGACAATACACAACATATATAATAGAAATTACATACTGACTTGCCCAAACAGAGCACACATAATCTAAATTGAACTAATTAATCTCTCATATCCAAACAAACTTAGGATCCTAAAACTTCAGCGAGTTCACTTCTCTGCACTTTTATTTAGTAACTTAATCATATTGAATTTGTTTCTTCACGCACGATAAGTACTTGTGTCAAAAGCATTATCTGCCGAAATTTTGTCCTTGGTAACAACAAAATATTCAAAACCTCTCCCATCACTTTCCCGAGCTAGCCGCCTTTTATTATCTTCTAACATGATATAATCGTCATATATCAAAACATTAAATTTTGCAGAATTATCCAATATAATAATGTTTCCTACTCCATGAAACTTACTTCCATCCATGGAAACAAAAACATGTAATTTCGAACCACGGTCGAATAATTTCCACGAATATCTCCCTTGATAATTGGTTTCGATGAGCAAAGGATCATTTTGATTGCCAATTTGCCAATCTGGCTTCTCGTTCTGATGGCGCATTAAAACACCGAATCCATTGCTTGATGGACCATTTCTGTTTGGTTGGCTCCCATATTTAACCACCGATCTTCGCTCACCAAAATTAGTAATTTGGTGAAGGTATATATTCATCGTAATGAAATCTTTTTCTTCTTGTTTACTTTTTGTATGCTCTCTTCTCTCAAAATATAGCATGCTAATTTATAGAGCTGAAGACCTTTGATTGCTTTGGTTTTATGTCATTGCTTATGTCATTGCTGACATTTTTTCTGTGAAAATATTAGTGATGTAGCAAGGTTGACTACAGCACCCAAAAAAAAGACCCCCTCAGTCAACATTAATATCCCCTCATAATTAGAGATGTAAATATCCCTTCAGGGTCTACACATCCAGACTTGGTTTACAGTCTTATAATATCTGATAGGAGACTTAATTGAAGGTCTTAAAATAATTGATATATACAGCGAGTTAATTTAGCATAGTAGCAATTAAGTCTTGTATGGAAGTCTTGCAATTTTTAACATAATGTACATCCCCATCTAGATATAAATGACATGGGGCTATTGTGTGTGTGTGTGTGTGTGTGTGTATATAACCCTTAAACATAGAGTTTAACACCATAGAAGCGGCGTAGAGAACGGAAGGACTAGATCAGTAGTGAAATTTAAGGTAAGACCTGGTTCTTATAGATTTATATATATGTATGTAGGAGAAAATAGTTTACATGCATAGTTTGTAAAGCATGAGAAATGTAATTGGAAAAAGTCACGAGTTCAGAACTAGCAACCAACACTACACTAAAAGAAGAAGAAAGAAATATGATCGCATACTTTAGATGATATTGATTCTCTCAAGTAGAGTAATTACTGAAGAATCAAGTAAAATATTCTGCGGTTCCAGCAAAAGCTGCTCAAATCCCAATGGAACTCTCAACTAGCACAACATCTATTTGTGAGCATCCAAATGGTGTGCAAGAAGCGAATGAGTCCCATATGGATCCAACCTAGCTAAAATCAAATTATCATCTACCATAGATATTGAATTACTAGACAGACGTGTAGTTTATATCATCTCTTTAGGGATCTCATACAGAGGTCTTATTCCAGTAGTAGTTTCATAACTGGGAGGACACTAGTTCATTCTTTATGTCTCATTTATTCATTGGAAATTGATACGTCATCTATATAGGAAGAAGGAGAAGCAAGCAAGCAACATGGCGAATAACAATGTGGAGCAGTTCGACATCGATCTTAGGGGCGGTGCATTCAACGTCTACAACTATGAGCGCAAAGTGAAGATGCTCCGGCGACATTTGGCCGTGACATACGCATATCAACGCCCAGTCCTTGCTCGGATAATAAACAACAACAACAACATCAGATGGTTCGACGTCGTCCTTCATGTCGATGATGAGGCTTGGGTCCGTGTCCGGTTCCGACGAGACAACCTTTACGTGCAAGGCTACACCGCCAACGACGGCGAAAACTGGTTTGAGATCGGGAGGCGCAACGATCCGCATCTGATCGATCCGAATTCGACCATGCTAGGATACGGGCACAACTACACGCGCATGCTGGTAGCAGCTGGCTTGAACGCTACGGATCGTCTGACAGCAATGACCATCAATAGTCACGAACTAGTAACAGCCGCACGCGCACTTGCATATGCTGGAACGGAACGGCAAAGAGCGAGAGCTATGATCACCATGGCTGTGATGTTTAGCGAAGCAACTAGATTTGTTCCTATTCTTCAATATCTGATCAGGTATTTCAATGATTCAGGTGACTACTGCGTCCCGATTCCTGAATGGATAGACGACCTGGTGACTGACTGGGGAGATCTCTGTGACCTTGTTCGCGGTGTTGCTCCTTGGGCGCCTCGCACTCTGCGGATTGAAGCGCGAAGGCGCGAAGGATGGGAGGTGCAAAATGTTCGGGTTGAAACGGCTGGCCAACTGGCGCCGTATCTTGGTGTTCTGCGGAGGGCTAATTAGAGTGTGCATACATTTATGCAGATTTGGTTATCTATCTTGAAATTAATAATTTCTACCCCAAGCTGTATTGCCTTAGTTTATGTTTTTCTGGTTATAAGACGGGATCCATCTATAGAGGTCCGTCTAATAAATAAATTGGAATGGTCTCATCTCCCCTGAACTAGTAATATTGCGTCTTATTTCAGAATGATGTTCATCTCTCTTTGAATTAAATCCGTTTAGTTGCAACCTTTACAGCATAAAATGGTGCTGCTGTTCAAAAATAATAATAATAATTTTCAGGTCTTAGCTTTTATCTTGACAGTATCTTCTTCCTCTGCTTCAAAGGGTTGACAACAATTGCACTTCCAAGATAAAATAATGACATGGAATAATTCTGATGTTTAAAATGCACCAAAAAGTGTAAGATAACTTACAAAAGGCATGCAAGAGAGATGGAGATGATAATCCTGTAATGACTCCCAAAGTAGATGACACTGTTAACACAGCACACAGCAACCTTTCATACCAAAGACAGATTTTTTAGATGCAAGAAGTCATGGCCCTTGAATGCATGTAACAAATCTGGTACGAAGAAGTTTGATTTAACTATCTATTTCATATTTATGTCAGCAGCAACCCTTGAATATGCGACCATTATGCTCATAGTTGCAAAAACGGTGCAACAATGACTAATCACGAGTGCTCCTCTGCGGCCATACCTAGGTACAATATGTAGATTGTGCCTAAAACGCTAATGCATTTATAGCAACATCCCTTCATCTATGGAACAAAAGTATATTGAAACTTTTCTACCTCCTCGTTTTTCAAAATGATCGAGATCAAAGTTTGCTCTCTAAGGAAAACCGTCACAATGTAGTACATAAATATTTAAGAAAATCCAAAAATAATATGTGAAAATTGAACCTCTTACCTCTTGTTTTCGCAAGTCAATCCACCGGCTGCGTTACATCCTTTTGATGACACGTTCTATAATTCTAACAAAACAAACAAACAAAAGACATAAGATTACTTATTAATCTCTTCTTGAAAATTATGCAAAAAAAAAAAATACAAATCGCAACTTTCGGAGCTTCTTCAACATCTATTTTTTGAAAGTTGCTTCGGGAGGCCTACCGATAACTTCGGTCATTGTAGTATAATTGATCGCTATTCATAATATATAAATGTAATGATATAAGGTTCAGATCATACAGTATACGCTATGCGTAAAACTTTTTCTATCCAACTCCTCCGACCACTTTCATACCCCCCTTTAGAGCTCAGAAGCTTTACAATGGTGTCATGTCATGATATCCCATGAACAAATCCACTCATGAGGTTGAGAACTTGAGACGGAGCAAGAAAAAGTTATTTTCTTTTCTTCTCTTTTTCTTTTATCAAAGACAGTGGAAAACCCTTCCGCATATCAATAATAAGATTCAAGGAAACGAGTAATATAGAAAATGCAGAGAATGTAAGGGGGAAAAACAGAGCACGAAAAGTATGAATCGTCCATTAATTGGTTCATAGGTTTTAGGTTGGGTGGTACTTGAATTAACATATATACCGAGGTTGGAAACGGTCTAGCTAAAATAAGATATCACAAGTTACGCAAGCCTTTAGCGCAAGCTAGTGTTAAACACACAATTTAATAAGATAATCCCAGATATAATACTATTAGCTTAGACTTAGAGCTAATAAATTAGCTAAACCAAATGCATTAGTCTCGGTCTTGGGAGGTCTAATAATATCCTATCAACGACCTACATAACTACCATTCGAAATATGGAAATTTGTTTCTATATCCAAACTTTGAAACGGAATTATTTTAAGAGGAAAATGGGGCAGGGGTCGACTGCAGCAACCTCGCTGCGGGTGCATGACCCAGCCCCAACTAAACACAGGGAACCCCCCCTCCCCACACACACACACACAAACACATGTTTTACCCTCCTCGGTGCAGCATCGACCATGGTGCCATTAGCCTGTTATTTTAATCCCATCAATTTTCAAATTTGAGGGAAAAACAAATACAACTTCTATGTATTATAGAGACGGGTACCTATTTAACATTCCAATTGTACCCTTAGTTGTATTTTACATAGAAATTGTCTATATCCCCATAATTGAAAAATGGTTTATTTTAAACCCACAAGTTTCATGACTGTCAAATACCCCAAAATATTATTGAAATCTAGAAATACCGATCGGAAAGAAAAATATATATATGTTATGAATTTGGATAAAATGTTAAACTACAAAAAAAAATTGTCATGATTGTTAAAACAATGGTAAGAATTAATTAAATGTGTTTGTGTAATATGTGAAGATTCAGTGATATATGTTATGGTTCTGTAAATATTAATAAAATTAATGAAGCATGTCATTATTTGGTTAGCTACGTTAAAATGCATTGAGAAATGTGATTATTTCTTCATCCAATCTCTCTCTCTCTCTCTCTCTCCATGCCCTGACTCAATCTTGAAATCGATTTTCAATAATAAAATTTCTCATAAACTCTTAGATCTCATCTGATTTCTTATGAGTATTTGTTCTTCTCTTGGGATTGATAAATCTTGAGAGGTTTTTTATTGTAAACGTCGAGAATACTTTAATTTTATGAATTTAGGGTTTTTTGAATTGGAAACTTATGCAAGGGAAGAGCATACATTGATGAGAATGAATACAACAGTAGAGGAAACGAACAAGAAATGGGGAAAAAAGAGCAAATCCAAAGAGCAAATGAATAATAATAGAGCTAAAATGTGTTCTCAAATGAGTTTTAGATGAAGAAGAAACATAGAATTGTCAATTAATAATTAAATACAGTGGAAAACATTGAATGCTTATGTTGAGATAAGAGTATGGGTTCTAAGATTAAATGAATGTCAAAATATTGTTAAATAAATGGGTGCAAAAGTATAATACTAAACTTGACTTGAGATAGGTCCTAAAATATTTCATATACATGCCAAATATACTAGACTAGACACTATATGTCTTTGCTCAGCTATATGCGGGTCCAAAATATCAAACTTGACTTCATCTGGTCTTACAAAATTTGATGGAGTACATATAATATTAGCTAGACTTGAGATGAGGTCTTATAATATTTTATCAATGTACCATTCCAAACATATTAATGAATTGACTTGACTTGATGAGGGCCTATTCATTTTATAGTTGATCAGCACACTGGTCTGAGCCTTAGCCGATCATGCACCACTGAATTTATTCAATGGAAACAAAACATAGTAGACTTGACTATGCTTCCATATTAACGGAAAGACTTGTCTTGAGGTCTTATAATATTTGATAAAGTTTTCGCAATTAGCTTCATTATAAGATTTTTATATACAAGTGAAAGCCAATGGTGCATAGCCTAAGCAATGGCGTCATCAATGAGAACTGGAAACTTGAGGGGTGCATGCAGTAAAGAGACCGGTATGCGTCCGAACTCTCTATAAATTGAACACCACTCCTTGCATTATTTCCAATACAAAAAGAAAGGAATTAAGCAGAGTGTCACAGAGTTAAGATATGGGTGTGTGGTGCTATAACGTTAATAACGTAGGAGATCAATCCACAGTGGCTACCTATGGAGCTTCCGGGGAAAGGTATAGTGTTTTGGAGAGTACTAAAAAGGAGACTCCAGATTGGTGCATTGGCTACGACTACGATCCTTTGACTGTCAAAACCAAAGCGAGCGATCATGAGTTAACATGGAGAATTTATGACGCTGGCCAATGGAAACTACGTGTTTCTCTTCTTGTCGACGAAGAGACGAACAAATATCGTGAGCTAGGATACATTCATGTCTTGCGTAACTACGGACAGTTCAATGTTTGGGCATGTAACAATAGTATTGTGATTGAAAGCAATAACGAGAGATTAGGAAGAGCCAAAGATAAGGAGAAGTTTAGGTTTTTTCTAGTTACCGAGGATGGAATCACTGAGAGTAATGATCCTGCATGCATGATTAGTTACATGTTTGATTATAATTAATCTCGTGACTCCCAGTTACTATGTTATAATTATAATAATAGGAGAGCAGAGTTGGATGGCTATGTGATTGTTCCTCTCCTAACCGTATTGTGTGAGTGTCAATTTACTAGTTCCCTTTAAATCGTGTTTAATGTAGTGAATAATATTCAAATAATAAAGATTTGTCTCCGATTTGTATGAAGTTAATTTACATAGTAGTACGTATTGCTTATTACCTATTAGTGAGGGGAAGTAAATGAACGCTAGTTTAGACAAAAAGAATATTGTTGTGTTCAGATTAATCTTTGCTAGATCTAAGCCCGGTGGCTTGAAGCAGTAACCAATGACACAAAGTCGAGCAAAAGTGAGCCAATGGCGCATAAGTGTATGCACAAGGCATTGGTGAAGTGGTGAAGAGCTACGCGGACTGCGTATGGTGCAGAGCCACATGTGCATTTGGCAGTGAAGCGGTCAGAAGTAGGGTGATGTGCAGATCTGCTGCTGCATGGTTGCACGGTACTGGTGGTTGGATATTTGACCAAGATTAAAATTAAATACTACAAATTATGCAACCAAAGCATGTGAGTACACCATAATTAAGAACAGAGTTTTGTGATCCCTTGCAGAATGAGTCTCGGTGCACAGTCGATGATGATCTCCTCTTCAGGGTACTTCGAGCATTGTTGAGAATTGATGATTAGAGGTTATCATAGGGTCTTTTGTGGTTGATGATTAGAGGTTATGAAGCCGTGCTAGTGTTGAGAATTGATGCACTGTTTTTTGTTTTTGTTGGTGGAAACAGAAAGCTATAGGTGATCAAAATCAAATGCCAGGTTAGTGGACTGCTTCTGGCTGGTTTCATGGCACGGCCATTCTGCAATTGAGATGCGGCACCACGAAGGAAAAAATATGAGATGTTAAATTTTATAAATTATGATCCTTGGAAGCATTATTTCTACTATCCGCAACCCAACAACAGGACACTAGCCTTGCACTGTTACTGTGCTCTCTAAAGTGAGTTAACCAGTTTCCTAAGAGGCTCGCAGAGGGAAAAAATCAACAAAAAAAGTAGTATCATGCATGACCCAAAAGCAAGCGTGCACACGCGGGGGGGAGGGGGGGCTGCAATCTTTTGGAGCTTTAAAAGAGCTTATTATAGTTTACAGTTCGGGTAGTCCTTTTATAAGTGTAATGTGAAGGTATGAGTGCATAATAGAATGGGATATTTACCAAAAACCACCATGTACTTTAACACTTTTACCAAAAACCACCGTGGTTTACTTTTGGACAAAAAACCACACGTGGTTTCACACTTTTATGGAAAAACCACCTTATGGTTTCCAGAAAACCAAATACGGTTAACTTGTTGGGTTATTCTTGAAATATACCCATATTTGACATGCATATGACTTATAAAAGTAATTTTATACGCAAAATACCCTTCTCACCTTGTGGTTTTGAAAAATAACCTTTTTGTTTGGTTGCTGTAAAAAAGAGCATGAGAAAGGTATTTCGGGTATAGAGATACGTATACAAGTCATGTGCACGTCACATGTGAGTACATGAATATCTTTAAAAATTAGCAGTATCGGATTATTTTCCGAAACCCTGGGTTGGCTTTTTGTAAAAATGTGAAACCACACGGTGGTTTTCTATCAAAAAATAAACCACATCGCGGTTTTTCATAAAAATGTGAAACCACATGGTGATTTTTGGTAAATATCCAAAATAGAATTAAGAAAGTGTTGTATATATAAGAAGAGTTCCAAATCTGTGGTATATGCTCATCTTAGTGGTTATGCAATGATCATAAGATTCACAATATAGCCTATCTGTCACCTATGTAAAAGAGACCTATTCTCTTTGGAAAAAACCAATGTGCCATTAAGAACAATGATTTTGGCTGCTCCATCAGTCCATCTTTTCCCCTTTTTTCTTTCATATACATAAAAATTTCATGGAATATGTTTTACTTCGCTCTTGACTATATTTATGCCTTAAAGTTGAACATAATTCTGTATAGCAAATATATCCCCTTCTTTTAGACTTCTTCATGGTGTATGAGAACATGGAAGATGCCAACCGCTCATCTATATGGCAAACCCGTCTCTTGTCATAGTTTTTGAACCAAGAATTTGTCGCTTATTTGCTGTGGGTTGACGTCAAGTCGACAACCAGCCATAAAACTTTCCCCGATCTTTACTGAAGCTTTGCTTTATAGCCGACCCCATTTTGATGGGGAAGGATTAGATCATGATGATGATGATGGCACGTAACAATTTCATGAGTTTTCTACATCTACACCGATGCAGTCCACTACCATGTACAAAATTATAACGAAAACGAATATAAAAAAGAACAATGCTTGAAATGAATCCATTATCGCAAATAAGTATAAATTCCAAAATGATAAATTTCAATCACTTAATGATATTCGAGTGAGAGATTAGGTACTTTTAGAGCAATACTCCTCCTACACATATTTACATGATTACATTGTATCGTCCCTCGATATATATGTCCATAGATGGCCTTACTTTTTTGGTTCTAACACGGTCTAAAATTTCGGTGAAAATCTAAAACGTGCATCCAGCTCACTAGCAAATCAAGATTAGTAAACTGCATAATTACAAATTCAACAAAATTAATTTCAAAAGGAGTAGATGATTACCGATTGCAATTGTGTTTTCCAAATTTCATATCAATTAGATCGTCCGTTCTGGTCTTCCCCCATTTCAGTTCATCCCTTTAGCTCCAAATTTATTAGTCCTTCAAGGGCTAAATTTGCAAATGTATTATACATTTCGAAATGACATCATATGCTTCAAGTGTAAAGAAAATTAAGCCAAAAAGGGGGCACTTTTGCTCTCAAAGCAAACACCAAGAACGTATACTGTAATACTAAATGGAAGTAGCAAAAATTCCACAGAAAATGAAATTTGAGTAAAATTCGCACCGTTGTTAAACTGGATCCAAGGTCACGATCGCTGTTGGATCCGTCGGTTTCTCATCCGCATCCGATAAGCTCCTTCCCTCTAAGCCCGCTAAGGATCCGATTAAAAATCAAGGGAGGCTAGGGTTTAAAGGGAAGGTAGCGGGGCTATCAATTAATTTATTTCAGATTTTATCGTCGAGTTATGATTGGGACAACTTTTGGGAATTAACAGTTCTTTTTTTTAAAAAAACAGGAAAATGGCATTCGGTTAGAAATATTTAGCAATATGATGTTTTCTGTGTTATTAAAGAGAATTAACAATTTTTAATTAAAACCGCATTTTAAAGTGCGGTTTTAGACTTGGCCGCAAATCTTAATAGACTATAGAATACTTAACAAAATCATTTGTGCGAAATCAAAAACCGCACTTTAAAAGTGCGGTTTTAGTTAAAAACGGTTAATTCTCTAAAAATCCCCAACCAACGTTGTATTGCTAAATATTTCTAACCAAACACCATTTTGCTAGTTTTTAAAAAAAAACGGATAACTCCCAAAAATTGTCTGCATGCAAGAGGGAGACGGGAAGGGGCGGGAATAGGTGGTGTTGGAATAAATTTGAATTAATGAGAATAATAAATTAAGGAGAATGTAATTGCAAAATATTATATGGATGGATGCCATATTTGTGGTTAGATTTCATAGATGATTGTGGTTGTCATAATTGAACTTTGGAAAGATACCTTGTATATGGTTGGTTTCCATAGTTAACAATATTGACTTAATTAATTAAATGAAGTTAGTGGAAGTTGGAAAGCGTGGTTGTTTAATGCAATTATTGGAGGGCTATTTAGTGCATGTTAAATGTATTTAGTGGAAGCTGAAAAGTATGTTGTTTAATACAACTGATTGATGGCTATTAAGTGCATGTTAACTGCCTTTAGTGGAAGCTAAAAAAGCCTGGCTGTTTAATGCGGTTAATGGAGGGCTATTAAATGCAGTTAGTGGAAGATGTAGGCTATTGAACTCCCTCGTGTGCATCTATAAAT
Source organism: Agapanthus africanus (assembly GCA_030015575.1). Taxonomy (NCBI): domain Eukaryota; kingdom Viridiplantae; phylum Streptophyta; class Magnoliopsida; order Asparagales; family Amaryllidaceae; genus Agapanthus; species Agapanthus africanus. The sequence continues at coordinate 559,755,662 of JASDDO010000031.1, forward strand.
AGGTGCATTTCTTATTCCAAATATACGGAGAAAATAGACAGAAAAATACAATCTCTTTTCTGAGTTTTCTAGTTTCGAGTTCTAAAATTTAGGCTATCTAAAATAGCTTTCGAAGTGCTGGCTGCAAGTGCGTTGTTGGCTGGAGCTATATGATCCTACGAAGAATATTGCAGTACTCAGCGCAACAGATTTGTGGGGCAATATTTTCTTTGTAGGGTGTTTTTCGTCACCCCCATTGAGATGGGATACGCGCGTGCTTGTCAGGTGTACTACAGATTCTCCATACCTAGGGTAAGCGGGGGTTTATTGATTGTGGGTATCCGAATCTCCGGCAGCCGCGGACTAAACTGTCGTTAATTACCTCTCGCCTTTGGAGCGAGAGGACCTCCGATTGACGGGTCAAGCTGATCATGTGAACTCAATGTGCACGTGGGCGCACGGGCGCTGGCGCGGACGCTTTGGGCGCTAGCGCCTCACGTGCCTGGCACGTGGACGCTCGGGCGCTGGCGCTTTGGGCGCTCGGGCGCTGGTGCTTTGGGCGTGAGCACCTCACGTGCCCGGCACGTGGGCGCTAGCGTCTCACGTGCTCTGCACGTGGGCGCTGGCGCTGGGGTCGTGGACGCTCGAGCGCTGGCGCTTTGGGCGCGAGCGCCTCACGTGCCCGGCACGTGGGCGATCGGACGCTGGCGCTGGCATGCCCGGCACGTAGGCGATCGGGCGCTGGCGCTTTGGACACCGGGCGCTTGGACGCCGGCGAACAAAAAGGGCTTTTGGCCCCGAAAATAGGAGTTAAACTCTAAAAGATTTAGATTTGGAGTTGAACTTCTAAAAGATCTGGATTAGGAGTTAAACTCCTTTGAGAATTTGGGTCTTAACCTTCAGAGGTTCTTCTCTTTTAAGCCTTGGATCCTTCCCAAATGGGATCTTTGGAGATGAGTCTCCTTCCTCCTCTTCTGTTGGCCGGCTCTTGGAGAACAAGGGGGTGAGATTTTAAAAATCTCTCTTTTTTAAGATTTGATGGAAGATCCAAGCTCCCCTTTGTGGGTTTTGTGGTGAAAAACTATTTAGTTTTGGAAAAGGAAGAGTAAAACTCTTGATTTAATTCAAAAGAAAGAAGAAGGTTAAGAACCTTGAGGAAGGAGAAGGAGGCACAAAACCCTAGAGTTTTTAGAGAATGAAAAGTGTATTATTTATTCATTATCATGTTGCCTTATATAGGCTTACACATTTACATATAGCCCCTTGGGCTTTACAAAATAGTATTTTGCCCATCCCATGTGTCACGCCCCGCTTCCCAGAGTACGCTAAAATGGACACGTGACATAGCCAACCATGCTACCTGTGGGTAGGAAGTATCCATCCACAGTCACATTACGGTTGTAGAGATATCAAGAACAAAATAAAACTATCTAAAACATGTCCAACATCCAATATAACATGAGTCAAGAATAATAAAATGCGGAAGCGAAAGATCCAATACAAGATAACTGGAATGTATGTCCCATAATGCGGGCTCACATCAGGAATAAAATGCAGGAAAGAAAAGCTAGCTACTACAGACACTCACAGCTCAGCCTGTCGGCTGAAGTACTCCTGCTCGGGCTGCGACAGAGGTACAGAATCTGGGCCATGCAAAACCCAGAAGTCAGCGCGTCAAGTCATCAAGTAATAATATAATAAACAAGCAATGCGAATATAAACATGAATAAAGCAGGGGTAACAAAAATATGAATCAGAGCAGTGCAGGATAGTGTGCAGTGGGTAAAACTAAACTGTGCTATCAGGTTCTCTGTTCTAAAGTCTTGAAACCAAATTGATGAATCATCGATGTAACTCAATAGTATCCCGTACATACCCGGGACCACGGCCTCAATATTCTCGGTTGAAACCGAGACATGCCGCTAGGCACAAAACAGGAATGTGTACACTCAATAGTATCCCGTACATACCCGGGACCACGGCCACAATATTCTCGGCTGAAACCGAGACATGCCGCTAGGCACAAAACAGGAATGTGTACACTCAGAACAGGTAGTGAACTGTCGAGTTACAAGTCAGGTTTCACCTTTGATTTCCCCATACCCCCAAGTTATATGTGTATGTCAAGTCAGGTATCCCGAAATCAAGAAACTAATGCCAACACAGGATCAGGTAAACAGGTTTGTCTGGATAGACAACAGGAACGGTCCATGAGGACTACATGTGAGGTTTGTTGGCATTAGACACAAGATCAGATAACGGATCAGGTCATGGTACATCATGTCAAGTCAAGCAGTATACGGTACCATGTCGGGTCAATCAATGTGTAGATAGCAAGACAGGTCAAGAAGCAAGCGATATCATAGGTGTACTCACAATCAGTTATATAATCAAGCATGGGTATTAACAACATGAGATAAGCAATGAATTAAGCAATAGGCATATTCATTCAATTAGCAATACCGTTATCAATTGTGTCACAGAGATAATTTCAACCATATAAGAATGCAGTAAGATTATTATAGCCATTTAATCATGTTAACAAGTTTAAGACTTCATAGATGCAATGTTATACGTGTATATAGGTTCCACGAATGAAATCACAGTTTAAACATGTTAAATATATACGAGTGTCCGAATGAAGTAAAACGGTAGAAAAGGTGTCATAGGATACATTCAGTGAAAGTGTAATCAAAACATGTAAATGTGATTATTAGGTTCCAAATTAGTAATTACAACTGTAGGTTCCAAGTTTTGAAAGATAGATGATATTTAACAATATTGAACATGAAAAAGTGGGAAATTATAATACCAAAATTAAATTGCGGATTTTAGGATGTCATTAATTATAAGTAAATATTGTTTAGCATGTAGCAAGGGTTACTTGCCTCGACGGGTCGCGAACCGGGAATACGGAACGATAAACGTCGGCGGGGAAAACTCGCGACGGGCGCACGGTTCACGGAATGAACCCAAACGACGAACAATGGAACCACACGGGTCGGGTACCTCGCTGGAACGTCGGGTTACGTCGTTGGCATCGTCGGATTCCGGCCAAGGAATGAACAGTGAATGTCAAGACATGTAATCAAGAAGTGAAAAGAAAAACAGAGAAGAAAGGAAGGAGGATCTGAGAAGGGTGCTCACGATGATCCGTGGGACGGGTGGTGACGGTCGACCTTGTCGACGGAGCTCCGGCGGTGGCCTACGACGACAACGAAAGAAGTGTTTTCAGATCAAGAACCAGATCAGCAAGGAAAAGAAGAAAGGAGGAGGTGAGGGGATGTGAAACTCACCGAGGGGTGCTTGCGAGGCCGGGGACACGGGGACGGGGTCACCGGCGGCGACTCACGGCGGTGCGACGGTGTGCAGGGGGTGCAGGTGGCCGCGGTGAAGGTGCAGGGTGTACGGGGGTTGATGAAGGAGGATGTGGATGAGACGAGGTTGAGGAGGCGAGGATGCTGGTGACGGTGGTACCGGCGTTGGGGCTGCGGCGGCGAGGAGGGAGGCGGCGGTAGCTAGGGTTCGCTGGGGTTTTTTGGGTTTACGTGGGGAAAAAATGGAATATATGAGGGGGAGAGAGAGAGATATAGGGGAGAGAGAGAGAGAAAGATACGGGAGAGAGAGAGAGAGAGAAGAGAGAGAGAGAGAGCGACGGGAGAGAGAGAGGAGAGAGGTAGAGAGAGGAGGTGGGGCCCACGGGAAAACGAGTTGGTGATTGGCTGGGAGAGATTAGAGGTTAGGAATCAGATTATAAAAGATTTAAAAGATTATATATGAACAGTAAAAATATATGGTTAATTTAGAAATATACGATGGTTTAAATATATTAAAAATTTGGGATTTTGGCGCAAAGTAAAACATTTCCAAATTGCGCCCGGGTCGGGTCCAAAAATTTGAAATTGAAATAATAGGATTTTAAGCGGGATCCAAAAGTGAAAATGAAGTATTTTACAATCAAAAAGCATACCCCCAAAACGGACACACGTACGTGCACGTAGCCGTCCAAACTCGCCCGTTTCACTGAACGGGACGAGAACACGACGCACGGACGCTACAACGGGGTTAGGGGTGTCAAGCAGACCAAGATGAATATTTTTAATTTTATTTTAGATGCCATAAATTGTTATATGCATAAATGAATTTGCCGGGTAAAATTTTACAGTAAGTAACAATCAAGCAAGATAAATGAAATGAGTGTCACACTACGTTCAAACGGTAACTGGAATTAGTAGCATTGGGCTCGGGTGTTACATTATACCCAACTACAAAAAGAATTTCGTCCTCGAAATTCCAAGAATACCAAGATAGAAAAACTACAAGAAAAGGTGAGGAAACTTCTGCCGGATTTCATCTTCTCGTTCCCAAGTGAACTCTCCATGCGAGCGATTACCCCAAGAAACAAGCACAAGAGGGATCACCTTGTTCTTAAGAACCTTTTCCTTTCGATCCACGATTTCAATCGGTCGCTCCTCAAAAGTCAAGTCTTCTCGTACTGTTAGCTCCGAATGATCCAATACATGCGTTTCATCTCGAACATACCTACGGAGTTGAGATACGTGAAACACATCGTGCACATTCGCCAAGGACTGCGGTAACGCCAAACGATACGCTACCTCACCAACACGCTCCAAGATCTCAAAGGGTCCAACGAATCGAGGACTTAGCTTTCCTTGACTTCCAAAACGAATCACCCCTCTAGTCGGTGATATCTTCAAGAATACCAAATCACCCACGGCGAACTCTAGAGGTCTTCTCGACGTATCTGCCCAACTCTTCTGTCGGTCTTGTGCTGCCTTCATATGATTTCTGATAGTGTTAACCTTCTCAACTGTCTGCACAACCAAATCTGGTCCCAACAATCTTCGTTCACCGACATCGTCCCAGCAAACAGGTGAACGGCACTTACGACCATACAAAGCTTCAAATGGAGCCATCTGGATAGTTGCCTGAAAACTGTTGTTGTAAGAAAACTCCACCAAATGTAGATGATCCTCCCAAGACCCCTTGAAGTCCAACATGCATGCTCTCAACATATCCTCAAGAGTTTGGATCATTCTCTCCGACTGACCATCAGTTTGAGGATGATAAGCTGTGCTAAACTTCAATCGAGTCCCCAAACTTTCCTGTAAACTCCTCCAGAAGTGTGATAAGAACCGAGTGTCCCGATCGGACACAATGCTCACCGGTACTCCATGCAATCTTACAATCTCTTGCATGTACCGTTTTGCCAAAGTCTCTGTTAATTGACCAACCCGGAAAGGAATGAAGTGAGCAGCCTTGGTCAAACGATCAACAATTACCCATACATCATTGCTGCCTTTTGGACTCCGCGGTAAAGCCGTCACGAAATCCATGGTTATATGTTCCCACTTCCACTGAGGAATCGGAAGTAGTTGCAATAAACCAGCAACCCTTTGATGTTCAGCCTTAACTTGCTGACACACCAAGCACTTTGCCACAAAGCGAGCAATCTCCCGTTTCATGCCTTCCCACCAGAAATGCTGTCGAATATCTCGGTACATCTTTGTGCCTCCTGGATGTACAGAATAAGCTGAACTGTGTGCCTCCTTCATAAGCTCTTCACGAATATCTCCCTTTGGCACACACAAACGGCTACCATACCTCAACGAACCATCTTCGTGAATCAATAAATCTGTTCGTAGTCCGGCTTCAACCTGTTCTCGAAACTTTTGCAGTCTAGGATCCTGCGATTGTGCTGCTTTAATATTCTCGATCAACGATGACTGTACCTGCAGCTGCATCAACTGTCCCGTAGAATGCGGTAGCACAACCTCCAAGTCAAATCTTCGAAAATCTTCAACGATCTCCTTCTGCGTAGTTAACATCTGAATTGCTGGTAACCGACTAAGCGCATCCGGCACGACGTTAACCTTCCCCGGATAGTACTTAAGATCAAGATCGTAGTCAGCCATCAGCTCCAACCATCTACGCTACCTCATATTAAGCTCTTTCTGTGTGAACACGTACTTCAAGCTCTTATGATCAGTAAAAACTTCGACCCTTTCGCCCAAAAGGCAGTGTCTCCAAATCTTCAAAGCGAAAATCACAGCCGCAAGCTCCAAGTCATGAGTTGGGTAATTCTTCTCATGGGTCTTCAACTGTCTCGATGTGTACGCTACAACCTTCCCATGCTGCATCAAAACACATCCCAATCCTTTCCCAGATGCGTCGCTGTGAATCACCAATCCTCCGGAATTGTCTGGCACGGTCAGAATAGGGGCGGTTATCAATTTCTGCTTCAACGTCTCGAAAGCTAACGCACACTTATCCGTCCATACAAAAGGTACCTTCTTGCACGTAAGCTTGGTCAACGGCTCCGCCAAACGAGCAAAGTTCTCCACAAATCTCCTGTAATATCCGGCGAGTCCAAGAAAACTTCTTATCTCCGCAACATTCTTTGGAATCGGCCAATCTCGCACTGCTGAAATCTTTTCTGGATCGACGGCAATTCCATTGCCAGACACAACATGCCCCAAAAACTTTACTTCTTCCAGCCAAAACTCGCACTTACTCATCTTCGCATATAACTTCTCTTCTCTCAATGTCTGCAGTGCAATCTTCAAATGTTCAGCATGCTCCTCAAAACTCTTCGAATAAACCAGAATATCGTCAATAAAAACCACGATAAACTGGTCCAAGAACGGTGAAAAGCTTCGGTTCATCAAGTCCATGAATACTGCCGGCGCATTAGTTACTCCGAAGGGCATCACTAAGTACTCATAATTTCCATACCGAGTTCTGAACGTTGTCTTGCAAATATCTTCTGTTTTCACCCGGACCTGATGATATCCGGATCGCAAATCCAGCTTTGAGAATACCCTCGCGCCACTAAGCTGCTCGAAAAGTTCGCCAATACGAGGGATTGGGTACTTGTTCTTAATAGTCACCCGGTTTAATTCTCGATAGTCGATGCACATCCTCCTTGTGCCATCCTTCTTCTTTACTAGAAGAACTGGAGCTCCCCAAGGCGAGTTACTGCTTCGAATCCAACCCTTCTCAAGCAATTCAGCAACCTGTTTCTTGACTTCTTCCAACTCTACTGGTGCCATTGGATAATACGCTTTGGATACTGGCGCTGCACCAGGAATAAAATCAATTATGAACTCCACGCCTCGCTTCGGCGGTAAACCCGATATATCTTCAAACACGTCCATAAAATCGCAAACAACAGCCGGCTCTTCACTTAAATCAACTTCCATTGCTGCAAGAATATCATTTGTCGGCCTAGCCCTAAACTCGACTGGCCCGACAGAACTGCTTCCTCCAGTGAAGGTAAACTCGGGATGTTCGGGAATCTGGAAAATTACTTTCTTTGCCCTACAATCAATGTGAGCGTGGAAAGTGCCAAGAAAATCCATTCCCAAGACGACTTCATAGCTGCCCGTATCAATCACCAAGAAATCTGCAAAAAGCTCCCGTCCGCACACAACAACTGTACAATCTTTACATTCCCTACTAGCTATGATTTTCCCATTCCCAGTGTGTATGTCCCAGAAACTAGACAGGGTCGTGTAGTCAATCGAGTGTGTAGTTAAAAACTTGGATGACATAAAACAATGGGATGTACCAGAATCAAATAACGCTAATGCGGGAAAACCACGAACGAGTAGAGTACCTAAAACAACTTCTCCTGACGCCTTAGCTTCTTCTGCTGTCAAGGTAAAAGCTCGAGCCTGATTAGGTCCTTGAGTCAGCTGTTTCTGCCCCTGGAACGGTCTCTGCGGAGGCTTCTGAAAATTATCCCTCGTACGAAGCTTCGACGGACAAGCACTAACGGCGTGATCAGCCGCTCCACAAACCAAACAAAGTCCCAGCCTCCTTCGACAATCCTTTTGCATGTGGCCAGGTAAATTGCAATAGTTACAGGTCATGCTCTTTCTTCGATCGACGATCACTGGCTTCTTCATGAGTGCTACACCTCGACGGTCCACTGGAATACCTCTGCGACCATGAGCTCGGTTAGGTATAAATGCTGGCTTCCTTACCGCAACTGCTGTCTGCTGCAAACTCCCCTTCATCCCAGATAAACTCTGCTGCTCTCGAGCTGCCGCAAGTACTTGTGAGAAAGTGGTCAAACCCAGGGAGACGATCTGCCTCTGGATGTCCACGTCCAAGCTGCGCATGAACCTCCGTACCCTGTCTGCATCGTTGGCAACTAAAGGTCCAGCGAATCTACTGAGTCTTGTCCATTCTGCTGCATGCACATCCACGGGTGCTCCCTTCTGCTTTAGCCCGATGAATTTCTCTTCCATTTCCTCCCGTGCAGTCCGCGGGAAGAACTTCTCCAGGAAACTCTTTGAAAAATCCGCCCACTTGATCGGCTTGGGCAAACGGTTCTCCTCCACAAGCCACCATTCTCGGGCGTAGTCCACTAACTGAATGCGTGCCACATCAACTCTTTTCTCATCTGGAATCTGTGCCGCAATAAGCAAGTTCTCTGTGTCAACTAGCCACTGCTCTGCTGGCAACGGCTCCTCCAAACCAGTAAATGTAGACGGACCCAAACGTCTGAAATCTGCTACGGTCCCTACTCGGTCAACTGGTTTAGCTCCAACATTGTTCACAGACTGCTGAAAGATCTGCAAACCTTCCTGAAACGATTCCGCTTGCTGTTGTATCAGCTCGGTCTGTTTCTTTTGATTCTCCAGCATTCCTCTTATCACTCCAAGCATGGCGGCTTCGTCCACACGCCTCTGGTACGTCTTCAAATTCTTACCGGCCATATTCCTGAAATCAAAACACCCAACATTAGCATGATGATAGATTATGAATATAGATCAAGGCTAGAACTCCAAGATACTTAAATAGAGTGCCGCATTGTAACTATACCGCGGTATCATAGCCACAATTACATAACTCCACCCAAGTCGCCTAAGTCCTAGAGATAACAAGGAATCAGGTTTCCGAGTCGATATGCAAGGGAAGTTTGCACATCGCAAAAGATATAATCAGGAAGAATGTGATTCAAGAATGGTAAAACGGCAAGGTGGCAGGACATGTTTCCTAGACATGGGTATTCTGATTCGTGTATTGGGTACAATACCCAACTACAAAAGAATCAACCCGACTATCCTATGGCTCTGATACCAAAAGAACCATGTCACGCCCCGCTTCCCAGAGTACGCTAAAATGGGCACGTGACATAGCCAACCATGCTACCTGTGGGTAGGAAGTATCCATACACAGTCACATTACGGTTGTAGAGATATTAAGAACAAAATAAAACTATCTAAAACATGTCCAACATCCAATATAACATGAGTCAAGAATAATAAAATTAGGAAGCGAAAGATCCAATACAAGATAACTGGAATGTATGTCCCATAATGCGGGCTCACATCAGGAATAAAATGCAGGAAAGAAAAGCTAGCTACTACAGACACTCACAGCTCAGCCTGTCGGCTGAAGTACTCCTGCTCGGGCTGCGACAGAGGTACAGAATCTGGGCCATGCAAAACCCAGAAGTCAGCGCGTCAAGTCATCAAGTAATAATATAATAAACAAGCAATGCGAATATAAACATGAATAAAGCAGGGGTAACAAAAATATGAATCAGAGCAGTGCAGGGTAGTGTGCAGTGGGTAAAACTAAACTGTGCTATCAGGTTCACTGTTCTAAAGTCTTGAAACCAAATTGATGAATCATCGATGTAACTCAATAGTATCCCGTACATACCCGGGACCACGGCCTCAATATTCTCGGTTGAAACCGAGACATGCCGCTAGGCACAAAACAGGAATGTGTACACTCAATAGTATCCCGTACATACCCGGGACCACGGCCACAATATTCTCGGCTGAAACCGAGACATGCCGCTAGACACAAAACAGGAATGTGTACACTCAGAACAGGTAGTGAACTGTCGAGTTACAAGTCAGGTTTCACCTTTGATTTCCCCATACCCCCAAGTTATATGTGTATGTCAAGTCAGGTATCCCGAAATCAAGAAACTAATGCCAACACAGGATCAGGTAAACAGGTTTTTCTGGATAGACAACAGGAACGGTCCATGAGGACTACATGTGAGGTTTGTTGGCATTAGACACAAGATCAGGTAACGGATCAGGTCATGGTACATCATGTCAAGTCAAGCAGTATACGGTACCATGTCGGGTCAATCAATGTGTAGATAGCAAGACAGGCCAAGAAGCAAGCGATATCATAGGTGTACTCACAATCAGTTATATAATCAAGCATGGGTATTAACAACATGAGATAAGCAATGAATTAAGCAATAGTTCAATTAGCAATACCGTTATCAATTGTGTCACAGAGATGATTTCAATCATATAAGAATGCAGTAAGACAATTATAGCCATTTAATCATGTTAACAAGTTTAAGACTTCATAGATGCAATGTTATACGTGTATATAGGTTCCACGAATGAAATCACAGTTTAAGCATGTTAAATATATACGAGTGTCCGAATGAAGTAAAACGGTAGAAAAGGTGTCATAGGCTACATCATCAGTGAAAGTGTAATCAAAACATGTAAATGTGATTATTAGGTTCCAAATTAGTAATTACAACTGTAGGTTCCAAGTTTTGAAAGATAAATGATATTTAACAATATTGAACATGAAAAAGTGGGAAATTATAATACCAAAGTTAAATTGCGGGTTTTAGGATGTCATTAATTATAAGTAAATATTGTTTAGCATGTAGCAAGGGTTACTTGCCTCGACGGGTCGCGAACCGGGAATACGGAACGATAAACGTCGGCGGGGAAAACTCGCGACGGGCGTACGGTTCACGGAATGAACCCAAACGACGAACAATGGAACCACACGGGTCGGGTACCTCGCTGGAACGTCGGGTTACGTCGTTGGCATCGTCGGATTCCGGCCAAAGAATGAACAGTGAATGTCAAGACATGTAATCAAGAAGAGAAAAGAAAAACAGAGAAGAAAGGAAGGAGGATCTGAGAAGGGTGCTCACGATGATCCGTGGGACGGGTGGTGACGGTCGACCTCGTCGACGGAGCTCCGGCGGTGGCCTACGACGACAGCGAAAGAAGTGTTTTCAGATCAAGAACCAGATCAGCAAGGAAAAGAAGAAAGGAGGAGGTGAGGGGATGTGAAACTCACCGAGGGGTGCTTGCGAGGCCGGGGACACGGGGATGGGGTCACCGGCGGCGACTCACGGCAGTGCGACGGTGTGCAGGGGGTGCAGGTGGCCGCGGTGAAGGTGCAGGATGTACGGGGGTTGATGAAGGAGGATGTGGATGAGACGAGGTTGAGGAGGCGAGAATGCTGGTGACGGTGGTGCCGGCGTTGGGGCTGCGGCGGTGAGGAGGGAGGCGGCGGTAGCTAGGGTTCGCTGGGGGTTTTTGAGTTTACGTGGGGAAAGAAATGGAATATATGAGGGGGGGAGAGAGAGAGATATAGGGGAGAGAGAAGAGAGAGAGAGAGTGACAGGATAGAGAGAGGAGAGAGAGCGACAGGATAGGTGGGGCCCACGGGAAAACGAGTTGGTGATTGGCTGGGAGAGATTAGAGGTTAGGAATCAGATTATAAAAGATTTAAAAGATTATATATGAACAGTAAAAATATATGGTTAATTTAGAAATATATGATGGTTTAAATATATTAAAAATTTGGGATTTTGGCGCAAAGTAAAACATTTCCAAATTGCGCCCGGGTCGGGTCCAAAAATTTTAAATTGAAATAATAGGATTTTAAGCGGGATCCAAAAGTGAAAATGAAGTATTTTACAATCAAAAAGCATACTCCCAAAACGGACACACGTACGTGCACGTAGCCGTCCAAACTCGCCCGTTTCACTGAACGGGACGAGAACACGACGCACGGACGCTACAACGGGGTTAGGGGTGTCAAGCAGGCCAAGATGAATATTTTTAATTTTATTTTAGATGTCATAAATTGTTATATGCAGAAATGAATTTGCCGGGTAAAATTTTACAATAAGTAACAATCAAGCAAGATAAATGAAATGAGTGCCACACTACGTTGAAACGGTAACTGAAATTAGTAGCATTGGGCTCGGGTGTTACACCATGCCTCATGTGCTCATTTCCATGCATAAAAATTTACATCAAAATTATTTATTACATGATTTTTATCTTGGCATGGGGGAGGCCGGCCGCGGGGCTCGACTTGGGCATGGGCCCACTTGTTTGGGCTTGGGCCCGCTTATTTGGGGTTGACCTTGACTTTGACCCGGTCAACTGGGGTGCAAATTTTGACTCCAACAAAGTGCCCCCATCAATAAATGCACACCGCGCATATGAGTTGTGTGCATGAAATTAATGGATCTTGAAGCTGGACTTCGAGGTGGAACATCATTCCGGGGGCGGAGCATCTCTCGGGGAGCATGATTCCCGGGGATCGGAGCATCATTCCGTTTTGCGGAGCATAATTCCAGGGATCGGAGCATTATTCCGATGAGCGGAGCATGATTCCAAAAGGGGTCGGAGCATAATTCCGACGGGCGGCAGACATTCTGACCGATGCATAATTTTGATGCAGAGGTTGATTCCCAGGCAAAGCATAATTCCGACAGGGAATGCAGATACTCCGAGGCGAAGCATGATTTCGGCACGGGGTATATTCTGAGACAAAATATGATTCCGACGCAGAGCTTGTTAGTCGATATGATTCCGAGGCGGAGCATAATTCCGACGGGGAGGTTGCTGGTCGACTTGATTCCGAGTCCAAGCATAATTCCGACGAGGAGGTTGCTGGTCGACTTGATTCCGAGTCGAAGCATAATTCCGACGGGGAGGTTGCTTGTTGACTTGATTCTAGGACGGAGCATAATTCTGACGAGGAGGTCGCTGGTTGATTCCGAGCCAAAACATAATTCCGACAGGGAAGGCAGATACACTGAGGCGAAGCTTGATTTCGATGCGGGGTACACTCTGAGACGAAGGATGATTCTGACGCAGAACTTGTTAGTCGACTTGATTCCGAGACGGAGCATAATTCCGACGAGGAGGTCGTCGGTTGACTTGATTCCGAGTCGAAGCATAATTCCGACATGAAGGTCGTTGGTTGACTTGATTCCGAGTCGAAGCATAATTCTGACGAGGAGGTCGCTGGTCGACTTGATTCCGAGTCGGAGCATAATTCCGACGGGGAGGTAGCTGGTTGACTTGATTCCAGGACGGAGCATAATTCGGACGAGGAGGTCGCTGGTTGACTTGATTACAGGACGGAGCATAATTCCGACGAAGAGGTCGCTGGTTGATTCCGAGCCGAAGCATAATTCCGACAGGGAAGGCAGATACACCAAGGCGAAGCTTGATTTCGACGCGGGGTATACTCTGAGACGAAGCATGATTCCGACTCAGAGCTTGTTGGTCGGATTTGATTTGGGTTGACATCAACATCGCTATACTAGAATATGGTATCAGGAGCGAATCATCATCTGTCATGAGAGGATTTGGGGATTTGGTTTTGGTTTGGCATCTGTATTGCTGCACTGGAATAATTCCAGGAGCAACTCATCATTTTCTCCGGGAGGATTTGGGAATTGGTTTTTGGGTCGGCATCAGCACCGCTACACTGGAATATGGTATCAGGAGCGAATCATCATTTGCCTTTCCCTGTTGGGAAGCGATGGCTTAGGAGACAGATTTAAATCCCCATCACCTAAGACTTTTCAATTTTATGGGTCGTACGGGTCTCATAAAAGCATTTTCTCCCTACGAGTCGTAAGGATCCCGTAGGTGCATTTTCTCCTTAGGAGTCGTGAGAGCCCCCAAGTGTGTTTTTCCTTTATGAGTCGTAAGGATCCCACGAAAGCGTTTTCTTACGAGTCGTAAGGATCTCGCAAGTTTCGTTCTCCTCATGCATCGTGAGGACACATGAGTGGATTTCCCTCGTTCCCAGTTTAATGACTTAGGGGTCATCTGTTTCCAGTTTAACGACTTAGAGGTCATCTATTCCCAGTTTAAATACTTATGGGTTTATTGTGCCCAGTTTAACGGCTTAGAGGTCATCTGTTCCCAGTTTAACGACTTAGAGGTCATCTATGCCCAGTTTAACGACTTAGAGGTCATATGTTCCCAGTTTAAAGACTTAGGGGTCTATTGGATTGGAGTTTGGAATTTTGGGGTTAGGGTAGGTATCAGCATTGCTAACACTGAAGCACATGTGCCAGGAGAAATTCATCATTTGCCTTTCCCTGTTGGGGAGCTGTTCGCCGCCGAAAAACGCGACCGGGACGTAGGGACGTCTGGCCTGAATTTTGGGGGGCAGATACTATTTGGTTTTATCCGTCCACCTCTCTGAAGATTCCAAGTTGATTTATAGCACTATGTATCGAAGGTTTAGACGGATGCGGACGATGTAGCAGACTTCGTCAGATTCCCCCTCATTGTGAGGGGTTTTTGATTGTGGGGATGCTCTTCCCTGCAGTTAATTACGCTACCGTATCGCGGTAACCACTTTCTCATTCTCCAGATGGTCACTTCGTGTCGTGTATGTTTGTTTTGTTTTTGGTTGCCCGTGGATTGTATACGGAAACTAATTTATGTTGTCTCCCGTAAGGCGTGGATTAGTCCAAATCCGTATTTTCTTAGATTTGGCTTTGGGTTGGTTTAAGGATCGTTAATCTCTTTGAGATTAAGATCAACTTAAACATCTGTTGAGGATACGTTAGTCTAATTTTAGACTAAGATCTACTCAACGGGGTTTGGGATCATTTAGATCCGATGACAGAGCATTTTGGGCTCTATCGTCTTATTTTAGGGACGTTGCGGTCTATTGGGTTTAAGGACGTCATAGTCCGTGGCAGTTTAGAGACATCATAGTCTGTAAAGTTTAAAGACATCATAGTCTATGAGTTTATGGATCTCATAGTCCGTAAAGTTTAAAGACATCATAGTCCATGAGTTTAAGAACCTCATAGTAAGTAAAGTTTAAGAATATCATAGTCCATGAGTTTAAGGATCTCATAGTCCGTTTTAAAGACATCATAGTCTGGTATATTTGTTTCACAATTTGAGGATGCGCCAAAAGTTTTTGGTTATTGGGACCCTCCATCTCTCTGAAGACGTTGAAAAATTACAACATGTATCAGAGGTATGAAGAAATGTACCCTTGAACCAATGTTGGTTGGGAGATCTATAGTCAAGTTTGGGACCAAGATCAATTAAAAGATTGTGGGCACATGGGCTCAGTTAATCTGAATTAGGGATTTGTGGCCAACTTGGACTCAGCCCACTCAGTTTTGAATAAAATATTGAACATTTATTTGGGCTCAGTCTCTTTTTATTTAACAATGCTGAGCATTGATTTGGGTTCTGACACCCCTTTTTCTTTTGTCTTTTACTGAGTGTTGAACGATTTTATGATGCTGGGCTTTATTTAAAGAACACTTTGTGTTCCTTCAGCGCACACGTGAGGAGCACGTGGAGCGCTTGGCGCTGAGCACCGGACTTAAAGCGCTGAGGCGCTTCTTTTGAAATAACGCACACGTGAGGAGCACGTGGTGCGCTGGCGCTGAGTGCCAGACTTGGAGGCGCTTCTTTATAAAATAGCGCACACGTGAAGAGCACATGGTGCGCTTGGCGCTGAGCGCTAGACTTGGAGCGCTGAAGCGCTTCTTTGGCAGTTATGGTCAATCTGTGCTCTGAGAATTAAATTCTCGTTTATAAGAGATTTTGTCTCACAGATCTAAGTTCTTCCTTATGAGGTACTATTGTAAGGTGTTTTTGGTCACCCCATTGAGATGGGAATACGCACGCGCTTGTCAGGCGCACTACAGATTCCCCCTGCCTAGGATAGGCTGGGGTTTATTGATTGTGGGGATCCGAATCTCCAGCAGCCGCGGACTAAGCTGCCGTTAATTACCCCCCGCCTTTGGAGCGAGGGAACCTCCGATTGACGGGTTAAACTCATCATGCGAACTCAATGTGCAGTGTTGTGTTTTTGAAGGGGTTTTGGATATATCGTAGGCCCCGTAGAGTATGTGTGTGTGTGTGTGAAAAAGGGAAAGGGCATCCAAAGGATGCGTGCGAAAAAGCGCCAGCGCTTTTGGGTGCTAGCGCTTTGAGCGCAAGAGCGCTAGCGCTCTGAGCGCTAGTGCCCCCCACGTGCCAGGCATGTGGGCACTCGGGCGCTAGCGCTCTGGGCGCAAGAGCGCTAGCGCCCCACGTGTCAGCATGTGGGCGCTCGGGCGCTAGCGCTCTGAGCGCTAGTGCCCCACGTGTCGGCGCTCGGGCGCTAGCGCTTTGGGAGCTAGCGCCCCACGTGTCGGCACGTGGGTGCTCGGGCGCTAGCATTTTAAGCGCAAGGGCGCTAACGCTTTGGGCGCTCGGGAGGCAAAAGGGACTTGGTCCCTGCAATGGGAGTTGTACTCCCAGAAAGGAGCACTTATTATTCTGTGTGTGTGTGTGTGTGTGTGTGTGTGTGTGTATAGGATATTTTGAAGCTGATGAAGGGGCTTCTCCCCTTGATCCCTAGTTCTTCCCCAAAGTGGGGTTTCTGGAGATGGGTCCCCTTCTTCTTCCTGTCGTTTGGCCGGATCTTGAAGATCAAGAGATGTGAGATTTTAAAATCTCTTCTTTTTGAGATCTGAAGGAAGATCTGAATTCCCCTTTGTGGGTTTTATGGTGAAAAACTATTTAGTTTTGGAAAAGAAAGAGTAAAACTCTTGATTTAATTCAAAAGAAAGAAGAAGGTTTAGAATCTTCAGAAAGGGAGAAGAGACACAAACCCTAGATTTTGAGGGGAATGAAAAGTCTATGCTTTATTCATCATCACGTTGCCTTATATAGGCTTACATATTTACATATAGCCCCTTAGGCTTTACAAAATGACATTTTGCCCATCCCATGTCTCATGTGCATTTTCTTTTTGCACATAAGCCATGGGCTTATAAAAATTTGGCTTTATGCCCATTTTGTTTACATTCATGCATAAAAAAAATTACATAAAAATTATTTATTACACGATTTCATTTTGGCATGGGGGAGGGTCGGCCGCTTCATGTTCGGACTCGACCTGGGCAAGGGCCCACTTGATTTGGGCCTGGGCCCACCTGGCTTGGGGTTGACCTTGACTTTGACCCGGTCAACTGGGGTGCAAATTTTGACCCCAACAAAGTGCCCCCCATCAATAAATGCACACCACATATGTGAGTCGTGTACATGAAATTGATAGATCTTCTTTCGTGTGGAGGCGACTTGCTTTGGTTCCGACTTTTTGGGATGCACTGCCCTTTTTACGACATGGACGGTCGATGTTTGCGTCTTCGAGGCGGAGTATCCATGATAGACGTTTTCCTGGCGCAGAGTGTTTTGGTTCTCGCTTTGTAGGAAGCCTGTACTGCCCTTTTTGCGACATGGACGGTCGACGCTCTGATTCGGAACGATTTGGTTCCCGATTTGTGGGAAGCCTGCACTGCCCTTTTTACGACATGGACGGTCGATGATTGATTTGACTTGCTCTGCTTCTTGCAGTGACAGGGGTGAACTTGACTTGCTCCACTTCTTGCAGTGTCGAGATTGGATTCTGACTTGCTCCGCTTTCTGCGGTGTCGGAGTTGAAGTTGACTTATTGATTGTGATTTGGGTTGACATCAGCATTGCTGCACTGGAATAATACCAGGAGCAACTCATCATTTGCCCGGGGAGGATTTGGGGATTTTGGTTTTTGCTTAGCATCAGTATCGCTACACTGGAATATGGTACCAGGAGTGAATCATCATTTGCGCTTGCTTATCAGGAAGAGATGGCTTAGGAGATAGGTTTTAGGTCCCTATCACCTAAGACTTTTCAATTTTGTGAGCTGTAAGGGTCTCACAATGCATTTTCTCCTTACGGGTCGTAAGGATCCCGTAGGTGTATTTTCTCCTTAGGAGTTGTGGGGACTCCTAAGTGTGTTGCTCCTTTGTGAGTCGTAAGGATCTCACGCGGGAATTTTCTCCTCACAAAGTCGAGAGAACTTTGTGAGTGCATTTCATCTCTTTTTTACGAGTTTGCGTCCTTTCGGGTTTTCACAAACTCGCCGGCAGTCCTGCTGTTTTTACTCACGGAGCCCTTTCGGGTTTTCATCCGTGCCTATTTTGGTTGTGGACATACCATTTTATTTTTTATTTTTTTGGTGGGACTTTGAATGTGGTCTCACCGGTAGGACTTGGGAGAGATTGGGGTTGTTTTACGCCCGTAGATTGTATACGGTTTTGCAGGATGTATGATCCAGACCGTAGAGCCGGAAAAATTTTAGGACTTTGTCGGCGTCTGCATCGCTGCACTGGAATATGGTACCAGGAGCGACTCATCATTCGCCGTTGGGATATGGGATTTGGAATTTGGTTGGCGTCTGCATCGCTGCACTGGAATATGGTACCAGGAGTGACTCATCATTCGCCATTGGGATTTGCGTTTGGAATTTGGTTGGCGTCTGCATCGCTACACAGGAATATGGTACCAGGAGTGACTCATCATTCGCCATTTGAGAGTTTGGGTTTTATTGGCGTCTGCATCGCTGCACTGGAATATGGTACCAGGTGCGACTCATCATTCGTCGTTGCCTATTGGGAAGCGATGGCTTAGGAGACAGGTTATCACCTAAGGCTTTTCAATTTTATGGGCCGTAGGGTCCCATAAAAGCATTTTCTCCCCACGAGTCGTAAGGATCCCGTAGGTGCATTTTCTCTTTAGGAGTCGTGAGGACCCCCAAGTGTGTTTTTCCTTTGTGAGTCGTAAAGATCACATGCGGGGATTTTCTCCTCACGTATCGTGAGGACACATGAGTGGGTCTTCCCAAATGGAGCATAATTCCAAGGGCGGAGACCAACCACGTAACTGGTGATTAGGGTGGGGCATGGGTATGATGAGAATTATTTGAGCCAATAGATTGTATACGGTAGTCAATTTGGGGACTGGCCGTAGGGCCAGAAGAATTTTGGGAAACTGGATTTTTGTTGGCGTCTGCATCGCTGCACTGGAATATGCTACCAGGAGCGACTCATCATTCGCCGTTTTTTTTTGTTTTTTTTTGTTTTTGTATTTTTTTGTTTTACTGTGATTGCTCTATCATTTCAGCTTTTCTTATCGCGAAGGTCGCGATTGCCCTATCATTTCGGCTATTTATTCGCGGTTGCCCTATCATTTCGGCTTTATTTTTCACCTTTATTTTACTCGCTGATTTTTATTGCGAGTTGCCCCATCATTTCGGCTTTTCTTTATTTTTCTTTTATTTACACATTTTTTTGTTTATTTACATATATTTTTTTATACATTCCCAGTTTAACGACTTAGAGGTCGATTATTCCCAGTTTAATGACGTGGTGGTCGATTGTTTTCAGAGAAAGGCAGATGTTTGAGAGAATCAGTTTCACGAAGAACTTCGGTCTCCGTTTGTATGAAATTGGCGGTCGCAGCTGGACTGTTTGTTAACACGCCTTTAGATAGTTCTATCTCTCCTGCATTGTATTGCTTTTTGACCCAATCTTTGAAGACGAAGCAGTCCTCAATGGCATGACCTATCACTCTGTGATATGGGCAGTATTTGGGGTCGTCGGTCATATTCGCTTCCTGCGGTCTTTTTGACTCTGGCAGTTGTAGACCGTTCCTCAGGGCGTCTTTGAATATTTTACGGATTTTGTCCCTTCTGAAGGAATAGACCTTATCTAGCTTCTCTTTCAATGGAGATTCTCCTCCCTCTCCGAACACTGGCTTCCGAGGCTGGTTGGCATTAGGCCCGCTCATCCCTTGCTTATTTCGGTTAGCCGAAGTGTTAAAAGATTCAGAATCATCGGAATTTCCGCCTTTGCGATTATCGTCCTTTCGGTTTCTCCAGGACCTATTGTTATTTTGGGAATCCGAGGAGGACTCCTGCTTTGAGCGCTTCAACATCTGGACTTTTCTGGTCAGCTCTTGGAATGTTTTGAGACCCGCGGTGCATAGAAACGGGGCCATCCAATTGTTGAGATTTCCGACGAGGAGACTGACAGATTGGTTCTGCTCTATCGGCGGTTCACATTTGACGGAGAGATTGCGCCATCGGGTTATAAAATCCGTGCTGCTTTCGTTGTTCTTTGGCTTGGTCCTTACGAGCTCGGCAATGGTGATCTTATCGCTGACGCTCATGAACCTTTGTCGATACAAATATTCCATTTGGACGAAAGTAGAAACGGAGCCATCCGGTATGCTCGCGTACCAGTCGAAAGCAACATCGGTCAAGCTATTAATGAACTGGCGGAGGAGAAGCGCATCGTTGCCCCCAGTATTCCCGCATGAGGCTTTGAAGTGGGCGATGTGCTGATTCGCATTTCCCGTCCCATCAAATCTTCCGAATTTAGGGATGACATAGCCGCTGGGAAATTCTACCAGATCATACTGAGCAGGATATGGCCTCCCGCTACCGCTAACATCTTTTTGCGCTTCGGCTTCAGCTACCAATGTTTTGACTTTGTTGGCAACCAAATCCATGATTTGATCTTGAGTTAGCGGGCTACTGTCATCGGTAGCCAAGACATTTCCCGAGATAGGATGCGACTGATTTTCATGTGGTCCGCCCACCTTTGGATTTGAGGGAATAGGCGTCTGCTGCCCTGGGACACCGTTTCCCGGTTCATGAGAGCCCTGCGCCTGATTGGGCAGCTGAGAGGCAAGTTGGGCCGTGAGCTGTAAGACGACGTTTGTCAAGTTGTCAATTTTTGAGTAGAGCTTGGCCATCTCCTTGTCTGTGCTTCTGAGCTGTTTTCGGAGCTCTTGGAGAAGTTGCTGCTCTGCGTTCTTGGAACGGAAGATTGGCTCATCTTCGCTTTCCGAGCCCGACTCCTCATGGTCCGAAGGGTCTTTCTGCTTATCATCCTCATCGAGAGGGTTTTCATTACCCAGCAGAGGCGGCTGTTCTTGTGAAGCGGCAACCACATTCAAGCCAGATTGGATTTGAGATGTGGTAGCCCGTCCTTGCTCTTGCTGCGTGTGCCAACCATGTAGACAGTGTGGACCACATATCCAGCCATTTCCTCATCTTTGGCGGGGTGACCCTGTTCTTTGAACCTCATGAGGTTCAGCCTAGCAGGAGCCCTAGCCCTTTTGATGGCTCTATATCTGAGCCTTTTCTGTCTTAGCTTCTCAATTTTAAGGGCTTGGCGGGCATCCATTTCCTGGGAAGCCATCGTGAGTCGATTAGCGAGGAGCTTAGAGAAGACACCCAATCGAGCAGTTGTCAGGGGCACCACCGGAGCTTGCTCGAGAGGCCTTGTTGCTTTGTTGGTGTTGATGGCCTTGCCCCCAGCTGGGGCCAAGGAGAGTCGTTCAAACACCGAATTGCGTTTGAGTTGGAGTGCCTTCGAGACCACCATATTTGGCCTCTTACCTTTCGAGACCGGTTTGTCTGTCACCGGGTCTTGAGGAGCTGAGATGGCGTTAGCTGACACGAATAGAATAGAGCCGAATGGTAGCGGCGGCTCTTCCCATTGTCGCCCAAGACTGGCCGGGAGGACCATCCTGGCGTCCATCTTCATCGTGTAGGAGATGAGAGCTGAGTTCATCTTTGGAGACATTGTTGAGAAGTGATTGCTTGAAAACCTGCATGAAAAAGCATTATTTTAGTATAAATATAGAAATGTATATTGATTGAGTTCGCATGAACATTTAACCCGAAATATGTGAGGAGAGATTGGTCCCACCGGGCGTGCCAGAATCTGTAGGGTGTTTTTCGTCACCCCATTAAGATGGGAATACGCACACCGCTTGTCAGGCGCGCTACAGATTCCCCCTGCCTAGGATAGGCTGAGATTTATTGATTGTGGGGAACCGAATCTCCGGCAGCCGCGGACTAAGCTGCCGTTAGTTACCCCCCGCCTTTGGAGCGAGGGAACCTCCGATTGACGGGTTAAACTGGTCATGCGAACTCAATGTGCAGTGTTGTGTTTTGAAGGGGTTTTGGATATATCGGGGGGCCCCGCAGAGTTTTTACGGGGGGTCCCGCTACCCGGATAGTGGGCTGGGGTCAAGGGGGCTAGCAGCCCCCTTACGGGGTGCGGGGCAGCGCCCCGGCCCAAATTTTTTTTGAGAGAGACAGTGTTGTAGAGTGTGTGTGTGTGTGTATGAAAAAGGAAAAGGGCATCCAAAGGATGCGTGGGAAAAAGCGCCAGCACTTTTGGGTGCAAGCGCTTTGAGCGCTAACGCTCTGAGCGCAAGAGCGCTAGCGCTCTGAGCGCAAGAGCGCTAGCGTGCCAGTCACGTGGGCGCTAGCGTTTTGAGCGCAAGAGCGCTAGCGCTTTGGGCGCTCGGGAGGCAAAAGGGACTTGGTCCCTGCAATGGGAGTTGTACTCCCAGAAATGAGCACTTATTATTCTCTCTCTCTCTCTCTGTGTGTGTATGTGTGTGTGTGTAGTTAAACTCCTAGGATATTTTGAAGATGATGAAGGGGCTTCTCCCCTTGAGCCCCAGTTCTTCCCCAAAGTGTGGTTTCTGGAGATGGGTCTCCTTCTTCTTCCTGTCGTTTGGCCGGATCTTGAAGATCAAGAGATGTGAGATTTTAAAATCTCTTCTTTTTGAGATCAAAAGGGAGATCTGAGCTCCCCTTTGCGGGTTTTATGGTGAAAAACTATTTAGTTTTGGAAAAGGAAGAGTAAAACTCTTGATTTAATTCAAAAGAAAGAAGAAGGTTTAGAACCTTCAGAAAGGGGGAAGAGGCATAAACCCTAAATTTTGAGGGGAATGAAAAGTCTATGCTTTATTCAACATCATGTTGCCTTATATAGGCTTACATATTTACATATAGCCTCTTGGGCTTTACAAAATGGCATTTTGCCCATCCCATGTCTCATGTGCTATTTCTTTTTGTACATAAGCCATGGGCTTACAAAAATTTGGCTTTATGCCCATTTTGTTTACATTCATGCATAAAAAAAAATTACATAAAAATTATTTATTACATGATTTCATTTTGGCATGGGGGAGTGTAAGTCCATGCTACCTCTCCCGGTACTTTCGGGAATGCGGAATTTGGTAAAAAACGATTTTTATAGAGGTGGTAACATGGACCTAAAACCCGGATCTTGGTTAAACATCTATCTAACAACCTAACTACGAGTTTCTAGCTACTTGGTTAGGGGGTTATACTTTGCTTGTCTTGAACTCCTTCGTCTTCAAGCTCCGATGGTGGTCCGGATTGGTTTCTTCCCGCCGTCTCCGTACGCCGAAGATAGATCCACCTGAAAACTCCAACCTTTGGCTCCTTCTTCGTTCTTTGAAGAAACTAGTTCACTCGGTTTGCTAAACCTTGTGAACTACAGTGAGTAGAGAAGAGTTTGTATGGGATTTTATCTATGGTTCTTGATTCTCAACTCATGAGACAAGAGGACCATAGAGTCAAGAGAGGGAGCAAGAGGAAGAGGGTGAGAGCAAAACAAGAGAGCTAATGAACAAGAGAGAGAATGAGCAAGAAAGAATGAGCAACTCTTTTGTCTTCCACCCTCTCATAATCCAAAGTCATCATAATCCATAACCATCATAACCCATCATACCAATCAAGTGTTATGTGATGGTTGAAGCAACCATAACCATATCATTTCATGCACTCATTTTGCACAAATGAGCAAGTAAGCAAAAGTCTTTGCCATGAAATGATGGCTATGGTTATCATGATGGTCAACTAGTCAAGCCTAGTCAACCGGTCAACAAAGTCAACAAGTCAACAAAAGTCAACAAGTCAACAAAGTCAACAAAAGTCAACAACCATGTCACCATAATACTTAATTAATATAATAGTTAATCACATATCATATTCTCATTAGGGTTGAGCAAAAAGTCAAAAAGTCAACGGTCAACTGTCAACAATCCTAATGAGAATCCGCTGCCTCTGCCTCCCTGTCAACTGTGCATACACACCCGCATCCGCGTTCCGAGGAACACGAATGCATAATGGATAAATCCAATCCCAAAAGGTACACTAGGATCTGGCTTAAACCAAAGCCTGCTAGTGTAAACTGTCCGGACACTGTACGTGCACAAGTGCACGGATGTGACCGAACCCTGTCGCAAAACCATGCGACCTGTCGCAATACCATGCGACCTCTACTCTTTTGCCTAAAGGCGAAAAGCTTTCTGTGTGGGACTCTAAAGACTCGACACTACGCTGGCAGTGGGTTTAACCACAGACCACAAGCGGCACTAGCTGTGCGTAACGGTCCCCAGGTAATGCCGACAAGAAGACTGACGAGGAGAAACCCATCTGAACTCCTACTGAGCCTGAATGTGACAATCTCGATACAGTCCGGTCTGTTCGTCTGATACATCGCATGGCGGGCCTAGGGGGCGGTAAACGTCAGTCCCCCAATAGCGGTACAAGTCGTGCCGGAGCGAAGCCCAAAACACCCTGAGATAACACTGGAAGCTTACCAGTATATCTCGTTTGCCCTGGCCAGGGACTACTCGTGTAATGGCTCTCCTAGACACAGCGCGATGTCAACCCCCAATACCGGGAGAGACGAATCCTGTCTAACCGTCACTGCCTCCAAGTGCTTCGGGACTACACCCAACTACCACCTGTTTGCACGACTCCTTTGAGCCGTGGTAGGGTAGTAATCAAAGTACAGTGGGAACACACTCGAGGCGAAGTGACAGTGTCAAGTCAGCGGACTAAGCTGTACTCATGTCACCTGGGAACTGATAACTGACGATAGGCATAATACCAACTAGTCAGTTCCCGACGAGTCCTGTCCAGTGTACTCGTAACCCAACGAGCACCCGCATACTCTCTCAAGTACGACGTACTGATGGCTGTGGGACAGACCATCTCCCATACTGGGATGAGAAGCGCACACGCTAGTCTACTCCGGAGTATCGATACCCTGTCTCGATAGTCCTGCGACCAGGGACCTGCATAAGGATGTGCTTATAGATTACCCAGCCTCACTAGTGTGACTGCCATCACAACGCTGGTAATCAAGCAAAGATCCTAAGAGTTCCACTAATGTGTATAGGCGATATACTAAAATAAACACATGTACACATTGAAGTAGAAACAAACCAAGTAGCATACTACTATTTTGAGCAAGATTGTTTATACAAGGTGAATATCCCAAGCTTCCATTAAGTAATATACAAACTAGTATGATACAGTAATGGCCTCTAGGGCATATACACTAACAGGGAGGGCCGGCCGCTTCATGTTCGGACTCGACCTGGGCATGGGCCCACTTGATCTGGGCCTGGGCCCATCTGGCTTGGGGTTGACCTTGACTTTGACCCGGTCAACTGGGGTGCAAATTTTAACCCCAACAACTATGATCTCTCTTGTTTTTCTTTATGAGAGACTTTGTCTCATGGATTTAATTTCTTCTTTATGAGGAGATACTATGATCTCTCTTGTTTTTCTTTATGAGAGACTTTGTTTCATGGATCTAAGAACAAAGTTCTTCTTTTTATGAAGAGATGATATGATCTCTTCTGTTTTTGTGAAAGACTTTGTCTTATAGATCTGTGATCTAAAAAAAGAAATAAGTTCTTATTTTTTATCAAGAGATGTTATGATCTCTATTTTTTTTATTTACCTTGAAAAAGGTTCTTCTTCTTAGAGCTTGCTCTTCTCTTTTTCTTTTCTGAAAACTTGAAACTTATAGGGAGGTTTCTCTCTTTTTCTGAAGTTTATAGGGGGGTTCCTCTGTGCATGACTTGATGTCTTGGGTCCTTTATATAGGGGAGACTGATTTGTTGAATCAGTTAAGGAAATCTTTCTCTGATTGATTTAGGGATGTTTCCCCACCATTGTATCTTTGATCATAGGGCTTCTATTTTACAGAAGACATCTTTCTTGTTATTTAACAAGATTGGGAAAATATTTTCCCATACAGAACTTATTCTGTATCTTGGTGATTTTTAATCACCATTGGATCTTTGATCCAACGGTGCTCTGATTTACAGAGTACAATCCTTCTTGTTTGGAAAGATTTGAGGAGTATTTTCTCAACAGAATTTAATTCTGTAATTTGATGATTTATTATCTTTGTTGAATCTTTGATCCAAAGGTGGAGAATATTTAGTTCTAGCGCTAGCGCTCTCGTGCTTTGCACGTGGAGCGCTGCCTCAGAGTCTTTGACTCTTAGCGCTGGCGCACTTGGCACCAGTGCTCTCATGCTTTGCACATGAGGCACTGCCTCAGAGTCTTTGACTCTTAGCGCTGGCGCTCTTGGCGCGAGCGCTCTCGTGCTTTGTACGTGAGGCGTTGCCTTAGTTCAAATTTCAAATTTTGAACAGAGCTTTGCTCTGATTGGGGGAAACAAATGTCCCCCCCACCGCTGCGCTCACGTGGCTCACACGTGAGTGCGGCGGTGGCAGCCTTTCCACCGTTGGATTGTCTTGGAAGTCGGATCGACTTCCAACGCCTATAAATGGGGCCTTTGGCCCTTTGAGATTACCTCTATTCATCTTCTTGTTTTTTTGTTTCTTGAGAATTTAATTCTCTTTCAGAGCTAAGTTCTCTGCCTTCAGAAACTCTTTTTAGAGTCAAAACTCTGCCCAAATTTGGTAAGAATCGAACTATTAACAGAGCTTTGCTCTTCTCAGATCGTAGATCTTAAAAAAATGTTTTTGGGTTTTACCCATTAACAACGCCATGCTCATCTCTAGATTATAGATCTGTTCATCTTCCATGAAGAACTCTTAGAGTTTGTTCATAGATCTTGAAGATCTTGGAGTTTTTAACTTAGTAAAAGATTTGCTTTTTGGGTTTTTGATGGATTACTCCATCGTCTTCACAGAGCATAGCTCTTAGAGTTTTTAGGGAATTTTATTCCCCTCATAATAAGAGTTGACAGATGTCACTCCTGTTTGCAGAGCGTTGCTCTCGAGGGAGTTTAACTCCTTGGCCCGAGGAGTCTCTAATTAAATGAGAATATTTTTTAGGATTTCTCCTTTATTTGCACAAATTTGAATTTGTTGGTTGTCTTAATCAGAACTTGTTTTCTCCGTGAGGATATCAAGAGTTGTTTAAATTCCCGTGTCTGTTTCAATAAGCATTTTCTTGATCAGTCTGACCACCAAACTCTTACTGATTTTCCTTTTCAGACGCTATTGCCGTTCATCTGTATGATCTTAATGAAATTATTTCTTATGGAGACATTCGCGCACAAGGCCGTTGTCAAAACCAGGAATTTACAAATGCTTAATATGCTGAGATCATGAGTCGCATTAATGAATACAACGGTCGACTACTTCCTCATCGCTCCGCTCTTTTGAAGATTGTCGTGAGAGCAATTTGGAACGCACTTCCTGGATTTTATAAAGCCATGCCGTTTAATGCACTGGATGATGCCGAAGATAAGGTGCATTCAGTATATCTGATGGGCCTGATCTCGAAGAGACGGCGAGATAATCTTGTTGATATCTTGCAGCAAATTTTCCAACAGACGACGATAATCGCTGCCTATCGGAGGACGGACGACATTAGCGGGGATCTTGACGCTTGCATTCGTGAGAGGATGCACACGAAAATGGTCAGAGAGGCCAGAAGCATCTTAGACGGCCTTACTTCTGAATTTCTCAACCCATGTCCCGGATATAATGTTTTACCATTGTAAACATTTTAATGATGTTTTTGTCTTACTGTTTTCATCGATGTAAGAATTTTCTTGAGGTATGAATGGCAAATTTTCCTTTTCTATGCATTTATTTTATGCGTTAAGCCCTTTTGTACATACATGAGTGGATACGTTTCGAACACTTAATTGGATGCGAATCAAATGTTCTTTTTACTGCCTTGCAGAGTATGTGGTTGACGCCCATGGGTTATACCTTTTTGTTTTGACTTGGCGCAAAGTAGTTTACGTACTCTTGAGTATCACCTCCATTTCAGTGGCATGTAATTTTGGCAAGTATTGCCTGTAGATAGTAGATAGCAGTCCATCTTAACCTCCTTGTAGGTTAGTGATGGCTTAGGAAACAAGTTCAGGTCTACTGCCTAAGACTTTTCAACTTTATGAGCCGTGAGGGTCTCATAAAGACTTTTCTCCCTACGAGTCGAGAGGATCTCGTAGGTGTATTTTCTCCTTAGGAATCGTGAGGACTCTTAAGTGTGTTTTCTCTTGAGAGTCGTAAGGATCTCACAAGAGAATTATTCCCCCTTACAAGTCGAGAGGACTCGTAAGTGATTGTTTCCCTCTTTGTCGATGTTCGACTTCGGAGAATGTGGCCCGTAGATAGTCCATCTTGACTTCCTTGCAGGGCAGTAATGGCTTAGGAGATAGGCTTAGGATCTGCTGCTTAAGACTTTTCAACTTTACGAGCCGTGAGGGTCTCATAAAGACTTTTCTTCCTACGAGTCGAGAGGATCTCGTAGATGTAATTTCTTCTTAGGAATCGTGAGGACTCCTTTTTTTTTTCTTTAGAGAGTACTAAGAATCTCATAAGAGAATTTTCTTTTCATGCGCGGGGACACTAATTTCCCTGAGGTCGAGACGAATCGAGAGATTCCTGTAAAGACACTGATTTCTCTGCGGGTCAAAACGAATCGCGAGATTCTCGTCAAAGACGCTGATTTCCCTGAATCGAGAGGTTTAGCCAAGGACATTTATTTCCCTGGGGTCAAGACAAATCGAGAGATTCCTACAAAGACTGTCATGCCCCGCTTCCCAAAATACGGAATACGAGGGGTTGACAAGGCCAGCCATGCTCCTAAGGTCGAGGAAACATCCTGCCGTAGTCACACTTCGGCTTCTAGCTTTACCTGGTAATCAGTAATCAATGCACAGGTAATGATAAATGCTGTCACTAAATCAAAATAGATATAAAACTAACCAGATGGAGTCAAAGGAAAGATAGCACTGACGTCGCTGATCTAGATGTCCGCAATATTCTCAAGGTAAGACATGTGCTAATCCGAGCTAAGTCCACTTCTCACTCTGAGCATGCATACTCAGGTCGTCAGAGCGACACAATAGTAATATATATAATGCAAAAGTAAACACGTGCAATGATGATGAACGTGCAGCAGTAAATATAGAATAACGACGCACAAGAAATAATCGGTACAAGAAAACAGTAAAGTAGGTATATCAAATCAGTAAGCAATGCATACCAATGTTACTAACCCTATCAGTCTCTAAGTCTCACTGTCCAGGTCGCTAAACCTATCGTCAGTCCAAATGTGAGAGTCAACCATGCAGGAGTATTCCCAACCCAAGGGTAGGGCCCCAGGAGCAAGGGAACACGGGCCCGAATCACGCACGATAATAATCAGTAACTCCATCCATACAACTCCCAAAATAACGGTATATGCCGGCAATGGGACTCCAGAGATTCTGTTGAACTCACACTCAAACTACCCCACACCCCGAGGTCTACATCAAACACCGACCATAAACTCAAACACTAGTCGGTCCATGACAAGTCTACGCGAGAACTGGAGACAGGATCTCCATCAAGCATGTCTCGACTGGTGCCCAAGATAAATGGACAGTGTTTGACGCCTTATCTATGACACTAATATAAGTGCTCCATAACCGTCACATTTCAGTTATAGTTACACTTATATATGTCCCATAAACGTCGATAATGCAATAAATTAACTGGGTTCGCTGATTGTGTACAAGTACGTGTCACTTCACTTATTCATTCACGGTTTAACACTAACGTACTTCCCATAATCTAATCACTAATACTTATCACTGGATAATGTAACACAATTACTAGGTTATCAATGTATGTGACCACTATTCAATGAGGGTATACCGTTACATGATATGATGATAATGCAATTATTCATGATACAAATAAAATACAGCGGCCAGTGTCGTACAAGTTGAAAAATTTACTATAAATCATACGTGCAGAATTAAACAGAACATTATAAAGGGGGTAAGTAGTATATTTAATTACCTGTCCATCAAAATTAGTTTCGCGTCAATCGGGTTTCAGGTTTGCTAGTTATGGCCATTTCATTTTAAGTGTTCATTGTTGGAAATCCAATTTCTGAATTGGAAGCCCGTTTCGTAACACGTTTTAATCCTAGTTGGGATCATAATTAGGCGACGCTACAGTTGGATAATATTTAGGTTTAACAGTTAGGTTTCCAAAGTATCATACGGATTGATAATATCCACTGTATACGGGAAGATATGTTCAGTTTAATATCAATGTGTACAAACTGTCACTGCAGAAAACTGCAGGACACAACGACACAACAGTATTCTAAAATACGAATTAAATGTCAAAAGAAGGTGAAACGACACGGGACCAGATTCAGGTGTTAGATAACCAAATTATCTACCCGGCCATATGGGGCTCCATGCATTTTCATTTGAATAGGGACGTATAGGTGTCTCAAATCAGGTATCGATAGAAATTACTGCTTTGGACAGCAGTCTAGAGCCGTATTTCTATCCCATACTCATTAGCGTAACTTGTTAATATACAGTAACTAATTATATAGGGATGTATATTATTCCGTTAGCTTCGATTTGAGACCTAGAACGCCACGATACGATTTATAGGCAATTCATTATGAATTTAACACGGCGATAAGTTCATTAAATTCCAATTTTGACGTTGCCTCTAGGGGACATCACTTCTTATGCGAAACTACATTATCTTGAATCCAAATTTCTACACGACATTAGATAAAAGTAAAGGAATCCATAATTCACAAATTCCGTCAATTTCAGGTAGGTTTCAATCTAGAGTTTCATATCGAATACTTTGCATGCTATACCGGTATCTCATCTTATCAGAACAATTTCACGAGATTTCAATCTATATATCTATACAAATATCCTCCGGTTCTAAACTCAAAACCAATCAATCTCGTATTAGTTTTAAACGATGAAGGCACCGGTATAATTCGCATGATTACAACTACTCGTACACCACACACATATGTATACAGTTAATTAGCATTGGGTTATCCCGTATATAAATAGCATGATTTAGCAAGGGGAGGTTCCACTTTCCTGAAGGAGATCGTTAGATTCACGACAATGACGGGCACGGCACGACAATGACGGGCACGGCACGGCACGACGATGACGGGGCAGCACACGGCACGGCCAGCAAATGTCCCGGTTTGAGCTTGGTGCGGCTTCGAGCTCGGCAGTGGCGGCTGGTGTGCGCTGGTGTTGGGGAGAGGGAGACGAGGAGGTGGAGGCGGAGTCGACGACGGCGAGGTGGCGACAGCGAAGTTCTGGCAAGGTGGTCGTCGAGCGCAGGAGGTCGGGGCGGTGAAGGGCGAAGCGACGAGGTTGTAGGGCTGTGGGTTCGAGAGGGGAGAGGCGTCGGGGAAAGAGAGGAAGGTGAGGACGTCGAAGGTTGGTGGTGGGTGGAGCTTGGTGATCGGGTGTTGATGTTGAGAGAGGTGGAGGGCAATGGAGAAAGGAAGAAGGTAATGGATTTAGGGCTCGGCTTGGGGCGACGAGGAAGGAAGTGGGTGCAGCAAGGGAGTTCGGCGGCTTCGTCGGCGTCGAGAGAGCGAGCTCGGTGGTGGGTTGTAGAGATAATGAGTGTTTTAAAGAGAGGGGGGTGTTCACTGTTAAAGGAATGAGAGAGAGAGAGAGAGAGAGATTTTAATAGGAGAGAGAGAATGGGGAGAGAGAAAGATAGAGATGGGTGACAGAGTGTGTGTGTGTTTAAAAAGAGAGATTAGAGAATTAAAAGAGAATAATGGCGATTAATGAGTGTTAATGGGGATATTCGGTTTCATTTTTTTTTGTGGGATTCAAAATTTGAAAAAGCAAAAGAATGTAACGGTACTGAGAGAGAGAAATATTTAAAAGAATTAAAGAAAATCAAGGAGGATTTAATGGGTAATCAAGAGCGTTTAATTGGAGTTGAAGGAAATTGAGAGGGAAATAATTCTGTTATGATTTTAAAGGAATTTGAAAAGTGAATTTGGCAATTAGAGTCACATGAAAAGTATAGGAAAAATCATTTAGGAGAAATATTTTAAAAGAATTTATTGTTAATAAAACGGAAAATAATTACAAAACAAACTGGGTATTACATCATACTAAATGAGGATATGTTTATTTTGAAATTTGTGAAGGTATCTGTTGGGGAAAAAAGTGAAGGACCATTGGGCTTGTTGGGCTTGGGCTTAAGAAAAATTTAGAAAGAAAAGGAGTGAGGTTAAAGGTGGACTTGGGCTTTGGTTTAGGTTTGTTTAGTGAAAACCATTGGGTAAAAGTATAGGTTAGGGTTTTAAAATAAATAAAATAAATGTAAATATAAATAAACAAATTTTGTAAGCAACACTTTATATAAATACGGATATTGGCGTACAAAAGGAACTGGGTATTATATCATTCCACCCTTACAAAAATTTTGTCCTCGAAATTTAAAATAAACGATAAGTTATAAAATAATATGCGAAAAGCCACAAAATCAATACTACCATATAGTGATTTACTTAAAAGCAACTAGATAAAAATCATAATTATATATATATATATATATATATATATATATATATATATATATATATATATAAGAAGTAGCGCAGTTAAAATAATAATCAGAAGTAAGTACAGGGCATAACCATTTATAATGATAAACTACATTTATACAACACACGGAAAAACAATAATAAACAATAGTGAGGGATCGGCTGATAGGCCTTAAGAATCAAAACTATTTTGGTGAAATTACAATTTAAACAAGTACAAAATAACTTCAGAATACGTATAAGGTAAAAGTGTCGAAAAATAAAACGAAGAATAAGCGAGATAGCAACGAAAACAACA
The DNA here is from genome assembly GCA_030015575.1 of Agapanthus africanus. Lineage (NCBI taxonomy): Eukaryota > Viridiplantae > Streptophyta > Magnoliopsida > Asparagales > Amaryllidaceae > Agapanthus > Agapanthus africanus. The sequence goes on from JASDDO010000031.1 coordinate 559,788,327, forward strand.
AAAGCATTAGTATGGAAAATTCACTAGACAATAAAATATATAATGTAAATCAAAACGATTCTAGCACTTAGAAATAGTAAAGAAATTCGGGAAAGTAGTTAAAAATACTTATTAACACATAATGGAAATCTATCTTATTATAAATAGGCAAAACTCTAAAATTTTAAAATAGTAAACGTACTGATTATAGTTATATCAACGGAAAAATAACACTGATAATATATAGAAGACTAGCCGGAGAATGGATCGCGGTCTAAATATATTGAAGAGCAACGCCGTGAGCAAGCACCCAAAATGTAAGAAATGTGAGGAGGAATTTGGGTTACCCAGACTGGCACAAGGATAACAGGATGAAACCGGATTCAAAAATCAGGGAGAGAAATAAATTTAGAAAGAGTGTGAGTTTGACAATTTTTGACGGGAGCAGCGGCAAGATACAACTTAATAGAAAAGAGAGTCAGGGGGTGCGGTGGTGAACCATGATGTCAACTAAGTTTAGGGTCTAAATATAGTGAGTCAAACAAAAGTAGGCAGTCACAATTCACAACTTTATTGCATTCAAACTAAGAAGTTCAACGGATACAAGATTTTAAACGAAAGAAAAGGGCGACTAACTAGAGTAACAATATCCTTTTTTTGAAAACAGAGAAGGTGATAACTCCGCGTCGGTATTTAATCTCTGCAGTCTCGTAAGGCAAGCCTGAAACTTGTACTGGGTCCATGCCGTCCTCGAAATTTAAGTACAAAAACAACCAAGTCGCTCAATCAGATTTGGAAGGCGTTGCCGAATCTCCACCTTGCAGCTCCTTCCTTCTAGGGCAACCATTGACCAGATGCTCGCCGGATCCACAAATCAAGCACTGCCATTTGGCCTGGCAACAGTCCCTCTGAAAGTTTCCTGACCTCTTGCAATAACCACAATGTTGGGCTCTCCGCTGCTTCGGTTGCTTAGTAACAAATGAGCGCTTCATCTGCACGCCACCTTTTCGTTTATCAACGATTTCCCTACGATTGGGGCTTCCTGCTGGTGCTTGAGCCATATGCCTTCTTAGCCCTTCAGCTAAGAGATCGTTCGTTCGCTCCTGGGCTTCCTTCAAGCCTTGCAGCACACTCAAAATCTCGACGATCTGATCATGGGGAGTAGAGTTGGAGGAAGAGTCGTTGGAAGACATGGTCCTGAAATAAAAAATTTGAGGACGATATAAGGTACAAGGAATAAGAATAAGAATAAGATATAGAATGGACAACGAAACAAGAATATCGGGTGAGGTGAAACTCAAACGAGCGTAAATCAAATGTAGAACTCCAAGTTACTCAAGCAGAGTGCTGCCGTGTAAATATGCAGCAGTTCATAATTACAATCGCATAACTCTACTAAGTCACCCAAAACTCTAGCTGATGGATCAAAATATGTAGCAGAACACACTATGTGAATCAAGATCAAGGATAACAAGTTTACAATCTAGACTGAAGGATGTCTTAGATTGTCAAGCCCTACACGGAAACTGCAATCCCAATCGTAGAAAACCTGGCTCTGATACCAACAAAACCAAGTCATGCCCCGCTTCCCAAAATACGGAATATGATGGGTTGACAAGGCCAGCCATGCTCCTACGGTCGAGGAAACATCCTGTCGTAGTCACACTTCGGCTTCCAGCTTTACCTGGTAATCAGTAATCAATGCACAGGTAATGAGAAATGCTGTCACTAAATCAAAACAGATATAAAACTAACCAGATGGAGTCAAAGGAAAGATAGCACTGACGTCGCTGATCTGATGTCCGCAATATCCTCAAGGTAAGACATGTGCTAATCCGAGCTAAGTCCATTTCTCACTCTGAGCATGCATACTCAGGTCGTCAGAGCGACACAATAGTAATATATATAATGCAAAAGTAAACACATGAAATGATGATGAACATGAAGTAGTAAATATAGAATGACGACGCACAAGAAATAATCGGTACAAGTAAACGGTAAAGTAGGTATATCAAATAAGTAAGCAATGCATGCCAATGTTACTAACCCTATCAGTCTCTAAGTCTCACTGTCCAGGTCGCTAAACCTATCGTCAGTCCAAGTGTGAGAGTCAACCACGCAGGAGTATCCCCAACCCAAGGATAGGGCCCCAGGGGTAAGGGAACACGGACCCGAATCACGCACGATAATAATCAGTAACTCCATCTATACAACTCCCAAAATCACGGTATATGCCGGCAATGGGACTCCCGAGATTCCGTTGAACTCACATTCAAACTACCCCACACCCCGAGGTCTATATCAAACACCGACCATAAACTCAAACACTGGTCTGTCCATGATAAGTCTACGCGAGAACTGGAGACAGGATCTCCATCAAGCATGTCTCGACTGGTACCCAAGATAAATGGACAGTTTTTGGCGCCTACCTATGACAATAATATAAGTGCTCCATAACCGTCCCATTTCAGTTATAGTTACACTTATATATGTCCCATAGACGTCGACAATGCAATAAATTAACTGGGTTCGCTGATTGTGTACAGGTACGTGTCACTTCACTTATTCATTCACGCTTTAACACTAACGCACTTGACACAATCTAATCACTAATACTTATCACTGGATAATGTAACACAATCACTAGGTTATCAATGTATGTGACCACTATTCAATGAGGGTATACCGTTACATGATATGATGAGAATGCAATTATTCATGATACAAATAAAATTCAGCAGCCGGTGTCGTACAACTTGCAAAATTTACTATAAATCATACGTGCAGAATTAAACAGAACAATATAAAGGGGGTAGGCAGTATATTTAATTATCTGTCCATAAAAATTGATTTCACGTCAATCGGGTTTCAGGTTTGCTAGTTATGGCCATTTCATTTTAAGTGTTCACTGTTGGAAATCCAATTTCTGAATTGGAAGCCCGTTTCGTAACACGTTTTAATTCCAGTTGGGATCGTAATTAGGCGACGCTACAGTTGGATAATATTTAGGTTTAACAGTTAGGTTTCTAACGTATCATACTGATTGATGATATCCACTGTATACGGGAAGATATGTTCGGTTTAATATCAATGTGTACAAACTGTCACTGCAGAAAACTGCAGGACACAACGGTATTATAAAATACGAATTAAATGTCAAACGAAGGTGAAACGACACAGGAATAGATTCAGGTGTTAGATAACCAAATTATCTACGCGACCATATGGGTCTCCGCGCAATTTCATGTGTATAGGGACGTATAGGTGTCTCAAATAAGGTATCGATAGAAATTATTGCTTTGGACTGCAGTCTAGAGCCTTATTTCTATCCCAAACTCATTAGCGTAACTTGTTAATATACAGTAACTAATTATATAAGGATGTATATTATTCCGTTGGCTTCGATTTGAGCCCTGGAACACCACGATACGATTTATAGGCGATTCATTATGAGTTTAATACGGCGATAAGTTCAGTAAATTCCAGTTTTGACGTTGCCTCTAGGGGACATCACTTCTTATGTGAAACTACATTAGCTTGAATCCAAATTTCTACACGACATTAGTTAAAAGTAAGGAATCCATTATTCACAAATTCCGTCAATTTCAGGTAGGTTTCAATCTAGAGTTGCATATCGAATACTTTGCATGCTATACCGGTATCTCATCTTATCAGAACAATTTCACGAGATTTCAATCTATATATCTATACAAATATCCTCCGGTTCCAAACTCAAAACCAATCAATCTCATATTAGTTTTAAATGATGACGGCACCAGTATAATTCGCATGATTACAACTACTCGTACACTACACACACATGTATACAGTTAATTAGCATTGGGTTATCCCGTATATTAATAGCATGATTTAGCAAGGGGAGGTTCCACTTGCCTGAAGGAGATCGTTAGATTCACGACAATGACGGGCACAGCACGACGATGACGGGGCAGCACACGGCACGACCAGCAAATGTCCCGATTTGAGCTTGGTGCGGCTTCGAGCTCGGCAGTGGCGGTTGGTGTGCGCTGGTGTTGGGGAGAGGGAGACAAGGAGGTGGAGGAGGAGTCGACGATGGCGAGGTGGCGATAGCGAAGTTCCGGCAAGGTGGCCGTCGGGCGCAGGAGGTCGGGGCGGTGAAAGGCGAAGCGACGAGGTTGCAGGGCTGTGGGTTCGAATGGGGAGAGGCGTCGGGGAAAGAGAGGAAGGTGAGGGCGTCAAAGGTTGGTGGTGGGTGGAGCTTGGTACTCGGGTGTTGATGTTGAGAGAGGTGGAGGGAAATGGAGAAAGGAAGAAGGTAATGGATTTAGGGCTCGGCTTAGGGCGACGAGGAAGGAAATGGGTGCAACAAAGGAGTTCGGCGGCTTCGTCGGCGTCGAGAGAGCGAGCTCGGTGGTGGGTTGTAGAGAGAATGGGTGTTTTAAAGAGAGGGGGTGTTCACTGTTAAAGGAATAAGAGAGAGAGAGAGAGAGATTTTAATGGGAGAGAGAGAATGGGGAGAGAGAAAGATAGAGATGGGTGACAGAGTGTGTGTGTGTGTGTGTTTAAAGAGAAAGATTAGAGAATTAAAAGAGAATAATGGGGATTAATGAGTGTTAATGGGGATATTCGGTTTCATTTTTTTTTGGTGGGATTCAAAATTTGAAAAAGCAAAAGAATGTAACAGTAGTGAGAGAGAGAAATATTTAAAAGAATTAAAGAATATCAAGGGGGATTTAATGGGTAATCAAGAGCGTTTAATTGGAGTTGAAGGAAATTGAGAGGGAAATAATTCTGTTATGGTTTTAAAGGAATTTGAAAAGTGAATTTGGCAATTAGAGTCACAGGAAGAGTATAAGAAAAATCATTTAGGAGAAATATTTTAAAAGAATTTATTGTTAATAAAACAGAAAGTAGATTACAAAACAAACTGGGTATTACATCATACTAAATGAGGATATGTTTATTTTGAAATTTGTGAAGGTATCTGTTGGGAAAAAAGGTGAAGGACCATTGGGCTTGGGCTTAAGAAAAATTTAGAAAGAAAAGGAGTGAGGTTAAAGGTGGACTTGGGCTTTGGTTTAGGTTTGTTTAGTGAAAACCATTGGGTAAAAGTATAGGTTAGGGTTTTAAAATAAATAAAATAAATGTAAATATAAATAAACAAATTTTATAAGCAACACTTTATATAAATACGGATATTGGCGTACAAAAGGAACTGGATATTACAAAGACACTGATTTCCTTGCGGGTCGACGCGAATCGAGGTTCTCGCCAAGGATGCTGATTTCCTTGAATCGAGATATCTTGCCAAGGACACTGATTTCCCTGGGGTTGAGACGAATCGAGAGATTCCTGCAAAGACACCGATTTCCTTGCGGATCGATACGAATCGCGAGATTCTCGTCAAGGACACTGATTTCCCTGAACCGAGAGGTTTAGCCAAGGACACTGATTTCCCTGGGGTCGAAACGAATCGAGATATTCCTGCAAAGACACTGATTTCCTTATGGGTCGACGTGAATCGAGGTTCTCGCCAAGGATGCTGATTTCCCTGAATCGTGATATCTTGCCAAGGACACTGATTTCCCTGGGGTTGAGACGAATCGAGAGATTCCTGCAAAAACACCGATTTCCTTGCGGGTCGAGACGAATCGAGGTTCTCGTCAAGGACGCTGATTTCCTTGAATCAAGATATTTACCCAAGGACACTGTTTTCCCTGGGGTTGAGACGAATCGAGAGATTCCTGTAAAGACACTGATTTCCTTGCCGGTTGAAATAAATCGAAAGGTTCTCGTCAAGGACGCCGATTTCCCTGAATCAAGAGGTTTTGCCAAGGACACTGATTTCCTTGGGGTCGAGACGGATCGAGTGATTCCTGCAAAGACACTGATTTCCTTGCTGGTCGAAACGAGTCGAGAGGTTCTCGCCAAGGACGCTAATTTCCCTGAATCGAGAGGTTTTACTAAGGACACTGATTTCCCTAGGGTCGAGACGAATCGAAAGATTCCTGCAAAGACACTGATTTCCCTGCGGGTCAAAATGAATCGAGAGGTTCTCGCCAAGGACGCTGATTTCCCTCAACCGAGAGGTTTTGCCAAGGACACTGATTTCCCTGGGGTAGAGACGAATCGAGAGATTCCTGCAAAGACATTGATTTCCTTGCAGGTCGAAACAAATCGAGAGGTTCTCGCCAAGGACGCTGATTTCCCTGAATCGAGAGGTGTTTGCCAAGGACACTGATTTCCCTGGGGGTCGAGACGAATCGAGAGATTCCTGCAAATACACTGATTTCCCTGCGGGTCGAAACGAATCGAGAGGTTCTCGCCAAGGACACTGATTTCCCTGAATCGAGAGGTTTTTGCCAAGGACACTGATTTCTCTGGGGGTCGAGACGAATCGAGAGATTCCTGCAAAGACACTGATTTCCTTGCGGGTTGAAATGAATCGAGAGGTTCTCGCCCAGGACACTGATTTCCCTGAATCGAGAGGTTTTTGCCAAGGACACTGATTTCCCTGGGGGTCGAGACGAATCAAGAGATTCCTGCAAGGGCACTGATTTCCTTGCGGGTCGAAATGAATCGAGAGGTTCTCGCCAAGGACGCTGATTTCCCTGAGGTCGGTTGACTTGTCTCCGAGACGGAGATCATTGGCTGACTTTCTCCGCTTTATGCGATGTCCGGGTTGACGTGCTCCGCTTTCTACGGTGTCAGGGTTGACTCATTTTCGAGATGGGGTCATTGGATGACGTATTTCCGAGACGGGGTCATTGGATGACGTATTTCTGAGACGGGGTCATTGGATGACTTGTTTCCGCGACGGGGTCATTTGCTGACGTATTTCCGAGATGGGGTCATTTGTTGACGTATTTCCGCGACGAGGTCATTTGTTGACGTATTTCCGAGACGGGGTCATTGGATGACGTATTTTGGCGACGGGGTCATTTGCTGACGTGTTTCCGAGACGGGGTCATTTGCTGACGTGTTTCCGCGACGGGGTCATTGGATGACGCATTTCCGAGACGGGGTCATTTGCTGACGTGTTTCCACGACGGGGTCATTGGATGACGTATTTCCGAGACGGGGTCATTTTCTGACGTATTTCCGCACGGGGTCATTTGCTGACGTGTTTCCGAGACGGAGGTCATTGGCTGACGTGTTTCCGAGACGGAGGTCCTTGGCTGACGTGTTTCCGAGACGGAGGTCGTTTGCTGACGTGTTTCCGCGACGGAGTCATTTGCTGACGTATTTCTGAGACGGGGTCATTTGCTGACGTATTTCCGCGACGGGGTCATTTGCTGACGTATTTCTACGACGGGGTCATTGGATGACGTATTTCCGAGACAGGGTCATTGGATGACTCTAGCTTGTCTGTGAACTCTAGAGTCTTGGAGCTCGGGAATTTTCCGTGGCTCCGATTTGTTATGTCACGTCCGTGCCCTGCTGGCATGAGGAGGAACGTCGTTGTTGGTCTTTTAGGATGCAGATGTTGCTGTCGAGATCTGACTTTCCTTTTGACAGAGTCTTGTCGGGAAATGTGGTTCCCTTTTTGTTTATACCCATGGATTGTATACAGGGGTCACTATGGACTTATCTTCAGGGAGAAAGTTTCATTCTTTCATTTTTTTATTTCTTTCCGCGATAATCTATCATTTCAGCTTTTTATATCGCGAAAGTCGCGATAGCCCAATCATTTCGGCTATTTTTCGCGGTGCCTAATCATTTCGGCTATTTTCTTTTTACTCGCCGCTTTTTATTGCTAGTTGCCCAATCATTTCGGCTATTTTTGTATGCATATCTTTTACTTGCTGATTTTGTTGCAAGTTGCCCTATCATTTCGGCTATTTCATATGCATTTATGGCTCGCTGACTTTTTGCTGCGAGTATGGAACTTGGAATCTGATGCCAATCTTAGCATCAACATCGCTGCGACTGGAATGTTGCCAGGAGCGAATCATCATTTGCCGTGAAAGGACTTGTGATTTGATACCGATTTAGGCATCAGCATCTCTACCACTGGGACATTGCCAAGAGCGAATCATCATTTGCTTCTGTCGATGTTGAACAAAGGTGGCTTAGCAAACAGGGTTAGGATCCTGTCGACCAAAGCTTTTGACTTCATGAGCCGTAAGGGTCTCATAAAGACGTTTCTCCCTACGAGTCGTGAGTATCTCATAGGTGTGATTTCTCCTTAGGAATCGTGAGGATTCTTAAGTGTGTGTTCTCTTATAAGTCGTAAGGATCTTACAAGAGCGTTTTCTCTTGATAATTCGAGAGAACTTACAAGTGTTTGTTCACCAAATAGGGGGACTTCATGCCATTGATGGAACTTGGTGGGGGAGATGTTTATTTGTGCCCGTGGATTGTATGCAAGGGTCGATATTTGACCATTTGTAGGGCAAACCGGGGAATGTGATGGTTTAAGAACGGGTTCAGATCCTTGTAGCTTAAGGCTTTTGAATCTTATGAGCCGTGAGGATCTCATAAAAGGGTTCTCCTTATGAGTCGTGAGGATCTCGTAAGTGTAATTTCTCCTTAGGAATCGTGGGGATCCCTAAGTGTGTCGTAAGGATCTCACGCAGGTAGTTTTTCTCCTTACAAGGTTGCGAGGACATTGCAAGTGTCTTTTAACGAGATTGCGCCCTTTCGGGTTTTCACAAACTCGCCGGTAGCCCTGCTGTTTTTACTCACGGAGCCCTTTCGGGTTTTCATCCGCGCCCATCTTGCTTATGGACGTACCTTTATTATTATTTTTTTTTATTTTTTTTGCGTCAGCCCTAGGATGCTGCGGTTTGTAGTAGTTTAAAAACGTTTCGGTCCGTCGTTAGTTTAGGGACGTTTCGGTCCGTGGCACGTTTTCGAGGCGAGGTTTCACCGGATACTACTTATAGAGTTTGGGCTTGGGAAAATAGCGAGCGGACATAGGCGTCGTCATTTATTATTGACCTAGGCCGTGGCTCGTCAAGCGTAGTATTTTTTCAGGAACCGGACGTTTATTGGCCTGAAAGGTCTTTCGCCATGTATATCCATGAGTAGATAGGCTCCTCCTTGGTAGACTTTGTCTATGCTGTATGGGCCCTCATAGTTCGGCTCGAATTTCCCCCATTTGGTACGATTGGGGGTCATAGGTCTCTTGACCACTAGCACGAGTTCGCCTTGGCGGAATGTTCTCGTCCTAGTCAACCTTTCATATGAGCGTGTCATCCTTACTTTGTAAGCTTCTAAGTTTTGCTGCGCTATGAGACGAGTTTCATCGAGGGCGTCAAGCTCCTCGAGCCGAAGATGAGCATTCTTTTCGTCCGTTAGCTCATAATGAACTGTCACTCGTAGAGAGGGTAGCTCTATCTCTAAGGAGAGTACTGCTTCCGTGCCGAATACCAATGCACACGGATTTGTATTCGTAGCTGTTTTGAAAGTAGTTCGATACGCCCAGAGAGCTTCATGCAGTCTCTCGTGCCAGTCCTTCTTATTTTTGGACACCGTCTTCTTTATGATCTTCGTCAAGGTCTTGTTGAAAACCTCAGCTAGACCGTTAGCTCGGGGATTATAGACCGAAAAGTATCTCCAGTCTATATTATGCTGCTGTGTGAAGCGGCTGATTCTGTGACTTCTGTAGGCCGGCCCGTTATTAGAGATAATCCATCGCGGAGTGTCGAACCGATAAATGACGTGTGTCTTGAAGAAATGGAGAATATTCTCCGTCTTCACTTCTCTTAGCGGTACTGCTTCTGCTTACTTAGAGAAGTAATCGGTTGTCGCCAATATAAACCGATGTCCTCTGGATGACGCTGGTTCGATGGGCCCGATTATGTCGGTTCCCCACATTTTGAACGACCAGCTAGCCACTGTTGAGTGTAGCGGGTTCAGATGCTAGTGGATGAAGTCCCCGTGAATTTGACTCGAGTGACACTGTTTCGCATATTCGAGGCAATCCTGAATCATCATGGGCCAATAGTAGCCCATTCTTTTGATCTTCAGCTTCATCTTCGGGCCGGCTTGATGAGAACCGCAGAGTCCGTCGTGAGTTTCTTGGATGGCTCTTCTTGCTTCTTCCGGTCCCTGGCATCTTAGCCATAGAGAGTCGAACGATCTCTTATATAGAGTATCATTGACGAAGGTGTAGGACAGAGCTCGTCTCATGAGCTGATGTCTTGAGGATGCGTCTTCAGGTGTTCGACAGGATTTGAAGTAGTCTATAAAGACTTCTCTCCAATTCTTAACCCTTCCATGGTCTTTTATTTGTAAGGCTTTTTGCTTGGTCGCTTTCTTTTCTTCAGACGATTCCGGATATATTTCTGCTGGTGCAAGAACCCGACGGCTTCGCACAACGATCCTCACGTCATCGAGGTTTTCGTCAGCCAGTTCTTTAGTAAGTTTGGCTAATGCATCCGATTTACTATTCTCTGCGCACGGTATGCTTTCCAGGGCGTAGGAAGGGGTTTGAGTCAGCAATTGTTGCACTCTCTCACCGTACTTTACCAACTCTGGTTTGCATGTTTGATAGTCACCATTTACTTGGCTAACGACCAGCTGGGAGACTCCGTTTATGAGGAGGCTTTCGATTCCCATGTCGACAGCGATCTCAAGACCTGCTATCAAACCTTCATATTCTGCTTCATTGTTTGTCCTCGGCTCCGTTAAAGAAAAGGCAAAGCGCATTATCCCTCCTTGTGGAGTCACGAAGATGAGGCCTACTCCAGATTTGATTATGGGGGAGCTGTGCTTTCGTTTCTTCATGGAAGATGCCCCATCGAAGTAGAGTTCCCATCGGGTATCACTCCCTCCTCTCTCCCTGTCGATCGTGTCAAACACGTGCTTGTCTTGCAATTCTCAATTTAGGGGTGAATCGGCATGTATCGGATACTCAGCGAGGAAGTCGGCGATGGCCTGACCTTTCACCGCCTTGAGAGGTTGGTATGTTATCGAGAATTCCATTAAGAGGAGGGCCCATTTAGCAAGCCGTCCCGTTAGTATGGCTCTTGACATCAAATATTTGAAAGGATCCACTTTTGATATGAGGTGGACCTCATGCGCCAAAGCATAATGCCGGAGCTTCGTTATCGTGAAGACTAACGCTAGGCAGTGTTTTTCAATAGGGGAGTAGTTGTTTTCTTCCTCCAGGAGAACTCGACTCAAATAGTAGAGGGCTCTCTCTTTCCCTTGGTCATTCTCCTATGCCCATGGCGCGCCTAAGGAACCTTCAAGGGCTGTTGTGTACAAGATGAGGGGCTTTCCCTTGACCGGAGCGGTCAGTACCGGCGGATTCTGTAGGTATTGCTTGATTTCGTCCAGTACGGTTTGGCATTTGCGATCCCAGACGAATGGGGTCCCTTTCTTCATCAGATGACTGTAGGGGCGGCATTTGCCGGAGAGGTTGACTTGGAGTTTAACACCTGTTTAGGCTTCTGCGTCGTTACAACTGGGACATTGCCAGGAGAGACCCATCATTTGCCCCTGTCGATTTGGACAAAGGTGGCTTAGTAGACAGGGTTAGGACTCTGTCGACTAAGACTTTTGACTTTATGAGCCGTAAAGGTCTCATAAAGGGTTTTCTCCCTATGAGTCGTGAGGATCTCGTAGGCGTATTTTCTCCTTAAGAATCGTGGGGATTCCTAAGTGATGTCTTCTCTTATAAGTTGTAAGGATCTTCCAAGAGTGTTTTCCCCTTATAAGTCGAGAGGATCTACAAGTGTTATTCACCATATGGGGACATTTCTTGCTATTTGTAGAACTCAGCAAAGAAGTATTTATTCGTGCCCATGCCTGTAGGGCAATTTGAGAGATATGACGGGTTAAGAACAGGTCTAAATCCCTGTAACTTAAGGCTTTTGAATCCAATGAGCCGTGAGGGTCTCGCAGGGGGGATTCTCCTCACGATTCGTGAGGATCTCGTAAGTGTATTTATTTTAACGAGGTTGCGCCCTTCTGGGTTTTCACAAGCTCGCCGGCAGTCCTGCTGTTTTTACTCACGGCGCCCTTTCGGGTTTTCATCCGTGCCCATTTTACTTGTGGACATACCTTTTTTTTAACGAGATTGCGCCTTTCCGGGTTTTCACAAGCTCGCCAGCAGTACTGCTGTTTTTACTCACGGCGCCCTTTCGGGGTTTCATTCGTGCCCATTTTGCTTGTGGGCATACCGTTTTTTTGAGAGGGTGATTTAGGAAATCAATATCCAACTCGTGCTCTGTTCTTTCTCCAGGAGCGTCTTCGGGATTTGCCTTAGACGATGGATTAGCGAGTGATGCCGCCTGAGCAAGCATCTCCTACAGATTTTCATGTTGTAGTTGAACTTTTGTCACGGACCGAGTTTGAGGTCGGTGACTAGTAGAATCTCGAACTTCGTCTTTGGAATTCACCACATAGACTGTGTGAACTACCATGCCCCCAGGCTTGGGGTGTTTGGAGTTTTGGCCTTTGGAGTTTGCTCCGGGCACTTGAGCTTTATTAGGCCTCTTGTTGTGAAAAACCGCTTTGGTTTTGGGAGGAACCGTTGTATCAGAATCCGTCTTGGGGTGAGTCCCCTTCACCTGCTTCCACATCTTATATATAGATGAGGAAAGTTGTCTCAGGGAGCGAACTGGTTTCTGCTCTCATGTGATCTCCATGGGCTGCGGTGACATCTTCAATATTGCGGTAGGAGAATTTTGTCTGACCCTTCACAACAATTTGAAGCTGTTCCCAGTTGGAACAACAACATTCACCACTGGGGTTGAAACAGGACCATACGGAGAACTGCCCCCAGCTCACTTTGTATGACGCAGATATCGACGTCGACCGTTTCTTACGGCTGGGATTTGATTAGCTTCAGGATTTTGCCGAGCCTGCCTCCTTTTTCCTTTGAGAGCTTAATATTCTGCCCCCTGCGTCGAAATGTGGAAGACAGAATTCCTCTGGGCTTTCTCCATTGGCGTTGAGGCATCGAGGGTGGGAGGTGGGAGCATCGACCCAAAGAAAATCCCATTGATTTCTTGAAGAGCCGGGTTGCAGAGATTTGAGGCTGTAAGTGACCCATACTTGACTCCACTGGATATGACAGAGCCTTAGTTGCCAGGGTGGGAGCAAACGCCATTCTTGATAGAGAAGAAACACCAGCTTCAGTATCCCCTCCCCTAAGGGCAACCACAAACATACATACCACGATTATTTGATCGCGGAAAAACACGACACACGAAAATGTAGAGTGGAAAGAGGAAAAGGTCCCACCGGGCGTGCCAGAATCTGTTCGCCGCCGAAAACGCGACCGGGACGTTGGGACGTCTGGCCTGAATTTTAGGGGGCAGATGCTATTTGGTTTTATCCGTCCACCTCTCCGAAGATGCCAAGTTGATTTATGGCACTTTGTATCGGAGGTTTAGATGGATGCGGCTGATGTAGCAGACTTCGTCAGATTCCCCCTCATTGTGAGGGTTTTTTAATTGTGGGGATGCTCTTCCCTGCAGGCGCAAGCCCCTGCAGTTAATTACGCTACCGCATCGCGGTAACTATTTTCTCCTTCTCCAGATGGTCACTTCGTGTCGTGTATGTTTGTTTTGTTTTTGGTTGCCCGTGGATTGTATACGGAGACTAATTTATGTTGTCGCCCGTAGGGCGTGGATTAGTCCAAATCCGTATTTTCTTAGATTTGGGTTTGGGTTGGATTAAGGATCGTTAATCTCTTTGAGATTAAGATCAACTTAAACATCTGTTGAGAATACTTTAGTCTAATTTTAGACTAAGATCTACTCAACGGGGGTTGGGATCATTTAGATCCGATGACAGAGCATTTTGGGCTCTATCGTCTTAGTTTAGGGACGTTGCGGTCTATTGGATTTAAGGACATCATAGTCCGTGGCAGTTTAGAGACATCATAATTTGTAAAGTTTAAAGACATCATAGTCTATGAGTTTAAGGACCTCATAGTCCGTAAAGTTTAAGGACATCATAGTCCATGAGTTTAAGGAACTCATAGTCCGGTTTAAAGACATCATAGTCTGGTATTTTGGTTTCACAATTTGAGGATGCACCAAAAGTTTTTGGTTATTGGGACCCTCCATCTCTCTGAAGACGTTGAAGAATTACAACGACATGTATCAGAGGTATGAAGAGATGTACCCTTAAACCAATGTTGGTTGGGAGATCTATAGTTAAGTTTGGGACCAAGATCAATTAATAGATTGTGGGCATATGGGCTCAATTAATCAGAATTAGGGATTTGTGTCCAACTTGGGCTCAGTCCACCCAGTTTTGAATAAAATGTTGAATATTTATTTGGGCTCAGTCCCTTTTTATTTAACAATGCTGAGCATTGATTTGGGTTCTGACACCCTTTTTTCTTTTGTCTTTTACTGAGTGTTGAACACTTTTATGGCGCTGGGATTTATTTAAAGAACACTTTGTGTTCCTTCAGCGCACACGTGAGGAGCATGTGGAGCGCTTGGCGCTGAGCGCCAGACTTAAAGCGCTGAGACGCTTCTTTTGAAATAGCGCACACGTGAGGAGTACGTGGTGCGCTTGGCGCTGAGCGCCAGACTTGGAGCGCTGAGGCGTTTCTTTGTGAAATAGCGCATACGTGAGGAGCACGTGGTGCGCTTGGCGCTGAGCGCCAGACTTGGAGCGCTGAAGCGCTTCTTTGTGAAATAGCGCACACGTGAGGAGCACGTGATGCGCTTGGCGCTGAGCGCCAGACTTGGAGCGCTGAAGCGCTTCTTTGGCAGTTCTGGTCAGTTCTATACTTTGAGAATTAAATTCTCGTTTATAAGAGACTTTGTCTCACTGATCTAAGTTCTTCTTTATGAGGAGATACTATGATCTCTCTTATTTTTCTTTATGAGAGACTTTGTCTCATGGATCTAAGAACTAAGTTCTTCTTTTTATGAAGAGATGCTATGATCTCTTCTGTTTTTATGAAAAACTTTGTTTTATAGATCTGTGTTCTAGAAGAAGAACTAAGTTCTTATTTTTTATCAAGAGATGCTATGATCTCTTTTCTTTTTATCAAGAGATGCTATGATCTCTTTTCTTTTTATTTACCTTGAAGAAGGTTCTTCTTCTTAGAGCTTGCTCTTCTATTTTTCTTTTCTGAAAACTTGAAATTTATAGGGAGGTTTCTCTCTTTTTCTGAAGTTTATAGGGGGGTTCCTCCGTGCAAAACTTGAAGTCTTGGGTCCTTTATATAGGGGAGGCTGATTTGTTGAATCAGTTAAGGAAATCTTTCTCTGATTGATTTAGGGATGTTTCCCCACCATTGGATCTTTGATCCTAGGGTTTCTGTTTTACAGAATACATCTTTCTTGTTATCTAACAAGATTGGGAAAATATTTTCCCATACAGAACTTATTGTGCATCTTGGTGATTTTTAATCACCATTGGATCTTTGATCCAACGGTGCTCTGATTTACAGAGCACAATCCTTCTTATTTGGAAAGATTTGAGGAGTATTTTCTCAACAGAATTTAATTCTGTAATTTGATGATTTATTATCTTCGTTGGATCTTTGATCCAAAGGTGGAGAACATTTAGTTCTAGCGTTGTCACTCTCGTTCTTTGCACGTGGGGCGCTGCCTTAGAGTCTTTGACTCTTAGCACTGGCGCACTTGGCGCCATCGCTCTCGTGCTTTACACGTGAGGCGCTGCCTCAGAGTCTTTGACTCTTAGCGCAACCGCTCTTGGCGCTAGCGCTCTCATGCTTTGCACGTGAGGCGCTGTCTCAGTTCAAATTTCAAATTTTGAACAGAGCTTTGCTCTGATTGGGAGACCAGCCGCGTAACTGGTGATTGTGGTGGTGCATGGGTATGATGAGAATTATTTGAGCCCATGGATTGTATACGGTAGTCAATTTGGGGACTGGCCGTAGGGCTGGGAGAATTTTGGGAAACTGGATTTTGGTCGGCGTCTGCATCGCTGCACTGGAATATGGTACTAGGAGCGACTCATCATTCACCGTTGGGACATCCAGGGATTTGAAAATTTGGTTGGCGTCTGTATCGCTGCACTGGAATATGGCACCAGGAGCGACTCATCATTCGCCGTTTTTTTGTTTTTTGTTTTTGTTGTTTTTTTTGTTTTACCGCGATTGCTCTATCATTTCAGCTTTTCTTATCGCGAAGGTCGCAATTGCATTATCATTTCGGATTTTTATTCGCGGTTGCCCTATCATTTCGGCTTTATTTTTCATCTTTATTTTACTCGCTGATTTTTATTGCGAGTTTCCCCATCATTTCGGCTTTTCTTCTTCTTTTTTTTACACATTTTTTATTTACACATTTTTTTACATTCCCAGTTTAACGACTTAAAGGTCGATTGTTCCCAGTTTAATGACGTGGTGGTCGATTGTTTTCAGAGAAAGGCAGATGTCTGAGAGAATCTGTTTCACGAAGGACTTCGGTCTCCGTTTGTATGAAACTGGCGGTCGCAGCATGACTGTTTGTTAACATGCCTTTAGACGGTTCTATCTCTCCTGCCTTGTATTGCTTCTCGACCCAATCTTTGAAGACGAAACAGTCTTCAATGAAATGATCTATCACTCTGTGATAGGGGCAGTATTTGGGGTCGTTGGTCATATTCGCTTCTTGCGGTCTTTTTGATTCTGGCAATTGTAGACCATTTCTTAGGGCATCTTTGAATATTTTACGGACTTTGTCCCTTCTGAAGGAATAGACCTTATCCAGCTTCTCTTTCAGTAGAGCTTCTCCTCCCTCTCCGAACACTGGCTTCCGAGGCCGGTTGGCATTAAGCCCGCTCATCCCTTGCTTATTTCGGTCAGCCGAGGTGTTGAAAGATTCAGAATCGTCGGAATTTCCGCCTTTGCGATTATCGTCCTTTCGGTTTCTCCAGGACCTATTGTTATTTTGGGAATCCGAGGAGGACTCCTGCTTTGAGCCCTCCAGCATCTGAACTTTCCTGGTCAGCTCTTAGAATGTTTTGAGACCCGCGGTGCATAGAAACGGGGCCATCCAATTGTTGAGATTTCCGACAAGGAGACTGACAGATTGGTCCTGCTCTATCGGCGGTTCACATTTGACGGAGAGATTGCGTTATCAGGTTATAAAATCCGTGCTGCTTTCGTTGTTCTTTGGCTTGGTCCTTACGAGGTTGGCAATGGTGATCTTATCGCTCACACTCATGATCCTTTGTCGGAACAGAGATTCCATTTGGACGAAAGTAGTAACGGAGCCATCCGGTATGCTTGTGTACCAGTCGAAAGCAACACCGGTCAAGTTATTAACGAACTGGCGGAGGAGAAGCACATCATTGCCCCCAGTATTCCCGCATGAGGCTTTAAAGTGGGCGATGTGCTGATTCGCATTTCCCGTCCCATCGAATCTTCCGAATTTAGGGATGACATAGCCGCTAGGAAATTCTACCATATCATACTGAGCAGGATATGGTCTCCCGCTACTGCTAACATCATTTTGCGCTTCAGCTTCGGCTACCAATGTTTTGACTTTGTTGGCAACCAAATCCATGATTTGATCTTGAGTTAGCGGGCTACTGTCATCGGTAGCCAAGACATTTCCCGAGATAGGATTCGACCGACTTTCATGTGGTCCGTCCACCTTTGGATTTGAGGGAATAGGCGTCGGCTGTCTCGGGACACCGTTTCCCAGTTCATGAGCAGAGCCCTGCGCTTGATTGGGCGGCTGAGAGGCAAGTCGGGTCGTGAGCTGCAAGACGACATTCGTCAAGTCGTCAATTTTGGAGTAAAGTTCGGCCATCTCCTTGTCTTTGCTTCTGAGCTGTTTTCAGAGCTCTTGGAGAAGTTGCTGCTCTGCGTTCTTAGGACGGAAGATTGGCTCCTCTTCGCTTTCCGAGCCCGACTCCTCATGAACCGAGGGATCTCTCCGCTTATCAGCTTTACTGGGAGGATTTTCATTATCTTCCGGGGGATGCTGGTCTTGTGAAGTGACAGCCACATTCACACCAGATTGGATTTGAGATGTAGTTGCCCCATCCTTGCTCTTGCTGCGCATGCCTACCATGTAGACAGTGTCGACCACATATCCAACCATTTCCTCATCTTTGGCGGGGTAACCTTATTCTTCGAACCTCATGAAGTTCAGCCTAGCAGAAGCCCTAGCCCTTTTGTTGGCTCTGTATCCGAGCCTTTTCTGCCTTAGCTTCTCGATTTTGAGGGCTTGGCGGGCATCCGTTTTCTGGGAAGCCATCGTGAGTCGATTAACGGGGAGCTTAGAGAAGATACCCGATTGAGCAGTTGTCAAGGGCACCGCCGGAGCTTGCTCGAGACGCCTTGTTGTTTTGTTGCTGTTGATGGCCTTGCCCCCAGCCATGGCAAAGGAAAGTCGTTCAAACACCGACTTGCGTTTGGGTTGGGGTGCCTTCAAGATCACTACATTTGGCCTCCTGCCTTTCGAGACCGGTCTATCTGTTGTTGGAGCTTGAGAAGCAGGGATGGTGCTAGCTGACACGAACAGGATAGAGCCAAATGGTAGCGGCGGCTCCTCCCATTGTCGCCCGAGACTGGACGGGAGGACCGTCCTGGCGTCCATCTTCATCGTGTAGGAGATGGGAGTTATGTTGAGAGCTGGGCTTGCCCTTGGAGACGTTTTTCTGCGTCCGAAGATTGCAGTCGAAAGTCGTTAACCTGCAAATAGAAGCATGGTTTCAGTACAGTCAATCAATGTATATGTTGATTGAGTTTGCATGAACGTTTAGCCCGAAATATGGGAGGAGAGATTGGTCCCACCGGGCGTGCCAGAATCTGTAGGGTGTTTTTCGTCACCCCATCGAGATGGGAATACGCGCGCGCTTGTCAGGCGTACTATAGATTCCTCCTGCCCAGGGTAGGCGGGGGTTTATTGATTGTGCGTATCCGAATATCCGGCAGCCGCGGACTAAGCTGTCGTTAATTACCCCTCGCCTTTGGAGCGAGCGAACCTCCGATTGACGGGTCAAGTTGGTCATGCGAATCCAATGTGCAGTGTTGTGTTTTGAAGGAGTTTTGGATATATCGGGGGCCCCGCAGAGTTTTTACGGGGGAGGTATTTTTAATGTGGAGTGTATATATAAAATGAGGGGGAATTGGCGTCCAAAGGACGCACGAGCGCCAGCGCCTCACGTGCCTAGCAAGCGGGCGCTGGACGCTGGGCGCTGGCGCTTTGGGCGCGAGCGCCTAACGTGCCCGGCACGTGGGCGCACGGGCGCTGGCGCTGGTGCGCTGGGCGCTAGTGCCTCACGTGCCCGGCATGTAGGCGCCCGGGCACGTAGGCGCTCGGGCACTGGCGCTTTGGGCGCGGGCGCTAGCGCCTCACGTGCCCGGCAAGTGGGCGCTAGCGCCTCACGTGCCCGGCACGTGGGCGCTCGGGCGCTGGCGCTCGCGCCAGCGCTTTGGGAGCTACGTCTCATGGGCCCGGCACGTGGGCGCTCGGGCGCTAGCACTTTTGGCGCAAAGCGCTTCACGTGCCCGGCACGTAGGCGCTGGGCGCCGGCGAACAGAAGGGGCTTTTGGCCCCGAAAATAGGAGTTAAACTCTAAAAGATTTAGATTTGGAGTTGAACTCCTAAAGGATCTGGAATAGGAGTTCCTTTGAGAATATGGGTCTTGGAGTTGAACTCCCTAAAAATCTTCAGAGGTTCTTCTCTCTTAAGCTTTGGATCCTTCCCAAATGGGATCTTTAGAGATAGGTCTCCTTCCTCCTCTTCTGTTGGCCGGCTCTTGGAGAACAAGAGGGGTGAGATTTTAAAATTTTCTCCTTTTTAAGATCTGATGGAAGATCCAAGCTCCCCTTTGTGGGTTTTGTGGTGAAAAACTATTTAGTTTAGGAAAAGAAAGAGTACAACTCTTGATTTAATTCAAAAGAAAGAAGAAGGTTTAGAACCTTGAGAAAGGAGAAGGAGGCACAAAACCCTAGAGTTTTTAGAGAATGAAAAGTGTATTCTTTATTCATCATCATGTTGCCTTATATAGGCTTACACATTTACATATAGCCCCTTGGGCTTTACAAAATGGCATTTTGCCCATCCCATACCTCATCTGCTCATTTCTTTTGCACATATGCCATGGGCTTTTACAAAAATTTGGTTTTATGCCCATTTTACTTACATTCATGCATAAAAAATTACATCAAAATTATTTATTACATGATTTTTATTTTGGCATGGGGGAGGCCGGCCGCGGGGCTCAACTTGGGCATGGGCCCACTTGCTTGGGCTTGGGCCCGCTTACTTGGGGTTGACCTTGACTTTGACCCGGTTAACTAAGGTGCAAATTTTGACTCCAACATTCTTCAAGGACAATATTCTTCAAAAGGAGATTCAGTCCACCTTGTTATTCGGCAATCTCTAAAATTACTTTGTTATTTAACTTCAGCTGACTAATTATATTCATTTCTATTTATTCGTTGATAATCGGTATGTTATGCTTTCTTAAATTGGATCTAATAACTTGTAACATTTTGAAAATTATAAATATTATTTTACAATTTAAATGAGGATATTATGAGTTTTACGGATATAATATCGAGTATGGAATGGGTTTTCATGGATTGACATCCGTATGTATATTTATTTTTGGGAATTGGAAAATATGAAATATTTTGATATGAAAAGTATTTTGTATTTTGAAATGATACGGGAATTTTGTGATATTGTTAAGTTATTAGAGAGAAAGAGAGAGCCCAAACCTACACCTACACCTACACCCTCTCTCCTCGTCCTCATTATTTCCTTCTCGTTCTCTCTCCTTCCAAATATCTCCTTCCTCCTCATAAAATATTTCTAACTCCCAAATCCAAACTCCTCCTAAAATATTTCTAACTCCCAAATCCAAACTCATCCACCAAAACACTAGAATTCTTCATCAAAATCCATTTTTGAGCCAAGATCTTCAAGCAGAATCACTTGGAGACTTCAAGTGGAGTCTTCCTCGTCATTATTCCTTTTGGAGCTCCATCAAGAGCTTGGATCTTGGATCTCCCTTTTCATCACTCCAATTGGTAAAGTTCCTTCTTTTTACCAAGTTCTTTAAGTTTTAAAGTGTTTGGCCATGGAAATGTAGAGTTTTTACTAAAAAATAATATGTTTATGTTAGGAATATGTATGTCTTGTAGGGTGTTTTTCGTCACCCCATTGAGATGGGAATACGTGCGCGCTTGTCAGGCGCATTACAGATTCCCCTGCCTAGGGTAGGCTGGGGTTTATTGATTGTGGGGATCCGAATCTCCGGCAGCCGCGGACTAAGCTGCCGTTAATTACCCCCCGCCTTTGGAGCGAGGGAACTTCCGATTGACGGGTCAAACAGGTCATGCGAACTCAATGTGCAGTGTTGTGTTTTGAGGGGGTTTTGGATATATCGGGGGCCCCGCAGAGTTTTTACGGGGGTCCCGCTACCCGGATAGCGGGCTGCGGGGCAGCGCCCAGTTAGAAATTTTTTCTAAAGGGGAGGTATTTTTAGTATGGAGTACATGTAGAATGAGGGGGAAATGACGTCCAAAGGACGCGTGAGCGCCAGCGCCTCACGTGCCTAGCACGCTGGCGCCGGGTGCTGGCGCTGGACGCTTGGGCGCTTGGGTTAGCGCTAGGCGCTTGGGCTCGGGAACTAGCGCTTTGGACGCTAGCTCCTCACGTGCCCGGCGTGGGCGCTCGGGCACTAGCGCCTCATGTGCCCAGCACGTGGGCGCTTGGGCGCCGGCGCTAACGCCCCACGTGCTCGGCACGTGGACGCTAGCGAAAGAAAGGGGTTTTTACCCCCAGAAATAGGAGTTAAACTCCAAAAGAGGATTTTGAGTGGAGTTAAACTCCAAAAGTTCTGGATTAGGAGTTAAACTCTTTTGAGGATTTGGGTCTTGGTATTGAACTCTCTAAAAATCTTCAGAGGTTCTTCTCTCTTAAGCCCGGGATCTTCTCTTGAGCCTTAGATCTTTTCCAAAGTGGGATTTTCGGAGATGGGTCTCTTTCTTCCTCCTCTTTGTTGGCCGGATCTTGGAGAACCAGAGGGGTGAGATTTTAAAAATCTCACCTTTTTGAGATCTAATGAAAGATCTAAGCTCTCCTTTGTGGGTTTTGTGGTGAAAAACTATTTAGTTTTGGAAAAGGAAGAGTAAAACTCTTGATTTAATTCAAAAGAGAAAGAAGGTTTATAACCTTGAGTAAAGAGGAGAAGGAGGCACAATCCCTAGAGTTTTTAGAGAATGAAAAAGTTGTTCTAGATATTTTCATCATGTTTGCCTTTATAGGCTACAAACTTTACATATAGCCCCTTGGGCTTTACAAAAATGGCATTTTGCCCATCTCACGCCTCATGTGCTATTTTTTTTGCACATAAGCCACGAGCTTTACAAAAATTTGGCTTTACGCCCATTTTTCTTACATTCATGCATAAAACATTGCATCATAATTATTTATTACATGATTTTTATTTTGTCATGGGGGGAGGCCGGCCGCTTCATGTTCGGGCTCGACTTGGGTATGGGCCCACTTGATCTGGGCTTGGGCCCACCTGACTTGGGATTGACCTTGACTTTGACTTAGTCAACGGAGGTACAATTTTCGACCCCAACAAAGTACCTTCCATCAATAAATGCACACCACATATGTGGGTTGTGTGCATGAAATTGATGGTTCTTCTTTCGCGCGGAGGTTGATTTAATTTGGTTCCCGTTTTGACGACGAGGAGATCGTTACTGCCCTTTTTGCGATATGGACGGTCGGTGCTGCCCTTTTTGCGACTTGGACGGTCCGTGCTGCCCTTTTAGCGACGTGGACGGTTGGTTCTGCCCTTTTAGCGACGTGGACGGTCGGTGCTGCCCTTTTAGCGACGTGGACGGTTGGTTCTGCCCTTTTATCGACGTGGGCGGTCGGTTCTGCCTTTTTGCGACGTGGACGGTCGGTTCTGCCCTTTTTGCGACGTGGACGGTCGGTGCTGCCCTTTTTGCGACTTGGACGGTCGGTGCTGCCCTCTTAGCGACTTGGACGGTCGGTGCTGCCCTTTTTGCGACTTGGACGGTCGGTGCTGCCCTTTTAACGATGTGGACGGTCGGTGCTGCCCTTTTAGCGACTTGGACGATCGATGCTTGATTTGACTTGCTCCGCTTGTAAATCCCCGTTCCCATCTTAATAAAAGTTTCCTATTTTCTAAATTCCAGAGATGTCCCTTTCTTTTTCCCCTCGTATATTTTGTAGGAGGGTGGTTGCTTGAATTCCAATATTTAAAATTTCCCTAACCCTAAAAGTCAAGACCTAGAATTAAAACCAAAACTAAAACCAGTAAAATATTTTACTTTAAACCCTAACCTTACTTAAGCCCATTCTCCTTTAAGTTAAACCCTCAGCCTAATTCTTTTCAAACAAAAATAAATTAACTTTTTTTAACTCAGCCCAACAAAACTTTCCCAAAACCAAAAATCAAAACCTTTAAATTAACCCCGACCCGTTTCCTTTCCTCAGCCCACTCACCATTTTTTTAAAATAAATTCTTTATTTAATCCCCCAGCCTATTCTCCCCCTCGGCCCACAAAATTTTTAAAGGAATTTTTTTTAAAACTCCTCAGCCCAACTCCTTCGGCCCGCCTCCTCAACACCCAACCCGACCCGCTCCTGTTCACCTCCCTCTCCAACGGCTCCTTCCTCCATTCCCGCTCGCGACCCTTTCCCTCCGCCGTAGCTTACGCCCGCTTCCTTCGCTCGCGCCCACGCCCATGCCCACGTTGTGCGACATTACCCCCTCGCACTCCTCTCTCTAACCCGTCGCCCTCATCTCTCTCTTACTCACCAACTCCATCACAAAAAAACTCCCATTCCTCTCAAAATTTCTCCACGAACCCACTGCAACCTCGACGCCGGCGATCACCCCATATCTTCGTCGACCTCACCATTCCACCTCGCTCTCTTCCCTCCACAACTCACCCCCACCGAGCTCCCTACACCTTCAGCCGCCGCCAAGAACCCCTGCACACCCAATCCCCCGCACCATTCGGCCACCCCTTCCACTCGACGCCGGCGAGCCCCCAACTGCCCCGAACCGCCCCAGTCGACACCTTTGCACCCTCTACATCTTCATCACTTCCTCCTACACCCACACCCGAGCCCCACCATATCTCTCTCTCTCTTTCAAACTTCGTTGCAAACCAGAGCACCCACTGTTGACATCGACGGAGCGACGCCGTCGACCGTCGTCGACCCCAGTGCACTCGCAGAAGACCACTGAACACCCCTCAACCTCCAGTGACCGTGCAACGACTCCGGGCAACTCCGACACGAATTCCGTATCGCGAGCCAAGCTCGCGCAAATCGTTTCATGACGTACACCGCGCGTTCGTGACGCCGCTGCTGCCGTGCAACCCCGAGACGTTTCCAGGCAAGTGTTTTACTTGCTACATGCTAATATAATTGTGATACAAACTTAAATCATTTAGTTTATAATTTACCGATTCCCGATATATCTTGCGACCTATCTGTTCGATGCTAGACCCCAATGAAAATACTTGCTTAATTTGACGGAAATAAATATTTTCTGTTGGCCCATATAATGACGAATATCGTGTATAAATCTCACTGGAAAATACGATTGGTAGTGACTAAAATTCATACCCCCAAATATGCCGATAAAACTAGAATTTTTCCGTATCTGAAAACGATTAAAATCAATGTAAATTATGTACATACTGGAATGATGCGCTCGAGGGCTTAAATCGAAGCCGACTCGACGAACTTTAACTCTATGTAAACTTATAATATTTTCTATTCTATAACTGCGATGATATTTAGATCGGAGTGCGACTCTGGACTGCAGTCCAGAGCGACTCTGATTACTGTGTACTGTCCCAAAATGTGTGTCACTTTGTTTACTGAATTCATATGTTATGGAACTCTACAGTGGATTAAATATGGATCTGTTAGATAAACAAAACAAGTGGTTTCATTCCGTTTCATTGCCGTTTGCTATTTAAATTGTAAATAAAAGGGCAGAACGTATAACTGTCCAGAACAGATTCAGAAGTGACCTACTGATGTTAAACTGGGTATAACTTTCGACGTACAGACGCGATTGAGGATCCGTATGTTGCGTTGAATACCCTATCGAAAACCCTAGATTTTATTCAACTGTAACATCGCTAAATTCTGAGCCCAGCTGGGTGCAATTCGTGTCGCGAAACGGACGTTCAGTTCTGAAACTGAATTTCCAGTCGCGAGCACTTAAAATGAAACAGCTGTATCTTGAAAACCGGAATCCCGATTGAACTGAAACTAATTTTGATGAAGTTCTGATTGAGTGTTCTATTTATCGTACTTGTATCATTTCGTTGAATTCTAAACAGATGAATTTATGCAATTATTGTAAGTTAATGACATGCATATGGATTCATAACATACTTAGCTTATTGATGGCATACATACATATATCATACCCCATTTGCCATATACTTAGTGTTAGTGCGTGTTAGAGTCAGTGGACATTGCATTATCGTGCGTGATTGATGTTGGTTTAGAAGTGACAAGTACACCAATGGGAAGTGAATATTCGTGACAGTGATTGATACAGTGAACAGTGATAAAACCGTGCCATTGGTATACTTGTACACGACTAAATCAAGATTATAAATAGTGTAAACCTGGGGATAAAGGGGAAATCGAAGTGGAAAGAGAATCGTATTTAGCGGGACCGTGTTTTAGAGGATGATCATTCGAGCAGCGATATATATATTAGGTAGGATCTAGCGATCCGGCTGACAGGGTTATGTCCCGGGCATGTGGGCCGTTATCTCGGGTATGTACGAGACTCCTGTTAAACATGATCCTCCTTCCACTATGCGATTTCAAACATGACCTAGAGACCGATATGGACACAGATCATATTTTGCATCATATAGTGACAGTGATTACTCGCATTGTACTTTCACTAGTATTACCTCTTTTACCTGTTTCATCTTATTATAATAATATTGTTATTGTGTCGCTCTGACGACCTGAGTATGCATGCTCAGATCCCGTGGAAGAACCAGCGCAGGAGACAGATCTACCTTTCGAGTTCACGGAGATATAGTCTGGTGTACTTTCTTCCTTTACTGCTTTCCATAAAAGTGATCGTGAGATTGAACTTGGTTAGTAATTGTTCTTGTTATCTGTAATTTGTGAACAATGGATTTTTTTATGTAATAAATTAGTGATGTGTTTCCTTTACTAGTGTGCTTTATTTACTGATTACCATGTAATGCTAGAAGCCGAAGTATGACTATGGCGGGATGATTCCTTGACCGTAGGAGCATGGCTGGCCTAGTCATCCATCGTTTTCCGTATTTTGGGAAGCGGGGCGTGACATGGTTTAGTTGGTATCAGAGCCGTGTTTAGTATCAAGGGATAACATTAACTATACTGTATTACATTATTCTCGTTTCACTACTCTTGATTTTCATCCTTGAATCTGATCTTATCCTTTTGAATCTTTCAGTGATATGACGTCCCCGAACGACCCCTCCTCGGACTCCAGCACTCAGGACCGCACGGATAGAATACTTAGTGCACCGACCTCTCTCGCGGAAGCTTAGGAAAGGAATACAAATTTACTCACTGAGGGACTCAGGGCGATTACCGCCGCAGGAGGACCCTCCGCACTCATTACCACTCCCGAGGGTGCTACTCCACCATCTTATCATGCTAGGGTTGGTACCGTATCAGACTTCCGGCGGTTACATCCAGCGGCATTCACAGGGCTAGCTGAACCCCTTGAGGCTGAGGAATGGCTGGTGAACATGGAGAACTTATTGACAGCCGCCAGGGTTCCAGAGGAAGATAGGGTGGACGTGATAAAGATACAATTGGAAGATGAAGCCCGTACGTGGTGGTCGGTGGAAGAAAGCAGGCTAGACTGGCCGATTGAATGGGGCAAGTTTAAGGAGTGCTTCCTAGATCATTATTTTCCTTCCACAGCTAAGGCAGAAATGGAGGAAAGGTTTATTCTTTTGAAGCAGAATGGACGCCCAGTGGACGTCTATGCGGCAGAGTTCAACCGTCTGAGCCATTTTGCTCCATACATGGTCGTCTCCGAGGCCACCAGGGCCAGACGCTTCCTTCAGGGGCTAGATTTCGAGTTGCAGCAGTTGATTGCATCGTTGGATTTGCAGACTTTCGCACGGTACTCAACGCGGCGAGAGTTCAGGAGCAATTGATTAACAAGTTCAGGAGACCCCAGTCGTTCCAGCACGTACCCACGCGCCTTCTCGAGGAGCCATACCGGTTCACAGGCCAGGAACGACACAAATGAAGCGCCCGTTCGTACCACAGCATCGCCCCAAGAGACAGGGCGTAGTTTGCGGCTATTGCGGTAGAGGTGGGCATACCCAGAAGGACTGTCGCCGTGCCAAGGGACAGTGCTTGATTTGCGGATCCAGTTAGCACAAGATTAGCGGTTGCCCTGAGCGAGCAGAGATACAGGGAGGTTCTGGACCGTCACAGCAGAGGCCTCAGGAGCAGAGGCAACCCTTTACAGGTCGCGGTCAGGGATGGACTTTCACCTTGACCGCCGAGCAGGCAGAGGCGTCAGGAGACGTGGTTACAGGTACTCTACTTGTACATTCCTTGCCAGCTAGAGTACTATTTGATTCGGGAGCATCGCATTGTTTCTTGTCTGAGCGTTTCACTGATACACACTCCATACCACATGAACCACTAACCAAGGGATGGGAAATACATACGGGTAGCGGCATTATAATATCCAGTCGAGAATGTAGGTTATGCCCAGTTGTAGTGTGTGGCAGGGAATTCTATGCGAATTTCCTTCTGATTGGGACAGGCAGTTATGACGCAATTCTCGGGATGGATTGGATGAGCACTTTCCATGCAGTTATCGATTGTCGTGCAAGGAAGGTGATCTTCCGCATTCCCAATCACCCGGAGTTTACTTTCGAGGGAGGAAGTGAATCTTTGGAGCCAGCTAAGTACAGAGCCAAGCCCAAGGAGCTGACAGCTATGGAGGTTGATAAGAGCCCAGTCCCAGAAATTGTTCGGGACTTTCTGGACGTATTTCCTGAAGATCTACCAGGTCTACCACCTCCTCGAATCTTGGAGTTCTCAATCGATTTGACTCCAGGTACAGCCCCAGTATCCAGAGCCCCATACAGAATGGCACCAGTTGAGTTGGCGGAATTGAAGAAGCAGGTTGAAGAACTATTGGAGAAGGGATTTATTCGGCCAAGCGCTTTACCGTGGGGTGCACCAGTTCTGTTAGTAAAGAAGAAGGATGGATCGCTGCGAATGTGTATAGATTATCGGGAGCTGAACAAAGTCACAATAAAGAACAAGTACCCAATCCCACGCATTGACGACTTATTCGATCAGCTAAGTGGAGCCAAGGTGTTCTCGAAGTTGGACCTCCGTTCTGGATATCATCAAATCAGAGTAGCAGCCGAGGATGTATGCAAGACGGCTTTCAGGACCCGATACGGACATTACGAGTTCCTTGTGATGCCGTTCGGTGTTTCCAATGCCCCAGCAATATTCATGGACTTGACGAACATGGTGTTCGCAAAGTACTTAGACACGTTTGTCGTTGTGTTTATTGACGACATACTTGTCTACTCGAAGACCCGGGAAGAACATGCTGAACATTTGCGCACGGTCCTACAAATTCTTCGGGAATAGAAGTTGTATGCGAAGCTAAGCAAGTATGAATTCTGGCTCGACAAGGTTCAGTTTTTGGGACATATTGTTTCGGGCGAAGGCATCTCGGTGGACCCGGTAAAGATAGAATCTGTCAGAGATTGGCCAACGCCGAAGTCAGTAGCCGAGATCGGGAGTTTTCTGGGATTGGCAGGGTATTATCGGAGATTCGTCCAAGATTTCTCAAGAATCGCTGAACCATTGACGAGGCTGACACGAAAAGACGTACCGTTTATATGGACAGAGGAGTGCACTCAGGCATTTGACACACTGAAGCAGAAGTTAACCACGGCGCCTATTCTTATAGTGCCAGATGATTCCGGGGGTTTGGTGATACACAGTGATGCCTCAGGGAAGGGATTAGGCTGTGTTCTAATGCAGCACGGCCGAGTGGTTGCTTACGCCTCTCGACAACTGAGAAACCACGAGAAGAACTACCCTACGCATGACTTGGAGTTAGCTGTGGTAGTCTTTGCGTTGAAGATTTGGAGGCACTATCTATTGGGTGAGAAAGTGGAGGTGTACACTGATCACAAAAGTTTGAAGTATGTTTTCACTCAGAAGGAACTAAACATGAGGCAGTGCCGATGGGTAGAGCTGATGGCAGATTATGACTTGGACCTTCAGTATCACCCGGGGAAGGTGAATGTTGTACCAGATGCGCTCAGTCGCAAGCCAACGGTCATGATGTTGACCGATCAGAGGAGCATTATTGAGGACTTTCAGAGACTCGAACTTGAAGTCGTTATGCCGAACGCACTCAGTCAACTTTGGCAACTACAGGTGCAATCTTCTCTGGTGGATCGCATCAAGATTGCACAAGCGGATGATCCCCGATTGCAAAAGTTCAGAGAGCAGGTGGAAGCCAGACTGAGAACGGACTTGATTATACATGAAGATGGCTCTCTGAGATTCGGTAGCAGACTCTGCGTACCCAAGGGAGATGTTCGAGAAGAAGTATTGGCTGAAGTACACAGTTCAGCTTATTCTGTGCATCCAGGAGGTACAAAAATGTATCAGGACCTAAAGCAGCACTTTTGGTGGAACAGAATGAAGCGGAAAATTGCGAGGTTTATATCCAGGTGTTTGGTATGCCAGCAGGTGAAGGCGGAGCATCAGAGGACAGCAGGATTATTACAACCACTGCCGATACCAGAATGGAAGTGGGAGCACATTACCATGGATTTTGTGACGGCCTTACCATGGAGCCCTAGGGGCAATAACGCCATTTGGGTTATCGTCGATCGCCTCACAAAAGCTGCACACTTCCTACCTTTCCGAGTGGGACAGACGACAGAATCACTAGCAGAAAGATACATGCAGGAGATTGTACGACTTCACGGTGTTCCAGTCAGCATTGTGTCAGACCGGGACACCAGATTCTTGTCGCACTTTTGGAAGAGCTTACAGGAGAGCTTGGGTACCTGCCTTAAATTCAGCACAGCGTATCACCCGCAGACGGATGGACAATCCGAGCGTACGATTCAGACGCTCGAGGATATGTTGAGAGCCTGTATGTTGGACTTTCAGGGTTCCTGGGAGGACTATCTGCATCTAGTCGAGTTCTCGTACAACAATAGATTTCAAGCTAGTATTCAGATGGCCCCTTTTGAAGCACTATACGGGCGGATGTGTCGATCCCCAGTATGTTGCGATGATGTGGGAGAACGAAGATTACTGGGCCCCGAACTCATCGTTCAGACAGTCGACAAGGTCCAAATGATCAGGCAGCGTATTAAGACGGCTCAGGATCGACAGAAAAGTTGGGCAGATACCAGCAGGAGGGCACTAGAATTCGAAGTCGGAGATCACGTGTTCTTGAAGATTTCCCCTACCCGAGGAGTTATCAGGTTCGGAGGCCGGGGAAAGCTCAGTCCCCGTTTTATCGGACCTTTTGAGGTGCTAGAGCGAGTAGGAGAGGTGGCCTATCGACTTTCCTTGCCTCCATCACTAGCTGGTGTGCACAATACCTTCCACGTGTCTCAGTTGCGACGTTATGTTCGGGATGAGAGCCATGTCCTGGACCATTCGGAGCTAGTTTTGGGTACCGATCTGTTATACGAGGAGCAGCCTACTACCATCCTCGACCGCAGAGAGAAAGTGCTGAAAAATAAGGGCATTCCTTTAGTCCGAGTGTCTTGGGGCGGTAGTTCCCCAGGAGAATCCACCTGGGAGCGGGAGGAAGATATCCGTAATCGTTACCCATATCTATTTGTTTAGTACATTGTTTCCTTGTATCCTTGTTAAATTTTGAGGACGAAATTTTTGTAAGGGGGGTATGATGTAAATCCTCGTTCCCATCTTAATAAAAGTTTCCTATTTTCTAAATTCCAGAGATGTCCCTTTCTTTTTCCCCTCGTATATTTTGTAGGAGGGTGGTTGCTTGAATTCCAATATTTAAAATTTCCCTAACCCTAAAAGTCAAGACCTAGAATTAAAACCAAAACTAAAACCAGTAAAATATTTTACTTTAAACCCTAACCTTACTTAAGCCCATTATCCTTTAAGTTAAACCCTCAGCCCAATTCTTTTCAAACAAAAATAAATTAACTTTTTTTAACTCAGCCCAACAAAACTTTCCCAAAACCAAAAATCAAAACCTTTAAATTAACCTCGGCCCGTTTCCTTTCCTCAGCCCACTCACCAGTTTTTTATAAATAAATTCTTTATTTAATCCCCCGGCCCATTCTCCCCCTCGGCCCACAAAATTTTTAAAGGAATTTTTTTTAAAACTCCTCAGCCCAACTCCTTCGGCCCGCCTCCTCAACACCCAACCCGACCCGCTCCTGTTCACCTCCCTCTCCAACGGCTCCTTCCTCCATTCCCGCTCGCTACCCTTTCCCTCCGCCGTAGCTTACGCCCGCTTCCTCCGTTCGCGCCCACGCCCATGCCCACGTTGTGCGACATTACCCCCTCACACTCCTTTCTCTAACCCGTCGCCCTCATCTCTCTCTTACTCACCAACTCCATCACAAAAAAACTCCCATTCCTCTCAAAATTTCTCCACGAACCCACTGCAACCTCGACGCCGGCGATCACCCCATATCTTCGTCGACCTCACCATTCCACCTCGCTCTCTTCCCTCCACAACTCACCCCCACCGAGCTCCCTACACCTTCAGCCGCCGCCAAGAACCCCTGCACACCCAATCCCCCGTACCATTCGACCACCCTTTCCACTCGACGCCGGCGAGCCCCCAACTGCCCCGAACCGCCCCAGTCGACACCTTTGCACCCTCTACATCTTCATCACTTCCTCCTACACCCACACCCGAGCCCCACCATATCTCTCTCTCTCTTTCAAACTTCATTGCAAACCAGAGCACCCACTGTTGACATCGACGGAGCGACGCCGTCGACCGTCGTCGACCCCAGTGCACTCGCAGAAGACCACTGAACACCCCTCAACCTCCAGTGACCGTGCAACGACTCCGGGCAACTCCGACACAAATTCCGTATCGCGAGCCAAGCTCGCGCAAATCGTTTCATGACGTACACCGCGCGTTCGTGACGCCGCTACTGCCGTGCAACCCCGAGACGTTTCCAGGCAAGTGTTTTACTTGCTACATGCTAATATAATTGTGATACAAACTTAAATCATTTAGTTTATAATTTACCGATTCCCGATATATCTTGCGACCTATCTGTTCGATGCTAGACCCCAATGAAAATACTTGCTTAATTTGACGGAAATAAATATTTTCTGTTGGCCCATATAATGATGAATATCGTGTATAAATCTCACTGGAAAATACGATTGGTAGTGACTAAAATTCATACCCCCAAATATGCCGATAAAACTAGAATTTTTCCGTATCTGAAAACGATTAAAATCAATGTAAATTATGTACATACTGGAATGATGCGCTCGAGGGCTTAAATCGAAGCCGACTCGACGAACTTTAACTCTATGTAAACTTATAATGTTTTCTATTCTATAACTGCGATGATATTTAGATCGGAGTGCGACTCTGGACTGCAGTCCAGAGCGACTCTGATTACTGTGTACTGTCCCAAAATGTGTATCACTTTGTTTACTGAATTCATATGTTATGGAACTCTACAGTGGATTAAATATGGATCTGTTAGATAAACAAAACAAGTGGTTTCATTCCGTTTCATTACCGTTTGCTATTTAAATTGTAAATAAAAAGGCAGAACGTATAACTGTCCAGAACAGATTCAGAAGTGACCTACTGATGTTAAACTGGGTATAACTTTCTACGTACAGATGAGATTGAGGATCCGTATGTTGAGTTGAATAACCTATCGAAAACCCTAGATTTTATTCAACTGTAACATCGCTAAATTCTGAGCCCAGATGGGTGCAATTCGTGTCGCGAAACGGACGTTCAGTTCTGAAACTGAATTTCCAGTCGCGAGCACTTAAAATGAAACAGCTGTATCTTGAAAACCGGAATCCCGATTGAACTGAAACTAATTTTGATGAAGTTCTGATTGAGTGTTCTATTTATCGTACTTGTATCATTTCGTTGAATTCTAAACAGATGAATTTATGCAATTATTGTAAGTTAATGACATGCATATGGATTCATAACATACTTAGCTTATTGATGGCACACATACATATATCATACCCCATTTGCCATATACTTAGTGTTAGTGCGTGTTAGAGTCAGTGGACATTGCATTATCGTGCGTGATTGATGTTGGTTTAGAAGTGACAAGTACACCAATGGGAAGTGAATATTCGTGACAGTGATTGATACAGTGAACAGTGATAAAACCGTGCCATTGGTATACTTGTACACGACTAAATCAAGATTATAAATAGTGTAAACCTAGGGATAAAAGGGAAATCGAAGTGGAAAGAGAATCGTATTTAGCGGGACCGTGTTTTAGAGGATGATCATTCGAGCAGCGATATATATATTAGGTAGGATCTAGCGATCCGGCTGACAGGGTTATGTCCCGGGCATGTGGGTCGTTGTCTCGGGTATGTACGAGACTCCTGTTAAACATGATCCTCCTTCCACTATGCGATTTCAAATATGACCTAGAGACCGATAGGGACACAGATCATATTCTGCATCATATAGTGACATAGTGATTACTCGCATTGTACTTTCACTAGTATTACCTCTTTTACCTGTTTCATCTTATTATAATAATATTGTTATTGTGTCGCTCTGACGACCTGAGTATGCATGCTCAGATCCCGTAGAAGAACCAGCGCAGGAGACAGATCTACCTTTCGAGTTCACGGAGATATAGTCTGGTGTACTTTCTTCCTTTACTGCTTTCCATAAAAGTGATCGTGAGATTGAACTTGGTTAGTAATTGTTCTTGTTATCTGTAATTTGTGAACAATGGATTTCTTTATGTAATAAATTAGTGATGTGTTTCCTTTACTAGTGTGCTTTATTTACTGATTACCATGTAATGCTAGAAGCCGAAGTGTGACTACGGCGGGATGATTCCTTGACCGTAGGAGCATGGCTGGCCTAGTCATCTCTCATTTTCCGTATTTTGGGAAGCAGGGCGTGACACCGCTTCTTGCGGTTTCAGGGATTTGACTTGTTTCCGAGGTGGAGCTTGATTCCGCCAGGGAGGTCGTTGGTTGTTTTGCTGATTTGATGTGATTTGGGTTGATATCAGCATCGCTACACTAGAATATGGTACGAGGAGCGAATCATCATCTGCCATGAGTGGATTTGGAGATTTTGATTTTGGTTTGGCATCAGCATCGCTTATACTGGAATATGGTACCAGGAGCGAATCATCATCTGCTATGAGTGGATTTGGGGATTTTGGTTTTGGTTTGGCATCCGCATCGCTTATACTGGAATATGGTACCAGGAGCGAATCATCATTTTCCATGAGGGAATTTCCCCCGTTTCCAGTTTAACGACTTAGGGGTCTATTGGATTGGAGTTTGGAATTTTAGGGTTAGGGTAGGCATCGGCGTTGTCAACACTGAAGCACATGTGCCTGGAGCAATTCATCATTTGCCTTTTCCTTTTGGGGAGCGATGGCTTAAGAGACAGGTTTAGGTCCCTATCACCTAAGGCTTTTCAATTTTATAAGCCGTAAGGGTCCCATAAAAGCATTTTCTCCCTACGAGTCGAAAGGATCTCGTAGGTGTACTTTCTCCTTAGGAGTCGTGGGGACTCCCAAATGTGTTTTTCCTTTGTGAGTCGTAAGGATCCAACGAAGGTGTTTTCTTACGAGTTGTGAGGATCCCGTAAGTTTTTTCTCCTCATGTATCGTGAGGACACATGAGTAGGTCTTCCCAAATAGAGCATAATTCCAAGGGCGGAGACCAGCCATGTAACTGGTGGTTGCGGTGGGGCTTGACGAGGCTCCTCCTGCCATCTGGTTGACAGGGCGCTTAACTCCCGCAGACTGAGACACCTAACCTGAATACCACGCCGTTGTTCCGAGCTTTCTAACGGAGCCTTATACTTCCATTTGCCTCTAGTCTCTCGCATATAGAGACTCATCTCGTATACACTGGCATCCTTCTGTACCAAGCTACAAACAACAGCGTTAACTCTAAATACAACTTTAAAAGTTATACTCTCTCTCTCTCTTATTCTCTGAAATATGTGTTTACTCAGAAGGAGTTGAATATGCGGCAGAGACGATGGTTAGAACTCATGGCGGACTTTGACATCAACCTGCAATATCACCCAGAGAAGGTGAATGTTGTTCCAGATGCTCTTAATCGCCAACCATTAGCAATGCATCTCACCGCTCAGTGGAAGCTTCAACAAGACTTGCATCAGATGGAGATTGAAGTAGTCATGTCAGGTAATGCTTCAAGTTTGATGAATTTACAAGTTCAATCTACAATTGTCAATCA
Organism: Agapanthus africanus; assembly: GCA_030015575.1. Lineage (NCBI taxonomy): Eukaryota > Viridiplantae > Streptophyta > Magnoliopsida > Asparagales > Amaryllidaceae > Agapanthus > Agapanthus africanus. The sequence goes on from JASDDO010000031.1 coordinate 559,823,696, forward strand.
GATCAAAGCAGCTCAAGCAAGTGATGCTAAGTTGCAAAAGATCAGAGAAAAAGTGGAGAATGGACTCAGAATAGACTTCATCATCCATGAAGATGGATCTTTGAGATACGGCAGCAGATTATGTGTACCAAAAGGTCATGTTCGGGAAGAGTTAATGAAAGAAGCTCACAGCTCTCCCTACTCAGTACACCCTGAAGGTACAAAGATGTACAAAGATCTACGTCAGAATTACTGATGGCATGGAATGAAGCGTGAAGTAGCCAGAAGCGTCGCTAAATGCTTGGTGTGTCAGCAAGTAAAGGCTGAACATCATAGGACAGCTGGACTACTTCAACCGTTACCAATCCCAGAATGAAAGTGGCAACACATCACAATGGATTTTGTGACTGCTCTTCCTCGCAGCACAAAGGCTAACGATGCACTATGGGTCATTGTGGATCGACTCACAAAGTCGGCTCACTTCATCCCATTTCGAGTTGGCCAATCAACTGAGACATTAGCAAGGAAGTACATGGAGGTAATAATCTACTTAAGATTTAAACTCTTTAAACAAGTACTACCTCTGATACCCATGAACTCATACAAGAAATTGTGAGACTTCATGGAGTACCGGTCTACATTGTCTCCGATCGTGACACCAGGTTCCGATCGCAATTTTGGAAGAGTCTGCAAGCGAGCTTGGGAACAAGTCTGAACTTCAGCACAACTTATCATCCACAAACATATGGTCAGTGTAACACCCTAGTTCATTTATACCAGTTCTATTTTGAGTATTTCTATATTTATGGTATTTTCCTGATTTATAGTGTTTTGGGTGCGAATAGTGTTTTTTGACATTGTATTGCATCCGACCCGACCCGTTTGCTTGAAACCAGTCTTGATTCATGTTTGTGATTTATCCTGGTTTGTTACGTGGATCCGTGCACTTTCATATTATACATACTGCATACTGGCATTATATCTGGCATCTGCATATTTTAATATAACAGTTAAAGTCACATAAAATATTTTAAAAATACATTGCATGGCCTGCATGATACCCTTAACCATGTCGTAGCATCCGCGCATCTTGTTCTTGTCCCATTCAGTGAAACGGATCTGTTTGGATTGCTACGCGCACATACGTGCATCCGTTCTTGGGGGTATGCATTTACGTTACCCGGATATCATGTTTTAATTTTGGTTGACACGTATATTTTCCGTATTTTAAAACTGGATTTTTAGACCCGACCCGGGCTTGTTTTGGACTACTTTTTGTATTCGCCAGAAAAACTCAAACTTCCATAATATTATATTCTTTAAATATTATATATATTAAACATTTTAAATTTTATTTAACCAAATATATATTGTAAAGATTTTCTTTAATCAAATTTTTTAAAAACAGAACGTCTCTCTCTCTCTCGTTCTTTCTCTCTCTCTCCCTCTTTCTCTCACCTCTCGCATTCACTGTTCCTTGGGATCCCGTCATCTCCCTTCATTGCTACGCTCACCTCCCTCTTCTATTTCTTTCCTTCTTCTTTTCTCCTTCCTTTTATTTCTGCCGCCACGAGAACAAGAAAGGCAGAACCCTAACCCTGGCCTTCGCCTCGTCGTCGAACTCCTCACCCTTCTAGTCACCTCCTCTGCTTTCCTCCATACTCTCTCCTCACAACAACACCACCATCGTCACCCTCGCTCGAAACCCACCGCACACCCAACCTCGCTTCAACCTCCGATCTCGTGCCCGCACCCATCGCCAGTACCGCCTCCACTGTCGCCTGCATCCCCATCATCCTCGTCATCATCACTTCCACCTCCTCCACTTCCCTTCATCCATGCACCCAAGAACCCGCAAACCCTAGCCCACGCCCTAGCCTCGTCGTCGCAACCCTGTCGCCATCTCCTCCCAACACCGACCACCTCGTCGGCCTTCCCTTCATCACTACCATCACCTTCCTCTCTCCTCTCCTCCTCCCTGCACTCCAGACCACCCTACACCCGAGCCTCCCCTGCACACTACAACCCTTACCCGAACCCCCACTGCACACACCTAGCCTCGCCAGAAAAACCCCATCGTCGGAGTTAACTCTTGCCTCGCCTTCCTCTCTGAAACCAGAGCACCACAACGACCAAACCCCACCCTTTCCTTCTTCTTCTTCTTTCTTCTTCTTCTTGTTCTTCTCTTCTTGCTTTTCTTGATTGCGCTTTTCCAGTGATTGCCGGAGCCGGGCTTGACGCCGACGACCCGAGAGATCTAGTGAACGTCCCTTGCCTGCGTGATTACCCTCTTGCCTTGCCTGGACCCGTCCCGCGTGCCCTGTGTGCGTTGCGACGATTACCCGACGTCAGACGTGCCGTACGCACCCGTCGTGCGATCCGTTCAGGCAAGTTTATCTTGCTACATGCTAGGCTATTATATTTGTATATATATGAATAAAAATATCACATATTGATTGCATTGTACATCCATCTTAAAGTTTCACTGTTTTCGGATACCCGTATGCATCCATATCATTTAATATACATGTAGCTGCATCTACAGATCATATTAATTCATGTTATTTTTGTAGTAACACCCCATGCTTAATAATGTGCATCCCACTTAGTCTTGGAGCTGTAAATATAACCCTTGATCGATATTTGTGCATCCATACCATTAATTATATATCTAGTTGCATGCCATGCCACGTTATTTCATATTACTGCTACATTAACACCCCATGCTAGATAATGTGCATCCTACATAGTAATGGAGCTATAGTTGCAACCCCTGATAGTTATTCATGCATCCATGTTTTATTGTGTACCCATACCATTAATTCTTTACATCTAGTTGCATGCCATGTCGCATTAATCCATATTATTGTTACATTAGCACCTCATGCGTGATAATGTGCATCCTACATAGTCATGATGTAACCCCTGATAAATATTTGTGCATCCATACTTTTACTGTACATCTGTACTTTTGCCGTGATTCGATACTTGCTACATTTTACTGTTGGACACCCACTTGATACATGTAAACTACCTGAAATGACCTGATATGCCACTACTTGACATGTTACCTGATCCTGTTCCTAATGCCAACAATTCTGACATGTTGTCCCAATGGATATATCCTGTTGTCTGTATAGACGAACATGTTCCTGCTTGATCCTGTGTTGGCATTAGCTCCAGATTTATCAATACCTGACCTGAACACATAACTTGGGGGTATGGGGAAATCAATGATGAAACCTGACTTATAACTCAACAGTTCGATGCTTATACTGATCAGTTTTACGGGCTTGGCCAGCCCCGGGATAATGCTGCTGACATCATTCGTCTGTACATGTTACCTGTTTACTGCCTAGCGGGACGTATCGGATTCAGCCTGAGAGTCTTGACCGTGGTCCCGGGCATGCACGGGATACTATTGAGTTACATCGACGATTCATTAAATTGATTTCACAAACTTGAAAGTAGTTAACCCTGTAGCACAGTTTAGTTTTATCGCTACACTTCACATATACTGGTACACTTCACTGTTCGATATCCCTGCTCACTTATTACAATCATGTTACCATTTTATAATTCATGCCTGCATATCCTGTTACCCCCTGATTATATTATTGTTGATATTGTGACGCGTTGACGTCTGGGTTTTGCATGGCCCAGATCCGCTACCCTTGTCGCAGGCCGAGCATGAGTACTTCAGTCGACAGGCCGAGCAGTGAGGACCATGTTAGTATTCTAGTTTAGTTTCCTTTCAGCATTTTATTTCCTGATGTGAGCCCGTATTTGGGACGTATCTTCCAGATTGTTTTGTTTATTGGATTTATTGCTTACGCATATTATTTCTTGACTCGTTTATTCTGGCTCATGGACATATACTAGATAGTTTATTTTATTTCTACTTTTCTTGATATCTTATAGACAGCCGTAATGTGACTGTGGAAGGATATTTCCTAGCCGCAGGTAGCATGGTTGAATCTGTCACGTGCCGATCTTAGCGCACTCTGGGAAGCGGGGCGTGACAGTCAGTCTGAGCGAACTATTCAGATCTTAGAGGATATGCTCAGAGCATGTATGTTAAACATCAAAGGATCGTGGGAAGATCACCTACATCTTGTGGAGTTTTCGTTCAACAACAGCTACCAAGCAAGCATAGGAATGGCACCTTTTGCAGCACTATATGGAAGGAAGTGGGAACTTCTTAGACCAGAGATGATAGTAGCGACTGTTGATGTGGTTCGTACTATCAGAGAAAAGATGTGCATAGCCCAAGATCGACAGAAGCACTGGGCTGATGCAAAGCGACGTCACTTGGAGTTCCATCCAGGAGATCACGTATTCTTAAAGATATCTCCGAACCGCGGAGTGATCCGATTTGGAAGAAGGGGTAAGCTAAGTCTGAGATACATTGGACCGTTTGACATACTCGAACGAGTCGGTGAAGTGGCATACCGCTTAGCACTTCCACCTTCATTGGAAGGAGTGCATAATGTGTTCCACATATCCCAACTCAGAAGGTATGTGAGTGACCCCAGCCATGTTCATGATCATTCCGAGCTCACTATACAGCCCGACTTATCTTGTGAGCAACAACCTGTGGAGATTCTGGATAGAAAAGTGAAGTCACTTCGGAACAAGGAAGTCAACTTGGTTCGAGTGATGTGGAGAAAAGACACTCCAGGAGAATCAACATGGGAAAGGGAAGATGAGATGCGTGCAAGGTATCCTCACCTTTTTGTAAACTAGTCCTTAAAATAAAATTTGAAAATTTCGAGGACGAAATTTTTGTAAGGAGGGTAGACTGTAACAACTCCAATTTTAGTGTACAAAAATCTGTTTAAAAATTAATGTATACTTGGGGTATTTGCATTTCCTGTGAGTACCATAAATATTTGTTTTGTTTTTTAATAGCAAGAAGGAGCTTGTAGCTCATTGGTAAGACCTTGTACTGCTGAACCAACCCACCAAAGTTCAAATCCCATACCCCACATTATTTTTAATATTGTTTTATTTTAATATTTTTAGAATTCCAAGATTCTACACATGCTAAACCTGTAAAACCCTACTACACATGTAAAACTAAATGGCCCAGGGGGTAGATGAGGCGACGGGGAACACTTTGCACCCCGAACTCGGCCGGCGACTCGGGCCGTCGCCGCCGGCCGGACTCGGCCAGACCGCTGAGTCCCCAACATGAAAAGTCTGCCTCTTGACCTCCCCTGTACCCCTGTATACTTTAATTGTCCTGCACAGTAACAGAGCCCCTTTAAAACCCTATTTACTCCATTTTAATATATTTTTAATACATTTAATACAATTTTCAATTCACCTTTTCACCTACCCTAAACCCTAGTCTTACCCTATAAATACAACCCCTAGACACACACCCCACTCTAAAATTCTAATAAAAACTCTCAAGAAAACTTTAGAGAATTTTAGTGTGCAATTGAAGTTAGCAAAAGGCGAAAGCTCCGGTGAAATTCCGACGACGACCCTAGGAGCTCCCGGGGACGAAACGATGCACCGGCGCCTCCTACCGTTCCCTCTTCCTCTCTTCTAATATCTAAACCCGTAAGTCCCACCTCCCTCTTATCTATTCTTTTCTAAAAACACGTATTTGTAAAACCCGACGGAATCGGAGTTAATCCGATGTCCGATTCGGTTCTTCCTAAAAATCTCACTTTTTCTTAAATACAATCATACTAAACCCTTACATGTTGACTATTAAACATTAAAAAGTCATATTGAACAAGTTCCATATCAAAAGGATTTCTATTTCAATTTTTATTTTACTTTTTCACTAAAATACCATTTAGTTTAATTTCGACATTTAAAACATCACAATCTTGCTGTACCTTTAAGTAGATCACGAGGTAATGACCTACCTCCTCACACACTCATATGAAACATAGCACAATACCTTTCGGGAACATAGAATACGGGAAAACGAAACTTTACATATAAATACCACTAACTATTAAAACCGTTTTCTATAAGATTAAGTATTTTTTCATAAATCTTTGCAAAGCGCCGCTAAAACCCATTTTGGGGAACCCGACTGAGATGGTGCGGATTATCGCACATCCCTGGGCTTAGTAGTGCGAGATGCAGACCTCCGCAAGGAGCATACGGTCTCCAGAGATTTAAAATACAAATATCTTAAGAATATGAGATTTCTAGAAAATAATAAATTAAAATTATTTTTATAAATAAATATATATATGTATCATAAAAATATCTATTTTTGATGTATTATAAATATTCCAACTTTTTTCTAAAATCACAAGAATCACTTTACATTAAAATACCATGAATTCCATACAAGTTCAATATTACAATTAAATACCATGTATTATGAAAAATAGGTTTATTCACTAGAAATGTCACAAATATAAAATCTAAAACTATGAAGACTCTAAAGACGATAAATAAATACTTGGGGTGTATTTTGAAAAGTATACAAATTATTTTTACATAAAACCCCCTCAAGTTCTATAAATTAGCTTAAGGACCCTAATAAATATAGGTTTAAGCGGGACCAGTCTCTTGAGCCTCAGAGAGCCAGAGATATGGGTGCTTGCCTATCTAAGGTAGATAACTTAACAACGGTGTTATCAACACGGTAATCGTCTTTGAAAAAGACACAAATCCTGCCGCCCATGTGCAGCGGTTACCGATAACATCAAAACAATCAGGACTTCAATTTCTTTTCTAATTATTCCGACTCAGACTGAGTCTCATTATAATAATCTGACTTGAATATGATTCAAGTACAATCTACAATATTACAACCCAACATGAATCCATGAATACATATATTCAATCTATTCAATCTGTATTGACCGAACCGAACCATGGATATACTTCCATTTATATTGTAACAACCCCAAATTTCCAATACAAGTTTTTTACAAAAAAAATTCAAAATCCATAAAGGGGTATTTATTGTCTGAGCACAAGATAAGTAATTAATTAGCAATTTAATTACAAGAAAGAGCTTGTAGCTCATTGGTAATACCTTGCATTGCTGAACCAAGCTACCAGAGTTCAAATCACATACCTCACATTATTTTTAATATTATTTTGTTTTTAAATTTTTAGAATACCAACAGTCAACATGTGATAAATCCCAAAAACCCCACTACACCCAATAAAGTAAATGTTCCAGAGGCTACACCAGAAGACTCCCCACCTCCCTGACCTCCGACTCGGGCCGGCGCCGCCGGCCGGACCCGGCCGGACGGCCGAGTTCGCTTCTTCAATGTTGTGTCTCTTCCTCTTCTCAACCCCCCTGCATGCTTCAATTACTGAGATTATTTCCAGAGAGCTCATTATACCCCATTTACACTCTTTTTAATGAATTTTTAGTACATTTTTACTTTTTTTTCAATTAAAACCCTTCATCTACCCTAATCCTAGCCTAACCCTACACACTACCCCCTCACCCCAAAATTTTGAGCCAACTCTCAATAAATCACTAGAAACCTTGTGTACAATCGAAGTGAGCGAAAGGCAAAGCTCCGGCGAATTCTCCGGCGGATTTTCCGGCAACGACTCTAGGAGCTCCCGGCGACGAAACGACGTACCAGCGACTCCTCCCGATCTATCTTCCTCTTGTCTTTGATCGAAACCCGTAAGTCCCCATTTCTATCTTTCTTTTCTTTCTAAGAAAATACGGAATTACAAAACCCGACGGAATCGGAACAAATCCGATTTCCGAATCGGTTTCTTTATAAAACTTCACTTTTCTTTAATACAATTATGCTTAAACCCTTTCATGTTGACTATTAAACACTAATCAACCAAATTAATCAAACTTCATATCATAAAAATAATTGCTATTTCATTTTACCATATTTTTCATTTAAATACCACATAGTTTCAATTCTACATTTAACATCACAAAACTTGCTATACCTTTAAGTAGATCACGAGGTAATGACCTACCTCCTCACACACTCATATGCAATATAACACAATACCCTTGGGAATATAGAATACGGTAAAACGACATCATTGCAAATAAATACCATTTACTTAATAAAACCGTTTTCTAAAGGATTTAGTATTTATACAATCTTTGCAAAGCGCCGCTACAAACATTTTGGGGAACCCGTTCGGGATGGTGCGAATTATCGCATATCCACGGGCTTAGTAGTGCGAGATTCAGACCTCCGCAAGGAGCATTCGGTCCCGAAAGATTTAAAATACGACATCTTAAGAAAATGAGATTTTTAGAATATAAATATATGTATATTTATCATTAAAATACCTATTTTTTTATTATATAAATATTCCATCATTTTCTAAAAATCACAAGAATCAATTTTACACCAAAATACCATGAATTCCATACAAAACCAATATTACAAATAAATACCTATATTTATGAAATTAGGATATTTTCACTAGAAATATCACAATATAAAATCTATATTCATTACAACTCTAAAGACGAATAATAAATACTTGGGGTGTATTTTGAAAAGTATATAAAAGTATTTTTACATAAAACCCCCTCAAGTTCTATAAATTACCCTAAGGACCCTAGTAAACATAGGTTTAAGCGGGACCAATCTCTTGAGACTCAGGAAGCCGGAGAAGTGGGTGCTTGCCTATTTAAGGTAGACAACTTAATAATGGTGTTATCAATACAGTAATCGTCTTTGAAAAAGACAAGTACAAATCCTGTCGTCCGTGTGCAGCGGTTACCGATAACATCAAAACAATCAGGACTTCAATTTACTTTTCTAATTATCTAACTCAGTTTAAGTCTCATTATAATCTGACTTGAATATGATTCAAGTACAATCTACAATCTACAGTACTACAATTCAACATGAATTCATGAATCCAATTATCAATCTATACAACTTGACTTAACCGAACCATGGATATACATTCCATTTACATGGTTCTCCAGTTATTCCATTTACATGATTCTACGGTTACATCCGTTTACTAATATCATGGTTTCGGTCAGTCATCCAATTATACAATCAATACAATTTACAATATAATACAATACAAACAAGACATCTCGGGGTTTAAGGGGTAGATTGGTACGGAAGGTGTTAGAAGTGGCACGAGACAGTAAGACTTAATACACCTAACATGAATCCAGTTGTTGTTGTACTGTGGCATAAACGGTTCCTTGTACTATACTTGCCTCTAGTCTCTGGCATATAGAGACTCCTCTCGTATACACTGGCATTCTTCTGTACCAAGCTACAAACAACAGCTTTAACATCACAATATAATATAACTTTAAAAGCTATCTTCTTATTCTGTCTATTCTATTTCTCTTTTATATTTAGGATTTACCGAGCGACCTGTTCGCTGACGACATTCTCTTTCTTTCTTCTTTGAATGTCGTCAGGTGATCGGGACACATCAGAGATCGAGCCCAGCGCTGAGGACTTGGACCAATTCACTGAAGACCCCGAGCTCTAGTCATTGTACACTTTCCATTTCAGTACTTTTCTTTTCTGTTATGCCATTGTTTAGGCATCGCTTTTTATTCTAGTTGTATTTACTTTCCATGCATTGTACAGAAAGAATGTGAATAAATAAAGTTGTTGTTTATTATATCCTGTCTCTTGTGCTTTACTTTTATATTGCTTAGATACGCTTAGCGTATTTACTTCACAGTAAATACGTAGCGGCCTCGTCGCATCCCCTGCCCGTATACTGGGAAGCGGGGCATGACATACATGATTCTCCAGTTACATCCATGATTCTCCAGTTACATCCATTTACTGATATCATGATTTCGGCAAGTCATCCAATTATACAATATCTATATTACAATTCCATTACAAGTTGCAATACAATACAACAATACAATTAAGACACTACGGGGTTTAAGGGGTAGATTGGTACGGAAGGTGTTAGAAGTGGCATGAGACTGGAAGATTTAAGACACCTAACCTGAATACCATGCCATTGTTCCGGGCTTTCTAACGGAGCCTTGTACTTCCATTTGCCTCTAGCCTCTGGCATATAGAGACTCCTCTCGTATACACTGGTATCCTTCTGTACCAAGCTACAAACAACAGCGTTAAATCTAAATACAACTTTAAAAGTTATACTCTCTCTCTCTCTCTTATTCTCTGTCTATTCTATTTCTCCCCTATCTTTGGGACTTACCGAGTAATTTGTTCGCTGAAGACATTCTCTTTCTTTCTTCTTGAATGTCGTCAGGTGATTCGGACCTTCCAGAGATCGAGCCCAGCACTGAAGATTTGGACCAGTTTATTGAAGATCTCGAACTGTAGTTACACTTGTACACATTTCATTTCAGTACTTTCCATTTCTGTTATGCCATCGTTTAGGCATTGCTTTCATTCAGATGTATTTACTTTTCCATGCATTGTACAAAAAGAATGTTAATAAATAAAATTGTTGTTCAGTTATACCTATTGTCTTTGTCTCTTGTGCATTTTCATTTATATTGCTTAGATACACTTAGCGTATTTACTTCAGAGTAAATACGTAGCGGTCAGTCGCGTGCCCTTCGCCGTACACCGAGAAGCGGGGCGTGACTTCGTGGATTGTATACCGTAGTCAACTTGGGGACCAACCGTAAGGCCGGGAGAATTTTGGGAGATTGGATTTTGGTTGTGTCGGGACCCGGTTCTTGCTCACGGAGCAACGTGCCACACGGAACAAAGTGCCACGCCAAGTGTCGTGTTAAGTGGGCGGGGGCCACCTCTTGAATCCGTGGGGGCCACCTCTTGAGTCCGTGGGACCCACTGTAGAACAATGGGGAATCTTCAGAATACATTCCGAAAGAGGGCAGATCTGTACTATAAATGGAATGATACCACTCTTCATCAGAGGCGCCTTTTAAGTGAACCGGCACTACAGGAGCTTGAGAACTCCGTAGTTAAGCGTGCTCGAGCCAGGGAAGTTCTGGGATGGGTGACCTCCTGGGAAGTGGCCCCTGGCCGGGTCCAGTTCGCCCCGAAGGACAAAACCGTGCGGCTTCGGCCAGAGCGGACAATACTCTCTGTATTGGAGGTGGGGCCTGACAGAATGGTATCAGAGCCGGTCCCTCAATAGTAGGTCTGTGGTTCGAGGACGAACCATTGTTCAAAGGTGGGGAGAATGTAGGGACCCGGTTCTTGCTCACGGAGCAACGTGCCACACGGAACAAAGTGCCACGCCAATTGTCGTGTTAAGTGGGCGGGGGCCACCTCTTGAATCCGTGGGGGCCACCTCTTGAGTCCGTGGGACCCACTGTAGAACAATGGGGAATCTTCGGAATACATTCCGAAAGAGGGCAGATCTGTACTATAAATGGAATGATACCACTCTTCATCAGAGGCGCCTTTTAAGTGAACCGCACTACAGGAGCTTGAGAACTCCGTAGTTAAGCGTGCTCGAGCCAGTTCTGGGATGGGTGACCTCCTGGGAAGTGGCCCCTGGCCGGGTCCAGTTCGCCCCGAAGGACAAAACCGTGCGGCTTCGGCCAGAGCGGACAATACTCTCTGTATTGGAGGTGGGGCGTGACAGGTTGGCGTCTGCATCGCTGCATTGGAATATGGTACCATGAGCGACTCATCATTCGCCGTTTTGGGATTTGGAATTTGGTTAGCGTCTGCATCGCTGCTCTGGAATATGGTACCAGGAGCGACTCATCATTCGCCTTTGGGGATTTGAGTTTTGGACGGCGCCTGCATCGCTGCACTGGAATATGGTACCAGGAGCGACTCATCATTCATCGTCATTTTTTTTACCGCGATTGCCTCATCATTCACGGTTGCCCCATCATTTCGGCTTTTCTTATCGCGAAGGTCGTGATTGCCCTATCATTTCGACTATTTATTCACGGTTGCCCTATCATTTTGGCTTTATTTTCATCTTTAATTTTACTCGCTGATTTTTATTGCTAGTTGCCCCATCATTTCGGCTTATTATTTTTTTTATTTTTGTTTTCTTTACACATTTTTACATCCCCAGTTTAACGACTTAGAGATCGATTATTCCCAGTTTAATGACATGGTGGTCAGCTGTTTTGTATGAAGTTGGCGGTCGCAGCTTGACTGTTTGCCAACACGCCTTTAAACAGTTCTATCTCTCCTGTCTTATATTGTTTTTCGATCCAATCTTTGAAGACGAAACAGTCCTCAATGGCATGACTTATCACTCTGTGATAGGGGCAATATTTAAGGCCATCGATCATATTCGTTTCTTGCGGTCTTTTTGATTCTGGCAATTGTAGACCGTTTCTTAGGGCATCCTTGAATATTTTACGGACTTTGTCCCTTCTGAAGGAATAGACCTTATCCAGCCTCTCTTTCAGTAGAAATTCTCCTCCCTCTCTGAACACTGGCTTCCGAGGCCGGTTGGCATTAGGCCCGCTCATCCCTTGCTTATTTCGGTTAGCCGAGGTGTTGAAAGATTCAGAATCGTCGGGATTTCCGCCTTTGCGATTATCGTCCTTTCGGTTTCTCCAGGACCTATTGTTATTTTGGGAATCAGAGGAAGACTCCTGCTTTGAGCGCTCTAACATCTGAACTTTCCTGGTCAGCTCTTAGAATGTTTTGAGACCCGCGGTGTATAGGAACGGGGACATCCAATTGTTGAGATTTCCGACGAGGAGACTGACATATTGGTCCTGCTCTATCGGCGGTTCACATTTGACGGAGAAATTGCGCCATCGGGTTATAAAATCCGTGCTACTTTCGTTGTTCTTTGGTTTAGTCCTTACGAGGTGGGCAATGGCGATCTTATCGCTGACACTCATGAACCTTTGTCGGAACAAAGATTCCATTTGGACGAAAGTAGTAACGGATCCATCCGGTATGCTCGCGTATCAGTCGAAAGCGACATCGGTCAGGCTATTAACAAACTTGCGGAGAAGAAGCGCATCATTGCCCCCAGTATTCCCGCATAAGGTTTTAAAATGGGCGATGTGCTGATTCGCATTTCCCTTCCCATCAAATCTTCCGAACTTGGGGATGACATAGCCATTAGGAAATTCTATCAGATCATACTGAGTAGGATATGGTCTCCCGCTACTGCTAACATCTTTTTGCGCTTCGGCTTCGGCTACCAATGTTTTGACTTTGTTAGGAACCAAATCCATGATTTGATCTTGAGTTAGCGGGCTACTGTCATCGGTAGCCAAGATATTTCCTGAGATAGGATGCGACTGACTTTCATGCGGTCCGCCCACCTTTGGATTTGAGGGAACAGGCGTTGGCTGTCTCGGGACACCGTTTCTTGGTTCATGGGCAGATCCCTGCGCTTGATTGGGCGGCTGATAGGCAACTTGGGCCGTGAGCCGCATCACTACATTCGTCAGGTCGTCAATTTTTTAATAGAGCTTGGCCATCTCTTTGTCTTTGCTTCTGAGATATTTTCAGAGCACTTGGAGAAGTTGCTGCTCTGCATTCTTGGGACGGAAGATTAGTTCCTCTTCGCTTTCCGAGCCCGACTCCTCATGAACTGAGGGCTCTCTCTGCTTATCAGCCTCACTGGAAGGGTCTTCATTACCTTCCAGAGGAGGCTGGTCTTGGAATGTGGCAGCCATATTCACACCGGAAGGACCGTCCTGGCGTCCATCTTCATCGTGTAGGAGATGGGAGCTGTGTCGAGAGCTGAGTTTGTCCTTGGAGACATTTTGTTGCGTCCGAAGATTGTAGTATAAAGTCGTTAATCTGCAAATAGAAGCATGATTTCAGTACAAGCAATCAACGTATATGTTGATTGAGTTCGCATGGATATTTAACCCAAACTATGGGAGGGGAGATCGGTCCCACCGGGCGTGCCAGAATCTGTAGGGTGTTTTTTGTCACCCCATTGAGATGGGAATACGCGCGCGCTTGTCAAGCGCATTACAGATTCCCCCTGCCTAGGATAGGCTGGGGTTTATTGATTGTGGGAATCCGAATCTCCGGCAGCCGCGGACTAAGCTGCCGTTAATTACCCCTCGCCTTTGGAGCGAGGGAACCTCCGATTGACGGGTCAAACAGGTCATTCGAACTCAATGTGCAGTGTTGTGTTTTGAGGGGGTTTTGGATATATTGGGGTCCTCACAGAGTTTTTACGGGGGTCCCGCTACCCGGATAGCAGGCTGCAGGTCAAGGGGGCTAGCAGCCCCCTTGCGGGGTGCGGAGCAGCGCCCCGTTAGAAATTTTTTCTAACGGGGGAGGTATTTTTAGTGTGGAGTACATGTAAAGTGAGGGGGAAATGGCGTCCAAAGGACGCATGAGCGCCAGCGCCTAACGTGCCTAGCACGCTGGCGCCGGGCGCTTGGGCGCTTGGGTTAGCGCTAGGCGCTTGGGCGCTTGGTGCTTGGGCTCGGGCGCTAGAGCCTCACGTGCCCGGCACGTGGGCGCTCGGGCGCTAGCTCCTTACGTGCCCGGCACGTGGGCACTCGGGCGCCGGCGGCAGCACTTTGGGTTCTAGCGCCTCACATGCCCGGCACGTGGGCGCTTGAGCGCTGGGCGCTCGCGAAAGAAAGGGGTTTTTACCCCCAAAAATAGGAGTTAAACTCCAAAAGAGGATTTTGAGTGGAGTTAAACTCCAAAAGATCTGGATTAGGAGTTAAACTCCTTTGAGGATTTGGGTCTTGGAGTTGAACTCCCTAGAAATCTTCAGAGGTTCTTCTCTCTTAAGCCTGGGATCTTCTCTTGAGCCTTAGATCTTTTCCAAAGTGGGATTTTCGGAGATGAGTCTCCTTCTTCCTCCTCTTTGTTGGCCGGATCTTGGAGAACCAGAGAGGTGAGATTTTAAAAATCTCCCCTTTTTGAGATCTAATGGAAGATCTGAGCCTCTCTTTGTGGGTTTTGTGGTGAAAAACTATTTAGTTTTGGGGAAAAAAGAGTAAAACTCTTGATTTAATTCAAAAGAGGAAAAATGTTTATAACCTTGAGCAAAGAGGAGAAGGAGGCACAAATCCTAGAGCTTTTAGAGAATGAAAAGGTTTTTCTAGATAATTTCATCATGTTTGCCTTTATAGGCTACAAACTTTATATATAGCCCCTTAGGCTTTACAAAAATGGCATTTTGCCCATCCTATGCCTCATGTGCTATTTATTTTTGCACATAAGCCACGGGCTTTATAAAAATTTGGTTTTACGCCCATTTTTCTTACATTCATGCATAAAACATTACATCACAATTATTTATTACATGATTTTTATTTTGGCATGGGGGGAGGCCGGCCGCTTCATGTTCGGGCTCGACTTGGGCATGGGACACTTGATCTGGACTTGGGCCCACCTGGCTTAGGGTTGACCTTGACTTTGACTTAGTCAACCGGGGTACAATTTTCGACCCCAGCATGTCCTAGAGGCCATTATTGTATGATATAGTGGATGCTTGGACATGTATATAGAGGACTTTCTTGCTCGACATGATAATATGTTATCTAGTTGCCTTTATCTTAACATGTTCACTGGTATTATTATACTGTCTCTTATAAATATGTTGATAAAGCT
Source organism: Agapanthus africanus (assembly GCA_030015575.1). NCBI lineage: Eukaryota > Viridiplantae > Streptophyta > Magnoliopsida > Asparagales > Amaryllidaceae > Agapanthus > Agapanthus africanus. The sequence continues at coordinate 559,839,127 of JASDDO010000031.1, forward strand.
CTTAGGATGTTAGCTTGACTACCAGGACTATGATGCGGAACATACTACTGGATCTGGGTAGTCTACAACCACATCCTTCAATTGTTCCTAGTCGAGGGAATATCGAGACAGGGTATCGATATTCCAAAATCGACTAGTGTGTACGTTTCTTGACCCTGTATGGGGCAATGGTTGATCCCATAACCATTGGTATTTGACATCAAAGATTGTACACAGGTGCTCATTAGAGAATAAGTACACTAAACAGGACTCGCCGAGAACTCTTAGTTGGTACCATACCTATCGTCAGCTAGCAGTTCTCTGGTGACACTGGTACAGGTTAGTCTGTAGACCCGAGATCGTCATAGAGTCTTGTGTGGTTTCTACCGTGCTTTGATTTCCTCCCTACCATGGCTCAAAGGATCCATGCAAACAGGTGGATTTTGGGTACAGTCCCGAGTCACATGGAGGCAATGAGCGATAGGAGGGGTTTCTTCTCTCCCGGTATTGGGAGTTGATGTTGCGCTATGCTCGATTGGCTATAACAGTAAGTCCCTGGTCAGGGCTGTAGATGAGATTTACTGATAAGAGTTATAAGTAGTTTCTCGAACCGTTATGAGTCATACATCGGCATGACTTATCAAGTTATTGGGGTTTGACGTATCCACCCCCAGACTCGATATGCGACATATCAGACGAAGAGACCGGACTGTACGGTAAGTGTTACTTATAGGCTTCATAAGATTTTGGACAAGCTTGCTTGTTGATCTTCTAATCGCTCAATACCTGAGTAGCCGTTACGTCCAGCTAGAACCGCTGACGGCTTGTGGGTGACTGATGTGATCATCACCTACTGCTGGCATATTGACGAGACTTTGGAGTCTCACACAGAGGTTTCCTAGTTCAAGCGAAATGAACTAGGGCATATATGCTGATATGTGCAGGGGTCTGATTAAATACGAGTATGTGATACCGTATTCTAATCTGGCGGTTATTTGTTATCGGTCAGGTTATATGTGATATAAACGGATTATCGGATCAAGTGTTGATTTGATAATGGGATATACAGATAAATGATATTAGTCGGTTATATGTGATATAACCGAATTATTGAATCAAGTGTTGATTTAATAATATATATATATATATATATATATATTTGATATAATTATATATTAACTAATATTATTGCTCACTAATTATTTTCTTTATATATGTATTAATATATATATTTGATATATATATAATAAGGCATGGTTGAATTTTCTATTTTTTGGAAATAGAAAATGAGGTGGAAAATGGGGAGACTTTTTATGGAATGGGTGAAGTATGACTTTGATGATTATTATATTGGTCTTGACTCACTATTGAAGTATGGTTCCAATTGTTTATTTGGAAATTATGGATGCTTCAATGAGTGAGGTAATTTGATGAGCCGTTCTTCATTCTACACAACACTTGAGTTATTTTTCCTCACTTGAGCTCCTTGCTCTCTAGCTCTCTTCATCTTCCTCCTCACCTCCTCCAAGCTCAATCTCTCACATGAGTTGTGAAACCTTGAGCTTGTGAGAACCCTAGTAAGCAAACAAAACCCCCACTTCACCATCCTACACTTAATTAGCAATTAAGTGTAATGTGTTTAGTTCACTAAAGAGTTTAGTGAAGAGATAGCTTGGATTAGCGGAGCTTCAGGTGGATCATTTTCGGCACGGAGATCGTAAAGGAAGCTCGATCCAACTTCAAGTGGAGGCTAGTGGAGTTGCGTGGATCACTACATGGAGATTGAGAAGAGAAGGATACAGTCTACAAAGGTTGTAACCTCTTTCTCTTAGTGTAAATCTTTTGATATCATCATAGAAATCCTAATCATCTAGTTAGATTCTTGTTTAGTCTAGCTTAGCACCCCGAAAATTTTAAAGTTGCATGCATGATGCCGGTTTTGACCAAGTGGTGGTGCTAGGGTAAACTTTCATGGTATTAGAGCCAAGTTAGAACATTAGAGATAGTCTTTACGATGTTAAAGTGTTCGGTCGGTTTTCGAAGCCAGATTTTTGGCAAGTTTTTGTCCATTTTTCAAAAGTTGAAATTTTTAGGATTATAAATATGCAGAAAATCATGCAGGGATTTTAATGGAGCCCCAAGAAATTCGAAGCTCTAACTCTCTCAAAATGCCGCGGAACCGCGGCCCAAACCCTAGTTTAGCCGCGGTTCCGTCGCAAGTTTAGGGTGTTCGTGGTTGGTTTTTCTTGTGCCGCTCCATTATCTAGATTTGGAACTTTCTGGATATTTTTAGTGGTGCTCAAGTTGTTGAGCTCTCTGGAATTTGTGGGTGTTCGATAAATCGATCGAAATGTTTAACGTTGTATAGATTTTGATGATATGTGATAAAATTTTTAGAATCCAAAATAATTAGTTTTGTGAAAACTAGTTAGTAGTTTATAAATCTAGCGTTTTAGTCTCGGTTTATCGATTGCCACGGAGTTTCGATTCGGATCAAAACTCCGTCGCAATCGTGTATAGTACGCGAACGACAGCCATAAATCTTGTTGAATTATCCGACTGCTTATTGAAAAGAGTTTTCAGTTTGAGACTAAAATGCAAGGTTTATAGGGTTAGGCATGAAATTCGGAATATGAGATATTCCGGATTTATAATGTCTAAGGTATTTGCGGATTCTAAATATTGTAGTTTTTCATTTTTTTTCTGCGACCGTAAGTGTAATATGTGGTGTATCCCCGATCTCGTTACTATATGTCAACGGAATTTTGGATGCGCATATTTACTAACGTTGATGACATGTGATGTTATGTGTTGCTGTGATATGTTATATTGGATCATTGTGATTGACTAGCCGGGTTTTTTTTATGTGAGATGAGAGTTTTTCAATTTTCATTCATGTAAAATTTGTATGTAATATTCTTTTATTAGGGTACTTCCGGTTTGAGGATGATGTTACCACTGATGTATATTATTTACTTTTCCGTATTAGGATAGACTCAAGGTGGGGAGCACAAGTAACCGGGTTCTAGAGTCCAGTGGGAGACCATCTCGAGGAGTCGAGACCAGGTCTTCTAACTCTAGAATTGGCAGGGTTGCTTGGCGCTCTTGTAGGGGTATATGGGTTGTGAGTTTGGCTATTCATCACCACCGTGGAATCCGTGTTTTTTCATTACTGGCTGAATTTAAAACACGGACCTCCTAATATATCCAATATTTCATATGTTGACTTCTGCTGCTATATTCTGTGATGTTGATCATATAACTGCGTGAGACGAATGCTATATTATATATATGATATATAATAAACGTTGCTTATGTTTTGCACCCGCGCTAGTCCAGCCCCCGCTCTGCCGTTAGTTAAGTAACCTAGCGGTGCATGATGGGGCCTCGTGGTGAATACGGATGGCATAAGCGTACATTCTATTTTTGTTTCATTTTTCTGTGATGTTTAGGAAACTTTAAATGATGGGATTTCGTTAATAAGATTAATGAAAGAAAAGAAACCTGAAGATATTGTGGAATCAAAATTTTCAAAATGGTAGCTCTAGTTTTTGCTTTGCACAGTCGTATTCCTTGATGAATAACCAACATCTCATTCGATGAGGAAAGAGCCGAGATCCCTTCACTGGGAGTGACTTCTTTAGCAAAACTAGTAAATGCTATAACCCACTCAGTTTATCATCATAGCTTCCGTAGTTCTTGCTTTGCATAGTGGTATTCCTTGATGGATATCCAGCACCTCATTCGATGAGGAAAGAGCCGGGATCCTTTCACCGAGAGTGACCTCTTTAGCAAAAGCTAGTAAAAGCTATTCGGTTTATTTTTTAAAACTACTCGATTTTAAAAGCGGAACTTAAACCACTCCTTTTCAAAATCACTAGATTCTACAACGATATCAACTTCATTACGCTAAAGGTTTTCTTAAAAACCAATGCAACCCTCCATCATTTCTGATAAGTACTATTTAGTATCTGAAAACTAATCGGCCAAACCCCAACAGGTCTGAACACACACCAGATGACTCACTATGTTGAATTGAACCGACTCGTTTCGGTCGATTAATCCAAAATGCAGTCGACATAACCATAATAATCAATCAAAGAGCAAAGAAGACAAAATACTTTGCTAAAAACGTCGAGAAATGAACCGAACATTATATCTAATCCATCATGGTCATACTCAAGCTTAGAAACATGTCGTGCATTGGTGCTGGAAGTATTCATTTTCCCAAGTACACAGAGTTTCAAGCATCGTCTGAAGGCGATAACACATTTGCTACAACTAGAACAAGATTGCAATAATCAACTTTCTTACTTCATTTATTTCTACATTTAAAGAGAGACGAGAAATGTCCTCTCACGCGAACAAAAAGCATTGCGTGATGGCTAAGCAACTAACGTTGAGCGCAAAAGAGAGATCCTGCTACAACCATCTGTACTAGCCGATGTAGTACCCACTCGGCTTGTCCAACGAATCTCGAGTGTATATTATTTGAGCCGTTGGAGAGGCTCGACTTGCTATAAGGTCGTTCTTAATCTCCGAAAGATGTAGATAATCTCCATAACAGACGGTGAGATTCATAATCTCAAGGACCATTGAATTCTCAACTAAGAACTTGACTACCTTAAGATGACGGTAACCCCCGAAACTCTTTATTTTTATTCTTTTCAAACTATGCTGCAAACAATATACCGAAACATCTCGTAAATCATCATCTTCATCCTGCATAATTCAAAAAAAGGTAATCATAATAATATGGTCAAGCATTTTCATGTAAGCGTGCACAAGATTAATTAAATACCTGTGTGATATTTCCATCATCCGTTTTTTTGATGAAAGATTATACATCGTCCTTATGGCATGCAATGGTAAAATCCTCCAGATTAGGAAAGAGCTTAAGAATCGACAACGCCGAAGTAATATTCTCGGTCATCAGCAACTTCTTAACATTACAACAAGGAGGGCAATTGTCGAAAAAATCCTTCATAACAAGGGGAAATTAATGTCAGTAACAACCAAGATAATTGTTTCGACAGAGAATGATAAAGAAGAAAATATGCAAACTTCATGTACCAGGCGAAGTTGAACGTCATAGCGCGCTATGCTTAATTTCAAGCTTTCCGCTATGCCGAGTTTGCAAACAAGATCTATAATTTGGCTATTATTGAATTCCAGCCGTAGTTCAGCATACTTTAGATCCAATGAGTTGGGCATAGCAAATACCAAGTCTTGGTCGGCCAGCGTCACTTGTTGAAGTTTTGGTGCATCCATCGTGAAGTATTTTAAACCTCCACAATCATATAGAGTCATCTTTCTGAGATTTTCAAGCGAGAGATCAACATTAAATTTTCGTAAGCAGGGACCAATTGTTGTATAGGGGCAGTGGCACAAGTTTAAATCCTTAACATTGTAACAACTAGAAATCACTCTTTCGATTGTCTTCACCGGTCCCTTTACACGAATGAGCGACAAGGCTTCAACACCAGCTAACTTTATTCCAGAAGCATCGATACCAATTTCACAATTGTCAAGTCTCAAAATGCGTAAGTTTTCATTGGAAAAGATATTTCCGGGTAATGCGTAGAATGCATCAATACTCGACGACTCTAGCCTGCACCGCAAATCGAGTTCTTCAACCTTAGACATTCTTGTGGGCAAAATAGCTTTTAGCAATCCATCTAAAAATTCCAACTCCAAGCCACTTGATCTTGATCTATATGTATCACGTTGATGAAATTCAGCCGATATTCGAAGCCGTCGCAGGCTTAAGCATTTGTGATTGGACAATGCACGTCCTATTTTTGTTTCAGTCATAAACTGCTCATCGTGTTCATTTTCAAAATCGAAAGCCGGGGTGTAAGCCCATTGGTATCTCCATCTCTTAGAGAGTATACTCGTTTTCGCGGCACACGGTGTCTCTAAAAATAAATGATGTGTTGAAGAATGTCGTCGGGCAAGCTGCTTATAAGATCCATTATTTATTTTCGTTGCCAAATAAAATCATCTGATAATTTTGTAACAAATATTTTTAAAATGCATGGAAAGAAAAACCAAAGAGAATAATTAAGAAAATTATTACTTACAGTAGTATGAATGAATACAGTGAGAATTTATTCTCTTTAATTATGTACTCTTTAATTTTGATGGAGGCTGCTTGGGTATTTGGACTGTTGGAGGAAACCCTAATTCGTTCAATTGTTATAACTCAAATATTTGTTTAGATTTCCCATTAGAAGAAGAATCTTTTTTATTGTCATTGGATTTTGATACCTGACTCAATTTTTTTAAAAATAAAGCCATTGCTTGCATTTTCCAAAAAGGGATTTAAAAAAAAAAATTATATATACTTCTATTTTGTAGATATTTTTTAAAGATCTAAAAAGATTTGAACGGTGAGAAATGATCAATAAATCTCATATATATATTTTCCCTTAAAGTTGTGAAGATTTTTCTTGGCATATGTATCGTACCGAGAATCTTATTGAAATTTCAAATTGATACAACTTTCCCTTTTGTGTTAAATAGTAGAGATCAAGGCCACAGTATTGAATCCACTTTTCAGATTAATTATAGCAAGGCTATAGATAATAAATAATTAGTTATACACTACTGTTTAGCAGGCGCTTTGTATCTATTAACGTAATAAAGATTTTTGAGAAATTTTTAAAAGAATTAGTTAAAATATTATAGATGCTGGATTTTATATTTTTTAAAATTTATTAAGTTTTCTATCTTGAATAATTTGTAAATCGATATTATCTTGTATTTAAGATATTTCTCAAAAAAATAAAAATAAAGTGATTTAAACTAAAAAACTAACAATTTTTTCCCTATATCTTATTAATTTAATTATGCGAATTGCACGTGCCATGATAAGTTGACACGAAATGACTGCTTAGGTGGCAACAGAGGGTTTATTTTGCACGTGCTCTGTACATCCCCTTAGCATTAATATAGTAGAGATAAAATTAGCATTTCATTCTATATTAATTTTTTGTTTTCTTAGGAAAATTTTCTAATTAACAGGTTTAATTTGTTTGTGCAGAATTTGATAACATTGTGCATTCATGAATTCTAATTCAAAAGGTTTGAGAATTGTTTTAGGGGATGTTATAGAACTTGAATTTATAATGTACCAATAGCACAATTGTCTTTGTCGGGCAACTTTCAGGATTTGGATTTGGACTCGAATTTATGTGTTGGATTTGGACTCGCATTGCACGTGCCTCTGATATATGTCGTTGTAATTGCTCAACGTCTTCAGAGAGGTGGCGGGTCCCAACAACCAACAACTCATTTCTCGTCCCTACTTGATGAAAGATATGAAATTTCATCAAGACAGAGAATGTCTTACGCATCCCATGCTATCATCGTTCACTTTGCCGCATAAAATATACACGTGCGCGCAAGATGAATTTTGGACCGAAATATCCTCAAACTTATATTCGTCCCAAATACGGGAATGTTGGACCGAAACGTCCCTAAACTAATAATGAACCGAAATGTTCTTAAACTAATATGTTTTTCCCTGCAGACTGTCTCCATACTGACTATCATATACTATCCATAGGCTATTCATCTATAATCTAATGATCAGTTGAGCTCATATACTCATTTGGTCATAAGTCGATCCTAGTTTCATATATGACTAACGATCATTAAATCAAACACAAGTTTCCCGTAAACGGATGTTGGACCTCACAAATGTGAGAAATGCGTTCTCAATTCATTCCCGTTGGCAAACCAAGCTACCAACACGAACCCTATCAAGTAAATGCTTGACCTAAAACATCTATGTTGATCTTAGTCTCAAATAAGATTAACGACCCTTAGATAAAGCACAAGTTTTATATGAACCGATGGACCTCACAAATGTGAGAAATACGTTCTAAGTTCATTCCCGATGGCAAATCAAGATACCAATGTGGACCTCGTCAAGCAAACGCTTGACCCAAATCATGAAAATATATGTACGGACTTGGACTAATCCGCGCCCTACAGGCGTCGACATAAACTAGTCTCCGTATACAATCCACGGACAACCAAAATAAACAAAATATAACACGACACGAAATGACCTACCGAAGTAGGAGAAAGTCGTTATCGCAATGTGATAACGTAATTAACTGTAGGGGCTTACGCCTGCAGGGAAGAGCGTCCCCACAATAAAAAAACCCCTTACAAATGAGGGGGAATCTGATAAAGTCTTCTACATCAGTCGCATATATCCAAACATTCCACATACCGTGCCATAAATCAACTTGATATCTTTGGAGAGGTGGATGGATATGTCCAAATAGTATCTTCCCCCAAATTCAGGCAAAACGATCGATCTCAGTTCGTCTCTGTTTTCGGTAAACAGAATCAGATTCTCAATTACTACGGAATACCTAACATGAGTATCCACATCTTCGATCACTTCGAAGAATTTTGATACTTCCAACGTATGGTTCTCTACTTTATTCTTATATCCTATGAACTTCTCAAATATTTTAGACTTTATATTTCAACGAATGCGTGTCTAAAACTAGAGAAATCATAGGTAAAACGGAATGAAGTATGAGTACCATCCCCTTGTCCTAAAAGACACCGGACAACATACATTACCAAGTATAAGTCTCAAAAGTATACTAACTCAAACCCCGTGTGTTGTAGTTTGAAACTGTATTTTGTTTAAGAATGTTTTACACCGTTATTCATTGCACCTTATCTTATTTTCAACTGATAAAGATAAATATTTTTCAAAAATTATATCTCACTTTATGAAATAAAGAGACGGATATTTCAGTTTTTAAAAATTGATGCATAACAACAGTTATTCAAAACCAAATATTTGTCGTTAAGCAAAACTAAGTGATTTAATCCAATATCATCAATTACCACGAATTGCGATATTGAGAATCAAATCACTCATTTTCCAATATTATACTCTTTTTCAGCATCTGTAATGCTCTACAGATGTGTGATTCTAATCCGGTATACATATACCCAGGAATCAGAATTAATTGGAAAACAGTTTTCAATTGCAACAACACAAAAAAACTGAAACATCAAAAATGTTTCAAGGAGTGGCCAGATATTCCTAGTAATGTCTCTTCCATTATCCAGATTCATGACACTAGTTGCAATTTCGTTTGCTCTCACTTCAATCCCTTTATATGTCTCTGCATCTTCCCTTCTGTATACCACACTTAGGCTAGTTGGTTTTCTTCCTTCCCTACCTTTCGGCACCAGTCTAAGGTTTGGAAGAAGACTGTCCAACAAGCGTAGCTGGTGTACACTCCTAATACAAGGAGCTCTCAACTTGAAAGAAAGTAAAGGAAAGAAATAATAGAATTATACAATTCAATTTCTCTAGAACATGTGACCATCCTCGGATTGAAATAAATTTCTTCGGGTTCGTATGTAACTATGCGATGGCTTTTCCAAGCAATATGGATCATCGTAATGGTACGACGTGTTCTGGAGAAGGCAAAGGGAAAGTAGGAGTGGCAGGGATATATGCGACTTTGTCCTGAATCATGACATTCACAAAGGCAGATGGTAAAAAGGTTCGATTAACTTGATTTATGAGTTTTAGTTTAAGGTCAGTTATGGTCGCAAACCAGAGAGAGAAAAGAAACACTCAGCGTACACTTTATCAAGATTGGATTTCTTAATTAATTTATCTAATCATAATGGCTCCCACTGTTTCCTCAAATTCTCTTTCAAATCCTAAAAGAAGAACTAGTCGAGATTTTATACACCTTCCAAGTTCACTAATCCTTTAGCCAGGCCAGTGTTGGTACTCCGAGTGAGGTCCCTCGTAATTTCGCTCAGACCAAATTAAATAACCCCATTTCCTCATAGGCATAACTCCATTAACACCTTTCTCGACACCTACTAGGTTAGCAAGTTGTGAAGTGAAAATCTCCCGAGAGTAATACCTACTCATCAGTGGGAATCGGGACCTAACTATTATTGTGTGATAACCTTGATGGAAGACAACCAAAGTCGCCACACTCCAGAAGGTATGCGCATACTTGGAAAGTTTCCCTTATATTTGAAACTCCCGATATGGTTTTTGCCCCTGGGACTCAAGTGATCTTGACTGAGCCAACATATCAAAAGGTCCTAGTTAAGCTAACCCGTCATTGTCTTGATTGCATTAAACCCACCCGTACGAGTCCTTGGCTCAGCCAAAATGATCGTACAACTGTCCTAACCAATCACATCACCATGCAACAGAAAAGCACCATAATAGTACCGAACACTACACTTCGGCTAAGCACGGCATACGTAGCATGAATACTAAGCAATACTAATCTGAAATGATGGAGGGCTACGGCAGGTTTTTGGCGAAAAACCTTTAACGTAACGAACTTGATATCGTTGAAGGAACCGAATGGCTTTGAAAAGGAGAGGTTTAGGCTCCGTTTTTAAAACAAGTGGTTTTGAAGAAAACCGAGTGGTTTATAGTAACATAAAATTTTGCTTAATAGCTAACTCTCTGTAAAGGGATCAAGACTTTTTTCTTATCGAATAAGGTGCAGAATATTCCTAACTGAATACCTCTATGCAAAACAAAAGAATATGACTATAAACTTTTTCGAAAAAGTTGATTCCTACAACATCATTTTGGGTTTATATCTTTGCATTAAACATATAATGCAATCCTATCATTTAAGTTTCTAGCCACACCAGAAACAACCAAAATAACATGCTTTTATATGCCATCCGCATTCGCCATGGGCCTCGGGTCTTCACCGTAGGCTTACTTAACTTACGGCAGGGCGAAAGAAGGGCTAGCGCGAATGCAAAATATATAGAAGTATCATATATATATATCACCGGCATTTAATAACATCACAGGCATGAAGCAAACAACAAGCAATATGGAATAACGAATAAATTATGAGCCCCGCATTTCATTTGAGCTGCAAATGAAACACGACGTTCCCCGTTCATGTGGATAGCCTGTACAACATCGAACCAAGACCCTTACAAGCACGGAAAGCCACCCGCCAATCCTAAAAACGGGGCAATCCAGTCTCAATGTCATGACTGGACCATCCGATACTTTTTAAAATCCGGTAACTTGAGCACTCCTCCTTAGGTCCATCCTAGAACCCCTATAAGTGCGGCGAGCAACCCGCCAATTCTAGAGCGAGGCGGCCTGGTCTCAACTCTATGAGATGGCCACCTACTGCACTCTAGAATCCGTTTGCCCGAGCACATCTCCGCGGGTTTATCATACTACATGTAATGAAATATATACTATGGCAACAACGCACGCATCCTGGACGAGTCCCAATAAAAGAATATACATCAAGCAACAACAACGGCCATAATCCGGTCACTCATTCCGAATAAACGAATATGCATTCACCACAAACTGTACATACATCATCACACGAGGGGCTATCTATTATGACAATCCGACTAAATCGTCACAAAGATATATATCACAAGAACAACATATGTAACATATGTGCAACCCCGTCTAATTAAACATATAACAATTAGACGACGTTTTCAACACATATACACAAATACGGATAATAAACATTGCTAAAGATTCAACCGAAATTTTTTCCGTATTGCCCGAAAACAAAGATAGAACGATCTGAAATTTAAGGAAAAATGATATATATCAAAAATTAAGTTTCCCTGAGATCAAGCTTCATCACAAAGCATATGGCAAACAGTGACTTCCTGGCCGACCCAGGTAGCCAAATGGCCGACTTAGCAGCCAGGACATCACAGTTTACCCTCGTACTTTGTGCCCCTCATTTTCTAAAGATTTACAAGTCGATGGTATACTTCAAAAAAAATTCAGGCGAGTTTAAAAAAATAGACAGAGACTTGATCTCGGAAACTAAATTCGGTTTAATTTTCGGTCTCGAAACTAAAACATCGTCTAATACTAATTCTAGTGTTTAGTTGTCTCTGATACTACGGCTGGGTTCCTAGCGCTCGCGCAACGGAAGCGAAGAATGAAGTCGGATTGCAAAACGAAAATTTTCATGCGAGCACTAGAAACCGCAACCAAGAAATCGTTCCAAACACTATACTATCAAACTAAACAAGATACCTAGCTACAAGTTGTCGAGGATACAACTTTTGTAGCGTGTCCACCCAATCATGAAAGGCCCCTCTAAGATCCATAGGCCATCAGGAACAAGCTTGAAAGATGACCGTCTTTACCGAAGACGATCCACCTGAGGGAAACCGATCCAAGCTCTAGTTTCGCTCTAAAATGAACTTTGAGGAATCAACTGACACTCCAAGCTAGTTAGAAATGGAGTGTGAGGGGTGTAGGATTTATCACAATCATTATCTCTCAAATTTCCAACTCAAGAGATCAAAATCTCAAAAGAGAAGATGGAAGAGCAGAAGAGAGGAGAGAGAGAGAGAGAGAGTGCATGAGAGAATGGATTCAATAACTCAAGAAATGAACCATACAAAGATTAGTTTATCAAAAAGAATTTTACAATAAATATAGTGCCCATTCCTCTCAACCATGCTCTCTGCCATGCCTCCTCCTCCACCTCATTTCTTTTTTTTTAACAAAAAGAAAATCCTAATGAGGTGTCCCCTTATAGAAGTATTTTTTATAAATACAAAATACAACTCCCGGTATGTGTATCGAAATATATATACTCGTATCCGTATAAAAATACGAATAGCCAAAGAGAGAAAATGAATAGTAAACATAATACTAGAATGGTCCAGCACGTGTGTTTCATCTCGAACATACTTACGGAGTTGAGATACATGGAACACGTCATGAACATTCGCCAAAGATTGCGGTAACGCCAATCGATACGCTACTTCTCCAATACGTTCCAAAACCTCGAAAGGCCCAACGAATCGAGAACTAAGCTTGCCTCGACTCCCAAAACGAAACACTCCTCTAGTCGGTGATATCTTCAAGAATACCAGATCACCAACAGCGAACTCTATAGGTCTTCTCGATGTATCGTCCCAACTCCTCTGCCGATCTTGCGCTGTCTTCACATATTTCCGGATAGTGTTAACTTTCTCTACTGTTTGTACGATCAAATCTGGTCCCAACAATCTTCGTTCTCCAATATCGTCCCAACAAACAGGTGAACGGCACTTGCGACCATACAATGCTTCAAATGGAGCAATCTGAATAGTCGCCTGAAAACTGTTATTGTAAGAAAACTCCACCAAGTGTAGATGATCCTCTCATGAACCCTTGAAGTCTAACATGCAAACTCTCAACATGACTTCAAGAGTTTGGATCGTTCTCTCTGACTGGCCATCTGTCTGAGGATGATAAGCTGTGCTAAACTTCAATCGAGTCTCCTAACTTTCCTGTAAGCTCCTCCAGAAGTGTGATAAGAAACGGGTGTCATGGTTGGACACAATGCTCACCGGTACTCCATGCAATCTCACGATCTCCTGCATGTACCATTCTGCCAATGCTTCCGTTGATTGACCAACTCGAAATGGGATGAAATGGGCTGCCTTGGTCAATCGATCAACAATCACCCAAACTGCATTGTTGCCCTTTGGCCTCCGCGGTAAAGCCGTCATGAAATCCATGGTTATATGTTCCCACTTTCATTGAGGAATCGGAAGTGGTTGCAATAAACCAGCAACCTTTTGATGTTCAACCTTAACTTGCTGACATACCAAGCACTTCGCTACAAAGCGGGCAATCTCCCGTTTCATGCCTTCCCACCAGAAATGCTGTCGTAAATCACGGTACATCTTCGTGCCTCCTGGATGTACGGAATATGCGGAACTGTGCGCCTCCTTCATCACTTCTTCGCGAATATCTCCTTTTGGCACACACAAACGGCTACCATACCGCAACGAACCATCTTCATGAATCAACAAGTTCGTTCTAAGTCCAGCTTCAACATGTTCTCGAAACTTTTGCAATCTTGGATCCTGTAATTGCGCTGATTTAATATTCTCGATCAACGACGATTGTACTTGCAGCTGCATCAACTGTCCCGAAGAATACGGTAGCACAATCTCCAAATCAAATCTTCGAAAGTCTTCAATAAGTTCCTTCTGTGTAGTCAACATCTGAATTACTGGCAACCGACTAAGCGCATCCGGCACAACATTAACTTTCCCCGGATGGTACCTAAGATCAAGATCGCAGTCAGCCATCAGCTCCAACCATCTACGCTGCTTCATATTAAGCTCCTTCTGTGTGAACACATACTTCAGGCTTTTGTGATCGGTGAATACTTCGACCCTTTCGCCCAATAAGTAGTGTCTCCAAATCTTCAAAGCGAAAATCACAACTGCTAGCTCCAACTCATGAGTTGGGTAATTCTTCTCATGGGTCTTCAACTGTCTCGATGCGTAAGCGATAACCTTCCCATGCTGCATCAAAACACATCCCAATCCTTTCCCAGATGCGTCGCTGTAAATCACCAATCCTCCGAAACTGTCTGGTAGGGTCAAAATAGGAGTGGTTATCAGTCTCTGCTTCAACGCCTCAAAAGCTGACGCACACTTATCCGTCCACACAAATGGTACTTCCTTGCGTGTAAGCTTGGTTAAAGGCTCAGCCAAACGAGCAAAATTCTCCATGAACCTTCTGTAATACCCGGCAAGTCCAAGAAAGCTTCTGATCTCTGCAACGTTCTTCGGAATCGGCCAATCTCGAACTGCTGCAATATTTTCGGGATCAACGGCGATTCCATCTTCGGACACGACATTCCCCAAAAACTTCACTTCTTCAAGCCAAAACTCGCACTTGCTCATCTTTGCATACAATCTTTCTTGCCTCAATGTCTGCAGTGCGATCTTCAAGTGTTCTGCATACTCTTCTACGCTCCTCGAGTAAACCAGAATATCATCAATGAACACCACTATAAACTGGTCCAAGAATGGTGAAAAGATTCGGTTCATCAAGTTCATAAATATCGTCGGTGCATTCGATACTCCGTAGGGCATCACTAAATACTCGTAATGTCCATACCGAGTTCTGAACGCCGTCTTGCAAATATCTTCTGATTTAACTCGGACCTGATGATATCCGGATCGCAAATCCAGTTTCGAGAATACCCTCGCGCCACTAAGCTGCTCGAATAATTCGCCGATGCGAGAGATCGGGTACTTGTTCTTAATAGTCACCCGGTTTAATTCTCGATAATCGATGCACACCCTCCTTGTTCCATCTTTCTTCTTGACTAGAAGAACTGGAGCTCCCCAAGGTGAGTCACTGCTGCGAATCAACCCTTCTCAAGTAATTCAGCAACCTGCTTCTTGACTTCTTCCAACTCCACTGGTGCCATTGGATAGTATGCTTTAGAGATCGGCGCTGCACCAGGAATAAGATCGATCGCGAACTCCACATCTCGTTTTAGCGGTAAACCCGAGATGTCCTCGAACATGTCCATGAAATCTCGAACTACCGCTGGCGCTTCTTCCTTATCAACTTCCATAGACGAAAGAACATTATTTGTCGGCCTTGCCCTAAACTCGACTGGCCTGACAAAACTGCTTCCTCCAGTAAAGATAAACTCCGGATGTCCGGGAATCTGGAAAATCACTTTCTTTGCCCTACAATCAATGTGAGCGTGGAAAGTGCCGAGAAAATCCATTCCCAAGACAACATCATAACTGCCGGTGTCAATCACCAAGAAATCTGCAAAACATGAACTGGTAAGCAATGAAACTGAGAGAACCAAGGAAATTTCATGACCATGAAACAAGGAAATGAAACAAGACCAGGACTCCAAGTTACTTAAATAGAGTACCGAATTGTAACCATATTGCAGTTCATAGTTACAATCACATAACTCCATTCAAATCGCCCAAATCCTAGTATCAGAATCAAAGGAACAGGAGAAACAATAGGGAATCAAAAGTTCCAAGCCGAGATGCAAAGTTGTCTGCATATCGTAAGGGTAAGGATCAGGAGGAAGATATGATTCATGAACGGCAAGATGGTAAAGTGGTAAGACATGTTCCTAATCACGAGTATTCTGATTCGTGTATTGGGTCCAATACCCAACTACAAAAGAATCAAACCCGATTAACCTAGATCCTATGGCTCTGATACCAAACAAACCCTGTCACGCCCCACTTCCCAGAGTACGCTAAGATAGGCACATGACAGAGCCAACCATGCTACATGTGGATAGGAAATATCCCTCCACAGTTGTTCCCGCCAAAAAATTTCTGCGCAAAAGAGCCCAAGGTATCAAACGGCAGCGATACGTTTAAGAAAATGTGAACCAGTATTTTCCGGGCTGTATTTTGACAAACTCCCGAATGTGAAACAACTAAATTCTGATGGTATCGAAAGTTTCTCGAAAAATTCTTCGATTTGATATATTATGGGCCTCATAATTCATTCGGGATCAAAAGTTATGAGGCATCACGTGCTCACACGTGATCGGGCATCACGTGCAGACACGTGACCATTTACAGGCAAAGCCTGTAGGCACTTAATAAAATAAATAATTGGAAATAATTAATCAGTGGGGTCTCGTGCCAACACGTGATGGGCCTTTAAACCCACTGAAAAGAATTAAAAGTATAATAAAATAACAAGGAAAAGCCTCAATGGGGCATCACGTGTGCCAGCACGTGACCAAGGGTCACGTGCTGACACGTGATAATTCCTGCGTTCTTTAAAACAACAGAATTAAATTCTGGTCAAATGCTTAATCAGGGGGTCACATGCCAACACGCGATGGGTTTCTAAAGATCTGTGAATTAATAGAATTAAATTCTCATTAAGAGGGAATTAAAAACCCTAACTGGAAAAATATTTCTCTAAATCTTTCCGAACGAAAAAGATGGTGCTCTGTAAAATGGAGCACGTTGAATTAAAAATCCAATGGTGATTAAAAATTACCAATTTATGGAAAGATTTTATACATGGAAAGATTTCCCTGAAATTTGTCAGGAATAACAGATAAAAGATCTTTTGGATTAAAAATCCAATGGTGAATAAAATTCACTGAGTGATCTAAAAGATCATGTTGGTTACAAAATCAATTAAAATCTTTCAATGAAAGATTGACAAAACAAATTGATTCTTTTCTTTCTCCTATAAATAGGAGCCAAGAAGAGAAGAGAAATGATCTACTACTTTGGGAAATATACAACAACAGAGAGAAAAAAAAGAGGAGAATTTAATTCTCAAGAGAGAGAAAAAAAGATCTCTTCAGAGAAAAGAAACCCTAGGTGAAAAAGGGGAAAGCGATCTAAGTTCCATAAAACAAAGAGAATTTAATTCTCAATTTAAGAGTTTGACTCTTCTGAATAAGAATTTAGTTCTTCCTTTGGTTGAAGATCTGCAGAAGCAGATCTCCCCACAAGTTGAGAATTTAATTCTCATCGGGGAGATTCTGCCATGCAGATCCAAAACTTAGAGGGAGAATTGAGTTTAAGGAATTTAATTCCCCTAAATTCATAGAAATTTAATTCCTCCAAAACAGAACTACGGTTTAACCCTATATGAGAATTTGATTCTCCTAAATTTATATGAATTTAATTCCTCCAAAACAGAACTAGGGTTTAACCCTATATGACAAAACAAATTGATTCTTTTCTTTCTCCTATAAATAGGAGCCAAGAAGAGAAGAGAAAGGATCTACTATTTTGGGAAATATACAACAGAGAGAAAAAAGAGAGGAGAATTTAATTCTAAAGAGAGAGAAAAAAAGATCTCTTCAGAGAAAAGAAACCCTAGATGAGAAAGGGAAAAGAGCTCTAAGTTCCATAAAACAAAGAGAATTTAATTCTCAATTTAAGAGTTTAACTCTTCTGAATAAGAACTTAGTTCTTCCTTTGGTTGAAGATCTGCAGAAGAAGATCTCCCCACAAATTGAGAATTAAATTCTCATCGGGGAGATTCTGCCATGCAGATCCAAAACTTAGAGGGAGAATTGAGTTTAAGGAATTTAATTCTCCCAAATTCATAGGAATTTAATTCCTCCAAAACAGAACTAGGTTTTAACCCTACATGAGAATTTAATGTAAGTCCACGTTGCGACCCCCGGTTCTTACGGGGAGGCGGAAACGGTATAAAAATCAAATTTTTAGCGCATGGGGCAACATGGACTAACAAAGTCGGGATCTTTTCTAAACTAAACTAGCAAACAAGCTAAAGAGAGTTAGCTACTCGGAAAGATGGTTATACCTAACTTGAACTCCTTCTTCTTCAAACTTTTGTAGAGATTGATGGTGCTTTCCTCGTTGCCTTCTTCCGTCAAAGATGGATCCACCTGAGGGTTCAACCTTCGGGCTCTTTCTCGAACTTTGAGAGAACTAGAATCTTCGGCCATCTAAACCTTTGATCCTAGAGTGAGTAGAGAGTGTCTAAGGGGTGTTTTTCTTTCAAGGAGAGGGATTCTCAACACATGAGAAGGATTCTCCTTGAGCTAGAGGAAGAAGAAGATGAAGTGAGGAGAGAGAAGCTAAATGATAGAATGAGCTCTCTTTTTCTTTCTTGCAACCATATCACAAAAGAAAAAGAATTATCAAATTAATAATAATAATGAAAATGAAATAGTTGATGGAAGGTTTTGGAATGACCATTATCATTACAATCTTTAAATGGCTTTACAAGAATCAAAAAGTATCTTTCTTTTGTAATGATGATGGTCAAAACTTCAACCATGGTCAGCAAGTCAACCATGGTCAACTAGTCAACAAAATCCAACCATGACACAATTTTATTTTATTAATATTATTAATTGATATAACATAAATCCATTAGGGTTTGGAAAAAGACGACTGTCAACTGTGCATACGCACCCGTTCCGAAACCCTAATGAAAGTCCTCTTTCTCCTCCTCAAACAACTGTGCATACACACCTGCATTCTTGTTCCGAGGAACATGAATACTGAGAGATAAAAGCAACCCCAAAACATATACCAGTATCTGACTCAAACCAGAGCCAGCCAGTAATATCCGTCCGGACTCCAAACGTGCACAAGTGCGCGGATGAGAACGAACCCTGTCGCAAAACCATGCGACCTCTACTCTGTTTTGCCCAGAGGCGAATACCCTCTGTGTGGGACTCTAAAGACTCGACACTACGCTGGCAGTGGGTTTAACCACAGACCGCAAGCGGCACTAGCTGTGCGTAACGGTCCCCAGGTAGATGCCGACAAGAAGGCTGACGAGGTGAAACCCCATCTGAACTCCTACTGAGTCTGAATATGACAGTCTCCGTACAGTCCGGTCTGTTCGTCTAATACATCGCATGTCGGGCCTAGGGGGCGGTAAAACGTCAGTCCCCTAATAGCGGTGCAAGTCGTGTCGGAGTGAAGCCTAAAACACCCTGAGATAACACTGGAAGCCTACCAGTATATCTCGCTTGCCCTGGCCAGGGATTACTCGTGTAATGGCTCTCCTAGACACAGCGCGATATCAACCCCCAATACCGGGAGAGACGAATCCTGTCTAACCGTCACTGCCTCCAAGTGCTTCGGGACTACACCCAACCATTACTTGTTTGCACGACTCCTTTGAGCCGTGGTAGGGTAGTGATCAAAATGCAGTGGGAACACACTCGAGGCGAAGTGCCAGTGTCAAGTCAGTGGACTAAGCTGTACTCATGTCACCTGGGAACTGATAACTGACGATAGGTATAATACCAACCTGTCAGTTCCCGACGAGTCCTGTCCAGTGTACTCGTAACCCAACGAGCACTCGTATACTATCTCCAGTACGACGTACTGATGGCTGTGGGACAGACCATCTCCCACACTGGGATGAAAAGCGCATACGCTAGTCTACTCCGGAGTATCGATGCCCTGTCTCGATAGTCCTGCGACTAGGGACCTGTATAAGGATGTGCTTATAGATTACCCAGCCCCCACTAGTGTGACTGCCATCATAACGCTGGTAATCAAGCAAAGATCCTAAGGGCTCCACTAATGCGTATAGGTGATATACTAAAATAAACACATGTACACATTGGAGTAGAAACAAACCAAGTAGCATACTACTATATTGAGCAAGATTGTTTATACAAGGTGAATATCCCAAGCTTCCATCAAGTAATATACAATCTAGTATGATACAGTAATGGCCTCTAGCGCATATACACTAACATTTAATTCTTCCATAAACATAGGAATTTAAATCCTCTAAAACAGAATTAGGGTTTAACCCTACAGAGAATTTAATTCTTAAAACAAGAGACTTAAAGCTCTCCATGCACATAAAGAACTTGGTCACGTGGTAACACGTGACCCCCATTCTCAATGAGCAGAAAAGAACGAACAAGACTAGGTCACGTGCCCCCACGTGACCCTTAAACATACTCCTCAAAATGAGAAAGAACAAGTCTGGAGGCAATGCCTCACGTGCCCCCACATGACCCTATAACAAGTTCCTCAAAACGAGAAAGAAAAACTTGGAGGCAATGCCTCACGTGCTCCCACGTGGTCCTCAAAATAAAAGGAACAAAGCCAAAGGCAGAATCAATTTTGGGTGCCCTCACGTGTCCCCACGTGACCCCTAATAAACACTTTAATAATCAATACTTGAATACCCATCACGTGCCAACACGTGATGGCCTGAAGACTAAAAGTGTTTAACACTTATTTGAATATTCTGAGAACAAAATAAAGGAGGTTTGGCCCAATTCTCAGGCGCCACACGTGGCCCCACGTGATCACCCCACTTTTAGTGTTTAACACCATTTTGAGCATTTTATCCCCAGTGTTTAACGCTGTTTTAAAGTGCATCACGTGGGAACACGTGATCGCCAAATATATGTTAGTGTTTAACACTATTCTCAAACCGGTCTTAGCCCAAATTGGCTAAGTCTTTCTGAGTCAAGACTCCCCTTTGATTAAACCCCGACTACATTCTTTCAAACTTGACCATTTCATATGTATGCAAAGTGAAGTCTAGAGCCATAATGAATGGTTAGTGCTCAGCCAAAGACAAAATGTTGTCAGAGCCACCAAACCCCTGTTTAGCACTGCTAAATAATAGGGGGTTGAACCCAGACAATTGTTCAACAGTCCAACAAAGGGCCAATATTTCAAACTTAATTGGACTTAGCCCAAGTTGGCCATGAGTCCTCAATTCAGATTTAACTGAGCCAATGTGCTCACAATCTACTTAATTGATCTTAGTCCCAAATTGGACTACAGATTTCCCAATCAACTTTGGTTCAAGGGTACATCTCTTCACTCCTCTGATATTTGTGTTCAACGACTTCAGAGAGGTGACGGGTCCCGATAACCAATCATTCCATGGACTGTGGGGTCCTTAAACTCATGGACTATGATGTCCTTAACCTCGGACTGTGGGGTCCCTTTAAACCTATAGACTATGATGTCCTTAACCTCGGACTGTGGGGTCTCTTTAAACCCACGGACTATGATGCCCTTAACCTCGGACTGTGGGGTCCCTTTAAATCCACGGACTATGATGTCCTTAACCTCGGACTGTGGGGTCCCTTTAAACCCACGGACTATGATGTCCTTAACCTTGGACCACCATCTCCTTAAACTGGCAATTGACCGCAAAGTCCCTAAACTAGAACAATAGAGCCCAAATGCTCTTTTGTTGGATCTAAATGATCCCGTTAAGTAGATTTTAGTCTAAAATTAGACTAACGTGTCCTTAGAAAATGGTTAAGTTGACCTTAGTTTAAAATTAGACTAACGTGTCCTTAACAAACTGTTAAGTTGATCTTAGTCTAAAATTAGACTAACGTATCCTTAACAAACGTTTGAGTTGATCTTCGTCTCAAATGAGACTAACGTATCCTTAAACTCAACCCCAAACCCAAATCTAAGAAAATACGGATTTGGACTAATCCATGCCTTACGGGCGACAACATAAATTAGTCTCTGTATACAATCCACGGGCAACCAAAAACAAAACAAACACACACGACACGAAGTGACCATCTGAAGAAGGAGAAAGTGGTTACCGCGATGCGGTAGCGTAATTAACTGCAGGGGCTTGCGCCTGCAAGGAAGAGCGTCCCCACAGTCAAAAACCCCTCAACGAGGGGGAATCTGACGAAGTCTGCTACATCGGCCGCATCCGTTTAAGCCTTCGATATATGGTGTCATAAATCAACTTGGCATTTTCGGAGAGGTGGACGGATAGCACCAATTAGTATCTGCCCCGAATTCAGGCAAGACGGACCTACGCGGTCGCGTCTCTGTGTTTCGGCGGGGAACAGATTCGGGCACGCCCGGTGGGACCTTTTTCTCTTTCCACTCCACACTTCTTGTGTCATGTTTTTCCCGTGATCAGATAATCGCGGTGTGTATGTTTATGGTTGCCCTTAGGGGAGTGGATACTGAAGTCGGCGTTTCATCTCTATGAAGAATGGTGTTTGTTCCCTCCTTAGCAACACTGGCTCTGTCATATCTAGTGGAGTTAAGTATGGGCCACTTGCAGGCTCAAATCTTTGCAATCCGGCTCTTCAAGAATTCAATGGACTTCTCTTTGGGTCGATGCTCCTACCTCCCACCCTCGGTGCCTCAACGCTAATGGAGGAAGCCCAGAAGAAGTCTGTCGTCCACAGGCGGGCTCCCCGAGCAGCAGCTTTGTCGACGGAATCAGTCCTCAAACAAATGGCACATGCCAAGGACCAAGGTCGACGCAGGGGGCAGAATATTCAAACTCTCAAAGGAAACAGGGGGAAGGCTCGGCAAAATCCTGGAGCTAATCAAATCCCGGCCGTAAGAAATGGTCGACGTCGATATCAGCGTCATACAAAATAAGCTGGGGGCAGTTCTCCGTATGGTCCTGTTTCAACCCCTGCAGTGAATGTTGTTGTTCCAACTGGGAACATCTTCAAATTGTTGTGAAGGGTTAGACAAAATTCTCCTAACGCGATATTGAAGAAGTCTCCGCGTCCCATGGAGATCCCACGAGAGCAGAAACAAGTTCTCTCTCTGAGACAACTTTCTTCATCTATATATAAGGTATGGAAGCAGGTGAAGGGGACTCACCCCAAGACGGAGCCTGATACAACGGTTCCTCCCAAAACTAAAGCGGCTTTTCACAAAAAAGAGAGGCCCAATAAAGCTCAAGTGCCCGAAGCAAACTCCAAAGGCCAAAACTCCAAACGCCCCAAGTCTGGGGGCATTGTGGTGCACACCATATATATGGCATCCAGAAAAGAGGATAGTCGTATCTCCACAGGTCATCGACCGCTTACGCGATCAGTGACTAAGGCTCAGGAGCAGCAACAACAAAAGCTCCAAGAAATGTTAACAGCTATGGCCGCACTCACGGGACCGAAAGCAAGCCCGGAGACATCCTCGGGGCAACGCCGTGAGCAGGAAACTGATGCTGAATTCCTTCGGAGAATGCTTGAGAAGAAGGACAAAGAGGCCGCGAAATAAGCGGCCAATATAAAACAAATGACCCTTATGTTCCAAGATATGGTGGGCATGATGATCCAGCCGGACCCTCCAGCCGAAGATCCTCCAGTAATAATTGAAGATGATAGAGGAGAGACATCAAATCCTCTGCCAGCTATGTCAGCAGCCAAGGAGGAGACCATCTCCAAATCTATGCTCAATGATTATATAGCTCAACAAATACGAGCTCATCAACCGAATGAAGCGGCTGGAAAAATTGTTAAGACTGGACGACCCTATCCTGGCTGGTATAACCAAATAAAATACCCACCGGGATACACGATCCCCAAATTCCACGTATATAAGTGGACGGGGAATCCATACCAGCATGTTGCTCAATTCAGGGCTCTGTGCGGTAATACTGGAGGTGACGATAAGCTACTGCCTTGCCAATTCGTTGGCAGCTTGTCGGAGACAGCATTCGAGTGGTATTCTGAACTCTCGAATGACTCTGTCAAAACATTTGCAGAGATGGAGATGCTATTTACCCAACGTTTCGCGACCGCTAGCGAACGTACCCCAATCACGGCACTGACCAACGCCAGGGTGAAGCCAAGCGAAACATGGGTCCACTACGCGATACGGTGGCAGAATCTATGGTCGAAGTGCGAACAGCGCATCGAAGAAGCTCCTGCAGTGGGCATGTTTATAGGAACCCTCGATCCGCAGGCGACCATATCCCAGTTCATGATCTTCAAACCGACCACCTTCCAGGCCTTGATTGACAAGCTGGCCCAAATGGACCAAATGGGCCATAGGCCTTCCTCTTCAAAGACGGAGCCTTGGAATGAAAAGGGCAAAGGGAAAACAACCTTCGTCGTCAACGCTCAACAACAGCCGAGTGGCCTGAGACTGGTTGTTCGCCAAAGCAACAAGCGGCAATCCCTCTATGAGAAGTTGAGATGTCCTTACTCGTTTCCCCGGGATAAAACAAGGAAACTGTTTGAACTGGCAGTGCGCAATGGGCTCATCACTCTAGTGGAGTCGAGACACCCAACGTGACCGAATGACATCAACGATCCTAATTACTGCCCCTACTATCGAGTATTGGGCCATCCACTCGAAGATTGCTACGTCTTCAAAAATTGGGTTGAAGACCAATACCAGCAAGGCAAATTCACGTTGTCTGAAAATTGGAAGGTGAACCCACCACAACCACATGCTCCGAAAAAGATGGACATGCCGGGGGCATCGTGCTCATTCATAGAGGAAGCTCCATGAGAAGTTGTTCTTTCGGCAAAAACTAAAAAAATGCTGAAAGATCTTCAAACATATCCGGCGATCAGGTGGAAAAGTCCGCTAGAGCCCGATGCCATTGAGGGAATGCTGAAGCCACGCCCAACTCCAAAAATTGGTGGTGGTAGTCAAAGCGCTCACACCCAGCCGTCAAAGTCTTCGAAGAAGAAGAAGAAGACCAAAAAGCCCATGAAGCCTGGTAACAAGCGCACGGACCTGCAAAAACATATCGACGCGCTGGAAGAATATAACCAGAAAGCGCGAACCCCGGTCACACTCCAAGAATTTCTCAACAATATCCTTAAGAGCGGAGATAACGACAATAACGACGGGGATGATTCGTCAGAAGAATCCGAGGACTATTTGACAAGTTGCCACATGATCTCTCATTCGGTATTAACTAACGAAGAAGCTCACTCGGCGATAGAAGACAGCATAAAAGAGCTGGGGGCAGGATCGAAGCCAAAACCCTTGGAACCGTCTGACGAGATAATTAACTTGCTACTGAACGAAGCCCGTCAGAAAAGCAAAGCCGATCGAGAGCGCGAACTGGCTATATTCGAAAAAGCCAAACACCGACGACTGAATGAAAAGGTCGAGGCACCCCAACCGGATCGAAGCATCCCTATCGTCAGCAAAAGCAAGCTTAAAGTAAGGAAACGATTCGCTAAAGCCCTGTCAATAGGAATGAAGTTGCCCTCTTTCAGAAGAAATTCTCCTGGCAGTATACATTTTGATGAAGCGGACATACATCCTAACTTCTGCTTTTACCATCAGAGGATTGCACACCTTACCGAGGAGTGCATAACCTTTAAAAACTGGTGGCAGGGATATGTTACCCATCGACAACACATTCAACGAGTGAAGCGCAAGGATCGTCGGAAACAGAAAAGCACGACAGATGAGCGCAAAAGAGCCGCTGGCAACTGTCACATAGTCAACACCAAGGGATCACAAGATATCACCTTTGGAAGCGATTTTGACGAAGAAATCGCCCTCAACCCTCTCTTCAAGGAATCCACCTCCGACACAAGATGCGAAAATTTGCGAGAAAATCTAGTTGCGTAATCATACGTTACCCGAAAAATCTCGGACCTATGACCGAAACATCGTTAAACTAATACAAACCGGCGGCGTTCCCAGGCTGACGTGGTAAAAAAAACGATACGTTTATAAGCAAGATGGGCACGGATGAAAACTCGAAAGGGCTCCATGAGTAAAAACAGCGGGACTACCGGCGAGTTTTGTGAAAACTCTAAAGGGCGCAATCTCGTTAAAAGACACTTGCAAGGTCCTCTCGACCCTGTAAGGAGAAACCACCTGCGTGAGATCCTTACGACTCACAAAGGAGAAACACACTTAGGGATCCCCATGATTCCTAAGGAGAAATTACACTTGCGAGATCCTCACGACTCGTAAGGAGAACCCTCTTATAAGACCCTCACGGTTCATAAGATTCAAAAGCCTTAAGCTACGGGATCTGAACCTGTTCTTAAGCAGTCATAACCCCCCCCCCCCCCCCGATTTTGCCCTACAAGCGGTTCAATATTGACCCTTGTATACAATCCATGGGCACGAATAAACACTTCCCTAACAGGGTCCCACCAGCGACTAGGGATATGCTCACACGGTGAACAAACACTTGTAGGTCCTCTCGACTTGCAAGGAGAAAACACTCTTGTAAGATCCTTACGACTTATAAGAGAGCATACACTTAGGAATCCTCATGATTCCTAAGGAGAAAACGCACCTATGAGATCCTCACGACTTGCAGGAAGAAACACCTTTATGAGACCCGTACGGCTCATGAAGTCAAAAGCCTTAGTTGACGGGATCCTAACTCCGTTTGCTAAGACACCTTTGTTCGACATCGACAGAGGGAAATGATGATTCGCTCTTGGCAATGTCCCAGTGGTAGCGATGATGATGCCTAAATCGGTATTAAATTCCAAGTCCTTTCACGGCAAATGATGATTCGCTACTGGCAATATTCCAGTTGTAGCGATGCTGATGCTGAGATTGGCACCAGATTCCAAATTCCACACCCGCGATAAAAAAAATCAGCGAGCCAAAAATGCATATGAAATAGCCGAAATGATGGGGCAACTTGCAACAAAATCAGCAAGTAAAATATATGCATACAAAATAGCCGAAATGATTGGGCAGCTCGCAATAAAAAGCAGCGAGTAAAAAAAACAAAAATAGCCGAAATGATTGGGCAATCGTGACTTTCGCGATATAAAAAGCTGAAATGATAGAGCAACGTGGAAAGAAATAAAAAAATTATGAAAGAATGAAATTTTTTGCCCTACAAATGAGATCACATCGATCCCTGTATACAATCCAGGGGCACAAACAAAAAAGGGGAACCATATTTTCCCACCAGGCTCTGTCAAAAGGAGAGCCAAGTCTCGACGGTTCATAGATAGCCTAGAGACTACCCCGGAACCATGTCAAAGTCCCCTAGTTCCAAATCTTGACGGTTCACAGACAGCCTAGAGATCACCAACGGTGTTTCTCCTTACTCCAGCAGGATGCAGATGCGACGTCAACAAACGACCCCAGGGTCAAAACAACGGAACCATGGCAGAGTCCCCTAGTTCCAAATCTCGACGGTTCATAGACAGCCTAGAGATCACCAACGACGTTTCTCCTTACTCCAGCAGGATGCAGATGCGACGTCAACAAACGACCCCACGGTCAAAACAACGGAACCATGGCAAAATCCTCTAGTTCCAAATCTCGACGGTTCACAGACAGTCTAGAGATCACCAACGGCGTTTCTCCTCACTCCAACCAGATGCAGACGTGACGTCAACAACCGACCTCAAAGTCACAATGAAGCGGCAACATCTACAGCCTAAAAATCAGCAACGGTGATCCTCCCCATTCCAACAGGATTCGGACACAGTATCACCAAACGGAGCCACGGCAAAATCCCTAGTTCTAAGACTCTATGGTCCATAGACAACCTAGAGTCAACCAATGACCTCCCTGCCGGATCAACACTCCGTCTCGGAAACAAGTCAACCAACCCCCAGGGAAATCAGTATCCTTGGAAAAAATCTCGATTCAGGGAATCAGCGTCCTTGACAAGAGCACCTCGATTCGCGTCGACCCACAAAGAAATCAGTGTCTTTGCAGGAATACCTCGATTCGTTTCAACTCCGAGGAAATCAGTGTCTTTGGCAACCTCCTCAATTCAGGGAAATCAGCGTCCTTGACGAGAGCATCTTGATTCGTGTCGACCCGCAGAGAAATCAGCGTCTTTGCAGGAATACCTTGATTCATCTCAACCCCAGAGAAATCAGTGTCCTTGGCAAAAACCTCAATTCAGGGAAATCAGCGTCCTTGACGAGAGCATTTCGATTCGCGTTGACCTGCAGAGAAATCAGCGTCTTTGCAGGAATACCTCGATTCGTCTCAACTCCGAGGAAATCAGTGTCCTTGGCAAAAACTCCGATTCAGGGAAATCGGCATCCTTGACGAGAGCACCTCGATTCGCGTCAGCCCGCAGAGAAATCAGCGTCTTTGCAGGAATACCTCGATTCGTCTCAACCCTAAGGAAATCAGTGTCCTTGGCAACCTCCTCGATTCAGGGAAATCAGCGTCCTTGACGAGAGCATCTTGATTCGCATTGACCCGCAGAGAAATCAGCGTCTTTGCAAGAATACCTCGATTCGTCTCAACTCCGAGGAAGTCAGTGTCCTTGGCAAAAACCTCGATTCAGGGAAATCAGCGTCCTTGACGAGAGCACCTCGATTCGCGTCGGCCTGCAGAGAAATCAACGTCTTTGCAGGAATACCTCGATTTGTCTCAACTCCGAGGAAATCGGTGTCCTTGGCAAAAACCTCAATTCAGGGAAATCGGCATCCTTGACGAGAGCACCTCGATTCACGTCAGCCCGCAGAGAAATCAGCGTCTTTGCAGAAATACCTCGATTCGTCTCAACTCTGAGGAAATCAGTGTCCTTGGCAATACCTCGATTTAGGGAAATCAGTGTCCTTGACGAGAGCATCTCGATTCGCGTCGACCAGCAGAGAAATCAGCGTCTTTGCAGGAATACCTCGATTCGTCTCAACTCCGAGGAAATCAGTGTCCTTGGCAAAACCTCGATTCAGGGAAATCAGCGTCCTTGGCGAGAGCATCTCGATTCGCATCGACCCGCAGAGAAATCAGAGTCTTTGCAGGAATACCTCGATTCGTCTCAACTCCAAGGAAATTAGTGTCCCTTGCAGCCTTCTCGATTCAGGGAAATCAACATACTTGACGAGAGCACCTCGATTCGCGTCGATCCGCAGAGAAATCGGTGTCTTTGCAGGAATATCTCGATTCGTCTCAACCCCAGGGAAATCAGTGTCCTTGGCAAAACCTCGATTCAGGGAAATCAGCGTCCTTGACGAGAGCACCTCGATTCGCGTCGACCCGCATAGAAATCAGTGTCCTTGGCAAAAACCTCGATTCAGGGAAATTGGCGTCCTTGACGAGAGCATCTCGATTCGTGTCGACCCGCAGAGAAATCAACGTCTTTGCAGGAATACCTCGATTTGTCTCAACTCCGAGGAAATTAGTGTCCTTGGCAAATACCTCGATTCAGGGAAATCAGCGTCCTTGACGAGAACATCTCGATTCGCGCCGACCCGCAGAGAAATCAGTGTCTCTGTAGGAATATACAATGTCAGCAAAGCGGAGCCACGGCAAAGATCCCATTTCCATGACTCGGCGGTGCACAGACAACCCAAAGTCAACCCTCGACCTCCCTGTTGAAGCAATGCTTTGACTCGGGAGTAGGTCAACTCATCAATCACTTACAAGTCCTCTCGACTTGTAAGGAAGAAAATTCTCTTGTGAGATCCTTACGACTCTCAAGAGAAAACATACTTAGGAATCCTCACGATTCCTAAGGAGAAAATACACCTATGAGATCCTCTCGACTCGTAGGGAGAAAAAATCTTTATGAGACCCTCACGGCTCATAAAGTAGAAAAGTCTTAGGCGGCAGATCTGAACCTGTTTCTTAAGCCATCGCTTCTTATCTTGATTCAGGGAAATCAGCGTCCTTTGCGAGAACCTCTCGATTCATTTCGACCCGCAAGGAAGTCAGTGTCTTTGCGAGAATCTCTCGATTCGTCTCAACTTGCGGGGAAATTAGCGTCCCTAAGCATAAAGAAAATTCTCTTGTGGGATCCTTACAATTCTCAAGAGAAAACGCACTTAGGAGTCCTCACGACTCCTAAGGAGAAAAGACACCTACGAGATCCTCACGACTCGTAGGGAGAAAAGCCTTTATGAGACCCTCACGGCTCATAAAGTTGGAAAGTCTTAGGCAACAGATCCTAACCCAGTTTTCTAAGCCATCGCTACCTTATAAAGAGTTCAAGATGAACTGTTATTTACTATCTATGGGCCACACTTGCCAAAGCTACATGCCACTGAAATGGAGAAGTTACTCATGAAACATATAAACTACTTCATGCCAGAGTAAGACATAAAGAAACAGAAGGGTGCGACTCATGGAGCTGAGGGTTTGGAACTACATCTCTTAAGAGTCGAGATTTGAGTCAATGATAAATGACGACGCTTGTGTCCGCTCGTTATCTTCTCAGATCAAGATCCTGAAGATTATATACCAACCCAAAACTGGTCATACGCTATGAATTGCTCTACACTACTTCACCCACGTATATACTTACGCGGGCAAACTAGTGGGGGGCATTTGTTCCCGCCAAAAAATTTCTGAGCAAAAGAGCCCAAGGTATCAAATGGCAGCGATACGTTTAAGAAAATGTGAACCAGTATTTTCCGGGCTGTATTTTGACAAATTCCCGAATGTGAAACAACTAAATTCTGATGGCATTGAAAGTGTCTCGAAAAATCCTTCGATTTGATATATTATGGGCCTCATAATTCATCCGGGATCAAAAGTTATGAGGCATCACGTGCTCACACGTGACCGGGCATCACGTGCAAACACGTGACCATTTACAGGCAAAGGCTGTAGGCACTAAATAAAATAAATAATTGGAAATAATTAATCAGTGGGGTCACGTGCCAACACGTGATGGGTCTTTAAACCCACTGAAAAGAATTAAAAGTATAATAAAATAACAAGGAAAAACCTCAATGGGGCATCACGTGCCAACACGTGACCAAGGGTCACGTGCTGACACGTGATAATTCCTGAGTTCTTTAAAACAACAGAATTAAATTCTGGTCAAATGCTTAATCAGGGGGTCACGTGCCAACACGTGATGGGTTTCTAAAGATCTGTGAATTAATAGAATTAAATTCTCATTAAGAGGGAATCAAAAACCCTAACTGGAAAAATATTTCTCTAAATCTTTCCGAACGAAAAAGATGGTGCTCTGTAAAATGGAGCACCGTTGGATTAAAAATCCGATGGTGATTAAAAATTAACAATTTATGGAAAGATTTTATACAAGGAAAGATTTCCCTGAAATTTGCCAGGAATAACAGATAAAAGATCTTTTGGATTAAAAATCCAATGGTGAATAAAATTCACTGAGTGATCTAAAAGATCATGTTGGTTACAAAATCAATTAAAATCTTTCAATGAAAGATTGACAAAACAAATTGATTCTTTTCTTTCTCCTATAAATAGGAGCCAAGAAGAGAAGAAAAAGGATCTACTATTTTGGGAAATATACAACAACAGAGAGAAAAAAGAGAGGAGAATTTAATTCTCAAGAGAGAGAAAAAAGATCTCTTCAGAGAAAAGAAACCCTAGGTGAGAAAGGGGAAAGCGATCTAAGTTCCATAAAACAAAGAGAATTTAATTCTCAATTTAGGAGTTTAACTCTTCTGAATAAAAACTTAGTTCTTCCTTTGGTTGAAGATCTGCAGAAACGGATCTCTCCACAAGTTGAGAATTTAATTCTCATCGGGGAGATTCTGCCATGCAGATCCAAAACTTAGAGTGAGAATTGAGTTTAAGGTATTTAATTCCCCCAAATTCATAGGAATTTAATTCCTCCAAAACAGAACTAGGGTTTAACCCTATATGAGAATTTAATTCTTCCAAATTTATAGGAATTTAATTCCTCCAAAACAGAACTAGGGTTTAACCCTATATGAGAATTTAATTCTCCCAACCTCATAGGAATTTAATTCCTCCAAAACAGAACTAGGGTTTAACCCTACATAAGAATTTAATTCTTCTCAACTAAGGACGACTGTACTTGTAACTGCATCAACTGTCCTATAGCATGTGGTAGCACAACCTCCAATTCAAATCTCTGAAAATCCGCAATGATCTCCCTTTGTGCGGTCAACACCTGAATTGCTGGTAACCGACTTAGCGCATCCGGCACGACGTTAACTTTTCCCGGATGGTACTTAAGATCAAGGTCGTAGTCGGCCATCATCTCCAACCATCTGCGTTGCCTCATGTTCAACTCCTTCTGAGTGAACACATATTTCAAACTCTTGTGATCTGTAAAGACTTCGACTCTCTCGCCCAAAAGGTAGTGTCTCCAAATCTTCAGGGCGAAGATCACGGCTGCAAGCTCTAAGTCATGAGTCGGGTAATTCTTCTCATGAGTCTTCAGTTGTCTCGATGCGTAAGCGACGACTTTCCCATTCTGCATCAAAACACATCCCAATCCTTTTTCGGATGCGTCGCTGTGAATCACCAGTCCTCCTGAATTATCTGGTACAGTTAGGATAGGGGCGGTTATCAACTTCTGCTTCAACGTCTCGAAGGCCAATGCACATCTATCCGTCCAAACAAACGGTACTTCCTTACGCGTAAGCTTGGTTAACGGCTCTGCCAAACGAGCGAAGTTCTCCACAAATCTCCTGTAGTATCCGGCCAAACCAAGGAAACTTCTTATCTCAGCCACATTTCTTGGAATAGGCCAATCTCGAACCGCTGCAATCTTCTCGGGATCAACGGCGATTCCATTGCCCGACACAACATGCCCCAGAAACTTCACTTCTTCCAGCCAGAATTCGCACTTACTCATCTTTGCATACAATTTCTCCTGTCTCAGCGTCTGCAATGCGATCTTTAAATGCTCAGCATGCTCCTCCGGACTCTTCGAGTACACCAGAATATCGTCAATGAATACCACAATAAACTGGTCCAAGAATGGTGAAAAGATCCTGTTCATCAAATCCATAAATATTGCCGGCGCATTAGTCACTCCGAAGGGCATCACCAAATACTCGAAATGTCCATATCGAGTTCGAAACGCCGTCTTGCAAATGTCTTCTGCTTTCACTCGGACCTGATGATATCCTGATCTCAAGTCCAGTTTCGAGAATACCCTTGCGCCACTAAGCTGCTCAAAAAGTTCTCCAATGCGAGGGATCGGGTACTTGTTCTTAATAGTCACCCGGTTGAATTCTCGATAATCAATGCACATCCTTCTCGTGCCATCCTTCTTCTTTACTAAAAGAACTGGAGCTCCCCAAGGCGAGTTGCTGCTTCGAATCCAACCCTTCTCGAGTAATTCACCAACTTGTTTCTTAACTTCTTCCAATTCCACCGGTGCCATCGGATAATAAGATTTTGATACTGGCGCTGCACCAGGAATAAGGTCAATCGCAAACTCCACATCTCGCTTCGGCGGTAAGCCTGATATATCTTCAAACACATCCTTAAAGTCACGAACAACTGCCGGCTCTTCATTACTATCCGCTTCCATTGTCGCAAGAACACTGTTTGTCGGCCTAGCCCTAAACTCGACTGGCCCGACAGAGCTGCTTCCTCCAATGAAAGTAAACTCAGGGTGTCCGGGAATCTGGAAAATTACTTTCCTTGCCCTACAATCGATGTGTGCGTGGAAAGTGCCAAGAAAATCCATTCCCAAGACTACTTCATAACTGCCCGTATCTATCACCAAGAAATCTGCAAAAAGCTCCCGTCCGCAAACAACAACTGTACAATCTTTACATTCCTTACTAGCTATGATTTTCCCATTCCCAGTGTGTATGTCCCAAAAACTAGACAGGGTCGTGCAGGTAATCGAGTGTGTAGTTATAAATTTGGATGACATAAAACAGTGGGATGCTCCGGAATCAAATAATGCCAATGCGGGAAAACCACGAACAAGCAAAGTACCTGAAACCACTTCTCCTGATGCCTTGGCTTCCTCAGCTGTCAACGTGAAAGCTCGAGCCTGCTTTGGTCCTTGTGTCAGCTGTTTCTGCCCTTGGAACGATCTTAGCGGAGGCTTCTGTATATCATCTCTCGTGCAAAGCTTCGACGGACAAGCACCAACTGCGTGATCGGCTGCTCCACAAACCAGACAAAGTCCCAGTCTCCTTCGACAATCCTTCTGCACGTGCCCAGGTAATCGGCAGTAATCACAAATCACGCTCTTCCTTCGATCAACGATCACAGGCTTCTTCATTGGCGCTACACCTCGACGGTCCACTGGAATACCTCTGCGCCCATGATCTCGGTTAGGTACAAATGCAGGCTTCCTGGCCGCAACTGCTGTCTGGTGAAGGTTCCCTTTCGATCCTGATAAACTCTGTTGCTCTCTGGCTGCCGTAAGAACCTGCGAGAAAGTGGTCAAACCCAGGGAGACAATCTGCCTCTGGATGTCCACCCAAACTGCGCAAGAACCTTCGCGCCCTGTCTGCCTCCTTGGCGACTAAGGGTCCAGCGAAGCGGCTGAGTCTCGTCCATTCCGCTGCATGTACATCCACAGCTGCTCCATTTTGTCTCAGCCCGATAAATTTCTCTTCCATTTCCTCCCGTGCAGTCCGCGGGAAGAACTTCTCCAAGAAACTTTTAGAGAAATCCGCCCAACTGATTGGCTTGGACAAGCGGGTCTCCTCCACAAGCCACCACTCTCGGGCATAATCCACCAGCTGAATGCGCACCACATCCACTCTCTTGTCTTCTGGGATCTGTGCCGCAATCAGTAAATTCTCCGTGTCTACTAGCCACTGCTCGGCTGGTAACGGCTCCTCCAGACCAGTGAAAGT
Source organism: Agapanthus africanus (assembly GCA_030015575.1). NCBI lineage: Eukaryota > Viridiplantae > Streptophyta > Magnoliopsida > Asparagales > Amaryllidaceae > Agapanthus > Agapanthus africanus. Next base: position 559,873,644 of record JASDDO010000031.1, read on the forward strand.
AGTAGGACCCAACCGTCTGAAATCTGCCACGGTCCCTACTCGGTCAACTGGCTTCGCTACAGCGGTGTTTACAGACTGCCGAATGTCCTGCAAACCCTCCTGAAATGTATCTGCTTGCTGCTGGATCAGCTCAGTTTGCCTCTTCTGATTTTCCAACATCCCACGTATCACTCCCAACATGGCGGCTTCATCCACACGCCTCTGATACGTCTTGAAATTCTTATCTGCCATGGTCCTGAAATCAAAACAAATAACATTAGCATGATGATAGATTCAATATATAAACCAAGGCTAGAACTCCAAGATACTTAAATAGAGTACTGCATTGTAGCTATGCCGCGGTATCATAGCCGCAATTACTTAACTCCACCCAAGTCGCCTAAGTCCTAGAGATAACAAGAAATTAGGTTTTCGAGTTGACAATACAAAGTAAGTTTGCATGTCGACATGATCCGGAAGAATGATTCAAGGATGGTAAAACGGTCAAGGTGGCAGGACATGTTTCCTAGTCACGGGTATTATGATTCGTGTATCGGGTGCAATACCCAACTACAAAGAATCAACCCAATTAACCCATGGCTCTGATACCAAAAGAACCATGTCACGCCCCGCTTCCCAGAGTGCACAAGATTGGGCACGTGACATAGCCAACCATGCTACCTGTGGGTAGGAAATATCCATCCACAGTCACATTACGGTTGTAGAGATATCAAGAACAAAATAATAACTAATCTAATACATGTCCAAATCCATAATAAAAAGAATCAATAAACAATAAGTGCGGAAGCAAATGATCCAATACAATAAATAAACAGTACGTCCCATAATGCGGGCTCACATTTGGAAATGAAATGAAATAAATAAACTAAACCCTAAGGAACTCACAGTTCAGCCTGCTGGCTGAAGTACTCATGCTTGGTCACTGCAGTGGTAAGGAATCTGGGCCATGCAAAACCCCGACGTCAGCGCGTCATGTCAACCAAATAATATAATACAAACATGGTAATAAGCAATGCAGGTATGAACACAAAATAAGCAGTACTAAGAAAATAACAGAGCCAGGGTAATGTGCAATGGTGACTAAACTGTTCTATCAGGTTTCTACTCTATAGTCTTTGAAATCAATTGATGAATCGTCGATGTAACTCAATAGTATCCCGTGCGTGCCCGGGACCACGGTCAAGGTTCTCGGGGCTGAATCCGAGACGTGCCGCTAAGCAGTAATAGGTAGTAGGATGGATGAGTGATGTCAGCATCATCACTCCGGGGCAGGCCAAGCCCGTAAGACTGATCAGAACAAGTATCGAACTGTTGAGTTACAAGTCGGTTTCACCTTTGATTTCCCCATACCCCCAAGTTATGTATGTCAAGTCAGGCATTCAATAATCAAGGATTAATTTCAACACAGAATCAGGTAAAAGCAGGTATGTCTGGTTAGACAGCAGGAATAGTCCATGAGGACCCCAAGTCAGGTTTATTGGCATGCGATCATGTAACAAGTCAGGTCAATATGTAATGTGATCGAGTGGGTGCTCTCAACAGGTATACAATCGGAAAGTAACAGCAGCAAGTAAACAGCACTAATAGGCACTTAATCACAATGGTGTTTGTACTATCCTTAATAACAGGTTCGAGCACCCTTGGGGTGCAATAGTCACAGGGTGAAACAATATCAACAACATGAAGTAATGAAGCTACATAAATTTAAACTAAGCATAAATAATAGTCACAAGGATGATCTAGCAAATCAAGCAAGTACGTTCTAATTGGTTTAATTAGTTGAATCATGGATTAAAAACATACCACTTAATTTCACGACTACTATACTGATTTAAAGTTAAAGGGAAAATGCAACCGTCAATTCCAGTCATACGGTACTATCGATATCACCATCATTGTGTTGTATTATATAATATGATAATTAAATGTAAGGCAGGACTTAATCTTGTATTAGCATGTTAGAGCAAGTATTCGGATACTTGCCTCGACGGTTTCGCAAACCGGAAAACACGGATGCAATGTCGGCAGAAAAACACGAGACGGATGCACGGGCTACGGGTCGAGACCTAACAGCGAACAGCGGAACCACACGGACCAGAATACTTCGCTGGAGCGTCGGGTCCAAACGACGGCACGGCCGGAATCCGGCAAAAGTCATCGGCAACGAAGTTAGCAACATGATATACGTAACAAAGATCAGCGGGGGGGATCTAGCACAAAAGGAAAGTAAAGGGATGCTTACCGGGAGAACCAGGGGGCAACTACGACGGGCCCGACGGCGATGGGCGCGCCGGCGGCGAACAGGAGATGCGGCGAGAGCTGGAGTTTTCTTGTTCGCTGGAAGGAGGGTGGTGCTGTGCGATGAGGGGAGGTAAGGGCCGGGTTCTGGTCGCAGGGAAGAGGGGGTGGTCGGAGGTGGCACGGGTGACGTCGACGAGGGTCGACGGCACGTTTTCCGGCGACCCGGGGGTTGGTGCTAGGGTCGGGCTCGGGTTCTGGTGGTCCGGCGAGGGGAGGAGGAAGGCGGCGACGAGGTCGGGACGAGGAGGAATAGAGGGAGTCGCAGGCGTCGTTGGTGACGAGAGGCGGCGTCGACGGCAAGATCTGCGGCCGGGTGATGTCGTCGGGGTGGGTTTGCAGGTTATGGAGGAGGGAGAACGGAGGAAGGAGGGCAGAGGAGGACGGGGTTGCGGCGTAGGCAAGGGTGCTGGTCTCGTCGGCGCGGGGACTGCGGCGGCGACGGCGACGAGCGGCTAGGGTTCGACGGGGTTCGAGGGTTTATCTCGTGAGGGGGAAGATGAATATGGGCGGCTGCATGATATATATATATAGGAGGAGAGAGAGAGAGTTTGTTAGAGAGAGGGAGAGAAAGAGAATAGAGAGAGATAGAGAGAGAGAGGATAGGTGGGGGCCCACGAGGAAATGAGCCACGCGATTGGCTGGGGTGAGATTTAAAAGGAGATTTGAAAAGATTTTAAATAATTTAACGGTTAAAGAAGATTATAATTGTATATATTTTAGTTTTATGATATTTAATTAAATGGGCATTTTCGGCGCTAAATGAAACATTTCCAAATCGCGCCCGTGTTGCGCCCAAATGTTTCAAATTCAAATTGTAGGATTTTAAGCGAGTTCCAAATTTTGAAAAGAGGTGTTTAATGATTAAAATGCATGCCCCCAAGTCGGACACTTGCACGCGCACGTAGTCGTCCAAACATGCCCGTTTCACCGAACGGAACGGAATCTCGACACGCGGACGCTACCACGCGACTAGTGGCGACGAGTAGGCCAACATGGATATTTTTAATTTCATTTTCGGTATTAAAATTTGTTATGTGCCAAAATGACTTAACCGGTTAAAATTTAGCATTAAGCACCAAACCATCAGGATAAGCAGAAATAGTATTATGGGCTCGGGTGTTATATCATACCCAACTACAAAAGAATTTCGTCCTCGAAATTCCAAGAATACAAGATAGCTAACTACTGGAAAAGGTGAGGGAATTTCTGCCGGATCTCGTCTTCTCGCTCCCAAGTGGATTCTCCATGCGATCGATTACCCCAAGAAACTAGCACAAGAGGGATAACCTTGTTCTTAAGAACCTTTTCTCTTCGATCCTTGATTTCAACTGGTCGCTCCTCAAAAGTTAGGTCCTCCCGCACAGTCAACTCCGAATGATCCAAGATATAAGTCTCATCGCGAACATACCTCCGTAGTTGAGACACATGGAACACATCGTGCACTCCTGCTAATGACTGTGGTAACGCCAACCGGTACGCTACCTCTCCAACCCGCTCCAATATCTCGAAGGGTCCAACGAATCGAGGACTAAGGTTTCCCCGACTTCCAAAGCGAATCACCCCTCTAGTCGGTGATATCTTCAGGAATACCAAATCACCCACGGCGAACTCTAGAGGTCTTCTTGACGTGTCGGCCCAACTTTTCTGTCTGTCTTGAGCTGTCTTCATATGCTTCCTGATTGTATTCACCTTCTCGACTGTCTGTACCACCAAATCTGGTCCTAGTAACCTTCGTTCACCAACATCATCCCAACAAACAGGTGAACGGCACTTACGACCATACAATGCTTCAAACAGAGCCATCTGAATAGTTGCTTGGAAGCTATTGTTGTACGAAAACTCCACCAGGTGTAGATGATCCTCCCAAGAACCTTTGAAGTCCAACATGCAAGCCCTCAACATATCTTCAAGGGTCTGGATCGTTCTTTCCGATTGTCCATCAGTCTGAGGATGATAAGCTGTGCTAAACTTTAATCGAGTCCCCAAACTTTCTTGTAAACTCCTCCAAAAGTGCGACAAGAATCGAGTGTCCCGATCGGACACGATGCTCACCGGTACTCCATGCAATCTCACAATCTCCTGCATGTACCGCTCTGCCAAAGTCTCCGTCGATTGACCAACCCGAAAAGGAATAAAGTGGGCTGCCTTGGTCAACCAATCGACAATCACCCATACTGCATTGTTGCCTTTTGGACTCCGCGGTAAAGCCGTCACGAAATCCATGGTTATATGTTCCCACTTCCACTGAGGGATCGGAAGTGGTTGCAACAAACCAGCAACCCTTTGGTGCTCAGCCTTGACTTGCTGACACACCAAGCACTTAGCCACGAAGCGAGCAATCTCCCGTTTCATACCTTCCCACCAGAAGTGTTGTCGAATATCTCGGTACATCTTTGTCCCTCCTGGATGTACAGAGTAAGCTGAACTGTGTGCCTCCTTCATAAGCTCTTCACGCACATCCCCTTTTGGCACACATACACGGCTACCATACCTCAACGAACCGTCTCCATGGATTAGTAAATCGGTTCGCAGTCCGGCTTCAACCTTCTCTCGAAACTTTTGCAGTCTAGGATCCTGCGATTGTGACGCTTTAATCTTCTCAACTAAGGACGACTGTACTTGTAACTGCATCAACTGTCCCATAGCATGTGGTAGCACAACCTCCAAGTCAAATCTCTGAAAATCCGCAATGATCTCCCTTTGTGCGGTCAACACCTGAATTGCTGGTAACCGACTTAGCGCATCCGGCACGACGTTAACTTTTCCCGGATGGTACTTAAGATCAAGGTCGTAGTCGGCCATCAGCTCCAACCATCTGCGTTGCCTCATGTTCAACTCCTTCTGAGTGAACACATATTTCAAACTCTTGTGATCCGTAAAGACTTCGACTCTCTCGCCCAAAAGGTAGTGTCTCCAAATCTTCAGGGCGAAGATCACGGCTGCAAGATCTAAGTCATGAGTCGGGTAATTCTTCTCATGAGTCTTCAGTTGTCTCAATGCGTAAGCGACGACTTTCCCATTCTGCATCAAAACACATCCCAATCCTTTTCCGGATGCGTCGCTGTGAATCACCAGTCCTCCTGAATTATCTGGTACAGTTAGGATAGGGGCGGTTATCAACTTCTGCTTCAACGTCTCGAAGGCCAATGCACATCTATCCGTCCAAACAAACGGTACTTCCTTACGCGTAAGCTTGGTTAACGGCTCTGCCAAACGAGCGAAGTTCTCCACAAATCTCCTGTAGTATCCGGCCAAACCAAGGAAACTTCTTATCTCAGCCACATTTCTTGGAATAGGCCAATCTCGAACCGCTGCAATCTTCTCGGGATCAACGGCGATTCCATTGCCCGACACAACATGCCCCAGAAATTTCACTTCTTCCAGCCAGAATTCGCACTTACTCATCTTTGCATACAATTTCTCCTGTCTCAGCGTCTGCAATGCGATCTTTAAATGCTCAGCATGCTCCTCCGGACTCTTCGAGTACACCAGAATATCGTCAATGAATACCACAATAAACTGGTCCAAGAATGGTGAAAAGATCCTGTTCATCAAATCCATAAATATTGCCGGCCCATTAGTCACTCCGAAGGGCATCACCAAATACTCGAAATGTCCATATCGAGTTCGAAACGCCGTCTTGCAAATGTCTTCTGCTTTCACTCGGACCTGATGATATCCTGATCTCAAGTCCAGTTTCGAGAATACGCTCGCGCCACTAAGCTGCTCAAAAAGTTCTCCAATGCGAGGGATCGGGTACTTGTTCTTAATAGTCACCCGGTTGAATTCTCGATAATCAATGCACATCCTTCTCGTGCCATCCTTCTTCTTTACTAAAAGAACTGGAGCTCCCCAAGGCGAGTTGCTGCTTCGAATCTAACCCTTCTCGAGTAATTCACCAACTTGTTTCTTAACTTCTTCCAATTCCACCGGTGCCATCGGATAATAAGATTTTGATATTGGCGCTGCACCAGGAATAAGGTCAATCGCAAACTCCACATCTCGCTTCGGCGGTAAGCCTGATATATCTTCAAACACATCCTTAAAGTCACGAACAACTGCCGGCTCTTCATTACTATCCGCTTCCATTGTCGCAAGAACACTGTTTGTCGGCCTAGCCCTAAACTCGACTGGCCCGACAGAGCTGCTTCCTCCAATGAAAGTAAACTCAGGGTGTCCGGGAATCTGGAAAATTACTTTCCTTGCCCTACAATCGATGTGTGCGTGGAAAGTGCCAAGAAAATCCATTCCCAAGACTACTTCATAACTGCCCGTATCTATCACCAAGAAATCTGCAAAAAGCTCCCGTCCGCAAACAACAACTGTACAATCTTTACATTCCTTACTAGCTATGATTTTCCCATTCCCAGTGTGTATGTCCCAAAAACTAGACAGGGTCGTGCAGGTAATCGAGTGTGTAGTTATAAATTTGGATGACATAAAACAGTGGGATGCTCCGGAATCAAATAATGCCAATGCGGGAAAACCACGAACAAGCAAAGTACCTGAAACCACTTCTCCTGATGCCTTGGCTTCCTCAGCTGTCAACGTGAAAGCTCGAGCCTGCTTTGGTCCTTGTGTCAGCTGTTTCTGCCCTTGGAACGATCTTAGCGGAGGCTTCTGTATATCATCTCTCGTGCGAAGCTTCGACGGACAAGCACCAACTGCGTGATCGGCTGCTCCACAAACCAGACAAAGTCCCAGTCTCCTTCGACAATCCTTCTGCACGTGCCCAGGTAATCGGCAGTAATCACAAATCACGCTCTTCCTTCGATCAACGATCACAGGCTTCTTCATTGGCGCTACACCTCGACGGTCCACTGGAATACCTCTGCGCCCATGATCTCGGTTAGGTACAAATGCAGGCTTCCTGGCCGCAACTGCTGTCTGGTGAAGGTTCCCTTTCGATCCTGATAAACTCTGTTGCTCTCTGGCTGCCGTAAGAACCTGCGAGAAAGTGGTCAAACCCAGGGAGACAATCTGCCTCTGGATGTCTACATCCAAACTGCGCAAGAACCTTCGCGCCCTGTCTGCCTCCTTGGCGACTAAGGGTCCAGCGAAGCGGCTGAGTCTCGTCCATTCCGCTGCATGTACATCCACAGCTGCTCCATTTTGTCTCAGCCCGATAAATTTCTCTTCCATTTCCTCCCGTGCAGTCCGCGGGAAGAACTTCTCCAAGAAACTTTTAGAGAAATCCGCCCAACTGATTGGCTTGGACAAGCGGGTCTCCTCCACAAGCCACCACTCTCGGGCATAATCCACCAGCTGAATGCGCACCACATCCACTCTCTTGTCTTCTGGGATCTGTGCCGCAATCAGTAAATTCTCCGTGTCTACTAGCCACTGCTCGGCTGGTAACGGCTCCTCCAGACCAGTGAAAGTAGTAGGACCCAACCGTCTGAAATCTGCCACGGTCCCTACTCGGTCAACTGGCTTCGCTACAGCGGTGTTTACAGACTGCCGAATGTCCTGCAAACCCTCCTGAAATGTATCTGCTTGCTGCTGGATCAGCTCAGTTTGCCTCTTCTGATTTTCCAACATCCCACGTATCACTCCCAACATGGCGGCTTCATCCACACGCCTCTGATACGTCTTGAAATTCTTATCTGCCATGGTCCTGAAATCAAAACAAATAACATTAGCATGATGATAGATTCAATATATAAACCAAGGCTAGAACTCCAAGATACTTAAATAGAGTACTGCATTGTAGCTATGCCGCGGTATCATAGCCGCAATTACTTAACTCCACCCAAGTCGCCTAAGTCCTAGAGATAACAAGAAATTAGGTTTTCGAGTTGACAATACAAAGTAAGTTTGCATGTCGACATGATCCGGAAGAATGATTCAAGGATGGTAAAACGGTCAAGGTGGCAGGACATGTTTCCTAGTCACGGGTATTATGATTCGTGTATCGGGTGCAATACCCAAGTACAAAGAATCAACCCAATTAACCCATGGCTCTGATACCAAAAGAACCATGTCACGCCCCGCTTCCCAGAGTGCGCAAGATTGGGCACGTGACATAGCCAACCATGCTACCTGTGGGTAGGAAATATCCATCCACAGTCACATTACGGTTGTAGAGATATCAAGAACAAAATAATAACTAATCTAATACATGTCCAAATCCATAATAACAAGAATCAATAAACAATAAGTGCGGAAGCAAATGATCCAATACAATAAATAAACAGTACGTCCCATAATGCGGGCTCACATCTGGAAATGAAATGAAATAAATAAACTAAACCCTAAGGAACTCACAGTTCAGCCTGCTGGCTGAAGTACTCCTGCTCGGTCACTGCAGTGGTAAGGAATCTGGGCCATGCAAAACCCCGACGTCAGCGCGTCATGTCAACCAAATAATATAATACAAACATGGTAATAAGCAATGCAGGTATGAACACAAAATAAGCAGTACTAAGAAAATAACAGAGCCAGGGTAATGTGCAATGGTGACTAAACTGTCCTATCAGGTTTCTACTCTATAGTCTTTGAAATCAATTGATGAATCGTCGATGTAACTCAATAGTATCCCGTGCGTGCCCGGGACCACGGTCAAGGTTCTCGGGGCTGAATCCGAGACGTGCCGCTAAGCAGTAATAGGTAGTAGGATGGATGGGTGATGTCAGCATCATCACTCCGGGGCAGGCCAAGCCCGTAAGACTGATCAGAACAAGTATCGAACTGTTGAGTTACAAGTCGGTTTCACCTTTGATTTCCCCATACCCCCAAGTTATGTATGTCAAGTCAGGCATTCAATAATCAAGGATTAATGTCAACACAGAATCAGGTAAAAGCAGGTATGTCTGGTTAGACAGCAGGAATGGTCCATGAGGACCCCAAGTCAGGTTTATTGGCATGAGATCATGTAACAAGTCAGGTCAATATGTAATGTGATCGAGTGGGTGCTCTCAACAGGTATACAATCGGAAAGTAACAGCAGCAAGTAAACAACACTAATAGGCACTTAATCACAATGGTGTTTGTACTATCCTTAATAACAGGTTCGAGCACCCTTGGGGTGCAATAGTCACAGGGTGAAACAATATCAACAACATGAAGTAATGAAGCTACATAAATTTAAACTAAGCATAAATAATAGTCACAAGGATGATCTAGCAAATCAAGCAAGTACGTTCTAATTGGTTTAATTAGTTGAATCATGGATTAAAAACATACCACTTAATTTCACGACTACTATACTGATTTAAAGTTAAAGGGAAAATGCAACCGTCAATTCCAGTCATACGGTACTATCGATATCACCATCATTGTGTTGTATTATATAATATGATAATTAAATGTAAGGCAGGACTTAATCTTGTATTAGCATGTTAGAGCAAGTATTCGGATACTTGCCTCGACGGTTTCGCAAACCGGAAAACACGGATGCAATGTCGGCAGAAAAACACGAGACGGATGCACGGGCTACGGGTCGAGACCTAACAGCGAACAGCGGAACCACACGGACCAGAATACTTCGCTGGAGCGTCGGGTCCAAACGACGGCACGGCCGGAATCCGGCAAAAGTCATCGGCAACGAAGTTAGCAACATGATATACGTAACAAAGATCAGCGGGAGGGATCTAGCACAAAAGGAAAGTAAAGGGATGCTTACCGGGAGAACCAGGGGGCAACTACGACGGGCCCGACGGCGATGGGCGTGCTGGCGGCGAACAGGAGATGCGGCGAGGGCTGGAGTTTTCTTGTTCGCTGGAAGGAGGGTGGTGCTGTGCGATGAGGGGAGGTAAGGGCCGGGTTCTGGTCGCAGGGAAGAGGGGGTGGTCGGAGGTGGCGCGGGTGACGTCGACGAGGGTCGACGGCACGTTTTCCGGCAACCCAAGGGTTGGTGCTAGGGTCGGGCTCGGGTTCTGGTGGTCCGGCGAGGGGAGGAGGAAGGCGACGACGAGGTCGGGACGAGGAGGAAGAGAGGGAGTCGCAGGCGTCGTTGGTGACGAGAGGCGGCGTCGACGGCGAGATCTGCGGCCGGGTGATGTCGTCGGGGTAGGTTTGCAGGTTATGGAGGAGGGAGAACGGAGGAAGGAGGGGCAGAGGAGGACGGGGTTGCGGCGTAGGCAAGGGTGCTGGTCTCGTCGGCGCGGGGACTGCGGCGGCGACGGTGACGGCGACGAGCGGCTAGGGTTCGACGGGGTTCGAGGGTTTATCTCGTGAGGGGGAAGATGAATAGGGGCGGCTGCATGATATATATATATAGGAGGAGAGAGAGAGAGTTTGTTAGAGAGAGAGAGAGAGAAAGAGAATAGAGAGAGACAGAGAGAGAGAGAGGATAGGTGGGGGCCCACGAGGAAATGAGCCACGCGATTGGCTGGGGAGAGATTTAAAAGGAGATTTGAAAAGATTTTAAATAATTTAACGGTTAAAGAAGATTATAATTGTATATATTTTAGTTTTATGATATTTAATTAAATGGGCATTTTCGGCGCTAAATGAAACATTTCCAAATCGCGCCCGGGGGTATTTGTAAAAGATAAGTTTGGGGGTATTTGTTCAGACCATAATATTGCATTATTATATTCCTCATTCTTATTCTTTTTATAAATAAACAGGTACTTTTGACGCATGTCTGCTACATGTTACAGGTTACAGGTTCTTGGAGCGAAAACAGTGAAAAAGACAAAAGACGATGTAAAAAGGGACTTTTGACCAACAAATAGAAGGATCTTGATCAAGCCGACATGAAAGATAAAGTTCACAAAGTACATGGCAACGCAAGGTCTAAGATGTCAGTGAACGGTTAAAAGTCTAATACAAGTATTCACTGGAATATCTGGAAGAAACCTGGAAGCCTATTTGAGAAAATTACCCAAGAAACAAGAAGCCCAAAAAGCCCAGAGCCATATGAAGAAAACTCAAGCAGTGATCTCACTATTGGGCCGCGGAACCGCGGCCCAAAGCCTACCCAGGCCGCGGTTCCGCGGCAGTATGGAGCCTGTATGGAATAAATTTTTTACTATAATTCTTTATGTCTTTGACCGGTCTTTCTAGGGCTATTTTTGTAATTATAGACATGCGGATCAAATGTAACCCTAGGGTTTCCTATTCTCTATAAATAGGAACTCTACAGATTGTAATTCTTTATGCCTCCTTTTAATAAAATACAAATTCTTTTGGAGAGCATCGGTGTTTCTTTTCCATTCAGAAATTCAGATCTGACAAACCTGCATAGATGATTGGAGGGATGCATCTGTAAGTAATTTAATTTCTTGCCCTAGTGTAGATTTCAATTCCTTGCCCTAGGTAGATTTAATTTCATGCCCTAGGAACTTGTTTAGGGTTTAGCTTTGAGAAAGGATTTTGAGAGATGAGATCTCTCATTCCTTTCTTACCCACCAAATATTTACAATAGGACTCCATGCATACACGCACATACCGTGCCCTACGGTATCTTACCCCTCGAGGTAACGATGACACCGTAGTGTAAACGCCCGGTTGTGGTGTTTTCCATGGAGGTTAGGGTAAGGATCTCTAAAGGAAGGACAAGAACCTAGAGGAAGGAACACCTTCCCGAACGGATCTAATCCACTTTATTGATAATTACCATAACTCCTCATAGATCTTCATTCGGGTATTGAAAGCGGTGAGATTTAATTACATTTCCAAACCATCCCTAAACCTAGCCCTAGCAAGAGTAGATCTAGATAATTGCCTCTAGGTTAATTAGGTTTTTAGATTTAATAATTAATCCGAACACCCTTCGGAATTAAGTCGTAAGCGCGACTAGGAGATTCACAAAATCCCTGTGGACCGACCCGTACTCACCGGCTAGCTTCATGCGACGCCGTTCTTGATTGCGGTTACAAATATTTTTTATCTATCTTTTAGAAAGCGCAAGCACGCTAAATCAATCAATCAAATGGCGCCGTTGCCGGGGTTGGCGTAGAATTTTATTTTCGTAATTTCGGGTTAATCATAAAATTTAAAAAATCATAAAAATCTGAAAAAAATCAAAAAAATATAAAAATATATATAATTTGATATTTTTGGAGGGGATACTTTTTGGTTGAATTTTTGCAGGATATACAAATTCGGATCTGGACATTTCCAGAAAGCGAAACGGAAAAAGAGATATCGCAACAGAAGGGATTTTAAAAAACAGAGAAGCACGAAAATTTTGGAGACCCAAACCCCCCAACCCGCCGCGATTCCGCGGCCAAAACCCACCTTAGGCCGCGGAACCGCGGCCTTCTAGTGGAATCAGAGCATATAAAAATTTTTGGGGACTCGAGCCGACAATATCGCCGCGAACACGCGGCACAAACGCGTTTTTACCGCGGAAAGGCGGCGGTACAGTGGCATCTTCTTCTGAAAAATTTTCTGTAAGATCTTCTGTTTATCCTCTGTAATTTTTGAAATATATTTTCTGAAAAATTCCTGCAGAATTTTGTGCACTTTAAAAATATTTTCCCTTCCATATAACAGTCTTGTGCAGGATTTTTGGGCCCCGCTTGAACTAAATTGATTGCAAGTAATATTTTGCTGTTGCATATCTTTTCTATAAAATATTTTGCTGTTGCATATCTTTTCTCTACAATATTTTTGCAACAAAATTTTTCTAAATAAAGAGAGAGAAAATGAAAATAAAAAGGACAAATATTTTATAGAGCTTGCAAATTTTTAGCCGCAAATAAATCCTTGCACCACCCAACCTTTCTTCTTGTCACCTTTCTTCTTCTAACATGGGTATCCCACACAATAAATCATTAGCCGAACTTTGGTATCCCGAACCTAATTTTGCGTCGTACGTTAATTTGTTCGGTCAATTTAAAAACGATCCTTCCTTGCCAAAAATTTCGTTAAAAGATCAAATAGAGGCGTCTAGGAGAAACAGTTTGACTTTTCAACCCACTTTGTGTCAACCGAGTCAACCTTTACCACCTACATATGTTGATACAACTTCTTCAAGTCCTTCTGTCACTCCTAGGCCGATGTCCATTGCTGAGCACATTGCTCAATCTCGCAGCCGATCTTTCACCCATCTCCACACATCTAGTTCTAGGGATCCACAAGATTATTCATATTTTTATCCACATGTAGAACCTACTCCTGTCCTACCACCCACTTCCTACCAGTCCTACCCGACCTTACTACCCTCACTAGACACTATTTCTACACAGCCATTAGGGAGTTTTGCATATCCACACGATTCCGAATCTTTTACCGAAACCCCTTTACCACCCAAGTCTAGTTTGGAAGAGTCGTTGGAGGCATATATTGCTGCAACAAATAAAATGATGAGGAATGTGGAAGCGTCCATGGCCGCCCTTATGCAACCTAGTGAACCGGTAGCTAGTATCCCGCTAGCTCCAAATTTTTCAACGTATGAGGCGGCAGTTGGACAGAGTGAGAATGAGAGAGGATTTTCAAATCAAACCTACCCTTACCCAATTGAAGCCCACAACTCCTGTTTTCCATCGATTGCCCTAAATAGTTCACCTGTTGAAAATAAAAATGAGTTATGTGATTTTGTAGTGTTTGATTTGCCAAATTGTGAGGAACCCCTTTCGAGTGAAACCGTACCTAATCCTTTCGATCTTTACACCTCCACTCTAGAACCTACATTGATAAATATCCATGCTTTTGATGAGGTGTCAGAAAATATTGATTTTCACTTGATTGAGGATATAGACGCCGGGAATATTTCGGATGATGAACCTGTCGATTTGATTGAAATTTTATGTCCATTTCATCATCCCGAGTCATTAAATGTTTCTCCCGAATCTCATATAAGTCTAGATTTTGATGATAATGGCATGGATAAGTTGAATATTGAGGATAGTATTGAGGAGAGTCTTGAGGATAATATTGAGGTTGAATCATTTTTGTTTGATGTGTCTGATTTTCCAATTCATCCTCTTGAACGTTTAACTAAATCACCCTCCCTCCTTTCCATCGTTCCGGCCCCGCTTGAAGACTGTGAGCTTGAAACCTTTTCCTTTGAATCTGACACAATTCTCATAGACGATAACACCTACGAGTGTTTCACTTTTTCGGACGATGTTGATGACTCACCGCCCGAGTTTGAGTCCTTTACATTTTCAGATGAGCCATCAGACTCGGTTGATTATAGTAGTTTCGAACCATTAATGGAATCTTTCAAGTTCGAAACAGTTTACTACGGTGAGAAAGATACTATCCCTAATTCACTCCCTTTCGTCTTTCCCATTGTTCCGACCGAACAAATGACCGTTACGCTTTCATCTCCTATACCAAGTTCGGCGTACCCATGTTTTCTTGCGAATCTTGAGGGATTTGACCCCATTTCCCGACGGGTTGATAGGTTAGTGCAGTCGCTTATAACATATCGGTCATCACATATTGCGCTAATTTATTCACTCAATTTACACCCTCAAGATCGTACTCCACTTCCTTCTTCTTTTCGCCATTCTTCTCCCCCACCGAGACCATATTCTACCATTCTTCTTTCCACATGGTCTCGCGTGCTTCTCATTTTCTTGCACCAACTATACCATTTCCACGATAAGATTTTTGAATGGTTGGTGCTAACTTTTGGCTTGTGCAAGGCCAAGCTTAAGTTTGGGGGAATCTTTGTATATATGTATATATTTTTTGTTTTCTTTTCTATAAAAAAAAATCAAAACATTAAAAATATAAAAAAAATTGTAAATAAATAAACAGGGGAGTGCCGGTATTTTGACCCTCTTGGTTTAGCATGACAGTGAGGACACTGTCAAGTTCAAGTTTGGGGGTATGATCGGTAAGTCTTCTTCCTTCGCATTCATTTGTACATATTTTTGCATTTGCATACTTATTTGAAAAACCCATAAAAATTGAAAATTTTCAAAAATTATAAAAATTATTGTATTCAATTTTGGCCAAATCTGATTTGAGTTTGACAAATAGGTTAACTGGCTAGGAACAACTAGATCTTAGACTTAGTGAATTAAAAACCCTAAAAATAACATTCCTTAAAGTTTAACGGTAGAACGTATATGTCTTGTAGTTTATTTAGAAATAGGCAAATTTTGGGTTCACTTCTTGGGCTAAGTCTAAACAAGGGAAGAGTATTGATGTTCTTATTAGAGTATAAGTTTGAAAAATAGTTCCTAGCTTAAGTCTAGATTCTGAAAACGTATACCTTACAATTTGCACAATCACACACCTTGAAACTTGGAATAGTAGAAGAGACCTTGAAATGCTCTTGTCTAAAGTCCTTAGTACGAAGAAAAAAAAGTGAATAAAGAATAAAAAAATGGACACTGGTTTTTGTGATTACTTAAGGCTGTAAAAATAGAAAAATATTTAGCGAGGGTGCTTCATCACCTAGTGCCTTAGACCAACTGGTTTGGGAGTCACTGCTAAAGCCTTGGGTGTTGCAAGACTAGAAATTACGCTTTAAAGTGCAAACATATCTTGTAATCGGTTGTTGGTACCTCAAGAAGTATTAACGGTCGCATGAAGGATGTGTAAGCAAAAATTCAATTAAAAATTCACTAATTAATAAGTGCTTTGGACAATGGACGAGAATACGATTGCTTGATTTGAATTTCCAAGTGTAGGGGTGATATTTACACATACGTGGGGATATGTGATTAGAGTTTAGATGAGAGAAAGGAATGAAGAATAAAACTTGTATCTTTAGTAGATTTGATAAAAATTCCTAAGTGGAGATGGAACCCTAGAAGGAAAACTTAAGAAATGCCGAAAGCTAAGTAAGTCCACAGGATGTATATAATCTTAAGTTAAATAATGAGGAAGTGTGAAGAATATGGATGGATAATTTACAAGTAGAAGATAATAGAATTCCTTGTTAGAAGACCTAATTGAAAAACAAAATTCGAACAGCCAAATTGATAGGATTTTGTGGGTGTAATCCGCTGAAAACCCTCAGGAGACAACACTCCTCCTACTAGGGACACCTAGAGGTTTAACGGCTTGTTGCACGTGCTCAGTGCAATCGCGTTTCCCTGCGAAAGTGTGGTTAGGATTTTAGTGAATAAAAATAAGTTTGCTCGAGTACGAGCAAAAGATAAGTTTGGGGGTATTTGTTCAGACCATAATATTGCATTATTATATTCCCCATTCTTATTCTTTTTATAAATAAACAGGTACTTTTGACGCATGTCTGCTACATGTTACAGGTTACAGGTTCTTGGAGCGAAAACAGTGAAAAAGACAAAAGACGATGTAAAAAGGGACTTTTGACCAACAAATAGAAGGATCTTGATCAAGCCGACATGAAAGATAAAGTTCACAAAGTACAAGGCAGCGCAAGGTCTAAGATGTCAGTGAACGGTTAAAAGTCTAATACAAGTATTCACTGGAATATCTGGAAGAAACCTGGAAGCCTATTTGAGAAAATTACCAAAGAAACAAGAAGCCCAAAAAGCCCAGAGCTATATGAAGAAAACTCAAGCAGTGATCTCACTATTGGGCCGCGGAACCGCGGCCCAAAGCCTACCCAGGCCGCGGTTCCGCGGCAGTATGGAGCCTGTATGGAATAAATTTTTTACTATAATTCTTTATGTCTTTGACCGGTCTTTCTAGGGCTATTTTTGTAATTATAGACATGCGGATCAAATGTAACCCTAGGGTTTCCTATTCTCTATAAATAGGAACTCTAAGATTGTAATTCTTTATGCCTCCTTTTAATAAAATACAAATTCTTTTGGAGAGCATCGGTGTTTCTTTTCCATTCAGAAATTCAGATCTGACAAACCTGCATGGATGATTGGAGGGATGCATCTGTAAGTAATTTAATTTCTTGCCCTAGTGTAGATTTCAATTCCTTGCCCTAGGTAGATTTAATTTCATGCCCTAGGAACTTGTTTAGGGTTTAGCTTTGAGAAAGGATTTTGAGAGATGAGATCTCTCATTCCTTTCTTACCCACCAAATATTTACAATAGGACTCCATGCATACACGCACATACCGCGCCCTACGGTATCTTACCCCTCGAGGTAACGATGACACCGAAGTGTAAACGCCCGGTTGTGGTGTTTTCCATGGAGGTTAGGGTAAGGATCTCTAAAGGAAGGACAAAAACCTAGAGGAAGGAACACCTTCCCGAACGGATCTAATCCACTTTATTGATAATTACCATAACTCCTCATAGATCTTCATTCGGGTATTGAAAGCGGTGAGATTTAATTACATTTCCAAACCATCCCTAAACCTAGCCCTAGCAAGAGTAGATCTAGATAATTGCCTCTAGGTTAATTAGGTTTTTAGATTTAATAATTAATCCGAACACCCTTCGGAATTAAGTCGTAAGCGCGACTAGGAGATTCACAAAATCCCTGTGGACCGACCCGTACTCACCGGCTAGCTTCATGCGACGCCGTTCTTGAATGCGGTTACAAATATTTTTTTTCTATCTTTTAGAAAGCGCAAGCACGCTAAATCAATCAATCAAATGATGGTGGTAATGGTCAAGTTGGTGGAAGAATGGGGTGCAGAAGAAAGAAATGAGAAACAGGTACTTTTGACGCATGTCTGCTACATGTTACAGGTTACAGGGTAATGAAGCTACATAAATTTAAACTAAGCATAAATAATAGTCACAAGGATGATCTAGCAAATCAAGCAAGTACGTTCTAATTGGTTTAATTAGTTGAATCATGGATTAAAAACATACCACTTAATTTCACGACTACTATACTGATTTAAAGTTAAAAGGAAAATGCAGCCGTCAATTCCAGTCATACGGTACTATCGATATCACCATCATTGTGTTGTATTATATAATATGATAATTAAATGTAAGGCAGGACTTAATTTTGTATTAGCATGTTAGAGCAAGTATTCGGATACTTGCCTCGACGGTTTCGCAAACCGGAAAACACGGATGCAATGTCGACAGAAAAACACGAGACGGATGCACGGGCTACGGGTCGAGACCTAACAGCGAACAGTGGAACCACACGGACCAGAATACTTCGCTGGAGCGTCGGGTCCAAACGACGGCACGGCCGGAATCCGGCAAAAGTCATCGGCAACGAAGTTAGCAACATGATATACGTAACAAAGATCAGCGGGGGGGATCTAGCACAAAAGGAAAGTAAAGGGATGCTTACCGGGAGAACCAGGGGGCAACTACGACGGGCCCGACGGCGATGGGCGCGCCGGCGGCGAACAGGAGATGCGGCGAGGGCTGGAGTTTTCTTGTTCGCTGGAAGGAGGGTGGTGCTGTGCGATGAGGGGAGGTAAGGGCCGGGTTCTGGTCGCAGGGAAGAGGGGGTGGTCGGAGGTGGCGCGGGTGACGTCGATGAGGGTCGACGGCACGTTTTCCGGCGACCCGGGGGTTGGTGCTAGGGTCGGGCTCGGGTTCTGGTGGTCCGGCGAGGGGAGGAGGAAGGCGATGACGAGGTCGGGACGAGGAGGAAGAGAGGGAGTCGCAGGCGTCGTTGGTGACGAGAGGCGGCGTCGACGGCGAGATCTGCGGCCGGGTGATGTCGTCGGGGTGGGTTTGCAGGTTATGGAGGAGGGAGAACGGAGGAAGGAGGGGCAGAGGAGGACGGGGTTGCGGCGTAGGCAAGGGTGCTGGTCTCGTCGGCGCGGGGACTGCGGCGGCGACGGCGACGAGCGGCTAGGGTTCGACGGGGTTCGAGGGTTTATCTCGTGAGGGGGAAGATGAATAGGGGCGGCTGCATGATATATATATATATATAGGAGGAGAGAGAGAGAGTTTGTTAGAGAGAGAGAGAGAGAAAGAGAATAGAGAGAGAGAGGATAGGTGGGGGCCCACGAGGAAATGAGCCACGCGATTGGCTGGGGAGAGATTTAAAAGGAGATTTGAAAAGATTTTAAATAATTTAACGGTTAAAGACAAAATGTTTAGTGCTCATCTAAAGACAAAATGTTGTCAGAGCTTCCAAACCCCTGTTTAGCACTGCTAAATAATAGGGGACTGAACCCAGACAAATATTCAACAGTCCAACAAAAGGCCAACATTTCAAACTTAATTGGACTTAGCCCAAGTTGGCCATGAGTCCTCAATTCAGATTTAACTGAGCCAATGTTCTTACAATCTACTTAATTGATCTTAGTCCCAAATTGGACTACAGATTTCCCTATCAACTTTGGTTCAAGGGTACATCTCTTCACTCCTCTGATATTTGTGTTCAACGACTTCAGAGAGGTGACGGGTCCCGATAACCAATCATTCCATGGACTGTGGGGTCCTTAAACTCATGGACTATGATGTCCTTAACCTCGGACTGTGGGGTCCCTTTAAACCCATGGACAATGATGTCCTTAACCTCGGACTGTGGGGTCCCTTTAAACCCACGGACTATGATGTCCTTAACCTCGGACTGTGAGGTCCCTTTAAACCCACGGACTATGATGCCCTTAACCTCGGACTGTGGGGTCCCTTTAAATCCACGGACTATAATATCCTTAACCTCGGACTGTGGGGTCCCTTTAAACCCACGGACTATGATGTCCTTAACCTTGGACCACCATCTCCTTAAACTGGCAATTGACCGCCAAGTCCCTAAACTAGAACAATAGAGCCCAAATGCTCTTTTGTTGGATCTAAATGATCCCGTTAAGTAGATTTTAGTATAAAATTAGACTAACGTATCCTTAGCAAATGGTTAAGTTGACCTTAGTTTAAAATTAGACTAACGTGTCCTTAACAAACTGTTAAGTTGATCTTAGTCTAAAATTAGACTAACGTATCCTTAACAAACGTTTGAGTTGATCTTCGTCTCAAATGAGACTAACGTATCCTTAAACTCAACCCCAAACCCAAATCTAAGAAAATACGGATTTGGACTAATCCACGCCCTACGGACGACAACATAAATTAGTCCCCGTATACAATCCACGGGCAACCAAAAACAAAACAAACACACACGACATGAAGTGACCATCTAGAGAAGGAGAAAGTGGTTACCGCGATGCGGTAGCGTAATTAACTGCAGGGGCTTGCGCCTGCAAGGAAGAGCGTCCCCACAATCAAAAACCCCTCAACGAGGGGGAATCTGACGAAGTCTGCTACATCGGCCGCATCCGTTTAAACCTTCGATATATGGTGTCATAAATCAACTTGGCATCTTCGGAGAGGTGGACGGATAGCACCAATTAGCATCTGCCCCGAATTCAGGCAAGACGGACCTACGCGGTCGCGTTTCTGTGTTTCGGCGGGGAACAACAGTCACATTACGGCTGTAGAGATGTCAAGAACAATAATAAATTATCTAACACATGTCCATAAGCCAGAATAAACGAGTCAAGAATAAAATAATGTGGAAGCAAAAAGATCCAATACAAGAATAAACTGGAATGTACGTCCCATAATGCGGGTTCACATCAAGAATGAAAATGCTGAAAGGAAAGTAAAATAAACTGATAACAGGTCCTCACTGCTCGGCCTGTTCACTGAAATAGTCCGGCTCGGCCTGCAGCAAAGGTAAATAATCCGGATCATGCAAAACCCAGACGTCAGTGCGTCATAATATCAAGCAATAATACAAACAGGGGGTAGCAAGACATGCAGGCACGAGTATAAACAGTAAAATAAATAAGGACAGTGAAGGGTAAAGCATAGATGATGTGCAGTGAGTAATCTAGACTGGTCTACTGGATTAACTACTCTCAAGTCTTTGAAATCAATTTGATGAATCATCGATGTAACTCAATAGTATCCCGTGCGTGCCCGGGACCACGGTCAAAGACTCTCGGGCTGAATCCAAGACGTGCCGCTAGGCAGTAAAAGCTAGTATATAACGACGAATGATGTCAGCAGCAGCATCCCGAGGCTGGCCTAGCTCGTAAGACTGATCAGTAAAGGCATCGAACTGTCGAGTTACAAGTCAGGTTTCATCATTGATTTCCCCATACCCCCAAGTTATGTGTTCAAGTCAGGTATTGATAAATCTGGAGCCAATGCTAACACAGGATCAAGCAGGTACAGGTTTGTCTGAATAGACAACAGGAGATGTCCGTAGGGACAACAGGTCAAGGTTGTCGGCATTAGTAACAAGATCAGGTAACATGTCAAACTGTGGTACATTAGGTCATGTCAGGTGGTGTACATGTATCAAGTCATGTCAAGTAGTGCACAGGTATCAAGTCATGTCAGTAGTAGTGTATCAGGTCGTGTCAGGTAGTGCAAAAGTATCAAGTGGATGCTCATAATCAAACTGTAATAAGTATGGGTACAAAAAAACAAGTATGGGGTACTAATATAACAATAAAATGGAATAATGTGATATGGTTTGCAAATAGATATAAATTCAAAGATATGGATGCACAATTATCGATTATGGTTACATTTATAGTTCCAATACTAATTAGGATGCACTTTATTAAATATGGAGTGTTAATATCAAAGTATTATGTATTAATATGATCTATGGATGCAGTTATATATATTCTAAATGAGATGGATGCAAACGGGTATCCGTAATCAGTAAAGCTGTAAAATGGTAATGTGTGATGCATAACTAAGCAATATGTAATGTAAATATTGATATGGATGCAGTATATTGTAATCTAGTATGTAACAAGATAAGTTTTCATGACCTAGACCTGAAATGATATAAACGGATGCAAACGGAACACCGAAACGTTATAAAATTAAACATGGGGTACTAGATTTAAACTACAGGTATAAAATTTATTTAAATAGGTATAAAATGAGTTATATAGCATGTAGCAAGGTTAACTTGCCTCGATGGATCGCGATATGGATATGCACGGCAACGTCGAATGTCGGTAAAAGTCTCGATGCACGCGCACAGGTACAGAACAGAACCAGGCAATGCAAGAATGTAACCGCGTAGGTAGGGAACGTCCACTGGGTTGCTCGGATCGTCGGCAGCGGCACGGCTCCGGCGAGCGACCACCGGAAAAGAACTGAGATCAAGAAAGAAGAAGAAAGAAGAAAAGAAGGAGAAGAAGAGAGGAAGTGGGTTGCTACTGGGGTTATGGTGCACTAGGGTCAGGGAGGACGATGGGGTGGTTGCGATGATAAGTGCACGGAGGCGACGGGATCGGAGTTCCGGCGATAACTGGGAAAAGAAACAAGATCAAGAAGGAAAATAAGAAAGAAGAAGAAAAAGATGGAGGGAAAGGGTTGTCCTTTGGTGTCAGGGGGTTTGCAGGGAGGAGAGGAGAAGTGATGAGAAGGAGGAGGTGACCACGATGTCTCCGGCGATGAGGGGTGCCGGCGTCCGGGTGTGCAGGGATCTCGTCGGGTTTTGGTGCAGGTTTTTCTCAGGTTGCATGGATGGTCGGGGAGTGAAGTGGGTGGTAGCAGAGGTTAGAAAGATTGAGGAGGTCGACAGCGGGGAAGGGTGACGACGAGGAATCGTCGGCGGCAAGGTGTGCAGGGTTCCATGTTGGGTCGCAGTGGGTTTCTCTTGAGGTAAGGAGAGGAGGAAGGTTGAGAGTGTCGGAGAGGGAGGAGAGGATAGGGAAGAAGGTGGAGACGAGGGGCAAAGTCGGCGGTGTTGGCGACGGCGACGAGGGCAGGCGAGGTCGGGGCTATCTATGGGTTCGAGCGGGGAGAAAAATAAGAAAGAAGAGGACGGGAGGAAGTAGGAGAGAAAGGTGGTGGTGTGGTGTGGAGGAGTGCTCAGGGAGAGATGTTTGGCAGCGAGAGGCGGTGAAGCGAGCTTCGGCGAGGAGAGTTGCAGGGGCTCGAGTTGGGTGCAGAGGTCGCCGGCTCGTCGAGGGGAGGAGAAAGGAGGAGAGAGGAGGGAGGTGAAGACGAGGAGATGGGGATGCCGACGGTGAGGAGACGGTGACGGGCGCGAGGCAGGGTGGCATGGGTTAGGGTTAGGGTTTGCGATGGAGGCGGAGGCGAGAACGAAAGAGAAGATGAAGAGAGAGGAGAGAGAGACGTGGGTTGGAAAAAGCGAGTATGGGTTTTTAAAAAAATATAAGGAATAAATATGAAAGAGGGAGTGAGAGAGAGAGCAGGGATCACGAGAGAGAGAGAGGGAGAGAGAAAGAGAGATCAAGAGGAGAGAGATAGAGAGAATGAGAGAGATCGAGAGGGGAGAGAGAGGAATAATGAGGAGAAAGAAATTTGTTTTTATTGGGGAAAGAGAAAGAGAGAAGAGAGAGGGAAGAAAGGGAGATAGAGAGAAAACAAGAATGATGGGGCCCACGGGGTTAAGGAAGGGAAAGAGCTGTGTTTATTATTCTGTTACAATTTTACTTTGAAAAATATATTTTTTTGTTAGTTAGGTTTAAATCTTATAAACTGTTAAAGAATTTTAAATATTAAATAAATTTGAATTTTTGGCGGGATACGAAAATATTCCAAAACGCGCCCGGGTCGGATCCAAAAATTCAGATTTGAAATATGAAAAATATATGCGACTTTCAAAATTCAAAATGAATGCCCAGGTAACGAAAATGCATACCCCCCAAGAACGGATGCACGTACGTGCGTGTAGCCATCCAAACACATCTGTTTCACTGAACGGGACAAGAACAAGATGCGCGGATGCTACCACGGGGTTAGGGGTATCATGCAGGCCATGTTGTGTAATTTTAAAATATTTTACGTGACTTACAATGTTATATTGTAAAATGTGCATGTCAGATAAAATGCCAGTATGCAGTATTTATGAAAATGCACATGTCTATATAACAAGTCAGGGTAATTCATAAATATGAATTAAACAGGTTCAAGTAAGCGGGTCATGTCGAATGCAATGTAAAATGTAAAATACCATTCGCACCCAAAACACGATAAATCAAGAAAATACCACAGATAAGTAAATATGGGAACTGGAATTGGTATAAATGAACTAGGTTGTTACAATCATTATGTATTAGTGACACGTAATAAAACGTATACACATGAATGATAAAGACAAACCAGATAGCATACGGTTAGGATGCCATACTCACTAGTGGGGTTTTAAGGCGCGGCGAAAACGATAATATTAAAAATCTAGAGAGCAAAAACACCACAGCCCTAGAATCAAACCAAACGACTATAACTTGAAAACTACAAATGAGCTAAACTAAGGGTTTTATCGGCTACAACCTTTGTAGCGTATTCCCTCGTCTAGGGAAAGACCCAATCTTGCCTCCACTTGATCTGGATCAAGCTTGCACGGTGATCTCCTTGTTGAAAATGATTCACCATGAGATAACTTCAATTCAAGCTCTAACTTTATTTGATCATGTCATGATAAAGTAACCTACCCAATAGATTTGCTAGAAATATCAAGTGAGGGATGTAGAGAATATTACTCACTAACTTTTCTCTCAAAGTGTTCTCTCATTCTCACTCAAGAAAAAATCAAAAGAGAGTGTAATGCGATGATGATGAGAAGAAGACGATCAAGATTAAGAAAGAAAAGAAAGAGAAAAAGCGAGATAAGAAGATCTTATCTTTTCTTTTCTTTTCTTCTCATTCTCTTTATATTATATATATAATATATAGAGAGAGAATAATATATGTATAACATACATACTAAAGTATTTGTATCAAATACAAATACAAATGAGAGATAAAAAGTAAACATAATACTATAAAATATACATATCAATATATATATATATATATATATATATATATAATTACTAAATCAACACTTGATTTAATAATCCGGCTTCAACAAGAGTCGGCTAGTATTATAAAAACGTCCGATTAAACTACGTGTATAAAATACATGTGTTTAATCAAATTCCTGCATGTATCGCCATACGCGCTTTACATCATTTCGCCTAAGCTGGGAAACCTCTGTGTGGGACTCTAAAGACCCGACAATATGCTGGTAGCAGGTTTAGGATCATATACATAACCCACAAGCACGTCGGCGGTACTAGCTGTACGTAACAGCTACCCAGGTATTGATCGAAAGAAGGTCGACAAGTAAGCTCATCCGAACATGGCAGAGTCTATCAATGACAGTCACCGTACAGTCCGGTTTGTTCGTCTGAAAGCATTACATAATGAGTCTAGGAGGTGGAAAACTATCAGACTTCCAATAACCTGATAAGTTGTGCCGATTTGAAATGCATAACCATTTAATAAACCACTGATAACACTTATCAGTAATTCTCGTCTGCCTTGGCCAAGGACTTATGGTTATAGCCAACACGCACAGTGCGACATAACTCCTTATACCGGGAGAGATGAATCCCTTCGATCGCTCACTGCCTCTATGTGTTTCGGGACTGTACCCAACTAAAACCTGTTTGCACGACTCTTTAAAGTCATGGTAGGATAGTAATCAAAGTACAGTGGGAACATACGCAAGACACTATAACAATCTCCGGTCTACAGACTACCATGTACTCATGTCATAAGAGAACTGCTATCTGACGATAGGTATAATTCCATCCAGGAGTTCTCTAGTGAGTCCGTCCAGTGAAACTCATTCATCAATGAGCACATGTATACAATCTTTGGTGTCAAACACCAATGGTTATGGAATCAAACATCGCCCCGGTCGGGTTCAAGAAACGTATACACCAGTCTACTCTGAAATATTGATGCCCAGTCTCGATACTCCCGCGACTAAGGACGTTTAAGGATATGCTTATGGACTATCCAGGCCCTACTAACATGATCCATGTCATAATCCTGGTAGTCAAGCAAAGATCTTAAGGGCTTTATCATTATGTATTAGCGATATGTGATAACGAGTAAAAAGTATACACACGAATGATAAAGACAAACTAAATAGCATACTATCATCTCGAGTAAGATTATTCTCTATATAGGTCCTTCTTCAATTACAATAATTGTCTTGAGGGCACCTATATCCAACATATACTATCATCTCGAGCAAAACTGTTCTACCTATATACGTCTTCCCTCAATTATCATAATTGGCTATCTACAATTAAAATAATTGCTTTGAGGGCACTATATCCAACAAATAATAACTCCTCATGCTCGATAACCTTCTCGAAGTGTCCGTTGTCCTACGGTGCTAAAGCCAAGATCTTGGCCATACAAAACCCAGATGTTAGTGCGTCATAAATAACATAATTATAAATATAATCGAAAGTGGATACAATATACCGTTTACAAGAACTCTATCATATGCATAAATAATAAGTAATAGCAATAACGTATGATATAACTAGCAAAGTATAACAAAGCAATCATGTCAATGTGTATCCTATAGGTCCATGTCGCTAGATTATCAATCCTAAGGGTAATTGAAACCAATCAATGTAATACTTGCCTCGTATCATGTCACGTCCCGCTTTCCAGTATACGGCGAAGGGGACGGGACGGGTCCGCTACGTATTTACTCTGAAGTAAATACGCTAAGCGTATCTAAGCAATATAAAAGTAAAGCACAAGAGACAAGAGATATAAAATAGCAACTTTATTTATTAACATTCTTTTGTACAATGCATGAAAAGTAAATACAACTTAATAAAAAGCAATGCCAAAATAATGGCATGACAGAAATGAAAGTACTGAATGGAAGGTGTACAATGACTAGAGCCAGGGGTCTTCACTGAACTGATCCAAATCTTCAGCGCGGGGCTCGATCTCTGAAGTGTCCAGATCACCTGACGACATTCAAAGAAGAAAGAAAGAGAATATCGTCAGCGAACAGATCGCTCGTTAAGTCCCAAAAAGAAGGGAGAAGTAGAAAAAAAGAAAGAGAGAGAGAGTGTGGCTTTTAAAGTTGTATTATATTGTTATGATGTTGTGTTAACGATGTTGTTTATAGCTTGGTACAGAAGATACCAATGTATACGAGAGGAGTCCCACTTACACCGGGAACTTTGGTAACCCGTAGTACAAGGCTCCGTCGATAATACCACGGAACAACGGCATGGATGTAATTATGTCTTAAGTGACCATCTCGTGCCACATTTAACATATTCCGTACCAATCTACCCTTAAACCCCGTAGTGTTATCTTGATTGTATTGTATTGTCTTGTATTGTAAACTGTATAGATTGCATAATTGGATGACTGACCGAAATCATGATATCAGTAGATGGATGTAACTAGAGAATCATGTATGTAACTGTAGAATCATGAATGTAACTGAATAATCATGTAAATGGAATGTATATCCATAGCTCGGTTCAGTCAAGTTGTATAAATTGATAATTGGATTCATGGATTCATGTTAAATTGTAATATTGTGGATTGTAGATTGTGATTGTAGATTGTAGACTGTACTTGAATCATATTCAAGTCAGATTCTAATGAGACTCAAGAGCTTGGTCCCGCTTAAACCTATATTTACTAAAGTCCTTAGGGTAAATTATAGAACTTGAGGGGGTTTTATGTAAAAATAATTTTATATACTTTTCAAAATACACCCCAAGTATTTATTATTCGTCTTCAGAGTTGTAATGAATGTAGATTTTATATTGGGATATTTCTAGTGGAAATATCCTAATTTCATAATAAATGGTATTTATTTGTAATATTGGTTTTGTATGGAATTCATGGTAATTTAGTGTAAAATTGATTCTTGTGATTTTGAAAAAAGTAGAATATTTATATCATACCAAAATAGGTATTTTAAGGATAAATATACATATATTTATACAAAAATAATTTTAATATATATTTTATATTCTAAAAATCTCATTTTCTTAAGATGTCGTATTTTAAATCTTTCGAGACCGAATACTCCTTGCGGAGGTCTGAATCTCGCACTACTAAGCCCGAGGATGTGCGATAATCCGCACCATCTCGAACGGGTTCCCCAAAATGGGTTGTAGCGGCGCTTTGCAAAGATTTGTATAAATACTAAATCATTAAGGAAAACGGTTTTATTAATTATGGTATTTAAATGAAAAAGTGTCGTTTTCCGTATTCTATGTTCTAAGGTCTCCTAAGTCAACTAGACTGCTCCTAACTGGTCCAAAACGACAAGTTGTGAGATATCTCAAATCGTCTCTTCACCGCCAATTGTGGCCAGGTAAGTACAAGTGAAGAAAGGAGGGATCCGCTCACGAATCACCGTGAGACGGGTCTTTTAAAATTACCTTTCTCACTTGCCTAGCCTAGACACCACAAAGTCAGGTTTAGATAAACGACTAATGCCCACAAGCTATCCTATTTTCATAATAAGTGGTATTTATTTGTAAAGATGTATCAATACTAAATCTTTTAGAAATGGTTTTATTAAGTAAAGGGTATTTAAATGAAAGTGTTTGTTTTCCCGTATTCCGAGTTCTCGAGGGTATCGTGTTATGTTGTATATGAGTGTGTGGGGAGGTAGGTCGTTACCTCGTGATCTACTTAAAGGTATAGCAAGTTTAATAGGGTTAATTGTAGAATTGAAACAATGTGGTATTTAAGTGAAAAATACGATAAATTGAAATAGCCATCATTTTATGAAATAAAACTTTATCAATTTGGTTGATTAGTGTTTGATAGTCAACATAAAAGAGTTTAAGCATAATTGTATTAACGAGAAGTGAAGTTTTATGAAGAAACCGAATCGGAAATCGGATTTGTTCCGATTCCGTTGGGTTTGTAAATCCGTATTTTTAGAAAAGAAAAGAGAGGTAAAATAGGGACTTACGGGTTTGGACAACTAGAAAAAAGAGATAAAACGGGAGGAGTCGCCGGTGCGTCGCTTCGTCGCCGGGAGCTCCTAGAACGATCGCCGGAAGTTCGCCGGGAATTTCGCCGTAGCTTCGCTTCGTGCTCGTTTTCAAAGTACACAAGTTTCTTGAAAATTTTTAGAGTGTTGGCTCAGAATTTTGGGGTGAGAGAGTAGAGGGTAGGGTGGTATTTATAGGGTTAGGCTAGGGTTAGGATAGTTGAAGGGTTTAATTGAAAAAATGTAAAAATATATAAAAATGTATTAAAAATTAGAGTAAATGGTGCTTTCTGAATTCTCTGGAACCGATCTGGGAATTTAAAGTATGCAGGGGGGTATAGAATGCCAAGAGCCCCAACTTTTGTGTTGGGGGCTCGGCCGTCCGGCCGAGTACGGCCGGCGGCGCCGTCCCGAGTCGGCCGGTCCGCCGTCCGAGTCGGAGGACAGGGAGGTGGGGGTCGTCTGGTGTAGCCTCTGGTATATTTAGTTTTTCATGTGTAGTGGAAAATTTGGGAGTTATCACGTGTTGACTGTTGGGCTTCTATAAAATTTAAAACAAATAAATATTAAAAATAATGTGGTGTATGAGATTTGAACTCTGATGGCTTGGTTCAGCAGTGCAAGGTATTACCAATGAGCTACAAGCTCCTTCTTGTAATTATGGAGCTATTTAATTACTTAAAATAGTCACAGAAAATGTAAATACTCCAACTATACATTAATTTTTAAGCAAATTTTGTACACTAAAAATGGAGTTGTTACATTCTTTTAACTTGTAATTAAAAAGCAAAATAATTACTTATATCTTGTGCTCAGGCTAAAATACCCCTTTATGGATTTTGAAAAAAAATTGAAAAAATTTGTATAGGAAAATTATGGTTGTTACATTCTACCCTCCTTATAAAAATTTCGTCCTTGAAATTTGTAAAAGGAAAGTGTAACAGATTCAAGGAAAGTTTGGCGACAAAAGTACTGATAGTGTATGAAAAAATGAAGTGATGCAAGGGTTTTAAAAATGTGAAAGTGAAATACTATTGTTACCTTGGTCAACTATCTTGGCTTCTATGGCTGCTAAGGTGTAAGCCTGTCGCCGTGGCACGTTCCTCCTAGCTGGAGGCATATTCCCCTGTACTCGAGGCATGTTTCTCATTGCCTGTTGGAATTGGCAATTTGGCTGAGCAGGAAATCCACGTGGAGGTGGTGCTAGGAGTGCAGGACGAGTTGCAGGAGCCTGTATAGCTGGCTGCTGCGGGTAGTTGACGGGTGTGTGAGCTGGGTTGCGTCTATAAGAACAGTTTCCAATTCCGTGGTTGGACACGCCACAAACCAAGCATAGGCCTTTTGCGCGCCTACAGTCCTTCCACAAGTGTCCTTCCCTCTTGCAATAAAAGCAAAAATCGAGTCTTGGCTGATCATTGGCTTCTTCCAGTCTTCTGAGTTCAACAGCTGGCCTTGAAGAGGCCCCTCCTGCCATTTAAGTGGCAGGGCGTTTCACTCCTGCAGATTGAGGTCTGCCCCTTACCTTTATCACTGCCTCATAACAGCGGGCAGCTTCCAGAGCATCCTCATGAGTTGGAAATTTCCCTGTGGCTAGTGCAGCCTAGATTTCCGTGTCCAAACCTTGTTGAAATCGACGGGCTCTGATCTAATCCATCGGTATCAGGTGTGCCGCAAATCGACTGAGCAAGGTGAACTCAGCGTCATACTCATCTACTGACTTGACCCACATAGAACCTTGTTGTAGATGAATGAACTGCTGTCCCATTGCAAACCTGGCAGTCACAGGGAAGTACTTCGCGTCGAACCTATCGCGAAAAGTCTTCCATTCAATGGGCTGTTCAAGACGGCTTTCTTCCGCCTTCCACCAGTTTCGTGCATTGTCCGTGAGCTGTAATTTTGCCACACAAACCCAAACTATATCTGGCACTTGTACTGCTGCTAGATCATCCTCGATACTCTGAGCCCATTCCTCAGCTTCCAGTGGGCTCCCCTTTCCTGAGAACTATTTGGGATGTAAAGCTCTGAATTGCTTCATCCCAGAGGCTTCAGCCTCGGGACGGTTCAAGAGCTGCTGTTGTCTCTCTAGGAGGCTGCGGATTGCCTCAAGCAGATCCATTTTCTCGTTAAGTGGAGTAGGAACGGCAGGTGTGAGTGGTAGTGGTGGAAGTGTGTTGTTGACATTGGTGCTGGTGTTGTTTGGTGAATCCATAACCTTGAATGAAAAATTTAGGTTAGGACAGATTCAAATTATATGATTCAAAGAATAAGAAATGATGGGATTCAAGGAACATGATTGTAAAGAATGTTTTAGTTGATGGTTCTTGTGTTATATTGCTTAGGTTGTTCACGCAGAACAGAATTTCATGGTAGTGTTCCATACAACTCTGACCTGCATGGGCCACCAACAAAACCTGTCACGTCCCGCTTCCCAGTATACGGCGAAGGGGATGGGACGGGTCCGCTACGTATTTACTCTGAAGTAAATACGCTAAACGTATCTAAGAAATATAAAGGTAAAGCACAAGAGACAAGAGATATAAAACAGCAACTTTATTTATTAATATTCTTTTGTACAATGCATGAAAAGTAAATACAACTGAATAAAAAGCAATGCCTAAACAATGGCATAACAGAAATGAAAGTACTGAATGGAAGGTGTACAATGACTAGAGCTCATGGTATTCACTGAACTGATCCAAGTCTTCAGCGCTGGGCTTGATCTCTGAAGTGTCCAGATCACCTGACGACATTCAAAGAAGAAAGAAAGAGAATGTCGTCAGCGAACAGATCGCTCGGTAAGTCCCAAAGAGAAGGGAGAAGTAGAAAAGAAGAAAGAGAGAGAGTAGCTTTTAAAGTTGTATTATATTGTTATGATGTTGTGTTAACGATGTTGTTTGTAGCTTGGTACAGAAGATGCCAGTGTATACGAGAGGGGTCACACTTACACCGGGGACTTTGGTAACCCGTAGTACAAGGCTCCGTCGATAATACCACGGAACAACGGCATGGATGTAATTACGTCTTAAGTGACCACCTCGTGCCACCTTTAACATATTCCGTACCAATCTACCCCTTAAATCCCGTAGTGTTATCTTGATTGTATTGTATTGTCTTGTATTGTAAACTGTATAGATTGTATAATTGGATGACTGGCCGAAACCATGATATCAGTAAATGGATGTAACTGGAGAATCATGTATGTAACTGTAGAATCATGGATGTAACTGAATAATCATGTAAATGGAATGTATATCCATGGCTTGGTTCAGTCAAGTTGTATAAATTGATAATTGGATTCATGGATTCATGTTAAATTGTAATATTGTGGATTGTAGATTGTAGACTGTACTTAAATCATATTCAAGTCAGATTCTAATGAGACTCAAGAGCTTGGTCCCGCTTAAACCTATACTTACTAGAGTCCTTAGGGTAAATTATAGAACTTGAGGGGGTTTTATGTAAAAATACCTTTATGTACTTTTTAAAACACACCCCAAGTATTTATTATTCGTCTTCAGAGTTGTAATGAATGTAGATTTTATATTGGGATATTTCTAGTTGGAATATCCTAATTTCATAATAAATGGTATTTATTTGTAATATTGGTTTTGTATGGAATTCATGGTATTTTAGTGTAAAATTGATTCTTGTGATTTTGAAAAAAGTGGAATATTTATATCATAACAAAATAGGTATTTTAAGGATAAATATACATATATTTATACAAAAATAATTTTAATATATATTTTATATTCTAAAAATCTCATTTTCTTAAGATGTCGTATTTTAAATCTTTCGAGACCGAATGCTCCTTGCGAAGATCTGAATCTCGCACTACTAAGCCCGAGGATGTGCGATAATCCGCACCATCCCGAACGGGTTCCCCAAAATGGGTTGTAGCGGCGCTTTGCAAAGATTTGTATAAATACTAAATCATTAAGGAAAACGGTTTTATTAATTATGGTATTTAAATGAAAAGGTGTCGTTTTCCGTATTCTATGTTCTAGGGTCTCCTAAGTCAACTAGACTGCTCCTAACTGGTCCAAAGCGACAAGTTGTGAGATATCTCAAATCGCCTCTTCACCGCCAATTGTAGCCAGGTAAGTACAAGTGAAAAAAGGAGGGACCCGCTTACCAATCACCGTGAGACGGGCCTTTTAAAGTTACTTTTCTCACTTGCCTAGCCTAGACACCACAAAGTCAGGTTTAGATAAACGACTAATGCCCATAAGCTATCCTATTTTCATAATAAGTGGTATTTATTTGTTAAGATGTATCAATACTAAATCTTTTAGAAATGGTTTTATTAAGTAAAGGGTATTTAAATGAAAGTGTTTGTTTCCCTGTATTCCGAGTTTTCGAGGGTATCGTGTTATGTTGTATATGAGTGTGTGGGGAGGTAGGTCGTTACCTCGTGATCTACTTAAAGGTATAGCAAGTTTAATGGGGTTAAATGTAGAATTGAAACAATGTGGTATTTAAGTGAAAAATACGATAAATTGAAATAGCCATCATTTTATGAAATAAAAATTGATCAATTTGGTTGATTAGTATTTAATAGTCAACATGAAGGAGTTTAATCATAATTGTATTAACGAGAAGTGAAGTTTTATGAAGAAACCGAATCGGAAATCGGATTTGTTCCGATTCCGTCGGGTTTGTAAATCCGTATTTTTAGAAAAGAAAAGAGAGGTAAAATGGGACTTATGGGTTTGGACAACTAGAAGAAAGAGATAGAACGGGAGGAGTCTCCGGTGCGTTGCTTCGTCGCCGGGAGCTCCTAGAACGATCGCCGGAAGTTCGTCGGGAATTTCGCCGTAGCTTCGCTTCGTTCTCGTGTAAACGCCCCAGTACAGATGGTATTGTCCGCTCTGGCCGAAACCGCACGGTTTTTCTCTTTAGAGCGAACCGGACCCGACCAGGGGCTACTTTCCAGGAGGTCACCCATCCAAAGACTTTCCTGGCCCGATCACGCTTAACTATGGAGTTCTCAAGCTCCTGTAGTTCCGGTTCACTTAAAAGGCGCTTCTGTAATTGAGGGTGGTATCATTATATTTATAATGCAGTCCGGTCCTCTTTCGGAATGTATTCCGAAGATTCCCCATTGTTCTACAATGGGTCCCACGAACTCTAGAGGTGGCCCCCACAGATTCAAGAGGTGGCCCCCGCCCCCTTGGTATGACAATTGGCGTGGCACTTTGTTCTGTGTGGCACTTTGCTCCGTGAACAAGAACCGAGTCCCGACATTCTCCCCACCTTTGAACAATGGTTCGTTCTCGAACCACAGACCTACTACTGAGGGACCTGCCATAGGCCACCATAGATGTAACGCCCCCCCCCACAGATTCAAGAGGTAGCCCCCGCCGCCTTGGTATGACAATTGGCGTGGCACTTTGTTCTGTGTGGCACTTTGCTCCGTGAACAAGAACCGGGTCCCGACATTCTCCCCACCTTTGAACAATGGTTCGTCCTCAAACCACAGACCTACTACTGAGGGACCTGCCATAGGCCACCATAGATGTAACGCCCTACGCCCCAGTATAGATGGTATTGTCCGCTCTGGCCGAAACCGCACGGTTTTTCCCTTTAGAGCGAACCGGACCCGACTAGGGGCCACTTCCCAGGAGGTCACCCATCCCAAGACTTCCCTGGCCTGAGCACGCTTAACTACGGAGTTCTCAAGCTCCTGTAGTTCCGGTTCATTTAAAAGGCGCCTCTATAATTGAGGGTGGTATCATTATATTTATAATGCAGTCCGGTTTTCTTTCGGAATGTGTTCCGAAAATTCCCCATTGTTTTACAGTGGATCCCACGGACTCTAGAGGTGGCCCCCACAGATTCAAGAGGTGGCCCCTGCCCCCTTGGTATGACAATTGGCGTGGCACTTTGTTCAGTGTGGCACTTTGCTCCGTGAACAAGAACCGGGTCCCGACATTATATACTCAGAAGTACATACGCTAAGCGTAACTAAGCAATATAAAAATAAATACATAAAAGACAAGATATAATAAAACAACAACTTTTATTTATTAACATTCTTTGTACAATGCATGAAAAGGAAATACAAGTGAAATAAAACGATGCCTAAACAATGGCATAACAAGAAACGAAAAGTAATGAATGGAAAATGTACAATGAAACTAGAGCTCTGATTCTTCAGCAAACTGCTCCAAGTCTTCTGCAGATGGTTCGATCTCTGCCGGGTCTAAACCACCTGACGACATTCAAAGAAGAAAGAAATAGAATGTCGTCAGCGAACAGATCGCTCGGTAAGTCCCAAAGATAAGAGGAGAAATAGAATAGACAGAGAGTAAGGGAGAGAGAGAGTAGCTTTTACAGTTGTATTATATTGTTATATTGTTTTATTTAGTGTTAACGTTGTTGTTTGTAGCTTGGTACAGAAAATGCCAGTGTATACGAGGGGAGTCCCACTTACACCGGGGACTTTGGTAACCTGTAGTACAAGGCTCCGTCGATAATACTACGGAACAATGGCATAGATGTAATTACGTCTTAAGTGACCACCCCGTGCCACCTTTAACATATTCCGTACCAGTCTACCCCTTAAACCCCGTAGTGTTTTATTTGTATTGTTTTGTACTGTAAATTGATTTGAGTGTATAATTGAAAGACTGACCGAAACCATGATATCAGTAAACGGATGTAACCGTAGAATCATGTAAGTGGAATAAATGGAGAACCATATAAATGGAATGTATATCCATGGTTCGGTTCAGTCAAGTTGTATAGATTGATAATTGGATTCATGGATTCATGTTGAAGATTGTAGATTGTAAATTGACTTGAATCATATTCAAGTCAGATTAATTAGACTCAAACCCGAATCAGACAATTAGAAATGTAAGTCGAAGTCTTAATTATTTCTTAAACCTATAATTGTTAGGGTCCTTAGGGTAATTTATAAAACTTGAGGAGGTTTTATGTAAAAATACTTTTATATACTTTTCAAAATACTCCTCAAGTATTTGTTATTCGTCTTTAGGATTGTAATGAATGTGGATTTTATATTGTGATATTTCTAGTGAAAATATCCTAGTTCATAAATAAGTTATTTATTTATAATATTGATTTATCTGGAATTCATGGTATTTTAGTGTAAAATTTGTTCTTGTGATTTTTAGTAAAAGGTGGAATATTTATATCATAACAAAATAAATATTTTAATGATAAATATACATATATTTATACAAAAATAATTTTAATAAATATTTTATATTTTAGAAAATCTCATTTTCTTAAGATGTCGTATTTTAAATCTTTCGAGACCGAATGCTCCTTGCGGAGGTCTGAATCTCGCACTACTAAGCCCGAGGGTGTGCGATAAACCGCACCATCCCGAACAGGTTCCCCAAAATGGGTTGTAGCGGTGCTTTGCAAAGATTGTAAAATACTAAATCCTTTTAAAAACGGTTTTAAAAAGTAAATGGTATTTATTTGTAAAAATGTCAATTTTCCGTATTCTATGTTCTAGGGTCTCCTAAGTCAACTAGACTATTTCTAAATGGTCCAAACGACAAGTTGTGAGATGCCTCAAATCGCCTCTTCACCGCCAATTGTGGCCAGGTAAGTACAAGTGAGGAAAGGAGGGATCCGCTCACGAATAACCGTGAGACGGGCCTTTTAAAGTTACCTTTCTCACTTGCCTAGCCTAGACACCACAAAGTTAGGTTTAGATAAATGATTGATGTCCACAACTTTGTCCTATTTTCCAAATAAGTAGTATTTATTTAAAAGTGTATCAATACTAAATCTTTTAGAAATAGTTTTCTTAAGTAAAGGGTATTTAAATGAAAATGTTTGTTTTCTCGTATTCTAAGTTTTTGATGGTATCGTGTTAGGTTGTTTATGAGTGTGTGAGGAGGTAGGTCGTTACCTCGTGATCTACTTTAAATTTATAGGAAGTTTGATGGGGTTAAATGAAGGATTGAAACAATGAGGTATTTAAGTGAAAATACGATAAATTGAAATAGCTATCATTTCATGTGATGAAACATGTTCAAATTGTTTGATTAGTGTTTAGTAGTCAACATGAGAAAGTTTAAGTATGATTGTATTAGTGAGAAGTGAAATTTTATAGAAAACCGAATCGGAAATCGGATTTTTTCCGATTCCGTCGGGTTTTGTAATTTCGTATTTTGAGAATGGAAAAGAGAGATAGAAAAGGAACTTACGGGTTTTAGATTACACGAGGGAGTGAGGGGGAACTAGAGAAATCGTCGATGTGTACCATCGTCGCCGGGAGTTCGTCGGAACTTCGCCTCGAGCTTGTTTTCAAAGTACACGATTCTTGGAAATTTTTGAGAGAGTGGGCTCAGGATTTTGGGGTGAGAGGGTAGAGGTTAGGGGGTGTATTTATAGGGTAGGCTAGGGTTAGGGTAGATGAAGGGTTTTTAATAAAAAAAAATGTAAAAATATAGAAAATTCATTAAAGATTGGAGTAATTAGGTGTTAATGGGCATTCTGGAACTGATCCATTTAATTAGAGTGTATAGGGGGTTAGAGAAGCTGAAAATACGCATTTTCTGTGTTGACGACTCG
Organism: Agapanthus africanus; assembly: GCA_030015575.1. Classification (NCBI taxonomy): domain Eukaryota; kingdom Viridiplantae; phylum Streptophyta; class Magnoliopsida; order Asparagales; family Amaryllidaceae; genus Agapanthus; species Agapanthus africanus. Next base: position 559,911,004 of record JASDDO010000031.1, read on the forward strand.
GACGTCCGGCCGGCGGCGCCGACCCGAGTCGGGGTGCCAGGGGGTGGGGGGTCGTCAGCTGTGGCTTCTGGTATTTTTAGATTTTCAGGTTTAGTTCAAGTTTTGGGAGTTATGGCGTGTGGACTATTGAGCTTCCAAAGGATTTAAAACAAAATAATATAAAAAATAATGTGGGGCAGGTGATTTGAACTCTGGTGGCTTGGTTCAGCAATACAAGGTATTACCAATGAGCCACAAGCTCCTTCTTGTAATTATGGTGTGAAATAAATATTTAAAGAGATATCAGCAACATTAAATACTCCAAGTATACTTTGAATTTAAATCAATTCTTTGTACATTAAAAATGGAGTTGTTACGGTCTACCCTCCTTATACAAATTTCGTCCTCGAAATTTGTAAAAGGAAAGTGCAACAGATTTAAGGAAAGTTTGGTGATAGTGTGTAAATAATAACAAAGTGATACAAGGGTGTGAAAAAGGTTGAGGAGAATTACTTGTCACGTCCCGCTTCCCGGTGTACGGCGAAGGGGACGCGACTGGTCCACTACGTATTTACTGTGAAGTAAATACGCTAAGCGTATCTAAGCAATATAAAAATAAGCACAAGAGACAAGAGATATAAACCGAACAACAACTTTATTTATTAACATTCTTTTGTACAATGCATGAAAAGGAAATACAACTGAAATAAAAGCAATACCTAAACAATGGCATAACAGGAATGTAAAGGTACTGAAAAGAAATGTGTATAATGAAACTAGGGCTCTGGGTCTTCAGCAAACTGATCCAAGTCTTCAGCAGTAGGCTCGATCTCTGACGTGTCCAGATCACCTGACGACATTCAAGGAAGAAAGAAATAGAATGTCGTCAGCGAACAAATCATTCGGTAAGTCCCAAATTCTACCTATCTCTTCTATCTAAAAATACGGTTTTACAAAACCCGACGGAATCGGAACAAATCCGATTTCCGATTCGGTTTCTTATAAAATTCCACTTCTCACTAATACAATCATACTTGAACTTCCTCATGATGACTATTAAACACTAATCAACTAAATTGATCAAGTTTTATCACATGAAATGATAGCTATTTCAATTTATCGTATTTTTTCACTTAAATACCACGTTGTTTCAACTATACATTTAGCTCCATTAAACTTGTTATACCTTTAAAGTAGAGCACGAGGTAATGACCTACCTCCTCACACACTTATAAACAACCTAACACGATACCATCGAAAATTTAGAATACGAGAAAACAATATTTTCATTTAAATACCCTTGACTTAATAAAACCATTACTAAAAGATTTAGTATTGATACACTTTTTAAATAAATAGCTCTTATTATAAAAATATGATAAGTTGTGGACATCAGTCGTTTATCTAAACCTGACTTTGTGGTGTCTAGGCTAGGCAAGTGAGAAAGGTAACTTTAAAAGGCCCGTCTCACGGTGATTCGTGAGCGGATCCCTCCTTTCTTCACTTGTACTTACCTGGCCACAATTGGCGGTGAAGAGGCGATTTGAGGCATCTCACAACAAAACCTGTCACGCCCCACTTCCCAGTGTACGGCGAAGGGGCGCGACGGGTCCGCTACGTATATACTCAGGAGTACATACGCTAAGCGAATCTAAGCAATATAAAAGTAAATACACAAGAGATAAGATATAATAAAAACAACAACTTTTATTTATTAACATTCTTTTGTACAATGCATGAAAATGAAATACAACTGAAATAAAACGATGCCTAAACAATGGTATAACAGGAAATGAAAAGTACTGAATGGAAAATGTACAATGAAACTAGAGCTCTGATTCTTCAACAAACTGCTCCAAGTCTTCTGCAGATGGTTCGATCTCTGCCGGGTCCAAACCACCTGACGACATTCAAAGAAGAAAGAAAGGGAATGTCGTCAGCGAACAGGTCGCTCGGTAAGTCCCAAAGGTGAGGGAGAAATAGACAGAGAGTAAGAGAGAGAGAGAGAGAGTGGCTTTTAATGTTGTATTATAATGTTATATTGTTATATTTAGTGTTAACGCTGTTGTTTGTAGCTTGGTACAGAAGATGCCAGTGTATACGAGAGGAGTCCCACTTCACCGGGGACTTTGTTAACCTGTAGTACAAGGCTCCGTCAATAATACCACGGAACAACGGCATGGATGTAATTACGTCTTAAGTGACCACCTCGTGCCACCTTTAACATATTTCGTACCAGTCTACCCCTTAAACCCCGTAGTGTTTTATTTGTATTGTTTTGTACTGTAAATTGAATTGAGTGTATGATTGAAAGACTGACCGAAACCATGATATCAGTAAACGGATGTATCCGTAGAATCATGTAAGTGGAATAAATGGATAACTATGTAAATGGAATGTATATCCATGGTTCGGTTCAGTCAAGTTGTATAGATTGATAATTGGATTCATGGATTCATGTTGAAGATTGTAGATTGTATATTGACTTGAATCATATTCAAGTCAGATTAATTAGACTCAAACCCGAGTCAGACAATTAGAAATGTAAGTCGAAGTCTTGATTATTTCTTAAACCTATAATTGTTAGGGTCCTTAGGGTAATTTATAAAACTTGAGGGGGTTTTATGTAAAAATACTTTTATATACTTTTCAAAATACTCCTCAAGTATTTGTTATTCGTCTTTAGAATTGTCATGAATGTGGATTTTATATTGTGATATTTCTAGTGAAAATATCCTAGTTCATAAATAAAGGTATTTATTTATAATATTGATTTATCTGGAATTCATGGTATTTTATGTAAAATTTGTTCTTGTGATTTTTAGTAAAAGGTGGAATATTTATATCATAACAAAATAGATATTTTAATGATAAATATACATATATTTATACAAAAATAATTTTAATAAATTTTTTATATTCTAGAAAATCTCATTTTCTTAAGATGTCGTATTTTAAATCTTTCGAGATTGAATACTCCTTGCGGAGGTCTGAATCTCGCACTACTAAACCCGAGGGTGTGTGATAAACCGCACCATCCCGAACGGGTTCCCCAAAATGGGTTGTAGCGGCGCTTTGCAAAGATTGTAAAATACTAAATCCTTTAGAAAACGGTTTTATAAAGTAAATGGTATTTGTTTGTAAAAATGTCAATTTTCGGTATTCTATGTTCTACGGTCTTCTAACCCAACTAGACTATTTCTAAATGGTCCAAACGACAAGTTATGAGATGCCTCAAATCGCCTCTTCACCGCCAATTGTGGCCAGGTAAGTACAAGTGAGGAAAGGAGGGATCCACTCACGAATCACCGTGAGACGGGCCTTTTAAATTTACCTTTCTCACTTGCCTAGCCTAAACACCACAAAGTCAGGTTTAGATAAACGACCGATGTCCACAACTTATCGTATTTTCCTAATAAGAGATAGATATTCAAAAAGTGTAACAATACTAAATCTTTTAGTAATGGTTTTATTAAGTCGGGGGTATTTAAGTGAAAATATTGTTTTCTCGTATTCTAAGTTTTCGATGGTTTCGTGTTAGGTTGTATATGAGTGTGTGAGGTGGTTGGTCGTTACCTTGTGCTCTACTTTAAATGTATAGCAAGTTTGATGGAGTTAAATGAAGGATTGAAACAATGTGGTATTTAAGTGAAAAATACGATAAATTGAAATAGCTATCATTTCATGTGGTGAAACTTGTTCAAATTGTTTGATTAGTGTTTAATAGTCAACATAAGAATATATAAGTATGATTGTATTAGTGAGAAGTGGAATTTTATAGAAAACCGAATCGGAAATCGGATTTGTTCCGATTCCGTCGGGTTTTGTAATTTCATATTTTGAGAATGGAAAAGAGAGATAGAAAAGAGACTTACGGGTTTTAGATTACACTAGAGTGAGAGGAAACTAGAGGGATAGTCGATATGTTGCGTCGTCGCCGGTAGTTCTTAAAACGATCGCCGGAAGTTTGCCGTAGATTTCGCCGGAGCTTCGCCTGGAGCTCGTTTCGATTGCACACTAGAGTTATAAGGATTTTTTCTTGAGAGTTGGCTCAGAAATGTGAGTCAGAGGGTATAGGGTAGGCTGGTATTTATAGAGTTAGGCTAGGGTTAGGGTAGGTGAAGGGTTTTCAATAAAAATAATGTAAAAATGTATAAAAATCATTAAAAATTGGAGTAAATAGATTATATTTAGTTCTCTGAAACCGATCCCATAAATTGGAGTGTGCAGAGGGTTAGAGAAGGTGAAAAGGCATATCTTTGGTGTTGACGACTCGGCCGTCGGGCCGACTCGGCCGAGTCGGGCCGATTCGGAGTGTCGGGAGATGGGGGTCTCATGGGGTAAGCACTGGTATTTTTAATTTTTCAGGTTCAGTTCAAGATTTGAGAGTTATTGTGTGTGGACTGTTGGGCTTTCAAAGAATTTAAAACAAAATAATATTAAAAAATAATATGGGGCAGGGGATTTGAACTCTGGTGGCTTGGTTCAGTAGTGCAAGGTATTACCAATGAGCTACAAGCTCCTTCTTGTAATTAAATTGCTAATTAATTACTTAAGTCATGTGCTCAGGCAATAAATACCCCTTTATGGATTTTTGAAAAAATATTTTGAAAAATTTGTATAGGAAATTTGGGGTTGTTACATTCTACCCTCCTTATAAAAATTTCGTCCTCGAAATTTGTAAAAGGAAAGTGTAACAATTTCAAGGAAAGTTTGGTGTCTGGAGTACTTGATAGTGTATAAAAATAACAAAGTGATACAAGGGTGAAAAAAGGCTTAGTTTTGATACACTTTTTAAATACCATATACTTAACAAAACCATTTCTAGAAGAATTAGTTTTGATACACTTTTTAAAGAAGTACCACTTATTATGAAAATACGATAAGTTGTAGACATCAGTCGTTTATCTAAACCTAACTTTGTGGTGTCTAGGCTAGGCAAGTGAGAAAAGTAACTTTAAAAGGCCCGACTCATGGTGATTCGTGAGCGGATCCCTCATTTCTTCACTTGTACTTACCTGGTCATAATTGGCGGTGAAGAGGCGATTTGAGGCATCTCACAACTTGTCGTTTAGACTAGTTAGGAATAGTCTAATTGACTTAGGAGACCCAAAAACATAGAATACGGAAAATTGAGGTTTTGTTGGCGGCCCATGCAGGTCAAAACTGTATGGAACCCTAAGCAATATAAAACACAAGAACCAGCAACTAAAACGTTCTTTACAATCATGTTCCTTGAATCTTACAATTTCATGTTCTTTGAATCATATACCTTGAATCTGTCCTAACCCAAAATTCCCTCACCTCTTTTACAATCTTATCAAGACCTTCGCATTCTTTCATTCCTTCACATATTCTTCACATTTTATAAACCCTTGCACCGCCTTGTTATTTTTCACATACTATCGGTACACCAGCACCAAACTTTCCTTGGATTTGTTACACTTTCCTTTTACAAATTTCGAGAACGAAATTTTTATAAGGAGGGTAGAATGTAACAACCCTAATTTTCTTATACACTTTTCCATACAAATTTTTCAATTGTTTATTTTTCAAAAAAAATTCATAAAGGGGTATTTATTGCCTAAGCACAAGTCTTAAGTAATTAATTAGCAATTTAATTACAAGAAGGAGCTTGTAGCTCATTGGTAATATCTTGCATTGCTGAACCAAGCCACCAGAGTTTAAATCATATGCCCCACATTATTTTTAATATTTATTTTGTTTTAAATTTTATGGAAGTCCAACAGTCCACCTGAGATAACTCCTAAACTTTGAACTGAACCTGAAAAACTGAAAGTACCAGAGCCTACACCTGATGACCCCCCACCTACCCGACCCCCGATTCGGCCGGACTCGGCCGAATCGTCAACTGGAATGTTTTGTCTTTTCACCTTCTAAACTCCCCCGCACACTCTAATTAAATGGATCGGTTCCAGAAACCTTTGAAATACCCTATTTGCTCCAATTTTTAATGATTTTTATACATTTTTTATTTAAAAACCCTTCATCTACCTTAACCCTATAAATACCACCCTGCCCTCTATCCTCTCACTCATATTTCTGAGCCAACTCTCTAAATTTCTCAAGAGAACTCGTGTACTTTGAAAACGAGCTCGAGGCGAACCTCCGGCGAAATCTACGTCGAACTTCCGGCGATCGTTTTAGGAACTACCGGCGACGACGCAACACATTGGCGCTTCCCCTACTTCCCTCTCACTCTCTTGTGCGATCTAAAACCCGTAAGTCCCAATTTCTACCTATCTCTTCTATCTAAAAATACGGATTTACAAAACTCGACGGAATTGGAACAAATCCGATTTCTGATTCGGTTTCATATAAAATTCCACTTCTCACTAATACAATCATACTTAAACTTTCTCATGTTGACTATTAAACACTAATCAAACAAATTGATCAAGTTTCATTACATAAAATGATAGCTATTTCCATTTATCGTATTTTTCACTTAAATACCACATTGTTTCAACTTTACATTTAACTCCATTAACCTTGCTGTACCTTATGTGAATCACGAGGTAACGACCTACCTCCTCACACACTCATAAACAACCTAACACGATACCATCGAAAACTTAGAATACGAGAAAACAAATATTTTCATTTAAATACCCTTTACTAAATAACATCATTTCTAAAAGATTTAGTATTGATACACTTTTAAATAAATACATCTTATTATGAAAATATGATAAGTTGTGAACATCAGTCGTTTATCTAAACCTGACTTTGTGGTGTCTAGGCTAGGCAAATGAGAAAGGTAACTTTAAAAGGCCCGTCTCACGGTGATTCGTGAGCGGATCCCTCATTTCTTCACTTGTACTAACCTGGCCACAATTGGCGGTGAAGAGGCGATTTGAAGTATCTCACAACTTGTCGTTTGGACCAGTTAGGAATAGTCTAGTTGACTTAGGAGACCCTAGAACATAGAATATGGAAAATTGACATCTTTACAAATAAATACCATTTACTTCATAAAACCGTTTTCTAAAGGATTTAGTATTTATACAATCTCTGCAAAACGCCGCTACAACCCATTTTGGGGAACCCGTTCGGGATGGTGCGGATTATCGCACATCCTCGGGCTCAGTAGTGCGAGATTCGGACCTCCGCAAGGAGCATTCGGTCTCGAAAGATTTAAAATACGACATCTTAAGAAAATGAGATTTTTAGAACATAAAAAATATATTAAAATTATTTTTGTATAAATATATGTATATTTATCATTAAAATACCTATTTTGTTATGCTATAAATATTTTACCTTTTTCTAAAAATCACAAGAATCAATTTTACACTAAAATACCATAAATTCCATATAAATCAATATTACAAACAAATATCTTTATTTATGAAACTAGGATATTTTCATTAGAAATATCACAATATAAAATCCACATTCATTACAACTCTAAAGACGAATAATAAATACTTGGGGTGCATTTTGAAAAGTATATAAAAATATTTTTACGTAAAAACCCCCTCAAGTTCTATAAATTACCCTAAGGACCCTAGTAAACATAGGTTTAAGCGGGACCAATCTCTTGAGCCCCAGAGAGCCGGAGAAGTGGGTGCTTGCCTATCTAAGGTAGACAAAGTAATAAAAACAATCAGGACTTCAATTTACTTTCTAATTGTCTGACTTAGTTTGAGTCTCGGTATAATCTGACTTGAATATGATTCAAGTATAATCTACATTCTACAATCTACAATCTACAGTTTACAATCTATAATCTACAAGCTTCAATATTACAATTCAACATGAATCCATGAATCTAATTATCAATCTATACAACTTGACTGAACCAAACCATGGGTATACGTTCCATTTACATGGTTCTCCAGTTATTCCATTTACATGATTCTACAGTTAAATCCGTTTACTGATATCATGGTTTCGGTCAGTCTTTTAATTTACAGTACAAAACAATACAAATAAAACACTACGGGGTTTAAGGGGTAGATTGGTACGGAAGGTGTTAAAAGTGGCACGAGACGGTAAGATTAAGACATCCAACATGAATCCAATTGCCATTGTTCCGGACCTTCTAACGGAGCCTTGTACTCTATATTATGTTTGCCCTGGTCTCTAGCATATAAAGACCTCTCTCGTATACACTGGCATTCTTCCGTACCAAGCTACAAACAACAGCGTTAATACAATATTACAACAATATAATACAACATTAAAAGCTACTCTCTCTCTCTCCTACTCTCTGTCTATTTCTCCCTTATCTTTGGGACTTACCGAGCGACCTGTTCGCTGACGACATTCTATTTCTTTCTTCTTTGAATGTCGTCAGATGGTTTGGACCCGTCAGAGAACAAACCCACTGCTGAAGACTTGGACCAGTCCTGTGAAGACCCCGAGCTCTAGACATTTTACATTTTCCATTCAGTACTTTCATTTCCTGTTATGCCATTGTTTAGGCATCGCTTTTATTTCAGTTGTATTTCTTTTCATGCATTGTACAAAAGAATGTTAATAAATAAAGTTGTTGTTTTATTATATCTTGTCTCTTATGTATATTTTCTTTATATTTCTTAGTTATGCTTAGCGTATTTATTTCTGAGTAAATACGTAGCGGACCAGTCGTGTCCCCTTCGCCGTATACCGGGAAGCGGGGCGTGACAGCTTATTTTCAAAGTACACAAGTTTCTTGGAAATTTTTAGAGAGTTGGCTCAGAGTTTTGGGGTGAGAGGGTAGAGGGTAGAGGTGGTATTTATAGGGTTAGGTTAGGATTATGGTAGATGAAGTGTTTAATTGAAAAAAATGTAAAAATGTATTAAAAATTGGAGTAAATGGGGCTTTCTGAATTCTATGGAACCGATCTGGGAATTTAAAGTATGCAGGGGGGTATAGAATGCCAAGAGCCCCAACTTTTGTGTTGGGGACTCGGCCGTCCGGCCGAGTACGGCCGGCGGCGCCGTCCCGAGTCGGCCAGTCCGCCGTCCGAGTCGGGCTGAGTCAGAGGTCGGGGAGGTGGGGGGTCGTCTGGTGTAGCCTCTGGTATATTTAGTTTTTCATGTGTAGTGGAAAATTTGGGAGTTATCACGTGTTGACTGTTGGGCTTCTATAAAATTTAAAACAAATAAATATTAAAAATAATGTGGGGTATGGGATTTGAACTCTGGTGGTTTGGTTCAGCAGTGTAAGGTATTACCAATGAGCTACAGGCTCCTTCTTGTAATTATGGAGCTATTTAATTACTTAAAATAGTCACAGAAAATGTAAATACTCCAAGTATACATTAATTTTTAAGCAAATTTTGTCACTAAAAATGGAGTTGTTACATTCTTTTAACTTGTAATTAAAAAGCAAAATAATTACTTATATCTTCTGCTCAGGCTAAAATACCCCTTTATGGATTTTGAAAAAAAATTGAAAAAATTTGTATAGGAAAATTAGGGTTGTTACATATCATATCCAAGACGGATTATGCATGTCATAAGTCAAATACATGCATGTCAATGTACAGATGTCCTTATGACCGTAATACAGACGTCTCTTTGACCATAAGACAGATGTCTCACTTGACCATAATTCAAATGTCTTACTTGACCATAATTCAGATGTCTTTCATGGACCATAATGCAAATGTCACCTCTTTGGACCATAATACAGATGTCTCCACTGACCAGAATACAGAGTCCAGGTTTTATGTTTAATTTCAAGTACCAATATAATACTTACCTAATGTCAATACTAGAACTAGCATGAGCAAGTCATGTCACACAAGACGATCAATTGGGTCAAACAATATCAGGAAATAGTTGGCAATTAGGTAAACATCACAATTCTAGTAGGTTAACATGATACGGTAACAATGCCAATCACGATAACATGGATACATGAGAACAATCTATATACTATCATGTCAAAATAGCACAATCATACCATTATAGAACAATCATGTCATGAACATTAGGAACAAGTAGGGTAACAATTCGATCAATATATTCTGTATTCGTAAACCGGTGTATCATATCATTTTAAATATCAATCATGCAGGCTTATTCACCAAACGTCTGTGGAAGACGTCTGGGCTAAGCTTTCCTACTCCAGACGTCTGGTGTACAATGTATTCTATTCCAGACGTCTGTAGGAGACATCTGGTTCATAATATTTTATATGCCAGACGTCTGTGGGAGACGTTTGGTTCCTAATTATGTGAATGTCAGACGTCTGGGGCAGACGTCTGCAGTTCAAATTGGATTACTGTAAATCTATTTCAGAGGCGTCTCCACAGGATTTTCTAAAACGATCTGATATTTACAATTTAGAATTTCCATTAAATTAAGTGCATGCAATCACAACTATAACTATGTCGATTACTCTACGTTCCATTATATCGATTAAACAACATAATGATAGTATCTTTTAGAGTTCCACATCAAGTATTATGACAAGATCAAGGCTGTCGACGTATCGTGCTTCAGATCTCGATATATCATTAAATGGGGTTTGCGATCAAATTAATTATAAAACATTAATAGCAATAATAGTGTTACGCCAGATCTGATCCGGCCGTACCTAACATGTAGCAAGTATTTAGAAATACTTGTCTCTCATGACGATCTTGATAACAATGATGATGAAAGATGATGCTTGAACCCATACCAATCTATGCTTGGATGCGTTCTCCGTTCCTAGATAGAGCCTCGAAGAAAACGGTGTTGTAAAGGAGAAGAAAGCAATGACGGTGACGAGACGATGGCATACACGACGACGATCACAGCGATGATGATGGTGATGGGGCCAGCTAGAACTTGGGTTAGGGTTTGATTCCTTGCTGGAGGCTAGGGTTTTATGTTTTGGATGAGGGAATATGGAATTATGGGTTTTCATGAGAGTTATGAATATTTAAATAGACTAATTGTCAATATAGATCGAGTATTCTACTAGTCTTATACCAACTAGGACTAGGGATTGGAGATAAAATAAAATATAATTATATCACACATATCTTTCCAATCTCATGACCATAAATCTTTTCTCAATTAAATATTTTAAATGGCCATATATCACATAAGTCTATCCATTAGGATTAGGGATTCAAGATATAGAAAATATAATTACCATTCAAATAGTAAATAATGTATATCCTTTATAACAACCAAATACTTATAACCCAATAAAACACTACCAAACCCAAGTCACCATAACCCAATAACAATTTGCTAATAACCTCACGTAATAACCCAAACAAATATTCAAATAATTATTTATATAACCAGAATATTAATTAATATCACTTTATTCAGTTAAAAAATATCGTACGATCGTTCTAGGGTGTTACAATTGACCTCTATATATGATTTCAATATCCATCAGATGGATGTGAAAACCGCTTTTCTTCATGGTACTCTTAAAGAAGAGATTTATATGAATCGGCCTGAAGGATTTGTAGCTGTTGGTAATGAAAGAAAAGTATGCAAACTTGTGAAGTCTTTTTATGGACTTAAACAAGCCCCTAAACAATGGCATGAGAAGTTTGATACCACCATCACTTCATTTGGTTTCACTATGGTTGAGTCGGATTAGTGTGTTTACTGTAAGACCAAAGGTGATTCATGTATAATCTTATGCATTTATGTTGATGATATCTTATTGTTTGGATCTAACATAAGGATAATCAATGAAACTAAGTCGTTCTTGAGTAGTAAGTTTGATATGAAGGATGTGTGTGTTGCTGACACGATTCTTGGCCTGAAACTATTGAGGACAGTTGAGGACATAGCCATTTCTCAGTCTTATTATATTGAGAACATTATAGAGAAATTTAGCTATAAGAATGGTAGAACCGTCAAAACCCCTTACAATCCTTTAGTAAATCTCTATAAGAACACTAGTTATGTCTCTACATCTTAATTGAGATATTCTTATATCATTGGAAGCTTAATGTATCTTGTGAACTGCACGAGACCAGATATTTCGTTCTCAGTGACAAAATTAAGTAGATATACTAGCCGTCCAAATAAGACTCATTGGGAGGCCTTGGATAGAGTGCTTCAGTACTTGAAGGGCGTTTCCCCCAATCAGAGCAAAGCTCTGTTTGAATTTCAAAAATTCAAAAATTGAAGCAACGCTTCAAATTCTCTGCGCTGCGCGCATGACGCCACGTGTCAAAATCAGGCACGCCAGCGCAGAGAGCGCAGCGCCCGAGGCAGCGCGCCCAATCAGAGCAAGGCTCTATTTAAAAAAAATTAAAGGAAGCAACGCTTCAGTTGCGCAAGCACTGCGCTGCGCGACACGTGTCAGCACAGTGGCGCAAGCGCAGTTGCGTTGCGCTGCGCGACACGTGTCAGCGCAGTTGTGCTGCACTCTGCGCTGATGCGTTTGCGCCAAACAAAATTAAAATTCTAATAAGATCCTTCTGTTCTTGTTAAAACAAGAAGATTGTCTTCTGTACAGAAGCCCTTGGATCGAAAATCCAACGGTGGGGAAAATTACCCAAATCACTCAGAGAATGATCTCTTTAACAAACTTAACAAATTTATGGGAACTATATAAAGACCCCTAGACCCCAATTCAAAAGAGATGAACATTGAGAACATCAAGAACTTCAAAAACAAAACAGAGAGAACTTTGAATGATTGTGAGAAGAACTCAAGAACAAAAAAGGTAAAAACCTTTATTCAAGAAGAACTTCTTCTGTCATTGATCTAAGAACAAGATCAGTGATCTTCAATAAAAACTAAATAATAACAGTGCCTTGCACTTTTTTATGAACCATTGGTTCTGGAATCTTAAAGATTCTTTTCTTGAATCCAAAATTGGATCAAGTTATTGAAACAGTGCCTTGCACTTGAAAATATGCACTGTTGCGCTCTTGGGTTGGCGCAAGCCACCAGAGAGCGCCACGTGTCAGCTCCAGAACAACTTGCGCTATGCGCTTTTAAAATAGAGCATTGCTCTCTGAAATTGGTGCAACTCACCAAAGCGCGCCACGTGTCAGCAGCGCGGCAGCACAACACATTGGCGCAGCGCACTGCGCTAACTGCGCTTGCGCTCATCAGAGCGTGGCACGTGTCACCTCTACATGCGCTTGCGCTCATTAATTAGCGCAAAGCGCCTGATTGGCCACATGACCACTGTCAGACAATTAATGCGCTGCATTATTTACAGAAGGGCCAAGCCCAATTAAAAAAGGCCTAACAGGCCAAATTAAATGCAATGCATTATTTTAAAGAAGGGAAGAGCCCAAACAGATGCTCTGCATCATTTATTGTAACGTTTTGAAAATCGTTTCGGTGAAATTTCGAAAAAACGGTAAAATAAAAGGGGTTTTCTGTAAAAAGTCAAAATGCAAATATCTTTATTATAAAATTAAATATACATATTCTAGCTATGTAATTGCTAGTATTTAGTGTTTATTGAGCCACTGGTGAAATTTCAAATTTTCTGAAAAATTTTCCGAAATTAATTATTTTAATATTATTTTAAGTCGTCACTAATACATTTAATTAGGAAAAATTACAAATTGGAATGAGTTGAAACAAATTTTGTGCATCATAAAACATTAAATAAAATTTTATCATGTGGTTTTTGAAATGAAATCGTTTGCCAAAACGGTTTAGAAAATATCGAAGAAAAAGGCTTTTTTCCGATGAATTTAGTGTTAACGGGAATTGGGGTAATACATTTATCTTTTTGCCTAGCCCACACACTCACACCTCACCCTCTCTCCCTCTCCCCATGTGTCCGGCCCCACCATGATAGCCCTCTCTCTCTCTCTCTCCAATCACCAAGAAAAGATAAGAAAAGAAAAGAAATTGATAAAAGAAATGGTGGACTTTGACTTTCCCACTTTCTCTACCTCACTCTCTCTCCTCCCTCACCCATTTCCCCTCCCCATTTTGGCCAAATCTGTAGAATTCCTACAGCCCTCCCCTCTCATTCCTCATCTCATCTCTTCTCAAAAAAAATTCACAAAAATTTCATGAAAAATCAACTGAAACTCAAAACTGAAATCCAACTCCTACCCATTATTTATTTGCCTATCAAGCATGGATTTTGGGAGCAAGAGAGCAATTTGGGAGGCTTAGATCCTTACTAGATCTCTAATTGGGAGGTATAAATCTTAACCCATGTCTTAATTGTTGGTTAATTACTCCAATTTAACTAAATTTGGTGTTTAATTTGTGTACATATTGCAAACTTGAATTGTGGGGTTAATGGTTATATGTGAGATTAAAATCAAGATAGGGTTTTATCACATCATTAAGGTTGCCATGAGTAAATTAACATGTTAATTCTTGCTAAAACCTAATCTAGTTACTAATTTCAAAATTTGTTAGTTGGAAATTGTGATAAATGTGCTTTTTGCTAACTAGGTTTTTTTGAAATTGTTTTATATTGGGATTAAAATCTAAATTAAGGTTTCATGTCATTATTAATATTATAATGAGTGGTTTAATGATTTTGGATCATGCAAAACCAAGCTTAATTGATGAATTGTGAATTTTGCTTCAAAGGGTGTTAAAAATTGATATTTTTGCAAACTAGGATTTTGGAAATCATGCAAATTTATGAGATTAAATTATGGAAATGGTTTTTATGACTTATTTAAGATGTTTAATAAGTATTATGGCCATTAGATTTGTTTAAATATCGAGTTTTGTATTAAAACGGGTAATTTGTGCTTGCTAGATTTTCGGAAAAATGGCTTTTAAAGTGAATTTGGGGTTTTTGTGAATTTTAAGCTATTTTATATTATAATTAGTGCTTGTGATTGTACAAATGAGTGTGTTTAGGTTTTTCTCGATGGTTTGGCGTTTGTACGCCGACGTCGAGAGTTTTTGGGTTGATTTGTGAAAGCAACCATAGGTTTTGACCTATGTAGGTTTCGTGTGTCGTTTTGGTCATGAGTCGGATTATAATGTGATACGGTGCGTTATGATATGTAGGTACCCATGTGGACTTCGAGACGACAAGCAAGCGCGTGGCGACGTCGCCACCGGCAAGCGAGGACCAGGTGAGTAGATTTATATCTACGGGGAGAAGTCGGGTGGATGGCGTATAGCACCCCCGCAGTTCGTGGTGATGTATACGAATACGTATACACACACATATATATATTGATTATATTTTGTTTGAGTATATTGATGATAATATGGATATTTGGTGTTCTTGGATGATTTAGTGTCGCGAAAGCCTAGAGTAGTGGTCGCACCACACATGCACACAACCACCCATACTTGCATACTTTCTTCTTTCATTTGTGCTTATTCGGAAATATATAGTTATGTGTTCACATGGGTATGGGACTATGTGTTCACATACAGATTTGAGGATGATACTTGGGTTTGAGATGAGTCGATGAGATTTGTGTTGAGGTTGTGATATAGGTGATATGGCAGGATTCGTATTTGAGATACGTCCTGATGTTATAGCGGGTCTTTGAACGACGATACGGGTGAATAGTGCTATAAATAAAATGGTCGACATGTGATCGTGATATGAGATATGATATGCTAAGATATTGATACTAGGCCGTATTGGGCGATGTATAACCCTTGATGATGATATGTGCTGATGATATCGGTTTGTACAAGACTGTCGATCAGTAGTCAGATCATGACTATATTGATGATATTAGTATTATACTAGACATAGGTCAGTACCATGGACTATGATCTTGGATAAAGAGGATACCGGATGAATAGTGTGATGAATATGATATTGACCCGTACCCAGATTTGGGATGCCGTACGACGGATTTACGTACGAGCTATATATTGATGATTGATCCGCACTCTTGACTTGGAATTCCTGATTATAGATATGGTATCGGATATGATATTATTGAGGCGGGATCACCGACTATACATATACAGGTATGTATATGTATCGACTCAGATGATAGGCGGTTTCCTTACCTGTAGTTCAGCTTGTTAGTTCAGCCGTATAGTTTAGTGTAGTTGTTAGATTAGATTAGACTCCTACTTATTTCAAAACTAGCGGATCGTGGGTATTTTAAAAGACAGGTCAAGAGATCTACGGATATTTCAAAAGACGTATCCTTTCTTAAAACCATCGTAGCCCCTATTTTCAAAACCCCAAGATTCGTGTTATTTCAAATGGCACCATTGTTTAATATTTAGCTCCCGCTCATTTTGGTTGCTCGCTCCGCATCGCATACTTACATTGTTATTTCATATTGCATTGTTGACATTATGCTGTTAGGACACCAGCACCATTACCGATGATGCGTATGTACCACGTACACTTACTTGCCGGCTCACACACATCTTCATCGGTAGTTGCCATGTCACGTACACCTTAGAAAATATTATTGCTTAACTTAGCTTGATAGCTAGTAGTTTGACATAATATTAGTGTACTTATCTTATATGTCAGCTTAGATATTGTAGTTATTACTTGTCACTTCATGCATATTGTTATTCATTGTTATGCCGTATTCATGGATTCTCATGCCTATATTCATGGGTTTATATGCTATTGATGAATTGGATTCGGATTTCTATGAGATTTTCTGGATTTGGGGGAAAACCGCAAAACTTGTATAAGCTTCTTCCCTCTCTTTTAAATAAAAAGTGCGGTTTTCCCATGATGTATGAGTCGTCCACCATGAGTTTGCTGATGGATTTCGAGACCCGATTTGAGGAGTAGAGGAACCGTTTTGGGTACATGGTGGGCCCGGTGCGGTACCCCGGGGCAAGAGGATCGTGTTGTTGACGTTGAGCCTGGCATGGGAGCACTACCTACCGGTGATATTACCCGACGCGTCGGATATCCGGAGGATACCGTCGTTGTCTTAAGATGGATGGTAAGGGCCGGTCTGGACTGACGGCGCCTTAGATATTGAGACATTGAGATTTCGAGATATTGAGGTACTGAGATTTGATGATACAGGCCAGTCCGGATAGCCGGAGCCTGAGATTTCGAGACATTGAGATTTATTTTTTTTTGTCGATGCTAGACACTGTTGATGCTGATTTTATTTATGATACCTCATTTTAAAAATACAAAGGAAATCTCACTAAATTATGAAAACAGTTTCTTCATTTACATGTATTCTGTTTTCATGCATTCATACCTCATTCATATGATATATTGCTACCTGAGGCACTGACACGGGCACATGAGATTACACTCGGGTTAGATATTACCCTAACCATTGTTATAGGCTGCATGTTATACATATATTTGAGGATATATTATGATCATTGACCTAGAATTGCGTTATTTATGCGATTTCTGTGCGTAGATGTTTTTCTACTCATGAGTTGGCAACTCACCCCCGTTGTACCGTAGTTCTTGCTGGTTTCGCCGTACAGGTTTCTTTACGGCTTTGCTGGCACTATTTCCATCTCCGGGTGACTTTCTAGTAGGTGGGTTTATTTATATCGTACCCATCATTATATCTTTTATATTATTATTCTATTGTATCTAGAAGTTCCATCAACCAAATATATATTTATTTTTGAGATAGAGACCTGTGATGTTATTTTTTCGACCATAGAGTCGCGCGTTATATTTCTGTGGTTTTCTTGTGGTTTTGAGTTTCCTTTTGAGTTTTGATCCTCGTCCTTGGCGTTGTATATTATATTGCTTGTGTGGTTGTGACCGTCGATTGACGAAGAGCTAGCTCCCGCTTGGGGATGCCTTTTTATTGATTTCGTATACTATTCATGTTGTATCCCGTTTGGGGGCCAGTATTTACAAAGGAGACTCTGCCAAAATTTTCAGGAAATATTTGATGTTTTTAAAAATGCATAATTCGGCTCATGCTATTAAAACTACTTGATTTAAATTGGTTTTCCTTCACTCTACTACTTTTTCTTGGTTTGGATTTCTGGGATTTCGGCTTACTTAGACTACGAATGCCTCGAAATGTTTCGTAGTTTAAGTGCCGGTCATGTTCCGTACTTTTCGGGTTGTGACAAAGTTGGTATCAGAGCGTTAGGTTTTACCTTCGGAACGTAAGATGACCCTTGGTTGATGGAATAGGCGGTTAAAGTAGAGTGACATACCGTGGGTATGTTCCGCGGCATACTTACGACACGCCACTCCACTTAAGGAGCCTTAGGATATACATTTCTTTGCTCAGTATTATATTCATTCCGATCTAGCCTCATCAGTACCAGTTATGGTTTTGCTGCCACGATTACGGGTAGGGAGAGCTACGGCTAGAGTTGCGGTCAGCATGAGCTCGTCACGAACGAGGACGGACCAGAGCGTAATTCCGGCGACACACGATTGCGGAGATATGTCTTTTTACTGTGTTTTCGCGCCACGAGCGTTTGGCGGATTGCCTTTATGAGATTTCTCGGACGTCCCGATCAGTACCAGAGGATTGCGCCACTGACAGAGGCCAACCGGGTTTTGATGACCGTTGATGTATTGCTTACTCCTGATGATTGAGGCACTGTTCAGCGTGCAGACGAGTGAGCCAGTCATTGCTGCGAATGATGGGATATCGCCCCAGATGTTGGAGCTATTGCGGTACTAGATTGTACTAAGAGATGATAGAAGGTCGCTAGTCACTGAGGATGAATGTCAAGGACATGTGATTCGTTCGCCTACCCCGATGAGAGGTCATCAGATAGATTGATTCCAGCTAGAGACGACTTCACACGGAGACGTTGAGAGTCGACAGAGACAATCGAATGTCAGAAACCTACTATTCCAAGTTTAAAGTAATCGGAACGACAGGCAGGCAATTCTATGGTCCCTCTAGAAGAATGAAACCCTAACTCGACTTAATGACCGTGTGAAAGCCTTTGAACCTTCGGATTTGCGGCAGTTCTGCGACGCCATTAGTGAGGCTTGGGTTTGCCCTTCTACGGCTGGACCACCGATGCTGTGGTATGTACTCGATACTATTAAACTGTGCCCAAGATGTTAAGCTCTTGGGGGATTATGAGGTTTTGACGACTCGATCGGATGGCTCGACTTAATTCGGATGCTAGGTGGTGAGATGCATTTCTTGGGAGACTCCCGACACGAGGATAGCCGTTGGAGCTCAGTCCATGCAGCCGCGATGAGACGAGTCCAAAGCAGACGACATTATAGAAAAGTGAAGTAAGAGGTTCGTACCAGATCTAGATGAGATGACGTTCCACTCCGCCGACATCAGAGATGCGATGCGCATGCCGAGGCATGGTACTTGGATTTACCTTCCAGAAGGAGTCGCGATGAGTATGCAGTCGTTCCAGAGCAAGATGCAGATATAGGAAAGGACGATGACTTCCGGACAGTTGGCAGAGACGAGACATGGAAGAGACCGTGAGCAGTATTCCTTCCAGAACACTGCTGCAATGGTACTTGCACCCAGGATCAGATGTGTCACGTACATTCAGAGAGCCAGAGGCCGACGCCAGTGATATGCTGTCTTACGAGTGGTCGCGATGATTGACCGAGAGATGACCAGAGAAGTGCCAGAACGGGATCATCCCAGTTAGCACACCTGACAGGGCCGATGAGCCAATGGACCGAGAGATTGGTAATTCACAGTGAAGACCTTGACCCAGGAGTGGTCATTGTTACGCACACCAGCAGGCCAGAGTTCATGATCATCGACGAGACGTCCCACTAGTGACCGCGACAGTTGGCCCGAGATTCTTAGAGGATGCACTTGAGCGGTACTATTCCGCCATTATTGATTTCGATGTTTTGGGTGATTTATTCGCATGATTTGATTTTAATGATTGAGTTTCATGATATTTGTTTTCATGTACCATGGTTGCACCTACTGAGTATTTACGATTTTTGCACAGTTTTAGCACTTGATATCATTTTCGTGCCTTGGTTTCGCAAGTTTATGATTTTATGGGTTTCATACAGTTGAGTTAATTTTGTTCGTATGTACGCACACGATTTGGATTTTGCGCATGTTCGGCGCTTGATATTGGATTTTGTGATTCCGTGCATGATGGATGCACCTGATTTGGATTTTCGCGCATGTTGGACGCATGTTTTGAGGTGCTATTTTGGTGCACACCAGATGCACTAAATCGAGATTCTTCGTGCATGCCAGATGCACCTGATTTTGCTGTCAGGCACCCACATTGCCTATGACAAATGTTTCGTGCACACCCGATGCACTTAGATATTGTTTCTGTGCACATGTTGGCACATGTATGGATTTTGATTTCCGTGCGCACCAGACACATGTAGTATTCGTATGCATATTTTGGGATTGATTTCTTATAGAGCAGTACGTTTTATGATATTTGCTATATGTTTTCCTACTGAGCAGGACTAGTCAGAGGACAGTACCTGAGTATATTTTTGCATGCACTGATAGTTATCGAAGGGATTTCCAAAAAGCGAGCTATAGTCTCAGTATTTACCTACGTGTCTGATATGACGCGAAACGTTTAAAACAAGGAAAACCCTTCTAAATTGTTTCCCAAAACGGTGGAACGTACATTTCAAACAAAGGTATATATGTATATAGTTATTTTCTTATGATAGACGTCCGTGTGCAGTGTTATGTGCATTGCACAGCAACTTAAAGGATTTGGCATGCATTTCCTCCTGATATTTGCATGTATAGTTCCGATTTATAGCATATCGGTCTTGCTTGAGATTTGGCATTCGTGTCTTCACCTTGACTCCGATGATTGCGGGATACTTGACGGAGTTTTGATTTTGAGTTATCTACTCATTACTCATGTGCATGCATTGCGCTATGATGTGTTTATGTATTTATGATTTCGGAGCCCCGGCGATTTGATGGTTTTGGCTGAAATATTTTAGTATTTGAGGGGGGGGGTTTAATTTAAATTCGGGGACCAAATTTCTTTAAGGGGGGAAGATTGTAATGTTTTGAAAATCGTTTCGGTGAAATTTCGAAAAAACGGTAAAATAAGGGGGTTTTCTGTAAAAAGTCAAAATGCAAATATCTTTATTATAAAATTAAATATACATATTCTAGCTATGTAATTGCTAGTATTTGGTGTTTATTGAGCCACTGGTGAAATTTCAAATTTTCTGAAATTTTTTTCGAAATTAATTATTTTAATATTATTTTAAGCCGTCACTAATACATTTAATTAGGGAAAATTACAAATTGGAATGAGTTGAAACAAATTTTGTGCATCATAAAACATTAAATAAAATTTTATCATGTGGTTTTTGAAATGAAATCGTTTGCCAAAACGGTTTAGAAAATATCGAAGAAAAAGGCTTTTTTTCTGGTGAATTTAGTGTTAACGGGAACTGGGGTAATACATTTATGTTTTTCCCTAACCCACACACTCACACCTCACCCTCTCTCCCTCTCCCCATGTGTCCGGCCCCACCATGACAGCCCCTCTCTCTCTCTCTCCAATCACCAAGAAAAGATAAGAAAAGAAAAGAAAAGAAATTGATAAAAGAAATGGTGGACTTTGACTTTCCCACTTTCTTTACCTCACTCTCTCTCCTCCCTCACCCATTTCCCCTCCCCATTTTGGCCGAATCTGTAGAATTCCTGCAGCCCTCCCTTCTCATTCCTCATCTCATCTCTTCTCAAAAAAAAAAATTCACAAAAATTCCATGAAAAATCAACTAAAACTCAAAACCGAAATCCAACTCCAACCCATTATTTATTTGCCTATCTAGCATGGATTTTGGGAGCAAGAGAGCAATTTGGGAGGCTTATATCCTTGCTAGATCTCTAATTGGGAGGTATAAATCTTAATCCATGTCTTAATTATTGGTTAATTACTCCAATTTTACTAAATTTGGTGTTTAATTTGTGTACATATTGCAAACTTGAATTGTGGGGTTAATGGTTATATGTGAGATTAAAATCAAGATAGGGTTTTATCACATCATTAAGGTTGCCATGAGTAGATTAATATGTTAATTCTTGCTAAAACCTAATCTAGTTACTAATTTCAAAATTTGTTAGTTGGAAATTGTGATAAATGTGCTTTTTGCTAACTAGGTTTTTTTGAAATTGTTTTATATTGGGATTAAAATCTAAATTAAAGTTTCATGTCATTATTAATATTATAATGAGTGGTTTAATGATTTTGGATCATGCAAAACCAAGCTTAATTGATGAATTGTGAATTTTGCTTTAAAGGGTGTTAAAAATTGATATTTTTGCAAACTAGGATTTTGGAAATCATGCAAATTTATGAGATTGAATTATGGAAATGGTTTTTATGACTTATTTAAGATGTTTAGTAAGTATTATGACCATTAGATTTGTTTAAACATCGAGTTTTGTATTAAAACGGGTAATTTGTGCTTGCTAGATTTTCGGAAAAATGGCTTTTAAAGTGAATTTGGGGTTTTTGTGAATTTTAAGCTATTTTATATTATAATTAGTGCTTGTGATTGTATAAATGAGTGTGTTTAGGTTTTTCTTGATGGTTTGGCGTTTGTACGCCGACGTCGAGAGTTTTTGGGTTGATTTGTGAAAGCAACCATAGGTTTTGACCTATGTGGGTTTCGTGTGTCGTTTTGGTCATGAGTCGGATTATAATGCGATACGATGCGTTATGATATGTAGGTACCCATGTGGACTTCGAGACGACAATCAAGCGCGTGGCGACGTTGGCACCGGCGAGTGAGAACCAGGTGAGTAGATTTATATCTACGGGGAAAAGTCGGATGGATGGCGTATAGCACCTCCGTAGTTCGTGGTGATGTATACGAATACGTATACACACATATATATATTGATTATATTTTGTTTGAGTATATTGATGATAATATGGATATTTGGTGTTCTTGGATGATTTAGTGTCGCGAAACCCTAGAGTAGTGGTCGCACCACACATGCACACAACCACCCATACTTGCATACTTTCTTCTTTCATTTGTGCTTATTCGGGAATATATAGTTATGTGTTCACATGGGTATGTGACTATGTGTTCACATACAGATTTGAGGATGATACTTGGGTTTGAGATGAGTCGATGAGATTTGTGTTGAGATTGTGATATCGGTGATAGGCAGGATTCGTATTTGAGATACGTCCTGATGTTATAGCGGGTCTTTGAACGACGATACGGGTGAATAGTGCTATAAATAAAATGGTCGACATGTGATCGTGATATGAGATATGATATGCTAGGATATTGATACTAGGCCGTATTGGGCGATGTATACCCCTTGATGATGATATGTGCTGATGATATCGGTTTGTACGAGACTGTCGATCAGTAGTCAGATCATGACTATATTGATGATATTAGTATTGTACTAGACATAGGTCAGTACCCTGGACTATGATCTTGGATAAAGAGGATACCGGATGAATAGTGTGATGAATATGATATTGACCCGTACCCAGATTTGGGATGCCGTACGACGGATTTACGTACGAGCTATATATTGATGATTGATCCGCACTCTTGACTTGGGATTCCTGATTATAGATATGGTATCGGATATGATATTATTGAGGCGAGATCACCGACTATACATATACAGGTATGTATATGTATCGACTCAGATGATAGGCGGTTTCCTTACCTGTAGTTCAGCTTGTTCGTTCAGCCGTATAGTTTAGTGTAGTTGTTAGATTAGATTAGACTCCTACCTATTTAAAAACTAGCGGATCGTGGGTATTTTAAAAGACAGGTCAAGGGATTTACGGATATTTCAAAAGACGTATCCTTTCTTTAAACCACCGTAGCCCCTATTTTCAAAACCCCACGATTCGTGTTATTTCAAATGGCACCATTGTTTAATATTTAGCTCCCGCTCATTTTGGTTGCTCGCTCCGCATCGCATACTTATATTGTTATTTCATATTGCATTGTTGACATTATACTGTTAGGACACCATCACCATTACCGATGATGCGTATGTACCACGTACACTTACTTGCCGGCTCACACATATCTTCATCGGTAATTGCCATGTCACGTACACCTCAGAAAATATTATTGCTTAACTTAGCTTGATAGCTAGTAGTTTGACATAATATTAGTGTACTTACCTTATATGTCACCTTAGATATTGTAGTTATTACTTGTCACTTCATGCATACTGTTATTCATTGTTATGCCATATTCATGGATTCTCATGCCTATATTCATGGGTTTATATGCTATTGATGAATTGGATTCGGATTTCTATGAGATTTTCTGGATTTGGGGGATAACCGCAAAACTTGTATAAGCTTCTTCCCTCTCTTTTAAATAAAAAGTGTTGTTTTCCCATGATGTATGAGTCGTCCACCATGAGTTTGCTGATGGATTTCGAGACCCGATTCGAGGAGTGGAGGAACCGTTTTGGGTACATGGTGGGCCCGGTGCGGTACCCCGGGGCAAGAGGATCGTGTTGTTGACGTTGAGCCTGGCAGGGGAGCACTAACTACCGGTGATATTACCCGACGCGTCGGATATCCGGAGGATACCGTCGTTGTCTTGAGATGGATGGTAGGGGCCGGTCTGGACTGACGGCGCCTTAGATATTGAGACATTGAGATTTCGAGATATTGAGGTACTGAGATTTGATGATACATGCCAGTCCGGATAGCCGGAGCCTGAGATTTCGAGACATTGAGATTTATGTTTTGTGTCGATGCTAGACACTGTTGATGCTGATTTCATTTATGATACCACATTTTAAAAATACAAAGGAAATCTCACTAAATTATGAAAACGGTTTCTTCATTTACATGTATTCTGTTTTCATGCATTCATACCTCATTCATATGATATATTGCTACCTGAGGCACTGACATGGGCACATGAGATTACACTCGGGTTAGATATTACCCTAGCCATTGTTATAGGCTGCATGTTATACATATATTTGAGGATATATTATGATCATTGACCTAGGATTGTGTTATTTATGCGATTTCTGTGCGTAGATGTTTTTCTACTCACGAGTTGGCAACTCACCCCCGTTGTGCCACAGTTCTTGCAGGTTTCGCCGTACAGGTTTCTTTACGGCTTTGCTGGCACTATTTCCATCTCCGGGTGACTTGCTAGTAGGTGGGTTTATTTATATCGTACCCATCATTATATCTTGTATATTATTATTCTGTTGTATCTAGAAGTTCCATCAACCAAACATGTATTTATTTTTGAGATAGAGACCAGTGATGCTATTCTTTTGACCATAGAGTCGCGCGTTATATTTCTGTGGTTTTGAGTTTCCTTTTGAGTTTTGATCATCGCCCTTGGCGTTGTATATTATATTGCTTGTGTGGTTGTGACCGTCGATTGACGAAGAGCTAGCTCCCGCTTGGGGATGCCTTTTTATTGATTTCGTATACTATTCATGTTGTATCCCGTTTGGGGGCCAGTATTTACAAAGGAAACTCTGCCGAAATTTTCAGGAAATATTTGATGTTTTTAAAAACGCATAATTCGGCTCATGCTATTAAAACTACTTGATTTAAATTGGTTTTCCTTCACTCTACTACTTTTCTTGGTTTGGATTTCTGGGATTTCGGCTTACTTAGATTACGAACGCCTCGAGACGTTTCGTAGTTTAAGTCTCGGTCATGTTCCGTACTTTTCGGGTCGTGACATTTATAAAGGGACAGAGCCCAAATCAAAAAGGCCTAGCAGGCCAGAATAAAATGCAGTGCATTATTAAAAAGGGGCAAAGCCCTAGCACAGGCCTAATAGGCCAAAGATAAATAAAAACGTTGAACATATTCTCAACTGGCCTTAGCCCAATCATGGCCGTAAGTCCTCAAATTAAATTGACTGAGCAAGACTGCTCTCCTAAATCAATTTACATCCGGTTCAAGGATACATCTCTGAACTCCTTTGACTCCTATCGTTGTAGTCCTTCAACGACGTCAGAGAGGTGACGGGTCCCAATAACCACAACATATTCTCAACTGGACTTAGCCCAATCATGGCTGTCACGCCCCGCTTCCCAGAGTAAGCTAAATTGGGCACGTGACATAGCCAACCATGCTACCTGTGGGTAGGAAGTATCCATCCACAGTCGCATTACGGTTGTAAAGATATCAAGAACAAAATACAACAATCTAAAACATGTCCATAAACCAAATAACATGAGTCAAGAATAATAAAGATGCGGAAGAAAAAGATCCAATACAAAATAACTGGAATGTATGTCCCATAATGCGGGCTCACATCAGGAATAAACTGCAGGAAATAAAGGAACTAACTACTACTGAAACCTCACAGCTCAGCCTGCTGGCTGAAGTACTCCTGCTCAGACTGCAGCAAAGGTACGGAATCTGGGCCATGCAAAACCCAGACGTCAGCGCGTCGTGTCATCAAGTAATAAAATATAAATAGGGTAATAGGCAATGCAAATATAAACATGAATGAAAAGCAGGTGTAACAGTAATGTAAATCAGGGCAGTGCAGGGTAGTGTGCATTGAGTAAACTAAACTGTTCTATCGGGTTTTCTGTTCTAAAGTCTTTGAAATCAAATTGATGAATCATCGATGTAACTCAATAGTATCCCGTGCATGCCCGGGACCACGGTCTACAGACTCTCGGGCTGAAACCGAGACGTGCCGCTAGGCAGTAAAAGACAGCAGGTACAGACGGGTGATGTCAGCATCATCACTCCGGGGCTGGCCTATCCCGTAAGACTGATCAGAACAGGTATCGAATTGTTGAGTTACAAGTCAGGTTTCACCATTGATTTCCCCATACCCCCAAGTTATAAGTGTTCAAGTCAGGTATTCAGTAATCAAGAACTAATGCCAACACAGGATTAGGTAAGAGCAGCTTTGTCTGGATAGACAACAGGAACGGTCCGTGAGGACTACATGTCAGTTTTGTTGGCATTAGACACAAGATCAGGTAACGGGTCAAGTCATGGTATATCAGGTCAAGTCAAGTAGTGTACGGTACCATGTCTGGTCAATCAATATGTACGTAGCAAGTCAAGTCAAGGTGTCAACGATATCAAGGGTGTGCTCATAATCAGCTAGCATAATCAGGGTTATAATAATCAAGCATGGTTATCAACAACAGGATCTAAGTAATGAGTTAAGCAATAAAGCAGATTTTATTCATTTAGCTGTACAGTCATCAATTGTGTTTAACAGACAGTGTCAGCATATTGTGAATACAGTATGATAGATGTAAATGCTGAAAACAGGTTAATAAATATGGATGCGATTACATGTATAATCTGTTTAATGAATGCAGTTGTAATTAGACCGGTTAAAGTTGCACATGGATGTCTAATAGGCTAAACTGGAAAAAATGTATCATAGCAATAAACCAATGTGATCTATCATGTACAGGTGATTATTAGATATAAATAATCAAATGCAAGATTAAGTTTCACGTTCGGAATCATAAAAATGTGTAACGGAACCTTATACGGTTAACTTGAAATCCTTTTCTTTCGATTCTAATTAGAGGTTTAACAGGAAATAAGTAATTTAACATAGGAATAGTTTAAAATAGCATGTAGCAAGTTTCACTTGCCTCGACGGGTCGCGAAACGGAAAACGGAACGTTACGCGTCGGCGAGGAAAAGTCGCGACGCGCGCACGGTGCACGGAATAAGTCCGAACGACAAACAGTGGAACCACACGGGTCAGAGTTCCTCGTGGGTTTGTAGAGGGGTGTTGTGGTGGAAGTGCGACCAACCGTGATGAGGTCGACGGAATTCCGACGATCACCCGAGGAGGAGTTGTGCACGATGTCAGGGACCCCAAGACAAGTCGCCGATGGCAACAATTCCGGTGATGTACAAGGTGCAAGGGTGCAGGGGTGTTCGGCGTGAGTGCAGGCGATCGGGGAAGAGGAAAGAAGAAGACTAAGATGGAGCGGGGGAGGAGATGGGTGATGAGGAGACGAGTAGCAAGGTCGAGGGAAGAGATGATGGTGAGGGACGAGTTAGGGTTTCGCTCGGTGCATGGGTTTTTAAAAATATAGAAGAAGACGAGGGGAAGACAGAAGGGAGGTGAGGATAAAGCGGGGGAGGTGACGAGATCCCTGCGCACCGCGAGAGGAGTGAGAAACGGGCGCGAGAGAGGAGTGAGAAACGGGCGCGAGAGAAAAAGGAGGAGAGAGAAGTTTGTCTCGTAGTGAGGTGAGCGAGAAAGAATAAGAGAGAGAAGGAGAAAAAGAAGAGAGAGAGTGAAGTGGTGGGGCCAGCGGTGAGGAATGGAGGGTTGTGATTGGATGAGGGGAAAAATTGTTAGGAGAAAGTTTGTAAAAGATTTTGAGGGTTTTAAAAAAAATATCGTTGGTTAAAAAAAATCTGTGATAGGCTGAGGGAGTTGGGGAGAGATTAAGAGAAAGATTTTCTTATAGGGATTTAAAAATAGGGAAATTATTTTCTGGTGGATAAAAATTAGAAAAAATAGGATTTGGCATAAATACAAAATATTTCAGAATTTGCCCGGGTCGAGTCCAAAAATTTGAATTTGAAATATAAAATTTATTGGCAGGTTCCAAAAATTAAAATGAAGGATTTTATAATTAAAAAGCATACCCCCAAGAACGGACGCACGTACGTGGGCGTAGCCGTCCAAACACGTCTGTTTCACTGAACGGGACGAGAACACGATGCAAGGATGCTACCACTGGGTTAGGGATGCCGAGCAGGCCATGACAAGTATTTTTAATTTATTTTAAAAGGCTTAAATTGTTATATGCAAGAATTTGAATTGTCGGGTAAATTGCAATAAGCACAGTCAAGTAAGATCAATGAAATGAATACCACACACCATTCATACGGTAACAGAAACTTATAGAACTGGACTCGGTTGTTACATTATACCCAACTACAAAAAGAATTTCGTCCTCGAAATTCCAAGAATACAAAAGATAGACGACAAACAACTACAAGAAAAGATTAGGAAACTTCTGCCGGATTTCATCTTCTCGTTCCCAAGTGGACTCTCCATGTGAGCGGTTACCCCAAGAAACAAGTACAAGAGGGATAACCTTGTTCTTAAGAACCTTTTCCCTTCGATCCACAATTTCAACCGGTCGCTCCTCAAAAGTCAAGTCTTCTCGTACTGTCAGCTCCGAATGATCCAATACATGCATTTCATCCAGAACATACTTACGGAGTTGAGATACGTAGAACACATCGTGCACATTCGCCAAAGACTGCGGTAACGCCAAACGATACTCTACTTCACCGACACGCTCCAAGATTTCAAAGGGTCCAACGAATCGAGGACTGAGCTTTCCTCGACTTCCAAAACGAATCACCCCTCTATTCGGTGATATCTTCAAGAATACCAAATCACCCACGGCGAACTCTAGAGGTCTTCTCAACATATCTGCCCAACTCTTCTGTCGGTCTTGTGCTGCTTTCATATGATTTCTGATAGCGTTAACCTTCTCAACTGTCTGCACAACCAAATCTGGCCCCAATAACCTTCGTTCACCGACATCGTCCCAACAAACAGGTGAACGGCACTTGCGACCATACAAAGCTTCAAATGGAGCCATCTGAATAGTTGCCTGGAAACTGTTGTTGTAAGAAAACTCCACCAAATGTAGATGATCCTCCCAAGAACCCTTGAAGTCCAACATGCACGCTCTCAACATATCTTCAAGAGTTTGGATCGTTCTCTCCGAATGACCATCAGTTTGAGGATGATAAGCTGTGCTAAACTTCAATCGAGTCCCCAAACTTTCCTGTAAACTCCTCCAGAAGTGTGATAAGAACCGAGTGTCCCGATCGGACATGATGCTCACCGGTACTCCATGCAATCTTACAATCTCCTGCATGTACCGCTCCGCCAAAGTTTCTGTTGATTGACCAACCCAAAAAGGAATAAAATGAGCTGCCTTGGTCAAACGATCAACAATCACCCATACTGCATTGTTGCCTTTTGGACTCCGCGGTAGAGCTGTCACGAAGTCCATGGTTATATGTTCCCACTTCCACTGAGGAATCGGAAGTGGTTGCAATAAACCAGCAACCCTTTGATATTCAGCCTTAACTTGCTGACACACCAAGCACTTTGCCACAAAGCGAGCAATCTCCCGCTTCATGCCTTCCCACCAGAAATGCTGTCGTAAATCTCGGTACATCTTCGTGCCTCCTGGATGTACGGAATAAGCTGAACTGTGTGCCTCCTTCATAAGTTCTTCACGAATATCTCCCTTCGGCACACATAAACGGCTACCATATCTCAACGAACCATCTTCATGTATCAATAAATCTGTTCGTAGTCCGGCTTCAACCTGTTCTCGAAACTTTTGTAATCTAGGATCCTGCGATTGCGCTGCTTTAATATTCTCGATCAATGACGAATGTACTTGCAGCTGCATCAACTGTCCCGAAGAATGCGGTAACACAACCTCCAAATCAAAATTTTGAAAGTCTTCCACGAGTTCCTTCTGCGTAGTCAACATCTGAATTGCTGGTAACCGACTGAGCGCATCCGGTACGACATTAACCTTTCCCGGATGGTACTTGAGATCCAGATCGTAGTCAGCCATCAGCTCTAACCATCTATGCTGCCTCATATTAAGCTCCTTCTGCATGAACACATACTTCAAGCTCTTATGATTAGTTAAAACTTCGACCCTTTCGCCCAAAAGGCAGTGTCTCCAAATCTTCAACGCGAAAATCACAACCGCAAGCTCCAAGTCGTGAGTTGGGTAATTCTTCTCATGGGTCTTCAACTGTCTTAATGCGTACGCTACAACCCTCCCATGCTGCATCAAGACACACCCCAATCCTTTTCCAGATGCGTCGCTGTGAATCACCAATCCTCCGGAATTGTCTGGCACGGTCAGAATAGGGACGGTTATCAATTTCTGCTTCAACGTCTCAAAAGCTGACGCACATCTATCCGTCCACACAAAAGGTACCTCCTTGCGCGTAAGCTTGGTCAACGGCTCCGCCAGACGAGCAAAGTTCTCCATAAATCTTCTGTAATACCCGGCAAGACCAAGGAAACTTCTTATCTCCGCAACATTCTTTGGAATCAGCCAATCTCGAACTGCTGCAATCTTTTTTGGATCGACGGCGATTCCGTCGCCAGACACGACATGCCCCAAAAACTTTACTTCCTCCAGCCAAAACTCGCACTTGCTCATCTTCGCATACAATCTCTCTTGTCTCAACGTCTGCAGTGCGATCTTCAAATGTTCTGCATGATCTTCGATACTCTTCGAGTAAATCAGAATGTCGTCGATGAACACCACAATAAACTGGTCCAAGAATGGTGAGAAGATTCGGTTCATCAAGTCCATGAATATCGTCGGTGCATTCGTTACTCCAAAGGGCATCACTAAGTACTCGTAATGTCCATACCGAGTTCGGAACGCCGTCTTGCAAATATCTTCTGCTTTCACTCGGACCTGATGATATCCGGATCGCAAATCCAGCTTCGAGAATACCCTCGTGCCACTAAGCTGCTCAAAAAGTTCGCCAATGCGAGGGATCGGGTACTTGTTTTTAATAGTCACCCGATTTAATTCTCGATAGTCGATGCACATCCTTCTCGTGCCATCTTTCTTCTTAACTAGAATAACTGGAGCTCCCCAAGGCGAGTTACTGCTTCGAATCCAACCCTTCTCAAGCAGTTCCACCACCTGTTTCTTGACTTCTTCCAACTCTACTGGTGCCATTGGATAATACGCTTTAGATACTGGCGCTGCACCAGGAACAAGATCAATTGCGAACTCTACGTTTCGCTTCGGCGGTAATCCCGATATATCTTCAAACACATCCATAAAATCACGAACAACAGCTGGCTCTTCACTTTCATCAACCTCCATTGATGCTAGAATATTAGTTGTCGGCCTAGCCCTAAACTCGACTGACCCGACAGAGCTGCTTCCTCCAGTGAAGGTAAACTCGGGATGTCCGGGAATCTGGAAAATCACTTTCTTTGCTCTACAATAAATGTGAGCGTGGAAAGTGCCAAGAAAATCCATTCCCAAGACGACCTCGTAGCTGCCCGTATCAATCACCAAGAAGTATGCTAAAAGCTCCCGTCCGCAAACAACAACTGTACAATCTTTACACTCCCTACTAGATATGATTTTCCCATTCCCAGTGTGTATGTCCCAGAAACTAAACAGTGTCGAGCAGGTAATCGAGTGTGTAGCTATAAACTTGGATGACATAAAACAATGGGATGCACCAGAATCAAATAACGCTAATGCGGGAAAACCATGAACGAGTAGAATACTTGAAACAACCTCTCCTGACGCTTTAGCTTCCTCAGCCGTCAACATAAAAGCTCGAGCCTGATTAGATCCCTGAGTCAGCTGCTTCTGTCCCTGGAACGGTCTCTGCGGAGGCTTCTGAATATCATCCCTCGTACGAAGCTTCGACGGACAAGCGCTGACAGTGTGATCTGCCGCTCCACAAACTAAACAGAGTCCCTGCCTCCTTCGACACTCCTTTTGCACGTATCCCGGTAAATGGCAGTAGTCACAAATCACGCTCCTCCTTCGATCAACGACAACCGGCTTCTTCATCGGTGTTACGCCACGACGGTCTACTGGAATACCTCTGCGTCCATGAGCTCGGTTTGGTACAAATGCCGGCTTCCTTATTGCAACTGCTGTCTGCTGTAAACTCCCATTCTTCCCAGATAGGCTCTGCTGTTCTCGGGCTGCCGTAAGTACCTGTGAGAAAGTGGTCAAACCCAGGGAGGCAATCTGCCTCTGGATGTCCACATCCAAGCTGCGCATGAACCTCCTTGCCCTGTCTGCATCGTTGGCAACTAAAGGTCCAGTGAATCTACTGAGCCGTGTCCACTCTGCTGCATGTACATCTACGGGTGCACCATTCTGCTTCAGACTGATGAATTTCTCTTCCATTTCCTCCCGTGCAGTCCGTGGGAAGAACTTCTCCAGGAAACTCTTCGAAAAATCCGCCCACTTGATCGGCTTGGTCAAGCGGGTCTCCTCCACAAGCCACCATTCACGGGCGTAGTCCACTAACTGAATACGCACCACATCCACCCTTTTATCTTCCGGGATCTGCGCCGCAATAAGTAAGTTCTCCGTGTCAACTAGCCACTGCTCTGCTGGCAACGGCTCCTCCAAACCAGTAAAGACAGACGGACCCAAACGTGTGAAATCTGCTACGGTTCCCACACGATCAACTGGTTTAGCTCCAATATTGTTCACAGACTGCTGAACGGTCTACAAACCTTCCTGAAATGATTCAGCTTGCTGCTGGATCAGCTCGGTCTGCCTCTTTTGATTCTCCAGCATTCCCCGAATCACTCCAAGCATGGCGGCTTCGTCAACACGCCTTTGGTACGTCTTCAGATTCTTTCCTGCCATACTCCTGAAATCAAAACACCCAAGATTAGCATGATAACAAATTTACAATATAGATCAAAGCTAGAACTCCAAGTTACTTAATAGAGTGCCGCATTGTAACTATGCCGCGGTATCATAGACACAATTACATAACTCCACCCAAGTCGCCTAAGTCCTAGAGATAACAAGGAATCAGGTTTCGAGTCGATATGCAAAGGAAGTTTGCACATCGTAAAGATATAATCAGGAAGAACTTGATTCAAGAACGGTAAAATGGCAAGGTGGCAGGACATGTTTCCTAAACACGGGTATTCTGATTCGCGTATTGGGTACAATACCCAACTACAAAAGAATCAGCCCGACTAACCTATGGCTTTGATACCAAAAGAACCATGTCACGCCCCGCTTCTCAGAGTACGCTAAATTGGACACGTGACATAGCCAACCATGCTACATGTGGGTAGGAAGTATCCATCCACAGTCGCATTACGGTTGTAAAGATATCAAGAACAAAATACAACAATCTAAAACATGTCCATAAACCAAATAACATGAGTCAAGAATAATAAAGATGCGGAAGAAAAAGATCCAATACAAAATAACTGGAATGTATGTCCCATAATACGGGCTCACATCAGGAATATAGTGCAGGAAATAAAGGAACTAACTACTACTGAAACCTCACAGCTCAGCCTGCTGGCTGAAGTACTCCTGCTCAGACTGCAGCAAAGGTACGGAATCTGGGCCATGCAAAACCCAGACGTCAGCGCGTCGTGTCATCGAGTAATAAAATACAAACAGGGTAACAAGCAATGCAAATATAAACATAAATGAAAAGCAGGTGTAACAGTAATGTAAATCAGGGCAGTGCAGGGTAGTGTGCATTGAGTAAACTAAACTGTTCTATCAGGTTTTCTGTTCTAAAGTCTTTGAAATCAAATTGATGAATCATTGATGTAACTCAATAGTATCCCGTGCATGCCCGGGACCACGGTCTACAGACTCTCGGGCTGAAACCAAGACGTGCCGCTAGGCAGTAAAAGATAGCAGGTACAGACGAGTGATGTCAGCATCATCACTCCGGGGCTGGCCTAGCCCGTAAGACTGATCAGAACATGTATCGAACTGTTGAGTTACAAGTCAGGTTTCACCATTGATTTCTCCATACCCCCAAGTTATAAGTGTTCAAGTCAGGTATTCAGTAATCAAGAACTAATACCAACACAGGATTAGGTAAGAGCAGCTTTGTCTGGATAGACAACAGGAACGGTCCGTAAGGACTACATGTCAGGTTTGTTGGCATTAGACACAAGATCAGGTAACAGGTCAAGTCATGGTACATCAGGTCAGGTCAAGTAGTGTACGGTACCATGTCGGGTCAATCAATATGTATGTAGCAAGTCAAGTCAAGGTGTCAACGATATCAAGGGTGTGCTCATAATCAGCTAGCATAATCAGGGTTATAATAATCAAGCATGGTTATCAACAACAGGATCTAAGTAATGAGTTAAGCAATAAAGCAGATTTTATTTATTTTGCTGTACAGTTATCAATTGTGTTTAACAGACAGTGTCAGCATATTGTGAATACAGTATGATAGATGTAAATGCTGAATACAGGTTAATAAATATGGATGCGACTACATGTATAATCTGTTTAATGAATGCAGTTGTAATTAGACCGGTTAAAGTTGCACATGGATGTCTAATAGGCTAAACTGGAAAAAGGGTATCATAGCAATAAACAAATGTGATCTATCATGTACAGGTGATTATTAGATATAAATAATCAGATGCAAGATTAAGTTTCACGTTCGGAATCATAAAAATGTGTAACGGAAACTTATTCGGTTAACTTGAAATCCTTTTCTTTCGATTCTAATTAGAGGTTTAACAAGAAATAAGTAATTTAGCATATGAATAGTTTAAAATAGCATGTAGCAAGTTTCACTTGCCTCGATGGGTCGCGAAACGGAAAACGGAACGTTACGCGTCGGCGGGGAAAAGTCGCGACGCGCGCACAGTGCACGGAATAAGTCCGAACGACAAACAGTGGAACCACACGGGTCAGAGTTCCTCGTGGGTTTGCAGAAGGGTGCTGTGGTGGCAATGCGACCAACCGTGATGAGGTCGACGGAACTCCGACGATCACCTGAGGCGGAGTTGTGCACGATGCCAGGGACCCCAAGACAAGTCGCCGATGGCAACAATTCCGGTGATGTACAAGGTGCAAGGGTGCAGAGGTGTTCGGCGTGAGTGCAGGCGATCGGGGAAGAGGAAAGAAGAAGACTAAGATGGAGCGGGGGAGGAGATGGGTGATGAAGAGACGAGTAGCAAGGTCGAGGGAAGAGATGGTGGTGAGGGACGAGTTAGGGTTTCGCTCGGTGCATGGGTTTTTAAAAATATAGAAGAAGACGAGGGGAAGACAGAAGGGAGGTGAGGATAAAGCGGGGGAGGTGACGAGATCCTCGCGCACCGCGAGAGGAGTGAGAAACAGGCGCGGGAGGAGAGAGAGAGAGAAACGATAGGAGAGAGAAAGAGGAGGAGAGAGAAGTTTGTCTCGTAGTGAGGTGAGCGAGAAAGAATAAGAGTGAGAAGGAGAAAAAGGAGAGAGAGAGTGAAGTGGTGGGGCCAGCAGTGAGGAATGGAGGGTTGTGATTGGATGAGGGGAAAAATTGTTAGGAGAAAGTTTGTAAAAGATTTTGAGGGTTTTAAAATAAATATCGTTGGTTAAAAAAAATCCGTGATAGGCTGAGGGAGTTAGGGAGAGATTAAGAGAAAGATTTTCTTAAAGGGATTTAAAAATAGGGAAATTATTTTCTGGTGGATAAAAATTAGAAAAAATAGGATTTGGCGTAAATACAAAATATTTCAGAATTGGGCCCGGGTCGAGTCCAAAAATTTGAATTTGAAATATAAAATTTATTGGAGGGTTCCAAAAATTAAAATGAAGGATTTTATAATTAAAAAGCATACCCCCAAGAACGGACGCACGTACGTGCGCGTAGCCGTCCAAACACGTCCGTTTCACTGAACGGGACGAGAACACGATGCAAGGATACTACCACTGGGTTAAGGATGCCGAGCAGGCCATGACAAGTATTTTTAATTTATTTTAAAAGAATTAAATTGTTATATGCAAGAATTTGAATTGTCGGGTAAATTGCAATAAGCACAGTCAAGTAAGATCAATGAAATGAATACCACACACCATTCATACGGTAACAGAAACTTATAGAACTGGACTCGGTTGTTACAATTGCCGTAAGTCCTCAAATTAAATTGACTGAGCAAGACTGCTCTCCTAAATCAATTTACATCCGGTTCAAGGGTACATCTCTGAACTCTTTTGACTCCTATCGTTGTAATCCTTCAACGACGTCAGAGAGGTGACGGGTCCCAACAACCACAACATATTCTCAACTGGACTTAGCCCAATCATGGCCGTAAGTTCTCAAATTTAATTGACTGAGCAAGACCGCTCTCCTAAATCAATTTACATCCGGTTCAAGGGTACATCTCCGAACTCCTCTGACACATATCGTTGTAATCCTTCAACGACGTCAGAGAGGT
The DNA here is from genome assembly GCA_030015575.1 of Agapanthus africanus. NCBI lineage: Eukaryota > Viridiplantae > Streptophyta > Magnoliopsida > Asparagales > Amaryllidaceae > Agapanthus > Agapanthus africanus. The sequence goes on from JASDDO010000031.1 coordinate 559,947,716, forward strand.
GACGGGTCCCGACAACCACACATCGATATGGACTACGGGGTCCCTAAACTCGTGGACTGAAACGTCCTTAAACTAATATTCGTCCCTAGATGGGAATGTTGGACCGAAACGTCCTTAAACTAATATTCGTCCCAAAATGGGAATGTTGGACCGAAATGTCCTTAAACTAACGCTCGTCCCCAAATGGGAATGATGGACCACCATGTCCCTAAACTGGAGATGGACCCCTATGTCCCTAAACTGGCAATGGACCCTTATGTCCCTAAACTGAAAATGGACCACCATGTCCCTAAACTGGCAATGGATCACTATGTCCCTAAACTGGAACATAGACCCCCATGTCCCTAAACTGGCGATGGACCACTATGTCCCTAAACTGGAACGATAGAGCCCTCAAATGCTCTTTTGTCGGATCTAAACGATCCTGTTTAAGTTGATCTTAGCCTCAAATATGGCTAACGTATTCTTAAACATTCAAACAGACTTTAGTCCCAAATTGGACTATAAGACCCGCAATCAACTTTGGTCCAAGGGTACATCTCTGAACTCCTCTGACACCTATCGTTGTAATCCTTCAACGCCGTCAGAGAGGCGACGGGTCCCGATGGCCATGCATACTATGGACCACTACGTCCCTAAACTGAAACAATAGAGCCCCTAAATGCTCTTTCCGTTAAGTTGACTTAGTCTCAAATCAGACTAACGTATCCTTAACGAACGTTTAAGTTGATCTTAGCCTCAATATGGCTAACGTATCCTTAAACCAAAACACCAAACCCAAATCTAAGTAAATACGGATTTGGACTAATCCACGTCCTACGGGCGACGGCATAACTTAGTCTCCGTATACAATCCACGGGCATCCACAAACAAAACAAACATCCACGACACGAAGTGAAATTCTGGAGAAGGAGAAAGTGGTTACCGCGATGCGGTAGCGTAATTAACTGCAGGGGCTTGCGCCTGTAGGGAAGAGCGTCCACACAATCAAAAACCCCTCAAACGAGGGGGAATCTGACGAAGTCTGCTACATCGGTCGCATCCGTCTAAACCTCCGATACACGGTGCCATAAATCAACTTGGCGTCTTCGGAGAGGTAGACGGATAAAACCAAATAGCATATGCCCCGAATCTCAGGCAAGAGTTTACCGCGTCTCCGCCGCGTCATTCGGAGGGGAACAAAGGGAACCATTTCCATTGGGATGCATTATGGGAGATTCCTCGCTGTACTTGAAGGGTACAGTGACACTAGCTAGATAACTAGTGGCTCTAATACCTCTGGCTATAATGGTTGTACAAGGTATGTTTTATCTTAGATGGCGGCACAGTCGCTTGAAGGTCTGCTAAACGGACTATTTTGTCTCGGTCAAAATTTGAGGCTGAGTTTGTGTGCTTTCGACACTACTGGATTAGAAGCTAAATGGCTTAAGTGACTTATGTCTGAATTGCCCATGATCAGCAAGCCTATTCCTGCTCTTTCGTATATTGTGACAACATGGCTACAATTGAAAGACTTAAGAGTTCAAAGAATAACCACAAAACAAGGGGTCAAATCCAAGTAAGAATTAAGACTGTGAAACAATTTATGAAAGAAGGGGTGATGGTTGTGGACTTTTTTAGGTTTAAAGACAACACCATAGATCTTTTTGCTAAAGGACTGTCATTAGTCTTGAAATCCACGTTGGGGATGGGTCTGAAAACCCTCTCTGAATCATCGACAGTAGCAACTCAACCTATCTGAGTGGAGATCCCACGAAGTAGATTCAAAATGGTAATAACAAGATATTGGGTGAATTGAATAACTAAAATAGATTGATACTATTGTTTCTGAGTCTACCCCCTAACAAACCGGAAAGGTATTGTATACTGATAGTACAGTGAGAGTATTTGACTCCAAACAGGATCAAGTCTTTATGCAGAGATGTGAGTACATCTCTGGAGATGCCCAACTATATGAATGTTATTGTGTGGCCGTAATTAGAGGAAATAGGTTATTTCTCGAATACATTTATGAATCAGAATAAGGATGCATGGCCATAATGCATCAAAACCTATTGATTGTTATTATAGCCTGTAGCTTGCTGTTACCAATGACACCGCCACACTAAAGGGTCAAGTTCAAGACTCGATTTTATTTTGTCCCTGTGCTGGTAAAATTGGATAACTAAAGTGATGGTTCAAATCGGAAGACATTTTCACTAAAAACATGTTACAAATCGCTTCCGAACTTTCATCTATGAAAGTGTGAGGGATTGTTGGAATAAATTGGAATTGAGAATAATAAATTAAAAGGGGATTTAATTGTAAAATGTTTTATGGATGGATACCATATTTGTGGTTAGATTCCATAGATGAAAGTAGTTGTCATAATTGAACTTTGGAAAGATATCTTATATGTGGTTGGTTTCCATTGTTGACAATATTGACTTAATTAATTAAATATAGTTAGTGGAAGCTGAAACGCCTGGTCGTTTAATGCTATTAATGGAGGGCTATTAAGTGCATGTTAAATGCATTTAGTGGAAACTGAAAAGCCTGGCTGTTTAATGCAGTTAATGGAGGGTTGTCAAGTGCATGTTAAAAGCATTTAGTGGAAACTGAAAAGCCTGGCTGTTTAATGCAGTTAATGGAGGTCTGTCAAGTGCATGTTAAATGCATTTAGTGGAAACTGAAAAGCCTGGCTATTTAATGCAATTAATGGAGGGCTATTAAGTGCATGCTAAATGCATTTAGTGGAAGCTAAAAAGCATGGCTGTTTAATGCAGTTAGTGGAGGTCTATTAAATGCAGTTAGTGAGAGATGAAAAACTTGATACTTCGCCCTGTGCACTTATAAACAGATGCATTTCTTATTCCAAATATACGAAGAAAGAAAGACAGAAAAATGCAATCTCTTTTCTGAGTTTTCCTAGTTTCGAGTTCTAAGATTTAGGCTAACTGAAATAGCTTTTGAAGTGCTGGCTACAAGTGCGCTATTGGCTGGAGCTGTCCGATTCTATGAAAAATATTGCAGTACTCAGCGTTGTAAGTTGATGTCGTACACCCCGCGGGTTCGCAGGGAGGCGGAATACATAAAAAATGATTTTTACGGGTGTCGCAGCACCGACTTGAACTCCAGGATTGAAGCTAAACCCTAACTAACAAAATTGTATGAGGTTAACTACCCGGATAAGAAGTTATACCTCATGTTACTATGTCCTTCGGGTCTTCTTGTCGTTGTCCTCCACCTCGTCATAATCTCCAAGGATCGTAACGGATCAACGCAACCTCGTCGGCTTCCTCGAGTCAAAGACGATCCACCCAAGAGTCTATAGTCCGAGATCCAACCTCAAATCTGAGATAACTACGGTATCTAGTTCGCTAAACTAGATGTCCTAGATGATGTAGAGAGTGTAAATGGATTAGTATGTCTCTAAGTACCCTAAGATTCTCAACACATGAGAGATTTAGGGTTAGAGAAAGAAGAAGGAGCTTGAGAAAAAGAGAGTGTAGTGTAGAGATAATCATGAATATGGCAATCTCTTGTTGACTTATGAAGCATACCAATAATTCACAAGCATAAATATCTAGCAAGCTTGCAAAATATCTAACATGCTTGCAAAATATCTAGCATGCTTCAATGAGTCACCTGGTGAGTCATGCCATGAGTCACCACATAAGTCACCAAGTAGCCATGTCTTATTCAATGTAAACTTCCACCTCATTTCCTCCACCTCATTAATCTTTTAATCAAAAGATTAAAAACCCTAATGAGGTGTCTTTTTCTAGAAGCAATCTTGAGTAAATTACAAGAATGCCCCTCAACAGTATATACATACCCGTATCCGTATTCCGAAAAATACGAATACAAAGAGACGAAAATAATCCATCAATATAATACTAGGATCCGGCTTAAACCAAGACCCACTAGTATTATCCGTCCGAATATCATACGTGCACAAGTACACGTATGTGATCGAAGCCCTGCCGTAAAACCATACGGCCTCTACATCTTTTGCCCGATGCAGGGAAACCCTCTGTGTGGGACTTTAAAGACTCGACACTACGCTGACAGTCGGTTTAACCATAAGCACATCAGCGGTACTAGCTGCACGTAACGGCTACCCAGGTATCTGTCGATAAGAAGGCCGATGAGCAAACTCATCCGAACTTTTACTGAGCCTATCTGTGACAATCTCCGTACAGTCTGGTCTGTTCGTCTAAGAGTATCGCATAGGCCTAGGGGCGGTAATCGTCAGACCCCTAATAGCGCAATAAGTCTTGTCAGAGTGTAGCCCAAAACGCCCTGAGAAACTACTGGAGTACCTACTAGTAAATATGTATAAGCGATACCGGCTTCATTATAGAGCTTACCGCAGTAGCGTAGGGTATAATCGACATGCGAGTCTTTTCCAAATCAGTCTTGGGAGACATCTCTTTGGAGAGGGTGATTCCGTGACAAGCCGGTAGATTACCGCGCTTTGAATCTTCGACACTAAATATTTTCAGTATGGTGTCGATATATCTTGACTGTGAAAGTCCCACCATCCTCGTTGATCTATCACGATAGATCTGGATCCCCAGAATGTAGTTGGCATCACCCAGGTCTTTCATGGAGAACCTCTGTGACAAGAATCCTTTGACTGATTGTAGCATAGGAATGACATTTCCTATCAAGAGAATATCATCCACGTACAAGACGAGGAACACCACAGTTCTCGCTACAATCTTACTATAGATGCATGGTTCATTTGGATTTTTGATAAAGTCGAATTCTTTGACCGTCTCATCAAAACAGATGTTCCAACTCCGCGATACCTGCTTTAGTCTATAAATGGACTTAAGCAACTTGCACACTTTCCCGCTGCTCCCACTCTGAATGAAACCCTCTGGCTGATCCATATAGATGCACTCTTCCAAATTTCCACTTAGAAAAGCGGTCTTTACGTCCATCTGCCAAATTTCATAATCGTGGAAGGCAGCAATGGCAAGAAGGATCCGAATGGATTTGAGCATAGCCACTGGAGAAAAGGTTTCATCATAGTCCAAACCAGGTCTTTGACGAAAACCTTTTGCAACAAGTCTAGCCTTATAGGTTTCAACCTGTCCATCTACACCAATCTTCTTTCTGAAGATCCATTTGCAGCCTACGGGTTTTACCCCTTCTGGAGCAATGTTCAAAGGCCATACTTTGTTGGTGTACATGGACTCCATCTCGGTCCGCATTGCATCAGCCATTTTACCGAGTCGCCGCTCTGAATGGTTTGATGGAAGCTAGTTGGCTCATCATTGTCAATGATGCAATCCTATCTATCCCCGTCTATGAGAAAACCGTAATATCTCTCAGGCGGATGAAACTACCTACTAGTTCTGCGGAGTAGCGTGGGGATGTCCGGTTCTTTTGAAACCTCTGGTTCTACCATGCTTTCAGTAATAGTTTGTGGTTCTAGAATTTCTTCCAGTTCTATTGCACTCCCACCAGTTTCTTTTTCCAAAAATTGATTTTCCAAAAAGTGGGCATGACAAGAAACAAAAACCTTTTGTTCCTTTGCGTAATAGAAAAGATACCCCTGGAGTTATTTGGGTATCCCACAAACTTACACAGTACTGAGCATGTCTCGAGCTTGTCCGCATGCTGCTTTTTTACAAAAGCTGGACTTCCCCATATCTTCAGATACTGAAGATAGGGTTTCTTCCCACTACACATCTGATATGGTGTGGTAGGAACCTTGTTCAAAATATATGCAGCTGATTCTAGTGCATAACCCCAGAAGTATCGCGGCAACTCAGCGTTACTCATCATGGAACGTACCATATCCAATAGAGTTCTGTTCCACCTTTCCGATACACCGCTGTGTTGTGGTGTATATGGAGGAGTAAGCTGAGAGAGAATTCATTTCTCTTTTAAGTAATCCAGGAACTTGGCACTTAAGTATTCACCACCTCGATCAGATTTCAGTGTCTTGATACTTTTTCCGATATGTTTTTCCACTTCATTCTTATATTCTCGGAATTTCTCAAAGGCCTCGGATTTAAGTTTTATCAAGAAAATATGTCCATACCTAGAGAAATCATCCGTAAAAGTAATGAAATAGGAATAACCACTTCGTGCATGTGTAGACATTGGACCACATATCGCTGTGTATGAGTCCTAAGAGCTCGCTCTCTTTTACTCCATGTCCAGTGAACGGAGTTTTTGTCATCTTTCCTATGAGACATGATTGACAAGTTGCATAAGACTGATATTCGAACGGATCCAAATATCCTTCTCTATGTAACTTTGTCAATCGTGTTTTATTGATGTGACCCAGTCTACAATGCCATAAGAAAGTCTTATTTAATTCTGTAGACTTTCTTTTAAGTGTGTTCTGGATATTGAAAACCTGAGCTTGATTTAACACGTATATACCGTTATCCAGTGTACCTGACCCAATCAAACCATGATTAAGGTGGATGTGGACCACATCGCTTACAAATGTAAAATCATATCCTTCTTTAGAAAGTAAAGATACAGATATGATATTACAAGCTAGGCTATGTACACACAAACAGTTGCGTAAAATCAATATCTGCCCACTTGTCAATCCTGGGTGATATTCCCCTACGGATACAGCGTTTACGCTTATTCCGTTAGCAACCCTAAGAGTCATATCACCTGCCCTGATAAATCTACGGTTTTTCAAAGCTTGTAATAAATTACAGATATGGGATCCTAATCCGGTATCAGGTACCCAGGAAGTAGAGTTAATTGACAGATAGTTTTCAATCACAAACACACCCGAAGCCGAAGCCACAACATGATTCGGATCCTGGATTCTGGCTTTTCAAGCCCTGCATTCCTTCTTCCAATGCTTTTTCCCGTGACAATAGGAATATCCCTCCTTCCCTACTGTTAGCTCCGAAACTTTTGCCCTTCCCTGTCTCTCTACCTTACTGACACCGCCTATCGATTTTGTGGAGGTCTTCATCTTCTCACCCTTGGCTTTCGCCTTGGATCCAGAAGAGGAATATTCCCCAATAAGCAGAGCGGGTGTCTCCCTGGTTTTCTTCAGGATGCCCTCGACTGGAAATATAACTTTCTTCCCCTAGACGTAAGTAGAAGGTGGGGACTGTAGAATCAAGTCAGCATATGACTCGTTCTCCAATATGGTCCTCAAGTCCGTGAGCTGTTTAATACAGCTGATCATTATAAGGACGTGGTCCCCTATAGATGACCCGACAACCAACCTCACTTGAAGCAATTCCTTCGAGGTCTCATACCTTGCGATACGAGATTGCTCTCCATATAAATTTTTGTTATGGAGGAAGATGGAAACTAAGTCTATCTTCTCGTGCTGCCTCTGGTTTACACCATCTACAGAGGCCAACACGAGACACTTGGCATTCGTACTGTCCTTTTCCGACGTCTTACGGATATCATTATCCGCGACGGTGGAATCTGGACGTGGGACGGCGAGGGCTTGAGTAGTGATGAGGTGGTCTAGCTTGTCATAGGTAATGGACATCTGGACAAATCTTTGCCAGTCATTTTATTATCTAGCTGTAACCTAATCTTGGTCACCTGGTCGCTGCAATTAGGAGAGAGAGAAAAAAAACTCGGCATGATGCTCTTGCAAGTTTAGATTGGTTTTTAATTTATATAAACATGATGGCTCCCACTGTATCTCGAATCCTTCCTCAAACCATAATAAAAAAATTAATCAGGATTAATCTCACCCTACAATACTTGCTTAACCTTTTAGCCAGGCCGGTGTTGGTATTTCGAGGGAGGTTTTCTAACGCTTTCACGAAGTTCCTTAATTACACAACCTCTTTTCCCTGGAGACGTAGCCCCGCTAACACCGTTCTAGACACCTACTTGGTTTATAGCATTGATTGTGTTAGTGAAAAATCTCGTGAGGAGTAGCGGATACTCACAGTAGGATCGGGATCCAAATATCATTGTGTGATAATCCTGAAGGAATCCTACCAACATTATCACACTCCAAATGGTATGCAGCGCTAGCAAGTTTCAGTTTCCTTAGAAACTCCCGATGTGGATTTTTTCCCCCATTCTCTTATGACATTGATGAAAGCTAACATATCATAAGTCACATGTCAGGTTCTACCCATTATTGTCCAGGTTAATTTGAACCTACCCGTACATACCCTTGACGAAGGCCAAATAGTAGTACGACTGTCCCAAACCAACGCATCTATCTATGCTACAAATGAATATCCAGCAGCTACCAATCACTATGCCTTGGCAAAGGTCAAAATACATAGTTTGAATACTACTGAATATTCAACTGAAATGACGGAGGGCTACAGCTGGTTTTGGCGAAACCGTGAACGTAATGAACTTGATTTAATCAAAAGAACCTGATAGCTTTTAAAGGAGTGGTTTAAACTCCGCATTTAAAAGTTTCTATTTTGAAAAAAACCGAGTGTTTTTAAAATTGTTCCAACGATTCAGCTTTGATTTGTTTGCTTTGCATTAATCTAAAACAGTCCTATCATTTACACCTATCATCACAGAGAGAAACGAAAATACCACGTCCGCTTATGTCATCCGCATTCGCCACTGGGCCCCGTCTAACACCGTTAGGTTACTTAACTAACGCCAGAGCGGGAGCTGGACTAGCGCGGGTGCAAAACATAAGCAACGTCTACTATATAGCATATATATAATAAGCATTCGTCTTACGCAATAATATGCATTTTAGATCACAGATGAACATATTGGATATACTAGGAATTCCGCATTTCGTTTAAGCCTGTAACGAAAGACGGATTCTACGATCGTGATGAATATCCAAACCCCACCCTAGACCCCTACGGGTGCGGCAAACTACCCGCCAAATTCCCGAAGTGAAGCAACCTCTCTCGGTAAAATGAGTAGGCCACTCGGCACTTCAAAGAACCCGGTAGTTTGTGCACCCCACCTTGGATTTATCCTAGGAGCAAAAACAGTAAAAGAAATAATACAACGGTAGCTACAACCTCAACCCGGATGTGCCCCGCAAAATAATATTACATCACTTTACAATTTATATCGAATGAAAGAAAGATAACTCTTTTCTCACATCCCCCGGCTATTCATCATCGACGATCCAATATTCCATATACACAAATCAACATAGCAACAACACAGATATGTGCAACCTCCACTAATTGACGTATAGTGATTGGCGGACGTTTCGAAACACATATAACAACTGAAACATTTTAAACTACGTTAAAACCATGATTTTGAAATACCCCGTATTGCCACAACAGAGAATTAACAGTATAATTTAAATTGACAAAATCAAACACCACCTGAAACTCTAAATCCAAGAGACAAGAACCTAGAACAAAACTCGATGCAATCCAATGCAACAAAATCGGTGAGGCCGGTTTTTTGGGGGGTTTGGCCGGCCACATTGAGTTAGAATTGCCTCGTTTTTGTTCTACGTTCATGTAACAAGTAAAGGAGCACTCTGCAATTGTTTAAAAAAATTTTAGAGCCTCCGAAAAAGTTGACAGAAACTTGGATCTACGTTTCGATATTTCGGAGTTGTTTCGGTTTCGTAGTTTTACACGTTGTCTAAACTGTTAGCTAAGGTTTAGTAGGCTCTAATACTACTGTAAGTCGATGTCGCACACCCCGCGGGTTCGCGGGGAGGCGGAATACGTAAAATCCGATTTTTACGGGTGTCGCAACACCGACTTGAGCTCTAGGATCGATGCTAAACCCTAACTAACAAAACTGTATGAGGTTAACTACTCGGATAGGAAGTTATACCTCACGTTACCATGTCTTTCGGGTCTTCTTGTCGCTGTCCTCCACCTCGTCATAAGCTCCAAGGATCGTAACGGATCGACGCAACCTCGTCGGCCTCCTCGAGTCAAAGACGATCCACCCGAGAGTCTATAGTCTGAGCTCCAACCTCAAATCCGAGGTAACTACGGCATCTAGTTCGCTAAACTAGATGTCCTATATGATGTAGAGAGTGTAGATGGATTAGTATATCTCTAAGCACCCTAGGATTCTCAACACATGAGAGATTTAGGGTTAGAGGAAGAAGAAAGAGCTTGAGGAAAAGAGGGTGCAGTGTAGAGATAATCATGAAGATGGCTATCTCTTGTTGACTTATGAAGCATACCAATAATCCAGAAGCATAAATATCTAGCAAGCTTGCAAAATATCTAACATGCTTGCAAAATATCTAGCATGCTTTAACGAGTCACCTAGTGAGTCATGCCATGAGTCACCACATGAGTCACCAAGTAGCCATACCTCATTCAATGTAAACCTCCACCTCATTTCCTCCACCTCATTAATCTTTTAATCAAAAGATTAAAAACCCTAATAAGGTGTCTTCTTCTAGAAGCAATCTTGAGTAAATTACAAGAATGCCTCTCAACCGTATATACATACCCGTATCCGTATTCCGAAAAATACGAATACAAAAAAACGAAAATAATCCATCAATATAATACTAGGATCCGGCTTAAACCAAAACCTACTAGTATTATCTGCCCGAACACCATATGTGCACAAGTACACGTATGTGATCGAAGCCCTGCCGTAAAACCATACGGCCTCTACATCTTTTGCTCGATGCAGGGAAACCCTATGTGTGGGACTCTAAAGACTTGACACTACGCTGGTAGTGGGTTTAACCACAAGCACGTCAGCGATACTAGCTGCACGTAACGGCTATCCAGGTATCTGTCGATAAGAAGGCCGATGAGCAAACTCATCTGAACTCCTACTGGGCTTATCTGTGACAATCTCCGTACAGTCCGGTCTATTCGTCTAAGAGTATCGCATATCGGGCCTAGAGGGCGGTAATCGTCAGACCCCTAATAGCGCAATAAGTCGTGTCGGAGTGTAGCCCAAAACACCGTGAGAAACTACTGGAATACCTACCAGTAAATCTCGCTTGTCTTGGCCAAGGACTTTGTGTAATGGATTTCCGAACACAGCGCGATATCAACCCCCAATACTGGGAGAGACGAATCCTATCTAACCACCATTGCCTCCAAGTACTTCGGGACTGCACCCTACTGCTACCTGTTTGCACGACTCTTTTGAGCCGTGGTAGGGTAGTAATCTAAGAACAGTGGGAACACACTCGAGGCGAAGTAGCAGTGTCAAGTCGACGGACTAAGCTGTACTCATGTCACCTGGGAACTGCCACCCGACGATAGGTATAATACCCACCAGCAGTTCCCTACGAGTACTGTCCAGTGTACTCATAACCCAATTAGCACCTGCATACTATCTTCAGTACGACGTACTAATGGCTATGGGGCAGACCATCTCCTCTGCTGGGATGAGAAGCGTATACACTAGTCTAATCTGAAGTATCGATGCTCCGTCTCGATAATCCTACGACTAGAGACCTGTATAGGATGTGCTTATAGACTACACAGCCCCCATTAGTGTGACTGCCATCACAATGCTGGTAATCAAGTAAAGATCCCAAGGGCTCTACCAATATATATAAGCGATATGCTAAAAGAAACACATGTACATATTGAGATAGAAACAAATCAGGTAGCATACTATCATTTCGAGCAAGACTGTTACTATATCCGTGTATAACCCAAGCCTCCAATATGTAATATCCAAACCAGTTTGATACAATAATGGCCTCTAGGGCATATATCACTAACAAGCACAACAGGTTTGTCGGGCAATATTTTCTTCAAGGCTAGTCTTCTTCGAAAGATGATTCAGTTCACCTTGTTGTTCGGTAATCTCTAAAATTACTTTGTTGTTTAACTTCAGTTAACCGATTATATTTATTTCTATTTGTTTGTTCCTAATCAGTATGTTCTGTTTTGTTGAATTGTATCTAATAACTGCTGTGATAATCTGTACCATTTCATTATATGATTATCTCTGCTATCTTTGCAACATGTGAGACCATTATCAATAAAAAGGGCAAAAAGATTGGATGGGAATTATCTGTTTTTAAAAAAATTAGCAAAATGGTGTTGGGTTAGAAATATTTAGCAATATGGTGTTGGTCAGACGATTAAGGAAAATTAACAGTTTTTAATTAAAACCGCACTTTTAAAGTGCGAGTTTAGATTTCGCCACAAATCCAGCTTTGATTTACAGACGATTTTGTTAGGTTCTACAGGTAAGATTTGAGGCCAAGTCTAAAACCACACTTTAAGAGTGCGGTTTTAGTTAAAAACTGTCAATTCTCCTTAATCACACAAAAAACACCATATCGCTAAATATTTCTAATCCAACACCATTTTACTATTTTTTTTATAAAAAATTGCTAATTCCCAAAAAATATTCGTTATAATAGAGGTGTTTAAGAAAATGGTTGTTTACAAAACTTGGATAGGATTGGAGTATGGATAATTGCGGTTATCTCAATTTTGGAGCTCAAAGAACTGTAATTATCTCAACTTTAAAATAAATACCAATTAACATAAAGTTAGCGTTTTGGAGTAAACTTTTGCGAACGTTATGAAAAGCCGGTTCAGATAGGTTGGCTGCATTCTTCAGCAGGGCCTAAATTGTTGGAAAACCTTCCTAGCTTTTTCTTGATAAGCATGGAAAAACTTGATTAGCATGGAAAAAACATCCATGTTTTTGTGTTTTGTTATTTAATCAAAGGGGCGTTTTCGTCTCTATCAGTTATTATTCCCTGCGTTATTTTCAATGACGTATTAGTTATTAAACCTTATGAATTGATGCCAAAAAATGACGGGGGTTCAGATATTTTAGAGAATTAAACTTTGACTTAATGGAAATTGTAATATTGATTGTAATTAATCATTTCAAAATTATAAGAAACTTTCTTGTATGCCACCATACGAGTCAAATTGGAAATTCCAATGCCCTTATCCATTTTGCATTAAAATATAATCTAGACAGTAGTGGATAATAGATAGATGGATAGATAGAAAGAAGGTGACCTGTTTTTTCATATGCGGCACACTTTGAATCAAAGAAGTTTGAAATAAAAATCCCTTAAAAACATAATCGATCTCTTATTAATAAGAAGCATCCAATCAATTGCGCTCTTTTTCCCTTTTTTTTTAATTTCCCTCCTGTGAAGATAGTCCAGGGTAAATATTAATTAGGAGAGGTGCATCAATGATTTCATCTAAACATCTTCAGGTCTTAAAAAACCTATAATATGATCTAAAGAACTTAGCTTAAGGTCTTAAGCTAGAGGCGAACAAATCATATCAAACTTTGATATAAAATAACATTTTCTAATTACAGACTAATCAAATCTTTATACAATACGCGAGTTTTCCTATAAAAAAAAGACTTTAAGTTATACCAATAATTTGTTAAACAAAATCAATTATTTCCAAAACATAAAAAAATATTGCATTTGTTATGTTTTTGGTTATTAAAATCATTACAATCCTTATTTTTTATAAATCTTTTTTTTTTTGATTCTCTTCCTTTAAGTTATCAGAAAAATACTATATGGCACGTGCATCGCTGATGCAAAAAATAAAAACACTATGGAGACCGGCATGAGTTCATCCCGGTAGCCAAACAAGTCTACCTATATTGTAAGTCTCGCTAATAAGCAAATATTTATATTTATCTTTATTTTTATAATGCAAACCTCAAATGCCTAGGTCATGTCATCAAATGCCTAATCTTTTTTATTAAATGAAATCAATAAATATATTAAAAAAAATCTCTCAAAGCGATCATCATCCTTCCGTTCCTTCCATTTAAAATTTTGAATTATTTTTTCAAATTTAAATTTAGCCACCCATTCCTAGTTATATTTCTAGAGCCATTGACAATTTAGAAGCACGGTAGGATTGATGTTTAACGGGTCGGATAAAATATTTTACCCGCTAAGAATCCGAAGTCTCACCGCCCTATTAATATATCATCAAAATCCCCAATGTCTCCCTCTCTTTCTTAAAAATAAAAGAGAAAAAAAATTTCTCAAAACCCTCTCCGTTCTCGATCTCTCTAATGGCGGCCACCGCCATGGTTCTCGATCCCAAACCCTCGCCATCTAACCCTCCCCCTTCGTTCCCCTCCATCGCCGCCTCCACGGCCTCCACCTCCGACGACGATCTCTACTCCCTCCTCAAGTTGCTGCAGCGCCAGATCGAGTTCATCGACATCCAAGAGGAGTACGTGAAGGACGAGCTGAAGAACCTCAAGCGTGAACTCCTCCGCGCTCAAGAGGAAGTGAAGAGGATCCAGTCGGTGCCGTTGGTGATCGGCCAGTTTATGGAGATGGTCGATCAGAACAACGGCATCGTTGGATCGACGACGGGGTCGAATTACTACGTGAGGATCTTGAGCACCATCAACAGGGAGCTGCTGAAGCCGAGCGCGTCGGTGGCGCTGCATCGCCACTCCAACGCGCTGGTGGATGTCCTGCCGCCTGAGGCCGACTCGAGTATCTCGTTGCTGAGTCAAAGCGAGAAGCCAGATGTCACTTATAATGTGAGCGAGATCAAAACCCTAACCTTTCCAGCCTAAGTCCTAAACTTATAATGTGAGCGAGATCAAAACCCTAACCTTTTCCCTTTGAGATTTTGGGAACTTGAGAGATCTAGGGTTTCGATAAGTTTAGGACTTAAGTTGGTTGCCTTTCATCTGTGTTTGATAATAAATAATATATAATTAATGTAGGTCTTGAAATTCTAAATTATTTAGATAATGCAATTAATTCCTGTGGATTAGGGATTCGAAAACTGCAGAATTTCTGATTGAGGAGGTTAATGTTCAACATCTAGGTTAGTCATCAAGTTGATGCTAGGTTCTAGGTTCCCTGCCTATCATGCAAGGAAGAAAAAAAATCATATCTTTTTCCTTTTTTGAAGTTTATTGTTTCTTATTGCTTAGGGACCTAGGGCTTCTGGATGAGAGTATCGATGGTTTTACAGTTGGAACCATTTAAGTTGAATTTTTGGGGGTCTGTTTTGCTTGTTGATTACAGTTCCTGGGTGTATGTTCCGCTAGACCTCTTGGTCTCTTGTAAGACTCGTGGCATGAGTAGTTTCTGTGTGCCTGTGGTCTAATTGCTGCTACAACACAGATTCGAGGGGTGGAATTCAAAATCGTGCAAAATAGATAGCTTTCAGCTTGCCTCATCTGTGTAGTCTATTGAGATAACATGGACAATTCCATCGAAGTGACAATCAAAATTTATAGAGGGTAGGTGGGGCCTAGATTAGACATCTAGACCTCCAACAATAATGAGGCTTGTTGAATACTTTGTCCCTTGAATTTCAATTCAAAACTCACATCCATACGCTTGACTAGCAAATATATGTTAAACAAGATTTCCGTCTTTCACCTATTATTCAAGTAATGTATCAGTTTGTCTAACATTGTTATTTAGTGCAAATATTAATCGATATGAAGATATAGGTCGGGCTTAGGTCAAGACATCTGCTTTACATTGCAAATTCCTGTTCTATAAGTCCCTGTTCGTCTTAGAACTAGGTTGAACCGTACATACATTAAGTGAACATCTATGTAATTTAAAAGCTAGTTTGTGAGGTCCTACCATCACCTTAAAAAATGACTTTGATGTGTTGTTTTGCTTAGGATAACCAAATAGTTGTCTTTCCTTTATTTTTTTGAGTCTAGTTAAATAAGGTTTGAGTGGAATTTAGATAACTAGATTATCTCAACTTTTAGTCGATAAGAACCCTGGTTAACTGAACTTCAAAATGAAAGCTAGACAGTTGGTTGAGTTTAGATAATTCGACAGATTTCTGGTTATCTAAGTGAACTCGAAAGCCAAACATATCCTAAAATGTTATATAAATGATAGGGGCATACAATTGGGTTTTATTCTTAACCTTTCTTATTTGTATTGGTTCTGTTGTCTTTGTCTTCCGGCAAAGGAAAACACTTGCATATCTTGTTTTGAAGTATGGTGTTCATGAATAATGGTACTTAAGTACCGCCGCAGCATAGTTGTAAAGCCCCTTATGCACCTACAAGATGTTCTAAAATCTAATAATATTACTTATTATAAGTTTTTCTCCGAAAAATAAAAAGTAACATGATATTGATAGAATTATAATTTTAGAGGGTGGGTGGGGCCTAGATTAGGCATCTAGAACTTCAGAAATGTCGAGGCCTGTGGAATACTTTGTGTCTTGAATTTCAATTCAAAACTCACATCCATACACTTGGCTAGAACATATTTGTTATATACGATTTCCATTTTTCACTTATTATTTAATTAATGTATTTGTTTGCAGTCTGCGTAACATTGTTATCAAGTGTGAATATAAATCAATATGCTGATATAGGTGGGCTAGGCCAAGACATCTGCTTTACTTTGAAAAGTCCTGTTCTATAAGGCTCTGAACGGCATAGAATTAGGTTAAACCATACTTACATTAAGTGAATAACTACGTAATTTGAACTCTGGTTTGTGAGGTCCTACTGTCACTTAAAAGATGATTTTGGTGTGTTGTTTTGGGATAACCAAAGAGTTGTCTTTCCTTTTTCTTTTCTTTTCTCTTTTTTTAAAGTCTAGTTAAATAAAGTTCGAGTGGAATTTAGATAACTAGATTATCTCAACTTTTAGGCAATAAGAACTCTGGTTAACTGAACTTTAAAATGAAAGCTATACTGTTGGTTGAGTTTAGATAATTCAACATATATCTGGTTATCTAATTGAATTCCAAAGTCAAACATATCCTAAAATATTATATAAATGGTTGATAGTGGCATACAATTTGCCTTTTATTCTTAACCTTCCTTATTTTGTATTGGTTTGTTTTTCTTTGTCTTCCGGCGAAGGCAAACAGTTGCTTATCATGTTTGGAGTATGGTATTCATGAAAATGGTACTTAAGTACCCATCACAAATCCCCTGCAAAATGTTCTGGGTTCTATTACTTCTAATAACACATCACCTTTGTAAGGAGCAACCACCAATTGAATTTTGGCCCCTTGTTAGATTCCTTTTTATGTTTAACTGCAAACAAACAGCGCCTTGAGGCCCTTGACCTAAATCCAAGGAATTGATGATGCTAAAATTTAAAGTTTCTGCCTAAAACAGAGAATCTTTGACTTGCTTCTTCACTTGATATTCATTGCTAACACTTAAACTTTGCATGTACATGAAGAATCCGACTCCATAATGCAATAATAGGTTGACAAACCTTCATTTCAAACTTTTGGGGGTTTTCTTGACATTTTTTTAAATTTGTTCTTTTAAAGAACAATTACTTATCTGGGCATGCTTTTGGGATTTCTTTTTAATACCTTTTCTTCTTTCATGGGGAACCAATATGTAGAAGCACTGGAATTTTAAGAATATCTATTAGCCTGCATTATTTTCATTCTCCACAGTTGATTTATCTCTTTTCATGACTTGTCAACTGACATACCTCCTTAAGCAATGCCACATCCAGGGACTGTTAATAAACTTAGTATTATAAACATATATTCTTAGATATATATAACAACCTTGCTAAAATGCAGTTTGCCAATTTTTTCCTTATCTTATTTGTTTCATCTTTCATGTTCAATTTTATAATCTTCGTAAATACTTAATTATAATTTATTACAAAGTGATAACATGGCCTTTCCTTTGACTTCTCAGGACATTGGAGGCTGTGATATTCAAAAGCAAGAGATCCGTGAGGCCGTTGAGTTACCTCTTACTCATCATGAACTATACAAACAGATTGGGATAGATCCTCCAAGAGGTGTGCTTCTCTATGGTCCTCCTGGTACGGGTAAGACCATGCTTGCCAAGGCTGTGGCAAATCATACGACTGCTGCTTTTATAAGAGTTGTTGGCTCAGAATTTGTTCAGAAGTATTTGGGCGAGGTATGTATGCCATCTATTATCTAATCCATGTGCTCAATTTACCATGTAGTTGCCTCCTCCAACAGTAAAAATTAATGGCTTTTC
The DNA here is from genome assembly GCA_030015575.1 of Agapanthus africanus. Classification (NCBI taxonomy): domain Eukaryota; kingdom Viridiplantae; phylum Streptophyta; class Magnoliopsida; order Asparagales; family Amaryllidaceae; genus Agapanthus; species Agapanthus africanus. The sequence goes on from JASDDO010000031.1 coordinate 559,965,569, forward strand.
TTTTTTATACCATTTCTATTAGAGAGAATATAAATTTGTTGTTTGCTAATATGGAATATGATTGAGAACGGGAATCTGTTTCTTCAACCCCCCCCCCCCCCTCCCCGCGGTTTAGACACTGTCTACTTCTAGCACGGGAAAAGATCATTCAAGATTATAGCAACCGACCTACAACACAAAATGTTATTAGCTGATAACAAGTTTAATTCTTTATGCCATCATTTCATCTTTGTTGATTTCATATGCTTTGATTTCTCAACTGGGCATTAGCCTTTCAGAATGATTTTACCTGGAAAAGGCTTCCCATTCTCATGGCTGGAATTTCCGGCATATCTCATCTCAAATATAACCCACCTCTTTTTCTTAATTCAGGGTCCAAGGATGGTTCGTGATGTCTTTCGTCTTGCTAAGGAGAATGCCCCTGCAATCATATTTATTGATGAGGTTGATGCTATTGCAACTGCGCGTTTTGATGCTCAAACTGGAGCTGATAGGGAAGTTCAGCGTATCCTTATGGAACTATTGAATCAGGTATGACTAAATATGATAGTAAATTGGCTATTTACTTCAGTGAAAGTTCTGCTACTTCTTTCTGTTCAAAAAATGTGGCTGAAGAATTCAAGGGGAGATCTTTTTAGGAATCTTAATCTTTTGTTTAGGTATCATAGTATCCAATCTAAAGGGCCTTGGGGTTTGTTTTGGGATGGAGTCAAATATGATGACAGTTCAGTACATTGCACTCCTGTTTCTACAGGCTGGCACACCTATATCTTATGAATTCACGGTCAGATTCACTAAATTCTGAGATGTATGTTGCCCTGTTTAAGATGGGAACTTGTTATTGTGCATCAAATTCTAATATTATCACTGAACATCTTGCAGCATGTTCTGCAAGTGTCTTTTCATTAGTCTACTTCATGCTCGTGTGCAAATGCATGTTTTGAATAGTATACTTATGTGTGCAAATGCATGTTATGTTGTGCAGATGGATGGGTTTGACCAAACGGTGAATGTAAAGGTTATCATGGCAACTAATCGTGCAGATACTCTAGATCCTGCTCTTCTGCGGCCTGGAAGACTTGATAGGAAGATTGAATTTCCATTGCCTGATCGCAGGCAGAAGAGGCTAGTGTTCCAGGTGAGTTCTGCAGACACGTTCTTTAATTCCTTAAATTTAGTAGGATAGGAGATGATTGATTTTGTACAAGACAAGTTATATCAGCAGTGGGAGTTCAATAAATATCTTCATAAATCTATCTTCTGTCCACTTCTCATTGATTTTGTTGTGTGCTATTTTATATTAACTAACTGGGGTAGCAAGTAATGACCTGTGCTTGACCGCTTAACAAAACCCAGGTTACCATGATTTCCTTTATTCGAGAAGTTTCATCTAATCAGCAGTGGCACAAATATAAATTACTTGATTTGCACACTGTATTGATCTCGGTACATATTGTTTTGTACATATTCCCTGCGGCATTTGCCTAATGACTTGCAGTCATTCATTTTAAAAGGGCACCTTCTCATTTACACCTAGTAGTGTGTTTTTCTGGGGTAGCTTCCTTCATGCTATACTTTGAGCCAAATGGGTCTAGTAATTGTGGCTCCTTTAGAATGCCCATTTTCTAGACGATACCATTACAATATGGTCTCAGAATTGATAAATCTATTATTTTGTAATCTTATTTACATGTTCTGCTAATTTAATGTTAGGCTAGTCAATTGATGAGAAAGGAAATTTGAGACGGGGTGCCGGTGCGAAGCTTATGATAGTTAATTTGATAATAGGACTGATGTGGAATTGGCTTCGACCAAATCGTGGCAACAAGTGAATTCATAATTACTTTAGAAAGCTAAAATTCATGCCATGCAAAATGTAGTCCTATTAATCAAAAGAAAAGGGTGACGGACTGTCATGTATCTAAAATAATTATTCGAAATTATTTAGGAGCTCTACCTATGTGAAACCCACAATATACCCACAATATACATATGATGTTTAGGATTATACCTGGTATAGTGCAGATGTTATTTTACAGCTATCTATCTATACAACTAAACTAATCATACTGAAAATGCCTAGACCATTACTGGGTATGGTGCTTGTACCTTAAACGGGTGGATTTATGGACCTTAACTTTGCATGAACCTTCTAGCTCAGTTATTATCGGTATTACTTACGGATTTTTTTTATTTTTATTTTTGCATATTCACATTTTTCTCACTGTAAGTAGTTGCGCTAACTTTACTTCCCAGTCTATCAACTATAATTTTACTGGGATCTACCGTGGTTAATGTTTCAAGTGTCGGGTGCTTGTATGTATGGCGATTCATGAGTCACTTAACCCTCGATATAATCTATCCTTGAAAATATTGATACATTCTTGCAATAAGAAGTTGACCCTCGATATAATCTATCCTTGAAAAATATTGATACATTCTTGCAATAAGAAGTTGATTATTGGCAGGGTTGTGAGGTTTATGTGATCGTCGACATCAGTACTTTATCTAACCAATTATTCATTTCATGGAAGTTCATGTATTTTCGTTTAGGAATTGAAATGTGCTTATGCCATAAAGGTTTGCATCAATTGTTCCTGATGACCAATTAAACAACACCCGTGTCTGGATAACCTTTCTTTCTTTAAGCTAAATTGAAGCCAGACTTCTTAGACAACTTGTTATATTCTTAATCCTCTTTGTTGAGTAGAAACCATGCCATAGCTATTTGCAACCGGTTACTTTGGCTTATGTCCCTTTTATTTGTGTTATATGTTAGAGAATAATGGAGAAAAGAGGCCATAGGAGGAAATTTCCTCCTATGGCGTTGAAAAAATACAACCTCCACCAATTTTTTCGACGATCGGCCCCCATCATCTTCATCGTTATCATCTAAGATGTGGGTACACTAAATTTCATGTGATTCTACAACTTTTTCACCGTTGATTTAGCAATGTAAAAAGTTATATTGTCGGTAAACTGTTAATTTTGAACCCACTAAATCAACGGTGAAAAAGTTGTGGAATCACATGAAATTTGGTGTACGCACATCTTAGATGATAACGATGATGATGATGGGTGCCGATCGTCGGAAAAAATGGTGGAGGTTGTATTTTTTCCACGCCATAGGTGGAAATCCCCTCCTAGGCCTCTTTCCTCCATTAATCTCTATATGTTATATGCTTCATTACTCTGGAGATCACTGACATGAATGGAGTTTGCTATGAGTATTTGTATCTTATCAGTCTAAATGCTTACTTTCAGGTATGCACTGCTAAAATGAATCTCAGTGATGAGGTTGATTTGGAAGATTACGTCTCTAGACCAGATAAAATTAGTGCTGCAGAGGTTAGCATCTTTTGTATATCATAGTTCTGTATATTCATTTTCTAGGTTCCCAAAATTACATCTTCGTAGCTATCTGTGAAGTATGAACTACCTGGGGAAAATTGAATTCGCTAATCAATATTTCGAAGAAAATGATAAATACTTCTCGAGTCTTAGAATTCCTTTAACTGCATGAGCTATTTATTAGCATATGTAACATTAATGACTGCCAGACTAAGCTTTTGGATTATGAGTCTAGGCTATTTATTGTTTCTAAACTAGGTGCATAGTGCAATTAGCGCGCGGTCACAACCCCCCCCCCCCCACCCCCCCCAAAAAAAAAACACGTAGTCACACACAAAAAAAAGATGTTTCAGGCGTAAAACACATCCAACATACTCTGCACTAGAACAGATGGAATTTTTTTAAAATTTGTCCGCTAACCAATTAATATAGGCTAAACTGCACCAACATACCTCCAACTTTTTAGTTTTTTGTGTTTAACTCCCTTGAACTCTGTAAACTAGAGGTAAGTCTCTGAACTATCTTATTGGCATACAACTACCCTACAGCGTTCATACCTATTAAATTTTGACCGTTTTACCCTCAATTAGTTTTTAAAAAGCAAAATTTCCATCTTCCTCCTAAATTCCTCGATAGAACCATCAATTCATTCATTTCCCCATCCTCCTCCTTTCTTAATTCTAAAAACAGGAAACTCTCTCATCCACATACCTTCTTTGTTAGAGTTAGAGTGAAGAAAAAAAAAACCACCCCCAATCTAAATCACTTTAGAGCATCTCTTATGGGAGCTCAAGGTCATGAGCCATGATCATCTTCATCATCAGAATAATTGACCCATTAAAACTCGAACCCGGCCTCAATTTAAGTCTTCGCCCCTTGTTCTTTAAGCTCAACAATTCAGAGTTGAAGAGTTTTTATCCCGTAAGAAAGGAAGAGGAGAAAGAAGATATTGTGTCCTTAATAAAGAGAGATTATGTTCTGAACGCAGATCCAAATCTTATCCTTTTGTTTTTTAAGCTCAAATATTTAGGGTTGAAGAAGATTTTTCCATGGAAGAACTAAAGAGGAAAATGAAGAGATTTTTTCCTAGAAATAGAGAATTTTTTTATAAGAAAAGAAAGAAAAATTAGTAAAATACATGTTAAATAAAGGAAAAGGAGAAAATAGCTATTTAAAACATTTGATGGTGTGTAAAATGGGAATAACATGTCATATTTTGATGACGTGGTAACTTTCATTAACATTTGTTGACGTCTATAAACGTTAGGGTATTATTTTGCAATCGAGGATGGTGGTTCAAGTGGTTCAAGGGAGTTTTTTCTAATTAAATTAACTGGAGTTGTTTATCGCAAAAAAACTTGATAGTTGGGGGTATTTTAGTGCAGTTTAGCCATTAATTTAAGAAGGCTTTGAAGCGACATCAGCAGCGCAGCGTTGTCTGATTTTACAATGTTGTTTATACACAAGTTTTATGACTTGTCCCGTTGCGACTTTTAACTGTTTTTTGCAAAAAAAATCCCACAGATTTCAGCTATCTGTCAAGAAGCTGGGATGCATGCTGTCCGCAAGAACCGATATGTAATCCTTCCAAAAGATTTCGAAAAGGGCTACAGAACAAACGTGAAGAAGCCAGACACTGATTTCGATTTCTACAAGTGAGGAACCAAGCATCGGGATCTTTGATCAAGCAACGACTTTAACAATTATGCCACTGTACTCTTGTTAAAAACCTTAATTTTCGGAATCCAAAGAATGGGTTATGTGGGAAACAATGATTTATAATTCATTCTCTGAAACCTGAACCTGTATGATGACGATGATGTACACATGTACTTTGAGGATTTAGGTTTTGCTTGTGTTTATTTGTCAAATTTCTTTTGTGTTGTCTATTCCAGTGAATATCTTGAGCTGATATTTCTGCTGGTTTTTGCTTTTGGTATTTCTGCATTTGGTTTGGGTTTCTCTATATGCAGACACCACTGCTATGCTAATTTGGGCTAATGGTGTAGAATTTATAATGTTTAGAATTTGATATAGCGTGTTTCGAGCTTTTTATTAAATACACGGATGCATGATGTTTTGTATCCTTTCTCCTTTATCTTGTAGAAAATATGCTGCTGAAATATTTTCCCCCTCTCTGACATCACAGTAATTTAGTAATTTGGGTAAACAAATTAAAGAGAGGTCTCAGATAAAAAAAAGGGATTAGATATATACAGGAAGCAAAATAATTGCAGGCTGAGAGGGGACTACTGGAAGCAAATATTGAAAGCAAAATGCATTGGTGCAGACAATATTTGATTCTGTAGTCCCATGAATACATGCTGACTCAATTGCTGCAGATGCATGGAAAGCAACAGCAAATGAGAGCCACAAGAGCAGGTGCAGCATTAATGCTCATCTGTTCACAAAATAGAACCAAATACTACAGGGCATGTTTAGTAAATAGAAAGAGAAGGGAGTGAGAAAGTGAGAGAAACTAGAAAACAACACTTTCCTTGTTTGGGAGGCGGTAAGAAAGAGGATAGAAGGAGGAGGATTACGCTTTCTTGCCGTATAAGATTTTTCTTGAATCCACTCTTTCTAAAAACTTTTGTGCTAAAGATTCGGTAGAATCCATGTAGACTGCTGGATTTCTGACTGGTGTCCAAGAAAATGAGAAAGAGAGACTTTATATCTTATTTTATTGATTTCTTATAGCTTTAGTTATTTTATTTTAGCATAACCTTGATAGTATTGATAAATAAATACATTTTACATCTTTAAGTTTACTGTCATTTAAGCACCATTAACTCGTTAACTCATCGGCTTATATTAATGCTATAGCTTTGTTGTAAATAAAATAATGCTATATCTACTTGGTAAGCCGGTGCAACCCAATGTTAATGTTATATTTTTCTGGATGAATTGTGGCAACACACCTTTTTTTTTACTGTGTATACATAGGTATATTATTTACAGTAATTTACTTTACAAATAAGAGAGGTTTTCAGCGCTTTTTCCATCATTTTCTTTTGGAATACCAAATTATTTCTTATGGAGAAAAATAGGGTGTTACCTATTGTTATTCTTTGAGATTCTGCCATGAGATATTCTATCTTGAAGAACTAACCTATGAAGAATCACATCTTACCAATATATGGGTGCATATTCTTGTGACCATGAAATATATGCATGTTGTGTACAACTTGCCAAACTCTTGAGGTATATATATTGCATGGCTTTAGATAGGGTCACATGCTTCTATATGGGCAGCCCTGTGAACCCTCACATCATGTAATAGTGATAGGCTGATAGCCGCCAAGTTTATCTTTTTAACTTCCATAAAACAAATATTTACTTCTTGATATTTTATTCGTTATAAATAAAAATTACTATCAATCGGTATAGAATACCCGTAAAAGGGTGAGTGTATTTTTTATCACCTTCAAACAAAATAAAATTGGATTAATCTCTCATTATCAAAGGGCATGTGAATGAAATTTTTGTTCCATTTCTTCTCAACCCATCAATTTAAACCTAAATACACCCAAATAATTTAGATGTTGCCAATGAATTAGTGAAAGGGTAAAAAATATTTACCATGTAGGCATATATAGACCGTCGACGAGAAGATCTCCGTCGAGCCTCTCACTGGTGGAAGAGAGATATGAGAGAGAGAGAAAGGAGGGATGAAAGAGAATGCACCGATGAGAGAGAGAGCGGAAAAAACCAGTGAAGAGGAAGAAAGGGGTGAACCCATCCTTCCTCCCCTTTTTTAATAAATATTTTATTGTAACGCTGACGTGGCCAGCCTCAATTCAAATTTGCAGTTTGCAAACCAAACACAATAATAGTAAATCCATATGGATTTGTTACCCCAAAATTTACAAATCCATCCCTAATCCATCAAAACAGACAGATCATATGTTGAGGGCCCCTATGGCTCAATGTCCCGGAGTGGGCTTTAGGTCAAAAAAGCTTACTAAAAGCCATCTCTTGCTTCAAAAATTTCTCCTTGGAGTCCCTCGTGTATATTGCTTGGTAAAATACTGCCATTTTACATAAAATACTACATTTATGCTCAGGGTTTATTTCAATAAACTTTCTTGTTTATTCAATGTTATTCAGTAAACTATTCGTTAACATGTTTAATTATCTCTAGCTACCATGAACTTTATCATATTTTTTTCTAAAGAAAACTCCTCCCCATGAATTCTTCTTTGAAGATAACAATTATGAGAAGAAAACCTTCATAACTTAAATAATTCCAGTTCATATCTACTAAGTTGTTCAATGATTCTAAATTTGAAGCATACACAAATAATACTTTATTCATGTGTTGTCTCCATAATTTTTTTCATAGGCTGAATTGCAAAAATGTATTCATGAACTTTCGCGGATTTTTGTGTTTAATATTATGAACTAATTTAATAGAAGATTGCTATCATGAACAATCACCTATTTTTTGCAATTGATACCGTGGAAATGCGAACGTTAATTTTAGCTCCCTCCTCACCAATTTTTGAAACGTCTTTTCTTTTTTACCCTCCTCCTCCTCCTTCTTCTTCATCTCCTTTCCCTTTTTGAACCATTTAAAAACACCCAAATTTTTATTTCAGGTATTATCATGATGGCATTACAATAGAAGAAGAAGAAGAAGCAATGGAGATCCGCTTGATCCAACGCAAATCTCCTCACGATGAATTATCTTGTGGTAATTTTATTTTCAAATGGAATGTGTGGTGCAAAGAAAATCCGTTAAATGTGATCAAGTATTTCATTGATTAAATTGATACGGGTCTTCTTTTTTTTATATCTGTTTGATTTTATTTTTCAAGTTTTTTAAAAAAGAAATTGAAGAAGAAGTGAAGGAGCTCCTTTTCAGGCCTCCGTCAGATGTTGTCTTCCGTTGATCTCGCGATGAACTTAACTGATTATCTTTCGTTGCGTGTGGGTCTCAATGGATTTTTTGAGGAAGAGATAAAGTGAAAAGGCTGTTGCCGAGTACCTGCAAAGAAGTCCCGGGGTGGTTTGGTACCACCGAGGATCCTCCGACGATCAAGTTAGTGATGAGATCCGAGCAGAGTAACGACATAAAAGTGTCCAGAATGGCTTACTTGACCTCTCTGTGATGGGGGTTTATATAGCGGTGGAGCACGCAGCAGCGGGCGCGAGAATCTCGCCGGCAGTTACGCTCCCGACATCACGCCCGCGTAGAGAGCGGATCGCCCATTAATGGGGATCGTGATGGCGTGGAACGTGGGACGTTACTGGCATAAAATCTGCGCATGGCGAGATTAGCGGAGCGGCGGTTACGCCTGGGAGTAGGTCGGAGGGCCGAGGAAGACGTCCTCGGTGGGAGCTTGGGGACGAGCAAGGAGGCCGAGGAGTCTTGGTCCTGTGGTAGCTCGGGGGCGAGCTGCGAGGCCGAGAAGGCTAATTTGCAGGGGCCCCGAGGGGGGCCAGCTTGTGCTTGCAGGTCGGGCACGGGGTGGCCTGATCGGCCTCTGCGGGCCCTTTCTTCTGAGTTCTGGGACACGTCACCTGCCACGTGTCACGATCTTAGGGATCGCCAATATCAAGCACTATCATTAGCCCCCCACTCTTGTCCCGACCAGCTAGTGGTCGGGTCAGGAGTGGACTGCCGGGCCTCCCGAGGTGAGATCCCTTCTATGGTTTCGTCGGGGCGAGCCCTCAGGCCGTTGGTTGTCTTTTCCGCTAGCGGATTAAGGCGAGATCTTTGCATTTAAAGAAGGTGCGCCGGTTTATGCACTCTGCAGTCGAAGCGACGGTCCATGTGTCGAGCGTCGATTAGCCGACGCGACGTGCGCAGGTCTGCGGCGTCTGATGGGACGCAGTCCAGTGCTGGGCTGCCATGTGGAACGATCGGAACCGCTGGGTGCGAGAAGCCATTTCGGCGGGAGACGATGGGCGCCGTTGGATGAGGCCGTATGCGGCAATAAATATGGGTGGGGTCCATCCTAGAGCCCTTACTCTTTCATATTTTCCTCTCTCAAGCCTCAGCTGCTCAGCGCCCGTCTCCTCTCTTTCGTTTCCAACCTTTGAAGAGTTTCTTTCCCAGGTTAGATGTCTTTCTCTGTAGAATCAGTAGACGTTGTAGGAGTAGATGCTAGGGTCCTTTTAGACGTGTCTGAGTCTCCTCGGGGAGCAGGGGCTGGGCCCTCTTCCCGGGGCTATGAGGCGGAGGCCGCCTCCAGGGAGGAGGCGGCAGATGTGGCCCCCAGCACCTCGTGCTGGGCGAGTCATGAGGACGAGCTTGCCAACGCTCGGGCTCGCTTCCACATTCCCCCGTGCTACACGCTCCGTCCGGATGAGGAGGGAGAGAGGGCAGATCAGGTATGGGGCAGGGAGATTGCCCTGTATTTGGAAGCTTTTTGGGCGGAATGCGCCTGCCCTTCTCTCCTGAGGTCATCGTCGCTCTGAGTTTCTTCGGTTTAGCCCCCGGCCTGTTAGTGCCGAACGCGTGGAGGATTCTCCTTGGGTTCTTGATCCGCCTGAGGCTGCAGGCGGTTCCTTTCAGTCTTTCCCTTCTCGATTCCTCCCTCGTTTTCAAGAGTCACCCTGGCGGTCGAGCTGGCGACCCGAGATGGGTTTACTTTACTTTTTGGAAGCGGCCCGGAGTTGCTGCCGGGACGGGGGTCGTGGCCTTGCCCTCCTCCATTCACGATTGGAAAAAGAAAATTTTCTTCGTTTTCCCTCCCGAAGGCGAGGACTGGCCAGTGCCCACCAAATGGTCGAGGGAGAAGTGTCTGCCGGGGAACCTGTCCGATGACCCCGCCGCGGTGAGAGTGGCGTCATGGGAGCCCGTCCCTCGACATGACGTGCTGCTGTCCGAGAGGGTTTTGAGCTGGGCCTGGCTTAGCCCCGTCGAGTTCGTCGGTAAGTTAGGGTTGCTTTTTTGGGTTTACATTTTACTCGTGTTGCTGATCTGTTGGGTGTTCGTTTCATGCAGGACCCATGGATTTCGGATCTCTCCGAGATGCTATGCGCCAGCCGAGGCAGTCTACTAGGGCCGGGGGCGCCAACTCTTCTCGGCGCAGCCCGCTCCGGCCCCTCTTGCCCCGGAGGCGGCGCCTCGAGGACGCTCGGTGGCGAATCCCGCCCCGGGACCCAGCTGAGCATCGGGTCGGAAGCGGACCCTGATTCTGGAGGACACGGCTTCGGAAGAGGAGATCGGCTCTCCCTCGGAGCCGCTCAAGAAGAGTTCCCGGAGACCATCCCGGGGCCGGTCCTCGCCGACCGTAGTGGAGGAAGGGGGGCTCCGATTCGCGGTGCCATCGGGGTTGTCGGTCGCGGACAGCCTCCTGCACGAAATAGAGACCTCGGCCGGGGGTCGAGTTCCTGGAGGGACCCTCAGGGCCCAGCTGGCGTCGATCGCCCAAGAGTCCGTGCAGGTAAGCCCCCAGTTCATCGTGAGATTTGGTGCCCTTTTCTGATCCTTTTGTGTCTTCCCAGGTTCTCCAGCACGTGGCCCTCGCCCTCTGCGTGGAGACCGAGGTGGTAGCCCCGGCGTTGGAGGCCGCGGGTCAGCTCGCCCCGTTGCAAGAGAGCTCCAGGCGAGAGCAGGAGGCGATGTCGGCGAGGATCACCGCCCTGGAGGGCGAGGTGGTCGCCGGGAAAAGGGAGGCCGCCCGGCATCGCGAGGCCGCCGTGATCACCGAGGGCAAGATCGAGGATTCCCAGGTGCTTGCCGGCAACCTGAAGAGGATGGTGAAGGCCCTCCGAAAGGATCTGGGGGCGGCGGCCGAGGCGTTTAAGTCGGCCGAGTCGAGGGCCGTGGTGAGCTATAAGGGGTCGAAGGATTTTTATAACGACCTGGCCATGGCCACGACCCGCATTTGGCACGACGCCCTCGATGCCGTTAAGTCCCGGATGCCGGGGTTCGACGACGCGGATCTTCGGGCTGAGTTCCCCCTCGTGGGTACCGACGAGCAAGGGGGAGAAGTTCCCGGCGAGGAGGCGGCCGAAGACCCAACGCATCAAGTAGTGGAGGTCGAGGACCTCGAGGTCGCGCCCGGCCCCTGTAAGTCTACGCTAGCGCCCCGGCAGTCTACAGACGCCAAATGCGGAACAAAAACTTTTTAACTGGCGCTATCGTATACTTTAACCCGGATCTGCCATTATTGCTAAACTAACAAACAGTAAAGAGTGTAGAAAGGTTGTACCGAACGATCCGAGTCCTTCGTTCTTCAACCATCATCCCACGCTCCGTTGCGGCTGCTCCGATCTCGTCGATCTCCGATATCCTCGTCGAGGTGGCACCACATCACCGATTCTTTAAACGGGCTCCCGCCTCTGACTCGAGGCAACTCGATCGTCAAGTTTGCCAAAAGAGACGACCAAGAATGATGTAGAGAATGAGTAGATGACTTTGTCTCACTTCGTCCAAGTCCATGGACGATCGGTAAATGAAGTTGTCGATGGAAATGAAATGGAACAAGAAATGAACTATGAAATTTCCATGCATCCAAAACTATACTCTTTTCTTTTACAACCATAATTTCTCAAATGAATCAAGTAAGGGAGGAGAGAGAGGGCCGGCCATATTTATTCATGGAGGGAGGTAACCGTAGGAGGAGGGAGGTGACCATATCACAAATATCATGAAGAAATATCCTAAGGAAAACAAAATAGCATTATGAACATGATGACTCATATTATGGAACCAATTAGAATAAACCTAGTCACCTTATCACAAATGACTCACCAAGCCTCATCATCATTTCTAGAAGCTTCTAGAATGATGACTCACCCCAACTGAAGAAAAGATAAATCCGTCTTTAACCGAATGTTAAAAGACGGCTGATAGAAAACTGGAAACTGGCAACTTCCAAAAGTGATCCTGAAACGAATTTCAGGACAACCCCGAAACTGTATAAATATACCCGCATTTGTATTACAACCGAATACAAATGCAACTGAGACAAAGATATTATACCTACTCAATATAATACTCGGATCCGGCTTAAACCAAAACCGACCAGTATCATCTGCCCGAAAAATAACACGTGCGTAAACGCACGTGCATTTTCCGAACCCTGCCATAAAACCATACGGCCTCTACAACGTTTCGCCCGAACTTGGGAAACTGTCTGTGGGGAACTCTAATGACTCGTCAGTACCCTGGCAGTGGGTTTAACCACAAACCGTCAGCGGCACTAGCAATGCGTAACGGCTGCCCACGGACTGACCTCAAGGGAGACTGATGAGCGCACTCAAGGGAGGCCGATGAGCGAACTCATCCAGAAACCCTACTGAGCCTAACAGTGACAATGTATATACAGCCCGGTCCGTTCGTCAATGAGTATCGCATATCCTCCTAGGGGGCTAGTAACGTCAGACCCCCAATAGCAGTATAAGTCGTGTCGGAGTGAAGCCCAATAACACCCTGAGATACTACTGGAGTACTTACCAGTAAATCTTCTGCCACGGCCGTGGGCTTTGTGTAATGGCTCTCCTAGACACAGCACGATCTCGCCCCCAATACCGGGAGAGACGAATCCCCTGCCGATCTGCTCACGTGCCTCCATATGGCTCGGGACTGTACCCAAAAACTACCTGTTTGCACAACTCCTTTGAGCCGTGGTAGGGTAGAAATCAAAGCACAGTGGGAACTCACACGAGACAAATGACGACCTCAGGTCGATGAACTAACCTGTACACATGTCACCAGGGAACTGCTATCTGACGGTAGATATAATACTAACTAGCAGATTCCCGGCGAGTCCTGTCCGGTGTACTCATAACCCAATGAGCACCTGTATACATCTTAGGTGATCCAACTGACACAGTGGCTTGTGAGACCGGCCACCGCCCCTCGTCGGGGTCTCGACTGTATACACTAGTCTACTCCGGAGTATCGATGCCCTGTCTCGAAACTCCCACGACTAGGGACCACAATTAAGGATATGCATATAAACTACCCAACTCTCACGTATATGATCGCCATCATACTGTTGGTAGTAAAGCAAGATCCTAAGGGCTCTATCAAAGTGTAACATGCAATCAGTCACCTGAACATGTACACGACTGATAAAGGCAAACCAGATAGCATACTATCATTTCGAGTAAGACTGTCCTACCGGGATAGGTCCTCCGCAATCATTGCAATCACGTACCTGCGATCCAATAATTGACTATGAGGGCACTATCTCCAACAATCTCCCACTTGCACTCAAGGCTAATATTGCGATGTCGACTACTCACAGCCCGTGTGAAACCGAACATCCAACTCCTCTACTAATCAGTTTCACAAAGCCCGTTTGTAAAACTATTGTGTTCGAGAAATAGCCTCAGTGAGTGGATCCGCCTAGAAGTATCTTTCAAAATCTCTCTAAATCTCAAGTTCGCGGAGAAAGCCATCTCCCGAATTGAGTAGTACCTGTCTTAGAATATGTTTGGATATCTGATGGGACCTTAGTTCATAAATGAACTCCATATCCAAACTTCTTAGACTGTATGGATCACTGAACCTAATCAGTATCCGGCACCATGCCACCCACAGTATCCTCTGGAACCACCTGTCCATAATACTGTCCCTCGTCAGAGGGAAAACTAAAACTCTGACAATCACTCTGTCATCCATGTCACCTTTGAAGCCTGGAATGATAACCGTCTCCCGAAAGAGGCTGCCGTTATCAAATCCGTAGAACATGTACCAATGTTCTAAAACTGCTTCCTTATGTTTCTCCAGGATGGGATTAATACAAACTTATTGCATCTAGTGCAAAAACAACATTTGGTGCGGTACTCGACATCTCATGATTGACTCAATTGCCTAAGCAAGTGATCTGCCAATCATGTATATCCTTCTCTCCTTTAGTCTGTACGACACCTTTAGAGAGGGTGACTCCATCACCTGCAGGTACACCACCATGCTAGGAGTCAACTATTCCAAAAACCATTAGAATATCTGTCAAAGTACCCACATTGGGAAACTACCCAAATCCAGATCTAAAACCATGGATCTAGAAACCAGAATGTCAAATATTATATCCATATCCTGTCTGGAGAAACAACTGTGTGACGACCACAGTACAACCGATCGTAGTATAGGAATTTTACTTCCTATTCTGTGTATGTCATCCAGATACCATGACATCACACCCTACTACCTTCTTAACAGATCCATCCCCTATTCTGATTGAAGTCAAAACCATGACTGTCATATCAAAATTAGATGATCTATCTCCGCTATAACTGCTCTAGTCTATAAATAGACATAAGCTACTTGCCCACCATGCTTCCGTTGCTCCCACTGACTACGACAACCCTCCTACCGGGTCTCATATCCTGGAACAACAGTAGTGTCAAGTCTTGGTAGATAAGAACCTCCCTGTCACTGTCCTTGAGGCTACCAGAGTACCTCTCGGGTGTCTGAGGTTACCTACCAAATCTGCGGAGTGGCTATTGGAATGTCAAACCTGATTGAATATATAGGTCCTATTAAATTTTCCGTAATCGTTCGCGGTTCTGGAATCACTTCCAGTTCTACCATACTCCCACTACTGTTTTCTGAAAAAGATCCATTTTACTAAAACTGTGGCGAGTCAAGAACAATATCACTATTGATCTTCCAAATGGTAGAATATCAACCCTCGTCATAGCCAGGGTCAACCCACAAACAGCCACTACAGAAACGTGCCCTGAGTTATCCAGAGTCTGGTTTTAAGCATAAGCTGGACAACTCCCCGTACCTTAATTTCTTTTAAGGTACGATCCATTCTATATCCAATACAGAAACTTTGGCACTTATTTAATTGGAACCATATTCATATCATGCAGCTGTCTCCAGTGCATATCAACTTAATGGAAAGAGGCTAATCAGCATTACTCAACTTAGGAATCCATCCAATTATGAGTAATCTGAAAGAGAAACACGTTTCTCAAAACCATCACTATCATCTGAATACCAATCACAAGAATCTACATCTTCGATCTCTTTGAAGAATCCCGATACTTGTGACACCTGGTTCTCTACTTTATTCTTATACCCACAACTTCTCAAAACTTAGACCTTGTATTTCTACGAAACACTTGTCTAAATACTAGAGAAGTTATAAGTAAACAGAACATAGTACGATGACCTACCCCTTTGTCCTGATGGACACTGGACAACATACAATACTCTGTATAAGTCCGCCGAGTTGAACAACTCATAACCTGTGCGTTGTAGGTGGAAAACTGTACCCTGGCGATTTCCTCAAATATCACCAATTACAACGAATTCCGATATAATGAGGATGATCACCTAATTCCCAATATCTTACTCCCACTCATCATCTGTAAAACCATACGGATATGAGAATGAAACCTGGTAAATACATACCCTTGGAGTAAGTGTCTAATCGGGAAAACAATTTTTCCTTTAACAATGCACTGAAACATGAAAATGTTTCGTAGGGGTATCCTGGTATTCATAGCAATGCCTCTTCCATAATCCAATTCATGACTTCAACCGTATATTTTATTGCCATCTCTCCAAATCCCTTTATTTGTCTTTAGTCGTTATCTTCTGTACACCATCGTTAGGCTAAATGGTTTTCTTCCTTCCCTACCGTTCGGCACCAGCCTATGGTTTGGAAAAAGACTATCCAGTAAGCATAATAGGTGTACCCTCCTAAACCAAGGAGTACTCGCAACTGAGAGAAGGTGATGATAAAAGACAACTGAATAATACCTTATTCTTTTAAAGGTGAAATAGGAGCGGCGATGAAGTACGCGGTTTTGGTCGTGAATGATATCAGTCGCAATTTACTTTGCCCTCTTCCTAATCCCTTTAGTTTTGTCTTTACATATTACCTTCTGCACACCCTACTTAGGCTAATTGGTTTTCTTCATTCCCTACCTTTCGGCACCAGCCTATGGTTTGGAAGAAGACTATCCAATAAGCGTAATAGGTGTACTCTCCTAAACCAAGGAGCTCTCGCAACCTGAGAGAAGGTGATAATAAAAGACAACTGAATAAACCAATTCTATTTCTCCTGAACTCTGATCCATCCTCGAAGAAGTCCCTTCGAGTTCGTATATAACCATACGATGGATCTATCCAATGGAAGTGGATATCCGTAGTAATACGGGTGTTCTGAGAAATTTAAAGGGTAAAAGAAGGAGTGGCAATGACTTATGCAACATAGACAATCCAAAAGCCAGTATTTTAAGAAGGTTCGGTCGACTTGGTCACTGAGTCATAGTCTAGGGTCGGTCAAAGGTCGCTGCCAAAGAGAGAGAGAAAAGAAACACTCTGCGTGCACTCTAACCTAGATCAGAATGGTCATCACTTTATCTAATCCGGAAACCTCCTACTGTCCTGTCAAATTCTCCTCCAAACCTAAAGAAGAATCAATCGGGATCACCCGAAGAGTAAACCAACTCATCAGTGGGAATCGGGATCCAACTCTCATCGCATGATAACGTGATGGAATGCATCCACGTTACTCATACTCCAGAAGATATGCGCATACTTGGCAAGTTTCAGTTTCTTTAGAAACTCCCGATATCATTTTTGCCCCATGCTCTTATAACCTTGGCGTTGGTCAAAATGTCATAAGTCACATGCCAAGTTCTACCCGTCACTATCTTGTCAATTTGAACCCACCCGCACATGCCCTTGACGTTGGCCAAAATGGCAGAACGACTGTCCCAAACTAACTCATCTATCTATGCAACAATTGAATACCCAGCAGCTACCAAACACTATGCCTTGGCGTTGGTCAAAATACATAGCTTGAATACTACTGAATACCCAAAAGAAGTGACGGGAGGGCAACGGCTGGTTTTTGGCGAAAAACCTTTAGCGTAGTGAACTTGATATCGCTGAAGGAACCTGATAGCTTTTTAAAATATAGTGGCGAAAACCTTTTGCTAAAGAGGTCACTCCCGGTAAAGGGATCTCGGCTCTTTCCTCGTGGAATGAGGTGCAGGATATTCCACTGAATACCGCTAGGCAAAGCAACATGTAATCGACTATAGTAAAGTATTACCCTGACGCAAACTTCTGTCCAAGGGGTCTTTCCGGTGAAGGATATCAGCCCTTGCCTCATCGAATGAGGTGCTGGATATTCACACCGAATACCGCTATGCATAACAAAAAGAAACGTCTTTGTAATAACATCCTTTTAAAATTGTTCAACAACTTAAACAGGTTTGTATACTTTGCATTGATCAGAATCAACGCAGTCCCATCAATCAATCACACCAGAAAAGAACGAAAATAAAATATACGTATATGCCATCCGCATTCGTTACTGGGTCCCCCGTCATCACCCGTTAGGTACTTAACTAACGACAGAGCGGGGACTGGACTAGCGCGGGTGTAAAACATATACAACATCTAATAGTATATAAACCAATATACAATAATCGCTCCAGGCGTGATAATATGCAACATTACAGAAAAGTAATAAGCATCACAGAACAATACAGATAATCTGGGATCCCCGGGTTTCACAGAGCTGCTGCTGAAACCCGAACGTTCCCCTGTCGAGTGGATAGCCTGTGCAATGAAACCTAGACCCCTACGGGTGCGGCAAGTTACCGCCAAAACCTGAAGCGAGGCAGTCCCCCACAGCATAGTGAACGGAACACCCGGCACTTCACGGAATCCGGTAAATTGAGCCACCCTCCCTTGGGTCAACCTGTACCCCCTACGAGTGCGGCGAATAGTCTGCCAATTTTAGAGTGGGGCCCCTCTGCCTCCCAAAGCCATGAGATGCGGACCCGTTGCCCTCCAGAACCCGGCTATCCGTGCACTCCGTCTCGGGGCAAAACCTAGTACAGTAATGAAAAATAGTACAATAGGTACATCGACCGCAACCTGGTCGTGCCCCAAAAGAATATTATACAACAGGCAGTGACGGCAGTCCACAAGTTGGACGCTCGCCCCGCAATATCAATGTACAAATAAACTCAAACTGTACTACCATTGCAACACTGCTATCCACCACGACAAATCCGCAACATCACAGCACAACACAGAACATCAACGCGAATGTCACGTTCGGCAAACCCGTCTAAAAGAACTATAGCAATCAGACGCGGTTTACCGATCAAATGACATTCCCGGTCGGAGATATAATGTAAGCACTGTAAACTAACGTGTTTTAATTTCGATCGACCAAAGATCAAATATCAAAAAGTGGGCCCCACTGCTTACTGGTGAACAGTAACAAAACCTGGGCCAAAACGATATTTACCAAAAACCCAAAATCCAACACTAAACACACTGACAAAATTTGGAGCACATGCTCCCCACGTGGCCGCGGATGCGCGGCCAAACCATGGTTTGGCCGCCCTTCCGCGGCAGCTTGGAGGGATCACGACCCCAAATTTTGTCGTGGCTTTTCAAAACGCCTGCACAGATTTTAAGACATCCATAATTAATTTTTGAGACCATTTAAAATCAACAGAAACTGTCGGGCATGGATTTTGCAATTTTCGATTTTCGGTCGAATCGATGTTTTAAAACGCGTTAGCACAAGTTAGTATAGCAAAATGTTAGGCTCTGATACCACTGTAAGTCTACGCTAGCGCCCCGGCAGTCTACAGACGCCAAATGCGGAACAAAAACTTTTTAACTGGCGCTATCGTATACTTTAACCCGGATCTGCCATTATTGCTAAACTAACAAACAGTAAAGAGTGTAGAAAGGTTGTACCGAACGATCCGAGTCCTTCGTTCTTCAACCATCATCCCACGCTCCGTTGCGGCTGCTCCGATCTCGTCGATCTCCGATATCCTCGTCGAGGTGGCACCACATCACCGATTCTTTAAACGGGCTCCCGCCTCTGACTCGAGGCAACTCGATCGTCAAGTTTGCCAAAAGAGACGACCAAGAATGATGTAGAGAATGAGTAGATGACTTTGTCTCACTTCGTCCAAGTCCGTGGACGATCGGTAAATGAAGTTGCCGATGGAAATGAAATGGAACAAGAAATGAACTATGAAATTTCCATGCATCCAAAACTATACTCTTTTCTTTTACAACCATAATTTCTCAAATGAATCAAGTAAGGGAGGAGAGAGAGGGCCGGCCATATTTATTCATGGAGGGAGGTAACCGTAGGAGGAGGGAGGTGACCATATCACAAATATCATGAAGAAATATCCTAAGGAAAACAAAATAGCATTATGAACATGATGACTCATATTATGGAACCAATTAGAATAAACCTAGTCACCTTATCACAAATGACTCACCAAGCCTCATCATCACTTCTAGAAGCTTCTAGAATGATGACTCACCCCAACTGAAGAAAAGATAAATCCGTCTTTAACCGAATGTTAAAAGACGGCTGATAGAAAACTGGAAACTGGCAACTTCCAAAAGTGATCCTGAAACGAATTTCAGGACAACCCCGAAACTGTATAAATATACCCGCATTTATATTACAACCGAATACAAATGCAACTGAGACAAAGATATTATACCTACTCAATATAATACTCGGATCCGGCTTAAACCAAAGCCGACCAGTATCATCTGCCCGAAAAATAACACGTGCGTAAACGCACGTGCATTTTCCGAACCCTGCCATAAAACCATACGGCCTCTACAACGTTTCGCCCGAACTTGGGAAACTGTCTGTGGGGAACTCTAATGACTCGTCAGTACCCTGGCAGTGGGTTTAATCACAAACCGTCAGCGGTACTAGCAATGCGTAACGGCTGCCCACGGACTGACCTCAAGGGAGACTGATGAGCGCACTCAAGGGAGGCCGATGAGCGAACTCATCCAGAAACCCTACTGAGCCTAACAGTGACAATGTATATACAGTCCGGTCCGTTCGTCAATGAGTTATCGCATATCCGCCTAGGGTCTAGTAACGTCAGACCCCAATAGCAGTATAAGTCGTGTCGGAGTGAAGCCCAATAACACCCTGAGATACTACTGGAGTACTTACCAGTAAATCTCCTGCCACGGCCGTGGGCTTTGTGTAATGGCTCTCCTAGACACAGCACGATCTCGCCCCCCAATACGCGGAGAGACGAATCCCCTGCCGATCCGCTCACGTGCCTCCATATGGCTCGGGACTGTACCCAAAAACTACCTGTTTGCACAACTCCTTTGAGCCGTGGTAGGGTAGAAATCAAAGCACAGTGGAAACTCACACGACAAATGACGACCTCAGGTCGATGAACTAACCTGTACACATGTCACCAGGGAACTGCTATCTGACGGTAGATATAATACTAACTAGCAGATTCCCGCGCGAGTCCTGTCCGGTGTACTCATAACTCAATGAGCACCTGTATACATCTTAGGTGATCCAACTGACATCAGTGGCTTGTGAGACCGGCCACCGCCCCTCGTCGGGGTCTCGACTGTATACACTAGTCTACTCCGGAGTATCGATGCCCTATCTCGAAACTCCCACGACTAGGGACCACAATTAAGGATATGCATATAAACTACCCAACTCTCGCGTATATGATCGCCATCATACTGTTGGTAGTAAAGCAAGATCCTAAGGGCTCTATCAAAGTGTAACATGCAATCAGTCACCTGAACATATACACGACTGATAAAGGCAAACCAGATAGCATACTATCATTTCGAGTAAGACTGTCCTACCGGGATAGGTCCTCCGCAATCATTGCAATCACGTACCTGCGATCCAATAATTGACTATGAGGGCACTATCTCCAACAGCCCCGAGGTGTAGAGCCCCCGTTTTCCCATCTTCAATTTGTTTTTCTTTTGAATTTTGTAAGGCTGGGGAGCCCGGAGAATACCCTTTGTAAAAAAAAGCTTTTGTCTTTGCAGCAGTAATAAAGTTTTTTTTCTCAGCTCCATAGAATTGTGTTCTGCCATCTGTTTGTGAAGAACTGCGTGGAATATTTTTTGCTTGTGTCGTTGTGCTTTTACGTCAGGTTGCCATCTGTCTAGCGATCGTCCGTCGAGTTGTCTGCAATCACTTGCTGACGAGCGCTTCTAAGGAGGTATCTCCCTGGGGCCCGGAGTCGAGGGAAGATCGTTTAGACTTGGACAGACCTGATGCCCCTCACTAGGGTCTCGGGTCCTCCACGACCACAGATCATCTCTGATTCCGAGCATTGGTCACCATCCGGGGTTGACTGGGCAGGGTAGCTGCCCCGTCACCCCTTGCAAAGGCTTTATGCTTCCTGGCGCGGTGGTAGGGGAGTTGCCCACCAAGGATGGCCGAGCAGGGTAGCTGCTCAGCTCGCCCCTTGCGAGGGCTTGTGTCTTTAGCGTTTGAGGGGCTGTACGAAGCCCACTAAGGGTGTCCGGGCAGTGGAGCTGCACGGCGGCCTCTGGCGAGGGCTTTGATCTCTGGCGTCGTGGGTAGCGACTACCAGCCGGTTTTCGGAGTTTTACGAGAAGGGTAGCTGCTCGGTTGCCTCTTGCGAGGGCTTCGATCCTTCAGGACGGGGACCGAGCAGGGTTACTGCCCAGTGCCTCTTGGCGAGGGCTTTGATCCCTGTCGGTTGTGGTAGGAAGCTACCAGCCGGGGATAGCTGAGCGAGTGGCCCAACTGCCTCCGGGAGGACTTTGGTCCTTGGTGCGGGAAGAGCTATAGGGCTGTAAGAAGCCTACCAAGGACCCTTGGCCGGGCAGGGTTACTGTCCGATGCCTCTTGGCGAGGGCTTTTATCCTGAAAGATAGGCGAGCGAAGGAACTTCGGGCTCGACTGCCTCTGGGAGGGCTTTTTGATCCCCGGCGTTGTGGCAGGGAAGATGCCCACCGGGGATAGTCGAGCGAGGGGACCTCGGGCTCGACTGCCTCTGGGAGGGCTTTTTGATCCCCGGCATTGTGACAGGGAAGCTGCCTGCCGGTGATAGCCGGGTGAGGGACCTCGGGCTCGACTTGCCTCTGGGAGGGCTTTTTGATCCCCGGCGTTGTGGCAGGGAAGCTGCCCGCCGGTGATAGCCGAGCAAGGGGACCTCGGGATCGACTGCCTCTGGGAGGGCTTTTTGATCCCCGGCTTTGTGGCAGGGAAGCTGCCCGCTGGGGACGGCCGAGCAGGTAAGCTGCTGGGATGAATCTTGTCGTGGTGTGTCCCGACCGTTCAGCTGCAGGTGTGGGGAATGGGAACGGTCGGGGCAACGGCGCGCGTAGCTAGCCTATTGAATGCGGGGGAAGGTGAAGCGTTAGGGGCGCGTCACTTCGATTCCACCGGAGAAGGCTTGATGGTTGTCGCATGGCAGCGACTCCCTGGGCGAAAGCGTGCGACGGTTGGGCTATGCAGTGGGCTATATAAGGCTGAAGGAGTATTGGTGGAGCTTCTCGGCGCATGCCCTTGATCTTCTTCTCGAGGGCGTCGAGCCGACCGTGGTACCCCCGAGGAATCGGCGTCTCAGGATCCCTGGCCCCCGCTGTGGGTGACCTGCGTCTGGGAGCGGCCCAGTTTCTCTCGATGAGGTGCCTCAGGTCCCGGGATAAGGTAGCTCTTGAGTTGCCGGGGCGGACCCCTTCTGTGCGGCCCCGCCGATGGTGGTGGGGTCGACCACGACCCGTGGATAGGCGAGGTGACCGACATCTCCTCAGGGGGATAGGGGTCGTGAGGAGGCTCGGGGCGAGGCACCCTAGCGGCGGATCTCGGTGTAGAGCCCTAGGGCTCCCAGCGGGCCTCAGGGAGCACCGGTTCGAGAGACTGGCGGCCAGGGGACGCGGCTTGTTGGTGGTCGAGCCGTCCAGACAGGGAAAAAGCCTTCTGGAGGCGTGGAGCGGCGATCTGGAGCCTGGGCGCGGCCGTTTGGACGCGGACAAGGGCCTTCATGAGGGATTGCAGGCGATCTATCCGGCCTGCGAGGGCGTTGATGACTGTCAGGGGAGGAGGTTCATCCCCGCCTTCAGTGAGTGGAGGACGGCGGCTGGTATCGGGATCCCCAAGATGGTCGCCTGCCATGAGGGTGGAGATAGGAAGGCCAACTTTGTATTTTGTGGAGTTATCTCCCACAGACTGCGCCAATTGATGAGCTCCTTTTCGGGGCCTCCGTCAGATGTTGTCTTCTGTTGATCTCGCGGTGAACTTAACTGATTATCCTTCGTTGCGTGTGGGTCTCAATGGGTTTTTTGAGGAAGAGGTGAGGTGAGGAAGCTGTTGCCGAGTACCTGCAAAGAAGTCCCGGGGTGGTTTGGTACCACCGAGGACCTTCCGACGATCAGGTTAGTGATGAGATCCGAGCAGAGTAACGGCATAAAAGTGTCCAGAATGGCTTACTTGACCCTTCTGTGATGGGGGTTTATATAGCGGTGGAGCACGCAGTAGCGGGCGCGAGAATCTCGCCAGCAGTTACGCTCCCGACGTCACGCCCGCATAGAGAGCGGATCGCCCATTAATGGGATCGTGACGGCATGGAACGTGGGACGTTGCTGGCGTAAAATCCGCGCATTGGCGAGATTCGCGGAGCGGCGGTTACACCTGGGAGTAGGTCGGAGGGCCGAGGAAGACGTCCTCAAGCGGGAGCTCGGGGACGAGCAAGGAGGCCGAGGAGTCTTGGTCCTGTGGTAGCTCCGGGGCGAGCTGCGTGGCCGAGGAGGCCAATTTGCAGGGAGCCCCGAGGGAGGCCAGCTTGTGCTTGCAGGTCGGGCACAGGGTGGTCTGATCGGCCCCTGCGGGCTCTTTCTTCTGAGTTCTGGGACACGTCACCTACCACGTGTCGCGATCTTGGGGGTCGCCAATATCGAGCACTATCAAGAAGGCATTGAAGAAAAAGAAGAAGATGATGATTGT
The DNA here is from genome assembly GCA_030015575.1 of Agapanthus africanus. Classification (NCBI taxonomy): domain Eukaryota; kingdom Viridiplantae; phylum Streptophyta; class Magnoliopsida; order Asparagales; family Amaryllidaceae; genus Agapanthus; species Agapanthus africanus. Next base: position 559,989,619 of record JASDDO010000031.1, read on the forward strand.
GATGATGAGGATGACAGGGACAGTGAAGGGTAAGGGGGCGGAAAAGGGGGAGGATGGGTGGCAAAGAGAGAGGGCCGGCCGCACCGACGGTGATGGTGATGGTGGTTTTTTTTTGGGATTGAAGAAAAAGAAATTGAAGAAGAAGAATGTCACGACCCACACCCAACACAGACGATATTTTCCGCTCTAACTAAAACTTCCCAGAAGGTCCCTGGTTCGAGCATGCTTAATTACGGAGTTCTCAAGTTCCAATAGTGTCGGTTCACTTAAAAAGTGTATCTGTATTGAAAAGCAGTATCATTCCATTTATAGTACAGATCCGCCCTCTTTCAAAATGTATTCCGAAAATTTCCCATTGTTCTACAGTGGGTCCCACGGACTTATGAAGTGGCCCCCTCTCCTTGGCGTCGCACTTTGTTCCATGAGCAAGGACCAGGGCCCGACATCCTTCCTACCTTTCAACAATGGGTTCGTCCTCTAACCGCAGACCTAACTGCTGAAGGACCAGCTCTGATACCATTCTGTTATGACCCACCCCAACACAGATGGTATTGTTCGCTCTGGCCAAAATCGCACGGTTTTATTCCTACGAAGCAAACCAGACTCGACCAGACCCGACATCCTTCCTACCTTTGAACAATGGTTCGTTCTCTAACCGCAGACCTACTGTTGAAGGACTAGCTCTGATACCATTTTGTCATGACCCACTCCAACACAGTACGTTAATTGCTCGCTCTAATCGAAATCGCATGGTTTCGTCTTACGGAGCGATCCAGACTCGACCAGGGGCCACTTCCCAGGAGGTCACCCATCCTAGAATTTTCCTGGCTCGAGCATGCTTAACTACGGAGTTCTTAAGCTCATATAGTGCCGATTAACTTAAAAAGTGCCTTTGCATTGAAGAGTGGCATCATTTCATTTATAGTACAGATCTGCCCTCTTTCGGAATGTATTCCGAAAATTCCCTATTGTTCTACAGTGGGTCTCACGGACTCAAGAGATGACCCCCACAGGATTCAAGAGGTGGCCCATGCCCTTTGGGTGACACTTTATTCCGTATGACACTTTATTCCATGAGAAAGAACCGGGGCCCGACATTCACAAAACCATGTCACGCATCGCTTCCCAAAATACGGAATACAAGAGATGACTAGGCCGGTCATACTTCTACGGTCAAGGAAAGATCCTGCCGTAGTCTCACTTTGGTTTCTAGCAGTACATGGTAAGTAGTAATCTAATACAGAAAACGAGATATACAGTCACTAAGTCTGTCGGGTCCTGATCCTTGCTCACGGAATAATGTGCCACATAGAACAAAATGCCACACTAAGGGGCATGGGCCACCTCTTGAGTCCGTGGGAACCCACTGTAGAACAATGAGGAATCTTCGGAATATGTCACGTCCCGCTTCCTAAAATACGTAAACACGACATGTGACAAAGCCAACCATGCTATCTATGGCTTGGAATAATCCCTCTATAGTCACATTACTGCCGTCAATCGAATATCAAGAACAGTAAAATAAAATCTAGCTAACACATGTTTATCTGCCACAGTAAATAAAAGTCAAGAAGTGCATATAGCGGAAACGAATCAAGATCCAAATAAAAATAATATCTGAATAACATCCCTTATGTGCTCACATCGATAAAATAAAACTACAGAAATAAAAAACTAATCATCTCTAAAACTAAATATCTAACTTCTCATTGCTCGGCTTGCTTGCTAAAATACTCCTGATCTGCCTGCGATAAGGTCAAAGGAACTGGGTCATGCAAAACCCAGACGTCAGTGCGTCATAATATCAAACTAATAGTAATAACCATGATAGGATGCTATTGTTAAATATGAATGTAAATAATAAACACATGTATAAAACAATGAAATATATGTATGTGATGTGTATCCTAGAGTCTGTACTTCTAGGTTATCTATTCTACGAGTTTTTGAAATCAATTAAATGGAATCGTCAATATAACTCAATAGTATCCCGTGCGTGCCGGGACCACGGTTAAGACTCTCGGGTTGAATCTGAAACGTGCCGCTAAGCAGTAAACATGTATCATGTACAGACGAATGATGTCAGCAGCATCATTCTGGGCCGGCCAAGCCCGTATAGACTGATCAGTCTTTGGAATATCGAACTGTTGAGTTACAAGTCAGATTTCATTATTGATTTCCCCTTACCTCCAAGGTTTTGTGTTCAAGTCGGGTATTAATGATTATAAATTTAATGCCAATACAGAATCAAGAAGGTACATGTCTTGTCTATGTAGATAACAAGTTACGTCCGTCGGGACAATAAATCAGGATTGTTGGTATTAGCAAAAGATCTAGGTAACAAGTCTGGTAATGGGTCTTGAACATGTCATGCAGTGTATATTAACCAAAATAGACACCAAATGTAAAACTATAACCAAGATCGAAACACGATAAACACAACTAATGTCAAGATGTATATGTATCTATCTGTAATAACCGTTATACGTCCATTACCATGTATATTGCAATCTAGATAACATACTGAATTGATATTGTAGTATGATAATATTGTGATGATTCGGCATGCAACTAGATAAACCATTATCGGTATGGATACAGACTGATACTATAAAACGGTAAATCGCTACTACTTGCTGAATATTAAAACGTGTGTACTATAGTCAAGCATATAAATATTGATATAATCAAAATATCATGTTGCAAGTTTAGAACTTGCCTGATCGAATCTCACGTCGAGATACGGATATCACGTTCCGACGCCGAATAACGTCACGACGCAAAACTTACGTACGCGGGACTTGACCTAGCTGAGCAACTGCATGACGTGGTAACTTGGCTAGACGACGACGGTGACTGTGTCATCTAGATCGTCGGTGATGTGCGCAACTCCGGCGAACTGATCGGGAAAAGAAAAGAATAGAAGAAAGAAGAAGAAATGGGGTTGCTGGGTTCTATGGTTCTCTGGATTTGGCGGGGACAGAAGAAATGGTGGTAACGAGGTGACGGGGATGCCAACGGAACAGCATCATGGCCGGTAAGGGTTAATGGTGAACGGGAATGAGCAGGGGAAGAAGAAGGTGTGTTGGTGGTGTGTGGGTGGTCTAGGGTTACTGGGAGACGAGAAAGGTGACAGGGATGGTGGTGGTGGTGGTCGGTTTCAGGCGAGAGGTCGACGGTGAGGTCGACGTGGTGGGTGTTATAGATTCTGGCTTGGGGTCGGCTTGGTAAGTCTTCGAGGAAGATGAGGAAGGAGGTGTGGCCGCCGGTGGTGGTGAGGAGGTAGGGATGACGACGACGACGAGAGGGGTGGCGACGGCGAGAGTTTGGGTTCTGGGGTTGGCGTGTGCGGAAGAGAGAAAGAAAACGAGGGAGAGAGAGAGTTTTTTTAATAAAGTTTTATATTAATATATTATATATATATATATATATAATGTTTAAAGAGAGAAAAATGGAGATGGGGTGAGAGAGAGAGAGAGTCAGAGAGAGTTTTATTTAAATTTTTTATATAATATATATTTATATATATATATATTAACTGTTATATATATATTAGTTATAAGAAAATATAAAATACATATATGGTAGGATTTTACAGATAATACTAGATTACTCTGAATATTACCCGCATCCTTCCAAAAATCTAGTTTTTTAAATATGAAGAATATACGTAAGAATTTAAACCATAATGCAATATCCTGTAATTAAAAATATATACCCTCAAATAAAAATCTACGTAAATATATGTAGCGATCCAATACTCTATCTGTCTAACTCTTAGGATACGGACATGATATATGGGCGCAACCACCTGATATGGGGTAATTTGCCATGCAAGGCTATGCAGGAAAAAAGAGATATATAGAGTTTAAAATATATTATATATGTATCTAATACTCGATTCTCATGAACACACTGTACTAGCAATTATTTGATATAATCTCGCACTATATCGGGTTTCAAACATGCGGGCCGGGTCGGATAATAACCACGGTTACTAATTACATCATTCGGAACCTAATAGCAACAATAGTAAAGAATTTTGCCGCAAGATTTGAAATACCCAAATAAATAGTATAAAAGTACTAGGGTGTTACGAAATACATTCCGAAAGAGGGCAGTTCTGTACTATAAATGGAATGATACCACTCTTAGGCACCTTTTAAGTGAACCGTACTGTCACGCCTCGCTTTCCAGTAGACGGAAACAATGACGTGGCCAACCCATGACATATTTATCCAGAGAAGGTCATTCTCTAAATAAATATACTAAGTGTATTGTAACAATAATACACAATGTAAGAATAAATGGAAAATGTATAATTTTTCAACAAACATTTTTATTTACATTCAAACTTAAAATATTTACGGATACAACAGTTCAACTGAATCATAAATACAATAACAGAAATGCCTAAGCAGGCGACAAATATAAACTGAAAAGAAAAGGATAACTAGTCTAAGCCTGAGCCACGATCTGGTCATACTCTTCTTCTGTTGCATCTACCTCCCCCGTTTCCACAGTATCTGACGAACATTCTAAGAAAATAAAGATGGATAGAATGCCCGTCAGCAAACTATCGCTCGGTAAGCCCCAAATGTATGATAAAAGTAGAAAGTGACAAGTATAGAATAATTATGAAGTAATGTATATATCGAGTAAAAGTATAGGTAAATGAACATGAGTATATGTACTATAAGTCTCTATATGGTCACTATGTTAATATTAAGTTTCAAGTGTAAATGTCAACGCAGCCGTAGAAGTATTCACGGGCTCAAGAGTGGGGCCCCAGGAGCAAAGAAATATGGGCCCATTTCATGTGTTAGTATCGGGACTCCAAACTATGGAGGAGTCGACCCGACTGGGATTCGAGTAAATAGAATTCGAGTAGGTTAATACGGGACTCCCGAAATTCCGTTGGATTCACACCTGAAACTATCCCATACACCCTGAGTAATATATATTATAACTGTTAGATATCCTTAGTTAATTGGTTGGTTTATTATATTATGTGATGATCAAACCATAGATTGCAAAAGTGAATAATGCAGTTGAGTGAGTCAAGTAAAATGCGAGTCATGTTAATTGCAATCTTGGGTCGAGTCAAGTTAGTTCGAGTAGAATGAGTTCGACTTAATATTCAAGTGTGGGTTCGAGTTTGGATTAGAGTTCGAGTTTAAGTTCAAGTTTAGATTCGAGTTTGTATTCGAATTATAGACATTCCATATTACTAAATTTAACTTTAGAGATCTTAAGTTCGGGAATAATCGGACAACCGCTGCACATGGACGACAGGATTTGTGGCTTTTTCCAAAACGATTGCCATTGATAACTTCATTATTTGTAGTGTTATATAATCTGGATAGGCAAGCACCCACTTTCTCCGATTTCCTGAGGCTCAAGAGAAATGATACCGCTTAAACCTATATTAATCTAGGGTCCTTAAAGATTTATTCTAATTTGTTTACATTGTTTATATTTCTCGAGGGTGTTTTATAAAAAATGTTTTAATATTATTTGAAAATAAATCTCGAGGGTGATTTAGAATATTATGAGTTTTATAGAAATGTATTTTAGTTTAGATGGTATTTTAGTGATAAAAACCTAGCTTTTAAAAGTTTATGGTATTTTTATGAAAACTACACTTTTGAAAAATTTAGGGTATTTTATTAAAATCTTAATCTTTCATTTAAAAATATATTTTTCACAATTTTTTTTCATTGAAAATATGGATTCATAATTTTATATAAAATTTTCAAAATTTAATTTGTTTTAAAAGGTCATATTTCTTTAAACCGTATTTTATTTCCTTTCGAGACCGAATTCTCCGTGAGGAGTTCTGTATCTCACTCTGCTATTTCAAGGACGTGCGATAACCCGCACCATCCATAAATGGGTTCCCCTAAAAGGGTTGTAGAGGCGCAATTGCAAAGGATTTAAAAATATCGATAAAAACACTTTATAAAAGTAATGGTATTTTAATGTAATCTGTTACACTTTGGATATTCTTTTAAACTAGCATATCGTGCTATGAAACCATAGTATATGTGATGGGGGTAGGTCATTACCCTGTGAGTTTTCTAGAGGTATGTATGTCTAGGTATCTATAAAAGGTTCCTTTTAAAGTTCATGGTACTTATGTGAAAAAGCTCGTTTTATGTTTATTTCGTATGAAAATTTTAATTACATGAAAATGTTATAATGTGAATAATATTTTGAATTGATATTATGGTATTTGTATGACATATTGACCTATCAAAGATGGTAAGAATATTTAAAAGAAATGATTTTAAAGGTTAACTCCACTTTGTTGATATGATTTTTAGAATGCGGTTTGAGTCGAAATGAAAGAGAGAAATAGTGACTTACGATTTTAGAGCGTTGAAAAAGAGTAAGGGAGCAATAGGAAGTCTTTGTGGCGTCGCGGTATCATCGGGAATGGCTACGGTTTTCAATGGAATGAACTTGGATCTTTAACTCCATTTGACTAGCCTTAACCCTTATTAAATTTAGAGAAATTTTGAGAGACTTTCAGAAAAGCTAGGAAATGGTGTGGTATTTATCGGAATGAATATATGTATAGGGTGAATTAAAAAGAATTAAATATTTGAGTAAAGAGAGTGTAAATGGGTAGATGAAGGGGTGGACTGCTATCTGTTTAATTGCAGAGAAAACAAACAAGAAAGTAGAGTAGAGGGGAGCTGAAAGGGTGTACGGGCGAAGCACGAAGGCGTTTGGGGCTATATCAACCGCCGGTGGAGGCCTAAAGGTGAAAACGGGCGGTCGGATGGGGGCCACGCATCTCGAGTTTTATGCCATGTGTGTTAATCGGTCTTAACTCCTCATTTATGCTGTTTGATTTTTCTGAAACTTTTCGATTCTCAGTGTATTGCACGTGCAACTTTTAGGCTTCCGAAAAGTCAAAAAGAAAAATATTAAAAATAATTGGGACTGATGGGATTCGAACACACATGTTATATCACAGCAGTAGAGAGGTTTAACCAGTGAGCTACAAGTTGTTTCTTGCTTTTATTGAACAAAATTAACTTATAATTCCTAGTCATGCTGAAATACCATTTCTATGCATTTGAACAAGTTACATTTATACAGAGATTTCAGAGTCATTGCATTCTACCTTCCTTATAAAAATTTCGTCCTCAAAATTTACATTAAGACTTATTTTCAAACAGGTGAGAGTATCATGCACGCATATCGTCCTCTCATTCGCAGGTTGATTCTCCCGACGAACTCTTTCTCCACATCACTCGGACCAAGTTCACCACCTTGTTCTATATTGTATTCACATTTCGATCCAGGATGTCAACTGGTTGTTGCTCGCAAGTTAGATTGGTCTGTACAGTGTGCTCTGAGTGATCAAGTATTTAGCTAGGGTCGCTCACATATCGTCGTAGCTGGGATATGTGGAACACATTGTGCACTCCTTCCAATGAGGGTGGTAGTACCAAGCGGTACGCCACTTCTCCAACTCGTTCGAGTATGTCGAACGGTCCGATGTACCATGGACTGATTTTCCCCCTCTTGCGAAAGCGTATCACTCCTCTGCTCGGAGAGATCTTTAGAAAGACATGCTCTTCGGGTTGGAACTCCAAGTGTCGACGCTTTGCATCTGCCCAATGCTCCTATCGGTCCTGGGCTATGTGCATCTTTTCCCTGATCGTGCGAACTACATCCACAGTTGCCACGATCATCTCTGGTCCAAAGAGTTTACGATATCTAACATCATCCCAACTCAGTGGGGAACGACACTTACGTCCGTAGAGTGCCGTGAATGGTGTCATCCCAATGCTTGCATGGTAGCTGTTGTTATATGAAAACTCCACAAGGTGTAGGTGATCTTCCTACGAACCTCCGAAGTCTAGCATACAGGCTCTCAGCATATCTTCAAGGATCTGAATTGTTCGCTTGGACTGTCCATCTGTTTGGGGATGATACGCCATACTGAAATTCAGACTCGTTCCTAGGCTAGCTTGAAAACTCTGCCAAAATTGGGATCGGAATCTAGTATCATGATCGGAGACGATGCAGACAGGTACCCCATGTAATCTCACGATCTCCTGCATGAGTTTATGGGTATCAAGACAAGTAAATACATCTTGAAGGTTTAAATCTTACTTTAGATTTTTACTCACCTCTATGTACTTTCTTACCAATGTCTCAATTGATTGGCCAACTCTGAATGGGATGAAGTGAGCCAACTTGGTGGGTCGATCCACAATAACCTAAACTACGTCGTTACCCTTCGTGCTGCGTGGGAGAGCAGTCACGAAGTCCATGGTAATATGCTGCCATTTCCATACTGGAATTGGTAACGGCTGAAGTAGACCAGCAGTTCTGTGATTCTTAGCCTTCATTTGTTGACAGATTAAGCACTTTGCTTCGCTCCTTTCTACTTCTCGCTTCATTCCATACCACCAATAGTGTTTTCATAGATTCTTGTACATCTTCGTGATGCCGGGATATACAAAGTAAGGAGAGCTCTGATCTTTTTTTATCAACTCTTCTCAAATAGGGCCGACTGGCATGCATAAACGGCTCTCATACCCTAATTATCCATCTTCGTGGATGATGAAGTCGGTTCGAAGACCACTTTCTACTTGATTGCGGATCTTTTGTAACTTGGCATCATTTGTTTGAGCTACCTTGATCTGATTGACAAGAGTGGACTGGACTTGTAAGTTCATCAAGAATGAGGCATTACCTGGTATGACTACTTCAATCATAAGTCCGTGCAGTTCTTGTTGTAGCTTCTACGGGGCGGTGAGATTCATTGCTAATGGCTGGTGACTAAGTGTATCGGGAGCTACATTCACCTTTCAAGGATGATATTGTAGGTTGATGTCGAAATCTGCCATGAGCTCTAGCCATCTTTTCTGCCGCGTGTTGAGTTCCTTCTGAGTAAGTACATACTTCAGACTCTTATTGTCGGTGTATATATTCACTTGCTCTCCCAAAAGATAGTGACGCTAAATCTTGAGTGTCGAAACCACGGCTGCCAATTCCAGATCATGTGTTGGATAGTTCCGCTCATGAACTGTTAGTTATATGTATGCCCTAGAGACCATTACTGTACATGTGATGTATATTGTAGTGGATGCTTGGACATATATAGGGAGGACTTTCTTGCTCGACATGATAGTATGCTATCTGGTTGCACTTTATCTTAACATGTTGACTTGTATAAGTGATGATATCTTGATCTCACATGTTGATAAAGCCCTTAGGATGTGTACTTGAGTATCAGGACTATGATGGAGATCATACTAGTGGGGCCAAGGGTAGTCCATAAGTACACCTTATAATTGTTCCTAGTCGAGGGTATATCGAGACAGGGCAGCGATATTCTAGAGTAGACTAGAGTATACGCATCTTGACCCATATGATGGGCGATGGATGATCCTACATCCATTGGTTTTTGACATCAAAGATGGTATGCGGGTGCTCAGTGGAGACTGGGTACACTGAACGGACTCGCCGAGAACTCCTAGATGGTATTATACCTATCATCAGATAGCAGTTCTCTGGTGACACTGGTACAGGTTAGTTTGTCGACCCGGGATCGTCATAGAGTCTTGTGTGATTCCCACTGTGCTTTGATACCACTGTAGGGTTACCTAGCGCGGCAGCAAGGTTTCGGAAGGCATCGTTCATGCCGTTTTCACTAATTTGCCGTTCTAAAGAACCCTAACCCTAGAATCTTAACTAGAGTTTTAAACGAACATACAATGTAAACAACTTTACAACTAAGTGAATACGGAATTCAACCTTTATAGACCGGTCCTTCACTTCAAATGCTCCGTGTAGAAATCCCTTCGCTGTGAGTAATGATCTCCCGAACTCTTGAGAGGATCCACAAGGTGAAAGATGCAAACTTGCTCGAAGTCTTCGAGGCCGAAGATGATCTAGATCGAGGAGACTCAAGCTCATGCTACCTCTTCACTAAATTAGGGTTTAGTAAAGCAAACACCCTAAACTAAATGGCTAATAGTAGAGGATGATGAAGTAGGAAGTAGGCTCTCTTTAGATTTCTTTTTCTCACAATATTTCATTACCTTAGAAAAAGCTAGCAAGCTTTTTCTCTCATGAAGAAGAAGATAGAGTGATGAGATGAAGAATGAACTCAGGAGGTGAGAATATAAACCATGGATGAGTTAGTGTCATACACTAACCCATGTAGAGACTTAACTAGGGTTGAGGATAATGGTTAGGTTTATAAATATCTAACACGTGTTCGGGTTATTTTGATGATATTAAAAAGTTTGAACGGATATCAATAACCCAATTTTTCCCCGCTGGGAATTTTCCAAGTGTTGGATTTTTTCCAAGTTTAAAATATTCAGAAAATCATGCAGGTGATTCTGTGGACCCTCTAGAAGAACGAAATCCTAACTCGATTCTGTGACCGTCAGAACCGCCATCAAACCCTAGGGTTTGTGGTAGTTCAGCGGTGCCATATGTGAGGCATTGGTTGACCCTTCCACGGCTGGTTCATAGGTGCTGTGGCATGTTCTGGATATCTTTTTAAACTCCGCTCAAGTGTTGAGCTTGTTGGGAAAATTTTGTGTGCTTGCTTATTCGATCGAAAAGTTTAATTTCGTCTAGCTATCTGTGATTATGATACAATATTTGGAATCCACATAATTAGTTATGAGATAACTAGTTTGAATTTTATAAATCTAGCAAGTTAGTCTCAGTTGATCGGTTGCCACAGAATTTTGATGTGGATCAAAAGTCCGTCGCAATTACGTATTGTATGCGGATACTCGCCGGGTAACCTTACTAGATAGCCACGCCCAATAGCGACCCGAATGACTGTAGGAGAACCCCGTCGCCAAAAGCATCCATTCGGGTGCTCGCAGTTGCGGTGTTCCGCCTTAGTGCACTTCGTCGACGGCATCGAGGGTGCGGCCGTCTAGTAAAGTTTCTGACGAGCATTCGATCAGGTTATCGGGAATCTTGTTGAATTACTCGACAGGTTATTGAAAAGTGTTTTCAATATTGAGACTAAAATGCGGGATTTATAATTGTTAGGCATGTGATGTCTAAGGAATTCATTTGGTTAGGCATGAAATCCAATATATGTGATACATTGGGTTTATGATGTCTAAGGTGGTTGCGGATTCCAACTGTTGTAGTTTTTCACTTTCTTTTCTGCGACCGTAAGTGTAATATGTGGTGTATCGCCAGTTTTGTTGCTATACGTCAACGACAACTGAGATACGCATATTTCCTTACGTTAATGACATGTGATGTTATGTGTTGCTGTGATATATTATATTGGATCGTCGTGTTCTGAATAGCCGTTTTTTTTATATGAGATGAGAGTTTTTCATTTTCATTTATGTAAAAGCTTGTATGTAATATTCTTTTATTGGGGCACTTCCGGGTTGAGGATGATGTCACCATTGATATATATTATTTACTTTTCCGCATTAGGATAGACCCAAGGAGGAGAGCACAAGTAACCGGGTTTTAGGGTCCAGTGGGAGACCATCTCGAGGAGTCAAGACCGGGTCTCCTAACTCTAGAATTGGTAGGGTCGCTTGCCACTCTCGTAGGGGTCTAGAGATGTGGGTTTGACTATTCATCACGACCGTGCAATCCATGTTTTATACATGGCTTAAATTAAAACACGGAATTCCTAGTATATCCAATATTTCATATATGTTCTTCTGCTGCTGATATTCTGTGACGTGATCACTTGATATTATGAGACGGAAGCTTATATTTTATATATATGATGATATATAGTAAATATTGATGCTTTCGTTTCTTCTGTGATACTTAGGAAGCATAATAGGATGGGACTTCATTAATGAGATTAATGAAATAAAAGAAACCTAAAGATGTTGTAGAAACTTGTTTTAAAAACTGGTAGCTCTAGTTCTTGCTTTGCATAGCGGTATTCCTTATAGAATATCCAGCACCTTATTCGATAAGGAAAGAGACGAGATCCCTTCATCGGGAGTGAGCTTTTTAGCTAAACTAGCAGATGCTATAACTTACTCGGTTTGTCATTTGATTGCTTCTATAGTTTTTGCTTTACATAGTGGTATTTGTGAAATATCCTACACCTTATTCGATAAGGAAAGAGCCGAGATCCCTTCACCGGGAGTGACCTCTTTAGCAAAACTAGTAAAAGCCTAAAAAACACTCCTTTTATAAATCACTCGATTCTACAACGATATCAAGTTCATTAAGCTCATGGTTTTCTTAAAAACCTGTGTAGCCCTCCGTCATTTCAGATAAGTACTACTTAGTATTCATGCTGCGGTAGTTTGGCCTGCTTCAAGGCGTAGTGTACGGTAGCTAACTAGTGCTTATCTGCTGCATACGATGCGATTGGATTAGGGTATTCGTATGGTGTAGTTTGGCCTGCGTCAAGGGTCGTGCGGGTGGGTTTAATTCAATCATGAAATGCACGGTTTGAACTTGATTAGCGGACTATAGGTTGTTTGGCCTGCGTCAAGGTCATAGGACGCTAGGGGTAAAAGTATTATCGGGAATTTCAAGTGTTGAAATTTGCAATGAGATTGCATACCTTCTATGAGATAGTTGGATCCCGATACCCACTGCGAGTAAGAGTTACTCCTGGAAGAGTTTTACACATTACAATTAGCCGATCAAGTAGGTGTCTAGAAAGGTGTTAACGAGGTTATGCCCCTGGGAAAATGAGGTTTATTTTAATTAGGTCCATGCGAAAGCACAGGGAACCTTCCTCAAAGTACCGACACTGGCCTGGCTGAAAATTGGCGAACTTGTAGGGTGTAATTAATCCCGGTTAGTCTTTCCTTTTAGGGTTTGAAGAAAGATTTGATAAAAATAGTGGGAGCCATCCTGATTAAATAAAATAATAACCAATCTAATCTTGCAAAGAGCGCACGCAGAGTGTTTTCTTCTCTCTCTCTCCTGGTAGCGACCATGTCACGCTTTAATCAAGATAATAATATGGATGCATTGACCGAACCTGCTTATTAAAATGTGCTAGGGAACGTTGGTTCCGCTCTATGTTATAACTGTTATAAGTCCGAGCAAGAAATAGGGGAATATCAAGATTCCTATGCTACCCAATCGAAGAAAGTGCATGTTGATGCATCTTCTTCGGGTGTGTTCATTACCGAGAAATGTTTCTCAATATCCTCTACGTCCTGGGTATGTGATACCGGATCAGGATCCCGTATATATAATATGTTACATGGGCTACAAAAAGGTAGAGAACTGGAAATATGTGATATGTTTCTAAGTGTAGAGAATGATACAAGTGTTGCAGCCAAATCAGTTGGCAAATATCACCTTGTATTGATACATTGATTCTGAACGAATGTTATTACATACCGAACCTGATATACAACATTACATCAGTTTCTTTATTAAGTTAAAGAATGATATAATTCTGTATTGGAGGATAATGTTGTGAACATTTTCCTAAATCAAGAGTTGATTGGATCAGGCACGTTATGTAATGGCATATAAGTTCTAAATCAAACCACAGTTCAAAGTATCTAGACCATACACATTCTTGTGGCATTATAGTCTAGGTCATATCAATACGACACGACCAGCTAAGTTACATAAGGATGAATATGAGAATCTATTCGAATTTTCATCTTATGCTACCTGCCAGTCTTGTCTCAAAGGTAAAATGACCAATACTCCGTTTACTCGAAACAGAGAAAGAGTTGTTGAACTCTTGGGAAAGATACATGATAATGTATACGGCCCTATGTATACAAACGCCAAGGTTGGTTCTTCATACTTCATTATATTCACTGATCATCTCTCGAGGTTCGGACATATGTTCCTGTTGAAACACAAGTCTGAAACTTTTGAGAAATTCAAAGAATATAAGCTTGAATTTGAGAACTAGATGGGTAGAAGTATTAAGTCCTTCGATGTGATCGGAGAAGAGAATACTTGCGTATAGAGTTCCCGGAGTTTCTAAAAGGAGAATGTGATTCTCTCTCAGCTTACTCCTTCGAATACACCACAGCACAATGGTGTATCGGGACGGAGGTATCGCGCCCTATAAGATGAGGTGCGCTCTATGATGAGTATTGCTAAGTTGCATGTTTTCTTTTGGGAGTTATGCACTTGAGAAGCTGCATACCTATTGAATGGGGTTCCGTCCAAATCAGTGCCTACCATTCCATATGAGATATAGAACGGGAAGAGACCATGTCTTAAACGTGTTAAGATATGGGTTGTCCAGCAAACGTTGAAAAGCAAAATCCGGACAAGCTCGAGGCAAGGTCGGTTCTGTGAGTTTGTTAGCATATTCCAAACATTTTCGAGGAAATATCTTCTACCACACTGAAGAGCAAAATGTGTTTTGTTTTTCAGCATGCCACCTTTTTAGAAAATGAATTTCTTATGAAGAAATTTATGGTCATGAGGTAGAACTGGAAGGAGTTCCAGCTAGATAAGCTAACGGCTGATGATTTGGTGAAACCAAAGGATTCAATAGTCTCCAATGAAGCTCAGCCTCTCTGCGAATCTGGTAGGATTCCTCATCCACTTGAGAGATACTACGGTCTTCTCGGTGACAGTAGGAGTGATGATTGCATCATGGTAGATGATGGCCCAACTAGGTTCAGGCAGGCCATCACGAATGGCGACTCTGTGAAAAGGCTGGATGCTATGCGATCAAAGATGGAATCCATGTACACCAACAAAGTATGACTTTGCATGTTGCACCTGAAGGGGTAAAACCCATTGGGAGCAAATGGATCTTGAGAAGTTTCTTAGTATAGATGGTAAAACCCAAAGGTATGCTTAAGTCCATCAGGATCAATGCGCGCATCGTGGAGATGGAATATCTGTTTTAATGTAGCAGTCAAAGAGTTTGACTTCATCAAAAAGATAGATGAACCTTGTATATACAAGAAGGTAGTAGAGAGTGAGGTTTTCTTACACGTATTGTACGTAGATAACATACTCTTGATAGGAAATGGTTTCCTATACTACACTCAGTCAAGCTCCTTTTATCACGGGGATACTCAATGAAAGATCTGAATGATACCTACTACATTTTGAGGATTATGATCTATGGTGATAGATCTAAGTGGATATTGGGAGTGTCCCAAATCCAGGTATATTAACACCATACTAAAGGGGTTTAGTATGGAGGATTCTAAGCGTGGCGATTCGCCCACATACTCATGAATCACTCTCTCCAAAAAGATGTCTCCCGAGACTGATTTGGAGAGAGCTCGCGTGCAAGGGATATCCTATGCTTCGGTAGTATGCTCTATTATGTGTGCGATGTTATGAACCAGACCAGATGTAGATGACTCATTAGGTGTACTGATCAAGAATCATTCGGATCTTAGGAGAATCACTGGACAGCTGTGAAGGACATTCTTAAGTACTTGAGAAGCATTACATGAATGTTCTTAGTTCGAGCTTCCAGAGTGATAAGGTCGACTGAAAGTCAGTCACAGGCATTGTCTTTACCCTCAGTGGAGGGACGATATGTTGGAAGAGTTTCAAGCTAGATACCGTGACATACTAGATGATAAAGGCTGAATACATTGCTACCAACGATACTACCAAAGTGGCTGTCTGGACATTTCTTGTTCATGAGATGAACAAAGTTCCTACCATTGAGCGTCCAATAACTGTTATTGTGACAACAATGGAGTTGTGGCTTTGGCCTAGGAACGCAGGTCCCATCAGCGTTCCAGATATATTCTGATGCTAGTATCACCTGATCAGGGAGATGGTTGATCTCCAACGGATCGAGGTCAGGAGAGTTGACATGAAGGTTAACACGGCGGATCCACTCACCAAGGCCTGCTTCCCCAAATTAGTTTGAGAGATTTTGGGATGGTTGAGTATGGGATACTACAACCACTGCTATATTGTTGAGTATGAGATACTGCAACAAATGGCTTTAGTGCAGGTGGGAGATTGTTAGTTATATGTATGCCCTAGAGGCCATTACTGTACATGTGATGTATATTGTAGTAGATGCTTGGACATATATAGGGAGAACTTTCTTGCTCGACATGATAGTACGCTATCTGGTTGCACTTTATCTTAACATGTTGACTTGTATAAGTGAGGATGTCTTGCTCTCACATGTTGATAAAGCCCTTAGAATGTGTACTTGACTATCAGGACTATGATGGAGATCATACTAGTGGAGCTAAGGGTAGTCCACAAGTACACTCTATAATTGTTCCTAGTCGAGAGTGTATCGAGACATGACATCGATATTCCAGAGTAGATTAGCGTATACGCATCTTGACCCATATGATGGGCGATGGATGGTCCCACATCCATTGGTGTTTGATATCAAAGATGGTATGCGGGTGCTGAGTGGAGACTGGGTACATTGAGCGTACTCGCCGAGAACTCCTAGATGGCGTTATACCTATCATCAGATAGCAGTTCTCTGGTGACACTGGTACAGGTTAGTCTGTCAACCCGAGATCGTCATAGAGTCTTGTGTGATTCCCACTATGCTTTGATTTCCACCATACCATGGTCAAGAGATCATGCAAAAAGGCAGTTTTTGGGTACCGTCCTGAGTCACATGGAGGCAATGAGCGATAGGAGGGGATTCGTCTCTCCCGGTATTTGGAGTTGATGTTGTGCTATGCTAAATTGGCCATAACATGAAATTCTTGGTCAGGGTTGCTGAGATTTACTGGTAAGTGTTATCTGTAGTTTCTCGAACCGTTATGGACTTTACATCGCTTGACTTATCAGGCTATTGGGGTCTGACGTTATACCACCCCCAGGCTATGATATGCGACATATCTGACGAAGAGACCGGACTTTACGGTAGTGTTACTGATTGGATCTGCAGGAGTATGAGCATGCTTGCTTGTTGATCTTCTGATCGCTCAATACCCGGGTGACCGTTATGTTTAGCAGACCGCCTGCAGCTTGTGGGTGTTTGATATAATCATCACGTACTGCCGGCATATTGACGTAGAGTTCTACACAGAGGTTTCCTGGTTCATACGAAACGAAATAGGAGCACATATGTGATATGTGCGGGACCGAGATTAATGCGCGTATGTGATACCGCATTTCATTCTCGCGATTTATGACATCGGTCGGTTATATGTGATATGGCCGGGTTATCAGATCAAGTGTTGATTCGATAAGTTGTTATATATGATATTAGTCGGTTGTATGTGATATAGCCGGATTATTAAATCAAGTGTTGATTTGATAATTTAATGTATAATTATATATGTGATATATTAATTTATATTAACTAATATTTGCTCACTTAAACATTTCCTTTTCTCACTTTGTGCTTTAGTATATATGTGATATATTAATCTACATTTTATTGTGTCATGCTTGATGATACATGAAGTATGGGTGTATGAGACTTACACTATAGTTAGATAATTCTAGGGTTTTTATTTATCAAGGTAATTCAAAAATGGTGAATATTTGGCATGGCTACATGCTTGTAGAAGCTTGTGGATAACCATTGACCAAGTCCACTCTTTTTGTTTTCCTTGAGATATTTATAAACCTAACCATTATCCTCAACCCTAGTTAAGTCTCTACATGAGTTAGTGTATGACACTAACTCACCCATGGTTTATATTCTCACCTCATAAGTTCATTCTTCATCTCATCACTTCATCTTCTTCTTCATGAGGGAAAAAGCTTACTAGATTTTTCTAAGATGATGAAATATTGTGAGAAAAAGAAATCTAAAGAGAGCCCACTTCCTACTTCATCATTCTCTATTATTAGCCATTTAGTTTAGGGTGTTTGCTTCACTAAACCCTATGTCCCTCCAATAGGCTCTTGATAGCCTCAAAAAGTACCGTTTGCTTATTGATAGACGCTGCAACGTTAGGTGGTGGTGGTAGTATAGACGGTGGAGTGTTGTCGTTGACGTTGGTGCTGCTATTGTTCGGAGAGTCCATCGCCTTGATGTAAAAGATATGTTAGGATAGATTCAAGAAATTTGGAATGCAAGAAATACAAATATTTGTGAATTTATTAATTCTTGTAGTATATTGTTTAAAACTTCATGCAGAACCGACCTGCATGGGCCACCAATAAAACCTGTCATGTCCCGCTTCCCAGTAGACGGAAACGGTAACATGGTAAGCTCGCGACATATTTATCTAAAGAAGGTCATTCTCTAAATAAATATACTAAGCGTATTGTAACAATAATACACAATGCAAGAATAAATGGAGAATGTACAATTTTTCAACAAATATCTTTATTTACATTCAAACTTGAAATATTTACAGATACACGAGTTCAACTGAATAGTAAATACAATAACATAAATGCCTAAACATGCGACATACATAAACTGAAAAGAAAAGGATAACTAGTCTAATTCAGAGCTATGATCTGGTTGTACTCCTCTTATGTTGCGTCTACCTCCCCCGTTTCCACAGTATCTGATGAACATTCCAAGAAAATAAATGTGGGTGGAATGCCCATCAGCGAACTAGTGCTCGGTAAGTCCTAAATGTAGGATAAAAGTGGAAAGTGACAAGTATAGAATAATTATGAAGTAATATATATGTCGAGTAAAAGTATAGGTAAATGAACATGGGTATATGTACTATAAGTTTCTATATGGTCACTATATTAACGTTAAGTTCCAAGTGTGAATGTCAACGTAATCGCAGAAGTATTCATGAGATTAAGAGTGGGGCCCCAGGAGCAAAGAAACAAGAGTCCATTTCATGTGTTAGTATCGAGACTCCAAGCTGTGGAGTAGTCGACCCGACTGATATTGACCTATCAAAGATGGTAAAAAATATTTAAAAGAAATGATTTTTAAGGTTAATTCCACTTTGTCGATATGATTTTTAAAAGGCAATTTGAGTTGAAATGAATGAAAGAAATAGGGATTTACGGTTTTAGAGCGTTGAGAAAAGAGTAAAGGAGTAAGAGGAAGTCTTTGTGGCGTCGCGGGATCGTCGATAATGGCTCCGGTCTTCAATGGAATGAATTTGGATCGTTAGATCCACTTGACTAGCTTTAACCCTTCTTGAACTTAGAGAATTTTTGAGAAAATTTTAGAATAGACGAAAGCTAGAGAATGGTGTGGTATTTATAGGGATGAATATAGCTATAGGGTGAATTAAAAAGAATTAAAAATATGAGTAAAGAGAGTGTAAATAGATAGATGTAGGGGAGGACTGCTATCTATTTAATTGCAGAGAAAACAAACAAGAAAATAGAATAGAGAGGAGCTAAAAGGGTGTACGGACGAATCATGGAGGCGTTTTGGGCTATATCAACCGCCGGTAGGGCCCAAAGGTGAAAACGGGCGGTTGGATGGGGGCCACACATATCGAGTTTTGTGCCATGTGTGTTAATCGGTCTTAACTCCTCATTTATCCTGTTCGATTTTTCTGAAAATTTTTGATTCTCCGTATATTGCACGTGCAACTCTTGGGCTTCCAAAAAGTTAAAAAGAAAATTATTAAAAATAATTGGGACTGATGGAATTCGAACACACAGGCTATATCACAGCAATAAAAATGCTTAACTAGTGAGCTACAAGTTGTTTCTTATTTTTATTGAACAAAATTAACTTATAACTCTCAATGAGGCCGACATACCCTTATTATACATTTGAACAAGTTAAATTTGTATAGAGATTTCAGAGCCGTTACAAGCACTAAAGGAGCTTGAGAACTCTGTAGTTAAGCGTGCTCGAGCCAGGGAAATTCTGGGATGGGTGATCTCCTGAGAAGTGGCCTCTGGTAAGGCCCCGTTTGCTCCGAAGGACAAACTCATGCGGTTTCGGCCACAGCAGATAATACCGTCTATGTTGCGGGTGGGTCGTGACAAAATGGTATCAGAGCTGGTCCCCGAAAGAGGGCAGATCTGTACTATAAATGGAATGATACCACCCTTCAATGCAGAAAAGCTTTTTAAGTGAACCGGCAATACAAGAGCTTGAGAACTCCATAGTTAACCGTGCTCGAGCCAGGAAAATTCTGGGACAGGTGACCTCCTGGGATGTTGCCCTGGTCGGGTCTAGTTTGCTCCGAAGGACAAAACTGTGCAATTTCGGCTAAAAGCGGGCAATACCGGCTGTGTTGGGGATGGGTTGTGACAAAGAAAATGATAATGGCAGATGATATAATAGTTGCGGTGGTGATGGGTCGTGACAAAATAGTATCAGAGCTGGTCCCCGAAAGAGGGCAGATCTGTACTATAAATGGAATGATTTCACTCTTCAATGCAGAAACACCTTTTAAGTGAACCGACAATACAAGAGCTTGAGAACTCCGTAGTTAACCATGCTCGAGCCAGGGAAATTTTGGGATAGGTGACCTCCTGGGAAGTTGCTCTGGTCAGGTCCGGTTTACTTCGAAGGATAAAATCGTACGGTTTCGATCAAGAGCGGACAATACCGGCTGTGTTGGGGATGAGCCGTGACAAAGAAAATGATAATGGAAGATGATATAATGGTTGCGGTGGTGATGGGACCCGGCGGCGGCGGAGGGAGGAGAGTTGCGGAGGTGGGAGGAGGTCGCGGAGGTGCCCTAATTTGATCAAAATCACATCCAATTTCAATTAATTTACATTTTTTAGTGGCCGCTCAAATCGTCAAAGACGAAACCTTTGATTTGGGAGATGATTCCGATGACGATCGTAGAGGTACATCAATTCTTGCAATTTCATCAATTTTTCTTTGACTTTTTATAGCTTTTGGTGGTTTGATTGTTAAATTCGGGATCTTGATGTGTGAAGGAGAGAGAGAAATGAAGAAGAACAATTTTACGAAGCTTGATCATAGTAATAGATGACGATGGGAATGGTGAGGATGAAGAAGAAAATTAAGATTATGATGATGATGGGACCCGATGGTGGTGGTGGTGGTTGCGGCGGCGAAAGGAAGAGGAGGGTTGCGGAGGTGGAAGGAGGGGGATGAGATGGGGATGAGATAATGATAATGATAATCAGAGGTGATGACGATGAAGGTGATGAAGATGAAGAAGAAGAAGAAGAAGATGATGATGATGGAAGTCGGTGGTGATGGTTGCGGCCGCGGAGGGAGGAGAAGGAGGATGAGATGGATGATAACGATGGGAGGTGATGATGATGACCATGTAGATGAAGATGAAGAAGAAGAAGATGATGCCTGGGTTTTTTTTATTTCTTTTTCTTTTTCTGTTTTCTTTCTTTTTAGAAATTGAAGATAAATCGAAAGATATATATAACGGTCCATTCATGTACCATTTTTAACGGCGTGTGGTAGTTATTTCAAAAAAAGTTCGTGACAACAATCTCTAATTATTAAAGCCTATAGTATCAAACGCAAAATACCGTGATAGTTCATGGGTATATTTTTGCAAATTAGCCTTTTTAAAAAGCATCTACCATATAAAAGGAAATCGCAAGGAGAGTACGATATATTGAAACTACCCTGAATTTTCAATGTTTTCCAATAAACTACCATTAACTTGCTTAACTATACATGACTCTCCAGAATTCAAAAGTTTCAAGTTTGTGATAAAGATTGTTGTTATGGTCGTTGTCTCCTTCTGTTTTCTAAAATTCATGGCATTTAAACGTTTTTCAAATTTACAAATTCTGATAATATCTCTTCATACAGAATACCGAAGATTAGGATTTACTAATCACTAATTGATATATATACATACACACACAATACACACACACACACATAGAATAATGGAGAAAAGAGGCCATCCTCCTATGGCGTGGAAAAAATACAACCTTCGCCATTTTTTTCGACGATCGGCCCCCATCATCTTCATCGTTATCATCTAAGATGTCGGTAATCCAAATTTCATGTGATTCTACAACTTTTTCACCATTGATTTAGCAATGTAAAAAGTTCTATTGTCGGCAAACCGTTAATTTTGAACCCACTAAATTAACGGTGAAAAAGTTGTGGAATCACATGAAATTTGGTGTACGCACATCTTAGATGATAACGATGATGATAATGGGTGCCGATCGTCGGAAAAAATGGCGGGGGTTGTATTTTTTCCACGCCATAGGAGAAAATCCCCTCCTATGGTCTCTTTCCTCTATCAGTCTCCATTAAGAAGGTGAGCAATCCAGACAGGAGATAATTATAAAATAATTAATATTTAAAGCATATATATATATATATATATATATATATATATATATATATATATATGCACGCGCGCGCTTTAAATATTAATTATTTTATAATTGTCTCCTGTCTGGATTGCTCACCTTCTTGGATGTTTTGGTAGTTAGCGTCATTTAATTATGATTATTGTGGGGCTTTCCCCTCTAGATTGCTAATAATGGATGGTTAGTTTGGTGTCCTTTTATAATAATTATTATTATATCTATTCTCCTTCAATCATTTTGGTAGTTAGGGTCTTCGTGTTTGAGCCAAGACATTTTCTCATAGGTTTATCAATTTCCCTAATCTAGTCTAATATGTCGCGTTTCATATGTTGTACCATGGTACTTAACTGTTTTGATTTCGTTTGTAACATAGAAATGAACATAATTTCTTATAGCATATGTATCATATTTTTTCATTGACCTTTTCTTCTGTTAATTAAAACTGCAGATTGTTATTGACTTTTTCTTCTGTTAATTAAAACTGCAGATTGTTGATAGGAATTACGTGTAATGTAAGATAATGATATCTCATGTTGTCACATATAATTTAACACTAAGAAATTAAGTATTGGCATCGGAATGAAAACCGTAAAATAGAGTTGTTTATAAACATGTACTAAATAACAAGAAATTTCAGTTGTCATAATTGTACATAATAATTGCCAATTTGAATGCTTAAAATGCATTCAATTTATGATGCTCTTAATTAAAATGAAGCATTTACTTGGTAGGTAATGGTGAAAACTAGTGCTTTATTTCCACATTTTGTCAATTATCTTCATATAGATTGTTTGGTTGGATAGAATTGGAGCTGAGAAAACAAATTTATTAGCTTGCTTTGCATTTTCATCATTAGATAAGCCTTGTGAAAATTGTAAATTGACTTAGAATACTAATCTCATTGCATACTTGTAGAAAAGTATGCATTTTTTGCTTGTTTTGTTTTTCAATCAAACATATGGTTTGAATATGATATTCTTTGAACAAAAATCGTAATCAAACAATAGCCATGGAAATAAAATTTATTACACAAATGATGCGGGCTGCATTTTCCGAAAATTTTTAGAGCTCTTTCAGGATAACAGAGTTGCTATTGTTTTCCAACTCCTTTTTTGTTATTATTATAAAACACCATTAAACTTTGGCATTTCTTTAAACAAAAATAACTTTCAATTTTCAGAAATTCAATTGCCATGTTGATTTGGGGTTTTTTTTTTCATTTATTATTTATATGGGGTTTGGGGGGTTTTTTTTGGGCCGGGGGGTTGGGTTGGGTTTTGCCTATGCATTTTTTGAGAAAAATCAACGGTGCTTAAAGCAAATTTTCTAACTTAAGGATGTTTTGTACAAAATGGCTAAGAAGACGCTGATATTTTTGCAACTAACTCTTATCATTATTCTGCTCATATAATGCAAACCCTTTTTTAATTATGGTACCTCTTGAGAACAATTCTAGATGCAACATACGAACTGAATTTAAATTAAGTCCAGCCATATGTTTTCCTGGAAATAAATCATGTAGAATATTATGAATTGTTTTCTTTCTTTCTTTATCTCTACAATTATTATGACACAAAAGCAAGTTATTATTAGAGATTAAAGAGAAGGGACAGCTAGATTAAATTTTAAGCTAAAAATAGTTGGAATTATATAAGAGACAACTTTAATTCAAATTTCAAATAAACAAAACCAAATTGATTTGATGGTTTTCTAGATTTCTCTAGGAGGGTGGTAGTTCCTGATAATTTTACAATCCAGAATTTATAAATGAAATGACTGTCATTTTGATAAAATTCTTTCCTATTCAAAATGCTAGTTATTTGATTTCAAAATCTACATATAATTTAGAACAACACATTTAATAGTAGATGTTAGCCAGCACTAAACCGACGGAGGTTCGACGAAATGATCGATGGCGAAGGATGACCGACGGCGGCGAATGTGATCGTCAGTCGGCGGCGAGAATGGTCGGTCGGCTGTCAAAGACGGCGACGGTCGGCGGTCAAAGATGGCGGCGCTCGGCGGTGGTGATGGCATCGGCGAACAGGAACAGCGATCGGAGACGGCGAACGGGACGGCGATCGGAGGTGGAGACGGGCGGCGGAGAACAAGGACAGCGATTGGAGGCGGCAGCGACGAACAGGGACGGCGATCAGATGATGCATCGAACGGGAACGACGATCGGATGCGGCATCGAATAGGGAAGGCGATCGACGGCGGCGTTGTTGGCGGCGATCGGAGGCGGCGGCGAACAGGGAGGGTGATCGGAGACAGCGCGACGACGATCGGCAGCGGCGGCGAGATGGAGGCGACGGAAAGGGACGTTGTCACGCCCCGCTTCCTAATGGACGGTAACAATCACGTGACAAGCCAGCAATATATTTATGCTAAGGAGGTCATTTATTGAAATAAATATGCTAAGCGTAAATATGCAATTATACAGAGAGCAAGAATGACAAAAAACATGAAATTTTCAACAAACTACTTTATTTACATTCATTCCACAAACTTTAATTACATAGATGTTCTGAAAGAGAAAAATACAAATAACAAGAAATGCCTAAACAAGGGGCATACTGGTACTGAAAGAACTGAGCAGGAATCTAAAGGTCGGTGTGGGCTGTAATCTGGTCATAGTTCTCAGCAGTCTCTAAATTATCTGATTAACATTCTAAAGAAATAAAGGTGGGTGGAATGTCCGTCAGCGAACTTATGCCCAGTAAGTCTCAAAAAAAAAATGTTTAACATATATAAAAATAATGTAAAACGACATGTATAATATAACATGTATGATATGTACGTAAGTAAGCATGAGTATTTATCTTAACAGGTCTCTATAAGGAATTCTAACTTAACATCAGTCCAAATGTGAATGTCAACCAATCTCAAGAGTATTATCGAACTCAAGGGTAGAGCCCTAGGAGTAAGGAATCACGGGCCCGAATTAAGTTTTAGTAACGGGACTTCAACCTAATGTTAAAGTTTTCCAAACCCAAGGATAGGGCTCCAGGGGTTTGGAAACACGGGCCCTCATAATAGATTGCATGTGTTAATAGTTATGGATTCATGAACTAGAGAGCTCCCGGTATTCCGTTGGATTAACACTTAAACTACCATAATATCCCGTGTATATTAGACTATGATTAAGGTTCAAGTCTTGATCGGGTCCATGAATACAAAAGGTGATATAATATCAAGATTGAGTTCATGCAGTCATGTAATCATGCTAAGTGTAAGTCATGTCATTTGTATTTATAGTTCGAGTCAAATTGGTTTCAGGTATACTTATTAGGTTTATGTATACATGTCAAGTTTCAAGTAGATAGTTCAGATTCAAATTCGTATTCAAGTCAAGTTCAGGGTTAGATTTAAGTCAAGTTGAAATTTAAGTTTAAGTTCGAGTTCAAGTTAAGTTAGAATTCATGTCAGATTAGAATTCAAGTCAATTTATGATTGGAGTTCAAGTTCTAATCATATCTTATTAAAAGATTTATTTTTTGAAAATTTTAAATTTGGGAATAATCGGGTAACCGCTGCACATGGACAACAAGATCTGTGTCTTTTTCAAAAACGATTGCCACTTATAATTCCTTTAATCTGCAGTATTATCTAACGTGGATGGAAAGCACCCACTTTCTCCGACTCGCCGAGTCTCAAGAGAATTGATACCGCTTAACCCATTATTAATCTAGGATCTTAAATATTTATTCAAGTTGTTTATTATATGTATTTGCATGTTTGTATTTCTCAAGAGGGTTTATCTAAAATGTTTTAATTTTTAAAAATAAACCTCAAGGATGTTTTTGATAAAAAAACATGTTAATTAAAATATCAAGAGTTTTTATAAAAATGTATTTTAGATTTAGTGGTATTTTAGTGATAAAACCTAGTTTTTAAAAGTTTATGTTATTTTTATAAAAAATCTATCTTTTGGAAATTTGAGGGTATCTTCTTAAAAACTTTAATATTTTCATTTTAGAGTATTTATCTAATTTTCACAAATTTGTTTTTCTTTAGAATTACAACATATGTTTCAAATTATTTGCAATTTGTTTAACTTTGTTTTAAAATATCGAATTTTCTTTAAAACCGTATTTTATTCCTTTCAAGACCGGATTCTCCGTGGGGAGTTCTGCATCTTACTCTACTATTCCAAAGATATACGATAATCCACACTATCCACAAACGGGTTCCCTAACGAGAGCTGTAGAGGCGTATTTGAAGATGAAAATAATGATAAACCCGTATTTTTTAAATTTGAAGGTATTTTAATGAAATACCTTTCTTTACCAATTGATTGATGCAATTTGTTGCACATTTTTATATCACATTTATCGTTTACATTTCATATTTTATACTACTTTAGGTGTTCTTATCATTACATACATATTACAAGACTTAATTGCAAAAGGACGGAAAAGAGCGCTAAAATGAAGATCACGTGCGTGGAATGTACTTCATGGAGATAAAAAAACTGAAGAACAATTATCATAATTGAAACAAACTTTGGGAATCTCAACATAAAATAACAGAAGGTGTAACCATAGTCACATATTTCGCGAATTATTCGCCGAATTCGCGAATAATTTGCGAATTTTTGATCAAACGAATTATTCGCCGAATTATTCGCCATTGCCGAACTGGCCGAATAATTCGCGAATTATTCGCGAATAATTCCCGAATTATTCCCGAATTATGTGAAAAAACAGCGAATAATTCAAAAAACTGCAAATAATTCACAAAATCAAAACCTAGCGTCTCATATATTAATTTATTGCTCGAAATCCTTCCCGAACATTTCCCGAACACTTACCGAATCTTTCCCGAATACCTGCCGATTTTTTCCGAATAGTTCTCCGAATCCGAATTTTCGACCTCGCCGAATTATTCCCGAACGGCGAATTTGTGACTATGGGTGTAACAAACTGCTTACGTGCGTGCAATGGAAATCAACCGGAGCTGAATCAAAATTCGAGAACAAATTAGCAGTTTTGGAACAAACTCTGGAAATATAGAGATTACACCAAATTTTATGGAGGAAGCCAGAAACTGTCAGGCCCTAAAATTTCGGCCGAAATGCCCATTCTAAAAGATTCGGCTGGTTTTCTGAAGCATATCAGGTCCAGATTTTTAGCGACGATTCGTATTTTTTAATTATTCTATATATTTTGTTACATGTCTCACAAAAGACTATAAAAACTCCTGTATAGATTAGGGTTGGAGATCTTCTCTTCCATAGCATTCAAATGTAAGGGTTTTCAAAGAGAAGAGATCAAGTCAATTGTAAGTTCTCTTATAATCATTAATAAAGATTTAGTTTTTATTTATATCATGAATAACTAATTATTTTTCTTGGATTTTGTATTTGCTTTCATTTTATGGTTGAATGTTTTATCTCTTCTTATTCTTGTGCTTGATGATGAATTTATTTTAATTCCTTTTTTTTAAGTTTTCATCATATGAACTAGATTTTAATAAGGATAATTGACAATTTGAATGGATTTAGGGATAGGTGATACACCTAAGAACTAATTAGGATGATAAAAGTTTGACAAACTAGAATCCTAATTAGGGAATGTAAAGATATGGTTTTAATTAAAATAAATTCAACCAAGGTCATTATTTTTAATAACCTAAAACTAAGTTTTTAATATGGTATCTAGATGATCTTTTATAATTGACAGGGTATTGTTAATTATGTTAATATAACCTATACTTTTATTTAAAGTAATAGAAAACATATTAGAAATAGATAAAGAAAAGACGTGGTATTTTTTAAACCAACCATAGAAAGATAGCAATACAAAAACTCTAGATTCTTCTCTTTATAAAAACCCACCTTTCTTTTTAATTGCTTTTAATATTTGCACTTTTTAATTCTTAATTAAGTAGTTCTTAATTCAACTCTCTCTTTTTAAAACTTGCATTTAAATTAGTTAAATACACCTCTCTGTGGATCGACCCGTAAACGCATTACTACGACAACGGTGCGCTTGCGGTATTTAATTTATAACAAACACCAATAACGTTACAAATATATGTTCGTGCTATAATTTCTATGTGTGTGTAGGGGGGTGGGGTAGGTCATTACGCCGTGCATGATATCATCTAAAATATTAACATTAGCAACCGATTTATGTTAAAATAGAAGTTATATAAAACTTGCATATGTGAATAAAACTATCATGAAAAGAATCAAAAAAAAATACTGGTTGCATGTTATAGTAGTACTTGATATGTGACAATTCCAAGGAATTGATAAGCAAGTTAAAACTACAAGTTTTGTTCCAAGCAATGTTTAATGATGAAGTGATCTTTGATATAAAGAAAAAAAATAATTTAAACATGAGATATATGGCTGTAGTTCCAATTAGTAGGGTGTTTGATGACGTAGTTAAAGATTTGATTCAAAGGAAGAAGAGGAGGAGGAGGGGAGACTTACGGGTTGTAATAACCGGTATTTGCCGTACGATCTATTTCATGTTTTAATAAAATTTCTTTTGATAAGTTTCCTAAATATTTTCCCTATTTCCTATTTAATTTTCTCCAATATTTCCTATGAATATTTCTCCTATATTTCTCTAATTGTTATTATTCCTAATTCTATAACCTTAACTCAATTTATTTTCTATCCAAACCCTAACTAATTCCCAACCCCGGCCCATTCTTCTCTCTCTTCCTCTTTCTTTTTCCTCCATGGCCATGTTCACCGCCGAAAGACATGGACGAACTAGGATAGATCGTCTTGTCTGAATTTAAGGGCAGATGCTATTTTAGAAGGAGTTATTGGTTGTCGGGATCCGCCACCTCTCTGAAAACGTTGAGGAATTACAACGACATATATCAGAGATGTGGAAAGATGTACCCTTGAACCAAATCTCGTATTTGAGGGGAAAAAGGTTGTAGTGGTCCTAAGAATCGTTAGTTATATTTGAAACTAAGATTACTTTAGGGGATATGGGGTGAATATCATTTTGGATATCATCAATGAGAGATCATTAGTCATATTTGAGACTAAGATCAGTTTGGGAAATCATGAGCAATATGTGCTTGGTTGATTCAAATCAAAGAGGTTTAACCTCAGGAAATTCAGCCTATTTGGGCTGAGATTGGGTTTCTATACTACCCAGTAGTGTTAAACACTAATATATGCAGCGATCACGTGTATTTCACACGGGGTGCTGGAATAGTGCTGAGCACTAATCTTTTCTGGCACTCACGTGTGTTTTTCATGCGAGGCGCTACTATAGTGCTAAGCACTAATCTTCTTTGGCGCTCACATGTAAGACATGTGAGGTGCTCAGATATGGGCGCTGTCCAATCAATGGTAAGCACTTTAGTCATTTTGACTGAATATAGAGTGCTAAGCACTTTTCATGGCACTCACGTGGGAAGCGCGTGAGTGCTGAGCATTCATTTCGGGCTTTGTTTGCTTACCCTCCCTTTTTTGACATAAGTGCTAAGCACTTGGTTATAGCTCACGTGTGAAGCACCTGAGACGCCAGATTTTGGGTTTCCTAGAGTGTTTCACGTGTATTTCACATGATTGCTTTATTTTGAGGTGTTGGGCTAATCTATTTGGTGGCTGCCTAATCAACACAAAGGAGTTTTTCTTTGCTCTTTGGGCGCTCACGTGGGAAGCACGTGAGGCGTTTTAGTTTTTCTTTTGTTTGTTTTAAACACTCACGTGGGAACACGTGAGGCACTATAATAGTTCTAAGCACTAATTTTAGTCACGTGTGTTTCACGTGAGACGCTAAGTTCTTCTTGTTTTTAGAGATATTAATCTCTGTTAATGAAATTTTAGTCATTGATGATCATCAAGATTTCTGTTTTGAAGATCTTAGATCATCATCATTATTTTTATTGGAGAACTAAGCTCTTCTTTTATTTTTATAAGAACTAAGTTCTTTATGTAGGGTTAAACCTTAATTTCGGGGGAATTAAATTCCCAGAACATATGTTCTTTTTCTTTTTCTTTCTTTTTCTTTTTAACCTAATTCTTTTCCCTAAATTTTGAGTCTAAAGAACAGAATCTCCCTGATGAGAATTATTCTCAACTTGTGGGGAGATTTTCTTTTGCAAACCTCAAACCAGAGGAAGAACTAAGTTCTTGTATGACGGGTTAAACCCTTATATCTATTATACTAAGCGAGAGGGATAATTTTAATCTCTCCTTTGTTATTTACCTAGAGTGTTTTGAAGGATGAATGTCTTCTTTCTTTGAGAATTAAATTCTCTGTTCTCTCAAGTGCTCACTGTATTTTGCTAGGAGCTTATAGGGTTTTTTCCCCCTTTTTGAGACTTGAAGTCTCGGGTCCTCTATATAGTGAAGGCAAGTTTGTTAATTAATTTTGAGAAAATCTCTCATTGAGAGATTCCAATTGAATTAATTGGACTCAAAATTGATTTGGGAAATTTTACCCACCGTTGGATTGTTGATCCAAGTATTTCTGTCTTACAGAATATATTTTCTTGTTTTAATAAGATCGAGAGAATATTCTCCCATATATAGAATAAAATTCTATTGAACGGTGATATTTTTATCACCATTGGATTTTTAATCCAAGGGTGCTCACAATATTTCTTTATTTAGAAAGATATAGGAAATATTTTCCATCTTATTGGATTTTTGATCCACCAACTTTCTGTTTAACAGAAAATATCCTTCCGAATAGAATTTAATTCTATACTTAATCAGCATTAGATTTTTGATCCAACGGTTCCGTGTTTAGCAAAGAGGATCTTTCTCGAGTAGAATTTAATTCTACGTAAGGAGGTGCCCTCACATGTTTAATACGTGAGGCTTATTTAGCTTCTCTAATTTGGCGCTCATATGCCTTGCATATGGGCGCTCACGCGTTTAACACGTGAGGCCAATTTGGCCTTTAGCTGTTTGACTGCAGCACCTATATGCTTGCATATAAGCGCTCACATGTTTAACACATGAGGGTTATTTAGCCTATTAGTTATTTGATTGCAGCGCCTATATGCTCTGCATATAGGCGCTCATGTGTTTAACACGTGAGGTTTGAGGTGTGGGGAATTTTCTCCCTTTTTTCTATTTTTATGAGGGAACAGGCCCGGCCCACGACCTCAGCCCCCAGCCCGACCCCCTCTCTCTTTCTTCCTTCTCTTTTCTTTCTCTCTCCCCAACGTCCTCCCTCTTTACCACAACTAGCTTCCTACGACCTGTGCTCCCCCACGACCTCATCCTCGCCCCAACGTCCCCGCGACCTCCGCGACCTCCGCGACCACCTCCTTCATCTTCTCAACTGCTCATTCACACTTTCTCTATCTCATTCTCTCTTACTCCCTCTCCCTCTCAAAACTCACCAACCCACTGCAAACTCCACCACTGACCTCCAGCAACGCCGCCGATCTCTTCCTCATCACCAGTACCACCTTTCTCAACCACTACCAAGCACCTACCTCCTTGGCCTCCTCTCCTCACCATTGCACTCGAGCTCCTCCGCTGCACCTCATCGATGCCAACGAGTCTCCGGTTACCCACCAAACACCCTCTGCTCCTTCTCGACCACATCACCACCGTCCTCACTCCACACCACCAACACCTCAACCGCTCCTCGAACCCAACTTCAAAAACCCAAGCAAACCTTCTAGTCGCCGTCGAGAACTCCATTGCCGTTACCGCCTGCAACAACCCCCACCGCCTCCTTCAGCGCCTCCATCTCCTCTCGCTGCTAGCTCTGACAACCATCAATCTCCTCCCCTCTAGCTGCTACTGAAGCCATAGCCACCATCGCTGGCACCTCCCCTTGCCACCTACGATGAACCCCTCACCGAAAACCTCCACTTCCTCATCGACCACCCCCTCAAGCTCCCTCTAGCCTTCTCAACCTAACCCACCACAAATAGTCCTCCCGAACTCCTCAACCCACTGCAACCCATCGCCTATAGTATTCTCGTCATCAATTCCTCCTTGCCGCTGCCACCGTGCTACAACCACGCCAGCTCTGCGCCATCGCAGCACTTGCACCGTGCCACGATCGTGCCTCCGTTGTGCCAGGCCCTCATGCCCACTTCCCTGAACCAGCGTGCCCACTTCAAGCCGCCCTCATACCCACCTCCGTGCCATATCGTGCCCTACACCAGTGTCACATCGTGCCCTACACCGGTGTCACATCATGCCCGCTTCATGTCCGACCCATGCCCATCACCGTGCCCTCTTCATGCCACGACAACACTCACCCTGTGCCCAGCACCACACCACCTACATGCCTACTCCCGTGTCGCACCATGCCACACCCATACCACGCACCGAGCCAAGACCGTGCCCAGTACCGTGTCACGCTCGTTTCATCACCATACCTACTACCATATCACGCCCGCATCGCCACTGCGTCCAGTACCGGATCACCACGCATCACGCATGCGCCACGCACCGTGTCCAGCATCACGCTGTCTCGTGTGTCGAGGTGAACCCTGCATGTTGAGTCGCTTCTATTCACCGCCAAAAGCCAGAAAGACAAACGTCTTGCCTGAATTTGGGGGCAGATGCTATTTGATTTTATCCGTCCACCTCTCCGAAGATGCCAAGTTGATTTATGGCACCGTATATCGGAGGTTTAGACGGATGCGGCCGTTGTAGTAGACTTCGTCAGATTCCCCCTCATTGTGAGGGGTTTTTGATTGTGGGGACGATCTTCCCTGCAGGCACAATCCCTTGCAGTTAATTACGCTACTGTATCGCGGCAACCACTTTCTCCTTCTCCAGATGGTCCCTTCGTGTCGTGTGTGTTTGTTTGTTTTGTTTTTGGTTGCCCGTGGATCGTATACGGAGACTAATTTATGTTGTCGCCCGTAGGACGGGGATTAGTCCAAATCCGTATTTTCCTAGATTTGGTTTTGGGTTGGGTTTAAGGATCGTTAATCTCATTTGAGACTAAGATCAACTTAAACGTTTGTTAAGGATACATTAGTCTAATTTTAGACTAAGATCTACTTAACAGGATCATTTAGATCTAACAAAAGAGCGTTTGGGCTCTATTGTTTTAGTTTAGGGACATTGCGGTCCATAAGTTTAAGGACGTCATATTCCGCTGAGTTTAAAGACATCATAGTCTGTAAAGTTTAAAGACATCATAGTCTATGAGTTTAAGGACCGTTCCCCGCCGAAAACAGAGACGCGACCGCGTAGGTCCGTCTTGCCAGAATTTCGAGGGCAGATGCTATTTGGTGCTATCCGTCCTCCTTTCCGAAGATGCCAAGTTGATTTATGACACCATGTATCGAAGGTTTAAACGGATGCAGCCGATGTAGCAGATTTCGTCAGATTCCCTCTCCTTTGAGGGTTTTTTTTATTGTGGGGACGCTCTTCCCTGCAGGCGCAAGCCCCTGTAGTTAATTACGCTACCGCATAGCGGTAACCACTTTCTCTTTCTCCAGATGGTCACTTCGTGTCGTGGGTGTTTGTTTTGTTTTTGGTTGCCCGTGGATTGTATACGGAGACTAATTTATGTTGTCACCCGTAGGGCATGGATTAGTCCAAATCCGTATCTTCTTAGATTTGGGTTTGGGGTTGGGTTTAAGGATACGTTAGTTTCATTTGAGACTAAGATCAACTTAAACTTTTGTTAAGGATACGTTAGTCTAATTTTCGACTAAGATCAACTTAACGGGATCGTTTAGATCCAACAAAAAAGCATTTGGGCTCTATTGTTTAGTTTAGGGACTTTACAGTACATTGTTAGTTTAAGGACGTTACGGTCCAAGGTTAGGGACATCATAGTCCATGGGCTTAAGGACCCCACAGTCCAAGGTTAGGGACATCATAGTCCATGGGTTTAAGGACCCCGCGGTCCAAGGTTAAGGACATCATAGTCCATAGGTTTAAGGACCCCACAGTCCAAGGTTAAGGACATCATAGTCCATGGAATGTATGGTTGTCGGGACCCGTCACCTCTATGAAGACGTTGAAGGATTACAACAACAAATATCAGAGAAGTGAAGAGATGTACCCTTGAGCCAATTTTGGTTGGGAGATCTGTAGTCCAATTAGGACTAAGATCTGAGATTTATGAGCATATGGGCTCAGTTAATCTGAATGAGGGATTAATGGCCAACTTGGGTTCGCCCCACTCAGTTAAATGTTAAACATTTGACAATGCTGAGCATTGATTTTGAGTTCTGACAATGTTTTTTTCTTTTATTGAATGCTGAGCATTCATCATAGCTCTAGGCTTTACTTATAGAACAATTTATGTTCTTTCAGCGTACACGTGAGGAGCACGTGGCGCGCTTGGCGCTGAGCGCCAGACCATGAGCCTGAAGCGCTAGTTTATGAGTGCAAAGCGCTATTTGTTCAGTGGTGCACACGTGAGGAGCATGTGGTGCGATCGGCGCTGAGCGCCAGTCCATGAGCGCAAAGCGCTATTTTATGAGCGCAAAGCACTATCTGTTTAATGGTGCACACGTGAGGAGCACGTGGTGCGCTTGGCGCTTTGCGCCAGTCAAAGAGCGCAGAAGCGCATATGATTAATTTTATGATCTGAGAAATAAATTCTCGTTTAGACGAGACTTTGTCTCAAGATTCTATGAACAAAGTTCTTATTTTATAGGAGATGTTTCAATCTCTTATTTTGGGTGAAAGGCTTTGCCTTTATGAATCTGTGATACTAAGAGAATTGAATTATTCTCCCCCCTCTTATAATGAGATACTATGATCTCTTTGTGAAAGAACTTGGTCTTGTAGATCTATGATCTTAAAGAAAGAAGTGAATTCTTCTTTTTGTCATGACCCAAGATAGCACGTGACTGGCCCTTGAATCATATGAAGTCTATAGGACCTCATCTAATTCAAGTAAGGCAAAAGCCCAGAAATCTAAAACCATTTTAAATAATAGATGAAGGAAAACTAGTTTTAAAGAAGTGAAGAAAACATGTTTTAAAAACAAGGTTTTTAAATAAGTAAGCCGAATATCCATTTTAAATCCTCAATGTCATTTCTGAAAATTTCGGCAGAGTTCCCTTTGTAAATACTGGCCCCAAACGGGGTACAACATGAATAATATATATATAATGATAAAAAGCATCCCCAAGCGGGAGCTAGCTCTTCGTCAATCGACGGTCACAACCACGCAAACAATATAATATACAACGCCGAAGGGCGAGGATCAAAACTGAAAAGGAAACTCAAATCAACATGAAAACCCATGATAATACAACGCGCGACTCTAAGGTCGAAAGAATATACAGCTGGTCTCTAAGTCAAATACATATACATGTCTGGTTGATGGAGTTTTCCTAGATACAACTGAATATAAATAAATGTATAATGGTGGTCACGATGCAAGTGAACCCACCTACCAAAGCAAATCATCCGGAAGGAAACCAGTGTGCCAGCAAAGCCGCAACAAAACCTGTACGGCAAAACCTGCAAGAAACTATGGCACAACGGGGGTGAGTTGCCAACTCGTGAATACACCACAGAGCAGAAATCGTATGTATGACTAAATCCTAGGTCAAACGATCAAGAATATATATATATATATATATATATATATATCCTCAATATGATAAAGTATGAAGCATAATAAAAAGGCAAAGATAAACATCTAAATATAAGTGTAATCCTATGCTCGTGTCAGTGTCTCAGGTAGCAAAATATCGTAAATATGAGATATGAATGCGGTAAAATGAAAACAGAAGATATCATGAATGAGAAAACTGTTTTCTTAATATAGTGAGATTTTTTGAATAAACATTCAAGTATCATCAATGAAATCATCAGAAAATCAGTGTCAAGCATCGACACAAAAATATATATCTCAATATCCCAATATCAAGTAAATATCATATATCATGTATCCAATATGTATGCAACATTCATGAAGGTACTCTATCAGGTACTACTAATACATGGAGCAATAGATACAAAAGGTACTATATCATGTACTACTAATACATGAAGCAATGCATATAAAATAAATGCGGAGTATGGAATAAAAAATGCTATCCACACATCGGGCACATAGTCCCCTCACATCGACCATATAGGCCCCTCACATCGACCATATAGGCCCCTCACATCGACCATATAGGCCCCGAGCACATAGGCCCCTCTCATATCGACCATATAAGCCCCTCACATCGAGCACATAGGCCCCGAGCACATAGGCCCCTCTCATATCGACCATATAGGCCCTTCATATCGAGCACATAGGCCCCGAGCACATATAATGAATAAGTGTATTTGCATAGATCATCATGATGATATATTATGTAGGTGTATATATATATCAGCGTCCCATACCACTAATATATATATACGATGGGTATACATATATATTTCAGCGTCCCATACCACTGATATATATACGCAGGGGTAAAAAAATCCAGAAAATATCATATGAAACCATATCGCAATGCGAAATCCATGAATTATAATATATGCAATGTGAAACAGTAATATGAGCATGTAACTGTGTAAAGGTATATGTGTAAGCATATAGGTATACAGGTATGCTATATGTCATATGCACAAAGGAATATGAATCAATAACATATAAGCATGCAATGCAGTGTGAACAGTAGAATAAATGGTAAATGAATAATAATGCAGCAATAAAGAAATATACATTCCTATATACGAGTCATGCAGTTTTTGGTATTTGAAAGTTGCATGAATCGTGGTGTTTAGAAAATAAGGCTACGGTGTTTTTTATGAAAAAGTACATCCTTTGAAAATATCCGTAGTATCCCTTGGCATGTCCTTAAAATACCCACGATTCGTTAGTTTTTGAAATAGGTATGACTCGAGTCTAGTCTAATATCTACAAGTAACTACAGATTTAACTAATAAACTAATCGGAAGGGTATGGAAACCACCTAAATCTGAGTCGATATATATATACATATAATAGTCGGTGATCCCGCCTCAATAGTATCACGTACGATACAATATATCATATGATATCCCGGAGTCATGAGTGCGGATCTATCATTAATATAAAGCTCGTACGGTACATTCATCGTACGGCATCCCAAATCTGGGTACGGGTCAATATCACATTCATTTCATCAATTATCTGGTATCCTTATCATCATATCTCATGATCTGGGGTAATGATCTAAGTCTAGTACAAACCGACACCATCTATATAGATATATGTGCGTGTATGAAAACACGCCTAAAGGCCCGCTAAAATCTCACGTCGTTTCCCATAATACGAACCACATCAATATCACCGATCTCACGGCACTATGCCCAATCTCATCGAATCATCTCCGAATATCATCCACTATCCTCATCATCCAGGTATAAGTATAACAAGTAAGCATGTGTGTGCGTGTGGGTGTAAACCTATTCTAGGGTTCGCAACTAGGAAACTATACTAGTTTACTTCTAAATCCTAATCTAACCATAGTACATCTAATCACATCTTGAATATCCATGTCACACCTAACTCTATCTTACATATATATATAGTATACTAAACATCGAACTGCGGGGGTGCTATACGCCATCCACCCGACTTCCCCCGTAGATATAATCTACTCACTTTGCATCTTGCGTGTCGGTGTCGATGTCGCCTTCATCTTCTTCATCATATGAAACCCTCGTGAAGGTACCTATAAAGATAACACAATCGCAAATGCACATTAAAATCACATCGGAAAACCAAACGACACGCTAAGGCTTATAGGTTAGAACCTATGCACTACGCTTCCAAAGCTACCAAACAACCCTCGATATCGTCATACAAACGTCAAGTGATCGAGGTAAAACACAAATACGCAAATCCAGAATTCAAAATACGAGAAACGAAACCTGAATCAAAACAGCAACTATTGAAAAAGGTCCCAGATTTTACCCTAGGTCAAATTGGTTAATTTTGCATATGCCAAGGGTTTAGTTTACTGGAGATAAAGCCCTGAAACAAAAACGAACCATTTCCTCACTGCTCTGGCCGCAAATTGCGGCCAGAAAGAATAAATTTGCTGCCTGAATTGGGAGATAGGGGCTAGGGTTTTGGTGGTACACTCCAGATTGCCTGCACATCACTCTGTGTTTGCAAAATAATTTTCAGAGGTTCCGGGTGTTAGCAGATTTTAAAACACACTCACAGAATTCACAATTCTTCCGATATCGGGTTTTCTAAATCCGTATTCCGGGGTTCTAGTCTCTGGTTTAGGTCTGAATTCTAGCACTAGGGGGTTTGTGTGGCTTCTACTGAGCTCAATTTCACATCACAACTCTTAATTTCCTTTAACCCTAACTAGAATTTTCAAAGTTCACCCAAACCACACAATATCGGTTCTAATCTAACATGGGGGTAAAAACAATGGAAATACTAAGCTATAGGTTCAGAAAATACCTCATTTGGCAACTCAAGAATTTTCTTGAGTTGCCCCAAGTGTCCAAAATGTAAGCTTTCTTGGTCCAATGTGTTGCTAGTGAGCTCATGCACAATTTTTTTGAAAAGGAGATAGGGTTTTGGGGTGTTTTTCATGGAGTTTGAGAGGGTTGAAGAGGGGGAGTGAGTGAGGCAGCAGCAGCAGTAGCAAGAGAGGGAGGGGAGAGGAAATGAGTGAAGAATGAAGAGGGAATGGCCAAGTCAAAGTAATCCTCACATTTCTCTCTCTCATCCATACCCATTATTCTAATGTTTTCTTTTTCTTTTCTAATTTCTTTTTCTCATTCTCTTTAATTTACAACCATGCAAGAATCATGAAGAATGCCATGATAAGAAAAATGTAACAAGTGAAAAAAAGACTTGTGCATGTTTTGCACAAAACACGCTTAAAACCCGATTAGCGATTTTTAATCGCGATTAGCATTAAATTGGTGTCAAATAAATCGTAAAACTTCATAATTTGCATAAATCCAATAAAGCACCCTCATTTTAGTAATTTCCATAATTTTCTAAATTTTTCCCAATTTATCGGTATTTAATTATACCGAAATATTAAAATATTCAATATAATATTATTTAATTATAAAATTTCCCAAAGATAATATTTTATTTTTCTGAAATGTTACAATCTTCGCCCCTTAAAGAAATTCGGTCCCCGAATTTAAATTTAAACCCCTCAATGCTAAAACATTTCAGTAAAAAGTCCAAGTCGTCGGGGTTCCGAAATCATCAATACATAAAGCGCATCATAGCGCAATGCATGCGCATGAACAATAAGCAGATAACTCGAAAAAAAAACTCCGTCAAGTATCCCGCAATCATCGGAGTCATGGTAAAGACCCAAATGTCAAATCTAAACAAAACCAATATGATATACATCAAAATTATACATGTAGACATCAAATCTATACATGTAAATATCTGAAGGAATTGCATGCCAAACCTTTCATGTTGCTGTGCTATGCGCGTATTGCAGCATAGTGGCGAATGTCTATTGCAAGAAAATAGCTATATAAATACTTATCCTTTGTTTAATATGTACGTCCCGCCGTTTTGGAAACAATTTAGAAGGGTTTCCTTGTTTTAAACGTGTCGTGTCATATCAGACACGTAGGTAAATACTGAGACTATAGCTCTCTTTTTAGAAATCACTTCGATAACTACCAATGCATGCAAAAATATATCCAGGTACTGTCCTCTGACTAGTCCTGCTCAGTACGAAAACAAATAGCAAATATCATAAAAACGTACTGCTCCATAAGAAATCAATCCCAATTGTGCATAAGAATGCTACGTGCGTCTGGTGCGCACGGAAATCAAAATCCATATATGTGCCATACATGTGAATAGAAACAACATTTAAGTGCAACGGGTGTGCACGAAACATCTGCCAAGGGCAACGGGCGTGCCTGACAGCAACATCAGGTGCATATGACATGCACGAAGAATCCCGATTTAGTGCATCGGGTGTGTACCAAAATCGCATCCATAACATGCACCCAACATGCGCGAAAATCCAAATCGGTGCATCCATCATGCACGAAATCATGAAATCAACATCAAAATCAGAATCGAAATCGACGGTATACAATACAGCTCAATCCAGATCAGGTATACCGCGGTATATAATCTCACAATCATATGCATCAGCGTGCACAAATCAAATCAAAACACTAAAAGTGTATGAAAACTATGCTGGAAGCATAAATCAAATCACAGACATAAAATAGGCATGAAATCACAATCAATACCTCAAGCGTAATAACTATGCACAAAATATGAATACCTAGTAGGTGCAACCATGGTGTACGAAAACAAATATCATGAAACTCGGTCATCAAGACTAAATCATGCGAATAAGTCACCCAAAATACCGAAATCCAAGATGACGGATACGTGATAATCGAATCACCAAATCACAAATCATAAATACCGTCGTCGTTATGTCCTCCCTCAAGGCTGAGAAGGTGTCGGTGCATCCAATGCTAGCAGAGCAAGATATCTACTTGCCTTCTGTTCATGGTCAGGCGCCTGATGCTTTTAGGCTCTTGTCTCTCACTGTGCATTGCTAGATATATAGCTCCTCGGCTCAACGGCCCAATATGGAATGACGACGGAAACAGCCCCGCTCTGGTACATCCTCTACAGATTTCTGGCTAACTATCTCGTCGACGATGCCGAACTTTGGCCTGCTGGGTGTGCGCAATATGACCGCTCCTGGGTCCAAATCTTCTCGTATAGTATTCCAGAAAGGTCCCGTCGAACTCTTTCTCAAATCTCTTTTCTGCCGAATTGCCCGGAAGTTACCACTCTGTACTAAATCTATTTCTTGTTCCGGAATGGCTGCATACTCATCGCGACTCCTTCTGGAAGGTATATCCACATACAACGCCCCTACATGCGTATCGCATCTCTGATGTCAGTGGAGTGGAACATCATCCTGTCGAAATCTCAAGCGAACTCTTTACTCCACTCAGTTCCAATGTCGACTGATTCGGACTCGTCTTCTCGTGGCTGCATGGACTGCGCTCTAACGGCTATACTCATATCTGGAGTCTCCCAAGCAATGTATCCCATCACATGATATCCGAATGATGTCGAACCATTCGATCGATTTGTCAAAACCTCATAATCCCCAAGTGATCAACATCTTAAGTATAGTTTAATAGTATTCCAGTACATGCCACAGCACCTGTGGACCAACCGTAGAAGGGCAAACCCAGGCCTCACAAATGGCACCGCTAAACTGCCGTAAACCCTAAGGTTCGAAGGCGTTCCATGGTCATTACGTCGAGTTAGGGTTTCATTCTTCTAGAGGGTCCATAGCATTACTTGCATTGTCTTCCGAATACTTTAAACTTGGAAATGGGTTCCTGACATTCGACCGTCTCTATCGACTACCAACGAACCTGCGTGAAGTCGTCTCTAACTGGAATCAATCAATCTGATGACCTCGCATCAGGGTAAGCGAACGAACTACATGTCCTAGTCATTCATCCTCGGGTGACTAGCGACCTTCCATCATATCTCTAAGTATATACTCATGCCGCAGTAGCTCCAACATCTGGGCGATATCTCGTCATTTGCAGCAGCAACTGGCTCATTCGTCTGTACGCTGAACAGCGCCTCAATCATCATGAATAAGCGATATATCAATGGTCATCACATTCTGCCTGGCCTCTAGCAGTGGCCCAATCCTCTGGTGCTGATCTGCACGTCCGAGTAATCTCGTAAAAGTGATCCGTCAAACGCTCATGGCGCGAAAACACAATGAAACGACATTGCTCTATGCAATCGTATGTCCCTGGAATCACGCCCTGGTCAGTCCTCGTCCGTGACGAGCTCATGATGATGTAACTCTAGCCGTAGCTCTCTCTGCCCG
Organism: Agapanthus africanus; assembly: GCA_030015575.1. Lineage (NCBI taxonomy): Eukaryota > Viridiplantae > Streptophyta > Magnoliopsida > Asparagales > Amaryllidaceae > Agapanthus > Agapanthus africanus. Next base: position 560,031,493 of record JASDDO010000031.1, read on the forward strand.
TGTAATCGTGGCAGCAAAATCATAACCAATATCGATGATGATAGATCATAGGAATGAATATAATACTGTGCAAGGAAATGTACATCCTAAGGTTTCTTAAGCGGAGTGGCGTATCGTAAGTATGTCGCGGAACATACACACAGTACGTCACTCTCCTCAAGTCACCTACTCCATCAACCAAGGTCAACCTACGCGACGAAAGCTCGGGTCTAATACCCCCCCGACTAAGTCTAAGTTCCGTAAGGTCAAGCCTAAGTTCCGTATATATATAGACGCTCTAGGCTCCGTATAGTCAAACTTAGACTCGAACCAAGGTTAACCTAGCGCTCAGATACCAACTTTATCACGACCTAAGATAGCATGCGACTGGCCCTTGAATCATATGAAGTCTATAGGACCCCATCTAATTCAAGTAAGCCAAAAGCCCAGAAATCTAAAACCATTTTAAATAATAGATGAAGGAAAACTAGTTTTAAAGAAGTGAAGAAAACATGTTTTAAAAACAAGGTTTTTAAATAAGTAAGCCGAATATGCATTTTAAATCCTCAATGTCATTTTTGAAAATTTCGGTAGAGTTCCCTTTGTAAATACTGGTCTCAAACGGGGTACAACATGAATAATATATATATAACGATAAAAGGCATCCCCAAGCGGGAGCTAGCTCTTCGTCAATCGACGGTCACAACCACACAAGCAATATAATATACAACACCGAAGGACGAGGATCAAAATTGAAAAGGAAACTCAAATCAACATGAAAACCCATGATAATACAACGCGCGACTCTAAGGTCGAAAGAATATACAACTGGTCTCTAAGTCAAATACATATACATGTCTGGTTGATGGAGTTTTTCAAGATACAACTGAATATAAATAAATGTACAATGGTGGTCACGATGCAAGTGAACCCACCTACCAAAGCAAATCATCCGGAAGGAAACCAGTGTGACAGCAAAGCCGCAACGAAACCTGTACGGCAAAACCTGTAAGAAACTGTGGCACAACAGGGGTGAGTTGCCAACTCGTGAATAGAAAACATCTCAGAGCAGAAATCGTATGTATGACTAAATCCTAGATCAAACGATCAGTAATATATATATATATTCTCAATATGATAAAGTATGAAGCATAACAAAAAGGCAAGGATAAACATCTAAACATAAGTGTAATCCTATGCTCGTGTCAGTGCCTCAGGTAGCAAAATATCGTAAATATGAGATATGAATGCGGTAAAATGAAAACAGAAGACATCATGAATGAGAAAACTGTTTTCTTAATATAGTGAGATATTTTGAATAAACATTCAAGTATCATCAATGAAATCATCAGAAAATCAGTGTCAAGCATCGACACAAAAATATATATCTCAATATCCCAATATCAAGTAAATATCATATATCATGTATCCAATATGTATGCAACATTCATGAAGGTACTCTATCAGGTACTACTAATACAAGGAGCAATAAATGACAATATGTATATGCAACAGTCATGAAAGGTACTCTAACAGATACTACTAATACATGAAGCAATGCATATAAAATAAATGCGGAGTTTGGAATAAAACATGCTATCCACACATCGACCATATAGGCCCCTCACATCGACCATATAAGCCCCACTCGTATCGAGCACATAGGCCCCGAGCACATAGGCCCTTCTCATATCGACCATATAGGCCCCTCACATCGAGCACATAGGCCCCTCTCATATCGACCATATAGGCCCCTCACGTCGAGCACATAGGCCCCTCTCATATCGACCATATAGGCCCCTCACATCGAGCACATAGGCCCCGGGCACATATAATGAATAAGTGTATTTGCATAGATCATCATGATGATATATTATGTAGGGGTGTGTGTGTGTATATATATATATATATATATATATATATATATATATATATATATATATATATATATATATATATCAGCGTCCCATACTACTAATATATATATACGATGGGTATACATATATATTTCAACGTCCTATACCACTGATATATATACGCAGGGGTAAAACAATCCAGAAAATATCATATGAAACCATATCGCAATGCTAAATCCATGAATTATAATATATGCAACGTGAAACAGTAATATGAGCATGTAACTGTGTAAAGGCATATGTGTAAGCATATAGGTATACAGGTATGCTATATGTCATATCCACAAAGGAATATGAATCAATAACATATAAGCATGCAATGCAGTGCGAACATGTCACGACCCGCAGGGTACGGAACGTGACTGGCACTTAAGTTTACGAAACGTCTCAAGACGTCCGTAAAATAAGTAAGCTAAAGCCCAGAAACCAAAACCAAATAAGCAAAAGAGTGAAGGAAAACCAATCAATTGAAAGCGAGTTTATCAAATAAGTCATATAAAACTTTTTTAAAAACAATATCAATTTTTCCGAAAATTTCGGCAGAGTCTCCTTTATAAATACTGGCCCCTAAAATAGGTACAACAAGAATAGATATAAATACAATAATAAGGCATCCCCAAGCGGGAGCTAGCTCTTCGCCACAAGGCGGTCACAAATCCGACACAATATAAAACAACAACATGCAAAATAATTATAAAGAAGCATAAGAAAAACCGCATGTTGGCTCAAGTGAGCTCGACCCCAAAATACAGCATAAAAAGTCCACAAATCTCACAGTCTCATCTCTAGGTCAATATACAACAATACTGGTAGATACAGTAGATGGAGTATTCTAGATACGAAGAATATACAATGTGGTACAAAAATAACAATACAACCCACCTACGAGCAAAAACCTCGAGTCCTGGCAAGAGAAGCAAAAGAGGCGGTGCGCCCGCCGCTACTGTGCTGACGGAGCAGACCTGCAAAAGACTGTGGCATAACGGGGGTGAGTTGCCAACTCGTGAGTAATAAATAATATCTATAGAGGCTATCGCAAGTATGCACACAAGCATCCTAGTATCTATAATACAGGTATGGCAGGACATAATAGCAGGTATGTATGCAATATGAATATACTAGCAGGTATGAATGCAATGTGAATCAACTCGTGATCTGAATGTGTAAGTATAAGAAATCATGTTTTTCCTTTAGGAATCTCTTTTGAAATACCAGCATAATACCAATAGAATCAACAAGAACCTGTGTCCAGTAACGACACCTCAAAACTATCACAAATCTCATATATCCAAGTCATAGTATCATTGGCCTCAGCCATCCGGCTGACCCATCTCAATATCAATATCTCATCATCTCGCGGCCACGGTCGGTATCCTCTGGATATCCGTCGTGCCAAACAGTCACCGGTACGTAATCCGTCCCCTGCCAGGCTCATCGTCAGCAACACGAGCTTCTTGCCCCGGGATACCTTACCGGGCCCACCATGTACCCGAGAAGGTTCATCCAACTCCTCGAAACGGGTCTCGAAAACCACAGCAAACTCATGGTGGACGACACTTACATCACTAGAAAACCGCAATTTACATATTTTAAAAAAAGTAATAAGTTTAGGAATTTTTGTGGCTTTCCTCCGAAATCTAGAAATATCATAAAATCTCAAGAAATCCTCATAAGTGCATATGTCAATGATGATGAATGCATATGGTATCAATAATCAAGTTGTGATGTATGATTAATAGACTAGGCAGGAATAAATAATATGATGAGGTACATGCACATGAATAGCAATCCTACGATTTCATTTTAAGGAATTAAAGGCAATAGCACAGGTTTAAGCATCAATTATAGTAAAAGGTTTCAAACTGTAGATTATCTAGTGTGGTGGCATGGCAATTACTAGGGCGTGTGTGTAAGCATGAATAGTGCTCGTGCTGCATATAAAAACCCTGGCAATGGTGCAGGTGTCCTATAGAATGGGTTCGCATATGTAGGTCAAATAAGGTATGGATGTAGTTACTAACATCACTAAAATCTTAACTACTTAAACTATCGGGAGACTTGCGCCCTCCAAACGATAGTCCCCCGTAGATGTTAAATCTACTCACTGGAATCCCTAGCTAGCTACGTCCAATCACCGCTTTCCCTTTTCGTGCCGCGTCTGACGTCTCTGCGACCGAACCTGGAATTTACATCAATACAAACATAAGGTTATATATCAAGAATGATGCAAATGCCAAACGAAAATATTAATGTTCACGAGTTAGGCACAACGTGCACAAGGTGCACGGAACACACAAGAAAATCGCAAAACTAACTAGAATCGTCGTTTTGGGCGCCCGGCAAAGCTAAAACCCGATAAAATAAAAAAATCCGCATTCACACACCCTAAAAGTCATAGGAGATTCCAATACAATCATCAAGATATCACAAATAATTCAACACATAATTTTATAAAAAAAAACTAGTAAGCATTTGCATTCCAAAATTGGTGCAAACACCGTCGCATTGCGACAAAAAAAACTACTATCAAGCTTGAACAACCAACCACACTGCAAGCAATCTACAACCCTCACAAAACCCACATTTAATGCTTCAAATCCCATTTTTTTCCATAACAAAACCTTTCTTGATTTTTCATAACTAACAAAATCCAACTCAAACTATACATAAAACCCTAAATTAACACTAATTTGAAGTCCAATAAGCAAGTTAAACCCTTAGATTTGGTTTGTATAAAACACTAGATAGCAAAATAGAATAATTAAATTAATAATGGTTTCTAAAACCCTAGTTTAACTCAAACCATTCTCTTGAAAAACCTAGATTAGAAATTAACAAAAGATTTAGCACTAAACAATTCAATTTAAGGAAATCTAACAATAAGAACTTAAATGGGTAGAAATTATACCTCAATTCTATGGATCTAGCATGGTGATTTGCCTCTAAAGATGCCTCCTTTCCACAAGTTTTCAACTAATTTGGGTTTGAGAAGAGATAGAATAGGGTTTTGTGTTGAATTAGTGAAGGATTTGTTGATTTTTTTGATGGATTTTGATGAATTTTTGGAAGAAAAAAGAGAAGGGAAATTGGGGCTGTTTCTGCAGGATTTTCATCTGCAGGGGAGTGGGGAGAGGTGTGGGGGAGTTGGGGAAAAAAGTCCAAGTCAACCCTCTCATATTACCATAATACCCTTACCTCAAATAAATATATATATAACCCTTTTTTTAGCCCATTCTCACATAATTTAAAGTCAAAAAGAGGGAAAGAAAATTCTTAGGGTGCTACAACAGTGTGAGGCCGGCCATGGGGAGTGAGAGTGAGTGTGAGAGACTTTACAAAAAAATTCTATGCAAAAAGACCCCCCACAAGTCCAAAATTGCAAGTTTTAGCTTAAATTCAATAAATTTCGTTTTGCATAATAAAAATTAGTTAAAACTTGAAATAAAATACTAAAAATTTATATTACAACTAGATTTTAATTAACATAATTTTAAAGATTAAAATTAGCCCAAAGAAATTTGTATTTATCGCTAATTTAATGTATTTTCTTACCGGCTTAAAATAATATAAAAATATTGAAAAATAGTGAAATTTTTTTAAATGACCAAAAATTAATAAGTAACTCATTAGCTTCTAAAAACTAGAAATTACCTATCCAAATTAGGTATAATTAGTCCTAAACTGCAAAATAACAAAAAAGACGGTTTACGGAAAAATACCGAATTTTCACCGATTTTCAGGAAAACACCAAAATGACTTTTCAAGGTGTTACAATCTTCCCCCTTAAAGAAATTCGGTCCCCGAATTTAAAAATATAGCTACGCCTACCTTCAAAGAGATGGGGATATTTTTTCCTCATCTCGTCCTTGGTCTCCCAGGTAACCTCCTCGCTGCTCGGGCTACGCCAAAGGACCTTGACGGTTGGTATAACTTTCGATCTCAATTTCTTCACCTGTCGATCCAGGATGGCCACCGGCTGCTCTGCAAAAGAAAGGTCGCGCTCTAGCTGGACTGTCGGGTGCTGAATCGCATGTGAAGGGTCGTGAAGGTACTTGCGGAGCATCGAATCATGGAAGACGGGGTGAACATCGGGAAAGCTGGGTGGAAGAGCCAAACGATACGCAACTGCGCCGACACGCTCGAGAATCTCGAAGGGACCCACAAACCTGGGACCAAGCTTTCCCTTCTGCCTAAAACACATTACGCCCTTCATCGGAGAGACCCTCAGAAAAACATGATCGCCAATTGCGAACTCTAGCCTGCGACGGCGCCTGTCTGCGTACGATCTGCCTGCTCTGAGCCGCTCTCATCCGGTCTCGAATCAACTGTATTTTCGCGGTCGTCTCCTCCATAAGCTGCGGCCCCAAAATACTGCTCTCGCTGAGCTCTGTCCAACAAACGGGCGATCTGCATCTCCTCCCATACAATGCCTCGAAAGGTGCCATCTGAATAGTATCCTGGAAGCTGTTGTTGTAGGAGAACTCCACTAAAGGTAAATGATGATCCCAGCTACCGCCGAAGTCTAAAACGCACGCTCTGAGCATGTCCTAGAGAGTTTGAATGGTCTGCTCTGACTGTCCGTCGGTCTGCGGATGAAACACTGTGCTGAAGCTCAAACGAGTGCCTAAAGCCTCCTGAAGTCTTTGCCAAAGTCGGCTGGTGAACTGGGTGCCTCGATCTGACACGATACAAGTCGGTACGCCATGTAACCGCACGATCTCGTCGATGTAAAGCTGGGCATACTGAGCGAAGCTGAAAGTGGTCTTCACTGGCAGGAAGTGAGCCGCTTTCGTCAATCGATCTACGATCACCCAGATGGAGTCGTACCCTCGACTGGTCCTGGGTAGACCCTTAACGAAATCTATCGAAATCTGCTCCCATTTCCACTCCGGAATGGGTAACGGCTGTAGCTCTCCTGCGGTCCTCTGGTGCTCGGCCTTGACTTGCTGACAAGTCAGGCATCTCTATACAAACTCCGCAATGTCCTTCTTCATCCCGTCCCATCAGTAGGTCTCTCATATCATGGTACATCTTGGTGGAACCAGGGTGGACACTATACACTGATCGGCGTGCCTCCTCAAGAATGTCGCGCCGCAATCCATCAGCATCTGGTACGCACAGTCTAGATCCATATCATAAAATCCCCTGATCATCAATCACGAACTCGAAAAATCTGCCCTGTCCTATCTGTGCCATAATCTCTGAGCAACGGTCGTCTCTGCGCTGTGCCTCAAATATACGGTCAAGCAACTGTGGGCGTGCACGAACATGCGCGAGCTGTCCCCCTGTCTGAGTGAACTTGAACTCAACTCGGCTGTCGCATAAAATCTGCCAATCTACTGACGACTGCCTCTGCACTGCACGCAAACAAGATAGACTACCCCCAGGCCTCCTGCTCAAAGCATCCGCCACTACATTAGCCATGCCCGGGTGATATAAGATCTCGCAGTCGTAGTCTTTCACCAACTCCATCCAATGACGCTGTTTGAGGTTCAGGTCTCGCTGCTGAAATATGTATTTTAAGCTCTTGTGGTCTATGAATATTTGGCACGACTCACCATATAGGTAATGTCGCCAAATCTTCAGTGCAAAGACCACTGCAGCCATCTCCAAATAGTGAGTGGGGTAGTTCTGTTCATGCTTCTTCAACTGCCGAGAAGCATATGCGATCACCCGGCCATGCTGCATCAATACGCATCCTAACCCTACTCGCGAAGCATCACAGTAGACCACAAATCCGCCTGATCCCGAAGGCAAAGATAATACCGGCGCCGTAGTCAAACAAGTCTGTAGCTGCTGAAAACTGCGATCCTCTGTCCAAACGAAAGGAACTCCCTTCCGGGTCAAACCGGTCAAAGGTGCAGCTATACGGGAGAAGTCCTGAACAAAACGCCTGTCGTAGCCCGCCAGGCCTAGAAAACTACGGATCTCAGTAACCAATGTAGGTCAGGGCCACTGCTGAACAGCCTCAATCTTCTTCGGGTCCACACATATGCCGTCTCTCGTAATCACGTGACCCAAGAATCCGACGCTGTCCAACCAGAATGCAAACTTGGAAAATTTTGCGAAAAGCTAGTGCTCCCTCAAAGTCTGCAACATAATCCGCAAGTGCTGTTTGTGCTCCTCTCTGCTCCGGGAGTACACCAAGATATCGTCGATAAACACGATGATGAATAAGTCAAGATACGGTCTGAATGTATGGTTCATCAAATCCATGAATGCTGCTAGGGCGTTGGTGAGTCCGAATGACATCACCAAAAACTCATAGTGGCCGTAGCGCGTGTGGAAAGCCGTCCTCGGTATATCCTCCTGTCGAACTCGCAGCTGATGGTATCCTGATCGCAAGTCGATCCTCGAAAAATACCCCGCACCCTGAAGCTGGTCGAACAAATCATCAATGCATGGCAACGGATATCTATTCCGCATGGTAACTTTGTTCAGCTGGCGGTAGTCGATACATAAGCACAAACTTCCATCCTTCTTCTTGACAAACAGGACCGGAGCACCCCACGGAAAAACACTAGGTCGAATAAGCCCCTTATCTAACAAATCCTGTAACTGATCCTTCAGCTCTCGAAGCTCTGCCGGGGCCATCCGATAATGCGGTATAGAAATAGGCCCCGAGCCGGGAATCAAATCGATGCAGAACTCAACGTCGCGCTCAGGCGGTAGTCCAGGCAGCTCGTCAGGGAAAATATCAGGGAACTCACAAACAACCGGAACCTGGTCCAACGGAACCTCTGTAGCTCGAGTATCACAAATATACGCTACGAATCCCTGACATCCCTTCCGCAAGAGCTGACCAGCGCGAAGAGACGAAATCAAGCTGAGAAGGGTGACGCTGCGGTCTCCCTGAATAATAATGACTGGCTCTCCCGGAAAGATAAATCTGACTTCCTTCTCACGGCAGTCCACCGAAGCATAACAAGTGGCTAGCCAATCCATGCCCAGAAGCACATCAAAGTCCAACATATCAAGGAGAATCAAATCAACCGATGAATCCCTCTCCCCGATACGAACGGAACACAATTGAAACACAAAACGAGCGACAAACGACTCGCCTACCGGGGTAATAACAACAAGCGGCTGATCTAACGACGATGACTCACGGCCCAACATCGGTGCAAAGTGTGCAGAGACATACGAATGTGTGGAACCTGGGTCGAACAATACTCGTGCGTCGAAAGAACAAACTGGCAAGGTACCTTTCATAACGGCTTTGGATGCCTGCGCATCCTGCGGTGTCAAAGAAAATACTCGGGCCTGTCCTCCACCGATAGCGGGCTGGCCGTGACTTCGGCCTCTGCCTCCTCATCCTCTCTGAATAGGACTGCCGCGTCCACGGCCTCTGGGTGCACCTAACTGGCGTGGAGCATTGCCTGTGGTAGGAAGTAGGGCTCTCTGGGGAGGGGGTGGTGATGCGGAACTGTCGCCGCTCCCTGTCGTCTCGTCGGACAGTCTCTGACAAGATGGTGCGGACTCCCGCACCCAAAACACCCTTGCGAAGGCTGCTATCCCCGGGGATATGAACAATATAACTGACCCCGTCCAAATCCTCTGCCAGGCCCATCTCTCGGAAAGAATCTGGCGCGTTGCCTCTGCGACGGCACATCGGTGCGAATCCTTTTCGGCCCAGAAACGGCCGAAGTCTGTAATATGCGTGCCTCCATCCGTAATGCCGTATCCATAGCAGCTGAATAAGTGTCGTAGTGCTGGGCGCCAATAGCAAGAAATAGCTGGGTGTCAAGTCCCTGCACGAACCTCTTCACCATCTTTTCTTCAGTATCCACCAAATACGGAGCATATCAGGACAACTGCGTGAGCTGGACATCGTACTCGGACACCGTCATCCCTGGAGTCTTGATCAAGGCCTCAAAACTACGCGCTCTGGCGTCATGAACGCTTTCTGGGAGGAAACGAACTAGAAAGACTGCTGTAAACTCGGCCCAAGTCATAGGCGGTAGACCTGCAGCTCGACCTCTTAAGACTGACTCCCACCATGTCTGCGCGAGACCCTCTAGACGGAAACTCGCAAGCTCCATCCATCGATCGTCAGAACATCTGAGCGAACGGCATATCCTGGCTAAACTATCAAGGAATGTCTGCGGATCCTCTGCTGCATCGGTGCCCGTGAAGACTGGAGGTCTCAGCCTCATGAAATCCTGTAGCGATACTGGGATAACCACGGTAGTAGCAGTAGGAGCAACTGTCTGGGTAGCAGGCACCATGGTAGTCTGTGAGGTGGTAGGTGCGTCCTCCGATCTCGGTGCACGACTGGCCGCTACTAGGGATCCCACCATCTGTCGTAACTCCTGCATACCTCCCATCATCTGTCCTAGCTCCTCCATACCAGACTCAAGCCTATCCATGAGGCCTGGGGAAGGCGGATCAGTCTGTCCCTGCGGCGTAGGCATACCACCCTGCTCGGTCCTCGTCTTGGATGAGCCAGCTCGAATCTCATCTCGGGCGGCAGCCCTCTGCGCTCTCATAGCCCTCTGTGGCATAGTGACTGGTACAGGAACATGACAATAAGAATGGTGCAGTAGAATCATAGGATACACGGAATTGAAGAAGGAATTTTCAAGCAAGTATATCCTAAAGTCACTTAGGCAGAGTACCGTATCGCAAGTATGCCGCGGACATACACACGCTACGTTACCCTACTTAAGTTACTTACTCCATCTACCAAGGTCATCCTACACTCAGAAAGGTAAAACCTATCGCTCTGATACCAACTTTGTCACGACCCGCAGGGTACGGAACGTGACTGGCACTTAAGTTTACGAAACGTCTCAAGACGTCTGTAAAATAAGTAAGCCAAAGCCCAGAAACCAAAACCAAATAAGCAAAAGAGTGAAGGAAAACCAATCAATTGAAAGCGAGTTTATCAAATAAGTCATATAATTTTTTTTAAAAACAATATCAATTTTTCCGAAAATTTCGGCAGAGTCTCCTTTGTAAATACTGGCCCCCAAAATGGGTACAACAAGAATATATATAAATACAATAATAAGGCATCCCCAAGCGGGAGCTAGCTCTTCGCCACAAGGCGGTCACAAATCCGACACAATATAAAACAACAACATGCAAAATAATCATAAAGAAGCATAAGAAAAACCGCATGTCGACTCAAGTGAGCTCGATCCCAAAATACAGCATAAAAAGTCCATAAATCTCACAGTCTCATCTCTAGGTCAATATACAACAATACTAGTAGATACAGTAGATGGAGTATTCTAGATACAAAGAATATACAATGTGGTACAAAAATAATAATACAACCCACCTACGAGCAAAAACCTCGAGGCCTGGCAAGAGAGGCAAAAGAGGCGGTGCGCCCGCCGCTACTGTGCTGACGGAGCGGACCTGCAAAAGACTGTGGCACAACGGGGGTGAGTTGCCAACTCGTGAGTAATAAATAACATCTATAGAGGCTATCGCAAGTATGCACACAAGCATCCTAGCATCTATAATACAGGTATGGCGGGACATAATAGCAGGTATGTATGCAATATGAATATACTAGCAGGTATGAATGCAATGTGAATCAACTCGTGATCTGAATGTGTAACTATAAGAAATCATGTTTTTCCTTTAGCAATCTCTTTTGAAATACCAGCACAATACCAATATAATCAACAAGAACCCGTGTCCAGCAACGACACCTCAAAACTATCACAAATCTCATATATCCATGTCATAGTATCACTGGCCTCAGCCATCCGGCTGACCCATCTCAATATCAATATCTCATCATCTCGCGGCCACGGTCGGTATCCTCTGGATATCTGCCGTGCCAAACAGTCACCGGTAGGTAATCCGTCCCCTGCCAGGCTCATCGTCAGCAACACGAGCTTCTTGCCACGGGATACCTTACCGGGCCCACCATGTACTCGAGACGGTTCATCCAACTCCTCGAAACGGGTCTCAAAAACCACAGCAAACTCATGGTGGACGACACTTACATCACTAGAAAACCGCAATTTACATATTTTAAAAAAAGTAATAAGTTTAGGAATTTTTGTGGCTTTCCCCCGAAATCTAGAAATATCATAAAATCTCAAGAAATCCTCATAAGTGCATATGTCAATGATGATGAATGCATATGGTATCAATAATCAAGTTGAGATGTATGATTAATAGACTAGGCAGGAACAAATAATATGATGAGGTACATGCACATGAATAGCAATCCTACGATTTTATTTTAAGGAATTAAAGGCAATAGCACAGGTTTAAGCATCAATTATAGTAAAAGGTTTCAAACTGTAGGTTATCTAGTGTGGTGGCATGGCAATTACTAGGGCGTGTGTGTAAGCATGAATAGTGCTCGTGCTGCATATAAAAACCCTGGCAATGGTGCATGTGTCCTATAGAATGGGTTCACATATGTACGTCAAATAAGGTATGGATGTAGTTACTAACATCACTAAAATCTTAACTACTTAAACTATCGGGAGACTTGCGCCATTCAAACGATAGTCCCCCGTAGATGTTAAATCTACTCACTGGAATCCCTAGCTAGCTACGTCCAATCACCGCTTTCCCTTTTCGTGCCACGTCTGACGTCTCTGTGACCGAACCTGGAATTTATATCAATACAAACATAAGGTTATATATCAAGAACGACGCAAATCCCAAACGAAAATATCAATGTTCACGAGTTAGGCACAACGTGCACAAGGTGCACGGAACACACAAGAAAATCGCAAAACTAACTAGAATCGTCGTTTTGGACGCCCGACAAAGCTAAAACCCGATAAAACAAAAAAATCCGCATTCACACACCCTAAAAGTCATAGGAGATGCCAATACAATCATCAAGATATCACAAATAATTCAACACATAATTTTATTAAAAAAAAACTAGTAAGCATTTGCATTCCAAAATCGGTGCAAACACCGTCGCATTGCGACAAAAAAAACTACTATCAAGCTTGAACAACCAACCACACTGCAAGCAATCTACAACCCTCACATAACCCACATGTAATGCTTCAAATCCCATTTTTTTCCATAACAAAACCTTTCTTGATTTTTCATAACTAACAAAATCCAACTCAAACTATACATAAAACCCTAAATTAACACTAATTTGAAGTCCAATAAGCAAGTTAAACCCTTAGATTTGGTTTGTATAAAACACTAGATAGCAAAATAGAATAATTAAATTAATAATGGTTTCTAAAATCCTAGTTTAACTCAAACCATTCTCTTGAAAAACCTAGATTAGAAATTAACAAAAGATTTAGCACTAAACAATTCAATTTAAGGAAATCTAACAATAAGAACTTAAATGGGTAGAAATTATACCTCAATTCTATGGATCTAGCATGGTGATTTGCCTCTAAAGATGCCTCCTTGCCACAAGTTTTCAACTAATTTGGGTTTGAGAAGAGATAGAATAGGGTTTTGTGTTGAATTAGTGAAGGATTTGTTGATTTTTTTGATGGATTTTAATGGATTTTGATGAATTTTTGGAAGAAAAAAGAGAAGGTAAATTGGGGCTGTTTCTGCAGGATTTTCAGCAGCAAGGGAGTGGGGAGAGGTGTGGGGGAGTTTGGGAAAAAAGTCCAAGTCAACCCTCTCATATTACCATAATACCCTTACCTCAAATAAATATATATATAACCCTTTTTTTAGCCCATTGTCACATAATTTAAAGTCAAAAAGAGGGAAAGAAAATTCTTGGGGTGCTACAATAGTGTGAGGCCAGCCATGGGGAGTGAGAGTGAGTGTGAGAGACTTTACAAAAAAATTCTATGCAAAAAGACCCCCACAAGTCCAAAATTGCAAGTTTTAGCTTAAATTCAATAAATTTCGTTTTGCATAATAAAAATTAGTTAAAACTTGAAATAAAATACTAAAAATTTATATCACAACTAGATTTTAATTAACATGATTTTAAATATTAAAATTAGCCCAAAGAAATTTGTATTTATCGCTAATTTAATGTATTTTCTTACCGGCTTAAAATAATATAAAAAAATTGAAAAATAGGGAAATTTTTTTAAATGATCAAAAATTAATAAGTAACTCATTAGCTACTAAAAACTAGCAATTACCTATCCAAATTAGGTATAATTAGTCCTAAATTGCAAAATAACAAAAAAGACGGTTTACGGAAAAATACCGAATTTTCACCGATTTTTAGGAAAACACCAAAACGACTTTTCAAGGCATTACAGAACAGTAGAATAAATGGTAAATGAATAATAATGCAGCAATAAAGAAATATACATTCCTATATACGAGTCATGCAGTTTTTGGTATTTGAAAGATGCACGAATCGTGGTGTTTAGAAAATAAGGCTACGGTATTTTTTATGAAAAAGTACATCCTTTGAAAATATCCGTAGTATCCCTTAGCCTATCCTTAAAATACCCACGATTCGTTAGTTTTTGAAATAGGTATGACTCGAGTCTAGTCTAACATATACAAGTAACTACAGATCTAACTAATAAACTAATCGGAAGGGTATGAAAACCACCTAAATCTGAGTCGATATATATATACATATAATAGTCGGTGATCCCGCCTCAATAGTATCACATACGATACAATATATCATATGACATCCTCAAGTCATGAGTGCGGATCTATCATCAATATAAAGCTCGTACGGTACATCCATCGCGCGGCATCCCAAATCTGGGTACGGGTCAATATCATATTTATCTCATCAATTATCTGGTATCTTTATCATCATATCTCATGATCTGGGGTACTGATCTAAGTCTAGTACAAACCGACACCATCTATATAGATATATGTGCGTGTATGAAAACACGCCTAAAGGCCCGCTAAAATCTCACGTCGTTTCCCATAATACGAACCACATCAATATCACCGATCTCACGGCACTATGCCCAATCTCATCGACTCATCTCCGAATATCATCCACTATCCTCATCATCCAGGTATAAGTATAACAAGTAAGCATGTGTGTGCGTGTGGGTGTAAACCTATTCTAGGGTTCGCAACTAGGAAACTATACTAGTTTACTTCTAAACCCTAATCTAACCATAGTACACCTAATCACATCTTGAATATCCATGTCACACCTAACGCTATCATACATATATATATAGTATACTAAATATCGAACTGCGGGGGTGCTATACGCCATCCACCCGACTTCCCCCGTAGATATAATTTACTCACTTTGCATCTTGCGTGTCGGTGTCGATGTCGCCTTCATCTTCTTCATCATATGAAACCCTCGTGAAGGTACCTACAAAGATAACACAATCGCAAATGCACATTAAAATCACATCAGAAAACCAAACGACACGCTAAGGCTTATAGGTTAGAATCTATGGACTACGCTTCCAAAGCTACCAAACAACCCTCGATATCGTCGTACAAACGTCAAGTGATCGAGGTAAAACACAAATACATAAATCCAGAATTCAAAATACGAGAAACGAAACCCGAATCAAAATAGCAACTATTGAAAAAGGTCCCAAATTTTACCCTAGGTCAAATTGGTTAATTCTGCATATGCCAAGGGTTTAGTTTACTGGAGATAAAGCACTGAAACAAAAACGAACCATTTCCTCACTGCTCTGGCCGCAAATTGCGGCCAGAAAGAATAAATTTGCGGCCTGAATTGGGAGATAGGGGCTAGGGTTTTGGTGGTACACTCCAAATTGCCTGCACATCACTCTGTGTTTGCAAAATAATTTTCAGAGGCTCCGGGTTTTAGCAGATTTTAAAATACACTCACAGAATCCACAATTCTTCCGATATCGAGTTTTCTAAATCCGTATTCTGAGGTTCTAGTCTCTGGTTTAGGTCTGAATTCTAGCACTCGGGGGTTTGTGTGGCCTCTGAGCTCAATTTCACATCACAACTCTCAATTTCTTTTAACCCTAACTAGAATTTTCAAAGTTCACCCAAACCACACAATATCGGTTCTAATCTAACATGGGGGTAAAAACAATGGAAATACTAAGCTATAGGTTCAGAAAATACCTCATTTGGCAACTCAAGAATTTTCTTGAGTTGCCCCAAGTGTCCAAAATGCAAGCTTTCTTGGTTCAATGTGTTGCTAGTGAGCTCATGCACAATTTTTGTGAAAAGGAGATAGGGTTTTGGGGTATTTTTCATGGAGTTTGAGAGGGATGAAGAGGGGGAGGGCGTGAGGCGGCAGTAGCAGCAGCAAGAGAGGGAGGGGAGAGGAAATGAGTGAAGAATGAAGAGGGAATGGCCAAGTCAAAGTAATCCTCACCTTTCTCTCTCTCACCCATACCCATTATTCTAATGTTTTCTTTTTCTTTTCTAATTTCTTTTTCTCATTCTCTTTAATTTACAACCATGCAAGAATCATGAAGAATGCCATGATAAGAAAATTGTAACAAGTGAAAAAAAGACTTGTGCATGTTTTGCACAAAACACGCTTAAAACCCGATTAGCGATTTTTAATCGCGATTAGCACTAAATTAGTGCCAAATAAATCGTAAAACTTCATAATTTGCATAAATCCAATAAAGCACCCTCATTTTAGTAATTTCCATAATTTTTCAAAATTTTCCCAATTTATCGGTATTTAATTATACCGAAATATTAAAATATTCAATATAATATTATTTAATTATAAAATTTCCCAAAATAATATTTTATTTTTCTAAAATATTACACATTTGATATGAGACGATTTCGTCTTTCTGTTCTTTTTATCTTGAAGAAAATTTCTTCTTCTACCGAGAGCTTAGCTCTTCTTTCTGAGATCTCTCAAAGTTTGGGGGGGGGGGGGGTTGCTCTCTATGTTTTTCTATTTATGAGACTTGAAGTCTTGAGGCCTTTATATAGGGCGAGCCGATTTGTTCAATCGGTTAAGAAGATCTTTTCTCCAATTGATTTGGGGATTTTCCCATCGTTGGATCTTTGATCCAAAGGCTTCTGATTTAGAGAAGGCAATCTTCTTGTTTTTAACAAGATTGAGAAATCTTTCCCCGAACAGAATTTATTCTATATTTTAGTGATTTTTAATCACCATTGGATCATTGATCCGACGGTGCTCTGATTTACAGAGCACAATCTTTTTGTTTGGAAAGATTTTGAGGAATTTTTCCTTAACAGAATTTTATTCTGATCAATTGATGATTTTTAATCATATTCGTTGGATCTTTGATCCAACGGTTGGGAACGTTTAGTTCCAGCGCTAGCGCTCCCGTGCTTTGCATGTGGTGCGCTGCTTAGAGTGCAGCACACTTAGCGCTAGCGCTTACGTGCTTTGCACGTAGTGCGCTGCTTAGAATGAAGCACACTTAGCGCTAGCGCTTACGTGCTTTGCACGTAGTGCGCTGCTTAGAGTGCAGCGCTCTTAGCGCTAGCGCTCATATGATTTGCATGTGAGCGCTACCTCAGAATCTTTGACTCTCCCAGCGCTGGCACTGCTATGAAGCGCTGCTTCATTTCAAAATTTAAATTTTTGAACAGAGATTTTCTCTGATTGGGGGAAACAAATGCCCCCCCACCGTTACGCTTACGTGGCCCACATATAAGTGCAGCGGTGGCAGTATTTACGCCCTTGGATCAACTCAGAAGTTGAAACGGCTCTCAGCGCCTATAAATAGGACCTTTGGCCCTTGAGATGATTTCTGTTCATCTTCTTACTTTCTGAGAATTTTTATTCTCCTTCAAAGCATAGCTCTTCATCTTAAGAATTTTCTTAAGGACATAACTCTGTCAAAATTTAGGTAAAAATTAAATCTTTTAAATGACTATTTAATAATCTAGGGTTTCACTAATTAACAGAGCTTTGCTCTTCATAGATCTTTGATCTAAAGAAAACCCTTTTAGGGTTTCATTAACAGAGCTTTGCTCTCTTGGAATCATAGATCTAAAGAGATCTTTCTTGGGGTTTCTTAACCCATTAATGGAGCTTTACTCTTTTTAGATCATAGATCTTCAAGAAAACCTTTGTAGGGTTTCTCAACAGAGCTTTGCTCTGTTAGATCTTAAGAGATCCTTTCAGGGTTTCTTAACCAATTAACAGAGCTTTTCTCTTTTCAAATCATATAGATTTATTAATCTTTCATATAGAACACTTAAGAGTTTGTTCATGGATCTTGAAGATCGTGGATTTTTAATTCATTAAAACTTTACTTTAAGTTTTGTGATGGGTTATTCCATCATTCTTACAGAGCAAGGCTCTTAAAATTTTCTTGAGGAATTTTATTCCTTCATCATTAGAATATGACAGGTGTCATTCTATCACAGAGCACTGCTCTCAAGGGGAGATTTACTCCTCTGCCCGAGGGGTTCTCATTGAATGAGAATTAATTGAGGATTTTCTCATTTAATGACAGTCTCATCAAATGATGAGACTGTTTTATTAATGATGAACTGTCATCTAGATTATGTGGGTCCCCTTTGGTCCCTTTTCACTGCATTGCAGTGTGGTACAGATTTAAAGTACTTAGTGACAGAACTTAAACTGTAGCATTGGCAGCTGAAAATTTGTTCTTTTCCGCGCAGGTACTATGTCTTTCGACACTTCCTTCCCGTTCGTCCGTTCGGAAGGCGGATTCCCCGAATCGCCCGTAGACCGAGAGGTTTTTGCGCTGATCAAAGACCATGACCCGAAGCACAAGAATCTACATCTATGGGGAACATGGTATAACCAAATCATCAGGGGTCGGCGGAGCTTTTCTTGCGCGACACCTTCCGATCCTATTTCGGCGATCCCTTATGCAGATGCACCCCCGATAAACTATACTGTGGAGGAGGTGAATTGGACTTCAGAGGGTCTCCTTCGGCCTTCTATGGCCGCAATACCTGTGCAGCCGCCGGTGGCTTTGGACACTCTAGGGCGGCGCATATGTCAGGGCGAGTCGCGCCCTTCGGGACAACCATACAACATAGGACTAACTCCCCCATCACCCGGCCAGATATCTGCAGTAGGCCCGATACATCTTATCGGCGAAGTCACAGCTGCTAAAGCTCGGATTGTACCCTGCTATCTACGCTTCTTTGTTCCAGTATTCCACACCTCCTACATGGTGGGTTAAGGCATTTCTGGAGCAATGGAACATTCCGACCCACACCTTCCTCTTATTGGATCGAGAAGTCTCCATTTCTTTGGAAGAATTTGCCGAGATCTCTGGTTTACCCGTTAGGGGAGAATATTACGAGGAGATGCATCCTTCGGATGAATACATTTTTGCCACCAAATCAGTGGTAATGGGTCTTACCCTGGAAAATGCTATTCAACACCAATTCCCGTGTTTGATAAAGGTGCTGAATATCTACGGGAATATTTTTCTTGAATCCAAAGGTCGTGGGGTTAATTTTGCGGATTTTATCGCTCGTTTTCTCTGCTCGGAAGTACTGTCGAAGGAAGCCGCGAAGTTTGCCAAACTTGATGATCCTTTTGGCTTAGGTTTGGGCAATCTGCCGACGGCGGAGGCGGATCAGAAGAATTTCTTTCTCCCCGGCACCCCGGTCGTCCCTTTTGCAGAGCTGGCAGCTCCTGGGATTGACGAAGAAACATTCTTTTTGGGGTTTCCCGGGTTATGGCTGAGTTGGTTTGCGCTTCCGATGCACCCTCGCCGTATGAGGCCGTCCATCTTCTACCAAGCGCATCGAATGGTTCCTAGGATACAAGTGGTCGTCGGGATCGCTGGGTTAGCCCATTTGTATCAGGGCCTCAGCTTGGCAGCGGATACTACTGAGCCAGGGGTGCAGCCTGCCAAATTCTCAATACATTATTTCACCTCGTGGCTCGAGTTGCACGTGCTTGGCGTCTTCGGTATCCACAGAAGGCCTTCCTTTTATGACAGATGTAAGTTCCCTCGGATCATGCGGCTAGTCGACACATCCATCGTAAATCCGACATCGCGGGAAGCTAGGGGTTTGCTCCTTTGTCCACGCACGGTTGGAGATGGTATGTGCTTCACCGATAAAATTTTGACCGTCAGCCAGGAATCTGCGAAAACGGTGATGCCTTTGCAGGACATTTTTAAAGACGGGGCCTCTGTCTTGAAAGCTCGGGAGATTCTTCATCTATACTCCATCAGATGGGGCTTTCTCGTATTTAGGCAGAATGATGTGGCATTGTTCATGAAATACAACCCGCATCATTTCGCCCAGCAGTTAAGCTACAATCCTGGTGTCCCGCTTGAGGCTTTCTTGGCAGAACCCGCTGCTACCGAAGAGGGTATCCGGAGCGCGCTGCATCATTTTATGCATCTAAACACAGGGTCCAACTTCTTCATTAGTGAACCGAGATGCGTTCCGAAGGCCCTGAATGTGTATGTGGCGTGTTCCCGCCATAAATTTTTACGCAAAAGAGTCCAAGGTATCAAATGGCAGCGATATGCTTAAGGAAATGCGAACCAGTATCTTCTGGGCTGTTTTTTGATAAACTCCCGAATGAGAAACAGATAAATTCTGATGGTATCGAAAGCGCCTCGAAAAACCTTTCGATTTGATATATTATGGGCCTCGTAATTCATCCGGGATCAAAAGTTATGAGGAATTACGTGTGCACACGTGATAGACTTTTAAGAACCCGCCGGAGGAGTTAAAAAATACAATAAAAACTCAGAAAAGACCCCAATGGGGCATCACGTGCTCACACGTGACCATGGGTCACGTGCATACACGTGATGGCTTTTAAAGCCTCTAAAATAATGAATAGAATTTAATTCTAAAAGTCAGAAAATACCTCAACGAGGTATCACGTGCTTACACGTGACCAATGGTCACGTGTTGACACGTGATGGTTAAAACTGAAACATAAATAAACGGCTGAGAAAGGAACCCAATTGGGGGTCACGTGCTCACACGTGACCAAAGGTCACGTGCCGGCACGTGACTGGCTTTAAAAGCATTATAATTTAATAGAATTAAATTCTAAAAGTTTCTGAATCTTTCCAAATGGAAAAGGGTCATGGGGAACCGTTGGATTAAAAATCCAAGGGTGATTAAAAATTACTAATTTATAGAAAACCCTTGGACAAGGAAAGATTTCCCTGAAAATCTCACCAGGATAACAAATAGAATATCTTTTGGATTTAAAATCCACGGTGAATAAAATTCACTGAATGATCTAAAGGCCCAGATTAATGATAAATATAAATCAAATCTCTCAACAATCAAATCAAATCTTCCAATGAGAGATTTGCTAAACAAATTAACTCTTTTCCTTCTCCTATAAATAGGAGCCAAGAAAAGAAGAGGGGGGATTTATTTTTTTAAGAGAAAAACAGAGAGAGGAGAATTTAATTCTCAAGAGGGAAGAAAAGAAAGGAGAATTTAATTCTCAACAAAGAAAACCCTAGGTGAGAAAAGGGAAAAAGATTAACTTCAAACAGAGAATTTAATTCTCAAAATCCAAGAGTTTAACTCTTATACAAAAAAGAACTTAGTTCTTCTTCTGGTTGAAGATCTGCACAGAGCACATCTCCCCATAACTTGAGAATTTAATTCTCATCGGGTCGAGATCCTGCCATGCAGATCCTAAACTTAGAAGGGGAATTGAGTTTTGAGAATTTAATTCTCCTAAAACAAAACTAGGGTTTAACCCTAATTAAGAATTTAATTCTTTTACATATCTGGGAATTTAATTCTTTTGAAAAAAAATCAGGGTTTCATCCTAAATAAGAATTCAATTCTTTCACGATAGGAATTTAATTCCTCCAAAATCATAATTAGGGTTTAACCCTAAAAAGAATTCAATTCTTAAAAGATCTCTGTTCATGAAAAGAACTAGGGTCACGTGCCCCACGTGACCCTTGAAAAGATCCCCTGCAAAGAACTTTGAAGCATCACCTCACGTGCTCCCACGTGACTCCCAAAACGCAGAAAGAAAAAGCAAAGGAAATGAAAGGTTTGGGCGCTCTCACGTGTTATCACGTGACCCCTCAGCAAATGCTTTAACAATTGGCGCACAGATCCCCATCACATGCCAACACGTGATGCTCTAAAAATAAAAATGAAAGTGTTTAACACTTAATGGCAAAACAAAAGAAAAGAAGCTTTGGGCGCTCTCACGTGTCCCCACGTGACCCTTCAGCAAGTGCTGTAATATTCGATGCATAAACCCCCATCACGTGCCAACACGTGATGCTCTAAAATAAAGATGAAAAGTGTTTAACACTTATTCGCAGATTTGAGGATAAAACAAAGGAGATCTGGCTTCACATTTAGGGCGTCCTCACGTGTCACCACGTGACCCCTAATGAGCATTCTAACAGACCAGAGCGGGGGCCTCCATCACGTGCTCACATGTGATGGCCGTCAGAATCAAAAGTGTTAAACACTTACCTGCAGAATAAAATGAGGGAAATCAGGGCGCTCTCACGTGTCCACACGTGACCCTTCTTTTTTTAGTGTTTAACACTAATTTGAAAATCTTATTTCCAGTGTTTAACACTGATTGTTTCTAGTGTTTAACACCAAATTGAAGATCATATTTCCAGTGTTTAACACTGATTGTCTTTTAGTGTTTAACACTAATTTTGAGAGTTCTACCTCTAGTATTTAACACTGTTGTTCTCTAGTGTTTAACACTACTTTTAGCCAAATTGGCTAATTCTCCAGAGGCAAAAGTCTCTCCTCCAAATGAATCTCAATATTGAGGAAATCAAAGACAAAATGTTGTCAGAGCCCCCAAATCTCTGTTTAACATTGCTGAATGATGAGGGACTGAACCCAGACAAATGTCTAATGGCCCAAAGGGCCAATATTTCAAACATAATTGGACTTAGCCCAAACTGGCCATAAGTCCTCAAATCATCTTGAACTGAGCACATCTGCTCTTTCAACCAACTCATTGGTTCAAGGGTACATCTCGGAACTCCTCTGATATTTGTCATTGTAATCCTTCAACGTCTTCAGAGAGGTAACGGGTCCCGACAACCACACATCAACACGGACTGTGGGGTCCTTAAACTCATGGACTTATACGTCCTTAAACCAAGATACGGACTGTGGGGTCCTTAAACCCGCGGACTTATGCGTCCTCAAACTAACGGACTAATGCGTCCTTAAACACCACCCATATGGACTGTGGGGTCCTTAAACCCATGGACTTATGCGTCCTTAAACTACCTATGGACCGCAATGTCCTTAAACTACCAATGGACCACTACGTCCCTAAACTGGAGATGGACCACCACGTCCCTAAACTGGCGATGGACCACTATGTCCCTAAACTGGAACAATAGAGCCCCAAAATGCTCTTTTGTCGGATCTAAACGATCCCGTTAAGTTGATCTTAGTCCTAAACTGGACTAACGTATCCTTAACAACCGTTTAAGTTGATCTTAGCCTCAAATATGGCTAACGTATCCTTAAACCTTCAAACAGACTTTAGTCCCAAATTGGACTATGAATCCCCCCAATCAGCATTGGTTCAAGGGTACATCTCTGAACTCCTCTGACACCTGTCGTTGTAATCCTTCAACGTCGTCAGAGAGGTGACGGGTCCCGACGACAATACATGCAATGGACCACCATGTCCTTAAACTGGAATAATAGAGCCCAAACGCTCTTTTGTCGGATCTAAACGATCTTGTTAAGTTGATCTTAGTCTCAAATCGGACTAACGTATCCTTAACAAACGTTTGAGTCGATCTTAGTCTCAAATATGGCTAACGTATCCTCAAACCCAAATCTAAGTAAACACGGATTTGGATTAATCCACGTCCTACGGGCGACTACATAAATTAGTCTCCGTATACAATCCACGGGCAACCACAAACAAAACAAACACCCACGACACGAAGTGACCAGCTGGAGAAGGAGAAAGTTGTTACCGCGATGCGGTAGCGTAATTAACTGCAGGGGCTTGCGCCTGCATGGAAGAGCGTCCCCACAATCAAAAACCCCTCAACGAGGGGGAATCTGACGAGGTCTACTACATCGGTCGCATCCGCTTAAACCTTCGATACATGGTGCCATAAATCAACTTGGCATCTTCGGAGAGGTAGACGGATAACACCAATTAGCATCTGCCCCGAATCTCAGGCAAGACAGTCCATGTCTTGCGTGTCTTTCGGAGGGGAACAGATTCTGGCACGCCCGGTGGGACCTTTTCCTCTTTCCACTCCACACTTCGTGTGTTATGTTCGCGAACGAATCGCGGTTTACTGTGGTTGCCTGTGGATTCGAGGTACTAAGATTTGGTGTCTTGCTTCGTGCAGAAAACAGAAGATCAATGGCTTCAAACTGCACTGCCTGCAACTGCAACTCTCGCTCGGTCCTTATTGGAGGAGTGACTTATGGGCCCCAAGCGGCCTCCCTTTTCAAGATGCCAGTGGAGCAGGTAACTCAGGACACCACTGGATTATTCTTCGGGACCATGCTCCCACCGTTGAGCTTCAATGCCACAATGACGTTGAAAGAAGCCTCAAAGAAGTCGGTCTTTGATTGGCTTACCACTGCCGCGACCCCTCTCAACGGGTCGCCCAGCTTCAATACCTCAGTTTTCAACAGACTGGGCCAGAACGTCTGCAAACCCGCGATACCCGAAGCTGCCACCCCAAAGCGGATAGCTATCCCAGCTCAAGCAGACGAAATCATTGGAAAGGCTCCTCCTTCCAAGAAGTCAGTTTTTACAAGGCTGGCCATTCCGGTTGCTGCACCAGGCGAGGCCCTCAAAGCTACTTCCCCTGCTCAGAGGTCTGTCTTTGACAGATTAAATATTGCTTCTCAACGGGCGTCAGTCTTCGATAGGCTAGCACTAATAACAGTCTCTCCTCAAAGCAGGGGGCATGAAGAAGCTTATCCAACAACGGAGGTGATCTCATCCGCACGACATGCTCGACGTCGTCACTGGCACCGAGTGAGGAAGGCTGGGGGCAACTCCCCCTCTGAGATAACTCCGCCAGCTCCAACGGTGGGGATCGATGCTGCTGTTCCAACCGGGAACAGCTTTGAATTGCTGAACACGGTGCGCAGAAACTCTCCTACCGCCGTACTAAAAAGATCCCCTCTTCCGATTGGAAACGTTGCGGAAGCCAAGCCAGAACAGTTCTCTCAGCGGCTGTCCTCTAAAATCTACAAGGTCTGGCGCCAAGCCCAAGACTCCGTGATTGATCGAAATTTCTCCCGCCGGCAGAAGAAGCTGAAGGTCCGGCAGGAAGAAAACCGTCCTGTTAAGCCACAAAAGATGACGACTACTTGGGTGCTCACGACAGCAGCCCCCTCAACGTCAACCACTCAGAATAGAAGGAGGCCAGAGAAAGCCCCAGTAAACGTGGCAGACCACAAAGACGCTAAGCCCAAACGCCCTAAGTCTGGGGGCATGGTGGTGCACACCGTATACACGGCTTCTGGAAAGGAGAAAAGCCGTGCTTCGACGGGTCACCGACCGCTCACCCGATCCGTGACAAAAACCCAGGAGCAGCAACAGAAGCTTCAGGAGATGATGATTGCAATGGCCGCACTCACCGGGCCAAAAGAAAGCCCGGAGGCATCATCAGAGCAGCGTCACGAATAAGAAACTGATGCTGACTTCTTACGCAGAGTCCTCGAAAAGAAGGACAGAGAATCCGCAGAGCAAGCGGCTAACATAAAGCAAATGGCGCTCCTCTTCCAAGATGTGGTAGGGATGATGCTACAGCCGGACCCTCCAGTTGAAGACCCTCCGATCATTACTGAAGACGATAGAGGAGAGACATCGAATCCTCCTCCCGCTCTTTCAACAGCCAAGGAAGAAACAATTTCCAAGGCCGCACTGGATGACCATATAGCTCAGCAAATACGAGCTCATCAAGTGAATGAAGCGGCTGCACAAATTGTTAGAACTGGACGACCCTATCCGGGCTGGTATGACCAAATCAGTTACCCGCCGGGATATACGATCCCTAAGTTCCACGTATATAAAGGGACAGGGAACCCACATCAGCATGTCGCTCAATTCAGGGCCTTATGCGGCAATACTGGGGGCGATGACAAACTGTTGCTTCGCCAATTCGTCGGCAGCTTAGCAGAAACGGTCTTTGAATGGTATTCGGAGATACCTAATGACTCTGTCAAAACATTTGCGGAGATGGAGCTATTATTTACACAAAGATTTGCCAGCGCCAGCGAGCGCACCCCGATAACAACACTGATTAACGCCAGGGTGAAGCCAGGTGAAACGTGGGTTCAATACGCAGCACGATGGCGGAATCTATGGTCGAAATGCGAACAGCGGATCGAAGAAGAGCCGGCGGTGGGCATGTTCGTGGGCACTCTTGACCCGCAAGCTACCATCTCGCAATTCATGATGTTCTTCAAGCCAACTACTTTCCAGGCCTTGATTGACAAGTTGGCCCAAATGGATCATAGATCATCTCCTTTAAAGACGGATCCTCGGAATGAAAAGGGGAAAGGAAAAGAAACTTTCATCGCCAATACTCAACAACAGCCGAGCAACTTTAAATCGGTTGTCCGCCAAAGCAACGTACGTCCACGCCCATCCCTCGAGGAGAGACTGGGACGTCCTTATTCGTTTCCTCAGGATAAAACAAGGAGACTGTTCGAGCTGGCAGTGCGCAACAGACTCATCCATCTGCCGAATCCAAAACGTCCGTTGCAGCCAGGCGATATCAACGATCTTAATTACTGCCCTTACCACCAAGCGGTAAGCCATCCAATCGAAAATTGCTTCGTCTTTAAGGGATGGATCGAAGATCAGTACCAACAAGGCAAGTTCGCGTTATCCAAAAACTGGAAGGTGAACCCGCCACAGCCTCACACTCCTAAGAAGACAAACACACTGGGGGCAACATGCTGGAAGCTCCATGGGAGGTGGCTCTTTCGGCCAAGACCAAAAGGATGCTGAATGATCTCCAGACACACCTGACGATCAGATGGAAAGATCCACTAGAACCCGGGGTCGTAGAAGGGATGCTAAAGCGATGCCCAACTCTAAGGATCAGTGGTGATAGCCAAAGCTCGCACACCCAGCCATCAAAGTCGTCGATGAAGAAGACCAAAAAGCCCGTGAAGCCTAATGACAAGTGCACGGACATGCAAAAGCAGATTGACGCGTTGGAAGAATACAATCAAAAAGCGCGGAATCCAATCACACGCCAAGAATTTCTTAGCCACGTCATTAAGGACGAAGATGATGACAATGGAGAAGACTCGTCGGATGAATCTGAAGATTATGTGGCAAGCTGCCATGTAATCTCTCACTCGTTGATAAACGACGAAGGAGCTCCTTACACAGAGAAGCTGGGGGCAGATCCTGAGCCAGAACTTCTAGGACCATCAGACGAAATGATTGAGGCATTCCTGAACGAAGCCCGTCTTAAAAGCAAAGCTGATCGAGAGCGCGAGATGGCCATATTCGAGAAAGCCAAACGCCGGCGACTAGATGAAAGGGTCGAAACACTCCCACCGGATCAAAGTACATCCGCCGCAAATAAAAGCAGGATCAAGACAAGGAAACGATTCTCCAAAGCCATAGCAATGGGGATGAGGCCGCCCTCTTTCAGAGAAAATTCTCCTGGTGGTATACATTTTGATGAAACAGACGTACACCCTAACTTCTGCTTATATCATCAGAGGATCGCACATCCTACTGAAGACTGCAACTCCTTTAAGTGTTGGTGGCAAGGATATGTCGCTCATAGACAACACGTCAATAGAATAAAGCGGGAAGCTCGTAGACAGCGAAAAAATACGACAGATGAGCATAAAAGAGTTTCCGGCAATTGTCATAGGGACGAGCCCGGGAGATCACGAGTTCTCACCTTTAGAAGCGATTCTGACGAAGAAGCCGCCCTCAACCCTCTCTTCAAGGAATCCATCTCTGAAACGAAAGAATTGAGGAATTGCGAGAACATTCAGTTGCGCAATCGCACGCTACCCGAAAAGAATCTCGGACCCGCAAATAAGGGATCGAACAAAAGGGATAAGGGGAATGGAAAAGCGACCTCCGAAGCCAATGCTTAACAACAGCCGAGTGACCTAAAACCGTTTGGTCGTCGAAACAACAAGCCGCGATACCTCAATGAGAAGTTGAAACGTCCCTACTCGTTTCCCAAAGATAAAACAAAGAGGCTGTTCGAGCTAGCGGTGCGCAACGGGCTCATCACTCTGCCGGATCCAAAACGTCCGTTGCAGCCAGGTGACGTTGACAATCCTAACTATTGTCCCTACCACAGAGTAATGGGTCACCCACTCGAAAATTGCTATGTCTTCAAAGGCTGGATTGAGGATGAATACCAACAGGGCAAATTCGCGTTGTCTGACAACTGGAAGGTGAGCCCGCCACAACCACATGCTCCGAAAAAGGTGAATATGCCGGGGGCATCATGCTCATTCATAGGGAAAGCCCCATAGACCAAAAAGTCAATAAACTAGAGATGCGTCTCAAATACGGCGACGGCGGACCGAAACGTCCTTAAACTAACGGCGGACCGCAATGTCCTAAAACTTGCAAATGACCGAAACGTCGTTAAACTACTCCCAACCCGCAACATCTTTAGGCTGACGTGCCAAAAAAAAACGGTACATTCACAAGCAAAATGGGCACGGATGAAAACCTGAAAGGGCTCCGTGAGTAAAAACAGCAGGGCTACCGGCAAGTGTTCGTGAAAACCCGAAAGGACGCGACCTTGTAAAAAAAAAGAGAGAAAAAGAATAAAACAAAAACAAAACAAAAACGGTATGTCCATAAGCAAAAGGGGCACGGATGAAAACCCGAAAGAGCTCCGTGAGTAAAAACAGCAGGGCTACCGGCGAGTGTTTGTGAAAACCCGAAAGGGCGCAACCTCGTTAAAAGACACTTACAGGGTCCTCTCGACCTTATAAGGAGAAACCACCTGCGTGAGATCCTTACGACTCACAAGGGAGCAACACACTTAGGGATCCTCACGATTTCTAAGGAGAAAATACACTTGCAAGATCCTCACGACTAGTAAGGAGAACTCTCTTATGGGACCCTCACGGCTCATAAGATTTGAAAGTCTTAAGTTACAGAAACCTTAACCTGTTCTTAAGCAACCCCCACAACCTTCGATATTGCCCTACAAGCGGCTCATATTGACCCTTGTATACAATCCACGGGCACGAATAAATATTTCCCTAACAAAGTCCCATCCATGACTAGGGATATGCTTGTACGGCAAACAACACTTGTAAGTCCTCTCGACTTATAAGGAGAAAACCCTTTTGTAAGATCCTTACGACTTACAAGAGAACATGCACTTAGGAATCCTCACGATTCCCAAGGAGAAAACACACCTACAAGATCTTCACGACTTGTAGGGAGAAATACCTTTGTGAGACCCTTACGGCTCATGAAGTCAAAAGCCTTAGCCGACAGGACCATTAACCCTGTTTACTAAGCCACCTTTGTTCAACATCGACAGAGGCAAATGATGATTCGCTCATGGCAATATCTCAGTTGCAGCGATGCTGATGCCTAAACTGGTATCAAATTCCAAGTCCTTTCACGGCAAATGATGATTCGCTCCTGGCAATATTCCAGTCGCAGCGATGCTGATGCCAAGATTGGTATCAGATCCCAAATCCCCTACTCGCAAAAAAAAAAAAATCAGCGAGCCAAAAAAAATGCATACGAAATAGCCGAAATGATGGGACAACTTGCAAAAAAAATCAGCAAGTAAAAATGTATGCATGCAAAATAGCCGAAATGATTGGGCAACTCCCAATAAAAAGCAGCGAGTTAAAAAAAATAGCCGAAATGATTGGGCACCGCGAAAAATAGCCGAAATGATTGGGCAATCGCGATTTTCGCGATATAAAAAGCTGAAATGATAGAGCATCGCGGAAAGAATAAAAAAAATGAAAGAATGAAACTTTTTGCCCTACAGGTGAAATCACATCGATCCCTGTATACAATCCAGGGGCACAGATAAAGAGGGAACCATACCTTCCCAACAGGCTCCATCAGAAAGCGAAGCCAAATCTCGACGGTTCATAGACAACCCAAAGACAACCTCGACATTTGTCGCAATATTGCAGACATAATGTCAACAGACGAGGAAAAAGGAAGATCCCGAGCTTCACGGTCTTGACGTCAACATCGACGACTTAGAGATCACCAACGGCGTTTCTCCTCATTCAAACAGATACAGACATGACGTCAACAATCGACCTCAGAGTCGCAAGGAAACGGAACCATGGCAAAGTCACTAGTTCCAAATCTCAATGGCCACATCTGCAGCCCGGAGACCAACAACGGTAGGCCTCCTCATTCCAGCATGACACAGATGTTACACCATCAAACGGAGCCATGGCAAAATCCCAGTTCCATCTCAGTATTCGTCTCGATACAGCAGACGCAATGTCAACAACGGCGTTCCTTCGCAGTCCAGCAGGATGTACATGCAACGTCAACAAGAGACCCCATGGTCGAAACAATGCGGAGTGACGGCAAAATCCCAGCTCCACCTTGGCATTCGTCTCGTTACAGCAGGCGCAATGTCAACAATGGCGTTCCTTCGTGGTTCATCAGGATGCAGAAGCAACATCAACAAAAGACCTCATGGTCGAAACAAAGCGGAGTGACGGCAAAATCCCAGCTCCACCTCAGCATTCGTTTCGATACAGCAGACACAGTCAAAGCAAACGAAGCAAAGGACACATTCCTAGCTTCAACGTCTTGACGGTAACTCATATAAAACTGGAAAGACAATCGGAGATCATCTCGCACCAGCGCGGAGTGGTCACCACCTCGACGATCGTCTCGATACAGCAGATGAAATGTCACCCCAGCGTTCTTCCCCTGGCAGGATTCGGACGCGCCAAAGCAAACGAAGCGAAGGCCAAATTCCTAGCTTCATGCGTCTTAATAGCAAGTCATATAAAGCCTGAAAGACAATCGGAGATCATCTCGCACCGGCGCGGAGTGGTCACCACCACGGCGATCGTCTCGATACAGTAGATGAAATGTCACCCCAGCGTTCTTCCCCAAGCAGGATTCGGACGCGCCAAAGCAAACGAAGCGATAGCCAAATTCCTAGCTTCAACGTCTTGACAGTAACTCATATAAAACCGAAAAGACAATCAGAGATCATCCTACATGGAGTGGTCACCACCACGACATTCGTCTCGATACAGCAGATAAGATGTCAACAACAACGTTCTTCCTCCAACAGGATTAGGACACACCAAGCAAACGAAGCGAAGGCCAAATTCCTAGCTTCAGGGTCTTAACGGCAAGTCATATAAAGCCTGAAAGGCAATCGAAGATCATCTCGCACCAGCACGGAGTGGTCGCCACCTCGACGTTCGTCTCGACACATCAGACGCAACATCACCAAAAGGAGTCACGGCAAAATCCCTGGTTCCAAACCTCGACGGTTCACCAGCAACCTGGAGACAACCGCGACATTCATCTCGATACAGAGGACGCGATGCCAGCAAATGAAGCGAAGGCCAAATTCCTAGCTTCAGGGTCTTGACGGCAAGTCATATAAAGCCTGAAAGACCACCGGAGATCATCCCAGCGCGGAGTGGTCACCACCTCGACGATCGTCTCGATACAGCAGACGAGATGTCACCACAGCGTTCTTCCTCCAACAGGATCCGGACATGCCAGAGCAAACGAAGCGAAGGCCGAATTTCTAGCTTCATGCGTCTTAACGGCAAGTCATATAAAGCCTGAAAGACAATCGGAGATTATCTCGCACCAGTGCGGAGTGGTCACCACCTCGACGTTCGTCTCGATACAGCAGACGCAACATCACCAAAAGGAGCCATGGAAAAATCCCTAGTTCCAAACATCGACGGTTCACCAGCAACCTATAGAAAACCATGACATTCGTCTCGATACAAAGGACGCGATGCCAGCGAACGAAGCGAAAGCCAAATTCCTAGCTTCTTGCGTCTTAACGGCAAGTCATATAAAGCCTGAAAGACAATCGGAGATTATCTCGCACCAGTGCGGAGTGGTCACCACCTCGACGTTCGTCTCGATACAACAGACGCAACATCACCAAAAGGAGCCATGGCAAAATCCCTAGTTCCAAACCTCGACGGTTCATCAGCAACCTAGAGACAACCACGACATTCGTCTCGATACAGAGGACGCAATGCCAGCAAACGAAGCAAAGGCCAAATTCCTAGCTTCAGGGTCTTAACGGCAAGTCATATAAAGCCTGAAAGACTATCGGAGATCATCCCACACCAGCGCGGAGTGGTTATGACTCATTGGGGCTCTCCAAAATGAGCCTAACCTCAAGTAAAAAGCGGCATGGCAAATTCCTAGCGCTTGCTTTTCTGACGGTCAAACTGACAAGGAGGATTGCTTGAAGACGTCTTGTCCAGCCCCCGAAGGGATCAGAGACACGGCAGTCGCAGGGCTACTCGAACAGCACGATTGCCTATCGAGGAATACATCAGCTCATGCGACGGTACGACGGCCAAAACCCTAAGTACCACAGACCCTAACGGACTTCTGTCGTAAAGAGCAGAGGTTAACTGTGACGTTAGGATATTCTTGCGAGATCTGCTCGATTCGTTTCGACTCGTGAGGAAATTGATGTCTTTGCGAGGACTTCTCGATTCGTCTCGACTCGTGAGATAAAGCCTTAGGCAGTAGGGATTAAAAAACCTGTTTCCTAAGCACTGGGATCCTGCAAGTCGTCCCAAAATGGTCTCTTGCATACTATCCACGGGTCTCACTCTCCGAAGTCGAATTTCGACAAGGAGGGGAACAACCGCTTACGGGTCCTCTCGACTTGTAAGAGGGAAAAATTCTCTTACAAGATCCTTACGACTTATAAGAGAAACACACTCAGGAATCTTTACGACTCCTAAGGAGAAAATACACCTACGAGATCCTCTCGATCCGTAGGGAGAAAAGTCTTTATGAGACCCTCACGGCTCATAAAGTTGAAAAGCCTTAGGTGGCAGATCCTTACATTGTC
Source organism: Agapanthus africanus (assembly GCA_030015575.1). NCBI lineage: Eukaryota > Viridiplantae > Streptophyta > Magnoliopsida > Asparagales > Amaryllidaceae > Agapanthus > Agapanthus africanus. The sequence continues at coordinate 560,064,236 of JASDDO010000031.1, forward strand.
TCCAAAGCCATCACTGCCCTGCAAAGAGGTCAAGATGGACCATCTATGAGCCACACTTGCCAAAGCTACATGCCACTGAAATGGAGAACTTACTCATAAGCGTATAAACTACTCCACGCCAGAGTAAGACATAAAGAGATAAAAGGGTGCTGCTCATGGAGTTAAGGGTTTGGAACTATATCTTTTAAGAGTCAAGATTTGAGTCAATGATAAATGACGACGCTTGTGTCCGCTCGTTATCTTCTCAAATCAAGATCCAGAAAGTTATATACCAATCCGAAACTGGTCATACGCCATGCATTACTCTGCACTACTTCACCCACGTATATACTTACGTGGACAAAGTAGTGGGGGGCATTTGTTCCCGCCATAAATTTTTACGCAAAAGAGTCCAGGTATCAAATGGCAGCGATATGCTTAAGGAAATGCGAACCAGTATCTTCTGGGCTGTTTTTTGACAAACTCCCGAATGAGAAACAGATAAATTCTGATGGTATCGAAAGCGCCTCGAAAAACCTTTCGATTTGATATATTATGGGCCTCGTAATTCATCCGGGATCAAAAGTTATGAGGAATTACGTGTGCACACGTGATAGACTTTTAAGAACCCGCCGGAGGAGTTAAAAAATACAATAAAAACTCAGAAAAGACCCCAATGGGGCATCACGTGCTCACACGTGACCATGGGTCACGTGCAGACACGTGATGGCTTTTAAAGCCTCTAAAATAATGAATAGAATTTAATTCTAAAAGTCAGAAAATACCTCAACGAGGTATCATGTGCTTACACGTGACCAATGGTCACGTGTTGACACGTGATGGTTAAAACTGAAACATAAATAAGCGGCTGAGAAAGGAACCCAATTAGGGGTCACGTGCTCATACGTGACCAAAGGTCACGTGCTCACACGTGACCAAAGGTCACGTGCCGGCACGTGACTGGCTTTAAAAGCATTATAATTTAATAGAATTAAATTCTAAAAGTTTCTGAATCTTTCCAAATGGAAAAGGGTCATGGGGAACCGTTGGATTAAAAATCCAAGGGTGATTAAAAATCACTAATTTATAGAAAACCCTTGGACAAGGAAAGATTTCCCTGAAAATCTCACCAGGATAACAAATAGAATATCTTTTGGATTTAAAATCCACGGTGAATAAAATTCACTGAATGATCTAAAGGCCCAGATTAATGATAAATATAAATCAAATCTCTCAACAATCAAATCAAATCTTCCAATGAGAGATTTGCTAAACAAATTAACTCTTTTCCTTCTCCTATAAATAGGAGCCAAGAAAAGAAGAGGGGGGATCTACTTTTTTGAGAGAAAAACAGAGAGAGGAGAATTTAATTCTCAAGAGGGAAGAAAAGAAAGGAGAATTTAATTCTCAACAAAGAAAACCCTAGGTGAGAAAAGGGAAAAAGATTAACTTCAAACAGAGAATTTAATTCTCAAAATCCAAGAGTTTAACTCTTATACAAAAAAGAACTTAGTTCTTCTTCTGGTTGAAGATCTGCACAGAGCACATCTCCCCATAACTTGAGAATTTAATTCTCATCGGGTCGAGATCCTGCCATGCAGATCCTAAACTTAGAAGGGGAATTGAGTTTTGAGAATTTAATTCTCCTAAAACAAAACTAGGGTTTAACCCTAATTAAGAATTTAATTCTTTTACATATCTGGGAATTTAATTCTTTTGAAAAGAAATCAGGGTTTCATCCTAAATAAGAATTCAATTCTTTCACGATAGGAATTTAATTCCTCCAAAATCATAATTAGGGTTTAACCCTAAAAAGAATTCAATTCTTAAAAGATCTCTGTTCATGAAAAGAACTAGGGTCACGTGCCCCACGTGACCCTTGAAAAGATCCCCTGCAAAGAACTTTGAAGCATCACCTCACGTGCTCCCACGTGACTCCCAAAACGCAGAAAGAAAAAGCAAAGGAAATGAAAGGTTTGGGCGCTCTCACGTGTTATCACGTGACCCCTCAGCAAATGCTTTAACAATTGGCGCACAGATCCCCATCACATGCCAACACGTGATGCTCTAAAAATAAAAATGAAAGTGTTTAACACTTAATGGCAAAACAAAAGAAAAGAAGCTTTGGGCGCTCTCACGTGTTCCCACGTGACCCCTCAGCAAGTGCTGTAATATTCGATGCATAAACCCCCATCACGTGCCAACACGTGATGCTCTAAAATAAAGATGAAAAGTGTTTAACACTTATTCGCAGATTTGAGGATAAAACAAAGGAGATCTGGCTTCACATTTAGGGCCTAATGAGCATTCTAACAGACCAGGGCGGGGGCCTCCATCACGTGCTTACATGTGATGGCCGTCAGAATCAAAAGTGTTAAACACTTACCTGCAGAATAAAATGAGGGAAATCAGGGCGCTCTCACGTGTCCACACGTGACCCCTCTTTCTTTAGTGTTTAACACTAATTTGAAAATCTTATTTCCAGGGTTTAACACTGATTGTTTCTAGTGTTTAACACCAAATTGAAGATCATATTTCCAGTGTTTAACACTGATTGTCTTTTAGTGTTTAACACTAATTTTGAGAGTTCTACCTCTAGTATTTAACACTGTTGTTCTCTAGTGTTTAACACTACTTTTAGCCAAATTGGCTAATTCTCCAGAGGCAAAAGTCCCTCCTCCAAATGAATCTCAATATTGAGGAAATCAAAGACAAAATGTTGTCAGAGCCCCCAAATCTCTGTTTAACATTGCTGAATGATGAGGGACTGAACCCAGACAAATGTCTAGTGGCCCAAAGGGCCAATATTTCAAACATAATTGGACTTAGCCCAAACTGGCCATAAGTCCTCAAATCATCTTGAACTGAGCACATCTGCTCTTTCAACCAACTCATTGGTTCAAGGGTACATCTCGGAACTCCTCTGATATTTGTCGTTGTAATCTTTCAACGTCTTCAGAGAGGTAACGGGTCCCGACAACCACACATCAACACGGACTGTGGGGTCCTTAAACTCATGGACTTATACGTCCTTAAACCAAGATACGGACTGTGGGGTCCTTAAACCCGCGGACTTATGCGTCCTCAAACTAACGGACTAATGCGTCCTTAAACACCACCCATATGGACTGTGGGGTCCTTAAACCCATGGACTTTTGCGTCCTTAAACTACCTATGGACCGCAATGTCCTTAAACTACCAATGGACCACTACGTCCCTAAACTGGAGATGGACCACCACGTCCCTAAACTGGCGATGGACCACTATGTCCCTAAACTGGAACAATAGAGCCCCATAATGCTCTTTTGGCGGATCTAAACGATCCCGTTAAGTTGATCTTAGTCCCAAACTGGACTAACGTATCCTTAACAACCGTTTAAGTTGATCTTAGCCTCAAATATGGCTAACGTATCCTTAAACCTTCAAACAGACTTTAGTCCCAAATTGGACTATGAATCCCCCCAATCAGCATTGGTTCAAGGGTACATCTCTGAACTTCTCTGACACCTGTCGTTGTAATCCTTCAACGTCGTCAGAGAGGTGACGGGTCCCGACGACAATACATGCAATGGACCACCATGTCCCTAAACTGGAATAATAGAGCCCAAACGCTCTTTTGTCAGATCTAAACGATCCTGTTAAGTTGATCTTAGTCTCAAATCGGACTAACGTATCCTTAACAAACGTTTGAGTCGATCTTAGTCTCAAATATGGCTAACGTATCCTCAAACCAAAACCACAAACCCAAATTTAAGTAAACACGAATTTGGATTAATCCACGTCCTACGGGCGACTACATAAATTAGTCTCCGTATACAATCCACGGGCAACCACAAACAAAACAAACACCCACGACACGAAGTGACCAGCTGGAGAAGGAGAAAGTTGTTACCGCGATGCGGTAGCGTAATTAACTGCAGGGGCTTGCGCCTGCAGGGAAGAGCGTCCCCACAATCAAAAACCCCTCAATGAGGGGGAATCTGACGAAGTCTGCTACATCGGTCACATCCGCTTAAACCTTCGATACATGGTGCCATAAATCAACTTGGCATCTTCGGAGAGGTAGACGGATAACACCAATTAGCATCTGCCCCGAATCTCAGGCAAGATAGTCCATGTCTTGCGTGTCTTTCGGAGGGGAACATGGCGTGGTATCAACATTCGATGGGCGCCGTCATTAGGGAAGAAAAAAGATTGCTGCTTGATCGCAAGGGTGCAGCGCCGGCTGGTAATCCAAATGTTCCTCTGAAGCGACGGACCATTGTCCGACCTCCCTTGAGAGAAGCTGTTGCGGCTGTGGTTCCGCTTGATATGCCTGAGCTACCGTTACCCCGTGCTCCCATTGAAGTGGCAGCTGTGGCATCTCCTGAGTCTGGCATGGGTTTAGATATCGGGACTCATCGTCCAAAGGTGCCCACCAAGCGTAAACTTGTGCTAGCGGCTACGGGCACTCGCTCGCAAAAGAAGAAGAAGTCGATTCTTTCTGCAGATGTTGTATTCGGCCAGCAGCCGCATTCTCCTTATAGCGAAGGCTAAAGTGAATACGGGACCAATGAGGGTCTATTCATGGTGCCAGATGATACTGATCTGGAGGCCGCCATCACGGCTTCCGAGCGACTAGCTAGCCACAAAGCAGGACTGGTCATCCTTGCGCAGTCAGGTAAACTTCGGTCGTATCTTTTCGCTGTTATGTTTTGTTTTGTTATTTTTTATTATCATGTTTTGGCTGACACTTCTTATTCCACAGGCATCTCCACTGAAGAGGCTCTCACAGCTTCTCTCAAGACTTTTAAGGAGAAGGAAAGGCTTCGTGCTTCTTTAGGCATCAGTATATTTCAACTCACCGCACCTCCATTCCTGTTTTTTATGGGTAAACTAACTCTTCTTTTCCCATCTTATTGTAGGGACTACCTCTAATCAGTTTATCCCGAGTGCAGTACCGACTTCACAGGGCGGTGTGGAGACGCTTCCAAGGCCAGCTATTGAAGTCCTAGCTCCGCCAGTATTGCCTAAAGAAGCTTCACTTAAGCAACCGATGACGGATGCCACAACGGCTTCAGAGGTAGCTCCTGGCGCAGACGATGACGTCTCATTGATGGAGGTCCTAAGAAGATCAGCTCTCACGGCCCAAGCGGAAAGGAAGCGCAGGAGGTGTGCAGCAAGAGAACGTAACGCCGCCTTGGTCGCAGGTGCAGGCTCGAGCACCGCTTCCCCCGTCCCTTCTTCTTCAGAGGGTGCTCCGGTCACCCTGTCTACCGCTCACAGACAGGCGGCACATGCGGCTCGGGAAGCAATTGAAAGGTCGACCCAAGGTAACGTAACACTGAGTCCTTTTGTCAAAGGTTTAATCTTCAGATTCTCATATACCCTATCCTGAAGGGCCAAGTCTGGATGAGGAGGTGGCAGGCGAGATGATGGCAACTACTGAGCTCGAAGCGGCTACTCTTTCTCAGGAGTCCGGGACCGCTCCAATTGCCGCTCTTTCCACCTGTGGTTCCCTACCATCGCCTGGCATCGCGATTGTCACTACGGTTCTTATGGAATCAGGGGTTGAAGCTACGGGCGGCCAAACCATCCCCCCAAATGAGATCGAAGAAGTCGTGATGCTTGGCGATGCTTCCGTCACCGTCTTGGCTGATGACCTGTCTGGTAGGCCTCGAGTCACTGCATTCTTTTTGTTTTGCGATCCCTTCTGATGATATTTTGTTCCTTTCGAATGTAGGTGTGGCGAGCGCTGAGGTTGTGATACCTGAAGAAGCACCACCAGTTGCTGCTCTGACGGTCGTTGCCCCTTCGTTTCCTCTTATATCTTCTCAACCGCTGGAAGGTATGGGTTTGCGATCAATTTAAATCGGGGACATCATCTTTCGTGTACTGACCATGTATCATCGTGATCTTGCAGGAGTTCTTTTTGATCACCTGTATCAGGTGTTGAACCCGCACTTCTCCTTCCAGTCGGAGATTAGTCTACCCACCGGTACCGGTGAGTATCTTTTCTAACCGACGTCCTTTCTTTTCTTTAACGGGCAGGTATGTCGTTGCTAATTCTTCTTTGCATTACTTTTAGCCTTACAACTTGAAAGAGGGGACGAGGGTATCGTCGCGCCACCGATACTCCCAGCTCTGCCCTCTGTTGCAGTCGGTATAGTAAACTTTATTGATCGTGTATCTTCTCTATTTCTTGAGCTGTCATTTGACTATGATTTGTTTTGCAGCGGTTGCACCGACTCCAGCTCCGTTCGAGTATCGCATCATAATGTCGGCAGGGCCCTTTTCTAGACGTCCATCTTCAAAAGGCATTGTGACCAGTCTGCGTATGTTGAGTGAATACATTGAGGAGCTTGACGCAGAGGCCCCCACATTAGCAATAGATTTTGCTGCCGAGGTTAATCCAATGTTGGCGACGCTTGTGAACTTCCATAACGAAGGCGTCATTGAGTCTTGGGTTAACCACTGCAGGAAGATTGAGGCCTGCCTGCATGAGCTTGAGCTTAGGCGTCTTGCTCCTGAGATTCTGGCTTTGAACTCCCAGCGGGCTGCATGGGTTGAGCAGAGCATGTCCTTCCTCCGCCATTTTGAAGGAGAAGTGACCTTGAGGCAGAAGGAACGCGAGGACGCTTCAGGTGAATCCGCCCGGCTACGCGCCCAAGTTGAAGCGAATGCCGTACAACTGAGAGCCGTCTTTGACAATTTGCAGCGATGTATTTCGAACGGGCTGGCATTGAGGCAGAAGCTCGACTCTATTAAGTGGGTTACGCAGAGTCGCGAAGCTGCCCAATGGGAATTCGATGAGAAGATTTCATCATGCTTGCAGCAAAGGGCTCGAATTGAAGCGGAGCTGGCCGCGGCGCTGATCACGAGAAGGCACTGAAAGGAGTGCGCGAGCAACTTGCTGACTTATTGAAAACGCTTCCTTCTCAGTAGCTGTTTTGCATAGATTGAATGTTAGTGTATATGCCCTAGGGGCCATTATTGTATCATACTTGTATGTATATTACTTAATGGAAGCTTGGGATATTCACAGTTGTATATACAGTCTTGCTAAAAATGGTAGTATGCTACTTGGTTTGTGTCAACTTTAATATGTGCATATGTTTCTTGTAACGTATCACTTATACATATTAGTAGAGCCCATAGGTTCTTTGCTTGATTACCAGCGTTGTGATGGCAGTCACACTAGTGGGGGCTGGGTAGTCTGTAAGCAACATCCTATACAGGTCCCTGGTCGTTGGATTATCAAGATAGGGCATCGATATTCCAGAGTAGACCAGTGTGTACGCTTCTTATCCCAGTTGGGGAGATGGTCTGTCCCATAGCCATTAGTACGTCGTACTGGAGATAGTATACAGGTGCTTGTTAGGTTACGGGTATACCGGACAGGACTCACAGGGGAACTGATTAGTTGGTATTATACCCGTCGTCAGTTAACAGTTCCCAGATGACATGAGTACATCATAGTCCGCAGACTTGACACTGCTACTTCGCCTCGAGTGTGTCCCACTGTTCTTAGATTGCTACCCTACCACGGCTCAAAGGAGTCGTGAAAACAGGTAGCAGTTGGGTGCAGTCCCGAGCACTTGGAGGCAGTAGTGGTTAGACAGGATTCGTCTCTCCCGGTATTGGAAGATGATATCGCGCTGTGTCAGAGAGCCATTACGCAAAGTCCCTGACCAGGGCAAGCGAGATATACTGGTAGGTTCCAGTAGCTTCTCAGGGTGTAATGGGCTTCGCTCCGACACGACTTATACAGCTATTAGGGGACTGACGCTTGCCGCCCCCTAGGCTTGATATGCGATAGTCTTAGACGAACAGACCGGACTGTACGGAGATTGTCACATCAGGCTCAGTAGGGGTTCGGATGGTTTTCCTCACCGGCCTTCTTATCGACATCTACCTGGGGACCGTTACGTACAGCTAGTGCCGCTTGCGGTCTGTGGTTAAACCCACTGCCAGCGTAGTGTCGAGTCTTTAGAGTCCCACACAGAGAGTTTCCCTGCTCCAGGAGAAACGATATAGATGTCGTATGATTTTACGACAAGGGTTCGGACGCATACGTGTGTTTTCGTACGTACGACTTTTCGGACAGTTTTTACTAGCCGACTTTGGTTTAAGCCAGATTCTAGTATCGGGTTATTGGATTTATACAGTCTAAAGTTTTTCCGTGTTTTCACGGATTGGAGGGGCGTTCTCGTAATTTGTCGGGAAGCTTCTAGAAGAGTGGTGACTAAGGGGTTAAGGTGGCATAAGCATTTAATACTTAATGACTCATTTATGTGATTCATCCTTTGTATTAAATGATGCATTAATTAGTTAGCGAGTCATTTGATGAATCACACTAGGTGAATGAATCAACCATGATGATTAATCATTTATATTTATTTATTTGATAAATTGTTATGGTTGTTAAAATTCACATGAGCTCATTATTCATTCTCATTCTCATCTTCACCTTCTCTCTCCTCAAGCTCACTCTCTCTTCAAACCCTAACCCTAACCTCTCATGTGTTGAGATCAAGGGTTAGCTAGACTAATACATCCATAACCTCACTCTATATCCCCTAGGTAGCTTAGATTAGCACTTTAAGCAACCTAGTTATCTCAAGTTTGAGATCAAGCTTGGCGTAGGAGCTTTCGAGTAGATCGTCTTTGATTCGAGGAGGCCGTTGAGGTGCCGATATTCCAAGGAGCCTACGAGGAGTGGAGGACAGCGATGAAGACCCGAAGGACATGTAACGTGAGGTATAACTTTGAATCCGAATAGTTAAACCTCTAGTAGATAGTTAGCAATGGTTTAGATAACGATTCATGCGCTCAAGTCCGTGTTACGAAACTTTGATAATCGTTTTTCATATATTCCGCCTCCCTGCAAAATCGTGGGGTGCGTGACATGGACTTATATTGAACACTTGTAATCTTTAAATAACATGTATCCATTTTTTTTATTCTTTCATATGATTCAACTTGTACTCCATTGAATTCATGAATAAAAGATACACATTTTTTTTATTCTACCGTTGCTTTCTTCTCTTTGTTGTGTCGTTGCCATGTGATTTTAGCAAGTGTGGCTGGTAAATAGTGAGTGACGGTCCATCTTGGACTCTTTGCAAGGTAACGATGGCTTAGGAAACAGGTTCGGGTTTGCTTGCCTAAGACTTTTCAACTTTATGAGCCATGAGGGTCTCATAAAGACTTTTCTCCCTACGAGTCGATAGGATCTCGTAGGTGTGGTTTCTCCTTAGGAATCGTGAGGATTCCTAAGTGTGTTTTCTCTTGAGAGTCGTAAGGATCTCACAAGAGAATTTTCTCCCTACAAGTCGAGAGCACTCGTAAGTGATTGTTTCCTTTCTTTTCGAAGAGTGTGACCTGTAGAAAATCCACCTTAACCTTTCTGCGAGGCAATGATGGCTTGGGAGACAGGGTTAGGATCTGTCACCTAAGGCTTTTCAACTTTATGAGCCGTGAGGGTCTCATAAAGAATTTTCTCCCTACAGGTCGAGAGGATCCCGTAGGTGTATTTTCTCTTTAGGAATCGTGAGGATTTCTAAGTGCGTTTTCTCTTGAGAGTCGTAAGGATCTCACAAGAGAATTTTCTCCTTACAAGTCGAGAGGACTCGTAATTGATTGATGAGTTAACCTGCTCCCGAGTCAAAGCATTGCTTTCGGCGGGGAGGGCGAGGGTTTGCTCTGGCTGTTTCTCACGGGGTCAGGATTGACCTTAGCCGTGTTCTACGGGGCCAGGAGGGGTTGACTTTATCCGCATTTCACGGAGTCGTGGGTTGACTTTATCCGCATTTCACGGAGTCAGGGGGTTTATTTTATCCGCATTTCATGGAGTCATGGGTTGACCTTATCCGCATTTCACGGGGTCAGGGGTTGACTTTATCCGCATTTCACGAGGTCATGGGGTTGAATTTATCCTCATTTCACGAAGTCAGGATTTGCTCTGGGCGTTTCTCACGGGGTCAGGATTGACATTAGCTGTGTTCTACGGGACCAGGATTTGCTCTGGGCGTTTCCCACGAGTTCAGCATTGACATTAGCCGTGTTCTACATGACCAAGAGGTGCTCTGAACGTTTCCCACGGGGTCAGGATTGACATTAGCCGTGTTCTATGGGACCAGGATTTTCTCTGGGCGCTTCCTATGGGGTTAGGATTGACATTAGCCGTGTTCTTCGGGATCGGAAGGTGCTCTGGGCGCTTCCCACAGGGTCAGGATTGACATTAGCCGTGTTCTACGGGACCGGAAGGTGCTTTGGGCGTTTCCTACGGGGTCAGGATTGACATTAGCCGTGTTCTACGGGACCAGCATTTGCTCTGGGTGTTTCCCACGGAGTCAGGATTGACATTAGCCGTGTTCTTCGGGACCAGGAGGTGCTCTCTCGGTTGTCTGTGAACCGTCAAGGTTTAGAACAGGGACTTTGCCATGGCCCCAAGGTTGATTGTCGCGTCTGAATTCTGCTGGAATGAAGAGGAACGCTGTTGGTGATCTCTAGGCTGTCTGTGAACCGTCGAGACTTGGCTTTCTTTCTGATGGTGCCTGGTGGGAAGGTATGATTCCCTTTTTTGTTTGTGCCCCTGGATTTTATATAGGGATGTCACGCCCCGCTTCCCAGAGTACGCTAGATTGGGCACGTGGCATAGCCAACCATGCTACCTGTGGGTAGGAAGTATCCATCCACAGTCACATTACGGCTGTAGAGATATCAAGAACAAGATAAAACTATCTAAAAACATGTCCATAAACCAGAATAACAAGAGTTAATAATAAATGAATGCGGAAGCAAATGATCCAATACAAATAACTGAAAGTATGTCCCATAATGCGGGCTCACATCAGGAAATAAATGCAGGAAATAAAACTAACTACCACTAAACTCACAGCTCAGCCTACTGGCTGAAATACTCCTGCTCGGACTGCGAAAGCGGTACAGAATCTGGGCCATGCAAAACCCAGACGTCAGCGCGTCATGTCAACAAATAATAATATGAACAATGTAACATGCTATGCAAAATAAACGTGAATAAAATGAGAGTAGCAGTAATATGAATCAAGCAGTGCAGGGTAGTGTGCAGTGGGTAACTAAATTGTTCTATCAGGTTTTTCTATTCTAAAGTCTTTGAAATCAATGGATGAATCGTCGATGTAACTCAATAGTATCCCGTGCATGCCCGGGACCACGGTCAAGATCCTTGGGGCTGAATCCGAGACGTGCCGCTAGGCAGTAACAGGTAGCAGGATGGGCGAGTGATGTCAGCATCATCACTCCGGGGCTGGCCGAGCCCGTAAGACTGATCAGAACATGTATCGAACTGTTGAGTTACAAGTCGGTTTCACCTTTGATTTCCCCATACCCCCAAGTTATGTATGTCAGGTCAGGTATTCAGTAATCAAGAACTAATGCCAACACAGGATCAGGTAAAAGCAGGTTTGTCTGGATAGACAACAGGAACGGTCCATGAGGACTACATGTCAGGTTGTTGGCATTAGGCACGAGATCAGGTAACAAGTCAGGTCATGGTACATCAGGTCAAGTCAACAGTATACGGTACCATGTCAGGTGTATCAATATATATGTGTAGCCATGACAGGTCAAGATGTAAACAATATCGTGAGTGTGCTCCCAATCAGATATATAATCACACGTGGGTATTAACAACATGAAATAAGCAATGAATTAAATAATAATCATGTTTCATTCAATCACAAGAGTGCAGTAATACAATGTAGCTGTTTAGTCATGTTAACAGGTTTAAGCACCCTTAGCGGTGCAATAGTTTATATAACGGTCCTATACAGTTATTTCAGGTTAATGCTTGCGAGTGTCCGAATGTAACAGAACTACATTGCTACCAGCTATTTTAACAGTAAAAAGTGATTGAACAGGTAAATCTGATTATTGGGTTCAAATTGGCAAACTGTAAATTCTATTTTTAATAGTAAAATGATATAATGCAACATTGTAACCGAAATGGGAAAACGATTGTACCAAGCTAATTTTACAGGTTTAGGGTATCAATACATATATAAATATATTGTATAGCATGTAGCAAGGGGTACTTGCCTCAACTGGTCGCGAACCGGGAAAAACGGAACGTAACGTCGGCGGGAAACTCGCGACGGAAGCACGGTTCACGGATTGAACCCAAACAACGAACAATGGAACCACGCGGGTCAGAGTACTCTGCTGGATCGTCGGGACACGTCACCGGCACGGCCGGATTCCGGCGAGCACGTGAACAGTGAAGGAAACATCATGTTTTGAAACAAAAAAACAAAGAAATACAGGGAATTACAAGGAAAGGGGGAAGGATCTGAGAGGGTGCTTACGATGATCAGCAGAGGGGTTGCGAAGGTTGACGACGCCGCCGGAGCTCCGGCGGTGAACAGTGATCGCGGGGGAAGAAAACTGTCGATGAAGAAAACATTAGCCAAGAAGGAAGGAAGAAGGGAAAAAGGAGGGAAATATCTTACCGAGGAGCGTGCGAGGTCGGGGATAAGAGGACGGGGTCGTCGGCGGCGACAGTCGACGGTCCGGCGGTGCACAGAGGGTTGCAGGTGGCTGCGATGGGGTTCACAGGTGGCTGCGAAGGTGGGAGGATGAGGATAAGGGTGAGACGAGGAAGAGGAGGCGAGGGTGCTGGTGACGCTGGCGCCGGCGTCGGGGCTGCGGCGGTGACGGGTGAAGGTGGCTAGGGTTCTGTCGATGGGTTTTTGTTCTCATGATGGAGGAAAAGAAACGAGGGGGGAAAATATTTAAAAGAGAGAGAGAGAATGAGGTTAGAGAGAGAGAGAGATTTAAGGGAGAGAGAGAAAGTGAGACGGTGAGGGAGAGAGAGAAAGAGATGTGTGAGAGAGAGAGATTGAAGAGGTGGGGCCCACGAGATGATAAGGATCTCGTGATTGGCCAGAGTTGTTGGAGAAAAAGAAATATTAAAAGATTTTGAAGATTAATTAACAGTGAAGATATGTATAGGTTAACGAATATATTATGGTTTTAATATTATTAAAATTTGGGATTTTGGCGCCAAATAAAACATTTCCAAATTGCGCCCGTATTGGGTCCAAAAATTCGAAATTGGAATAATAGGATTTTAAGCGGGTTCCAAATTTTAAAATTAAATTTTTTATGATTAAAAGGCATACCCCCGAGACGGACACCCGTACGTGTGCGTAGCCGTCCAAACTCGCCCGTTTCACCGCACGGCACGAGAACACGATACACGGATGCTACCACAAGGTTAGGGGTGTCGAGTAGGCCAAGATAGATATTTTTAATTTCATTTTAGATGTTAAAATTTGTTATGTGCAGAAATGATTTTTCCGGATAAAATTTTACAGTAAGCCACAAATAAGCAAGATAAATGAAATGAGTACCACCTAATGCTCAAACAGTAACTGAAAAATAGTAGCCTTGGGCTCGGGTGTTACATTATACCCAACTACAAAAGAATTTCGTCCTCGAAATTCCAAGAATACAAGATAGAAAACTACAGAAAAAGGTGAGGAAAGTTCTGCCGGATCTCATCTTCTCGTTCCCAAGTGGACTCTCCATGCGATCGATTACCCCAAGAAACAAGCACAAGGGGGATAACCTTGTTCTTGAGAACCTTTTCCCTTCGATCCACGATTTCAACCGGTCGCTCCTCGAAAGTCAAGTCTTCCCGTACTGCTAACTCCGAATGATCCAAAACGTGTGTTTGATCTCAAACATACCTTCGTAGTTGAGATACGTGAAACACATCGTGCACACCTGCCAAGGACCGCGGTAACGCCAAACAATACGCTACCTCTCCAACACGCTCCAAGATCTCAATAGGTCCAATGAATCGAGGACTAAGCTTTCCTCGACCCCCAAAATGAATCACCCCTCTAGTCGGTGATATCCTCAAGAATACCAAATCACCCACGGCGAACTCTAGAGGTCTTCTTGACGTGTCAGCCCAACTCTTCTGTCTGTCTTGAGCTGCCTTCATATGCTTTCTGATAGTGTTAACCTTCTCAACTGTCTGCACCACCAAATCTGGTCACAACAATCTTCGTTCACCGACATCATCCCAATAAACAGGTGAACGGCATTTACGACCATACAAAGCTTCAAACGGAGCCATCTGGATAGTTGCCTGAAAACTGTTGTTGTAAGAAAACTCCACCAAGTGTAGATGATCCTCCCACGAACCCTTGAAGTCTAACATACATGCTCTCAACATATCTTCAAGAGTTTGGATCGTTCTTTCCGACTGACCATCAGTTTGAGGATGATAAGCTGTGCTAAACTTCAATCGAGTCCCCAAACTTTCCTATAAACTCCTCCAGAAGTGTGATAAGAACCGAGTGTCCCGATCGGACACGATGCTCACCGGTACTCCATGCAATCTTATAATCTCCTGCATGTACCGCTCTGCCAAAGTCTCCGTTCATTGACCAACCCGGAAAGGAATAAAGTGAGCTGCCTTGGTCAACCGATCAATAATCACCCATACTGCATTATTGCCCTTTGGACTCCGAGGTAAAGCCGCCACGAAATCCATGGTTATATGTTCCCACTTCCACTGAGGAATCGGAAGTGGTTGCAATAAACCAGCAACCCTTTGATGTTCAGCCTTAACTTGCTGACACACCAAGCACTTAGCCACAAAGCGAGCAATCTCCCGCTTCATGCCTTCCCACCAGAAATGCTGTCGAATATCTCGATACATCTTTGTGCCTCCTGGATGTACAGTATAAGCTGAACTGTGTGCCTCCTTCATAAGCTCTTCACGAACATCTCCCTTTGGCACACACAAACGGCTACCATACCTCAACGAACCATCTTCGTGGATCAATAAATATGTTCGTAATCCGGCCTCAACCTGCTCTCGAAACTTTTGCAGTCTAGGATCCTGCGATTGTGCTGCTTTAATTTTCTCAATCAAAGACGACTGTACTTGCAACTGCATCAACTGTCCTGTAGAACGCGGTAGCACAACCTCCAAGTCAAATTTTCGAAAATCTGCAACAATCTCCTTCTGCGTAGTTAACACCTGAATTGCTGGTAACTGACTAAGCACATCCGGCACAACATTAACCTTCCCCGGATGGTACTTAAGATCAAGATCGTAGTCAGCCATCAGCTCCAACCATCTACGCTGCCTCATGTTAAGTTCCTTCTGTGTGAACACATACTTCAAGCTCTTATGATCTGTAAAAACTTCGACTCTCTCGCCCAAAAGGTAGTGTCTCCAAATATTCAAAGTGAAGATCACAGCCGCAAGCTCCAAGTCATGAGTCGGATAATTCTTCTCATGGGTCTTCAATTGTCTCGATGCGTACGCTACAACCTTTCCATGCTGCATCAAAACACATCCCAATCCTTTTCCAGATGCGTCGCTGTGAATCACCAATCCTCCGGAATTGTCTGGCACGGTCAGAATAGGGGCGGTTATCAACTTCTGCTTCAACGTCTCAAAAGCTAACGCACATTTATCTGTCCATACAAAAGGTACCTCCTTGCGCGTAAGCTTGGTCAACGGCTCTGCCAGACGAGCAAAGTTCTCTACAAATCTCCTGTAGTATCTGGCTAATCCAAGGAAACTTCTTATCTCAGCAACATTCTTTGGAATCGGCCAATCTCGAACTGCTGCAATCTTTTCGGGATCGACGGCAATTCCATCGCCAGACACAACATGCCCCAAAAACATCACTTCCTCCAGCCAAAATTCGCACTTACTCATCTTCGCATACAATTTCTCCTGTCTCAACGTCTGCAGTGCGATCTTCAAATGCTCAGCATGCTCCTCAAAACTCTTCGAGTAAACCAGAGTATCGTCAATGAACACCACAATAAACTGGTCCAAGAACGGTGAAAAGATTCGGTTCATCAAGTCCATGAATACTGCCGGCGCATTCGTTACTCCGAAGGGCATCACTAAGTACTCGTAATGTCCTTACCGAGTTCGAAACGCCGTCTTGCAAATATCTTCTGCTTTCACTCGAACCTGATGATATCCGGATCGCAAATCCAGCTTCGAGAATACCCTCGCGCCACTAAGCTGCTCAAAAAGTTCTCCAATGCGAGGGATCGGGTACTTGTTCTTAATAGTCATCCGGTTTAGTTCTCGATAGTCGATGCACATTCTCCTTGTGCCGTCCTTCTTCTTTACTAGAAGAACTGGAGCTCTCCAAGGCGAGTTACTGCTTCGAATCCAACCCTTCTCAAGCAATTCAGCAACCTGTTTCTTAACTTCTTCCAACTCTACTGGTGCCATTGGATAATATGCTTTAGATACTGGCGCTGCACCAGGAATAAGATCAATTGCGAACTCCACGTCTCGCTTCGGCTGTAAACCCGATATATCTTCAAATACGTCCATAAAATCACGAACAACAGCTGGTTCTTCACTTTCATCAACTCCCATTGCTGTAAGAATATGGTTTGTCGGCCTAGTCCTAAACTCGACTGGCCCGACAGAACTGCTTCCTCCAGTGAAGATAAACTCAGGATGTCCGGAAATCTGGAAAATTACTTTCTTTGCCCTACAGTCAATGTGAGCGTGGAAAGTGCCAAGAAAATCCATTCCCAAGACGACTTCATAACTGCCCGTATCAATCACCAAGAAATCTGCAAAAAGCTCCCGTCCGCACACAACAACTGTACAATCTTTACATTCCCTACTAGATATGATTTTCCCATTCCCAGTGTGTATGTCCCAGAAACTAGACAGGGTCGTGCAAGCAATCGAGTGTGTAGTCACAAACTTGGATGACATAAAACAATGGGATGCACCAGAATCAAATAATGCCAATGCGGGAAAACCATGAACGAGTAGAATACCTGAAATGACTTCTCCTGATGCCTTAGCTTCCTCAGCTGTCAAGGTAAAAGCTCGAGCCTGATTAGTCCTTGAGTCAGCTGTTTCTGCCCTTGGAACGGTCTCTGCGGAGGCTTCTGAATATCGTCCCTTGTACGAAGCTTCGATGGACAAGCACCAACGGCGTGATCAGCCGCTCCACAAACCAAACAAAGTCCCAGCCTCCTTCAATAATCCTTCTGCACGTGCCCAGGTACACGGCAGTAGTCACAAATCACGCTCTTTTTTCGATCAACGATCACAGGCTTCTTCATTGGTGCTACACCACGACGGTCCACAGGAATACCCTTGCGACCATGAGCTCGGTTAGGTACAAATGCGGGGTTCCTGGCCGCAACTGCTGTCTGCTGCAAGCTCCCTTTCATCCCAGATAAACTCTGCTGTTCCTGAGCTGCCGTAAGAACCTGTGAGAAAGTGGTCAAACCCAGGGAGACAATTTGCCTTTGGATGTCCACATCCAAACTGCGCATGAACCTTCGTGCCCTGTCTGCATCGTTGGCGACTAAAGGTCCAGCGAATCCGCTGAGTCTCGTCCACTCTGCTGCATGCACGTCCACGGGTGCTCCATTCTGCCTTAACCCAATAAACTTCTCTTCCATTTCCTCCCGTGCAGTCCGCGGGAAGAACTTCTCTAGGAAACTCTTAGAAAAATCCGCCCACCTGACCGGCTTGGGCAAACGGGTCTCTTCCACAAGCCACCACTCTCGGGCGTAGTCCACTAAATGAATGCGTACCACATCAACTCTTTTGTTCTCTAGAATCTGGGCCGCAATCAGCAAGTTCTCCGTATCAACTAGCCACTGCTCGGCTGGCAACGGCTCTTCCAAACCAGTGAATGTAGACGGACCCAAACGTCTGAAATCTGCCACAGTTTCAACTCGATCAACTGGTTTAGCTCCAATGTTGTTTACAGACTGCTGAACGATCTGCAAACCTTCTTGAAACGAATCTGCTTGTTGCTGGATCAGCTCGGTCTGTCTCTTTTGATTCTCCAGCATTCCTCTTATCACTCCAAGCATGGCAGCTTCGTCCACACGCCTCTGGTACATCTTGAAATTCTTATCTGCCATATCCCTGAAATCAAAAACACCCAACATTAGCATGATGATAGATTCAATATATAGATCAAGGCTAGAACTCCAAGATACTTAAATAGAGTACCGCATTGTAACTATGCCGCGGTATCATAGCCACAATTACTTAACTCCACCCAAGTCGCCTAAGTCCTAGAGATAGCAAGGAATCAGGTTTTTTGAGTCGATATGCAAAGAAAGTTTGCACATCGTAAAAGATATAATCAGAAAGAATGTGATTCAAGAATGGTAAACGGCAAAGTGGCAGGACATGTTTCCTAACACGGGTATTCTGATTCGTGTATTGGGTACAATACCTAACTACAAAAGAATCAACCCAACTAACCTATGGGCTCTGATACCAAAAGAACCATGTCACGCCCCGCTTCCCAGAGTACGCTAGATTGGGCACGTGACATAGCCAACCATGCTACCTGTGGGTAGGAAGTATCCATCCACAGTCATATTACGGCTATAGAGATATCAAGAACAAGATAAAACTATCTAAAAACATGTCTATAAACCAGAATAACAGGAGTCAATAATAAATGAATGCGGAAGCAAATGATCCAATACAAATAACTGAAAGTATGTCCCATAATGCGGGCTCACATCAGGAAATAAATGCAGGAAATAAAACTAACTACCACTAAACTCACAGCTCAGCCTGCTGGCTGAAATACTCCTGCTCGGACTGCGAAAGCGGTACAGAATCTGGGCCATGCAAAACCCAGACGTCAGCGCGTCATGTCAACAAATAATAATATGAACAATGTAACATGCTATGCAAAATAAACGTGAATAAAATGAGAGTAGCAGTAATATGAATCAAGCAGTGCAGGGTAGTGTGCAGTGGGTAACTAAACTGTTCTATCAGGTTTTTCTATTCTAAAGTCTTTGAAATCAATGGATGAATCGTCGATGTAACTCAATAGTATCCCGTGCATGCCCGGGACCACGGTCAAGATCCTCGGGGCTGAGTCCGAGACGTGCCGCTAGGCAGTAACAGGTAGCAGGATGGGCGAGTGATGTCAGCATCATCACTCCGGGGCTGGCCGAGCCCGTAAGACTAATCAGAACAGGTATCGAACTGTTGAGTTACAAGTCGGTTTCACCTTTGATTTCCCCATACCCCCAAGTTATGTATGTCAGGTCGGGTATTCAGTAATCAAGAACTAATGCCAACACAGGATCAGGTAAAAGAAGGTTTGTCTGGCTAGACAACAGGAACGGTCCATGAGGACTACATGTCAGGTTGTTAGCATTAGGCACGAGATTAGGTAACAGGTCGGGTCATGGTACATCAGGTCAAGTCAACAGTATACGGTACCATGTCAGGTGTATCAATATATATATGTGTAGCCATGTCAGGTCAAGATGTAAACAATATCGTGAGTGTGCTCCCAATCAGATATATAATCACACGTGGGTATTAACAACATGAAATAAGCAATGAATTAAATAATAAGCATGTTTCATTCAATCACAAGAGTGCAGTAATACAATGTAGCCGTTTAGTCATGTTAACAGGTTTAAGCACCCTTAGCGGTGCAATAGTTTATATAACGGTCCAATACAGTTATTTCAGGTTAATGCTTGCGAGTGTCCGAATGTAACAGAACTACATTGCTACTAGCTATTTTAACAGTAAAAAGTGATTGAACAGGTAGATCTGATTATTGGGTTCAAATTGGCAAACTGTAAATTCCATTTTTAATAGTAAAATGATATAATACAACATTGTAACCGAAATGGGAAAACGATTGTACCAAGCTAATTTTACCGGTTTAGGGTGTCAATACATATATAAATATATTGTATAGCATGTAGCAAGGGGTACTTGCCTCAACTGGTCGCGAACCGGGAAAAACGGAACGTAACGTCGGCGGGGAAACTCGCGACGGAAGCACGGTGCACGGATTGAACCCAAACAACGAACAATGGAACCACGCGGGTCAGAGTACTCTGCTGGATTGTCGGGACACGTCACCGGCACGGCCGGATTCTGGCGAGCACGTGAACAGTGAAGGAAACATCATGTTTTGAAACAAAAAAACAAAGAAATACAGGGAATTACAAGGAAAGGGGGAAGGATCTGAGAGGGTGCTTACGATGATCAGCAGAGGGGTTGCGAAGGTTGACGACGCCACCGAAGCTCCGGCGGTGAACAGCGATCGCGGGGGAAGAAAACTGTCGATGAAGAAAACATTAGCCAAGAAGGAAGGAAGAAGGGAAAGAGGAGGGAAATATCTTACCGAGGAGAGTGGGAGGTCGGGGACAAGAGGACGGGGTCGTCGGCGGCGACAGTCGGCGGTCCGACGGTGCACAGGGTGTTGCAGGTGGCTGCGATGGGGTTCACAGGTGGCTGCGAAGGTGGGAGGATGAGGATAAGGGTGAGACGAGGAAGAGGAGGCGAGGGTGCTGGTGACGCTGGCGCCGGCGTCGGGGCTGCGGCGGTGACGGGTGAAGGTGGCTAGGGTTCTGTCGATGGGTTTCTGTTCTCGTGATGGAGGAAAAGAAACGAGGGGGGAAAATATTTAAAAGAGAGAGAGAGAATAAGGTTAGAGAGAGAGGGATTTAAGGGAGAGAGAGAAAGAGAGACGGTGAGGGAGAGAGAGAAAGAGATGTGAGAGAGAGAGAGAGAGATTGAAGAGGTGGGGCCCACGAGATGATAAGGATCTCGTGATTGGCCAGAGTTGTTGGAGAAAAAGAAATATTAAAAGATTTTGAAGATTAATTAACAGTGAAGATATGTATAAGTTAACGAATATATTATGGTTTTAATATTATTAAAATTTGGGATTTTGGCGCCAAATAAAATATTTCCAAATTGCGCTCGGATTGGGTCCAAAAATTTGAAATTGAAATAATAGGATTTTAAGCGGGTTCCAAATTTTAAAATTAAATGTTTTATGATTAAAAAGCATACCCCTAAGACGGACACCCGTACGCGCGCGTAGCCGTCCAAACTCGCCCGTTTCACCGAACGGGACGAGAACACGATGCACGGACGCTACCACAAGGCTAGGGGTGTCGAGTAGGCCAAGATAGATATTTTTAATTTCATTTTAGATGCTAAAATTGTAAGTGCACGGCGGCGCCCCGGCCGTCAATCCGACGCCGGAATGCGGAAGCGGTGAAAAGCTTTAATTTTGCGGACTTAGCAAACCGGCACCCCCGCGCACTAAACATCCGGATCGTAACCATTAACAAGTCTAAGCTACTAACAAGATAGGGAAGAGAAGTATACCGATAGATCCGAGTCCTCCGGTCTTCTCGTCGTCGTCCCGATCTCCTGCGGAATGTCCCGTCTCCTCCTCGTCGCCGGAAGTGCACCACATCGCCTACTTCTTTTACGGGCTCCCACCTCAATGCCGAGGCAACTCGGGCACGAAGCCGGCTACTCGACGTGCCCAAGATATGCTGTAGAATATCTAGAGAAGAAGTCTCATTTTGGGGTTTGTGGAATTGCCTTTTGTGGAGGGATTGAACTTGGAGCTTTCGAGATAGATCTTGTGGGATTTTTGCAACATGAAATGAGCCAAAAATCCACACCACAAATTTTGGACAGCCCCTATATGCTTGGGCCGGCCATCACCATGGAGAGGAGAGAATCAGAGTGAAAGTGTGGTGTATCAAAAGATAATGAGAGCCATTCTCATCTATCATCCAAGAGAGAGTCAAGACAAAGAGGTGGTTGAAAAGCAAGTGATGATGAGAAACAATGACCACTCTCAAAACCAATACTCAACCAACAACCATGATGGTTTACAAAGTCAAGCCATCATGACAAGAAGAAGTCAAGAAGTCAAGGTCAATGAAAAGCTATCATGATACAACCAATAAGCAAAGACCCCCTCCACAAATGCTTATTTGCAACAATGCAAATAAACCCTCCTCCACCAAACTTCGGCCAATGAACGGAACAATGGAAATCGGCCGAAACGGAAAGCAAACTGGCAACTCCAGAAAACTGGTCCCGTAATAAATTACAGGAAAACCCCGATACTGTGCATACACACCCGCATCTGTATTTCGACCGAAATACAAATGCAATGAGACAAAATCTACACTGTACTATACTAGGATCCGGCTTATACCAAAACCGGCTAGCAATATTTGTTCGATCCTGATCCGTGCAATACCGCACGTATCTGATCGAACCCTGCCATATTACCATACGGCCTATAGTACAAACTGTCCGATCCTGATCCATGCAATACCGCACGTATCTGATCGGACCTTGCCATATCTCCATACGGCCTCTACAACCTTTCGCCCGAAAGCTGAGTAACTGAATGTGGGGGACTCTAAAGACTCGTCAACACCTTGGTTGTGGATTTAACCACTAGCACGTCAGAGGTATAAGCCAATACGTAACGGGCTACCAGGCATTGACTAAAAGGGACGTCTGTGAGCGAACTCAGCCTGACAACCCTACTGAGCCTGTCAGTGACAATATCCGTACAGTCCGGTCCGTTCGTCTATGAGCATCGCATGGCGGGCCTAGGGGGTTGGTAAAAGTCAGACCCCCAAAAGCGGTACAAGTCGTGTCGGAGTGTAGCCCAGAACACCCTGAGATACTACTGGAATACCTACCAGTAAATCTCCTTGCCTCGGCCGAGGGCTTCGTGTAATGGCTCTCCTAGACACAGCACGACCTCACCCCCAATACCGGGAGAGACGAACCCCTGAAGATGCGCTCACTGCCTCCATGTGGCTCGGGACTGTACCCAACTAAAACCTGTTTGCACGACTCCTTTGAGCCATGGTAGGGTAGTAATCAAAGTACAGTGGGAACTCACACGAGACAAATGACGATCCCCAGGTCGATGAACTAACCTGCACACATGTCACCAGGGAACTGCCATCTGACGTCTGGTATATGACCAACTAGCATGTTCCCGACGAGTCCTGTCCGGTGTACTCATAACCCAATGAGCACATGTATACATCTTAGATGATCCAACTGACACCAGTGGCTTGTGAGACCGGCCACCGCCCCTCGTCGGGGTCTCGACTGTATACACTAGTCTACGATGGAGTATCGATGCCTGTCTCGAAACTCACACGACTAGGGACCATTTAAGGATATGCTTATAGACCCCAGCTCCCACTTATATGATCGCCCTCATACTGCTGGTGGTCAAGCAAGAATCCTAGGGGCTCTATCAACGTGTAATAGCGACTTGTCAGGTCACCTAAAACAGTACACGATGATAAAGGTAAACCAGATAGCATACTATCATCTCGAGTAAGACTGTCCTACCGGGATAGGTCCTCCCTCAATCATTGCAATCACGTGCCTGTGATCCAATAATTGACTCTGAGGGCACTATCTCCAACAATCTCCCACTTGCACTCAAGGCTAATTATTGCGATGTCGCATACTCACAGCCCGTGTGATACCGAACACCCAACTCCTCTACTAGTCAGTCTCACAAATCCCGTTTGTGAAACTATTGCGTTCGAGGAACAGCCTCAGTGAGTGGATCCGCTTTGTTGTTTCTTTCTATGTCTCTCTATATCTCAAGTTCGCGGAGAAACCCATCTCCCGAAATGAGCAATACCTGTCTTAGAATGTGTCTGGATGTCTGATGGGACATAGCTCATAAATGAACTCCAAATCCAAACTTCTTAGACTGTATCGTCAACTGAACTTAATCAGTATCCTACGCCATGCCACCCTCAGTATTGCCTTGGACCACCTGTCCAAAATACTGCCCCTCATCAGAAGGAAAATTATAACTCTGACGACCTCCTTGTCGTCCATGTCACCTTGGAAGTCTGGAATGATAACTGTCTCCTGAATGAGGCTGTCGTTATCATATCCCTAGAACATCCACTTATGTTCTAAAACTGCTTCCGACTGTTTCTCCAGGATTAGATCAATGTCAACTTATTGCATCTAGTGCAAGAACAACATCTGGTGTGGTACTTGATATCTCATGATTGACTCAATTGCCTGAGCAAGTGATTTGCCAATCACGCACTTCCCTCTCTACTTTAGTCTGTAAGACACCTTTAGAGAGGGTGACTCCATCACCTGCAGGTACACTACCGTGCCAGGAGTCGTCCATTCTAAATACTCTTAGAATGCTGTCTAAGTACCCAGATTGGGAGACTACCCAAATCTAGATCTAAAACCATAGATCTAGTAACCAGTATGTCTGACATAATGTCCAAATCCCATATGGAGAAAACACTGTGTGACGACCAAAGGATAACCGATTGTAGTATAGGAGTTTCTTTTCCTATTCTGTGTATGTTATCCAAATACCAGGATATCACACCCTACTACCTTCTCAACAGATCCATCCCCTATTCTGATGAAGTCAAACCCATGACTTTCACGTCAGAAATAGATGATCTATCTCCGCTACTGGTGCTTTAGTCTATAAATAGACATAAGCTACCTGTCCACCAATGCTTCCGCTGCTCCCACTGACTACGACAACCCTCTGGCAGAGTCATATAGACGTACACTTCTAAAACTAGTTTAGAACGACGCTATACTCATTCTCCCGCCGGGTCTCGCAGCCTGGAACAACAGCAATGGTAATTGTGGGTAAACAAGAACTTCCCTGTCACCGTCCTTGAGGCTACCGTAGTACCTCTCGGGTGCCTGAAGTTACCCACCGTATCTGCGGAGTGGCCAATGGAATGTCAATCCAGATTGAATCTTTTGGTTCCTTATCAAATCTTCAGTAATCGTTTGTGGTTCTGGAATCACTTCCAGTTCTACCATACTCCCATTACTGTTTTCTGAAGAAAAAAAATCCATTTTTAATAAAACTGTGGCGAGTCCAGAACAATATTGCTATTTTTCATCCAGATGGTAGAAAATCAACCCTCGTCATAGCCTGGGTCAACCCACAAATAGCCATTACAGAAAGGTGCCTTGAGCTGTCCAGTGTCTGGTTTTAAGCATAAACCGGACAACTCCCCGTACCTTAACACTGTTAAGATATGAACTGTTCTATATCCAATATAGAACCAGAGGCACTGATTTAATTGAACCAGATCCAAATCATGCAACTGTCTCCAGTGCATGTTTACTAAATGGAAGGAGGTCGATCAGCGTTACTCAACTTAGGAATGCTTCAAATTATGAGTAACCTGAAAGAGAAGCAATATCTCTTAGTCATTACTATCAACTGAATACCATACACAAGTATCCACATCTTCGATCACCTTGAAGAATCCTGATACTTGCGATACCTGCGATACCTGGTTCTCTACTCAATTCAAATACCTATAACTTCTCAAAATTTGGACCCTGTGTTTCCACGAAACACCTGTCTAAAAACTAGAGAAGTCATAAGTAAACGGAATATAGTACGAGGACCAGCCCCTCTGTCCTGATGGACCCTGGACAACATACAATACTCTGTATAAGTCCCTTGAGTCTGATAACTCATTCACTGTGTGTCGTAGGTTGAAAACTGTACTTATGGTTAAGAAGAATTACACCGCTGTTTAATGCTCCTTACCCAACCATCCACTGATATAGGTAAATATCATAGACATAATTTCAGAAAGGTATATCTCACTCTATGAAAATAGACGTACAGATATATCAATTTGAAATTGGTGCATAACAACGGATATTCAAAACCAAATATTTGCCGACCGGCAAACAACCCAGGTGATTTCCTCAAATATCACCGATTACAACGAATCCCGATATAATGAGGATAATCACCCAATTCCCAATAACCTACTCCCACTCATCATCTGTGAAACCATACAGATGTGAGAAACAAATCTGGTAAATACATACCCTGGAGTAAGTGTCTAATCGGGAAATCAGTTTTCTTTTAACAGTACACAGTGAGACTGAAACATTGAAATGTTTCGATGGGGTATCCCGGTATTCCTAGTAATGCCTCTTCCAGATTCACGACTGTAACCGTATAATCCTTTGCCACCTCTCCAAATCCCTTCATATGTCTTTAGTCATTACCTTCTGCACACCCCTTTAGGCCAAATGGTTTTCTTCCTTCCCTACCGTTCGGCACCAGCCTATGGTTTGGAAGAAGACTATCCAATAAGCATAATGGGTGTACTGTCCTAATCCTAGGAACACTCGCAATGCGAGAGAAGGTGAAGATAAAAGACACCTGAATAAATCTTATTCCTATTTCTCCTGAACCAGAATCCATCCCCGAACTGGAACAAGTTCCTTTCGAGTTCGTATATAACCATACGATGGAGTATCCAATAAACTGTGTATCTTCGTAGTGATACGGAGTGTCCTGGAGAAATACAAAGGTGATTTTAGGATTGGCGAAGAAAAACTTGGTTTGGTCGTGAATATCTGTTGCAATTTACTTTGCCCTCTTACTAATCCCTTGCTTTGTCTTAACTTAATACCTTCTGCACACCATCGTTATGCTAATTGGTTTTCTTCATTCCCTACCGGTCGGCACCAGCCTAAGGTTTGGAAGAAGACTATCCAATTTGCGTAACAGGTGTACTACTCCTAAACCAAGGAGTACTCGCAACCTGAGAGAGGGTGAAAAGAAAAGACAACTGAATAGTCCTATCCGTTTTCTCCAGAACCGGAAACCATCCTCGAATAAATCCCTTCGAGTTCGTATCTAACCATACGATGGTTTTATCCAATGGAAGTGGACGTTCGTAGTAATACGGGGTGTCCTGGAGAAAAGGGTAAAAGTAGGAGTGGCAATGAGGTTGCAACTCTGACAATCCAAAAGCCAGTGTTAAGAAGGTTCGGTTAATTTTGGTTTCTGAGTCATAGTCTTAGGGTCGGGTCAATGGTCGCTGCCAAAGAGAGAGAGAGAAAAGAAACACTCAGCGTGCACTCTAACCTAGATCAGAATGGTTACCAATTTATCTAATCTGGAAACCTCCCACTGTACCGTCAAATTCTCCTCCAAACCTGAAAGAAGAATTAGTCGGGGTCACCCGAGGAGTAAACTAACTCATCAGTGGGAATCGGGATCCAACTATCATCGCATGATAACGTGACGGAATCCGCTCACGTCATCACACTCCAGAAGGTATGCGCATATCTGGCAAGTTTCAGTTCTTTTGAAACTCCCGACGTGATTTCTGCCCCATGCTCTTATGACCTTGACGAAGGCCAACAAATCATAAGTCACATGTCAAGTTCTACCCGTCATTCTCCAGGTTAATTTGAATCCACCCGCACAAGCCCTTGACGAAGGACAACAAGGCTATACGACTGTCCCAAACCAATGCATCTATCTATGCTGCAGAAAGGCAACAAGCAGCTACCATACACTATGCCTTGACGAAGGCCAACAAACATAGCATGAATACTATGTGCTACCCGTCTGAAACGACGGAGGGCTACGAATGGTTTCTGGCGAAAACCTTTAACGTAATGAACTTGATATCGTTGAAGGAACGGATAGCTTTTTGAAAATATAGTGACGAAAACCGTTGCTAAAGAGGTCACTCCCGGTGAAGGGATCTCGGCTCTTTCCCCGTAGAATGGGGTGCAGGATATTCCAACTGAATACCACGGTGCAAAGCAAAAGTAATCGGCTATAGTGAAGTTAATGCCCTGACGCAAACTTTTTGTCCAAGGGGTCACTCCCGGTGAAGGGATCTCGGCCCTTGCCTCGTCGACTGAGGAGCAGGATATTCCAACTGAATATCACGATGCAAAACAAAAGTGAACGTCCTTGCAATAACAGCTTTTTTTGAAAAGTGTTCCAACAACATCAGATTAGGTTTGTTTTTAACTTGCATTGATCCGAATCAATGCAGTCCCATCAATTGATCACACCAAAAAGAACGAAAATATACTGATGTACGTATATACCATCCGCATTCGCCACTGGGTCCCGTTATTACCCGTTAGGTTAGCTAACTAACGACAGAGCGGGGACTGGACTAGCGCGGATGTAAAACATATACAACATCTACTAATATATATACCAATATATTATATTTTTCTCAAGGCGTGAAAAGAAATGCAACATCACAGAAAATGTACAGCATCACAGAAACAATACAGATATCTGGGATCCCCGGGTTTCACAGAGCCACTGCTGAAACCCGACGTTCCCCTGGTCGTGTGGATAGCCTGCGCAATGAAATCTTAGACCCCTACGGGCGCGGCAAGTTACCCGCCAAAACCTGAAGCGAGGCAGCCCCCTTCAGCACCGTGAATGGACCACCCAGCACTTCACGGAATCCGGTAACTTGGGCACCCCTCCTGGGTCAACCTGTACCCCCTACGAGTGCGGCGAATAGCCCGCCAATTCTAGAGTGAAGCCCCCTCCGTCTCAATGCCATGAGATGCGGGCTTGTTGCCCTCTAGAACCCGGCTATCCGTGCACCCCACCGCGGGGTAATCCTAGTACAGAAAGTAAAATATACATACAACGGGTACATCGACCGCAACCTGGTCGTGCCCCAAAATAATAATACAATCAGGCAGTGACGGCAGTCCACATGTCGGACGCTCGCCCCGCAATATCAAATGTACATAATACCACCACAACTGTACTAGCATTGCATCCAGGCTATCCCCACGACCGATCCGCAACATCACAGCAAAAACAGAACATCAACGTGAAAGTCACGTTTGCAAATCCGTCTAACCGGGCTATAGCAGTTAGACCGGATTTACCGATCAAGTGACATTCACGGTCGCAGATATAATGTAAATACTGTGAAATATGTGTTTAAAATTTTCGATCAATCAAATTTTAACAACTGGGCCCCCAATCAAAACTGTAGCAGATCAAGAAATTCTGGGCCCAATGTTATTATTCCAAAACCCCACTTTTCACCCCAGAAAGCCTCTGTAAAAAATTGGTGCAGTGATCTCCACAGTGCGCGGCGGAACAGCGGCGGTAAGGGGGTTTTCGCGGCGGTTCCGCGCTCCAACTGTGGAGTCACTTCATCGAAGTTTTACAGAGCTCTTAGATCTTCCAGTACATCAATATTTTACAACCTGAAAAAATTTTCGAGACCAAAAATTTTCAACAGAAACCTGATGCTAACAAAATACGGGTTTTGGAACTTTTTGATCGATCGGAAATGCAAACACATTACACAAAGCTAGACTAAGTTAATGGCGAGTCTCTGATACCACTGTAAGTGCACGGAGGCGCCCCGGCCGTCAATCCGACGCCGGAATGCAGAAGCGGTGAAAAACTTTAATTTTGCGGACTTAGCAAACCGGCACCCCCGCGCACTAAACATCCGGATCGTAACCATTAACAAGTCTAAGCTACTAACAAGATAGGGAAGAGAAGTATACCGATAGATCCGAGTCCTCCGGTCTTCTCGTCGTCGTCCCGATCTCCTGCGGAATGTCCCGTCTCCTCCTCGTCTCCGGAAGTGCACCACATCGCCTACTTCTTTTACGGGCTCCCACCTCAATGCCGAGGCAACTCGGGCACGAAGCCGGCTACTCGACGTGCCCAAGATATGCTGTAGAATATCTAGAGAAGAAGTCTCATTTTGGGGTTTGTGGAATTGCCTTTTGTGGAGGGATTGAACTTGGAGCTTTCGAGATAGATCTTGTGGGATTTTTGCAACATGAAATGAGCCAAAAATCCACACCACAAATTTTGGACAGCCCCTATATGCTTGGGCCGGCCATCACCATGGAGAGGAGAGAATCAGAGTGAAAGTGTGGTGTATCAAAAGATAATGAGAGCCATTCTCATCTATCATCCAAGAGAGAGTCAAGACAAAGAGGTGGTTGAAAAGCAAGTGATGATGAGAAACAATGACCACTCTCAAAACCAATACTCAACCAACAACCATGATGGTTTACAAAGTCAAGCCATCATGACAAGAAGAAGTCAAGAAGTCAAGGTCAATGAAAAGCTATCATGATACAACCAATAAGCAAAGACCCCCTCCACAAATGCTTATTTGCAACAATGCAAATAAACCCTCCTCCACCAAACTTCGGCCAATGAACGGAACAATGGAAATCGGCCGAAACGGAAAGCAAACTGGCAACTCCAGAAAACTGGTCCCGTAATAAATTACAGGAAAACCCCGATACTGTGCATACACACCCGCATCTGTATTTCGACCGAAATACAAATGCAATGAGACAAAATCTACACTGTACTATACTAGGATCCGGCTTATACCAAAACCGGCTAGCAATATTTGTTCGATCCTGATCCGTGCAATACCGCACGTATCTGATCGAACCCTGCCATATTACCATACGGCCTATAGTACAAACTGTTCGATCCTGATCCGTGCAATACCGCACGTATCTGATCGGACCTTGCCATATCTCCATACGGCCTCTACAACCTTTCGCCCGAAAGCTGAGTAACTGAATGTGGGGGACTCTAAAGACTCGTCAACACCTTGGTTGTGGATTTAACCACTAGCACGTCAGAGGTATAAGCCAATACGTAACGGGCTACCAGGCATTGACTAAAAGGGACGTCTGTGAGCGAACTCAGCCTGACAACCCTACTGAGCCTGTCAGTGACAATATCCGTACAGTCCGGTCCGTTCGTCTATGAGCATCGCATGGCGGGCCTAGGGGGTTGGTAAAAGTCAGACCCCCAAAAGCGGTACAAGTCGTGTCGGAGTGTAGCCCAGAACACCCTGAGATACTGCTGGAATACCTACCAGTAAATCTCCTTGCCTCGGCCGAGGGCTTCGTGTAATGGCTCTCCTAGACACAGCACGACCTCACCCCCAATACCGGGAGAGACGAACCCCTGAAGATGCGCTCACTGCCTCCATGTGGCTCGGGACTGTACCCAACTAAAACCTGTTTGCACGACTCCTTTGAGCCGTGGTAGGGTAGTAATCAAAGTACAGTGGGAACTCACACGAGACAAATGACGATCCCCAGGTCGATGAACTAACCTGCACACATGTCACCAGGGAACTGCCATCTGACGTCTGGTATATGACCAACTAGCATGTTCCCGACGAGTCATGTCCGGTGTACTCATAACCCAATGAGCACATGTATACATCTTAGGTGATCCAACTGACACCAGTGGCTTGTGAGACCGGCCACCGCCCCTCGTCGGGGTCTCGACTGTATACACTAGTCTACGATGGAGTATCGATGCCCTGTCTCGAAACTCACATGACTAGGGACCATTTAAGGATATGCTTATAGACCCCAGCTCCCACTTATATGATCGCCCTCATACTGCTGGTGGTCAAGCAAGAATCCTAGGGGCTCTATCAACGTGTAATAGCGACTTGTCAGGTCACCTAAAACAGTACACGATGATAAAGGTAAACCAGATAGCATACTATCATCTCGAGTAAGACTGTCCTACCGGGATAGGTCCTCCCTCAATCATTGCAATCACGTGCCTGTGATCCAATAATTGACTCTGAGGGCACTATCTCCAACAAAAATTTGTTATGTGCAGAAATGACTTTTCCGGATAAAATTTTACAGTAAGCCACAAACAAGCAAGATAAATGAAATGAGTACCACCTAATGCTCAAACAGTAACTGAAAAACAGTAGCCTTGGGCTCGGGTGTTACAAGGGATCGATGTGATCTCGCCTGTAGGGCAAAAAGTTTCATTTTATATATTTTTCTTTCCGCGATGCTCTATCATTTCAGCTTTTATATCACGAAAGTCGCGATTGCCCAATCATTTCGGCTATTTTTCGTGGTGCCCAATCATTTTGGCTATTTGTTTTATTTGCTCCCTGCTTTTTATTGCGAGTTGCCCAACCATTTCGGCTATTTTGTATGCATACATTTTTGCTTGCTGCTTTTGTTGCAAGTTGCCCCATCATTTCGGCTATTTCGTATGCATTTGTGGCTCGCTGACTTTTCGCTGCAAGTTTTAGGATTTGATACTGATTTAGGCATCAGTATCGCTACAACTGGGATATTACCAGGAGCGAATCATCATTTGCCTCTGTCGATGTCGAACAAAGGTGGCTTAGCGAACAGGGTTAGGATCCTGTCGACTAAGGCTTTTAACTTCATAAGCCGTAAATGTCTCATGAAGGTATTTCTCCCTACGAGTCGTGAGGATCTCATATGTGCATTTTCTCCTTAGGAATCGTGAGGATTCCTAAGCGTGTGTTCTCTTATAAGTCGTAAGTATCTTAGAAGAGTGTTTTCTCCTTATAAGTCGAGAGGACTTATAAGGGCTGTCCACTGTGTAAACATATCCATAGTCGCGGGTGGGATATTGTTAGGGAAATATTTATTCGTGCCCGTGGATTGTATACAAGGGTCAGTATCGAACCGCTTGTAGGGCAGCATTGAAGGTTGT
The DNA here is from genome assembly GCA_030015575.1 of Agapanthus africanus. NCBI lineage: Eukaryota > Viridiplantae > Streptophyta > Magnoliopsida > Asparagales > Amaryllidaceae > Agapanthus > Agapanthus africanus. The sequence continues at coordinate 560,096,386 of JASDDO010000031.1, forward strand.
GATGGCTTAAGAACAGGTTCAGGTCCCTGTAGCTTAAGGATTTTGAATCTTATGAGCCGTGAGGGTCTCATAAGAGGGTTCTCCTTACGAGTCGTGAGGATCTCGCAAGTGTGATTTCTCCTTAGGAATCGTGGGAATTTCTAAGTGTGTTTCTCCTTTGTGAGTCGTAAGGATCTCACGCAGGTGGTTTCTCCTTACAGGGTCGAGAGGACCTTGCAAGCGTCTTTTAACGAGATTGCGCGCTTTCGGGTTTTCACAAAACTCGTCGGTAGTCCTGCTGTTTTTACTCACGGAGCCTTTTCGGCTTTTCATCCGTGCCCATCTCGCTTATGAACATACCGTTTTTTTGTCAGCCTTGGGATGCTGCGGTCCGTAGTAGTTTATAGACGTCTCGGTCAACAGCCAGTTTTAGGACATAGTGGTCCATCGTTAGTTTAAGGATGTTTTGGTCCGTTGCAAGTTTTAGGACATTGCGGTCCATCGTTAGTTTAAGGACGTTCCGGTCCGTCGTTAGTTTTAGGACATTTCGGTCCGTTGTTAGTTTAAGGACGTTTCGGTCCATCGTTAATTTAGCGACGTTTCGGTCCGTCGTTAGTTTTAGGACATTTCGGTCCGCTGCAAGTTTTAGGACATTGCAGTCCATCGTTAGTTTAAGAACGTTTTGATCTGTGGGGCATTCTCTATGAATAAGCATGATGCCCCCGGCATGTCCATCTTTTCTGGAGCATGTGGTTGCGGCGGGTTCATCTTCCAGTTTTCGGACAGTGCGAACTTGCCCTGTTGATACTGGTCTTCAACCCAATTTTTGAAGACGTAGCAATCTTCGATCGGATGGCCCAATACTCGGTGGTAGGGGCAGTAATTGGGATCGTTGATATCGTTCAGTTGTAGTGGGCATTTCGGCTCCAGTAGAGTGATAAGCCCGTGGCGTACTGCTAGCTCGAACAGTCTCCTTGTTTTATCCTGGGGAAATGAGTAGGGACGTCTCAACTTCTCATCGAGGGATTTCCGCTTATTCCTTTGGCGAACAACCGGTCTCGGGCCACTCGGTTGTTGTTGAGCGTTGGCGACGAAGGTCGTTTTTCCCTTCCCCTTATCCTTTTTGTTCGATCCCTTGTTTGCAGGTCCGAGATTCTTTTCAGGTAGCGTGCGATTGCGCAGCTGAATGTTCACGCAGCTCTTCGATTCTTCCTCTTTTCCTGAGGTGGATTCTTTGAAGATAGGGCCGAGAGTCATTTCTTCTTCAGAATCGCTCCCGAAGGTGAGAACTTACGATCCCTTACTATCAATCATGTGACAGTTGCCGGCAGTTCTTTTGCGCTCATCTGTCGTGCTTCTTTGTTCCCGATGAGTTTTGCGCTTCATCCTCTTGAAGTGCTGCATGTGAGCAACATACCCTTGCCATCAATTTTTAAAGGTGTTGCATTTTTCAGTAGGGTGTGTGATCTTCTGATGATATAAGCAGAAGTTAAGATGTACGTCCGCTTCATCAAGATGTATCCCGCCATGAGAATTTTCTCTGAAAGAGGGCAACTTCATTCCCATCGATATGGCTTTGGCAAACCTTTTCCTTGTCTTGAACCTGCTTTTATTTGCGGCGGATGTACTTTGATCTGGTGGGAGTGTTTCAACCCTTTCGTCCAGTCGCCGGCGTTTGGCCTTTTCAAAAATGGCCATCTCGCGCTCTCGATCAGTTTTGCTTTTCAGAAGAGCTTCGTTCAAGAATGCGTCAATCATTTCATCTGATGGTCCTAGAAGTTCCGGCTCGGGATCTGCCCTTAGTTTCTCTGCATCCAGAGCTTCTTCACAGTTTATTAACAAGTGAGAGATCACATGGCAGCTTGCCACATAATCCTCAAGTTCATCTCACGAGTCTTCTCCATTGTCACCATCTCCGTCCTCAAGAACGTGGCTGAGAAATTCTTAGAGTGTGACTAGGGTCCGCGTCTTCTAGTTATATTCTTCTAGCGCGTCAATGTGTTTTTGCAGGTCCGTACGCTTGTCATCAGGCTTCACGGGCTTTTTGGTCTTTTTCCTCTTCTTCGAAGACTTTGACGGCTGGGTATGGGTGCTTTGACTATCACCACCAATTTTTGGAGTTATGCATGGCTTCAGCATTCCCTTGATGACTTCGGGTTCCAACGGACGTTTCCATTTGATCGCCGGGTATGTTTGGAGATCCTTCAGCATTCTTTTGGTTTTGGCTAAAAAAGCGACCTCCCATTGAGCTTCTTCGACAAAAGAGCACGATGCCCATGGTGTGTCCCCCCTTTTAAGAGCGTGCGGTTGAGGCAGGCTTACTTTCCAATTCTCGGACAGGGAGAATTTGCCCTGTTGGTATTGATCTTCAATCCAGCCTTTAAAGACGAAGCAATCTTTAATTGGATGGCCTGTCGCTTGGTAATAAGGGCAATAATTGGGATTATTAGCCTCACCGGGTTGCAATGGGCGTTTTGGATTCGGCAAATTAATGAGCCCGTTGCACACCGCTAGTTCAAACAATCTCCTTGTTTTATCCCGGGGAAACGAATAAGGGCGCTTCATTTTCTCATTAAGGAATCGTCGTTTCTCGTCTTGGCGATCAGTTAGTTTCGTACCACTGGGCTGCTGTTGAGCATTGGCGACGAAGGTCGCTTTCCCTTTCCCTTTTTCATTCCGAGATTCCAGCTTCGAAAGAGGTGGTCTATGACCCAACTGATCCATTTGGGCTAGCTTGTCAATCAAGGCCTGAAAAGTAGTTGGCTTGAAGAACATCTTGAATTGAGATATGGTCGCCTGAAGGTCGAGAGTACCCATGAACATGCATACTGCAGGAGCCTCTTCGATGCGCTGTTCGCACTTCGACCATAGATTCCGCCACCGTATCGTGTATTGGACCCAAGTTTCTCCTGGCTTCACCCTGGCATTGATCAGTGCCGTGATTGGGGTACGTTCGCTAGTGCTCGCAAAACGCTGGGTGAATAGCAGCTCCATCTCTGCAAACGTCTTAATGGAGTCATTCAGGAGCTCGGAATACCACTTAAATACCATCTCTGACAAGCTGCCAACGAATTGGCGAAGCAGTAGCTTATCGTCACCTCCGGTGTTGCCGCAGAGAGCCCTTAACTGAGTGACAAGTTGATAGGGATTCCCTGTCCCCTTATATATGTGGAATTTAGGGATCGTGTATCCCGGCGGGTACTTTATTTGGTTGTACCAACCCAGACAGGGTCATCCAGTCTTAACAATTTGCCCAGCCGCTTCATTCGCTTGATGAACTCGTATCTGCTGAGCGATATAATCATCCAGGACGGCTTTTGAGATGGTCTCCTCTTTAGCTGTTGAACAAGCTGGAAGAGGGTTTGATGTCTCTGCTCGGTCGTCTTCGAGGATAATCGGAGGATTTTCAGCTGGAGGGTCCGGCTGGATCATCATGCCCACCATATCTTGGAATAGAAGGGTCATTTGTTTTATATTGGCCGCTTGTTCTGCGGCCTCTTTGTCCTTCTTCTCAAGCATTCTCCGAAGGAATTCGGCGTCAGTTTCCTGCTCACGGCGTTGCTCCGAAGATATCTCCGGGCTTGCTTTTGGCCCCATGAGTGCGGCCATGGCTGTTAACATCTCTCGGAGCTTTTGTTGTTGTTGCTCCTGAGCCTTAGTCACTGATCGCGTATGCCGTCGATGACCTGTGGAGATACGGCTACTCTTTTCCGGATGCCATATAGATGGTGTGCACCACCATGCGCCCAGACTTGGGGCGTTTGGGTTCAGTGGTCTTACGATTCGTCGCAGACTCAGGGATTTTCTTCGGCCTTCTCCTCTTATGGGCGGTCGAAGTTGAGGGGGACATTGCAGAGGGCACCCAAGTAGCTATCACCTTCTGTGGCTTGACAGGGTGATCCATTTCTTGCCGAACCTTCATCTTTTTCTGTCGGCGGAGATAGCCTTAATCTATCATGGAGTCCTGGACATGTCGCCAAATTTTATAAATTTTAGAGGACAGCCGCTGAGGGGGCTGCTCCAACTTTGCCTTTGGGGCATTCTCCATAGGTGGAGGAGATCTTTTCAGCACAGCCGTTGGTGAATTCCTGCGTACCCTATTAAGTAGTTCAAATCTGTTCCCAGTTGGAACAACAGCATCAACTTACACAGTTGGAGTTGGCGGAGTCAGTCCAGAGGGTGAATTGCCTCCAACTTTCCTCACTCAGCGCCAGTGGCGACGTCAAGCATGTCGTGCGGCCGGGATCACCTCCGCAGTTAGATGAGCTTCTTCATGCCCCCTGTTTTGAGGAGAGACTGTTATTGGTGCTAGCATGTCAAAGACTGACACCCGTTAAGAGGGGTTAGTTAGTCTTGTGAAGGCCGACTTTCGAACAGGGGAAACAACCTTCATGACTTCACGTGGAGTAGGGCCTGAAACGGCCAGTCTTGTGAAGACCGACCCCTTAGCAGGAGAAGCCGCCTTGGGGACTCCAGGAGTAGGAATGGCTATCCCCTTTGGGATAACCTCTTAAGGAATTATGGGCTTCTTCATGGGCCCATCTGAGCTCCGGCCCAGTTTGTTGAAAACTGGGGCAGTGGACTTGGACGACCCATTGAAAGGGGCCACAGTAGTTGCAAGCCGATCAAAGGCCGACTTCTTGGGAGCTTCTTGTGATGGTACATGTAAATCCCCGTTCCTATCTACAATTTTTTTTCTATTTTTCCTGGTTCCCCGATGTTTTCCTTTTTCTCGTAATTTTGTGTAAAATTGGTTGCCTAAGTTTTGGTACTTAATTTTCCTAAAACTTGACAAATAAAATTAGGCCCAAACCAAAATATTTAATTAAACACAAAACCTCAGCCCAAGTTCCCTAGTTCCTCAGCCCAAGTTCTTTTCTCCCCTGCCCACTTCCTTCTCTTCAGTTAAAAAATTAATTATTTTTCCTTTGCCGGCCCAGCCCAGTGCTTCCCAGCCCATGCCAATCCCTCACGCGCCCGCTAACCCGACCTGACCGCTCTCTTCCTTCTTCCCCACAAGAAAAATTTCCCGCTCGTTTTTTTTCTCCTTCACTCCCACGTCGCGCGCCCACGCCCGAATCGTCGCCCACGTTCCCCCGCTCGTTTCCCACGACCGTGCGCCCCGAGATCTTCAACCCCTCGTCCCCCCTCTCTCCTCTCTCCCTCCACACTCTCGATCTCCAACTCACTCCTCTCCTCTCTCCAAAACTCCAAGCTTCGAGTCCTCACCGACGACGACGACGACGACTGCAGCCACCTCATCCTTCCTCCCTCACATCTCTCTTCTCTTCACCTAAGAACTCGAACCCCCACTTCACCTCCCCACCTCACCTTCAACCACCGAGCCAGATCCCAACCTACTCGCCGAGCTCGAGCCCCCTGCACCCTCACGCCGACGATCTCCCATCGCGTCGCCGGCTACATCGTTGACACCTCTGCACCCTCCGCATCACCATCACCTCCAACCCGAGCCCCCACTGTGCTCTCTCTCTCTCTAAAACCACCAAACTCCAAGCACACTGCCTCAACCCCTGCTGCCCATCGCCGGAGTGACACCGCCGACCATCGCCGACCCCAGCATGCCTCAGGAGATCCACAACATCTCCTTCCGCTTCCAGCAATCGCGAGACATCCCCGGGCAACACCGACGACGAGCCCGAACTCGAGCCGAGGCCGCGAATCCAAATCGTGGAATTCGTCGCGCGTTCGTGCCATTTCCGCTGCCGTGCATCGCCAAAGCGTCTCCAGGCAAGTTACATACTTGCTTCATGCTATTTGTTTTACTGAAACTTGTAATACCGTTAAATTCTACCTAAACACTTAGTGCGACTTAAAATGGTGTATGTGTTCGGCGTAGAATCTGAACGAAAACCTTCCATTAAACTAATAGAAATTGATCGTATAATCTGGCCCATGTGATAATGAACATTGTGTAGAAATTTTACTGAAAAATATGATTGTTATTAGCTTAAACGATCACCCCCAATTACACCCGTAAAAACTGAGAATTTCCCGCACCTGAAACTTGTTAAAATCATAATTAATTGTGTACAAATTGAAATGATGCATTCGATGGCTCAAATCGAAGACGACTCGACGACCTAGAACCATATATAAGTTGTTAATTGTTTTCGTACTGAAAATCTGGCGAGAACTGGTTTGGAGAGCGGCTCTGGACCGCAGTCCAGAGCAGCTCTGGTTGTTGTTTTCTGTCTCGTAATACTTACCCCTTCGCTGCCTGAACTTGTATGTTGCGGAACCCTATACTTTAGTGAAGATAAAACTGTTATCTAAATAACTCAAGTGATTTCACCCCTTTATATCGTCATTTACTATTTAAACTGTAATTTAAAAGAACATGACGTCTAGCAGTCCCAAACAGAAACAGAACTGATACCCTAGTGTTGAACAGTGCATAACTTCTGACGTAGAGACGCGATTGAGAATCCTTCTATTGAGTTGGAAATCTTATTGAAAAACCTATATTTCATTCAACTGTAGCGTCGCTAAATTCTGACCCCACTGGGTGAAAATCGTGTCGGAAAACGGACATTCTGTTCAGAAACTTAATTTCCTGCAGTGAACACTTAAATTGAAATGGCTGTAACTTGAATACCAGAAACCCGATTGTACTGAAATAAATTTTTCTGAACTGCCAAAAGAGTGTACTTGTTACCATATTTGTATCATTTCACTAAATTCTGAGCATATGAATTACTGCAATTTTTGTAAACTTATGACGTGCATAATAGTTCATATTACACATGACTTGTTAACTGCATAAATGTACATAACTTACCCAACTGTCATAGACCTAGTGATAGTGCGCGTTATTATTCAGTAGACATTGCATTATCGTGCGTGAATGATATTGGTTTAGGAGTGTCAAGTACGCCAATGGAAAAGTGAATGATTCGTGACAGTGAATAATACAGTGAACAGTGATAAAACCGTGTTATTGGCGCATACTTGTACACGACTAAATCATAATCATCAATAGTGAAAACCTGGGGAAAAGGGAAAATCGAAGTGGAAAGAGCATCGTATTTAGCGGGGACCGTGATTTAGAGGATGATCATTCGAACAGCGACTCTTATATATATTAGGTAGGATCTAACGATCCGGCTGACAGGGTTATGTCCCGGGCGTGTGGGCCGTTGTCTCGGGTATGTACGAGACCCTCGTTAAACATGATCCTCCTTTCCACAACTCGATTTCAAACATGACTTAGAGACTGATAGGGACACAGATCATACTTGCATCATTTAGTGACATAGTGATCATCTGCATTTTACTCCCACTGTTATTACCTTATTTGCCTGTTTCATGTCATTATTACTATATTGCTATTACGTCGCTCTGACGACCTGAGTATGCATGCTCAGTGATGGAGGTGGATTCGCCTGACCTCGAGGAGACCGTGAAGATCCAGACTAGTGAACCAGTTACATTTCTACATTGATATTCCTGGTTAGTTGCCGTTTTGCTTACTTCCATTGAGCTCATATTCCTTTATACTTGATAGTTTTAGTGACTGCATTCTCTTTACCCGTATTATATTTTATTGATTACCATGTAATGCTAGAATCCGAAGTGTGACTACGGCGGGATTATTCCTTGACCGTAGGAGAATGGCTGGCCTAGTCATCCCTCGTTTTCCGTATTTTGTGAAGCGGGGCGTGACATGGTCTTGTTGGTATCAGAGAGCCGGGTTTAGAATAAAATTGCAGTTCAATTTAGGGATCCCTTGAATCATATTTGGTTTCCTTACTTTCACTTCCATATACCACCTGTGCATCGCCACTCAAGCTCTTGTCTTGAATCTTATCTACCTTATCTTTTCCTCGTGTCCGCATCATTAATCGTTATTTTCCTTCGTGTTCCACTATTTGATCATGACCCTTACTTTTCTAGCCAAGGCCAACCATGGGGCAGCACCGCTTCTTGAGGAGGACACTCGGTCCTGCGTTTCTTTCGACTGTATGTTAGCGAGTTCAGATGACGAGGGAATCGATGTCGTAACTCCAGAGATCAATATGATTAATGACTCTATCGATGAAGAGGACCCAATAGGAGATGATCCACATGGAAATGCGGTAGAGGAGGAACCCGATGAGGATCCTGAAGAGGAAGACCCTGAGGAAGGCCCTCTGGAAGAGGATCCAGAAGAGAACTCGGAGCAGGCAGCTATGACGCAGTTCTCGAGATGGATTGGATGAGTACCTTCCATGCAGTTATTGATTGCCGAGCAAGGAATGTGACCCTCCGCATTCCCAATCACCCGGAGTTTATTTTCAAAGGCGGGAGCGAATCTTTGGAGCCAGCCAAGTATAGAGCCAAGCCAAAGGAGCTGACAGCTATGGAGATTGATGAGAGCCTAGCCCCAGAGATTGTTCGGGACTTTCTGGACGTGTTTCCTGAAGATTTACCAGGTCTACCACCTCCACGCGTCTTGGAATTCTCGATCGATTTGACTCCAGGTACAGCACCAGTTTCCAAGGCCCCGTACAGAATGGTACCGGTTGAGTTGGCAGAATTGAAGAACTCTTAGAGAAGGGATTTATCCGGCCGAGCGTTTCACTGTGGGGTGCACCAGTTCTGTTAGTGAAGAAGAAGGATGGATCGCTGCGTATGTGTATAGATTATCGGGAGCTGAACAAAGTCACAATAAAGAACAAGTACCCACTTCCGCGCATCGACGATTTATTCGATCAGCTAACTGGGGCCAGGGTATTTTCAAAGTTAGATCTCCGTTCTGGATATCATGAAATCAGAGTAGCAGCCGAGGATGTATGCAAGACGGCTTTCAGGACCCGATACGGATATTATGAGTTCCTTATGATGTCGTTCGGTATTACCAATTGTTCCCCTCCGAATGGCAGCGCGACGCAGAGACATCTTGCTTGAGATTCAGGGCAGATGCTATTTGGTTTTATCTGTCCACCTCTCCGAAGATGTCATGTTGATTTATGGCACCGTGTATCGAAGGTTTAGACGGATGCGGCCGATATAGCAGACTTCGTCAGATTCCCCCTCGTTCGAGGGTTTTTTTTATTGTGTGGACGCTCTTCCCTACAGGCGCAAGCCCCTGCAGTTAATTACGCTACCGCATCGCGGTAACAACTTTCTCCTTCTCCAGATGGTCACTTCGTGTCGTGAGTGTTTGTTTTGTTTGTGGTTGCCCGTGGATTGTATACAGAGACTAATTTATGTCGTCGCCCGTAGGACGTGGAATAGTCCAAATCCGTATTTTCTTAGATTTGGGTTTGGGGTTTTGGTTTGAGGATACGTTAGCCATATTTGAGGCTAAGATCAACTCAAACATTTGTTAAGGATACGTTAGTCTAATTTGAGACTAAGATCAACTTAACGGGATCGTTTAGATCCAACAAGAGAGCATTTGGGCTCTATTGTTCAGTTTAGGGACATGGTGGTCCATTGCCCGTTTAGGGACATAGTGGTCCATTTCCAGTTTAGGGACATAGTGGTCCATATTCCAGTTTAGGGACGTGGTGGTCCATTTAATATATGGCCGTCGGGACTCATCACCTCTCTGACGTCGTTGAAGGATTACAACGATGGGTGTCAGAGGAGTTCGGAGATGTACCCTCGAACCGGTCGTAAATTGATTTAAGAAAGCAAACTTACTCAGTCAATTTAATTTGAGGACTTACGGCCAAAAATTGGGCTAAGTCCAGTTAAAAAAAATATTCAACACTTTTATTTGTTGTTGGTCTGTTAGACCTGTGCCAGGGCTTGGCCCATTTTTAAAATAATGCATTGCATTATTTACTATTTTTATTTGGACTAGGCTCTGCCCTTTTATAGATGATGCAGAGCATCCATTTTGTTTGGGCTCTCCTCTTTTTTTTATTGCTTTGCAATTTATTTTGGCCTGTTGGTCTTTTTGATTTGGGCCTGGCCCTTTAAGAAATGCCTTGCATTTGTTAGGCGCTTTGCGCCAATCACTGAGCGCAAGCGCTTGTGGTGAGGACACGTGTCATGCTCTGGTGAGCGCAAGCGCAACAGCGCAGTGCGCTGCGCTAGTGCACTGCGCTGTTGCGCTGCTGACACGTAGCGCACTCTGGTGAGTTGCGCCAATTCCAGAGAGCAAAGCTCTATTTCACGAGCGCGTAGCGCAAGTGGTTCTATAGCTGACACGTGGCGTTCTCTTAAGAGCGCAATAGCGCAGTTTGCAAGTGCAAAGCACTAAGAATCTTTTAGATTCAAAAACAGAAATGCAAAGCACTATTTGATTTCTTGATCTAATTTAGATCAAAGAAAAATAAGGTTTTTCTTGTTTTTCTTATCTCAGAGAACCAAAGGTTCATGAAAAGTGCAAATCACTATTTTATTTTATTTTATTTTATTTTTATTAAAGATCATTGATCTTGTTTTTAGATCTATCATCTGTTCATAAGAGAACTTTCTCTTTTTCTGAAGGTTTTTACCTTTTTTATCCTTGAGGAGTTTCTCAGAGTTCTCTCTCTCTCTCTTTTTTTAAAAAAATGTTGATGCCTTTGAATTGAGACCTAGGGTCCTTTTTATAGTGCCCATAAATTAGTTAAATTTGTTAAAGAGATCCTTCTCTGAGTGATTTGGGGAATTTTCCCCACCGTTGGATATTTGATCCAAGGGCTTCTGCTTTGCAGAAGAAAATTTTCTTGTTTTAACAAGAACAGAAAATGTTTCTTAGAAATTTAATTCTGTTTGGCGCAGATGCCCCAGCGCGTGACACATGTCGCGCAGCGCAACTGCGCTGACACGTGTCGCTCAGCGCAAAGCGCAGCGCATCTGCGCTGACACGTGTCGCGCAGCGCAACTGTGCGAGCGCATCTGCGCTGACACGTGTCACGCAGCGCACAGCGCAGCGCACCTGCGCTAGCGCATCTGTGCTGACACGTGTCGCGCAACGCAGTGCTTGCGCAGCTGAAGCGTTGCTTCATTAAAATAGAGCTTTGCTCTGATTGGGCGCGCCTTCTCGGGCGCTGCGCTGACGTATCAGCGCTTGACATGTGGCGCGTTGCGCCCGAGATTTGAAGCGTTGCTTCAAAATTTTGAATTTTGAATTTCAATAGAGCTTTGCTCTGATTGGGCGAAACAAATGCCCCCCCACCGTTGCGCTCACGTGGCGCACACGTGAGTGCAGCGGTGGCAAACTCTTGATCGTTGGATCAAGGGGTGAGCTCAAGGGGCGCAAGCGCCTTATAAATAAGACCTCTGGCCCTTTAGAAAAATCTTATCATTTCAAGATTTTTATTTCCAGAGCTTTGCTCTTGCTTAAGAACTTCAGAGCTTTGCTCATTTCTAAGGTCAAAAAACTTTAGGTAAAAATTAATTTAGATTAAGTTAGTTTTAAATTAATCTTAACCAAAGAGCTTTGCTCTCACAGATCTTTTGATCTAAAGAAATCCTCATTGGGGTTTCCTAAACAGAGCTCTGCTCTCAAAATTTATAGATCTATAGGGATCTTGTTCATGGGTTTTAACCTATGAACAGAGCTTTGCTTATAGATCTAAAAAAACAGCTCTTTTAGATTTGAAAAAAAATTTTAAATTTTTTTTATGAATCTTTCAAGATTCCAAAAATTTTCTGATGGACTTTTTCCATCATTACCACAGAGCCATGCTCTTTTAAGGAATCTTATTTCCCTGGGACCAGAGTTTGACAAGTGTCACTCTGTGACAGAGCTTTGCTCTGAAAGAGGAGATTTTCTACTTGTCTCTAGGGATTCTTTATTAATGGGAATGTTTTATTGGGGACCAACTGACAATCTCATCCAATGATGGGTTTTTCTTATTAACTGACGTATTGTCATCCAGATTTTGCGGGTCCCCCTTTGGTCTCTTACTCATTGCACTGCTGTGTGGTGTAACTAATTAATTTTAATTTAATTAATGCATTTTCTTTTTTTAGATGCCAAACGTTGGAATTACAACACTAACGGCTAAATTGTTCTTTTTGCAGCGCTCATGTCTCGAGACACTTCATTCCCGTTCGTCCGCTCGGAGGAGGGATTTCCCAAGGCGCCCTTGGACCGTGAAGTACTGACCATGATTAGAGAATACGACCCGGAGAACAAGAATCTTCACCTTTGGGGGTCCTGGTATAACCAGATCATTATAGGTCGGAGCAGCTTCACATGCGCAGTGCCGTCCGAGCCCATCACGGCGATTCATTATGCTACCCCACCCTCGGTGCAGTATGCCATGGAGTTGGTGGATTGGACATCGAAGGGCTTTCTACATCCTGCCATAGATGCGATACCGGTTCAGCGTCCTATGGGTTTGGACATCCTAGGACGCCGTATCTGTCAAGGTGAAGCACGACCTTGGGGGCAATCGTATAACCTTGGTCTGATCCCCCGCCACCCGATTGGCTATCTGCCGTGGGCCCGGTACATCCTGTCGACGAAGAAGTTGCAGTTGATAAGATTAGGACTGTACACCGCGGTCTATGTCTCTCTCTTTCAGTATCCCACGCTCCCCACCTGGTGGTTCAAAGCTTTCTTGGAGTAATGGAATATTCCTACCCACACCTTCCTTGCCATGGATCGGGAAGTGTCAATCTCCTTGGAGGAGTTTGAGGAGGTATCCGGTTTACCGGTGATGGGGGAACATTATGAGGAGCTGCTCCCGACAGATGTGTACGTTTTTGGTGCTAGGCCGATGGTAAGGGGGGTCACGCCAGAGAATGCTGTTCAGTACCAGTTCCCAAGCTTGATTAAAGTGTTGAACATATATGAGTCCCTCTTCGTCGAACATGGGAGTCGGGGAGTTAATTTTGAGGATTTCATTGCTCGGTTTCTTCACCCAAACGTCCTCTCTGCAGACACTGCCAAGTTTGCCACCCTTGAGGACCCTTTCGGTTTAGGTTTGGATAACCCGCCGGCGAATGAAGTAGGCCAAAAGGATTTTTTTCTTCCTAACTTTCCAACCATGTCTCTTGCAGAAGTTGCGGCCCCTGGAATGGATGAGGAGGCCTTTTTCTTAGGATTTCTCGGGCTATGGTTGAGTTGGTTCGCTATCCTAATGCACTCTCATCGGATGCGGCCCTCTGTCTTTTACCCAGCACACCGGATGGTCATCGGGGTAAAGGTAGCTGTTGGGATCGCTGGCTTGGCGCACTTATACCATGGCCTCATTCGAGCAGCGGATGCTAATGAGCCCGGGGTACTGCATGTGGTCTTCCCGATGCATTACTTTGCATCGTGGCTCGAGCTACACACAGCGGGTGTCTTCGGCATGCATAAAAAGCCCTCGTTCTTTGACAAGTGCGGTTTTCCTCGCATTATACCGCTGATCGGCGCATCAATTGTAACCCCATCACCGCGGAACGCCAGGGGCTTACTCCTTCGCCCTCATACCGTTGGAGCCGGGATGTCCTTTGTCGATAAGGTATTGACCATTGGAAAGGTGTCTACCACTGTGACACGGCCATTACAAGATATCTTTAAGGATGAAGCCTCGGTTTTAACGGCTCGGGAGACCCTTCACTTATATTCCATTAGACCGGGTTTCTTAGTTTTTAGGCAGAATGGTGTGGCAATTTTTATGCGGTATAACCCACATCGTTTTGCTCAACAACTGGGCTATGATCAAGGGGTCCCCTTGGAAGCCTTCTTGCTGGAACCCACTGCCACTGAGAAGGGATGGAGAACGTTCTGCACCATTTCATGCGCCTGAATACGAGCTCTCATTTTTTTATCAATGCGCCGGCTTACGCTCCGAGACTCCTCAATGTGTACAAAGACTGGTACAATCATGCAACAGGAGCAGTTATAAAGGAGGAAAGGCGACTGTTGGTCGATCGTAAGGGTGTGCCTCCAGGTACCGATCGCAACGCTCCTTTGGTCCCCAGGACTCCAGTAGTCGCTCCTCTAAAAGAGGTTAGAACCGGGCCACCGCGTGTGCAAAGTCCTCCACGTGGCTTGTCACTCCCTGACATCACAGATGCACCTCCCGTACCCTGTGCTCCAGTGGAGACAGCGGTTGTGTCCTCGCCGGAGTCTGGCGTGGGTGCGGACATCGGGACCCGTCGTCCCAAAATGGCTGCTAAGCGGAAGTCGATCCCACGTGAGCCTAGGGTCGGAGGGCAAAAGAAAAAGAAGTCGCTCTTCGCTATGGACGTCGTGTTCGGTCAGGAACCCCATGCTCCCTATGCCGAGGGTCTGATCGAATACGGGACTAACGAAGGATTAGTGATGCCGCCGCCGGACGATACAGACTTGGAGGCTGCTCTCGAAGCTTCAGCGTGGTTAGCAAGGCGCGATGCATGGCTAGCTAAGCTTGCGCAATCAGGTACTTACTAGTCACATTTTCCTTATTACAACATATCTTCCTTATCGCCCTTGATTAACGCTTTTCTTTCCTTTCTTTCAACAGGCATCACTGATGAAGAAGCCATCGCCGCTTCTTTGAAGACTTTCCAAGAGGAGGAACGTCTTAGAGCGTCTATGGGCCTTAGTAAGTTTTAATCCATTAAGTCTTCATCTCCCTCGTGTTATGGTCGATCTAACCTCTCCCTTTTTATTGCAGAAACCTCAATGCCGTTCCCACCAAGCGACGCAAATGTTCCGCCAGCCGTCGATGTTCCCGCTTCCACTGGGCTACCGCAGGAAGTTCGTCTTGAAGAGCTGATGAGAGATGCCTTAAGGGCTCTGGAGGCATCTTTGAACGAGGATGACAACGCCCTGAAGGAAGCGTCACAGAGGTCCATCGCGACAGCTCGGGAGGAACGGAAGCGATCGAGACGCGAAGCAAAGGCACGCAGAGCTGCCTTGGCAATGGGAGCGGGCCCCAGCACCGTCCCTCGTGCTGAAACTCCATCCGAAGAGGCCCCGGTCGCCCTGTCTACAGCTCATAGACAGGCAATCCGCGCCAATAGAGAGGCTAACGACAAGTCTACTTCAGGTAATATATTTCCTTCAGAATTTCGTTACTAGACTCATAAAGTTGTCGGTTCTTATATATTCTATTTTGCAAGGCCGAGTCCGACCGAGGGGGAGGCGGAAACCGCTGATCCCAAGGAGACAAGGAGGCAGCTCTTACTGAGCCTGAGCCGACGGTGGGCAACGTCGTCGAGGCTTCAGGGCCCGAGAGGGAGGTTGAGGGGTCTGCAGGTGAGAGGGTCATTGATGCCCAGTCTGAAGTGCCGGCAGATGAAATGATCGTTACAACTGAACCGAGGGTGGTGGCGGACGAGGCGCTTGAGGCCGACGATCTCGTGGTGATGGTAGACGATACAACCGCGACTACTGATCCTGAGAGAGTAGTGGGTGAGGCGGCCATGATTCCCGAGGACGAGCCAACCGCTCCTTCTCTGGAATCTGGCAATACTCCAGTCATAGCCCTCCCCGTCTATAGTCCTCCGTCGTCTCCAGGTCTCGCGAGCACCACGACGGTTCCCATTGAGTCGGGTGATGAGGCTACGGGCGGTGGTCTCATGTCAATCGAGGAGGGAATCGCCTCCGTTTCAGCCGGCAGCTCATCAGGTAAATCCCAGGTTTCTGTCTTTCTTTATCTCACAATCTTTTCTGACAAGTTCACCTTTTCGTAATGCAGGTGCAACCAGCGCCGATGCCCCACTGCTCGAGGGAGCGCCTTCAACGACTGCCTTGGTGGTGGTTACCTCTCAACCCTCTCTTATACCCTCGAAGATGTTGGAAGGTATGTGTTTTACGATTTATTAATCTTGTCTTCCAGACGTATAATTTGTGTACTAAAGTCACACTGTTGTGTTTCCAGGAGTGCTTTTTGATCACGTATATCAGATGTTGCTCCCACACTTTTCTTTCCCATTCGAGCTTGCTTCTTCTTCTGGTGGCGTTGGTGAGTATGATTTCCGTTGACATCCTTCCTCTTTTTTTTTATTGATGGAATTACCTCTAACCCCTTTTTTTCATCTCAACTGCAGTGCTACAGATTGAAGGAGGGGATAAAAGATCAGCTGCGCCACCAGCCCTTCCGACCTTACCACCTGTCTCAACTGGTACAGTGACCATCATATTGGTAACTTTCCTCTCTTTATTTTCTATACTGTTATCTGATCGCATCCTGTTTCTTTTCAGCTGTCGTTCTGGCTTCGGCGCCCTTTAAGCCTCGCATTACAATACCGGCGGGTCCTTATCTGAGGAGTTTGTCTTCAAAAGGCGCCGCGAATAGTCTGCGCATGTTGAATGACTACATCGAGGAACTCGACTTTGAAACTCCTACATCTGCCGCAGAATTCGCTATGGTGGTTAACCCGATGCTAGCAATACTCGTGAACTTTCATGATGAGGGCATCATTGCATCCTGGGTTAACCATTGTAAGGAGATCGAGGGTTGCCTATATCAGCTGGAGTCGCTGCGTCCCGCTCCCGATACCTTGGCTGCCAGTAATCAAAGAACAACGTGGATTGAGCAGAGTGCTCCTTACTTCCGCCATCTCGAACAAGAAGTCATTTCAAGGCGTAAGGAGCGTGGTGAGACTTCGAGCAAGTCTGCTCAACTGCATGCTCGGGTGGAGGCCAACGCCGCACGGCTGAAGGTTATCTTTGAGGGCCTTCTGCAATGTCTTTCCGAAGGGTTATCATTGAGGCAAAAACTTGACGTTGTCGAGCGAGCTGCACCCAGCCAGGAAGTAGCCCAGAAGGTGGCGGAGGAGCAACTTTCATCCTTCTTGCAGCATCGGGCCCAGGTGGAGGCAGAGGTGGCCGCGGCTGTCACTCGAGAGGAAGCACTGAAGAAAGTGCGACAGCAGCTTGTGAACTTACTAAAGACACTTCCTCCTCAGTAGCTATCCATCTTTGTATCGTTTGTACTTGTAGATAAAAGAATGTATATATATATATTTTTTATTCTTTGACATAATGTATCCTGTATCCAATCAAGTTTATGAATAAAAGATACACTTTTTTTTGTAATGTGTCATTTTCTCCGTCTTTTCTTTCTTTCATTATCAGCATGCCACCTTAGTAACCATGTTTGACGGATGATTAGAACGAGTATCATGGCTTTCTTAAGAAATAGCGATGGCTTAGGCCGCACGTTCAGATCTGCTGCCTAAGACTTTTCAACTCTATAAGCCGTGAGGGTCTCATAGAGACTTTTCTCCCCACGGATCGAGAGGATCTCGTAGGTGGGTTTTCTCCTTAGGAATCGTGAGGCTCCCTAAGTGTGGTTTTCTCTTATAAGTCGTAAGGATCTTATAAGAGAATGTTTCCCTCTTACGAGTCGAGAGGATCCACAAGCGGTTGTTTCCCTCCTCGTCGAAATTCGACTTTAGAGAGTGAGACCCGTGAATAGTATGCAAGAGACCATTTTGGATTGACTTGCAGGGTCCCATGGTTCAGGAAGCAATTTTTTTAGTCCCTGCTGCCTGAGGCTTCATTTGCATGTTGAGACGAATCGGGAATTTCCCGCGGAGATACTAGTTTCTCTGCGAGCTGATGCGAATCAGAAGGCTCCCGTCTAGGAGTGTTTGTATCCGTGAGTCGAGGAGTTTGCTAGGGATTATTTATTTCCCAAGCGCCAAGGATTATTTGTTTCCTTGGGGTTTGAAACGAGTCGAGGATTCCCCACGGAGGCACTGGTGGCTCTGCGAGTCGACGCGAATCAGGAGGCTCTCTCGTCAAGGAGTGTTTGTATCCGTGAGTCGAGGAATTTGCTAGGGATTATTTGTTTCCCAACCGCCAAGGATTATTTGTTTCCTTAGGGTTTGAAACGAGTCTAGGATTCCCCACGGAGGCACTGGTGGCTCTGCGAGTCGACGCGAATCAGGAGGCTCTCGTCAAGGAGTGTTTGTATCCGTGAGTCGAGGAATTTGCTAGGGATTATTTGTTTCCCAAGCGCCAAGGATTATTTGTTTCCTTGGGGTTTGAAACGAGTCGAGGATTCCCCACGGAGGCACTGGTGGCTTTGCGAGTCGACGCGAATCAGGAGGCTCTCGTCAAGGAGTGTTTGTATCCGTGAGTCGAGGAATTTGCTAGGGATTATTTGTTTCCCTGGCGCCAAGGATTATTTGTTTCCTTGGGGTTTGAAACGAGTCGAGAATTTCCCACGGAGGCACTAGTGGCTCTGCGAGTCGACGCGGATCAGGAGGCTCTCGTCAAGGAGTGTTTGTATCCGTAAGTTGAGGAATTTTCTAAGAATTATTTGTTTCCCAAGCGCCAAGGATTATTTGTTTCCTAGGGGTTTGAAACGAGTCGAGGATTCCCCACGGAGGCACTGGTGGCTCTGCGAGTCAACGCGAATCAGGAGGCTCTCGTCAAGGAGTGTTTGTATCCGTGAGTCGAGGAATTTGCTGAAGACACGGGTTTCTTCGGAGTTGGACTGAACTGTCGAGATTTGGGTTCGTCTTCTGGCGGAGCCTATTGGGAAAGTATGGTTCCCTCTTTGTTTACGCCCATGGATTGTATACAGGGATCGATGTGATCTTAACTGTAGGGCCAAAGTTTTATCATCATTTTTTTTTGTTTTATCTCCGCGATGCTCTATCATTTCAGCTTTTATATCGCGAAGGTCGCGATTGCCCAATCATTTCGGCTATTTTTCGTGGTGCCCAATCATTTCGGCTATTTATTTTATTTTTACTCGCTGCTTTTTATTGCGAGTTGCCCAATCATTTCGGCTATTTTCCATGCATACATTTTCTTTACTTGCTGTTTTTTTATTGTAAGTTGCCCTATCATTTCGGCTATTTCGTGTGCATGTGCGGCCTACTGGCTTTTTGCCGTAAGCCGATTTCGGCATCAGCACCGCTACAACTGGGATATTTCCAGGAGCGAATCATCATCTTCTTCTGTCGATGTCGAACAAAGGTGGCTTAGCGAACAGGGTTAAGGTCCTGTCGGCTAAGGCTTTTGACTTCATGAGCCGTAAGGGTCTCACGAAGGTATTTCTCCCTACAAGTCGTGAGGATCTTGTAGATGTATTTTCTCCTTAGGAATCGTGAGGATTCCTAAGTGTATGTTCTCTTATAAGTCGTAAGGATCTTACAAGAGTGTTATCTCCTTATGAGTCGAGAGGACTCACAAGGGTTGTTCACCGTGTGGACATATCCCCAGTCACGGATGGGACTTGGTTAGGGAAATGTTTATTCGCACCCGTGGATTATATACAAGGGTCAATATTGAGCCACTTGTAGGGCAATATCGGAAGTTGTGGGGGTTGCTTAAGTACAGGTTTAGGTCTCTGTAACTTAAGACTTTCAACTCTTATGAGTCGTGAAGGTCCTATAAGAGAGTTCTCCTTACGAGTCGTGAGGGTCTCGCAAGTGTATTTTCTCCTTAGGAATCGTAGGGATCCCTAAGTGTGTTGCTCCCTTGTGAGTCGTAAGGATCTCACGTGGGTGGTTTCTCCTTATAAGGTCGAGAGGACCCTATAAGTGTCCTTTAACGAGGTTGCGCCCTTTCGGGTTTTCACAAACACTCGCCGGTAGTCCTGCTGTTTTTACTCACGGAGCCCTTTCGGGTTTTCATCCGTGCCCATTTTGCTTATGGACATACCGTTTTTATTTTATATATTTTTTATTTATTTTCTTCTTCTCTTTTTTTTACGAGGTCGCGCCCTTTTCGGGTTTTCACGAACGCTCGCCGATAGCCCTGCTGTTTTTACTCACGGAGCCCTTTCGGGTTTTCATCCATGCCCTTTTTGCTTATGGACATACTGTTTTTATTTATTATATTTTTTTTATTTATATTTTTTTTATTCATCTCGTCAGCCTAAGGATGCTGCGGTATTAGTTTAAGGACGTTTCGGTCCGCTATTAGTTTAAGGACATTTCGGTCCGTCGTCATCTATCATTGACCTAGGCTGTGGCTCATTAAGCGTAGTATTTCTTTAGGAAGCGACCGTTTACCGGCCTGAAAGGCCTCTCACCGTGCATGTCCATGAGTAGATAGGCTCCACCCTGGTAAACTTTATCTATGACATACGGGCCTTCATAGTTTGGCTCGAATTTTCCCCGCTTGGCGCGATTGGGGATCATAGGCCTTTTGACCACTAGCACGAGTTCGCCCTGGCGGAATGTCCTCGGTCGGGTCAATCTTTCATATGAGCGCGTCATCTTTGCTTTATAAGCTTCCAGATTTTGCTGCGCTATGAGCCGGGTTTCATCAAGGGCGTCAAGCTCCTCAAGCCGAAGGTGAGCATTTTCTTCGTCCGTTAGCTCGTAATGGACTGCCACTCGTAGAGAGGGTAACTCTATCTCGAGGGGGAGTACTGCTTCGGTACCGAACACCAACGCGTACGGCGTTGTGTTCGTGGCCATCTTGAACGTAGTTCGATATGCCCAAAGAGCTTCTTGCAGTCTTTCGTGCCAGTCTTTCTTATTTCGGGACACCGTTTTCTTTATGATCTTTGTTAAGGTTTTATTGAAGGCCTCAGCTAGTCCTTTGGCTCGCGGATTATAAACCGAAGAATATCTCCAGTCTATATTGTGCTGCTGTGCAAAGCGACTGATCTTGTGGCTTCTGTAAGCTGGCCCGTTATCGGAGATGATCCGTCGCGGAGTTCCAAACCGATATATGACATGCGTTTTGAAGAAATGGAGGATATTCTCCGTCTTAACTTCTCTTAACGGTACTGCTTCTGCCCATTTAGAGAAGTAGTCAGTCGTTGCTAGGATGAAACGATGTCCCCTAGACGATGCTGGTTCGATGGGGCCGACTATATCAGTCCCCCACATCTCGAATGGCCAGCTAGCTACCGTTGGATGTAGTGGATTTGGATGCTGGTGGATGAAGTCCCCATGAATTTGGCATGAGTGGCATTGCTTCGCATATTCGAGGCAGTCCTGAATCATCGTGGGCCAGTAGTAGCCCATCCGTTTGATCTTCAACTTCATCTTTGGGCCTGCTTGGTGAGAACCGCAGAGTCCGTCGTGAACTTCCTGGACGACCCTTTTTGCTTCGTCAGGTCCTAAGCATCTCAGCCACAGAGAATCAAATGACCTTTTGTACAGAGTATCATTGACGAAGGCGAAAGACATAGCTCGTTTCATGAGCTGGTGTCTTGTGGACGCTTCTTCGGGCAATCGATGGGACTTAAAGTAGTCTATAAAGACTTCCCTCCAATCCTCGGCCCTTTCCGGGTCTTTTATTTGCAGAGCCATTCGCTCAGTCGTTTCCTTTTCTTCGGACGATTCCGGAGATATTTCTGCTGGGGCAAGCACTCGACGGCTTTGTACCATGATCCTAACGTCGTCGATGTTCTCGTCAGCCAGTTCTTTAGCAAGTTTGGCCAACGCGTCTGCTTTGCTATTTTCCGCACGCGGTATGTTCTCCAAAGTATAAGAGGGAATTTGGGTCAACAGTTGTTGCACCTTTTCACCGTATTTCACCAATTCCGGTTTACACGTTTGGTAGTCACCGTTTACTTGACTAACGACCAGTTGAGAATCCCCGTATATAAGGAGGTTTTCAAGTCCCATGTCAATGGCGATTTCAAGGCCTGCTATCAGAGCTTCATATTCGGCTTCGTTATTTGTCCTCGGCTCTGTTAGGGAGAACGCGTAGCACATTATCCCTCCTTGTGGAGTTATAAAGATGAGTCCTACCCCTGATTTAATTATAGGGATACTTTGTTTGCGCTTTTTCACGGAAGATGCTCCGTCGAAATAAAGCTCCCATCGGATATTATCACCGTCGATCGCATCAAACGCATGTTCGTCTGGAAGATCGCAATTCAGAGGAGAATCGGCGGGTATCGGATGTTCAGCGAGGAAGTCGGCGATGGCCTGGCCTTTCACTGCCTTGAGAGGTTGATACGTTATCGAAAACTCCATCAAGAGCAGGGCCCATTTAGCGAGTCGTCCCGTCAATATGGCCTTTGACATCAAGTATTTAAGGGGATCCACCTTTGAAATGAGACGGACCTCATGCGCCAACGCATAGTGCCTGAGCTTTGTTATCGCGAAGATCAACGCCAGGCAGTGTTTTTCAATGGGGGAGTAGTTGCTTCTGCTCCTAGCAGAACTCGAATTAAGAAGTAGAGTGCTCTTTCTTTCCCTTGATCGTTCTCTTGTGCCCATAATGCGCCTAAGGAACCTTCGAGGGCGGTCGTGTAAAGAATGAGAGGCTTTCCCTTAACTGGAGCAGCCAATACTGGAGGGTTTTGCAGGTACTGCTTGATCTCGTCCAGTGCGCCTTGGCATTTTTGGTCCCAGACGAACGGGGTCCCCTTCTTCATCAAGTGGCTATAGGGACGGCACTTGCCGGAAAGATTGGCT
This sequence comes from Agapanthus africanus, assembly GCA_030015575.1. Taxonomy (NCBI): domain Eukaryota; kingdom Viridiplantae; phylum Streptophyta; class Magnoliopsida; order Asparagales; family Amaryllidaceae; genus Agapanthus; species Agapanthus africanus. The sequence continues at coordinate 560,118,577 of JASDDO010000031.1, forward strand.
ATAAATCGCCGTATGTATGCAAGCCTTCCTTGGAGAGACCGCAACTGTTTGAGAGTTCTCGACGGAGGCATTTCCATGACCGCCTTGATCTTAGACGGATCTATTTCAATACCTCGGTGTCGGACGATGAATCCCAGAAATTTGCCCGAGGAAACTCCGAATGCACACTTGAGAGGGTTCATTTTCAAGTTGTATTGTCGAAGGCGTTGAAATACGGTCTTCAGATGCTCGAGATGTTCCTCGTATGATTTGTTTTTAACCACGAGATCGTCGATATAGCATTTGACGATTTCATGTATGAGGTCATCGAAAATCTTCGCCATGGCCCTCTGATAGGTGGCACCGGCGTTCTTTATACCGAAGGGCATTACCTTGTAGCAGAATATTCCCAAAGGAGTCCGGAAAGCGGTGTGCTTCTGATCTTCGGGATGCATCTTTATCTGGTTATACCCCGATGAGCCGTCCATGAAGGAGAAAATCTCGTGAGTGGACGTATTGTCTATCATCAGTTCGGTGACTGGCACTGGGAAATCGTCCTTCGGGCAGGCTTTATTGAGATCCCGGAAGTTTACGCCTATGCGCATTGTCCCATTTTTCTTCATCACCGGGACGATGTTGGCGATCCATTCAGGGTATTGAACCTCCTGGATAAAGACAGAGTCGATCAACTTTTTGACCTCGGCGTTGATACTCATCTCGAGCTCGAGCCGCATTCTTCTCGGCGCCTGTTTGACTGGCTTGATGTTCGGGGATATCGCCAATTTGTGTACAGCAATTTCTGGATCTAGTCCCGGCATTTCGGAACAGTTCCACACGAAGCAATCTCTATGCTGCAGAAGCACATCCTTTAACGCAGCTACCCTTTCTTCAGATAGTAACTCGCTGATGAATGTCGGTCGTGGATCGTTTGTCGTCCCCAACTCAATCTTCTTGAGGTTATCTGCAGTGGTATGGATTCCATCTTCCAGCTCTTTTGGCGCTGGTAGGAATTCTGAGATTATCTCGTCGCTGCTGTTTTCGAAGCACGAAGGGAGCTCATCTATGTCCTCGGGCTCTTCTTTTAATATTGTAATCATGTGACATGTGCGAATTCTCTTCCAATCCCAATGTGGAACCGGTTCTTCTTTCGTGGCCTTGGGCTTGTGCTTCTGTGGCGGCGCTACCCTCCAGTTGCCGGACATAGCGAACTTGCCAAGCTGATACTGATCTTCGACCTAATTCTTGAAGGTGAAGCAGTCCTCGAGAGGGTGCCCTACCACTCGGTGATAAGAGCAATAGTCTGGGTGTGAGACTTCGCCTGCTTGTTCGGGGTGTTTGGACTCCGGCAATGTAAGCATTTGATGCTTTAGAGCAAGATCAAGTATCTTCTTCGTCTTGTCTCGAGGAAACGAGTATGCTCGACCCATTTTCTTCATGAGGGATAGATCAATGACGCTCGACTCCCATTTGCGCGGCTTCTTAGCCCCGCTTCGTTGCTGCTGAGCGTCTTTTTGGCCTTTCGACTTATTTCTGCTTTTGCGCCGAGCCTCCTTTATAACAGGTTGACAAGGAGCGACATTTTCATCCTTTACGGCTTGTTGGAGAAGGCGTTGCGTCTTGGCTTTCTCATAAATGGTCGTCTCACGGTTGTGATCATCTCGGACTTTGTGACCCGCTTCCCTTATAAGCTTGTCCATATGTTCCTCGAACGACGGACTGGGCTCCTTTGCATCTGGAACTTTCACCGGCTTAGGATTAGCGTCCTCCCATTGAGCATCCGCTTCTTCATCGAAGTCGTACACGACATAGCAGCTGTTTAGTAGCTCCCGTTTCTTTGACCGGACGTATCCAATCCCAATTGTTTCCATCCTCCCATTAGGCAGTTTGTGTTGAGTTCCGGGAACGTTCCCGACTTTGTCATAGAACTTGGCTTTTCGAACGGTTTGCTTAAAGGATATCCCCTGGCGTTTCAGCAGCTTTTTCAAACCTTCCGTATAATATCTAGGGAGACGGATGGGCTGAAGCCTGTCGAGCGTAGGATCCGCGCCATGCCAAATTTCTTTTTCCACCTTGGTTTCTTCAGAGCGGTAGAACAAAATTGCTTTCTCGCTCTCTCGCCTGGGAGGGATGTAGAATGTTTGTAGCTCTTCTACGTTGTAAATATTAAGTGCATCCAGTTCTTTAAGGTGTTTAAGCGGCACCATGGCGACTTGCAGACTTTGCTCTTCATCAGCGAACGTTTGTATTGAAGGTCGAGCAGGGAATACAGCATGGACTTCATCTTCTGAGTCGCTGCCAAAGATCAATGTAGGAGCTGATGGTCCCGGCTTGTTGTGTTGGGGCAGACTCGAATAAACCATCTCCTCTTCCTCCTCAGTATCACTGCCGAAGACAGGGATGGTGGCGTTAGTTTTGTTCTCCGGCTTGTGACACTTCTCTGTGTCTTCGAAATCCGGTAAGAAGTATTTGGCATCTTCGTATTTGCGGACCTCGTTGATAGAGAACGGGTTCAGTTCTCCCGTCACGGTATACTCGAAACCATCCTTAAAATACTTCATACACTGATGTTGTGTAGAAGGGATGATGTTGTACTCGTGTAACCATGGTCGGCCGAGCAAAGCATTGTAGCATGTCTTGGCGTCTATGACGTGGAACTTAATGTCCGTGACTAGTAGCCCGAAGCGTAGCGTCAGTATTATAGACCCAAGAGTTCTTGATGACTGGGAGTCGAACCCGGAGATGGTGATCTTGTCACGAGCAAGGTGCTGGACGCTCATGAAGATTTCTTTTAACACCCGCACGTTGAGGAGATTAACAGACGATCCATTATCGATCAGGATTTTGCCTATCTTTATATCATGGCAGTATCCTGAGACATAGAGAGGGCGATTGTGTTCGCACGTCCCAAGGAGAAGGTCCTCGTCGCCAAAAGTAACATCGGCCGTGTGCACTTCCTCCAATTCATCTTTCATCTTTTCCTCGGCCAAGCAGGCTTGAAATTGTTTCGGCTCTTGGAGTGCCTTAATTAATGAATCTCTCGCCTCCTTTGATAGCAAAAGAGCGTCAAGAATGCTGAGCTATGAGGGTAGCTTCCTCAGATGCGCTAAGACGTTGTAATCCATCTTATTCTTCTTCGGCGGGTTGTTGGCACTTAGCTCCTCCAGAACCTGGTCATCTAAGACGATATCTTCAGAAACCTTTTCTTTCCCTTTATCTTTTCTGTTTGAGGGTCCGAGATTCTTTTTAGGCAGCGTCCGATTTCACAGCAGGATATTTTCGCAGACCTTCGGCTCTTCTTCTTTTCCCGAAGTGGATTCTTTAAAGAGAGGGGCAAGTTCCAGCTCTTCATCAGAATCGCTCCCGAATGTAGGCACTTGCGACCCACCAGTGTTAACCACGCGACAATCGCCGATAGTTCTTTTAATCCCTTCGGTCGTATTTCTTTGCTCCCGACGAGTTTTACGCTTTTCCCGTTTAAAGTGTTGTCGATGAGCCATATATCCTTGCCACCATCTATCGAAAGCTTTGCACTCTTGAGTTGGGTGCGAAATCTTCCGATGATATAAGCAATAAGAGGGGTGCATTTCCGCTCCACCAGTAATTTTTCCTTCGGAGGATGGTAGCTTCATGCCCATTGATATGGCCTTAGCAAACTTTTTCCTTATCTTGAATTGGCTTTTGTCGGTAGTGGAGGTGTTTTGCTCCAGCGGGATCATCTCAGCTCTTTCATCAAGTCGCTGGCGCTTGGCCCTTTCAAATATAGCCGTCTCGCGTTCTCGATCAGCTTTACTTTTCAATCGAGCTTCGTTAAGGAACGCGCCAATTATTTCAACTGATAGCTCCGGAATTTTTGATTCGGTATCTGCCCCCAGCGTTTTAGTGCCAGGAGTCTCCTCATTGTTCGCGGTCGAATGGGAAATCATACGGCAGCTTGCCACATATTCCTCGGATTCATCCGACGAACTACCTCCCTCATCTTCCTCTCGAAAGACATGGCCGAGGAACTCTTGGAACGTAATGGGGGTTCGCGCCTTCTGATTGTATTCCTCCAGCGCGTCAATTTTTTTTTGCAAGTCCGTGCGCTTGTCGTTAGGCTTCACGAGCTTCCTCGACTTCTTCTTCTTCTTCGAAGACTTCGATGGCTGGTTATGAGTGTTTGGGCCACTTCCACCAATCTTTTGAGTCGGACGAGGCTTTAGCATTCCTTCAATAATTTGCGGCTCTAATGGGTTATTCCATTTGATTGCCGGGCATGTTTGAAGATCATTTAGCATCCTTTTCGTTTTAGCTGACAATACAACCTGCCAAGGAGCTTCCTCAACGACGAAGCATGTTGCCCCCGGCGTATTCGTCCCTTTAGAGGTGTGGGGCTGCGGGGGATTCACCTTCCATTTGTCAGATAATGCAAATTTACCCTGTCGGTACTGGTTTTCAAGCCAATTCTTGAAAACGTAGCAATCTTCGATCGGATGGCCTAGTACTCGATGATAAGGACAGTAGTTGGGCTCGTTGACGTCACTTGGCTGCAATGGACGTTTTGGATCAGGCAGATTTATGAGTCTGTTGCGCAACGCCAGCTCAAATAACCTCCTCATTTTATCGCGGGGAAAGGAATAAGGACGTCTCATCCTATCCTCAAGGGGTACGTACGGGCGCATATTATTTGGACGGGCAGCCGGCCTCGAGTCGCTCGGTTGTTGTTGAGCATTAGCGACAATGATCGCTTTTCCCTTCCCTTTGTCATTTCGGGAGTCCGGCTTTGGGAGAGGGGGTTTATGGCCCATCTGGTCCATCTGCGCTAGTTTGTCGATCAAAGCCTGAAAGGTAGTCGGCTTGAAGAACATCATAAACTGTGATATGGTTGCTTGTGGATCAAGGGTTCCAACAAACATTCCCACCGTAGGAGCTTCTTCTATGCGCTGCTCGCATTTTGACTATAAATTACGCCACCGTATAGCGTACTGAACCCATGTCTCGCCGGGTTTCACCCTGGCGTTAATCAGTGCCGTCATCGGGGTACGTTCACTGGCGCTTGCAAAACGTTGAGTAAACAGCAGCTCCATCTCCGCGAAGGTTTTAATAGAGTCATTAGGGAGCTCAGAGTACCACTCAAACGCTGTATCTGATAAACTTCCAATGAACTGGCGAAGCAAAAGCTTGTCATCACCGCCGGTGTTGCCGCAAAGCGCCCTGAATTGGGCAACATGCTGGTGAGGATTGCCAGTCCCCTTGTAGACATGGAACTTGGGAATTGTATAACCCGGCGGGTACTTGATTTGGTCATACCAACCTGGATATGGCCGCCCTGTTTTTACGACCTGGTCGGCTGCCTCGGCCGCATGATGAACCCGTATTTGTTGGGCTATATATTCGTCCAAGTCAGTTTTAGAAATTGTATCCTCTTTAGCCGTTGACAAAGCTGGCAGAGGATTTGATGTCTCTCCCCTATCATCTCCAAGGACGACCGGGGGCTCTTCGGCCGGAGGATCTTGTTGTATCATCATCCCTATCATGTCTTGGAAGAGGAGGCCCATACGCTGTATGTTGGCTGCTTGTTCGGCAGCCTCTTTGTCCTTCTTCTCTAATATTCGGCGAAGGAACTCAGCGTCAGTCTCTTGTTCCTGACGTTCATCAGAGGACGTTTCAGGGTTTTCTTTCGGCCCTGTAAGTGCGGCCATAGCGTTCATCATCTCCTGGAGCTTTTGTTGCTGCTCCTGAGCCTTGGTCACTGACCGTGTAAGCGGTCTATGACCCGTTGATGCACGGCTGTCTTCTTTTCCCGATGCCATGTAAACCGTATGAACTGTTATGCCCCCTGACTTGGGGCGTTTAGGTTCACCATTTTTAACCTTTGCCGCTGATGCGGGAGCTTTCTCCGGCCTCCTTCTTTTGTGGGCCGTTGGGGTTGAAGGAGCCGTTGAAGTGGGCATCCTAGCAGCTGTTGTCCCCTGCTGTTTAATGGGACAGTCCTTGTCTTTTTCCACCTTCGCCTTTTTCTGGCGACGAGAGGAGTGACCTAGGTCAATCACGGAGTCTTGAACCCTCCGCCAAAATTTATAAATTTTTGAAAATAGCCGTTGAGGGGGCTGTTCTTGCTTCGTTTCTGGAGCTCTCTCCGTAGGTGGAGGAGATCTCTTCAATGTAGCGGTTGGAGAGTTCTTCCGTACCCTTCTCAGCAGTTCAAAGCTGTTCCCAGTTGGGACAGCAGCGTTGACTTCCACCACTGGAGCCGGTGGAGTTAGCCCTAAGGGAGAGTTGCCCCCTGCCTTCCTCACTCGTTGCCAATGGCGACGTCGAGCATGACGAGCCGTTGGGACTGGCTCGGAGATTGAGACATCTTCTTTTTTCCCCCTGTCTGAATGAGGCGCCGCCGATGTTAACCTCTTAAAGACTGAGGTTGTCTTTTGAGGGGTGATATTCAACCTATCGAAGACAGATCCTCGAGCAGGGACAGGAGCAAGAATCGTCAGTCTTGAAAAGACTGACTCTTTGACAGGGGAAGCCGTCTTGATGACTTCTGAAGCAGCAGTCATTGCCTTCCTTGGGACAGCCAGTTTAGAGTTCTGATTTAGCCTGGTGAAAATAGAGGCTGTTGGTCTGGTAGTTGACGACCCGTTGACAGGGGCCGTCGTAGCAGTGAGCCGGTCAAAGACCGACTTTTTGTTCACTTCCGGTGCAGGTATTGGCGTAGGGAAGCTTGTAGGTAGGATCATGGTCCCGAAGAACAGGCCAGTGGTGGCTTGGGTCACCTGGTCTACTGGCAGAGTGAGGAAGGAAGCCGCTTGGGGCTCATATACTACACCTCCTGATGAGGTGGAGCGTTTGTTGCAGTGGTACTTCGAGCAGTTGGTGCAATTAGAGGCCATTGAATCTTGAGTTCTGCGCCAGGCAAGAGACCAAATCTTAGTAACTTGAAATCCGAAGGCAACCATTTAACAAACCGCGATTGGTTCGCGAAGACGACACACGAAGTGTGGAGTGGAAAGAGGAAGAGGTCCCACCGGGCGTGCCAGAATCTGTTCCCCTCCGAATGGCGGCGCGACGCAGAGACGTCTTGCCTGAGATTCAGGCCAGATGCTATTTGGTTTTATCCGTCCACCTCTCCGAAGATGTCAAGTTGATTTATGGCACCGTGTATCGAAGGTTTAGACGGATGCGGCCGATGTAGCATACTTCGTCAGATTCCCCCTCGTTCGAGGGGTTTTTTTTTATTGTGTGGACGCTCTTCCCTGCAGGCGCAAGCCCCTGCAGTTAATTACGCTACCGCATCGCGGTAACAACTTTCTCCTTCTCCAGATGGTCACTTCGTGTCGTGGGTGTTTGTTTTGTTTGTGGTTGCCCGTGGATTGTATACGGAGACTAATTTATGTCGTCGCTCGTAGGACGTGGAATAGTCCAAATCCGTATTTTCTTAGATTTGGGTTTGGGGTTTTGGTTTGAGGATACGTTAGCCATATTTGAGGCTAAGATCAACTCAAACGTTTGTTAAGGATACGTTAGTCTAATTTGAGACGAAGATCAACTTAACGGGATCGTTTAGATCCAACAAGAGGGCATTTGGGTTCTATTATTCAGTTTAGGGACATGGTGGTCCATTGTCAGTTTAGGGACATAGTGATCCATTTCCAGTTTAGGGACATAGTGGTCCATATTCCAGTTTAGGGACATGGTGGTCCATTTAATATATGGCCGTCGGGACTCATCACCTCTCTGACGTCGTTGAAGGATTACAACGATGGGTGTCAGAGGAGTTCGGAGATGTACCCTCGAACCGGTCGTAAATTGATTTAAGAGAGCAAACTTACTTAGTCAATTTAATTTGAGGACTTACGGCCAAAAATTGAGCTAAGTCCAGTTAAAAAAAAATATTCAACACTTTTATTTGTTGTTAGTCTGTTAGACCTGTGCTAGGGCTTAGCCCATTTTTAAAATAATGCATTGCATTATTTTCTATTTTTATTTGGACTGGGCTCTGCCCTTTTATAGATGATGCAGAGCATCCATTTTGTTTGGGCTCTCATCTTTTTTTTTATTGCTTTGCAATTTATTTTGGCTTGTTGGTCTTTTTGATTTGGGCCTGGCCCTTTAAGAAATGCCTTGCATTTGTTAGGCGCTTTGCGCCAATCACTGAGCGCAAGCGCTTGTGGTGAGGACACGTGTCATGCTCTGGTGAGCGCAAGTGCAACAGCTAGTGCGCTGCGCTAGTGCGCTGCTGACACGTGGGGCACTCTGGTGAGTTACGCCAATTCCAGAGAGCAAAGCTCTATTTCACGAGCGCGTAGCGCAAGTGGTTCTATAGCTGACACGTGGCGTTCTCTTAAGAGCGCAACAGCGCAGTTTGCAAGTGCAAAGCACTAAAATCTTTTAGATTCAAGAACAGAAATGCAAAGCACTATTTGATTTCTTGATCTAATTTAGATCAAAGAAAAATAAGTTTTTTCTTGTTTTTCTTATCTCAGAGAACCAAAGGTTCATGAAAAGTGCAAAGCACTATTTTATTTTATTTTATTTTTATTAAAGATCATTGATCTTGTTTTTAGATCTATCATTTGTTCATAAGAGAACTTTCTCTTTTTCTGAAGGTTTTTACCTTTTTTATTCTTGAGGAGTTTCTCAGAGTTCTCTCTCTCTCTTTTTAGAAAAATGTTGATGCCTTTGAATTGAGGCCTAGGGTCCCTTTTATAGTGCCCATAAATTAGTTAAATTTGTTAAAGAGATCCTTCTCTGAGTGATTTGGGGAATTTTCCCCACCGTTGGATCTTTGATCCAAGGGCTTCTGCTTTGCAGAAGAAAATTTTCTTGTTTTAACAAGAACAGAAAAGATTTCTTAGAAATTTAATTCTGTTTGGCGCAGATGCCCCAGCGCGTGAAACATGTCGCGCAGCGCAACTGCGCTGACACGTGTCGCGCAGCGCAAAACGCAGCGTAACTGCGCTGACACGTGTCACGCAGCACAACTGCACTGACACGTGTCGCTCAGCGCAAAGCGCAGCGCAACTGCGCTAGCGCATCTGCGTTGACACGTGTCGCGCAGCGCATCTGCGCTGACACGTGTCGCGCAGCGCACCTGCGCTAGCGCATCTGTGCTGACACGTGTCGCGCAACGCAGTGCTTGCGCAGCTGAAGCGTTGCTTCATTAAAATAGAGCTTTGCTCTGATTGGGCGCGCCTTCTCGGGCGCTGTGCTTACGTATCAGCGCTTGACATGTGGCGCGTTGCGCCCGAGATTTGAAGCGTTGCTTCAAAATTTTGAATTTTGAATTTCAACAGAGCTTTGCTCTGATTGGGCGAAACACCAATGCTCCAGCAATATTCATGGACTTGATGAACAGGGTGTTTGCAAAGTACTTGGACACATTTTTCGTTGTATTTATCGACGACATACTTGTCTACTCGAAGACCCGGGAGGAGCATGTCGAGCATTTGCGCATGGTTTTACAAATTCTTCGGGATGAGAAGCTGTATGCGAAATTGAGCAAGTGTGAGTTCTGGCTCGACAAGGTTCAATTCTTGAGACACATTGTTTCTGGCGAAGGCATCTCAGTGGACCCGGCAAAGATAGAATCTGTCAGAGATTGGCCGACGCCGAAGTCAGTGGCCGAGATCAGAAGCTTTCTGGGACTAGCAGGATATTATCGGCGGTTCGTCCAAGACTTTTCAAGAATCGCTGAACCGTTAACGAGGCTGACACGGAAGGATATACCGTTTGCGTGGACAGAGGACTGTACTCAGGCATTTGACACATTGAAGCAGAAGTTAACTACGGTGCCCATTCTTACAGTACCAATTGATTCGGGTGGTTTGGTGATACATAGTGATGCTTCAGGGAAGGGATTAGGCTGTGTTCTGATGCAGCACGGTCGAGTGGTTGCTTACGCCTCTCGACGGCTGAGAAATCACGAGAGGAACTACCCTACGCATGACTAGGAGTTAGCTGCAGTGGTTTTTGCGTTGAAGATTTGGAGGCACTATCTATTGGGCGAGAAGGTGGAGGTGTACACGGATCATAAAAGTCTGAAGTACGTCTTCACTCAGAAGGAGCTAAACATAAGGCAGCGCCGATGGCTTGAACTGATGGTAGATTATGACTTGGACCTTCAATATCACCCGGGGAAAGTAAATGTGGTACCAGATGCTCTCAGTCGCAAGCCAGCGGTCATGATGTTGACCAATCAGAGGAGCATTATTGAGGACTTTCAGAGACTCGAGCTTGAAGTCATCACATCGAGCGCACTCAGTCAATTTTGGCAACTACAGGTGCAGTCTTCCCTTGTGGACGCATCAAGGCTGCACAAGCGGATGATCCTCGATTGCAAAAGTTCAGAGCGCAAGTAGAAGCCGGGCTGAGAACGGACTTAATCATACATGAAGACGGTTCTCTGAGATTCGGTAGTAGACTCTGCGTACCCAAGGGAGATGTTCGAGAAGAGTTACTGGCTCAGGCGCATAGTTCAGCTTACTCTGTGCGTCCGGGAGGTACAAAGATGCATCGAGATCTAAAGCAGCGTTTTTGGTGGAACGGGATGAAGCGAGAAATTGCGCGGTTCGTATTCAAATGCTTGGTATGCCAGCAGGTGAAGGCGGAACATCAGAGGACATCAGGACTGTTACAACCGCTTCCGATACCAGAATGAAAGTGGGAGCACATTACTATGGATTTCGTGACGGCCTTACCACGGAGTCCTAGGGGAAATAACGCCATTTGGGTTATCGTCGACCGCCTCACGAAAGATGCACACTTCTTACCATTCCGAGTGGGGCAGTCGACAGAGTCACTGGCAGAGAGATACATGCAGGAGATAGTGCGACTTCATGGTGTTCCGGTCAGCATTGTGTCAGATCGATACACCAGATTTATTTCACACTTTTGGAGGAGCCTACAGGAGAGTTTGGGTACCCGCCTCAAGTTCAGCACAGCTTATCACCCGCAGACAGATGGACAATCCGAGCATACGATTCAGATGCTCGAGGATATGTTGAGAGCCTGCATGTTGGATTTTCAGGGTTCCTGAGAAGATCATCTGCATCTAGTCGAGTTTTCTTATAACAACAGTTACCAGGATAGCATCCAGATGGCTCCTTACGAAGCACTTTACGGGCGGAAGTGTCAACCCCCAATTTGTTGGGATGATGTGGGAGAATGAAGATTACTGGGTCCCGAGCTTATTGTTCAGACAGTCGACAAGGTCCAAATGATCAGGCATCGCATTAAGACGGCTCAGGATCGACAGAAGAGTTGGGCGGATACTAGCAGGAGAGCACTAGAGTTTGAAGTCGGAGATCACGTATTCCTGAAGATTTCCCCTATCCACGGAGTTATCAGGTTTGGAGGTCGGGGAAAACTAAGTCCCCACTTCATCGGACCTTTTGAGGTGCTAGAGCGAGTAGGAGAAGTGGCCTATCGACTTGCCTTGCCTCCATCGCTACCTGGTATGCATAATACCTTCCACGTGTCTCAGTTGCGGCGTTATGTTCGAGATGAGAGCCAAGTTCTGGACTATTCGGAGTAATCTTTGGGTACCGATCTATCTTACGAGGAATAGCCCACCACCATCCTCGACCGCAGAGAGAAAGTGCTGAAGAACAAGGTCATTCCGTTAGTCCGAGTGTCTTGGGACGGTCGTTCCTCAGGAGAATCTACCTGGGAGCAGGAGCAAGATATCCGTGCACGCTTTCCATATATCTTTGTTTAGTACTTTTGTTTCATTGTATCCTTATTAAATTTCGAGGACGAAATTTTTGTAAGAGGGGTATGATGTAAATCCCCGTTCCCATCAACAAATTTTTTTCTATTTTTCTTGGTTCTCCGATGTTTTCTTTTTCCTCGTAATTTTGTGTAAAATTGGTTGCCTAAGTTTTGGTACTTAATTTTCCTAAACCTTGACAAATAAAATTAGGCCCAAACCAAAATATTTAATTAAACACAAAACCTCAGCCCAAGTTCCCTAATTCCTCAGCCCAAGGTCTTTTCTCCCCGACCCACTTCCTTCTCTTCAGTTAATAAATGAATTATTTTTCCCTTGCCGGCCCAGCCAAGTGCTTCCCAGCCCATGCCAATCCCTCACGCGCCCGCTAACCCGACCCGACCCGCTCTCTTCCTTCTTCCCCACGAGAAAAAATTCCCGCTCATTTTTTCTCTCCTTCACTCCCACGTCATGCGCCCACGCCCGCATCGTCGCCCACGTTCCCCTGCTCGTTTCCCACGACCGCGCGCCCCGAGCTCCTCAACCCCTCGTCCCCCCTCTCTCCTCTCTCCCTCCTCACTCTCGATCTCCAACTCACTCCTCCTCTCTCTCCAAAACTCCAAGCTTCGAGCCCTCACCGACGACGATGACGACGACTGCAACCACCTCATCCTTCCTCCCTCACATCTTTCTTCTCTTCACCTCAGAACTCGAACCCCCACTTCACCTCCCCACCTCACCTGCAACCGCCGAGCCAGAACCCAACCTACTCGCCGAACTCGAGCCCCCTGCACCCTCACGCCGACGAGCTCCCATCGCGCCGCCGGCCACATCGTCGACGCCTCTGCACCCTCCGCATCACCATCACCTCCAACCCGAGCCCCCACTGCTCTCTCTCTCTCTCTCTCTCTCTCTCTCTTCTAAAACCACCAAACTCCAAGCACACTGCCTCACCCCCTACTGCCCATCGCCGGAGCGACACCACCGACCATTGCCGACCCCAGCACGCTCCAGGAGATCCACAGCATCTCCCTCCGCTTCCACCGATCGCGAGACATCCCCGGGCAACACCGACGACGAGCCCGAACTCGAGCCGAGGACGCGAATCCAAACCGTGCCGTTCATCACGCGTTCGTGCCGTTGCCGCTGCCGTGGATCTCCAAAGCGTCTTCAGGCAAGTTACATACTTGTTTCATGCTATTTGTTTTACTAAAACTTGTAATGCCGTTAAATTCCACCTAAACACTTAGTGCGACTTAAAATGGTGTATGTGTTCGACGTAGAATCTGAACGAAAACTTTTCATTAAACTGATGGAAATTGATCGTATAATCTGGCCCATGTGATAATGAACATTGTGTAGAAATTTTACTGAAAATATGATTGTTACCGGCTTAAACGATCACCCCCAATTACACCCGTAAAAACTGAGAATTTCCCGCACCTGAAACTTGTTAAAATCATAATTAATTGTGTACACATTGAAATGATGCGTTCGAGGGCTCAAATCGAATCCGACTCGACAAACTAGAACCATATATAAGTTTTTAATTGTTTCCACACTGAAAATCTGGCTAGAACTGGTTTGGAGAGCGGCTCGGGAATGCAGTCCAGAGCAGCTCTGTTTGTTGTTTTCTGTCTCGTAATACTTACCCCTTCGCTGCCTGAACTTGTATGTTGCGGAAACCTGTACTGTAGTAAATATAAAACTGTTAGCTAAATAACGCAAGTGATTTCACCCCTTTATATCGCCATTTACTATTTAAACTGCAATCTAAAAGAACAGGACGTCCAGCAGTCCCAAACAGAAACAGAACTGATACCCTAGTGTTGAACAGTGCATAACTTCTGACGTAGAGACGCGAATGAGAATCCTTCTATTGAGTTAGAAATCCTATTGAAAAACCTATATTTCATTCAACTTTAGAGTCGCTAAATTCTGATCCCAACTGGGTGAAAATCGTGTCGCGAAACGGAATTTCAGTTCAGAAACTGAATTTCTTGCAGCGAACACTTAAATTGAAATGGCTGTAACTTGAATACCAGAAACCCGATTGTACTGAAATAAATTTTGCTGAACTTTCGACAGAGTGTACTTATTACCGTATTTGTATCGTTTCACTAAATTATGAGCATATGAATTACTGCAATTTTTGTAAGCTTATGACGTGCATAATAGTTTATATTACACATGACTTGTTAACTGCATAAATGTACATAACTTACCCAACTGTCATAGACCTAGTGATAGTGCGCGTTATTATTCAGTGGACATTGCATTATCATGCTTGAATAATATTGGTTTAGGAGTGTCAAGTACGCCAATGGAAAAGTGAATGATTCGTGACAGTGAATAATACAGTGAACAGTGATAAAACCATGTTATTGGCGCATACTTGTACACGACTAAATCATAATCATCAATAGTGAAAACCTGGGGAAAAGGGGAAATCGAAGTGGAAAGAGCAGCGTATTTAGCGGGGACCGTGATTTAGAGGATGATCATTCGAACATCGACTCTTATATATATTAGATAGGATCTAACGATCCGGCTGACAGGGTTATGTCCCGGACGTGTGGGCCGTTGTCTCGGGTATGTACGAGACCCTCGTTAAATATGATCCTCCTTTCCACAACTCGATTTCAAATATGACTTAGAGACTGATAGGGACACAGATCATACTTGCATCATTTAGTGACATAGTGATCATCTGCATTTTACTCCTGCATTTTACTCCTGCATTTTACTCCCACTGTTATTACCTTATTTGCCTGTTTCATGTCATTATTACTATATTGCTATTACGTCGCTCTGACGACCTGAGTATGCATGCTCAGTGATAGAGGTGGATTCGCCTGACCTCGAGGAGACCGTGAAGATCCAGACTAGTGAACCCGTTACATTTCTACATTGATATTCCTGGTTAGTTACCTTTTTGCTTACTTCCATTGAGCTCGGATTCCTTTATACTTGATAGTTTTAGTGACTGCATTCTCTTTACCCGTATTGCATTTTACTGATTACCATGTAATGCTAGAAGCCGAAGTGTGACTACGACGGGATTATTCCTTGACCGTAGGAGCATTGCTGGCCTAGTCATCCATCGTTTTCCGTATTTTGGGAAGCGGGGTGTGACAGTACAGGAGCGCTGAAGCTCGTTGTGGGAGCATGATCCCGAAGAACAATCCAGTGGTGGCCTGAGTCACATGTTCCACCGGCATAGCGAAGATGGAGGCCGCTTGGGGCCCGTAAGTCACTCCTCCGGATGGGACGGAGCGAGAGTTGCAGTTAGTGCAGTTTGAAGCCATTGATCTTCTGTTTTCTGCACGGAGCAAGACACCAAATCTTAGTACCTCGAATCCAGGGATAACCATAGCAAACCACGATTCGTTCGCGAACACGACACACGAAGTGTGGAGTGGAAAGAGGAAAAGGTCCCACCGGGCGTGCCAAAATCTGTTCCCCGCCGAAAACTGAGACGCGACCGCGTAGGTCCGTCTTGCCTGAATTTCAAGGGCAGATGCTATTTGGTGCTATTCGTCCACCTCTCTGAAGATGCCAAGTTGATTTATGACACCATGTATCAAAGGTTTAAACGGATGCGGCCGATGTAGCAGACTTCATCAGATTCCCCTTCCTTTGAGGGGTTTTTTTGATTGTGGGGACGCTCTTCCATGCAGGCGCAAGTCCCTGCAGTTGATTACTCTACCGCATCGCTGTAACCACTTTCTCCTTCTCCAGATGGTCACTTCATGTCGTGGGTGTTTGTTTTGTTTTTGGTTGCCCGTAAATTGTATACGGAGACTAATTTATGTTGTCGCCCATAGGGCGTGGATTAGTCCAAATCCGTATCTTCTTAGATTTGGGTTTGGGGTTGGGTTTAAGGATACGTTAGTCTCATTTGAGACTAAGATCAACTAAAATGTTTGTTAAGGATACGTTAGTCTAATTTTAGACTAAGATCAACTTAACGGGATCGTTTAGATCCACCAAAAGAGCATTTGGGCTCTATTGTTTAGTTTAGGTACTTTGCGGTCCGTTGTTAGTTTAAGGATGTTACGGTCCAAGGTTAAGGACATCATAGTACATGGGCTTAAGGATCCCACAATCCAAGGTTAGGGACATCATGGTCTATGGGTTTAAGGACCCCACAGTCCAAGATTAAGGACATCATAATCCATGGGTTTAAGGACCCCACAGTCTAAGGTTAAAGACATCATAGTCCATGGAATGTATGGTCGTCGGGACCCGTCACCTCTCTGAAGACGTTGAAGGATTACATCGACAAATATCAGAGGAGTGAAGAGATGTAACCTTGAACCAATTTTGGTTAGGAGATCTGTAGTCCAATTGGGACTAAAATCTGAGATTTATGAGCATATGGGCTCAGTTAATCTGAATGAGGGATTAATGGCCAACTTGGGCTCGGCCTACTCAGTTTAATGTTAAACGTTTGACAATGCTGAGCATTGATTTTGAGTTCTGATAATGTTTTTGTTTTTTATTGAATGCTGAGCATTCATCATAGCCCTAGGCTTTACTTAAAAAACAATTTATGTTCTTTCAGCGCACACGTGAGGAGCATGTGGCGCGCTTGGCGTTGAGCGCCAGACCATGAGCGCAAAGCGCTAGTTTATGAGCGCAAAACGATATTTGTTCAATGGCACACACGTGAGGAGCACGTGGTGCGCTCGGCGCTGAGCGCCAGTCCATGAGTGCAAAGCGCTATCTGTTCAGTGGCGCATACGTGAGGAGCACGTGGTGCGCTTGGCGCTTTGCCCCAGTCAAAGAGCGCAGAAGCGCATCTGATTAATTTTATGATCTGAGAAATAAATTCTCGTTTAGAAGAGACTTTGTCTCAAGATTCTAAGAACAAAGTTTTTATTTTTTAGGAGATATTTCAATCTCTTATTTTGGGTGAAAGTCTTTGCCTTTATGAATCTGTGATCCTAAGAGAATTGAATTATTCTCCCCCCTCTTATAATGAGATACTATGATCTCTTTGTGAAAGACCTTAGCCTTATAGATCTATGATCTGTGAGAAGAATTATGTTCTTCTTCTTATTTTATGATGAGATCTTTTGATCTCTTTGTGAAAGACCTTGGTCTTGTAGATCTATGATCTTAAAGAAAGAAGTGAATTCTTCTTTTGATATGAGACAATTTCGTCTTTCTGTTCTTTTTACCTTGAAGAAAAGTTCTTCTTCTACCGAGAGCTTGGCTCTTCTTTCCGAGATCTCTCAAAATTTGGGGGGGGGGGGTTCCTCTCTATGTTTTTCTATTTATGAGACTTGAAGTCTTGGGGCCTTTATATAGGGCGGGCTGATTTGTTCAATCGGTTAAGGAGATCTTTTCTCCAATTGATTTGGGGATTTTCCCATCGTTGGATCTTTGATCCAAGGGCTTCTGATTTACAGAAGGCAATCTTCTTGTTTTTAACAAGATTAGGAAATCTTTCCCCATATAGAATTTATTCTGTATTTTAGTGATTTTTAATCACCATTGGATCATTGATCCGACGGTGCTCTGATTTACAGAGCACAATCTTTTTGTTTGGAAAGATTTTGAGGAATCTTTCCTTAATAGAATTTTATTCTGATCAATTGATGATTTTTAATCATATTGGTTGGATCTTTGATCCAACGGTTGGGAATGTTTAGTTCCAGCGTTAGCGCTCCAGTGCTTTGCACGTGGTGCGCTGCTTATAGTGCGGTGCACTTAGCGCTAGCTCTTACGTACTTTGCACGTAGCGCGCTACTTAGAATGAAGCGCACTTAGCGCTAGCGCTTACGTGCTTTGCACGTAGTGCGCTGCTTAGAGTGCAGTGCTCTTAGCGCTAGCGCTCATGTGCTTTGCACGTGAGCGCTACCTCAGACTCTTTGGCTCTCTCAGCGCTGGTGCTGCTATGAAGCGCTTCTTCATTTCAAAATTTGAATTTTTGAACAGAGTTTTGCTCTGATTGGGGGAAACAAGGACCTCACAGTCCATGGTAGTTTAGAGACATCATAGTCTGTCAAGTTTAAGGACATCATAGTCCATGTGTTTAAGGACCCCACAGTCCGTAAAGTTTAAGGACATCATAGTCCATGAGTTTAAGGACCCCACAGTCCATGGAATGTCTGGTTGTCGGGACCCGTCACCTCTTTGAAGACGTTGAAGGATTACAACGACAAATATCAGAGAAGTGAATAGATGTACCCTTGAACCAATATTGGTTAGGGGATCAGTAGTTGGATTGATTTAAGGATCGTTAATCTCGTTTGAGATTAAGATCAACTTAAATATTTGTTAAGGATACGTTGGTCTAATTTTTAGACTAAGATCTACTTAACAGGATCATTTGGATCCAACAAAAGAGCATTTGGGCTCTATTGTTGTTAGTTGTATGTATGCCCTAGAGGCCAGTATTGTACAGATGATGTATATTATATTGGATGCTTGGACATATATAGAGTGACTTTCTTACTCGATATGATAGTATGCTATCTGGTTGCTCTTTATCTTAACATGTACACTAGTCTCTTTTTAAACTGTCTTATAGTTACATGTTGGTAAAGCCCTTAGGATGTGTACTTGACTACCTGGACTATGATGCAGATCATACTAGTGGGAACATGGTAGTCCATAAATACATCCATCAAGGTCCCCAGTCGTGGGTGTATCGAGACGGGGCATCGATATTCCAGAGTAGACTAGCGTATATCTTCTCGACCCATGCGATGGGCGATGGATGATCCCATATCCATTTGTGTTTGACATCAGAGATGATATGCGGGTGCTCAGTGCAGACTGGGTACACTGAATGGACTCGCTGAGAACTCCCAGATGGTATTATACCTTACGTCAGATGGCAGTTCTCTGGTGACATTGGTACAGAGTAGTCTGTAGACCCGAGATCGTCATAGAGTCTTGTGTGACTCCCACTGTTCTTTGATCTCCACCTTACCACGTCCATGAGGGCGTGCAAAACGGTGGTCTTTGGGTACAGTCCCGAGTCACATGGAGGCAATGAGCGATAGGAGGGGTTTCGTCTCTCCCGGTATTGGGGGTTGATGTTGCGCTGTGCTCGATTGGCCGTAACAGGGAAGTCCCTGGCCAGGGCTGATCAGAGATTTGCTGGTAAGTGTTACCAGTAGTTTCTCGACACGTTATAAGCCTCACATCGGCATGACTTATCGGTTACTAGGGTCTGACGTTTACCACCCCTAGACTTGATATGCGACATATCAGACGAACAGACCGGACTGTACGGTAAGTGTTACTGGTTGGATTCACAGGAGTGTGAGCGGGCTAGCTCGTCGATCTTCTGATCGCTCAATACCCGGGTGGCCGTTACGTTTAGTAGACCGCTTGCGGCTTCTGGGTGATTGATATGATCATCATCTGCTGCCGGCGTATTGACGAGTCTTTAGAGTCCTACACAGAGGTTTCCTGGCTCAAGCGAAACGAAATAGGGGCGAATATGAGATATGTGCGGGACCGAGAATGATGCGTGTATGTGATACCGTATTTCATTCTCGAGATAAATGTATCGATTGGTTATATGCGATATAACCTAGATATCAAGTCAAGGATTGATTCGATAAGCCGATACATAGGATACTAGTCGGTTATATGCGATATGACCGGATCGTTAAATCAAGTGTTGATTTAATGATTTAATGTATAATTATATATTTGATATATTACTTTGCATTAACTAGTATTGGTACACTTTAAATGGATTTTCTCACTTGATGTGCAAGATGTATATGTGATATACTTTTGTGCACATGTTTGTATCATGTTTGATGATACTTGCTCCTTTGGTTAAGTGTAAAGAATTAAACCTTGGTTAAGTAAATGGTTAGGGTTTTTATTTATTCATTCATTTATCTTTTTAATTTGGATTAAAAATAAATTGCAAAAGAAACAAAATGGTTGCTTTCCTTCTTGAAGCTTCATGAAACTTTGACCAAAGTGACCATTTTGTCTTCATGCTTAACCCTAACCATCATCTAACCTTAGTCAATTCTCTACACCTAACCATGGTTCATATTATGATAAGTATTCATTTCTTTTGCATTTTTAATTAACTTATCATAATGATCTTCATCTTCTTCTTCTTCTTGAGTTCAAGAAAAAGCTTGCCACCATTAATGGCATGTTGAGCAAAAGTGTGAGAAATCCAATTCTAAAGTGAACCCACCTCCTATTTCTTCACCCTCTACCTCTTGCCAAGTAGTATAGGGTGTTTTCTTCACAAGTTTCACAACTTGGTGAAGTTGGAGCTTGATCTTGTGCAACTTCGACGTAGATCATCTTCGGCATCGTAGCCGACGACTAGTCCGCTCATTTCTCCGATGAAGCCGATGCGAGAGTCCGAGATCCGACATGGACAGCGAGGGGATGTCTACATGGAGCTAAGGAAGTGGAGAACCGGATCTACAAAGGTTGTAGCTTCTCACTTTTAGTTAAGTTGTTAACTAGTTTAATGTTTCGCCTAAAATTCTAGTCGACGATCCGTATTAGGGTTTCTCGGCACTCATAAAATTTGAAATTGGCATGGTTGATGCCTTGTGAGACCACTATGGTGTGCCTAGGAACCCTACAGTGGTATCAGAGCTACTAGGCATTAGATGTCGACCTATGGGGGGTTCTCACTGTGTGACAGTGTGGCGAAGCATAGGCTCTTACCCCAGGGTGTCCCGAGACCGGAAGGTGTTCCGGCGGGTTGTAGTCCTCGCGAGGGGGCATGCGTAAAAAGTAGCTGCTGAGGGACCCGTTGGTGCCACGGTGACCCCATTGGATGGGATGGCTGCCTGACCAACAGTGGTATCAGAGCCTGGCTAGAGCCTCAAGCGATGCGTAGACGGAGTTAGAAATCCGATCGAACCGAAAGCCTAACCCTAATATAGCTCTCTGTACATTTTTGAAATTGGTGGATTTTTGTAAATTAAAAATATGCAGAAAAATCAGCAGGGGATTGTAAGGGTTACTGTAAAATTCGATGGCCTAATTCCTTAAAGGCGCCACGGATCCGCGGCAAGAGCATGCTCCTGCGGCGGTTCCGCGGCCATTTTGTCTTGTTGTGCATCGAATTTTGTACAGTAATTCTTAGATTGCAGTGCTGGTTTTCCTGGGAATTTTTTAATATTTATTCAAGAGTTGAATTTTCTGGGTTGTATTGGGGACTCGATGTTTCGACCGGATTGTCTAATTTTGTCAGTGTGTGTTTTTCCGGGTAATTTTAGAATATGTTAAAAAGTTCGACCGGATATAAATACCCACTTTTTCCCCTGCCGGAAAATTTCCAAGTGTTGGATTTTTCCGAGGTTTAAGGACGTTCTGAGTAGTGCAAGTAACGCGATGGTCCCTCTAGAAGACAACAAACCTTAACTCGATTATGTGACCGCCTTGAACTGCCCTTTGAACCTTAGGGTTTGGGGCAGTACGGCGTGCCACATGTGAGGCGTTGGCTTGACCCTTCTACGGCTGGACCGTTGGTACTGAGGCACGAACTTAATGTTTTTAGACTTATTTCATGTGTTGGACTGTATCGGGAAAACTTGGGTGTTCGATTGTTCGATCAGAAAGTTTAACATTTTCTATTTATCCGGAATGTGATATAATACTTGGAATTCGCAAATAGTTATGAGATGACTGGATGAATGTTATAAACATAGCAGTTTAGTCTCACTTGATCGGTTGCCACGGAATTTTGATGTGATCAAAAGTCCGTCGCAATCGCGTAGTGTACGCGGATACTCGCCGGGTAAACTTAATAGACAGCCTCACCCCATAGCCCCGACTAAGTGACTGTAGGAGAACCCCGTCACCGAAAGCATCCGTTCGGGTGCTCGCGGTAGCGGTGTTCCGCCTTGGTGCACTTGGACGACGGCGTCGGGGGTGCAGCCGTCTACTAAAGTTTGCGACGAGCATTCGATCAGGATGACGGGAATCTTGTTGAATTACCCGACTTTATATTGAAAAGTGTTTTCGATTTTGAGACTAAAATGCGGGGTTTATAATTGTTAGGCATGCGATGTCTAAGTACTTCATTTGATTAGGCATGTGATGTCTAAAGGAGTTGCGGATTCCAACTGTTGTAGTTTTACACTTTCTTTTCTGTGATCGTAAGTGTAATATGTGATATCGCCGGTTTCGTTGCTATATGTCAACGACAATTGGGATGCGCATATTTACATACGTTGATGACATGTGATGTTATGTGTTGCTGGATATGTTATATTGGATCGTCGTGTTTGAATAGCCGGGGGTTTTTATGTGAGATGAGTGTTTTTCATTTTCATTCATGTAAAACTTGTATGTAATATTCTTTCATTGGGGCACTTCCAGGTTGTGGAAGATGTCACCTTTTGTATATTATTTACTTTTCCGCATTAGGATAGACCTAAGGAGGGGAGCACAAGTAACCGGGTTCTAGGGTCCAGTGGGAGACCAACTCGAGGAGTCGAGTCCGGGTCTCCTAACCCTAGAATTGGTAGGGTTGCTTGCCGCTCTCGTAGGGGTCTAGGGGTGTGGGATTGGCTATTCATCACGACCGTGGAATCCGTGTTTTATACTGGCTCGTATTGAAAACACGGACGTCTTAATATATCCAATATTTCATATGATATTTTCTGCTGCGTTATCTGTGATGTGATCATGTGATTTGTTCAGATAGATGTAGTATATAGTATATATGATATATTATATAGACGTTGCTTATGTTTTACACCCGCGCTAGCCCTGCCTCGTTCTGACGTTAGTTACCTAACCTAACGGTGCAGATGGGACATCGAGGCGAATGTGGATGGCATAAGCGTACGTTATATTTATCTGTGATGTTTAGGTGGAATTAAATGATGGGATATTCATTAATGAGATTAATGAAAGAAAATAAACCTAATTGATGTTGTGGAATCGAATTTCAAAGTAAAAACAGGTAGCTACAGTTCTTGCTTTGCATCGCGGTGTTCATTATAGAACATCCTGCACCTTATTCGATGAGGAAAGGACCGAGATCCCTTCACCGGGAGTGAGTCCTTTAGCAATAACTGGCAGATGCTACAACCCTCGGTTTGTCTTTTGATCGCTTCTATAGTTTCTGCTTTGCACAGTGATATATATGATATATCCCGCACCTCATTCGACGAGGAAAGGGCCGACGATCCCTTCACCGGGAGTGACCCCTTTAGAAAAACTAGAAAAGCTTCAAAAACATTCCATTTAAAAACCATTTGATTCCGCAACGAGATCAAGTTCAAAGCGTTAAAGGTTTTCATAAAAACCGTTCGCAACCCTCCGTCATTTTAGGAAGTAGAGTACTTAGTATTCGTGCTACGTTTGTCGACCATAGCCGAGGCGTAGTGTGCGGTAGCTAAGTGATGCCTTCCTACACAGCATATGATGCGATTAGTTAGGACGGTCATGTGGTTTTGTTGACCTTAGCCAAGGGTCATGTGGGTGGGTCTAATTAATCACGAAATGACGGGTAGAACTTGACTAGTATCTATGATTTGTTGACCTTAGCCAAGGTCATAGGTGCTAGGGGTAAAAACCTTTATCGGGAGTTTCAAGTGTTGAAATTTACAATGAGATTGCATACCTTCTATGAGATAGTTGGATCCCGATACCCACTGCGAGTAAGAGTTACTCCTGGGAGAGTTTTACACATTACAATTAGCCGATCAAGTAGGTGTCTAGAAAGGTGTTAACGAGGTTACGCCTCTGGGAAAACGAGGTTTACATTAATTAGGTTCGTGCGAAAGCACGGGGGACCTCCCTCAAAGTACCGACACTGGCCTGGCTGAAAGATTGGCGAACTTGTAGTGTGTAATTAATCCCGGCTAGTCTTTCCTTTTAGGGTTTGAAGGAAGATTTGATAAAAACCAGTGGGAGCCATCCTGATTAGATAAGATAATAACCAATCTGATCTTGCAAGAGCATACGCTAAAGTGTTTTCTTCTCTCTCTCTCTCCAGGTAGCGACCATGTCATGCCCTAATCAAGATAATAATATGGATGTATTGACCGAACCCACATGTTATACTGTGCTGGGGAACGTTGGTTCCGTTCTTTCCTATAAGAGTTACAGGACTGAATAGGATATAGGGGAATACCAGGATTCCCATGCCACCCGAATGAAGAAAGTACATGTTAATGCATTTTCTTCGGGTGTGTTCGTTACAGAGAACTGTTTCTCCATTTGCTCTACGTCCTGTGTATTAGATACCGGGTCAGGATCCCATATATGTAATCAGTTACATGGGCTTAGGAAAGGTAGAGAACTTGGAGAAGGTGATAAAGACATTAGAGTTGGAAATTGTGCAATTGTTGCAGCTAAGACTGTCGGGGAATATCACCTTGTATTACCAACTGGTAATACATTGGTTATGAACGAATGCTATTACATGCCGAACCTAATATGCAACATTATATCGGTTTCTTTGTTAAGTAAAGAGGGATATAATTTTGTATTACAGGATAATGTTATGAACATTTTCCGTAACCAAAAGTTGGTTGGATCAGGCACGTTGTGCAATGGCATTTATGTTCTAAATCAATCAACAGTTCTGAGCATAACAAATACACACAAGAGGAAGAGTTCTGAACTGAATAAATCCTTCTTGTGGCATTGTAGACTGGGTCATATCAATGCGACACGACTAGCTAAGTTGCATAAAGATGGATATTTAAATCCGTTTGAATTTTCATCTTATGACACTTGTCAGTCATGTCTCAAAGGCAAGATGACCAAAACTCCGTTTACAGGACACGGAGAAAGAGTTACCGAACTCTTGGGACGGATACATAGTGATGTATGCGGTCCTATGTCTACACATGCCAGGGATGGTTCTTCGTACTTCATTACATTCACTGACGATCTCTCTAGATTCGGATATGTGTTCCTGATGAAATACAAATCAGAAGCTTTTGAGAAATTTAGAGAATATAAACAAGAAGTCGAGAACCAAACCGGAAAAAGTATTAAAATCCTTCGATCTGATCGAGGAGGTGAATACTTGAGCAATGAATTCCTGGACTTCCTAAAAGAGAATGGGATTCTCTCTCAGCTGACTCCTCCATATACACCACAGCACAACGGTGTATCAGAACGGAGGAACCGCACCCTATTAGATATGGTGCGCTCTATGATGAGCACAGCTGAGTTACCTATTTCCTTCTGGGGTTATGCGCTGGAGACAGCAGCATACCTATTGAATCAAGTTCCATCTAAATCTGTACCTACCACACCATATGAGATATGGAGTGGGAAGAGGCCATATCTTAAACGAGTTAAGATATGGGGTTGTCCAACCTATGTCAAAAGACAAAATCCGGACAAGCTCGAGGCACGGTCAGTTCTTTGCAAGTTTGTGGGATATCCAAAGAACTCATATGGGTATTTTTTCTACCACAGTGAGGAACAAAAAGTTTTTGTTGCTCAACATGCCACCTTTTTAGAAAAGGAATTCCTTGAAAAAGAAATTAGTGGCAAAGTGGTAGAGCTGGAAGAGGTTCCAGATACACAAACCGTAACTGAAGATTTAGTGGAACCAGAAGATTCAGTAGCTCCCAATGAACCTCAGCCTCTCCGCCGATCTAGTAGGGTTCCTCGCCAACCTGAGAGATACTACGGTTTTCTCATGGATGGTGGGAGCGAGGATTGCATCATGGAGGATGATGACCCAACTAGCTTCGAGCAGGCCATCACGAGTGGGGACTCGATGAAATGGCTGGATGCTATGCGGTCCGAGATGGAATCCATGTACACCAACAAAGTATGGACTTTGGAAGTTGCTCCTGAAGGGGTAAAACCCATTGGGAACAAGTGGATCTTCAAGAAAAAACTTGGTGTAGATGGGAAAGTGGAGACTTTCAAAGCTAGACTTGTTGCAAAGGGTTTTCGTCAAAGACCAGGTGTGGACTATGACGAAACCTTTTCTCCAGTGGCTATGCTTAAATCCATCTGGATCATGCTTGCCATCGCTGCATATCATGATTATGAAATCTGGCAAATGGATGTTAAGACCGCCTTTCTAAACGGTGATTTAGAAGAGTGCGTGTACATGACTCAGCCAGAGGGCTTCGTAGATAGTGGGAGCAGCGGGAAGGTGTGCAAGCTGCTTAAATCCATTTATGGATTAAAGCAAGCATCACGGAATTGGAACATCTGCTTTGACGTCGTTATCAAAGAGTTTGATTTCGTCAAAAACCCAGATGAACCTTGTATCTACAAGAAGGTAGCAGAGAGTAAGGTTGTCTTCCTCGTATTGTACGTGGACGACATACTCTTGATAGGAAATGATATTCCTATGCTGTAATTGGTCAAGCTCTTCTTATCACAAAGATTCTCAATGAAAGATCTTGGTGATGCCTCCTGCATATTGGGAATTAGGATCTATAGAGATAGATCTAAACGGATATTGGGATTGTCCCAATCCAGGTACATTGACACCATACTAAAGAGGTTTAGTATGGAAGAATCCAAGCGTGGGAATTTACCCACGATCTATGGAGTCACTCTCTCCAAAGAAATGTCTCCCAAAACTGATTTGGAGAGAGCTCGCATGCAAGGGATATCCTATGCTTCGGCTGTAGGCTCTATCATGTATGCGATGCTATGTACCAGACCCGATGTAGCATACTCACTAAGTATAGTGAGCAGGTATCAAGCTGATCCTGGAGAGAATCACTGGACAGCTGTGAAGAGCATTCTCAAGTACTTACGAAGGACTAAAGAGATGCTCTTGGTGTATGGTAACGGAGAACTCCAAGTGGAGTCCTTTACCGATTCGAGCTTCCAGAGTGATAAGGACGACTCTAAGTCGCAGTCGGGATTTGTCTTTACCCTTTGCGGAGGGGCGGTTAGCTGGAAGAGTTCCAAGCAGAAAACCGTGGCAGACTCGACGATGGAGGCTGAATACATCGCTGCCAACGATGCTGCCAAAGAGGCTGTCTGGATCAAGAAGTTCATTACTGAACTTGGAGCGGTTCCATCTATTGAACATCCAATACCTTTGTATTGCGATAACAATGGAGCAGTGGCTTTGGCCAAGGAACCCAGGTCCCATCAGCGATCCAGGCATATTCTGAGGCGGTATCACCTCATCCGGGAGATAGTTGATCGCCGGGAGATCGAGGTCAGGAGGGTTGACACGAAGAACAACACGGCGGATCCACTCACGAAGGCCATTCCCCAGATACAGTTTGAGAGACTCTTCGGGATGCTCGGTATGCGATACTACAGCAGCTGGCCCTAGTGCAAGTGGGAGATTGTTAGTTGTATGTATGCCCTAGCGGTCAGTATTGTACAGATGATGTATATTATATTGGATGCTTGGACATATATAGAGATGACTTTCTTGCTCGATATGATAGTATGCTATCTGGTTGCTCTTTATCTTAACATGTACACTGGTCTCTTTTTAAACTGTCTTATAGTTACATGTTGGTAAAGCCCTTAGGATGTGTACTTGACTACCTGGACTATGATGCAGATCATACTAGTGGGAACATGGTAGTCCATAAGTACATCCTTCAAGGTCCCTAGTCGTGGGTGTATCGAGACGGGGCATCGATATTCCAGAGTAGACTAGCGTATATCTTCTCGACCCATGCGATGGGCGATGGATGATCCCATATGCATTTGTGTTTGACATCAGAGATGGTATGCGGGTGCTCAGTGCAGACTGGGTATACTGAACGGACTCGCCGAGAACTCCCAGATGGTATTATACCTTACGTCAGATGGCAGTTCTCTGGTGACACTGGTACAGAGTAGTCTGTAGACCCGAGATCCTCATAGAGTCTTGTGTGACTCCCACTGTGCTTTGATTTCCACCTTACCACGTCCATGAGGGCGTGCAAAACGGTGGTCTTTGGGTACAGTCCCGAGTCACATGGAGGCAATGAGCGATAGGAGGGGTTTCGTCTCTCCCGGTATTGGGGGTTAATGTTGCGCTGTGCTCGATTGGCCGTAACAGGGAAGTCCCTGGCCAGGGCTGATCAGAGATTTGCTGGTAAGTGTTACCGGTAGTTTCTCGACCCGTTATGAGCCTCACATCGGCACGACTTATCGGTTACTAGGGTCTGACGTTTACCACCCCTAGACTTGATATACGACATATCAGACGAACAGACCGGACTGTACGGTAAGTGTTACTGGTTGGATTCACAGGAGTGTGAGCGGGCTAGCTCGTCGATCTTCTGATCGCTCAATACCCGGGTGGCCGTTACGTTTAGCAGACCGCTTGCGGCTTGTGGGTGATTGATATGATCATCATCTGCTGCCGGCGTATTGATGAGTCTTTAGAGTCCTACACAGAGGTTTCCTGGCTCAAGCGAAACGAAATAGGGGCGCATATAAGATATGTGCGGGACCGAGAATGATGCGTGTAAGTGATACCGTATTTCATTCTCGAGATAAATGTATCGATTGGTTATATGCGATATAACCTAGATATCGAGTCAAGGATTGATTCGATAAGCCGATACATAGGATACTAGTCGGTTATATGCGATATGACCGGATCGTTAAATCAAGTGTTGATTTAATGATTTAATGTATAATTATATATTTGATATATTACTTTGCATTAACTAGTATTGGTACACTTTAAATGGATTTTCTCACTTGATGTGCAAGATGTATATGTGATATACTTTTGTGCACATGTTTGTATCATGTTTGATGATACTTGCTCCTTTGGTTAAGTGTAAAGAATTAAACCTTGGTTAAGTAAATGGTTAGGGTTTTTATTTATTCATTCATTTATCTTTTTAATTTGGATTAAAAATAAATTGCAAAAGAAACAAAATGGTTGCTTTCCTTCTTGAAGCTTCATGAAACTTTGACCAAAGTGACCATTTTGTCTTCATGCTTAACCCTAACCATCATCTAACCTTAGTCAATTCTCTACACCTAACCATGGTTCATATTATGATAAGTATTCATTTCTTTTGCATTTTTAATTAACTTATCATAATGATCTTCATCTTCTTCTTCTTCTTGAGTT